>OX388154.1:9280548-14080548 GCA_947579745.1 Apocheima hispidaria
TGAAAGCGGCCGCGAGGAGACTCAATTTGAAAATAGAGAAACTCAAACATTCGCCCGATTATCGGATCGCTGTCGATGGTCGGTCACTGCGCCTGCGCTCGCCTTGCCTGCACTATTTATATCGAAAAGAGAGAACTGCGTTTCGACACTTTACGTATGTATAAGTACCTTTATTTTATTACCATTTGTAGCCGGTTTTAGCTGCAGCGATTAGTAACCGTGGTTTATTTTATTGTGGAATATGTATGGTGATGCGCCTCACGGTAGAATTTAGACGGTTTATGTTTATGGTTGTAATGTGACTTTCCGTGGGTATGATTTTTATTAATATGAGATTGAATGTTTGCTTCGTTATATTCAAGAGTGGAAGAGAGGGGAGAGTGGAAAAATAATAATAAGGTATTATACAAGGTACACCTTTGAGTCACTGACCTGTTATGAAACTAAAAGTGATCAGTGATCTGATCACTTTTAGTTTCTTTTAGTTCTGATCTGACAAATCTGGTCAGTGACCACATAGATCAAATCTTCAAAAATGCCCTTAAGTGTATACCTAGATGGCCTCTTTCCTAAAGATAACACAATTATATTATACTAAGAAAAAAGACCGTGGCTGCTCCGACCATAGTCGGAATAACCGACTCAATTTAACGTGAGTATTCCCGTTTAATTAAAACAATTAAATTAATATTATGTTACTAAAAGTTTTTCTTTTTTTTTAAATTATATTCTTCTTATCAGCTCTTAGACGACCATTACTGGACGAAGTCTCCTAAGCAGGGGGTGTTTACCATAAACCCCACGCTTGGCAGGCGGCTTGTAGATCGCAGAATGTTCACAATTTGCTAAGAAGATGCTTCTACATCATACAATATGCCGACGACATATACAGGGTTATAAGGAAAGGAAGGATATGCCAAAAAGGGCTAATAGTACTTATCATTATGAACAAATTCTACTATGGGATCAACCCTGAAATAGGGGGAAAAACTCAGCTGCTCCATAGAAAAATATCAATGACACTCGACAAAATGTTTGGACCAGCTGATATTTTTTCTCGATTTCAGGGTTGGTCCCGTGGTAAAAGTTGTTTACAATCATGAGTGCTATGGGCCCCTTTTGGCCTGGCATACTCTTTTCTTATAGCCCTGTATGCCGCTACATATTTTGTACGAATAGTATACTGAATTGGAAAATTGATAAGCAATAACATGTCAACCCACAAAAAAAAATGTTTTTTTAATGGTACAGAACGCTTCTTTGTCAGCCAAAGAATCGTTCTGTATCATTAAGAAAAAAAAAAAAAAAATGTGGGTTGACATGTTATTACTTATCAGTATCCAATTATCCTAATTCAATCTGTGGAGGTAAAGTACTTTCACCTTCCGATAGAAATCAAAAACTAAATAAAATAGGTAGCTCACACAAACTTACTCCTGGGTCACAAACTACATCACAAAATGGGTCGCCTTTAAAAAATCACTGGGTATTTTTAAAATACTGTCGTGGGAGCATGTTTTGGTACTTTGACGGGTGCCGACACTGGAGCAGTTCCTGTAAAGCAGTATCTTTGCTTTGTAGTCTTCGGCCCTTACAGTGAAGTCCTTGGAAGTGTCGGTGTAATATAATGTCCTTGAAACGTGACTTTTCTTTTTCCAAAACTCCGTAGAAACCTTTAGTAAAGTGTCAATTTTACTCGGGCTTGTCTTTGACTTGACCGTGACTTTGCTCGAATTAGACTAAGACTTATTTTGTTGAGAAATATATATTTGTGGTTCACTTGATATATTATAATACTTGACACTAGCTAAATGTAAAGCAAAATTTAAGAGAAATAAAACTATCAGTGATCCTAATTAATATTATATGCGAATGTAACTCTGTCTTTCTCCGTCTGTCTCTGTCTGGTTGTTTGTCGCGTTATCACGGCTAAATGGCTGAACGGATCGAACTGAATTTTTGCATAGATATAGCTTCAGGGTAGGCTTTTTTGTAAGTCCACGCGATGTATTAGGGGGTAACAACTAGTATCCTATACCCCCGAATACTGAAACGTTTGTTAACTTTGACAACAGATTAATGCTAATGCTGCCTTTATCTGGCACTAAGCATATGACAAAGACAGCAATAGACTTAATCTGTCGTCAAAGTTAACAAACGTTTCAGTATTCGGGGGATAGAGTAGTAGAGTAGCTCTATACAGGGTTATAAGGAAAGGGGATGCTAAGCCGAAAGGGGTTCATAGTACTCATCATTATGAACAAGTTTTTCTATGGGACCAACCCTGAAATCGAGAAAAAAATATCAGCTGTTCCATAGAAAAATGTCAATTACACTCGACAAAATGTATGGAGCAGCTGATTTTTGTTTCTCGATTTCAGGGTTGATCCCATAGTAAAAGTTATTCACAATCATGAGTAGTATGAGCCCCTTTCGGCTTAGCATACCCTTTCTTTATAACCCTGTATACTCGAATATTGTGTAATACAATAGAAATGCTCAATATTAGCTACTGCTTACACAGTTTCATAAGCAACAGAACGGTCATTGGTAAGACAATTTTTTACTACCTGTTCCTTTTATACAAAATTAAAACTTTATAGACCAGTGTGGGATTCATCAAAGATACCGCTTTGCGTTCGAATGATTCCTTTATAGTTGTTTTTTATGTGAAAGGCAATTTTTTACCATCATTGTACAGTAGGCGAATTTTTTATTTGTATAGTGCGGTGAGAAATTGAGCAAGTTTTGTGAAGTTTTAAAATTGACAATGATTTTCAATAGATGCCTAACAAATAAAATAGATAACAGCCAAATACAATTTTAAAAAAAAAACTAAAAAAACAAACAATTCAAAATCATCTACATACACAATACATGTAATTAATTAATTGTCGCATCCAATTAAAAATCTTCAAAGCTTACGTATATGATCCATAGATGGCGCTAGGTATATCAAAACTCTTTAAATAGACGACCACACAGGTTGCTCGAACGCAGGTCAGTCGTCAGGTAGAAGGTTATTGCTTAAATTGGTGTCACAGATAACAAAATAAACAACCTTTTGCATTGGTAGTTTGTCCAAATTATCTTGTCCAGCCAAGGCAGCAGCGCTGCAGTCGAATATTTTGTGGGATATATATTTGAAAACCGATGTATTTATAGGTATTATTGTTGAAAAATAAGATCGTTAGTTCAAAAAAAAACACGGGACTAATAAATTAGAGCAGACTCCAAAATAATCTAGGATTTTTGGGTGTGTATATAATTATGTATGTCTCAATTTCTCAAATTGTCAAATTAACCCCCGAATACTGAAACGTTAGTTAACTTTGACGACAGATTAAGTCTAATGCTACCTTAGTCATTTGCTTAGTGCCAGACAAAGGCAGTATTAGAATTAATCTGTTGTCAAAGTTTACAAACGTTTCAGTATTCGGGGGTTAATCGTATAATGTGTAACAAATAGTTTTTTCGTATTTTTTCAACACTCCGTAGAAGCTTCCACCACTTTACTGCAGCATGACTTGGACAGAACTGGTAACTTGGACTACTTGCACTATAGGTAGGTAGGCCTCCCACTAGGTGGACTCACGACACTGTGAAAGTCGCGGGCAAATGGTGGATGCAAATTGTCGTTCTTTTTGGCGGTCTAAGGGGCCTTTTAGAGGCCTTTGTTCAACAGTGGCCTTCTTTAGGCTGTCGATGATGATGAATAATAAATACTTCACTTAATGTATGCTTTAGACGTTTACTGCTGGACGAAAAATACTTCACTTGAAGTATTTATATTTTGTTTTACTTTATTAATTAATATGCCAATAGTACAAGAAAAAAAAAACAAACATAAAGTATTGTATCCAATAAATGGCCTAAACATTTCACTTTATTATGTAGGTAGAAACAAATCGTGATAGGTATTATGTTGAAATAAAAAAAGTAAATATTAAAACAGAAAATTTAAAAAAATATATATGACACCTACTATAATGCGAGGCCAAAATTTAAGAAAAATAATTTGAATACTCGCTAAAGATAAGATTGATATAATAGTAATTATTATATGGAATTACAGTGATGTTCATTTCGGAAAATCCAGACCTCTGACGCAATCACTAAAACTGGTTTGTAGCACATTATTTATCTATTATATTACTTATCTAATGGTGTCGATTCTGTTGAACCATTTTCTAAACTAAACAAAATTTGACAGCTCTTAAATTGTTGCCATATTTTTTCTACACATTAAAATAGAAAGAGACACAGATGATTTTAGGTTTATCAGATTGGTTTAATTTAGATTGTGTCACAACAGAATAGACGCCAATAGCGTCGATCCATGTATACTCGCTAAACTAAACTTAGTAAGTCGAAAAACGTACAACACTTAAAACTTGTTTTTAGTCGTCACCCGCTCCGGTCAAGTCTAAGCTTGTTTATAGAACTAAGACCTGAGTTATTTGACAGCACTGAAATGCAGGCTATCTCTATCTTGTGTTTCTATTTGTAAAAGATAGCAATAGGACTAAGTTTAGCGAGTTTACCGGTTATTCCTCTTATCCCACCCAGCCATTCCAACTTAGGAGGGAAAAGTAACTTCTCTTTTCACCTATACCGTTCCGTCTCTCCCGTTGATGGATAAGTGGAATCAGCTATTCCACTTACCCCACCCAGCCATTCCAACCTAGGAGGGAAAATTGACTTTTCTCCTATACCGTTCCGTCCGTCCCGTTGATGGATAAGTGGAATCAGCTATTCCGCTTATCCATCCAGCCATTCCAACCTAGGAGGCAAAGTGACTTTTCTTTTCCACTATTCCGTTCCGTCCGTCCCGTTGATGGATAAGTGGAATCATCTATTCCACTTACCCCACCCAGCCATTCCAACCTAGGAGGGAAAAGTGACTTTTCTTTTCTCCTATACTCTTCCGTCCGTCCCGTTAATGGATAAGTGGAATCAGCTATTCCACTTATCCATCCAGCTATTCCTACCTAGGAAGGAAAAGTGACTTTATTATTTTCCACTATTCCGTTCCGTCCGCCCCGTTGATGGATAAATGGAATTAGCTATTCCACTTATACATCCAGCCATTCCAACATAGGAGGGAAAAGTGACTTTTCTTTTCTCCTATACCGTTCCGTCCGTCCCGTTGATGGATAAATGGAATCAGCTATTCCACTTATCCATCCAGCTATCCCACCTGGGAGCGCCATTATCAATCAAAATGAAATTAATGTGATCAATCTGTGACAACAACTACACGGCGTTAATTCACGACAATATTGCTGTCACTTGACATAATGATAATATTAAATGTCAATGATTGTAAATTGAATTATATAATTAATTGGTATCAACGACCAAGTCAATGTCAAAGTGTATCTACCCGAATTATTTTGTTAGTTTACATTTTAATTCAATACTCGAAACACATTAAAATTATAAATGCGAAAGCGATTTTGTATAAGTGAGAAATTTTTGTATTCCACTCCACTCAACCCCAAACAGCTGGGGTTGAGTGGGAAATATACAAAAAAATAATTTAAGATTTGAATTAAATTTACTGCTGTGTTATGCGGATAAAATAACTCAGAATATTAGTATGGAGGCGGCTTATCATAATCATGTGATGTCTTATTAAAAGTTTTAACTTTCTTTAGGACGGTAGGTAAAACTTAATAGTATGTATCCCATACTATGTTATTTAGATGCTAGGCTGGAATTAAAACTGGCTCTGAATTGAGGCCTCCGAAGTGCTTGGTTTCGTCACGATGTTTTCGTTCACTAGAGCAGTGCATTTTGTTAGGTTAGGATTCGAACCCCACCGAGGTGGGAATCAGACGCTAAGAATAAAAAGTATACCCACCCTGTTCACATAACTACCTACCTATAAAAAAATTAACGCGTCAACCATAAGAACCGCAAAAAAAAACCTAAAAAGTTAATTAAATTTGTATTAAAAAAAAAAAACCTCCATATTTTCTAAAAAATAATATGTTTTACTGCAGGGCGTTGCTAGTAGTATTTCTATATACTTTTATGTATACATGTAAAGATATTTATGTTGTGATCTGTTTGAATTCCAGGCACGCGACAGGATGTTGATAAGAAATGTTTAGCTTATCAGTTGACTGACACGTTAAAATAACTGCAGTTACGACACTCACAACACAGTTTCGCGAAGTTGTTACCTACTAAAGATGTCAATTTTAAGCCAACGAAAATTATTTTGTGAGGAGGGCTCGCAATTCAATTTGGTATTTTATCATCGTTATTAATATGAATATATTTTTGTCTGTATATTTCAGAGGACGAAACAGACAACCCAAATATAATTATATATTTACCCAACTATCTAAGAGGGTAAAGTTATTTAAATTATAATCACGATCCGATTGATAATGCGATAATTTTATGATAATTTAACTACTGCGGGTAGCATCGTCCTATTTGCATTATTCACTAAGTTTTTGTTCCAAAAATAAAGAATTTTGTGTTTTTGTATTTGTAATGGTGTCGATTCTGTTGTGTCATTTTGTAAGCTATACTAAGTTTGACAACTCTACAATTGTTGGCGTTCTTGTCTATATTGAAATGAAAAGAGACGCAGATAATTTTAGTCCTCTCAAATAAATAATTATTAAATTTTAATTTCACCAAAATGCAGGATACAAAATACCAGGGCCCCTATTCGGAGACATGACATTTTATCTCGGTCACTGTCTCTCTAATTTAGAATTTAATGGGAGTGAGAGTGACCGAGATAAAATGTCATATCTCCGAATAGGGTCACAGAATCTGAAAATTATAACGTTTAGAAGCTCCTTGTTTAAAAATGAATTATAAGTACTTTAGTCGCTTGTTAGGACACTGGTATTGCCTTTGGTATTGCAGAAAAGTGAGTGCCTAATCAGCCTTGGATTCCACGTTTGAAATCTTGGGTCGGGCGTGACCACGATGTACAACAAATGATATCATGCCGGTACTAGACGATTACGTAGTAATCAACCCGTGCACTTCGCTCATTCATCTAACCGATACTACTTCTAACCAAACGCAACACAATACTACCAATACTTCTTTACTATCGAACTAATTTTCGTCTTCAAAGCTAAAACTGCAATGACGTGTGAGTATCGTAAGTTTGACGTCAAGATCAAAAGGTAGCAACTGTTATTAGAGAATCGCGGTCTACTGATAATTGTTGTCTAAATATTTACAGTTTGGCGAGTACATTGAAGCTCATTCCAGTCTCTAACTTGTTTTTTCTATCTTCATAATCACATGACAGAAAGATGTTAATAAACTCTTACGATTCTTGTCGAAATAAATCACAGACTTTTACGTAATTCTTAAATTTTTGCTAAAATATTACCTTTTTAGGATTTTAGTTTATAACTTCCAAAGTTATAAAATTACATGCATGAAATTTTGCACAATGATAGTCTAAGTATAGACCTACAGTTTCAAGGAAAAAAACTTGTGGGGTATAATTAAATAGGTCTTTTAAAATACATGTTAGGGTTTCCTATACCATTTTTTTATCAGAAGTACCGCTTGGCATAAATATTGGCCGACAAAGTTGCTTGCAATGTGTCCCCCCGCCATTTCTAAACTATGCATCTCAGAAACTTGTTATCTTACATGTTGATAGATCTTAGTCAAATCTTTCTTCTAAAATTATTTCGGGCAACATCTGATAATATTTTTTGAGATAAGCTGAAAAAACGGATAAATACTTCAAACGTCCTGCGCACCTACGGAACCCTACTAAGCATGGCCCGACATGCTCTTAACAAGTTATTTAAAAAACCCTTTGTTTTGCCGTCTACTCAAGTACATTCGCCGTCTTTGATCCATCTATATTCTATATGTCACGGTCACTTTATTTAGAGATTATTTATGATCAAGACTCGCAAGGTACACAATGTACCTACTTATAATTATAGATAATAGCATAATAGCATAAAATTAGCAGTAGCCTCGTTACATATTAATAATAAGCCACCTTGTGTAAATAACACATATAATAAAATGTTGACATAACTACACTATTGTATTAGGTGTTATCCTGTAAAAATAGTTGTAATGAAATAAATAAATAAACACAAGTTATGGAAAATTAATAAAAATTAAAAACGTCAATAAAAAAATACAAAACCTCATCTACCAGGTGGTAGATGAGGTTGGTGGAGGGGAAGGTGGCCAGAATGCTGGCAGCATTGCCACGCTGGATGGAAATGCTAAGTTTTTGCCCAAATAAGCCCCAGCAGTCTGGTCATTCGTCGCCTCCATTAAACGTTTGGCCAGGTCCCTACTAAAACTCGTAGGCTGCCGGTCCCCGTGGACCTAAAGTCGCAACCCCAAACAGCACAAACATGTGCGTCAGGTCATATTAGTGCCGTTTGAGGTTTTCTGCTTTAGTCGCTTTTAGTTTTGGAAAATATACGTGAACTGAAATGATTTCTTCACGTTCCCGCCAAAACTCCTACTTGTAAACTAAAACTCAATTACGTCCTTATGTCACGGCGCATTTAATTTTTAAAAGGTGGAGGTCTAACCTTCCACCCAAAACGAGCCCGAGGAGGATGACAGTGTCGAGCTGAAGCGTGGTGCTGAGAGCGCTGGTGCGTTCCTTTGGAGACCCTAGAGCCCTCTGCCAAGCAGCAAGGCACGCCAAACGGGGCTTGAGTGGGAATAATCTCACATAGCCCGGCTGCTTCACAAAGCGATCGGAACAATGTTCTTCAAAAAAGAAAACTACCTATTTTTAAAAAATAGATTTATAATAGATACTTGTACTAAGGTGCAATTAAATATTCATAAGGTCGTAAAATATAGTACAGACTTCGTAGGAAATGTTCAGGTCTGCGGTTATTGGGTATTAAACTATTAACAAACACGTGCTGGTTTAAATCACGTTTTCTTAGCACATGTCACTTCACCGTAGCTCTTTGCCGTGTTCATAGTAATTGAAGGCTAAAATACTGTTGAAGCGCAAAGCAGAAGAAGCGAAACAGTGTTCTGTAGTTCTGTTCTGTTTGTGATTCTAGTGCGGGTATTCAATTGAATATAAATATAGTGAAAGTGGCCGACATAATCTCGAGCATATCAGGACAAACCACCCTCCCAGGTCACTATGTTACCTAACTTTGACAGAAGTAAGCATATCAGTATTATGTAACCTTGTATGATTTAATATTATCTCCTGTTCTCGTAACTTGGCCAATTTTTAAGAGTGATGCGTCATTGGATTCCTCTTTGAGTCCAGAGTGTCTCACCCCCGAATACTGAAACGCTTGTTAGCTTTGACAACAGATTAATTCTAATGCTGCCTTTGTCTGGCACTAAGCAAATGACAAAGGCAGCAACAGACTTAATATTATGTCGTTAAATTTTACAAACGTTTCAGTATTCGGGGGTTAAGCACATACATTTTTTGTAGTATTATTTATTCCTACATATTTATTAAAATAAATTAACTTTTAATAAATAAATAGGAATAACAAAAAGAAGAAGGAATAATGAAAATAAGTAGGAATAACAAAAATCCCACTTACTTATTTATTTTAATAAATAAGTAGGATTTTTGTTATATCGCGTAATAATGCAGAACTATCCAATTAATTTTACTGGGTTTTACTCACGTTTACAAATCTATTAGAATTTTAGTTTTTCCGGGGAAAAAGTTGCCTATATAAGTCACTTCCCCGGCCTTTAAGCTGTATCAATAAATAAAAAACAGAACCGTCGTGAAAGAGAAACAAACAAACCAACACAGTTTCGCATTTATAATAAAATTATTAGTAAGTAATAAGGATACTTTACAAACCCTAAGGTTTCTTTATCGAACTACGGAACTCAAAAAAACTAAACACGGTGACACGCCATTGTTAAACTTAACCACTGTATTGTTATTTTGCAATTGTGCAAATGTTTACGAATGAACTAATAAGGTTTATTTCTGAAATATGACATAACTTGCTCACTTTCAGGGCATTTCTTATGAATGGAAATCTTATGTTGCGAGAGGGAGGGCATACCAGTTTCTGGGAAAATAAAATAACTAGTAGTTCGCACCGAACTGAGACCTCGCGACCCCTATATCTTCACAGCCCCTGGACCGATTCAGCTCATATTCGAACTTATTTTTTTTATTGAAATGAACTACTTGGCTACAAAATTTCATGAAGATCGGATCAACGGTTCGCAAGTTATCATCGGACAAATATACACACAAACATTCAAATGCCAATTTGTCCCAGTAAACTCTGACCAGTCCTTCGCTTCGCTTTGTCGAATATTCCATATTAGTTAATTCAGTTATAACTGGCATATTTATAAAAATGAGGAAAATCGACACCTTCAATCATTAGTCATTAGGTATTGTGACCTCGAATTACAATATTTTACAGTGATTTTTTCAATAACATGGTTTTGCTATTTATTGCAGTAACAAATCAACCTAAAAAGGTTGCTACGTTTGTCATTTCGCTGTAGTAGTTTTTTTCCCTGCGTTTTTTTAACGTGTGTAAGTCCGCGTTAGTCCACCGACTCGCCTGTTGGTAAGTGTCTTTGTGGTCGAAGACTGAAGCATGCAGACTTAGAGTTCAATTTCAAGTCCAAATTATTTTTTATCTGTAGACATATGTAATACATGCACTTAGAAATTTCAGGTTACGATAATGATTTAATTATTAATTAATTACTATAAATATTACGTTTTAGCAAAGACACGTCCCTGTTGTCAATATAATGATTATAACATGTATCACATATGTTCATAAGCAAGTGTGTTCAGTGTTATAATAAAATCCCTCAACCAGTTCTAGAACTAAACGAGACTCGCTTCAAGAATGTCATTAAACGCACTCTCATTGAAAAGGCGTACTATAGTTATAATCATTATATTGACGACAGGGACGTGTCTCTGCTAAAACGTAATATTTATAGTAATTAATTAATAATTTACATGCTTTTATATCCTAGTTTTTTTTTCTTTTTTCTTTTACTTATACTGTAAACCAACATTATTTGGTACATACTGTCCGGCGGAGGGCATTGTTACACCATAACACAGGTTTATTCCTAGCTTGGGTAACAATGCTTATCAATCTGGTTTATTTATATGGAACTAAGCGATGATTACTGTTTATTGATATTTAACGTTTGTTACCACCAATAAAACTTTTTCAATTTTTCAAATTAAGTCATGAATGTAACCTGACGATTCTAAGTCCATGTATATGTCTACAGAATAAAATGAATTTTAACTTGAAAATTACGCCTTTTCAATGAGAGTCCGTTTATGACATTCTTGAAGCAAATCTCGTTTAATTCTAAAACTGATTGAAGGATTTTATTATAACACTGAACACACTTACTTATGAACGAGCTGCGATATTTTTGTAATCTAAATCTTGGAACATTAAGCTTGTTTTTATTGGTTGTGTTATATCCATGCAAATCACTTGATTTAACAAATTGTTTTATATTTTTCGCGTGTACTTAATATTTTCGACCCCTGGGCTTTGCCCTTTTGTATATTTTCGTAAATATACAGAGAATTTATCGTCATTATTTTTATATTACTAAATGTGTCTACTAAGGATGTTCTAGGACCCAGTTTATAGATCGCCCAAACGGCACTCTTTTGTAGTTCAAAAACTCCATAAGACATGAAGCTGTACTAGTAGGCATACTAAGCTTGCATTGACTTCGTCTGTTAGCTTTCTGAGTTCACGGATCGCGTGGACTGCGGAGCTTAATCTACCGGCTTGTTAAATTATATTTGGTGACCACATAATATATTTAGGAAGAATTTGAGGTCTCTGAGTATCTGATCAATGATGATAATTCATATCACGACTTTTAAATTTAAATTTTTGACTTTTATGTAATGACTTAATTCTATTTATAATTTTTTTTTTCCTCCTAAGAGGGTTTTGGAGTCGCACGTCTTATGCATTTGCCAGTGTCAAGTATACATATATATTCTCAAGTTTTGTTAGATATTATCAAACAGGTCATAGTCACGGTCAAAGTCGAGCATAGCAAGTCACGGTCAAGTCCAAGTCATGCCCCAGTAAAGTAGTGAAAACTTTACTGGAGCCTTCTATGGAGTTTTGGAAACAACACGAAAATTCACGTTTCACAACATTATACCATTCACCAACACTTGTGCATGTACACGAACAGTTAACGGGTAGAAATTCACCGTTTTTACACATTAACACTCGAAATAACACAAGTTTTGAAAAATAATAAAATGACGCGACATGAATTCTTCACGTTCCCGCCAAAACTCCTATTTATAATTATAGTACCTCGCTCTTTATTATTGCATGCTGTCTTCACCTGTAAGTATTGTAGTTCTATTTTATTTGCGTACATTTTAGACATTTTATTGGTGTGCACAGTGTAGGTGAACCTAAATAAATAAATGATGTGTGGCCCCCATTGTAATTTAGCAACTAGTGTTATTCATAAAAAAAAACAATGAGAAGAAATATTAAAAGTAAAAAAATGTTGTTCATAATCACGAGTAAATTGCAAAATCCTAGATATGTTCATTATTTAATCATCCTGTACATATTACAGCTAAGTTTCTGTACTGAGCTAATAGAGTTAGGTCATAACACCGACGGTAGATCAGGCTATGACTTACTTCCTTAAATTGAAAATTCGGTAATTGGTTTTATTGGTTGGTTGTAAATAATAACTGTAAGTAATTGAACCACTAATTCTGTGATGGGCTATTCGTATATTTGTATTGTATAACAGCAATCTAAATGACTTAGTAACAGAGATGTCAAAACGCGAGGAGCGAAATCCGAAGGTCCTCCCCGTGAGGTCACCTACATACGGAGCGCGCCGCCTGGTCATGGCCGTTTCAAGACCTCAAACCCGGGGTTGAAGCCTCGAGTGTAAGAGGAAAGCGATTTGAACGAAATTATAATAAACTCTAACAAAGAACGTAATAGGTACCTTTTTTTTAATAGCATATATTAGACAATTTTAACAAGTACTAGTAGTTCGCGCCGAACTGAGACCTCGCGACCCCTATATCGTTATAACCCCTGGACCGATTCAGCTAATATTCGAACTTAAACATTTTGTTTATTGAAATTTTATTAAAATTTCATGAAGATCGGATCAACGGTTCGCAAGTTATCATCGGACAAATATACATACAAACATACATACAAATGCCGATTTGTCTCAGTAAACTCTGAGACCTTCGCTTCGCTCGGTTAATTATTCAAATCAAAAAAACCCGACTTCAAATGAAGCCTAATTATGTCACTTGAGACATAACGAGGAATTCAACGACATCTCACTCATCAAAATCAGTGAAGCCGTAAAGCTTTGTTCTGACTGTCTTAGTTATTTAATTTTACTTCACTAATTATCGCATAAGCTCGACTAAATTGTTGATTGTTCGGATATAGCTAGGTGTAGCTATTAAGTTATTCGCCACTTGACTATAAAATACATGTAGTCCGAACAAGGTTTTAGTGACGTTATGGTGCAGGTGGAAACACTCACACGCACTTACCACTCATGGACTTACCTATGTATAATTTTCTGAGATTTATTTGCTTATTATCCATTATTCCAAATGGACAACGAATGGTCTAATGTCGATTGATGATCGCGAATTGTAAATAGATTTTCAGACAATTCTTTACTAAATTAAAATAGAATACATCAAGGGTGATTAGTTATCATCGGAATATATGCAATTATACGTTTGCACAAATAAAACTTAATATTTTAGGCGGTTATGCATAATTTTATAAATTTTTTCAATCATGCTTATTTCGGTAAAAATACTCGCGTGCATATGGATAGTTCGAGAGATTCTTCTAGATGGCATTGTTTGTGCGGGAGCGGAGAGCAAACTCTGCTCCGGAGAACTACTAACGGAGACTAGGGTACCGATTAAACCCCTAGTTTTGACGCAATTAACGGTTTTCCTTTTTGACACTTCACGTCATTCCATTCAGTTTCTCTAAAAATAGATAGCCTCGCAGTCTTAGACGAAGCATCATCAAGATCCATGCTCGCAGTTGTTAAACAATATTCGGAATTTACTCACAAGGAATGATGACATCAACTGTCAAAAAAGAAAACAGGGCATTAAAAAAAAAAACAAACAACGACGGCACGTTGCTTAAACTTTATCGCAGCGCTAGGCATAGCAGCTTTTAAGTTCTGTCAACTATCTCCTTGTCATTTATGATTTAATACCTTATCAAGCGTAGATTTAAAATCACATGTATTTCGGGTTGCAGTGCTTAAAATTGCCCAAACCTGGGGTCTAGAAGACTAAAGGCGTAGATAGATAGACAACACTTTATTATTCACACCGGAAATTACATAAATAATACAAAAATCTACTTAAAACTAGTGTAACAATTGGTGGCCTTATCGCTTAAAGCGATAAGGCCGTCGCCAATTATACCGACCGGAGTGAGTTATTCGGTAATATTTGTTAAAGCGCTAAAAGTAGACAAAAAAAAAATCCAAACTAAATTAGGTATTAACTACAGCAGGCCTAGCACGGGCGCACGGATAAAATTTTATCCACCATATTTATCCCGCGAGAACGAGACGGATGTATACATATTCTAGCTTTGTCACGTTGACGCGAATACAAAACGGGTGGACATAACTTTATCCCGGCGCCCGTACTAGGCCCGCAGGATATAAATTGTTTCCAGTATCTCTCTATACCATGTACTTACAAATGTTCACATATTATTCAGTATTTTTTTTCGCCAAATTTATTCCAGAACTCAATATTCATTATTATGTTGTCAAATGTAAGTTTACATGACTATAATTTAGCAAGGAACTAAGTAGTGTCAACATTGTGGATAGAAATAGGATATTTTTGAACCAGGAAACGTCGTAAATCGGGTAATCGCAGCTTTATCACAAGTACTTACGGTATTATGTCGATTGACTAACGTGACATTTAGAATCGATAATATTCTTGGCTTAATATAGCCATATCTAGCGAACTATTGAAAGTAACTTTGTCTGTATGTCTGGATGTTTGTCGCGTAACCACGGCTAATCGGCTGAACGGATCTTGACAAAATTTGATAAGGAGCTACTATATATCACAAAGACGGACATAGGAAACTTTTTTTTTACATCCACGCGAACGAAGTCGCAGGTAACAACTAGTCATATATTAATTATATGACGTTTGGAATATGTAAAATGGATTTCGGCAACGACGAATGTCAAATTTCTCGATCGAGAAATTATCGTTGGTCTACTGTAACTACTTCGACTATCAAATTAAAACAATAGAGAGACACCCATTGAAACTCGTTATTACAGAACAATACTTACATTCCATGAAAGACCAAACCACCTGTGTCCTTGAGCGCTGCTTTGAAAGTATATGTGGAAACAATCTAATTGATAGTCCAAACATAAAGCCTCCTGTCAAAGACCGATATGTTCAATTAGTACAAAAAGACGCCGTCAAGGCCTCTTCAGAATTCGCTACTTTCCACGCAATATAATTATGATTGCACCCAGCGGTTTCTCTCGCTATCTTACACGAGGCCTATTCTTATTTTGGGATTAAAATTAGATAATCCTATATTGTTCGTTATTTATTCATCACCAATGAGAAAACAATGTTAATATCCGTCATAAATGAAATGCTCGATAATGACTAGGTATTTAAAAAAATTAAAATAAAATATTACATTATTACAATAGCACAACAAATCATAACAACTACATAAATGAACATTCGTTTTATTTACAACATATCAAAATAATTTAAATATTTTGTACTCTATTTTATTTTTATTTTTTTATTTTATTTATTAATAGACCAACAGCACAAAATCATAATATAGAAATAATCTTAAACAAAAATATAGTACAGCCAATAAAAGGTCTAAACATATAACTTAAGTAGGTAGAAACAAATCGTATTATTATTATGCGTATATATAGGTACTATAAAGAAATAAACTAAATGATGTTTTACAAATAGTATAAGTGTATATATATGTGAAATAAAAAATAATAATTATATAATAAAAAAATAATTATATAATAAAATATTTATTTTTATTATTTATATATTTATTTATTTTAATATTTAGGTAGAAACCAGTTTATTTTGGATACCTATTCGATTACTTAGGATATTATAAATATAATAAGCTACTTCTAATCTTTATGTATGTCTGCTGAGCTGTAACTGTGTTGAGTGGGGATACACACTCGGCACTTTGGCATTCATATTGGTGACAAGGATATATCACTCGAGTATTATATTTTGTATGGACACATGTAACTTAAAGCGTAATCTGAAGGAGCCTTAATATCTTAAGCGTAGGCGATATGCATGCCCAGTTATTTTGGAGCCCAGCTGTAACTATTTTTCCAAGGAAATATAGTATTTAGGTAGAAATAGAAGTGTCAGATGATGTGGTTTGTGAAAAGCGTAGGCGAGTTCAGTCTAAGAGACGCGACGGTCAGGGTCATACAAGTTGATTGTAGCTAATAATGTCGCATTGTTGTGGTTTTCTTATCGTTTTTACTATCACCATTCTTAGGTACTCGGTGTTTATCGAAAAATCGATAAACACAGCGTTGCCTACTAATTTTACGGTTTCGAGATTCTGTAAAATACGATAGCACGAGAGAGCTTACATTTTTAGCCGGATTCTATTAATGGAAACTTCAAACCATCCAAATATACTCAATTAATACAATACACACACTACACACAAACCATCTAATTAATTTATCTTTATTAGGGCTCACTCAAAATCACAATTGAATTCACAATCAAACTATGACCTCATGTGCGGGCGCACTACAAAACAATGTGCAGTTCTCACGCACTTAGCTCGTTCGTACACGAGGCGACCAACGTGTCCGCGGGTTTAGTAGCCAGTGTCTATCTAAGTTACTTAAAATGGTATGGCGTGCCATAATGTTTGACCTCAGCAAAGCGTTCGACTGCGTCGACAACTTGCAGTGGCAGAAGCTATATTATTGCGGCCGCCTGAAAAATTGGTACCTAAAACAGAAAAATCATGTTCGATAGAGAAGTGAATAATTTCATATGCTCTGATTGTGTAGTGCACGACTAGGCCTTCGCATCGCCTCGTGTACGGATGACCTTACTCCGCTCCCACGGCGGCACATCTTCAAATTAATACCCCTATTTTAAAGCAGTAAGGTTGAAAGTGAACTGCATTTGCGAGATGGTACTGATTGATCGTAACGGGGCCTTGTTTAATACAAATTATAGCTAAACACAATCAGGCGAAGTGATCCCGTGCAATTTATGCAGTAAAATAAAGGGCTCATAGTACTCATCATTATGAACAACTTTCATTATGGGATCAAACCCGAAATCGAAAAAAAATATATCAGCTGTTCAAAAAAAAATTCAATGGCACTCGACAAAATGTATGGAACAGCTGTTTTTTTTTTCTCGATTTCAGGGTTGGTCCCATAGTAAAAGTTGTTCACAACCATGAGTACTATCAGCCCCTTTCGGCTTAGCATACCCATTCCTTATAACCCTGTATAATCAAATTCTACGTCAAAATAATTGTACGGAAGTGTCGGTGCGCGAGTCAGACTCGCACTTGTCCGGTTTTTTAAATAACTCTTTCGTTCTCTTCTTCGTTTCGATCTTTCTTGATATGGAGCAATTATACGGTCTAGGATAAAACACGCTAACCTAAGGAGGACAAGGTTTTCACAAGGTGGACAGACAACCTTATAAAGACCGCAGGAACGCGCTGGATGCGAGCCGCTTCCATCCGCTCTTCGTAGAAATCTAAGGGGGAGGCCTTTGTCCAGCAGTGGACGTCATGTGGTTGAGATGATGATGATGGTGATGATGATGGTGATGATGATGATGGTGATGATGACCTAGGAGGAATCTGTTTACATTTGAAAGTATATAAAAGCTTGTACAATAGCAAAAAAGGTTTTGTTTGACACACCCATATTGTAGTTTGTATGGGAACACCGACTCTGTCAGAGAGCTGCACCCCGTATTTACTCGCATTTGTATGTGAAATCGTAGCTGCGGCCGCAAATAATAAAACCGCTAGACTTCCTGAAATAAACAATAAACTAGATGGATAAACATAGCAGTAAACCTATAGTATTTTTACAGTAGGAACATTTAACACGGCCCACGAATTTGCAAGGCTGCACCGACCACGAGCCACCTTGGTCGCTAATCATTTCAAACGGTCTTAAACTGTTGCTTCCCACGTATTTTATTTATTAGATATATTTTACTACATAGCTCCAGAGGTGCTTGCGAAAACGGTCATACAAACAAACAAACTATACTGATTTGTTAGGATTTTACATATATCAAACAAATGTTCAAACCAGGGTCCGGAATTTTCGTAGGACTTTTGATTTGTCAAAGGGACTGCACGTTTATCGACCTCCAATTGTCGATGTCGATTTTTTCGATTCACTTGATACTGTTTCTCGACAATATGTTTTTAGCTTTTTTAAATTAACTTTACAAACACAACAGTATATTAGGGAATCTTGTTCTTTATAAATAAACTCCGGTTTTTTTTAAATCGTACTTTTCTTATTTTGAAACATTTTCGATATTTTAGGTGGAAGTAAATGAACAGCAAGATTGCTAATTATTGATATTTTAATGACATGATTATACGTCTTAAAACAAGTAATCAAAAGTCAATGAAATAATTGCGAGTACCAATATTATGATAAGGACCTAACAATCTATTTGAGGTTTAATACATCGACAATCGGAAGTCGATAAACCTGCAATCCCGTTGACAAATTAAAAATGCTACGAAAATTCCGGACCCTGGCGACGGTAACAATGGCGAATGTAACTATCTGAATCTGTATATGCTCTATTTGTCTTTTTTTTGATTTTGTTCGGCCTTAAGTTCCACCCAGAATTTTGAACTTTATCTACTAACAGTGCAAAACAGGGGAGGCAATGCACTGCACTCGTCACTCAGAGATATTAGATGTAAAAATCTCTTCATGCTACTAGAAGAAATTTGTATAGTGACAAAAATCTGAAATACATCATAATCCTAATCCTAACTATTATTATAATTTAGAGAAACATCGCCACAGTCGTATCAGGACCAATAAAGCTTCTAAGTATAAAAATGAATACGTTCATCTCGAGGAAAAAGCTTTGTTTGCGCGATTCAGAACTCCTTACAACTGTCAGTCCATACAAAAAGGTCAAAAAGTGCACAAACATGGATCAACGCCATGTAGCGAGCTATAGGAAGTAACTTTGTTTATCTGCCTGTATGTTTGTCGCGTTATCACGGCTAAACGGCTGAACGAATCTTGATAAAATTTGTTAAAGAGTTACTGCATATCACAAAGACGGACATAGGATACTTTTTTATGACCACGCAAATGAAGTCGCGGGTAACAACTGGTTATACATCCAGTGTAATCACACTGTCTCTTTATGGACGGCTGGATTGGCTCAGTGGTAGAGTGACGTATGAGTAGTAGGTTCCGGGTTCGATTGCCGGCCAGTCATATGGCCATATAATGTTTGTGTGATAACTTTGAATATCTATCTCAGTCTTTGTGTGTATTTCTTCGTATTCCCGATACAGCAATTCCTAACACAAATAAAAATCATATACTTGGGCATTACAAAATATAGCTACAGTGTGTATACCAGCGACTCTGAAACCAATCAGATCCTGTGTGTCGGGAGCCAGCGGCTTCTCCTATTTACTATTAAAGTACGCTAAAAAAAAAGTTTATTAGGTAGCTATGAGTATGAAATATAATTTAATGTATGCCTGTGTCCTCTCTCTACCCTCTACCTGTTTGTCATTTATTCGCGAATGACACCTGAATCGATGTCAAATAATTTTATTTTAATATTCTTTTTGGCACAACGTGTACAAAGGTACTTGTTTAGGTTACTATGTAATATAAGATTTACCTTGGGTTACCTTAGAGCTCCGTTATTTATGAACCAATTTGGGAAATTCTTTTTTATTTTGAAAGTAGATACTTACAGATTGTTCCCATTTTTATCTAAATCCAGTTCATAAGATAAGGAAATTTAAAAAGTGTTACCCTATAGATGATAATTAATATGTATACTGTTGGTGTTTCTTTAAATAAATAAAAAAGGAAATCGATAATTCAAATCATACTCCATGCTCAGTATATTCTAATTTAAACTGCTATTTAACTGCATAAAACCGCTTGGGTGGTCCACTTCCCGAGTCAAAACTTGTCTACAATATAGACCAGTGAAAGTCGCTCAGCCGGAAGAAGTTCAAGATTCACGTAGAAGTTATAAATCAAAATTAAGGCCCGTAGATAAATCAGGGCTATTTTATTTATATCTGCTCTATGCTGTCGATTTAAGAAGATATTGCCATTCTTAAGAAAAGCTTGAAACGCGTTGTTTAAATTTGGTTATATTAATTATTAATATTAATATAACCTAACCAAATTCGAATAACGCGTTCTTCAAGCTTTCCGAAACCTTTCCCGTTGTTAGGACTATCACAGTTATACCGGTAACTAACGCAAAACCTCTTGTGGACATGTTCCCTACATCATACCTAACAACTTAACCTTGTTCCATGACTTTTAATAATTCGTATTTTTTTATCCAAAATAAAAACAAAATTGTTAAAATTAGGGCTCCAAATGACAATAGCATTAAGCGGTTTTAAATTAGTAGGAACGCGAAGGTCCGGGTGAAACTTGGCAGCTGAAATATGCACCAAAAAATTACAAGGATATTTTTTCCATACAAAATTTAAAAAAAAAATGATGATTTTAATAAGTTTTGTAAAAAGTTAAACAACAAAAGTTGTTAGGAATAATGTAAAGGACATGTTTATGAGATTTTGCGTTAGTTACCAATATCCCTGTATTGTAGGTACATATAAGCGCTACTTTTTGAATCGACAGCGTAGGCCGCAAAATAGAATAGCCCTGATTTACCTACCTACTCTACTATTTTATTACGCGGGCCGAAACAAATACCGCGACGGGCCGCATCCGGCCGCGGGCCGGACATTGACCGTATGTGGTTTAGTGAGTGGTAAAACAAAATTGAAACCGTCGTTTACCCGGGGAAGAAATGTCTACAATTATATTAGGCAGAGGAAGTCATACGCTTGGCTTTGTTATTAATTAATAAAACTGGTTTTTCCCACATGACTTAAATACAAGTACCTACATTCCTTGATAATACAGGATAATATGCATCGCTGATAAAAACTCGTATGACCACGGTACAATTGGCAGTACATAAATAATATTAGAGCTGTAAATAATTTTAGAATACCTACTTTCTATATTTGGCGTAAAGTTAATTTTCCTGTAAATGCATGTTGATGAATATTCGACCTGAGCCCAACCTTGACGTTCCTTCTCCCCGGTCTTCTCCTCGTGTGATTTGCTGTTTTAAATATAGCTAAGGATGGTTTTATCGTTCTGAGACATCATGAATGCATCGCGAGTGTTGGCAACAAGACTATCAAACGGAAGTGGGAATGGGCGGGTCATGTCTGTGGAATGCACGCGGAAAGGTGGGCAAAGGTCCTGATGCATTAGGCGCCTGACCACCAGGTAGACCCCGAAAGCATTGACGACTTAAACACGTTTCATCGTGACTGGTCCCAGCTAACGATGGAGCCTGAGAAATGGGGAGATCTTTGCGAAGCAGTAGGATCTGACAGGTTAAAAAAAGACATCCTAACGAGAAGTTACGATTGGGTCTTTACGTCTGTCTGTATACTGAATAGTGTATATTAGCTTCTTGCTCTGCTATTGACAGATTCGCGTTTTGAAATATTGATGCACAAGAGAGGGTAAAGATTCTAATTCATTTATTATTATCATCATGATCATTATCAGCCGGAAGACGTTCACTCCTGAACATAGGCCTCCCCTTAAAGCGCCACTCTGAACGACAATTTGCAATTTGGATCCAACGGTCCCGCGACTTTGTCGCGTTTTCATAATGTCATCAGTCCACCTAAGGGGAGGCCTACCTATGCTGCGTCTTTCGGTTCGTGGTCGCCACTCAACAACCTACCTTCTCCGTCAGTTTAGCGGTTCTTCGAGTGATGGGGCCTACCCATTGCCACTTCAGCTTGCAAACACCGAAAGCTATGTCGGTGACTTAGGTTCTCCAGCAAATCTAGCGCTTACAACTGTGTAAAATTATCCGAAAGCTACATAATTTTTTGTTATACTAATATTTTTGTTAGCAATTAACCATAAAAACAGGACTGTAATTTTTTTTATTAGGCTGTAACTTAAGACCCATTTATTTTGCTTTTGATCTTTGTTAATATTTTAACATGGAAGAGTGCATCATTGTAATCATCACATTGCCCTTTATTCTGGAAGATACGTGAAAGCTTCACTACAATGAACGTGATAAAGTCGAGTGCTAAAAATGCATTGAGATGTGATAAAAAAGGGTTATTGGTAACTAACGCACAACCTCTCGTAGGCATGTACATGACTTTTTACAAAAGGTAAGAAATTCACCAGAAACAAATTTTTAAAGTTTGTATGAAAAAAAATACCCTTGTATTTTTATTGCAAATGTCAGTTAATAAGCTTCAGGGGGGCCCGCGTTTTTTCACATTTAAAACCGCTTAATGCTTTTGTCATTTGGAGCCCTAATTTAAATATTATAGTTTTGATTTTGGGAGAGAAAAAAAGCAATTGTTAAAAGTCATGGAACAAAACTTTGTTAGGTATGATGTAGTGAATATGCCTACTTATTTACTTATCAATAACCCAGTATCCTAGATCAACGTTCCTTAATATCATGATGGTTTTTGTCCTCATTTCTCCCACCTGACGGTCACACTACAGTCGTGATACGTAATTGATAACCGTAAACTCACGTGCACACGTGCTCGACGCCTGTTGCGCGATAACTGATAACGACAACACTATCGAATAATCGATAACCAATGCCGACTGACACTTGTTTAGTACCTCTTAAATAATAGTAAGTAATAGTTTATTTGTGCGATAAAATCCGGTACGAGGATATTCGCCGAAGAACCAAAGTCAAAGTTTTTCAAAGGGCTTCCAAGCTTGCTGAAGTGGAAATGGGCATTGGGCAAGCCACATCGCTCGAAGAATCGATAACTGATGGGGAAGAAAGGTTCCTGAGTGGTGACTACGAACTGGAAAACGCATTGTAGGTAGAGCCACTATAGGTGGACTGAAGACATTTTGAAAACGCGACAAAGTCGCGGGACCGGTGGATCCAAATTGCAAATTGATGTTCAGTGTGGCGGTCTAAGGGACGATGGACGTCTTCAGGCTGTTGATTATTATGATGACGACGACGACGATGATGATGATGATGATGATGATGATGATGACCTTGGATTAACTATATCCAAAATAAATTAATTTTCATTTCCGGGTTCTTCTTGCCTCTTGTCCTTCCTCTTGTTGGGGAAGTCAAGGATCGGCCTCGATATTAAGCTTCTTTGCCTAGGCAGGACACTGCTCCCAGAGAATTTGGATGGTGCGAGTTGCTGGGCGGCATCTCTCTTTTTGGTCCGATATAGTCATAATTATGACCATATATTGATTTTGTGGAGCTCTCTTCTTATTTCCTCATCTTGTTGATTGTTGGTTGCTTCCGCAAGTTCCGTTGCTCTTGCTCTTCCTCTGGGTAAGACAAGATGAGATAGGAGGGAAGAACACACCATGTACGTACGTCATGGGCATGCGAGTGGTGCGGCACAAGTGGGGGTGTGGGCTATTCTCAGGGTGGTCGAACATGCCGCCCGACAGACGCGCCACGAAGTCCCCTACCGTTTCGGTTTTGACGTCCCGGGCGCTGACTTTATTGCGTAAGTACGCACTGTCCGGCTCCCTTAATCATGCTTGAACCAATGAAACAAATAAATCACAAAATAAATTAAAGAATCGATTCTATAGTTCTATTCACTAAGACCTATCTAATTTGACTGCACTAAAACTATCTGCATCACTTTTCATTTCAATACCTTAGAAACGTTTGACAACAGTTTTAAAGCTGTCTAATGTAGTTTATTTAACAAAATCGTTTTAGAGATTGGACGCAATATATATATATATATATTATTAGAAGATTGACTGTAAAAACGGATGACTCGACGGCAAAACTATAAAAGGAGAAGCTCGACCCGCGCGCAGTCATTCTTGTTCGAGACTTTGTGCGGAGCGGACGTGTTTCTAGAAATACTTATTCATTGTAAAGTTAATTATCGTTTGTTTTTATTAAAGAAGTAATTATTGTTGGTAATTGTGAAATATATAACTTTGAAAACTATACCCACTTCTGTTTTCTAATATCAGAAGTGGGATTCGAACACTGCTCGCACTTATTATCTTGCTATTCCGTAAAGCACAAAGTCACGATCAATTGTTTTTTATCGTTTTTATTTTATGTGGTGAAAATTGTTATAGTGCATTGGTTCGGTTAAATAATGGATCAGATATCTAGACCCCGATCCTGTAAAAAACGCCATAGTTGCAGGCGTTCGACAAGCCATCGTTCCCGCAGCTCGTCGAGGGAATCAGTGTCGTTATACCGCTTCGCTCAACACGGTTATGTATTTCTAAATCATGGCCTCAGCGATGGCCTTGCGACAATCGCAGTTACAACCGTGAAATCGTCGTGTCAAAGTCGTGGTCGTAACGGACGTCATCAAAATGAACGGATGTCACAGCCGGAAACCGTGAGTATGGTAGCCACGAATCCTGGCACATGATCGTGTCTCGCCTCCTTGCACACGCGCAGCAGACCTGCCCGTACCTGACCAGCCTGTCTCGGTTGGACCGTCGTTTGGAAACGGCACCGAACAGATTGCGGAGGCTATCAAAGCATCAAAATCCGTAAGTACCCACAGTTACTATGTCTAAATTTCGACCCCAACATTCAGGATGTTGACTCATGGTTTGATGAGGTAGCCAAGCTAAATTTGCAAAGCGTTGGGATAATCGTGAGTGTCTTGCTTTTGTCGGAAAGTGTTTGAAAGGTGATGCAAAATGTTGGCTAGATGATCGGGTTAGCAATGACATTTTATACGAAGTAATGTCCGCCGATTCATACGGCTTCCGTACGTTTGCCAAATACGCACACAAATCTTTACTGCGTCTGCGCATTGTTTAAGGCCTTGGTGATGATGTTTTACGGCGATAGTTCTACGTGGAATTAAAGATCCACATGTTAAGGCGACGGCAACAAATGCAAACCTGACTCCCAATGAGTTGGTGAACTACCTTTCAACATTTATGAAGCCTGACCCGTGGATGTTCGAGCAACGCGTCGCCCTGCACTTTTAACTGCTAACTACCAAAAATCAAGGTAATAAGCGACCGTTTCTGGCTTCTAGTTCAAGCTCTGGTGCTGGTTCTACTCCCAAATGTTATTCTTGTGGTGAATTTGGGCACAAGCAGTTAAATTGCCCTAAGAAGCCAAAAACTGCTGACGCTAGAACGAGTAATCCAAAGGTGAGTACTTCAGGAACCATATTCGGGACTGCTTTGCAAAGCACCGTTCCGATTTAAATAAAAATGAGGTTAACTTTTGGTCAGAAACTCCGGCCCGGAACCGAAATGAGGAAATGAAAGTCGTCATAGGAGTTATTGACGGCATACCTGTTGACATATTAGATAGCGGTGCATTAGATGTGTTCTTTATATCATCAGCGGAGGTGAATCATCTTTCTTGTACAAAGAAACCTATCAACCGGCAAATCAAAGGGGCGAGTGAATAGTAAGTATTTTACTACTTTGCATATGGCTGCAGACTTTCATCAAGTTTAACTTGATGAGGCCACAATTCAGCTAACTGGTTTTGTAACACCAGAAGCTCACTACGAGTATCCTAAAATGCCACATGGCTTAGCAAACGCTCCCATTGCTTACCAACGCATGATTAGCAAGCCTCTACATAAACTGACCACAGAGGGAAAGGTTTAGGTATACATAGATGACTGATTAATCCTTGCTTCCTCCATTCAGGAAGGATTACAGACTTTACGGGAGGTATTGAGTACACTGAGACAGGGTTTTCGTTGAATTTAAGTAAATGCTAATTTTTATGCACTGAAACAGAGTACCTGAGTCGTGTGATCTCTGGCGGTAGAGTACGACCTTCGCCTGGTAAAATTCAGGCCTTTGCTAATTCCCCAGCTTCATAAAACGTCAAACAACGAGTCGGGAATGTCCTAATATTGTGGGGTATTTTTGAAAGTATATCCCTAATTATTCTACCAGGACTAATTGCATTGCGCGTTTATCATGTGTTTAGTTTCATTGGGGTACATACAAATAAATTGTGCGATAACTGGTGCACCTGTACTTGCTATATTTAACCCTAAACTGCATAGTATCAATGACCGATGTGATGAGATAGATCGGATCGGTATAATTGGAGTGATCACGAGTGTCTTTCACGGACTGCACGGATAGGACTATATTTTAATGGCGATTCTCGTGTGTGACTAAACGAGTGGGTGATGAACGACTGCTCGTGGAGCAATTTCAATCGGGAATTGAAGCCGTTATGTCCGCAAACACCGGACATCGCGAACATTTTGTTTGAGGTGATGAATACGAATTCCGAAAGCTATTCTACGTATGCGTGATGGTTGTTCAATCTGATGAGACGGCACCAATCAACACCACTCTTGAGGGTGATCAACTGCAACAGTTGTTAGACATCGTTAATGAGTTCTCATCATTGTTCTTATCCTGAGCGAAACTATAGAGCAGGGCTTATACTTTTTATCAGGGTACTCGGTACCTTGACGGAGGCTGGTTTCTCCAATAATTTAAAGAAATGTTATTTTCTGACAAAAGAAACGGAGTGCCTTGGGCGGTTTATAAGTCAGGGTCAGGTACGACCGAGCCCTAAAAAGGCAAGGCCCTAACTGACTCAGCCGCGACAGGTCCGTCAGTTCATGGGTTTGGCTAGCTCAACGTAAGGGTTTGCTGTCCAGAGTGGCCCGCCTGGTGGTTGGTATACAGAACTGGGCACAAATCGCTCAGGCTTCTGACGAAGGAACACGTAAGCTCATTCAAAGCGTGTATATGCGCCGCTGCCGCGCGCGCCTTGTTCGATCACGCTGTTAGCGTGTGTATGCGCCGCTGCCGCGCGCGCCTTGTTCGATCACGCTGTTAGCGTGTGTATGCGCCGCTGCCGCGCGCGCCTTGTTCGATCACGCTGTTAGCGTGTGTATGCGCCGCCGCCGCGCGCGCCTTGTTCGATCACGCTGTTAGCGTGTGTATGCGCCGCTGCCGCGCGCGCCTTGTTCGATCACGCTGTTAGCGTGTGTATGCGCCGCTGCCGCGCGCGCCTTGTTCGAGCACGCAGTTAGCGTGTGTATGCGCCGTTGCCGCGCGCGCCTTGTTCGATCACGCTGTTATCGTGTGTATGCGCCGCTGCCGCGCGCGCCTTGTTCGATCACGCTGTTAGCGTGTGTATGCGCCGCTGCCGCGCGCGCCTTGTTCGAGCACGCAGTTAGCGTGTGTATGCGCCGTTGCCGCGCGCGCCTTGTTCGATCACGCTGTTATCGTGTGTATGCGCCGCTGCCGCGCGCGCCTTGTTCGAGCACGCAGTTAGCGTGTGTATGCGCCGTTGCCGCGCGCGCCTTGTTCGATCACGCTGTTATCGTGTGTATGCGCCGCTGCCGCGCGCGCCTTGTTCGATCACGCTGTTATCGTGTGTATGCGCCGCTGCCGCGCGCGCCTTGTTCGCTCACGCTGTTAGCGTGTGTATGCGCCGCTGCCGCGCGCGCCTTGTTCGAGCACGCAGTTAGCGTGTGTATGCGCCGTTGCCGCGCGCGCCTTGTTCGATCACGCTGTTATCGTGTGTATGCGCCGCTGCCGCGCGCGCCTTGTTCGAGCACGCTGTTAGCGTGTGTATGCGCCGCTGCCGCGCGCGCCTTGATCACAAACGCTGTTAGCGTGTTTGCGTGCTGCTGGCGAGCCCTCATCGAAGATTCTGCTGGCGCGTGTGCGTCCTGGTTACGGGCGCGCCTCTTTCTCTTCGGGTTCAGTAATGCCTCACGTCGTGCCTCTTGCTGTGAAATCTTTTCGCCCTGCGAAGAGTCATCGGGGAAGTACAGCGCCTTTTTTCCCCGATGTGAAAGCTTTTCGTGAATCGAAGAGTCACCGGGGAGTACATCCTCCTGTTTCCCCGGTGTGAAATCTTTTCGCCCTGCGAAGAGTCATCGGGGAAGTACAGCGCCTTTTTTCCCCGATGTGAAAGCTTTTCATGAATCGAAGAGTCACCGGGGAGTACATCCTCCTGTTTCCCCGGTGTGAAATCTTTTCGCCCTGCGAAGAGTCATCGGGGAAGTACAGCGCCTTTTTTCCCCGATGTGAAAGCTTTTCGCGATTCGAAGAGTCACCGGGGAGTACATCCTCCTGTTTCCCCGGTGTGAAAGCTTTTTGCTATGCGAAGAGTCGCCGGAGGGTTACATGCGCCTTGCCTCCGGTGTGGTTCAAAGCTTATCGGTATGGGCCCGTACCGATAAGTCACTGAGTGGGTTGGTTGGTCTAAGCCAATGCCTTGTAAGTACTCAGTGTCCTGTTATTATACGTACGTACGTTCATGCTAGTCGGAATTTTGATTTGTGGTCAGTATCAACCGCAAATTAAAATACGTCGAAGCTTTTTGGGGTATTTTTTTCATTTGTGATGCCATGTGACTTATTAACTAATATGAACATAACTCACCTAACATAAACTAATGAACTTACCCAATAATAGGGATAATGAGAATACTTTGAAATCTCGTGCATTTGATTTCAGACACAACTGATGATGACCACTAGAATCGTCAACAACAGCGAGACGAGGCTGGGCCCTCTTTGACTCCTCATGGAGTGATCCAACCAACGAGATCTCTGCCTCTACTCATTTCCGGATCTTCAGAAGACTACGAGCCTGACGAGGACGCCAGGGTGTCAGAAGAGGCCGTATTAGAAGATTGACTGTAAAAACGGATGACTCGACGGCAAAACTATAAAAGGAGAAGCTCGACCCGCGCGCAGTCATTCTTGTTCGAGACTTTGTGCGGAGCGGACGTGTTTCTAGAAATACTTATTCATTGTAAAGTTAATTATCGTTTGTTTTTATTAAAGAAGTAATTATTGTTGGTAATTGTGAAATATATAACTTTGAAAACTATACCCACTTCTGTTTTCTAATAATATATATAATGTGGTTAACTTTCTCAGGTTATATATATATATATATTGTATTACAGGATCCTATATTTTGTATTACTGTGCAGTCCTGAGAAAGTTAACCACATTTATTATGGTCGAACTTGCTCGAAAAATCGTGCACCAAATATGTTACCCAGTTAACTCCTTTTTAGCATTCATAGAAAACCAGATTGAAGTCAGAAGTAATGTAAACGCATCGTTGTTCTTTTCTGTGACATTCTTGAATATTATTGAGGCTTTGAGCAATGTCATAGTGCTACGGCTATTGACATCGAAGGCTTTTCTCAAGGTGATGAAGACGACCTAAAGTATTTAAAGACTGCTGTCAAAAAGTGTCTAAACACCAATATAGTTAATTGACCGAGCGAAGCGAAGGTCTCAGAGTTTACAGGGACAAATCGGCATTTGTATGTATGTTTGTATTCTTATTCTTATTCTTATTCGAGATGGGGGCGATAAGTCCTGCACTGACGTCCCGCATGGGGTGTATTGTGCATTTCCCCCTGCCAGCGTCTACCCGAGCCAACCCAGCTCCTTGAAATAACGGAGCGAGGCTCTGGGCCGCTGGCATAGCTGCTCCAGTGACGTAGATGGTGTTGTCGATGATGATGATGATACCAAGCCAAGCTGACGGGATGACATGGATGATGTTGAAGCTGTCTCAAGCAACCTAGTGGCGATTCTAGTTTCTTCTGTAGCTTTACAGTGCCACAGCACATGCTCCACTGTTTCGTTTTCCTGCATGCAACCACGGCACAGCGGACTGTCCGTAGCTCCCGTTTTGTACAAGTGACTATTCAAATTGCAATGACCGGTTATAAGGCCTACTAGTAGACGGAGGTCTTGTCGTTGCAATTTCAATAGATTATTAGAGATTTTTCTGTTGAGGGTTGGAAAGGCGGCCTTGGAATGTTGACAGTCGGCTCTCTTGTCCCACAGAATTTGTTGTTCTTTGTCGGTGTGGCGGCGCAGTAGCTCACGCACTTCCATCGCTGATGGCCTGCAGAGACCCAATACGTCGCCGTTTGCCCGCTTTCTTACACCCTCCTTGGCAAGGGTGTCTGCCATGTTGTTGCCAGGACATGATCCGTGGCTCTTCGTCCATCTCACAATGGTTCTGAACTTGTTAGATAGTGTTTGCAGTGCTGTGTGGCACTCAGCAATGACTCTTGACCTTGTTACAGGTTTTCTAAGAGCATAGATAGTGGCAGCACTGTCGATGGTGATCACGAGGAGTTCTCTGCCGTCCCGCTCTGCGGTGGCTGTGAGAAGCTCGTTTATTGATCCCACAGCTCTTGCTGCCAGTAGAACACCCATGGCCTCCGCCTGCAGTGCTGTCGTTGTTTTGTTCAGGGCCACGGACTCCTTGAGTCCCAGCTCCGGTGAGTAATAACCGCAGCCTGCTCCTTCTTTGTTCCTTGCACCGTCTGTGAATATGTTCCAAGTGGGCGATGCACCATCAAAGACATTTTCCTCTGTGATCAGCTCGTACGTTTTGCTGTCCAGATGTGTATTAGCTATCTTATCGGTACCATTGCTAGCTTCGGGAATTATCCTCGTTGCTCGGTCGATTATTCTGCGGTGGTTTGTGATGGGACCCGTTCTTTTCCACTGGTTCGTAGATTTAATCCTTAGTGCTGAAGCCATCGCTTCCTGTTGTATATGCAGGTGCAAAGGAGTCAGACCCAGGATCATTTCGAGGGCAGCTGAGGGTGTCTTTTTCATACATCCGCTGATTAACGAGCATGCAAGCCTTTGTGTTTGCTGTAGTTTAATGATTGCAGTTGCTAGGTTGGTGCGAGTCCACCACACCACGCAGCCGTAGGTGAGAACTGGACGCACTATCACAGTGTATAGCCAGTGACAGAGCTTCGGTTTGAGGCCCCAGTCTTTACCTACTGCTCTGGTGCACTGCCATAAGATGTTAGTTGCCTTCGTGGTGATGTAGTCTAGATGTTTTCCCCACAGAAGTTTGCTGTCTAACCAGACGCCTAGATACTTGACTTCCCTGCTGAATGTTAGCTTAGTGCCAAACAGTGAGGGAGATTTGAGATTCGGTGTCTTCGTTTTTCGTGTGAACAGAATCATCTCTGTCTTTTGAGGATTTACAGAGAGGTTGTGCCGCTCACACCATTTTTCAACGACCTTAAGCGCCTTTTGCATTTTGTCACACAAAGTCGATTCAAAAAGTCCCGAGACCATGATAACCAGGTCATCAGCGTATGCTACAGTGACAATGCCTTCTTTATTAAGGAGTTCGACAAGTTTGTTTACCACCACCACCCATAGTAGTGGAGACATAACTCCTCCTTGCGGGCAGCCCTTCGCGACTCGGCAACGTGTTGCACCCGCTGTTTCAATGCTGGCGGTTCTGTTAGCAAGCATTGTTGTGACCCAACCACTCATTCTGTGGTCTACCCCCTGGGTTTTCAGACCTTCTTCAATACTCGGGAAGGTAGTCTTATCGAACGCCCCTTCAATGTCAATGAAGGTGGCTAGGCAGGACTGTTTGCTCTCCACTGCAGATTCGATTTTGTAAACCACCTGGTGGAGAGCAGTCTCCGTTGATTTACCTGATTGGTATGCATGTTGGTTTTTGTGGACGGGATTATCCACCAACGGTCCACCTCTTATGTGTTTGTCGCAAAGTCTTTCCAGTGTTTTCAATAGGAAAGAGCTAAGACTTATTGGCCTGAAAGACTTTGGGTTGGTATAGTCAGTCTTTCCGGGCTTTGGTAAAAATATCACCTTCACCTCCCTCCAAGCTTTGGGTATATACTTCCATGCCAGACATGATCTAAATATGGCAATGAGGTGTGATTTTATCCTGTTTAGGCCCCATTGGAGAAGAGCTGGAAATATCTCATCTATTCCAGGGGCCTTGTGAGGTTGGAACGTGCTTATGGCCCAAAGTAGTACCTCCTCCGTGACAACAGAGTCTGCGAAAGCCCAGTCCTCTTTGTCAGGATTGTGTGGAGTGTGTGGTTCCCACCCGTCGTTGTCATCTAATCGACAGTCTGGAAAGTGTGTCTGGAGCAGCAATTCAAATTGTTCTTGCTCCGAAATCGTGTAAGTGCCATCCGTCTTCTTAAGAGTACCTAGCTTTACTTGCGTGTCGCTAGTTATGATTTTTCTCAGTCGTGAAGTCTCGCTCTGAGATTGGATGGAGCTGCTGTACTTTTTCCAGGAGCTTTTTTGACTCTTTTTCACTTGCACCTTGAATCGGTGCCTCATCTTTTTATAATTCTGCCAGTCCACCATCGCATCAGTGTTCATAGCTCTGTTGAAATGGTGTCTAACTTTTTTCCTAAGCTTAGTTAGATCTTTGTTCCACCACCTGTCTTTCTTGTGGATTATATTGTAGCTTTCCGTTTTCAACGGACAAGCTTTTTCATAGCTCTCTTTCAGAGCGCAAACTAAATTGTTAGATGTAGTTTCGATCTCCAGCGGTAATAGTCCTAATGTTGGATCCACCTGTGGTATCTCTGACATTGCTTTCTCTAGTGCTTCTCTAAAGATTGCCTTGTCGGTTTTTTTCGGATTCCTATAGGTTCGTGCTTCATGCTTACCCACTGTCAAGCTGAACCTGACCCATCTGTGATCCGAACCGGAGTATTCATTTGTCGCCACACGCCAATCGTTAATCGTCCTCGAGATTTCGTTTGTGGCCATTGTAATGTCGACTATCGTTCTTGCCCAAGACGTTACGAAGGTAGGTTCGGAGCCCCGGTTTAGTAAGTTCAGGTCGCGCCTGAGGATAAAGTCAAGCACGTCCCTCCCTCTCTCATTAGAGTCTGGACTGCCCCAAACGGTACAATGAGCGTTAGAGTCGCACCCTATCACACATTCTAATTTATTGGTTGTGCAGAATTGCAATAACTCTTCAAGCGCTGGATGTGGCGCATCTTCCGTGATGTCTAGATACGCCGATGCCATAATTACAGTGTTGAGATTGCCTTGGAGGCCTGTCTCAAGTTTTACTACAGTGAGGTCATCGGTGCACAAGTGTGTCACCAAGGACGCTTTATATGGTCGTGGGATGTATATAAATGTACGTATTTTGTTTTGCACAGGGGCACTGAAGACATTCCCCTTGAGGCCGTTGAAACCGCTCACCTTTCCTCGGGTTAAGTATGGTTCCTGGACCAGTGCTATTGTGTTCTGTCGCTTCTGCAGACCTTCTCGCAAGGCGGCGGAGCCTGTGACGCTGTGATGGATGTTGGCCTGTATGATGTCGAGAGTAGTACTCACGCCCTGCCTATGTGTTCTACCAGCTGCCGAGGCAGTTGGAGTTTGTGTGTTTGTGCGATTGTTATTTTTATGTTGGCAATCCATTGTTAAGGGTTCTCGGTTTCCCCCCTCTTAATTTAAACATTAGGGTTTACGCGGGAGTGGTCGGTTCGGTCCGTGTCCATGGACGACGCCGGCGAGAAGATGTTGAGCCCCATAAGGTCAAGATCTCCTGCGCCTTCGTCGCCCGCGTCCAACAACCGTTCTTCCTCCTCCCTCGTCCACCCCATGTCCTCGGCGAGTGCAGTGACGTCGTCAGCTCCGGGCGCTGCAGACGCGGTCCTGCTGCTCGATGCAACATTCCCCGCCGCCTCACCTCCCGGTTCCGCCGCCGTCACAGTCATCCCGGATGTTCTATATCCTCTTACCTTCACGTAGACTCTCGCGCATATGTAGTGCAGCCGAAAGTCCACGCGCTTGAGGAGGTCTATATCTTCTGGTGGAATGCCTATCACGAGGAGATGATTGCGGGCGTCACCCACGGGGCGAACCTCGTGTGTGAACACCCGCCACCTCTCCACGCCCACCCCAGGGTTCAGTGCCACCAAGAAGTTTATTAGGAGGTCTGGCCGGCTAGTCAGCTCGACCATACCTCGCCCGAAGTCAGGGACATATACTACCGCAGTGTAGTGCCTTGGCACTTTATTCTCTGGGACCACCATGTACTCGCCGGACCCCACCCATAGGGCCGGTGTCTGCTCGACTGTGGCCGTGAGCCAGGCGAGCGCATAGTCGTCCCGAGGTGTGTACCTGACCCCACCGCGGAACAGTCTCGGCAGCGTCATGAACTGCGGCAGGCGAGTGTCGGCTCGCCCCCCGCTGTCCATGAAGACGCCGTAGACAGCCCGTTCGATGGTCATCCTCACGTGCATGGCGCGCAGCTCGTCCATCGCCACGCGGCAGCGGTCCAGGACCACTACTCTGTGGTAACTCTTGGCGGCCTCCGCGTACGACAGCGTCCCCGCGCCATCCACTTTCTGTTCAGCCGCAAGCTCGCTGCTGCCGGGCATCAGCGGGCCCGCGGGTGTCCCGGGTGTATCGCGTGTCGCGTATGTGGCGGCAGCGGGGTGTTTCCTGTGGCAGGCCTTTTTATCGGTCGCCACGCATGCAGTAGGTGACACCAAGTCAGAGCTCCGCTGCCGTTTCGCGCCTCGGGTCGTCTCCCCTCCTACCCCCGAGTATGAAGTTACCGTGTTAGGCAAAACGTCACCGGTGACCGCTCTCTCAGTGACAACACTCCCCTTCTTACCCTTCCCCTTCCCTTTGCCTTTTGAGGGGCGCGGGGCAGAGTCCGTTCCAGTTGGGCGGGCATTGTTCGAGTCGAGGGCCGCCGGCGCGCGTGCCACGTGTGTAGTGGCGAGGTTCAGCGGAAGGTCCTGCGCGGGCGGCTCCGGTTCCGGCCCTTGCACTTGCGGCGCACAAAATTTTCCGGTCGACTCCTTCGCAGACGGAACCGGACGTGCTAAACCTGCATCTGCAAGGGTCGTCACCTGCGGGACGACGCGCGTCATGCATGCGACAACAGGCGGCGCGAGCGCCGCCATGCCGGACAGATGGAGCACGCCTTCCCGCTGCAGGTGGTGGTACTGGTCCACCAGCCTGGCCTCACGAGACCTGCGCTGCCTCGATAGAGCTCGACGGCTGATGCCGCGATATAAGTTTTGGGTGGGAGTCGTTTTACCATACTCCCACCCGTTACCTCCTACTCCTGCAGCGTCGCGTTCCGCCGCCTCTTGCCGCCGTCCCTGCTTCCGCACCACCTCGTGACCAGGCTTCTGCACTAGTCCAGGTGCGGGCTGCAGCACGCTCGTCGCCGTCGTCGGTCCAGTCGCAGGTGCGTCCAGCGAGGCCTGGGACACCACCCCGCCGTCGCCTTCGGTAGCCAACTTCCCACCATCCGGCCCGGGAACCAAATGGCGCCGGGTGCTAGCCGGATCGCATGGCACAGCTTCAATCGTTTTCTCGTTCATCATATTTATTTTATTTAAAAGAAGGTAACTGTGGAGCAAGATAGCAGTTAGTTAGGCGCTCAGCGATGGGTGAAAGTAGTTGCCCAAGCCACTTCCCCCCGATGTTTCGCGTGCTGGTGGTGAGCAGGTCGTCCCAGGAAACACAAGAGAGACCTTACTCCTCCACCAACTCGCCGGCCACGGGCTGCCGTGAGGGGGGTAGAGTGCTCGACATACCAAGGAATGATTTGAAATGCCGTTCACCCCACACCCCCTAGTGCCCTCGCTCTTTATCCGGACTTGGGACCGGCACCATTCTGAAGTCATTGTGCTGAAAGCGAAAGCAAAAAAGCTAAGCAGCGGGTGAATGCAATAACTAAAGTGTGATGGTGAGGTTCTAAAGTGTGATGGTGAGGTTGTATGTTGTATGTATGTTTGTATATTTGTGTGTATATTTTTCCGATGATAACTTGCGAACCGTAGATCCGATCTTCATGAAATTTTGTAGGCAAGTAGTTCATTTCAATACAATTTTTAAGTTCGAATAAGAGCTGAATCGGTCTAAGGGTTGTGATGATATAGGGGTCGTGAGGTCTCAGTTCGCCGCAAACTACTAGTTTATATATGTATGCGACAGAGGGTTTTGTGGACAATCGTGACAATATAGGCTGAGGCGTAGCTGAGCTGCATGGGTCCTACCCTCAGGTATATATGATAGGTGAGTTCATAAATGCCTAGTTGCTACCAAGGATTCTGTGGTACTTTTTTATGCCTACGTTGTGATGTAATACTAACATATTTAGGTATAATGTACAAAAATAAACAAAGTTGCCAAGCAAACACAAACAGAAAAAAATATATATTTCCGGTTCTGAAATATTAGTTCCAAATTTTATGAATCGTACCGTAAGCGGCTTTGTCTATCCGTTGTTCTTAACAAAGTGCTGGTTCTTTTGTACATAATATATTATCGTGATGTTGGTGAGTAGGTACATTAGTTTACGCGACGCATGACCAAAATGCTGGCGTTTACTTAGCTCAACGCATAAGCATTGGCATTCAGCGTGGAAATGCCGCCAGCATGCCGGGTACGCTGCCAACTGGTAGTGGGGTTGAACATTTGGATTATCTATAGACCTTTCATGGTCTCTGGTTAATCCAACTGTTATTTTTATGTAGTAGGCTAAGTAGTTTAGGTAGATGTAGTTTGTATGTATTTTGCTTCATTTTTTTCGAAACCAATGTAAACTGTAATTACTGTGGTATATTCAATGACATCTAGTTTTACTGTGGGAAAGTTTTTTTAATGATTAAATTCATTAAAAAAAATCGTCACTCAATGTCATTATCATTGTTATTATAAATATTGTAAAATAATGCTGCTACGGTGTTGTAAATAAATCGGTATTTGATTATTTTACATGTTAACCTTTTTGTTGTACCTATGGTCATTCTAATCAGTTTAGGGGGGACTTTAGGAATTTATAGTCTCATCGTGCCACCAACTGCATCGGTGGAGACGATTGCGGGGGCGTTGAGAATAAGCCCTTCTTTTGATGAGAAAAAATAATCAAACTTAGCACATTGAAAAACGTGCGTTGATTTAGAGGACACAAAAATAGGTCAATATTAAAATTATAATTATTCGAAGATTATTCCTTAATTAATAGCTTTATAGATTAATTTATCTTCATGGACCACATTGGAGACAATTTATCGACATTTTTTTGATGGATCCCCAACAGAAGTTACACATTACATTCACATTATGGTATTGGGGTTCATCCCCAATTACAGGAGACCACGTCGTGCTCATGGAGGTTCGACTAGACTAAACTAACTTAAAAATATTTTTTGCTGCTTATAAAGTACAAAGTAGTTTAAATTAACTTTAGGTTTACATTAAAATTGGAAACATTTACTTGTGAGTCTTAATTATACAATGAGAAAAAAATATGGATTAATTAATATTATAAATATAAAAGAAAAAAATACAAGGCTTCAAATGCAAACGTTATGAAATATGTCGTTCTGATTTTTAGAGGCATCCCAAGACACCTCACTCGTCAAAATCGGCTATAGGAACACCTAAACATAATATGCTTACTACACCTCAAATGACCTCAAATGACCTTCAGAGTTTGCAAGCTGAAGTGGCAATGGGCAGGCCATATCACTCGAGGAACCGATAACCGGTGGGGAAGAAAGGTTCTTGAGTGGCGACCACGAACCGGAAGACGCAGCCTAGGTAGGCCTCCCAATAGGTGGACCGACGACATTGTGAAAGTCGCGGGCCACCGGTGGATGCAAGTGGCCCGTTGTCGGTCGGTATGGCGCTCTAAGGAGGAGGGCTATGTTCAGCAGTGGACGTCTTATGGCTGATGATGATGATGACGATGACCTCAAATGCATTACCCTCCTTCTTGAGCAGTTCGGAAAAAGTATATCAATTCTCTTTCTAGTATATAATCCACTTTCTTAGGTAATTACTGAAAACTATAATTTATAGATTGTCTTGTCTGTACATGAAATTCTCAGCTACGCTGTATTACGCGCATTTATTTATCTACTCATCAGTAAACTCAGCCACTGTTCGTTCTTATCTATTTATAGTGTTGTCCTTAAAATAACTCGTGCGTAGCCTTTTGTTCATATTTACTCTGTACGAGTAACTACCCATCTTTAATATTTCGACCTTATCATCAAAGGCCGACCGGTTAAGAAATCTTTACAACGGCAGAGACATTCTCCTTCATAGAGGTACTTTTAAATATAATTCATAACGTATTAACCTTTAAACTTGGACTAAAGGTGTATAAAAACTGAACGTATCACAACTAAGAGTATTTGAACAAATTGGTAGTCTCGAGACTTAAGAGGATAGTAATTCCGCGCTATTTTGGCACATTCGATATTTGAAATTTTATAGCTGTCGCTCTGTTTCTCGTGCGTGCAATAGAAAGAATTAGTTATTTTTCCTAACTTTTTGATGAAATTAGCGTTTCGGGGGTAGTCTGCTATCACCCTCTAAATTAATGGCTTGGATTGACTTGGATAAACCATAATCTATTGCCTAAAGTAACCTAAGCCGGTATATTTTTATATTTTGTTATTTCAAAAAAGTTTATGGTATTGAAATAACAACTGCTTTTCGTCGTCGTATTTTCGACGCAAAAAATCGTCATAACAACGAATATACTGCGAAATTTAAAAAAAAAAAACATAGTAGCATAGTTTTCCACGGTGTAGATAAAATATAAAAAAAAAACATTGAAATCGGATAACATTTAGAAGTGGTTATGACTACGCTTTTTGTATGGACAAGACGGCGGTATACTCTCTTCTTAATAAAAGGGACAGAATGTTGCAAAATCAAGTGCCCAAGGAACCTATATTTCATTGGCGAGTAGATGAATGCCGTGATATACCGTTTCGTAGTATTTTCTATGCAGACACTCAATATTCAATCAACAAAAACTGCAATTTACGTCGCATCTTACCCATTGCGTGTTTTGCGTGCACTAGACTTAAGAAAATATACGATTACCGGCAACGTAAGCAGTGAATAGATGTATTCTAGTATCGTTCTAAGGATAAATATTAGTCTCGGTAAGATTATCTCGCAACCATGCGATGCTCGATTAATTGCATGTTACATTTTTACGGCGGATAGCTCGTAAGTAACTTACGAATAGAGTTGAGACGACGCTTAATATCCTAACTTCCTAGCTAATATTATAATTCAGAGGAATATAGCTGCATTCGTATCAGGGCCAGTAAAGATTCGAGGTATGTAAATGAATACGTTCGTCTGGAGGCAAAAACTTCGCTGAGCGATTCAGAACTCCCTACTGTACAATTACTGTCAGTCCAAACAAAAGGTCAAAAAATGCACAAAAATGGATCAACGCCATCTAGCGAACTATAGGAAGTAACTTTGTATCTCTGTCTGGATGTTTGTCGCATTATCACGGTTAAGCGGCTGAACGGATCTTGATAAAATTTACTAAGAAGTTACTGTATATCACAAAGACATATAATGATACTTTCTATGTCGACGCGAAATAATTCGCGGGTAACAACGAGTTGTATTATAAGGTGACACTTAGACAACTAAGCTTGAATTATTAAATATCTGAGTGTGCACGAGACAAGAACACAGCTTTGGAATGTAAAAATGCGTTCAACATAGCCGACGTAGCATCGTTTGCAACTAAAATACCTTCACGTCGTAGTCTCTCACAAGTAGTTATTTTATTTAAAGGCTAAAACCTTTACTTACATGCACCTTAATATAACTTAGCAAGTTAAAAAGGCTATTTCGAGAAAAAGATAGCGCCATACAATTACGCGCGCAGATGAAAAGAGATGGCTTTAGCGCTCGCTAGTCAAAAAATCAGATCAATGCTAGTTACAATTAAATAAGGAAATCAATCAAAATTCTATTCGATGCTATTCTAGTTATTATTATAACCTCACTGGTGTTAAAAATATGAGTAAATAGAGACCTTTTGAATGATTTGTATAAACGATAAACGACTGATGACTGAAGTTACACTGAGCAGGCCACACCTTGAAGAATCGATAACCGATGGGGTATAAAGGTTCTTGAGTGGCCATCACGAACTGTAAGACGCAGCGTAGGTAGATCTGCGTGGACCGATGATTGCGAAAGTCGCGGGCAACAGGTGGATGCAAATTGCAAATTCAGTTGGGCGCTCTAAGCCTTTGTTCAGCAGGGGACGTCTTCAGACTGTTGATAATGATGATGATACACACTAAAAACTTTACCCGCCTTCTCGGGATTTCGGGTATTAACACATTCATATACATTCACATTAAAACCGCAAATATATTGACGGTTACGTGATTTAGCTGAACAGATTACAGATACCGCTCACTGGTGTACGTTTCTTAAAAAATACAAATTTATTTTCTATCTGCTTGACCCGGGTACAGTGCAGTTGATTTCATAAAGGGCGTTCCCTTACGTAGTACGCAATCTTACAAGGTATGAGAGGTGAGCGATAACTCTGATATAAAAGACTAGCTCGCGTAGAACTGAGACTTCGCGATCTCTGTTACTTCACGACCCTTCAACCTATTTTGCTCATATTTGATCTTAAAAATTTCATTGAAATTAACTACTTGCTCATAAAATTTCATAAAGATCGGATCAACAGTTTTTAATTTATCGTCAAACATATTCATTAAACCATACATACAACTTCCGATTTGCTACCAGACGTAGCTACCTTTGCTTCGCTTGAATTCGTATTATATTTCGAATTGTATTTCAATTTAGGACACTTACGTCGTCGTGCTGTTCAATGTACTTAGCTTTCATGAAATAGTCAGTTACGTAAATTAAACTAAATGTGCAAGGTAAGACATTGAATGTGTAAGTACATAATTATTAGACTAAGTAAAAGAAAAAAAGTACTAGAGATGAGAAAAGAAAAACTTTTGGCAACCCGATAAGTCATACCTAAGAACTCATTAATGCTCTTAAGAGAAGGTATAATGCCTAATAATAATTATTTATAATTTATTTTATTTTATTCCTACTTAATCAGAACCATTTATTTAAATTTGTTTCGTCATTGTCGCTTAACTATCATAACCCATATTATCTTGCCGCCACCCATGCAGTACGTATTATTGAGACTTGCGGTGGGCATCTGTGGTCTTCTTCATCAGTTCTACTTTACAAGATGATACTTTCTGAATTCAAATGCTTGAAAACGCCAAAATCATTACATATATGCCAACTACATTGGAGGAGTTCAAGCCAATTCAAGCCATACTCAAACATACATACTTAAATACACCCCAAAAAAAATTACCCTCCTTGGGCAGTTGTATTAAAATAGATAGAAACGAACCTACTCTACCAACATAACACGTTTCATTGTGAAAGAAGAAGTAAAAATACGTAATGTTAATTTACCGCTACGTCTCTCAGTTTACACCACACTAACATCGCGACGTAACAATTACATAAAAATGGCGTTCACATCGGGCCGTCCGTCGTCGGCCGCATTTCCTACTCGATCGTGTAAACTTTCACGAAATCAAACAAAGAAATAGCGAAGTGGTTCATTTGCATCTTTCCCACGCTGACAAAAGAATGACCCAATCGCTTTAGCAACTACAAATGATGTGTTACAAATCCCCGGTCAAGAAACCCCAATGATCAAGGCATACAGTAGACTGGTCTGGGCGTTAGCGGGACGTCAGCGCGACGTGAATAATAGCATAATGTAATAAATATGTATGTTTGACGTTTGACGTGTAAAATGTATTATACACACATTACATTATTATTGTACATTATGTGTAATGTTGTGTAATGTATATTATGAAGAATTTTGTATTTGTAGTAATTTTAATTAATTTAGCTTGACTGGAATGTTGCTGGCTTGTCATACGCCTTGGCGTTGCTGTAAGTATAACAGGCATTTAATAATAAATAAGTAAATAAATAAATGTATCGTAGGAAAAATTACGACAGCGACATTTAATTATTACAGCCGACGTGGACGGGACTTCGTCGCCAGGACTTCAACGTGGTTTTACAGACAGCGGGTCGCTAGCGGTCGTGCTTCAGCCGTTCCTCGCTTTTGCCGTGGTCCTTGCTGCTATGTAACAAAATAAAAGCCAAGATACACAAAGGGCGCGCCGGAGCTTCAACGTGATTCCAGCGCGGCGTGAGTACCTAAAATGTACTTTTAACTAAGAGGGATGACATACAGCGGGCGTGGACGGAACGGCGCCTCGACGCGACCACTAGAGACCGCCAACATCAAGCCCGCTGTGAGTTCCATAACTCATAATTCACTTAATTATATTCACGTCCCGCCGACGCCCCGTTGCCGGTGGAACGGCAACGGGGCGTCGGGTGTTGTTCCACCCACGATCCATGCATGGCATACAATCTTCGTTATTCAGTGATATCTCAATACAAACTACCTACGTCCTATTTTACCACAGTTCGATATTAACTTCGTAGTAATCTACACAAATGGCGTCAGCAGTGCGACAGAACAAACGAATTGAGATAAACACTGTGTTTGGATGGCCTTTTTATTTCGATCGTTTCCCATGACTCGAATGGACAAATCGTCGTAAACAAGGGCAAATATATCTTGGTCACCTGGTTTTCTTTCTGTGTAGCAATTGAACCACTCATGTGGAAAAATGTATAGACTAGACTTATTAGTTCGTATTGAACCCATCAACTTTTCAAGAACTTTAGGTAAAAAATGCCAGCGACAGCCCATTACTAAACGTATCAAACTAATAACACTGCTTACTATTATTTGCTAATATATTTCTCTCTCGCTGTCTCTCTCTCTCTCTCTCTCTTTCTTTCTCTCTCTCTTTCTGTATCTCTCATTCGTTCTTTCTCTATTTGTGTGTCTCTCTCTCTATCTCTCTCTTTTTATCTCCCACTCTTTCTCTCTATATGTGTGTTTGTTTCCTTTTGACGACTGCACGGGAAGAATTGTTCCTCACGACCTCACCATCCCTATAACGTCACAACCCTTGGACCAATTTTGATCATATTCGAACAGTTTTTTTTTTATTACAAAAAACTACTTGGCAACACTATTTGATGAAGATCGGATCATCGGTTCTAAAGTTATCGTCGGCCATATATACATCTACAAAAATACATACAAGTGCCGATTTGCGCCCTTAGACCAGTAGTCTCCAACTCACAAAATACAAAAACTCCATTGAACGAATTGAGTTCACATTTTTCAATATCAGTCTCTCTCATTAGCATATCCAATGCAGTAAGCCGACGATCCGTGGAGTGACATCTGATAAATACGAGTGTCGTAATGACGAAAACAATGGTGAAGGACTTTCTACTCGTATTACAGAGCGACCGACTTATCTTTAGAGGTGGCCAAATGATGATACTAAAATTTCGCACTGGAGACTGACAGCTTTCTTTAGAAAACACGATAGTTGCTCCCGATCTATTCTACAGATAGGTTTCTCGCTCTGCTGCTCGATGGTTCCCCTTGCTCATTCCACTTTTCTCGCACTAAATAGGTGTAACTGGCCATGGAGAAAGCCTTTGACCTCCAACTATAGGGCTTGTCTACTAAATTGAAACTTTATTTGTTGCGAGACAAAGGTTTTGTTTCAGTCTATTTTTATACTGGCTGGCGTAGAAATATAGTATTTTGGAAGTTTGTTTTTACTATGAGTTCATTGTTCCAGGGCTGCGTTAAGTCTTTACTCATCTTTTTCCATATTTTTTCTTTGTGCTAAATCAGGACATAGCACACAAAACCGCTGGTTCTGGCTACTTCGCTAGTCTCGTTTCTGGGGCCTGTCCCATTCTGGTCCCAGTCATCATAGTGTGAATATCTTTTTCTTAGTGCATTCCGCAAAATTGATTTTATAGATAACCCTTCCACAAATAGTACAATTAATCATAATAATATCGATACCGTTATCGATAATATCGATAACACTAAATAGGTACTTCAATACTATTGATTTTTCTATTCAGTGCACCTCAACAGTTATGTAGATTAATAATCTTATTTTGAGATTATTATATATTTTTTAGTTCTATCGTCTAGTATATCTAAGAAGGAAAACATGACTTCATGACATTTTCTCTATAAAAAAAAAACCTCGATTCACACATTTTTCGCTTGATCTCCGAACCTCTAGTCCATTATATATATTCAAGTGATTACAATTTTTATTGATTTCTTGGTTTAGTTATTAGCAATTATCGATTTATTGACTAGTGCGTGCTACAGCGATCTCTTTTCATCTGTGCACTAAAGTGTATAGCGCTATCTTTTTCTGGAAATAGCCTCTTCATTATTTGGACTATCGACAGAAAACCTCGTCCGCGGAACGACCATAGTATCAGATAGTATCAATAGGGTGTTTATTATCGAAATTCAATACTATCGATACTATTTGTCATCATCTTTATTAGCCAAAAGACGCCCACTGATGGACCAAAGGACCACTTGAAAAGGACCCTTTGAGCGCCACATTGAACGACAATCTGCCATTTGCAATCATTGCCGCATTGCAAACTATCGATCTTATTGTCGAGTTCCAACTGTCGATAATTCGGCATCACTGTTCATAAATGTAAGATTATACAAACAAGTTAGCAAAATATCTAGCAGTAAATTTTAAACTGTAAGACCGAATAGTAAACAGACAAGATCGGTACGATCCCGTTGCGCGGAAGCTGCGCCTGAGTAACGGACGAGGCCTCTAATGTGAACTATGTTAACTGACAAAATACTGCTTGCACCGTGTTTTCCCATGAATAGACAATCGGAACAAAACTAACTTACACATTATTTGTTTTGGAAATAGGTACAAAAGTGTGCACTAATATTAGGAATGAAATCGATAAAGCAGTCATTCATAGTATGTTCAACGAAATTTTCTAGAAGACGGATGGGGGGGGGGGGGATAAAAATATCGATCGTCTAATTTAAAAGAGAGCGCGGGAGAGATGGAGTGAGAGAGTCAGATTGTACTGTCTACTGTAGTCGCATAAGCGTACTCAGGAATTAAACAATTTGGTCATTTTTAATGTTACCAGATGACTCTAAAATACTAGTTCCATTAATGTTAAACTGACTAATCACTAGTTTTCAATTCAATTAAATTCTAAATTCAAATAGTAAACAGTTGAGGTCGGTGCGATCCCGTTGCGCGAGTGCGCGGGAGTCGGGTCGGAGTAACGGACGCAGACTAATGAGAACGGTTGTACTATCGAGTATTCTGTGGCCGCTCAGTTATGCAGATGCCGGTAAGGTTGGCTGAACTAGATGCTTGAACTTTGTTATTTGTTTTTAGTGGATTTGCCGTTGGAGGTGAGTTGGGACAATGGATTGTTCAGGTGATTATGGTAACACCTGACCATGCTCGGAGTTATTGAACTTTGTAATTATTATTGTAGTCATAATAAAGACAGAACTTAATAATGTTCATTGAAGTTGGGAATTAGCTGATAAGTATAAGTAAATACTTGGTATAAATAGTTGTGCAATGTTGCACGACCCTCCTGGCTTAGTTAATAGCCCGTCTGTCTTATATGCAGGAGATCCCGGGTTCGATTCTTGGCCAGGCAGATGTTTGAATGATGGATTTAAATATCTGCTCTGAGTCAGGGAGCTAGTTTTCAGTGTCTCTGTGTGTGTTCCATAGAAGGGGGAGCTAAGAGTGTGAAAATTAATTAAATTCTATTTATTTTATTATAGGATATTTTCATAATATACATTTTTTTTACAAAATCACCGTGCTCTTAATAAGCAAACAAATGTTGCCATAAAAAAATATTTCTTACTATTTTTCCAAAATGTATGTTGAAGAAGAAGTTAGTACACTCAATCATGGAAAAGAAAGCGGCCTGCCATATCTTACTTTCCCATGGCTTTGTCCATTGTCAGTAAAACCGCAGCTACTTAAGTACTTAAAGTAGGTATTATGAACTTAATATTAAGACGTACGAATGTACCAAGCATTGGCATGTATTGAGGTTATTCACCATCTGTCAAAATCAGCCCATGCAAATGCGCAGGCGCATCTCGGATAAATTTAATGATGCTTGCGCGAAGCATAAGTAAATGGAATAGCCATCGCAGGTCCGATTTATTTGAGTTGAAAACATGTCGCTGTGATTATTAAATAAATAAATAAAATAACGTTTATTTGAGATGTTCAAAAAGGCTTAAGAAGTACTTAAATATGTCTATTATATTTGTTTTATTTTAGAGGGTAGTTGTAAATACTTCCGTAGCGGTGAACCCTAAATCTCACACTAGGGGAGTCGTGAGATCCAATGCCTTCCGAGATTACATTATTATTGTGAACTACATTTAAATTCAAATGTATTCATAACACAAAAATGCATGAATGTATGCATTATTGATCATCCATATTTTATCACATCACCGGTAAAGTCTAAACCGTACTTGAAATCGTTAACAAAAAAAAGCTAATCGAAGATCGCAGGTTGAACACCTGCTGCATATAATTATCATTATTTTATTACCTGATACTTCCTAGATTAGCTTAGATACCGCTTAGTTTCAGAGTCGTGTGTCTGAGTTTCGCCACCGCACATCCCGACACCTCCAAAAAATTCCACAACTTGCAACCCTGGAAATCCGAGTCCGATTTTATCGACCCTTTCTCCTGGGACCCCATTCCTGTGCGCTCGAGATTATCTCGGTCACTCTCACTCCCATTAAATTCTAAATTAGAGAGACAGTGACCGAGATAATCTCGAGCGCACAGGAATAGGGTCCCTGGGCACGTGCAAGATGTGGAATGCCCTTTCCCCGAAGGTTTTTCTACAGAGATACAGCGCTATACGGTGCATACAGCGATTAAAAAGGGCGTCTTCAAACACCACGACCCGTGAGGTGCTTATTGCGATGATTGTTAGGTTCAGACGACAACGCTGTGCCACTGTGGTTGCGCTGTGCGACAACCTTTTCGTGTGGCGATACGGCTCGTGGTCGCGCAGCATCGTCGGCTGAACATATCAATCGTCGCAATAAGCACCTCATGGTACCGGTCCCGCTGGCTGACAACGCATCGACAACACCATTAGTGTTGCAGGTGTCCCGTCCATAGGCGGCGATTCTATTAGGCGAAATGTGAATTAATTTGCCGCTCGTTATACAAAAAAGAAAGAAAGAGATAAATAATCATCGAGGTCATGACTGAATGAAACTCAGCCGGCCTAACGCTAAATTTGCTAAATTGCGTTTCCATCTTCCTATGCTCTATGGTTAGCTGCATAAGCGCCAGGCGCGCGCGGTTGCAAGTTGCAATTGAAGCGAGGTGCAACCACGCGCGTCGAGTCCTGAGCATCTATCTCAGTATGTCAACTTCACAGCCTGTTGCGCCCGTGGTTGACTTTTGTCGAGGTATGATACCTAATGTAGTTATGATACTGTAGTTATACATCGTCACTGCATCCTCGAGATTTTATATTCACCAGGTAGTCCACTCCTTGATGTACTGGGCACCGAACACTTTTTTAGAGATAGCAACCTTAAAAAAGACTAAATCTAGTAGTGTAGTGACTATCCGATGGTGCGAGGCGCCCTCTGCCGCGCCACACCGTCCGTCAAGTCTTCATTCGCTTCTAGTGTTCGGGCATCGAAACGTCTCAGCGTATTCTAAGTAATAAGTTTTGTTAAGCTTCGTTGAATAATTTAGTGAACGACTAACACGAGGAAGCGTAAACGCAAAGAAAAGGAAATCCGCAAAAAAAATCGGCGCTTAGAACGTCGTTTGGATCGACAAGCAAATTCAACCGATAGTGATGAATCTTGCCTATCGTTTTTTATTTTACATTAGAACTGCGATGCGATTGCAGTCTGTATAATATTTTTATGAAGTCGTGATGCGATTACGGCCCGATTTATTTACGTTCTTCCGCTATATCTTTACTTACATACCAAGTTGCGATCTGTGCAAAATAAAAGTGTATTTTATAGAGTTGTGATGCGATTACGACCGAATATACTTAGAAGTATTATGAACTGTGATGCGTTAAGTATTAGAGTGGTGATGCGATTACCACCTATGATAGATGTTTTAGTGACCACTGTTTTTAACACCCATAAAGATTATGAAACTGATCAATCATTTTCATCAAATCGGGGGATTCAATCTGTGGTGTCCGTGCCGTTAGAGATTACAAATAATATTGACGACACACAGAATCTTGAGGGTGATGTGGTCACAACACCAACAGCAAATCGCCAATATGACTACTCCAGTCCCGGAGTCTAATAAAGGATGTGGCGCAACACAGGAAGTTCCGGCATTGGCCGACGACATTCTAGAAGCCTAGGGGGTATCTAGGGATAAAGTCGAAACTTTTGCACCTAAGACAAGAGATGAGATCTCTGAACGTTGGGGTCAAATCATAGTAAATGGTCTCAGTAAAAAGGCCATACAAAAACTGATGAAAAATATTAAAATCCCAGAAAATTTAAGCTGCCGAAGGCTACATCTCTTAATACCGAAATGACAACTGTGTTGTCTGAGACCACAAAAAATAGGGACAAGCGGCTAGAAAAAGTACAAAACCATTTAGGCTTAGGGATCGCAGCGATCACAAACGTAATGTCAACGTTAATGAATGGCGAAATGGCAAGAAACGATATTGTCAAGAAGTTATCGGAGGTGGGCCAATTGCTTTTAGATTTGCACTGCCAAAATACGTTCGCAAGAAGAAAGCTGATAACTTTCAGCCTAGGTAAAAAGTTTTTGTCTATGATTCAAGGTGTAAAAAGAGATTCGTAAGGAGTTCATTAATTTAGGCGAAAATATAAAAGCCAATAAGACGGCTGAAAGATCTGTATTACAAATCACAAGGGCTTTTGAACACCAACCATCGAATTCGTATCGATCCAGCCAACCACCCGTACGCCAGGGAAAAGTGCGAGGCCCACCAAGGTCACAGGCTCAGAGAGGCAGGAGAGGTGGGCCCAGGTATCCAGTGTCGTCCCAGAGCCAGACGTACAAGCGCCCTCCTCCAGCCACAGCGGATCGGAACAACACCTCCAACAAGAACAACAGCAAGAAACACAAAAGTTCACAAGAACTAGATAAGGTTGTTCATTATGCTAGTACGCTAAAATATTTTTTAAATACACGGAAGTCAATTACTAACGATCCTATAATACTTGAATATGTGGCGGGATACAAAATCCCATTTATTAGCCCGGTTGTACAGAGGTATGAACCAGTGAAAACTTCTTTCTCTTATGTTGAGCTAAGTCATATTAATTTTGAAATAACCAAATTGTTGCTATCGGGAGCGATTATAAAATGCCAAGACATACCAGGTCAATTTATTTCGAATATTTTTTTTTATCCCAAAAAGTGACGGTAATTTTCAGTTTATTTTGAATCTCAAAAGATTATTAAGTTCTTTGAAATACACCATTTTAAAATGGAAGATATCCGAACTGCATCGAAATTAGTTTTGAAACATATTTATACGGCAAAAATTGATTCAAAGGAAGCCTATTTTTTTATTTTTTTCTTCCGGTTCACTCATCCAGTAAAAAATTTTAATTATAAAAAATTCTAAGGTTCAAATTTCAAAAACCTGTTGATTAAGGACAAATCTGATGAGTTCCAATGTTTACCTTTTGCTTTAAGTTCAGCTCCATTCGTGTTCACGAAACTCATGAGACCGGTAATTTAAGACCGACATATTTAAGAAATAAAGGCCATCGCCTAGTTATATATATTGACGATTTATTATACATATAGATAGTTCCTTTAAGGCTTCTCCACGAAAGTAGAAGAGGCGGTCGAAAAGTAATATTGTTCCTAGCCAACTAAAAACGTTTTTAGGTTTCGAAATTGATACTGTGAAAATGGCCCTTCAATTACCTCTTGTTAAACGTAACGTATAAAGATTTTAGACTTGGTCAAGAATCTATCTCAAAAACATTCAATTCATATTCGTGACTGCTAAGGTTTTGGGTCTATTTACCTCTATATGTCCAGCCATAGACTACGGTTGGGCTTATTCAAAACAATTCGAAAGGGAAAAAATTCTCGCGCTTCAGTCATCAAACGATGATTATGATTCGAGTATAAAATTGAGCCCCACTTTAGGATCTAGCTTCGCCTAGAGAGCAATATAATGACTTCGATTAAACCGTTTCGGAATAATCAGTACGCTCTGGAGATTTATTCTGACAATAGCCTAACAGGATGGGGCATTGCCTGCAATGGAGAAACTTCCAATGGATTTTGGAGTTTGGCAGAAACTGAAAACCATATTAACTTATTAGAGTTACGAGTAGCCTTTATAGGATTAAAATGTTTTGCAAACAACTTATATAACAGAAATTCTCCTGAGAATCGATAATACGACGGCAATCCCATACATCAATAGGATCAATAGAATCATTAAATATGACCATCTTAACAAAGAGACGCTTGAGATATGGCAATGGTGTGAAGAACGTCGCCTATTTATCTTTGTATCATACTTAAAGTCAAAAGATAACTTAGATGAAGATAGAGAATCAAAATACAATCACGTGGATATCGAGTGGAGTCTCTCACTCGATGCGTTTCATCATTATTACAGAGACAGTTGGCTTTCTAGAAATCGATTTTTTCGCTTCCCGCCTAAATGCAAAATGTCCCAAATATATTTCTTGGAAAAGAGATCCTGAAGCCTTCAAAATTGATGCTTTTACCCTAAATTGGAATTGACCAGGTATCAGGAATTATTGTTGTTCCCCGCTGGCCGAGTCAGGCGTGGTATCCATAATTTTTAGAACTTTGATCTTCTGAACTGATTCATCTTTCAGATATGATCTTTTACATTCTCCTTCTAGAACTTTACATCCTCTGTGGCAAAGCCTTTCCCTGGTGTCAGGCAGCTTGTCAGGGAAGCGTTTTCACGCCAAACTCTGACAATAAAGACGATTGAATTAGTGATTGCATCACTATCTCATAGTAAACTAAAACAATACGATACAGCTTATAAAAAAATGTGTGAATTCTGTCAAATTAATAATATTGATGATTGCTTGATTTAGAAATCTAATCCAGTAGCTTTAAACTTTATTTCAGAACAATTCAGATTAGAAGCTATTTATTCATCAGTAAATACACTTCGTTAAGCACTTTAATAAGTATAAGAGTATATTAGGTAAAAAGTTTAGTTCAGACCCTAATGTTAGTAGATTACTTGAGGGTGTTTACAAGACTCGACCATGTTTTCCAAGATACCAGGGTACTTGGGACGCCAATGTTTTACTTGATTTTGTTAGTCAGTGGTATCCTAACGAGTCATTACCAATAAAATCTATAACAAAAAAATTGGTAGCTCTGCTTGCGTTATCGACTGCACAACGTGTACAGACGCTGTCACTTATTGAACTGTCCAATGTGAAGATTAAATACCTTGATAGCTTACATAGAAACAAGAAGATCCTTCAGAAGTGGCGCTAACACAGAAATATTAATTTTTACCACTAAAAAACCATACCATAATGCAACTGCAGCTACGATTAGCCGCTGGATAAAACAAGTGTTGCAAGAAAGTGAAATAGACACAAGCCTATACTCTGCTCATAGCTCTCGCCATGCAGCAACACCCACGGCAATAAAGAAAACAGTAGGATGGTCAGGAAATTCTCTAGTATTTGGAAAGTTTTATAACAGACCTGTCATTCCTAGTAATGTTTCTGTATTGGCAAATGCGATTTTTGAGTATGAGGATAATCGAACAGTTGATTAATTTAATAGTGACAACGAAACTTATTTTTTTTGTAGTATTGGATTTGTTTGTTTTTATACTTATTTTAGCTAGTGATTTCCCTAAAGCTCTAAACATCTACCTGGTGAATATAAAATCTCGAGGATGCAGTGACGATGTATAATTGAAGGTTAAACAAACTCACCTGTAGTGTAGTTTGACCGTAATTATACGAGTCACTGCATCCGAAGAGATTTTCGTTCCCTCCCACCCTTAAGGTTTCCTGCGGAAAACTTTCCCTTAATATAAGGCGAGTAAATCTTTAGTGAAATCATAATATTGACTCTGAAAAGAATGAAGACTTGACGGACGGTGTGGCGCGGCAGAGGGCGCCTCGCACCATCGGATAGTCACTACACTACTAGATTTAGTCTTTTTTAAGGTTGCTATCTCTAAAAAAGTGTTCGGTGCCCAGTACATCAAGGAGTGGACTACCTGGTGAATATAAAATCTCTTCGGATGCAGTGACTCGTATAATTACGGTCAAACTACACTACAGGTGAGTTTGTTTAACCTTCAAGTATTTATGCATATCGATTACTTCGTAAGTAGCGGATAGGGCTAGAAAGATTATATGATGTAGTGTTGGTCTTACTATTGATTGTTTTCTATTGAGTGGGACTTGCTTTTGATTCGTTACTGAAGAGTTGTACTTACGTAGTTTTGTTTTTCGGTAATCGTATTTGTTTACTATGGTAGTCCTTAATTAGATATTTACGCGGTCGCCAATATATGCGTTCGATAGACGAATATGAAAAATGTGGGCTGCCGCCGCCGGCCATGGCGATCCTGAGGCATATATAACATTGATCTGTCGATGCCTAATTCAATAGCTATATAGTACTTTTTTCGAATACAACGAGAATGTTTTTACCCGACTGTTTCCTGTAGCCTTAACGGCTTGACCGATATTGACGTCTGAGGTGTAGGATTTCTCTTTATGTCCAGAGTGATAATTATAGGCAACATTTTGCAGTCGGTTATTTCTTCTTCATTCAATATTACTACTATCATTACTAGTTATCCACAGAAATACCAAGAGTGTAATTAAATTAATATCTAAGCATGCTTAAGAATAAAATTAATATTTAGTAAAAAAAAACAACCTTCAAACTTAAACTAAAAAGTAGAAAAATAAGGACAATCGACGAACTTATTGATAGATACCTATTTACATTTTATAATCAGTAATTTTTGAAGTCGATACCTAGGTATCTTTCCTCGACGCTAGATGTCGCTAATTTACTGCCGATTTTTAAATGCAAAATAAAATGCTACAGAATGTTCTTGGCGCCACCCCTGGACTTTAATAAAAATGGGAACAATCTGTATCTACTATCGAACTAATTTTTTTTTTCCAAATCCTTTCATAAATGTAAAGTTTTGAGGTAACATTTAAAAAAAAGTCACGACTTGAGAACCTCCTCCTTTTTTTGGAAGTCGGTTAAAAACATAAATTTGAACAAAGCCCCCGATCAGATTACGAGCCCTCAATCGACAGCGCAACTGCAGACTGGAATCCAAGGAATGCTTTCAGTGACTAATCGAATAACCATTCGCGGCTAAACGCTACAAGTTGACTGTTGGTTGTATTTTAGACCGTGCCTGTGGGTACGACGAACTTGCTAGTATCTGTATCAATTACTAATGGAATAAATCAACTAGATTTAGGAAGGAATTTGTTTCAGCCGCATACTGAAGTTCTGTTAGATTAGAAGACCGAACAACTTTTACAACAGACATCACAACAAAAGAACAAGGACCCTATTCGGAGAAATGACATTTTATCTCGGTCACTCTCACTCCCATTAAATTCTAAATTAGAGAGACAGTGACCGAGATAATCTCGAGCGCACAGGAATAGGGTCCCAGCTGTTTCTTTCGCTATTTGAGTAGCTTATGGTAAAAAGTTTCTGTCGGTCAACCAAAATGATTTCAGGCACGTTTCGAAACCCATTTTTGGCACACAAACAACTAGAACACCCGTGCAGAAGCATGTATTATTGAGGATTCCTTATAGGTGACATGCCGTCAGCAAAAACAATATGCAATCATTCTGCCAAAGTCATCAAGGTCAATGACGAGCCCCGTGTGACATCGAAAGTACTACGACCACTCTCCTAGTAGTAACCGACTAAGATACTACGTAATATATATTATACTGTCCAACAGTAGAATGACAAAGTTCAAATTCAAATTATTTCATCTAAGTACAGATCAATAATGTAGCAGCACTATACCCCAAACTGGGTTCAATTAAGTACCCGTATCTTGGGGCTTAGGCCTTCCCTTCAAATTAAACTATTTAAAAGTACATTTAATGAAAACATTCGGTTATGGAACTACAAAATTATAGAATTAAATTAAACAGTAATAAATATGTATCAGGTTCCGCAAGAAGAAAGTAAGAACACAGAGTTTAAAAATTTAGGTTTAATAATAATAAAGTGGAATAAATAGTACGATGAGCAAGTCTCAAGTTTTTTTTTTTTTTTGCCTTTGGCGTAATCCCTTATTAATAGCACATTATTCCATGCTTATTTAGCTTTACGCTATAAGGCCGCCACTAGTTTTAAATTGTTTTTTTTTTGTCTTATGTATGTAATTTCTGGTGTGAACAATAAAGAGTTATCTATCTATCTACGAATTTCCAGAGACGTGTTAAAAGTGAAGTTAAATAAACCGAAGTGACAATGGTAATTCTATTTTAGTTTTAAGCGTGGCAACATTATTCACAAAATCAAATCGGACAAACATTACCAAGAATATCTGAAGAGTATTTGAAGTTGATTATAAGAATATTATGTAAAGTACCTACAGTAATTAAAACAAGTAGTTTTGGAAACACGTGAATATTGAGCTATATTTGTGAGCGGCCTTGAAGACCAAACACGAGTGCCGGTATTGGCGAGTGTGACGAACGACAGAATGAATGTATAAACAATTGTGAGTCGCTCCGACAATTCCGACATGTGTCCGATAGGCTACTGCCATAATTATTAGTACCTATCGCTGCATTTCATAAATAACTAAACGTACCTACCAACACATAAACATAAACATACCTACGCTTTCAAAGATCTTCCAATATATGTCGCATTAGAATTGTCTCAAAAGCTCTCGCAGGGAGCTTCCCTACATCATACTCAACTATTTTTGTTTCATATTTTTTTGTTGAAATGTTAGTTTCTAACTATCTAAGCTTCTCCCGGACTCCCGCGTCCCTTCTCATTTGAAATAGCTTCTAATTAATAACTAAATAAATAAATTTCTAAATAATCTAATCTAATTCTATTTAATTTCTAAATATTTTTGTTTTTTGTTATGGCGAAAAAATAATAATAGTAAAGGTCTTCGAACAAAAGTTCTTAAGTACGGTATATGGAAGACCATTGCGATATGCGTTACTTCAAAACCATGTTGGAGTAATGTTAGCTTTTAGCCAATTCAATTTAGCGTTTGACCCCAAATAACATATTTTTTTCTGTATATAATTGTAGAACCTACCTCTGATACTAATATACTAAATGCGTATCCGGAACAGACTCAAATTTTGCATTTTGCAATATCGTCTCTATTTGCGCTATATTAGAGTCTATTTCAGATGACGATCGTAACCACGGCAGTGAGTCGTCGGCGACGATAATGTATTTTGGCTTTTGGCTAAGCATAAATGCTTTTTCTATGTTCCGTACCTCCAGACTGTTCAATTTAATTTATTATTGATTCTACGTCAGCAAAATATTATCAATTTTATATTCATGTTATGAATTATGTCCGGGTCCTCCATATCAAGTTCCGTAACGTGACTGGGCTATTTTTGGATCGTTCAGCTGCAAGATGGTTCATACCTATTATCACAATAGCGAGTCAAACCTGGTAAATTCACGAGTAGAAACCTGTTACCGTCGTGTGTCAAGCCTGGTAACGTCGTGAGTCGAACCAGTGGGCTTATCCCGTAACTCTGAAAGCGATAGCGAGAGTTGCGCGAGCGGGACCGCGCATAGTGCGACCAAGTCGGTACGAGTGAAATGGCTCTCGCAATCAGAATCACGAACGTTTCAAAGTTAGAGGATAAGCCCGCTGTTACCGTCGTGAGTCAAACGCGGTACCGTCGCGACTCGAACCTGTTGCCGTCGCCAGTTGAACCTGCTACCGTCGTGAGTTGAACCTGCTACCGTTGCCTTAACGTCTTACCTCTTACGTAATCGCGACCAATTGAACACAACAAACAAGATTTTGATTGATAAAGGCGTAATATGTCGTTTCAGGGTCTGACAGATCAAGTGGACATGTTTTCCAAATGACTAAAGAGATATGGATCAAGGCACTATTCACTGGGCCCCCGCAAAATAGTAGGATATTCTATTAGGAGATTAATTAGAAAAAAAAATGTGCACAATAACTAATATTTTGTTAATAAATAGTTTTGCTATAAAAACATAGGTATATCAGACAATTGAACAGAAAAGCGGGCTTATCCTCTAAATTTGAAACGTTCGTAATTCAGATTGCGAGAGCATGCCATCTCGCTCGTACCAACTTGACTAAGTTGCACTATGCGCGGTCCCGCTCGCGCAACTCTCGCTATCGCTTTCAGAGTTACGGGATAAGCCCACAGAATCATAACAATTGCCAGCAAATATACGATCAAATAACTCAAGGAAGTACAGCACATCATTCAAATCAAATACAACCGACCACCATGAAAGTAATTATATCGGAGAAAAATGGTAACGCACATCACCATAGAAGTGGAATGTGGTAATTGTCTGACAGGTTAGACGGAAAGGGCCTTACGTATAAACGTTGCTTTAAAATCAATGTTTAAAATGATCACGTATAGGTCGCGTCAGCTGACAGCGTGACAAAGCTTCTTTAAGGATTGATTAACTTTTGGCAACGCTTATAAGTGAGGCCTAAAGGGTACGATAAGTTGAAAGCGGGTAATTTTACTATAAATCACAAAAAAAAAAAAAAAAAATTGCAAGAAAAATCTTGTTGTTAACATTTGGTCCAATTTGAAAAAGTATTTCTACCAGACGGCTGATTTTTTTCTGGGCTAGTCTAGTAGTCATTTAAGTGATAAGTCCGCACGGCCAGCTCTATTGTGGAAGGTGCATAAATAAGGATAAGTACAATGACTTTGAGGTTAAGGTGCAACGTTTCGCTCAGCGCGGCAAATTTAAATTTTCTTGCGTTTTTTGTAAATTACAGCTTAATTATTCATCGTGGGTTCAAGAAATCGAGTTTTGCGACAATAAATAGATCGTATCAAGAAATTACGGCTAAACTGATCATTTTGGTTTAGCTACAAAACTCAATATTTTTATTTTGGTTTTTGCTTAGAGAGAAGTATAATTATGTACTTATACTAGCTTTCACCTTGATTTTGTGGTTGATATAATTTCTTGACACAACCTATATATGCTAGTATATAGGTTCGTTTTCATGTACCCACGATGAGTAATTAAGTTGTAATTGACAAAAAACGCAAGAAACTTTGAATTTGCTGCGCTGAGCGAAACGTTGCACCTTGAGCATACCCTCTCCGACTAGCCCTGTATTGTGCCGCTCCCGTCGAAATGAAAGTAACAATCGGTATGAAATGGCTCCATGGAAGGTAATCAAATCGAGTCGGTTACACAATGGACAGCCAGATGCTGAGACAAAACAAGTTTGTCTCTAATGTCTAATCACCTGTTTGATTTTACTTTGTTTTCTACAATAGACCTGAGAAGAAATAAATATTTAAGAAAAGTTGTAAGCTTAGGTAATATAAATAATTAACTTCTGCAATTTCTATTTTTAGGACATCTATTTATCTAGAAATAGGCAACAAAACTCAAATTGAACTCAATCAAAATAGGCAGGCAATACTTAGACCGGCATAGTGAAGTTGTCCGACGACATCAAAAAAACAGTGGGAGACGGTTAATAACCAACTTTTGTGTGTGTCATTTCTAAGCGCCCGCGTCTGCTTGCATCAAAACAAACGGAGAAAGTTTAGCCATACATAAAGTTATATCTACTTGCGATCCGCACTATTTCCTATTTTCACATGGAACTAATAATTTTAGCTGAATAGGAAATTAACGTACATTTTGTTCTGTTTTTTAATTTAGCGGTATGCAGAAGTGATAGCTGCTTTATGATGCGTATTATTTACTCGTTTGATTTGATTATCGCTGTTATTATATTACAAAGAAAGTGTTTGAATTTTGTTATAATTAGAGTCATCTTAGGAAAACGTGTATGTATTGTGTATACAATTTTCCGTCAGATCATTTCAACTTTGCCTTGCCTGGGAAAGGTGTATAAGTTCATTGAAATAGTAAATAACATCAATTATCTATGTAACTTTTGAACTTTCGCGATTTGAACATTTGATTTGGTTTGATAAAAAATGAGGGTAGATCTCAACACACTCCTTTCGCACAGAGACGACCCGCATTCTTCAGTCAGCTCGTGACCACGGCCATTGAAACTTGGCCGAAACGTCGAGGTACATAAATAAACTAGTTTTAGCGTGGTTAAGTCATGATAAGAAATCTAAATTAAAATCTAATTTAAATCTATAATCTATTATGAAAACTGACATGGTTTTGACACGTTTTGTTTTAACGAAACGGGAATACATTAAATTGAGTCGATGCAAGGCAAGACGAAATCGCGCGCGTGTCACGCTTAGTATTCCTTGATAAGGTCACCAAATGTAATCGAAACTATAGTCGGAATAACCGACTCAATTTAACGTGAGTATTTCCGTTTTAATAAAATAAAAATCATCAATCTACTTTAAAAAAATAAGTGGTTCTGTAAAGTACATAGAAAAAAATACTAGCACACAAGTAGGTGAAGTCACGCGACAGTACACAGAAAGTTTAGATATTTGTGACAAACAAAACTGGCGTAAAAGTGTCTCGAGTTCATTTATCATCCCGGAACAAAAAGCGAAGAATGCACGGTGTACCAACCAGCACAGATTACTAAATAGTTAGTAAACCGAGAGTAACCGTTACGTAAACCGTCGTATTGTCAAAATGTCGCAAGCGCAGATCACGTAGGCACTCCTTGGACGAATGCAACTGACGAATCGCTGGGAAAGCAAGCACCATGGTGGCTGCAATCACACGGGAATCTCGACCATTCGAGGATGCAATGAAAACGTTGCAAACTCTTACAAACAACTGATTATTGCGTGCCATTTGCCAATAGTTTTCTTTGTTTCTGCATTCATGTTCACTATCGATATTATTCTCATCTTTGTTTATGACACGCCGTTTGCGACGATGAGCAAAATTTTAAACTTGGCTTCATAAAGCGATTACTCAGTCTGGATTCAACCGAGTTTCGTTAATATTTCATGAGGCAATAGAAAGGGCAAAAGAGCGTTCAACAAACTCGATCCCTAAAATGTATAAGATACAGATAAACTTTCGAGCAAAACAATCGATACCTTCGCTGCATTGTTTTGGTATTCTATCCACGCCACACGAACGGATACAAAAATCGATAGCGACCTTCGCTCTGACATTCGTATCCATCAAACCTCTTCATTTTGACCATGTACAGTACACAGCTAAATAATTCCCCAATATGAACGGTAAATGACCTTGTTACAGTTACAAAATGTCATGCTCGTGTGTTTGAGCTACTCCGCCTGGTTGTAGCTATCATATACCTACTGATTTAAATTCATGTAATACGCCTAAGTAAAAATTCGGTAAGCACCGACTCTGTGTGCGAACCTTTGTTTCTCAACCATTTTTAAAGACGTTATGGCTTGTAAAAATAGGTAATATCTGTAGCTGGTGTGACCTGAGCAACCTTTAACTTAATCACATGGTGTCTATAGAGAAAGGCTCAGTGCCAAATGTATCACAGTCAGTAAACAAGTTTAGAGATTACTTTCTCGTCTGTGTCACCAAATAGCACATCGGTGCTCCAAAATCGTAGTCTCAAATTGAACAATGAGCCACGGCGACGCGGGACAGAAAAGAAAATTAATTTAGGTATTGGTGTCGGTCGCCGAACCCGCCGATTGTGAAACTCTGAGCGATTGCGTTCAGTACTGTTTGTGTAACACCAGCACAATGCTTCGCCAAATCGACCGGCCCTCGAAAATGTTTATATGTCGAAACTTACCTTCAATAAGTGGCGCTTATGAGAATCCTTCCACTTTAGTTTGTTTCATAACAATGGCTTAGCTTTTAGGTGCAACACGATGGACTGTTTTGTTAGCAATTAGCTACTATTTCTGTAGCTGTTTCTGTAGTAAGTCTTTTACAAAGGGTCATGGAGCTATGGTTAGGTAGAGAAGTAGTAGACTGATTTTGTAGGTAGAATTTGGACTAAGAGACTAACAGACATAAATGAAATCTAAATAGAAGCCGCAATACCCCAGCATTTAAAAAAATAACTGACACGCGAATATTGACGACAATGCCAAAAATCGCAGCGCGCGGCACACGAATATTGTCAGTAATTGGAAGATGAGATCTCGTGTGGAACGTGGCTCGAGGCGGTATGAATGAAAGCCACTCACTGGCAACGTACTACACTCGATCCAGACCGCTTATCCACGAAATAAGTAACGATATTTACTCTGCAGGCATCATACACTGCAAACTAAGCTAAACGGCCTTCGATGAAGTTCTACAGCATCCGAGCAATGGATAGAGTATAAAACGATTTGTTGTTTGTTTGTGTGATCGGCTTGTGGGCCTATAAGGATATCGACATCCGCCGAACGAGTTTTTCCAGTCCGTATCATCGCAATATCACGGTTATTATTAAAGCGCGCGTTGCGGTCGCGACAGGTAAGTAAAGCATTTATCACGGAAAATATTTACCTAGTGCCGTGTTATCTTGTACCACACACAATTCGGGGGAGATTGGGGAGAAGTGACTGTTATCTTCTTAATCGCAGGTTAACGCTGGTTTTTATTAGTTCGTTTTGTTATGAAAAGAATGTAGTTATTATTACATTCCTGCAGCTGTTCCCCGCGGATTAGCCGATGTTCCTTTATTAACCACGCATTTTCAGCAAAGTGTTTGATTTTTTTACTAGCTTGCCCGCTTTTTTGGCTTCGCTCGCATAGGCAACAGTCATTTCAAAAACCCCATTTAAAGAGGTTGACTTCGGAAAAATCCTGAGAAATTGCACTTTGTACATAAAAACATTACACTCATCGAGTTTCATTGGCGTAGAATGAAAAAGGGTCTGTGGGTTTTTTTAGAAAAGGGCTTGTCCTTTTGTATATACATATTTTTTTTTTTATCGGGCAAGTGCCTTTTGTTAACTAAGCAAAATACATACAAACTACAACTACCTAAACTATTTAACCTACTACATAAAAATAACAGTTGAATTATCCAGAGACCATTAAAGGTAATCCAAATGTTCAAGCCCACTACCAGTTGGCAGCGTACCCAGAAACGGCGGCATTACCACGCTGAATGGCAATGCTTATATATTAATTAGGTTTTGACAAAGCGTCAATGTCATTCATTGCTTTATTTTTTTCATAATAAAGGCGGTTAATTTAAATTTATTCTAGTATTTTTTACTTATTTTCATCACTAGTGCTCGGTAAGTGAATCAAAATGCGACTACTCCACTTTGCTACTCGAAAATATTTCGTATATATTTTTTCCAGCGAACCTTAATCCGGCTACGTAACGTAAAACGAAATATGACCGAAAAAAAAAATACATTTCGTAAATTAAAAATAATGATCTAGAAAGTTCGTTCAAAATAAGTACATTTGATTGTATCTCTGAACCATACCGCTTACGGTACATTTTAGTCGGTGGGCAGAGAAATTTGGTAACACAAATATTAAGTCGCAACCAGTTCACAACAATTGAAACAGCGATCCGAGAGACGGTGACCAATCCGTCACGGTGTTTGTGAATGTGCGCCCGCGCACGGCGCTCGTTCCATGCCGCTTGCAAGATCAACTAGGTTACCTGATGTTTCGCCAATTTCCTGTTAATTATTAATTTTTATTTATAATCTTTAACCAAAATTCTCATAATAGGCTGATTTAATTTGAAATATTGATAGAGTGTTAATGCGTTTTTGTGGTAAAAATATGTTTCCAGAAAAGCTTTTGAAAAATCCTTCATTGGCTAAGCTGATAAAAATGAGTCCAAACTCCATCAATCTGCTGTTAGTTACTGAGGAGTTCCACCTTCCGTATCCGTCATCAGATCAGCTCGCTCACATTACATTGTCATCGGAACTAGACAGGCATGCAAAATTCCAACTCAATTGAACAAGGAAAAATTGTTCTAAAATTGAGTTGCAAGATTTGACATTAACATACATACATACAAACATTGCAAGTTAAATAAAATATTGTAAAAAGCTTACTTTTCTGCAACAAAGAAAACTAAAAACTGTGGAGAGAAGGTTACGAAACTTTACAGTCAGAGTGTAGTAAAAGTTGGCCAAAAAGATGAGTGCCTTGACTCCTGTCGGCTTAGTTGTACAGTAAATGTTGCCTTTGTGCCAAACCTTCTATAAATACTTTATAGATTTTTATTTTATTTTTATTTTAGTTTAGTTGGAAAAAAAAAGATTATTAAAAAAAAAAATTATGGGAAGATCTTTGTAAACTTTTAACTCAATATTCTTTAATAAAGAAGCATAACATCTTTACCTTTATCCTTAGCCTTAATCTTTAATAAGGAGCATAATACAAAAAGTGATTAAAACATTTACGTAATTTCTATTATTATTTTTATTGAAATATCACTTACAAAAAACCTTACCAAGTACCAAGATTAACTTAAGAACGTATTTTAAAACTTTTTAGTAACATAAAGTTACTAAGTAAATTTTATCTTCATCATTTTAATTAACTCTATTAATTGAAACATTAAATTGAAAAGTGTTTGCACACTAACCAAAACTTTAGTTCAATAAAAGTAATCAAATTCTGAAATATTTAATATTTTTTATTTAGCGACTACTGGGGCCATATAATACTCCCTGGTTTTTATGATTATCAACTGATCAATCATTTCTTTCGTCAAACGAGTAGCATTCAATAGTTCGTCTTCACTCCACCTGTTCTTTGATTCATTTATAGCTTCATCTTTAATGGTATGATCAGCAAAAGTAGTTTCTTTTACAGTTTCAGCATTATCATTAATGACTGTTTCGCCAACTTCTATTTTTACTTCTAAAGTATCTTCATCGTCAAGATCAACTTCTTCGTGAAGTGTTTCTCTAATATCCAATACATACGAGTTAACATTCGCACTTTCATCATCAGATGTTTCTTCGCCAGGATTTTGGGCTTTAGATCTCTCAGCTTTTTTAGGTTTATGATGATCATTTAATAGGTCTACTTCACCTTCCAAAAAACTTAGTGTTCCATCCATAAACTTGTTTTTTACCAAGGCTTCGTTAAAGCCTGTGGTGGAGTCGACATAAATCTTTACTTTGAGGTAATTGTCCAGTATACTCCTCCATCTAGCTTTAATGTATGTCACTAAAAAGAAATTAGAGTTTAAAAAAATCATAATAGATAGGTCAAGGAACCCTACATCGAAAAAAGGATTCTAAACGTTTTCAAAGTTTAATTGCATTGCATTGATAAATAACGTCCGCGCTTGAATATCTGAATAGAATTATGAAAATAAGGTAATCAGGAGTATTCATAGCAGGAATAAAATTATCTAGACAATCGTATAGATTACAGACTCGCTTACGTGCGCCTTTGCCATGATTCGACTACTATACAACTATCCATCTAATTTTCAAGAGGTTAAGAAGAATATTCAAGTGAAAGCGCGCAAGCTTAATGAAATTTAATTTTGATACTGTTAAAAAATAGGCTACCGCATAGACATTTTCAAGTGAGGCCACTGTTTTTCCCATGGCATATAAACCTTGGCTTTCAAGGAATAATCGTAAAGCAGTAGTCAGTCACCTGATACAACATGAAAGCATTTTTGGGAATATCCAGTAACTAGACTGGCTGAGCAAGCAAGAAGCAACATTGGGAAGCAAGCACTTCGACTTAGTGTCAGGAGAAAAGGTTTTTTTTGGCGTAGCTTAACTTGTGCATTTTCTTAAATTATTAAAAATAACACATTTAAATGCGAAAGTTTTTGGTATAGAGTCAGTTTATACTACTTCTTGTAGGTACTAGAAAAATATCTAAATTATATCGTAGTTCCCGTTAAATAGTGGTTAAAACCGCAAATAAATGTGGAAGTGCCTGTGTTTGAGTGACAGACTAAATATCGTCTTGACTTCAATATGTAACAACAGAATGTTACAAAATTATAGAGGTGTAATGTTTAGTTTATTATTTAAATGGTACTTACAACAGAATCAATACCAATCTCTATAACTAACTATACATTTCTGTAAAAAAATATACACCATTAAAAAAACCTAAGTATTTGTTTGCAAAATTAATGAAAAAAGAAATGGCAAGCGCTCCTCCGCAAAACTAAATATTTCATATAAATTTATATCCAATACGTGTGATCTACGTATAATCTTTATACTAGGGGTAACGTGACGGGTTGGCATTACAAATGGGCCGCACGATTTGGTCGATGGTGGGTGTGGAAGAAGTGGTAGAATTGTATCAAACGGTATGCTAAGCCTAACGGAGCTCATAGTACTCCTGATTGTGACCAATTTTTACTATTGTACCAGCCTTGAAATCGAGAAAAAACAAATTTGCTGTTCCATACATTTTGTCGAGTGTCATTGACATTTTTCTATGGAACAGCTGTTTTTTCCTCGATTTCACGTTTGGTCCTATAATAAAAGTCGTTCATAACGATGAGTACTATGAGCCATTTTCGGCTTAGCTTACCCTTTTCGTATAACCCTGTATAGTAGCCTCGAACACTAGGTTAGGTTATGTTGGAACTGCGACAAACGTGCGAACGTGCCGCGACAGCGCTAAAAAGTAACTGCAAAAATGTAACACCATAAAGTAACGGTAATAAAGTAACGCAACATAAAATGTGTAAAAAAAGTAACGCTAAAAATTAAGTATGTATTAAAGTAGGGTTCTACCAATACCCCCCTACCCCTAAATTATTGCGGTCCGCTTCTAATGCATAACCGCTCCGCCAAACAAACCTAAAAATCGACTGTTGCGCAGATGACGTAACTATATCTAAATATCAAACCACGAACATCTAATAACTACAGATGTAAATAAAAGAACAACTTACGGGGGAGTTCGCGGAACTCATTACTGATTTGCTTCCAAGTGCTTCTAATCTTTCCAGCCCGCTGGTGTCTGGTCATTTCACCTATTTTGGTGTAAATTATCGGGTACCGATCTCTAATACAAGCAATTAAATCCAACTCGAACTGCGTCCAATGTAAATCCTGTGTATCGGTCTGAATCATTTTCTGGTAATACTCTTTTGAAAACTCTTCCATGGTAGAATATGCAGTGGAATGTATGAAACGATTTTAGGAAAAGAGACGTGCGGATACGACGCGCGACGATGGCCGAATGAGCGAGTGAGCTCGCGTGACGTGAGTCAGGCATGACATGAGTGTGTTGAGACGGCATGTGCGGTGTTAGAGGGAGAGCGTTGCAGCATCGCATCGGTGGCGTTTGCGTGATAGGCGTATGTCGGGCAAGTTTGCGCGACATCAGTCTGGCGAATACACATACGACACAGTTATAATTGAATATAACTAGTAGTTCGCGCCGAACTGAGACCTCGCGATCCCTATATCTTCACAACCCCTGGACCGATTCAGCTCATATTCGAACTTAAAAAATATATTACAAGGAACTACTAGCGTACAAAATTTCATGAAGATCGGATTAACGGTTCGAAAATTATCATCGGACAAATATACATACAAACATACCTATATATGTACAAACATACATACAAATTCCGATTTGTCCTAAACTCTAAGACCTTCGCTTCGCTCGGTTAATAATTATTTTATACAATAACTAGCTGCGCCCCGCGGTTTCACCCGCTATTCTATAGACATCGAATATTCTTCCATAAATACCTGTCGAAAACAGCTTGTAAACATGGTTTAGGAGCGAGATGGGCCTATAATTAGAGGAGTAAGATGCTATAACCTTTTTTGAAGAACACATATCTGTGGAAGAACAGCTCCACCACACACCTGTGCCATGCTTCTGGCGTAGTATCCTCGAATATGACGGAATTAATAAATACTGGAGGACTGAAAGTACCGGTTTTTCACCCGATCTCAGAAGTTCGGTTGTTATTCCGTCATCACCCGGCGCCTTTTTTTTAAGCTGCGTTCGGCTCTGGTGTCCTGAGCTCTACTGACAATGGGTTTTCCTGTCGAGGTGTACAGCTGTCCGTAAAACCTCTCGAGCTCTCAGAATCTCCGTTTTCGACGAAATGAGTTATCAGGCTTATTTAGAATTTAAATTCAAAATTATTTTATATACCCTAAGAAGTTATTATGAACTAGCTGGTAACCGCGCCTTCGTTCGCGAGGACTTACAAAAAAAAGTAGCCTATGTCCGTCTCCTACCCTTGAGCTATATCTATACAAAAATTCAGCTCGATCCGTTCAGCCGCTTAGCCGTTTTAATGCGATAAACACCCAGTCAGAGGTGTCTCTCTGACTGAATCTCTGAATGCGATTGTAACTCTGTCGAGTTACATTCGCATTTATAATATTAGTTAGGATTCTGTGAATATAAGTCAGTGCCGATACCTTCAGATTGTTGCGCTGCGTAGCTATTCGTAGGGCAGTGACGTCACGCTTCCGCCTACGCCGGCCTACGACCGCTACGAGGTGAGTAGGTAAGTAGGCGAGCTCTTCCCACTTCGTTGTTAAATTCCTTCGACCTCTAACCACCGAATACTGAAACGGTTGTTAACTTTGATGACAGATTAAGTCTATTGCTGTCTTTGTCATTTGCTTAGTGCCAGACAAAGGCAGTATTAGAATTAATCTGTTGTCAAAGTTAACAAACGTTTCAGTATTCGGGGGTAAAAATTACTCTTGATTCTTTTACATTGGTCAAAGTTTGATTCCACAAATACATGCGTTTGACTTTAACTTTATTTAAACTAGTAGTTCGCGGCGAACTGAGACCTCGCGACACCTATTACTCCGACCTCTTCATAACCCCTGGACCGATTCAGCTCATATTCGAACTTAAAAATTGTATTGAAATGATTTACTTGCCTACAAAATTTCATGAAGATCGGATCAACGTTTCGCAAGTTATCATCAGACAATGGCTTTCTTTCTTCTGGCATTGCTACCACTGGCATTTCGAATTAACCAAATTCGAAATGCCAGTTGTATATCCGTACGTAACTTCCAAAGAACTCATAGGTACGGGCCCGCTCGGGTTCGAACCCGCGACCCCACGAGTATGAGGCCAGCGTGCTCTCAACTACCACGGCTTATCGAAATGCACGCTCAAAATCAAAACTCATCTGCCTGCCTACTTAATGTACCACAATAATATTAACTGTCAAACTAACCCCAACATGAATTTCGTCCAATCAGTGCTCGTCTCATTAGTGCTTCTGTCATTATTACTTTCGCTGACTGAGGTGGACAGAGTGACGGACACAAAAGCAATGTCGATTGCTCTAGAATCAGCCCGCTGCATGTTTTAGGACTTTTGGCGCGAACGTGAAGAAGTCGTGTCGCGTCATTGTATTATTTTCAAAAACTTGTGTTATTTCGATCGTTAATGTGTAAAAATGGAGGATTTTTATCCATTAGTTTTTTTGAACGTGCACGAGTGTTCCTGAATAGTATAATGTGACTCTTCGTGTTGTTTCCAAAACTCCATAGAAACCTCTAGTAAAGTCTCCACCATTTTACTGTGGCATGACGTGGATTTGACCGTGACTTACTTTGCTTGACTTGACTATGTCTGAGACTTATTTTAATTGTGAAATATTTGACTTCACATGAAATATTACAATACTTGGCACTGGCTTAATACACAACATGTGGAGCCAAAACATAAGAGAAGAGAAAAATGTCCTTTGGAGTTTTGGCGGGAACGTGAAGAAGTAATGTGTGGTAATTGTATTGTTTTCCAAAATTTGTGTAATTTCGAGTGTCCATGTGTAAAAACGGTGGATTTTTATCCACATCGTGCTCATGATCGTGCATACAAGTTTATTATAAAGCTTCTACCACATTACTGAAGCATGACTTGGACTGGGCAGTGACTGAAAGCGTTGACTTACTGTGACTGATACTTGTTTTCATTGTGAAAAATTACTATGCTTTACTTGAAAATAACAGTACTTGACACTGGCTAAATCCACAAATTGTGTGGCGAAAATGTATGATAAAAAAGGCCCTTACGGCAGACTTTGCAATTTGGAATAGTTGATGTTACTCAATTTTTGTTTTGATCTGGGTAAACATTTTATAAGTAAGAAAGAGACAAAACACAGCCATTGTGCGTCTTGTAACAAGCTAGTCGATGCAATCCAAAAGTACTGGCAGTTTCATTAAAATGTTATTTTTTACATGTCATATCTTATTTATTACAACAAAAAGTCATAAAGTAGCAAGTGCACTTTATTAAAATCTACCACGAATTGAATTGCGGCCTCAAAACCAGTATTCCTTACATCCTAACAAGTTAAGATGTACTCTGTGTCTTTAGTACAATATGGTCGAGTGAAATCATTATGTTTTGGTCGGATAAATTTGTGGTATCTGGGCAAAAATCGACGCGTATGAAGTGGGCGCGATCTATGTAAATGCCTACACGCACGGTTGGTCGGTACGCTTTCGAGATGATTGGCAAAGATGAAAATACAGAGGTCAGAAACATTCGGAAAGTTGCCTATTATGTGCGATACGACAAGTTTTTATCATTTTATGTACTACGCGTTGAAGATGACGTGTTACTGTGGTTATAAAAAAATACATTTATTCGAAAAGCCAAAAATACTTAATTAAATTAGCCAGGGTTCGTCGTAGTACATATGTATTTATACGAAAAATACAATATGTCAAGATCAATTGATCACACAACGAGTAGGTATCTAGGAAGTGATCGAGATAAGTGTGGCGCAGTAGCAAGAAATAAATGGGACAACGCCTACGTCTGCGTCACCTGCCTTTTAACATCCCACTGCTGGGATATCGGCCTACCCTCGAAGGGTGATTGGGCCACGTTGGCCCAGTGCAGGTTGGCGAATTCACATACACCATCGAACTTCTTTTCCTATTTTCCGGAAGCAGTTATCTCCACGATTTTTTTCTTCACCGAAATGTTAGTGGTATATTCGTTCGTAAATTCCAAATAACTCATTGGTACGAGATCGCCCTGGTTCGAACCCGCGCCCCACGAATATGAGGCGAGCGAGATTCCACTGAGCTACCGCGTCTACCTATAAAGGGTTATCAGGACCTTATTGCTGTCACTCTGGCAAACATCTCGAAGGACATGTATTCTATCATATTCATGTCTCGACAAGCTCTTGACAATTTTTCATTCAACAAGTTAATCTGCGTAGCACTCGTAGCATAGCTTATAGCTTTATCTTCTACGGAGTTCTGTAAACAACGCGTAAAAACACGTTTTAACACTTTACACCTACTATTTTCCTACACGTTACCGAACACAATATTTTAATAAATAATCAATTATTTCACTAGTGTTACACAATATTCGGAAACTCAAGTTTTCCCAAAGAATAAAAAATCTAACATTGTGAACGTGCTTTACAATTTGTTTTTTTTTTACAACGTAGGCAAAGTATAATGCCAGCGATGTCGTCATTTGCGGACAAATCATGCTCAATCATGGGAGTTTTGGCGGAAACAAGAAGAAGTCATGTCACGTCATTGTATTATCTTTAAATTGTGTTATTTCGAATGTTAATGTGTAAAAACTATGGTAAAAACTACTTATGGATAATATCCTCTATATTATCCATAAGTGTTCGTGAACGTGCACGAGTGACGTGACTCTTCTTGTTGTTTCCAAAACTCCATGGAAACCTCTAGTTACGCCTCCACCACTTTACTAGGGGCATGACTTTGACTCACTGATAAATCTTGACCGTGACAAACTTTGCTTGACTGAGACTATGACTGAGACTCATTTTGTAAAATATTTTACTTCACTTGAAATATTACAAAACTTGATACTGGCTAAATACACTAAGTATGTGTGGAGCCAAAATACAAGAGAAAAAAATATTCAATCATATATTTTTTTTCTAATATTCGGTATAACTATTTTATTACTTATTTATAAGGAGAATTCCGTGTTTATTACATTAAAACCTGATGTACAGTGACCGCGGTTTGAAAGAGCTAATGAAATCCAGAGCACTTGGGCGATTTGCACCGTGTACTAAGCTACAAGTGGTATGAGATGCCGCAGTACCCGATCAGGGACCCTATTCCTGTGCGCTCGAGATTATCTCGGTGACTGTCTCTCTAATTTAAAATTTAATGGGAGTGAGTGAGAGAGAGATAAAAATGTCATTTCTCCGAATATTATATATATATCCGAATATTATTTCTCGTGGTTTTCCTGAAACCACTTTCCTTGAAATGGGTTTGTAATACAATGCAGATCATCATGTCTCTGCTAAATAGGCACTTTTGTTTATTAGTTCAAATGTCTTCTATTTACGTAATCTTTGAACCTATATGTCGGTGACTAACGATTTACAGTCTACTTTACAAACATACTTCCACCTCACAAACTGTAATGTCGCGTTCTCTAAGTTACTGTAAGCCTTATGGTATTATAATAGAGCATGTAATGTAATGTATTGAAGAGGCTCTTTGCATGTGTAGGTGAGTTTACTAGTTATGCCCGTTAATACAGTGAGTGTATATTCTGAAGTGTGGATACACTCTCCTTGCCTAGACGGTCCGTTTTATGGAATGCAGGTGATTAGGTTTATTGTAAGTCGGTTCATTTCATTTATTCAGGCATTGGAAATATTTGGAAATAATTTTAGTAATTAAATGTCAAACTTTTTAAAGGACTGCCCTAAAAGGAGTTAATTATGTTTTCAAGATAAACATCTATTTCGAGTCACTAGAAATCAAACGCATTTTTTTTTCTTGACCTAGTCAGTACCTTACAAAAAATACAAAAAACCCGTTTTGTGAGTTCTAGTAATGTATTATACTTGTTTTTTAAGTAGACATCATTGAGTAGACATGTTTTTTTAATTTTGCAAAGTTATGTTAGGTTAGTTACATTTAAGTGTTCCATGGCAAACTAGGAAACCTTATAAGTAGTTTCATCATATTAGTCTGTCCATTCGTCTGTCAGTCACGGTATTTTTATTCAGACTATAAAATAAATTACAGCGCTGAAAGGTGCACCTTTTTTTTTCTCCTTCTAAGAGGATTTTAGCGTCGCACGTCTTATGCATTTGGCAGTGTCAAGTATACATATATAAATATATTTTCAAGTTTTGTTATATCTAACTATGTCTATATATCAAACAAGTCATAGTCACAGTCAAAGGCGAGCAAAGCAAGTCACGGTCAAGTCCTAGTCATGCTCCAGTAAAGTGGTGAAAATTTTACTAGAGCCTTCTATGGAGTTTTGGAAACAACATGAAAATTCACGTTCCACGACATTAATAACGACATAACACTCGTGGATGTTCTCGAACACTTAACGGGTATAAATTCACCGGTTTTACACATTAACACTCGAAATAACACACATTTTGGAAAATAATAGAACGACATGAATTCTTCACGTTCCCGCCAAAACTCAACTTATTGGTAATTGTAACCTGGACTAGTTTTTAATTTTTTTGTAATTTTGTAAAAGGACAACACACAAACTAAAACTACTTTTATACTTATCTCAAGTTACTGAAGTCTAGCAAATTGATCCTTATGAGGAAACAAATTTTATATATGAGTGTGAACAAAATTATTCACCGTCACATAGTACCAGATGATCTGTGATAAAACGCCAAGCCAAACCTTAAAGAAACTCCGAAAACAGCATTGCAACTAAGAACTCAGCCTATGATGGTGATTATTGATTTTTAAAATAACTACAGAACCCTACCATGAACGTGTTACGACACGTACTAGACAGATTTTTTTAATTCCTCGTGTATGTGTTTGTTTTCGTGAGTTTTTATTCACTATCCTTTATCTAACTTCCAAATTTAATAAAACAAAACCCTTATTTTTAGAACATTATGTACCCAGCACTATCCTGCTGATAAGGAATACTGTTCCAAGTTCATTCACCTACATCAAATCGAAATATACTGGTACCAAATTAGAAAAAGATAGGTAGTTAGATTATAATAAATTATATACGTACATATATGTATTTTATAATATGTACACATATGTTCGAGTATTGAGTACTTGTTTGCGTTTCGCGAACTTCAGAAACCGCAAAGTATACTTACTTGTTATTGAGTAGATAGGTTTGTATACAAAGTTTATTTTGTAAGATAAATGCAGTAATGCAGTAGCTGAGTGGTAGAGACCTTTTAAATTATCTCATGAACCTATAATTATCTCAACAAACATGAAGTCGCGAAAAAAACAGAGATTCGTTAAATTTTGTCGTGCGTTTTCATAGAACAGTTTATTGTTTTGCGATCACTCTGTTGCCGCTTATCATATTCAGATCATTGTATGAGCTCTGGGGCCGTACCTTATCAGCTCCTAAACGTCACCTAACGGACAAAGCCTCCCTACTATTGGGGAGGTGCATGGTTGCTGTACTCCCAACTCTTGGCGGCTTGGAGATCGCAGAATGTTCTCCGGTGGTTCTATTGCAGTTTTAGGATACCCCGGCTCAATAGCTGAAAAATCCACAAGAAAAACACTAAAATGTAATAAAGTAATAATCTTTTTAATGTAATAAATCCATTGCCTTATCTAAAACCCCTTCAGATGAATCGACAATCAAAGCTATAGCTTATGAGAAACACACTAATTAAAAACAATTGAGTAGCGTCGACAAACTGTTTACGCTGTTTAGATTTATAGCTAGTAAAATAATAAAATGAGTACATTTTGCAGATTCATAGGCACTTGATGATTGTAAGCCATTAAGTTTAATGGAATAATATAACATTAATTTGTTTGAGCGGTTTTTTGTGAAGTTTTGATTTAAAAAAAATATGGTACTGGGTAACGAGACGAGAAATTTAATAAGGAGTTACTGTCATATACACATATGTCGGACATAGGATACTTTTTTTATGTCCACGCGAACGAAGTCTCGGGTAACAACTAGCAAGAAATACTTTACTAAAATTTCTCTGATATCACTCTGTTAGCCATAACAATCAGTTTTCTTCTACAAAGTTTAACGCGCTACGACAATATACATTCGGGGGCGGTCCATACATAAAATTAACATAAAACATCTCGATACAAGTATATAAATTGTTACCGGATTAATTTATTAACAGTTTTAGCCGCGGGAATGATAAATTGCTTCATTGATAGCTTTAAGTGTTGGTTTTAGTAAATAATTTACGGGGGTTATATATAGATAGGAATCAGACATATAGGGCTTGCGCAAGCAGCTAGGTAATAGTACTTGCGGACGTAGAAATAAGACATCAAGGGAATAATTAAAACAGGTGTTTCGAATATAGGAATTTCATCATTATCTTCAACAGCCAGAAGACGTCCACTGCTGAACATAGGCCCTCCCCTTAGCGCCACACCGACCGACAACGTGCCACTTGCATCCACCGGTTGCCCGCGACTTTCAGTGTCGTCAGTCCAACTAGTAGGAGGCCTGCCTACGCTGCGTCTTCCGGGTCGTGGTCGCCACTCAAATCGGTTCGTCGAGTGATTTGGCCTGCCCATTGCCACTTCAGCTTGCAAACACTGAAAGCTATATCGGTGACTGTGGCGCTATCGGTGATATATACATTCATAGAATAATAAACAAAAGACTAACTTTTAAATACTGTACTGTATTGTATTGTTTACACAAAAAAAATACTTAAAACAACAACATAGATAAAATTGCCGGTAGTATAATGGGCAGCTTTATAGCCTAAAGCAAAATCTACAAGACAATCTTTGGATGAACAGAAATTATATGATTGAAAAACGATCGGTTGTGTACATAAATAATGAAAATACATGCATATACAACAGGCATTAATAAAATTATAATTAACAAAGCCATTCATTATATTTTATTTAATGCCTGTGTATGTACTTGCGTTTAGGCATAATAATTATATCGTATTAAGCCATTTATACAGAGAGACATATTAGTTAGGATTTTGGGATTTCTTAGGTTGTCCGTTTTGCTTTAGTACAGGTACCAAAGTACAACGGACAGCGGCAGGCTTTATAAATATTTGGCAGCACTATCATTCCATATTTTCGATTTGGTTCAACTCAAAACGGAAACAATAATTCGAATAAAACACGCGATCCCATCTCTGACTCGGCCATCGGTGTCACAGTTCGACTTGGACGGCAAGTTTATATCCACAGTTAACATTTAAGTTAGTATTTCGGAAGCCACAGACTATGATGTAGTATGTATAAGAGTCAACAATCAAAGCAAGACGCCGATGTTACTGTGAACCAACTGTTCTGCAGAGCTAAATGACAACGCTACAATCGCATTTTCAAATAAAGCTAACAGCTCGCCTACGAAAACTTTAGTTCCATCATTTTGCTAACTCTGCACATAAGTTTGTTGGTCTGTAACTGTGAACCGAGCATTTGTCGAGCCGTGTCAATAAACTTGATTCGAAAGTGGAAGACGCTCCGGCTTACATAAGCAGCCGACAATGTGTGCCACAGATTAGTTGAGAGGTAGTGGTACACGCGTCATATGAAGTTGATGGCATCCTGAAGTTATCAATATGATCTTCTTAATACCACATACCATCACTACAAATTTTTTACACCACACCAAAGATTTATCGTAGACCTACATTTAAATACGAGTGCTACCTGACATTCTCTACTTCTAGCTACACTATTTCTCATATGTTAATTGGCACGTATGTATGATTATGTATTACTAGTTGTTAGCTGCGACTTCTTTCGCGTGGACATAAAAAAAGTATCCGTTGTCCGTCTTTGTGATATACAGTAACTCCTTAACAAATTTTATCAAGATACATTCAGCCGTTTAGCCGTGATAACGCGACAAACGTCTAGACAGAGACAAAGTTACTTCCTATAGTTCGCTAGATGGCGTTGATCTATTTTTGTGCATGTTTTGACGTTTTATATGGACTGGATGTAGTGTAGAGAGATCTGAATCGCGCAAGCAAAGTTTTTTCCTCGAAACGAAAGTATTCATTTTTATATCTCGAAGCTTCATTGGCGGCTATATTCTCCTAAATTATAATATTAGTTAGGAAGTTAGGATTACGATTAGTTTTACAGTACTTAAATTAAAAATATAAATATATAGGTATAGTATAGTATGTATTTTTATGTAGGTAGTAGGTTCATGTACTTATGTATTTTCACATTTTTAATGTATCTACACCACCGACCGAATTTTTCATTCATAACTATGTCCATCCAAAGGTTGTCTGAAGTAAATCGCTTTAGGCGATAAGGCCGCCGATTATACTACCTGGTTTGTAAATTGTTTATTTTTAAGTTTACCTTTTCCAAAATGAACTGATACCTCAGACCTCCAACTTATCCAGTCAAATTACTTTAAAAATCATATCTATACTTTTTTTCCTATTGATACAAAATACTTAGCTACCAATTTAAAAACTTTGCGGTTGGTAAAGTGACGCTTATTGACTTGCCGAGCTTTTCATCTTCTGAGAACTTGCGCACGCTTATCGACTTGTTGAATTTCTTAAAAGTATAACAATGATACTTCCTACTAAAATATTAGGCGTTCTTATAACAAGTTGGTACACGTAACACCGATAACCGGTGGGGAAGAAAGGTTCTTGAGTGGCGACCACGAACCGGAAGACGCAGCGTAGGTAGGCCTCCCACTAGGTGGACCGACGACATTGTGAAAGTCGCAGGAAGCCGGTGGAAGCCCGTTGTCGGTCGGTGTGGCGCTCTAAGGGGGAGGCCTATGTTCAGCAGTGGACGTCTTATGGCTGATGATGATGATGATGATGACACGTAACACAACTTATACATTATCTTGTAAGTTTCAAATAATAACTTGTGTTTATTAATAGGGGTCGATTTTTATATTTCGTCGACCCCCAAAATCAGTTTACGTTTATGTTGACCCCTTGGAAACTACCACTTTCGACTACTTTAGATTGGTAAGATGAACATTATGAACGGAGTTTGCGAAATTCTACCTCTAAAGGGGTAAAATGAACCCCCAAAATTTGTATGGAAATAAAAACTTTTTTCATGCTAACCCAATGAAATTTGTGTGTTAAGCATACAAATAACGAGAGGAATGTCTCACAATTTTTCGAAAATCAACCCCTAAGGGTGTGAAGTAATAGGATGTTTCATTCACGAGAGAAACCGTGCGGGCAAGCTTCTTTTAAAATATGTCTACAAATCCATGTAAGACGGCGGCGTTGCTAGCTTGCATTATAACATCGCAGGTACTTTGACCTAAATCCCGGGTATGACCTAAAACTGCGACCAGAACCACTGGGCGAGCAGCAACGTTCTCTTAGTAAACGGTGAGCATTCTGCGATCCCTAACCCGCCTGCCGAACGTGGGGATTGTCCCCGAAGCCAAGCTTTCTAAGGGACCTTTGTACTGCAGTGGACGTCTTCGGGCTGAAGATGAAGATGAGGTACCTGCATTTGTTTCAAATCATAATACCAGTTTAATAAATATTGTATGTACCGTAATCTATGTCGGGTTTACAGAATACACGTCTCGGCTCGACACGGCCACGGCGCTCGGTCCAGTTATTTACAAAACCGCTATTTATATCAATCCCATAAGCGCAAACAGACACACTTACAGATCAATTTTGTATTAATTTCACACAGATTTCTCTTGAACTAAATAGAATAATTTTGATCTCTTTTTTTCTCTTAATTTTTGGCTGCACATTTTGTGTATTTAGCAGTGTCGAGTTTTGTAATATTTTATACTGATTGGTGTTGATCGGGACAGTATATTTTTTTAATATTTTGGCTCCACACAATGCTATATAATTATTATGATATTTAGCCAGTGTCAAATTTTGTAATATTTTAAGTGATGAAAAATATTCCACAATGAATACAAGTAACAAGCTAGTCTAAGTCAAGCAAATTAGGTCATGGTCAAGTCCAAGTCATGCCCTAGTAAAGTGGTGGAGACTTTACTAAAGTTTTTTATGGAGTTTTGGAAACAACACAAAGAGTCTCTCGTTTCACGACATTATAATATTTACCAACTGGATTAAAATCTACCGTTTCTGCACTCGAAATAACAAAAGTTTTATAAAATTTAATGACGCGACATGTTCCCGCCAAAAATCAGAGACAGTACTTATGACCTTCTGCTATGTAACTTATAGATAACAGTAAACATATTTTCGAGACATTTCGATTGACATGATTTCCACCTCGTTTAAAAATTTACGTAACTTACAATTACGTAGCTCAGTTTAATTAAACCTAAATTTTACAAATACAAGTTTAAAAGTTAATAAAGTGTTTTATGGGCTCTCTAGCATAATAAGCAATTAATCATCTTTATGTTGGTACTTACATAATTTAAATGTTTATTGTAAACTATTAATTTTATAACAAAATAAAAATCTGCAAACAGTGGATTGATGATCATTAATTAGTGTACATATATTTTTTTATAACAATCAATGATCAAATAGAACTGTCCTATCATCGCTTAGCCTTCCACTGCTGGACGAAGCATCCTCCATATTTGGGTGGTTGCCATTATCCCCACGCTTAGCAGGCACTTTTTGATCGCAGAATCCTCGTCGCGTACTAAGATACTGCTGCCCGTCCTCCGGTGGATCCGGCGGTCGCAGACCTGATTAGCATAGTATGCATTCAAAATCGTATTTTTAAATATCAGCTACCGATATGTAGAACGCCGAAAAGTTGAAAGTCAATTACTTTTGTAGCTGTCAACACCATAGCAGGTGATTAGCATGATCAATCACAACACTTGTCAACAGTAAAGTTAACTGATAACAAATCTGTAACATGTTCCGTTTAACGCACAACAGTGCCCATAAGCTGATATACAGGTGAGGTAACAAGTAAAATACCCACTGGTGGGTTACGTCACCTCGCTATAAAATAATTTGTCAATTTATTTTATAAATCGAACCACCTTCGTATAGTAACGAAAAAAGCTCGCCCGTTTTGGTAGATGATGTGGATCCGGATTTATTGGCTCAAGATTATTCAAATAAAAAAGCCTTTATCGTTCCGACACGGTCGGGTCAATAACTAGACAAAAGCTCAAAGATTGTAGGTAGTCATCGGATCGGCCTCAAATACTTTATGGTGAGTTTATTAATTAAGGCGGTCGACCTTGCGGGACGCACATCCAAGGAGGTCGGAGTCGAGCACGCGAAGGAAAGGGGCAGGTGGCTGGTCGTCTCGTTCTTGTTTGCCGAAGCGTTCGGACGTTCGGTACACGCGACTGCGCCATGCCGTGTCGACGCGCGGCATTTCAAGCGTCCGACGTCTCCCATTGACCTTCCGTTATCTGCACTGCACACTAGGACTGTCATCAAGTTATCAGCGGGCGTGTGAACGCCACTTATCACCCGTTAATTAATTGATGATTTATATTTTCGACAGCTTATTGTTTTTATATCAATTGATCCGTGCGGTTAATGATTAACCTGATGATTAATAACATAAATTATTGAATAGTAAATGAGACGAGAGTAGTAATTTTCAATGTAAAAAGCTACGTAGTTACCATAAAATACGGCGAGTTATTTAAAATATCGCAGCGCGAAACATAACAAATAAAATCTAATCAACAAAGAGAATTATGCTGCTCGGTCGCCAAGCAATTATGGATGCTAAGAGGCGAATCTACAGTAAGCCGGTATACATGACGTATCATACAAACACATTCTCACACTGAGTAGCCGAGAACAATCACAGAGGAGCGCGAGCCGTGAGATCACTCGAAACCGCACCTTAAGCTCATTGTCAAACCGATTACAATAAACAAACAGGACAGATGCGGTTGGAATCTTGTCAAACAGGCAAGTTCGAGCGTTGACTTATTGCCGGTAGAGCATTTCTGTGTCTGTTCCATCCAAACCAAAACCAACCTTACCGTTAACACTTAAATCACAGAATCAATGTAAAGACGGTAAGTACAGGTAAAACACGAGTACGAAACGCACACAGACGCAGCGCAGTGTTGCCATAAATAAAAGATTCCTACAGAAACAATTGTTGCGTAGAGGCTTCGAGGCCTCGGTGAATGTAGCCTAGTGGCGACTAATCGCCATCGCCTCAAGCTGATCGCGAAAGTAGGTGACCGCCCGTGATTGACGCTTGTGAAACTCCGTTCGATGACATTTAGACTGGACAATGCGCTAAGCCCACGGTAGTCAATTATGAAACCTATGTATTTGCTTTTGGATTCAATAACATGTGATGTTACGTAACATTTTTTTAACATGTTTCGTTAAGTAATATTTGATTTTGATTCGAATATTATTAGTGAATTCTATTTTTGTCTATAATTTTAGCCTTTATTACATTGAGCATTCAATTATTAACTGCCTCTTAAAGGCAGCATACTAAAATAATTAAAATTTATTTAATTAATTTTATATATTTTTTTTTTTAGCATATTTAAAGCCAATTGTTTTCGCATACAATAAAATAACGGTAATTATTTACTATAATTTTAAAACACTTTTTTTAATTACAATTCCCCATTTCATCCCGAGCAATTGAAAAGTAACTGCCTATACTGACAAGGCTTCTAAGAAGATGTCTGCATCAGCCTTTAAACATCCCACTGCTGAGATATCAGCCTACCCTCGAAGGGTGATTGGGCCAAGATGTAATTGTCGCAACAAAACTGAATGAACATTACTTTACATTACACTACACAGATAAAAAACCTTAAACAAACCACTATCGGACCCGTTTTCAAAAATTAATATAAACCAATATTCACTCCTTAGCAAAAATTCAATCAGGTGAACTCTACGGAACCTCTGTTCCGAGATAACGCCGCTCTACTTAACCTCGCCACACAGAGAAGCGTAAACGTGAAACAATACGGTACAGTAACACAAGTTTATCAGCTCACTTTACTAACACCACTGCAACCAATATCGAACCTTAAACCTTCGCTATAGAGTCTACACGGCGGCACGTGGTCGTTTAGTCAAGTGTATTTACACATGCACTCACACAAGCGTTTTGGCCATCTGCGTGGCTACAATGACGTCGATGTGTGGGAACGCAAGGGAAATTTATACCGGCGGCATCGTACCTGTACAGAATAGGTCCCATGACAGAGAGACAACTCTGAAGAAATCTGTTACATCGTAGGTGTTCTTGCAGTGCATAGAAAATCAGAGGTTACATCGACAACAATTAAAGCTCGATAGTGACCATAATATGTGACCCTGGTTATGTTTGAGCAACCAAAACTGGCCATGTCTTTTTATTTCTAATTTTTTTCATACTTTTTTATTTATTTTAACCACCTCGAATGCGAAAAAATAATTTGTAAGAAATAAACTTTCGCTCTCACATGTAAAGTACGTCCAATACCAAACAACGGGGAACAGAATCCTCTCGCGCAAGCTAGACTAGGTTCGGGAAGTCCCCGTTCGTAAACGAAAATTTCAGGCAATGTTGCCAGTATTTTCATGAATCTTTGTTGTACTGAACCAGAAAAATATAGTAGTTTTGAGGATTAGTATTTAATTTAAACTCTCCACCAGCGGTTTTTCCGAGTAACTACAACATGGGGGTCTTCAAAAGGCCTGTTAATCGAGTCTTTAAAGGTCGGCAACGTATCTGTGATGCCCCTGGTGTTACAGGTATCCATAGGCGACGGTGATCACTTACCATCAGGCGGCCCGTCTGCTTGTTTGACACGAATGGCACAAAAAAAAAAAAAACTCTTAAACAGTAATATTTAACGATAACTTCGTTACAAATTTGAGATTCAGTACTTTAAAAAAAAAAAGGTTTTTATCATGTTTTTTTTTTTCAAGATAGAAATAATACGTTTTTTTACAACACTGGATTAGACCGATGTAAAAGCGGTTCCACCTGTGGTTTATTCAATGCCGCTCGCGCTGACGCAGTGATGTGTCTTGTCTATTATTATATTCCTCAATAACCATTATTTTTCTACCATTGCTGTCTTCACTGTGAACGTGCAGTTCAAAGATGCATATCTTTGTTTTCCATAATCTGTGTTTATTCCGGCGGCACTACCCACTGTAATTCACGGTTTTGTATCATTTTAAAAAGCAAACACTTCTGTATGAGATTATCTATGAATTATTTTATCTAGAGCGTTGACGTCTTGAGTGAGGAAACAGTGGTATGGTAAACAGAAAACAAGCACCTGTGCTGTGATTAACGTAAGTTAAATTACAGATAAAACTAAGGAACAGACTTACTAAGGTATCTCGAAGGATTTTGTAGAGTAATTTGTGCTACTAAGACGAAAGAAAACATGAATTTAGTGATGTATTCAAACCATGACCACACATTTAAAAAGCGATGAACTTTTAGGCGTTATATTTTTTTTTATAAATATACAAACTTCTTATAAATACATACTTTTTTGAAAATTGTGCTGTCTCCGAGTATCTAATCTTTGACAAACTCTTACCTTTAAAGTAAAAATCCTTTACAGTAAATAATAACAAATCATGCAAACGCAGCCCAATAAAGAGAAGAAAGTCAGGTACTGAGAGAAAACACGAAACTTGTTCATAAATTCATAACAAATTGAAAGTTTAAGCAAATGAACGCAAGTCGGAGTGCTTTCTAGAAATTATAACATTACATACGTATAGACAAACCGAAAGACAGTATCCAAACGCATCGACCGGAGCGACGTACCTATTGAGGTTTTTAGTGAGCGTCTCCGTGAGTTATACGTGTATGTTGTCTTTGATTCGGCTATACCAATCAATAAACCAAATTATCTTGTAGGACTAAGGCTGCTTTTCCACCAGAGATATACTGTGCTGTGTAGATATGGGTGTGTTTGTTATCCACCCACAAGATACCTTTATTTCATAGCTTAGCACTGCTGGAAACGAGTTAAATGAAGCTATGTTCTTTTTATATAGAGGGATGCGTGCTAAGGATGGAACTTTGGAATGGAAGCTAAGGATGGGAGCTGCGGATGTAAGCTAGGGATGCGCGGTTTGTGTAGTATGTACAGAGCAGAGCACACGACGTACTGCGTAGCGCGTGTTTTGTTAGCCTACTACCGATACATCTATTAGATCGAGAAGCGCATCTTCAGTCCACATCTCCTCAGGTTCGCTATACCTCTTAGAATTAGTGGAAATGATTTAGTTCGTATCATAGCTTGTTCATAGCGTAGCTGCATAGTACGTCTCTCGCGGAAAAGCAACCTGAAATCAGTGCACTGTTGTTGGAAAACGAGACGCTTACCGTAACGTTGCATAAAAAAAGTCTGTGTTTCGTTTCCTAACAATGCTGGGTCTAAGGGAAACGCTCCCAAAAACGAAGACTGGTGATTGCTGATACGATACCACAAAAAAAGCTATGTTTTGAATTGATTATTTTATTCGAAACGGTTTTTTTTTTTCGTTTTATAACAATCACCACTGCTTTGTGCTTTGCCCTGGCAGCAATTAATCAAAGATCTATGTGTCACCCGCTACATGCTATGTTAAATGAAGTATAGTCTTCTTTGTAGACTTCATCGCGACAAATTCATCCGTGGAAACTGTGACTGTCTCGGCCGCCTATTTTGTACTTAGTAGACCGAGCACGCCCACCTAGCCAGCTTACTTTACTTATACGAAACCACTAAAACGTTGGATGAGGCATTCTTGGTGACTTATTTTTGCTGTGATTCTGGGATCAATAAAATCTCGCTTCTGACTACCATTTGGTGATGAGACTCTGGCTATAGACAGGTAAACTCTTTATTGCTTACACCTGACTTTATATACAACAATAAAAACATATAAAAACAAGCTAAATAAAACCGTTTAAGAAAATTTAAAACTAGTAAAAAAACTGACGGCCTTATCTCGGCGGATCTCTTTCAGGCAACCTATGGATGGAGAAATAAGATGTCACCCGACTCTACACACAGGCCTCACCAGATTTTTTCCATAATTAATTAGATGGGAGTAAAATAAATAACGTATGACCAGTAATAACGTTTACTCCAATTAAATGTAAGTCTATCCTATTCGAAAAAAATATATTTTGCGAAAAATAATCATATCATTATAGGTGTATTAACGTTTATGGATGATTTTCAATGTTTTCTTAAACATGGAAGAAAAAAAAAAACGTATCTGCATTTTGTGACACCCGATTTTGCCAACAAATTCAGATTTAGTGGTACCGATCTCCAAACTTAAATAATATGATCGCATAGAAATTATCTGCATCTCTTTTTATTGACCGAGCGAGCGAAGTCTTTGCAACGGTTACGGCCAAAATTACAACATCCATAAACCATCAAAGAGTACCAACAGATGGACCTATGTATGCATTTTGGTACTCGTACGCGTACGGGTCGGAATTTTTAAACGAATCCTGACGAAACTTGGTATACAGGCTACAATTCCATAAATGTTTAACAATTTTACACTTATTTTCAAGATCGTAGTTTTCTTTCGGATGTTAATATCTTTCAGATCTTAATATCCTCCAGATGTTAATATTGTAGTATTATAAAACCTTATCAACGTACTTTCTTACTTTCACATCTTTATTTGATGCAACGCACCAAGCGGGCTGTTAATAGTAACATCAAATGGGCACCATTTTATTACAAAATACCTACACCCACGGCCCATATCATGATATACCTTTTTGAATTAATTACTAATCACATATAAAAAACCCACACATCAATAAGAAAGTATCGTGATTATAGCAATAAAAGCACACTTCACAATGTAAAACCTTTTACTCGCCTGAAACCAACGAGAGAAAATAAGAGGAAAATATATTTATCTCGTTTGTTAGACTTTTTGTAGTGGTAGAATTGCAGAGTCCATCTGGGGAAGCACCAAACCTTTGCTAGTTATTTACCCACAAAGCAGTAGTGTGCAAAGATTACTGTGTTCGGGATTGAAGGACAATAATGTTTCCATCGAATTTACTGGTCATAAATAATAATAGTAATAATAATAATATCTGGGACATTTTTGCACACACGTTCTACCCCAAACTAAGCTAAGCTTGTAATATGGCTGCCAGAGAGATATACGTACATATATTTTTTTAAATACACACTTATATAGATATTAACACTCAGACATAGAACAAACACAAATGTTCATCACATGAATGTTTGTCCTAGATGGAATTCGAACCCACGCCCCCAAACACAGAATGTAGGTTCACTACCAACTGAGCCACCGGGGCAGTCAAAGAAATTTAACATCTAATATCTCTGGGTGAGCGGTATTTAACATTTAACTGTTATTGGCAAGAGTGATGCTTACCGTCAGGCGAGTGACTTCCACGTCTCGTTTACTCATTTCCACCTTCACGGGGCCAGTACAATTTCGGGTCTACATTCTGCCGTCTCCCTGAAGTCTGCTGCCCAAAAGTCATAGTTAATCTTGCCTTACGTTAAACCCGGACTTACTAAAATTTGAGAAATCAGTACGCAAACCATGGATGCTCGTGAGTTTCATACAAATTAGATATGTCTTTCCACCACAATTATTCTTTTGCAATAATATTGTCGCCTTGGTCACGACTAGCGGGTCAATGTGAGATTATAACGTGATTTGAAATGACGCCACGTGATATGTCAGATTTGCGAAAAGATTTTACAAAGTAGGTACTAGTACAGTAATTATGTCGTAACATGCTTTTACTGATTTTGCAATTGTCGCATCTTAGACAATGAAAGTATGGGCTATTTCTGTTCAAGCTAAGTTTCTTATGCAGATTGCAAACGTAGCTATGGATAAAGGTAGAGACGATTGTAATAAAATAATGATTTATGATTTATTTTAAACCCCCGAAGCAAATAGAGGGGTGTTATAAGTTTAACGTGTGTACCACACACATCAATAACCCAACAACCGGTATAGGTATATCTAATCTGTTTGTGGCATCGTAGCTTCCAAACGGATGAACCGATTTTCGTTTAGTTTTGTTTCAAACAAACAAAAAACTAATTCATTTTTTTTTTGCTTGAAGTGGCTCGAGTGTTCTCTGATAATTACGATTCAATAAAATTTGTCTAGCCTTTGAAGATTATCATTGTCTAGTGCGGTGTCGGGGGCTTTTAAAATGTATTTTGAATTATCAAAAGAATTATTGTTAAACCTAATCCAATTAATTTTCAGTTTCCAACGACAAAATACCCGATTACCGAATTTTGTAGAAATAACAATTTAACAAAATTTATTGCAAAAGATAAAATGAAAAAATATAATAATTAAGGTAGTAAATCGAATAAAAGATATTCCTGTTTAAAATAAAACGTTGAAAATACATTAAAAATTAAAAATTATTATATCAAATATGATTCGTAATACTAGCCATCGTGAGATTGTACCGTGATTAGCTTAATTTGAATCAATTCAATGAATATTTAACCGATAGAAGTGACTAAAGCCTCGTAATATTTACGTAATTAATATCTAAAAACTTCTAGAGCGATCTTAAAGAGCCGATTTATGCTATAAACCTAATATTTATAGACTCGATCACAGTCTCGAGCCGGGCTGTGTTATATTTCGCTATTTTATTATAGTTATTCAGGCTGTTTAATTTATTCATAACAAATTATGATCATTATCGTGGCAATTATAACATTTTTGCGTTGCTTAATTCTGTGAGTACGAATGTTCATGCAGGTATTTCACCTTTGTTTATTTGTAATGAAAATATTGTGGCAGTTTTTACCTCATTAGTCAAGGATACGCTAATTAGGAAATAAAGGTCAGTACAAACACATTTAGTTTGGTACGTACATATAAAATGTTATATTTTTGTTACGTAAAGAATACGGTTTTTTGCTCACCATCTTGCTTAATTTAAATAAGCATTTGGATTTGATAAATTGGTTTCGTAAAAAAAAAAAAAAAAAGTAGTAAGTAAAGTATTAGTATTTTTGTTAAACTAATACGCGAGTATTTTGATAAAATTACACAAAATACTACTAAGTTATTATTAAACGAAATGAAGGATAAACACATAGGGAAAAAAATAAACAAATTAATTATTATAATAATACAGTAACAAGTCTAGCTATAGTCTAGCCAATATAATATGCTAAATTTACTTACATATTAAGTACCATAGTAAACTACATTATTATTATAGTCAACTGTCAGGAAGGTATTGATTTCTAATTCATCAAGTCTTCATGACATCATTCACATCTAATCTTTACCAAGCGAACAAATTAATTTCAATTTCTCATGCATTTTTTTAACAAAATAAAGCTAAAGGTTGCAAGGTATAACCAAAAGCAAAACGTATTAAAAGGCAAGTCTAATAGGCAAAAGGCAAATACGTACAGTTTACTAATATCCCTGTATTAGTGCCGTACACCAGCCTATATATTTTTTATGTGCCTGGGCCAGCGTGGTGGATATGGCCAATCACCCTTCGACGGTAGGCTGATATCTCAACAATGGGATGTATAAAGGCTAAACCAGAGTGCCCTATAAAAATGCTACTGCGTGTCTCTCCTCATTTAAGGCAAGTATAGTACAGTACAGAAACGGGCGACGACGTGGAGGCAGACCACCGACATGGTCAATCATTACGAATGAGCTAGCTTGGGTTTCAATTTCAAGTAAAGCTAAAATATTTAAAATATGTCGATGATGTCGCAGTTTAAAGGACATCGACATCTGACTTATCAGGGACCCTATTCCTGTGCGCTCGAGATTATCTCGATCACTGTCTCTCTAATTTAGAATTTAATGGGAGTGAGAGTGACCGAGATAATCTCGAGCGCACAGGATTAGGGTCCCAGTACTAAAATCGGTTTACTCATCATTCTATGGACATTAGCACTGTTAGTATAATTTCTCTATGGTAATAGCATGTAATATCCTGTTGGACATCCTTCTGGAATGGAACCCTAAAAAAGAAAAATAGATTTCACCAACTCCCCATTAAAAATATCAAAATCGTTACACAAGTAGAGGAAAAGGTCCAGACGCCATAGGTGGCCTATTAATTCAAAACACGCCAAAATAGAACATCACTTTGTCTGCGTGTAGATCAATACGAGTTTAATGTAAATCGGCTCGATTGTGATCTGACGGCCGCGACACAGATAAGGTCGTAGTCGCTGTAAGGCTAGCCACTAAGCGTCGCTTGCGCATGATGTCACAGTCACACGGACCTGCGCCTGTCGAGGCCTTGTCAAATGACAATCATTCGCGGAGATACATATTTTATGCAGTGTATAAGGCTAGTTTAAGCGAGAATTTATCATTATGTAGCGATTGATAGCTCAGTGGTTAGCGCGTTCGGATCGCACGCCGCAGTGCGTGAGTTCAAAACTCAACAATGAGACATCGTGAAGAAACCATAGCACGGTGGTAAGCACTGTCTAGCACTCGGCTGGCTAGCTACCACTTTCAAGTCGAAATACTGTCGCAAAGCATCACGGTGTATCCCGGCAACCTCACTTGAAAGCCAGTTCGCATTTCAGGCTAAACCACACCGTCACGTCAGGTTAGTTGTGGTCAAACGCTTAACCTGTCAAGCACGTATTTTTTTTGCTAAAACATTACAATAAATTAATTATTTTACGAAATCACAGACAAGAAAAATGTTAAAATGTTATTGTTATGTCACACTAAAAAAACTACGCGCTCGAGACTACATACATAAAATATTCATATTGATACATTTTATATAAAGTTTACTGTGAAAGGATACAGGTATTGTTCCAAATACAAGGAATGAGGCCTCGCAACAAGTCAAGTCACGGTCATAATTTTTTCCATATTCCTTGGTGCAGATACTACTTAGTTTGATCTAATAATACATTAAACATTGTTGCTGGTTCTTTCGGGGGCTTTATCATAGAATGAAGTTCCCATGCTAATAAATTTTGTCTAAACTTCAAATTACGTCTCCACGTTGTAATAAATATGATAATTTGACAGCAAAATGATGATATCGATGGTTAGTTTTAGCAAAAAGGAACTAAACGATATTAAAACAAATGAATTATGTGATTTTAATGCCTACCGAACATGCCATTGTTTAAATCCTAACTAATATAAATAATTCAGATGAATATAGCCATCGAATATAAAGCTACGAGGTTTGAAACTGAATATGTGCGTCTCGAGGAAAAAGCTTCGCTTGCGCGATTCAGAACTCTCTAAATTACAACTACATGTCAGTCCATACAACACGTCAAAAAATTCACAAAAATGGATCAACGCCATCTAGCGAAGCATAGGAAGTAACTTTGTTACTGTCTTTGTTACTGTTTAAACTGTCTAGATGTTTGTCGCGTTATCACGGCTAAGCGACTGAACGGATCTTCATAAAATTTGATAAGGAGTTACTGTATAACACAAAGACGTATACGTTTTTTTTATTTAACAACTAGTAACAACTAGTTGTCAGATAAATGAGATGCGCATTTCAAATTTGACATAAAAACGGTTGGGTTCAAGGTGCTTATACTCTGCATTAGTTCGTTCCTTATAATATTTAATATTTTACTTTTGTAAGTAAGTATATTATGTTTTTGCTTACCCATCTGATGTCGTAATCACTACATATTATATGACAACAGGTTTTGCTCATTTTTTACAATGCTTTGTTCCACGTTTATGCTAAATTGGGCAAAAAGTATGTACCAAAATGTGCTCCTCACCTGTTTGTATCTATTTCAACTGAAGGTTGAAAAAACATTAAATATGCACATTTTCATACATCATTTTAATAATATTAATGTTTATTTGTTTAAAGGTGCAATTATAAACATGATTCATTTAATGGTTTATTCATTATGTTAATTTCTTTTTAAAAGCGCGGTGACCTAACTTTAAACTAGCGTCTATCAAATTATGTTTGATACAAAAAAATCGTCTATTTATTATTTACCCCATTACAAGGATACATCAACTCTTAAAGTATCCTTGTAATAAGGTAATAACAAATAGAACGCATTTTTTTGTATGTGACATAATTTGCTAGAGGCAAGTACAAAGATATGTCATCGCGCTGTTAAAAAGCAATTCACGAAAAGGATAGACTATAGTATAACTGCTTTACAAAGACTTTGGTGATAATTAAGGCCAGAATATAATATCATAACGCCTTTGTTCAAGATGCAACTTTAAAAAAAAAAGCAGCTGTTTAGTGACTACATCGCCTACATCGAGCTGGATAAATAAATAGACAATAAAATAAATAAAAAATTACTTTCGTATTTACAGGGGTATAAGCTAACCTGAAAAGGTCTCATAGTACCAGTTGTATGGTCTAACATAATCTATCATTTCACACTAATATAACAGGGCTCTAAGGAAAGTGTATGCTAAGCCGAAAAAGGCTCATGGTACTCATCATTATGAACAACTTGTAGGTACTATGGCATGGTACCAACTCTGAAATCGCAAAAAAATAATAGCGGTTTTGTCGATAAGCTCGATTCAATTCCATAAATTTTGTCGATAGTCATTGATATTTGTCTATGGAGCAGCTGATATTTAGCTGGAGCCATGAGCCCTTTTCGGCTTAGCATACACTTTCCTTATAGCCCTGTTTAATAAGTATATATTAGTGTGAAATGATAGATTATCATGACGGACTAGGGAGTATAATCATGGCCGTATCCAAGAAAAATGCCCCTTTAGCAAAAACCTTTAATCTCAAAACAACGCACTGCTTAGCAAAAACGCATCGTTTTGAAAATGTCTGAATCCTAAATCTTGTTTTTTCCATGAAAAATAATGAGCGTGTACAACGTAGTGATCATTGCAAATCACTGGAACAATAACTTTAGTGGGACAGTGGACATTGGCGCGGCCTCGCGAATCGTCTGCTTTGCTTAATCGGGTCGAGCGTTCAATGTCAACCACGTCATGTGTGTCCCAAGGAACAAGGTCAGGCGACAGCTAGTTGGTTATATTGCGGTTGTACATTTTCCGTGTTGTACATTAATAGGCCGGAGGGCTTATTTTCATAAGTATCTTTGGTTATCTTGGGACATCATCTTTCACACTTTATCTAGGTAGGACGGAAGATAAGTTCACTGTGATTCTCTATTACGTCATGTCGTGTCGTTTTGGACTTTATATTATATAATATATATAGGCAAAGCTTTCCTTTTCCCGTTACTTAGCTAGTCACGTATTTTCTTTATGCGTTAATTTTGTCTTTTCGTTTCTTTTCTGGTATTTTACGTATTTTGTGTAAATATTTATCTTCAAACTGAATTTATAACCAACCTGTAGTGTCTTTCCGCTATAATATCGCATCGAGCACAATAGAAATAAGAGATCAATTGTTTACCTTTAGATTTCCAAAAAGTATTTTAACAATACTAATCGAAACTGAACACAAAAAATCATTAAAAACTGTTTTATTTTCGGTTTTGATTGGTTTTGTTAAAATACTACGGAAAGTGACGACTTATTCAATCAACTACCTGATGTTCATCTTATTTTCGGGTATATATGTTGTATAGATTTTATCTTATTTCAGCAGTAAACTTTTCTTTTAGCGTAATATCGCTTACTCTTATTTTCTTGTACCACACAATACGGCAACATTCACAAGGTAGATATACCTATAGATACCTTGTAGTTGACGGGACTACCATAGCTTCCTTAGATTATATCGATAAATGGTTACAACGATGCTCACGTTACCAATAATGCTTCAATAAACTTAGTATAATACGAGTGCAATCGAGTCCTATAAGTTAGTGCGCTTCCTGATATCGTGCTCTGTGAAAAACATCACGAATATCAGTCCTATTGAAGTCTTGAAGTTTTGGTCGCCTGGTACATTATTTTGTGGAATGTTATCCTAGTAACTAAAAAATATGTAGCGTAAAATATTTACCATCAATTTTTACAAGATTACTGCCAATATTTTCGATGTCATGCTTTGAGACTTTTATGAAACAAGCTTTGTCTGTCTTGAAATACGAGGTAGGAATTTGAAAAAAAAAAAGGAGAAGAAAAAAGAACAATGTAGTTGCATTTTTGCTATGCTATAAATACATACAGAAGATGGAAAAAAAAAACCGAGTCTTGATTGGAAATTACTTTTGTTTAGAATCCTATATCTTTTTTTTTCTTTGTTTTTCGTTCAAAAACAAAAAACACTAATTACCCGACTACGCGAAGCAAAACGGAGGGTTATGATTTTGACCGTTATGTATGTTCATCTGTTCCCTCATAACTTCTAAACTACTCATCATTTGACAAATGACGACATAAACTCATAGACTAAAATATATATTGTTTTTAATGATGCCGTCTTAGGTATCAATTGAAAGTGATTTCAATTAGCACATTACAAATATAATTATATATGTATACAGGGTTATAAGAAAAGGGTATGCTAAGCCGATAAGGGCTTATAGTACTCATCATTATGAACAACTTTTACTATGGGACCAACCCTGAAATCGAGAAAAAAATATCAGCTGTTCCATAGAAAAATGTCAATGACACTCGACAAAATGTAACCCTGTATTGTTAGCTGTTGCTCGCTTGCATGTACCCGGCAAAAGTATGGCTCACGTACGGATGTAGTAGGGTTTTATTTTTTCGACCTTATCTTGTTTATCTATACAGCTAGCAGTTGCTACATCAAAATCGAATAAACTAACTTTTATTCTCTCTTGCAAGCACATTCAATATTTTGAATGACATAAAATTATTAAGATTGATTTTGAAAATTCTTTACTGCAACTAAAATACACACCCATACAAGCTTTCATTTGAGTATTTAATGAAGACAAGACATTTTCTCCGTTGCTCAGTTTGTAAAATAAATAATATAATATAAGTAATATTAAAAATACTAAATTAAATTGTAAATTTAAGCACGTGTTTAATATTGTAAAAATAAAAAATATATTAATAATAAAATGTTATATTATCATATATTATTAATATAATTATATTTTAATAAAAACTTGCAAAAACATTTCTGAAAATCACTCGCCGTAATCAAACTAATATTATAAATGCGAAAGTTTGTGTGTAAGTAGGTAAGTATGTAAGTGCATTTGTTCCCGTTCAACTCTGTAACAGCTAAACGGATTTGAATGAAATTTGGTATAGAGGTGGCTTACACCCTAGATAAAATAAGCTAAATAAGCTTTGTATCCCGTTAAAATATTCGGTTTTTGAAGAATAGCGGGAAACCGCAGGGCGCAGCTAGTTTTATATAATGTACAAAAAACATTGAAAAAGAACTCGTATAGTGTCTAATTCTGTATCAAAACGGCCTTAATTTTAATATATAGGTGGGTAGGTAAGTACGCTGCTCAAATTCATACATTCACTACCTGGTCCGGTTCAACAGTTCAACTAAACACTATATATTATAGTCGACAATGTACCGCAGTTTTGGTTTAAAAGAATTACAACAGACCGACCATGAACGACCAGACTATTATACCACGCCCATAAGTAAAGTAAACTTTGAGTAGTTTTTTTTCTTCATGAACTAAAAAAAATATGTAAAAAAGGCGTCTTGTCATAATAAAAAAGTTTTTTATATATGACAAGACATATAATAGTATACATAGGTATAGTAAATTTTCGGTAGTTTTTTTTCAAAAACGTATGCTATAAGACTATGGCCGGACCCGGTTAAGTCTTACTACACACTTACACACAAACTTTTGCATTTATAATATTAGTGTGAAGTGTGCTATGTCGGTCATTACACTCGAGGCAGTATTATTAGGCGAATTATGAGACGATAAGGTAGCAGAGAGTGTAACCATATCAACTGCAATTTTTATTTACATGGAAAACAAGCTAGGCGTTTGACCATAACTCATCTGATTTTAAGTGACATAGTGGTCGAAGGTAATCAGACCTAGCCTAGAACGGGAACTAGCTCTCATGTAGGGCTGCCGTAACTCACTGACGGGTGCTTGGCTACAAACTAACCCCCGAGTACTGAAACGTTTGTTAACTTTGACAACAGATTAATTCTAATACTGCCTTTGTCTGACACTAAGCAAATGACAAAGACAGCAATAGACTTAATCTGTCGCCAAAGTTAACAAACGTTTCAGTATTCGGGGTTAGGGTGGTAGTTGTTGTAGCCAGTTGAGTACTGTCAGTTACTTAATTACGAGCTAAAATTCCATCAAACCGGCCAAAAATAAAGAGATATCGATTTGTTTCGGGATCTATACATGAGGATGGAGTACAAAATGATCTTGTTCGTTCATTTTCTGATCTTCATTATAAGTACTATTTCATTTTTTTACTTGAGTTGAGCTACGCAATTTTTTTTGTTAGATTTTTTGATATTATTTTTTTCAAGACCAGGTCGCGCGCGTTTCTCGCTTAGCATTCCTTGATAAAGGTCACCGAATGTGATCGAAACTATAGTCGGATTAACCGTCTCAATTTAACGTGAGTATTCCCGTTTTATTAAAACATAATAGATATATTCATTATTTCATACATTATATTCATTTTCTGAGATAAAACATCATCTTATGAAGAGTTATTTTGATGCACACTGCTGGCTTGCCAAATTTTATACATATTTTGAGTCGTATAAAGCACTTTCGTTTTATAACTTACTCCAACACTAATATTATAAAGAGGTACTAATACTACAAAGTTTGTAGCTTTGTATATTTATTTATTTTTTTAAAACTCTTCTTAAAAAAAATCTTTGCTAACTTATTAATAATTTTATTTCTAAGCATAATTTATTTGATTTCGCTTTAGTTTCTATATCTTCAGAAGCAATGATCAATTTTAAAAATAATTTTACTATTATTTAAATATTTATATAATATAATAACATGAGCGCTATATACATTAAAAGTTCTACGAGCTCTAGGATACCCGAATCAGGATCTTATAATCGCTTCCTATATTGAAGAATAATCAATCTAAACCGCACATTTTTGTAACTATTGAAATGTCAGGAAGCAGAAAAATAAATTGGTGTGTTACTCGAAAACAGTGTACGAAATATTGGAATTAGGTGATCAATCTTAGTTATCTATTTACTTCTCTACCTTCTAAATAATATAAGGTGATCTATTGTCCTAAATAAGCAACTAGTAAGGCAACGCGATGCTATGCGATACGAAGCGACATCGTAAGATTACAACAAGAAGTAGCTATCTGCTAATTATATACGTTTCCCTTACGTTGTCGCGTAGATCAGTTTACCCGATTGAGTTTTGATCCTGTATCGCATCTCGTCACAACTTGTCGTTTTTCCGTCTCACGAAGACAATTCTTGAGTCGCAATGAGAAACATTCTGACAGCAGCAAAAATCCGAATGAAAAAAATATCTTTTAATGCACTCTTACGTTCAAAACACAAGGAAAAGTGATCAGAATTTACGGTCTTCATTCGAGTTTTTGCAATATTAATGCGGCTGTCAGAATGCTTCTTAGCGTGACTTGGGTTAATAGTAAATACCAGTTTTGAAGCGCAAAAAGCAAGAGCGTTGTGTCGTGTCTCGACCTGTCGCTTTTCGTTGCTCACCTAGGACAATGGTTTCTCTCTACATTCTAAGTGTCCGTAAAGTATACAGTGCTCAAGGCCCCGTCGGCTCCTTGACCGTCATTTTTGTAAACAACTAGTCATGTGTTAGGTCAGAGAATAATTTACTTACAGCTTTACATTTTCCGGACACTTAGTAAAGTATACTCGTCAAGCGTTTACATATAATTGTTGTCTGACGAGTCTGACGTTGTTTTTGTCTATATATTTATGTAGTCAATTGTAAAATCTTCCGGAGTTCTTAAACTAAATATGATTACCTATGATCATATGACCACTAATGACATTTACGTTAAAGGGTAGTTGGTCTACTAAGCACTGAACAACTTTCAACATAACGTCAAAAAATATCCTGTACAGAGACAAGTAGCTATAAAACCCATATGATATGGTTGGTGAGGGAAGTGGGATCAAACTTCATGCATTTTTGACGATGACAATTGCACCAACGTTTTCTCTTCTTGCATATTTCGAATAATTTTGATCCTTCATAACTTCTTGGGTCATATAAATTTGTAATAATAGCTATAATATTTAGAGATTTCCATCTAGCTTAAACAATATTAAAATTTATATATAAGCTAATAGTAAAGTTACATTGCAAATTTCAGTGCATTTACAAATATATGCTATAGTTGTATGTCAACATGTCAAATCGGCACGTATTGCACAAAATTTGTGTCTAAAATGAGCAGCATACTGTGCATCGTAATAAATCAACGCGTCTAATATTGAGGACAAGTCCAACCTAAGAAAGGTAAATGCCTCAATGCTACCTCAAGTGGTAAAGCGAGCGTTGTTTCCACAGTAACTGCTGTAAACACATAGTAGGGAATCTGATTTTAAAGTAAGCCACGGTCGACATTTTTTTATAATTTTCTATCGTGTTTTTGTTCAATCAAAATAATAATCGACAAACCCAAATAATAAAAAGTTTAAGTGATTATTCACAAATTAATACCTAAGTATAAAATCGAGGACCTTTTTTTACTACGGAAATCAAACATTTCCTACTACTATGATTCTGTGGTCGACTGCAGGCGAGAGGTCGCCCGTTCTAACGTAGCGGCCCCGAAACAAATGCGCACTTATTTGCCAATACACACTGATGTTGTCTTTATTTGTGTACCTGAATTAATACGCCTAAAATGATAATATTTTGATGTAGACATCGAGCCGTTTTAGGTATGCCGCCGCATGTCAACGTCACATGGTGACCGCAGCTCAAGAAGGCATTAGAGCAAGTTCGATTGGTCAGTTGTCTTGGCTGTCACTGGCTAGTTTAATGATTTGTATGTTCTAAAGATTATGGTACATAATTGTTTGATGTACATAATTTAAAATTTATATTTCTTTGAGGAAGTTATATGTTTATTGTAACTCCGCATCCGGCTTCGCTCGCATAAGCAACTTTTTATGTTTGTTTCCTCAGAACTCCGTCATTTATGAAACGATTTAGAAAAATATATTTCAGTTTGAAAGTGCATTGATACTTACACAGACAGACAGAACACAGACAGAATGGGACAGATTGGTCCCATTTTTATCAAAATCCAGTTTTGATGATGGAATACATAAGGAACTAAGGGAACTCTTTCAAATTTTATAGGCAAACATATAGCGATTTTGGTATTTTCATCAACAAGTCAAGCATTTGCATTCAGAAAGTATTATTTGGTGAAGTGGAACTGATGATGAAGGCCATAGAAAGCCATCGAAACAATGATATTATGTATTTCACGGGTGGCGCCAACCACATTCGATAGCATTTCATTTTGCATCGCAACATCGGTAGTAGATTAGCGACATCTAGCGTCGAGGAAAGATACCTAGGTATCAACACAAAGCTCCAGAGAGCGCCAGGTGTGAATCCCGAAATATACATGCGTATGATATAATATTTTTAAACTAATTATACCAGAAATACATAAGCGATGAGGAGGTCGCTTTAAAAAATATGTTTTAGCGATATTGTATGAACGGATCGACCCGAATTTTTGCACAGATAAAGGGTCGGAGAGTGACAGGCTACTTTTTATATCTCGGTAAAAATGTATTTTCCACGCGGGTGATACCGCGGGCGCAGCTATTATTATATATATTAAAAAAAACACTTACTTCCTAAATTGAAAAATAAAATTATTTTTTAGAAAAAATAAGAGCCGACTTCAAATTTAAACTAAAAAGTAGAAAATAATATATTAATTATTTCAAAACAAAGAGCATTAAAGGACAATCGACGTACTTATTGATATACACCTATTTATAATCAGTTATTTTTGAAGTCGGTCGATCCATAAGGAAATCATAAAAATTAGTTAAAATTCTTAGCATGGCGGAAGATTGATGATTCTTTCCTCTACTAGTCTCGCCAAGGTGTCAATCAATAAACATTTCAATTATCTCGATACCAATTTGCACTACAAGACAGTAAAATACCTATAAAATTAACGGCTCAATAATTGCATTATGAATGTATGCTAACCAGTTTGTTCTCGTTTTGACTGGTTTTCATTACGAAATGTCAGCCTGGCGACGCGTATCCGTGATTATGTCAGGTAATGCGGCGAACGTGGAATTCTCGGTTGACAAACTTGGGTGCTTGCTTTGGAACGGATTTAATCATCTCAGTCTATAATTCCAATATAACGACACTATTTATTTACGATATTTCTAAGAATTTTTTCTACCTGCTATCGTATCCCAAGTTTTGCGTATTGGGTTTTTGCATCAAGAAATAATTGACAGCTTAAGTAAAATTAAAAACGTGTTAAAATAAGTGGTGTACACCGGCTCTACCAATAATTATACCCTAAAAAAAAGAAGAAGAACCTGAAAACCTGAAAACAAGAAGAAACACTCAAGATTCGAAACATTTGAAGATAAATAAAATATAGATAGATAAAATCTTATTTTTGACACCAAAAATTACAAACAAAAAAAAAAAAAAGTTGTCTATAGAGAGAGATAAAAATTTAACCATAGTTGACCGAGAGAAGCGAAGGTCTCAGAGTTCAAATCAAAAAACTGGGACAAATCAGCATTTGTATGTATATTTGTGTGTATATTTGTCCGATGATAACTTGCGAGCCGTTGATCCGCTCGTCATGAAATTTTGTAGACAAGTAGTTCAATCAATACAATTTTTAAGTTCGAATATGAGCTGAATCGGTCCAGGGGTTGTGAAGATATAGGGATCGCGAGGTCTCAGTTCGGCGCGAACTACTAGTTAATCCAGACATCGAAACTGAACGTTCATGTTAATAAAAAGCATAGCGATTGTGACAAACACGGAAGATAAAAAATATGTAATCGTGAAGCGACAGTTTTCACAGCACTTGTCCTCGAGAACACGTGACAGCCGTGCATGGTCGCAGTTACAATAATAATAACTAGCATAAACCTGTAGCAGTGTAACAAGTGCATCCGCGTATCGAACTTTTATAGATGTGAGAATCTCACAGGAAATATATTGCTACGCTACCATGTTATTCTATTTATGTTATTCTTTCTTTTTTGTAGTGGTAGGGCTCTCTTGCAAGATTCCGCCTGAGGAAGTACCACACCTTTGTCACCTATTCAACCGCCAAGCCGTCGTGTGCAAGCATTACTGTGTTCCGGATTGAAGGGCAATGTTTCCAGCGTAATTACTGGGCATACAGAGATTTTACATCTAACATGTCAGGGTGACGAGCGCAGTGAATTGCCGCGCATAGTTTTGAACTGTTGAAGTTCAAAATTCTGGGTGGCACTGAACTGTTATGGGTAAGCGTGACGCTTAACATCAGGTGAGCGACTTGCTCGTCTCGTCACCGAGTAACATAAAAAAAACCCAAAAATAATTCAATTAAATCTACAGATTAGAAGTAAGGTAAGGCTTCTTTTTAAATAACCAAACACCTGTCGCATAAGCAGCATAAGTCATGGAACACAAGTTTTTAAGTATTTTGTTCCCTACATCTCAAAAACTTACCCCCGAATACTGAAACGCTTGTTAACTTTGACAACAGATTAATTCTAATACTGCCTTTGTCTGGCACTAAGCAAATGACAAATACAGCAATAGACTTAATATGTCGTCAAAGTTAACAAACGTTTCAGTATTCGGGGGTTAATGTTTCATTCCCAGATCACAGAAACTAAGTTCCATTCCTTTTTTGAGCCCTCATTCAATTCTTTTAATTCTTATTTTGGAATGAAAAACGACGATATATAAGAGTCATGGAACTAAAATCGTTCGGTATGATGAGAAAAAAGTGCTTGCGAATAATCAGTAAATGAAACATCAAATGATACTCCCTAAAAAAGTATTTATATACTAGGTAACATTTTTTGTTTCTATTGTTTCATTTTGACGGTGTTTTTCATTCAATGCAAAGTTTATAAGAATTCTGTGATTCAATGTTTAAACGGCTAATTATATTGATGAGATTATATAGTAGTAGCGTAGAGAATGAGCCCCGAGCCCGTTTAAAATTAATTAATATACTTAAGATACTATACTGATCAGTAGTGCAGAGCACAGAAGAGGAATTTTTTTTATTTACTTCTCTCTCTTCTGTGGTGCAGAGCTATATTTTTTTGCCGTTAGTGCAGCTTGGTGCTCTGGTAATTAACGCAAATATAATAAATCAAATACGAACAAAAAAATATTTGAAAGAAAACTCGGCTTACAATTAACCAATGTTTTTACATTACCTGTAGCTACATACATATAATGTAAAATTTACCTAGATACTAATCCGTGCAATTATGTATATACTACTTATAATAGTAGTATAATAATAGTGCAATACATTTTCCGGTAAAAAAAAGAAAATGAATAATAGCATATAATTAAAACATCTTTAACAGTTCCATTGTCCTTGTACCAATTACGCAAGAAACAAAAAAAACTTTACAATTAAATCATTGCGAATAATTTTTAAATCGACGGGCTGTGCTATTAATAAGCGATAATGCTAGACGCAAAAAATAATAACATATATAATAATAATAATATAGACTACATACCTACTGATAAAATAGTTATATAATAAATATACACTACTAACACTTATACTAATACTAATATTTTTAAATTAAAAAAACCAACGTCATAACGATGAAGTAAGTTTTTGCGTTAATGTACATACTCAACAACTTTTGTTCCATAACTTTCATCAAAAAAAAATATTTATAGTTAGTTTGGAAATTTTATCCTTACATATAATTAGGTATATAGATATATTTTTTGCTGCAAATCATTACCTTCCAGGTTCGACAAATTTTAGGTATTTCGTCAAAATTTGCATGTTACTTAATTCTGGAATGTTTATAGGTTATCTTGTAAGGGAAGGTGACAAAAAATAAAGGCTGGTTTCCAGCAAGGGGTTATACGATGATGATTCTCGCAGTATAGATAAAATATAACTTTAAATTACCCTTTCCACACACTTCTGAATAGGAATAGATCTTCTCTTTAGTGCGCCATCTTTTCCGGTCCTGTGTCAGTCTCGGTTACATCAAAAATAACTGTCATCATCATCATCATCAAGAGCCTTAATACGTCCACTGCTGGACAATGGCCTCCCTTCAAAGCGCCACATTGAATGACAATTTGCAATTTGCATCGACCTGCCCACGACTTTCACAATGTCGTCAGTTCACCTACCGGGGCTACCTATGCTGCGTCTTCCAGTTCGTAGTTGCCACTCAAGAACTTTTCTTCCCCATCGGTTATCAATTCTTCGAGCGATGTAGCCTGCCCATTACCACTTGAGCTTGCAAACCCTGAAAGCGACAAACAACTTCAAAAAGTAATTTAAAAGTATCCTAAAACTAATAATTACTACTTATACTAAAACAAATGTAATACTATTATAATATTTGCTATAAATAATGATAGTAAAGATTAGGGGGATAATCACTGATCTCCGGAAAACTAACTCGGCACAATAGATAATGTGACCTTCACGGTGAGCTCAAAGATCAGAGAAACAAGGAAAAAACGTCAAACAAAGATGACATAATTGTATCCAAGACGACAGAACGTTGCTTTGAAAATGTATAGACGTAAAACATCCTACGTAATACATATTTTACCATAGAAAAACAAGTAAGCATCAACTAGATGAAATAAGTAGTTAATTACAAACTATGAATCACAATAGAATGTACTGTCAACGAAGTGCCTTGAAGATTAACCTTGGAACCATTAACTGATAACATTAAAGATCACCAATCACCATGATAAACAAATTTCGACCAAGTTTGTTGCGATGATTTGCATGAAAAGGCTTGACAGATATTTGTGGTCATGATAATGACATTCCAGATTTTTGTTACAAAACGAACTTTTTCTGGTTATACACATACGAGTATCTATCATGGCGTTATTATCTAATACAAACACTGTTCGGTAATTGGAATTGGAACTACAGTTGGACTAGACCTAAAAATATTTTTCCAAAAATAATCCATCTCTTGAAAACCTAGTAAGTATAAAATAATTAAATAAAAAATATTTATAACTAGTGGCGATTTTTCTCCATACCATTATGAATGAGTTAGCTTGGGTTTCTATTTCAAGTCAAGCAGAAATTGTGACGATCATATCGTAGATTAAAGCACTAGCGACATCTTGCGTCCTTATCAGTACTACAATCGAGTTACGCATCTTTGTATAGATATTAGCACGACGTATTACTATATTATTATGTTCTGTGCTACGAATACTATGCATTTTTAACTACTGTATCGAAAGATATCTCCATTTGTCTTCTAATGATTATAAAGCTTAGGCATAGGTTTACTTCTGTTAATTGAACCTTGTTTATCCTGACCGACTTGTAGCTTTGCTACCAATAAATATTTCATTTCATTTCATTTTCATTAAAAAAGTTTGAATTCGCAGTCGCTAGAAAATTTAAAAACCTACTAAAACTGTATATAATAATTATACCTACTGCAGGAAGACGTTAGTACCCGAGATACAGAATATCTTGTTCGGGTGCTAACACTCCATAAATAGCTTTATATACACCTAGCTAATAAGCTAATGTTTAAGTTTAGACTACCTACTTAACTATATATTTATCAATTTATTACTTGTATACAGCTATTTACTATGTGTACAACTTTATGAGACAATAAACATATTATTATCATTATATTATTTTTCATGTTATTATTATTTTTATGTATTTACACCACCAACCGTAGTTTTCAACTCATAATTCTGTCCATCCAAAGGTTGTCTGGAAGAAATCGCTTTAGGCGATAAGGCCGCCCGTTATACTACCGTTTTTAAAATATTATTGTTCATTAATTTTTAAGTTTGTCTTTTTGGTGTATAATAAAGCTATATTGTATTGTATTTTATTATTATTATTGATTTTGTAATTGTAAATTCTTTTTTTTTAAATGTACTTATGTGTTTTTAATGAATAAAATTTATGTTTATATATAAATAATAAAACTCTTTTAATAAGTGGTCACTAAGTCACCAAGCGAAGTGACAATGGAAAAAACGGGTAAAAAAGCATGTCAGCTTGCGCATATCAGGTGATACACCGGTCAACATGGTCGCTTCACATCTGCGCATGCGGCTATATGCCTAAAAGCATTCTTGTGCTCTTTTAAACCTTATTGTATGTCGTTAATGGAGCATGCAATGACTGAAAATTAATATAGGACATAAAAAATAAGCTGTTTATAGAAGACATTGAGAACTAAATGTACTGCATAAGATATCCTTTCCCACTACATTTAACGACGACCTTTTTGGCTCAATGGTATCAAAGAGGTTCCGAGTTCCCTGACAGGAAGATACTTGAATGCATGGCCTGGGTGTTGTCCTTTTCTTTCTGTACCTTCCATGGCATTCCCGTCTCAAAAAATTCTAGTATGGTATGACTCTGAAGCGTTAATATATTATTATATTTAGACTCTAGAAAAATAGTAGCGAAAACCATTTCAGAAACCCGTCATTAAAGATGTTTAATCTAGAGTAATCTACAGTAGAGTCTATGAAGAGTTCAAAATCTAGAGAAGCATTTTCGTAAGGCCAGGAAGGACAGTATATAGATGGATAATTCGAAATCAATGGTAATATTTTAATTTCGAAAAACATTCACCCCTAACCTAGTTATAAATGATCGATACTTCTAACAGTTGTTACACTAGTAATTAAGCCTCGTTTTCAAATATATGTAAAATTTACAAATTTAAATAATAAAAAGTTTATCTATCTTGTCAAAAGGCTGCGATTCTTCTCCTGTGGGGTGACATTAACATCCGAAACGGACGCTGAGCAGTGATTCAATACGAATGGATTTCTATAGAGCTGTACTCCTAATATATCAACCAGCGAAAAAATCCTTCCAACGTATTTGATAGCAAAAAGTTTGAGAAAAATGGAACAGCGTAAATTGATACTAAATTTTTCATACATTTTCTATCGAATACGTAACAAAAGTTTTTTTCAAAAAAGATTTGTTAGGGGTTCTCTCGACGGCTTAGCGTTAGCGGAGCAGCTATATACAAATGAAACGCCGCAAACTACCACTCCCGCTAGACTGCTAAGGTTAAGGTGCAAAGTTTCACTCATCGCGCGAAATTCAAATTTTGTTGCGTTTTTTGTCAATTACAGGTTAATTACTCATTGTGGATTTATTGAAACCAATTTTGCGCCAATAAATAAGTTGTTTTAAGAAATTACGGGTAAAATGATCACCTAGATAACATTGTTTTAGCTACAAATCTCAATAAGCTGATTTTCATCTTGGTTTTTGGTTTAGTGAGAAATATACTTATACTAGCTTTCTAATTGAATTTTTGGTTGGTGTAATTTCTTGACGCGACTTATTTATTGTCGCAAAATTAGTTTTCATGAACCTACGATGAGTAATTACGCTGTAACTAACAAAAACCGCAAGAAAATTTGAATTTCGTGCGCTGAGCGAAACGTTGCACCTTAAGATGCGGCTGAGTGCCCAAGTACCACAGATAAATAGATTCATCTGTGCCAAGTACAAAACAATGTGAAACGCGTTGACAATTAAACAAATACGCCACGTGGGGCCGCCGCCTGCGCCACCCGTCCGTCTACAGCTCGAACAAAACGACGCTTCAAGGTAATTGGTGCGCTCGGTTGCGACTGATCAGGGGCCTTATTCCGTAACTCTGGTGGCAATGGTCATTGCGTGCCGTCCCACTCGCGCCAACTTACTCGCACCATGCGAGCGAGCAGGATAGCAAACGAAGACCATCGCCACCAGAGTTACGGGATAAGGCCCCAGCGGGCTTATCCTCTAACTTTGAAACGTTCGTGATTCTGATTGCGAGAGCATGCCATCCCGCTCGTACCAACTTAGGCGCACTATGCGCGGTCCCGCTCGCGCACTATCACTATCGTTGTCAGAGTTACGGGATAAGCCCGCTTGTCGCGTGGATGCAAGGATGAACGGACAAGTGGAATAACAAGCTGTTTTGTACACTCGATTGCGAAAGTAACTGTCTTTCTACCCAACTGCTGGGTAACTGGGTAATGTTTTTCGGTGTACATAAATACTGTGAGTATGTTCTTAAGTGACCAAACAGCGACCAATGGATTTCTCTTGTGTCGCAGGCCAAGATCCGCTTTGAGTCGCTGAGATAAAGGAATAAATACCTAAGTAAGATGCGTCTTAATAACCGGAGTGTCCTTCATAGACTACAATTTGCAGACGGCTTTTTTGTTTTTCGTTTATATACTTACTTTTTAACAAGCTGAACCGATCCTGCTATTTGGCGTCAATATGAAATAGTTTTACCCAACTTCTAAAAAAGGAGGAGGTTCTCAATTTGATTGTATTTGTTTGTTTCCTACCACAGAACTCCGTCATTAATAAACCGATTTGGAAAATCCTTTTTTTATTTGAAAGCATTCTTCCGGACTGCGGGCTTATCCTCTAACTTTGTAACGTTCGTGTTTCTGATTACGAGAGGATGCCATCTCGCTCGTGCCAACTTAGTCGCACTAGGCTTTAGGAGTTACGGGAGAAGCCGAGTTACTGGTCGCATTTTTATCAAAATCCAGTACTGAGGAATTTAGGGATGAGTATAAAGTCCGTTTTTTTCATTAAATTTTTTATTCCGGAAAATTGAAAGAATAACCTAAGTTCAATGTTATTTGCCTATTAAGTGACATCTACTCGAAGCCAGCTTAAGCACCTACTTACAATAGTACACTAACGTACGACTGTTTGTAATTACCTACTCGTCAGAGCGGATGGCAGTGCAACAGACTTGTTTGTAAAGTTGAGTGGGGGAGCCACTACGGCATTCCCTAAGCCAAGTGATAACCTCCCTACAAAAAAATATTTGTTCCCTTATTTGGCCACATCTAGATACAAGTTGGTCGTACTGTATATGGCAAGGTCGGTGGGTGCGCTCGCGCACGCGACATCGCAATCACTTTCACTGCGCTTCTCACTAACTATTACCTAATCTACGTTGCCGAATGCATCGTGTCTGTGCATGCATGCATATTTTTAGTATATAAGTGTGGTATAAGTAAGGGTTTGATTCAAATTTTTGTAAAGGATTTAGCGGAATAATATCTAAATTTCGCATAATCACTCTCCATATCCAATATGTATTGGCAGATTGGTAGGCGTAAATAGATCTACCAAGTTATGTCATAGTGCATTGCCGCGCCAGAGTTCAATTCACAATACAATGAGTACAATTCAGAGTTTGTTGAAGTTCAAAATTCAGGGTAGCACTGAAATGTAATGTGTCTTAGTGTAAACTGGGATACTTACTACTACTAATAAAAAAAAGTAATTGAATTGAATTACATAATGCCAGGTAGCATTACCACGCTGGACGTCAATGCTAAGTTTTTACCCAAATCACCAATCGTTTGGCCAGATGTCATACATTTATTAAATGTATGATATGATGTCGTACATTTTATTAAGACGCTATTTCGAGAAAAAGTTAGCGCTATATCACTTTCGCGCGTAGATGAAAAGATGGATTTAGAGGACACGTTAGTAAAAAAAAACCCAGGTAATTACTAATTGCAACTAAGCCAGTAAATCAATCAAAATGCTGTTTGATGCTATCCTAGACATTTTTATTACCTCACCTTTACTTGAATATATATACACTAGGGGTTATACACCGACGAAAAATGTGTGTACATCGAGGTCTTTGTTTTTTTTTTGTTTGATTGAGAAAATTTCATGTTTTCCTTCTTGGCTATTCTAGAAGATAAATATTTAAAAAAAACATAAATGTATCTCAAGATAGGGTTTTTAATCTAAGTACATAAATCATTTGAAAAAAATTAAATGTATTCAGTCACCGTTTTTTTTTTTTTCATATTAGGCCTTTAATATAAATTAATTTTAATCAACGCATACATATACACTTACCTTTAAGGTTTGAATCATGTGACAACATTAAGCTTCCGTATCACAAGTTGAATCCGCGCGGTTTCTGTCGCAACTTGGCTAAGCTCACGTAATCACGAAACATTGGATGACATACATTTGAACTCGTCATAATTTTGTACAAGTATTAAGTAAATGCATTATTGAAATCAAGGAGATATTTTCGGTCAACTTAATTGTGATCAAACGTCTCATCATCAACAGCCTGAAGGCGTCCACTGCTGAACATAGGCCTCCCCCTTAGACCGCCTCACCGAACGACAATTTACAATTTGCAACCACCGGTTGCCCGCTGTATATAGTGTAAGACGTTTTTATTGAAGTTTAACTGAAATCAAGGATCGCTTAACAAACTGGCTAAGCCAACTGTTTGTTTTATATTTTCGTTTTGTTATGAAAAAGTACAAAACAGACAGAAACAACGGAACATTACATAATTCGCGTGTAATACAATTGTTAATTTTAGGCTGTCCGGTGTCCATCTAACCAATATGGCTCCGCATAACTGTGATCTGACATGTTTTCAGGCACCTAATTCGTTATTATAAAAAAGAATACATTAATTATTTAAAAAAAAAAACCTTTGACAGATAAAATAATTTAATAATTAACTGTAGCTTGTAGAGTGATTCTTAAGAATACGAGCAGATTTGCAAAGAATCGGCCATACTGTTGTGGTCGCACTTAGTCTGCTCTATTGTGCAATAGTCACTGAAATACGAGTACAGACACAAGCAACCTCAAAACACATACCTTCTTCGTTATCGTTGGTATAAATGCAAACAGCTGTCAGTGAAAAACGGAAACTACATATTACGCAATTAAAGGCCACTTTTCCAATAAGTAACGCTCACTGGAGTAGCTAAGTATTACATCTTTACTGCTATCGATGTTATGCACCTGATGTGAGCGTGGAAAATTTATCAAAGATTATGAACACAGAGATTCATTACTACAAAGATTCTGCAGGGAATGAACATTAAATAATCACGGACTTTATTTACTAATGTAATTAGCGTGCAGATTGAACAGGTCAACCTGCCTTCAGCTTGGCCTGACCAGTTAAGTGAATATACAAATATCATCAACAAATCAATCAAAGTTTTTATTTGACACAAAAGAGCGGTACATATACATATATGATGATGGAGTTGACTGTGACTTGACTACTATTTTACTTCACTTAAAATATCACAATACTGGCGAAATACACAATGTTTGAAGCCAAAATATAAGGGTGGAAAACATAAAAAAAAATATGGTATTCATGGTGATTATGTGACGATTAACGCTTTATTTTGAAGCTTCAGTGACGCTATTGCCACACGTAAATCTTAATTCTGTATTAATAAAGCTGTATTAATAAAAAACCAAAAAGACGCATTAGCGCTTTTATGTGAGAACCGGGTCATTCCGGGACAGCATCTTTATTTGTCTTGGTATTTTTTATGATACTGTTGCTTTTAAAGAAGCTACTTGGAGAAACTAGATTGATTTTTCTCTCTGTACTTTTCCTAATCCGCAAACAAGCCACGTCACAGATTAAAGGAGAGTTAGTAGTGAAGCAAGCGCGTGCACAAACTCGTAAAATAAAACGATAACAGAGACGTTAAAAATTAACTTGTAAACCTTACACGGGTAATCGAAGCCAATAAAACAGTTTAGCCAATAAATACGTGGATGTAAAATTGAATTTTGGTTCAAGTGCAGCTTATGGTTTTAAGGGTCAAGTTGATCCGCTCTGATCCACATACGAATACCTTCTTTATCATTTGGTCCCGCGGGCCAAGGTAATAATTATCTAGATAATGTTTTACTGTCATCTACACAGGGTTATAAGAAAAGGATATGCTAAGTCAAAAGGGGATCAAAATACTCATAATTGTATTTTAACTTGTACTATGGGACCAACCCTGAAATCGATAAAAAAATATCAGCTGTTCCATACATTTTGCCGAGTGTCATTGACATTTTTCTATGGAACAGCTGATATTTTTTTCTTAATTTCAAGGTTGCTCCCATAGTAAAAGGTCTTCATAATGATCAGTATTATGAGCCCTTTTCGGCTCAGCCTACCCTTCCTTATTGCCCTTAGCTACGCCTCAGCCCGTTACAGGTGATGTGCCAAAGTTAACACACCTAAAAATACTAATCAGAAATAGGCACTAACGAGATTTTAAATTATCACTCGCACGTAATTATAATAATAATAATAGATTGTAATAGATTCAGGGGATAAAAATTTATAATTATCAGTACTGGCGCAAGTTAGTACATCGTCTCTAAAGGAGGTAATACAAACACTTTTAAATTAATGTGATTTTTAAGGAACGTATGAAGTCTTTGTTAGATACGTTTTTACGGGAACACCTATAATGACGTCATAACGTAGTTCGCACTTTATCCTAATTGAAAAAATATATTGAGAACAAATTTAAAATAAAACTTATTTTATATTTAGAATACCTTTGACAATATTTTATAGCGATACAAAAATAGAAGCTATAAAACTAAAGATAATTAAAGTTTTTTTTCAATTGCTACTCAGGAATTTTTATTTTAAAAATGTCGTATAAGTGCAAAAGTGATAGCGAGTATCAGGGGAGTGGGGCTTTAACGCTCCGCTGTGCGTGCTAAAATTAACTTTATAGCGACTTTACGAGAACTACTTTAAGTGAATCTTCTGTATTTTATACTATTATTTATTCTGTGACTTTGTGCACGCATTATGAGGTCATCCAAAAGTCGCTATTGTGTCAAAATACTTCCGAAAAGTAACACTCATTGAGTTCACAGAAGGACTATCCTTCGGCTTATTACTCATTACTCATCCGATCCTTATCTATGCAAGCACTCTTTGAGTAACTTGCAAAGATTCGAGTATACAATATAATATTACCAATTAAAGCTTCAGTTACTTTTATCCTTGCATCTAAAATCTAAACAAACCCTTAAGGCGCCATCTACTAAAAAAAACCGAACAACTATCAGGCAAGTAAAAATTGTTTCTCTTCTGTGGGCAAACACCAGTAGGATTTAGAAGCATTAAATTTTGCGTTCTCATTTTCGGAGTTTCTCATTTAATATGAGAAATGATCTTTGAAAATTGATCTCCCATTCGTGTGCAGTTTGTTTGGAAGGTTGTAATCTTTACTTTGTATTTGCGAGGCCAAAGGCTCAGTCTCGGTCCCGAGCACCACGTACAAAATCGCGGACATCAATAGTTGCTAGTGTATAATCAGTATTAGATTAAATCCCACATAGGCTAATAATACCAACAAAAATAGCAGTTCACTTATTAAATGAAAAACAAAATATCCGACTGCAAAATGTAGCTTATGTCACTCCACGCATAAAAACTCCAACAACATCTCACTCGTCAAAATCGGTACAGCCGTTTAGGCAAAACTTGCAAAGTTTCATTCATACACAAACAGTTACATTCACCCCAAAAACATTACCCTGCAGTCGGGTAAAAAGCACCTATTCATGTCAAACGGCTGAACCATTCAGATAAAACTTAGCAAGACAATTGTAGATATGGATTATGGTCGAAAATAACGATATCAAAGAACAAGCCCTTTTCTAGGAATCAAAGCGCAGATCAAACCACTTATGATAGAGACGTGAGATTTAATAACCCAATACTCCTCAAAAGGTCCTCTAAAGGGGTAAAATGGACCCCAATTGTAAGTAAATTTAAAAATAAACTTGCTTCGCCATTAAAACTCGGCTTAGGTACTGATCATAAAAAAGGCATGTCCAGGGTTTTTCGAAAATCCACCACTAAAGAGGTGAAATTATGTGTTTATTTTACTGTAAGCCTATGCGTGTGAAGCCGTGCTGCCAGCTGGTCATCTAGATACAATAACCAAGAAGACTAAGCAGCAGCAGGCTATAATAGCATTCATACAGTGCCCACAATACGCTCCATAAGTTACGAACAGTCATAACACTGAGAGGTCTCGATGTCAATTGATGTCTTTATCAAATAATGTAGATTGCCCACAATGGCTTCAATCGGATTGCAATACACGTGATTGTCTGCCAATAAGGCGTTGAATGTCATGTGTGCGTCTTCATTTCTGCCTGTGTTTATAACAAGTTATGTGCGATACTTTTTTTATCATCATCAGAACCACTCCTGAACAAAGACTTCTCCCTCATAGGGGAGGGGTGGGGGTGGAGCACAGAATGTTCACCATTTACTAACAGGGCGCTACTGCCCGTCCTCCAGTGGTTCTGGTCGCAGTTTTAGGACGTACCCGAGAAGAGCACACCTTCCTTAGTGAAACTTATACACTTATGTACAAATAAATTTGTGGTTCACCTCATACAGGGACCTCATGACGCCAGTAACATCACAACACCTTGACTGATTTTGGCCACGTTAGAAAAAAAATATTTTAATTGACTTCTTGCTTACCAAAATGTTATGCTCGGACTACAAAAGCCGATTTGATCACGCAAACTGTGAGACTATCGCTTCGCTCGGTCACCAAATTTATACTATTTCTAGTAAATAAACTTTTTTTTTGCTTCTATGGCTACACTGACATAATAAATCATAATAAAACTAAAAATAAACAAATCGGAAATTCAAATTTTTTTTTTCTTTTCTAGTGTTACAACAGCACATAAAGATCAGACATTATACAGGTTTTCTCAATACCACAGACAGCATTATAAGGGCACAAGTGCCGTCAGTGTAATTAGTCCACTCATTGAATCAATAACTTTATCCGCTGTCGTCGAGTATCCGCCAATCGTCAACCGGCGGCGATGGTTTGATGTTGTCACCTCGGCTGCCCATCAGTTGGGACTTTCACGGATATTATAAAAATAATGAGAATAGTGTAAGGGTGGACCGCTGATTGAGACTATCAAACAAAGAACACGGTTTCACCCACTGTTAAAAGAAGGACTACTACGGTTGGTACGTGGAATGCAATGGTACCCAAGTTAAAAAAACCTGTGAGATGGCGTACCAATCTATATATATAAAAAATGAACCCCTATTATTCCTGATCACGCTATAACTTGAGAAAGGCTGGACCGATTTTGATGACTTCTTTTTTGTTGAGTTCGTAATTGTGAGGACAAGGTTTGTATGAAGAGTTTAGCGAGGCCGAAGGCCGAGCGTCGCGGGTATCAGCTAGTACCTTATAATAATAATATACTCCAGTTTGAAATTTAACATTAAGATCGTAAACAGTACAATTTATGTCATAATCGGAACATTCCTCGTGCATTCTATTTGTGTTCAGTTCTTAGATATTGATTTGCGTCAATGTTCCCGATATTTTGGCACAGTTGCAACAACAGTAATTATAGGATAATTACCTAATTTATTTCAATTTAATCCAACGGTCAAACTCAGTCTCGTGTCAGTAAAAAATTGTAAGAAAAGTCAAATAGAAATTTTGGTCTGCTTAAACTTTTTACTTGTGAACTTATCTGAACAGATTTTGATAAAGCTTGGTTAGGCTTGGAAGGGTTTCGAAATATTTACGGAAATAGCAAAATAATACTTTAAAAATAAAAAAATGCGGGTCTAAAACAGTCTGAGTAGTCTAGGGAGTAGGGTCTAGGTTAGGTTTTTCTATTCTTTCTATGAGACATAATAATTATGTTTATTAGTTTGATTGTATCCTAACTAATATTATTGATGCCAAAGTAACTCGGCCTATCTGTCTCTATGTCTGGGTGTTTGTCGCGGTATCACGGTTAAAAAGCCGAACAGATCAACCTGAGTTTTTGCACAGATATAGCTTAAGGGTAGAAGACGGTCATGTCCTACTTTTTTTTTAACTTTTTATTCGGAAGAACAACCTAAAATTGCTGAAGCCTTTTTGGCTATAGGTCACACACGAACATATACATATGGTTACTAACGCCCGAATAATACTTCCCTTCTTTCTTGGGTACAACGACAATCAATCTTGACAGTCTTAAAATAAAAGACATAATGGTGACACTATCGTACCTTGGAATTAGTGACTCACTGCAGACCCAAATGTTTCCAAACAACCAAATGACCTCATGCGGTCAAATTTTTTTAAGAATAGAGTTTATGTGCTAAGCAAACACGACGTCCGCTGTTGATGGAACTCAAATTTAAAAAAATATATTGTTACCTGTATCTTTGCCCCAAATTTTAATTAACATTTATTCATACTATCTAAGTAGCAGCATAGATACGATAAGAGATGACCGTTTGGCGGCCGGCATTGCCGATTCACTGAAGCGCGCGTTGTTTAGTGGTAAGATTACAAAACTATCTTCGAGCAACAATCGATTTGAGCTCTGCATAAGAATGGCGAGAAATTTTTTAATCGGCAGTTTCATTTAATTTATAATTTTTTTATAACTGAATAGCAAATACGTATTTATAATTGTATAATATTATATATTTTATTTATATATATAACGTATAATATTGTTCTTTTTTCCAGATGCACTGCACATAGATTGATTTGATTTTGATTTTGAAAGTTCTTTATTAAGATAAACAAGTACAATTTTTTGTAAAAACAGCGTTAACTAACTAAGCAACACGATCTTAATTCTAAATTGTTTTTTAGGGTAAGATCGCCTATCTAACAAGAAGTTCGTACATTAAACAGTGCGCATTAAGGCGAGGACATTGGGGGTAGTTTTGAAAAAAATTATCGGTTACATACACTTTGCTATTTCGTAAGTGTATATCTTAGTATATAAACCTCATAGATTACTCTTATGCATAAGCGCTGTTAAAGATTTTAAAGTAAACTATTTCATTAAAAAAATTTACAATAAATTCACACTTCTAGCAGCAGAAGTTGACAGATCATTTTATAGCATAAATTAGTTTATTATCATGTATTTATGCATAAGAGACAAAACCAGTTTGACAGAACTCTCAGATTGATTTTTAGCGAATGATTCAAAAGAATCGCGGCCATTAACAGACAAAGACTACATAACTAAAACTAAGCTTAAACTACATCTTAAGAACCCTACCATGGTAGTCCCCTAAGTAATTTCTGTAGAATTTCTTTAACCTTTTTTGAAAGTCAGAACTTCTGAATAGTCGTAATAGACATTCAGTCCATCCGGGAATTTTCTAATACATTATTATTATAGTAAACTAGCAACAGCAACGTTTTATTTAGCCAGAACTTATAAACAGCGGGGCGTAATTAGGACTTTGGACTCGTCTCGAAGGGGTGCGTACGGCTTCGGTCGTTGACCAACGTATTTGTCGAGAAGTGGTCTGTTTTTTATAAAACCGACTAGGAATATACCTTTTGGGTTGTTAAATATGACTATTTTATTTGAAAAAATACATTTGGCGTCTTACAGCACCGATTCGAGGAGGTCACCTCATTATAACTCGAAGCGCGCTTTCGAAGTTGGCAAGGTAATAATATAGTCTACCAACTTCAAATAACGCACACTTCAAGATCGTGATTAGAAATTAGAATCATTAGAGATTCCTCTTAAACTAGTGACATAAATTAAAGTATATATGAGCAACGAGAGAAGCTGGGTTCAAAAGCAAAAGAAAATGCTGAAAAGTATAGGACGCCCTGCGGTCAGGTAAACTGACAACTTGCGCAGAGCGACGCCAGAGCTGGATACAAAGAACTAAAATTCCATCTTTGTGGCGAAGATTAAAAGAGGCTTGCGTCTAGTTGTAGACAAATATACGAGCGCTGACCGGTGGCCACCGTCTAACAAACGAGAGAGAATGGGAGAGAAAAATATTTTCTTGTTATTTCCTATCTATCGTTGGTCTGCGGTCCGCGGTTATCAGGTGTTAGTGGTCTAATGATGATATTTTTTTCCACTGTGGTTAATAATAAATCTATCTCAGAAATTAGCTTTCTTACTCAATTAAAAATAAAGGTTTGTTCTGTAAGGGTTTTGCTTGTTTTTGTGTCTACTTTTTCTACCTTGTCTGAAATTGTAAAGATATTACTTTTAGTCGCACCTACTTATTATAGAACCATTTCAGATGTAAAGGTGGAAAAATAAACAACATTTTGTTATGTGAAGTAGGCCAATACACAGTTGGCAAGCGCGCTTTTCAGTAGGAGTACATCGCAAATAATGACATGCTTTTAACAAATGAATTCCATTGCAATGAAATTAAATCTACGAAGCCTAATTGCGAAACATTTTACATTAGTTCTACGATTTCAATACCTAATTTCTATCAAAACGCGAGACGGTGCATCGTCTCAAGTTGATTTCAAAATTGTTGAAGTCTATATTTAATATAGCTGGCAAATATCGTGAAAAATAACGTCATCTGCGCACAGTCGAGTTTCACCACTGGTTGGCTCTTCGAAGCGAAGGTTGCGCCGAAGAATTCAACACAGTAACTGACTATAGAAGCACATAATATACAATTTATACATACTCAATTTTTCCACCACTACACCACCGCTTTTTGCTAAAGACGTTTGCCGCCCATTATATCAAGGACTGTTAAAAACAAAACAATGGCATAAATAGGCATATAATACTTGAAGTGAATGAAATACCATTGTCACATATCGGTGCATGATTCCGTTTTGTTTACACATACTCTACAATAACAATTTACGTCGTTCCACACGCCAGACGTATGCACGTACACTTGGGGGGAAAATCCTTCAGAATGTTTTTTCTTAAATATAGCTGACTGATTGTTGCTCACATACGCCAAAAGTTAAGTGACGGTGTTGTCGACGTTGGTAAACACACTTAATCTAGTGCAGGAACTGGCTTTCAAGTAAGCCTGCCGGAAGACATGGGTGCTTAGCGACAATTTTTAACTAGAGGGTGGTAGCTAGCTAGCCGGGTACTAGTAAGTAACATCCTACCACCAAACTATGGTTTCCTCACGATTCCTCACGTTCCTTCCTCGGTAACTCAATCTCATTTTAGAGATTTTAACCTAAGCCTTGCGCCGTGCTATCCGAATGCACTAACCACTGATCTGTTTTGTGCTTGACTTTATATTATTTTTCTGAAATTTTCAGGATTTTGTAATTACAGCATAAAACATACAAAATCTTAATTTTCAAGTTGGGTTTTAGTAATAGTAACGTTTGATTGAGTTGTGTACTCCAACAATACCTAGTTGAGATAACATCCGTTAATAAGTTTCAAAAATAGGATCAAATTTTCCAACTACATCATTACCATAACCTGTATTTGTCGAAACGTTGACTCTCAATCAGTAAATCCAACTTGAAGCGAAACTTCAAATTGAACATTCAACTCCTAAGATAATAACAAAACTATACAGTAATCACTAATCACCTTTTGTTCATTTCATTCAAATGACACTCATGACACTTGTTCAAACTAAACACAAGTATGACAAGGGCACAATAAGTATGTAGTTCACAAATAGGTTTGAACCTGACCTCATTAAAACTGATAGAGACATCAATGAATCCGTATACAACTCGTTCTATGCTGATCTAGTTTAGTATCAATCAAGTCAATAAACTTTTTCTAATAAGTATAAATAAGACATTTAAAACATCTAAAATAATAAATATATTAAAAATTATAGTGAAATTGATTAAAATGAATGTTTAACTGATGATATTAATATGGAACGTGCGTTTAATGACTCATATTTTTCGAAATATAACGAATAAAGTTAGACAAATTATAATATATAAAGTTATTAACATATACATGTCATTTCAAACATTTATAGAAATAAACGATCTTTTTGATTAGTCTGTTTGAAAAAACTATATCGCTTTTGAAATATTTGCTGAATAGGTGATATAATTAGAAATGCATTTCTATGGTAATGTTCTAATGTTAACTTACAACATAAAACGGACAATTGGAATACCCAGAGACCATTGAAGGTCTAAAGATAATCCAAATGTTCAAGCGCACCACCTGTTAGCAGCGTATCGAGTGGCAATGTATATTGCTTATGTGTTGCAAATAACCTCCAGGTTTATACTTATTTATTATACATATTATAATATTAAATATTCATTTCTAGTATAGCTTTGATCATTGAAAGCTATGGTAACTACTAAATTTGAATATTATTAATGATATTTCAAATATAACAAAATATATATTTACCAACAGTAGCAGTACTTACCTACCTATTAATATAAGACGTATAGGTTTGGGACACTCAGTGCTATTTGTGTTGTAAAACACGAGAAGTAAATTATTCATTTCATTAGTTCACAATCAAAATATGCCAAGTAGTCAAAATATTCGACGAACCCCGGTGATCGACAAATATACTAATTGCAGGTATCAAGGTGAATGATTTTTGGGGCATCTTGATCTTTAGTGTCAATCTCACAAAGTCAAGCACAAAATTCTTGTTAAAATTATGCAAATACGTCCTAATATAAAAAATAATGAACTTGAGAAGAAATCTTGTGACGACAATTTTGGAAAATGACACAATCCTGCCATTATGTAACTCGGTTATTTTTAATAACAGGAAAAATACTGGCTGATTGATTAAATAATTTACTTTTTTGTGAAATCTATTAAAAATCAAAACATCTCAAGACGATGCCGATAGGAAACGTTGAATGGTAATCTAATACTCTCCAAATCTATTTTAATATTCGGTAGTTAGCCTGGTGTTATCGATATTTTGGATCAGCCACAAGGCCTTCAACCAAGATTCGGCGGAAAAATAAGCAATACTGCAATAATTTATAATGTTAGATTAAGTGGATGAATTTATTGACCAGTTCGGACCGATGTGATATAAATAGGCTATCCGGAATCGAATTGACTGCGCACTTTACTTTGTGGATACACGTTGTAATAGTGTATTTTTAACAGTAGATAAATTTTATTCTTGCTCGTTTACTTAGTGACAATCGTTCCGTTCGATATCATCATCATTAGGTACTTATGCCAAAATTAATTTAAAAATATATTCATTTATTCATTAATAACTATGATTGCAATAATCTAATCTATCGATTTGTACATATATTATCAACGGTCTTAAATACTCTATTATTGCAAAGGAAAAGTGTAAAGATGGAATGTCTCTCTAACCTAAGTACAGAAGTACATCTCACCATGGTTCATTTAAATTTGAATAATGATTCAAAATTGCCGACACAAATGACCATCAAGTTCGAAGGTCGAAGCGGCTGCTTTGGCTACTGACAAATAAATAAAGTTAAGTACATATGAAACCAATGTATGGATTTGCGGAGTTTCACAAGCAGCAAAAATACTACTTAGTTGTTAACTTTAGCTCACAAAACAGTGAATATCAATCCACTGCGTAATTAGCTAGGTATCCTCAGTGACGGAAGACGTGGAAAATAACATTATTATTATCCGTGTTTGCGGTACGAGCGACATTCATTCATAACAATCATACAGCGTACTTGCGTGCTATGCTCAATGTCGCGCAAAGTACGAACGGGCAGACTCCAATTGTTCATCGCTTACAATTATTGTACCCACTTCACATTTAAACTTGTTTTTGTTATTTTCAACTTACTTACATACCTCTATATATTTGTAGGTAGCTAAAGCAGCTTTTTCGGCCTTCGAGCTCGATGCTGTTTGGTGCTGGCGTTTTTAATATTACATTAGTCTGGCATATTTAATTGCTGCTGAAATTTTCCAAAAAAATCTAAATATAACAAAGTTATAAATATCTGTTATACAAAATAAATATGAATAGTAAGCCTAGAATATCTGTACCCGCGAAGTTTGTCAGTAGTAGTCAGTACCCAATCTTGCCTTAAGGTAAGTCTAGAACTGAAAATGACGACTTTCCTTAGTTATTCGGTAGTGCACCTGCCTTTTGTGCTTATGGGTCCCGAGTTCAATTCGCGGCCAGACAAATATTTGAAAGATGAATTTACATATCCGGTCTGGCTCTATGTGTTAGTTGTGTATGTGTGTTTTCCATCCCCGACACAGGGAATCCTAGTAGGGGAATAAGAGTGTTATGAATTATATAACACTTGGTACAGTGTTTTTCTGAAAAGCTAAAACTTTAATATTTTTGATGCCATTATCAACTATTATCTGCTCTGTATTGTGTATGTGGATGTTTTTATCCGATGTCCTCTAGTGAACTTATTAAGGACGAGCAAATATTTTAACAACAATGAATATTGTAGACGATAACAATATTTGTCAAATAAAATAGTCGAAGTCCCCATTTGAAATATTTATCCATTTGAACTTCTTTTATGATCAGAAATATCATCCAATATTTTAGGTGAAACAATTTTGAAAAGGACACGATTCACTTCAAAACGACAAAAAAGTAGGAGAAACTAACAGTCAACTAGAGAACCTCCTCCATTTTTTTGGAAGTCGTTTAAAAAGAACCTCGACTCACACGCAAGATGGTTTCCATTCAAATCCTCGACGGGGCAGAAGGTTGATGTTACGAATGACGTAGGAAAACGGATTTTGTAAAGGTCACGAGACAGAACTGATAAAATATTACATAGTGTCATCAAAACAGGATAACATCCTTTGAACGCGATAAAATAGGTAGAATTATAAATATCTCTGAAATAGAATTGAACCTGTTAATTAAATTGCAATCGTAATGATCTGAATTTATTTTAAAAATGTAACGGGAAATGTAGTTCAAACTCAATAACATGAGGGATCATGATGACATTATGCCATTTTTTTTTATGAGACTCGGTGACGAGACGAGCAAGTTGCTCACTCATTCGCTCATGTTAAGCATCACGCTTGCCCAATACAGTTCAGTCCCACCCAGAATTTTGAACTTCAGCAAGTCAAAACCATGTGCGGCTATGCACTGCGCCTTGAGATGTTAGATGTTAAACCTCTATGTCTAGTAATTAAGCTGGAAACATTGCCCTTCAATCCTGAATACAGCTTGCACACTACTGCTTGGCGGGTGAATACCTGGCAAAGGTGTGGTACTTCCTCAGGCGGACTCTGCAAGCGAGCCCTACCACTACCATATTACTATCTAGAGTTAGATAAAGTTTCGAATTCCACTTTTAATGCAATTCAAATGGCAGTGACGCGTCAGTCTACACCGCTACTTATCCGTACTATGCAAATGGAGATAATATGCGTACTAGCTAAGTGACCGGGTTGAGATAGGTACTCGCACAACGAGGCTTTACCCGGCCAAGTTGCGTATAAAGACATGCTGAATATTTGCCATGGTATATCACGCTTCTGAAGCTAGTAAGGTTATAACAGAAATCGCTGCGGGCCAAGCGCATGTGCACAGACCGAATGGGGCTACCTCACCCACATTCCTGCCTTCCGGAATTTCACTCACGTTAACAGTCGCAACGTACTGATACAATGATCGGATTTGCCAATCCAGAAACATAGAGATATTTTGAACTGGAGCCTAACGATCAATGGAAAGCAACGAAGTAGATTTAAACGGCATCATCCAATTAGCACATGGGAATTAGGTGACTAGGATTAACAATTAGTGCACAGATCAGCAACGGAGTAACCACCCACGTTTGAGTATTCATTACGTCGGAAGGCTGAGTAATCCATCTTAAAAGGGGAAAAATAAAACAGTTTCACGAGAAAAATATATTGATAAGTGATGTCCTAAATTATCGATTTTATCAGTAGACACAGTATCTATATCAGCCTTTAAACATCCCACTGCTGGGATATGTACCAATGAGTTCTTTGAAACTTACGTATGGATATACCACTGGCTTTACGGTGAAGGAAAACATCTTGAGGAAACCTGCATATTTCCGGAGTCGAGCCTACCCTCGAAGGGTGATTAGGCCATATCCACCACGCTGCCCCAGTGCGGGTTGGCGGATTCACATACGCCATCGAATTTCTTCTCCGGAAATATGCAGGTTTCCTCACGATGTTTTCCTTCACCGTAGTAAAGCCAGTGGTATATCCATACGTAAGTTTCAAAGAACTCATTGGTACTAGACACAAAATATCGTCGACGGAGATCAAGCAACATCATACTTACAACAAAATAAAGTACTTATCAGGACAACTTAATAGAGATTTTCCTTCTACTGATTATACCTATACATTGTTATCTGAACAATACTAAACTTTTTGTTTAATCTAACCGTTTTACTTACGATAACACGACCGTAGTCTTCGTAATATGACAGACCTATCTAATCGGTCGCAGGTTGTGTGCAGTTTGAAGTTTTTTTGTCAAATAAGATGGAGATATTTAAGTGTCGGTAGTTTTAGCTGGTTGAGACAAAGAATTGGCAATTATTCCACCTGCCCCATACACCTGGACCGGCTGCTCTTTTTATTTATTTCGTCGCGACTCGCAGTTGATGTTTTTATTGTTACCTTCGCTGGTGAGAGCGCAAATGAGCGCGGCGCAAGCGCATGCACCTCAATATGAATTGTCAAGTGAATTAAAGGCAGATCTTTTATCTGGTGATAAGACTCAAGAATTGCGAAATGAGGGCGTCTGCGGAATTATCGAGTCGAACATTACGATTTTGTTGATTTCGTGGCTTATCTCGATTTAATATTTTTACTAGTATTCTGGAGGTGCATCGTTTCGCTCATCGCGCGAAATTCAAATTTTCTTGCGTTTTTTGTCAAATACAGCTTAATTACTCGTCGTGGATTTATTGAAACCAATTTTGCGCCAATAAATAAGTTGTTTTAAGAAATTACGGGTAAAATTATCACCTAGATAACATTGGTTTAGCTACAAATCTCAATAAGCTGATTTTCATCTTGGTTTTTGGGTTAGTGGGAAATGTAGTAATACTAGCTTTCAACTTGAATTTTTGGTTGGTGTAATTTCTTGAAACAATCTATTTATTATCGCAACATTAGTTTTCATGAACCTACGATGAGTAATTAAGCTGTAAGTGACATAAAACGCAAGAAAATTTGAATTTCGCGCGCTGAGCGAAACGTTGCACCTTATGCATAATGAATATAAAGGACATTTATTATAAGTCCAAAATTACGTTGATTCCGTTACACTTTTTTTACACTAAACTAAATTTGACAACTCTGACATTATTGACATTTTCTTCTTGCGTTTGGAAATGAGAAGAGATGCAGACTGCAGATAATTTCAGTCCTGCCAGATTGGTTTAAGTTAGTGATGATACCATAAAAAACACACATAAAACAAAATTGACACCGATTTGTTAGGTAGAATATTTTAATAAAGGTCAGCAAAACTATTTTTTCTTGTCATTATCACACGATCTTCTTAAACTTCTGCACTAAGTCTTATAAGCCAAACAGGCCGTATAAAACTAAACTTTACATAAAAGCAGGGTTCAAAAGGATGATACTCTCAACAAATTCGGCAATTTATTTTCACCAATTCCGGTTCCACACTGAAGCTACTGAGAATCGATCACCTCTCTCATGCACACGCAAAAAATATAGCTTCTTGCTTCATAAAGCTCAAACCGACCGAATTGAAAACAACGCGCGATTATAACTCGTCGATTCGTGCTTTATAATATATTGTAAGTAATATATTTAACCCTGGCCGAGCCGATAGCTTTATGAAAATAATGGGGGATAATGAGACCGTGTGAGCAGATTGATGCGAAACGCGCCACGTTCGTTGTTTTGAAAGATTCTGTGTACCTTACTGAATTTATGTTACTGCTTCAGTAAACCATGGGCAAGCTTCACCATCGGTTATCGGTTCTTCGAGCAATGTGGCCTGCCCATTGCCATTTCAGTTTGCAAGCCCTAAAAGCTACGTCGGTGACTGTAGTTCTTCAGCGAATACCCTCGTTCCGGATTGAACGGATGATTTTTGAAACCCGCGGGTAACTGGTGGACACAAATTGAAAAATTTAGTTTAGTGTGGCGCTCTAAAGGAGAGGCCTTTCTACAGCAGTGGGCTTCTTCAGGCCGTTGTTGATGATGATGATAGGCAACTTTGTGAATCAACACTTTAATAGCTTAAAAACAAATGTTTAATCATTTTAGACGCAAATTTAATAAAACGAATCAAATGAAATGGCAAAATCGGTAAGCATCAAATGCATACGCAATAATCAAACATTTTGAGATTCAATAAAAAAACCAAGAAACCCAACGGTCGTCAAGTAAAGCACGCCATCAATAAAATCTCGTCCGAAATTGTTCGTATAATACCAAAATGTATAAAAAAAATTGGGCGAGGAGACGCGGACACGATGCGTCGACACGGTTCGTTGACCCCGTCGATATTTCTCGAAATTCGCCGAAGAATCCGCGCTCTTTTCGCTTTTTAATTGTAAGTAACCAGCTACCCAACGACAAGGTGATATGTTTCAAGAGAAAAATGTATGGCCGAGATGCCCTCATGGTGGAATTACTGTAACGGAACACAGGAACCGCGCGACGCCGACGGATTAAAAAATTGAGCTCGTTCGGTTCGGTGTCGGATAATCTCAGTCTTTAAAATACCATTCGACTGTCGATCCCTTTGCACAATTCATAAATAAAAGAACTTTCTAATTACAAACTAGCGTTATAACTTTACAGTAACAACAATACCAATGAGACGTCGACTCGATGTCTCTGGCCTCTTGACCGAAAACATTTCTGACGCAGTTTCCACTCACACATAAAAAAACAATAATAGATATTCACAAAATGTTTGTAATAACCTTAATAGCAATACGGAAGTTTGATTTTCACGCTACTACCTGAACAATGGCTCACACGATTCATGCCGTGTAACCGCTATCTTCATATACGTATGCCACGAATTTGATTACCTTTCTATTTCATGTGAATTTTTTATTGTTCTATGAAATTCGTCTTATAGACAAATGTGAATGAGACCACGTATGGTATTTAGAATAACTGGCAGAATGCCCAGGACTATTTTAAATAGAGCGCGAGTAGGTAGATTAATTATTATGACACATGACTTTGTTTTATTCACGCATTTAAATAAAGTGATCTCCATCATGTTGTCAACTCGTCTGCAATTAGAGGTAGGTAGGTAAGGCTTAACTGAGATTAGATCTAGTTCATTCGTTTTAAATGTCAACTTCGCGAACGAATATTATGTTATAGTTCGTTCTGGATTTTACGTCAGTTTTACGTGTACACAACAACAAAAATGATTTTCCTTTTTTTTTCTAAATCGTATCTTCTACTAAGAATCTGTAGTTGTTTTTTGCTCTATTGATTTGTATTTTACCACCTTACGTAACCTATTTTGTTTTTTTTTAGCTCCCATGTGATTGGGAAGGGCTAAAACGGATAGCCTTATTTGCAAGCGAATGGAAACGAAGCAAAGTAATTGAATGAAAAGGAAACATTTGGTATACACCAGCATGAATACTAGCTACTGAATACTAAATCACTTTCCCCCGAATACTGAAACGCTTGTTAACTTTGACAACAGATTAATTCTAATGCTGCCTTTGTCTGGCACTAAGCAAATAACAAAGGCAGCAACAGACTTAGTCTGTCGTCAAAGTTAACAAACGTTTCAGTATTCGGGGGTAGAAAAAATAGGAGTAGAAACTCCACAAAAGCTAATGTAGTTAAAACAAAATAAAATCTAATTCTGTTTGCCAACAACTCCGAAAAAACATAAATTAATCAAAAACAGAATTAGCCTCATTCACCACGTGTAGACGGTGACTCTAAATCGGTAACAGTAGGAAGAAGACGAAGAAAAGGTATTTTTAAATACAGTAGGTACGACCCTAAGTTACGGCACTCGATGATGTTTAGTAGATTATAATTAGCTTCTCGCCGGCTTTGTTTGTCGGTCCAAGCTAGGGGCGTAGAGCATAAATGCACACCCATGGGCGTAAGCGTAAGGTGTAGAAGGCTATGGGCGTAAGATCTTGCGCTTCAAAAGTAATTTATTACGTGTTTATTGGAGATTGGAGAAGGTATAATTAAATTGTAAGCTTATTACTAATAGTTCTGCGAACAGTATACAGGGTGTGCTAAGCCCGGGCTCTTAGTACTCATTATTGTGAACTGAAATTGCGATAAAAAAAATCAGCTGCTCCATAAATTTTGTCAAATCACATTGATATTTATCTGTGAATCAGCAATTTTTTTTTTTTTTTGTTTTTCAGAGTACCTTAGTACAAGTTGTTCTTAACGATGATTACTATGAGCCCTTTCCGACTTAGCATACCCTTTTCTTATAACCCTGTAGACATCGCGAGCACAAACATTTTTGCAAAACCTCAATTCTATAGTTTCATAGATTATTTTGGTCGTCGTCGATTTTTGATTAGAGGGGATCTCGTCCAAAAAGGGAGGAAGTTTGCTGTGGCGCCATTTACCGGCATATTTTGATAATATTTGGCAGAACCATTCGATACTCAACTCTAAACATTGTAACACAACTCTAACATTGTATTGGTAAAGAGTGATTATTATTATTTTTGTTTTTTCTGTAAATTCTAGCTTATTCACACTTTACTCCGTATACTTTTAAAAATTTATTTTTAAGTCGTTGACTGTAAAACTCGCTTCTTAATATCATGTAGTCTGCACCTATAATAAATTGTGGTGACGTTTAGCCTGTTTCCATTGCTTGCCTCCTTCTTTGTTACAACGACGTATATCATGTTGGTGTCTATTAAATAAATAAATAATAAATAAATAAACACCGTTTGGGACATCGAATTGAGACCTTATAATTATTTTGAAAAACTCTTGACCTATATTGCTCCTATTCAAAAATCTTATTTGATTTGGGGTACCGAATGCTTTTGCGAAAAATTATCAAAATCGGCCGATAGATGGCGCCGCAGCAAACTACCCCCTTTTTTGTAGAAATGCCGTCCCTCCACGATTAACCTCCTCCAACCAAAATTATCGACAACAAAAAATATATATTTAGAACAGTATACAAAGTTTCATTAGAATTCGACCTGTACGCGAGTACCAACATACGACCAGACGAAAGCTTGCTCGCTTCGGTCCTCAGATCAGAGAAACAAGGTTCCTTGTTCAAAACCTTGTTTCTCTGATCTGAGCTTCGGTCACTCGGTCAACAAGCACCTCCTAATATTAAAAGCACGTTTGTCTATTCCAAGGCAAATTATTCAAAGAGTTTTTTTTTTGCGACAGAATAGATTTTCAAGCGTATTGCAAATATACGTTTGGAATAAATCTTGTTTCATCAAGTTACATAATTATTACCTTACACAACCTACACCTTACCTTATAATAATACTAGTAGTTCCCGGCGAACTGAGACCTCGCGACCCCTATATCTTCACAACCCCTGGACCGATTCAGCTCATATGAACTACTTGCCTACAAAATTTCATAAAGATCGGATCAACGGTTCGCAAGTTATCATCGGACAAATATATACACAAACATACATACAAATGCCGATTTGTCCCAGTAAACTCTGAGACCTTCGCTTCGTTCCGTCAATTATCTTAAATATCATTTTGTCAAAACAAAATCAAACCTTAAGGCCTCGCTACATGGCCTGACCTGACAGCGTTTGAAAGAGATGGCTATATATAAGTTTCTGGGGGAGCGAAAGGGAGAAGTTATAACCTTAATAGTTTGTTTCTTTTGCTCCCGTGAAATTCATATCTAGCTGTCCCTTTCACACGATGTCAGGTCAGGCCATGTGTAGACACCCTTATACTCAAAATCAGCCACAGTAAAAACCTATTAAGCCATAAATACAATATTTAAATGAAGTGCAAACAACATGACATCGACACCGAATTGCTTCCATTAGAAGATAAAATGCAAAGTCGTCATTGGGTCCGAAATTCAAATGTGCCGTGAAGCATGTGTAGGCTTAAATATCGACAAGTGACTGGTTGGAATAATATAAATATGTGAAATAGCAGTAAAACTTTAAGAGTGTCTCTATGTTATCATCATCATCGGCCGGAAGATGTCCACTGCTAAACATGGGCCTCCCCCTTAAACCAACCGAATGGTTGCCCGTGACTTTCACAATGTCGTCGGTACTCGTAGGTCGTGGAACTATATGTTGTAAGTATTTGTAAATATAGTACTTATGTATGCTTAGTAGCTAGTTGGTGCCCACTTTACATAGATATTTTAATATTGTTGGCAAGTTACTTGCCATTCTTGATGACGGGCCACCCTGTATAAGCATGTATATTTACAAGTTTAGGTGGTCTATCGAACTATCGGATTTTCGCCGCCACGGGCTTACGTCATGGCTAGACGGAAGTCAGAAATAATCACCAGCCAGTACTTAAGCTTAGCGATTTTTGTTGAACAGTTGGAAAATCATCATGATTTAGATTTAGAAAGCTTACTTATAATATGATTGCCCTGTTAGCATAATATATCAATAAATAAACGTATTCTCAGACAATAAACCTTTTTTTAAATGTTTTAACCAAGTTTTTGTAGCTGTCGTGAACAAATATCAGATTACGGATACCAAATTTCGGAAATAAAAAGATGAGAAAGAAAGAGATAGTTTTTTTACTACCCTTATGCCTTAGGGTTTTCTACAATTATCTACTGGATTATCCAGTTATTAATTAAACTACCTGTACAGTACAGTGTAAAAGTATTACTAACGTTAATTCAGATCTCTGAAATACGAGGATCGGGCTAAGTTTGGTACCTTTGAAGAGTGCCGATATCCAGCAGTAAACTGATGAAGGTGGGTGATATTTAGGATAATGCATTGTTTAGATTAAAGAAGAAATCGCTTACATAGTATACGAAGCAACCTGCGAGATTAAGTGAGCTTAGTTACTGCCATCCACTGGAGTGCCGTTGCCACGCGCCGACACAGCCGCGTCTCGAGGCAGATGTGCGCAGACGCACGAGTCTTGTCATGCCATCCTTTGTCGCAGAATAAGTACGAGTTCTGGTATATTTTATTGTATATATACAGGTATATATTATTAACTAGCGGATAACTTCTCGTAGGCAGCTTACCTGAACACCCAAGCAGGTTCCCACCTTGTCGTGGGGGAGGGGGGGGCGTAGTAGCCGTGGCCTGGTCATCCACGGTGAAGCTAAACAGAACCCGAGGAGAGGCTGCTTCTCCGGGCTTTGCCTGCAAACCCACGTCGAAGTGGCCAGAGTAGGTGTGGGCTGTATGAGCGGCACTACAACTGACGTGGGCTGCAGTGTCGTATGGGAGATGGGAGGCACTGCAGGTGAGGCTTGGAGGTCGTGAAGGAAGAGGAATGTTGATGAGTCGTTGCTACATTCTCTGCCTTCCGCGGCCTCGACGGTGGCGGACACGGTGGGGTCGCAGAGGAAGAGGAGTGTCGGTATGGTGATGTGTCGCTCTCCCTGCTGATCTTCGATCGAAGTCGCAGACGGCGGGGCCACTCATCTGACCCGTCGCAGGGTCACCTCGGGCGTTCAGATACGAGGTTGGCTTGCTTGGTCCACGGGCAGGCATTACGGTAGGCCCTGTGTCCTGTGGTATCGCGTCGGGGGAGGGTGCAGCAAATATATATGCATGTCAAAATATAGATATAATTGCAATATTCGTAACTTGCATAGTTACTTACTTTTGTCACTAATATTACAAGTATCAAAAATCACACTTTCCCGTTGTAAAAAAGTAGGTAGGTTAGGTACAGATACCTTACATACGTTCCTGACCGTCAATACGCAAAACATTTACATAGTCAGTCGCAAAGCTGGCCTCGTCCTTGGGTCTGTAATATCCGTCGTCAATTGTTTTAAATGGGATGAAACATGATCCAAGCATGCATTTATTAACTACTGAGTGAGGTATTTTTGAGCTTTAAAACAAAGATAATCAAGTGTTCCTATTTACGTTCTCTTGACTGCGTTTTTTTGAAATCACAATTATTTTGCACGTTTCCTTCGGCATTCAAGTCACTGTAGTCATTATTTTCCTGTTTATTGAAAGAAAAATTTAAATATATGTAAAAAACATTGTGCATATCAAACCGGAATTCAAATAGAAATCCTAAAATAGTACGAAAATATAATATATGAAAATTTTGACATGGAAAAATCCCGGTGCAAAATCTACGTAAATAGTCGTACAAAATTGGAACTTGACGTGAGTAAGTCTCGAGAAATAATAGGGAATAGCTACTAAATTTAGTAGATTAGTATAACTATGAATAGACGGGGCTAAGAGACGCAGCCGTGTAAATCAACGCCTGACTAATGTATTACAGGAGTAAGACAGCTTTTCAGATTTACACAATGTAGGTTGAGTTGAAGAGCAGGAAACCGATTTTCGTACTCTCTCACTTGCACATTTAATATTTTTTGTCATCATCAGGCTGAAAATCTCCTGCTGAACAAATGCCTGGGGCTCTATTTTTGAATCGTTCACCTGAGTATTTCATGCGAAAATACTAGCGCTGCTCGACCACGAATCGTATCGCCGCGCGATAACGTTACGTTCCCCTGAAATTTCGCATGAAATTTTTGAATCGCTCGTATGATATATGATATTTCGCACGAAAATACCATGCGAAATGAAAAACTGGCTTTCGAACGAAATCCCAAACAAAAGTCGCATTTTTTAAATAATCATACCACTCGTTAACGCAATGAATGATTTGAACCATTCGAATTTGCTTTCTATCAATAGAAAATCTTTCATTTCGCATGATATATTCGTGTGAAATCATAGGAGCGATTCGTAAATAGAGCCCCTGGGGGATTGGCATACCCCTCACACTTAGGCACGATTCGGGCATCGTAGAACGCTCACCGTAGGTGCAGCCCGTCCTCCGGTGGTTCTGGTCCCATTTGTAGTTCGCAGTTCGCCAGCCAGCCGAATAGGTGCCACACCACGTCCATCCACGTCCATCGTGGTTTCCTCACGATAATTTCCTTCATCGGTAGCTCGACTCGAGCTCAATGTTGGGATTTGAACCTACGCCCCGTGCGGTGTGCGATTAGAACGCACTAACCACTGAGCTAACATCGCTACGTAAGAAAGAGGTGTAAGTATGAAATATGGACGAGATTGCTTGCAGTAGTACCTACTGACAATACATAATTGTGGTTACAACTTGATACACGGTGCTTGAAGCGTGAAACTAAAACAATGAAAACCCCAGATTATATTTAAAATGGTTAAGTTAACGAAACGCTTGGAATCATCGCGTGGAACAATTGTTACCTGACCCGGAAACCGGCCTTTGATAAGGACATTTCGGCGATAGCCTTCTGCATAAAATGTTTTTTTACTAAAAATAATTTTGCTTACAATGGAAGGTTCCTGGAAATTTGCATGTGTGTCACGCTTGGAAGTGATTCCAGTTTTTCAATTGATTTTATACGAATTAATAAGATTAAGAAACAATTTTGAAAAATAAGAAATATTTATAGAATTAGCTATGTAGATTAAAACTCTTATATTGAGATATAAAATTGTTTTTTTTTGTTCTATCATCTAATATAGCTAAGGGGGAAAACATGATTACATGACAATTTCTCGATAAAAAATATCGTTTAGAAGACCTCAATTGACACACAAAAAATGTGACAGCGAAAAATGATGAATGATTTTTGGTTAGGACCACAGAAGAGAAAAAAAAAAATTCTCTCTTCTGTGCTCCTAACTTCTTGCTTCTAACTTGTGAGGTAATAAAAATATCTATACACAGCATAAAACATAATTTCAAACTAAATTATGTTTTCTAGAATTAGCAATTATATGTTTTTTGACTAACTAAAATTTCAATAAAACCACGATGGGCGAAACGCAAACAAGAAAAAAACATGTCAAAGCAACATTCGTTTGCTTAAAAAACCTTGTCATATTTTAAAATCTCAGGATTCTAGCCATTCAACTAAAACCTAAATGAATCAAATGCCTAAATAAACTAAATGCCTGTTACTTAGGTAATCATAATCTAAAAGTCTCCAGCAAAGGGCACTCGGTGATATGTCGACATATGGCCGACCCACCGCAATGCGGCGTTCCTCTTATGTACACATACGTTATTATGTACCACTCAACTCGCAACTAGCTAATACATCCACTCGTAAACCGAGTAAAGGCTCTATTCGAACAACTGGCTATATTATTTTGAACAATACTGAAAGAATGGTATTCGAAGTGGTATTGTAAGCCGATACGATAACTTTTAAAACGATCACCACATCATTTCTACTATATTTTTTTATTATTTAGCTGCTTTTTTTTATCGAATTTATGTAAGCTTTTTACCACCAAAAAGTGCTATTTGTAGGCTTTCTATCGTACTAATATTATAAATGCGAAAGTTTGTCTGTAAGTATGTAAGTAGGTAAGTGTGTTTGTTCCCGTTCAACTCTGAATGAAATTTGGTATGGAGGTAGCTTATACCTGGATTAACATATAGGCTACTTTTTATCTGTTGAATCGGAACAATATGATGATTTTTAGTTTGTTTTTGTTTCTTAGTTTAATTTTTCTGTTGCTTCGTTAATAAAAATCAAATATTTATGGAAAATATTTTATTGTCACTTCTGAAATACTCGCATTGCATTCTTCTTTTATCATATTGTCTGGAAATATTATTTAGATAACCAAGTAGGTTAAAGTACTCATATAAGGCTACAGATCCTTAGACTTAGCTTTCAAGTTAGATTTTTTAGATGTCATTTAATAATGTGCATCACATCTATCATTGCAATTAGCTGCACTTAGAATGTTTGTTGGACGCGATTCAAGGAAATCCTTAATTTATTACTGAGTAATCACATTGAACGCATTGGTACAAAATTTATCAATTAATTGTAATGAAAAATTGAAATCAAACTAATTCTCAGGAATGATTTACCTAATTACAAAATAACAAGACATTTCAAAAACATTTAAAACAGCCGAGAGTTGTAACGTTGGCGACCGATTGAGGTGCTCAAGCTCATCCGACGGATGCGTACGATTATAATTAGGATTGTATTTCTGATTCCGCCGAGCCTCAGTATGGCGGCACAGCTGAATTCCATCTGAGTCATTGTGCCGGTTCACTTGCCTTTATTTTAGAGAAACACTTGAAAACGCGCATCATTGTTTCACCGATGACTGGTGATTAAAGCATTTGCACTTCACGTTGGCTTGTTGTGACATACTGCGACTTGTTGCTTTATGGGGACATATGTAAATTGATGGATGCTAAGATAGCCAACGAGAGAAAATAGGCCGAAAATATATTTCTTTCTCTTTCGATTGTTAGACGGCAGTTGGCGCCAACCAAGTTCTTACGTGTTAACGCTCTTAGACCAGCCCTGGTTTTTTCACTCGAAGGTCTCTGATGCGGCTTAGCGGCTGTCAACTTACAGCCGGAAAACATGGGCACGATCCGTAGCCGGTCTACCATAGTGCCACAGGTAATTTTTATCAAGTTTGAATTTTATTTTATCAACATTGTATGTTTGTATTTTATTTTAATTTTGTATTTGCTGTTTGACAAAAAATGTTTTCTGTTTTGTGTTACTATTGACATGTAGGACAAAATATAATATAATATAATTTAATTTTAGTTAATAAAAGCACTTGCCCGATAGAAAAAAAAAAAAAAAAATATTAAATATTTTGTGTTCTAATTGTAATTGAACTTCTTTTTATGTGGAATATGGACCTTTGTAGTCTGAATTAAATAATTTGAATTTGAAAATTCAAACATGCTTATATATAATACTTTTAGTCTATCTATTTTATATCGGCTTCGTTTTGTTATTGGCTGATGCCTGGAACTTCGTACGCGTAGCACCTAGTGGCCTCACCACGTCCTTCGGCTTCGCGTTGCACATTCGTAAAAAGCTCGGCCTTGGGCCTTGCTTATACAAAGTTTTGCAAACATAATCGGATGAACAATGCGCAAACGCACAGAAGATGCAAAGACAATCATTATATTTTATAGATATGCCCGTTGTCACCACCGAACCCTAATTTTAAGGGATCACCTAACAAATTTTAAGAGTTTATTGCGTTCTCACCATCACTTAGGGGAGACACCTTAGTTCTTAAGGGATCACTTAAAAAATAGGGCAAATTAACCCTTAAACCATTAAACCCAATAAATTAGCCTTTTAAGGTTCTTACGTGATACCTTGAAGTTAGGGGTTCGTTGGTGAAAACGGGCATTAGCCTTCATCAGATCGCTCATAAAGTGACACGATATTTGATGCTCTGTCTATCGGTCTTCATTACCACAATGCCATTGGACAGACATTTACCGACCTGCGAATTGCCGATTCATAATGCATAGACACACGATTATTGTGAAAAAATGTAAATATAGTGCGTAAAGAAGAGCGCTCGAAACGAGCTGCTTGGCACGCGCGACGACATATTTCCAGTTGCACTAAAACTGGTTTGTGTAATAGGCCTTAAACGATGGGAGCTACCGATCTTATAAGGTAAGGTTTTATAAGTTCAAAAGTTATATGTCAAGCTACTATTTTAGTTTTCTCTTGCAATTTTCCGGAAGTACCTAATGTTAACACGGTCCTATGATGCACACCATGAAAATTCAATTTCATGAAAATAAAATATGCCAGATTTCGTAAAGATTAGTTCGGCTTATAAGTCATGTTAATATAACAGACATATAGAGCGGCAAATAGACAGACAAATCGTATTAGGTTTTAGTTTAATATATTTATTAATACTTAATAAATAAATCAATCGCCATGCGTTCGTCTCGCAAAATCTCGAAAATGGCTATTTGTTTTTTGTTTTGTTCGCCTTAAATCTAGGAAAAAAGCTATTTTTAGTACATTTATACTTTTATGAAGATTAGTGTAATTATGCACAACACCTAAGTAATATTTATAAGAAGTAAGCAATTCGAAAAACATCTCTACAAACAGAGCTAAAATTCATTCCGAAGAAACGAGTTTTCTATTAATAACAATAAATGGTATCGACGCCGCCATCGGAGGCTTTAAAATCCACCTTACTAAAATTTACATGTACTCTTTACCAGTACAGTATAAGCGACCAGATCAGATCGAGAATACTGGACGTCTAGCTACTTATATAGTGGACGAACGCCTCTGGCTGATGTTTGCCTCCTTATTACGAGGTTAAACGTAGACTGTTAATGTTGCATTGAGGTGATGGACTTTGCAAGGTATTTTTTTTTAATGTTGCTTCGTTAATTCGTGACAAATATATTGGTACACTTCCTGTCTATTACGTGTATATTTAATTGTTTATTATGTTTCTTTTGTGTGTGTGTATTTTTTGGTACGAAATAAATATTTGTGTATTTCTGTAATAAGAGGGCATTTTTAATGTTTTTTATTTTACGGGATAACTCACGTGTAATGGAACCGGTTATTTTAAATTTTGAATTGTTTGAAAACAAATTGATAAACCTCATCGAACGACAAATAAAATATAAGCATTGATTAGCCAGAATTTTAAAAAGTGTTTCTCGGAGCAATTAAAGCTAATTCTTTCCAAAGTGTTTCTTCATGGAAAGTGTATCAACAAGGAATAATTCTTATTTTCCCTTGATTTCTACGATCAAAACAAAAACGCAGAGAAAAATATCACAACATACAGGATGGCCCGTACCGTGAGGTGCTTATTGCGATGATTGTTAGGCTCAGCCGAGAACGCTGCACGACCATACATCTTATCGCACAGCGATATGGTTCGTGATCGCGCAATGTCGTCGGCTGAGCCTAACAATCATCGCAATAAGCACCTCACGGTACGGGGGCGCTAGTCTCGACTTTTTGCTACAGCACTTTGCGACCGAATTCGGTCGCTATGACGCAAAAATTAGGCAACGAACACGAATTGTTAACGAAAAAACGAAAACATAGCGTTGAATTTTACGTTAAAAATTTAACGCTATGTGCTGCGATGAAAATTCAACGCTATGTTTGCTATCAAAATTCAAAAAACGCAAACATAACGTTGAATTTTGCGTCATAGCGACCGAATTTGGTAGCAAAGTGCTGTAGCGAAAAGTCGAGACTAGCGCCCCAGGCCCTGTACCAGTGTCCGTCCCGCAAGAAAGCTACTCCCGTGTTCATTCTGAACAATTTTTATGCGACTAATCAAACTCGCGAAAAAAAAACAGCTCTTCCATACATTTCGTTGAATGTGAATGATATCTTTCTATGAATAGCAGGTTTTTTTTGCAATTTCAGATTTGGTCCAATAGTAAAAGTTCAAAATGATCATCACCTTTAACTTCTATGACGCTACTAAAAATGTCTCAGATCCTGTTTAGTATTATGTATTAATTTTAACTAATTTTACTGTATTAATTTTAACTTTGTATAAAAACTTCAGAAATGAAAATATTTCCATAAAAGATATTTATCTGGAATTTTTAATTTTGATGTTTTTAATCATCAGCCATAAGACGTCTACTGCTGAACATAGGCCTCCCCCTTAGAGCGCCACACCGACCGACTACGGGCCACTTGCATCCACCGGTTGCCCGCGACTTTCAGAAAGTCGTCAGTCCACCTAGTGGGAGGCCTACCTACGCTGCGTCTTCCGGTTCGTGGTCACCACTCAAGAACCTTTCTTCCCCACCGGTTATCGGAAATTTTAATAAGATTTTATAATAACTGATAAGAAATGACGCACTTCTGCCAACTTGTGGGAAGATTTTAATGTACTTCCTATTAACCATCATATTTTTAATTGCGTATAAAAAGACATTGAGATCTGTGGTCATCTCAACTGAAATGTGTAAGCTTGTTTTTCTGCATTTTTAAGGTTTGTTGACAAACACGCTACTTGACTGTAGGTAAGTAACGAGATTAAATAATTATAATGACCACCAAAAAATATTTTGAGATTCTAAGCTCTCTTAGGCAAAAAAATATAGGTACTAAACACTCTTCAAATTGTAATCGAAGACCAAATGTAGTAAATGAACATCTTAGCGAGCAAATACTACATAAAGAAACCACTATAGTTGCTATAAAATGTAGGCGTAGAAACGCTAAAAAGTATGTAACTGTAATCCTAATTAATATTATAAATGCGAAAGTAACTCTGTATCTCTGTCTATCTGCCTCACTGTCTCTCTGTATCTCTATATCTCTGTCTATCTGTCCCTCTCTCTGGGCGTACCAGGGAGGTTGGGAAAAAAAGGAGCATCGTCCCCAGAGATGTTCATACCATAGCCAATAGATTTGATCTATGCCAATAATAAGAAATAAAAGGACAGCTTAGTACTGTTATAATTAAAAACATTATATATTATTTATTACGAAATCAAATTAGGACGCATAATAATAAATATAAAATAAATAATCTTATAACCCGGGCCGATGGAACTTTTTTTCTCAGCCGCCCCGGTATCGAGGCCGAGCCACCGGGCCAAAGGGGACTAATAAAAAAAAATCGCGTTGTACAAATAATTAACTGAATGAAGTTAAATATTCGCTAGCCGTGGAAGTGGCTCTACAACGTGGTACAGGAATAGCCGATGCATGTTCGAATATATCTACTTTTTACGAGTTCTATGTACCTAGGGCTGACGCGTGTTCCTTGACTTATGTTTGTTTCGTTCCGCATATAGACGGACTGATGTAACAATGTCGTCAATCCTGCACGTTATGATATTAAAACTGCGTCTGACGTATTGTATTACGTTATACTGTGTAGATACGTAGTTTTTAAGTTGTTTTAATAAAACGGGAATATTAGGAACTATTCCCGTTTTATTAAAAGAAAATGTATCAAAACCACGTCAGTTATCATAGTAAATGTTTTTAGTTGTAAGTAAATGGAGAACAAAGATGGCAAAATAAGTAATAATTATGGATCCAGGTATGTCCCAAAACTGCTATACCTACTAACTGAACTGCAAAATTGTAAAATAAATGTTTTTTTTTTTTTAAATCTTTAGAATACCATTACAAAGTTTAAAACAATTATCATGTTATTTTTTTTTATTTGGCGAACGAAAAGAAAAAAACTTAAAAAATCTGTTTTTTTTCCATCTTCTTTGCCTTTAAAAACTAATAGTATGAAAATGGCTATATGTAGAACATTTGCAATGGTATTCTAAAGATATTAAACTATTTAAAAAATAAGCTCTGTAACTTTTATATAAAATAAATGTGAAAATGCATGAACGAGATGGCGAGAATATATTCGGGATATTCGCGATGGTTAGCGTGCGAGATACATTGTGTGGCCGGAGACAATCGAGACGAGAGACAGTCGAGATTAGAATCTCAAAATCGACATCAATTTGTCATATCTCCGAATAGTTTGTTGAATAGTTAGTTTGTTGTAGAATAGTTAGAATAGTTTGTTGTAGAAGCGTTGAATTTTGCATTTTGCGAAAATTCAACTCTATGTTTGCGTTTTTTCGTTAACAATTCGTGTTCGTTGTCGAATTTTTGCGTCATAGCGACCGAAATCGTTCGCAAAGTGCCGTAGCGAAAAGTCGAGACTAGTGCCCCAGGGAAGCCGGGCCTTTCCCGACAATGCATAAGCCCCGCACAGCCCTACTCCCGCGCATCGGCGATACGAAGGCAAGTTGCAAAACCGCCGTTTGACTATAATAGCCCGATCGTAAAGTAAACACGGCTACAGTGATTTACAGCACTTGTCAACGTATGAGGAAAAACTGACTTTTTAATATCTCAGTCTTCGTTTGCAGCACTTTGATGATGAGCTATTGTGGAGTGTTGGCCTATTAGCCTACGACGGTCACGCACGTGATTTCATGCTAAATGATTGTGTAGATATAATATTATGTAGATCATACTTGCATAAAAGGCGATAAGACATTGCAACACACCAGAAAAGTGATAGTTCTATATTTATAATCTATATTTTTTGTAGTTGTAGGGCTCTTTTGCAGAGGAAATTGACCTTTACACGTTATTAAACCGCCAAGCAATAGTGTGCAATATCACTGTGTTTCGGATTGACTATGTTTGCAGTGAAATTACTGGGTATAACAAGATTTAACATATGATATCTCAGAGGCTCGATCACAGGACAATGCCTCGCAGTGTTTTGAACTGCTATAGATTACCATCAGTGACTGGTGGGACGCTTACCATCAGGCGCGCGATCTGCACATAAAATCAAGTTTAAAAATAATAATAATATTTATTTCTACTCTCTATAGGTATATCGGCTGATAGAAAGAACAAACGACCAAAGGGCTGGTAATTACCCCGGCCAAAGAAATACAAGGTATGTTGCCTACCTTTTGACCACCTTGTCTGCATGAACTCTGATTTTTATCTATAATAGTTCATAATTATTTTGATTTGGTTTTCAATTGTAGTGATTAGACGTGCGTTTATTTACAATTATAAAATAAATTATATTTAACTAACTTATCGTTTTTCAATAAGTTAAAGCTATGAATCTGAAGTGCCTTAAACTTAAATTTTCGTTCGTTAACTACCTCAATTTTATTACAAATCGCAAAATATCATGTGCTAACATCACTACTACAAAATAATATTCAACAAAGATACAAAAACCAGACGAGTGCCAAAGCTAAAGATTTGTCGACGCGCAAATTTTAACGCGTCAACGTTTACATGACAACCAACTTATATTTAGACCCGAATGGTGAGCCACCATCGTAGTTTCTGTACGAAAACGACAGTTGGACGTAAATAATCTTTAGTTTCGTAATTTGGCCAACTCTACAGACAAGTCGGTAGTCTGTAAGCACGGCGCCGCCGCCATACCCGGCACGGCGCACGACGAGGGCGGGCGGGCATTTGCGGACGAATTGCACGCTAATAGACACACACAAAAGTAAACGTACATTTTTACTGTTCATTATATTTTTACAATAAAGTATTATATTTCATTATTAACTTACAATTTTAGAGATATTTAAGATAATTTTCTATTACATTTAAGAAAACTTTGTTGGCATTATTTATGCAATAGAAAACAAATTTATTGCACAATAATTGTTTAATGTCTAAAAATAAGTGTAAATAATTCGATGAGTAATTTTTTTAGCTATTTAAAATAAAAAGATAGATACATACAGGTACAGTCAGTCAGTCAGTAAAGATACAGTCATAATTCAATTATAAATAAATTCTTAGTTGTAATTTATAGAGCTAGAGAAGAAAGGTGATTTTGTCAGGTTTAAGAATATTTTGTTGGCATCCTTTAGCCAAATGAAAACGAAAATATTTTATGCATAGTTATAATATTACATACATTAAAAAAAAAAAACTTTGTTGCATTCTGAGGCAGGAAAATAATGTACAATAATTACGTTATTGGTGTCGACTACGTTCCACCACTTAATAAACTAATGTAATAATACTAAAATTATCTGCTTTTTTTTTCATTTCAATATGGGAGAAAATTATGGCAACAATTTTAATTTAATCCGACAGATAATATAGTCCTTCCGCGAGGTTTTGGCGCATTCGATATTTGAAATTGTGCTGTCGCTCTGTTTCTTATCTGTGCAATAGAGAGAGTTAGTGAATTTTCCTAACTTTTTGTTGAAATTAGCTTTTCGGGGGTAGTCTGTTATCACCCCCTAAATCTTGACAAAATCTTTTGGTTTTCTGTGTCAATAGCTTGGATAAACCATAATCTATGCTGCTATGTTTTGATTTAAAAAAAATGGTAATCTTATAACTACCTTTCTTCGTCATATTTTCAAGAAAAAAAAAATTGACACTTTAAGTGCATATAACAACGATTATATTGCAAAATTAAAAAAATATGATGGTGATGATGATGATGACAAGCTTAGTTTTTCACGGTGTAGATAACATATAAAAAAAACATCGAAATCGGATAACATTTATAGGGTATCAGACTACGCTTTTTGTATGGACTTTATGGCGGTGTACTCTATTCTTAAGTTTCAGATATTTAAATTAAATTCACTTCACTACAAACAATGTATCATAGATGTTATTAGCAGAGGCTACGATAAAATCGTGACGAGATAACAACATTCCAGTAACTGCTCAAACATTCGATGTATGACTTTCATATATTTCACAATATCACGTATAAGCTTATTTCTCATATGTTTTAATTTTTTTCAGACGGCATACGTGCTTTGATGTACTTAGTGGAGCGATTATCAGTAATTCTGCGTCATTAGTGTTATCAGGAGATAAGATTTTTACTCTGACTGCAGCACGTTTTAATTGTAGATATGTTTTTAAATGGAATATTTTCTATGATGAAAGGTTCTTTTGCAAAGTGATATTTATCGCAAGATAAAGGAAAATGTTTGTTTTGATATGTCTAATTATATCTTTGTACCTGGTTTACTTTGTAATCGAGTTACCATAAATAATTATAGTCTTTGACCTGGGTTGTGTCCTAAATCTGCGACCTGCGGACAACGGGCAGCAGCGTTGAGCGTTCTGCGATCCCCAAGCTGCCTGCCAAGTTATGGATTATGGAAAAAATTAGGGAAGGCTTTTTTTCAGAACTCAGAAATCAGAAATATTTATTGGCCATAAATAACATTGAATATTACAGGCAAGTCACGTTTACAAATTAAACTATGTTTAGAGTTAAATTAGGCAACTAATCAATAATTTAAATAATTGAATAATAGTATGACAGGTAGGTATTTATTATGCTTTACTCCGTTTGTTGATGATTAAAGTGTATATCACACATTTGGTTATATTCAGAAACGTTCAATAGGATTGTTAGCTTAGGAAACTATTGGCGGAAACTTGTAATTGGCCCAGTTTTCTTCTAGTTATAATATAATGTTACGTATTAAGTAAGGCTGTAAGTTTTCCCTAAAAATGTAAAAAAAATAATGTGCTTTCTCTCGGCTTTGCGCATGACAGGTCTCATCAGTAATCTACAAGATTGTTCGGTCAGGCTAGGGACATATCATTATGAGCAGCTCTTACTATAGTAAGAGCTGGAGCAACCCTGGAGTCGCGGAATAAAAATCGGATATTCCATTATAAAAATGTCATTCACCTTCACGAAATGTTTGCAACAGTTGATAATTTTTTTCGCGATATCTGGGTTATTCTCATATCAGAAATAATTCATACCACAAACATAATAAAAATACATATTTCTAGGGTGGATGGTATTCTATGAAACAGCTGTTACTTTTTTTTTCACGATCGAAATCAGTTGTTGGTTTCAAGTAAAATACTAAGCCTTAGAGAAACTATACTAAGTGCAACACATTTTTCTGCAAACCTAGAATCTAGGTTTGCACCGGCTAGGAAGGCCGGGTTTCACCATCTACGACCTAGATGGTGCAAATGAAAACATGATGTGATCAGCTTGTCAGATAGTTTAAAATGTTGCTATAATTTTTACATCATTAAGAAACTGTCCGAGCGAGAGAGAACGAATATCGATTTTTACACTTAAGTACAAATTATTGTACATCCTTCGAGGGTAGGCTGTTATCTCAGCAGTGGGATGCTTAAAGACTGGAGCAGACATCATTTTACATTCTCAGATTTATTCTTATCATCGCCAATTGAATGTCTTTAAATGCAACCCCTAAAAAACGTCCCGAATCCGAAGAATCAGATTGTTTTTTTTAAATTGAAATGTCGACTTCAAAAATATGGAATAGGTCATCTTCATCATCATCATCAGCCAGAATACTGCTGAACATAGGCCTCCCCCTTAGAGCGCCACACCGATCGACAACGTGCCACTTTCACAATGTCGTCGGTCTATCTAGTGGTAGGCCAGCCTATGCTGCGTCTTCTGGTTCGTGGTCGCCACTCGGGTACTTTTCTTCCCCACCGGCTATCGGTTTCTCGAGTGATGTGGCCTCCCCATTGACACTTCAGCTTGCAAGCTCTGAAAGCTATATCGGTGACTTTGGATCTTCGACGAATATCCTCGTTCCGGATTATATCCCGCAAAGAAACTCCGAGCATAGCTCTCTCCAGTGACCGCGTGCGACTCTGAGTTTCTCCAAAAAGCCACTGGCCTCAAGGACCACGTTTCAGTTTCATATGTCATTGAAATATTTAAAAATAAGGAAATCAAAAATAAATTCAGAAATTTTTAATAAACTCTAATACACAATTGCAGAACATAGGCCTCCTCCTTAGAGCATCAGACTTTCAATCTGCATCCATTGACAGTCCGGCCTAACGCTGCGTCTTCCGGACTCAGCTTTTCTTATTTGCCCTTATCTAAGACTAAGACATCATTGAATACTAGACTCAACTTCAGACAAAAAAACGTAACTATCGAAACATATACTATTTTTAGCCTGCATGTCTTACTGTATAACCTAATAACAGTGTCATTTATTTTTATGAATGGAATAGGGCGGTGGCAACATGGAAGCGCGGAGATAGCGCGTGCACGTTCATTTTCCCGACACGAAATCCACTATGCCATAAGACAGTATGACTCTAAAAATAATTGTACGCTATATTGCCCATTGGTAAATACTTATTATAGAGGTTTTCTTATCTGAATAAGTATGTAAAGAAATAAAGTAACAGCAAAAATGTTTGGAATTACTTTATTATTTATGAATTAACATTTTCTGCCCAAATTTAAGAGAATGTAAGATATAGGTATAACTTTGGACATAATGTGAAAATTGACAATAATCGTTATTTTTTGTCTGTGCGTTATTATCAAATGAAGTATTCAATAAAGACATTTTACTAAAATGGCTTAGTCTCTGATTTGATTAATGTTAATCATTTCAGCATTTCAATTATTTTTTTTTATTTTTTTTTTATTTACGTAACCCTATTTAAATAAAAGTATCATGTCGCAAATGATCATAGTAAGGGGAGAACCAATGCAACATTTATTTTTGCGCAACTGCGTTGTCGCGCTCGCGACGAGACGCCGTCGACGCGGCGATGCGACGCGGCCGTCGCAAGGACATCGCAGGACAAGTTACCCGTCCTCTACCGTGCGCAGGTAGCCAGCGACCAGAGGACGACATGCCCATTGTTTATCGTCGCTAATTATTATGCCCCAACGCAGACGTTCTCGACCGCTGCCCGCCGCACCGCGCAAAAACCCGACGTCCGATCTACCTGACAACTCAAAATTCATCCTGATCCTCCCAACCCTACAAATCTCATCGAAGTAATTTATCTAGAAATGTTTTTTTCATTATTGGCCGTTCTACATTGACTAATAACAATGACGGGGCGTGAACATTACGACTATCACGATCGCTGTATCGCGCTCGATTGAGGACCGTTACGTGAAATCGTCAAGCGTTGCGGGGTGGGGCAGAAGCCGATACGACGACGGTGGCGCCCGAGCGCGTCCGAGCACCGCCGCCGAGTGCCGAGACGAGTTACGAGCGGGGGACGCGGGGTGCGCCACTTATCGCAGCGAGCTGGCAACGTCGCGCGGGGTTAGACCCCGCGCACCAACCTCTCACTCACCGGCTCACCATCGCCATCATCCAGTGTTACCTTTGACGGTCGAATGCACGGTCGTTCGCCGTCGCCGTCAGTGACGTCGGTGCCGACGTTCGTGCAACACGTCTATGATGTTTCGGTGATTTCAAAGTCGGGCTCGTGAGTGATAACTTATTGCCTGTCAAACATTGGAACACAGTGACGAGTTTTGATCTCATTTCCCTGGATTTGGATTATTTTGATGTGAAAAGTGACAATTCTAATTTATGAACAAGTAAAAGTGAAGTGGACACCCAAAAAAGGATTGCCAAGTGACACAAAATTTGGATTATGAACGAAATATTGCTGCAGTGATTCCAAGGATTGGTTACGTGAAAGTGTTGATAAAAGTAATTAAAAAGTGGATAATTAAAGATAAATAACGTGTTGGTTTTCATACTTCTTACAAGTCTTTAATTTAATTAATTATTTTTTGAGAGCCTATTATTCAAATAATTAATTAATAGGAAGATAATGCAGAGAAAATTAACAGTGACTTGTTTGAAATAGTGCGAAACCAGCACATCTATCGTAAAATATCAGTTGCACTGAATTCTCCTCAGCTGATAAAGTTGAAGTGAATAGTACAACGAAGAACTTATTAAACAGAATTTCGTTTCGGAAGACAAGTCATAAAATTGATGATTGAAGAAATTTGGAAGATGTGAAAATTAAAGAAATTGTGACCATGACAAAAATAAAGATAATATTTTCTGCCAATATAAAATAATGAATATGCAAAAAATCAAACATTCACGGTTGAATAATAAAAGTGGCGACGATGAACGTTTCGTCGACTGTTGACGTTCACTATGGAAGTTTCGACTGTTAGAGTGAAATTGACGCGCGGCACGCGATAACAGAAATTACACTGTGCCAAATGCTGATAAAAAATAAACTTTTGGAGGCGTCGAAAATTTCACACGAAGAATTTTTAAAGGAAATAGAGAAAGAGATTTTTAAAAATGAAGTGATGTCTGTTGGATACAAGACGGTGCGTCCTGTTTCAGGGGGTGGTCTGGCCGACAGGACGGCGCACTCTGGTAGCACGGCTGGGTACGGATCCTCTGGGAACTACGTGGGAGCACTCGCTCCCGACAACAAACACTACCAGCAGGGGACCATTGGATACAGAGTCAACGCCCCTAGGTGAGAATAAAACATAATAAGCGTGAGAAATCATACACAAGCATGAAAGTGATACGATCACAACTGTAGCAATTAAGACGTAAAAACATATAATGTAGCAATACAAACAAAATTATACAAGTGCCAAGATATTTTACTCCAAAAATACAAATCGTCGGTGTAAACAAAGACCCGCAAATGATATCAAAAATCAATATGCAATATCGATTGGCTTCGAAACGATATGATTTTACGATAAGTTACCAAGGAAAAAAGAAAAATAGACTTAGACAAAACTCTAGCTCGAATGAATAATTTCAATGATAATGATGATAGTGATTTGCCGAAACACTCTGACGTAGTCTAAAAATTTAACCAGATACAAAATTATATGCATAGTGGTATTTTATCGCCAAGCAAAACGCGTATGTATTGCCTATACACTCTACTGTTTTTATCTTATCCGGAACAAGTTTGTTTACATTTCAACAAAACGCTGAAACGTGACTTGGCTTACCTGTGCCACCTTATCGTAGTTAACAAGCAATAAAATCACAAAAAATACACCGTCCATGTACATAAGCGAGTTGAATGAGAAATCAATCATAAATAATTTTACAGGCAAAGTTAAACGAAAGTGCTTCTGGCTGAAAGAAAAATATTTTATATTTTGAAATCAACGAATGAGTATCTCAAACTCATAAATCAATAAGTTGCTAACCCTAAAGAAACCCTAATAAACGAAGGGTAACTAAAAGTACACAAGTAAGTGTGACATTGTCGACCGCGCATCGCTGCAATTATAAATGAAATGTGCTCTTCCATCCATTCACACGCACAAACGTTTTAGGGCACCCAGCACTCACACTAATGTACCACCGCACTCACACTACTATTAGGGCACGCATACCAAGAAAAAACACACACAAGCCCACGCTGGGAATGCATGCGGTGACTGCACTTTAGCGCCTACAATAAACACAAACAAACAAAACATTAAACTAGCAACAACTGAGCGCATCGAATAGTTGTAGCTCGTTATAGGTTTTTTAAAAAAGATTTCAAAATAAACTAAAGTTCAACAATTCTATAATCATTTTACAAAACCAATTTTGGGCATGGGTTTGCAAATTTTATTAAATAAAACCGTCTCGGTTAACGATTATGGCCGAATATATTAAAACAAAAAAAAAACAAGCAGGTGCTAAGTCGAGGAGCTCAACGGCTTTGTTTTGTAGTCACCTTTACAAACGACATATTGTTGATGGCTGCCTACCTCTACACAAAACCAATAAATAAATAATAATAAAATGGGGACCAACGACGAGGTTGTGTGAAAAGAGAACACAGGAAGTTCAATTAAAATATGGCAATGGCTGGTAAATACTAATATAATGGAAGTAGAATCCTGATTCTTGCAAAAATTAACACGACGTTAACGAGACTACTAAACGATAAAGACTGGCTTCTCAAATTAATCAATCCAGACTTAAAGGAAAAAACATCGAAGAATATTAAATAAAAAGGAGACAAGTAGCAAAATATTTGTAATAATAACAGATTTGTAACCGTACGTAAGTTATCGTGGGAAAAAACGTCAGTTTTCAACGGGCGAGGCGGCTGGGGGCGGATACAGGCAACATTCACTACACCACGTGCTCAATGGGGTCGAACATGAATCCTTTTTTGCCGACAAATAGTCGTTAAACAATTTGAAGTTCATTTGCTGGCTAATCTAATTAAGGTAAATACAAACTTTACAAATTACAAAGATAAATTGTCTGAAAAGATTGTGGTAGTTTTAACGTGATTATGAACAATAATGTTTCACGATTTAGTAGAATTAATTTCAAACAAATTATTATCAGAATCGTCGTGGTAATAAAGGCCCATATTGACGTGACCGACTCCACTTACCCAGGGCGGGCGAGCGACCCTTCCCCGCTCATTGTACCGTATTTACCCGGAACGCTCGCCTCCATTTGTAAACCCCCGGAATCCACTCCTTGAAGCATGATTCATTCTCTCCCGACCCAACGTCAATTGACGAGAATGAGATGATATCGAAATACTTAATTAAACATATTGCTTAGCTCTTACTAAAATTTGTTTTACGTAAAGTTTGCTGCACCGTGCACACAATAACAATTACAGTCAATAACTCGGGCAAAAACAACAAAAATAAAGAATAAAAAACAGCAAGCTTTATCACAAGCAAACAAGCCAGATGACAATAAACCCTAATAACAATTACTGCGCGGTTGACACAAAACTTGTGTAAATTACTAACGCTAAAATACATACCTAGCATATTATATCAATAAAACATCATCGATCGAATAATATCAAAACGTTAACGCATTATATTGAAATACGCGCGCACAAGCCACAATGTGAAGTGGCATTTAAATGGGGGTGACCAACTGTCGACGAAACACAGGGGTTGAATGTGGCATGGCTTCGCGTTGTCGCGATAGTAATCTATACGAGACTCAAAATTAATGCCTTATTTAACACTTCACTTGTAATAAAACTACGTGTTTTTTTACAGTTTTGACTACAGATGAGATAAATACGAGTATATATTATATTATATAAAGTGTACTTATAGAAAAAACCGCTGTAATTTTTATTCCTAGAGCAAATAACTACTAGTGTTTTATAATTGACCAAGCGAAGCGTTTGTATGTATATTTGTGCGATAACTTAAGAACCGTCCGATATTCCTGAAACTTTGTAAGTTTTAATTTAATTTCAATACAATTTTTTAGTTCGAATATGACCTTAAACAGTCCAGAGGTTGTGAATTTATAGGGGTCGCGAGGTCCAGTTCAGCGAGAACTACTAGTCTAAAACACTTCGACTCGATACACGATTATCTCTTCTGCCAATTAACCAGGAATCCGACACGTCTGCGCACCAATCTAAAATTAACTGCAGCCTATGTATCAAAATACCTACGCGTTACTCGCACATCTCTCAATACTATGCCAAACACCTTCCAGCTTCTAGAAATAGCGGCTTACCTACTCATTCATATTGATTTATTTAGAAGTTCGCATGTCGAAGAACCGGGTAAAATGTGCACACGAATAGATCGTGTCGTATTCCACGCACAAAACTGAAGTCGAGTGCAACTTACAATGATTCTTTAGATAGACTTTTGGTCTGTCGCCGTGTATTCGGTAAGAGATAAGCCCTCAAAAAGGTTTATTCCAAGAACGGCTTCAAAAGAAATGCCTCAGACGAACGTTCGCATTCATGATCCCAAATATTTTGAACGGGCCGTAAGTGATTATTCGGATGTGGTACCACTTTTACAAAAAATGCACCAGGATACAGAACACACATTTTTTTTGTCGAACACACATTTCGGTCGGCAAAAAGAAAAAGGCCCAGACAAAACTATAAAAAGAAGTGCAGGTCGGCCCGAGTTTACCTAAGGAAGGACCCTTGTAAATCATCTGTAGTGTGGATGAATAGAGGCGATGTCGTCTCGAGCGTTGTTGACTCGAATGTTTATTAGTTGTTGATGCTACTAAGTATCTGTTAAATAAGCTGTTTATGAGAATACTTAAGAAGGACTTGTGGAAAACCAATGATATATTAGCAACAAATATTGACACAACGCTAATATGGCATAACGTGTTGGCATTAAGTCAAATAATAAAAGTGATTGCTTATTTATGTATGACTTCGACTAGTTATTCAATTTTACGTATGATTTAAATTAACTGCTCTTCACTAATTAATTCGAATGGCACAAACAGAGACAAAAAATCTGGTCAGTATGCGTGTGTGAGTTTTTATTCAATATAATAATTTCATATTATGATCACAAAAGACCAATATTGTTGCACTACTACAGAAAGAGACGCTGCAACAATGGATGGCCTGTGCGAGAGTTTGTCGTGCATTTGTCGAAAGGGCATTATTAGGAAGGGCTCCGGGAAGGCTCGGGAATTCGCCCCAAAAGCGGTTCACATGCGTCGCAGTCGCTCCCACTCCGGCGCCGTACAAAAAATCAAATACATCCCGAGAGAAACACAGGGGTAACAACGCGTCACTATACATCCATATTGATTTTTTATTTTCATTGTTAGTAAAATAATAAAATCTCAGCACGCATTAAAAAAGATCTTACGTCGGTATTATTTGGGTTGAATATTGAGTCTAAGTTTATTAATAATCGAAGCGTTAACGTGTGGAATGTTCGACTCTGCAAGGCCGCTTGCAATAGAAACTGTTCGTATCGTGAGTGAAATAACATTAACTGGACCGATTTCACATTTAATAATAATGTATGTAGCTGGCTAGATGGATGATGATTATTGTCGATTTCTGTACTTGCAAGGATAAATTCTATATCTAACTTTGTTACGCGATTAAACATTCGACGATTAGGTGCTTACTTCATTTTTTTAAGCAGTTAATATATTTTTGTCCATCAGATGCGATAAGGTTGCAACAATAGTATAATGATAGAATGTGTGTGATTAAGACTTGGTATCGGTTAATGCGATGTGATCTTTTTGCACCATACAAACGCTTCGAATTGCACTTTACACTTGTGACAAGATAGGAAAAAGAAAGAAGATTCGCTTGAAAACTTGTCAGATCACACGTCGCGTCATTGGTCAAATGAATATTGGACCTAATGTTCGGTTTGTGTTTGTTTCAGCGGCTATGGGTGCGCCGGCGGTTCGGGCGCGATGAGCGGCGGGGGCGAGAACGCGCAGTTCGGCGCCACCGCCGCAATGGTCGCCGCGGCCACCACGGCCGCGATGCAGGACTCGCAGCCTTTCTCGCAGGTAAACAAATACGCATCACCTTTTCCCACAATATGAATGCCTCAGTATCAAGGTAATCTCCTCCGCATATGTAATCCAAGTCGCTAATTAATACCCTTCAAACTTCTGCAGTTGCCTTAAGAATACTAATCGACACCCTAGTTATTCAATTTACTACATTTGAAAGGCTAGGTCAAACAGTACGTGAGCTATGTCACGTAGCTACAAATACGACTAATTATTTTTCTATTTGCAGATGCAAAACAACATGACTATGGGCAATCCCCAGTATGGTGCAATGAATGGCTACGGCCAACAACGCAGCCATAACCCGGCAATGACTGGCATGGGGATGGGAGGCAATGGTGGCATGAACGGCATGACTGGCATGGGCCAAATGGGTAACGCGGCCATGAACGGTATGAACCAAATGGCGCAAATGGCCAACATGGGCATGCACGCGAATATGATGCCCTCGCAGATGGGTCCCGGACAGATGGGCGGAAATGCGAAGATGGGACCCGGCTATCAGAGGCGGCACACCCCTTACCCGTCCGGAACGATGCTCATGGGCCAGCGGAAGCCGCAATACATGGGAGGTCAGCCTGGGTTTGGGCCAACGCAGTACCCTGCGGGCTATGGAGGCCGGCCTGGCTTCCAAGCTCAGTATCCTCCTCAGCAACCTCTCGGGCCTAGTGGGAATTTTGGCGGTACAATGCGAACCACGATGAGGCAATCGACGCCGCCTTATTCAAACCAAGGGCAATACTTTAACGGCGGCGTACCTAGTCAGTTTCCTCAGCACCAAGCTGGGAACGGCCAGTATGGAGGCCAGTACGGGGGCCAGTTTGCGCAAGAAGTTGCTATGAGAACAAACATGAGCTACCAGCATAGTCCGGTACCTGGAAACCCTACTCCGCCTCTTACGCCCGCTAGCAGTATGCCGCCTTACATCAGTCCAAATCCTGATGTTAAGCCTCACTTTAACGAGCTCAAACCACCGATGGGCATGCAAAGTAAGTTACTTAATAAATAACTAAATGTAAGAGAAGAGGCTTTTATATAAGAAAACTGAGAATAGTTCTAAAAATTGATTTTTCTTTTCAGATGACGAGCTCCGGTTAACATTCCCTGTAAGAGATGGTATTATATTACCACCATTTAGATTAGAACATAATTTAGCTGTTAGCAATCATGTATTCCAATTAAAACCCACGGTCCATTCAACGTTAATATGGAGGTAATTATTTCATTCGCATTGGTGTACAGTATTTGAAAATGTCCAGAATGAGTCAGTAGTTAAATGTTTATTTGTATTGCATAGGTCGGACCTTGAGTTACAACTGAAATGCTTCCACCACGAGGATAGGCAGATGAATACAAACTGGCCAGCGAGTGTTCAGGTGTCAGTCAACGCAACACCGCTGATGATAGATAGAGGAGAGAACAAAACTTCACACAAACCGTTGTACCTGAAAGAAGTCTGCCAACCGGGTAGAAACACAATACAGATAACCGTTTCTGCGTGTTGTTGTGTAAGTATCTTCATTATGCTGTTCAATAAGCGACAGACATTGCCATAATGCAAAAACACCTGTGCCAACATTTAACAATATTGTTATTCTGAAATTTGATAGTACGCAATCTTGAGAACAAAGAGAAATCAATAAATATGTTTTTCGTTTTCCAGTCGCATCTGTTCGTATTACAATTAGTCCACCGGCCTAGCGTTCGGAGCGTGTTGCAAGGATTGTTGCGAAAACGGTTGCTGACGGCGGACCATTGCATTGCGAAGATAAAGATGAATTTTAACCAGACGCCAACGAACGGTAGCAACGGTTCGAACACGGCGAACGACCGGGACAGCATCGAACAAACAGCCTTAAAAGTGTCATTAAAATGTCCTATCACGTTTAAGAAGATCACGCTACCGGCGCGCGGGCACGAATGCAAACACATACAATGCTTCGACTTAGAATCGTACTTACAACTGAACTGTGAGCGGGGGTCATGGCGATGTCCGGTTTGCAAGTATGTGAATCAACTTTCTCGTAATGCAAATATTATAGTAGATCTATTTGTGCCATTTTCCACTTACCCACATCTAATCACGTCATTTTCTTGCAGTAAACCAGCACAATTAGAGGGCCTAGAGGTCGATCAATACATGTGGGGTATCTTGAATACACTAAACGGATCCGATGTCGACGAAGTCACTATCGACAGCGGGGCTAACTGGAAGGCCGCTAAGAGTCCATCGGCAACTGGAATTAAGGTAAAAATAAATCAGACGGGAAAACAAAAACCAGTAAGTAGCAAGAGTAGTTCTAATTCAATTTTTTTATTGTAGCAAGAAGACGACAGCAATGACAACAGTATTGGAAAGAGGGGTAAAGCGCATTCGCCTGGTTCTATGAACATGCCTACAATGAACAACTGGGACATGAACCAAGCATTGTCACCGTATCTTCCCCCAGACATGAACACCATTGCTAGCGGCTCAATGATCACTACATACAATCAAAGCTCGCAGAACAGGAATGCCGGATCAAATAATCAGCAATATGACTTTGGGATGAACAATGGTCCAGGAAGCAATGAGTATGCAGGGAACGGGCCTTTGTCACATCTAAATGATAGTGTGAACTCTTTGGATCCACTCAACGCAATGGAGAAGAGTTTGAATGATCAGGTGGGTGTTCCTGTAATTTTGTGAGCACAGTTTGTAGGTAGCAGGTTTTGGTAATCTAAAGACGCTCAACTTTGGGAAGTTGCTAATAATAATGTAGATAGGAAAATCTGAATTAATTATTATAGTTACACTAGACTAGTCAATAATTACTGATACCGATAGGGAAGAAAGGTCCTTGAGTGGCAACCACGAACCAGAAGACGCAGCGTAGGCAGGCATCCCACTGTAGGTGCACTGACGACATTGTAAAAGTCACAGGCAACCGGTGGATTCAAATGGCCAATTGTCGTTCAGTGTGGCACTCTAAGGGGCAGGCCTATGATCAGCATTGGACGTCTTACGGCTGATGATGAGCTAATATTTCAACGTGAAGTTAGACATTCCAGAGACTATCACAACTATATAATATCACAAATCAACTTATCTTTAATTCTAGATGCCCCATACGCCACACACGCCCCACACACCCGGGTCGGCGCACACGCCGGGCGGCGGCGGTGGAGCCCACACCCCGGGCTCCTCACACACGCCTGGTCCTCCGTCGGTGGACCACCACTCGCTGACGGACGTCGACATCCCCGCTGATCTCAACTTCGACCCTGCGGCTGTAATCGATGGCGAGGGCACTGATAATCTCAATGTAAGTATAGCTAAACTAATTATAATAACAGGTCACAAAATTGACGAGCGCAGAGCATTGCAGTTTTCAACTACTAAAGTTCAGAATTCTGATTGACACTGAATTGTCGTGGGCAAGCAAGGCTAATCAGCTTATCTGTTCGCTTCGCTGTTCTCGTCACTTAGCTATGTAAAAAGGCTATACGACTAACGACTGGTTTTATAGATAACTACTAAAGACCTGCGACACTCGCAACAAAAACATATCTGTAACGAACAGTTGAATCGAACTGGGATTTAAAAACGCCGATCAAAAACGAATTCTCAGGTAGAATCTCGAACTCCAAAGTTTCATCACAAGACTTACCGTGACACCGTGGCACACTATTTATGTTGTAGCAACGACTAACAATGTTGAAATGTAATTGCAATATGTCTGCATTTTTCTCAAACTGTTTGCAGTTTTGAAGTCTATAAATTCACCAATTCCTTCTCTTCTATTCCAGTTACTCCCAGAAACGAGCGTAGATCCGATGGAACTACTATCGTATCTGGACACGCCTGCGCTTGGGGAACTCTTGGCAACGCCACCGTCGTCTTCATCGTCAGCGGGATCGCACCCTCCACGGGCACCTTCCTCTGATGACTTGCTCGCGTTGTTCGAGTGAGCCACGATTGGAGCTCGTGTAACGAGTATTGAACCAGATTACTTCAAATAACCAGTTTTCACCAAACTTCAACTGTTCTGCTAATAGTGCTGTGGCACAGCAGCTAAGTCTTATTTCCTTGATACCTTTACTTTAGCAGCTGTAGATCTTTAGTTTTGGCTAAAGCAACTAAATGGATGTAACATTTTGGCAGCTAATTTGGTACCAAATCTGAAATTGTTACCTCGCCCTGGGAATGTGTTAACAATGGAAGAAGAGATTGTCTTTTAGGAATTCAATAGCCTGGTGTTTGAGAACTCGTTACATAGCTTAGGTTAGAAGCCTAGCGAGGCGTCGATTCTCGCATTCGAGCTGCGGAGCCCGACATTGTGATACTAGATTTTAGTTCCTTCTCCATCGCAAGTCAAATTGAACATTGCAAGAACACAGACTAGTAGATAACAGAATCTCCCGCCTTATAAAGGCGATATCTTTAGGTCGCATCTGCAATGTTCAGCGTGACGGACATCGTTGAAGCATCGATGTTGGAGAACATTTATTAGGTATTTAAGTAAAGTATTGGAGGCGAATGGCCATAAACACTGCGGTGTTGTGCATGTATAGTTCCTCGCACCGCCGCGCACGGTGGCGCCACTGAGCTCCTTAATTATTCTAAACTCTAGCATAACCGTAACACAAATTCATTCAACTTCTTCAGTATATCTATAATCGATTAGAGATTTTTTTTGTGTCCATACATTATTAATAAACCGGGTGTATATAGAGAGGAGTTTATTATTTGTGCTAGTTGTTTTGGTGTCAGCGTTTGTGGGCGTCGCCTTGTAAATATTCGTAGGGTAGACGGCGACGGAACCGCGGCGCGCATGGAGGCATTATGAATCTTATAGTTCCTATTTGTTGCGAGAGAACTATAATGTTCAATTGCCATTTACTGTAAAGTAAAGGATTCCTTAAACTTTTCGCATATTTGCATTTTTAATTAAGATACGATAGGGTTCGTGAGTATAACGCTACTCGCTTATTGGGTGATATATTCTAAATGAGTAATGTGTCGACAAATGTAACGTGTGTTACTGAACTATATTGTAAATGTAAGTGCAAAAATGAACTCTGTTAAATTATTTTGCGTTATGTGAATCGAATGATAGAAATATATTTTAATTTCTATATAAATAGTAATGAACTGTATTATTTGTAAATATGAATTTAATTAAGTATATTATATTATCTAGTTATTATTAGGAGAACATGGCAGATACTTATATGACGGCCAGTTTAGTATAGTATTACTAAATCTAAAAAACTACACATGGTTTTACATGTACATACAAAATGTCACCACTTTAGATTCGCGTGCAGAGTATACAGTACAGGATGGAAGGTAAAGCGTTATTACTAACCCACCTATTTATTTCATACCCACCATTAATATACTATATCTTTGCCTTAAAAAAATTATTTTAGTAAAAAAACAATATTTTCCTTTTTTGGTTCCATATTATTTTTTAATTCCTCAGCCTTGGAGCAAATTTGATAAGCAATTATATTCTTAAAATAAATTTAGGAAAATATAGCAAAGTGACTTAAGCAATAAAGATCTCAGTTCAATATAAACTAAAGTATCTAAGGCCTCACCCACGCTAACTAGCGGGCGAGATGGCGGGCGCGGGCGGAAATATTAAACATAATATGAATTACTATGCAAGTGGTCACGTATAAAACGCAGGTGATGTGGAAGTAGCGGGCAAGCCCGCGACTCTTGCTCGCGCAATACCAATCGTGTGTAGTCGTTTTTGTGTGTTCACATCTGCAAAATATAGTTATTATTTCGCTGGTTCACATCAAACTAGCGGCGTTGTACGCGTTTTGCTCGCGGTTTCAGTTAAGTCACACGTCACGCTCGCGCAAATGTTTGTCTGCCAATGTGAACACGAAATCGTTACCGCGCCCGCTAACTCATCGTGTGCAAGCCCTAAGGGTCCTGTCCGTGTGCTCTGAAACGCCTTTCTTTTCACAACCGCATCATCTGTTGGTAAATATTGGAAGATAGGAACTTGACGGATTTACAAGTTGATCAACTACATACTTACTGCAAGCTATCTAATATTATTTTCCACTGTTTGTAAGCCTTGGCCTTATCTACAATCTTCCACTTTGCTCGATCTTTGCCTGCCTTTCTCCGCAATATGAACTTTCCAATTCGCCCTAGACGCCTTCCGTTACACATTATTTTAATTATTTCCATAAATAACTCTGGATTCCATAAAAAAAATCTGTTTATATTTTATCTTTAATAAGTGATATTGTGCGTAAATCCGTAAAGTTTCGTTCTACAGCCGTTTAATCAAATTCAAATCTCTGCTCATCATAATTTTACTATGTACTTAAATTATCACCAATGTAATACAATCAACAAGCAATAATAAAGTGCTTATAATATCATATTCTAAATAAAGTATTTATTTACAATAGAATTTAATTATTAACTGTTATATAATTTAATATGTATCTACAGAAAATTGTGATGAGCATTGATCAAATGTATAAAACTTGTTTCACATATTTTCAAATGTTTGGTTCATAAAATGTAGCATTCTAATGATAAAGTAACTTATTATTAAACATTATTTAATTTTGATACTATATTAGGGTAACGCAGCGCAAATTGTCAACAATCGTGGAATTTTCTAAATGGAATTAAGTTCCCGTAAAATTTGGTAACAATTTACTTGTTCATTCAATCATTCATTCAAGTGATGTAAAATTACAAACGTAAACTTACTGTACTTTAAAGTTTAAAAATAACATTTCATTAAATATCCCTAACTTAGAGTTGTAATTAAAACTGACGGTTTTTCAAACAAACTTGTGTAAATTGGTGATTTGCGCATCTTTACTTCGTGCTATGAATACGGACGCCTCTTTAGAGTTAGTCAAACTTACGAAAAACAATAAATTAGTATTATCCTAAGCCGTGGTCAATTAACGCAAACAAATCGTGGGAAATTCATTTACGAAAAACTAATTGCTTTGATGTCTCCCGCGAAGTTTCATGTGCATAGTTGACTGCAGCTTTTATATAAATTACATAATTTTAAGGGACCTTCAATTCCAGTTAGCTAGATCTATTTATTGTAGTAAATATCTCTGGATGGATCGTCATAACGGTTTTTGTTTGACCAAATAGTAATTTTGTACATGCCTCTTTTAGGTGATTGAAATTATGTATTTGTTTGTAATAAAAATATAAAATACAAAAAATGTTTAGCATATCACAATGAATGATGGCAAAAACCGCATTGCGTGATCCACCTGAGAGTATTTGATTACAATATATATTTTGTTGATTATTATAATGAACTGGGCCCGTTCCTTGACTTATTGCGATGATTGTCAGGTTCACGGTCGCGCAGCTTCGAAGGGTGAACCTAACAATCAACGCAATAAGACCTCACTGTACGGGCTTGCTGTGTAGATCATGTGCTCGTACAAATGTAAGATAATGGCATTTGGAAATAAGTGAAAGAAGATTCTAATGTAAAATGCAATCCATGACCCGAAAGTTAATGCAAAGCCAAACTGTACTGTAGCATAAAATATTATTTAACATTTTGAACATTATGTGAACCTTTAGCAATCAGGTTGATATCCACTGATTTCATTTCGAAATGTATAAAATATAAAAAATAATAACATTTTTATGTTATTGAAAATAAAATGAATCTAAAAATTATGAAAGTTTTTCATTCATTTGCGCATAGTTTTACCACTTAAGAGCTATCTCTTCTCCTACGCTATCTTCTTTAGGTAAGAAAGTCATTTTCTAGGAATCAACGCACAGGAGATTCCTTAAACAGTCTAGGTGAAAAATAAGAACGGTTTTATCAAAATTCCACCTATAAAGTGGTAAAATGAACCCCCAAATTTGTATGGAATTAAAAACTGTTTTTACGCTACGCCAACTAAACTCGGTTGGTGTACTAAACATAAACTCATTACGTTGGTCAACCGGACTAATAACCGAACACCTGGTGCTAGGCCAAAATATAAAGAAAGGCATGTCTCAGGACTTTTTGAAAATCAACCCCTGATGAGGTAAAATGGGGTTTTGAAATTACTGTAGCCCATGCGTCCGAAGCTCAGTGCGTTTTTTGTAGTGGTAGGGCTCTGTTGCAGAGTCCGCCTGGGGAAGTACCACATCTATACCAACTATTCAACCACCAAACAGTAGTGTGCAAACATTACTGTGTTCCGGATTGAAGTGCAATGTTTCCAGCGTAATTACTGGGTATACAGAGATTTAACATCTAATATCTCAGGGTGACGAGCGCAGTGCATTGCCGCGCATGGTTATGAGCTGTTGACGCTCAAAATTCTGGGTGGCACTGAATTGTTATGGGCAAGCGTGACGCTTAACATCAGATGAGCGACTTGCTCGTCTCGTCACCGAGTACCATAAAGAGAAAAAAATGCCCGGGGAATGCAGGTTCAGGATAAAAATTCAAAAATTTTTTTCCTTCTCATTAATCAAAATAAATAAATACACCATAAACATTGCTTTATAACATTGGCAATGCTATTATTAATAACATAAAATACCTGAGTATGGGCGACCGAACGAACGACACAAGAAAAAAACGGGTTGAATTAAAAACCCTCCTCCTTTTTTTTTTGAAGTCTGTTAAAAATTCTTAAGGCTGGAAGAGATCGCTTTAAACGATTATACCGCCAATGAGAAGCCTAGCCGATAGCTCTACTTCACAGTTCATGTTCAGTTCACGTGGCGAATACATCACTTACCTTCGTTTTGCCGATGATATAGTAATCATGGCAGAGTCACTAGAGGACCTCAATAATATGTTCAACGACCTCAGTAACGTTTCTCAATAGGTGGATCTTAAAATGAACATGGACAAGACGAAAATGATGAAAAATACTCAAGTTGTACCCATATCGGTAGTCGTTGGGAACTTGGACAAACTGTCCAGTTAGGTAAATGCAACTTCGAAAGATGTCGCTTGAAGAATCCATTCGGATGGGCAGCGTTCGGGAAATTGCGTGATATCTTCTCGTCCAAAATCCCGCAGTGCCTGAAGACAAGGGTCTTCAAACAATGTGTTTTGCCACCAGTGACGACATATGGAACTGAAACATGGTCCATGACTACTGGCCTATTGGAGAAACTCAGAGTCATACAGTGGGCAACGAAGCTCAAGTGCTCGGAGTTTCTTTACGCGATAAAATCCGGAACGAGGATATTCACCGAAGAACCAAAGTCACCGATATAGCTTTTAGAGTTTGCAAGCTAAAGTGGCAGTTGGCAGGCTACATCACTCGAAGAACCGTTTATCGATGGGGTAGATAGGTTCTTGAGTGGTAGCCATGAAGAACTGAAAGACGCAGCGTAGGTAGGACTTCCCGTCCCTCTAGGTGGACCGAAGACATTGCGAAGGGCGCCGGCAACCGATGGATGCAAGTGGCATGTTGTCGGTCGGTGTGGCGCTCTAAGGGGGAGGTCTATGTTCCTATGTTCAGCAGTGGACGTTTTCTGACTGATGATGATGATGACAGTTCATTGCAACAGATTTTCTACATTTTATCTACATAAAACCTGCAAAGATTTGACCAACAGACATGTAAATTTAAAATTTGGACAAGTAATAACATTTTAAAAAACCGACTGCAAAATGTAGCCTATGACAATCCGGACGTGAAGCTAACGATACCCGTCATAGTCGGTCAAGCCGCTTAGGCTACAGGACGATACACCCCAAAAACCCTGCTTCTTGGGAAGTCGGGTAAAAAGACATTGGACTTTGAATAGAACACCTCTTCCAAGAATCGACGGACCGAGACCAGAAACCTGCCAAACCCGTTCAGTATTTAAAATGATACCTAATTAGATACATGTAGAATGGTCACAAAGATCTACTACATACAGGAAACCCAAAGTCGATTCTACCTGGGTTATTTATAAAGTAAAATAAAATTAAGCTTAGGCTTAGGCGCAGGCGCAGTGCTTTATCAAAAGTCTTAGTTGATTATGTAGCTTTCAGTGTTGCCAATTTCGTAATCTATTCTCCTCTCCATCTTACTTTCAGAATATACTGAAGTTATTAAGTTACACACACACACACACTCACACGTAAGATTGTCTTCTTTTTATATTTATAATTTTTTAATTTTTTTTTCTTTGTCTATTTCTTGGCATAGTAATAATGTAAATTCTAAATTAATGTTAATTACCTTAAATTTAACCTTATTTTGTTTTGGCATACTTATGTAGTAAATAGGAGAGCCCATTGGCTCCCGACACACAGTCTATGACTAGTTTGGGAGACTCTGGGATCAACAAATTAGTTGTAATTTTTGTAATGCCCAAATAAATTTGATTTAATTTGATTTGATTTATTTTTCCGGTTTCTATGGAAGTGACTCCTAGACCGTTGACTTTGAAACTTATTAAAGTAGATGGCAGTGGCAGAAAATGTAAGGCTAAAGATCGGGTTGAGCGGCGCGATGTCGTGCCTTGGGAGCGTGTCGTCCAGCAGTGGGTAAAGGTGAATGAAGGTATGGTGAAGATGATATGCACAAAAGGAGATCGATTTTTTACATTGATTGTGGACATCAAGCAAACTTTTATAAATAAAATAAAATAAATAAATAAATATTGGTGGACGTTTCTGACACAGCGCCATCTGGCCCCAAACTAAGCAAGCTTGTATTATGGGAACCAGATAACTGATAGAATACTTATTTTACTTTTTTTTTTTTTTGTAAATACATACATAGAATACATAGAAACACCCAGACAAAGAACAAACATCCATGTTCATCACACAAAATGTTTGTCCTGGGTGGGAATCGAACCCACAACCTATAGGTCAGAAGGCAGACATCCACCCACTGAACCAAAAGGCTAGTCAAATTATTATTTATTATTTTACACTATCAAATAGTTTACGTAAATCTTAGAATTTAAAATAGAAGCTTGAACTTAACCAATCGTGTAGTATAAAAAATGTGAAGGTACTATTTATATTAATTTATTTTTCGTATGTAATAATAATTAAGGTGGAGCGTTTCAAAAAGGGTATCAACAAACACCTCTCCGGAGGGTCTATTTTTGAATCGCTCGTATGATTTCGCACGAAAATTAACGCGAAATTAAAGATTTTCTATTGAATCAAAAATCGAATGGTTCAAAGCACTCGTTGCGTTAGCGAGTGATACGATTATTTCAAACATGCGACTTTTGCTTGGGATTTCGTTCGAAAGTCAGTATATCATATTTCGTGCGAAATATCAAACGAGCGATTCAAAAATCGAGTCCCTGGCTGACAAACCATCGACAAAGCCGCTAGTGTTGCAGGCGGTAGTTACTGCTTAAAATCATGTGGGCCATCTGCTCATCTGCTGTATTGAAAAATATATAAGAATGTAGGTAAATTTCTCTATTACTTACTATTCGGGACTCGGGACCCTAGTTTGTAATTACGCTATTTGCAAAGACTTATTTATAAGGAGAATTCTGTGGCTATTTGTGATTTTAATTTTATGGTGTCCTCAATAAAGACTTTATAAATATCTGCAAAGTTTTGGCGCAAAGCTTGAACCTTCCGCGAGGTTTTGGCGCATTCGATATTTGAAATTGTATAGCTGTCGCTCTGTTTCTCATGCGTGTAATAGAGAGAGTTAGTGAATTTTCTTAACTTTTTGATGAAATTAGCGTTTCGGGAGTAGTCTGCTATACCCCCTAGATCTTAACAAATTTTTTTCTTTTTGGTGTCAATGGTTTGGATAAACTATATTCTATGCTTCAATATATTGTTTTTTCAAAAAACGTTTATGGTTTGCTAACAACAACTACTTCTATTCGTCGTATTTTCGAGGCAATTTTTTTTTCTCTGTAAGTTCCTATAACAACGAAGATATTGCGAAATTTAAAAAAAAACAATCATTCAAGCATATTTTTTCACGGAGTAGATAGCATAAAAATAATAATTGAAATCTGATAACGTTTAGAGGTGTATATCAGACTACGCTTTTGTATGGACGATACGGCGGAATACTCTATTTTTAACTCATTTCCATAAGCTTACATTGGCGTCTATTATTTGTTGATTATTATAAAAATAACAAAGTAACAAGGAACGTTTGGTAAAGTACTCTGTATTGAAAAACTTCCATAAAATAGGTTACTTCTAAAAACTGGTATCACCGCTACACCGCACACTCTCACGCGCATCGAAGCCTCACACGCACACATGGAAACGCAGTGTAAACACATGCCCTACAGCAGACAGTCCAGTCTACAGACCCGACCGAAGCAGGTACAACCTCGCTCTACCGGTTAACGAACGAACGAACCTCAAACGAACTCTATTGTATTAAAAGCATAAACATGAAGCCTCTCGTGAACTAAAACTGTGTTTTACTGTGTTGTGTTTTATTCCGAAACATAGGTATGCGACGATTTCTTAAGTGCATAGCGGTACCACGGAACCAGATCTTCAATTTGACGTCCACGATATATCTGAGACATTATTTATATAGTTAATACATTGCAACTTGGAAGTCAAGTCGACGAATTCACCTTCAAGTTTTAGGTAAGTTATTTTGGATATTTTCATTAAAATTGTTTTGTTATCGTGTTAATTATAAGCTATGCTGATTGTAGAGTTATCTGGTTAATCTGCATTGGTATGTGTCGTAATCCTTTGTTTGAGTTTTCTATATTTTATATCAAAACAGTAAATAAGAACCCACAGATACTTTGACTTAATATACACTTTGTTAAACACCATAAGATATGCGAAAGTCAGTAAAGTAACAAACCTGAGAACCACGGCAAGGACCGCAGACCAACAAGAGAAAATAAGAGGACAATGTTATTCTCCCTTTCTTTCTCGTTTGTAGGACGGCGCTTGATGCCAACCAAGTTGTCACATATGTTAGCATAATACAGTTACTCTACATGTACCTACCTCTGTTTTTTGTCTGTCTGTTGGGTTCCCTTGTTCGGTCTGAAGGGTTACCCCTTTACGAAAACACGGCTCAATCAATTTTGATCAATTAGCAAAGAGATTACGTTTTTTTAATGCGACTGAGTGTCGAGGCGAGAATGCCGCTACCCTGATGGTAAACGTCACGCTTGCCCAAATTGTGTCCGCATACTATGTATTATATTTTTATCTTTTTGTGGTTTTGGCTTCTGTGCGCTTTGGGAAACTGTGAGCACAGTAAGTGTTGGAAAATAAATAAATAAATAAATAAATAAATAAAACAGTTCAGAAATTTGAAGTTCAATTTAAACAGTTCAAATCCATCCTGCGTTAGTTTATCTGAGATATTACATGTTTAGTATCTTTATGTATATTTTTTTGAATCGATATTGGTTATATCCTAGAAAATTTATGACCCACGGTTTTAATACTAGTTACAACAACAGTATATTATGTCGTAACTATTGTATGTAAAAAATATGACAAATGTTATTTGATGCTCGAAGGTATTCTGAATCAGTGAATCAATCACCAAGCGAGTCTCACAGTTCTCCGTGTCATAATGTATGGAATCTGCAATATTGTATTTTTTTGCCGATTGCCCAAGAAGGGTACTTAATGCTTTTGGGGTATGTAACGTATTTGTAATGTTCGCTTATTATTATTATTTATTATCTTATGAAAACCAACTTTTCATCGCCAATAAGTCGAACAGCACGCCGATCTACCGTTCAAGAGCTTCAAGAGCGTTAGTATAAGGCATATCCTTGATTAGTGGGAAAAGTAGGGGCTGAGAATTTACACTACCCTCATAACGTGGTTAGTTAAAGAGCCACCACAAAATTAATAATATGAATAGAAAATCCTTTTTACCCGACTACGAAAAAAGACGGTTATGATTTTGACCGTTATGTGTGTATGAATGTTCATATGAATGTTTGTACATCTGTTTCCACATTACTTATAAACTACTTGTCATTATTTGACAAATGAGGTATCTTTGGAAGCGACTTGAACGTCCGCTGGGCTATGTGACGTCACATTAAATTGAATATGGCGCTCTCTAAGGGACAAGGGGAAATAAACTCATGAACTAATAAACATTTTTTTTTTTAATGATGCCGTGTTGAGTATCAAATTAAAGAGCTTAATTAACACATTTCAAATATGTATATTGTTAGCCGTTTTTATAACAACCTGTTAAAAAATGAGTTTGGATGGATGGATGGTTTGGAAATGGGACATGACTTTTCGTGAGGATGTATAACGAGGCGTGCTCCAAAAAAAAAAAACAATATTTCTATAATACTCACTAGATGGCGGAATAGTCCTATCGTTTTACCTGTCATTGTCATTTCTGTCGAAATATTGTATGTTTATATTTTAAATCGTAAATTTTGGCTCCACACTTTGTGTATTTAGCCAGTGTCAACTATTGTAATATTTCAAATGAAGTCAAATACATAGTTACGTTACTTGAAATTGTCTAAATACACATGTCGAGCCAAAAAACACGAGAAAAAAAAAGGCACACGTACATTTTTTGTCTTTCATGTCTTGACAGTGACAGAAATAACTCAAGGTACATCTAACGCCTTCTATTGGGTACTTTTATAACCAGGATTTCTTATTTTTTGGAAAACGCCTCATTGTATAGTCGTGTTTTAGTTTTTTCAACCTATTTCTTGTTTGTAGCTTGTTATGAAATATAGCTAGACAGCGCTGTTTTTGAAAAACGTCCACCAAAACCTAGATGCGAAAATGGTTCAAAAAATTCTGACAAAAAAAAATATTATAAAAAGGGGGGGGGGGACATTTTTAGCTAGTACTAGCTGGTTATAAAAACAGTTATGATGGTAAACCATTCCAATCGTAAGAGGGTTTAATTAAATATTTACTCTATGATAAGTAAGTAAATAAGTAAATAATTAACACCCTTTTACCTCAGCAGAAGGGTTGGGTCAAAGAAACCAACGTAAAACAACAATTAGTAAAATACGTGTGATATAAGTAGTAGGTACTTACTTAACTTACTTTATTTTTTAAAAGGAAGATCCCATCAGATTTTATTTTTACTAAAATAATCTAAACTTAAATGTACAAACTAAAACTATAAACTATACTAAACTAAATAAGTACTTAAATAAATTACTTAGGTTTGTTAATATGACAACTGAGTTTTTTACTATTTAAGTATCATATTTTGTCTTCTAATGATGATTTAAACCACCTGAAGCAAATGAGAAACAACGATTACAAATCTTATTTCATTTTGTTTGTTTTACATTTAAAAATAAGTAAAGTAATTCACGTGTATATTTTATTGGTTACAAAATACCAAAACAGAAGTTACTAGAAAGCCCCAAAAAAGTTACCCGACACGCACAAATAATATGCAACTCTAAATAAATGTGCGAGATATTCGCTCCGCGAAAAATCACTTGAAATTAATTTAAAAAAAAAAACAGAGAATCAGCTTAATTGGCGGCTCGACCTAGGTACTGTTTTGTGGAAAGACGTTTTAGTATTCAAGGTCTTTCCTTAAGATGCACTAAAACAGAGAGAGTGGATTTTTACTTCAAAATATCATATGGAAACTATATTTATCACTACCATAAGACATTGGTCATGTTGGAATTCAATCACTTTAACTTGTCAAAGACAATTGCCATCTGATGCGTCACGCTCATTGATTGGTTTTGAATGACTCATAAGTACAAGGGAGTCTTGACGCCACCGTGAAAATAAAACATTTCGTAACTATCCATTATTTTTCACAATGTGTGATAATTAAACATCACATATTCACATAAAATATTTTTTACTTATATTTATACATTTGTAATGCCTTTTCAATTCATCATCATCATCGGCCAGCAGATGTCTACTGCCTGAAGAAGCACCACCCCCGGCACTAGGTGTCTCCACGCTTGGCAGGTGGCAAGGTTTTCGAACTTAGCAAATCCGCATAAAAAACATTATTTACATTATTTTTAGAAGTTAAACAACTACTACTACTACCACTACTACTATTACTACTAACTACTATTTTATATAGAAAATAGCGGTAGAAAAACTCGCAAACCCAGGAAGCTAAGAAATATAACAATAACCAGAAGTTTAAGTTTTTTGTCGTCTTTACAGCTGATGTCTACGACGCTTACGCAATCTTAAATTTATCGTTTTTATTCGCGTAGCATAGATTTTAGCCATGCTTATGTATTTGTATGCATGTTCCTTCTCTACTCTCTTGAGGTTGTGTTTTTTTTTCTTTGGTGTGTTCACGTTAATTATATTGTAAATGAGATTAATTATATATTTCGTACCTTTTTATTTTTTGATATAAAATAATTAACACATAATTATAGGGTTATTGGTAAATAACCAACAAGGCAGCTCGTAGGCAGCTTCCTTACATCATACTAACAACTTTTGTTCCAATATTTTTACAAAACTTTAAAAGTTAATATGTTTTTTTAATCCTTGTATTATTTTGGTGCAAATGTCAGCTCCTAAGCTTCACCCCGCGGTAATTCTCATTAAAAACTGCTTAATATTATAATTGACATTTGGAGCCCCAATTTAAACGTTTTTGTTTTGGGCACTGAGCACAGAATACTTACCACATGTGTAAATCGCCCAAGTGGTTTAAATCAATTGAGCCTTTCACATCGTGGTGTGAATCAGCACAGAGTAAATATATCTTCAACAGTTAAAAACCATGCGTGGCAATGCTCCTGACAGACGGACAAACGAACAACGAAGTGATACTATAAGGGTCTCTTTATTCCTTTTGAGATACGAAATCCTAGTAATGTTGAAAAAGCGCGAACGACATAGCCTAATTAGGGAAATGAGCTCAACCAAGTTGTTGTGAAAAGGGAACAATCAGATAGGGACCGATAGAGTTACTTTCAAATCAATATATTTTTATGTGATGTGAAGTGTAATTTAAAGAAAGGACGTACTAGACGTTACCTGAAAAACCTTAGGCGATTCATACCGCGGTGCGAAAGAGCCAATTAATTTAGAGCGCGTGGGCGATTCACACCGTGGTCCAAGCTAAATGTGATGAGGTATGAGACACCGCAGTACCCAATTTCAAATTCGATATTGCGTATCGTCTGGTGGGAACGCACTCGTATTTCAACTCTAGAGATTATTATTACAAAGATGGTATTGCATAACTAGCCTACGTAACAATAATTGTACTGCAATTATTATTAATTGTATTGGAATTATAAGAGATAGTTATTGAAAAGATGTTTATCGAATGGTACTGCGAATAACTGAATTGTGAAATCGCGTAATCTTGATTTGTATAATAATTACTTACACTTGCCATTTTTCAGCCTGCCTCATGAGCTGGGAAGGTTTTGGGGGAACCCGGGTTAGGGTTCAATTCCCGGTGGAACAGAAGTTTGAATGATACATTGAAAAATATGTTCTGTATTTTGATGTTAGTTGTTCGTGTCTTTGTGTGTTCCATGGCATCCCCGAAACAGTGACTTGAAACTTGACACCCTAGTAGGTGACAAGTGTTTTTTTTTTTGTTTGCATTTTTTTATATGTGATATTTTTGTTTAATGTTGTAAAATAGATAATCTCCATGCCGAAATCAAGGAACTTGTTTGGCTCCTTACGACATTCTTATTAAGGATGTCCGTTCAAATTAACGGTAAACAAGTCATAGCTTCTAATATGGAGGTTTGACTCACGGCTTTGCTCAAACAGGAAGGTCAAACACGTATAAAGAAATATCTTTTTGTTTCTTTATAAAACTCAATGTTCTGTTCGCTACATTTATTTTTTCTCGTTTTCCTTGCTATTCAGCGTCTATCCAGAAATATTATTTCAGGTCACTGGAGCCTACTTACAGCTGTTAAATTGTAATTCTCTGCAACAGCCTTTAAACCACTGCTGAGATATCGGCTACCCTTGAAGGGTGATTAGGCCATATCAACGACGCGGGCGCAGTGCGTGTTGGCGGATTCACAAACGCCATCGAATTTCTTCTCCGGAAATATGCAGATTTCCTCACGATGTTCTACTTCACCGAAAACCCAGCGGTATATCCGTACAAAAGTTCCATTGGAATATAAATCCTCCATCCGTATACGGTTCCTGTGCGGGCTCGCCCGGGCTCGAACCCGCGACACCACGATTGTCAGGCAAGTGCGCTTCTTCAGCTCCTACGACTTCAATTTTAATTACATTGAATTAATGTAGAATCCACTCACTAAGAACATGTAATTAAGCTAGTGGATATTCATTCGCACATTCCACTGCATTTTCCTCCGCGAATGAATTCTGATTTAAATATCTACCTTATTTTCAAATCAAAAGAAGTTGGTAAAGTGGATTGAGCACAGGCATTCTATTGTTCCATGTCAAAGTATTTTTTTAACCGACTTCCAAACAAAAAGAAGAGGCTCTTCAACGAAGAGTTCGACTGAATTCTAATGTTTTTTTTATGGTTGTTACCTCAGAACTCCGTCATGTACCTATGTGACAAAGATGTCCCTACAATCTGTTTTGGTCTCAAATCTTTCCTATTTCACTAACTACCTATCTGGCCTCTATTTCGCCCAAAGGTTGAGCATCGCAATACAACGTGGTAATGGGGCCAGCATTTTGGAAACAATCCCCACTGTTAGCGGTCTTTTAGACTAGTTTATTTTATTTAAATTATGTTTATCTTCTTTTCTGTAATCTTATTTAATTAGTTATATTAAACATACTTTGTAGTTAGTAGTTATTCTTACTCTAAATAATCGAAACTTCTGTAATGAATAAAACTGCTTCTCCTATGTGCCCTATGTGTCTCTATCTAATTCTCCTATGTGTCCAACAAACGATAAAGCAGGAAATCTTCGCTTGTACTTGAACTGGCCTCACACATCCTTCCAATAACTTCCATACAATATCTAGCGCGTAGTTTTTGCTTTACACATTACGAATGCAGCCCATAGCCTTACAGAGAGTCGCAGGACGTTGCCCCGCGCCTCTCCCTACTATATTATAATGACTACTCGCATGTAACCAGAGAGAATCAGTAGTTTTTACAGGGATATAAGAGTTCGTTGACATCTATTTTTGTTTTTTTGAAGATACAATCAATATTATATAGCTAAATTATAATCTAAACTTAAATATAACTAAAACTAGAAACAAAATTGAAATAAATACTTAAATAAATCAAATCTTCGTTAAAAGAAGACAATAATTGGGCAAACATTTTTGAAATAAAATTAATGATAGAAAAGTACTAAATTACTATACTAACCTACTTTCAAACTTACAACCGTACCGTTCAATGTACAATTAATTTTATTATTTTGATTTTGGTTCAATTATAACTAAATAAGTAAATTAAATCTAAAATATCTACAAATAAAAAAGTGCATATAAACTGAATACAATAACCGATACAATTGAACTTAATGTCAACTGCAAGTCTTTACACAGTATTATAAAATAAATTCTCTATTCGTTTGTCTGTCTGTCTGTATATCCGCTTACTCCTCCTAAACCACGCAACAGATTTTGATGGGTTTTCACCATCAGTTAGATCTTTTTTCACGGAAGGTTTATGTATTTCTTTTTTCTTCAAAATTTTTATTTTTTCTTAATTCGAAGCCGGAGCGGATCTCTTTTTTTAATATTTTGTTTATTTCTCCCTAATACATACATAGAATTTTTTCTAATTCTGCCAAACCGCATAACGGTTTGTAGGCAGAGTGTAACTCTAATTGTGAACATTGCTTAGGTAGATACTATGTACGCGTAGTAAAGTAATTATAACTAAGTGGTATTATATCAGTGGTAAGTAGTAGTATTATTATCTATGTTTCCTAATATTTATAACATGATTTAGTTATTATAATATTGGAATACTTACGAAAATAGCACGAGAGAACCTACTGTAATAAACAGTAGGTACAGTCGTGCCACTCTCGCTTCTTAACATTATATTCAAAAAAACGTCCCTAACTGTGATTTCTGACTGTTTTTTTTTTAAAATTTCGAACATTAAAATTGTATTTGTAATTATATGAAGAATGGATCAATGCAACGCAAGTAATTGTCGAACCGCACAAACTTCATTTTATTCTCGCAATGATATGTTCAATTATAAATACGAAAGTTAGTGAGTGTGTTTAAATGATTGTTCTCACTCAATTGCAACAACAGAATGGATTTGGATAAAATGTTAATTGATCTTGTTTGTTGTTGACATTTATTTGCACATAAATTTATTGTCCATCCCACGTGTCCTCCCAAAAAACTAAACCGCATGTAAAACCTCAAGGCGCAGCTATAGTAATATAAATACAAAGCTTGGGTAGCTTAAAACACAGAGTTTATAAGATTTTATTTACGATCTGACTTTATTAGCAGTTAGCAGTTTGATTATTTTAAAGCAATTGCATCTATTGTATTAAATACTATTTTCTTTAACTCATTTAAGGTGCAACGTTTCACTTATCGCGCGAAATACAAATTTTCTTGCGTTTTTTGTCATTTACAGCTTAATTACTCATCGTGGATTTATCGAAACCAATTTTGCGCCAATAAATAAGTTGTTTTAAGACATTACGGGTAAAATGAATACCTAGATAACATTGGTTTAGCTACAAATTTCAATAAGCTGATTTTCATCTTGGTTTTTGGTTTAGTGGGAAATGTACTCATACTAGCTTTCAACTTGAATTTTTGGTTGGTGTAATTTCTTGAAACAATTTATTTATTATCGCAAAATTCGTTTTCATGAACCTACGATGAGTAATTAAGCTGTAATTGACATAAAACGCAAGAAAATTTGAATTTCGCGCGCCGAGCGAAACGTTGCACCTTAATTACATACACTTAGCTTTTGTTAGGAGAAGAACTAGCAATTTTCCAATGTATATTAGCAAGGTTAGTTCCATTTTCAATCAACCTTTGTCCGCAAAGACAATAATACCGTGCAAGTTATAGTACTTCCCCTCGACCAGCCACGCCACATAACAACGTATTATATGAAAACACGTACAGAGTTCTTTGGTAGCCTGTCAAAGTTAATAATGAAGTTTTTTTAGAAAAAAAAATTGTCATTTTGTTCTTTTATGCTTATTGCAGATTATTAATAACAAAAAAAAAACGACCGCAAAATGGTTTTACGCTATCTCAAACCGAATTTATAAAAGAAGAAAGAAGAATCCAAGCCATAAAATAATACACCTCACTTGTACGTCCTGTAGCCTAAACGGCTCGACCGATTTTGATGAGTGAGGTGTCGTGGGAGTCCTCTTTACGTCCAGAGTGTCATAGACTACAAATATTGTAGTCGGGTGTTTTGTTTTTCCTTAAATCATATTACTCGTTCGATGGAACTCCTGTTTTTTTTTCAGCGACTCTTGGCTAAGATTGTGATAACTTACTGTCAGTTAGCTACTGTAATTTCGACTGTTTATTGTTTATAGATCACTCTAATATTATAAAGGCTCCTCAACGGCTGAACAGATGGTACTGAATACCCGAATACTGAAACGTTTGTTAACTTTGACGAGCTGCCTTTGTCACTTTCTTAGTGCCAGACAAACGCAGCATTAGAATGAATCTGTTGTCAAAGTTAACAAGCGTTTCAGTATTCGGGGGTGAGGTAGCTATTAGGCTATTACCCTGGATTAACACATGGGCTAATTTTTCTTTCGGTTATTTACGATAGCGGGTGAAACCGCAGGGCGCTGCAAGTGTTTAATATATACGTTATTATTTAGGTGTAATATACATTAGTTTTACTATTGAACTGTTATCCATACCTCGTGAAACTCGACCTGAATTCTTGATTAGGGAACCGCTGCGATGACTGTCCATCACGTACCGTAAATATTATAATTTGACACACTAGTACCAATATCACAATAAAATTAATACACTGACCATAACAGAGAACAAAAATAAATGTGGAGCAGTTTTGCTGCACCATGAGCAAGAAAGGAGTTTGCACTCTCTTTGTTGAGTCTCTGTTATTTGACTTCATCGAATTTTGCTGAAACATTTATATAATAGCAAGTACAATCGACAAGCTAACGAATAAAGCAATTTTTTTTTTTTGTCTCTGTTAAATTTTGGCTCCATACATAGTTTTTTTAATGGAACTTGGTGACGAGACGAGCAATTCGCTCACCTGATGACCAAACTGAGAGACAAAGCTACTTCCTATATTCGGTAGATGGCGTTGATCAATTTTTGTGCATTTTTTGACGTTTTGTACGGTCTGACAGTTGTAATGTAGGGAGTTCTGAATCGCGCAAGCGAAGTTTTTTACTCGAGATGAACGTATTAATTTTCATACTTCGAAGCTCTATGGGTCCTGATGCGACTGCGGCTATATTCCTTTGAATTATAATATTAGTTAGGATTGGGATTAGGAAGGAAGTTTTAGGATTAGGGTAGTGTGATTGCAGAACAAAACAATGTCTCAGCTATGACTGACACATGTTTTTGATGGCAAGAATTTCAGTCATGTCCAGGCCAAATCATGCTTCATAAAGTGGTGGAAGCTTTACTGGAAGGATGACTTTTGTTTATTGAAATAATATCATATCATCATTTACAAATTGTATCCTCGCTTATTTTTGTAATTCATAATCCCATATTGATAAAAAAGTTAAAGGATCACCTCCGAGGTATGCTTATATTGAGAATTAATAAATAATTTTAGAAAATTACAATGAATTTCAATACCAATAAAGCAAAAGGTTTTCCATAAGTATTCTGGAGTATGGAACAAAAAAATTTAAATCAAAACATTAAAATACAGGTACATTTAGAACCTTCTTTTGAAGATCCGCTTTGAATGTCTTGCGGTAGACATTTTTAGATCTATCAAAACGGCTGTTAGGGTTTCTAAACATGGCCCGACCTGACATCGTGTGAAAGGGACAGCTAGATTTGAATTTCACGGGAGCAAAAGAAACAAACTATTAAGGTTATAGCTTCTCCCTTTCGCTTCCCCAGAAACTTATATATAGCCATCTCTTTCAAGCGATGTCGGGTCGGGCCATGTGTAGACACCCTTAATAAGAACATACAACCAAAAGGTTGGCGCCAGTAAACGCAGAAAAAGAAAATTCACTGGCTGACGCTTAGCTCGGCCATTTTAAATCAAAATGAAAAAAAAAAACATTTTACAGAAAATAATATAAATAGAGGTAATATGTATGTTTATAACTAGCATCTTCCGAGAATCGAAGACGAACTATACGCATCGATCGACCAACTGGTCTATTCCGTTATTTCCCACAAATCAAGTCGCATACTAAGACTGCTCTTCCAACGTTCACACAAATATCATCTTTCTGTTTATAAACTTACAAGTGGAATTAAGGTGCATTCGATAAGGCATTTTTGACATTTTAAACTGTCTACACCTACTAGTCGAGCGTCTGACGATATGATAATTAAAAACTTGATTTCATTTCATGGAAAGACAAAATAATAACTACAAAGATTTTGCGATATTTCAAATAAATCTAACCTGTAAGCTTAGTTTTCACGGCGTAGACAACCATATTAAAAAAAAACATTAAAATCAAATTTTAATATTCAGGGGTAGGAAACCGTTGGCGCTATTTGTATGCATATATAAGTAGGCGTTATACTCTAATCCTCGATCTTAATCTCTGTTTATGCTAATACTCATGAGGTCACACATTTGAAATGGCTGCTAAATATAAGTTTTACTGGACACAATAATTGCTTAGACAAATTTACACTTGCCCTAGAAGTCGACGGAATTGCAAACATTTAAGCATTAACTAGCATAAATCCTTTTTAGTTGTACGGCTGTTCGTACATCAGGTAACCACAGTATCGGATACTTGATGGCGACTCGAGTAGCCATAGAATTCCGAATTCCACTACGCTTGAATGAAGCTTCGTACACGAATATATCAATGCTTAGGCTCGGTCACAGCAAAACTATTTGCAAGCCATCTTCGTTGTGGGCGTGGAACTAGTACCTGGGCCCGTACCGTGAGGTGCTTATTGCGATGATTGTTAGGCTCAGCTGACAACGCTGCGCAACCACACACCTTATCGCGCCGCAATACGGTTCATGGTCGAGCAGCGTCATCGGGTGAACCTAACAATCATCGCAATAAGCACCTCACGGTACGGGCCCTGGTAATGAGCTTGAGCATTTCGTTTATCTTTGATCTTAAATGGGTTATCAATCTGTTCGTTGTGTAGTAGGCTAAATAGTTTAGGTAAGTAGTTTGTGTTGTTTAGTTAATAAATTAATTTTATGAAAAGTGCGGTAACTAAGTACGTGTACAAATTGTGCATTGCATACTGGTCCACATGTAATACGTTTGCCCCCGTAACGGACTTGAACAGCAGATGGATTTGGAGTGGCTGCTGGCTCTATTTTTTAATCGCTCGCATGATCTCGCACGAAAATATCACGCGAATTGAAAGATTTTTAGTTTCTAGCGTTAGCGAGTGATATGATTATTTCAAAAATGCTACTTTTGTTTGGAATTTTGTTCTAAATTCAGTCGTTTCGCATGATATTTTCGTGCGAAATATCTTGGAAATATACGAGTGATTAAAAAAATGGAACCCCTGGTCCTTAATGCCTGTGACGTCTGTCGTCCAAAACCACAAGAGTCGCGAATTACTAAAAATTCTCGAGCCAGTGACCTGTGTGTGTCGCCTTATGTACGATCAGTACGCATTTAAAACCGTCTGTAGATGTGAATGAGTCACAAATAAGTGAAAACTCATTCATCGATTTTGAGTACTTAGACAGTAAGTAATTATTTACCTACAACAAGACTTCGCTTTCATTTACTTACTTTGTAAGTAGTTCTCTGCCCATTTGCTAAAGACCGCTTCCTCCTTTCTATTCTGTAGCTTCTGACAACATCTCACTTCCTGGTTACAAGTAACCTAACAACAAATAACGGTTTACGATACATAAGCACACGCATACAAGATGTTGATTTGTAAACGTTTAATATTAAAAGATTTACTGCTAAAACCAAATTTGTAAAAAATATAAAACAAAATTTACAAATTTACTCATTGTGCTATTTTTTTATTTATTTTTTATGTTACTCGGTGACGAGACGAGCAAGTCGCTCACCTGATGTTAAGCGTCACGCTTGCCCATCACAGTTCAGTGCCACTCAGAATTTTGAACTTCAACAGTTCAAAATTATGCGCTCTGCGTTAATGCAATGCATTGCGCTCGTCACCCTGAGATGTTAATGTTAAATCTCTGTATGCCCAGTGATTACACTGGAAACAGCGTGCAAGCAGTAATGCTTGCACACTACTACTTGGCGGTTGAATAACTAGCAAAGGTTTGGTACTTCCCCAGGCGGACTCTGCAAGAGAGTCCTACCACTACAAAAACTGCCAGAGCCGGACGGTTTTGTTTATCAGACGCCTTTACATAAAAAAACAAATGCCATTGCCACCATGACCCATCCCCATTACAGTCTAGTAAATTCTGATAATTTCGCGTCTTTTATGGGTACGTCAATTTGAGTTGAGAAAACATGTGATCCTATATAACTAACCGAAAGTTTTAAAACATAACATAGGGCATTAGGGTTTATACCAAGTGATTTATGATCGTACGGATCCAAATAAACAACACCAAATGTACGTATGCTGTATTATTTCCCATTCTAAGCTATCCACTATCCAATGAGATCACTACATGTAAGATAATCAGTGAAGTAACGTATGCGGTCAGCATTCTGGGACCCTATTCGGAGAAATGACATTTTATCTCGGTCACTGTCTCTCTAATTTACAATTTAATGGGAGTGAGAGTGACCGAGATAAAATGACATATCTCCGAATAGGGTCCCTGATAGGATATTGAATAAATGGTTGTCATTGTAATTGTAAGTGAAGCTACAGTGTAGGTATGTGACCAATTATAACAGCTAATAGTTCTCGCCGAACTGAGACCTCGCGACCTCTATATCTTCACAACCCCTGCACCGATTCAGCTCATATTTGAACTCAAAAATTGTATTGAAATGAACTACTTGCCTACAAAATTTCATGACGATCGAATCATTGGTTCGCAAGTTATCATCGGACAAATATACAAACATACATACCATTACTATACCGATTTGTCCGAGTAAACTCTGAGACCTTCGCTTCGCTCGGTCAATAATTCCGTTACTTTATAGTTGACCTGCCTGATTTGAACCCTAGTGTCTTATTCTCGGTTATCAAAAGGCAATCAGTCAAGTTTGCAATTTATTATATTCCTATCTATTGTCAGAGTTGTGGATATTAAAGTTTCTTTGCTATTAGTAAGTACACTCTATAAGTAAATATTTTTTCGTATAAAACTTTTTTTTCTATTATAACTAATTCTAAAAATAGACGTAACGGCTCTAGACCATTACGTCCATTACATCGAATGTCTAGTTTTATGTCAATTTCGTTACAATTTTGGTAGGCATGCTTATCTTATTCATGACGAAAATATTTGAATAGAGTCCCGGGCGTCTTTATTTTAGTAATTTTTTTGTTTTGCTACTCTTCCAAATTATTTGATAAAAAAATTAAACTCTTTGAGAAATACTTTGGCAAGTAAATATAATTATTTTGATCCTGTTTTAAGGCAGGGTAATGTTTTTTGGATGTATATGAGTAGAGTGATTTATTATTACCTACTGTAGCCTAAAGGCTTCTACAAACAGAACGCGACATGCTCAGAAAATCTACCTTATTATGAATCGTGATCACATCGCATGTGGTCGTTATCACGTGCCATTTGCCATCCTACTCGGACCAACTTACTCGCAGTATACTCGTTCCCGCTCGCGCACGATTACTATCACAATAAGAGACTTCCCTGGCAGGACTTGAGCGACCGGTGTCAGCAGTGTCGTAGTTTACTCCGCGAGTTTTATTGAAAGCATCGCCATCGGTATACATTCTCACTTCGTACAATTCTCTATTAACACAAATTATCAATTTGTGTAATGGGCGATTGGTACAATTACCCGCGGCCACGCTATGTTCCTCACGCTGCTCCTCGCGTTGCGCAAATATTCACATAAACGCGAGAAAAGCGGCCACACATCCTCGCTCTCCTCGCGAGGCTCTCCTCGCGCCTCTCAACGCGCTATTGATCCCTCTTGCGACTTTGGCCTCTATCTCTAACAAAACAAAATCGAGAGCGGCAGGCGAGGCGAGGAGCATAACTAGCGGCAGGAGGAGTAAGTGGCCACGGTGGCCACGCTACTCGTATCTCTGCCTACCTCGCCACTCGTCCAGTATATGACCGCAGCATTCGATTTTGAAGTGCGAGGTTTAATTAGATTCTTCTTCATGTCCGGAATGTCACATTTACAATCGGGTGTTTTGTTTTCGTGTTTTTAGTAAAATACTTGTTTTTTATCAGTTCTATCTGATGTTAATCAAATCTATTGCACACGCTAGAGTGCTATATGTCCAATATACAAGTTATACTAGAGTTATTAAGAAACGACCGGAAGATAGAATGGACACAAGGACGACTTGTAATATGGACACTATTACCTATAGTACGATACAGGGTTATACAAAACATTGTATATTTGCCCGTCGATAACTTGAGAACCGTTGATCCCGAGATTCCGTTCATGAGATTTTGTAGGCAAGTAGTTAATTTCAATAAAAAAAATAAGTTCAAATATGAGCAACATCTAGTCAGGTCCATGAGTTTTGAGTTGTAGGGTCGCAAGTTCTCAATTCAATACGAACTGCCGGTAGTAATTGGCTTTAAGAGCTATGTGTAGTATATTTTCACGTTGGTAGAGGGTGTATCAAAAAACTCGTCAGTTTGTGATGTAGAAAGTCGAGACAAAGGTGGACCACATCGAATCACGATTTATTTGCGTAACTCGAGTCGTGTTATAAATGACAGACAGCTGCCGGGGGCTAGTACCTAATTCACGTAGTGTATTTGAGTGACTTAACTAGGTAGAGCGAAACATAAAGGTGGGTTTAGACCAAGCGAACGAATGCTCATTCTATCCCCACTCTATTTTTTGTTCGTGAAATCAGAAACAGAGACAGAGCAATCTTTCGTAGTTCTATCTTCGTTCGCGGCGATTCTATGAAAATTGTAGAAAATTATTAAGAATGCTCGCTACCTTTATGTAAAGTTCGCACGAGAGCGCGAACTTTTGCCTAAAGTATTCTTTCGAGTTCGAACGTGCTCGCTCCTTGGAGCGGTCTCTTTAAAGCGTTCTTGTTTTCTAGCGACTTGACCGATAATTACTTTTTGCTTGTTGGTATTCTTTTGTTGTAAATGATGCAAGCGAGTTATTGTTTACACCAAAAAAGCAATAAACAATGACGCTCTCTTTTGTTCTAGCTAAAGTTCTATGTTCGTTATTCGTTTGGTCTAACCACAGATCACACTAGATACCGCATTACGAGATTCGTTGTTCCTATAAAAAGTCATCAATGTTTGAGGAAGGCGCGGATCGCGGGGAGTGCGACCAAGCGTTCTCATTGGCTAGCTCAAGGCTACGCCTACTCGCGCCTAACAATCAACCAATAGGAGTCATTTCGTATGTGTATTTTGACAGATGCGTGATGCGCTTCGAGCGTCCTGAATGCAGAATCTAGAGTGTGATCTGTGGGTCTAACAAAACCCAAATCAAGAAAAGTTTTAGAAAGTCATAGTCGTCTGCCTGATAGTAAACGGTAGATGCAATGTAATTACACGAACATAATAATTATACAGGGTTTTTGGCAACTAACGCACAACCTCTCGTAGGGGTGGTGTTATTGTGATTAGCAATTAGGTATTAGACGAATTACGGATCTGAGATAGGTAGAATAATTTGCATGCCGCTTACTGCGGAAATTCTGATCACGGCCGCAGGGAAAGCGTTACTTTCTCAAAGTAATACGCCCATAAAATATACTAGTGTACTTAGGTTATAGGATTTTAATGAAAACTGAGCAGTTTTTATGGAATACCACCCGTCTATTTCCTATGCTTTCACCAGCACTTATCTTAATTTGTATAAATTATTGTATTTACATTTCAGCTTCCATATTTAGTTGGCTTAGAAGCAAGCCTCGGCCTTCAGGCTTGCAAATGTACAGAGTTTCATCACCTTTTCATTCGTTTAAGGGTAAAGTTCCTAAATAGTACATTACTATTAGTACTCACGGGATTGTCGGGATATCTCACGATTTAAGTTTTTTTTTAGTTTTTAGTAAACAACCACGATAGTAGTCAAGCAAGGCAAGACGAGGTCGCGCGCGTTTCACGCTTACCATTCCTTGATAACGGTCACCGAATTTGATCGAAACTATAGTCGGAATAAGCGACTCAATTTAACGTGAGTATTTCCGTTTTATTAAAACAAAATGAATCAAGAGTTTCTAAAAAGTTACAGTTAAGTTACTGGGTGTTGTGATGAACGTCGCACATATTCTAGGATATTATTATGAACAATTTTACTATAAGGCCGACTCTGAAATAAAAAAAACAGTTGTTGCTCATCAATCAAAAATTCAATCACCCTTAACAAAATGTATGGAAAAGTAGTTTTTTTTTCGCGTTTGTATATGGTTGGTCTCGTAGTAAAAGTTATTTATAAGGACGAGAACAATGACAACCTATTTTTTTTTTTGTTGCTATGTGACGAGACGTGCATGTCGCTAACCTGATGCTAAACTTCACGCTTGCCCTTAACAGTTCAATGCCAGAATTTTGGACTTCAACAGCTTAAAACTATGAGCTGCAATGAACTGCGTTCGTCCCCCTGAGATATTAAATCTCTTTAATCCCAGTAATTACGCTAAAAACGTTGCCCTTCAATCCAGAACAGTAATGTGTGGACACTACTGAACCGTTGAATAGCTGGCGAAATTATGGTACTTCCCCAGGCGGACTCTGCAGAAGAGCCCTTCCACTAAAGAAAAATAAGTACTATGTCTCTCGCTCATCAAAACATAGTATTTAGTGTAGTTTAGAGTATATTTGTGTCACATAATTTCCATTATTGCACACCCCGTCATGTACTACTTCTACAATCCTTTCCATCCTAAGGTTGCCTGGAAGAGATCGCTTTCAACGATAAGGTCGCCATTTGTTATACTAGCTAAAATGTTTTGTATTCTGTCCTACTATGTACGATCTGGTGTGAACAATAAAGAGTTTATCTATCTATCTATCTATCAAAACACAGAGTATAAGGGAGTCCTATGCAAAATTTCATGCTTCTGGACCCACCGATTTAGGCTGTGCATTGTCTGTCAGTCAGTCATTAGAAATCTACGTGAGCGTATAGTAAGATTTTGCTAATGGGACTTCTTTTAGAGATCAATAGTAATGAAAAGGCTCGCGTACATTTGGGTCAAGGGTCAGATGCAGAAGACAGTCATCGTGGACATGGCGCGCTTTTTCAGGAGATTCCTCACTCTGCAAATCCTAACCACCGGAAGCTTGGGCCCTGCTCCGCTGCCAGGAGCCGTTTAGGTTTTTTATCTAAGCCTAGGGTACCGGCTCGCCGGCAAATCAATTCGATTTTAAACAAAACACAGTGGCAGTGGTTACCTCCTGAAACCTGAACGGGTTGAGCTTTATTTAATCATCAATATACTTATGTCTCGCCGCTCATTATCGAACTCATTATAATTATTATTATTATAATATATGCAACCTTGCCTTGGAGAGAGGCGACCAAGGCGACACGAGTGTTGGAAACAATGAGGTGTGGGCACGATGCCGTTTTTGCTTTCGTTTGTGGGTGCAAACTGTGAACTGATGTAATTTCTATTTCAGTAGCATTATTACATCTTCGTCCGTCATTTTTTAATAGTGCGATCCAAAATACAAAGATGACTTGCAGGGCTAGCACCATGACAAAATCTTCTCTACTCTATATGTCGTAAAAAATAAGACAGACGTTTACATAATCTTAGCCATGTCCTGTTCTTGCATAACAAAAAGATTTTGTCGCGGTGCGCATGCTAGCACTGCAGGCGACACTCCTGGGCGCGCGCAGAAGGAACGTCCTACTGCGAAGTTTTGGCGCAATAGGTATTTGAATTGTATTGCTGTCGCTCTGTTCCCCATATGTGCGATAGAGAGAGCTAGTGAATTTTACATATTTTGTTGATGCTTTTTTTTATGTGGCTTCATTGGATAGCTGATAGGTTTTTTTTTCGAAATATATTTTTGGTATTAAAATAATTATACATTTTGTCGTCATAATTTAAGCGAAAAAAAAACATTTCTTTGGGTGCCAATACGAAAATATTGCGATAATAAAAAAAAAATATAAGTAAGCATAGTTTATTTATTATGATAAATAATTTAATAGCTGATAGGTTTTATTTTTGCGAAATGTTTTTTTTTTGTTTTGGTGTTAAAATAATTCTACATTTTTTCGTCAGAATTTAAGCGAAAAAAAACATTTCATTGGGTGCCAATACGAAAATATTGCGACAATTAAAAAAAAACTATAAGTATTAAGCATAGTTTATTTATTATGGATTTTTTGTATCGTTGAACTTTCGACGGATTCTTTCTCATTTGAAACCGCGTAATATTCTTGTCATTTTGGCGTTTTTGTTTTTATTTTAGAGTATTTTTATTATAGAAACATAATTATGCAAAGCAGTACTGAGTTTTACAAGGACGGTCAGAGTCCGTAACAGGCACTGCGTTCCATCACACATATAGAAGACGTGGGCCAAAAGGTGGATAGACTTTGCACTTGGCGGGTCATGTGGCATGTTTGCATCCAGATCTGTGGGTCAAGAAGTATACTGAGTCTTACAAGGACGGTCAGAGACCATAACTGGCAATGCGTTCCATCACACGCATAGTAGACGTGGGTCAAAAAGCCGATAGATTTGAGACTTGGCAGGTCATGTGGCATGTATGAAATGGTCAAGTCTATGGGTCTATGGGTCAAGGTTGTCGCACACTGGGTTCCCGATGGGAAACGCAGCCAGCAGTAGGGCAGCATTTTTTATTAAATATATCCAATATGAAAAATAAAATAAATAGATGCATAGATCTTTGCAATATTGTTGCCACTTGTAGTCTTCTTTTTTATATTTGACAGAATCAGGGCAATTTTCGTTTTGAAGTCTACCATTTCAAAAGCGTTAAATTTTTTTTTGTTTTTGTTCAACCAGCTTTGTTATTTTAAAGTCTTTAAAGTTTTAAAGTCCTTATTCAAAGTCAAGGATTGAGTTTCAGAACTCACACTGCCGCACGCCGACGCCGTGGCCTTTTGAATTTTAACTCCATGAAAAATTGGGGTGTTTGAATAGCTGGTGTTAAATGAACTGTGGTATTCTACGATTTTACATATACAGCATTTTTATAAAATAATTTTAATTACTCTAATGTTTGAGTATTCTACATTTGTTATAAATCACACTTCTTACTTATATAAGTCAATGCGAATACAGTATATTTAATTATGCTAAAACTTTGTTCATAGACCAATAGTTGCGTACAACCCCTTATACATACATCATATATTTATAATGCACTTGCATGAGGCGCAATCCTATAGAACATCTGTTGTAATCTGTGACTTTAAAGACAGTTGTTTTTTTATCCGACTAAGGCAAGAATTGTCTTTTCTTTCGTCATTGGACTAAGGGATGATTTTTTAATCGTCAGATAGCTGTTAGCTGAGGAATATAGCGGTTGTAATGTATATCATAATAGTTTGCCTAATTTTATTAAATTTATACATACTTTTTCTTTTTAACCGACTACGAGAAAAGAAGGATTATGAGTTTGGCAGTTTATATCTGTAAGTATGTTGTGTATAAGTGACTTAATTGTTATTTATGGCCGATAAATTTTATATTACTGATTTCGGAAAAACACAAAAAAAACGTGGTGCCATGCTAAGGCCTACAGAGTTGTGTTCCAGTATATACAACTTATATAATCTAGGTCAAAATGACAATTTACTTACAGGAAATAGAATCTTGCATCTCCATTCAGCTCGAACGGACGAAGTAACTAAGCGTGACCAAATAAAAACAGCTGTTAAACGCGAGAATAATTTTATCTTCATCTATTGTCGCGATCTTCATACTTCGCTGCTTTTTCAATGTCGAGTTTAAATCCGCAGATAATTTTAACGAGGAATCCAGGAAAGAAAGTAACTCAGTTACCTGTCATGTGGTTAGTTATTAAACTATAAATTTTATCCGTAGTTAATGTTAGAAATTCTTTTACGAACTAAGAACTGTAACTGTCTGGGCTTGCAGTATTTTGTACAGATTTTAATAGTGATTTCAAAAACTTAAACTGTACTGAGCCCGTACCGTGAGATCCTTATTGCGATGATTGTTATGTTGAGCCGCCGATGCTGCGCGACCGTGAAGCTTATCGCGCGGTGATACGTAGCACGGTCGTCGGCAGCTGAACCTAAAAATCATCGCAATAAGGAGATCGTGGTACGGGCCCTGGTCTTAAACCTTTATTTATATTATGAAAGAAATAGTTTACCGTTTTCTGCTTCTGTGGCGGCAACGCAACGCCCAATTTTCACACAACTTTTGATCTAACTATGTATAGGTAAAACCCTGTTTTGTTTTACTTTGTTCCACAAATCAGTTTCATAAATCATACCGTTAAGAAAAATATAATTTAAATAAAGATCGTTTTTTACGCTTTTTTTTTTTGTTATTTTTTTGTTTTTACGATGCCAAAAATAAAATATCATATTTAAATAAATGATTGAGTAAAATAAAAATAGAACACTAGAACTTGAAAAATTATTCGAACATTGCCAATGATCGATAAATGCCTGTTTATTTATTTTTTAATTCCTACTAAGTAAGTTTTTTTTTCTCTTCATATTGTCGAAAATGCGGTCTAGTACTCAACTATTCAGCTATAAACGCTCCTTATGAATTGCTGTGCAGCCATCAGAGCAAAAGTGATGTGATCTGCATTCAATTGAGTGACATGATCTACGCTTGCCAAGTTCACCTTTAGACTGAACTTACACGACCGGACGCTTGTGCCAGATAACTGAAAGCCGCCCGAGTGACTGCCAATCATGCATTGAGCAACTAGGACACCCTGTCAATAAAGTTATTGGACTCAAAAATGAACCTTACAATAACCACAAATGGTATAAATTCGGCCACAGTAGAGGTTGTTGATATTGAACCGTGTTGGTGCAGCTTACAACAGAAAGTGGGCTTATCTCTACCACTTTGCGACCACTTGATTGAAAAAACTTGTCGGCGAAAAGTCAAGTGTCGTTGACCTTTCACTTTACCAGTAGGTTACGATAGCTGTTATTATTGTGTTTTAAACTTTTATATCTTTGAGTGAAGTAAAGATTTGTCAAAAAGATATAGATAGGGTTACCAGATGTCCAGAATTTTAGCCCTATATCAGGGAACAGGAAAAATTTGTGCCTGTAATTTTTAAAATGGTATAAAATTTATGAAATCGTAATTATAATATTTATTAAATATTGGAGAATAATAAATATTCAGAGTAAAATCCGTAGTACCATGAGAAGCAGCCAATTTATTGTAATGATAGCTTAAATAACAGAACCGTTATTTTGTCGTTGCTATGATACCACATAAGTTTAATACTCTAACATTAAACAGTTTAATAAAAAAAAAAACTCAACAATAAAGAAAATCGTGGTAAATTTCACGTGAGTATGTGAGTGAGTGAGTATCTCAAATGACTTAGTACATAACTAAGTAATTTGAGTATACTGTTTGACGTTATATATTATTCAACTTTATTATAATTATTTAATCCAACTTTTTCAATATTAATCCAAGTTTTCTGCCCATCAAGATTAAAATGAACCGGACTGCAGGCTGTTCTACAATATTCACACTTTCGCTAACAACGTTGTAAAATACAAATTAGCCTTTTCAATTCAATTCAATTCATATATTTCTCAAATATGGGTACACACAGTACACTTATGAATGTCAGTTTTGGTACAAAATGTATATTATTAATACTACAATAACATAAAATTAAAAATAATCAAAAATGTCAGCATAATAAAACAATAAAAAATATAATAATAATTTCAATAACAATAATAATAATAATTTCAATTTGAATTTTAACTTAAAAATATTATCACTATCTGTCATCTTTACATATAGCATTCAATTTATGCAGAGAGTCTTTATCACAGGTGAAGTCATTAATTTCATAATATGCTTTCTCCATTAGAAAGCCCTTAACTATTTCTTCAAATTGTGTGTCATTTTTATTCGTCAGTGTATCAGGCAGTAGATTATAGAAGAATATACTATTTTTAATGAAGGAATTGGCAGTTTTAGCAAGTCTAGTTTTAGGTAGAACAAGTTTAGACTTGTTCCTTGTCGGGTAGTTGTGAACATCACTTTGTTTTTTGTACCTGTGAATGTTCCTACGAGCGTACATTATATTTAAAAAAATATATAAACTTGGCAATGTTAGGATCTTTACCTGTGCAAAAACTTCTCTAAGAGATTCTCTATAGCCTAGCCTATAGATAGCCCTAACAGCACGCTTTTGCAGGACAAATATACTTTTTACATCAGCTGCATTACCCCAAATCAATAATCTGTACGACATAACTGAGTGAAAATAACTAAAGTACACAATTCTTGCAGTTGCAACATCTGAAAGTTCTCTAATTTTCCGCACCGCATAAGCTGCAGAACTCAGTTTACCTGATAACTCCTTGATATGAGCTCCCCACTGGAGTTTACTGTCCAAGGTGATGCCAAGAAACTTCGTAGTTGCTGATAAATTAAGAGTCTCATTATTAACACATATAATATTAGGTAGGGAAGGATTATTTGTCAAAGTAAATTTTACACATTTAGTTTTTTTTGGATTTAGCTTTAAGTTGTTTACGCTAAACCACCTATCAATTAAGCTGATAGACATATTAATTTGTGACACATCCAGTTTTTTTCTATTTATTTTAAATAACAGAGATGTGTCGTCAGCAAACAAAGTAATATCACAATGCTTACGTGCTAGAAAAGGTAGATCATTGACATAAACTTTAAAAAAGAAAGGGCCAAAGATTGATCCTTGTGGGACTCCTATAGAGACATTAGCTGCATTTGATAGGACCCCATCAATATCAACAGTTTGAGTTCTGTCACGAAGGTATGATTTTACAAACTGCAGAGCATCATCAGTTAGTCCGTAATGTGATAGTTTGTCAAGCAGAATTTCGTGGCTAACACAATCGAAAGCCTTTGATAGGTCACAAAAAATGCCTATACAATCATGATGGGATTCCCAAGCCTCATAGACGTTTTCTAAGAGGTTGCAAGCCGCATCAATGGTTGAGCAACCCTTCGAAAATCCGAATTGCTTACTATAAAATAGATTATTAATGTTGAAGTAAGACGTCAGTTGAGTCAGCATTATTTTTTCAAATATTTTACTAAGGCATGGTAGAATTGAAATCGGTCTGAAGTTACTAGGATCACTTTTTTTGCCATTCTTAAACAAAGGAATTACTTTACTGCATTTCATAAGGTTTGGAAACTCATTGCTGTCCACACAGCAATTAAAAATATGAGACAGATATGGAGCTAACGTTTCAATGATTTCCCCGATAAACTTTACTGGTCACAAAAACGAATCAAATTACAATTAATGAATTATCACCGTAATTATTAGTATCAACAAGAAAGGTAACAAAGCTGCTATAGTATTCGAGGTAAAACGTATCGGCCATGCTAATCCGAAAGGGGTGTTTGTGTACTTCTCAGTATGAACAACATTATTATTTATTTATTTTCCAATGCTTACTGTGCCCAAAGCGCACAGAAGCCAAAATCACAAAAAGATAAAAATATATATAGTATGCGGACACAATAAAGTACCTAGTGGAAAAACTAAAGTAACTAGTGGTGGTAGTTTATAATGGAAAAATCCTTAGACATTACAAAAAGCATATAATGCTAATTCACTAACGACGAAATTAATCATTATAATTATCAGCCTGAAGACGTCCACTGCTGAACAAAGAACCTAAATTAGTACTCACGGGATATTTACCACAATTTCCGTTATTTTTGAGTTCCCGATAAACCTAACAACAACAACGAAAACCGATAAACCTAACAACAACGAAAACCTGAAACCATCGCGAATGTCTAGTTCGGCGTTTTAGGACCCTAAAGGCGGGTGGAGTTGTCATAGCCCCACGCTTGGAAGGCTTGGACATCGCATAATGCTCTCCGATTACTAAGAGGCTGCTGCCAGGCCTCCGGCGGTTCTATTCGCATTTTTAAGACATATCTAATCTACATGAAGGGGAGGGTTGACCATGTTAGGCATCACGTTACGCGACCGAGTTTGAAATACGAAGATCCGAAGAAGGACCAATGTAGAAGATATTGGATCCCGTAAATTATGGAGTAAATTGGCGAAAGAGGGAGGAGGCTTATGCTCTGCAGTGGGCTGAATAAGCTGCCAATGATGATGATGATCTAATCTACATAAATAATGCAACAGTTGATTTAATATCGCAAATATCTCGATATCAGGGCTCAGGGTACAAAATAAAAATTGAACATTTTAATGAGCAAAGGAGGTCACTCCTTTCGTCTTAACTTACCCTTTCTGTTTAACTCTATATTTACGTGTTCAGTGTGTGCCACAGATGAGGTGAATGGTACAACCTCCATTGTCTTGGACCATGGGAATCATAACCCGTCCCCCAATGGGAACGCACTTGATGCCTGAGACTCCATGTATTGATGAGCATAACTGTTATTCGTGAACTGTTAAGGTTAACCTTTGCATGTACATGACATGTACATACAAACATTCATATATGTTGGACCACGTCGTCATTTTACTTTTGTATCCCTACTTCCTAGCTACCTATATATTATATGAATATAGATTTTCCCTCATACATATTGTTTGAAAATTCGTTAATTATTGTCAAGTCTTGGCGGCTTTCGATTTAGATTAATGTGGTATTTGATGGCCCCATCCAAGCACACATTTATCACTTACACTCATCGACGCATTTCTTGCCTTCGGATGCAATTACTGTTTGTTACAAAAGATTTTTCTTGTTGTAAAATAGAGAGTGCGTAATTTTGGACGCTTTGCATCTTGCCTTGAGAAAAGAAAGGCCGATTTTTTGGTGGAATCATAGGCTGTGATCTAAACGTTACGTCTCAATAATTTATGTTTAGTATAAAAAAAATATGTAGTAGTGCTAGTAATTTATGTTTATGTGTTCTTGTAAATTTGTGACATTTAGCGAATTCTGTAACTACGTCGCGTCGTAGCGTGCCTTTACGTGTGAGCTATGCATGAGTGCGTGGCTCTCGAAAACTATACCCTAGATGACCGCGCTGCATGGGAAATTGCGTGCGACTGAGTTCACAATGGTGCGACGTAATTGTTCGCACCATAAAATCGAAACCAATGGAGTTAATTCGCCCTGTCTTCACGAAGTAACATAAGTAAATGGATGTCATGGGGATGTCTTGTACCTTAGGAGAAGTCTATACTGTAGATTACTAACCCACATCGATCTATATTTTTTTTTTTTTTTACTTCTTAATATAGAGTTTATTAAAACAAAACATTAAATACACACAACATATATACTTAATATATACATACACAACCTACTACACTAAAAAAAACAGTATATTACAGAAATAAATAAGAAAGATAGTTTAAATAAAATAAAATAATCTAAAAGATCGCTACCAGTGGGAATCGTTCCCAAAATGCTGGCCCCATTACCACGTTGTATTGCGATGCTCACCCTTTGGGCAAAATAGAGGCCAGCGACTAGGTCACGTGTTGCTTCGACCACACGAGAAGAAAGATCTTTAAATATTTTCTTTGCGCTTAGTCCCCCCCCCCAAGGCTTCGACCCCAAAAGGCGCAAACATATAACCACTGTCTAAAGTACTATATTTACGTCTTTTGAGGTCTTTTGCGGATTCAGCCGCCGCGCCAGCCCTATTTTGTGTTCCGAGAAGATGTGACGGCGCAAGGGTATCAACCCAAGTGGCATAAGGGCCGCCCCATCTTCCACGGAATTACAGCCATTTCGTCCGGCCTCTTACCATCGCCACTTACGAGACCGTTCGTTATTTGGATTATATTTATCTACATAGAAAACAAGGCGCAAATCGGTTGCACCATTTTTGAGGCTTATTTTATTTATATATTTTTTTCCGTTTCCCATATTTTTTGGGTTGTTCCGTCTTCGTCCCAGCGGTCTCATCCCATTTCTTGACTCATCCTAAACACGTATTACCAGCTCAACCCACACAATTTTTATTTTTTTAGATCGCCCCAAGTGCTATTTTGGCTCATCCCACGGCAAAAGTGACTAAAAAAGTATGGATAGCATAAAAATGCAAATTATATTTGTATATAATTGTTGTCTAAGAATAATTGATTAGCAAAGTCAACTTAATAAAAATATTTATTACATTTAATTATTATTAACACACGTAAGCGCACGTGATGCGAATCGTGCAAAATAAATTTACTTATCGCAATAAATTTAGCATAATATAATTCGCGCTAGTTTTACTCACTTCTGCCAACAAATGCAAATCATTTGCAAATATTCCTGATCCGCTGAATAGTCGGTTTATTGACCTTTACCTATCAGGCTTTAGATATAAAATGTGGTTTAGATTATAACATAATTTTGCGTTCTAACTGTTGTTGACGATTTTAAATTGCAAGTCAATTCTTAGTTTTGTGATCGAATTCAATTTACATTCAATGTCAACTATTTCAATATTATATGTAAATTTAGTTGTAGTATGTATTTTGCTTAGTTAATAAAGGCACTTGCCCGTTATAAAAGAAAACTATTTCAAGTTATATATTTCTGTTTAGGTTGCCAAATCGTTTAGTTCTTATAGGTCAAGCGAAGCGAAGGTCTCTAAGTCCACTGGAACAAATGGTGTTTGTATGTGCGTAGGTGGACTCATTTGTTCGATGATAACTAGTTACGCATTCCGGTACAGCGAATAACACAATACAAGTAGCAGCGTAGACTGCTGACTAAGCGTCTGGGCCCCTCTTGCACCGGAATGCACAACGAGATAAGAGAGTTCTCGAGTAGAATTAAATAATTTTTAAGAGCATTAATTAAGTTACTCTCAAGTGTATCGGACACAAATAAAAATTGTATTTTTTAAAAAGTATTTTTCTGGTTCTTCGATTTTGACTGGCGCAGCCGGTAGGATTTTCGCGCGCGATAAGGCTACGTCTTTAACGTTAATATCACGTAATCGTGGCTGTCGCTGTGCCGCTTCGCACTGGCGCGGAAATCCAGCAAACCAAATAAATTAGTCAACGGAGTCTCAACTACGGCCTGACCCCAACGGAAGGATGAGAGCGGCGACTATGTGAGTAAACCTTTTCGCATTTTCCTGCCCATTCCTTATCTATTTCCGTTTGTCAGCATTTTAGGTATTTAGTTATTTGATTTTCCTTAATTTTTATTATTGTGTGAATTTTATTGTGTTATTAGTGTATTACTTGTGAAACTTTTTAGGTAAAATAGTATTTAAGAAGTTAGATTTACAATAATAAATAATTTAAAAATGGAGCAAATAAGAACGATACCAAAAGATTTACTATGTATTATCCCGAAATTTGAAGGTGAAGAGGGCTTATTAAACTTATTTATAAAAAAGGCCCAATATATATACAACGCCTTTTCACCCCCGACAACAACTTCTCTCGCACAGAAAACTTATGTTTTTCACGCAATTTCAAGTCGAGTCACAGGTAGAGCAGCAATTCTCCTAAGTGAAAGAGAGGACGTGAATTCTTGGGAGAAATTACAGGAAATATTAATTCAACATTTTGGCGATCCAAGATCTGAGGAATGTATTGCGATAGAACTAGAACAACTAAAAATTAAGCCCGTCGAATCCTACATCGACTTTTGCCACCGAATCCAACACACGCGCAGTAGCTTATTCGCGAAGGTCAACTTACTTTCGGATGAAGGTGTGAAAGCTGCTAAAATGATAGTATACAACAATTTGGCACTAAATGTATTCCTGTATAACTTAACAGAGGATTTGATCCGCATCGTACGCCTCAAGGGGTGTACAACCTTGGAAGCCGCTTTATGTATAGTCACCGAGGAAGTCAATTTTATGAATCAATACAACGCAAGAAACAAAATGCGCACAAATTCCGCCCCTCAGGCATTCAAACCGCTAGTAGCAGCAGCACCAACCCCGAACTTCAGATTTGGTATTCCGCATGGTATTTCCCAATTCGGTCAAAACAGAGTCCCGACGCCTAATCAAAATCTGAGACCGAGCGTTCCACAACAACAACCTCAAGGTTATAGGTTCGTCCCACAAAATCAGCCCACTGGATTTAGATTTAACCCAGCACCCCAACAAAACTTTAGATTTGGCATCCCGAGACAACAGCCAAATTTCAACTATGGCACTCCTCAGCAAGGCTATAGGCCACCATTCAATAACGGCATCCCTCAGCAAGGCTACAGGCCACCATTCAATAACTTTAATAGACCACCACCGCCTCAAGCAAATGTACCCCAACACAATTTCAAATTTGGAATCCCCAATTCCCAGACACAGGCCCCGAAACCGCAAGAAAACACAGACGTCTCCATGCGCACGGCGCGCCCATTTAGACAAAATATGCTAACAGGCACTTCACCAAACGCTGTGGAAAATGACGACCCCTTCTACAGCACCGAACAAATTGATTCACCCCCCGATCAGTATAGCGACCCCAACTTTGACTATTGCAACGAAAATTATTCGTACAATTTAGAATTGCCAGAAATTCAGCCTTACGACGAAAATTACGAAGCATGTACAGAACAAAGCAGCGCAGAAAATTTTTATGTTCTGGCCTCGAGCCTCCATCCCAAATAATACAAATAAATTGTGATTCTCTGTTAAAGCTCCCACACATTAAAATACCAGAAATAAAAGCCCGATTTATGATCGATACAGGCAGCACCCGGTCATTTATTAGCCCCGCAAAAGTCAAAGAATATTTCCAAAATTACCAGTACTACGAGCCATTTGAAGTAGTCAGCACTCATGCCCGTAGTCAACACAACGAAGCTATTTACATCCCAATGCTGAAAACCTTCAAAAATTTAGGACACCACAAATTCTATGTATACGATGTAGACAGTCGATATGACGGCTTGATTGGCTCTGACCTTCTAAAACAACTGGAAGCAAAAATTGATATGAAAAATCAGGTCCTACAAACACCTACCGCAAATATACCTATAATCTACAACCCGCCGTATGAAATAACAATAGAACCAAGGACAGAGACACGAGTTAAAGTACCAACTGATCTACAAAATGGCGAGGCCATTATCGACTATGTTGATTTTGGCCAAGACGTAAGAATGCCATGTGCTTTAGTATCGTGCAAAGATTCATTCGCGTATACCATCATACAAAATGCTTCTGAAGATAGGGTAACCATGACTTTTTCGAAACCACTGAAAGTGAGTAAGTATGTAAGAGAAGAATGTACAGTGAATGTGACGATGAATGAATGTGAGATTGACGAATTGCTGAAACAAAATTTGCGAAAACTACGTTTAGAACACACCAATCAGGAAGAAAAACAGTGCATAGAAAAGCTATGCTACGAATACAGAGACATTTTCTACAGTGAAGATATACCACTTTCCTTTACTAACGGGGTTAAACACGAAATAAGAACAAAAAATGAAGACCCCATATACATTAGACCATACCGACACCCTCCGACTTATACCGCAGAAATACAAAACCAAGTAGAAAAGTTACTCAAAAATGACGTCATTCGGGAGTCACACTCCCCATGGAGCGCACCAGTACATCTAGTTCCCAAAAAGACCGACGCCTCCGGAGAAATTAAATTCAGAATGGTTATCGACTACCGACGTTTGAATGAAATTACCACCGACGACAAATATCCACTTCCCAACATTTCAGATTTATTCGATAAATTAGGCAAATCTGTATACTTTAGTACAATCGATTTAGCAAGCGGTTACCATCAAATTGAAGTTAAGGAAGAGGACAGGCAAAAAACTGCATTTTCTACACAATCCGGACATTATGAGTTTACCCGAATGCCGTTTGGTCTTAAGACGGCTCCCGCCACATTTCAGCGAGCTATGGATAACGTCCTGAGAGGTCTACAGGGCTTGCATTGCCTTGTTTATCTCGACGATATAATTGTCTACTCAGCAAGCTTACAAGAGCATATAGAAAAACTACGTATGGTTTTTGACAGACTTAGAACCACCAATTTGAAAGTAACCTTAGATAAATGTGAGTTCTTCCGCAAAGAAGTTCTTTACCTTGGCCATATGATAACGAAAGACGGCCTTAAGCCAAATAACGACAAAATTCAGGCAGTACTAAACTTCCCCATTCCAAGAACCACAACGGAAATTAAAAGTTTCCTGGGATTAGTCGGCTATTATCGAAAATTCATACAAGACTTTGCCAAAATAACTCGCCCGCTAACAAATTGTTTAAAAAAACGAAATAAGATTGAATTAACAGATGAATATGTAGCAGCATTTGAGATGTGCAAAGAACTACTAGTAAACGCCCCAATTTTGCAATTCCCGGATTTTGAAAAATCATTCATTCTCACCACAGATGCTTCCGATTACGCAATAGGCGCGGTAATATCTCAAGGCCCTTTAGGCAACGATAAACCAATAGCATATGCCAGCAGGACCTTAAACGACGCTGAATCGCGATACAGTACAGTAGAAAAAGAATTACTCGCAATAGTATGGGCGGTCAAACATTTTAGACCCTACCTATATGGTAGACGTTTCACTATATATACAGACCATCGACCCCTAGCCTGGCTAAACAGCATGAAAGAGCACAATAGTAAATTGACACGCTGGAAACTCAGACTATCAGAATTTGATTATGACATTGAGTACAAAAACGGAAAACAAAATGTTGTCGCCGATGCCCTGTCCCGAATTAAAGTAAACGCCGTAGACAGCGACGACATATCCATGAAGGTCAATGTTGATGAAGATAAATTACAAAAAGAAATAGATGAAGTAATGAAAGAAATTGAAATATTGCAGAGGTTGCAGCAAAAACCAAACGAGGAAAATAACAGCACCATAATCTTATCATCAGACTCGGAGAAAACTGTGTCAGTAATACCTCCCCATGACACAAGATCACCCTTCTCTATACCATCCCCAACTAATAGCACCGTCTCGGCACAACTAAGTTCCCAAACGGAACATTCAGTTTTTGACACAGACACCACAGGAATTCCTATTTTACATGAAGCCATAGATACTAAGCCCAATCAAATATTAGTACATACTTGGTTTAGAAATGAACTTGCCGTAAAAGATATATCCAGACCTAAACAAAAAATTTTAGAGGCCCATCTACCATTGAATAAGCCACATTTAGTCAAACAATTTCTGAAAGAATATATTAAACCGAAAACTAAATATTTCATATATTTCGAAGATAAAATTCACCGGAAACAATTCGCAGAAGCTACGATAGCTCTTTTCAAAAAGAATACAGTAAAAATTTTGGAATGCACAGAAAGAGTAGTTTACGTGGAAAATGAAGACGAGCAGAAAGAAATAGTAAAGAAGTATCATGTAGGAAAAACTTGCCACCGAGGTATTAAGGAGACACTGATCCACATCAAACGAACATATTACTGGACTAATATGGAACTCACCGTAGCAACAATAATAAACTCTTGCGATAGCTGTAAAATAATGAAGTACGACAGGAAGCCCTTAAAACCGGAACTACAATTAACCAAAACTCAGACGAAACCATTTCAGGAACTCTTCATAGATGTATTCGGAATTGATGGAAAAACCTACCTAACAATAGTAGATGCTTTTAGTAAACTAGGACAGGCAATGGAAATAAACAATAAAACCACACCAGAAGTAATAAGAGCCCTTCTCAAGTACTTTTCCATATATGGAGTTCCACATAGAATAAGTGCAGACTCAGGCGCGGAATTCAATAACGATCTGCTGAAGGAAACCTTAAGTTTCTATAAAATAGACCTACACATTGGCACCCCGCACAACCCCAATTCTATGGGGATTGTTGAACGGTTCCACTCGACCATAATAGAGATTTACCGATTGGCAAACTATGAACACAAATTTACTGACGCGGCATCAGTAATGACATATGCACTTTTATCCTATAATCAGACTATACATAGTACAACTGGTTTAACCCCCTTTGAAGTTGTCTTCGGTCACACCGAAGCTATGAGCCCTTTTAACGTAGAATTCAATAAAGACTATACCCAAAAACTAGTCCAGGATCATAAAAAACGCACAAAATACTTATATGAGTACTTAACTAATAAGGCGATAGAAAAGAAAGAGAAAATCAAGGAAAAGCATGGAGGTGAAAAACATTTTAATGTACACGATGGAGATACAGTGTATGTGAAAGGCGTAAATGACAGAAGGAGCAAAGACAAACCACGTTACAAAAAAGCGGAAGTAACAGGAGAAATAGTTAGGAATATAGTACCAGTTAATATTAAGGGCCGTGAAACTAAAGCACCTATAAAGGATATAAAACGTCCTTCACAGGTTCGTCCTGATCCTGATGCAGACATCAGCAGGCCTGGCCCTTCTTCTTCAGCGGATTGACCGCAACCCTGGGATTCTCCCAATAAAGGAAGGCCAGGCACTCATTAGTAATGATAAGTGGACTTTAATTAAGATTTTAGACCTAAGCTTAATTCGCGAAGACTTAGAATTTAATGTGAACGGATATGCGATCCTAAACAAGCACGTTTCCAATCATTTCGAAAAGAAATACATTTTCCCGGAAATCAGTGACGTTAAAACTCAGACTGATTATGTTAGAAATTTGACAGTGGAAAAACTCAATCAACTTTTGCCACCAAAGAAAACCAAACGCGGTATTCTAAATCCTCTCGGTTCTATAATAAAGCTAATTTCAGGAAATCTAGATAACGACGATGCCATAAGGTATGAGACGCTAATTAACAACGTAAAAGTAAAACAGAATGAAAATAATAAGAAGGTCACAGTGATCGCTGAAGTGTTGAAGACATTAGTAGATATTACCAATAGCACTAAATACAATTTCATCCAATTAGACAAAGCAATCTGGGACATTAGAAAACAATTAAATGATACAAACCAAAACCAAAATGTGCTAAGACTATATAATGTTTATAATTTATTTTTGCATAACTTCCAAACGCTTTATGCCAAACTGGATGAGATTGAAACAACAGTTGCATTTAGTAAATTAGGAATGCTGCATCAAGCAGTTATTGATACAAATGAATTACTTGTAATGCTCCAAAATATTGAAAAACAAAATCGGCTTATTTTTCCTGTTAAGGCCGAAAATATATTAAAATTAGAACAATGTATTGACTTAAAAGTTTACATAAAGGAAAATCAAATAACGTTCATTTTAGACATACCCCTAGTTGATACTGATGTGTATATATATTACAAAATCCTTCCCTTGCCTATAACCAATGTTCTCAATCAAACTTGCCTCATCCTACCCAAGTTCCCTTACCTCTTAGCGAAAGGGTTGAAAACTGTGTCGCTCCACCGCCCTTGCAGAGAAATAGATGACTTCCTGTTCCTGTGTGAAGAAGACTTCACATCATCCCTCGTGAAAGACGAGTGCGTCACCGATCTGATAACTTTTGCTGATAATACGACGCAATGTATTCCGATTCCAGTAAACATAGAAAACGTCAAGGTTGAAAGGATACAACCTGATAGATGGATGATTTACACAAAGTCAAGCCTCATACTAACCCAGATCTGTAAAGAAGAAAACACGTATCGCCACATCTATGGAACATATATCCTGACTATCGATGACGACTGTGAAACCGAAATAAAAGGAATAAAATTAAGAAAACGCCAAGGCAGTACACAAAAGATTCACTTATCTGTCCTGCCAATTATCAACCTGCCTGAGATACCCATGCCTGTAAGGACATCTTCCCTGGAAATTGGTCCTGTCAACTTGGACGACGTAGAACTGTCAAATCTGCAACATCTGACTGAAGTTTTAACAAAAAGTGAAAGTGTAAGTGAAAATTTTAGTGAAAATCGAGGCATTATTAACGCGAACGATATGAGTATCGGTACATTAATTTTATATGTAATCCTAGTTTTAGTCATTGTATTTTATGTTAAGAAAATGATTGTAAATCGAAATTCTCGGATTCACTCATGTTCACCCGATAATTTCGAAATGAGGGAGGGAGAAGTTACGCATTCCGGTACAGCGAATAACACAATACAAGTAGCAGCGTAGACTGCTGACTAAGCGTCTGGGCCCCTCTTGCACCGGAATGCACAACGAGATAAGAGAGTTCTCGAGTAGAATTAAATAATTTTTAAGAGCATTAATTAAGTTACTCTCAAGTGTATCGGACACAAATAAAAATTGTATTTTTTAAAAAGTATTTTTCTGGTTCTTCGATTTTGACTAACTTGTGAACTGTCCAATCTTCGTTGTAAATAAATATTCATTCCCATATTTTTTTCCGTTTTTCTGTTAATTAATTTATAAGAGCAAAATCGGAGTTGTGTAGTTAAAGTGATCGCGAAGGCTTATATATAGTTAGGCGCCACAGATAAGTAATTCGGCGCGAATATTCGAGTAGATATTTAGGTAAGTGCCTATTGACTTTCTTTTTCGCGCCTCCCAACCGTCGTCTAAAGTGATATATTTAATGTCTGTATAATTACCTACCAACAAAAATCTAATATTGCAGACACAATTCGGGTCCACTGTTGGAACCAATAAATGACATTATTTTCTCAAAAGATTCACAAGTTTGAGTAATCAAGCCAACATAATTTAAAGTATCAGGACTTAACCACGCTAAAACTAGTTTATTTATATACCTCGACGTTTCGGCCAAGTTTCAATGGCCGTGGTCACGAGCTGACTGAAGAATGCGGGTCGTCTCTGTGCGAAATGAGGGTGTTGAGATCTACCCTCATTGAGTCCGTGGTAAAGTCCTGATACTTTAAATTATGTGTTCAAATCGCGAAAGTTTAAAAGTTACATAATCAAACCAATATCGTCAATCTCGGTAACTAGTGTAACTACAACATGATTACGCATCAGTTGTTTACTAGTAACGATTTTTTATTTTATTTTTAGGTTTTAATATCGAAAGGTTGTCCAACGGGACCACGCTACAAAAAAAAAAAGGACTTAGTAAATATTATACTAAGCCTGTACCGTCCGTTTGTCTATCTTGCTGTGTAACCTGTTTAGAGCTATATGTATCTTTTGAACCGTAATAGATAATATACCAGGTCTTTTTTAACGGGCATGTGCCTTTATTAACTAAGCAAAATACATACAAACTACAACTACCTAAACTAATTAGCCTACTACATAAAAATAACAGTTGGATTATAGATAATCCAAATGTTCAAGCCCACTGCCAGCTGGCAGCGTACCCAGCATGCTACCGGCATTACCACGCTAAACGGCAATGCTTATGCGTTGAGCCAAATAAACGCCTGCATTTTGCTTACGCGTCGCGTTAACCAGGTTGACATTTTCACAGAATATTTGAGCAAGTCAGACATGAGCAGTTTCAACCACTAAAGGTTGACATCCGCAAATTATTTTCTTTTTTGGTTAAGTAAATACATTCCGCAAATATAATATGTGCGTTACGAAACCCTCGGTTCCGGTTTTTTTATTTAGTATCCGTTTTTTTTTTTGGTTATTCATCAACCTTTTTTCCAATTGCTGCTGAGAGGCTGCCAAGTGAACGGTAAATAAGATCGGTCGACACACATGAGCAAATCCAATTAAATAACTGTATTCGTAAAAGTCATGGAAACTCGTAAAGTTAAATTACTTTTTGTACAAAAAGGTTTTTAAATTTACGTACTGGAATAAAGTTTCAAACACTTTCGGTGGTTTCAGTTGCGCCACCAAAATACATTCTTGTGCGGTTTTGTAAGGAGAATGTCTTAGCAAAGCCTAGACCTAAAACATGATTGGAATCTGAAATCTGCAACGTTGTAGATATATTATTTTAATGTACGTGAATCTATACAGGTATTCTTCCTATCGGACGTGAATCGACATGCAGGTAAATGCCGAGATGCTAGATTTAATTTATTGTCGTTATTTAGATTAAGTCACGTCTGTTGCACTTGGCACTTCTGCATCAATGACCTCACGGCCTTATTATGCTAACTAGGATTAAGACCAAGATATTATCGCTATGATAGTAAGATAGTAAGAGTCTACTAAAAGTGGCATCTGGGCTCAAGGGTGCTTGGATAATGTATGATTTTGAAACATCCCCCCAAACGAGATCGGAGAGGATGAAAACGTTGAGTCGAGTGGCCCACGATGTAGACGGACTCCAAGCTCACGCTGTATCTACTACGAACGGACACGCTCAATATAGATATTATTTAAAAGTGTAATAGCCGTTCACCATCTTTTGTAACTGCAATTCAGTACTTCTACCATGAGCTTATAGTTATCATACTCGCTAGCGACGCCGTAAAAGATTTGTATGGTAAATTGTACGGCGCTTCTAGCGGTCACTTACAGAACTAAAATCGGCAGTATGAGTTACAATAGTAAAAAACCTATCGAAATGTAATTGTTAACGACTCAGCTCAGATCATCGGTTGTTAACTAAACGCGTTTTAAATGAGACTTAACTGATTGTGGGTGCCTACTGTGTTTTTTATAACTGTTATTGCGTTTTAGGTTTCTTGTTAACGATGTACAATGTGCATTGCATTCAATGGCACTTTTTATATTTATTCCCGAAAAAATAGTTTTAAGATTCAGAGTCAATTCATGTACATATCATTTTCTTTTTAAAAACAGAATAATTTATATACATATTCAATAAAACTTAAACCTAAAACTTCGAACTAAAAATCTAAAAAGAGTTGGTGTCCGTGTGGCAAAGTACCAAGAACGCTGGCTGCTTTTCCGCGTTGAATAGCCAAAGAAATTCTTTGAGCGATTTTCTTTTTTCTATCATAACCATACTTGTACTTGCATAACATGTAAAATTAGTGTACTTATTTATATACCAACTGCCAAAACCCATAAATGTATTTTCACGTGTCGTATGGGAAGATTCTAAGCTGTCTATAAAAAAATAATATATTAGTATCTCATTAATATAAGATCAATAGAATAATTTGAAGGTTATCAAACAATTGTTATTAGTTCTGCAAGGCAGCAAAGTTTTTTTTTGTCGCGAGTACTTTTATTGATCTAGTTGTAGTGGTTGTATTGATCTAATTGAATTTTAAAAACTCTTGCCACGCTAGCGGATAAAATGCACTTTTGCACTCAGATTTTGAATGATAAACAGAATCTTTCCGAGCTTGTGAAGGGAGAAATATATTTGACACCATTAGCCGGCAGCACGACTACAAGAAAAAAAAAGTTTTTTAAATTTTCTTCTCCTTATTCAATTTACTTTCCATAATCCTAACATTTCCCTCGCTGTAGTGAGGTGAAAAGTTGTGTGCTTCGCACGGCAGCAAAGTTTATTCTGCTGCTCGTACCTTTTTTTTACTCGCGCCCAAAAAACAAATTTGCAGCCTTGCGTAACAAATGACAATTAACTTTCCATGTCAAATACTAACTAGGAAAAAATAATCGTGTCAAGAAACTGATACCTTTTTCTAATCGTGTATTGGTTTCAGAGACGCATATCGAATTCTATCATCGGAGGTGCTAATGCACCATGTATCACAAGAACAGGGCTGGATGTCTTACTATAATATTATAGTATTTATACTATAATTTCATGCTTCGTACTATATATACTATCCATCTCTAAGGATAGTACGAAAATCACATAAACATCAATATCAAATATGAAATTTTGCCCTAGATTGTACATAACATACATATATTACGGATGTCTTCGTACATAATCAAGATTATCTTGGTGCCACCGGTGAAATACGTATCATTGAGGAGCTCCGGTGGCCGTCTGTGGTATTTTTCATCAGTTGATTATTTTTCTGAGTCTTCTTCAGTTCCACTTCACCTAATTATACTTTCTGAATGTAAATGCTAGACTTTGTTGACGAAAATACCAAAATCGCTATAATTATGTGTGCCCATAATATTTAAGGAGTTCCAGCAATTCCTCGTAGATTCCATTATCACAACTGGATTTTGAGAAAAATTTATAACTATAATAATAATAATTAAAAAAGAATAATACATTCTATTTGAGAACTTACTCTTTTTTTTTAAATAAGTTAAAAATAATAAGAGTACTATATTTTTTTGTAAATACTATCCTCTTAAAAATTGTGTGCTATCGTTTTCAACGTACCTAAATCCAGCCCTGCACAAGTTACTGTTCAGCCGAGCTAGTTTAACGCGAACAACCGTTGGCTCCGGTCGTGTCGCAAGTGTGTGCCGACCTTTAAACCTTCAGTTAATAAAATGTTACTGACTGAATTCAAACGGCTACGATTACTTTTTAATTCTTTACAAGAAGGTTTTAGTGCTGTAGCCATGTTTGGTTAATGCTATTTTTATTTCGTAGTTATCTTGTGTTTGTTTAGTGAAATACGAAACAGTGATATCGGCGATGCAGTGTAGATAACATTTCTTCGGTTTGCGGTCGTGCGGTTTACTTCCCGAGGTATTTATTTTTTGCTACATAGACACTATGAAATGTGTTTGTTTAGTTACTAATAACACTTATTGGTTGTGTGGTTGAAACGAAGGCACGCATCGATTACATTTTGATCATGACTGCCCAAAAATAGGAGTGTATATAACGTTTTCAGGGTTCATGTTTTTGTACGTATTATTATGGATTTCTTAATTCCATCATAACCTGAACGCCTGGACCGATTTTGATGTGAGCGGTATCGCTAATATCCTTGCATTATCCGGATCGTCATAGGCTCATAGGCAATTTTGTTTTCTTTTTAATAATATTACTTTAATGTTGATTTTGTCTACTTTTTTCTGAATTGTGAGTCAAAATCGTGATTAGAATTAGAAATGATTAAAATGATCAGCAGTGGACGTCTACTGGCTGATGATGATGATGTACTAAATACTAATTACATTTTAAAGTTTTCTTTTATATTATTGTTTTAAAAATTACTCACTTATCGTAAACTATAGTTTTTAGTCACTGATTAAATTTGATTCTATGGTGAACGGTTCGGATTTTATTCTAGTATAATATTATTTTACTAAACTAATCTTACAGCACTAATTATTTTACAGCATTATTTTCATTACTATTTGCTAAATAAGGGTGGAAACAGTTTATGAATGTCTAGTTTAGTTGTTTAACTAGCACCTAATTTAAATTCAATAAACGAATAGTTAGGTAAAATTAAACATGGCAGACAAACATATAAAAGTTCTGTTTTGCTTATGTGCCGGCGATAGTACATAAAAATCTATTAACCTTTACAAAGTTTTTTTTCCTTCAAAATATCTTATTTATATCACGAAAAAAGTAGTTAAATCACTTGACTTTGTCTCGACCTTGTAGCCTCAGTCTTGAATAATAAGTTTTAATAATGATTCCAGTTTGGCTTAGGTATAAAAAGTGTTTCAAGTTATATGTATCTACTTAATGACTTGGACAGTATTCGAAACGACCTAAAAACTTATAAGTGCGTAATTTTAAGGCCCTTTTACCCGCTTGTTCCAGAATACGGGCCTTTAGTCATTTTTACCACAAACAAAAATTAATTTCGATGTACTCGTATGATAAAAATACGTAATTAAACACATAATTAAATCCATGTATTTCACAATTTTACTTAACTATAACAGTACTACATCCACGCAGAATTTATCAAACAATTGTATTATGAGAACGATCTGAATACTTCTTGCCGCAAGTATTATGAGTAACTAGTAACTCCCAACTACTTGTGAATATCTAACACATATCTAAGTACGACTACATATACATGTATTGTGAATCCTGCTAGGAATATATTCGGATCACTTGTAGATTGTAGATCTCCAAGCGAAACCTGCGCGTTTCTCCATCACTTCATTGAACATTCAGTTGAAAGACGCGCTGATACTATCTTGCAAGATATCTGCGCTATCATTAAACTAGGAACATTTCCGTTCAACTTTCTAATTATGTGAATAATTTTTCAAACACAAATAATATAAGACAAAAATCAAGGCAAGGCCAGGGTGCAAGAAGGCAAGATGAGATCGCACGCGTGTCACGCTTATAGCATTCCTTGATAAAGGTCACCGAATGTGATCGAAACCATAGTCGGAATACGGACTCAATTAAACGTGAATATTCCCGTTTTATTAAAACAAAATGTGTCAAAACCACGTCAGTTTTCATAGTAAAATAATATAATCCTAAAAGCGCCCTTACATCTGTAATTTAGTGTGCGATTTATTCCTGCATTTTATGGACTTTGGTAAAGTGTAACTGATGAAGAAGACCACAGATTACCACCAGAAAAGCACAGTGATAAGTATTTCACGGTTAGCACCAATTTTTTCAGAAAACTTTGATGAATTTTTTTTGTTAAAATTTTCCAAAATAATTGCCTTCCACCGCTTCTTCTTCGGTCCTACCAACCCTCCCGAGATACCTCAAGAAGGATTCCTGACATCCGATTCCGTTTAGTCCTAACTCGACGTTCTCGGCACTTAAGTGGCGATATGCTCCATCAAATATTAGTAATAATTTATTTTTATTACATATTCATCCACAACACTAGTCTGCAGAAAAATGTTGTTTATCAAAGCTAATAACAAGTTATTCTAGTTCAAAAAACAAAAAAAATAAAAACATATTGATAGAACAAAATTGACATTGAACATTGTATTTCAAGATACCTTCACTCGTGGGTACAGGAACAATAATATTGCTATACTTAATTATTAAAATAATGCTTTGTGTGAGAATAAATAAGATTCTACAATCACACCTTTTTTTGAATTTATGGCAATACAGGATGTTTGTGTAATTGTACGTACTGAAGGTTACCTTCCTACACTAATCAAACTATACGCTACTGTTCTGATAGTAAACAGTTACGAGCTCTGATATCTACTATCGGATCCACTTATGTCTTACTAGCTGCGCCCCGCGGTTTCAACCGCTATTCTACAGAAACTGAATATTTTTCCGGGATACGATGTTGTTGTTATATATGTGTTAATATATGGTGTAAGCTACTTCCATACCAAATTTTATTCAAATCCGTTCAGTCGTTACAGAGTTAAAAGAAAACACACTTAAACACAAACATTCGCATATAATTCTAATATTAGTGTGATAGTAAATACTGTTAATGTGTTTTCACATTACTTACTATCTATCTATATATACATGGAGCTTTTTAATCGGTTAGGGAGTGGTTGTGAGGATGTTTTATACATGATAACGAACATCTTTTGTTATACGACTTTTGAAAATTCACGAAAAAATGATCAGCTGTTCCATACATTTTTTCTGTGGATCTTGAAGTAAAATGATGACATTGCCCATCCCTAGTTTCCCTGGCATATTAAAAAGCACCATGTATAAAAAAGAACAAGCCCTTTTCTAAGAATAAACGCACAGACCAAACCGGCCATGATAGAGATGTGACATTTGAACCCTATACTCCTAAAATAGTTTAGATGAACAATATGAACAGGTTTTGAGAAAATCTACTTCTAAAGGGGTAAAATGGACCCCCAAAGTTTGTATAGAAAAAAATTTTTTTTTTCATGCTATTCCAATGAAACTCGGTTTGTGTGTTGAGAATTAAAAATAAATAAAGGCACGTCTCAGGATTTTTCGAAACCCTAATGTGGTGATATGTGGTGTTTTATTTACTTTAGCTAACGCGAGCGAAGTCATGCGGGCAAGCTAGAAACATGATATAATTGTCACAGTTAGGAGTTTATCGCCAAATTATAAAGAAATAACAACATAACGTAACATTCATTGCTGCGCATGGTTTTGAATTGTTGAAGTTTAAATACTGAGTGGCAATATTGAGGCTTACCATCGGGCGAGCGATTTTCTCATCCCTTTAAAATAGATCATGAGAAACTATCTCCCCAACTATTAAACAGATAGATCACATTATTATTAAAATGTGACTATTTAAGTTTGAGTGTGTTTGATTCCACATAACTATAACGGCTGCACAGATTTGGGTGAGCAACCAGTGGACTAATCAGTGGATAAAAATCTTACACATCACATTGCGACCAGAACCATTGGAGGCCGGGCGTCAGCGTCGTCTTAGTAAGCGGTGATCGTTTTGTGATCCCAAGCTGCCTTCCAATCGTGCGGATTGTGGCAAACCAAGGGGGTGCCTTAGCTGTGGTGCCTGCAGTGTACGTCTTCTGGCTAATGATGATGATCACAACAAAAATGCATGTTTCTTCTAGGATAACCCGTAAAACTAATTTTAAGCGACTCCTTTATTTGTTTCAGACCCAGCAAATGTAGCCATGCAATCAGCACGCGAATCAAGCAGACAGAAGCGATGCAATAAAAGACGAAACTCGCGCAAGAAATCTCTATCGCCATCGGATTTAAAATGCGTCCGAGACTCGAAATCAGACAGCAAGCTCAACAAGCGTTCTTTGTCAGAGGGATCAGTCAAGGTGAAACATCGAAAGAGTAACATAAAGCGAACTCTGACACATCCCTTCACAGGGGTCGATGATTTAGTGGTAGAAGTATTTAATAGTGATGTGAAGTTGCCGCCGTTAGAGAGTGATGAATCGAACTTGCCGCCGACGAGTAGTGATAGGGACACGGAGGATGACGGGAGGATAGTGCCCAGGCCGGTGTACAGGCCGAGGTGGGACTCGGGCAGTGAAATGGACTCTTTGGTGTCGAATGTAGTCAGGAGGACGGCTCGACGACGCAGGACGCCAGCAAATCCAGGTGAGTTACATTTAATCTAAAAGCGCCTAATCTTCACTAAATAGAAAAACAGAGGGGAAAAACTTTTTTGCTTATTTTCGGCTTACAAAATGCTTTTTGTTATGTGTGAGTTGGTTGGTTGTTTTTAATTTAACAAAATAAATCAAAAATATTTTACTTTTCAAGTGGCTCAAAGGCATAAAATTAGCCGCCTAAACCGAACAATTTGGGCAGCGAAAAAAACTTACATTTTATTTGCGCAAGTCTAAAATTGCAATTACTGAGCTTAAAAGGTTCAATTCTCATATCAGCCATCTTCTCAACCCGCTTACAACATCATTGAGTCCTCTTTTAAACTGTATTAAAGTATGTTATAACCCCTCGTCATAAATAAATGGAGTAACAGGTCTGATAACTGGTTAGCACCTTACGAGAATTCCAGCGTTAATTAGTGCTAATATAATGGCATCTAGGAAATCGTGACGTCATTTTAACATATTGCCTTTGTCACCTTGCACACACATAACTGTATGTGTAGGTACTTCATTTCACAGACATAAAACGTGTTCGTTCAATCATAATATCACGGGGTCAAAATATAAGGGTAATAGTATACTGGTAAGAGATAGAACAGATTATCAGCGGACGTGGAAACGTAGACGCTTCTGCCTTATTTTCTCAAACGGAAAAGTTTCGATTCGAGATCTATCTATCATCTACAGTCAGGATGAGAGAGGCAGAGAGTGTAGATTTCGATCGAATCCATTCCGAATCCTTTCCTTTCCGGCTTCAGAATACGAGGGCTGAACAGTGAACACGTCGGATGCCACGTTTTGTATGAGGACTAGTTTACGACTCAGGGTCAGGGTAATGGCTCAGAGCGCGTAGCCCAGTCAAGCTACGAGACTTAGTATGGAGGACCCGGAAATAATTGATAACATAAATATTAAATTGTGATTAGTATAATTTGCTGACCGAATCCATTCCGAATACTTTCTTTTCCGGCTTCAGAATACTAAGGCTGAACACGTCGGAGAGCACGTTTTGTATGGCTTAGGGCCCGTACCTTGGGGTCCGATCATTGTGAGGTTCAGCCGCTAACGCTGCGCGACCGTGAACCTTATCGCGCGGCGATAAGATACGAATAAGTACATCACGGTCGTATGGGCCCCGGACCAAAAATAAAAATTACGATCTTCCATACGAATTTTCATCCTTTTAAACCCTCAAAACAAATTTTAAAATACATTCTTTCATTCCTTTTAGTGCTCATAGAAAACAAGTTTTCAACGCGCTGGTTTAGCCAAGTCAAGTTACGGGACGTAGTAGTATGGATGACCCAGACATAATTCATAACATTAAAAAAAAAACGAAATTGTGTATGTTATAATTTTAATTTGCTGACGTAGAATCAATAGAATAATTAAATGAAACAGTCTGGAGGTACGGAACATGAAAAAGTATTTAATGCTTTAGCCATTATCGTCGCCAACAATTCACTGCCGTGCTTACGATCGTCATCTGAAATAGACTCTAACGTAGCGCAAATTGAGACGATATTACAAAATATAAAATTTAATTCTATACCGGATACGTATTTTGTTTAATATGAGAGATTGATACTACAATTTATATGGGAAAAAAAACCTGTTATTAGTTACTTTTGGGTACTAAATTGACTGGGCTATATGAACCATCGGAGGACGGGCAGCAGCGTCCTCTTAATAAACTCCCAAGCTGCCTGCCAAGCGTGGGGATTTTGCCCCAAATATGATGGAGGCTTCGTGCAGCAGTTAATATCTAAGAGCTGACAGGATACATATATAGATAATATTATGCCTAGTAATAATATTTTTCAATACCCTATTAAAATTTATGGCTCATCAAGTTGAAAACTTCTCTTATCAGTGTACTAAGATAGTTTGGTTTTTATTGTTTTTTAACAAATAACTATAAGTGGATATGTGAGCTTTTGATCCTCACCTCCTCAATGAGGCGTTTTCCAAAAAAATAAAAGTAGTTCTAAAATACTTACTAGATGGCGTAATAGTCCTATAGTTTTACCTGTCAATGTCATTTCTGTCGAAATGTTTATTTTTTAAATCGTAAATTTTGGCTCCACACGTTTTGTATTTAGCCAGTGTCAACTATTGTAATATTTCAAATGAAGTCAAATACATAGTTACATTACTTGAAATTGTCTAAATACACATGTGGAGCCAAAAACCACGAGAAAAAAAAAGGCACACGTACATTTTTTTGTCTTTCATGTCTTGACAGTGACAGGAAAACCTCAAGGTACATCTTACGCCATCTATTGGGTACTTTTATTACCAGGATTTCTTGTTTTTTGGAAAACGTCTCATTATAATATCTAGTTATTTCGCTGGAAGCTGCCAGGAATGAAACGAATTTTTAATTAAAAAAAATTAAAGGTAGAAAATTCCATGTTATTAGACCCACTCGTTTAGGCTGTGCCTTGTATGACAGTCAGATTAGATATTTACTAAATACTTGATAAAAAAATCTATGCAAAAATCAGTCAAGTGTGCTATCTCCACTTCACGAGTGATTGTTAGTTTTTGTAAAATCAAACTAAATCACTGTGACGTAAGTTTCACCTACTTCAGATGTTATGCAAAAAGTAACCAAGGTCTTTATCAGCTGTGTTTATTATGTCAGCGCAATAAAATTGCTGACAGTTATTTTATAGTGTTGCCAAATCATAATTAAAGTAGCAAAATATGGGAACTGAAATTTTCTACGGGAAGTTATTAGGTTTGTTCAGATTACGATGGTGGCTCCCACACTTGACTACATATAAATTGGTCGCACTGTAACATTGGGAGTTTATATGATACTAGCTGTTACCCGCGACTTCGTTCGCGTGGCCTCACAAAAAGTAGCCAATGTCAGTCTCCGACCCTTAAGCTATATCAATGCCAAAATTCAGCTTCCGTTCAGCCGTTTAGCCGTGATAACACGACAAAAACCCAGAACGAGAGATAGAGTTACATTCGAATTTATATTATTTGTAAGGATCAGGCTATCCTATCTTTTAATTCGTATTTCGTATTTTTCCCGCCATCCCGTTGTAAGTAGGTATCATTGAGCAGTACCATTGGTTTTTCCTCATAAACAAAATCATGTAAATTAGGGCTCTAAATCTAAATCTTAGTTTTCTTTGTTATGTATTCCTATTGTAAAGTGTAGTTTTTTTATATTATGAATTATTGTTAGTTGACAAAAATTAGGCACCGACCCCGAAATCCGTGGAGTTAAGCCAATAATTTAAAAAAAGCAAAACTAAATCCGGGTGAAGATAGATATATAGATAGATACTTTTTTTTTTTGTTTCACCTCCTAAGAGGATTTTGGCGTCGCACGTCTTATGCATTTGCCAGTGTCAAGTATACATATATATTATCAAGTTTTGTTATACATTATCAAACAAGTCATAGCCCAGTCAAAGGCGAGTAAAGCAAGTCGCGGTCAAGTCCAAGTCATGCCCCAGTAAAGTGGTGAAAATTTTACTAGAGCCTTCTATGGAGTATTGGAAACAACATGAAAATTCACGTTTCACGACATTATACCATTCACCAACACTCGTGAATGTTCACAAATACTGAACGGGTAAAAATTCACCGTTTTTACACATTAACACTCGAAATAACACAAGTTTTGGAAAATAATAAAATGACGCGACATGAATTCTTCACGTTCCCGCCAAAAACCCCTAGATAGATACTCTTTATTGTGTATACCAAAAAAATAATAACACACAACTATCTATATAATCTAGTGCCACAAGTGGCACGTGGCAAGTGGCAAGTGAAGCTTACGAACTGACATACATTTGCACCAAAAAAGTAACTACATGGATAATTTATTTTGTTTGGGAATGTATGGAGCTTTTGTGAAAGTCATGGAACAAAAGTTGTTGAGTATGTAGGGAGTCTGCAAGGGATTTTGCTTGTAACTTTGCTAAAGTAAATAATCAAACATCACAATCACCGAAATCAAATTTTCATTCACACTGCTTGTCTCAACAGCGCAGGAAATAGGCATTATTAAATAGACACCTGCTGCTATTATCAGCTGCCAACGTGTTATTATTAGCGTAACGTGATGCAAATGTAACCTTACCTACTATTATTTTCAAGAACACGGTAGGTAAACATAATAGCTGTTACGGTCTTAAACGGCGGCTCGCGGATATCGGGTAATTTTCGATACTTATTCATATTTATATTCTTTAATTGCCACTAAGTGTACAATACAATACAATATAACTTTATTATACACCAAAAGACAATAAAACTTAAATATAAACAATAATAGAAAACCGGTAGTATAATGGGCGGCCTTATCGCCTAAAGCGATTTCTTCCAGACAACCTTGGGATGGACAGAATTATGTATGAAAAACACTACGGTCGGTGGTGTGAATATCTACATAAAATATATATAATATAATATATGAAAATACATGCATAATCCTAATACTTACATAGAAATACATACAATAATTACACACTATATATAAATACTATAAAAACTCACAATAGATACACATTATACATACGTACCAATTAACTTAAAGAAAGATAGTGTTTGTAATCGAGGTTCTTAAAAATGGGAAGTGATTTAGCCTGCCTGATACATGCAGGCAGCTCGTTCCAGAGCAGGACAGCTTGCACAGTAAAAAACTTGGAGTATGAAAGATTGGAGTGGGTAGAAATAGGTGTACACAGCGGGCTTATCCTCTAACTTTGAAACGTTCGTGATTCTGATTGCGAGAGCATGCCATCTCGCTCGTACCAACTTAGTCGCACTATTCGCGGTCTCGCTCGCGCAACTCTCGCTATCGCATTCAGAGTTACGGGATAAGCCCACAGGTCTTGTTATAATATAATACGCACTTAAAACTTAGTCGCCCATTTCGGGCATTGCAAAATTATGAGGACGCTACATTTCAAAGTTTTTTAATATTATAAAATTAAATAAATATTTTCGATAAAAATAAGGACCGAATAATAATAATACCTCATCATTATCATCGGCCATAAGGTATTTAAAGCCCGTTAAAGGAAGTTGCCATAATTCCCACGATTGGCAGGTGGTTTCTGGATTGCAGAACTCTCACCGTTTAAGGAGGACACTGCTGTCCGTCCTCCGGTGGTTCTAGTCGCAGTTTTAGGACATAGCCTGGTCCGGTAAATACTTTTACAAAATAAAAACAAGAACAAGTAACATTATAAAAGAGAAACAACATAACCTACTGCAAAATGTAGCTAATGTCAATCCGGATGTATAGAGAAATCCAAAGACACCTCACACGTTAACATCGGAAAGCCCTTTAGGCTATAGAAGGTAATATAGGAAAACACAAACATACTTACTTAAAACATTACCCTCCTTCTTGGGCAGTCGAGTAATAGAGACGCACTAAGTTCCGCACCAAAGTTATTAAAAAAAATGTGTTTATTCTGCGGGCCAGACTCGCACTTGACCGATTTATAATCTTCATTGTTTAACTAAAAAGAAGGTAGCACTACAATCACACCAAGTTAACGCTTCTATGTATTAACGTTTTTACGATAGAGTAAAAACAAGACATTTTCGAAAAAACACGGTTCTTGTTCTTCCCCTGTTAATTTTGTATTTTATCTTAGTTATATTATTTGTCAGGAAATCCGCCATAATAACACATATTACGTAAAAAACTATAAGCACTAGGTAAGTAGGTACGTTTGTAGTCACGTTTGTCACATTTGACTGAAAATCGCCAGTGTTAGGTGTCAGTTTAGAACCGAAAATCTAGCTAGAAATAGATACAACAGAAGTGCCATAGCATGATTAAGAAAATTAATAGAGTTTGTATCAGAAGTATTTCATTACATAAGTATTACTGCTACATTGTACATACATACTATCTTTGACCAAAGTATAATGAATGAATTTTATTTTATTTTATAGAATATGGATCCCCAACAGAAGTTACACATTACATTCACATTATGAAACACAGGCATCAAGCTGGGTGCACCCCCAATTACAGGAGACCACGTCGTGCTCATGGATGTTCGATTAGACTAAACTAAAATAAAAATTTGTAAATTTTTTGCTGCCTGCAGGGGCCTAAGTAAGACAATTTTGAAGACTTTCTTCGGTCGCTCTCAGTGTGTGAAAAGTGCGAGACGTATAAGCGATCCAAATATCCGCAAAAATATGCCTTGATATTATATTAAGATAATATTGTATTCGCTATCTCTTTTTTGTAACATATGTACTGTACATACTTTTAATTGTGTATTGGAGCCCTAGTTCAATTGTTTTGATTTGTTATTTTTAGCAAGTAATGTGGTTAGGGCGCTCTTCCATTCAATTTACTTTGGTCGAAGCCTTTTATTATTTTCTTCTGTGTTTTTCATAAAAACATGATTCTTTCTCGGCAGCCGTCGTATAAAAGTAAAACTAATTGAGAGAACAGAAAGTCAAAACCCATCCACTATTCGTCAGCAAAAGGGGCAACTACATAAACAATAACTTTTATTACTCTGGTCACGTGGAAAACCAGATTTGCAACTATTTGCATTGCATACTTTTTTACTGCGCATCTCGTTTTGCAACTTCTCATATCATGAGAGCCATCTAGTGTTGTTAATCTAAGTCGTTCGTTCAGCTTTTCCTTTATGTTATAGTTCTGTAAAATGTTCATAGATAGCGCTAAAACAAACTGTGATACATATTGTTATTAGGCGCGCAGGATCATGGCAATAAAATCAGTCGTTTGAAATAGGTATAAGATTTCTAATTATTCTTTCTTTTTGTTGTATTGAAGCTTTTTGTACTGATAAATAAATGTATTTATTAGAAAATTTAGCCTAAACTGCCATCTAGCGTTGAGTGGAAAATTGTTGAACTTCCTCTAATCTTGCAAAGGAAACAAACAGTTCAGCTTGGAAAAATAAGATGGCGCCAGTACTAACTTTTGTACAAGCTTTTGTTTCCGTTACGAAAAGGTTTGATAATGCAAAATGCAAAATGTTTCACGTTTCTTTTTAATCAATATTTTTAAGTTACAACTGTCCAATTCTTACGGCCTTAGCCTTTTAGTGTCAATTAAAATCTCTTCGGGCATTTCCTCGAATAGGAAGCGCAGGTAACAGGTGGGCAGACAGCGTGTAGGTAGCTTCCATAAATCAATTTACAATCGTATTTGCAATGCATGGTAATATCAATGCCGTTATTTATTACACTTTTACTGCCTACACTTTAACTGGGCTGAACTAAAATTATGAACTGTTATGGACCAGCGTGTTACTATCAGGTGATAAAATTTACTCTCTGGTCACGAAAAACTTCTTACAAAACTTTGAAGGATGTTTTACCCCTGTAGGCTCAGCAACTTAGCCGAAATATATTTTATCCTATGTAAAAAGGTACCACTTACAATATCAAGGTAACTACCATACTTGCCTATGGTACTTAGATTTATGATTGCACAAAAAGTCACATTTTTGGCGAGAAAAATGTAGTCACAGAATAGATAAACATGTACTTAATAAACATGCACAGCCTGATAAAGATGTACTTAACTAATCTTGTATTCCATACAATTTGGTTACCAAATAAATGTAAGCTCAAACTTTTTTTTTTTTTTTTAATCTTTATTTATTAGAAGCTTGAGTCGCTTTGCGACTATGTCAGCTCCATGGTGTACACTCAGAATCTTCTACTTAAAAATATTAAACATCAATTTAAATAGTGTCCGAGCCGCCTCACTCAGTGGGGCGGACAGGACACTTTGAATAACGCCAACTTCGAGAAAATTATAACCGTATTGAGTGAGCATGACAGATCTGACAGACTGAGTCCGCGAACATTCCACCAGGATGTGATAAACATCCTCGAGGCGTCCACATATGTCACAAGTGTCAGATTCTACTAGCCTCATTAGGAAATTAAACTTATTAAGAGGCATGTGCCCTGAACGGAGTCTGTGAGCCATAACCATCCACTGTCTTTTCATTTTACAGCACCCCCACCATGGTGTTTTATAAGGTTTTTGCAGCAAAGTATTATACCAAATTCCTTTATCCTGTGAAATTGTAGTAAAGAGAAGTTTCCATTTTTCAAAAACTTTGTGACGGTAATTGCAAAGTATTTCTGCAATTTCCGGCATCATGTAGATTTCTGAGCCAGTAGAGACAGCCTCTTTTGCGTGTTTATCTGCTTCCTCATTGCCTTGGATGCCAACATGTGATGGGACCCATTGCAATCTCAAATCAACTTCCTTCCCTATGAGTAATAATATTTTCCGTAGAATGTCATACGCTATCGAGGCACCTTTAGAGTTAGAGGCACACCGAGCAATATGTTGCAATGCACTTCGGCTGTCAGAAAATATTACGACTTTCTTACAATTCATGTTACTTACATAAGATAGTGCTTCAGAGATTGCGAGTAGTTCTACAGACATAATTGAATTATAATTGGACACAATTTTGTAACCTGAACTAAAATTTTGTCTAGGATCAAAGTATGCGGCACCAAGACCATCGCTTGTCTTCGACCCATCCGTATAAAGTTTATACCATCCTGCATATGTAATGTTCATCATACATAGAGTATTAGCCTTAAGTACTCTAGCATCATATCTACTTTTAGCATCTGTAATGCCTTCCACTTCAGTAAAAATAAAATCCATTTTTATATTTGATGCCCATGTATTAAGCCGAAACATACTGAGAGGACTCTGAACTTTAAGTTTCTCTAATTTAGTTTCAGAAAATACTACTGCTAAGAGAGGTTTTTTTTTTCTGACCCAATATTCTGTTTCAATATAATCTGAGAGTTCATTTAGTATATTAACCGTGGTGTGGGAGGAGCCTTGCGCTTTCAAGCAGTATTTTGTTGCAAGGTACTGTCTACGCAAGTGTAATGGATGGATACATAGTTCACACTCCATAACGTGTATGGGCGTTGATCGAATGAATCCACCAATCACACGCATTGCTGTATTCTGCACTCTTTTTAGTTTGTATAGATTAGTTTTAGCCGCTGAATCATACAAAAAACTCCCGAAATCAATTTTACTGCGCACTAAAGCAATATATAGTCGTCTTAAGTGCTTAGGGTGAAGTCCCCATGTAGGCCCCGCTAAGACTTTCAATAGATTAACCGTGTTTTCTACTTTTTGTACAGTTTCCTTAATATGCTTCTTCCACGTCAGAGACTTATCTATCCACATGCCCAAATATTTGACATAGTTAACTGCCTCTATATATTGGCCCTCAATTGCAAGTTCAACTCGACCACCCCCTCTTCCTCTCTTGAATTGGCAAATTTGTGTTTTCGAAGAAGATATTTGTAAACCTAATTGATCCAAAAAAACTGTTATTTTATTTAAAGCGTTTTGTATATTCATTTCGCTTATGTTTTTATCTTTATTTTGCGTATATACAACGAAGTCGTCAGCGTATTGAAGAATATTTACATCGCCCAAATCCAAACCTATATTATGTGTTATTACATTAAACAAGAGAGGAGAAAATGGATCTCCTTGCGCCAAACCTTTACTAGTCCACCTCATTCTAACTTCATTCGCATCATATTCCTCTTTTATTTTTAAGATTCTTCTGCTCAAAAAGTTCCATAAGTATTGACACATACGATACCCTACTCCTAATGTATCCAGTATTATAACAAGTTGATCAATGCGGACATTATTATAAGCATTTTCAATATCTAAAAATACTGCTAAAGTAGGTGTGCGACTGGTGAATCCTATCTGTATCTGTGATACAAGGCGCGATAAGCAGTCTAAGCATGACTGATTTTTTCTAAAACCAGAAGTGAACTGTGGTATAATCTTATTACTTTCTACGTACCATTCCAAACGTTTGCACATCATTGAGTGAAATATTTTACAGACACATGAAATCAAAGATATAGGTCTAAATTTGGGTGCTGTGTTGGAGGTAGGACTTATTTTAGGTACTGGGACAATTTTAATATCCCGCCATTGATCTGGTACTACCCCTAATTTATAAATTCCGTTGTAAATTTTAAGCAAATATAGTTTTGCTTCTAAAGGTAGATTGTAAATCATAGAATAGGTAATTTTATCATCTCCTGGAGCTGTATCTTTCTTTTTTAAACAATGAACCAGTTCAGCTAATGAGAAGTCGTCATTAAGTAAAGTATTACTAGCATTGAGTAATGGCTGCGGTGGAGCCACAGAATCAGGTGCCAAAGATCGTAACAGTTCTTCCTTTTTATCATTTGGAATCTGACAGTTTTGTCTCTTACAACCTTTGACCCAACGCATTCTGTGCCACATATCTGAAGCAGTTACATTTTCATCAACTCCGGTAAATAATTGTTTCCAATGTGCTGTCTTATACTGTCTATGCACAAGCTGAGCAGCAGCGATTTTTTTATTTAGTTCATCAAGGTTTGATGTGGTAGGGTTGCGTCTAAATATTTTTAAGGCTAATCTACGTTCTGCCACAGCTAATGATATCTCCGGATTCCAATACGGTTTCGGTCTAAATGTTTGTGTCGGGTCTGTGCAATTTTTAACCATTGGTATACTTTTTCTGGCAGCACAATTAATTTCGTCAATTAATAAATCGTAACTGTGTTGAATATTATTTTCAATTACTACTGAATCCGAGCTAATTCGCTCTTTTAGAATTTCTCGGTACTTATTCCAATTTGCTAATTTGAAATTACGTCCTACAACAAAATGACGTGCATCCCGATACTGTAGAGATATTTTAATTACTAAATGGTCACTATTCAAATTTTCGCGCGTAACATTCCATTTCATGTATGTCGCTAGATCGGATGATACAAAAGTAATATCCGGAGATGATTGCTGTAACCTACCACTAACTAACTTGACCCTTGTAAACTCCCCATTATTAAGTGACACAAAACCATTGTCCATAGAAGCATCTAACAGTTGTTTACCTCTACTTTCATTTCTATATGACCAGTTTGTATGGTGACCGTTAAAGTCTCCTGCTATTATTGTTTTAGTGCCAAATTGTGAAAATATTGAATCCCAGTCAGCCTGTGTAGTACTTGGGGTTTGTGGACAGTAAATAGCTACCACATTTTCTAAATAATTACAGTTTAAAATTTTTACACATAATATATCTGTGCTATTACTTAGGCATTGTATTGAAACTGAGTGTGATTTTATAGATTTATGTACGTATATGGCCACACCTCCGTACCCGTCAGCCCTGTCAGTCCTATAGATTTTATAATTACTAACTCGCAATATACTGTCCTGGCTAAGCCATGTTTCACTCAATACGGCTATTCCAATTTTCTCTTGGTTCAACAATAACTCGAAATCATATCGTTTTGGCATCAGACTCTGTGAGTTCCATTGCGCAATATTAAGAAATTGCGCAACAGAACCCCCAGAGCCTGATGCCGTTGTAACGTGATTTACATGATTGTAACTATCCATAATGGAGGAGGCCCAGAAGTTTGCTAAAAACCTCACCATTACTAACATTCTTAATGATAAACGACACTACTTCGTCAACTATTATTTTTAACACATTCTGGACTTTCTCTTCAAAATTATTATTCGATATCACTATTTCTTTCAGCTTATGTAATAACTGAGTAAAATAGTTCTTTTTGTTTCGTCTATCTTCTGCTTCTACCTTTTCTGCTATTGATGGTCTTATATCCGCAGAGCTCTGCCAGTCTTCTATTTCTCTATCTTTTGAATTTTTGTTTGTTTTTTGTTTCTTTTTCTTATGTCCTATATTGACAGCTTCACCGATCTCGACTTCAATGGTGCTATCCCCCTCTAGCCTGGATGCCTTAGGTGTTTGACGAATAGCAGCACTGTATGACATGCCCACATTTTGTGATAGACGTTTTTCTTCGGAGTAGCCTGCTAGAGATTCCTTTTCAGCTTGGTACGATTTATTATCTAGATACATTGATAAAGCTACCTTGTACGTCACATTATTTTTGGACATGATTTCACGGATTTTCTTTTCCTTCAAGAATAAGGGGCATAACTTGCTGAATGAAATGTGGCGTCCCTTACAATTTACGCATCGGAATTGAGTAGTTTCGCAGTTACTATGACTTCCTCCGCACTTTGGGCAAATTGTTTTGCTAACTGGACAAGTACGGGTTGTATGCCCGTAACGCCAGCAAAAGCTGCACTGAGATACTGGGAAGGTATATGGTTCAACTTTGAACCTACAGTCATATCCGTGTATATATTCCGGCAGTGTAGAACTTTTAAAACCGAATCTCACGGTCTCACTCGCAATCCACTCACCCTTATCTGATAGGCGCTTTAGTCTCTTAATTGATACGATTTTACAATCATCGCTAAATGCTTTCATTAGGTCTTCATCGGTTATATCCAATTCCAAATATTTAACTATACCATAACTAAGATCTACCTCTGTCGTGAAATGGCATCGGTATCCTAGTTCACTCATTTTTTTATTATTCATTAGCGCTAGTGCATCTTCCCTCTCATCAAAGCTGATTACTACTTTATAGACATTTTTATATCTTATCTTCGACGCGTTCGTAATACCCTCCGACTTAAATAATCGTGCTAAACCAATTTGTTTCGGTAGGACTTCATACGAAGATAAACAAACATCGTTCCTATTTGAGTCATTAATAAGTGCACTCTGTTTCTTCGTTTTATCAGTCACAATACGCTTTGATTTTCTCGTAACAGTTGTAAAACCTTCTTCGTCTACTACTGGGCAGCTTTCGTCACTCTCAGTCTCGCGAACTCGTTTTAACGCGCCAGAGCGTGTAGGTATAACAACCGAGGTTGTTGACTCGACACTGCATTGTGATTCTTCGTCTATTAAAGTACAATTAGATCGTACCTCATCTTCACTCATGTTGCTCGACGCGGACAAAGGCCTGGAGTGGACCTGGTCCATCGTAGATTAACACTTACTGCACTATTTAATCAATAGCAATAATTAAAACTCGGATAAACAAAAATCTATACGTGCAACCTGTGTGCCGCACGGCGCCCGAGTGAAGCTCAAACTTAAAACATCTGTCCAAATACCAACCATAACTAAACCATTTCGTAACTACCCTCCTTGCGCAATATTTCCCAATACAGATTAAACAATAGTTCAAGACTGAAGCAAGACTATCCATCAGATAGGAGACGACTCGTTGATGTCTTTTGTACGGCGACACCGACCGAGACCGAACAACTTATCTGAAAGTTGCTTTAATGATTAAACTAAAAATGTTCTACAAATGGCTGTTAGGTGTTTGAGAAATCACGGTGGTGGCTCCCTCGTTCAACCGTACAGTAAATTTTGTCGAAGTACACGTACTGGGACAGTGAAAAATGAAAAGGTTCAAGCAATTCGAACTCTACAATACCTAATAAGTCATTATTTTTGTTATACCCACGGCTGTTAGACATAGCCGTTAGCGACAAAACTGCAGAAACGTCTTATTTGGTAGCATTCCTTTTTAACTTAGACCGGGCTATACCAAGCCAAAAAAATACCTTATACCCCGAAATATAACCCCGAAAATGCCTATCTATTATTAAAAAGCCATCCTAATATCAGAAAGCTAATGGATTAAGACTCCCAATCCCCAAAAAACAAGAATGCTTACTCCAGAAAGAATATCTCATATAATTATTATATTATTTTTAATTCCCTCACTGTTTCGTGTTATATTACGAGTATGATTAGTGCTAATACGTGTATTATGTGCGTAGTGACTGACGCTGTTACTTTTTATACCTAGTTCCAAACTTGTGTTGTGAAAATATCGTAAGTATTTACAATATGCAATTTAATATTATATTTACAATTTATGTAGACAGGAAGGGGCTGATATCCTAAATACAGGGCAACCTAGTTAGGAGTTAGTGTACAGACTTGTACCTACTCATCTTTATACTACATTTATATACATATATTTCTTAAAATAAGTACAAATAAGTTACTTTTGTACTTGTTCGTTTTTTAAGCCTCTTTATTTTCTTCTAAATGTTTGTAATGTTGTGTGAACAATAAAGAGTTATCTTATCTCCGAATTAAAGAGAGAATAAGCAGAGCAAATGAAAAAATCATAAAACCTTTGACGCCAGACTCCTCCCAGTAAAAAAAAAGTTCATTATTCTAAGGTTCCTGTTTTTGTACAATCTTTGAAACTATGGAATTAATTCTGAAAGTGCTTACACTAATAAAGCTACCTAGTACCTAAGTAACACTTGAAATTCCAAGAACATTAATAATAAGTTAATTATGTAGCAGTCACCCATGAGCTAAAAAACAAAGTATGGCATTGTTTCAGCCTACGTCACCGTCCGCCATTTTTTCGAGTAACGTAACGACATCTCTGTCTAACATGTTTCAATTACATATTTCGTGCTCTATCACGCTGATGACGCAGGGTGGTGTTCACGCTTGTGGCGATACCTGACGGAGTATTTTGTTAGGGTGTCTACACATGGCCCGACCTGACATCGTGTGAAAGGGACAGCTAGATTTGAATTTCACGGGAGCAAAAGAAACAAACTATTAAGGTTATAGCTTCTCCCTTTCGCTTCCCCAGAAGCTTATATATAGCCATCTCTTTCAAGCGATGTCGGGTCGGGCCATGTGTAGACACCCTTATATGCATACATGAGCTGGGACCCTATTCCTGTGCGCTCGAGATTATCTCGGTCACAGTCTCTCTAATTTAGAATGTAATGGGAGTGAGAGTGACCGAGATAATCTCGAGCGCACAGGAATAGGGTCCCTGATCTGCCGACAGGTGTCAGGTCAAAATAAAAAACTAACAAACTAACTAGATATAAATTTCATGGCAGCAAAATGGACAAACTATAACCTACATAGTTTGCTTTTTTTCCCAAGAAAATCAAGCCTACCTATCTCTTTTGCACAAGTCAGATTAGCTGAGTGCCTTGATATTATATTCGCTATCTCTTTTTTGTGAGAAATGTACTACAAAGTATCTGTATGTGTATCTGGGGAAGCGAAAGGGAGAAGCTATAACCTTAATAGTTTGTTTCTTTTGCTCCCGTGAAATTCAAATCTAGCTGTCCCTTTCACACGATGTCAGGTCGGGCCATGTGTTGAAATTAAAAAAATTAAATTAAAAAAAACCCTTAGACTTGTTATTTTCATGGAAGTTGTGTGGTTAGGGACGGCTCCATTCATTTTACTTTGGTCGAAGTTCTTAGGTATTATTAGTATTATTTCTCACTCTAGGTACATGAGAAAACAATAATATTATATTATTTCTATGGTTATAGTTATTTTGGCCTAGAATGTTATTTACTAGCGCGAGTAGATAAACGAATAACATCTTCACCACTCATAATCCGCTTTGACCTCCAACTTCGGCAAGGTTTTATTCTCTGCAAAAAAAGTAACTGAAGAACGTTATAGGTAGGTAGTTACTTAAGTACTTTTTATTCTTCTGTTATTAGCACAAAAAATAAAGCGGCTTCGTTGCGGTTGTTGAATCGCGAGTGACATCTTTAGTACTGTAGTACTGTTATAAAAGGTGAATTTGACAACAGTCCGAAACGAATTTGACAGCGTTTTTATATTCTCTCTTGTACTTTTTTTTTCTCTTTCCTCCTAAGAGGATTATGGCGTCGCACGTCTTATGCATTTGCCAGTTTCAAGTATACTCATATTTTTTCAAGTTTTGGTGAATATTGTCAAATAAGTCATAGTCACAGTCAAAGGCGAGCAAAGCAAGTCACGGTCAAGTCCAAGTCATGCCCCAGTAAAGTGGTGAAAACTTTACTAGAGCCTTCTATAGAGTTTTGGAAACAACACGAAAATTCACGTTTCACGACATTATACCATTCACCAACACTCGTGCATGTTCACGAACACTTAACGGGATAACCCAAGTTTTGGAAAATAATAAAATGACGCGACATGATTTTTTCACGTTCCCGCCAAAACTCCTCTCTTGTACTTGTATTCGAGCGTTATTGAAGACAGTTATATACCTAGGTAGTTATACTATGAGTGGGTGTAGATCGACTCCTACGTTCTACTTATGCGCAAACAAAAGCCTTTTTTTTTCAAACTTGTTCCATATCCGATTCTGTTCCAGTGTTTGGTCTAGTTCGCCAGTGCAAGTTCATTGTTCGTTCCCGGCTAACTTCAAAGTGGTCGTAAGCGCCGAGATCGCGAGCAGTTTTTGCGGTAAAGTTTGGCCCTCAAGGACCGTTTTTGTCGAAGTTTACTCGTCGCCTACGTCATTTTGCTTCTCGACGCAAGTTTTGTTGTTGGCGTTGAGAGTCGAGGTGAGTCACGATGTTAGTTGACTCAAAAGTCGATAGTTGTTATCGATAAATCTGAAAATATGATAACTGAATTACTATCACAGTCATGTTGACCTCTTTATTTATAACTCAAATAGCCATAAATCACAATTAAGTACTTACTCGTTTTTTATCAACCCTTATAGCATGAAATCCTATATCCCACGGTAAAAAAGTTGAATTGTTACCTGATAAAAATGTGTGTAGGTAATCTAATTATTTAGGTCATCATCATCATCATCATCGGAAGCTTATTCAGTCCACTGCAGAGCATATGCCTCCTCCCTCTTTCGCCAATCTACCCTGTTTTCTAATCTCGTCCAGGTGTTGCCGTAAAATATTTGTATGTCGTAATGCCAACGCTGAATCCGTGTACATACTTATTTTTTTCTCAATGCAAAAGAAAAGCTTTGCTACACAGCCTGATTTCTAAAATATAAAATATTAGTTGCGCTCCGCGGTTTCACCCGCTATTTTACAGGAATGGTTATTTTTTTCCGGATTTATAGTAGCCTATGTGTTAATCCAGTGTATACGCTACCTCCATACCAAATTTCATTCAAATCCGTTCAGCCGTTACAGAGTTGAACGGGAACAAACATACTTACATACTTAACTTCTTACACACAAACTTTCGCATTTATAATATTATATATAGTGTTATGTAAGTACATATGTACCTATTCAAATACATTTGTTAAAAAGATAAATCAAGCGTCATAGCAACGTCGATAGTAAACAATCGAGCGGGGGACAACACTCGAGGCACAGCAGCGCAACAGTCGACCGGCCGGCGCACATCCGTTTGCGCGCTCGACTCCGCGCCGCACAACCCTAACCATTCCTAATTCAAACGCGAACTGCTCAAAAAGTTTAAAACAAGTAAGACATGCCGAAAGAAAAATTTTGAAACAAAAATATTAGTGACCATTCTTTTTATGATTTTATTTTTAATCGTGGCAATGAGTGTGTTCTACTCATCCGAGCCTTTGGTAACAACGTGACCATTACAGTGTAGTGTAATTGTTGAAAAACATTTTCTGAAATTACAAAAGTGAATAAGATAACTGTTCGTATTTGGCGTCGCCCGAAGCCTTGACAGAGGGAACGTGAGAAGGAAACCATATCAAATTAAAGGTAAGTTTTTAAGTCGGAAGTCCAGTAATTGGATAACTTATATCCGATGACAAAATTGGATTATAGTTGAAGCTATAATATCGTAATAAGTTTAAAAAAGATAGGTAATCGGAATCTATAAAGTACTTATGACATTTAATCAACCAATTGTTTTCTCTAACATTGTAGACACATGCATTGAGTTAGTATGTACATAATTATACTTCACTGGCCACATGGAACAAAGTTTACAAACACAAATTACAAGTATTTTATGGTACATAGCTTGGTTAGGTTGATTAGTCGTGGTAGCTCAGGGGAGCAAGCTCGTCTCACATTCGTGGTGTCGCGCGCTCGAATCCGGGCGGGCCCGCACCAATGAGTTCTTTGGAACGTAGTACGGATATACTACAGGCTTTTCGGTAAAGGAAAAAATCGTGAGGAAGCCTGCATATTTCCGGATAAGAATTTCGATGGCGTATGTGAATCCGCCAACCCGCACTGGCCAGCGTGGTGGATATGACCTAATCACCTTGCGAGGGTACGCCGATAGCTCTTGTGCAGCACAGCACACATCTTGACAAAAAAAAAGATTGCAATTTTCATAAAGCTTTCTTAGTTTAACAAATTGTTGATTATCTTTTCATTGTGTAAGATAACTCTTGATTAATAACTATAGTCAAATTTTCATGCAAAATTAAGTTTAAGTTGTATGAAAATCAATTTTGATTGGGCAAAGGAGATGACGTAAGGTTCTTGGAAGAATTGCCTATTCTGTGGCAGAGAGGTTATTGTTCTTGTGTCACTATCACCTATTCTGTTCCTATTCTATTCGGTTCGTGATGTTGAAGGTGATGACCCAATAAAAACGTCTCAAGCACGAAATCATTTTATTATTGGCACTATTCTGTGGAATTCATGAATAAAGTGAAGATCGGTATTGCTCATGTGTTCAATCAAAGAAACTTATTTGCATAAGTGTTTTGTGAACATTTTCAGTCATGTGCCGAGTGAAAACATTTGCTCAATTTCAAACATTTGTTCTTTAATGGTGTCTCCCATTGAGCACCTCGATACCGGCCCCCAGCCGGGGGCCCTAGTTCTTCTAAAGTGTCTTCATATGGGCCTGAGCTGATTTTTGTAATTTTTTTGATCTGGTTTTAGTATATTTTTTTTTGTTCGCTTTTGAAGAGGATAGCTATACATACATTTCTTTGGAACAGCTGATCTATTTTTCCTTGATTTCAGGGTTAGTCCCATTTTCAATTTTGTTCATAATGACGAGTAAATGATATCCATGAATATGACTGTCGTCTCACCGAATCACACTAATATTATAAATGCGAAATTTTGTGTGTAAGTAGGTAAGTATGTAATAAATAATAAGAAATAAAATATCTGGGACACTTTTGCACACACGGTCATCTGACCCCAAACTAAGCAAAGCTTGTAATATGGCTGCCAGAGACTGATATACGTACATAGATATTCTTAAATACATACTCATATAGATATTAACACCCAGACATAGAACAAACACAAATATTCATCACATAAATATTTGTCCTAGATGGGAATCGAACCCACGCCCCCAAACACAGAAGGTAGGTTCACTACCAACTGAGCCACCGGGGCAGTGTGTGTTTGTTCCCATTCAACTTGTAAAGGCTGAAAAGATTTGGATGAAATTTGGTATGGAGGTAGCTTATTCTCTGGAATAACACATAGGCTACTGTTATCCTGAAAAATTTAACCTTTCCTGTAGAATGGCGGGTCGCAGCTAGTCCATAGTCCATAAAAGAACAGCCAGTAGACAAATTATTGTATACACATATTTATATGCATTTAAAGCTATAATGCACTTGCTATTTGCGCCAGTACCAAATTAATGAAAGAACAACGACCATATCGAAATAAATAGTCAAGTGTCACCATAACAGTTCAGTGCCACCCATAATTTTAAACTTCAACAGTTCAAAACTATGCGGCAATGCACTGCGCTCGTCACGCTGAGATGTTAGATGTAAAATCTCAGTATGCCCAGTAAATACGCTGGAAACATTGCCCTTCAATCCGGAACACAGTAATGCTTGCACACTACTGCTTGGCGGTTTAATAACTGGCAAAGGTGTGGTACTTCCCCAGGCGGACTCTGCAAGAGAGGCCTACCACTACAACGTTTTCTACTATAATTATTTGAGAATAGGACAAGGCACGTACCGTAACTTCGTTATTGCGATCATTTTTAGGTTCAACCGCAGACGCTGCGCGACCGCAGCGTCTTATCACCACGCAATAAGGTTTACGGTCCCACAGCCCAGAAATGGTACCTAGGTAGATAGGTTACCTCATAGTAGGTACTAATAGTTAGGTATATTATAAGTATATAAGTTCATAATAAGATCCGATTTGATTACGTTACTACAAAACGTGTACACGTTCATGGTAGGGTTCCGTAGTCAACAAACATCACAGCCCGAATTCAAATTGCTTTATCATTGAGTAGCTGTTCTGTATTTTTTTGACATGCTAACAACTAAATATATCTATAAACGTTAGTTCACGGTATGAGTATACATAGCTTATTCAATATTCATATAAAATCATTCGCTCAGTATGAATTTCTAAAAGTGTATGTTGTGTCTGTTTATGATAAATATTACAAATGTATTAAAAAACGTTCGCTTTTATATCTTTAGATTTCTTTAAAATATGTCTGATCGTATATAACAGACAAATTTGTCTCTCAGAATGTCAAATTTGTCTATGAGAGACAAATTAAAATTTGTCTATCCAAAGTCTGCATGGCTTGTTGTATTTATATTATACATGTTTTTGAAAATTCACTCTGCAAAAACTAGCAAATCTCAAAATAGGTAGCTGTGGAATATTGAATACTTCAAAATAAATCATGTCTGTAGCTAGACAAATATACATATAACACAACTTTAATTGAATCATGAAACTTCCCAAATAAGTTAATGTTAATTAAACTTGATTAATTGTCTGTCCAAAAATCGATAATAGGCCAATCAAATATATTTATGTTAGGATATTTTCATACAAATTTCTTGCTCTAAATTAGGATTACCATCCTGTCGAAATTATTCGGAACCATCCGGAATTTAAACTTTCTGTCCTTCGTTCGGACTTCACATCCAGACTTTTGGCTTACTTGATTTTTGTCTGCTATAAGCTGCGAGAGAGGTTCAGTTCAGGTTCAGGTTCAATCGTCTTCTCCAACGCCTGCGCATAACTCCTTTTTTGCTATTACGTAGAATCTCACTCTAATTTTACATCCGCCATAAAGTTTGAATCCTACTATGTTTCATTATGTAATAACAATGTCCGGACTTTATTTTCAAATTTTCGACGTAATTCTTGTATACATACAAATGGTAACCCTGTGGTCCAATTTAACTATTGTATCTTTTTCCTATCATGATACGCCTACTTACATTGACCATAAAGAATAGTATTCCATAGGTAGGTAGATTGCTATATAGGTTTGCTAGGTCCATAATCTGCGTGCCAACGCCTTTCGAGATTAATAGACACAATGACATTATGCTAAAAAGGTAATAGATATATTGGACAAGTCGCGTGGTGGTCTAGCTATAAAGAATTTTTGGGTGTGTGTAAAACCTGAATAAATAACAAAAGTATTACCGTCTGTCCCTGTATCCGTGTTGTCTTTGTGCTAAATTAAGAAGCAAACGAATCTGAGAGAAAAATTATCAATAAATATTATAATAGAGCTTCACACTTATAGTATATCTCCCCACTAGAATGCCTTGTACCGGGGACAGACGGGAATGCGCGGATGCTATGGAACACAAAGACACGGAAAACTGGTAACACTCAGATCCATAGCATATTATATTAAATACATCAATCGAACATCGCGCGGCCTGAATGACCCCCAATTAGTCTAAATATTTCTAGACTTGTTGTCTAATAATCCCCTTCCGCAATGTAAAATAAATGGGCCAGGGGATTTCTAGAGTTTTTGGCCAAAAATGTTCTTCACCTCTCATGCTTTGATGGTAATGGAATTTTTGGACAAAAAATCCCCTTCGCAGGGGATTGTCTAGGGGGATTTCTGGGATTGTTATCCAGTTATTGATATATGTGCGCGTCGTGAAGATCTATCATTATGCCAAACTCCAAGTTTCTACGTTTATTAGTTTACGAGAAAAACCTTTGTGACAGACGGACGGACACCGGAGTGCTTTTATAAGAGTTTCGTTTTAACTTTTAAGGTACGGAACCCTAAAAATATTAAATTTTATCCTGGAAAAATAGAAAACCACAGGCTGCAGCTGTGCGCGGCAAGTACCTAATATGAAAATACTCAAACAACCTACGTTATACCATTTTGTAGATACTTCAAAACGTGACTGCAATTTCAATAGTTATTCTGTTCTTCGGACCGGAACAGCTGAGCTGAGCACGTTATGTGAATTGGTGACAGAACTAACATACAAAGCTTCATAATTCAAGCTTTAAGAGGCTATTTCGTGAAAAGGATTTATACACTTTCTCGCGCAGATTAAGAAATGGTTTGAGCGTGCGCCAGTAAAAAAAAACAGATAATTGTAAATTATAACTAAACTAGCAAATCAATCAAAATTATTTGCGATGCTATCCTAGATATTATTATTACCTCACTATTATAGTATATCATGTAATCATGTTTGCCCTCTATGCTTTACTAGTCGATAAATCGATAAAGTAGAAGAAAGGTTCTTGAGTGGCGACCATGAACCGGAAGTCGCAGCGTAGGCAGGCCTCCCACTTGGTGGACCGACGACATTGTGCAAAATATCATAATAGCAATTCAAAAATTGAATCCTTGATATGCGGCGTGCTAAGGGGATTTCTAAATTTTTGTCCAGTATTACCCTTCCGCCAAAATAAAATATATGGTTAAGGGGTTTCAAATTTGTCCAATAATTCCTTTGCGCCTCTCAAATAAGACGCTAAGGAGATTTTTGGACAATAACCCCTGAATACTGAAACGTTTGTTAACTTTGACAACAGATTGATTCTAATACTGCCTTTGTCTGGCACTAAGCAAATGACAAAGACAGCAATAGACTTAATCTGTCGTCAAAGTTAACAAACGTTTCAGTATTCGGGGGTAAGTGTAAAAACCCCTTTCGCCCTTTCGCAAACTTATGAAAACCACGCAAACCATTAAATACACTAACCAACCCCCTTCTTAATAAACGCGGATACCTTGGAGCAGTTACTCAATCTTCTATCTCTTTCAATCGAGTACTAATTTCTAAAAGGACTAAACACGTCGTAACTAATCCAAGGGCACTCCACGTTTATTAATTCGGGGGTAAGGCACTAAGTAAACCTAACGAACTTCCATACAATCTGCTATCCCTTATTTAACTTTTTTTTTAATTTCTCATACTCTTAATCACCAACGTTTTTATAATGAATGAATATTATTATCTAGTCTAGTCAATAAAAAAGATTATTTAATCTAGATAATATGTTCTAGTCTAGTATTGTATGTCAGTCAGTGTTAGAATTATTATTTTATTAAGTAGAGTTTTAATGTTCATTTGACATTGATAGACTTGACATTTTGAATCTAATAAAACACTAGGTTTTTATTTGAAACTAGTAAGGTCATGGTCAGTGATATAAAAGAGGTTAGAATGTACATCTGAAATACTCCGATCCGACAGCTCCCATCATTAGGAAGTTTTCAGTATATGGTACAGGCGCCGGTTACCAAAGGCACATACATCGACCAGTCCCAGGATCTGTCAGAAGATCGGTTAGATTCTCTCCAAATAATCGAACAGACGCTAAGGCCCCAGGGCACACCCCTTCTGGGGTGCCAAGGCAAGTCTGATTTCCCCCTCACGGGTGACGGTCCAAGCCGAGGTTCGTACCGCAGCGGTACCCATGCGCTAGTAACCCTCGCACCTAATAATAGTTTTTAGGGTATCAACGCCATATCGTTCGCCAAAGTTCGATAAGGTTGTAATGGCCAGCACTGGCCAACAACGTAGACATTACAAAAAATAAATAAAAAAAACAAATACTGATACCATAGATAGATCGCAGCGCACTACATACGCATCGGATCGGTCAGCATACTCCTATAAAAAAATACTTTCATTGGTGCATTGCTAGTAATATTATTTAAAGAAAAAGAGTTAGCCGATACGGTCCGGACGTAAAGAGGAATCCAACGATACCTCACTCGTCAAAATCGGTCAAGCCGTTTCGGCTACAGCTAATTTATAAGAACACACAACATACTTACATACACCCCAAAAACATTACCCTCTTTCTTGGAAAGTCGAGTAATAAAATATCTAACTGGCACTATTTTAGGCCTTCTCTTAGGCAGATTTTGCAGATTGGCTAGATTCTCTAATTTCAATATGGTCAGCGCTTGCCGAGGCCTATCGAGCGTGTTTCTGGTATAACAACTACCACAGCTCAGACGTTAGTTATCCTCCTCCTAGCGTCGTCCTCATGTCTGAGGATCGTGACCACCGCCTCCCATTTGTCTCTCTCTGATAATCTTCTACCATTGCTTCCTATCCTCAGCAACATGAAGGGCGTATACTGAGGTGTCGGGAGTGCTGCGAATCTGATCAAACCAACGTATCAGGCTGCAGCCTCGTAATCTCCTGACACCACATTTCCTGACACCATAAACTTCTCCAGATTGTCGTCTTGTTTTCTGGTAATGTGACCAAAAGGCTCACAACCCCGTTTGAGAGAGATGATAGTCTTGTCGTAACCTTGAGTTGATATAATAGACTTTAGATACAATGATGGAATAAAGAAACTCATATATACTGTACGTAAATGTCAGGAGTAAAAAACTCAAAAAAACAGGTGTTTTTTCGGCGCTTCCGCTCGACTTTGATCGGCTCACGGCCACAGGTTATAATTACCTGTATTTCCGCAACGGGAGGCAGCCCTCCAGACCAGAAGGGTTCGTGCGCGACAGAGCTTAGCAAGGATAAGGTTACATCCGGTTAGCCAGGTTGGCAGGTATAAATAATCTACCAAGAACAAAGAGACTGTACTAAACAACTTGTAGGTGGTTTATGCTCTGTGGCTGACTAACAGTTTTTGCTGTGTCCCAAGGGGAACGTTTGCTGGCCTACACTGGCAATTTAAGAATGACGCGCTATTTTTAAGCGCGCGTTATTCTATGTCGGCAAGATTATGATACAGGGTTATAAGGAAAGGGTATGCTAAGCTGAAAAGAGCTCATAGTACTCATCATTATGAACAACTTTTACTATGGGAACAACCCTGAAATCGAGAAAAAAAAATCAGCTGTTCCATAGAAAAATGTCATGGACACTCGAGAAAATGTATGGAACAGCTGTTTTTTTTTCGCGATTTCAGGGTTGGTCCCGTAATAGCAGTTGTTCACTATCATGAGTACTACGAGCCCCTTAAGGCTTTACGTGGGAAGGGGCTTGTCAACTAATTTTGTAGCCTATTTGAAACGTGAAAAAAATATAAAAATACATTATTTTTTTAATATGTTACCGAGTCGATATGTCGGATACTAGTTACAATTTTACGTTCAAAAATCTAGTAATAATGAGATTTTCTTTAAACTTTTTGAAATATACTGCTGGTCTGGAGCTTTAAAAAACTTAGAACGAGTATAGCTGCCCTCATCCACTTACACATTTATCAACCAGTCAAGTCAATGCCAATAACGCCAAAAACCATACACATTTGACCTCGCTCCACCACAACCCACGTTGCTCCGTCTTGGGCAACTTGAGCCTTGAATGTGCGCCAACATGCGCCCGCGCCGCTCTTACTTTCATTGTCCGATTGAATGCCGGTTCGATCACAATAAGGCCATCCCAGACTGGTGCTATGGTCATTAATATGTGTTACTTTTGTGCAAGTGTAAATGACACCTTTTGTAGCGATAATAGCAGTGGTTAGCGCGTTTATATCGCACGCTGCAGGACGTGGGTTCAAATCCCCAACAATGAGCTTGAGCTACCGATGAAGAAAAACACCGTGAGCAAACCATAGCATGGTATAGTACTCGGCTGGCTAGCTGCCACCCTCAAGTTGAAAAACTTTCACCAAGCACGTACAGGTGGGTTCCTGCCAAGGATGCTCTACTGTAGCGGATGGCCAACAAAGTATTGTTTGCTTACTTCACTTGGGACCGCCTTGCGGCACGTCCGCCATGTTTTGCATCCCAGCCAAGCTAATAAGTTAGCTGTCAAAAACTATCAAATGTGTTTGAAGTGTTTTGAAATCACTAGTGAAAGGGGTGGAGTTGACGCCATAATTATTGTGTATTCACAGTGCCGCAAATGACGTGTGTTGTAACAAGTCCTCGTTTTTCTTCTTTCGTTATTGGTTCCGGCAGTCCGGCAGCTTCACTTGGGAGCCAGTTTTCATACCAGGATAGGTGTATTTACCATTCTCGACTACCACAACATCTCTCGGCTTCCCTGATTCTCGTTTGCTATTTTTTGGCAGTATTTAATACAAAAATTACTGAGTAGAAATTAACAAAAGAAAACTATCTTTGGAATCGAATCTTTATCATCGAAATCGGATATTTAGGAGTAGGAAACAGTTTGCGCTTGTTACCCAAGTACAGGGTAATGTTTTTGGGGTATATGTAAGTATGTATGTTTGTGTGTCCCTATTATATTACCTCCTGTAGCCAAAACAGCTTGACTGATTTTGACGACTGATGTGTCGTTGAATTGCTCTTTATGGCCGGAGTGACTTTTTTTCTTTTAAGATAGGAGTATACCGTTTACTTGTTACAACAAAAACAACAAGTTTGCATACAAAAAGCGCAAACTGTTTCCCACCCCTAAATGTTCGAAATCCGATTTCAATTATTTTTTGTTATCTATACCGTGAAAACATCTATAATTTTTTTGAATTATCGTAGTATTTTTGTAGTTGTAGGCACCTATAGTGACGAATTTTTTGCGCTCTAATTGTGACGAAGAAAGGAATTTTATATTAGAATGCCAAACATGTTTTTTGAAAAAACAAATCTTCAGCTTACATTAGTATTTATCCAAGCGATTGACACCAGAAACAAAATATTTTGATAAGATTTAGGGGCGATGACAAATTTGCCTGCGAAACGCTAACTTCGTCAAAAATATAGGTAAACTCAGTAACTCTCTCCATCGTATGCACGGGAAACAGAGCGAAAGCAATACAATTTCAAATAGCTACTGCGCAAAAACCTCGCGGGGAGGGCGACCCTCTGTTGTATGGACAAGTAGGCGGTAATTACAATCATGCTACCTGTGAAATTGATTGACAGTGGCGGGACTCAACGTTTTCAATATGACCAATGTTGACAAATATTGATTACTGAAGCCCAAGATTGGAAAAAAAAAACCATTATCAACACCATGTTCGATAATCAGGCTTGACCACACCAAATCCATTTCAAATCCATACCCGTTACGGATGCTGTAGGTGGGCATTTGTGTACTATATACTATATACACAAATGTGTACTATAGTGTACTATAGTACACAAATGAGCTATAATATAATATAATTTTTCTATGCTATAATGCATAGAAAAACTATAAATTTCTCTGTAGTATTAGTAATATTGTATTGACTAGCAATGCACACAGGCTGCACGCGTACTGCATGCGGCCTTTAATTGCTTAGCTAAAATTATGATGCTAGTGTATGTTATGTTATATGTTAGAATATTTTTTGTATAATGTTTTACTGTATGTCAAGACATCGGTATCCGAGCCGAAAACACATCTAAGTATAACATTCTGCATAACTTTAACTTGTATATGACTATGGCTTAAAAATGTCTTTATTAAAAAAAATACAGCGGTTCCGTAGAAAAATATCATTCAAATGCAACAAAATGTATGGAACAGGTGTTTTTTTTTTAAATTGCGATTGATGAGTACTTACGTGTTTTCGGCTCGTACATAATGTCCGGAGTCCGGACAGTGCATACAAAAAAAAAGTTTTCTTTCATTTTTTCTTTGATACAATTTTTTATCTATGCTTTTCCTTCAATAATCTTAATAATCTACTAGATATTCTTGCATTAAATACACGGTCTCCACAAGTATTGACCCGCAACGGACATAAACTACGAATGGATTTGGTATGGCCGAGCCTTTGGTGTAGATTCGTGAATTAAGAAATCAAGTAACGTCCTGGCTGATAAAATAAATTAAAACAATAATATTGTATTCAGGTTATAGCCAACATAAGTATTGTTTATGCGCCAAACGTGATATAAGATTAGATAGCCATGACATAGCATCATTAACAGTAGATACTTATAATCTGTATATAAAAGATTATACAAGCCCTTTTCTGGGAATCAATACACAGACCTAACAGGTTACGTGAAATTTGAACGCAATACTCCCTAAATGATTTACAAATGGTCTGGTGTACAATAAGAACGGATTTTGAGAAATTCCACTTCCACTTTGGGGGTCAAATGGACCCCCAAAGTATTAATTTAAGTTAAATTAATACTAATTAATATTAATTTTAAGTTAGTTAATTTTTTAAGTTTAAGTATTTTGTATTTAAATAAAATATTTTTTCACGCTGAGCCAATGAAACCCGGTTTATATGTATATTAATCATAAAGAATAAAGAGACTTGTAGATGAATATTTATATATCATATATAATATATACCAATAAATAACTTTGACTTTAAAGAAAGGTGTGTCTGAAATGTCTCAGGATTTTTCGAATATCAACCCCTAAAGAGGTAAAATGGGGTGTTGAATTTACAGTAGCCCATGCGAACGCAGCCGTGCGGGCAAGCGCTAGTATAATTATATTACATGCTGACGTCATTAGTTTTGGCTAATCAAATTTTTATACCATAAGCTTACTTATCCTTGGAACGTTTTTAGTAAAACAAATATACATAATGACGTTTATTGTACCTAAGTTTCTTTTTTAAAAGAAGTTTTGTTTCAAATCCAGGTACGAAAAGGCATCTGATGTTCTAAGAAATTAACAATATGGCTGTAGATTATGGTTCTGGGAAAACCCAACCACTTAAGTTTGAGTAACTAAGTATAAGAATAACATACCAAATTTTTGCCTGGAATGGAAGTTTATTAGAAACGTATTTTTAAGTTGAATAATCAATAATAATAAACCTACAATTTTTGTTTTTTTTTTTTTTTGTCCCAAACCGGCCCCACCTCAGCATGATGCCGGCTGTGAATAACCGGCATCAGCTTCAGCTTCAGCAACATGAATAATCAATAATATGAAAACATAATTATATATGAATAATAATAATATTTCAAAAAATGAAGTAGAGCCTGAATTGGCAATGGGCAGGCCACATCACTCGAAGAACCAATAACCGGTGGGTAAGAAAGGTTCTTGAGTGGCGACACCAACCGGAAAACGCAGCGTAGGCAGACCTCCCACTTGGTGGACCGACGACATTGTGAAAGTCGCGGGCAACCGGTGGATGCAAGTGGCACATTGTCGGGTGGTGTGGCGCTATGTTAAGGCTGTGGACGTCTTCTGGCTGATGATGGATATTAAAAAAATAACCTAAAATTCCTTCATATGCTTTATTACTTTCCACTAGGTTTTCCTGTGTCGAGGATGCCACAGACGTGGAATACACACTAATAAAAACTAACACACAGACACAGAGCAAATATTTAAATTCACCATTCAAATTTCTGGCCGGAAAGGAATCAAACCCTGGACCTATTGCTTATAAGGCAGACCTGCTACCAACTAAGCCAGAAGGCTAGTTTTATACTAAGTATCTTTGTTGAGATTGGTTTGAATTTCCTGCCTCGACTTGTTCTCTACACGAGCATGACCACTTGACCACCCATCCGTATCTTAAAATGCTTTCTATAATCACAGCGGCCAGCCATGGCATGGCATTCCTTTGATCACGATAATATAAGATATAACACCTAACAATAAACAGCGTGACAAAAAAAGTAGTTTAAAGAAAATATCACTAAGAGAGTTAAACACAACAGTATGATTGCCTGCATTTGACTGGAAAATCACAAGCAATGCAACCTTTATTAGACAAGTCCATTTAGGCGTTTTCATTGGCTCTCTCAAAGATACGCGTACTTGCACCTAGCAATGAACCAGTGAGAGTAAATTTTCATAGGTATATTTTGACCGATGCGTGTACGTTTCGATCATCCTGATTGCGGAATCTAGGGGTGATCTGTGAAGTAGGTACATTTTAGTTGCTTATTGTAAATACCTTGTGCCCGCGCTCTCCCAGAAATAGTAAGTAGGACCTGAATACTGTACGAAATATTTGTAAGATACAAACTTGTTTTTAAGGTTTTGAAAGATATTAGGTAGATATAAGAACCCACCCAGCGGTATTTCAGTATCATTTTGTTTGCTTCAAATTCCGTCGAGTCGAAAAAATGTTTCAAATGAACAGAATGCCGGCGAGGTAGCATTTAAAATTTTGATGACAAGGATTGACAGCAAGGCAAGCGTCTATTCCAATTTCAAGTTTGGACAATTATAGTCCTTCCGCGAGGTTTTGGCGCATTCGATACTTGAAATTGTATAGTTGTCGCTCTGTTTCTCGTGCGTGCAATAGAGAGAGTTAGTGTATTCTCCTAACTTTTTGATGATATTAGCGTTTCGGGGGTAGTCTGTTATCATGCCCTGACTTGATGACTTGATGTCTTGTCATGAATCTTAACATCTTTTGTTATTGGTGTCAATGGCTTGGCAAAAATCAAATATCACAAAATGTTTATGGTATTCTAAGTACAACTACTTTTCTTTATCATATTTTGGAAGCAACAAAATTGTCACACAAAAAGAAACAAACATACAAGCATAGTTTTCCACGGTGTAGATAACATATCAAAAAATCATCGAAATCGGATAACATTTAGGGGTGGGTATCAGACTACGCTTTTTGTTTTGTTTTTTTTTTTTTTTTTTATATTACTTGGTAACAAGACGAGCAAGTCGCTCACCTGATGTTAAGCGTCACGCTTGCCCATAACAGTTCAGTGCCACCCAGAATTTTGAACTTCAACAGTTTAAAACAATGCGCGGCAATGCACTGCGCTCGTCACCCTGAGATGTCAGATGTTTAATCTCTGTATGCCCAGTAATTACGCTGGTAACATTGCCCTTCAATCCGGAACACAGTAATGCTTGCACACTACTGCTTGGCGGTTGAATAACTGGCAAAGGTGTGGTACTTCCCCAGGCGGACTCTGCAAGAGAGCCCTACCACTACAAAACGGACAAGACGGCGGTATTGTATTTAGATTTAGAATGTGAAAGAAATGGTTTGATTAGTTCAACCAGTTAATCATTCGCGACACCGCTGGTAAGATAAGGCTAAGTTAGCAGTGCAGCACTGCTAACTTAGCCTTACTGAAACCATTCATGATTTTTTTTATAAAAAATCTGTGCCGAAAATGTTCCCTAAAAAAGGTAAGTATTCTTAGGTATTGGTTAAAATTTCACTCGTAATCATTTTGCCTGATTTTTGTTCTCCGCGAATATTCAATACCATCATAATAATCTATAATAGTCTATAATGCTAGACGTCAGTGATAATCTATAGCAACAAATTCGCAAGCTTAGGCCTAAATCGTAATCGGCTTGTAAGATCCCTGCAGGATTTCTGTATAAATAACTTTGGTATGAAAAAACAAAACAAAAGATAGATGCTATAAAAACAATGGTTAATGGTTTAAAAATTCTGACTGCATATTTACGATCTCTTACCACTTTTACATTACCTATTTTATTTTTATTTTTTGTAATAAAAAAGTAGTGGTGTAGAGCCTCTAAAATTGTTATAGCAACGTTCTTTCAAGACGACATGATAGCTAAAAAAGGCAGGATTTCTGTTTAAAAACAATATTTTTTCGTATTATGACGTACATAAACATTCTGACTGCATATAATTAATATATCTTACCTTTTTTACAACGAAAATCATGTCAAATGCCCATGTTGTACCCGTACCGGTAGTCGTTGGTAACGATGGGCTCGAAGTAGTTGACCTTTCTCGACAAAGAGGTCGCCCGAAGAATCCACCTCGGGTGGGCAGCGTTCGGGAAATCGCGTTATACCTTCTCGTCCAAAATCCCACAGTGCCTGAAGACAAATGTCTTCAACCAATGTGTGTTGCCAGTGATGACATATGGAACTGAAACGTGGTCCTTGACCACTGGCCTTTTGGAGAAACTCGAGAGTCGTAATGCAGAGAGACCTATACTCTGAGTTTCTTTGCGCGATAAAATCCGGATAAAATATGGGGAGGCCTATGTTCAGCAGTGTTCAGATGCCTTCTGGCTGAAGATGAGGACCACTTTTACGTTGCCAATTTTTTTTTTTTTTTTAAGTGTAGAGCCTCTAAAAATGTTGTAGCAAAATGCACTTCCAAGACAACATGATCGGTACGCGCGGGCGCACTAAAAGTTCTTGCTCTGAAAGACAATCAGGCTTTTTGATATAGTTTTCAAGGCAACAATATCTCATCTGCCAGTATCTCGCAAATGCATACTATGCACATTATTTTATTCGTTTCTCACTTAGGTTCCTCTTAATTATTCTTTACGGGTAAAAGTATTGTCGATAATGTTCTCTTTTCATACTCGTATCTGCTCAGAGATATCGCATAGATACAATTCAGATTGATGCCTACTTAGACTACGCATACCTTAGCAAAAATGCGTAGGGATACCGCATTGAACTCGTATGGGTAGAAATTTTATTCTGAAAAAAACTTTTATATTTTCCAGAGTGGGGCGTCAACTACGAGACAGGCGAGGCGAGCGAGCCGGAGGCCGGTCGCATGCGTCCCGAGGACTATCGGCTCGTGTTCCTAAGCTCGGACTCGTCGTGCCGCGAGGACACGGAGGACTCGTCCTCCACGGCCTCATCCGCCGCGCCGCCAGCGCCCGACGACTGCGATTGGGACTACTTTGAGCCGGGCGCGGCGGCGCAACCTTCTCCCCCGCCGCCCATCAAACACGCGCCTACGCCTTGTCCCAGACAGTGCTCCTGTGGCGCCGAGCCGCGCATTGTTGCCGTCCCCGTTCCCGTCCCTGTACCCATCCCCGCCGCCCTCTGGCCGGCACTCCTGGCCTTCCCCCAAACACCGCCCCCGCCACACTGGAACACGTATCCCGGTTTCCCGCCCCTAGATGCGGCTGCGCTCGCTCGATTCACCACGGCTGCAGCCGTTGCCGTCACCGCGGCCGCCACCGCCACCGCTTCCGCGACGGCAGCCAATAAACTCGCCATGACCACCGTCAAGTCCGATAAGGCTATCCAGTCCGAATCGGCACCGGAGCCGCGCGATAACGATAAGAAAATCGAGAGGCCGATCGAATGCGAGGCGTCAGTCGATATCAAGGTGATAGCGGAGGAAGACCGCCTGTCAGTGCTGTCCGATCAAGTGGATGCTATGCCAGAACATCTAAATGCGGAGAAAGCGTTCCCCTCATCCAATGAATCGGGAGAGTCGAGCGATTCAGAGGCAGGAGGAGCACGGCGGAGCTACGACGTGACAAGCGGCGCACCCGAGGAGCCCGCCACCTCGGATGAAGATTCCGACGACTCTGGTGGCGGTGGCGGCGGCCGTTTCTCGCGCGTGTTCGTTGTCAACCCCGCCGACTCCTCATCTGACATGGAAGACAACGCGGACAGCAGCGGCATCGACTGTGACGATAAGTCTGATAGCTTAGAAATAATAGCAGTGGAAGCGGCCTTACAGAACAACATAAACGTTGTTGCGGAACCGAATGACGCGCCGCCACCACACAATAACAACCCGAGCATTGTTCTCTTAGACTCGATTAATTTCACTGAAGAGTATCCCATGATTTCGTACGGAAATAACAGCGATGAAGGCTGCAGTGAAGGAACAGGGACAAGGTCAGAAATTGTTGACTTTTGTGACACGAATATGCTTCAAAGCGAAACGTGTGAAACGTTTAACAGTTTTATTGCAACGTGCAGCTCGAGTAGTGATGATCTAGATAATAGAAATAATACAGATAACGGTAATTACCGATATCGTAGTGTATCAGAAAACACCGACGATGATTCGTCGTTGAATTCTCCCAATACTGAGAGCGATATGAAAGTAAAAGTAATGGTGGAGCTACCTAATGAGAAAGATAACAACCGAGAACCAATTTCTACCGAAACTCAACCGGAACCATTAATGAGATTAGCACCTTCGCCAGAGCCCAACCATAGTAGTGCCAGTTCAGCGCCCGCGGAAAAAATAGACCTATTCAAAGGAATCGAACGAACTCTCAGTGAACTATTGAAGAAAGAATTACTGGAGGAACAAGAGGAGGAGAAAATGCATGACGGCGGGCCGGTTTGCAGTTCGACGGAGGGGGGCGCGTGCGCACCTGCCGAGACAACAGTTTGCCGCTCGCGCACGGCTCGTGCGGACGGGTCCGCGCGCTTCACTAGCCGCGTTATGATAACGCACGACCGCGTCTCCGTCGTCACGTCGGATACGACGCGCCTCATGCGTGACATTACCGTACATCACACCAACTCGCAAAACGAACTGGAGCCCCAAAGTGTCGCACAAACAAACGAAACGGATGAACAATTATCCGACGACGAAACAGCGCAGCCTTCGGGCGGAGTGACTGTCGTTAGCAATGCCGACACTCTCTCAGCGGTCGTGTGTCTCGAGGAGGGGCTCGCTGACGACGATTCGTGGGTCGAGGACGTCAGCCATGATGAAGACGAGGCCACTACGTCTTCCAACTCTGACTCCGGTGACGAGGCCTCGCTGCCCACCAGAGGCGAAGACTTCGCCTACTGCCGCCGTTCCATAGACTTCACCCTACACACGATCGTCGAAGAAAGTTGCGAAGAAAGCGAAACGGAACAAACTACGAAAAAACCACGACCTATATCGGCGACCGAGTTGGAAAAATATTTTTTCTTCGGATTGGGCGATGGCAGAAACGTGCACGACGATGAGGAAGCAGTGTCGGAAACATCAAGTGTGTGTAGTGAAGGTGGTGAATCGATTCCTGAAAATGAACAACCCAAGCGGAGTGGTGATAATGATGAACTTGTGTCGTCGCGGCTAGAAAAATACTTTTTATCGGGATTTATGGGCTTTAACCAAGAACGCCGAGACTCTGATGGCTCGGGCAGTGTTGGAAGTGACAGTGAAGGTAGACAAAGTCCTGAACAACGGAGAAAGCGGCTGGTTCGAGCTCGAGGGACACCCCGCTCGCATTCCAACTCCTTGGATAACTTGTTAGCTGGAGATGAACCCTCCCAGGATGTTCAGGAAGTTTCTGACGGTTCAAGTACCGAAACCGAAGACAGGCATGACTCATCCGAAAGGCTCGATTTACAAGGTGAAAATAAAAGGAAAAAACAAAACAAAAAGACACGTGGTTCGCCGGCCGATGAGAGGCGACAGTCAGCTGAGTTCACCGAAGAAGCCCGCGATGACACGAGATCTGTTTCTGAAGGCGAAGATGGTCGGTTATCGCCTCGACCCGAATTCCCACCTCTTGGATCTGAATTATCGGAATCTAAGAAACAAACTAGTAGAGATAGTGGATTTGTAGGTAGCTGTGATGATTTGTTACGAAACGGTGATTCTAGTAATGATTTCAGATCTCATGAACCTAAAACTGAATTAGAAGAAATCACCGAAGAAATCAGGCCAGATATCGAAGAGCGTGTCGAAGGCCCTCCGTCATCTCGACCGCCGCAAAGCCCACTCAGCCGTAAAGATAGCTTTAACAACTGGTCGTCAGACGAAGAAACGAATCTAATGATGACGAAAATGCGTCAGTTTTTCAAACAAATGGTCAACACAACAAACGTGAGAACGAGCACACCCGCCTCATCGAACTCCGAGAGCCCCCGCCCACCGAAACCACCCCAACTATTATACTTTGAAAGCGAACTAACTAGGTTAATGAAAACTGTACCGGGTATTCGTGACGAAGAAGTGCGTGAGATCGTCGAATACCTATCTAGCGAAGACACGTGGAGCGATTCGTACGATTCCTCTGATTATGCCGGTTCTGATTTAGAAGTCGGCGCGAATAGATCCGCATTGAGGAAGCAAATATCCGAGAGTTGCCGTGAGATAATCGATAAATTCGATAACGGATGCAATGACGCGGGCTCGCTAGAGCGAGACGCGGCTGGAGCATATCGAAGGCTGGCGGCGACGTTGGGCCGAGCCGGAGAAGGCTCACCTCCTTTATTCGGAAAAGTGATGAGACATATTGGCGGAAGGCTGGTGGCATTGATGCATGAAGTTTCAGCCGGTGCTTCGCCGAGCACGGACGACGATAGTGCATCAGAGCCGGGCGCGTTAGCTCGGAGTCGATCTCATGATATTCTGGAAGCGGCTGCGAGCCGGGGAAGTGTTGCTAGTGACTGTGAGAGGTTCTCGTGGCGGGGTAGTTTTGAATCAGCGCTGCTGGCGGCGGATTCTCGGGGGACATTAGGCGGGGGAGTGGAGGCGCGCAGGTCGCCTGCGGGCGTCGAGCTTGCTGCTCAGAGATCACACTCGAGGAGTTGTGGAGCTATCAGTGGCAGTGAAGACAGATTATGGCGGGGGAGGAGACGAGCTTCGGCCCCGGATGCAGAGGTAAGAAACTTTATTTACTATAGTAGCATCTTGATTATACCGGCAGCCAAGGAACTGACCGACTTTGCATCGTGCTATGCGATCGTCTTTACAACCGAATTCATTTTCATAATACCTACCTAGTTCGTATAAAACCCATTGCTGCGGGTGCACCGTTATAAACTGTGACTATCTTTGGAAAAAAATATTAAATTCTATGTTTCTATCTCTTACAATCCTAATTGAGTATGATCTACAGATGATCTTTAATCTTCTAATCTGCAAATCACAACAATGTCAATAAAATTGCTGTACAATCAATAATATCATTCAACGTTAAACAACCCTAAACAATGAATTACAAAAGTATTATTTTCTCAATACAATACTGCAAGACTGCGATTAACAATGACGAAATTGGTGCAACTAACTCGCAAAGCCTCAAAGCATTGAAAGGAGCCTGACAACATTACTTGTAGGTATTTCTCGTGTCAATGTCACGCACGTCTATTCACTTAATTTACTTCTACGTTCACGTGGCCTGATGTGAATTCCAGTTTGAAAAGATAACAGCAAACGGCAGGCTTCTTTATCTTAAAACCAGCGATAATAGGGCTTGTAAATAAACATTGGTTTGCTCGTACTATACCTATCGAAGCCAAGAAATTGAATACTTCATGTTTCGGTTATAGCAACAGTGAAGTATTGATTTTCGTAGTGCAAATTTCAACGTTGACAAATTTGCAAATATATGGGCAATGTATACGACAAATCCCTATCTTAATTTGTTATTGGTGTCGTCACTGAACGGTATCACTGACTGTAGTAGTGCCATGGACGTAATACGTAATAGATAGTCCGTGTTATAAGTATGTTCCATGTCAGTTATAAGTATATATTGCTTGGGTGCTTGAAGGGTGCAGAATTCCTAGTATATATTTCGTAATTAATGTCTTGTATGCAATATAAAGAACTGGTAAACAATTTACGGGTAAAGATAGGAAGGAGGATTATGCCGGGAATAAACATGCCTGTAAAACAGATCAGTAGCTTACATACAGGTTACTAGCACACAGCGAATATATTTGCAAGTTTAACTTGCATGCAATGTGCGTAGTTGCATGCCTGTTTTTCCAAGACCACATATGACTGTAGCTGGCACACTTGCATCCTAGTTCACTCTCAGTTCACGTTGAACTTGCAATGGAAAACATTCGGAGTGAAATAAATAGTATCGTATTGCAACAGATTGTGTGGCTCAATTAATGATAGAAAAAAAGAAGAAGGCAGATTTGGGTGAAAAATTGTCAATTCGAAAATTACTGGCATGCCCGTAGCTTGCGCGTTTCTTTACACGTGCCGGTTTTGCAGCTCCCCGCGACCCCTCCCTCATATTGCATGCCAGTAAATCAAATTCTGTGCAGTTATTGTATACACATGACAATAGTTGGCACTTGCAAGGAGCTGGTATTCAAGTGTGTCAGCTACAGGCATGTGTATTCCCGGCTTTACTCTGGCTCGCTCAGTAAAGCCCGAAAAATAATATATACTGCAAGTAAGTAAAATTTGATCTCTTCTTAATTCACTAAAAATGTGAATTTAGGAATCCAGACATTTAAAAAAAAACCAAGCAATAAAATCTTAAACGACTTTCACTGCATTTCATTAAGATCAACTTCAAAATAAAAACTTAGCGCAAACGGGTTCGTATCGAAAGCTATCAACTGTTCTTACATAACATAATAATTTGAACTCATTCCGTTACCTAATAGCGATTATGATTGCATATTTGCAAAATGAGAGCGGATTCTGCCAATATTAGCATAACAATCGCTTCGGTATGTTCATTCATTGAATATTTGATAATTGAAAACACTGGCGTACTCTGGAACTGGCGAACGCAAACATCGATTCTGCAACAATTTGGCTTATAAGGACGCAAAATTCTGAAAATTAGTTTCATGTTATAGTGTATATGTGCAGGGCTCAGATCAAAGACTTAGAGATATGTGGCATGTGTGATTTTATTTGGCCCAATTTGGCAGATGCCTTCAGTTTTAGTCACCTTGGGACCGGATTCGTTTGTATTTTTTTTTCGATTTTCAAAATGCCTCGTTTGGTCTCTGTTTGCAATAATACCAGCTGTGATGTAAATTACTTGAAAGATGGCTTCTCATTTCACACGTAAGGTATTAAAACAACAGAATACTCCATATTAAATAAGGCCACTAAAACTTTTTTTTTTTTATCTTATAAAAGTATCTATGTTGGAGAAACGCGGAGACGTTCGAACACGAATACTGTCGAAAAACACATCTCCCTTCTCTTCTAATTTAAGTGCATATCTCTCACTGGAAGCGCGAAGCGTTGTCTTTCATCGTGGAAGTTTTTACATCTAACATCTAATGATTGCGAAAGTGACACAGCTATCACTCTCCTCTTTTTGCACACATTGTACAGTCCTTCCGCGAGGTTCTGGCGTATTCGATTTTTGATATTGTATCCCTGTCGCTCTGTTTCTCGTGCGTGCGATAGAGATTTAGTGAATTTTCCTGACGTTTTGATGAAATTAGTGTTTCGGGAGTAGTCTGTTATCACCCCCTAAATCCTAACAAACTCTTTTGCCTTTGGTGTCAATGGCTTGGGTTAACTATAATTTAAACTGATACGTTTTGTTATTAAAAAAAATGTTTATGGTATTCTAACAAAACAACTTTTCTTCGTCGTATTTTCGACGCAAAAAAAATGTCATTTTAAGTGCCTATAACAAAGAAGAAATTATTATTGCGAAATTTTAAAAAAACAGACATACAAGCATAGTTTGTACGTCTGTGTCACGGTGTAGATAACCTAAAAAAAAAACATCGAAATCGGATAGCATTTAGGGAAGGGTATCAGACTACGCTTTTTATATGGACGAGACGGCCGTATACTCTATTCTTATGTATTTATCGCGACTTGTTCCGCTTTGCCCCGGTGGCTCAGTTGGTAGTGAACCTACCTTCTGTGTTTGGGAGCGTGGGTTCGATTCCCATCTAGGACAAACATTTATGTGATGAATAATATAAGTATGTATTTAAAATATCTATGTACGTATATGAGTCTCTGGCAGCCATATTACAAGCTTTGCTTAGGTTGGGGTCAGATGACCGTGTGTGCAAAAATGTCCCTGATTTGTCCCAGATATTTGCAATGCGTAGTGAAATTATTTTTTATTAAACCAAGTAACTCTGCAAACAGTTTTGCAAGCCCAAACTTTTTTGCACAATCGCAATTCTACAATTTTATAGAATTGTTTAGTCGTCGCCGATTTTTGATTCCTGGGGTATTTATATCCCCCCAAAAGAAAGTAAAAAAAAAAAAAAAGTTTTAAGTTTGCTGCGGTGCATTTACCGGCCGATTTTGATAATGTTTGGCACACACTTTCGGTATTCAATTCTTAACAAGGACATCGAATATAGGCAAAATCGGTCAAGAGATTGTCAAGGTCGTGAGTTCTCAGCGCCGCCGCAGCAAAGTTCTCCCTTTTGGGGGGAAATGCCCCAATCAAAAATTGACGACGACTAAAAAAATCTATAAAATTGTAAGCAAATAAATGCTAAGCCTATGATTGTAATAATTATTTACTTATAACATAGTTACAGAACTCTCCCTTGAGCGTGCCACGACACGCACTTGACTTGTTTTTTTTTTTGTTTTTTTTTATGTTACTCGGTGACGAGGCGAGCAAGTCGTTCACCTGATGTTAAGCGTCACGCTTGCCCATAATAGTTCAGTGCCACCCAGAATTTTGAACTTCGTCAGTTCAAAACTATGCGCGGCAATACACTGCGCTCGTCACCCTGAGATGTTAGATGTTAAATCTCTGTATGCCCGGTAATTACGCTGGAAACAACAAACAACATTTTTTTTATAAATGGTTTGAGCATCCTTTAACGTCTTTGCAGTCGGAAGAAGAACAGCGCGCCGGGTCGCTCCCACGCCTTCCATCGGTCACGGGGACGACCACGGTGCCTGCTGGGCCGGTCAAGTCGGCCCGGTACCGGGCGCCGGGCTTCCGAACGGCGACGCGCGCGGCGTCAGCGCCGGGACTTCACGCGCCGAGGAGAAGAAGACCACCGCCGACGCCGCAGCAACCTCCACCAGCCGCGCCCGCGTCAGCACCAAGCTTACAGGGTGAGTTCCTAAATCTTAATAATTAACTCGTAGCTAAGACTAAGTATTCACGTTGCTTTTGAAACGTATTTTTTTGTTGTAACGATAAAATTGTAGATTGGATATAAAAAAATGAATTTTTAGAAGCCATTTTCCAATATGGCGGCGCAAGCGGCTTTTATTTACGAATAAGGAGTTTTCAATACGCCTGGTAAACTTTCGAACCAAAACTAAAGACTTGAATTTTTTTTGTTAAGTGCTATACTTGTAAAAAAAAAACGATATACCATGAAGTAGGTAGCTTGACAATTAGCAACACGGGCCCAAGAAGGAGATATTTTGTTCAAGCTCAGATTAAATGTTAAAGTCAATTATAAGGAGAATTCTGTGGTTCAAGTCTACTATATAATTTATTATACAGTTGTTGTTGTTGTACAGAAAAATCATTCGAGCTAATTCGGGAAAAAGATAGATCTATACACTATCGCGTGCAGATGAAAAGAGATGGCGTCAGCGCGCGCTTGTAAAAAAATCAGATAAGTGCTAATTACATCTAAACCAGGACATCAATCAAAATTCTGTGTTGTGCTATCTTAGAAATTATAAATACCTCAATATTAAAATAATAATCAGTTGAATATACTATAAGGGTTCGGAGATCTAGCGAGAAATTTGTGTAAATTGAGGATTGTCAATGATTTTTTTATGTCGTTTTTCCGCAAGAATAAACGATAGAACCAAAACCATAAGACCTCTAATCTACTTAACTAACGAGATGCAAGGAATAGAAAAAAAAAACGCTTTTTTTATATGAGGAAAATGTTTTTGTTTAATTAGTGCGTATTTTTAAACAATAACTTATTAAATAACATTTAGTTCTAAGATATGTTTATTATAACTTCGTAGATTCCATTACATAAAGCTGAGTAAAATAATGTTTTTCTTTTTAAACTGAACAATTAAATTGCACCAAGGCTCATCAAACAAACACGTCATTTCATTAATGAAGTTATAAAACATCCATTGTTAAATACTTGTTCACACAAACTGGTCATCAAACATGAATGCCCGTAGAAAATGAGAGACAAAGAAAGTTCAATTAGAATATAACCATAGGTTAAATTATACTTTCGCACGCATAAACTGAAAATAAAAACTGTTACCGCACTCTCAAGAGAGCAGGGGGTCCATCTTTGAATCGCTCGTACGATATTTCACACGAAAATATCATGCGTAATGAAAGATTTTCTAATGATAGAAAGCAAATTCGAATGGTTCAAACCACTATTTGCGTTAGCGAGTGATATGATTATTTAAAAAATGCGACTTTTGTTTGAGATTTCGTTCGAAAGTCGGTAATTCATATTAGACGTCTGACGTCAGCCAGGGGCACATTTTTAAATTGCTTGTTTCATATTTCGCACGAAAATATCATGCGAAATTACCGACTTTCGAACGAAACAAACAAAAAAAAAGTCGCATTTTTTTAATAATCATATCACTTGCTAACGCAACGAGTGGTTTGAACCATTCGAATTTCATTTTCTATATATAGTAAATCTTTCATTTCGCATGATATTTTCGTGCGAAATATCAAACAAGCGTTTCAAAAATCGTGCCCCTGGCTGACGTCAGACGTCTAATATGTGAAAGAAAGCAAAATAGATGTAATCATTATGATAATATTAAAGAATTTTCACTTCAGGCCAGTGGATTTGTCTTCGGCTGTTAGATACTCTGTAACTTTATTAGGAAACCGATTTTTGTCCTCTCCAGCTCGCATATATATAATGTTTTTAGTCATTATATAATTACTGTGGGTGATATTAATAGTTATTTTTTATGCTAGGCTGCAAAGTTCTTTTTTGGCGCGAGTACTTGTATTGAAACCTGAGCAAGCGAAGGATTCTTGGATTCAAATATGCGTAGCGAGGGTTTCAAAGGTACGAGACGCAGATCAACTTTGCTGCCGTGCGAAACACACAACTTTACACTTTTTTTTTTTTTTCTTTCCTTCTAAGATAATTTTTGCGTCGCACGTCTTGTACATTTGCCAGTATCAAGTATACATATATATTCTCAAGTTTTGTTAGATATATCAAACAAGTTATAGTCACGGCCAAAGGCGAGCAAAGCAAGTCACGGTCAAGTCCAAGTCATGCCCCAGTAAAGTGGTGAAAACTTTACTAGAGCCTTCTAGAGAGTTTTCACCGTTTTTACACATTAACACTCGAAATAACACAAGTTTTGTAAAATAATAAAATTCATTCATTCTTCACGTTCCCGCCAAAACTCCCACTTTTCACCTTACTACAGTGAGGAAAATGCTAGGATGATGGAAAGACAGAGAATATAAATGATGGAAAGTAAATTGAATAAAGAGAACATTTTAATAAGTTTTTTTTTTCATGCCGTCCTCGTGCTGGCCAGTGCGATTATTCTAAATGAGGTTGGCGCACTGGCATGAATTAAGTAATGCATTTTCAGGGGGCTGGCGGTATGGAAAATTATTGAATAGAAAGGCTCTTTCCACGCTAGCGGATAAAATGCACTTTGCATTCAGATTTCGAATAATAGTTAAACAGAATCTTTACGAGCTTATGAGGTGTATATATGTTATATATTTTTGCAACATTTTCTTCTAAAACCTTCAAGCTAAAATTAAATGTTGTAATAAAGAAATCGCGAATAAAATTGTAGTTCTTAGCTATAGTACCTACCTAGTTTAAGTTATGGATCTTTAAATGGATACTGATAAGTAATAACATGTCAACCCACAAAAAATCCTAAAAAAATTAATGATACAGAATGTTTCTTTGTCAGCCAAAGAAGCGTTCTGTATCATTAACTCAATTTTCGTTTTTTTGTGGGTTGACATGTTATTGCTTATCAGTATCCATTAATGTTTTTAATTCTTTTTTACTTAAAATAAAATTTACTAAGTTTTTAAAATAGCAACTACATATTGTCATACGATCTGCAATACATTATACTACACTTACCGGTATTTTTCAACAGTAGCTGTTGAGTAAGAGGTATTGTTTGCTTGGCGTTGTTATTTCACACAAAAACATGGCACCTTGAGTCGCGTTACAGCTTATGTTTTACTTTCGAAATGAAAAACCATTTTTTTTAAATCATGTTATTTACCTTACCTTCTAGGTTAATTTGTCAATTTTAATCAATACTCTAAAACAAATCAGTGTATTTTTCTGTTGTTGATGACATTGACAGTGCATTGACATTCGGCATTTTTTTCTTTCGTAGGTTCAAAAATTTCTTTCCACTTAGCCACGTCTGACGTTATCATAAGGTCAAATGAAGGTCGTTCACTTAAAGCCTTAAATACTAATAATCACTTACTATTTGCTATTTTTAAGTTATAGGTAGTAATCAGTAAAGCTATTCCTCGAAATGGTTTTGTAATTACAACAAATATTGAAAAAAAAACACTTATCGAGCGCCTACAAACAAAGGGTAAAATTAAATTTGGTTCCAAATAAGGTAACTAACATTTAATTTTCACCGTTTATAAACTATCCTTAAGAAGTACCTTTATCTTAAAACTGCGACCAGAATCACCAGAGGTCGGGCAGAAGCGTCCTCATGCATGCTAAACAAGAGTTATGGCAACCCTCTACTCGGAGAGGCCTTTGTTAAGCAGTCGATGGCTGATGATGATATTGATGAATTTATACAACGCAGTTATTTTAGACTTAAACTTACACTTTTATGCACTCGTACATACAACTCTATCGTTGAAAAATTGTGTAAACATTATACCTGCCGTAAAAAATAAATTGGCAACGCATATATTTTCTGTCACGTTCTCACGTTCTGCTTCGTCACAGCGTTTCCTATTTTGTCACAGTATTTAACCATAATCAGCGAAGCGTACTTTAAAACGAGTATTCAGATTATCTTCGTCATGTAACACAACCTTTCGGTGTAACCAATGCTCAAGTGGTTACTAGTTCGACCACAAAACCAAAGAAGTATGTGATATGAACTCGCAGGTGACCCGTAGTTTATTACGTAATTTGACGTGAGATCGACAATAAAGCGCAAGATCAGGCATAGTAATTTTGTACACGCCTGTACATAGAATTGAATGTTCCATTTCGGTCCCATTTGACAAATGAAAAATTATAAAATTATTGAATTTCTCAACTCATCGCGCGGGTCCAGCTTGGGGTGCGTCCATTTGACGTAAGAGCCATAGTAGTGGTGATTATATCAGGATAATTACCAACCTGATTGTTGAAACCAGTAACGCCGGGCTTATATTATCTTTGTAATCTTCAACATCCGCGACATCGAAATCACATTTTAAAGAATTGATAACACCGAAGCAACATCCGGGTTGTTGCGGTATGCTATATGATGTAAACAAATGCGATCATTAGTAGTGGTGGTATAAATCTAAATAATTACACGCGTCAACAACGAGCGGCTTTCTTTAATTTTCACAACATTTTCAAAAGCTGAATTTCGTTTCAAGCTCTCTTTAAAAGCTCTAGTAAAATCGACTAGGGCATAAGACTTGGACTACACCACAACTTATTTTGGGTGACTTTGACTGCAGCTATGACTTGACGATTAAATGAATTACGATAATATTTTACTAATCGACATTGGCAAATGCACCGGACGACCCGACGACGCGCGACTCTAAAATCCATTCAAAAGAAGAAAAAAAAATTGACTTTTTTTTTTCTATCATTATTTTAACTATCACTACGCCACATTGAAGATAGAATTTACAAGTGGTGTACATATCTTACATTTAAAATAGTAGTTATCATAGTAATGGACACAAAAATAGAAATACTTAGGTACTTGAACTGTTATTACGTCTCTCTTATTTATAGCAACTGGCTTTCATTTATTAATCGCGTCTGTTCGAAACCTCTTTTGACGAGAGTCGTATTTGAGATGCGGATATCAGCTTTTTCTTCTTCTTACGATTGAACTCTTACATTTGCCATATTTACCACCAATTTTAATATTATATCATTTACTTTGATTTCAATGTTTTGTTTTATTTGTATTTGTTTTAATTCGATTTTAACATTATTTCTATTTTCTGTTTCTTGTACGCTGTGTTAAGATCAATGTTCTTGGTGGATTTTTATAAGATTTTTCTACTATGTCTCTTCTTGTTCTCTATTCTTATCTTCTTGTTCTAATCTGGTTAAGTTTAAATATTATTTAAAGAATTTAAAGACAAAATAAGTATAAATTATTATCATTCATAGTATTATGAAAGATTGTTTTACTAGTTTTTCTTTGGTACTGTCTTTTGTAGCGACACATTTGACATTACTTGTCGACCAAATGGATTTTTAATCTCAATGTTTGTCGTTTGTGCTGCAGCTGATCCTGTTAAATCCTATTTTGCTATACGTTCGTTAATATAGCACGTTAGTTATTGTATTTTATTTCAAGTTATTTTGTAAATTATGAACATCTACACATTTACGCATTACGGTAACTTCTTAAGTATAACAACCTCTAAACATCGCTTTCCAATGTCTACTGTTCCACGATTTGCTGTTATTAATCATCAAGTTTTCTCGCTACTTTGAAAACGTACAGCCCAACCAACTAATCTGCAGAGTTGGCATGTGCGGGAACTAAAATTTTCCACTGAAGTTTAGGTATGATTATTTAGGTATGTATTTTTGTAGTATTAGTAAGTAGTATATATTTATTATATAACTATATTTTCAGTAGGTATGTAGTCAATATTATTATTATTATATATGTTATTATTTTTTGCGTCTAGCATTATCCCTTATTAATAGCACACCCCGTCCCTTACCTCTTCCATACAAATCCTCTCCATGCTAAGGTTGTCTGGAAGAGATCGCTTTAAGCGATAAGGCCGCCAGTTGTTACACTAGTTTTAAGTTTTTTTTTTGGTAATTTTTATGTTATTTCTGGTGTGAACAATAAAGAGTTAACTATCTATCTATCTATTATCTTTTTTGTTCAGAAATGCGATGGTGATTCCCCCACTCAATTTCAGAGTTTAGTTTGTCGCACAGCCGACCAGTTCTGCAGTCGTCACGGTATATCACATGGCCAGGTTAAAAAGTAGGCCTAACTGTTTGTTTACAACATTTTCTACGTTCGTGACGATTCCGTACGTTTTTCTGTCTGCATTCCGGACGACCTTAATGTAGCCAGTGGTTCCGATACCTAATGAGGCAGGGTCGTTATGAATTTATGAGGAATGGATGCAAATGTTATCGCTTATGTTGTGAAAAGTAGGTGTCGTTTAATACAATTTTAAATGGGGGCGAACGATTTATCTAGTAATTGAACGAAGCACACGCGTAGGTCTTAGAATCTAAAGGAACAATTCTGTATTTGTTTGTATATTGTTTAACGATACCTGTAAGTAGCCTAATTATGTCACTCGGGACGTAAAGACGAATCGAACGAAACCTCACATAGGAACGCACAAACATACGCCCCAAATCATTAGCCTCCTTCTTGGGCAGTCGGGTAAAAATAATGAGAGAAATATATATTCCTATTATTTTCTCTCGAGATTCCACGTTACTATTATCTATTTTGTGACGATACACGTGTTGGTTGCTATGAAGTGTACCACTTACGGACCTGTAGGAGTATATACATGCAATTTATATCTCATTAAGTAGTATCCGTTTCTCAAAAATGCACGTGAAGTTAATCGATTCCTTAACGACAATTTACCATTCACAATATATAATTCTAAATCTGCCTTGCTGTTTTTTTTCTCTCTCTTATGTTTTGGCTCCACACGTTGTGTATTTAGCCAATGTCAAATATTGTAATATTTCACACCTAAAATAAGTCTCAGTCATAGCCTAAGTAAAGCAAAGTAACTCAGGGTACTTTACACAGCAACTTTACTGTGGCATGACGTGGACTTTCCACGTCATGCCACAGTAAAGTGGTGGAGACTTTGCTAGAGGTTTTTATAGTTTTGGAAATAACACGAAGAGTTACGTTTCACAACATTATACTATTCACTAACACTCGTGCACGTTCACCAACATTTAATGCATAAAAATCGACCATTTTTACACATTAACACTCGAAATAACAAAAGTTTTGGAAATAATACAATGATGTGAAATGACTTCTTCACGTTTCCGCCAACACTCCTTGGCCTGCTGCTAAATCGAGCTTTACTAAACCTATCAACGAAAGTGTGTGTAAGTGTGTAAGTGTACGAAAGTTTGTGTGTAAGTATATAAGTGTGTTTTTTCCGTTCAACTCTGTAACGACTGAACGGATTTGAATAACATTTGGTATGGACGTAGCTTACAACCTGGATTACACATAGGCAACTTTTTATTCCGGAATAATATTCGGTTCCTGTAGCACGGGGCGCAGCTAGTGTATAATATTACAATGTCACGGTTAAATATAATAAGTACAACGTTTTTTGAAATGCAAGACCGTCGAATAGGAGCCAACTCTAAAAATCAAAAATTGAAATTAGTCATCAACAATTTAAATTCTATTCTTCTTCAAAAATAGGGTTTCTCAATAGATATCTCATGAGAAGACAGCGTATCGATGCTAATGACTTGTAAAGAGCAAAATAAACCAGTTCTGCAACAGAAGCGGCAACGGACACCCGGAAAGTTTAATACCACTTGTCCGATACGTAACCCATGGCTTGCCTTTCAAAAACAGCAAACCTGTTCTGATTCCGATTTTAAGTATTTACCCACAGCACCCGATACGATCCGGAGACAGGCCAGAACAGCCAGATCGTTATGGTTTTTTTATTGAATGCAATACTAATGACAATTCGTAGCCACTGTTGCTCCTTGTCGTGCGATCTAAAGCATGTAATCGCGAGGAAGGAGACAGGTTACAGAGAACGTATGTTTTTCGACATCAAAGGCGACAGGTCGGATCGGGCGCTGTGGGTGAGAGCCATATCGGCCGCGATCGTTCCTTGGACAATACGTGACTTGAATTTTAAAACATGAATCCGTCCGCTTAGACTGGCCAGATGTTTTAGCAATATGATGCTTAACACGTCACAGATAAGGTGTAAATAAGAAATGCCCATTCAAGTACATAAATACCAACAACGTGAGCTATAGTTGCACGTTACTAGCATTTACAAAAACTAGGGTTTTTAGGGTTTTGGCACAGAATTCACTCTATACTTACCTTCTTACGTTCCGCAAAGTAACTCCTGAATCAATCAACTACTTAAGTATAATTATTATTTAGAGTTTTTTTTATTTTTTGATGACTGTGAAGCTGTTGGTCTCTTACGGCCTCTACAGCTATAACCGGACTTTGGCGAACGCAAAAGGCGTTGAGCCCTAAAACTATTGTTACGGATATTTTGCGGCTTTACATAGGGATTTTAAGTAGCTTAGGTCTTGCACTTTACTTGTGAGTTCCTCTTTCTAGGTCCTTGGTTTGCACGTTGTGTTAGGTGGGAACGTCATTTTAAATTTACACTCAGTGAGCCATAGATTAAATTAAAGTCATCATTCACTGATTGTCCTTGACATGTACGGTAGTAATAATACCTACGTCAAAGGTTACACACTTTTATGTTAACAGTACCCTAGTGTATACGTATAATAATATGTATGTGTAGTATACAATAGGCGCATAAAAATCGGCAAGCACCATCGAAGGCTATCTTCAAAAATCTGGTGCGTGAGCACCATTTAAAGACTTCAATATCTATCTCACTCTTATGTTGGCATGTGTTAATATATTTACTTATTTAATGTATTTATTATGTTATACTTATATATGATAATATATATATTATCATCTCATTATTCATTGTTCTATTATCCCATAGTTGTATTTTGTACGTACTAATATTAATACATTTATTTATATAGGTATTGTAGCTTAAGTATATTTGTCCATTTAGAATGAAAATGGTCCTCCTGTTGGACTAATACGTTGTAACTGTGTGCAATAAAGTAATAAGGGAGCATAAATATAAAATGAATTAAAAAAACTAAAAAAAGCTTTAAAAAAAACAGCAAGAAACAACATAATCTAATAAATTGAACTTAAAAACCATAAGATACTTATGTTATGTTATGTTTTACAATCCTCTTTTACTTGGATGATAGAATATATTGCAAGGACTTTTCATACAACGCAGGACTTAAAAACTGAAAATAACAACTAAAATAACTTCTACTTAATGTAAATGTCGCACACAAAATTTCCCATTACAGTTTAAAAAAGTACCCTGTACGTTAATTATTCATCAATATAATTTTGGTGATTAAATAACCTTAAGTTTCGTACTCTGAGTCATCGTAATTTGTTTAAGTACTCATGTCATAACAATACCTTGTACTCCAATCGTTGATTGAGGTTATGGCTAGTACCTTCGAGTGATTAAGTAACGCAATACAATCGGGTAATTAATACCCAAATACTGAAACGTTTGTTAACTTTGACGACAGATTAAGTCTATTGCTGCCTTTGTGTTTGCTTAGTGCCAGACAGAGGCAGTATTAGAATTAATCTTTTGTCAAAGTTAACTAACGTTTCAGTATTCGGGGGTAATATTATAAATGCGAAAGTTTGTGTGTAAATATGTAAGCGTGTTTGTACCCGTACAACTCGGTAAGGGCTGAACGGATTTGGATGAGATTTGGTATGGAGGTAGCTTATTCCCTGGAATAACACATAGGCATACTTTTTATCCTGAAAAATTTAACCGTTCCTGTACAATAACGGGTGAATCCGCGGGTCGCAGCTAGTAATTTATTTACGATTATACGGTGATTAATTTACAACCTTTATGTTTATACTTTTTTTTAAAATATTTCTTATAATAACATTGCAGATATTATGAATATAAAAAAAGAACTCTAATTAATCAGGATATTTATTAGCTATAAATAACATTGAATATTTCAAAAGGCAAGTCACTTTTACAAATTCAACTATGTTGGTACAGGTATTTATTATGCACTGCTCCGTTTGCTCATTACACAAAAATGAGGATTCCGAGAAGTTCATTGCAATATATATTCTATTAACTTGTAGAACGGATTATTTAAAAAAAAAATCTTAATCTGTTTAATTTTGATATCATTTAGTTCGGTTATAGAATTACGTAATTTTTTGTACATTAATATTTTGGCGTGACGGCCCTGTTTCTCAACTTTAACTAACCTTGTCCACGGCTTGTACAGCTTTTAAATTTTATATTATATATTATACTAATTCTAACCTAAAAGTAATTAGAAATCGATTAAACTATCTATGCCTTTAATTGTTGCATATAAATAGTTTAAACTGTCTCTAGTTTAGCCAAGTTGCCCAGCTGGATGCCGAGGCTAACTTTCTGCCTGAAATACAGGCCAGGGTTTTGTTTGAAGCAGATTTGACAAAGCCAAATCACCCGGCCCCCATGGTCCTTGTATGTCTCTACCACAAACGGTACAGATAAGTAGCCCCTGTAAAGGCTAGAACACTTGCGCAGTTTGAGGGATTCTGCCGCTATAAACGCACCACGCTCTTGTTTTGATGTGTCAGGAAGATTTATACTTACTTCGGTACTTTCTTTGCTTCTTCGTTGGCCCACTCATATTCGTGAAGAAATTCCGTAAAGGCAAGCCGTTTAAATGTTCATATTGTCGGCTGATCTCTCAAAACCTGTCTTCAAATGATATCATCAGATTTGTTGCTTAGAATAATTTATAACAAGTCTTTGTCATTTTATATTTTTATTATTAAATATACAGATATAGATGACTGTCTTACGCTCGCTATATAACTTAACTGATAAAAACCTTTTTATTTAATTTTATATTTATTATTTATACTATAATTGTCAAGATATTTATTTATATCGACTAGCTACGTCTAAGTACTCTTTGCGGCCGCATTTCGCCATTTCTCAACCGTAGTGGTTTCACGCTCAGTGCCCGTTCACCTTTATCCGGTTACAGCCCATTGTGGTGCCTCTAAATGCAGGCTTGATACGGCTCTGTTTCTAAATCCGGATGCGCGGATCTAGAATTACGTTTTGTCACTGTTAATGGAACCAAATTAGTTAGTTGTAAAGAAATGTACAACAATTATTCAAAAATGTTTGACTCACGACAAGCGAATAAGGGTAGGTATACTAAGCTAGTTATTACTTCGTTCTCTCGATCTTATTTAAACTAGTAGTTCGCGGCGAACTGAGACCTCGCGACCTCTATATCTTCACAACCGCTCGACCGATTCAGCTCATATTCGAACTTAAAAATTCTATTGAAATGAACTACTTGCCTACAAAATTTCATGAAGATCGGATCAACGGTTCGCAAGTTATCATCGGACAAATATACACACAAACATACATACAAATGCCGATTTGTCCCAGTAAACTCTGAGACCTTCGCTTCGCTCGGTCAAAAAAACGGAAGGCCTAGTATTAACCAAAATGTAGATGTGTTGTACTGCTTTCGCCCGCCCGTGACATTACATGTCATACAAAATTTGTTAAAAAATTAAGCATTGTCCAGCACAAATTAACTAATCAGAACATCTGTTAATAAAGCATTGGTCGAAATGTCGTCGAATTTGAAATTTGAGGTCGCACCTGAATAACAGATGGATCAGACCAGATAAAATAGCAAAAGGCAATTGTGGTGACCGTAAATGATGATAATTAAAGTAAATAAAGAAAGACGCATATAACTCGCAAGGACTATTTGTTTAATTATCACAAACTTACCTTATATTTAGTGACGGTGGGAAAGTTTTGATTTTCAAAGCTTTATATACAAATTAATGGATTTGAACAGTTTTTGTGCAATTAGCATATTTAGGAGAACAGTAACGAAGCCAGCTGGACAAAAGCCATAACAGAATACTTACCGCTATCTTGTTATTTGATGAGGTCAAAATCCTTTGCTTGAAGCGATGCCTTCTGTTATAAAATGTTGGGTACATACAACCTCTTAAACGTATTTCTTTTATGCGATAGTGGTTTTGTTTTGTCTCTTTGTGAATACCTTCGTTACGTAATCGTTATGTTTTTTTCATGTGTAACTAATTTGTACAGATGTTTTTCAGTGTTAGTATATAGGATATCTACTCAACAGATTTTAAATCTCGTACTCTGTTGAGTATCATGTATATTGGAATAGTGCTTACTTCTTCTTCTTCGTCAGTCACTCTTTACTGGTCTCCTCCTTTTTATTCTACGTAAAAGCCTTACAATAGTCGACCTCCCTACGAGATGGTGCATCATGAATCCTTGATTTGCCTTAGCTGTATCTTTCTTTATAGTATCACTTGAAAGCGATATTCTTTGCGAACCTTACTTTTCAAATTTCGCTTAGCTAAACAAAAGAAAATTACAAAGATGTACATATTCGGCTTCATCTTTGGTTATCGCGATGTAGAGCCAATCGCAAACCCAATATGGTAAAGAAACTAAACTATAATACATAATGAATGAAGAACAGTCTACACCAGCAATTTTCACGCAGAAATGAAACTCGGGAAGTATTGTTTACATTTTTTTATCGCCATGTGACTGAATGTTCATTTGATCATTATTATTTTATGTTATCGCCGTGGTAATAACGCTTTCACTTTGAATAATATTAAATATATAAATCTATATAAGTTTAAGAAAAAAACAACAGAGGCTTGTAGTTAGTAATATAATTTATTTTGTGGTTACAATGACCAGCACAGAATTTACGAATCTACTTATTTTTTGTTGCAACTAGCTGTTGTCCGCGACTTCCTGTGTACTGCTTGCTTGCTAAGTAAACATTACCAGCACCAAGATCATTTGAGGAGTATAGGGACCTAATTTCACGTCTCCATCATAAGCTCACAGACCAAACCGGTCTGTGCGTTGATTCTTAGAAAAGCGCTTGTTCTTTTATATATATTGTTAAAAGCCCTTCAGGGGATGAATTTGCTAAGATGCCAATGGAACTCGTGTCTTTTCCGAAGGGTGCTTTACTATGGGAGGACACCTGAAATCACGAACATAAATCAGCCGTCTTTTAGAAAAATATCATTCACATTCGAGGAAATATATGGAACACCTGTTTTTTTTTCGTGATTTCAGGTGTCGTAGTAAATTGAAGTTGTCCTAGATAAATATGTAGGTAGCACTTGCGGGTCGGACACAAGTTCCAGAACAGCCTGTGTAAGGAACACGTGCAACACTCCTATGTGTTGTTAATCAGTCAGTCAGTAGTTTTTAGTAGTTTTGCATAATTTTATAAATGTATCAATGTTTGGCTCTACTATTTGACACTAGTAGTTCGCGGCGAACTGAGACCTCGCGACCCCTATATCTCCACAACCCCTGGACCGATTCAGCTCATATTCGAACTTAAAATTTTTATTAAAATGAACTACTTGCTTACAAAATTTCATGAAGATCGAATCTAATGATTGTTAATCAGTCAGTCAGTAGTTTTTTTATTTTTAAATAAATATTGAAGTATCGTCTTCTATTTTTGATTTCAATTACCACGACTTGACGACGCGATAGTGTGAATTAACTTTGTCCTTGTTGCGCAGTTAAGTGAAGTATGTTTTTTTTTTATTTCACTTGTTCGTCATTCAATACAAACAGAAACAAACTAAATCAATATCAGCGACTCAAAATCGATCTAGACGTAATTCGTCACGGTAAATGGTTTCCTAATGAAATGACAAAATTTTCACAGCTGCAGTGCAGAAGGCTTCATTGTGTAATTATTAAGCAACGAGCTTTCTATCGAATGCAACATGTTATAAGGATTACACAGAATGAGCAGTTTTTTAAAATACTTAAAATATGTATGCTTTTAATCACAACTTTCCTGACAAGTCATGTAGCCATCAGCATGTAGACAATGCAACAAGATTACTCTAACGAGAATTCTCTAATGATAGCGAGCGATTCTAAGCGTTTTCTATGTCTGACACCGACCTCAAAAATAAACATTTGCACAATTTTATAAAGGTATCAATGTTTGGCTCTACTATTTGACAATATTTGTTCAACTTATTACAGCGAATGATCAATGACTTTTAGAAACTTATAATTTGTAGGCATTTAAGTGTTCGTGACTTCGGTACTAGGTTTTTGTCAATATCGAATGAAGTAACTGTTTCATCATTAACTCGTGCACCTTACTCAAGCGACATCGACATTCCACATTAATTTACATTTTACAACTCTATTTACGATGTGTAATTATTTGTGACAGTTTTGGCAATATATTATGCTCTTATGATATGACATGTCTTGAAGAACTTGGAAAACAATCATTTTCTTAGCCGTTGCAGGTGCATGAACCTTCTAAATGCCTCGTAAAATAACGGAAATATTAATATCAGAGAAAGTTATATAAAGAAGAGTGCTAATGTCCATAGAAAGATGTGTAGCTCGATTATAGTACTGATAAGGACGCAAGGTGACATGATCGTCACAATTTCAGCATGACTTGAAATAGAAACCCAAGTTAACTCATCCGTAATGGTACGGTGAAAAATCTTTTCTCTTAGCTTTTCTACTTTTATATAGCTAAAATTTAATCCCTTGAGTGACTGCCTGGCAATCTCGTGTTGGCGTTGTTTTTGAATAAGTGGCGGGGACTATGAGGTGGCTGATCGTCACAAGTCGAAATATGGATGAAATTTTTTGCCACTTGGCAAAAAACAGGAAAATGATGACCGCCATTCTATGAGTTAATTTAAGCAATCTGTTCCAAGTCCGGTACGCGTTTCATTGAGATCAGAAGCTTAGTTCTTTGCTTCAAGGCAGCACGACTTGCAGTATTGTAATTTTTTTAAAGAGGTCTATAATATTCGAGGTTAGCTAGAATCCTTATGATGCAACACATGACTTCATTCTTAAACAATAAAACTTTTTACCTTCGCTTGGTACCTTGGATTACGCTTGTAACGATTAAATATATAGTTGATTGTAAGAGTAGTCTAAGTGGGAGGCCTATGTTCAACCATGGACGTCTTATGGCTGATGATGATGATCACATTTTGAGATTAAATTTGCCTTAATTGTATTATTATTCTGGCCCTGGCCAATAAGTTCATTATCATAATCATCAGCCGGAAGACGTCAATTGCTGAACATAGGCCTCCCCCAAAGAACGACTATTTGCCATATGCATCTACCGTTTGGTGGTGACATTCCCAATGTCGTCAGTCCATCTAGTGAAAGGCCTACATACGCTGCGTCTTCCGGTTCGTGGTCGCCCCTCAACAACCTTTCTTTCCCATCGGTTATCGGTTCTTCGACTGATGTGGCCTGCCCAATACAGCCCGTTGCCACTTCAGCTTGCATGCTCTGAAAGCTATGTAAGCTACGGCGTATATTCACCCCGGATTTCGCGTAAAGAAACTCCGAGCTCTCTCTGTTGGCCTCTGTAAATACCAAGTAGGTAAGTACCATATAAGTTACCAATCTTTAAACTTGGTAGCCACAAGTAAAGAATATAAATTCAGGTATATTTTTCAAAGCTATGTAAGCTATGTAAGCTACGGCGTATATTCACCCCGGGTTTCGCGTAAAGAAACTCCGAGCTCTCTCTGTTGGCCTCTGTAAATACCAAGTAGGTAAGTACCATATAAGTTACCAATCTTTAAACTTGGTAGCCACAAGTAAAGAATATAAATTCAGGTATATTTTTCACGATATGGTAAAAATAATCATATTGATATTGATAGCTCTTACGGACAACTTTGAATAAATCACTACGAATATCCGTAGATATTAATAGATCTTACCACTGTTCTTTATAATTTTTCTATTTTTAATTCAATTCAATTATTTTTTATTTTGACACTAGCTGTTACCCGCGACTTCGTTCTCGTGGACCTATAAAAAAAATGTATATACTAGCTTGCCCGCACGGCTTTGCTTGCAAAGGCTAAAGTAAATTAAACACCATATTTTTAGAAAATTACCATATCAGTCGAAAAATCCTGAGATATGCGGTTCTTAACTTTTTTAGCTTATTACACAAAACACGTTTTATTAGCTTAGCACGAAAAAAAAAAAATATTTCCATACAAACTTAGGGGGTCCATTTTACCCCCCTAGAGATGAAATTTCGCAAAATTCATTCTTATTATTCACCTAGACCATTTCAGGAGAATTTGGTCAGATTTTAAGTCATAAGCGGTTTTGTCTGTGCGTTGATTCCTAGAAACGGGCGTGTAAACATAGATATAAACAAACGTTTTTCAGATTCAGTTTTGCCGGTTTTGGTTTTGTATAAAGTATAAATCAAATGAAATAAAAATTTCACATACTTTTAGATTTATACAACAAACAAACCTAAAAATATTATTTGACACAAACATTAAGGGCTTGTAATTGCCTCAAAACAACTGATTGATCTACGGTTTAAATACGTATTTAACCTCAAAAAAAACAGCCTTGATAAGCTGTTAAAAGGCAATTTAATGAGGTAATGATTTATCCTAATGGCACAAGAAACTTACGTACAAACTTACTGCTTGTACAAAATCACACTAGGTATTACAGAAGACAAAGGAACTCTGCCTTTCTGGTTTGTTTAATATATAAACCAAATCAATTAAACGCACCAGAGAGATAGCACTCAATAAAGAGCTTCTTCTTGGGTTGGCGGCGTGTGGCGGGTCGCCCTCTTCCCACCAATATGGTTGAGGAGAGCGATGGCTGGCACATGCGTAGACTTGTGAACGGGTGCTGCTTGCGGGAGCTGGACTGCTCGGAGTATATACGCAAATCTAGTAATAAGTAGCACTTAAGTCAGTAATAATAGTATAATTGTTTTTGGTATATACCTTTTGTAAAGTCATTAGTTTTTATATTAAGTTTAGTTGAAAAAAATTGTACAACTTGACAAAAATCAAAATTTTACGGACCCCAGAGTCTGTGGAGGAAAGCTTATACAATATTTCGCAAAAGGAAAAGTTGTGCAACATTAATCTGGAGTGAACTTCAATACTTCAGGATACAACTATCCCGAAAAATCCAGAAACCGGAGTATTTATGTAAAGATAAACCAAAAATCCGACTGCAATTTGATACTCCGGACTTAAAGAGGAATTTAACGACACCGCACTCGACAAAATCGGTCAAGCCGCTTAGTCTACAGGAGTTAATATAGAAACACACAAATATAAATAATTAAATACTTACAAACTTACGTACACCTCAAAAACATGACTCCTTCTTGGCAGTCGGGTTAAGATGGAAAATAACTGGAAATCGCACAGCGCAGTTAATTACCAAAACAAAGTAAAACAGTTGATTAAAATTACCAACTCTCCATAGCATGATGTTGTCGTAGTCGTATCTTGTGCAACATGGTTGTTTAACACACATAAGTACACCTCTGTTCATGTACAATCATTGAATAAAATCTTAGATAGTGGTGGGTGGTGTAAGCATCGTTCATACCTTCGACTAAACTAAAATTAATGAACGGGCCCTAACCACACAGCGTCCTTAAAAAAAAAAAACAATCGAACTTAAGCTTCATTACGTAATTAAAAGTACACTTGTCGCAAAAAAAGAGATAATATAATAATAATATCTTAAGCATATTTTTGCGGATATTTGGGTCGCATGTATTGACAAACGTACGTCTTGCACTTTTCACAGACTGAGAGCAACTGAAGCAATGTGGGCACCGGCGCTCACTTTAAAGTCTTCAAAATTCTCTCACTTGGGTCCGTCCATTAATTTTACTTTGGTCGAGTACACCTCTGCTCATGTACTATCTATCATCGCGTAAAATCCTAGATAGTGGTGGGTGGTGTAATCATCGTTCATTCTACACTTTTAGAATAATATACTTGAGACAAAAAGTTTTTAGAAGGTAATAATTTCCATGTAAGGAGTGAAATGTGGGCGAGCACAGATTACCTCGTAGATTAGTATACATCATTAGTTAATATAATAAGATATACATAAGTTGTTGTTACCCGCGGCTTCGTTCGCGTGGATATCAAAAAAATATCCTATGTCTGTCTTTGTGATACAATAACTCCTTATCAATTTTTATCAAGATCCGTGATTACGCGGACAAACAACAGAGAGAGACAAAGTTTCTTCCTATGGTTAGCTAGATGGCGTTGATCCACTTTTGTGCATTTTTTGACGTTTTGTATGGACTAACAGTTGTGATGTAGGGAATTCTGAATCGCGCAAGCGAAGTTTTTTCCTCGAGACGAACGTATTAATTTTGTACCTAGAAGCTTTATTGGTCCCGATACGACTGCTGCTATATTCCTCTGAATTATAATGTTAGTAAGGATAATACGATAATAAGATTAGTGTACATAATAATATTTTTTTAGGCATATGATAAAAAGAGCCAATGCTGGCTTACCACATCTTAAGGCATTTTTACCCGACTGTCCAGAACGAGGGTAATTTTTTCGTATGTATGTTTTTTTGTCTATGCATAAGAAACCTACCGCATAAATGGATTTTCCGATTTTTGTTTGCCATATTATATGTCTTTAGATTATTTTTTATGTCCAAAGTATCCTACGCTATATTTTGCAGTCGGTTTTTTTTATATTTTATTTCAATTATACAATACTTTCGCTCTCTATAACAGAGTCAGAGAATTTGTAGTGTTATATTATGATTAATACATTTCATAGATAGATTCGTCTATATGTGTTTATTATATATATATATATATATATATATATATATATATAATAAATTAGAAATGTTAGAAGTCAAATTTAAATTTAAATAATAATAAAAAAAACACAGTAAATCTAATAAGCGGATGCTAATAAATATATATATATATATATATATATATATATATATTGCCTATAGATGTTGATCATGCGTCATATATCACCTCGGGCAAACTCAGCGCTTAAATTTAGTCATACTAAGATAGAGGTAATGAAAGTCCAATAAGATCTCGCTGGCGAAACAATCGAATAGTAAAAAAGCAACGGTTCTCCCATCTCATTACTTAAGCTAGTTATCCATTGTTACGGCTTTCTCGGCGGCAAAAGGCATTCTGTAACATTATTCACCTTATAAAAATGTACACACATAATCCATCAGCAATGCATAACATCAAGTATAAATATTATTGCACAACTGGTATGCTACGGCGCAGAATCATCAGAAGCCCTGAAAACTCTGACAACAGGGGTAGAATCGCCACTCTTACGTCAGATCAAATAAAACCTAAAAACCATATACCTAACCTCAAGAGATACGACTTTAGTGCACAAAAAATTATCCCCGCAAAACTGTCTTTTCGGACAGAGTCGCGTTACCTCAAGAGATACGACTTAAGTGCATATAAAATTATCCCCGCAAATGTGTCCTTTCGGACAGAGTCAGATCAAATAAAACCTAAAAATCATATACCTAACCTCAAGAGATACGACTTTAGTGCACATAAAATTATCCCCGCAAATCTGTCCTTTCGGACAGAGTCAGATCAAATAAAACCTAAAAATCATATACCTAACCTCAAGAGATACGACTTTAGTGCACATAAAATTATCCCCGCAAATCTGTCCTTTCGGACAGAGTCAGATCAAATAAAACCTAAAAATCATATAACCTAACCTCAAGAGATACGACTTCAGTGCACATAAAATTATCCCCGCAAATCTGTCTTTTCGGACAGAGTCAGATCAAATAAAACCTAAAAATCATATACCTAACCTCAAGAGATACGACTTTAGTGCACATAAAATTATCCCCGCAAATCAGTCCTTTCGGACAGAGTCAGATCAAATAAAACCTAAAAATCATATAACCTAATCTCAAGAGATACGACTTCAGTGCACATAAAATTATCCCTGCAAATCTGTCCTTTCGGACAGATTTCATTATGGGTTTATTATGGGTATAACTCTCTAACTTTTCGCATCTTCATTCGCACTTTTTGGCGGCTGTAAACATCCTGGGCCCTTATTCTCTATTTCCATAACTAGCTTGTTACGCGCCATGTTAAGTTCACTCCGTGTTAGTCGCAAGAAACGGTATTCTCTAAGTTTCTTAAACGCCCGATTCTTCACGATTAGGAGCCGCGTTTAAGTTTAGAGCATGTTATGACGTCACGCGTTATTTGCAAGTTATCTCATTTGCGATAGAGAATATGGGCCCTGAGCGCCATTTGGAAGGTAAAAACCTATCTTTAGTACAATATCATTACCTAACCTATTGTACTTACGTCTTACGTAGAAAGAATTTTGGCGGGAACGTGAAGAAGTTATTTCGCGTCATTGTATTATTTTCTAAAACTTGTGTTATTTCGAGTGTTTGTCATTGTTACGTCATTGTATTATTTTTTCAAAACTTGTATTATTTCGAGTGTTAAGGAATATGAACGGTGGATTTTTATCTATTAAGTGTTCCCGAACATGCACGAGTATTGGTAAATAATATAATGTCGTGAAACGTGACTATTCGTGTTGTTTCCAAAACTCCATAGAAACCTCAAGTTAATTTTCCATCACTTTACTGGGGCATAACTTTGACTTGACCGTGACTTTGCTTCACATAGACTATGAGAGCCTGAGTATCAATTATTCAATATTTTACTTTAAATAATACAAAACTTGACACTGGCTAAATACACTACCTATGTTTGAAGCCCAAATATAAGAGAGAAAAAAAACATGTACATTTAATTTCGTGAAATGTTAGATCAAAATTGAATGAATGAATATAACGTCATGAATTGATCAATCTAGCTATAACTGATGCTAGTCAACATAGTAAAGGTTGTTGCGACCACTTTCTATCGCCATGGCTATGGGAAACCGCATCTCGTTACATTTATACACTTGCACTCACTTTCTATTGGGATGGCAAAATAACCGCGTTGATGGGTTTTTACAGAAGTTTATTATCTTCGATAAAACGTAGAAAAATCGTATGTATGAATATCACTTTTAACCTCGATGTTTTCTAAAAAGTACATCCTGTAAGATTAGAGTCATCCTTCATAATCATAACCTTCTCGCGCTAACGATGATTTCAACCCCCATCATCCTCACTGCTATAAGTAACTGCTTCGACCAAAGAAAATTGGTCGAAGCGTAAGTGAAAAAATCGTTTCCTTGCATAGGAATGTGGGTTAGGGTGGAGCGAATTATTTTTTTCGTAATTTTGAATTTTTCAGTGTATATTCGGTGCCATTTAGAGTCAAACTAAGCTATGCTAAATATAATTTCAATTGGTTTAGGGTAAGTGGTAAATTTTAGAACTAAGTTAGTAGTTAGCCGGCCGCTTTGAGGATTTATCGACTTGGCCGGGCGATTGCTGGAGGCGTCGGGTGTCCAGAATGCTGGCTTTTATTTTGCACAGAAATTGAGCATTGCCATTCAAAGTGCCTGCATTCTGGGGACTTTTCCCGCCACTAATGGTCTTTTAGTTTAATTTTTTACAGTTATTTTAGGTTTTAGTTAGTATTTTTAAGTTTTCTTTAATTGTCGTGTTTTATAAGATGTGCAAAATAAAGTTTCCGGTACAGTTAGTAGATATGTAGAATATTAAATGAATTATAGTATACTTATAGCTTTATTTTATTTCATTTTCTAATCGAAACAATAGTTAATTTGCGTGACAGACTAGCCTTCAAACTGCTCTGTCACACCAAAATATTAAAAAAAATGCATAATCTCGCGCGAGGAAGGTAGATTCGTTGCACGTGTCGCGCCAGTGACGTAAGTAATTTCGAATAAAACTCACGCGTATTTTGTTATTTTAAACGTGGTATAATTTCATATCCTGAAGTTGATAAGTAATGCTTCATTTTGTACTCAATGACATCCCATTTATTCTTAAAATCTGAAACTTTGAAGTCAATGCGGAGGTTTTTATCCAATCGAAAATGATATTTAACATGTAATTTATGCAATGTACTGTGGTTTAAGTTTGTAATAAGATAAGATAAGATAATTTTATTCAATGGCTGAATTACAAACATCATATAATTAAATATAGGAGCTGTGCATCACACCGTATTTCGTCATTAATTTCAATAATCAATTTCAAATAACCTAATAAATTTAACAATTTAAATATTGCACCTTTTACGGACTATTAAACTTGTTTTTTTTTTCATACAAACGGGCTCCACCCTAATTTGGGTAATTGGTAATAGTTTGTCTCAAACTTAAAAAAAAAAAACAATAAAAATACATGGACATTAATCCCGTTGCATCGTATCAAAATAATTTATTATCAGGCGCCTACACACTAGATACAACATCCACGCTGCAAATGTGGCCGACCTTCTGCATTAACATAATCACCGTAATTACATTCCTAGTCAGTGCCGCTTCCCGATGCAATTAATCTAACCGAGATATTTCAATGAAACTTAAATAAAAAAATAATGGCAGTTGACTGCCGAGCAATTAAAATACTGTTAAATTGGAATGCGCGCGTAAGTTTACTGGTTACTACTGAGCTGGACTCGTTCGATTATTTGCGGTCAGTTTATTTAATTGTTATTAACCAACATTATAGTAACTGTAAAGTACACATATCACTTTTTTTTTTTATCAGATAACTGCATCAAAATGCAAGCAATATAATGTAACTTCCTAAGTTTTACTGGGATTTGGATTTTTTAGGCTGTGGTGCTGTGACGCATTAGCAGAGCCGCACGCACAATACTTGCACTGCAGGGCAAGTACGGTATTTTATTGATAAAGGTGGCATTTGGCGTCGACACAATCAGTTTTTTTTATTCTTTTAATATATTTGCCACTTCTCGTAGGCAAAAACAATTTTATCTATTCTAAAAGTCAATGCTGTCTGTTTTATGTATCCTTTTGTCTATTTTAAACGTCAATTATCTTTATGCTTATGTTTTTTAGACTACAATTACCACAATTCTGCAATTTTGATAACAGCAATAGGTATTAAGAGGTAATTTCGATAAAACGATAGCGGTATACATTATACACATTCGCGCGCAGATGTAAGATATGGCTTTAGCGCGCGCTAATAAAAAAATCTGATAATTGCTAATTACATCGAAACCAGGAAATCAGTTAAATTTCTGTTCTATGATATCCTAGATATTATTATTACTTCACTATTAGTGTACTTATCACTTGAATATACACTAGAGTTTCCAACCGCCAGGAAAAAATGTGTTTTAAATTTAATTTTTTTATCGAGTGAATTTCATGTAATCATGATTTCCCTCTGCTTACTAGACGATAGAACCAAAAAAAAAATCTACATAACTAATGAAGTGTACTGAATATAAATTTATAAATAGGCCGTGAAACTTTTAGATCGATATTTAAAAAAAAAAAACCATACTAAGCTCGTAACTTAGCTCGTCCATATAAATGTAACGCAATCGTTTCAAACATATTGTAACAGCTGATACATACTCGAGGTAATCAATACGATGCCAGAGTGACGACAGCTGTTCGCGAATACGATTTCAAAACAATACGCCATTATTAGCGATATCGCAAATAATGTCAGTTTTGATTAATATAATTTACTTAGTTTGTGTTAATGTGTAACTTTTCGATATATTTTTTCAATTTGCTGCAGTTTTATAGTTATTTTTATATGAAATAAACAGTCACCAGCGCCGCCTAAAAAGGTACACTATATTGAACAACTCCCTCACCTTACCCAAGAATCAAAGAACAATTCTTAATGGTAATTGGTACTTTATATTATTTTAGATGAATTTACTTGGAATATGCTAGATATTTTAATGTATTTGTAGAGTTTAATTAGTAGTATAACTATACATGCATCAAAGATAACATGTAATTTTAGTACTTAGACATGGTTTTTCATTTTCTTGGAGTAAGATTACAGAATTAAGGTGCATCGTTTCGCTCATCGCGCGAAATTCAAATTTTCTTGCGTTTTTTGTCAATTACAGCTTATTTACTCATCGTGGATTTATAGAAACCAATTTTGCGCCAATAAATAAGTTGTTTTAAGAAATTACGGGTAAAATTATTACCTAGATAACATTGGTTTAGCTACGAATCTCAATAAGCTGATTTTTATCTTGGTTTTTGGTTTAGTGGGAAATGTACTTATACTAGGTTTCAACTTGAATTTTTGGTTGGTGTAATTTCTTGAAACAATATATTTATTATCGCAAAAATAGTTTTCATGAACCTACGTTGAGTAATTAAGCTGTAATTGACAAAAAACACAAGAAAATTTGAATTTCGCGCGATGAGCGAAACGTTGCACCTTAAGGCATTTCAATAGAGGTCCGTGCCCCGCTGATCTGACTAGCAGATTGTTAATTGCTTTTTTTTTTATGTTACTCGGTGACGAGACGAGCATGTCGCTCACCTGATGTTAAGCTTCACGTTAAGCTTGCCCATAATATTTCTTTGCCACCCAGGATTTTGAACTTCAACAGCTCAAAACTATGCGCTGCTATACACTGCGCTCGTCACTCTGAGATGTTAGATGTTAAATCTCTGTATGCCCAGTAATTACGCTAGAAACATTGCCCTTCAATCCGGAACACAGTAATGCTTGCACACTACTGCTTGGCGGTTGAATAACTGGCAAATATCCTTAATTTTCATATAGTACTGCCAACATAGATATATACATACTTATGCATTTTTGGTGTAGATATAATAGAATGTATAATAACCATAGTCAATCATTTTATATTCTGAATATCTGGGAAAATTCCTCAGGAAAAATGCCGATGTAACTATCCGACTTTTAGACTATTTGGGAACAGTGTACCCATATAACATTACCAATTTCGATTTTTTGGCTTTTCCGTTGGGTTCTTGCTAATTTTCTTTTTTGCAATATTGTGGCGAACAAAATATTCAAATCAGCCGAACTATTTCCAATTTTTGCAAGAGTAACCCACGGCAATTTAAGAACAAGTAGATAGATAGCCTGGCAAAGCTTGTACAATGTGTTGTTAGAATATTGCCCAAAACGCCTGTCATAAAAATAATATACTTAGCAACATTCGTTCATAAATTATTAAAGCTATTATTCTTTTGATAGGTACAATTTAAATATAGGTACATGTACTGCTACTATGTTTGTGCGTTTCTCAAAAAAGTTATTGCATATCCACTTCCTCATACATCACTAATATAAAATCATGCGAAGTATGTATTTGTAGATATATCTTTGTATACGGGACGGGGCTACCACAATGTCCTAAGCCGGCAAGAGTGGACTGTATGTGTGTGACGTCAAAGAAACAGCCGGCCTAGGTGTGGATTCACTCCGTCCGTAGTACGGTGTGCTGGGATTGCCAGTGAAACGACGGTGATGTGTTGTTCGGAACTTCGAGGTGCTTGCTTTCTTGATTCCGAATACCGCTCCTTCAATTAGTTGCAATTAGGCGTCCTATCTTGATTCTTCAGGGCTTGAGAGAGTTCTTGAGAGAGTTCTTGAGTGTTCTTTCTTCGTCTGCGTCTGGATCCCGAATGTGTTTTTCGCGCGATCCTGCTCCGTTTTTAATCCCGTAGCCCCACTCGCAACTCGCGGTGCGCTGGCCGCGGCGCCGCGAGTCGGTTCGTCCAACCGCAGCGGTCGGCTGTGCGAGCGGGACGGAGGCGGTGGGACAAAGACGGAGCGAGGAATCGGGAACGTTCTATTATTTAGCTATTTATTTTTTAGAACTCTCTCGCCCTGTTTCCTACCTATTTGGAGCCGGTATTTGGGTTAAGAAAACACGCACACGAATATATTTATTTACAAATAAAAGTAATTACAAATAGATCTTACTTTAAACAAATTATGCGATATTAAAACCTAACTTATCTAACTATTTCGGGGAAAAATTTTATTTATTTATGTACAATGTGCTGCGTCGTGTCGTCCGGAACATTCTCCCGCCGTGCAGCGTCCGCCGGGTTGCTGCAGATCAGGTCGTGACGGACGTCTTCCGTCGGGATCACGATAAGCTTCTTTACTGGTCTTCGAAGCACGCCCCCTTTGGTCTGCACGTCGACGGCGCGCACGACGTCATCTTGTCCCGGATACGTTGCGACGACTCTTCCGCGGGGCCAGGTGTTCCGGGGCAGGTTGCTATCGGCGATGATCACGATGTCGCCTGTCTTCACGGCGGGTCCGCGTCCGTGGGGCTCCCGCCGGTTTTGCAGCTCCGGAAGATACTCCTTCAGCCACCGCGTCCAGAAAACGTCGGCGAGACGCTGTGAGGCGCGCCAGCTGGTGCGGTTGAGTAGGTCGCCGCTGGTGAATGTGCCCAGTGTGGGCACCCTCGCTGATCCCCCGAGTAAGAAATGGTTAGGAGTTAGCGCCTCGGGGTCGTCGGCGCTCACGGAGACATGTGTGAGCGGTCTGCTGTTTACCGTGTATTCTGCCTCGGCGAGAAGAGTGATGAGCCCCTCATCCGTCAGGTGGCGGGGCTGCTCCGTTGCGGCGAGTGCTGTCTTCACCGTCCGTACTAGGCGTTCCCAGGCGCCTCCCATGAATGGGGCCCCTGGTGGCAGGTACCTCCACCGTATCATTTTCTTGGATGCTTCCTCCTCAGTTGCGCGGTCTATGGCTCTTCTCATTTCTTTGTCGGCGCCGCGCAGGTTGGTCCCATTGTCGGACCATATCTCGAGCGGCGTCCCTCGGCGCGCGATCATGCGCCGGAGGGCCATCACCGCGGAGTCCGCCGAGAGGGTCCATGATGGTTCCAGGTGGACGGCGCGGCAGCTCATGCAGCAGAAGATGGCCACCCATCGTTTGTTGGTGGCGCGTCCGGTGACTGTGGTTACCGGGCCAAAATAATCGAGGCCGGTGAAGGTGAAGGCCCTTTGATGATGAGCCAGGCGGCACGATGGCAGGTTTCCTGTCGAAGGCTGAGGCGGGGTGTCTTTCCTGAGGCGGCACGGGATGCAGCGATGCAGCGTCATCTTGGTGACTGGTCGTATTCTCAGGATCCAATAATACTGGCGGCACTCGTTGATTGTTGCTTCTACTCCGGCGTGATGCAGTCTTCGGTGGATGTCGTCAATTAGGAGCTTCACCTCATGCCGGTTTCCGTCTAGTACCGGCGGCGATAGGCGGGTGACGTCGACTCCTTTCACCGCGCTAATCCTGCTTTTCAGCCGCAACAATCCGTCTTCGATGACGAGTGCCAACTTGTTCAGACGGCTGTTCCTGGTGACGGTCCTCCCGCACTTGATATCTTCTAATTCTTCACCGAACGCTTCGGTCTGGCTCTTCTGCCAGATTAATTTCTCGGCTTTCCGAAGTGTGTCGGCCGGGATATCTCGAAAGTGCGATGGTGGCGCCGTTGCCGTCCTTGCGCTGTGGCGTGGAACTTCGTGTTTCTTCACGGGAGTCCACGCGGTGTCTTTTTCCTTATTTCGGCGCGTCCTCTTGTAGTGCGCCCTCTCTCGTCGTTGTCGGCAGAGGTCAATGAACTGTAGGACCCTTGCCGTTGTTCGCAGATATCGCTCCCACTTACTAAATTTCGCCTCGTCCGGCAGGGCTTCCCGTAGTGGCGTTGTCCTATTTTGGCGCGTCGCGGTGCATTTCTCCTCTCCCGTCGGCTCCCCGGCTGGCGGCGTCGGGTCAGCGGGCCAGTCCTCCTCCGGTTGTCTGAGGAAGTCCGGCCCGGCGAACCATCGGTGCTCCGACGAGAAGTCCCGCGGTACGTCCCTTGTAGCGTCGTCGGCGACGTTGAGCTTAGTGGGAACCCAACGCCACTCGGTGAGTTTGCTGTTTTCTTCAATGGCGGCGATGCGATGCGCGACGAACGGTCGGTACGATCGCGATCCGGTTCTTAGCCAGGCGAGCGCCGTCCGGCTGTCAGTCCAGAAGAAGCGGGCGTCGGGCTTCTTGTCATGTTCCTCCACCACGGTGGCGGCCATGCGGCTCCCCATGACGGCGGCTTGGAGTTCGAGGCGCGGGATGGACGTGATTTTCACCGGCGCGACCCGCGCCTTCGCAATGATGAGCGAGACGCGCACGTGACCGTCGGGCTCGACGATCCTCCAGTAGAGTGCCGCTGCGTAGGCCGACTCGCTCGCGTCGACGAAGGTGTGGAGTTGTACCGATGTTGCTCCCGTGTAGCCCAGATGACATCGGGGGATGGTGACGTCCCGCAGGCTCCTCATGTGCTCCATCCAGGTCCGCCATTGCTCGGAGAGGTCCGCGTCGATGGCGGCGTCCCACGGTGTCCCTCGGCGCCAAAGTTCCTGTAGAATCTTCTTTGCTTGAACTGTGACCGGTGATGCGAAGCCGAGGGGGTCGTAGAGGGACATGACTATTTTTAACGCTTCCCTCTTTGTCGGAGTGTCCCTCCTAAGTACCTCTTGCGGTACTCTTGCCAGGTCCAGGTTGAAGGTGAGGACGTCGGCGTCGGGCCGCCATACTAGCCCGAGCACTCTCTCATTTCCTCCTCCCGTTATAGTCACGGTGTCGGACGTTTCCTCCTTAGTGAGGTCCTGAAGTACTTCTTCGGAATTCGATGTCCATTTTGTTAACTCGAATTTTGCCTCCGCGTGGATGTCTCTTACATGTTTCGCTATTTTTGACGCTTCCGCTGCTGACGAGTAGCTCGCGAGGTAGTCGTCCATGTAGTGCGACCTCACGATGGCGTCGCTCGCCTCCGGGAGTGCCTCGCCGTGTTTTGCCGCGTTGATGTTTTTGACGAAGATCGCTGTAGCCGGTGAAGATGTTGCCCCGAAGATTAACGATGTCATCCGGAACTCCTTCGGTTGGTCCTCCGGCTTGTCCCTCCAGAGGTATCGGAGGGCGTCGCGGTCCTCCGGTCTTATTTTCACCTGCATAAACATCTCTCTGATGTCGGCTGAGACGGCGACGGGATGTTGACGAAAGCGCATGAGCACTCCCGGGAGGGACTGCAGCAGGTCGGGCCCGGTGAGCAGGAAGTCGTTGAGGCTTTTTCCCTGTGTCTTCGCAGCGGCGTCGTGTACGATGCGGAGTTTTTCTGGCTTCATGGCGTTGAAGACTGCGAAGTGTGGGAGGTACCATGTGCGTCCTGGAGTCTTCATCGGCGGAGCGGGCTCGGCGTATCCTTTCTGGATTAAGTCCTTCATCTGTTGTCGGTACTTATCCGCCAAGACCGGATCCTTGCTAATTTTCTTTTCGGTTGATGCAAGACGTCTTAGGGCCGCTTCTCTGTTTTCTGGCATTTTCTTCTCGTCTTCCTTCCACAGCAGCGCAGTTTCATAATGGCCGCTCTCGAGTTGTCGCGTAGATTGCTGTAGCATTTCCACGGCACGTCGCTCGGGGTCATTTTGCGGCATCTTCGGTGTGATCGCGAGACTTTCAATGGAAAAGTACTCGCGCAGTTGTTCGTTCATGTTGTCCTCTTCGGCGATGTGAGACACGTAGTGTACATTTTGTCCTCTTCTCGATGCGCCGTGTATCACCCAGCCGAGCGGAGTGAGTGATGCGACCGGCTGGTCACGGCGCCCCGTACGTGTCTTGCTCGCTAGTAGCAGGTTCCAATTATCCTGCCCAATAAGAATTTTAGGTGAGCCACCATGTGTCGATAAAAAGTGACTCACCCCTCTCAGGTGTTCGCATTCTTCCAGATCCTTTCTGTCGACGCGCTGCGGGGCCAGGGTCAGTCGGTCGATCGTGCGCAGCTGTACGTCTTGTGGCTCGAGCCCGCCGCCGGAGAGTGTGAGCTTGACGCGGCGCGAGCGCGACGAGTCGATCTTCTGAGTTCCGACGGTGCTGATGCGGAGCGGGTCGACAGGTCCGGTTGCGCCGACTTTGTTCGCTAGTTCGTTGTCCACGAGGGTGACTGTAGAGCCGTCGTCCAGAAGCGCCCACGTTGAGACTTCTCCCGCCGGTCCGGAAACAGTCACTGGCGCTATCTTCAGGTACGCCGATCCGGCCCGCGCGGTGGTGATGGTCTCCGCAGGTGATGCTGGAGGCTCAGTCTTCCTATGTTCCTCCCTCGATTTGCGATGATGATGCAGGAGCTTGTGATGAAAGTAGCCGCAGTCGTCTATTTCACACTTCTTCCCCTTGCAGAAATGTTTCTTTGTCTTCAGTCGCAGGCACTTGAAGCAGAGTCGTGCCTTTTTCGCCGCATCCCACCTCCCGTCGGTGTCTCGGCCCTTGAACTTCTCACAGTTGGCGGCGTCGTGTCCCGCCGCGTCGCACACGGGGCATGTGCGTGTTCCCTGTTGTTGCTGTGTCGTGTGTACTCGCTGTTGTAGTTTTCCTCGGCCGCCGTCCTGCGTCGTCGATGCGGGCTCCGGCTGCGCGTACGGTGCGCAGATGTCCGCCTCTCGTTGCAGGAAGTTGGAGAGCTTGAGCAGGTCGGGTTCTCCAGCTGGCTGGGCGGCGGAGTATTCGAACCAGCGATGACGGATGCTCGGAGGCAGCTTCTCCGATGTAGCGCTCGTGATGTCCGGGTTGTACAGGTAGTGCACTCGGTCGAGTGCCCGGAGAGCGGCGATGACGTTGGAGACTTTGTTGGCGAACACGCAGATGTCCCTCGGAGTGTCGGCGGGCTTGGCGAGCTTTCTCAGTTTGTCGAGCTCCGTGGACGCGATGGCTTCTGGTCGTCCGAAGCGAGCTTCAAGGGTGCGCATGATCTCGGTGGGGTCGGTGTAGTGAAGCAGGAGATTCTCGACTGCCTCACGCGCCCTCCCCTTGAGCGCCCGGCGAAGTCTCGCAGTGTTCTCGACGTCCGAGAAGTTGCCCGCAGACTCGTTGTAGGCGGCCCGGAACGGCAGCCACTCCTGGTGCGAGCCCACGAAGATTGGCAGGTCCACGAAGTACTTGTGCGGAAGTGATGATCGGCCTTGTCGGGAGGCCAGGGTGATGGCGGCGGCTAGCTCGGCGATGTCCGACCTTGGCGCGGTCGGCGGCAGTGCGACGGCGCCCGACGAGGTCGGCTGTGCATCCCCGTGATGCGTCTGGGCTGGCTGCGGCGGCGGCGGCACGTAGATAGCGTGACGCGGCGGCGGCTGCCCGTAGTAGTAGCTCGGCTGGTGTTGCGGCATCTGGTTCGCAGTCTGTGGCGGCGGAGGTGGCATTAGCGCGGCTGGCTGCGGCGCTTCCCCGATGCTTGGTGCTGGTAGTGCGGCTGGCTGCGGCGCTACCCCGAAGCTCGGCGGCGGCGGTGTCAGTAGCGCAGCTGGCTGCGGCGCTACCCCGACGCCTTCCTCCTGGTGTGTTGTGACCGCGATGTGTTCATGATGCTCGCTGAGCCACGTGGTGATGCGCTGCGACTGGTCCGTGTCCGACACGGCAGTGCGCGCATCGTCGTCGTCTTCTTCTTCTTCCGCCTCCAGGACCTTGATGCGTGCTGCAGCCAAGTCGAGGGCCCGGCGCGCATGCTCCTCCATGGCTTGCGCTAGGCGAAGACGGTGCTCGGCTCGGCTGCTTCTGGTCCTGGCAGACATACTTCTTAATGTCCGCGTTCGCTCGGCGACTGGGGCAGGGGCGGCAGCAGCGGCAGGCGGCGGCGGCGCCCTGACGGTGGTCACCGAGTTTGACGGTGAACGCGGCGGCGACAGGTGTACCACCCAGGCTCGTGCCCGGGGCGGTGGTGCATCATCACGATGCACGGCGGGTGCGTCGGCATGACGCGTGGCGGTGCGGGGCAGTGTCGCGTCAGTGGACGCGGCCCCACGGTGTGGCTCGGTGGAGCGCGATGATCCCGGTGGCGGCAGCACGGCAGTGGCTGCGGCTCCGGTGTAGCGGCGGGCCTCGGCGAGGGACGAAGCAGAGGCGGGGGGCGGCACCACGGCAGTGGGTGCGGCCCTTGAAGCATTCGTCACGGCGCCCGCTGAGGTGACCGACGCTTGCTGTACAGACGATCCGGGACCCGGTGTGGACGTAGCAGAAGGAGCGGTTGCAGACGCGGTCCCAGCATCGGAGTCGGCAGTGCCCCGATGCGGCGCAGCACCCCTCCCTACCGAACGTGTCATCACCATGTTTCACTGGGTAATCCGGCGACGAAGGACCAATATACGGGACGGGGCTACCACAATGTCCTAAGCCGGCAAGAGTGGACTGTATGTGTGTGACGTCAAAGAAACAGCCGGCCTAGGTGTGGATTCACTCCGTCCGTAGTACGGTGTGCTGGGATTGCCAGTGAAACGACGGTGATGTGTTGTTCGGAACTTCGAGGTGCTTGCTTTCTTGATTCCGAATACCGCTCCTTCAATTAGTTGCAATTAGGCGTCCTATCTTGATTCTTCAGGGCTTGAGAGAGTTCTTGAGAGAGTTCTTGAGTGTTCTTTCTTCGTCTGCGTCTGGATCCCGAATGTGTTTTTCGCGCGATCCTGCTCCGTTTTTAATCCCGTAGCCCCACTCGCAACTCGCGGTGCGCTGGCCGCGGCGCCGCGAGTCGGTTCGTCCAACCGCAGCGGTCGGCTGTGCGAGCGGGACGGAGGCGGTGGGACAAAGACGGAGCGAGGAATCGGGAACGTTCTATTATTTAGCTATTTATTTTTTAGAACTCTCTCGCCCTGTTTCCTACCTATTTGGAGCCGGTATTTGGGTTAAGAAAACACGCACACGAATATATTTATTTACAAATAAAAGTAATTACAAATAGATCTTACTTTAAACAAATTATGCGATATTAAAACCTAACTTATCTAACTATTTCGGGGAAAAATTTTATTTATTTATGTACAATGTGCTGCGTCGTGTCGTCCGGAACACTTTGTGTTTATTATCTTTCATGATTTAATTAAACTGACAAGGAAAAGGTGTCCATCCTATGGACAAACAATAGATGCTTTCTTGGGGTTAAAATTGAACTTTACTTTACAATTATGTTTGTGTTTTATTTTTATTAAAAATGCCAACAACAAACGACAAAAACCTAACCGAGTTTTGATTTACATGAAAACTTTAAAAATTTAATAAATTTCTAATTTTTTTAAGTTGAAAAAGTTTAGACTTATCCTTGGTACATGATTTCAAAATACAAAAACGACGACTTTCAAAATATTCAAACACTTCCCAAAAGCGGCCCTTGGATTTTAGAAAGGAATATTTTGTTCACTAAAATAAAATTAATTAAAATTAAATAAATTTAAAAATGCAAACAAGAAAATGCAAGATCAATAAAATATAACTTTAATTATTATTGTGCTGTAGCTATTTTTTAGCCAATGTTTAAACCATTTAAAGGCCGATTGCAGTTTTAGGCCAGGGTCAGGCGAACGAAATTATACAATGTTTATCTCTCTAATTAACATAGTATAGAGATAGTTGGTTATAAGAGCATTAGCCAACGCAATGTATGAGAAAAACCGTTCGCAATAAGCGCAAATCATTGAAATTGTAACCCACTCGAGCCTCTTCAATAGTGCTTGAGCTTGGTATTATAATGTTATGCAATGAACACAGTTACACAAAACAACTGTATTTTTTATTGTTTTTAAAAAAATCTGACCATAAATAGAAACAATCAACGAAAAAAAACTTTTTTTTCCTTATAAATAAAGAAGTTATAAGCATTTTATTTTCATGCTAGTCAGAGAGCGCACTATATTGAACTATGACTATGACGTCACGTTTCGTGTATGCCCTACAAATTCTATTTTGCAGAACAGAGACAGAACATCCTCTCTCCATCCCCATCGAAAACTTTAAGCACTTACATCTCAGAACTCTATAAGCCGATATAAATTATTTTTTCAGTATACGTAATATATTTAATTATATTCTTACCAATCAATACCAACTAACAAAACAAGCTACGATTATGTTTGTATACGTTTGTCGCATTTTCGCAAGGCAAAGGGTAGAGAAGATTTTTGTCGCGGTGCGCTTGCCATTTATCGCCAGTACACTTAAAAATGTATAAAATCCTAAAACAAAAAAACCCCGTGGGTTTTACTCGTATACAATTAAAGCTACCTACAAAAGACATGAATGCGCCGTCTTGAGATGTGCATGCAAACTTAGCTGGTGAAAAGCGAACAACCAAATAAGTAAAGATGTTGGCTTCGTCCAACAACCGACACGGCAACCAACTCACCTATAAAGCTAAGTGGAGGAGCCATCGTTGCATTTCCTAAACTAAATTGAGGGCGACCCGTTGAATAGTTTTAGTTGCTTCATAAGGCCACTTGTACACAAGTTGGTCGCATTGGAATCGGTTGCTCCCTGCTTGACTGTTTTGCAATCGCAATGATATGGTAACGCCGACGTTATCGGCGAATGTCGTATTGCATTAATGCAACTGTTATTTTACAGCTAGAAGGAAATGTTCTGTTTTGAACTGATAGTTTTAGATACCTATAACAAATGCATTTTTTGCAACTGATTAAGGAGTTGATTGAAGCCTACAATTTTGAACATCAACATGTCAAAACCGTTCGCGGCAATGTCGTGCGCTCGTCGCCCTGAGATATGAAATGCTAAATCTAGCTGGAGAAATACATATATAGGATACAGGGGAGAGAACGAAAGTGTTTTTGGACAATAGTATCCACGGAGACTAAGGCAGTCCTTTGATGAATAAAACTTAAGTCGTAAAGTGACGCAACCACTCAACCCTTACAGCATTCAATAAGTTTGTCTTAAATTTGGTATTTAGTGTGACTAAATAATAGCACTACAGAACCGGCTTTACTGCACTGCAAGGCCACAGAGGACATACAAGTAAGGTCGGGACTCCTTTAAGAATCTCAACAACAAGACTCCAATAGCATAACATCTGACGAAATAAGAGTGGAACAGGTATGCCAGCGACCCAAGGCCGTGCTCCGTTACTTTAAGGAGCTCGGCTGGTTTGGGTAGGCTGGCAGCGGGGTAAATGGACAAAACACCCTTAGCGGGACGTCAATGCAGGTCTTATCGCCCCCATTTAGAATTAGACCCGACTCTTAACCCCTCCCAAAAATAAAATCCGGATCCGCCACTGAGTCTGGAACATTGCCTTACAATCCGGACCACAGTCATCCACGCTTGGCAGTTAAATAGCTCGCAAAAGTGTGATATTTACCCCGTTTCTGCAAAAGCGTCCTACCTCTACAAAAATGGGCAATCTCATTTAGCATCTCATTCGCTCAGCGCGCCAAATTCAAATTTTCTTGCCAATCACATTAAATTGTTTGTCAATTACAGGTCAATTACTCACCGTGGGTTCATAAAAACTAAATTTGCGCCAATCAATTTCAAGAAACTACACCAAACACAAAATCAAGGTGAAAGCACATAGTATAACTACATTTCTCACTAAACCAAAAACCAAGATAAAAATCAGCTTATTGAGATTCGTAGCTAAACCTATATATATCTAGGTGATCATTCCACCCACAGATCACACTCTATATTCTGCATTCAGGAAGCTCGAAGCGCACTACGCATCAGTCTAAATACACATACGACATTACTCCTATTGGTTGATTGTTAGATACGAGTAGGCGTAACCTTGAGATAGCCAATGAGAACGCTTAGTCGCACTCCCCGCGACCCGCGCCTTCCTCAAACTTTGGTGGCTTTTTGTAGGAACAATGAGTCTCGTAATGCGGTATCTAGCGTGATCTGTGTTCGCGCCGTAATTTCTTGACACAGTCTATTTATTGGCGCCAAATTGGTTTCAATATATCCACAATGCACTATGTTAGCTGTAGTTGGCAAAAACACAAGAAAATTTAAATTTTGCACGCTGAGTGAAACATTGCACCATTATGAAACTACTTTTCATCTCTATCAGTCTATATACGGTATGTACCTAAATAATTTGTAGACGAAGTCTTTAGTAATATAAGTACAATCGTGTTATCTGATGATACCAGAGGACGTTCACTTCCTAACAAAGGGTGATGCCATAATCCCCAGGCTCCACAGGTGATTGGGGGGGTCGCAGAACGCTCACCGTTTACTAAGAGGATGCTGCTGCCCGTCTTCCAAATTCTGGTTGCAGTTTTAGGTCATACCCGGTGTCACGAACCGGGTCCAATATAATCGTCTAAAGAAAGTGAATCTCGTGCTTCACACGGGAAACAAGACTGTTACTTAATTGTCGTCGGTTAACGGCTCGCTTGATTGTGTGGGTTTGCCGTGTGTAGGCGTACTTTGGGCAATACATCCAATTAATATGCCCAACTTTGGGTCTTGTTATGCAATATGACGGAAGAGAAGGTACAAAAACAAAAAATGCCTTAAAGGGCTACATTTTAAGTGTTCATAAAAGTCGGCATAAATAATACAGCTCGACTATATTTCTTACTGTGGTTTCCATTCGTATTTAGGGATATCTGATAACATCTGATTTATGAAAGCTTTATGAAAGGAATCCATTTACCTACCAAGAAAGAAGTATTTTTTTTTGTTGGTCACGCTTGGCCAGTGCCACCCAGAAATTCGTTCAAAACTCGTCTGCACTGCGCTCATCACCCTGAGATATTAGATGTTAAATCTCTGTATGCCCAGTAATTACGCTGGAAACATTTCCCTCAAATCCGCAGCAGTAATGTTTGCACACTACTGCTTGACGGTTAAATAACTCTGCAGGAGATCCCTACCACTACAAAGAAGCTACAAGCAAAACTCAAACTAGATTCATAATGTACTAAAAATTTATTATATAGCTAAATTATAATCTAAACTTAAATATCAAACTAAAACTAAAACTAAATACAAAGTTAAAATAAATACTTAAATAAATTAAATCTAAAATATCTACAAATAAAAAACCGCATTTAGGTCGCATAATATACTTATGTATTTGTTTTGTTCTGACGAGTATAAGTATTTCAGAGCAGCCTCAATCTACATTTTTTTTCTCTCTATCGATTTAGAGTGACAGTTATATGGATATTTCTATTGTCTGATAATAAGCTTGCAAGTTAAAAAAAAACTACCAAGCGGATCAATTAAGCGTTTAAAAAATCTAGTTCCGATAGCCTCGATAGATGGCACTACTTGCGAACTACTACTTTTTTGCTTCTATTGTTTTGTGTAACCAGTAATTTGAACAAATATTTCAATGATTTAATTGAATTATTACTTTTCATATTTTTATTAATTTAAACTAAATATAGTCCAAAAACGATAGTAAATGAAAGCGATAGTTAGCTAAATAAATCCCTATATACATGTAGAGTAGGATAGTACCTGCATGTAGAATTGTAGAATAGACTACGTTAGCTATTATGTTCTCGTAGAAAGTGCATGGTAAGACAAAAGTTTTACTTAGTACTCACTTAGCAGTCAAAGAAAGGTAATTTGTGGACAGAGAGAGCGGTAGGCTTAAGTGACAATGACATCCTTTTAGATTTGTAACAGCATTGTCATGCCGAATGTAACATACTATTTATGTCACGTCTTTTGTCTCACACGTTTGTCTTTTGTCTCTCTTTTCATTGAAAAATAAGCTGTAGGTGTTTGCTCTAGCGTAAATTCTGCTTTGTTTATAAGCCGAGTGTCTGTGACCTCTCCATTGATGGTGACAAACGAGTACAATTATTGAAAACGAAAAAACCCAACTGCATCTTAATGATACTGAAATTATGTAATTCACCAATGAAGCTGAGCTTCGAGTATTATTGACGCTCTCACAACCCGAGGTTCATCAGACGCGGTCAAAAGGGCTAGCATGCGCACCGCGACAAAATCTTCTCTACTCTTCATGTCATGAAAAATGAGACAAAAGTGTACACATAATCGTAGCTGTGTCCTGTTCTTGCATAACAAAAAGATTGATGAAGATGATGAAGCTGATCACGATTTGAAATGAGTTTTAAACCCACTCAAAGCTGTGTCGCATATCATACTTGGTGAGAAAACGGGAAATATACAAACCATAGATATATAAAAAAACTACCTGGTTCACCGTTTAAGGCGCTAGCCTGGATATTTAATTTGTAAATAGAAAAATTTCTTACCGATGAAAATTCAGAGCATTTTATTTAAAAACGTTTTTTCGTGCTGTTCATTTTGCCACTTTTTTCTTTGTAATTAAGATTTTCGAAATTTTATTTGGTTAACGTATTTTAAGTTTTATTTTGTACTTGCGGTATTTTTTTTACGTGATTATATAAATTCGTCTTTTTTGACTACGCGTTAAAAATACTTCTTGTTTCTTTTTTGTCATTAGACCGCATTAATTACAACAGTTTGTTTTCTTTTTCGCGTTGGATATAATTACCTACTGTTACCGTAAATGCAGCCTGAGAAACTCTGAAAATTGAGAAATATCTAATGACTAACCTCGGGTTTAAAGGCAAAGGCAGCATTAGAATGAATACGCTGTCAAAGTAAACAAACGTTCAAAAAACCCGAGGTAAATATCCTTCTCCTTTGTCAAAACAGAAAATATTACGATGAAATTTTCTTTAAAGCGTTGGCAGTTGTATTTTAAAGATAACTGACTTTTTTTTTAAATCCACTCATAGATTTTTTATTTTCTAAAATGTCAAGAATGCGAGAAAAAGATCGACCTAAAGAAGCGACCTATAGTTATTGAGCTTCCCAATAACTATACAACAAAGTATTCACTGCATCCAGATATAAACGCCCTATATTCACGCTACACAGTGAGAACAGTCACTAGTCACTGACATGGATAAAGTGAATGTGTAGTCGCGAGTCGTAAGTAGATATCGTTCACTCATGTAAGTCATTCGGGATAGGGCTGAGAAAACGTATTTTTAGCAAAATGAACAGGTACATACACTCTTTAAACTACATTATTTTAAATTAATCAATAACCTCACTCAGCCAACATCACTATATCATACTTAGCAACTCTAGCTCCATGACTTTTTAACATAACTTATTACATTGCCATTTTTTTTTGTTTTTCTTTGTATTTGGAGCAAATTGCTTCGCTAACCTCGGGATTCTGAAACGTTTGTTAACTTTGACAACAGATTAATTCTAATGCTGCCTTTGTCTGGCACTAAGCAAATGACGAAGACAGCAATAGACTTAATGTGTTGTCAAAGTTAACAAACGTTTCAGAATCCCGAGGGAAGGTCCTTGTCCCTCTCGTTTGAAACCGAATAATTATTGCGACTTCTTACGTTTTTCGTTTGGGGCGGTCTAAAGCGCTTAGCTATGATGTAAGGAAGCCGCCTGTGAGGTTTTCGGTGTGGGTTAAATAAAAATAATCCTGTAATTAAAAAAAAAGAGGATTTTTGACAGTTTTGGTATACGAAACTTGTACGATTAACTTACAAAAGATGGTACAGTTGCAAACACCTCAGAATAAAATTCGAGCTACATAACTCCTTATTAGAATTATTGGAGTTTGGCCTTGGAGTATAGTTAGTGGTGTTGAGTCTATTGCACCATTTTGTAAACCAAACTAAATTTGACAGCACTAAAATTGTTGCCGTCTTTCTCTAACATAATGACATGAAAAGATACGAAAATGTATTTAGTTAAATTAGTTAAGAGTGGTAAATAACGCCAGTGCCCGCCATAACATCGTTGAATTTTTACAAGCAAATCAGTTAATTTTATTTTATACAGAATTTATTATGGCTTTCATTTCTTTTAAGGGTATAAAAATAAAATCTAACCAGATCTATTATGTCTTGATTTATTTTTATATTCAGCTTTAAGCTAAAAATTATCTTGATTAGAGATTAACAATAAAGATATCTGAAAGCAATAAGTTATCTAAATATTATCAAAAACTTTAATACAAAATGTTCATAATTAACTTTACAAGTAGGTTACTTCTGTCACTTGGATTAAGGTTATATAACAAATTATATTATTCTATGACGAGGTCAAAACAAGAGTTACGTAATTAATTACTTTCCGTTGAATTTATTAGGATATTTTAACAAGTTTCTGTCTAGAATTAATTCTGAACTTTGTTTTGACAACCCTCAAAAGGCCGACATACTTATCAGTACAGTTGAGAGAGGGAGCCACCAGCGTAGTTTCTGACAGAAACGTATAGTCCCATACAGTAATGTTTAGTGCCTTCATTTGAGCTACTCTAGAGATAATTGCATTGTAGAACATGAGTTAAATAAATTGATCTATGACCCCGTACAATACATATGTCGTTAGGTAAGTGCCTAAGTAACTAGAATGACCATAATAGTCCTTAAAATACTTTTGGGATAATTTTGGAGCGGTATAATAGTATGTATTACCTGATGGCAAAATTATCTATATAATATTATCTTAAGGTCGCCTGGTATTTGCTTCACATAACGATCAAAAACTGGTCGGACTTCATTCGAGACTGTTGTTCGATATGAAGTGTTGCGTAATACTTTGGAAACATGAATATTAAATCAATTTAAAAGGCATTAGGAGCATATATTTTTATATTTAAAGACTAGTCGCCTTAGAAGTCAGTTTAGTCTGGCAAAGATTGTCTTGTCCATAGGGTTTAATTAATATTTGGAACGATGGTTAGTGAAAAAGTGGAAGGAAGTGAAAGTGACGGAAAGACTAAAATGGATCCTAAAAAAAGTGAAGTATCATGCTGGAACTGTTTTACAAACGTTGAAACAACACCAGATCCGGAACCGGCTACTTTACCTAAAATACGTCAAGAAACCAGACAGAAATACAAATTGTATTCGTTCTTGGCATCGCAGTTATCGAAACCTAGAGCTATCCCGCTCACACAAAAAGTGAGTGAAAATTATGCAATCGGGAAAAAAGTTGAACAACGAATAACGGAAAAGGCAGTTCAAACAAACATTTCCCAAATCGAAAAAATAAAGAATAACACTGCAGCTCCTGATAATTTGGAAAGTTCAGTTGAATCAGAAGAAGATATGACAAAGTTAGACATCTCAGTCTCTGACGAAAAACCCGAAGAGGAAAAAGTTAAGAAAATACAGGATTATATCAAAGAATATAATCTATTTGAGGCTTATAAATCAATAAGACGCAAAACGCCAACGCCAAATAGTACTCTACAGAGAACAGAAGATAATATTACTTTGGATAATAGCGACGTAGGCTACAATGCTAAAAATAGCTCAGTAGAAAATTCACAGTCATCAAATTATAGGAAACTAGAAATTGTGCAGCCAAAAGTCACTATCCGTAAAGTATATGAAAGCCCTAGTATAAGTATTACATCTAACACTTACATAACGCAAAGTCAAGAAAATCTGGATGCATTGGGCAGCAGTATTACTCAAAATCAAACGCCTGATGTAGGTAAGGAAGAGGCGATGACACCTAAAAATTCAAAACTGTCACAAAGAACCAATGTAACTAAACAAGACGAGATTGTACCAAATTTAGTTTTTGAAGCGATTACGCCGAGTCCTAGAAGAATATCATCAAGTAGTAGTTTAAATAAATCTCAAAATTCTAGTACTTCTTTAAACGAGTCTCCAAACTCTCAACACTTTGTTTGCAAGTCTTTAAAAATAGAAAATTTAAATAAAGATAAAGGAAAAACTAGTCCAGTTTCAAAGATTCCTCTTATTTCACCAAGAAGGTTTACACCAACAAATTCTTCTGAAAATATTAGACCCAAAGTACAAATCGAAACATCAACGCCAAACATTGAAAATAAATTAAAAGGCAAAGTAACGCCTACCCAAGATTCTAGTTCTAATGTAAATGTTACTAAAAACCAAGACGATATTGACAAAATTATCGAGGGCATTCAAAATATATCCTTAGAGGTCAAAGAGCAAACCGTACCTAATAAGATAGATAATGCCAGTTTAAATGAATCAGAATCTGGATATTCTGGATCTTCTACAAGAGATTTGCATGACGCAGATAGTGTGGCCAAGGATACTGCATTAAATAGGCATAGTATTGAATCAGGGACTGAAACTGAAAGCCCTCAATTATCACACCGAAGTCCACGACCAAATTTCAAGTCTTCTCTGCCAGTATTAGTGTCAAGACATAAGGTTACGTCAACCTCAACAAAATCATTAGCCGCTGGTTCTAATCCAGACGTAAATAAACCTGTGAAAAAACTACGATGGAGTACTCTAGGCTTGCCTCAGAAATCTACTGGTATGAAACTTTACTCCGTTCGTTGAGCTTTATTTTCGACTACTCTTCTTGACAATTATGCCTCTGTCTGTTTCTTTACAAAGCTTTTATATTTATTTCTTCTTGTTACGTCATTACCAAAACTTTACTTAAGACAACTTGCGTAAAGTGTTGGTATAATATTTAAAATCACACATACTCTGCCAATTTTCCTGTTCCTAGCATGGCCTTACTAGTATACTCACACATATACTAATTGAACGTTCCTTTCCGATCTAGTGCACTGCATTAGATCATTAACATCGCGAAATACGTTTTGCATTGTGATTTGTGTTGTATCTCGAATTTTATCGCTAATTCTACAGGAAACAACCGGACCACATAGCGTAATACAACGATAACATGTGGATTTTATGTGAATAAACAACAAATTCGTGGTGTTCGCGCAGTGTACGTGTCGTGTTTGTGGTCTGTTAAAAGTATATCAATGGGAACCTTCGTTGAAAATAATGCGGGCTCAAAGTACATGCCTTTTGAAAACCCACGAATCATGTCTGAACAGGAGTCCTCTTCTTACTTCCCAGTTAAACCGTACAAGTCCAATTATAGTTTCAACCGAAAGGAAATATCATGTTGTGAAAGATTTTGGCGGTGTCTTTGCTGCAAATCAAACCAAGATGAAATTGATTGCCCCGAGGCAAATTCTACGTCAGCGCTTGTGCGTGCCTCGACAAAAAGTTATACGCTAAATCAAGCACCATCAAGTTCACAGGACGCAAATCAAGATGAACTGCCAAAACTAATCGTTACGAGACCAATTGACGACGAGTGCCCAAAACAAACCACTGTATCTATAACGAGAACTATTGAAGATGATTTAGCAAAGTCTACGACTAAGCTGTTATTGGCCACTGAAAAACAAGCCAGCTCGATAAGCTTGACTCCATCCAAAAAGGTTCAAAGGAAACAATCAACATCAGTGGAATCATTAAATAAGTCAAAATTAAATAACCATAACAACACATTAAAATCTGGTGAGAAGATGTCTTTTCTTCAGGAAGTCCTATCGTGTAGGGACTCGTTTTTGAGATCCTTAGAATGGTGTGATAATTCGCTAACGAGAGGGAAACGGTACAGAACGATCAAAAAAGATGATTGGATTGAGCTAAAAGACGGCGACGGTACAGAAATGTATCAATTGATGCACCAAATCGTTTATGCAATGCAATAAAATTTATCTTGGTTCTATTCTCTCTATTCTAAAACCGGACACAACTCCATTTGCAAACATAAAAAACCTTGCATCACTTGCATGCACAAACATAGGCAAGCTAACAAAATCTATGATTTATTCACATCTGAATTTGGATTAACAGCATTTCAGGAATGGACAGTTTTTTTTGTATCAATTATTTTACTGTTTTCATTATCTAATCGCCACAGTCGCCACACTCTATAGTTATTTATGATTTTTAACCATGCTCATTATTTAATGGAATTTTTTCTTGTTACAGATGAAGTTTATCTATCGGAGTCGGTATCGTCCGGGCATGCGACGTTGCCGAGAAGATCCAACTCTCCTCTACCGCACGAAAGGGATCTTTTGGATCGAGATCGTTTCTCACTCAATAGAAGCGGCTTGCAGGTAAGATTCTTCTTTTATTTTCACTTCGTTGTTCTATTTCTCAACCGCCTTTCATTTTCGTCTATTACGACCATTATTGTTCGTTTTTTTTTTTAAAGATAATGTGTAACGAGTCGGGTTCGTCGCTCCTTGGTCATAACAGTCCAGTGCCACTCAGAGTTTTGAACTTCAGTTAAAAAAAAAGCGTGCGCGGCAATGCATTGTGCTTGTCATCCTGAGATATTAGATATTAAATCTCTTTTAGATATTTTGGCTTTGTACATTTCTAGCAAATAGCCACGAATTTTGTATTTTTTTTATGATAGTACGATAGTAGAACTAGTTATTATGAAACTGTTTCCACACTTAACGATTTATAGACAATTCACCATTTAATGACCAACGCAAGGATTGGTTGCAAAATATAGCATTTCGAGAATTTGAGTAGGAGCTAGAGCAATGGCGGCCTTGGGGGCGTTTACCCGAATCGTCCTGTATCATCATCATCAACAATCGCCAATCAATTAACAATTGCCTTTAAACATCCCATTGCTGGGATATCGACCTACCCTCGGAAGGTAACTAGGCCATACCCACCACGTTGGCCCGGTGCGGGTTGGCGGATTCACATATGCCATGCAATTTCTTCTCAGGAAATATGCAGGTTTCATCACGATGTCCTTCATCGAAAAGCCAGTGGTATATCCGTACGCAAGTTCCGAAGAACTTATTGGTACGGGCCCGCCCGGATTCGAACCCGCGACCCCAATAATGTTAGGCGAGTCTTCCACGGCTCACTACGCTCCTCGGATCGCCACGCAGGTTAAAATCCTGTCAGTTTTTTTATTTTATTTTATGTATAATATTTGAAATATAGTTTGATGTGGATTCATAAATGAACAACCCAAGTAGGGACCAATACTTAGCTAAAATAAATGATAGGTACTTAAATCATTGTATTTTTGTCGCTATGGTCTGTTGCTGTTTCCTTGTAAGAATGTTTTGCTCTATTACATAAGTGAATCATGTTTTGTGATGTATTGAAATCACTGGTTCGTTAATAACATAATTACTGTTAACCAATTTGCAATTACAATTTAAACTAAAAATTGTAATATTACTTAATTCCACTACGATTAATTGCATTCTTTACTAATGTTGTGTTCAACTCTACAGTTGTCCGATTACCTTATCAACTGACTGACAGACACGCACACCCGAAAGAAGTGGATCTAGAATTAATAATATTATTTTCAACAGAAGTTCCTTATTATGTAGGGCAGGGTAGTCAAAATGTATCTCCTAGGGAGATGAAAATGTTTATGGAAGTGTAGGTAGTTGCGAGGGCGAAAGCCGAGCTTGGTCTCGCTCGGCGCCTAACAAATGCGTCTGCTTTTTTGCCATCTTATGGCTTTATAAAGTACTTATTAAGTACATTATTTGTATCATCAAATCACATCAGATGATTATGTAGGTCGCCAAAACACCGATATAATTGCACACGGGCCCTTATTTTGTTCCAAAGGTGTAAACTACTGAGCGCCTACTCGTATGTTTCCATTCATTGTCTGTCGACTATCGGCCATTGTATTAATGTTTATTTCGACACGCGCTGTGGGTAACGGGGTTGACAAAACGGGTTCGTCCAGAATGCCCCCGGTCATAATTTCACCCGGGCGTGTTGCCATCAATTTGCATGTTTTTGTACCATTGATTAAAAATAATATTTTAAACTAGTTAACTACTTTAAACTGACGAGTGGAAACTACTTTCAAGAGCCGGAAATAAATACGTGAGCATTTTTATGTTATTTACTTGCTTAATTTTTTGATAAATACCGTTATTATCTATACAAAATACATCAGAAAAGTTAGAAAAAAAATATACATAAATTTCCCAGAATTGAAGGTCAAAAAATAATTCATAACCTCAAGCCACATTGCTTGAGGTTATGAATTATTTTTATTCTGTGGTTGAAGCCCACTACCAGTTGGCAACGTATGAATACATCATGGAGCCAACATTTGGGCCAGATAAATGCCAGTATTTTGGTCGATTGCTTCCGCATTTGCTTTATAACTCTAGAATAACTAGAATAATACGAGCAATGCCTACTTGTGGCAGATGTTAAGCTTTTTGAGGGAGCTAAATAGCAACTGAAAGTTCTTTGTTTACTGTTCAAATTTGCCTAAAAACAATGGTTCCAAGAAACCAACCTACTAACTATTCCAAAAAACATCTACTACCAACTATTTTTGCTTACAAATGGACTTTATGCCGCATAGTATAACGTCATTATTCATTCGCACGATTGCGAGTGAGGCTGCGCTGTTCTGGTCTGGCGCGGAATTGAAAAGTGGACGGAGCCCTCAGCCCTACTCCGTGTCTCAGGAAGAAGTGACGGCGCCAAACTTATTCATAGGTTAATATTCTGGAAGGCCATGCTGGTCATTGGTGGCTGGCATATTTTTGGGTCCAGTTTATGGGAAAAACTTACTAAGTACTATCTGTTACCCGCGACTTCGTTCGCTAGGACCAGTAAAAAAAAGTAGCGTATGTCCGTGTCCTATGCAAAAATTCAAGGTTCAGCCGTTCAGCCGTTTAGCCGTGATAACGCGACAAACACCCAAACAGAGACAGAGTTACATTCGCATTTATAATATTAGTTAGGATTAGGATTGAGTCGAAATAAACAAAGTCCTTGTTATAGAGCCCAAAGTAGTTCGTTTTATTACAAAAAAATCCAATCCCACGAACAAAAACGCAGAAGGAAGATATCTACATAAGAACAACTTATAAATAACTTATTCATATAAATACCTTACAAAGTGTAGACTTACCAAGGATACTGTCAATCCTAAACTTGTCCTACCCGTTTACCACGTCAAGTCATTTACCTATCAACGGATTGTACTTTTTGTTTAAAAGTAAAGACGACACACGTAGACTAACTATATTACCTTCAACAAACAAAACAAAATCACGTTATGGTAACAACATTTTACGAGTATTGTTTCCGTATGGTTTACAACATAATCTTTATATGTTTGGTTAGGTGTTTGGTTGGTTGTCTTCATCATTATGATCAACTTTTACTGTCACCAAAACTGAATTACGTCTAAGTGCGAATGACATTTTTCTATTGAATGTCTCATGATGTTTTTATGAGTTATCCCATAGCATAGATAAAATATTGAATTATTCTTTGCCCATAGTGAAAATGATACTGACGAGTACAATGATACCTTTGTCCGTCATCTAAACGAACTTCCAGTACATGTATAGTAAATAAGGAAACAAAACACAGGGTTCGGGATAAAACATTCATAAAACCCAATGAACTGGATTAGTGAATGAAGTATTGGCAGCTACTTTATCTGTGGCAGCTACCTACCATAAATGGATACTATTATCTATTCTGTGCTTATATCTACTTACATTACATTATCAGCCAGAGGACGTCCACTGCTGAACATAGGCCTCCCTCTTTATATCTATTTATCCTAACTAATATTATAATTCAGAGGAATATAGCCACAGTCGTATCAGGACCAAAGAAGCTTCGAGGTATGAAAATGAATACGGTCGTCACGAGGAAAAAACTTCGCTTGCGCAATTCAGAACTCCTACATTACAACTGTCAGTCCATACAAAACGTCAAAAAATGCACAAAAATGGATCAACGCCATCTAGCGAACTTTAGGAAGTAACTTTATCTGTCTGGCTGCTTGTCGCGTTATCACGGCTAAACGGCTGAACGAATCTTGATAAAATTTGTTACAAAATTTGTTAAAAATTGTGTTGTTAGGAGTTACTGTTTATCTCAAAGACAGTCATAGCGTACTTTTTTTACGTCCACGCGAACGAAATCGCGGGTAAAAACTAGTAGTAAAAATATTTAGGTAAATTAAAATGATAGTCGAAGGTTATCCCATAACGAGCATAATTTTTTACATATGAGAGGATGTTATCTTTGAATAGTAAAATTGGCTGTAAATTTATTTAAATGCTCTCACAGAATTTTGATAGGATTTTGGTAACGTCGTCTTTTACGAGTAAACTAGTTTCTGTAAATGTTTCGGAATGTTAGTTCTAGAATAGACCATGTGGGAGTGGTGTGATGATCCGTTCCAAAGCAATTAAATAAGTTATGAAACTATCTAGCTGTATTTTCCGTGGGCTTACATGAATTTTTTCAGTTTTTTCCCAGTATAAAAAAAATATCAGAGTGCTTCGAGCGGCGTAAAAATTTTGAAATCACACTAATATTATAAATGCGAAAGTTTCGCGGGTTGTGGTCAAACCAAGACTGTCGCACTTTTTTTTTCTATTTATTTATGACTTCATTTTTAAAAACAACAAGAGCCTAAACAACTGTTTTTCTCAAACAACCGGAACCGACTGTTTAACCTCACTGACTCCTTTTTTTAATTTTCCAACAACATTAATTTAACCTAATTTGACAAATATTCTCACCAACTGCATATTGTCGACATAATGTCGGGTGTCGAATGTCACACAACATAATCAAAATTATGTACCTAATGCGATCATCAGTTGAATATTCAGTTGTAATCGTGTTTTATACCGACAGTACGAAGTATCGCTTATTGCTGTGGGTGGTTATTAATTTACGCGTCAGATTACGATTTTTAATTACCTGCCTAAAGTCCAGTATTTCAATTCAAATCATTTAATTCAGACTACAAAGGTCCATATTCACATAAAAAGAAATTCAATTACAATTAGAACACAAAATTAAATTATTAAATTATATTATATTATATATATATTATCCTACATGTCAATAGTAACACACAACAGAAACAAACAAACAAACAGACAGTATACTTTCCTCTTTAGTATTATCAACCAACGAACAGTTGGCGGAAATAGTTATTTTTATTATTTTTCACATAGTTATTGATTTGGAAGTACTTTAATCTGTGTTAATGTGATTATCAAAAATCGTGGTTGACGATCTCTTGGTGTATTTGTGTGAGTTCAACTATTGGATGAAACTTTGAATTGAACCAAAAAATTATATGCTAAAACTTATAGCAAATGAGATTGAGAATTGAGATAATAATGGCATTCCTTTCAACTTACAAATGTTAATAAATTCAAGCGTAAAATTCTCGATCCGACAACATCGAAACATTAATTGATTACCCGTTGAATTTTTAAAATACTTAGTCATAGAATTTTCCTCAATCGTTATTTTAATTCCAAACATTTCAGAATTTTCCTAATAAGTATCATAATGTGTTATCCATTTTCTTTTTTTTTATCTCGTATTCCTTCTGTATTTCTCCATTAGCCATCATCTCTATATTTAATTATGCACTCATCACCATTATCTTCTTCCGCAGAATCTTTCTAGTCTTTCTTTAAATATCATTATCATCAGCCCTTAGCAGTGCATTGCTTGACATAGGTATTTTCTACTAAAATAAAGTCTGTGATACAGATAACCCTTTCCAGGAAATAAATATAAGTACGATAACATAAATGTACTGTATTTTGCAGACGTCTTAATACAATACAATTACTTTTTCTAGCTCCAGAACCGTTCCGAGTCCATGATCTCGGTGTACTCAGGCGCAGGCGAGGGCTCCAGGTGTAACGTGACGGTGCGCGGCGAGGTGCAGTTCTCGTTACTGTACAACTACCGCCTGGGGGCCTTGGAGGTCGGCGTCAAGAGGTGCCGAGACCTGGCCCCCGTCGACACCAAGAAAAACAGATCAGATCCCTATGTTAAGGTGAGTTTCTTTTCAGCTTATCATATTCGGCTCGTCAAAGGGCATAAAGTTTTAATAGAAACTAGAAGTTCTTCCTGTGACCCAAACCTCCCAAACCTGTGACCAATTTAGCTCATAATCAAATAAAAAAAAATATATTTGCATAAATTTCTTGCATACATTCATAACAATCATATCTACGGTTGGCAACTAAAAAACAATCAAACGCCAATTTGTTCCCGTTGTTTGTTTGTTTGTTGAATTTTTCGCTTCGCTCGTCAAATAGAATTTTTCAATATGTAGGTGGATGTGTATTGGAACCATTGTCCATAATTGAAAGGCAATTCAGCCATTTGAAGTGTCCTGAAATGCCAACGCAACAACCATTCACAGCAGTAGAACGTTGGACTTCCAACACATTCAATTCAGTTTTTTGCTATCTAGAACTGCTTAGAATAAATTCAGAGTGCGACAAAGTTCTCATCCAAAATCTTAACTTTCCAGGTGTACTTGTTACCGGACAAGTCCAAAGCTGGCAAGAGGAAGACGAAGGTGAAGAAGAACACGCTGAACCCCGTGTTCGAAGAGACGCTGAGCTTCTCGCAGCCGCTGGCCTCGCTGTCCGCCCGGACACTGTGGCTCAGCGTGTGGCACGCGGACATGTTCGGACGAAACGACTTCCTCGGGGAGGTGACGCTGCCGCTGGCCGACGTCGTTTTTGACGACCCCGCGCCCATGTGGTACAAGCTTCACGAGATGGTCAGTATTTCAAATAACACATAGGTGGTGGTGTGAATACAGTTAAATTCGCTAGAACTGTACGCGACCACATATAGTTTAGTTTGTATCTCCATATTTAGTTACATCTTTCCTATAAATATTACTTCCTTAAACTTGCAGACGGAACAGTTCGACGAGCAGCAAGGAACGCGAGGCGACCTCATCGTAGGCCTCAAATTCGAGTTACACGAGACGGGCGCGCTTCGAGGGAAAGGAACCTTGCACGTTATGGTCAAGGAAGCCAAGAACCTTGTCGCTACCAAGCCAAACGGGCTGGCTGACGTGTTTTGTAAGAGGTGAGTATTTGTGGTATTATAAAACTGAAGAAAACCATTGACCTTGATGACATAGACAAAGTTGTGGGTGCTGACACAGGGCATCTTGGTGGGACCATCACACTAATATCATTAATGCGAAAGTTTAAGTAGGTAAGTATGTAAGTGTGTTTGTTCCCGTTAAACTCTGTAGCGGCTGATTTGGATGAAATTTAGTATGGAGGTAGCTTATTCCCTGGATTAACACATAGATTATTTATCCCGAAAAAAATAACCGTTCCTGTAGAATAGCTGGTGAAACCGCGGGGCACAGCTAGTTCTAGTTCTGTGATCTGTGGGTAAACCCCTCTAGATTCCAAATTCAGGACACCTGAAACGCACCACCCTATGGTATTTCACTCTCATTGGTTCATTGCTAGGCATGATTAGGCGTTTCCCTGAGATAGCCAATGGGAACGCTCGGTCTTAGTCCCCGTAACCCGCGCTTTCCTTCAAGGTTGGTGCGGTTTTGTCGGAACACGGATCTTCTAATGCGGGTTCAATCTGGTTGTTTGATCCATGGCATCCCCGACACAGGGAAGGGACCCAGTACGGAGCTATGTGAGAGTGTGAAGCGTTTCAACATTATCCTTCGATTCGTTTCTAAAAAAAAAAACGTTCATACATACAGGGTTATAAGGAAAGGGTATGCTAAGCCGAAAAAGGCTCCTATTACTCATCATTATGAACCACTTTTACTATGGGACCAACCCTGAAATCGAGAAACAAAAATCAGCTGCTCCATAGAAAAATGTCAAGGATACTCGACAAAATGTATGGAACACCTGATATTTTTTTCTCGATTTTACGGTTGGTCCCCTGTATAGTACTTTATCTCTACCTTTATTAAGGCGAGGACTGACCGTGATTTGAAATGAGTACTGTCCCGCTCAAAGTTCTAAGGTTTAAAGTTGAATATCGCATATCATACTTGATGATAAAATGGTAAATTGTAGTTTTTCATTGCTTTTTTGCCGATTATCGGAAATATACTAATCAAATAAAAAAAACTACCTGTTACGCCGTATAAACCACTAGCCTGGATATTTAATTTGTAAAGAAAACTGCTGAAAATGTAGAGAATTTGATTTCAGAAGGGTTTTTCAGGGGGTCATCTTGCGATTTTTTATTTTGTAACTAAGACAGATTTTCGAAATTTTATTCGGTTAAACGTCATTTCAATTTTATTTTCTATCTGCAGTATTTTTAGCACCTGATTAAGTAATCTCGTCACTTCGAACAAAGTGCTGAAAAATGCTACTTTTTCTTGTTTTACGATTGGACCTGGCCTTAACACGTACCTTTATTTCCAGCTACCTCCTACCTGACAGAGGAAAGCTCGTCAAGCAAAAGACGAACGTCGTCCGTCGCACCCTGAACCCGCGCTGGGAGCAGACGTTCACGTATCGCGGACTGAAGATGCAAGAGCTCAGTACTAGGGCCCTGGAACTGAGCCTTTGGGACAGGGATCGGTTGGCGTCTAATGATTTCATGGGCGCTGTGAGACTTTCGCTTGGAACTGGTAAGTTGAAATCATTTTGAAATTTCCTTTCATTAAAATGAGTATTATTATCAAAAATCTTAGTGACAATTTTTTTTTAAATCCTCTACACACGGATCTGGGACTTTATTTTGTAAGTCTGGTACATTGAGTAACTCGGTACCGGCCCGAGCGGCCCAGAGCGGAGGCCTGTGTTGCTCTAAGCTCTGGTAGCGATGACCTTGGTTTCGACTATCCCGCTCACTAGCATAGTACGAGTAAGTAGGCGCGAGTGAGACGGCACGCGATGACCATCGCCACCAGAGTGATAATAAGACCGCTGTTCTGATTGCGAAAGGAATAAATATATCTAAACTTGAAATACATGGAAGTACAAGAAACAATATAAACTAACAATACTAGTTGTTCGCGCCGAACTGAGACCTCGCGACCTCTATATCTTCACAACCCCTAGACCGATCCAGCTCATATTCGAACTTAAAAATTGTATTGAAATTAACTACTTGCATATAAAATTTCATGAAGATCGGATCAACGGTTCGCAAGTTATCATCGGACAAATATACACAAACATACAAACATAGCTTATAAGATAGTTCTGTACGTGTGTTCTTTTTTATTTTTGGTGTAATAAAGAGTTTCTATCTATCTATCTATCTATCATGCATACAAATGCCGATTTGATCCCGATTACCGATTCCCAGTAAACTCTGAGACCTTCGCTTCGCTCGGTCAATTATAGTTTGTCCCTGTTACTCCCTTGCATACTATTGAGTTGTCCCTTTCACCTGATCATTATTTATATTCTGAGAGCTCTTTCCTTTAAAATTTAAATTTTCTTAACGACGAAAGAATGAAGGAAAATGTAACCACAGAGTACAATATTCGCTCTTAAGGTGTATCTAACGCTTAGATTTTCCTTTGTCTAAGATCTAACGTCATTTAATAAACAATTTTTATGCCATTTATTATCGTGCCTACAAGTACTTCTCTTGGCCGATATTTATTGTATTTTTGCATTATTATAAGTACAATTATTGTTTAATTTTGTGGTATATCTAAAAATATCTGCTTAGTATTAGATGTTTTCTTTATGAATATTATATGGCCAAAGAATAATTACCATTATTTTTTTCAGGAACTTACATGGGCTCAAATGTGAACTGGATGGACAGCGTCGGTAAAGAAGTAACCCTTTGGCAGACCATGATGGAACGACCGAACTTCTGGGTTGAGGGCTCTCTACCCTTGAGGCCTCAACTTAGCAATTAATGTGGTCATAAATAGATGAAACGGGAGTTTTTTTAATGTAATTTACCTTCATCGGGGCAATATTACCAATTAAACTATCAAAAGAATTGATTTCTTGTGCGGTTGAAGCCGCTACTAGGTATATAATATATATAGTCTGTATTAGACATTTATCGTAGATTTGTTTCTGTGTTTTAACTTTATTACTAAACAACGAAATTGTTTCTATCTTTGATATTCGGCTCAATTTTGTATAACAAAACAATTCTCGAAAATATAGGGCCACAATAAATTGTGTGAGTCATTAGACGATATACGATGAAATCGTGCTCTTTTCATGTCATCACATTGACTTAGCTATTTTATATATCACTATTTACTTTTATTGTAGATATTATGTTTGTCTTCATTTCTTATTTTTTAAACATGTTTTTATTATGTTATAGACATTTCCTTTGTTCTATCCAATCTCAGTTTATAATCTGAAACTTATATAGAAAGTTATTTTTACTTACTTACCAAGCATATTTTTTTATGTTTCTTTTTTTTAAACTTTATTTCTACAATGTATGGTAAAAAAGTGCCAACTGTTAAAACACAGTACTTAAATTTAACTAAGCTGGTATCTACTGTATATTTTTTTTAAGTAAATGTAAGGCTACAGCTACTTTGCTTATAAAGTGAAATCGAAATCGTGTGGCCTATTAAATTAGATAGAATGTAATGTTTTGATACCCTTAATTATTTCATATTTTTTTCTAAAACCTGCATTACATTCCATTTTGTGATTTAAATAGCTATAAGAAATTATATAACAATGACAATAAATCTTAAGAATACTTTCATTACCAGCGTTAGTATCCCATAACTGCCTTATTAGTAGGTACTTAAGTTAATATTAATGCATTTAATTAGTAAAATATTAATGTACAAACTAAGTTCGCATGGGTTAGTACATAAGCTTAAGTATGTTCTTGCTCGTAAGCATTGTGATGTAAGCTGTTAGGTAAACTATTATTTTGTAAAAGCGTTTAACAATTTCGTAGGCAGTCCCATGAGGTTTGAGGACTCGGAAATAAATAATAAAATACGTCCGTAGTTAGAGTTAAATTGTAATCTACTTAACTCGCGTAAATATTTTTCTACGATGTATGTTTACAATATTGTAAGAATATAATATACATACCTATGATAATAATATCGGAAGTAAAAATTATTTGAATAATAAATATATTTTTTTATTTACCCCTAAGTTTTGTTTATCATATAATTCTCAGTCCATATTTTGGATTACAGATTCAGAGTAAAGGGCCTCCTTGATAGGTGTAGCTGAAAGAGCGACAAAAGGAGAAGGAAAAAACCTTGGAACAAAAAAAAACTATCATACCTAAGCAACGCTTAAAACTGCGATAATAATAATTTCATATAAAGCTGGCAGCACTCTGCCCAAACTTGAGTGAGTTATTTGTCTTCACTACTTTTGGTATTTTAGACGATCTAAGCAAGAACCACAGAATTCTCCTTATAAATAAGGTCCAGAAGGATAGTCTCCATACAAACACGATTTTGAAATGGCTTATAATTTTTGACAGTCTTTTTTGTCATGACATTTGAGGCTTTCCATTAAAAAGTGATTACCCTATTTGGTCGGGTAAATAAATTTTGATTGGAGTGATTTAGGTTGTATCACAGTGGTTCTTAAATAGGTTCTTATACTTTTTTTTTTATCATCCACATTATTGTTAAGTTAAATAATGTTAAGTTTTTATTTTCAATTTATTACGATGGAAATGGAATCCTCTAAATTTGCAAATAAACGCATACGCAACTTTCGCTTATTAGCGGATTTATCTTTTTTGAAACTGCCTGACTATTCTGCAACCTCAAGTAACACGCATGTGACGGTGAAAACCTAAGAGAATGTGCATATTACTTGCAGACCCGAAAACCCACAACCACACTAAACAAATTTACATTCTTACATTCTTAGGAAGGTACAACATTTTATTTCTAAAAAAAATGCAATACAATTGTGTCATATCGTGACACGCTCATTGTAGGCTTGTTGTTGATAATTATGCACCGACACATATTTTAGGCAAAATTATGAAAATTATGTATTATAGGTAAATTAATATTGGTGGAGGCCTTAATAGGTTTCCGCCATTATTCATCCCTACTTTGCCGAACTATTTTTATCAAAAGATCAGCTACATATAATATATCTGAGTCTCTAGGAAACGTAAACAAAGTTGGGAAATTACAAAAAATATTTGGCAACACTATTATTCATAACGTTGTCATAGTAACTATTCTGTTTACATTATTCAATAATTTTATTATTTTGATTTTTTATCCTAAAAGTATATTTTAGGACTTGTAGATGGATGCGGCAGTGGTGTTCTGTGATTTCTTGTAATTCCGGCAAGATTTTATTGCACATTATACCATCTTTTGTCTGATTATTCGGAGATTTTATCAGTATGAGATGAGAATGACAACTGTATGGAGCTCATAATTTGATTTGACAGGTACGTCAATACTGGTGTGCTTTCTTTCAGTATAGTTTGATTTGCTGATTAGGTGTCTACCCCTTTATGTCTTTGGCAAGAACATTAATCACTTACCTGTGGAATGTCACACCAGGGAAGCCTCCCTTTAAAATTAAAATTCACGTTGTCACGTTTCAAATAAAAAACTGTTTAGACGTTTATTTTTATTATAAATATTAGTGTTAAAAAAAAGTATATTTTCCCATCCTGCAAGTCTAGCATGCGCACTGCGGTTTAAAACTTCTCTGCTCTTTATGTAACGTGCAAAACTGAGACACGTAGGTAGGTATACAAAATAGTACCCGTAATATTTTGCACGGGACCCATTCTCGACACCTCAGTAAATGATGCGCTTCAAGTTTCTGAGGACAGGAAACGCTGGTAAAAGATCATTGAGATCAAGATCCCGTTTAACAGGAGGCGGTGATCACGACCATCAGACATGGGGAGTAAGACGAAAGGAGTAGATCTTTTTGACTGGATCAAGCGTACGCAGTTTCATTTTGTTATCTTCGCCATTACATACAGCAACGCTGGCCTTTTGCGCCATTCGGGCCAGAACTGAGTAGCTCATTGTGTTTTTTTTATATTGCTTGAAATAATACATAACTTGACACTGGCTAAATACACTTGTGTAGTGTCATACAAAGTACAAATACACAAGTCCAAAATGCCATGTTTTTTTTTCCTTCAATGAAATGCCACAAAAATATTTTTAAGCTTTCGAATCGTTTTGGAATAATTCATTCAGTTTATGTCAATGTCAATGTTAAAAAACGCAGTTTTGGCGGTAACGTGAGGAATCAGAATCAGAAAAATGAGAAGTCATGACACCGAGTTTTGGCGGGAACGTGAAAAAGTCATGTCCCAACATTGTATTATTTTCCAAAACTTGTGTTATTTCGAGTGTTAATGTGTAAAAACGATGGATTTTCATTCATTACAGTGTTCGTGAACGTGCGAAAGTGTTGGTGAATAGTATAATGTTGTGAAACGTGACTCTTCGTGTTGTTTCCAAAACTCCATAGAAACTTCTTGTAAAGTCTCCACCACTTTACTGGGGCACGGCGTGGACTAGACCGTGACTTACTTTGCTTGACTTATACTGACTGAGCCTTGTTTGAATATGAGCCTTGCCTGAAATATTTGACTTCACTTGAAATATTATAATACTTGATATTGGCTAAATACAAAGACTAAATAAATAAAAAGTCATGACGCGCCATTGCATTACTTTCCAAAACTTATGTTATTTCGAGGATTAAAGTGTAAAAACGCTGGATCTTTATCCAATACGTTTGAAAACGTGCACGACTGTTGGTGTATAGTATAATGACGTCAAACGTGACTTTTCGTGTTTTTCCAACACTCCTTAGAAACCTCTTGTAAAGTCTGCACTTTTTAACTGCCTTTGACTTGGACTTGACTGCGTCTGACTTTGCTTGACTTTGACTATGACTTGTTTTGATCGTAATATATTTTACTTCACATACAATATAACAAAACATGACACTGGCTAAATACGTGTACGTAAGTGACAATGTATAGAGAAAAAAATAAGAGAAAAAAAAACTCGTTCTTCTGTTGTCTGTTCATTTCATTCATATTATTTTACGGAAGCAATGGGCAGATGCAAAAGTTCGAAATATTTTTATTGATTTTTAAGTTTTAAATAAAACAAAAGACGACGAATTTACTGTACACAATTTAATCACTTTGAGAAGATGGCCATTGTTCTAGCGAAGATTTTGATACTCCTCTGTGTATTTTGTACTACTTTTATGTCAGGTAAAAAGGGCGTTGTTTATTTGTGTTCGTTAATTTAATTTTATGTTATTTACGTTTGTTTTGGTTTTTAGTTGATTCGATATACTGTTATCAGTGTTCGGGCACGGACTCGGACAACCCCTTTGAGTGCAATGAGTATCTATCGAGCGATGTCGATTTGCAACCAATTGACTGCGCGAACATTCATAACGCCCAGTATTGTATAAAACAAGTTGGGAGAAGCGAAGGTCAGACGTTGGTCTCTCAGGTCTACACTAACACTAACTTTGGGACTTGGTTGCAACTAAAACAAACAGCTTATTTAGTACCTACTAACCATTCATCAAAGGTCATAGATAAAGGCAGATGTACTATCTAACCCAGGGTCGGCTGAGTCGAAAAGGCCCGGGTGGCTCCGCACAAGCTGGTGGCCCGAGACTGGATAATGGTAGATGATACAGTTAGGTCGCAGCTGGGATGTAGCCTGCGTACCGTATGGCTTAAGGCAATCTCGGCAAGCCAGGCCTGTGGGGGGCCCGCACAAGCTAAAGCCAAGCTGGCAGAAGCTATATTGACTGATCTAACACCCATTTTGCTTAGAACTAGAATGTACTGCTGGGACTATACTGGATACAAATCTAATAATGCTCCATAATTTTACATAATTCAGTGACAACCAAGTACATAATAATAAAGTTTAATTTTGCATTGAATTAAAAAAAATAACAAATCACCTTACTATAATTAAGAAACAAAATATCCGACTGCAAAATATAGCCTATGTCACTCCGGACATAAAAAGGAATCCAATGACACCTCGCTCATTAAATCGCTCTAGTCGAGGCTAGAGGAAGTAATACAGGAACACTGACATAAATACTTACACCCTAAAACAGCACTTTTTGGGCAGTCCGGTAGTAATTTGATAAATCACACAATTTTATAAGTTATTTTTTTTGTATATATTTTTGAATTTTGTTTTTATAACAAAAAAGAACAATAATAATTCACGTGCTGCACTCCAGCGAGCTTATCCTCTAACCTTGAAATGTTCGTGATTCTGATTGCGAGAGCATGCCATTCCGCTCGTACCAACGTAGTTGTACTATGCGTGGTCCCGCTCGCGCACTATCACTATCTCTTTCAGAGTTACGGGATAAGCGTGCAGGTCCTACCATCCTTTTCTGGGATAAAAAGTATCCCTCATTACAATTGATTCTTGTTCGAGATAAGGGTGATAAGTCTAGCACTGACATCACGTATGGGGTGTATTGTACATTCCAGCGTTTACCCAAGCCAACCCAGCTCCTTGAAATAATGGAGCAGGGCTCTGGGCTGCTGGTATAGCTGCTTTCTATTATGATTGATGTTTCTTTCAATTTGCATAAAAACATGCTAATTTTGAAACTTAGTGAAACTAAATGAAATAATCTTTTGATGTAAATAATCTTGGTGCCTTCTATTAAACTAAAAATAATAAATAGGTGTAGCGATAGAATGCTACCAATGCAACTCTTCGGCAACAATGGAATGTGGTGATGGGCTGATGAAGCTAGACGGTGGCATCCTGAAGCCAACTCCGTGTGATCACGTTCACAATGCTCAGTACTGCATTAAACTGACAGGTCTAACATAATTTATGCATTTAATTATGCTTTTCACTAATGAATTATATACTGCAAACAAAGATCATAAAACCCTAGATAAAACATTAGCAATGAAATAACCATTCAGGAAAATTAAACATTACTATACCATATGACTGATACCATATGGCATGACTGCAATTAATGGGTGCGGTGTATGTGTAAACACTGCATTTTGTTTTGGTATGTGGAAGTTGAATCTATAGTTTTAATGATCTTTGAATGCAAATATGCAATCAACTACTAACAGTTTTATTGAGGTACTTCAAGTAATTGACACCACAACCATTAAATTGTTTGTAATGCACTGGATTTTTAAGTTTTACAGCACGCATGGCACATTAGCTTCATGACTACTAACATTGAGGTGATGAGAAGGTTAGTATGCAAAGATTATCCCTCACAAATACCGTGCCACCATATTCCTGCATTGCACAATAATTTAGCAAAGCAAACAAAAGTAAGTAAGTAAGTTTGTGTGAGACAAGACGAGGTCGCGCGGGTGTCTCGCTTAGCATTCCTTGATAAAGGTCACCGAATGTGATCAAACCTATAGTCGGAATAACCGACTCAATTTAACGTGAGTATTCCCGTTCTATTAAAACAAAATTACCATTCTTCTTGGACATTTGGGTAAAAAATAATTGAGAATGATGTCTCTTGGATATATCTATTCTGGATTTCAGGTGGCATCACTACAACAAGATACTGCTCTTCGCTAGACATTGGTGATTACTGCAACTACGTTGGTCAACCAGGGGACAAGCTACAATATAGAACATGCATATACACTTGCAGCAGTGATGGATGCAATTCCGCCACATCCTTGACCATATCAGCTTTATTAATGTTTTTATCGATATTTTTTAAGCTTGCTCTATGAAAAGTACAAACTTTAGAGTGTGAACATCACATATCCAATTTTCTATTTATTAGAATAGGCACAGTACATTCCATTAAAACCGTCCAATTTGAATCTCAATATTTTAGCATTTGTATGACATGTATATTGTATACTTATAATTATTTTGAATAGTTGTATATTTTATACGTTTTTATGAGCAACATTTGACTGACTAGTTTTACATAAATAGTAGGTTCACACAATTTATTTTTAAGTGCAATAAAGTATGGAATAAAAAATTAAGTTTCATTTCTTATTTTTAAGTGCTTACTCGAAAAAAGAGCATTAATGATAAAGGGCCGCGCATAGGGAGTGTGCTCTCACGCTAACCCCTTTTTGAAATGCTATTTGTCTTGTTATATTATATTTAGATAAGAACGAGAGAACGAACCACAGATGAATCTGTGGAACGAACCCTTTTCTAGGAATCAACGTAAAGACCAAACCGCTTATGACAGAGACGTGAAATTTGAACCCAAAAGGTATTCGTCAAATAGTTTATTTAAGCAATTTTGCGAAATTCCACCTCTAAAAGGGGTAAAATGGACCCCTAAACGTTGTACGGAAATAAAAATGCGCTAAGCTAATGAAACTCGATTGTGTGATAAGCCTAAAAAATGAAAGGGCACAGGATTTTTCGAAATTCCTAAAATAATTATAAATTCGAAAGTACCGCCATCTGTCTCTCTGCCTGGGTGTTTGTCGCGTTTGGCTAAACGGCTGAACAGATCAAGCTGAATGTTTTCATTGAAGACTGACATAAGCTACTTTTTTTTTTGTAGGAACGAAGTCGTGGGTAACAGCTAGTTGTATATAATAGAAGGCGATAGCCAAAGGAGACGATGAAGCCGATTCTGCTGTACCATTTAATAAACTAATTTGACAGCTCTAAAAAATACTAACAGGTTATAATAGTGCTATCCTCATCTCACATATTATGCAATATTTAACTGTTTATAAAATGGTATCAACACAATCGATGTCAATACTACAAAGCTTTGAAATGAAATAAATATTGAATTATGATCAAACATTTATTCAGAATTTGTGCTACATAAGCATGATATAAAAATACAATAATAAATATTAACACCGACTTAGCCAAGTAACTGAATACACCAGCTAATGCACAATAATACTTCATTTTGACTTACAACACTAAAGCTTCCCCACGCAATATGGAATGGAATGTAAACGAACTAAATGTATTACTAGGTACATACATTCCAAATACGCTTCCATACAAAATACATTCAAGCTGAATTATTGTGAATACTACATTGAATCATGAATCTAACTTTTTTTCATAATTAGATATAATATAGCATTTATTAAATTTACAATGATGTCAATTCTTAGAATCTAAAACATAATTATGCATAGAAAAGTTCAGGTAACTTTTTTTGTTCAATTTGTGTCCATAATTTCACAATGAAAGTTGTAAATTACTAAAACAAAATATCTATACAAAAACTAGCGTAATAGAAAACGTCAGTTGATAACGCGTTTCAAAGTACACAAAATTATTGTACACTAGCTGCGCCCCGCGGTTTCACCCGCTATCCTACTGAACCGTTAAATTTTGCGCGATAAAAAGTAGCATAAACTGTTAATCCATTGTACAGGCTACCTCCATACCAAATTTTATCCAAATCCGTTCGGCCGTTACATAGTTGAACGGGAACAAACACTTACATATTTACATACTTACACACAAACTTTCGCATTTATAATATTAGTGTGATCACAAATGTTTTGCACACATCTCATTCTACCGTTCCGTTATTAAAACGATCGTAGATCGTAATGCGACAAGACAAACAAAAAAATAATAATATAACAGGTAACGCTTACTTAAATCAGACTTAAAACAATCACTAACAAAAGTCAATAAAAAATTAATTACGTGCGTATTAAAAATGTGCACGTCATCATACGCCGAAATCACAATAACCAATGTCATATTAAAACTAACCTCAATTTAAACCCTGATTTAAATTGCACAATAGAAAAAAAAAAACAATAAAAAGATTTAAATCTTAGTAAGTAAATTAATTGTGACCGTTGTGTAAGCTGTCATGGTGTTATCACTTATCATTCGGGTTTCTACGATACACAGATGTCAATTCTGTTGTACCATTTTCTATAATAAACTCGACAACTGCAAAATATATTCCATCCTTAGCTCACATAGTGAAATGAAAAGAGATGCAAATAATTGTAGTCATGTAATTTTAGTTTAGTGAGTAGTACAATAGAATCGACGATACTATGACAATAGATCATAACGAATGTGGATGAGGGCGCGTTCCGATACGAACCAAAATAGTACACAAAACTAACAGGCAGAGTCAAGCGTTCCGCAGACAAGAGACAACAAACAACTAGATAGCTTCATGAAAAAAAAAAAAAACTTACGCTTACGCGTAGACAGAGAATGCTGGACAAGCTGACAATAGACAGCTGGATAAATATCTCTGGCCTATAGAAAAAACGAATGAAAAATTAAGTACTACATAGTATTTATTACTCATGAATAAAAAAACTAACTAAATTATTATATCGCAGTCCCGTGGCGTATTTTGAGTTTTTGCAAAGGCGGTTGTTATTACTGCATTCTGATTGGTCGAAAATTGGTAATGGTAATGTTTTGTTTCATATGTAGTTTTCATACATACATACATACATGTTCATTGTACTTTTTCTAAGCCTAAGCGTCGTCGTCTCATTTCTTTACAAGACGTTTGCGCTTGGATAAAGTATTTAGTATAGAACGTCGGTTAGCGTGGCCGCACATGAAACAAAACATGAAATATATAAAAATTATCGCGATTACCGTTACCAATTTTCGACTAATCAGAATGTAGTAATAATTGACGATACCGATTTCGACCAATCAGGGTGCGGTAATGATAGCATGCCCTTGAAAAAATCGAACATACGCTACGTGACAGAAATGTTATAACTTTGTCCTTTTTCTTCATGAGTAATAATTGTTTTCCATCCTTTTTTTTTCTGTGGGAAAGACACATGTATCCAGCCGTCTATCAGTTTATCCGCTTACTTTCATATGACTATGATATATTCACTCATATTCTACGGGTATCTATTTCTATGGACCGTTACCATTAAATTGATAATTTGCTTACGGCAACCGGCTGTATGCGTTACTAATGAGGCGTTTTCCAAAAAAAAGAAATCCTGGTAATAAAAGTACCCAATAGATGGCGTTAGATGTACCTTGAGGTTTTTCTGTCACTGTCTAGACATGAAAGACAAAAAAAATGTACGTGTGCCTTTTTTTTTCTCGTGTTTTTGGCTCCACGTGTGTATTTAGACAATTTCAAGTAATGTAACTATATATTTGACTTCATTTGAAATATTACAATATTTGACACTGGCTAAATACACAACGCGTGGACCCAAAATTTACGATTTTAAAAATAAACAAAATATTTCGACAGAAATGACAATTACAGGTACAACGATAGGACTATTACGCCATCTAGTAAGTATTTTAGAACTTTTTTTTTTTTTGAAACCTCCTCGTTCACGCATTTGGTCTCGGAACGCACATTTCTTTAGTAAAAGCGCCCTCGTCCAAACTCATACAGATCTATGACCAACAATGATTTATTTAGGCTGTAAGTTTTAATATGGCTAACTTAGTAACTGTAATAATTATAAAGAAATTAAAATACCAAATAGTGGTATTAAATTATAACATTGCCCGGTTTATCGAATCACAGTATCCTACTGTAAAGAAAAGGCAGCATTAAAATAGATTTACGCCTTTTTTTTGTGCATAAAAATGCTGATTACCTATAATAGGCCCAAACAATACTTTTGTACGTAAAACGTAATTTTAGTAAACTTGTACGTAAAAATACAATATATTCATATACAAATGTTCTTGAGCAGTTTTCCATTAAGCATTGTCGATTGTCGTTTAGTTCTTTCATCGTCAAGAGATGGCACTCGCTTAACTTTTGGCATTTACTTTTTAAATCTTATCACGGCGGTCGAGAACCAACGTAAAATTAATAACCAGTTTAATTTTAATTTCGTTTTATTTAATTAAAACTTAATAAAACGGACCATTTTCTTTCTAATTTATAATATAGAGTATAAAGAAAGTAGAAAGTACTACTGTTTAATAGTCTTGAATTTGCCTTACTAGTCATGAATTTGTTACAAAACTGACAAACAGCTTCCCATAACGAAGGGAACGCAGAATGTCATACCACACTAGTCTTACCAAAACTGTCGCGGACGCCATCTAGCGAGAGATAAATAATGATAAAATTACACTTGGAAAACCGCTCTACAAAACTAGGAATGCATACACTTTTTTTTTTAAATGCCAGAATAATTTGAGAACGATTGAAGCATTCAACTATTTGTAAAATAAATGTTGTTCAAATATCAAATACATACAACTAAAGCTTCCATGAAGCCATTTTTAGACATTATCTAAATACAAGCAAAAATCATTTTTGGATTTCATTTTCGGATGTCGCCATATTGAGACACCAATGGTTACTAATCTTGGAATCTGCGTATTTTACTGGAATGACTTGAGTTAAGTGTCAATAAAATATGGAACCTTTAAGATGCTTGCGACTGCAAGGCAATTTTGATCAATCTTAAATCCTAGCGAAGCATTGTGACGTCGTATATTACATAGCGTTGGAAAGCGCCGCAAAGTGTCGTCCATAGACTATGATCCCATAAGAGTAGGAAACTAATTTTCTTTCTCTCTCGCTCGCACATTCAATATTTTTAATGAAATAAAATTACTATAAGGATGATTTTGAAAAATATTTTTTTCAATTTAAATGAATAACAATATGTTTTCGTCTGTTGCACAGTTAGTGGTGTCGATTCTGTTATGGCACTCACTAAACTAAACAAATTTGACATGAATAAAATGATCTGCTTTCTATTTCAATATGTGAGGTGGCAACAATTTTACTTGCACTTTTAGTTTTGTTTAGAAAATGGTACAAAAGAATGGACGCCATTGCTGTGTTATTTGTTTAAATTAAAATCAAATATTAAACCATTTTAAATGTCATAATACAGAAAATTTTGCGAGAACAGTTTTAATATTACCCATTTTAAAGTAAAATTAATAGTAATTTTAAGTAATCAAATTTGTTGATTATGCGAGCGAGAAAGCGAGTCATACAAATAACGCGGTCCCCTTTTTAAATTTAAGACCACTTTGAAAAAGTGACCTTAATACAGATACTCGTCTGACTTCCCCCAATACTTTGCATTTTGAGCCGACATTTCAATCAATTTGGTCCTTACAATATATTTCTTATCTGCAAGTAAATTGTATTATTATTATTATAGCCTTCAATTTTAAGGCCAAAATAAAAATATACTTATGCAAATTTCCTAGAATAATGATAGCAAAAGAACAATGTTTTGAAGCAAATGGTTCACTCTTACTTCATATATAGAGCTTTCAGACTATGTTATAACACTATTTCGACTATTTTGAGAAAAAGACAGATGAAAAGAGATGGCTTTAGCACGCGCTAATAAAAAAAACCCATATAATAGCTAATTACAATTAAACCAAAATTCTGTTCGATGCTATCCTAGATTATTATAATTACCTCACTTTAAGAGTAATAATCACTTTAATATACACTAGGTGTTCGGAGCGCCAGCGAAAAGTGAGTAAGAGAAAAGTGAGTATCTCGATTTAAAAAAAACATTTCATCAAAAGATTTCATCTTTTCAATGATTTTTTTTTATCAGGAAAATGTCATGTTATCATGTTTTGCCATGTTTTCCATCCATTATACGATAGAACAAAAAAAAACAATATGCATCTCAAAATAAGATTTTTAGTGATTTTATATATATATTTTTTTAATAGCTCGTTACGCCGATGAACATAGCGTATCTCTAAAATTAAAAATGTAAATGTGAATATGTCCATACAAAATGTAAGCGAGTGAGCGATACAGTTTTACAAATTAATAGTTCCGATCGGCAGTCTTCGTTTACGCAGTAAATCGCAGACCAACGTGTTAATAATCTATATCAAACTTTTTTTATTTTTTATTTATTCGCCCATTTCTGGGCAGGCTAAAGCCGTTAAGGCCATACCACATTGTCTTCCGTATTTTTTTCTTTGCCTCAGTAAAGTGGTAGAGACTTTACTAGAAGCTTCTATGGAGTTTTGGAAACAACACGAAAAGTCAAGTTTCACGAAATTATACTATTCACCAACACTCGTACACTTTCACGAACACTTAATGGATAAAAATCCACCATTTTTATGCATTAACACTCGATATAACACAAGTATTGGAAAATAATACAATAGCGCGACATGACTTCTTCGTGATCCCGGCAAAACTACCTATATCAAACTTTAATGGCGAACGTAAATTGCAGAGTATTGCTTTCTAGATGTCTCGCTTATGTGTATTCGTACAAGATGGCGCCCGGGCGGCCGCGATTTTGCCGCGAAATCGATCGTCCAATATCAGCGCAAGGTTTTAGAGCGTGTCGTATTCTACTTTGCCATTGGTAGATTGAAGTTCCCCTACTAAAATTAGTCTGCGTTAATGCTCAGGTACATCGGAAGGAATTATTAGTTGCGTAAAACTGTACATATCGTATAAACTATGGTTTATAGTCTGAATGCTCTTTTTTTACTGATCACAAAAAACATCTCAATACTGGGGCTCTATTATTGAATCGCTCGTATGATATTTCGCACGAAAATATAATGCGTAATTACTCACTTACAAAAGAAATTCTTTCTTTATCTTTTTGATAAATTTTAATATCATTAAAAGAAAAATAAAATACCCGACTGTAAAATGTAGCCTATGTTATGCCGGTAGTAAAGAATAATCCATCGACACCTCGCTTTTCAAAATCAATCAAGTCGTTTAGGATACAGGACGTCTTACATACACCCCAAAAACATTACCCTCTTTCTGGGACAGTCGGGTAATAAGTGGCATTTTTTAAATAAACGTAATAGTTTATTTAAAAAATGCGACTTTTCATTTCTTAGTCGTATTATGACTCGCTAGCGCAACGAATAGTTTGAATCATTAAAATTTTAATCAATAGAAAATCTTTCATTAGGCATGTTATTTTCGTGCGAAAACATACGAGTGATTCAAAAATGGAACCATTTCTTACCATTTCCTTCCCTTCACACAGCCTTAAAATGTTCTCCGAATTAAATATCTGGGAATATCTGGGACATTTTTACACACACGGTCATCTGACCCCAAACTAAGCAAAGCTTGTAATATAGCTGCCAGAGACTGATATACGTACATAGATATTTTTAAATACGTACTTATATAGATATTAACACCCAGACATAGAACAAACACAAATATTCATCACATGAATGTTTGTCCTAGATGGGAATCGAACCCACGCCCCGAAACACAGAAGGTAGGTTCACTACCAACTGAGCCACCGGGGCAGTCATGTACGTAACTCGGAGAAAAACATTCCGCCCTCCCAATGAAAGTGGACCGCAAGCTTCAATAACTGAAGCAATTTAAAGACACGATGGCGATATTAGACACTGCATAATGCCGTTCAGCCGAACAAATGTATTATCATCATCTTCGTATAGTCTAGGAGCCGTCGCGTTGCAGTCGCGCCTGTAAAGCTGCTATAGTCTGCTCCAGCTCGCGAACCCTCTGCTGGCTGTTTTGTAGCTGCCGTTTGCAGATCCTCAGCTCCTCGCCTTGACGGTTGAACGCGAGACGCAACTGGAAACAAAGACCGAGATTTAGCACTGCACTTTGATACACCCATAAAAAAAAACATAATAATTTACGATGTTTGTATGTATTTCTGTCCATACTAAGGTTGCCTGGAAGAAATCGCTTTAGGCGATAAGGCCGCCCATTATACTGCCGGATATTTAACTATTGTTCAATTTTAATTGTATTTTCGGTGTTTGATAAAGTTATATTGTATTGTAATGTCGGCAACATGTACAAGAGGAAAAAACAATCAAAACTAGCACAAACCCTAAACAAAATAATATATATCTATATACAAGGTGTTTACTAAAGGCGCAGTAATACTGAACACTATGTATCATCATTATGAACAACTTTTCAATGACACTCGACAAAATGTATGGAACAGCTGAGTATTTCTTTACAACTCCTAGACCGCTTCAGCTAATATTCGAACTTAAATTGTATTGAAAACTACTTGCCTACAAAATTACATGAAGATCGGATCAATACGGTTCTCAAGTTGTCGTCGGACAAATATACATACAAATAACTGCCGATTTGCTCCCGTAGACTCTCAAGACCTTCGCTTCGGTCGGTCAACAAGATTTGCTCGTTTTAGAGTATAGTAACTGCTCACAAAAAAAAAAACAAAGTCGCAGAGTACTAACAAGTGTTTACTAACATGTTAGATAACAAAGTTTTGAAATTTGTCGCAGTAGACAACTTTACACAACATGCTGTATATACTAACTTCATGCTCAGTGCTGAACACGTCCCCCTGGTTGATCTGCTTGTAGAGCGGCACGCTGTTGTTGGCCTCGGCTTCTCCGGTCTGTTTGCCGAACATCTTCTGTAGAGCGTGGAACTTCGTGGTTTGGTTCGCGTTCGTCTTCTGAGATTTCTCTGTTGCCTGTATTTGCTGGAAATTGAATTTAAAATTACAATTTATGGTAGTAGTTCGCGCCGAAATGAGACCTCGCGAGACCCCTATCACAACCCCTTAATCGATTCATGCATTCGGATTAGCGGTTCTTATGTTATTGTCGGACAAATGTACATGCAACTGCCGAGTTGCGCCCGTAGAATCTGAGACATTCACTTCGCTCGGACAAAAAAAAAAAAAAAAAAAAAAAAAATTAAATGTTCTATTAACGATACTGATAAAAATATTAGTGATAAAAATTTGCAATACTTAAATCCTTAGGTTTTTTTTTTGTATTGCCTGTTTCGTCCTCTGAAATGAACAGAGACTTTGTACAGCGTACACACCCCGGTTTCTACCAATTTAATTTTTGTTTGCTGGTCAAAGATATTGATGATCTTTGACCTGGGGATAAGGTGACACAAGGTGATAGCTGTATCTGCATATATGTTTTTTTTTTTTTCAATTTTTTTTTCTTCTTTTCTTTATATTTGTTTTTCTTGGTTTGTTAGGCTTGGCCTTAGGTTTGTTAGAGCTACCGAGAGCTGGCTTACCTGTACATCGACGTCATTGTTGTGGTTGTTCTCGTCGTGCTGCCACGTGTTGAGAGGGCGGTAGTCGGGCGTGGTCTCGCGCGAGAGGAACGCGAACTTCTTGCGGTTGTTCGCGTCCTGCGGCTGTAGGGCGGGCGCGTCCTTACTGCTCGTCCGGGGCTTGTGCGTCGATATCGTCACACCTGGACACGAGCCAGATAATATTGACTAATCTTTTGGCTCCACACATTATTTAGCCAATAATTTTTAAATAATTAATATCATTTAGCTAACTAGTAGTTCGCGGCGAACTGAGACCTCGCGACCCCTATCACAACCCCTGGACCGATGCAGCTAATATTCGAACTTAAAGTTTTTATTGAAATGAACTACTTGCCTACAAAATTAAGTTAACAAAGTTATCATCGGACAAATATACACACAAATGCCGATTTGTCCCAGTAAACTCTGAGACCTTCGCTTCGCTCGGTCAATAAAAAAATGAAACTGAATATGTATGAAACGTGTACTAAAAATAATGGCGGATATCGGCCATTTTGACCATAGTTTAAATGGTGCAACACATTTTTCTGGCTAACGGTAACTTTAACTGCAGTTACGGCTAGTTTAAAGTTAACCTAGATGGTGCAACCCGGCCTTAGTCCATAACTGATACTTGTTATAGTTGTGAAATGTTTGACTTCACTTGATATATTAAAAAAGAAATAAATCTAGTAATTAAGCTATGTTTTCATAATATAATGGTTATATTATTGTCAAGCATAAAATTAAAATTTAAACAAATGTGTGAGAAAGACAGCAAGTAGTTAAGAAAAACTCCGCAAGAACAGGCTCCGATTAAGTTTGAGGAAGAAGATTTAAAAAAAAACAAAAAAAAACTGTTCCTGGCTAAATAGACAAAGTGTGGAGCCAAAACTTAAGAGAATAAGAAAGTGTGTAATACCAGTTTTCATGCTAATGAGCAGCGGAGGCGCGTTCATGCCGCTCAGCCAGTCCTTGGCCGTGAGCGCAGGCAGCGGAGCCGCCGTGTCGGGGTACAGATCCTCCTGAAATGGTAGAAACTCATCACCACAGATTACACTAGATACCGCATTACGAGATTCGTTGTTCCTACAAAAAGTCACCAAAGTTTGAGGCGCGGCGCGGGTCGCGGGGAGTGCGACCTAGCGCTCTCATTGGCTATCTCAAGGTTACGCCTCCTCGCGCCTAACAATCAACCAATGAGAGTAATTTCATAGTGGTATTTAGACTGATGCGTGGTGTGCTTCGAGCGTCCTGAATGCAGAATCTAGGGTGTGATCTGTGCTCATCACCCTTCGAAGGTAGGCCGATATCCCATTCATATCCTTTTCTTTCATCCAAAATAGATGGCGTGGCAACATTTGAACAATAGGACAACTTTGACAGATATTGCTAATTATAACATGAAATGTGAAAAAGGATTACGGCTCATTGAGAACCTATTTGTCGGAAGGCGGTTAAAAAGGAGTGATCCCTTTCTAGGGCATGTTTTATGGTAACCCTATATGAATACCAAGATGTACATGACATGTAGTAAGCGTGTTGTGTACCTGGAAACAGTCGGACTTGCGCGGCACTACCATGGAGATGGGCTCGCAGAGTCCGCGCGACGTGTGCAGCTTGTAGAAGCGGAACACTTCGCACGCGGCCGTGTTCGCGCCGCGCTTCGGCATGAAGCCAAGACCTCGCTGAGGACATTCAAATTTACAATACTAGTAGTTCTCGACGAACTGAGACCTCGCGACCCCTATATCTTCACAACCCCTGGACCGATTCAGCTCATATTCGAACTTATTTTTTTTTATTGAAATGAACTACTTGCCTACAAAATTTCATGAAGATCGGATCAACAGTTCGCAAGTTATACATACAAATGCCGATTTCCTGACTCTGACTTGGCTTCGCTCGGTCAATTAAATAATAAAAAATAAAAATAAACTTTATTTCCAGGCAACATGGCCCATATCATAAATACTTTAAAACTAAAATACATATAACAAAAAAAATAAAATAAAATATATGCGCAAAACATTTTTATTTATTATGTCGTCGTTGTGCTGGTACTTAGCGCCAAAATACACAGCTCCGGGTTCTCCTACGGGCCAAAAATCTGCCCTCGTGATGCTTTCCAAGATGTTGTTAGGAACTATTATGATGTTATTATGTAATAGCTTGTCCGCACGGCTTCGCAGAAGCTACGGTAATATCAAGACCCCATTTCATCTCTTCAGGGGTTGATTTTAGAACATAGATCACACTAGATACCGCATTACGAGATTCGGTGTTATTACAAAGTCACCAAAGTTTGACGAAGGCGCGGTTCGCGGGGACTGCGACCAAGCGTTCTCATTGGCTATCTCAAGGTTACGCCTACTCGCGCCTAACAATCAACCAATCAGATAAATTTCTTATATTTAGACTGATGCGTGGTGCGCTTCGAGCGACCTGAATGCAGAATCTAGGGTGTAATCTGTGTTTTAGAAAAATCCTGAGACATGCCCTCTTTATTTTTACTTCGTCCCACAAAAAAAAGTAGCCTATGTCTATCTTCGGTCCTTAAGCTTTGCAAAAATTCAGGTCGATCCGTTCAGCCGTGATAGCATGACAAACACCCAGAGAGAGACAGATAGACAGAGTTACATTTGCATTTATAGGTAATATTATCTTTTTCTCGAAATAGCCTCTTTAATTGAAATCGTTCGTACTTGCGGATTTCCGGATAGGAATTGGTTGAGGAAATGTACGTATGGCGCGTCCTCGACGACTTCGTAGTATCGGATGTTCCCGTCACCCTTACCAGCCAGGTATACCTGAAAGAAAGGGAAAAAATATTACTGACCGAGTAAGCGAAGCGAACGAAAGTCTCTGCCAATCCTCTTCCCTCTTCAACTGCCAATCTTGATGAAACTTGGTATGCGGGTCAACAATTTTATAGATTTAGTTTGTCGTCGGCGATTTTTAGTTGGAGGAGTATTCACCAAAAACAAAAAAGAAGTTGGTGGCGTCATCCGTGAAATACTTATCACTGTGGAGTTCCTCATCAGTCTTCTGTGGTCTTCTTCATCAGTTTCACTTCACCAAATGATACTTTTTGAATGCAAATGCTTGACTTGTTGATGAAAATACTAAAATCGCAATATAATATCCTATAATATTTGAGGAGTTCCCTCAATTCCTCATTGATCCCATTACCAGAATAGGATTTTGATAAAAATGGGACCAACCTGGAAATATATCCTATCAAGTAAAAAAATTTTTTTTTCCAAATCGGTTCAAATGACGGAGTCATGAGCGAACAAAAAAAAAATTGTTGCTTAAAAACCTCCTCCTTTTTTTTGAAAGTCGGTTAAAAAGTTATAAGTCGTATAAGTTTTCTGTATTTCTGTATATATTAATAGGTAGTTTTAATTTTTTAGTATGTAAGCAACTATACTGTTTGCAACACCCTATAACAGGGTATAATGTGCAATTTAGTACATTCTGAAAAATGTTACCATTACGCATTATGTGGCAATGTATATACTTAAATAAATAAATAAACCACGTATTGTCGTCGAAACTTACCATATTAGTATCATAGTCGTAGTAGGGGAACACCACGCCGGAGGAGCTGTCGATGGTCTCGCAGACCAGCGGCTTGGCCAGGTCGTGCTGGTCCCAGACCGCGTACTGCCGGTCGCTGTACCGGGAGAAGCCGGTGGTGAGCACGCGGCCCTGGCTGCCGAGGAACGTGCACTTCGACGCCTTCGTGCCGAGGTGACAATGCCCTTCCTGAGAACAATAAACATATCCGATTCAACCACACGGTCAAAATTTCTGTTTCGAATTGTTCAAGGTAAAAATTACGAGTAAATAATAAAATAATAATAATAAATATTGGTGGACGCTTTTACACACAGCGCCATCTATCCCCAAACTAAGCAAACTTGTACTATGGGAACCAGATGACTGATAGAATCTTAGACGAAGCATCATACTGGACAGACCACAGATGAACCAGATACCTCGTCACGCGGGTTTTGGTCCGATCAAAAGTCGCCACAGTTTGAGGAAAGCACGGGGTGCGCGGAGCGTGACAAATAATTCCCATTGGCTATCATCAAGGTTACGCCCACCACTGTACCGAGCTAGTACGTTCCGTAGTGATGGGGTAAGCAGTAGGCTGTGGCAGTAGGGCAACATCGGTACTTACCTACATAGCGAACTTCCACTCTGCCATAGTAATCGCACTCACTCGAATTTCAACTCACTAACATAACATTACTACACAATACCATTAAAGTACTAATTCTTCCTCAGTGTCGTGCACTCGCGGATTTTTCGAGATCGAGCTGTAAAGTCGAATGTTTTTTTTCGAGGTCCCTGCTTTCTTTGCGCGTTTCAATAGAATGTGTTATTCTAAAATGTGACAATTTCTCGAGATCACGCGTTTTGTTAGGTCCGAAAAATAATGTTAGTTTACCCAGAATCAACTCAGTTACTTCAATTCATCATCTAAAAATCTATTTAGCCGGGTATCGAAATTAACAACTGAATCATACACCTAATAACCTTGAAATACTTACGACGTATACTTTAGTCTACTGACAAAAACGCCATTATTGTTTACCAGAAAAACGCGGGCGAAGCCGCCGGCAGAAGCTAGTGACGGATAAACACTTCAAACATCCTACGCACCTACGGAACCCTACTAAGCATGGCCTGACATGCTCTTAACAAGTTATTTTCTCTAGTCTCACCACAGTCTCACGCACCTGCTAGATGCTGCCGGTCGATTCTATCGTGATTTCGTTGCTTGTCGAGTTTAGTCCAAGCAGAAGGTCCCGATTGCACAGTTTAGTTAGTTAGAATTCATCAGTGTTCGAATTCCTTTACGGTATGGTGAAAATCGAAAATGCAAGTCTGCGTTTTGTTTAATGAGTCACAACACTACTTTATAGGTGCGTTCGCCAGAAAGGGACAACTGCATGGGATATCCGCAATGAGGAAAAGGGATAAGTGACGACGTGTCCATTACACGCTGAGCTCTGCTGTCTTGTAAAACTGAATTATTTTACTTACCGATGAAAAGTTATTCCGTCTTTTTTGTAGTTTGAGTGCGCGGATGACTTTCTACACAAATTCACTGCACAGATAGTCATTTTTGTTTACTGTTGGTTATCAGGAAAATAAAACAACCGTCTTATTTTGTAAGCCGCACGCACGCACGCACAGCTCTGGCACTTGGTCGGAACTGAGGTTCAATGTTTGGGGCGGCGTCTTATATAAGTCTTATAAAACTTATGTGTTGCGCGCTAGGCTCGTCCTAGACTAGGTATCTAGTTCTATTCATCTGTGGGACAGACCCATGAGACGTTGCCGCTCCGACGTTCACATTGTCATGTTTCTCTTTTTATTTCACGGGTCGTCGCATAGAGTAAGCGAGAGAGCTATTGTAAGATTGGCAACCTCGCACTCTGTGTCCATTTTGACCGACTAGTCGGTCACAACATTGCGACCCGTCTTACTAAAAAGGTAAATTGGATCAAAATAACGCTGTAAATACTTAATATTGTTATACATAGTGGCATTATGGCGTGTTGTGCTGTGTATTGTGCATCGAGAACAACGAAAGGGGGAGTAAAAGATCCAGAATTATCATTTCACACGTAAGTCTTTTGTAGCATTTTTTACCTAAAATAACCAGAATCAAAGCTAAATATTCGTTTCACTTAAAGAATATACATGTTTGAAGCCATACAACTATCACGCAGTGTTATTTAGTAATGAATTTAAGCATTAATTTAAGATAAATAAATGCATTGTTTTACGTGTTCCTGCTAGTGAAGTACCACTGCACGTTTCAAACTTTGTCGATATTTGGTCGATATTTATCTAATAATATTCTTGTAATATCCTACATATACTACATTAAGTGAAACATGAACCGTTAATTCCTTTCCGCGTTTAATCGGCTTGATACGTATTCTATCGATAATTAATTTTAATCTTTTTGAAGCTTTCGCGGCTTGAAATGTGTAATAATTTGAACCAATGTTGTGTCATGGTTAAACAATTAATTAAAATCAAACATTTTGTTATAGGTTTCCAATATGTCCGGAAATCAGAAATCAGTGGATAAAGGCTGTGAGGCGCGAAAACTGGGAGCCACCTAAATACTCTCGACTTTGTTGAAAACATTTTGAAAAATCTAGTTTTATGACTGGGCTGTCAATTAAAAAACTAGGAAGAATAAAAGAAACTAGGAGACGGTGTAGATACTTATTAACTTTCATAGTTACTATATATATTCGTACTATTTACATGGCAATTACGAGTTTCGATGTTCAATAAAGTACATATTTTTGCAAACATTGTGTTCTCAATTTATAAATTCTTAGTTTTGTACACCTGTGTACATTTTTATCGATAGATTCTGCACTAGTTTTCACTTCCCTACTCACTAAACGCGCCAACAGAAAGTGGACACGCTGCCAAAGCAATCACTCTATCCAGTGTGATACAAGATCCATGGATAGAATACATAAATAGTTTAGAGTAGACTTGACGCTTATCTTTTGACTCAATGTTTGTATACAGAATGTTTTTTTTTTTAACTGTGACGGAAGGAAAAAGAAGCCCTTGGGATTTAATAGCCATAAATGTTATAATATAGCCAATAAAAATTCAAGGCAAAACCCTATGGGCACCTGTGCATTCTATGGAGATCACGGTCAACTCCGTCAATACGCAGGATATCGAGTGAACTCACCAAATGAATGTAACTTTTTTTAAATTAATTTTTAAATTAAAAATGAAGGCCAAAAGCCCTCTGACACGATAAAACAGTACAAAGTAAACTTACAGATAGGACTATCCCCCGCCTCGGCTCAATGACTCGCAGCTTCTTGTCCTTGGAGGTGGTGGCCAGCAGCGAGCCGTCTCGGTTGAAAGACATGCAGTAGATCACGTCGCTGTGGCAATCTATCACCTTCACCGCCTCGCCTTTACCCACGTCCCACACGAAGATCTGGATAATGAAAAAAAACACCATCAATCAAGACAAGTTCTATCAGCTCTTAGACGTCCACTGCTGGACGAAGCTTCCCCAATATTGGGAAGGTTGTTGGAACAATACAAAATGTATCGTGACTAGGAGGACGCTGCTGCCCGTCCTTCGGTGGTTCTGGTCGCAGTTTCAGGACATACCCCCAGGTATGTCCTGAAACTGCGACAGGCATTTTTTTTATGATACTGAGTGTCGAGGCGAGAAATTAGCTCACCTGACATTAAGCGTTACGCTTATCCATAACAGTTCAATGCAACACAGAATTTTTAACTCAAACATTTCAAAACCATGTGCACTGCACTGCGCTTGTCATCATCATCAACAGCCTGAAGACGTCCATTGCTGAACAAAGGCCACCCCTTAGAGCGCCACACCGAACGACAATTTGAAATTTGCATCCACCCGTTGCCCGCGACTTTTAAAATGTCGTCAGTCCACCTTCCACCTAGTGGGAGACCTAGTGGGTCGCCACTCAAGAACCTTTCTTCCCCATCGATCATCGGTTCTCCGAGCGGTGCGGCATGCCCCTTGCGTCTTCAGCTTGCAAACCGGTGCGTACCTAACCTAACGCTTTAGCAAATAAAGCTGACTGTTCAACCGAAAGTAGTATTATATTAATCTGAAATGAGTACATATCCGCTCAGATAAGATTTTATACTTCGCATTAGCATTTGATATCTCATTTAATGTACGAAAGATCATTACAGTTCGACCGTTCGAGATTCGAGAGTAACCCACTTCCTTCGGTATTGAAATCGATACTTCCTAATACATAAATAACGGTACAGCAAACTGTTTTGGACCATTAAATACGGTTCCGACTCACGCAAATATTGCGAATATAGTTTGCAGGCTTAGGCCATTTATACACGAAAAAAATAGATAATTGTTGATTCGATTAGCGTTGCAACCCAACTGAGCTTCGTACACGATTCGACATACTTTATCGACGAGGGACGTGTGACCGTGTGACATACAATTCAAGGGCATTTTCTCTTCTATTTTGGCTCCATACGTAACATATTTAGCCGGCATGTTTTATAATATTTCAATCTATATTTTAAAAAAACAAGCCCTTTTCTATCAATCAACGCACAGATCATATTGCTAATGATAGAGACGTGAAATTTGAGCCCAATACTCCTCAAATGGTTTAGGTGAACAATAAGACCGGATTTTGCGAAAATACCACTTCTAAAGAGGTAAAATTGACACTAAAGTTTGTATGGAAATACAATCTTTTTTAACTTTTTTCATGTTAATCGCAATGAAGGTCAGTGTGTGTAATAAGCATAAAAAATAATGAAGGGCATGTCTCAGGATTTTTCGAAAATCGATACCTAAAGAAATCTAAAGAAATGAAATGGGGTGTTTATTTAGTGTAGCCTATGCCTGCGAAACCATACGGGCAAGCTAGTTACACAATTTACCTCGGGATTCTGAAACGTTTGTTAACTTTGACAACAGATTAATTCTAATGGTGCCTTTGGCTGGCACTAAGCAAATGACAAAGACAGCAATAGACTTAATCTGTTGTCAAAGTTTACACACGTTTCAGAATCCCGAGGTTAGATATTATACGTTTCGGTGGTCATTGCTCACTATCACAACATTAGATGATCGACTGACGTCTCGCATTTATAAATTCTATTCATTGTTTAAATTGGCTATTCATTATTTTCTATTGTCTGTGTTATCATGCTTATAAAATCGTTACATAAGCCTTAACATCACGTCTAGTTCGTACTTTACTACCGACTGTAGTAGATTTGTAGGTATTTTTATTTATGCTTTACTTTTTTAATGGTTTTGAGTGACGTGAAAGTCGCTCGCCTGATGGTAAGCATCACGCTTTCCCATACCAGTTCAGTGCCACTGAGTTTTGAACTTCAACTCTGCCACTCGACTCGAAGCTGTGGGGTGCCACCAGCCAGTTGAGATACATACCCATTTAGTGTTAAATTTGTTTTGTTATTTGCAAATATGTGTACTTATTCAATTTTTCATGTCAACAGGTCTAACGAGAATTTCACTACATTTTTTGCAAACGCGAAAGGAAATAGCGCTAAACCTATCAATCAAGCCCTTAAGGATTTAAATGCCTATTGCTTATTGCTGCGCTGGTTGTTCGCAACCAGTATTATGCTGAGCTGGAACCGATTTGTGGTTAAAAACAATGTGTACTATTTCTTATTTATTTTTAACCTATCTTTTTGTTTTTTTGTGTACAATTCGTTTTTTTTCCATAAATAAATTTTTGTCTATTGTATATTGTCTATTAAAACACTAGGAATACATATTCACCAGGTAGTCGAATCCGGCGCTAAGCAGAATGTTTTCCGCGGTGGGGTGCCACTCGACGTACGCCACGCGGCGCTTGTGCCCGTGCAGCTCCACCAGCCAGTCGGTGAGGTGCATAGAGAGGCCGCCGTCCGGAATGTGCCATAGTTTCACCTGTAATTTGAACAAGCTATTTTGTACTATTTTGGTAGCGATTTTTTAGTATTTCCGTGTTGATAAAAATACTTCAAATATCACGCAAATAATATAATTGCAAAAGTACTAAGCAACTACACCAAACCTGATAAGATTTTATAACAACTGTGTGCTTCGGGAGGCACAACGAATTTTTGTAATCCCGGAATAATTTTACACAGCTACATTTTTTTGAATTATTATTTATTTCTTGCTTATTTTTTTTTTAAACTGGGGAGAATGTACATCATTTCTTTAGTACAAATATACGGGCAGAAAAAGTTTATGAAAATTAGTAGTGCCCGAAAGCCTGTACACATTCTGAAAAATGTTACCATTACGCATTATGTGGCAACGTATACTTAAACAAATAAATAAATAATGCCAAATGACAAAAAGTTTTTATCACCAAGTCAGCAAAATGATAATACTTCAAACAAAGAAGCAATGCAAAACGCGCGCACGGGGTCCTTGCTTCTGATATATCTATCTTCGACCAAAGTAAAATGAATAGACGGGCCCTAACCAGACAACTTCCTTAAAAACAATTGAACTTAGGCTCCAATACGTAATTAAAGTTATGTACATTCGTCACAAAAAAGAGATAGCGAATATTATATCTAGGCATATTTTTGCGTATATTTAGATCGCATGTATTGAAGAATGTACGTCTCGCACTTTTCAACGTAGCAAGATAAGCGCCGGCGCTCACTTTAAAGTCTTCAAAATTCTCTTACTGGGCTCTTACTCAAAATTCCCGCCCATTCATTTTAGTTTGGTCGAAGATATTTATCCGAGTTTTTAATTTGCTTCGTCTTTTATTTTCCTCGTTATAGCATTATGAGTACGGTTTAAATGCGCATGAGTCGATCAACTCACGCTGATTTTTTTTTTTTAAATAAAGGAAGCCAATAAAGGAGGGTAATGGTTTTGGGATATGTTTGTGTGTTCCTTTATTACTCTCTGTTGCCTTAAACGGCCGATTTGACCGATTTTGACGAGCGAGGCGTCGCTGGATTCCTCTTTACGCCTGGAGTGACATGGGCTACATTTTGTAGTCGGGTATTTTGTTTTTCTTTAGTATTTTTATATAAAATCGAACAGCAATACAAATCAATATCCTCACTTACGATTACATGTCAACCCGATAACGGATAGGGACCAACGACCTCATGATAAGATATGACATCCAATAACCGCCCAGTCCACCCACAACAAAACAACAGGTGTGTTAAACGCATTGACCGGATTGAGTTAGTTTAGGTACATGATCCTTGTAACCCTTTAGTCTATAGTAGACTATAGGATGACAGGGATAAGTAGTAGCATAGAGAAGTTAAACTAAGTTTTTTTTTTAATTCTCTATTGAACATAAATAATTAATTTAGTACAATTTCTAGTGTAAATTATATCCTAGAAACGACACATAATAATAACGATTGAATACGTTTTTAAAGCTAGGAGCTTGTCTAAAAACTTATAACTGCTTATACTAAGAGTGCTAATGTTCTTAGAAAGATAGTATAATATATCTCGCTTATAGTAGTGATAACAACAACTGACTAAACTAAACCAATCTGACAGGACTAAAATAATCTGAATCTCTTTCAAATTTGAATATGTTAGAAAGGGATGGCAACAATTATAGAGCTGTCAAATTTTGTTTAGTTTAGAAACCGGTAAAAGATAATCGACGTCAATATACTTACTTTCCTCAAGGCTTATTATTTCATACGAATACATCGAATAATAATCGTCTATTACAAACAAACTGCGCTGAAAGAGAGTAATGTTGAAAAAAATGGTACAATGCGACCAAATTATCTGTAGTTGGCGAAATGAGGAAAAATAAATTCTCCAAGGGAAGCTTTACAGTTTCGTTCAGAAACTGCAATGTGGCTCCCCAGTTCGACTGTATAGTTAAGTTGGTCGCACTCATACAACAATATAACAATATTACCGTGCAGTCATCGGAACAAGACGCGATGATGTTATCGTTGAACGGGTTCCACTTGATGTCTAGAACTGGGCCTTTGTGGCCGGTCACTCGGCTCGCATTGAAGTCTAAGCGGCCAGTCTGAAAAACGATCCAATTTTAAATTCGCAATATTCGTCGCCATTGTCACCAGTTAGAACTTACAAATTCAGATGATTTGTGGCTTAAAAACAGTACAAGAAGGTAAAAAAACAACACTAGTACAATGTTTCATATGGTGCCCATCGGACACAAAAACAGAAGTGAGGACAACTAAACTACCTTGTGCTAAGGGATAAATATGATCTGCATCAGCCTTTTAACATCTCACTGGTGGGATATCGGCCTACCCTCGAAGGGTGATGGGGACATATCCACCAAGCTCGCCCAGTACGGGTTGGCGGATTTACATAAGCCATTGAATTTCTTCTGGGGAAATATGCAAGTTTCCTCACGATGTTTTCCTTCGCCGAAAAGCCAGTGGTATATATTATGTACCTAAGTTCCAAACGGAATCGTCTGGGTTTAAAACCGCGACCCCGCGAATGTGAGAAGAGCGTGCTCCCACTGAGCTACCACGACTTTGAGAAAAATAATGCCTTTAGAATCTACGTTTTGCTTCTTTTTTGTTTGAATAAATATTTTTTCTCATAACTGCCAGGTCTGATTTTGATGTCCCTTTGCACAAGCATAAAGTTTTCCCAACGCAAAAACTGTATTGCTGTTGGCTCATAAGAGTGGCCTAGGAATCATTAGATCACTTTTGCCCAGTCTCCTTTTGCACCATATAGATATTTAAACTTCCCTAATAAATAAACCCAGCATAAGAGAAATCCAAACCGAACCTGCAAGTTGATAAACATTTTGAAATCCGAGAATGAATCTTAAATTTTCTCACGCTTATAAAAGACATCAAAACGTATCGTGTTGGTGTCACATCAATTTACTAACACTAGCATTCAAGTGGGAAACAATATATGCGAATATGACTTCATTGATAACACGAACTACAGAAACCGACAGATTCACAACTTTAAAGATAACATAACACTTTACAGTTTTAAACAAAAAATTATTCTTCCCAGTGTAGCCGCGCAGTAGACCAATTTTACTAGCGCGGGAAACTTTCGATCTACCAATGCCAGCTACGCGCGCTAAAATCTTGCGCTGTTATTGGTTGATTGATTTCGCGGCAAAATCGTGCCGTGTGCCATATTGGTCCGACAGTGTACGAATCACGTAAGCGGGACAGAGGTAAGAATGCATAGCAAGCAATACTCTGCCATTTGCACATACAAATAAAGTTCAATATGGTTGTGTCTGCGTAAATAATCATTTACACGTTCGGCTACTGTCGGAAACCGGTGTGCGCTTTTCTGCGCAAATGAATTGTTTTGTTAAACTGTAGCAAAGTGTAAATATTATGACATAATAATAAAATGGATAAGAAGTTAAGTCAGGAGAATAGCGCTAAAAATGTGTCTGCGTGACTTTTGCAACTAGTTCCACAATTCTGTCAGATTTCTCCCGAAATGTCAATGTCAGTATCTCACAGCTTTCTGTATATGACAGCCAGCTTCAATTTTTAAAGCCTCTTTTAATATTTTTTCGTGAACGACGAATTATTCAATTAATAAGACACACGCCACGCGCTGGACATGCCTTGTTGGGATAAGAACCCATGCCTACGTATCCTACCACTGAGCTATTTTCATCACAGCATAAACCTGTTCGGTTTTGATAAGACAGAGTTGTCTCTCTGGTATTCTACTCTATGTAAATTATGTATTGTGTGTATTGATAATTGCAAGGCCGACACTTGCAAATCATGACACTTATGGGTGCTTGTGGCCAGGTACTGTTTATGTCTGCCTATTTCTGGCAATGTCAATGGAGGGTACTTCAATATTAGGATAGAGTGAGCTGTTTGAATAGTCGCAACGATAAAGCCGTGTATACTTAGATATAAATAGTCTTTGGTCTCGAGGTCTCGACCAGTACCTTCTGATCGCGGTTTGATCTCAGCGGCCCTTACGTCATTATCCTTCATATTATCATCTTTGTCTAACGTGTTTGAATTACTAATTCCGCTCTTGCTTATGCACGCTGATGACGTAATTTGGTGTCACCCACGTGATCTTATAGTCGCCATGCCTGGCGCAGTATCTAATAATACCGTGTTAGCAGCAAGCCACAGCGACGACGACGGTATTGAGGCCTTGACGACAGCGGTGCAATCGAATATGCGTTCATTTTCATTTTAAAATCGTTAACGACCAAAGTGATTTCATAAAATAAATAAAAAAACGCCTCGTTCCCATTTCTCCCCACAACGATGCCCTCTGTCGAGGATGCTATGGAACACATACAAAGACACGGACAACTAACACCCAGGTCCAGAGCATATAATTTAAATTCACACGGTAGATCACGGGGCATGGCTTTTCATAAAGGCCAACGCAAAAATAGCCGCCCGCATAGTGCCCACCTCATACTCCCCGTTGCTTGTGTTAAAAAAACGCGACCTAAAAATTATCAATGGCAGGCACACTTCTGCTACATCAGTCTGGTTCAGGGATCCGAACTCTACACTCGACAAGCGGTTTATTCCGCTTCCACTTGGCAACTGATGACTAAGCTAATACAGGGTTGCACAGTACTTTGGTAGTGGTACTAAGTGGAAAGGAGCGCATTGTACCCATTATTTAAACATTTAATATGGCGCCAATAATGACATAAAAAAACGTATCGCCTGTTTCATGACCAAGAATTCTCATTGGGTATCTCAAGGTTGTGCCTACTCGCGCTTATAGGAACAACAACAAAAAAAAACAATGAATCAATGAGAGTAAATTTAAGTAGGTGTATTTAGATCAATGCGTGGTGCGCTTCGATCGTCTTGGGTGCGGAATCTAGGGTGATCTGTGCACGATCTCAGGGTTGGTCCGTTGCGCCCGAACCGAAAAATCCGAAACCCTAAGAAGTTCATAATCCTGGGCCCGTACCATGGCGTGTTTAGTTTATTGAGATTGCCGACGTCGTGCGACTGTGAACCGTATCGCGCGGCGATACGATTCGTGGTCGCACAGCGTCGGTGGCTGAACCTTACAATCATCGAAATAAGGACTTCACGGTACGGCGGTACGGCGTGTCCGGACTGATTTTCTTCATATATGATCGGATCGACAGAAGTTATCGTCGAACAAATATACACGCATCTAAACGCCGCTGATGTAGTTCCGTGGACTCCGAAACCTTTGCTTCGTTCAGTCAAAAATTACGATGAGCTCCTTTTGCTTTTGTACCACCGTTCCGTGTCATCATCATCAACAGCCAGAAGACGTCCACTAAGGCCTCCCCTTTTAAGTATGAAGCTTGTCAGGCGGCTTGGGGATCGCAGAACACTCACGGTTTACTAAGACGCGCTTCCGGTGCGGTCGTACTTTTAGAACCCGGGTCCAGTTCTGTTTTTTTTTTTCTAACGTTTTCTGTCCCAGTGCTGGGCAAAAGTCTCCCCCACTTCCTTCCACAAATCACGGACCATTGCTGCCTCCTGCTTGCCAACCCTCCCGCAGAGCATAAAGATCGTCACACCAGTGTTTTCTCGGCTTTCCATGGCTGGGTTTTCTACAGGAACCCACTGTGTGACTATCTTGGCCGATCGATCGTTCTGTATAGCCCTGTATGAAACCTATATTCAAACACGAGGGGCGCCGACCTTCCCAGACATAAGTGTACTTACTGTACTTTACTGCCCAATCATATCGATCTCTGGGTAAGTTGAACATTGTAGTAAAAATGAACATGTTATCAGTTTAGCTTCCCAACTATATGTCTAGACAGCTAGACACCTACTTTCCGCGTACTCAGAAACTGGTGTATTTTCTACTCGATCACACTTAATACGGAGTAAAACTGATAAACAACTTTCGCTGTCGTGTTTCTGATACAACCAATACAATAACAGATCACGAGATTGAACTTGGGTTCGGTGAAAGAAACAGACTTGTCCCATCAACTCCCATGCATTGCATGGTAGAATCTAGGGTATATTCAGTGATACCGGATTACGATATCTTTGTTCCGACAAAGTTACCATAGTTGGAGGAAAACGCGGATTGCGGGGACTGCGACTTAGCGTTATCTTTGGCTGTCTCAAGGTAATGCCTACTCGAGCCTAAGTATATGCATTTTCAAACGAGTCTTCGGGACATAAATCATTCAATCTGTCTATCTCGTTCGCACTTACAGGTCTTATGGAGTGACGTTTACTGCTCGACGACTCAGATATATAGCAATTAATACAATGAACCAATGACTAGCCAATGGCTAGCTAACCCGCAGAACATGTAAAGTATATCTTATTTATTCTATTTTCTTATTCTATTGCTTTCACATAACAAAGGACATGCTGTAAAAGGAAAAAATTAAAAATTTAGGAGTAATTTCCTTAGTTTTCTTTTGCATATTAATTTGCAAAAACATTATTCATATGTCCTTGGCTACGTGAAACTATTATGATAATTTTATAACATAAGGTTCTGGCGGCATAAAGTTTTGTCAAAATTAGGATCTGAGTTAAGAGCGCTTTATCAGATTCATACTAAGTAGAGTTATATTGTAATGTACACTCACATGATCCAAAGGTAAAACGAGAAAAGCGCCGCCGCCAGCCACCTCAGTCACTATGGCCACGAATTTTGGGTTCACAGCACAAAAGTTGGAATCGTGCGCGTTCCTCGTGATCTTTATGTTGTCGTAACAACGTTCCCTTTTGAATGGCACGCCGTAAACATGGCGGAATTTGGAGCTTCGAACCCCGCGGAACCATATCTAAAAACATAAATAGGATTAAAATTGACAGTTTATTACTATAAAAACTATAAGCCTTTACTTACCTTAACACCGATATATTTATAAATATGCTATAACAATATAAGATAATATCTTAGGGAATGCAAGATAGGCGAATCGGGGAGATCAAGGGGGAGTTATTTTCAGAACAGGAAGACTATTCGGAGATATAGCAAACTGATGTCAATTTCGAGATTCTAATCTCGACGATCTCTCGTCTCGATTGCCTACGACCACTCGATGTATCTCGCACGCTAGCCATCGTGAATATCTCAAAATATAGCGTTGAGAATAAGAAATCTCGAATTTCGACTTTTTTTAGAGACGAGATTGAATCTCAGCTTTTCAGAATAGGGGTCCTGCACGTAAGCAGGTACCTACTCTATTTAAACAGTCATAAAATGATAAGTTAGTGATAAAGTAGATGATTTTTAAAGGACGTGTACCTACGTTATTGTTGCGATTGTATTGTAATGCTGTGGACAATGAATTTTATTATTAAGGACTGCGTACTAGATATGACACCTGTCAACATTGAGATATTCCATTAAATTGTGGTCACTGTGCGACGCATCCCTCAATCACTTCGTATAAAAATAACACGTATTATTCTTAAATTAGAATAAAACACCAGACATAAAGAGGAATCTAACGACAATCTCTCGTCAAAATCGGTCAAGCCGTATAAAATTAAAAATTTCTTATTTACAAAATCCAAGACAACACAATACATAGCGTGTGCGCAAAGTAGCAACAATTAAATGGGACACTGTCTTGAAGTGCGGTGTCACCTCCCAGTACCTACGGAATACATATTAACTCAATGGCTTTGAAAAGTTAGTAAGGATAGGATTATACAATAACTTTACAGCACCATCATCAATCATACTTAGATTTTCAACTCCCTGTTGAAAATCTTCCAAGGTATTAGACCATAGTCAGTCCACTCGCCCGTCCTTTTCTCTAAAACGTTTCCAGTGCGTGTTTTGCTGGTGTGGCTTGGCTCTACCAAAACTATTGCCTTTAAGTTTATAAAATAAAAAAAAACTCAGACGAAACAAAGAGCTTTGTAAATCATCAATACGCTATGATTTTGTGAAGGTTGCGCAAATGAGGCCGTTGAAACATTGCTCTACACGTCTTCACAACTATTGAATGAAATATTTCAGTTCACGTAACCAGGTCAACATTACACAAAGAGTGAGGTAGCAGGCTAAATGAAAGGCAAGACTCTTATGGGGTTTATTAAAATTACACGTTACTGCCTATTTGTGCAAACAAAAAGCACCAACTGTTTCTCACCCCTAAGCGTTATGCGAATTTGTTTTTTTTTTAAATGTTATCTACGTTGTCAACGTGAAAATTTTGCTTATATGTTTTTTTTTTTTTTTTTTATGTTACTCGGTGACGATACGATAACAGTTCAGTGCCACCCAGAATTTTGAACTTCATCAGTTCAAAACTATGCACTGCGCTTGTCACCCTGAGATGTTAGATGTTAAATTCTGTATGCCCAGTAATTACGCTGGAAACATTGCCCTTCAATCCGGAACACATTAATGCTTGCACACTACTGCTTGGCGGTTGAATGACTGGCAAAGGTGTGGTACTTCCCCAGACGGACTCTGCAAGAGAACCCTACCACTACCTTACCCTTTGTTTTTTTTAAATTAACTCATCTTCGTCATTTTAGGCACCTAAAGTAACGATATTTTGGGTTGAAGTTTTGACTAGGAAAGTAGTTTTTAATTAGAATACCAAAAATATTTTTAAAAAAAACTATCAGCTTAGATTATTATTATTCCAAGCCGTTGACACCAAAAGACAAAATGTTTGATAAGATTTAAGGGGTGATAACAGTTTTCCTTCGAAAAGCTTCCATCAACATTTTTTGGTAAATTCACTAACTCTCTCTATCGCACGCACGGAGAAACAGAGCGACGGCAATACAATTTCAAATACCTTTTGCGCCAAAACTTCGCGGCAGGACAACCCTGCTGTAAAACCGGTTCAATTAGCTAGCTAGTATAGCGGAATAGAAGATTTTACGACGAAATGTTTTATTTTTTAAAAACGTTATTTGTTTATTAACTTTCGCACTAGTATGTGGTTTTTGTTACTGTTATAACATTATAGTAAAACGAACTAGTTTTTTTATGTGTTTTAAAGTCCACTGTCATGGCATCGACATAATGACTTGCACGCAATAAGAGAAAATGCACAATCCACAATGATTTTGTAAATTTTAGTAGGTTTGTTAAAGTCAAAGTCAAAAATAATAAAAAACTAAGTAGAGGCTATTCATTGAATACAATGATCATTAAAATGACAACACCATTATACAACGTTAATAACATTCAATTATAATAATTATTACGTCAGAACATGAAATGTCAACAAGAATAAGAATATAATTTTATCCTCAGTTTACAATTTACCATTCATGAACTCATAAAATCATAAAATGGTATTGGATTTACTTGTGTGGAAAGCTTATTTACATCATAAGCATACTAGGTGACCGACATAAATATGTGCAAATACTTTTGCCCTAGATAGAAGGGCTGACGTCGGTGTCTCCGTTCCTTTGGGAAAAGATTTTCGGTTATTTCGTTGAGGCAACCTAACCCTAAAACAGCCACCCTAGGGTGGATAATCGAGTGACATAATGAGTTCATAATGATGAGTACTATGAGCCCTTTGCGGCTTAGCATACCCTATGTATATGTATATTATGTAATTTATAAATTCTGTAATATGTCCAGGAAATGGCCAAAACTAATATCGTTATTGAGGTAATTGTGTCATCAGCCAGATGAAAATAGGCCTCCCCCTTAAAGCGCCACACCGATCGACAACGTGCCACTTGCATCCACCGGTCGCCCGCGACTTTCATAATGTCGTCGATCCACTTAGTGGGAGGCCTGCCTAGGCTGCGTCCTCCAGTTAGTGGTAATTGTGTATCCTGGATAAATTAGTCTCTTTTAATGTTCATTTGCAACCATATTCTAAATTTCTTTGCACGTGTTACCGAAAGACCGGGCGTTTTTTTGCAAGCTTTCCAATAACTTTATTAATTGGATGTCTTTATCTTCATTTGAAATTGGATATTATAATTAATGACGTAAATGCTAATGAAATAAAACAATGAAAAATACGAATTATTCGAATTATAGGTAATTAAACAATAAAAACTATTTCAGCTTCGACTTTTCAAACAAGAAGTATGTAAATATGTGTTTTTATAGGTATGCCAAGAATCTTGGGCCTCTTGGATTCTTCTATAAATTACTATAAAAACCAACAGCCGAGGGAGAAAATCGGAAGAAAATAATTCATTAATTTAATTCTAATGCTGCCTTTGTCTGGCACTAAGCAAATGACAAAGTCAGCAATATACTTAATGTGTTGTGAAAGTTAAAACGTTTCAGAATCCCGAGGCTAGGTTAATTGGATATCACTTTTCATTCTGACTGTAAATGAAACGAAATCTAGTCCATCTGGGTTTTTTTGATATTTTTTTTTAATGTCTGGTTGGTAATTGATCAGATCGGGAAGATGCCTTATCTATCACATTATGACATATTGTCCAGCCGTAAAATATCGTTTTTTTCCTGATGTTCAGAATTTTTGCTGAGTGGGTGCTGATTAGGTTTATTATATTTCTGTATATTATAATCCCAATCCAATTTGTATGTATATAGATCTGCTTGTCCTATTTTTTTTTTAATTATTCATTACACAGTTACATTTTATTTTTAAGAAATGGAGCACCGCAAAACTACAGTAAGTTTGTCGCGGTATCCACATTCGCAACGCGCTGCCACATAAAACACAATAACATTAAAAAATGTGAGAACTGATATTCATATATTATTAAATGCCTGTCACACTTACAGCAACGCCAAGGCGTATGACAAGCCAGCAACATTCCAGTTAGGCTAAATTAATAAAATTACTATAAATACAAAATTATCCCACCACCCTATCTTTAACAACTCACCAATTTAATCATTACAATGAAAAAACCCGCAACACGGGCCTTTTAAAAGGAATTGTAGCGTATCTCTAACGTGGGAGTATAGTGCCAAATGATTGAGATTCATCGCCTATTACTTTATTAGTGTCCCACAGCAAATTACAACGAAACCAGCTAAACAAATAGAAGGATATCACAAATATTCGTAATAGATATTTATGTTTCCTCTACAAATTGCCTTTCATTTCACCTGACTTCCTCCAAACTAGTTTCAGATGTCAACTAATATTCGAGAATAACTGATACAGACGGTTGAAAGCTCGGATACAGCTAGAGTCTTAGACTGTATCCGAGCTTTCACGACTGTTCTAGAATTTGATCTATAAATGGGTCAGTATTCAAAAGTATAAAGAAGCGAGAAAGATAGGAAAGAAAGGTGTCTACCAAATAAGCAGTGAAAGATTTTGGGGTGAAGAACATGTGTAGATATTATGTTGACATTCAGAATTATGGATGATATTGTTATAGTTACTTTTATTAAGTTGGTATTTGCTCTTTTTTATTTAATTGGAATCGGAAACGAGCAAAAAAACAACGAATAATGGATTCCGATTCTGCCTTTAACATTTACTATATCTCTTTTGAGCCGCTCCCAAGATTCAGTTATCTCGTATGCACTTTTTAACGTTCTTTTTATACAAACATTTCAATAGTATTTAAAAAAAAAATGTCTTTAGAATAGCATTGTCAATGTCAGCAATTTTCATTTAATATTATTTTGGCGAAGGAGAGGGAAAAAAAGAAAAACACGAAAAAAATAAATTCGTTCTGCTTCGCCAAAATAAAATAAAAATACCATGAAAATTGTTATAAAACATTGGTATTAACAGTAGTATTGTTTGTGTGTTCCTAGTACCTCCTTCTCTTCCTGTAGCCTAAGCGGCTTGGACGATTTTTATGATAAGGGGGTGTCGTTGGATTCCGCTTTACGTCCGAAGTGACACAGGCTACAATTTGCAGTCGGTATTTTTTATATTACAAAATGTTGAAAAAACATGAACTAGCTGAATTAGGGAAGCGAGCCCCCAATACGAACTGACAATTGTCTACAAGTCTCTGCGTTTTTCGCAATCTCAGACACAAAAACTAGGCTAACTTTATTACTTTCATTCAAGACAAAAAATGTACATGAACCGTAGCAAACAGCGATAGTTCACACAGAACGCATCTAAATACTCATGGGTTAGTCACAAATTACCACAGTTTACAAGACAAGAATGTTTAATTAAAACAAAAGCCGGTGAATATAGACGTTTGCATTCACGTCTAGTATAACGCCCGGGGAATTAAGACCAATTACAATAATTGCGTAACGGCTAAAACGAACCGTCTTTTACCGTCTGGTTCAAACTAGAACAACGGTATATTGGAATTTAAATAGACTAGATAGATAGAAGATTGAGGTCTTGGCTCTACGTCACTTTATTTTTATTTTTGTTACTCTACAAAATGCTAGTAATTAGGTTGATGTTTATTGCAAATTATCCCAACAATTATTTTATTCTGTGATGACACTAATTAAGAACGATATCTTCTCTCTTCGTTGGAACTTAAAACTTAGGGGCCTAGGGGCGGTCTCAAATGTATGGACGGTAGGGTTGACGTCCCTCACTCACCTCTATCACAAAAATATTTAGTTTATCGCATAGATTTACATATTTTAAATCTATGTTTTGTCTCAGAAGTAAGTTTCAATGTAATCTTAAATTATTTATCTATATGTATATGTATAGTAATAATATTAATATATATGCATTTATGGTAATGCAGTATGGTCATGATAACGGAAAATAGTAGACGATTTAATGTGTTGCGAGGTTGACTCCGAACTTATAAATAAATATCTAAGGCCTACAAGCTGAAAAACAATCACAAATAGTACTGAAAAGGGGAAAATCCATGTTTGAAATTAAAAAAATATGCTGCATCAGTAATTTATGAATCAAAAATAAAATCAGTTTATTTAATAGTAGGTACGATAGAAATGTCAGACTCGAAAAGCACCACTTATTTTCCCATTTCCAAAATTTCAAGCCGTTTGCAAGCGATAGTTTCGGTCACACATTTTTTAAATATCAACTTGAAAAAGCGTGAAATTGAGATCTAACATTCACACAGAAAGCTCATGATGACACTTTCCTAAAAGTGTCGCAAAAATTGCCAAACTACCACTTGCAAACAAGTGCAAAAAAACAAACAAAGAAATAAACAAAATACCTGTGAATTAGTCATCTTCGGGTTTAAACGGGTGCAACAACGAGGCATGCACTACATAGAGGCGCACTCCAAAACTAAAGAGCCATGTGCATTCTGCGTATACGTTTATGTAAACAAAACAACATAAGAATCAGCCGCCCACAACATGACGCACTTCACTGAAATTTACAAAAGAAAAACAAAAAAGGATGCATTAAAAACACGTGTCTCAAATTAAACAAATGTGCTAAAATAATAGCCACTTATACACTTGTGCTATATGAAATGATTATGTGTGCGATTACGACAGCAGCGGAGGCGCAAGCGCGTGTCTCGACCGACAGGCGAAAAAAAAGTGAAAAGTAACTCGTTACTCAGTCGTTGCCTCTGCAATATTATCTACTCTGTGCCTCTACTGAAGCTGAGAGAAAATCAAATTCATTATTCCACTGATCGAACAACCATTACAAAATAATGATGTTAGGATTATGCAAGTTATTGAAACTGCAACCTTAAAATTGACCTTTCGACTTGTTTACTAGCATTTGCTCGCATTGGGAAGTTGAAATAATGATTGTTTCTTGCTTAGAATAAGATTTAAAAAAAATTATAATGTAATACTTACATTCAAAATGTTGCCTAGACTAAGTAGTAATAGTATTATCTATACATGGTACGTTTTAATCGGCTAGTAAGCGATTGAGAGGATGTCGATTATACATGATAACGAACAACTTTTGTTTTGTTTGTTTTCCTTTTGAAAATTCACGGGGAAAAAAATAGTTTCATACATTTTATTGAAAGATCTCGAACATGTTTAACGGAGCATCGTTTTAGAACGGCTGGACCGATTTCGATGATTTCATTTTTGTTGTTTTCGTAATTGTCAGGAGCAAGGTTAAGGCTAAGGCGCGGGTATCAGCTAGTTTTTAATAAAATTATAAAAACGTCCGATATATCATATAACCCATAAAAGATCAGTCAACTTTTGGCTAACGAAAAACGTCACGCGTGCAAGCGAGACAATATTTTTACAGAACAGATTAGCTTATTGAGTGTTTATGCAAAACAGGATTATTACAAGATAAAAAAATCATAGTTACTAACATAACACCAAAAAATACTATGTTATTATTATAATCTCTTGTTGAAACTTTTATGTGTGTTATTTAAATGCAATTAACGTTTTCTCAAATATATGCAATCTAGAATATCAGCTATCAAATTCATTCCAAACACAAGCTTAAAAACCTTCACCAATAAAAGTAATCAATTCATTATTTATTTAAATCTATCAAAAGCCTTCCGTAGTCAAAAATAGTAGCAACCTCAAAGATTAATACTGATAATTATGATTCTGATGATTCCATAAAATTCGGGCAACTCTATGTTCACTTTTCACTTTATTATATTGTATTTATTTTACTATTAAGATTTCTAATATTTATACCAGATGATTTCAAAGTGCCCCGGTGGCTCAGTTGGTAGTGAACCTACCTTCTGTGTTTGGGGGCGTGGGTTCGATTCCCATCTAGGACAAACATTCAAGTGATGAATATTTGTGTTTGTTCTATGTCTGGGTGTTAATATCTATATAAGTATGTATTTAAAAATAACTATGTACGTATATCACTTTCAGTCATATTACAAACTTTGCTTAGTATGGGGTCAGATGACCATGTGTGCAAAAACGTCCCAGATAAAAAAAAAAAGTATGAAGAAGTGATCCTGAAAGGCCACAAATCTTCCCGTTAGCTATTTAGTAAATCAGTGCAACCGCAGCGAATGTTGTAAAAGCACGTACTATTCCAGTCACTGTGTCAGTCCCTAGGTAAGTAATTTTATTTTTAAATAATTTAATATGCAATTGTTTTAAATGATTATTATTTACTAGTGCTTTGTCAATTCTGTTAGGTAGAAGACGTTTGATATTTTAACATTATTTCTCGAACAGTGTATTCCTTATTCCTTAGTTTTTATCTGTATCGTCAGTCAGTCTCTTTTTTTTACGCGGAGAAATGCGCACGCATACCGCACTGCCACGGAGAGACAGTGCTCTGGGACTCCAACCCACTAACACTCCACGGTGTCCCTAGACCGACAGTCCTTTGCCATAGATGTGACGTCGCCCTTGCCATGGATGTGACGTATCCACAGATCGTATCTTATTAAATACTAGCTTGCCGCACGGGTTCGCTCGCATTACAGTAAATTAAACAGCTGTTCGTCAACCTTTAACCTATTTAGGGGTCGATTTCTTTCTTATTTTTTTAGCTTAGTACATAAACCGAGTTTCATTGGCTGAGCATGTTTTTTTTTTATTTCCATACAAAATTTGGCGGTCTATTTTATTACGCTTTTAGAGGTTGAATTTCGCAAAATCTGTCGAATTTGTCGATTCCAAGACGTGAATTGATGTTATCCAAGACGTGAATTGACGTGAAATAATCTCTATAATAAGCAGTTTGGTCTGGGCGTTGATACCAAGAAAAGTGCTTGTTCTTTTATCTAAAAATATGGCAAGCCTATCCAAAAATAATCTGCACTAGTTTTAACACACTAATTTTTACTGTTTCGCAATTCGACACTTTCCCTCCAAGTCTTAATGATAAAATTGTTACATTACAATCAGCAAAGCGTGAAAGAGTACTACATAAGTGGTCAGTTACCACCTACAGTTTGGAAGGAGTTGCCTTCTCGTGTGACTACTTATATCGCAGTACACAGAATAACAGTACACGAACTTTGAAAACAAACCTGTCCAAGATGTAAGGTTTTGTGGAAAAATATATTTTACCAGACAAGCTTTTACAAAACCCGTTATTGGTACTGTAGACTGATCAAAATGAGTCCAAACTCCATAAACTGCTGTTAGTTACTGAGGAGTTCAGTTTTCCACCTTCCGTCTCCATAATCAGATCAGCCCCCTTATTATGAACGTTCGTGATTCTGATTGTAATAGCATGCTATTCCGCTCGTACCAACTAACTCGCACTATACGCGGTCCCGCTCACGCACGCTCACTATCACGATCAGGAACGTACATAATAAGGAGGCAGCTCGCATTTTTTATATTGTATTGTAGTCGGAACTTCACAGGCATGCAAAATTTTAACTCAATTGAAGAAGAAGAACTGGTCCAAAAACCAGATGCAAGATTTGACCCGACATACATACTTTACATACATACATACATACAAACATAACAACTTAAAAGCTGGTGAAATAGTAGTTCGCTCTGACATAATTATGACCTAGCAACCCCAATATTTTCAAAAATAAATAAACATTTCTGTATTTTCGTTTTTACAGTTCCTGTAATACCCATGGGTCGATTTTGCATATAGTCATCCTTAAATATGTTATTTGCATAAAAATTACTTGCCTACAACAATTCTTGAAAATCGGTTGATCAGTGCGCAAGTTAATAGTCGTACATATACAAGGTAACTTTTTAAGTAGTGCGCAATTTTTTATCACGCAATCGGTATCGTTACAACATATTTAACCAATAAAAAATACCATATTTTTTGCATTTATTAACTTATTGACCACGAAATGTCGGAAAGTCTATAAATACAATAATTACCTAGCTACTTCTCGCTGTAGCGAGTGAGGAAGCGATATAGGTACCTGCATGTAGGTGTTCATAGTACAATCGCTAATAGAGTGACCATGACTATGACTCTTGCCGTAGTTACTTTAGTAAGTTATTTCCATAATTTTGGACCTAGGTGGGTAAAACCAAAAAATATATGTATCCTTTATTTTTCAACACTCTTTAAGTACACAAAATTTGCAAAGTTACCCTGTATACATACACACAACATACAAACACTGACTTGACCATATAGATCTTCGCTTCACTCGGTCAATAAAATTTAAATTTATACTTGTATGGATGGATTAACATGAGAATTAGTTAGACATTTTAAATGTTACGATAAAGAAAATGATGCAATAACATTTTTTTTTAATTTCCGTTTTTCATAGATAAAAATATTGAATGTGCAAGTATGAGAGAATAAAAAAAATGAAAATTTTGTAGTTACCGCTGAAAATTCAGAGCATGTGATTTCAGAAGGGTTTTCAAGGGGTCATTTTGCGACTTTTTATTTTGTAACTAAGACAAATTTCCGAAATTTTATTCGGTTTAACGTAATTTCAGTTTTATTTTCTATCTGAAGTATTTTTTTGCACCTGATTAAGTAATCTCATCACTTCGAACAAAGCACTGAAAAATGCTACTTTGTTGTTTTGAGATTGGACCTCGCCTTAAGTATAAATTAATATTTTGATCATAAAATGCCTTACTGGCACGGACTTGACTGTGGTTATGTCATGGTTTGTAGATTCAAAATAACGCAAATGTTTGTGATTACAATTGCATCATGAAAACGTTGGGCAAACAATTATGAAGTCTTACTGATGTGATCATTGTTTTACTCTTCACTAATGTATCATTTTACTGATGTTTATTTGATTTTATTGATCGAGCGAAGCGAAGGTCTCAGAGTTTACTGGGACAAATCGGCATTTGTATGTATGTTTGTGTGTATATTTGTAGGCAAGTAGTTCATTTCAATACAATTTTAAGTTCGAATATGAGCTGAATCGGTCCAGAGGTTGTGATGATATAGGGGTAGCGAAGTCTCAGTTCGGCGCGAAGTACTAGTTTATTACTAGTCGTTACCCGCGAATTCCGTCGTTCGTTCGTTCGTGGGTTCCCTATGACGGACAATAGGGTACTTTTTTTACGTTTTTGTGACATATTGTAACTCCTTATCAAATTTTATCAAGATCCGTTCAGCCATGATAACGCGACAAACATCCAGAGAGAAAGTTACTTCCTATAGTTCCCTAGATGGCGTTGATCCATTTTTGTGCATTTATTATCGTTTTGTATGGACCGACAGTAATTGTAATGTAGGGAGTTCTAAATTGCGCAACTGAATTTTTTTCCTCGAGACAAACATATTCATTTTTATACCTCAAGCTTTATTGGTCTTGATATGACTGCGGCTATATTCCTCTAAATTGTAATATTAGTTAAGATTATATATATACAGGCTGATTTTATTAACCGGGACAGTATGAAGAAATCTGAAACCATAGGAGATGCGGAAACTGTCTTAGGAACCATTAAGTAGGTGTTTTTTTGTAAAAACGATTTTGGCATAATATTTTTTTGGTATTACTATTTTAACTACAACACGGGGTTCTTCAAAAGGCTGTTCATATAGTCTTAAAACGTAGGCAACGTATCTGTGTTGCCCCTGGGCTGTGTTCATCAAGATCGTCCAACGTCGCTGCATGACATTACAAGTATGCAAATGTCATCGAGCATCATCGGAGAACACGGCCCCGGTGTTACAGGTATCCACAGGCGACGTGATCGCTTACCATCAGGCCATCTGCTTGATTGCTACAAACAGAACTAAAAAAAATAAAAAATAAAATATTTTTCTATACTTATCAACACAGCCTTATTATTGTGAAGAGTAATAGAAAAACTGCACCCATTGTAGATAGAATATACTCGTTTTTTAAAACATACCGTCCCATCCTGTCCATTTTCTCATCTTGTTTATTTTGTTACTGTATTTTACAATGCAACAATATTAAGAAATTCCTTCTGTTAAAACACGCTACGTATGCCGAGATCTTTATTCAGTAGTCATCTAATCTGCAGCCACAGAACTCACACTAATGTTACTTTGATTCGAATTACACACAGTAGAACTGAAACATTTGTTATACAGTCTATAATCAAATTTTTTGGTAGTAATTGAGTTTTGAGTTGATAGCATTTAGTTTTATTATTTTCCCAATAATCAATGTCAACATTATTTGATGGGACGTCTATGACTCGAATCGCTGTTGGATTGCTTCAGCACCATCCACGTCACCGCGATGGCTGGACTGGTTTTCATCATCATTATCAACATTACCATCTAAACCACTGGAGCAACTATGCCAGTGGCCCAGAGCCTTCCTCTGTTATTTCAAGGAGCTGGGTTGGCTCGGGTAGCCGCTGCCAAGGGGAAAATGCACAATTCACCCCATGCGGGGCGTCCGTGCTGGACTTATCGCCCCATCTCGAATAAGAGTGGGATGTCTATGTCCTCATTAAAAATTTATTTAAATAAAAATTGCACATTGATCCTTATAAGTTCATCTGTTATAGTGGAATTCAAATTTTATGGCGGCTGTGAAATTAGAATGAGGTGTTGCATAAAAGCAAAATAGTGGTAGTGCACAGGCATCGGAGAAGCCGATTGGGCTGAGCCTCGCTTCCAGCTCACTTCACAGCCACCACAGTTTGAATCAACCTGTATTTATATTAATGACCTACCTACAATGACAAATTGGAAACCTAGATTGCAAGTTGATACAAAATTCTTCAAGTTTCTTACTATGTGAAAGTAGTGATTGAAATGTAAGTAAATTATAGCACAGTTACTTGCAATATATCAAGCTCGCTATATTGAATAACAGTACTCGACACATTATCATATCACTACTTTCTGTAGAGCCAGAATATGACCCTGCTAGATTATTTTATGTTATGATAATATTTAATTTATTATTAAACTGTCTTAGGAAGGAAAAGTACTGTATATAGCGCAGATATTTTAACATGAACAAAAATAATTATCATTAATTCGCATAAAGTATTCCTTTTCTTCTCTTTTCCTTCTTCTACTTTAAGCGAATTTTGCCATGAACGTATTCGTTTTTTTTTTGTAATTTTTATAGCGAGTTCGACAATTAAATAAACAAAATCTACATTGAGTAAGTGTGAGGAGAAATCAGGAGTTCTTTGTCTTTATAATATGTACTCACTCAGTTGGATTTTTACTTAGTCGAAAGCCGAAACTGAGAAAGCCGAGCTGCTTTTTTTAAAAAATTTATTGCAGGGCACTGATAATAAAGTTAATCAAGATTAGCGCATCGCCTTACTGCTGTGTAATGACGAAGGAAATATATTGAGTGAACAGAGACTGTGCATGGTGATTAAGTGATCAAAATAAACCTAATTGAATTACGCTTACTCAGCGAAATAAATGTTTATTTCTTACCTTAGCGGCGGGCTTATTACACGCTCTCACGTCTACCAAGGCGCTGTTTTTTGCGGGGCTCTTCTCAGACAGGTTTATGATTTCTAAGCAATTAGCCTCCCTTATCGTCTCATCTTTTACTGGAGGCATATCCTTCAATAATTAAGATGCACTGTTCTCTATTATTTTTACTAAACACGACGGAAAATAAATAAAAATTCTTAAAAACACAACGACTCCTTCTGCCAAAAGAAAATCGAATCGAATGAAATGAATGAAATGAGTGAATTTTAGAGGTGAGGCGTATATACTAGAACTAGAACAAATGCAGAGATCACGTATATTTCAATACTAGGCCGCATCTAGTCCCATCCATCGACTTGATCTACTTATTCCACATAGTATCATGATTGACAAGCGTGCGCGCGCACTTCACGGGCTTCGTTACGCCGCATGGCATCATCCGGCGAACTACATACGAAGTTTGTTTGTATCTAGTAATTGGGGCGGAGCGCAAGCGTGGCGTCAGTGAGCGTTGAAATTCACAAAACATATGCCATCTTTCTCTAACGCACTAATACAGTTTATCTATCCATCTCAACTTAGCTCCAATAGCTGAACAAAATAATTTGTAGACTAGGTACGCGAAGTACTTCGTGGTCTCGATGGACTGCTGCACGATATGATCTTGTAGTCTTGTCGAGTCAGTCGAGTACTGATGATATTTCGTGGCTATTCATATATCACGTGTAGGTACACTTAGCTTTGTTAGATACTGCGACGATATTCGATAGTACAAAACTACTAACTATTAGTAGCTATCAACTGGTTAGATAATAAATAAAAAAGTAGATTAGAAAAAAAAAGTTGCACATGTCAATAAAACAATAATTTGTAAACTTTTGGCGGGAACGTGAAGAAGTCATGTCGCGTCATTGTATTATTTTCCAAAATAAAAGTCATATGTTAAGTAGTACATTATTAGGAGTAAAATTATGCACAGAATTCTTCCTATTACTTTAAATTATGTAAATACAATGAATTGATCTTGTTTTTTACGGGCCGAACCGAGAAAAAGTACAATGATAACGAAGAATTAGTTACGCTTACTGCGTACTGGGTAATTCGCGATGGAAGGCATGATATGCCACACGTACTTTGAAATTTGAAACCCAGACTTTATTAATATTAGGTAGGCTAGTAGATTAGGTGGAATAAGTATTTTGATCAAGTATCTGCGTGGATTAGGAACAGGCGCACTTAATCCCAAATTTACTTAGTATAAATCACCACTAGAATGAAAGACTCAATACTTCCTATTAGTGTCATTCATTCACCCTCAAAAAAATATTGTATATTATTTGTCTATAACTTGTATATAAGAAATATTTACAAAATGCTATGATTATTGCACTAATGAGGCGTTTTCCAAAAAAGAATTCTAAAATACTTACTAGATGGCGTAATAGTCCTATCGTTTTACCTGTCATTGTCATTTCTGTCGAAATAATTTATGTTTATTTTTTAAATCATAAATTTTGGCTCCACACGTTGTGTATTTAGCCAGTGTCAACTATTGTAATATTGCTTGGAGGAAATAAGAAGATAAATTCACGAGTGTGACAAGCATAGTGTTTTCAAGAACAAATGGCGTGCGTTGCATATGGTTCCAAGCAAGGAACATAATACTCTCTAACGAGAGGTTTCAAGAGCCATATATCGAAGAAAAGTGAGGATAACCAAAGCTTGTCTTTTTACAGGGGCCCTATTCGGAGAAATGACATTTTATCTCGGTCACTGTCTCTCTAATTTAGAATTTAATGGGAGTGAGAGTGACCGAGATAAAATGTCATTTCTCCGAATAGGGGTCCAGGTTAGATGGACTTTGAGACGTGGCTCTTAAAGTCACATGCAACGCACGCCATTTGTTCTTGCAAATACTACGCTTGTCACACTCGTCAATTTAATAATAAATTCGAAGAAACCATCGTACTTATATTTTAAGAAAATGCAAACTTGCAAACTGCATGGCCTAACCTGTCATCGTTGGAAAGAGATGGCTATATATGTTTCTGGGGGAGCGAAAGGGAGAAGCTATAACCTTAATAGTTTGTTTCTTTTGCTCCCGTGATATTCAAATCTAGGTGTCCCTTTCACACGATGTCAGGGCAGGCCATGTATATGTCACCCTAAGCCCACCAATTTGGTGACCCAACTTTTAAGAATCGGTTTCATTCAACAGATCATTGCTCCGACACCATCTTTTTTTTCCTTCAAGGTTTTAACTGACAAAATTTGCTTTCATCTGTCCGTGTGTTGGTACTCCTGTACTTCAAAAAGTGATCTATAAAAAACTTCGAACTCGAGAACTCGTCGAACTTCGAGATTTTTTTAAATTCTTTCGATGGCTAGCGTACGAGATACATCGAGTGGTCGGAGGGAATCGAGACGAGACGATCGAGATTGGAATCTAGAAATCGACATTAATTTGTCATATTTCAGAAAAAGGGGGAGAGATGGGGGAGGGGGTATGCTTCGGCGAATGTGCGGCGCCTTACATCGTCCGATTTTGATAATAACCGTATGTTGGTACCACAGAATTCTCCTTATAAATAAGGCCTTTGGTACTTTGAGTTTGTTTGTGTGTGAATTTTATTGTCTTTTCTTTCATTGTTACAAGTTTATTACATTTACATTGGGGTTGACGATTTATAGATAGATAGATAGAAACTATTTATTGTGTACACCAAAATAATAATAAGAATAAAAAAATATATATCATTCAATATAATAATAATATAATATATTCATTTAATATAAGAAATTTCAGGAGGAGATAGGACTATTTCTTCACATTAAGAGAGAGATTATCGAGATTATCTCGGTGACGGTCTCTCTAATTTAAAATTTAATGGGAGTGAGTGAGAGAGAGATAAAAATGTCATTTCTCCGAATAGGGGCGGATGGCCGGAGGCCTGTGTTGCTCTGTCTCTTCATTAAAAAATTGCCCAATAAAAAAAAAATACAATAAAAAAATACAGGTAAAATCGCAGCGAAACGCTTTACTAGTGTATTGTACCCACTTGAACACACATAACATAACATTTTTTGTATAAGGCAAGATTCGTGTGCAATATATTTATTTTTGCGTCTAGCCTATGACAATAATAAGATAAGATAACTTAGAACGTTATAACCGAGCGCAAAATCACACGATTCTAAGACCGTGCGCTTCAGAAACCAGTCCTTTATTAAATGCAGGCCGATAACCCGCTCCATTCCAAGTATCGTGAGCCCTGCGACGCAGTCATTCCATTTTATTCCATTGGATAAATTGCTCGTCATTTAGTGCTACTTGATAACTCGTAAAGAGCACACGTGTTGATAAAATATCATATAGTTTATATCAAAATGCCTGGCAAAGTGTTTAATTTCGGTGCCGGGCCAGCAAAGTTACCCGAAGATGTAAGTTTTTGAAATAGACATTTTATTTCATGAGTTATTGTTATCCTATTTAGACATTTTTAAAATGTGCTAATCAATGTTCGTAATATAAATTAATTGCCTTATTAATTAAAACCGGCATTTAGGTGTTGTTATTAATTGATAAGTACTTTAGTAGTATACAAGTTTATAATTTCACGTAACTACTTGCTATTTACGTATACATGTCATAAAATTTTAAGTTGTACATATTATGTAGACGTACAGATTCATTGACTTACAAATTAGAACTGGTTTTAGGGTTTCGTAATACAACAAGAAACCATAATATGAAGAGATTACAGCCTACCTGTAGGTAGGCCGTACAAAAAGTGCCAATTGTTTCCTTTATCTGTTCCCTAAATGTTATCCGATTTCGATGCTTTGTTTATGTTATACGTGTACATTGTGAATAACTATGCCTATAAGGTGTCATTTCTAAATTAATCAAAATCGAATTTTGTAACCTTCTACGTTGCTGGATCGTAGAAAAAACTTACTTTTCGGATAATTTCGAGTATAGCGGCATAAAACTTTTCGAGTTATTCAGGAACAGCGTACGTAGTTTAGTGTTTTTAGACCTTGTACCATGTTTTCTTGTCAATCTTAAAAACAAACAATTCTCCTGGTTCTTTTAAACACAATAAAATTATTCTATGTACAAGTACTTAATATTGTTATAAATTTAAAAAAAAAAAAAAAAAAAAACTTAATACTCTGATAAAAAATGCACTATCAAAATGTTCTTGGCGCTACCCGTGAAATACATAACATTGTGGAGTTCCGGTGGCCATTTGTGGTCCTCTTCACCAATTACACTTTCTGAATGCATAATTTTATTATGCTTGCCTTTTGATGTAAATGCAAATGTTGTTTGATGTTTGAGGGGAAAAAAAAAAACAAGTAAAAAGTTCTATTACAATCAAATTGAGAACCTCCGGTTTTTTTTATTGGAAGCCATTTGAGCTTATCTAAAATTTGGCTGTCCAAATGCCTACATTCCAGCATGAGAACATGTCTACGGAACCCCGTTATATATTATGCGTGTCTCTACACGCTCATTACTTATTTTTTACAGGTATACGAAGTATTGAGGACCGAGTTTACCAATTTCGAAAATTCTGGTATAAGTCTACTGGAAACAAGCCACAGGACTGCAACTTACATGAATTTGAATAAGGAGGTTCAAAATGTTGTCAGAAGATTATTGTGAGTATTTGACCTCTACAATACAACCATAGACTGCAGACCAATGAGAGAACATAAATAGGTATCCACACGGGCCTTAACTGTATTTTTTTTGGAAATAGCTAGACATGTATTTCACGGGAGTAAAAGAAGCAACTTTAAACCGTATTTGGTAGTTTCATTTACTCCAATGCAATGAAAATGTCTAGCTATCCTCTTCACAAAAATCGGATCAGACCATTATCAAGAAGAAGATTAAATCTCGTCTTGAAAAAAATGTCGAACTTAGAGATTTTTTATTCTCAACGCTATATTTCGAGATATTCACGATGGTTGGTGTGCGAAATACATGTGGTCGGAGGCGATCGATACGAGAGACAGTCGAGATTGGAATCTCGAAACTGACATCAATTTGTCATATCTCGGAGCACGTGGCGAGACACCTTAAATGATTAAATTAAATCCTGGGACCCTATTCCTGTGCGCTCGAGATTATCTAGGTCACTCTCACTCCCATTAAATTCTAAGTTAGAGAGACAGTGACCGAGATAATCTCTAGCGCACAAGAATAGGGTCCCTGCTCTGCTTTTTGCGTAGTCACTAGCCAGCCCCCTTATTATGAATGTTCATCAGTTCGTGATAGCGAGCGTGCGTGAGCGGGACCGCGCATAGTGCGAGTTAGTTAATTACGATCAGGAACATCCATAATACTGGCGGGAATCGAACTCTGTGAACATTAAAAATTTCTTCAGAATTCTGTGGTATTTATATACTTTGACTATTTCCTTGTCTTCTTTGGATTTATATGCAATGTTTATTAGAGATATTTATTTTATTCCCTGAAAAAAAAAAACTTTTTTTAGTTTTCGTTATTGTTTTTTTTTTCCGGGTGGTAACGCTTAGAAAAGTTGGATTTTTATCCATTACGTGTTCGTGAAAGTACACGAGAGTGTAGCTGAATCACTATAATATCGTGAAACGTACTTTTGTATTGTTTCCAAAACTCCATACACCTTTATGAGAGGCGAAAAAAAGAAGACAAGGCGGTATCGCCTTGTCTTCCGTATCAATCATCGAAAGTGGAGATAAAGGCTTCGATTAAATGGTATGGGCATAATGGCTCTAGCTTGACGCCCTGGGCGAAAAATAAAAACCAATTTATTCCGTATTTAAATGTTTTTCCCTCCAATCCAATCCAAGGACAAGGATCCTCATGGAATCCGAGTAAAAATATTCTTTGCATGGAATGGAAAATTGGAAATTGGAAAACCTACCCGATTAAAATATTCTTTGTAAAAAGCTGACCTTAGCTTTGACAGAACCCAAGGAAATACTTAAGTAAGAATTTTGTTCAACCAGTGTTTAACCCACGCACAGAATTCTGCTTATTTATTAAGTCTTCGATCCCAGGTATGTAATATTTTGTATTTTTGTTTGTAGAGATGTTCCCACAAACTACAAAATACTTTTCATCGCTGGAGGTGGCCTTGGCCAATTTGCTGCAGTGCCCCTCAACTTGATGTCCAGAACTGGAACCGCCGATTATGTTGTTACCGGTATGTTTACAGCTATTATTTCCTAGAAACAAAACGCTGTTGAGTCAAATGTTAGCTGATTTAGTCAAGAGCTCCCCAAGGTATGGAGGAATAATGTTTGCAATAATTATGTTAACAGTGATAATGGCTACGAATAGTACCTTTGTCTCTCATAGGTACTTACTCTCTCTGAAATATAGAGTGTTCTCCGAGAAGTATCCTGTTAGAGTATTGTCAAATTTCTCTTTTCAATATGAAGTAGGTATAAATGCTAGTTGTTTGGCGATTTGATCCTGGTAAACGGCCAGGGCTTGGGCAGGGTATGATAACACCACAATATTGTGTTTCTTTCCTATAATTACCTGACAACTTAAATCCCTGAATGTTATGTTTTGGGACAAACTGTATAGCCAACAACAAACCATTCTGATTTATGAGCAGTTCCAAGTTTGATAATTTCCAAAGAGTCAGCTTTTTTGGGTGTCTTTGTGTGTATGTTCCATGGCAACCTTGACACGGTATCCTAGTGGGGAATTGGAGATTTATGAGTGCTTAGCCTTATTTATTTATTATATTTATCTGCCAGGTGCCTGGTCAGCCAAAGCAGCAAAAGAAGCAAAGAAGTATGGGAAAGTCAACATGGTCATACCACCCACAGACAAGTATGTGGATATTCCTCGCCAGTCTGAGTGGAAGCTAGATCCCAATGCATCATATGTCCACATCTGTACTAATGAAACTATTCATGGTAAATATGCTTACAAAAATGTACCAAACAAGCTTGTTAATCTATTAAACATGACGTAGTTTTAAAGAAGATTTTTTTGAAATCACAGCAAGACGAAAGTAACTTCTTACTAAATATGATTATAATCATTTATTTCTTTAATAAAACGGTACAAACATCACTTACATTAATTAGTAAAAGTTTAAACCAATACAATTTATGAAATAGTCGATTAAGTGGTAATTAAAATACGTAAAGGTAGGAATAGTCAAATAAAAATGTAGATCAAAATAAGTAGTACCTTATTATAACAATTGTTATGTTGGGTCACCATTTCACGATTTGAAAAGTCCGGACAAAAAGACCGAAATTTCAGAAAAACTCCAGACACTGTAGTCATAATTGAGAGATTTAATCCTACCAGCAGTAAGTTTATAAAGGTTTTAATAAAAAATCTAAATAAACCTACATGTCCTTTTATGGCTCAGATAAATTAAAAAAATTCGGTATGGTGTAATGAGACAGGTGTTAGCCATACTTTTGACTACTATGTTTGTTGACAATATTTAAAAATAAATCAGTGATGTGTACACCTAGCATAGGTACTTAATTGCTATCGAAAAAACTTTCTTTACATATTCAAAATCTAAATGTATGAATAATGGAACAGTACCTATTGGGCATTATATTGGTACTACATTTTGTATCAAAATTCGAAATTCTAGGAATTTTTTAAAATTATAAAATGTTTTTTTTTTTCGTATCTTACGAAAGTTTTTCGATAGTAATTAATACTACAGGAGATCTATGAAATTCGGCAAGTGAAAGTAGTAGGTGCATACAAATATTAAAAGCAAGTAGATTGTAATTTGTCATATTTCTTAAATTCTTATTATTTTCAGGAGTGGAATTTGACTTCATCCCGGACACAAAAGGAGTACCTTTGGTAGCAGATATGTCTTCAAATTTTATGTCAAAGAAAGTAGATGTGTCCAAGGTGAGATAATTTTTAGGGCCCTGTACGAAAATGGTAAAAAGTATTCTGTATGGCGAGACTCAAGTTTCTGTCTGTTTGTATGTCACAGGCTGTCTCACAGTCGATTATCTCAGTAACTGTAGAAGGTAAACCTACAAGGATTTGAAATTTGGCACAGATGTTGATAATGTTTGCCCATAATATTATTCTGAAGTATTTAAAGCTACCCAATGTGATCAAATATCATTATGAATATAGAAAAACCTGTTTTTTTTTAATATTTAATAATAATTAAACGTTTTTTTTTTTCTTTTTCCCAGTTCGGCGTGATATACGGCGGAGCTCAGAAAAACATCGGTACATCAGGAGTGGCTCTGGTCATCATTAGGGAAGACCTCCTAAACCAAGCCCTGCCGGTTTGCCCTTCACTCCTGGACTGGACTGCTAATGCTAAAGCAGACTCAATTCTGAACACACCGCCTATGTTTGCGTAAGTATGAAGATTTGCATGAATCACATCAGAGATCCCTTCTCAGTAGAGTTCACCAAAGCTTGATTTAATTATTTGCATATAAGTTCATTGGACCACTGACAGCAGCAACCTCTTAATAAATGGTGAGCGTTCTGCGATCCAAGTGATCCAACAATCTATCGGGCTATTGACATGGTTTCAATTCCAAAAATTTGTCGTGAAATAGGTGTGAAGCCAGAATCCTCAAACATATCTGCACAATGCTTACATTTTTAAGATTGTAATTGGTATCAAAAAATTAAATTTTAATGTTGTCCTTGTAGAAGTTTGTCAAATAACAATGTAAATTTATGGTGTTCTACTGTGTCTAAATGATACTGGGCGGTCGGTTAGACGACACATATTCTAGGGTATTATTGTACTCATAAACAGCTTTTACTATTGGACCAATCCTGAAACAACGAAATAATATCAGTTAAAATAATAATTAAACTCATGTTTCTACAGAACAGCTGATTTTTTCGCGATATCAGTGTTGTTTCCATAGTAAAAGTTGCTCATAATGACGAGTACAGTATCCTAGAATAATAATTTCCAGACACTATTATAATTACTTCTAGCTGGAGCAAGACGCCCTCATAATTACTTGTAGCTGGAGCCAGACGCCCTCGTAATTACGCGTAGCTGGAGCCAGATGCCCTCATAATTACTTGTAGCTGGAGCCAGACGCCCTCGTAATTACGCGTAGCTGGAGCCAGATGCCCTCATAATTACTTGTAGCTGGAGCCAGACGCTCTCGTAATTACGCGTAGCTGGAGCCAGATGCCCTCATAATTACTTGTAGCTGGAGCCAGACGCCCTCGTAATTATTTATAGCTTAAGCGAGACGCCATCATAATTACTTGTAGCTGGAGCCAGACGTCCTCGTAATTAAGTATAGCTGGAGCCATATGCCCTCATAATTACTTATAGCTGGAGCCAGATGCCCCCATACTTACTTACAGCTGCTCAATTCATATTTATTAGAGATTGACATACCGTAATATGATGATTTGATAGATTATTTATGTATTGTATATTATATTACAGTATCCACATCATGGGAAGAGTACTCCAATGGATAGAAAAGAAAGGCGGCCTCGATGCCATGGAAGACCTCGCTACAAAGAAATCTCATCTAATCTACAACATCATAGAAGAATCAAAAGGCTTCTACTACGCGCCGGTAGCTAAGAACGTGCGGAGTAAAATGAACATCCCCTTCAGGATTGGGAACCCGGGGAATGACACCTTGGAGAAGGAGTTCTTGAAGGGCGCGGAGGCGTTAGGACTTATCCAGTTGAAAGGACATAGGTATGTATTCAAGTATTTTATAAGCTTTTATTTAACTTGCGATATTTGTACGTATGTTCGGGTCTAATCTTGCTACTGAGTTTTCATTTTGCAATCCTGTCAAGTTCCGATGACTATACAATATTATATTATTACTATTATTATATATTAACGTTTACATTTACAAATTATAACTAAATTAATAAAATAAAAGTAATATTAATAAGATTAATAGTGTCAAATAATTTATATATTAATTATATTAAGTTGTCGAAATGATTATATTGGATCGCGCGGGACGTCAGCATGATTAGTTGTTTCAGCATGACTATTTAATGTTATTTAAGTTACCCAAAAAATGTATAAAAAATTATTTGTTATGATTATATAGAAAAAAATAAAAATTAAAAAAAATATGAGAGCGATCTGATCCGATGATGGAGATGGAAGTTGGAAAACGGAACTCCTTAGTAACTAACAGTAGATTGATGGAGCTTGGACTCATTTTGATAAATTTATAAATTGAAATAGAAATTTTATAAAAATAAAAACTTTTTTTTTAAACTTCCTACGGTTTTACCTAGCATTTGTAATTTTCAAATTTGATAAGATTAACTCTCTAAATACTCTGTTGACAGCTAGAACCTATTTCACTCTCATGAAATGATTACGTCGAAAATAGCATACACTCGTCAATTGAATCGGCCATGATAAGCCGCCTTTTTGATGTATCAGACGGAGATGAATGAATTTTGAGCCGCTTAATCCCTGTAGGTCATTTACGTTGCTTCCAAAATGTTGAATTTTTGTATCGTCTAAGCGCAATTATAACCTTATCCCGCGCCCACGCGTCGCGTCGCGTTGTGAGTTATATTTTCAAGAGATTTTCTTGTGCATGGTCCATCAACAAATTTTATCATCTTTATTTATTTATTTATTATTCAATGCTTGTCACACTTACAGCAACGCCAAGGCGTATGACGAGCCAGCAAGATTCTAGTCAAACGAAATTAATTAAATTTACTATAAATTCAGAATTCTTCATAAAATAATACATTTTACACTTCAAATATAATAAAATTGGTCCAATATATAAATTAATTGAAAATTATAACTACAAAGTAAATGTCAAATTAGAAATCTAATACATTCACAAACATACTTACATAGTTTAATTAAAAACACGTCAACGTCCGGTTGTTGAGCGATCATAGCTTTGTGCTCATAGCAATAATTTAATAATTTGTTATAGAGACATTCACAACGATAATGTTCTACTCTTTCCAGTCTAAATATATGCGTGACTTCAGATTAATGATATAGTATTATGAAATATAATATAGTCTATAGATTAGAAATATTATAGGTGATAACAAAATGGACAAGATTTTATCGCAAAACATTAGAATGTGTTCTGGTTAATTTATTTCTGTCAGCCTGTCCGCCATCTCTCCGTCCTACCTTTAAAATGCTCTTTTTCGGTAGCCGTTTGACATTTTCACAGAATACTTGTTATGGAGGATTTCCTGACAACTAATAACAAAGTATAAAATTAATTGGGGACCTCATAAAAGTGTTTTTTTTTCGACATTTCTTGTATTTGCTCTAGATATCGTAAAAACTATAACATGCATCAAACATAATGTGATTATATTAAAAAATATAACAGCAAATACTTAAAATCGGTCAAGTTTGAGTTGGGATCGCGCTAAGGACTGCCCCGGTGGCTCAGTTGGTAGTGAACGTACCTACTGTGCTTGGGGGCGTGGGTTCGATTCCCATCTAGGACAAACATTCATGTGATGAATATTTGTGTTTGTTCTATGTCTGGGTGTTATTATCTATATAAGTATGTATTTAAAAATATCTATGTACGTATATCAGTCTCTGGCAGCCATATTACAAGCTTTGCTTAGTTTGGGGTCAGGTGACGATGTGTGCAAAAATGTCCCAGATATTTATTTATTTTAAGGATCCCGAACTAAAAAAAACACCTTTTCTTTGGTAACTCTACGGAACCCCCTGTGCCCGAGTCCGAATCGCAAATACCCGGTTTTTTTAAATCAAAATCTTTAGTTAAGTAAATAAAGTATTTTACAAAGAAAATAAAAAATTTATAGTCACATCCAGTAAAATTATTTATAAGTAATACTAACATTTACTTTGTCACAAGGTTATCATACATTAATCGGTCGTTGACTTTTTTTGTAATGCGTCTTTTTATCACTATTGCATAGCAACGTCAAGTAAGGTCGGAGAAAAAGTTTCGGAGTTTCTTGTAAAAAGCTGCAAAGTAACCATACTGTAATATATAGGCTTCTATAATATATCATGTTTAAATTTTCCGATTCGATAAAAAAGGCAGAATATTGATCAAATTAATAATAACCAATTTCGTAGTGTTTTAAAAAAAAGGCTAAGCTGAACCGATACGCTATCCTACTAACGATAATTTGATTGATGACATTTAATACGATTATAATCCTTAAATTAATAGAAATAATATCTATTTTACAGAGACGTCGGCGGCATCAGAGCGTCGACTTACAACGCTGTCACATTAGAAGAAGTGGAAGCCTTAGCTAAGTACATGACTGAATTCTATCAGAAGCATGCCAACTAAAAACTTTCTATGGGGTTCTAAATTATAAAAAATATATTTTATCCTGCAATGAGTTTTGTCTCGCTCTCTCTAATGTTGACAAAACGAGAGAAAGCCAAGTAAAAAATACTTAAGATGTTATGTAGATTTTGCTGTACCATTGTTTAATCTAATCTGGCAGCGATGAAGTTATGTGCATCTCTTTCCAATGTAATATGTTAGAAAAGGATGCCTACTTTAGAGTTGTCTTTTTTTTTTATAAAGTGGCACATCAAAATCGACTTTATTTATCTAGATTTGTATCATATTCGTTAGCTGTATTAACTATCTATTTTATAAATTGTATTCTTATACATTATGTTAAGTCTAGTATGAGTAAGCATAATGCGAATATTTTTGTACGCATATCGGCAAACACTGAGTAAATTTTGAAATAAATTGTATTTTTGTTAATATTTTGTATGATTGTAATCTTTAACACAACTTTCCAGTTCGCTCCTCTCACTTCAACATTCAGTATTTTTTTTCTAATTAATTTATCTATATACAATGTCGCCCATCGGCAAGTGACCGCCCGGAAAGGGCTTATAGTACTCATCATTATGAATTATGAGTACTATAAGCCCTTTACGGGCGGTCACTGGCCTATGGGCCACCCTATATATAAAAGAACAACCTCTTTTCAAGGTTTCAACGCACAGACCAAATCGCTTATGATAGGATAATATCGATCGCTTATGATCCATCAGCTTTGGTTTCAACGCACAGGTTTTTCATGACGATTTCACCGTAGGTACTACTATATCATGAACCGCACTTGTCAAAATCGGTCAAGCCCTTCAGGCTGCAGGAGGTAATAGGAACACATACGTACACCCAAAAAACATTACCCTTTTTCTTGGGCAGTCGGGTAAAAATGCCCGTACAATGATCACGTCATCGGGTAGACATACATGAGGCTATTGAGTCATCCAGTATCATTTTATCACGTGAAATAAAGGCGTGGTCACAACATGTCAAATGTCACTGTGTTATCTGCTTACAAACATAAATATTACAAATGGAAAAACATTTTGCAACAATCGAGTTTAATTACACTATTTTATTAACAGATAAAAAAAGGACAAAACATTATAATTAAGATACAGGCTTTGCCTAGTTTGGGACCCATTAGTACCACCACAGATTATGTATATATATATTTATAATGAATAGTATCTTGGCATAACTGTTTATAGTAAATATCATAGTAAGTAGTTACCTGTGTATATGGAAATAAATAAATAAATAAATATTAAATACAATATGGTAACGAAGGGAATAATATTTTGCAACGGACGATACCTATACCCTACACCACAATTATAACCCTATCTCGTTGCGAAGTCGGCTGTCTCGATTGCAGTTACCTTTAGTTGTAGTGATTTAATATTTTGCTTCTAAATACTAAATAAAATTTTCTTTTGTTAAGCCCGTAGGAAGACGTTGGCATCCGGGATTCAGAATTTCTTGTCCGGGTGTTAACACACGTTTATTTACCTTGGTTCTCGCTGTCTCGTTCGCTATATCAAAATTTTTTTAATATAAGAATAACAGAGCAGAAATTGAAAAAAAACATTGAGGATTTATTAAATTGGAGGATTTTATTAAACAGACAAGATAAGGACAAAGATACAATTCGGTTTGTCCTAAGGTGTTTTTTTTACCTTATCTTATTGCGCTAATATGTTTTAGGTCAATAACAATAACATATAGGTACTTATGCTACTTATCTATATTGTCTACTCTTATCTATCTTCAATGTCAATTGTGTAGTGTTACTAAGGACAAAATTAAATGCTAGTGAAATATTATAGATCTTTACGCTTTACGATTTTTACCGCTGTTCTTGGAATTACTAATTTCTTACAAATACCAAGACACTACTACTGCAGTATCATAGGACTGCCTATCCTTATAAATAAATAAATAAATAAATAAATAAATATCTGGGACATTTTTGCACACACGGTCATCTGACCCCAAACTAAGCAAAGCTTGTAATATGGCTGCCAGAGACTGATATACGTACATAGATATTTTTTAAAAACATACTTATATAGATATTAACACCCAGACATAGAACAAACACAAATATTCATCACATAAATGTTTGTCCTAGATGGGAATCGAACCCACGCCCCCAAGCACAGAAGGTAGGTTCACTACCAACTGAGCCACCGGGGCAGTCAACGCCACACTACCTCGTTATCAAATGTCATAAGAGATCTTTTGATGCTGACTGGCTAGGTTTTTGACAACAAACTTACCTGATGTTAAGAAGCAATAATGAAAAAAAAAAAAGTTTCTTCCACGAACCTTATATTTGATATGTTGAGTGAAAAATGGAATGTGTTTTCCCTCTTAGATATACTACGCGATAGAACTAAACAATGATATTTCGTTCTATCGTCTATTATGTCTAAGAGGAAAAACACTTTCCATTTTTCGCTAGGTCTCCGAACGCCTATTGTATTTGAAACTAATTATTAGTCTAATAGTGAGGTAATAATAATATCTAGTATAGCATAGAACAGAATTTTGATTGCTATCCTGGATTAGATGTAATTAGTAATTATCTGATTCAAACTAGCGCGCGCTAAAGCCACCTCTTTTCATCGGCGCGCAAAAGTGTATAGCGCTATATTTTTCCCGAATTAGCCCCATAAGTGACGGTATGGTCGAGGATAGCTTGGCGTGCAATAGGTACATCTAAGCACCATCGGCACATTCAAAATTAGACAAGGTTAAAAAAAAGAGGCTGAGATAAAAGGAAAGAGGGAATTTTTGGGACATGGCAGACCCATAATATTAATTAGACAAGATGGTTGACGCCTAAAGACCAAAATAATTTCGTCTCTCTGACTGTCTGTTTGTATTATTACGACGGCTGAATAGATCTTGACGCAAGATCATAGTAGATAATCTGTCTCCAAGCGCCTATAGATGTGTTCCGTCAGCCTCATTTGAGAGCCATTGACTATTCCAGGCTAGGTGTGTTTACCCACCGTCGACTACACCGTCACTTAACATCAAGTGAGTTGTTGGTCAAACGCCTAGCCTGTTGATAATAAAAAGACACAGTGAAATAGTGCTGCGACTGTTATTGTCTCGATTGTTAGACCTACGTATTTTAAATTAAGTGGTCGTGATACTACTAGGTACGCATTTTAATTTGTTATGTTTTCAATGTCCGAAGGTTGAGATCTATTTTTGAACAATTATATTATTTCCAATGCTATAGAGGTACAGTAGAAACTCGATTATCCGGCCCTCAGTTATACGGATTCGCGATTATCCGGACTACCAATCGCATACCTACAAGTCGAATTTATGCAAGCATGAACGGCGGGTTTTGAAACGTTCGTGATTCTAATTGCGAGAGCATGCCATCCCGCTCGTACCAAGTTAGTCGTACTATGCCCGGTCCCGCTCGCACACTATCACTATCGCTTTCAGAGTTACGGGATAAGCCGCGGATCGGAACTGGCAACCCGCGCCCCGCGGTATCGCTGCCCGCGTTCCGTTATTGTTTTAGTTAGATAGCATACATCGGAAAATGATGAAGAAACCGAAAAAGGGACTTTTAGCAACTGGGCAACCGATATCTGTGGGCTTATCCCGTAACTCTGAAAGCGATAGCGAGAGTTGCGGGAGCGGGGCCGCGTATAGTGTGGTACGAGCGAGATGGCATGCTCTCGCAATCAGAATCACGAACGTTTCAAAGTTAGAGAATAATCCCGCAAGTCCTTTGCTCTGTGAATAAGCATTACTATATGCACACAATCCGCTTTGCTTCATACATTCTATTATCCGGATTTTCTTTTATCCGAATGCCTAACGACAACAATTAGTCCGGTTAATCGAGTTTCTACTGTACGTGATATAAATGTAAATCTTTTAATTGTTTTTGATTATTTACAGTTTTTTGTATACCAATCTAGTTTTATACAATATAATTATCTGATAAATGGAGGCTCGAGGCACCGCCGTCATGGTACACGGCTTTTCATACGCTACGTACCGTTTAATCTTGTACAAACTTGCACTTTTAACCGACTGCCCTAGAAGGAGGGTAATGTTTCTGGGGTGTATGTATGTTTGTTTTATGTGTTACTATATTACCTAAGTGCGGGCTATCAATAACAGTTTTTGAGTAACTGAACTAATATTAAAATGAAATCCATGAATAAATATGTATTAAAATTTATTTCATTAGAATTTTGTAAAAAAACATTACATACTGCCGTTATTATCTACTAATGTGGTAATATATTTGTGATGGAATATTCGACCACTCACGGAGGATCCTTGAGTATTTTACACTTTAAAACCACTTTCAAACTTATCCTAAGTACTGCAATACACATTTACTTTGTTATTAGTGCTATATAGTCGAGATAGTTAAGGATATGTATCGTATAAAATTCATAAATTAAATATAACGTAAATTGGAAATGTCAGCCACACTATTAAGTACCATTATTATGCATCATTCTCTTGAAAAAACATTCACACAAAACGATTCTTGCACACATACACAAACACTCTTCCAATACGCAAATTACAGTCCAGTTTATATTACAGAGTCATAAACCGATATTTTAAAACTAGGCACTTATCTAAATATAAACCTTTCTTAGTGTTAGCACTAACCTCTAACACTAAATTATACAAAAATGGAATATAAATTACTACTCAAATTAATTGTCAGCGATTAATACTAACACTATGAAATAAAATGAAGCCACAATATAAACAGTATGGGTGACCTGAACTCAGATCGAGCATCCTCAAGATTCTCTATAGTACCGATGTCCATACTTTAAATATTGTGACAGAACTTATATAAATATACAAAATACTACTTCTTATTTACATGATAAAACTTTGCTATTTTCTTGGAATGTAAGATTTAACGTCCTTTTTGATATGGCAGTGGTTGCCTTAAAATACTTGAGCATTTTGTTCGTCATTTCATTTATGATGGGACATCAACACAATCACTGTTTCTTATAGTCTATTGAAAAAAGGTTTTTCGATGAATCATTCATTATCGGAGATGTCATTCATAAATTTCATTCATCGTTCAATAGTTCTCTACTCACAATGTAAATATATTTCGAAAGGTACTTAAAAAATATACATATTTGGTTAGGGCTGTAACCTTAAACAGTGAGTGTGTTAATACACATTTAAAGTTATAAAACTAAATACTTAGTAAAGCTAAAAGAATACAAAAATTATACATCGTAAGTACATCTGCTCTCGGGTTTTCGCACCTTGGAAATATAAAAAAAATCTTATCCGATCTTAATTTTTCTTCATTGTGATAGAGGTACACGATTTGATCACTAATATTTGTAGCAAATAAACTTATGCTACTTACAGGTAGTTTAAAATTTGATTAGAATGGTTATTATTTAAAAGTCGAGATTTCACGAGCAAGTTATTGTTAATTTGTTCTTAGTTTTGAGTTTTTCTTGTGAGGGAATTAAAAAAAATAGGGCCAGAAAAACGGTTAACAATACATTTGAAAAAATAGCGCAATCAGATATTTTGTAGATTACTAAAATTTTAATCGGCATAAGTTTTCTTACTGTTTTTATAAAAGGCACGCCGAGAAGTCGATACTAGTTAATTAGTATTATGTAAAGTTGACCAGAATTCGACATAACGCAGTCCTATTACGCTTACTGACCTTCGCTGTCGCTGTCACTCTTATCTGAAAACAAATAAATATGCTATTTAATAAACATACAATACGTTGTTGAGCAATGTTTCATCATACACTAAGTGGTACGTAGTATTTTCAATGTAAGAATTAGAAATAACAACGTAATAGACTAGGGTTTTCATATTAATAGCGTGTCTTGAAAACTGATGCTGTGGCGCATGAACTATAATTTGCTGTAATATACGTTATATAGGCGATTAATGCACTGCACCCATCTGCACTAAACTTTGACAGCTCTTAAGTACTCTCTAGGACAACAAAACAACAAAACAAAACAACAATAACAATGCAAAATACGTTACTAAATGTTAGGTTACCTAAATGCGTAAGACATGTCCTTTCTTTTGACACGTTTAAGTCCGACTTAGTTTACGTGATGCTTAGCTCAGTTTTATCCTTTTTGACTTTAGTGCAGACGGGCACAAGATACACAAATTGGGTTTGTGGGTAAGCGAGTATCTTGCTTGATTCGCCATTTAGTCGTACAAAGCCGAAACTCATCAACGAACAACTCATCAATGTGAACAACTTTTTCTAAATTGTGAAATACGAATAAACTGTTCTATAAAAAAGCCATTATTAGCTTTCGATGATATGGATAGAACAGCTGTTCCAGTGATTTCGTGGTTGAGTTGATCCACTTTGTTCTCATGTTAGAAGCTCTTCATAATGATGTGTACCTACAACGATGATGAAGATGAATGATGTGTACTCGTCTTCAAAACCTAATCCTGTATTATATATGGGTATTAAAGTAAAATTAAATCAAAGCCATTTTAAGCAGTTAGTCAACTCAGCTAAAATTGCAAGCAGTAAAAGCGGCCGAAGCGGTGATCAAAGCTGCGTAACTTATTTTCTGTGACAGTTATAAAACTTAATTTTTAACGAGTTTCTTCAAATTGCCAAAGATTTACCTTAGCTGTAGGCAGTTGATCGTCAGGTAACTCGTTAAAACAATCAAGTTATAGCGTGCAACTAAACTAGGTGCTAAACGAATACTGACCTTTCTTACCCGGGTACGCATGCCTCTTCAATCTGTCATAGAGGTCGTCCTTAGTCCCGTATATACTCGCGTTTGACCGCGCTAAGCTGTTCATTTTCCCATTCATGCCGTTGTGTAAACTCTCTTTCATGTATGTCTCGTTGTAGAAGTTTGGCATTTCCCAGCCGTCTTCTTCGTCGTCGTAGTAGTGTGCGTAAGTGGAGTGGTGGGATGGTGCGATGGATTCTGCGTAAGGTGTATGCGCTCCGTAGTAGAAGTTGACTTGCGAGCCGTTCTGGTCGATGGCTGGTGTCAAGGTCTTCTTTGGTTCCTTCTTCTTTGTTGATCTGTTGATAGAACAAAAGATCTGAGCTAGTAATACCTTTTGCCAGTACCACGTAATCGACGCCAAGTTTCCTTTGATCCTCTGAGGATCGGTAAGGATCGGTATCCACGAAAAGCTGCGAGATTGGAGCTGGGTTCAGAGGTATTTGTTTTATCTCCTTAGTGAGACATACAAAAATCGTCAATAGTTCAAATGTGTACAACGGCATCCGGGTTTCTATAAAACTCCGACTATCAAATACAATCTATACATATAATAAAACTGTAGCCGAGCTAAATCTGTACATTACATATTTTTTTGAAAATGTTGCCTGTGGGGAATTACATAAGGGATATAGATGCCAAAACAGTTTTTTTTTGTCTGTCTGTCTGTCATCTGTCATCCACATGATCACCGGCGTGGCATTTATTTGTGCACGCTCCAGAAAATGTAACTAACAACATTGTTTACAGAGAAGCTCCGTAAACAATATTGTTATAGTTGAATTTTAATGCAATATCCAGCGACTCCGTCTGCAGAGGCAGAGGCGGCTTATTAAAAAAATCACGCAAACGAAGTTGTACGAACTAGTATATAACTAAAATTGAAATTGTTTTGATCGAGGATTGAAAGCTTACACCTGCGGTACTTTCGTCGCCATATCTTACCTTGCACAAATCATCCATACTAGCAGGACCAGGAATATGATAAAGATGACTCCCCCAGCCACACCGCTGGCTATGTACGCGAACTCGCTCTTCTCCCGGCATTGCCTTCCAGTAAATGAGCCGGTACACCTGCATGACGGCTCGCCGCGGTTGTCCTTGACGCATTCACCCCCGTTGTCGCAGAAGTTAAGACATACATCTGGAATTTTAGTTTTTTGAGATTTCTGCCTTTAAAGCAGACTTCCAAAAAATTCAGTCCATTTGACAACCTCTTCTTTTTTTTTGAGTAGTCGGTTAAAAAAAAGGAGGAGGTTTTCAAGTCAACTGAATTTTTTTATTATATTTTTTTATGTTTGTTACTTTAGAACTTCGTCATTTATAAATTGATTTGGATTTTTTATTTTATTTGGAAGGATATACTTCCAGATTGGTCCCATTTTTATCAAAATCCAGTTCTGATAAAGGATCCATGAAGAGATGAGAGGACTCCTTAAATATTATATAGGCATACACATAGCGGTTTTGGTATTTTGATCAAGTCAAGCATTTGCATTCAGAAAGTATCATTTGGTGAAGTGGAACTGATGAAGCAGACCACAGATTACTACCGGAACTCCACAGTGATAAGCCAAGTGTACGACATAAGTTATCCTTACCAGCTGGGCTAGCATGCGCACCTCGACAAAATTTTCTCTACTTTTCATGTCGTGAAAAATGAGACGAACGTATACATAACCGTAGCCGTGTTCTGTTCTTGCATATCAAAAATATTTTGTCGCGGCGCGCATGCTAGCCCTGCTGGTAAGTATAACTTATGTCGTTCCCTTAGCTTATCACTGTGGAGTTCCGGTAGCAATCTGTGGCCTTCTTCATCAGTCCCACTTTACCAAATGATACTTTCTGAATACAAATGCCTACCTAAATCTAACATAGCGTGATCTAGTCTAGAATTACGTTCTTAAACTATCTTTGAGGATTCCGAAATAGGTTCTATTTTAGGAACTTCTTAACTTTTGAGGCATTGAACTTACCAACACAAACTTTCCCGGTGCCGTTGAAGCCTGGCTTGCACTGACACTTGAATTCGCTGGTCTCTGGTATGAGCAGACAGTACGCGTTCACGTCACAGTGCATCTCGGGGCCGCTCATTTCGCATGGGTTCGTGCAGTCCGACTCCGAGGTCTATGGGTAAGTTACAATGGATATTACTTGCAAAGTTAGTAGAATCACAGTAATATTATAAATGCAAAAGTTTGTGTGTAAGTATGTAAATATGTAAGTATGGAAGTGTTTTTTTCCCGTTCAACTCTGTAACGGCTGAACGGATTTGAATGAAATTTGGTATGGAGGTAGCCTATATACATTGGATTAACACATAGGCTTTTTGTCCCGAATCATTTTACGGTTCCTGTAGGATAGCGGGTGAAACCGCGGGGCACAGCTAGTTATTACATATATTTGTGTATGAGACAAGCTATATTCGTTACGGCGAGACAGTTAGGTCCTTAGTGTCACTGGGGACAAATTAAAGGTATATAATGGTTGCTGTGAGAAATCCATGTGTTCTCCCTCTAATAGAGTCACAACTAAAACACTACTGAACAAAGGCCTTCCCCTACACAAAAGGGGGAGGGGGATGCCATTATCCCCACGCTTGGCAGGCGGTTTGGGAATCGCTTAATAAGAGTCGTTTATTATCGAAAATGAGTAAACTCTTTTAAAACTTACAGCGCCAGGATCCCTTGTGCTCGTGTTGATCGGGCAAGGGATGCAGATGGTCTGTTGAGCCTCCGACTGGTACGTTCCCTTCCTACACTGGACGCAAGTGTTCATAGTTACGTTGAGGTATTGACCTGAAATTTAAAGTGTTATTTAAGTAGTCAGATTTTGATCACAAATTAGGTACATGCGGCTTTTAACCTTGAACCTGACGGTGTATCTCGGCAGACAATTTTTTTTTTTTGGTCTTTTGGCAAATTGTTTGGAAAATTGGCAAATTCCTCATTATTAATAGATGACTTTTTTAAATAACTGTTGGTTAAAAAGGTGGTTGAACATTTTGACGTAATTTGTTATAAAAATTATATACTTATGTTATAAGGTAAAGAAAAGGTTCTTTTTCAAAATGCCCACATGGTAATTTTTGACTTACCGGGTGTACAAACAGGTAACGTGCACTGGTCGGCGGAGGCCGCGCCGTCCTGCGGCGTGGTGGTGCCGGGCGGGCACGCCGCGCACGCCGCGCCAGCGCCGTTGGCGCGCCACGTGCCTCTGGGGCAGGGCTCGCAACCGCCGTCGCTGCTCAGCTGTTCACCTGGAAATAGCGTTACAAACGTGTTATAGAGGGGTAAGAGGAGTCATAAGTAATGCGAAAAAAGATTGCCTAAAAATGTAATCAGAAGTGGGATTAAGTGAATCTGCTTTTTTTTTGTACTTCAATGTTCGACTACAACGACGTACAACAAAAGATAAGGTGGCAAGATGTAGTATATGACATGTAAATATCGGGTTTCGAAGACCATATTGGGGATACACCGAAGCTCGACCACTATGTGGGATACTATGTGGGATAGTCTGGAAGAGAAAGAGGCAATTTTTTCTAGGTTTGTGAGCATATTTATTCCAGTCATACTTTAATGTTCTCGAAAGATTCAAGAAAGAGCATCAGGTACCTGAAGGACAATCGTCTCTGCATTCAGCAGCGGATACGGCTTCAGTAGCGCGTGTGGTCTGGCCCCTCGGGCAAGCGATGCAAGTGAATGCACCTTCGCGAGGCTGGAAGGATCCGTGGCCGCACGGCCGGCACAGTTCCGCTTCCGCGTCGTAGTATTTACCGGCAGCACATCGCTCTAGAAAGGAAACGAAAATTAGTTTTGCACAAAAATTATGCGGATTCTCCCTGTGTACGTCACTAGCAGATAATTTGCGGCACATGAATTTCATGTCTTTATTTTTTGTTAGTTTCAGTCGTCTGGCAGCAGCTTGATTGTTCAGGGAGTAGTTAAACTAGTTAACCATTGAATTATCAAAATCCTACTCACAGAACCATCAACCTCCATTCGCCAACAATGAAAATTAGTAGCGATATCAATGACGTCACCGATCTTGACCACATGACCATCGCTATGTGCTCTTCGATATTTTTCCCGGATCCAAGACGATAACTAAAAGACACTTGATTATACCTTTACAATCAGCTGCGCTCCTAGCTCCAGTAGCCTGGGTAACACCAGGCTGTCCAGCAATAGCCGGGCATGGCTGGCATTGCAGCTGTCCTGCTTCAGATTGGTAGGAACCGGCCGGGCAAGGCTTGCACGAGTCGCTGGCTGACTCGAGGAATGTTCCGACTGAGCAGGCCACTGTAAAATGCAAAGTACTGGTTATTGTTGTTTCCTCTTATTTTTGAGATGAGATTTGAACCTCAAGGTTCACGCGTTACTACACCTACTGTTGAGAAGTATAGCTATTATTTATATCTGGGTCGAGCTTATAATACCGATGAGCAGTTTTTTTTGTGTAACTAATTTCCGAGACGAGCAAGTCAGGTGGTAAGCAGCATTGCCAGGTGGTAAGCAGATTGAATCAAGAAGGATCTATACAACATTAAACAGCAGCTGTTACATTGGATTTGGTATCGAAAAGATAATTAAAGAATAATGTCGCAAGAATATTGAAGGGTAGGATTTCTAGACATTCGTTTTACGAGAGTTCTTCAACTTACCACAATCAGGCGCCATAACGACCTGTCCCATAGGGCAGGCGTAGTCTGAAACCAGTTCCAAACTGGCCGGGTCTGGAACTGTATTCGGAAGGATGTTTCGCACGTCGAATTGTTCGTCTTCGAGAATCAGTTTCTCCAGTAATCTCTGAACGGACGACCTCTCATTGTTGCCGTTGTGGATTACTGGGTCGCTAAAATGGGAAAAGAAAATTACAAAAATGTTTTTTGGATGTCGATGATTCACAATATTGATGATGTTATAGTGGTTATATAGGCAAATTGATGAAATGTACAAAAAGTTTCCACGAAAATCAAATTTTTTTTTTTTTTTAATATATTTATTTTACTTTGAGCAAAAAAAATAATTTCAATAGCTGAAATAAAAAGCATACAAAAGACGAAGTGTCGAAAGTGTAGAAGCGTTACTAGCATGCAAACAACTCACTTGATGGCTGGGAAAGAGATCTCCACATTGTAAGTATCACCAGCTTGTCGCCCCTCCCTACTGCTTCGAATCCTAAGTGCGAAAAATACATGCAGTGAAGGACCATGCTTGCATCGTCTTAGCTAAGTGCAAAATAATCTCTTATCTATAGTTTTTAACTCACAGCTGTGCTAACTATTGCTTTACAATTTTACACATGCCAATGTGCTCCACGAGGTACTTATAATTCATTTTACTACTCCAACACCATTCCACATATTTTTATAATAATTGATCAACATCGGACGCGACAAATTTCTCTATGGTTCTTGTGTAAAGTGTGCAATGTGAGAGTAAATACAATTTGCTGTGAGTAAGTAAAATTATTATGTTTAAGAAGAACCCGTTATTTCATACGCCGTATTCAGTCTCCGGCATCCGATGCTATTTTTTAACAGTTTCTTGATTTGAAATACCTTGTCTGAATGCCTACTATATACGCAAACGGTAGTACTTACTCATCAACAGGAATGATAGCATCCAGAACATAAGTATCATCAGCAGTCAGCGCAGGAGGGCTGGATACTTCTCTGGTTTGCCTGACATTGGCACGGTGGTCGCATTTTACGTTAATGTCGAGTTCCTTGCACTCTCGAGTACCTGTTAAAAAATATAACGATATATCTAATGGGGCATGTCTCAAATTTTAAGTACATTCGAAAACGAGCCAAAAAAACGTCTGTGTTTGCAGCCCAGCTTATTTTTTGATATTATGTATAGAATACTCGACAAGATATACCCAAAATAATTTACCGTCAACAGCGTAAGAGCAGAAGTTCCAATCCCTGTTGAGCTGGTTGATGGCACTGCGGACCTTTTGACGGAGCACAGCTTGCCCAGCGTCATTGCAAAGAACGGAGCTTGGGAACAGCATGGAAATTTTAAAGACGCGCTGTGCAGGTGAAGCCGCTGGAAATAAAAATAATAAGGTTTAAATGAAGGATTATTTTATGTGAGGACACAACACCAGGTCATTTAAAAATTCTTACGTGAGCAGGCTGGGTAGGTTAAGGGTAAACTTGGGTCGATAGTTGGTCGCCAGAAGCCTTCAGCGCCGCATGTGTAGAATGGAGGCACATTCTGTGAGAATCGAAGACCGTCGCGACAAGCTATCTCGCAGACCTTGAATTGACCGCCAGCACCCCAGTCGCGACATGATTGATAACCGCCCAAGGGGTCGGAAAGTGGTGGACAGAATTCCGCTGTAATGAGATATGAAATTGATTATTTTTATAAAAGGTTTTCAACTTTAACTAAAGAACTAAAAATAAGACAAAGAAATCATATCACTTACATAGCACAGTAGCCTTGAAAGTGCAAGTAGCTGCGTTACCAGCAGCATCGTATGCGATATAAGCGATGTCATACGCTCCCAAAGCGAGGTTCTGACCAGGTTTATGTCCGGATTTTTCGACCACTTTAGCTACTCCTACATTGTCACTGAATACAGGGGCATCCCAGTTCACAATGGATGATCCGTTTTTGGTAATAACCCATAAATCACCGGGACAGCGATCTACTCGCGGTGGTTCTTTGTCTACTTGCAGTTGTTGACACTTGGGACCACCATAGCCATTGGGACAGACTCGTTGACCACAATGCGAAGGTACTATTCTTTCAACTCCGCCAATCAAGTCTTCGTATCCTGCCCAAGTAAGGATCAATCCGGTGTACAATACAGGCTCGGTTCTGCAGTCGCGGACTTGTTTCTGAATATCGTTCGTAACGTCAAGAGCTCGGTTCCATATTTGTACTTTGGTGAGATGACCTTGGAAGCCAGACTCTGTGTAAGCCTTGGGGTTGTCGGATTGAGGCTTACCCAATGTTACCCAAACACTGGAAGAAAATGTTAGTGTTAGCACAACTTCGTTTAGAAATATAACTACGTTTATAATACTAGATTTTGTGCTTACTATTTTGGTAGTGTTCGTCCGCTTCCATAACCTTCAATCTTGCTGGCAATCAAACCTTCAGCAATGAGTGTTAGTTCGCCTCCATTGGTACCATCCCAAACCAAAGCAACATGATGCCATTGTCCATCATTAACTGTAGCGAATTCTCCGAAGCTTAGGTAAACATCTTGGAGTTCAGAAAACAGAGAAACTTGAACTCCATTCGAGTGCATTTGAATGATTTGTCTTCTGTTTAAAGCAATGTGAGAGTTGCTGTAAAAAAAAAGTTTTTTTAAAATTCATGAATGTAAAAGAGAGAGAGGAAGTGTACATATTTCAAAACAGAAGGGACACATACCTAACGCTGTAAGCGGTGAAGAACACGCCACCCTCATCCTGTTGTGTGTACTGTACCCACATGGCAATAGTCAAACTATCTGCGGATGTAGTATCGAAAGGCACAACTTGAGCAGCACTCGAACGCATAGGGTCACTGAAGTAGAGGTCGTAATCGACACTGATTGCTGAAAATAAATTAAAATCACGTATAAATAAAGCTATCTCTTTCTGGCTATGCCCTATTTGTCTTTTGCTACTCGCTCATATTAGAATTAAATTAAATAGTTCACTTAAAATATGGCTTAATATTATAAAGCAAAAATAATGAAGTGATTCTTACTTTTTCTGCAGTCGTCTCCTGTGAGGTTGAATGGACATTGACAGTAGAATCTCCCTGGAAGGTCTATGCAGGTAGCTGATGGCGGGCACGAGTTCTCTTTGCAGTCAATAATATCTTCGTCGCAGTTCTTTCCTTTGAAACCAGGAGCACAAGTGCAGGAATAATCTTCGCCTTCGTCGATGCAAGTGGCACCATTTTGACATAATCGAGCTTCGCAAGCATCGAACTCGTATTGACATCCAATACCGGTGTAATCTGGTGAGCATGTACAGTTAAGACCAGAACCGAAGTCTTGGCATTTTCCACCGTGCATGCATGGGCTTCCGATGCATCTTTCAGGAGCTGTTTCACATTGCTTGCCATCGGTGCCGCTTGGACATCTGAAAAAAATCTTTACCTTTAGACATAGGTACACAAAAAACCTACTTATACTAAATTCTCCCAACTAAAAAACTAACTACACACTAAAATAGAAATATCTGTAGCAGGAGTATCAGCATTCTTCTCGCTATTATTGTCTTTTTCATTACAACCTAATGCCTCTCCGATTTAGACCATCAAACAGTACAATTTAATTGAAGAGACAATTTAATGACTGTTAAAAATTCTGTATCTTGCGTTCTGGTTTGATGTGTCCTAGTTTGATGTGCGTGGTTCTGATGTCTGTGTGATATTGGCCAAATTAAATGAATCAACTTACACGCAGAAGAAGTCTTGGAAGAGGTCGATACACTTAGCGTTATTTTGACATGGCGTATTCATACAATTTCCTATATCCCGTTCGCAACGTTTCCCTGTCCAGCCAGGTTGGCAAACACATTTGTAGTCTCCTATTTCATCTTTGCACGAGCCACCGTTGAAACAGGGGTCAGAAGCACAGTCATCAATATTTGTTTCACAAGCTTCTCCTGTAAAGCCTTCACGGCAGCCGCATTGGAATTTGTTATCTTGGTCAATGCAGCTTTCAGTTCCAATAGCATTGCATGGTTCATTCAAGCATTCATCTATTGCTGTTTCACACTGCTGTCCTACAAATCCTGGTCGGCATTTGCAGATAAATCCGTCAATTTGATCGACACAAGTGGCACCATTAGTGCAAGGATCTGAAGCACAGTCATCAATTGTGTGTTGGCATCTCTTGCCTGTATAACCAGCTTCGCAGTTGCAGGTGAAGTCATCAATACCATCGTTACATTGACCTCCATTTTCACATGGTGAAATTACACATTCGTTGATATTGATGTCGCAAGATGGTCCACTCCAGCCAGGGTCACAAACGCACTGGTGTAGGAATAGTTTATCTACGCAAACCCCGTGTTTGCATGGTTCATTTGAGCATAGATCTATCTTTTCGTGGCAACGCTTTCCTGTGAATCCAGGTGGACACGCGCAACTGAAGTCGTTTACTAGATCAGTACAAGGTGCGCCTAAAAGACATGGTTTCTCAATGCAATCGTCTGTGTTGGTTTCGCAAAGCTGACCCTCCCACCCTGGCAAACATTCGCACTTAAATCGGCCTTGCTGTAAAGCCATGCAAGAGGCTCCATTCGTGCATGGGTTTCCGTTTGCAGTGCAAGGATCAATCTGAAAAAAATATTGACATTATTTATAGGTACCTAAGATAATTTAAAAAAAAGGGTAGGGTTTATCTATCTGTAACTAATTATCAAATCATGTCCCAGCCATTATTAAATATAGCTACATACCGTAACGTCGCAGTCGATGCCAGTGTACCCGGATCTGCATAGACAGGTAAAGTTATTGTATCCAGGTTCATCTTTGCACATTGCCCTCTCAGGGCATGTATCATTTCTACAGTCAGATCGTTCTTCTTGACAATTTATGCCACCATATCCAGTGGGACATGAGCAACGGTATCCTTGAGGAAGGTCAGTACAAGTACCACCATTGTAACAAGGCTGGCTTGCGCACTCGTCGATGTCAATTTCACATCTACGGCCCGAAAAACCGGCTGGACAGTAACATTGGACGCCATGGCCCTTAGGAACACACAAGCCACCATGTTGACAAGCGCTGTTTGAACATTCGACAGGAATACATTCTTCCAATCCAGTGGCTCCTGTACCAACAGTCTTCATATTTGTTGGACATTCGCTACAGCTTGTCTGACCGATCAAATTTTGGTAGAAGTTTCTTGGACATTGAGAGCACGGTGCCAGTCCAGTCGGTGAATAAGTTCCAGCAGCGCATTTAGCTCTACACCTGTCTCTACCAGGAGCAGCCGGCTGATAAGTAAAGGTATTAACCGGACAAGCTTGGCAATCTTTGAAACCTCCGACAGGTGGTTCGCCAGTGTAGCTATTTCTGGGACATTCCAAGCAAGGAACCAATCCGGTGGGAGAGTATGTACCATAACCGCAGACTGGTACACAATCAGTTAGATCTTTAGAACCTTCTTCTCTTGTGAATGTTCCTGAAGGGCATTTGAGGCATGAACCTTGTCGTGCTTGATCTTGGAAATATCCTCGAGGACACATAGTACATGCTTTTTGTTTCTCTCCAGCAAAAGTACCAGCAGGACAATGCACTGAAATTGGAAAAAAAAAACAGTTACAAAACCTATTTACACTAAAACATGAGCGATTGATATTTAGATGGATAGGTACTTACAGCATCTAGGGACGTCATTAGTGTCCATGTTTAGTACTTCACCGGTAGTACACGTAAAACCTCTTGATATTGAGCTCTTGATAGCTCTTAGTGGCGGACATTGATTGCCAATCGATGAAACATTTAGTACAGGTTCGATCAGAGCGCTGGCATATGGCACCGAAAGGTCGAAAATAAGATTCAAATTGGTTCCACAAAGTTCATACAATTGTGTTTGCCTGATCGCTGGTGTGATCGACAAGACGAAGTCCATTTTGACCACATTCTCGTCAAGGAGCGTTGGCATTACTTTAATGAAGGTTACGTTCACATTAACGTTGATTGCAGAACAACGTTGTGATAATCTCTCGTTGAGAATGTTGTCGTACTGAGCGAGTAGATCCTTGTATTGAGGCAAGCAAGCGTTAGAGACAGCTCCGAGTGCGCGGTATTGGACACTGGCTACAACGTGGTACGCAGCTTGTTGCGTGTCTGAAATAAGAGACACAATAAATTCATGTCATCAATTGTGATATGGCATAGTTTTTTTAAACTACAATTTAACAATTTACAATGTGACAGTCACATTTCGGGTTCGTAAAGATTGGACACTTACTTTCTGAGACACAATCAGGCACAACAGCAGTGGGTGTCCATGCTCGTTTATTTTCACATATGAACGTTTTGACTGGTTCTCCATCGGTGAATCTGAAGCCAGGGCTACAGGTTGCAATACACTGAATACCACGGTCTCCAGGCAGGCAGTTCAGAGCACCGTGTGCTGGTGGCATCAATTCCCAATCAACACAGGGCGTAGCTTGAACAGATACCTAAAACAATCAGATCGTTTTATTAATTTTATTTTGATTCATTTACTCAGTAAGTTTTATCTATAATAATTATTCATACTGACTTGGAAGTTACACTGAGCTCTGTTGCCGTACTTATCAGATGCAATAACGGTCACGTTTTCGTATCCCCTAATAGGGATAACAGCTCTTTCGGGTATAAACTTTAAGAATACTTCTCCTGAAGCATCAGTCGCATTTATTCTTCTTCTCGTGTCATTGAAGTTCACTGCGTAACTGTCTTGTTTGTCCACTAACTCAATGACGTAACTCTGTGGGCAGCTTAGTTTCGGTGGGGTATAATCAGGTACTGTAATGTTAACTTCACAGATAGCCACGTTTCCGTCAAAATCGAATGCAACGTAACGCACAACCATGTTGTGGAATACTTGTAGTGGTGTTTTGAAATGCTGAGGTGTTACTTCCAATCTTGCAATAGCACCAGAATTGTCAGTAGCTGTTGGTTCAGTAAAGTTTACAGGCAGTAAACCGCCATTTACATCAGTTTGCACTACAATTGGTTGTTGAGGACAATTTTGGAATACCGGTGGCTCGTTGTCTGAAAAAAGATTTTTATACTAATTTTAATAAATTAATTAAGGGGCTATTGATTAAAAGATTTTGATATAGCTATTTTAGTAAAAATGAATAAAAGGCTTTAGGAAGCAATCGAAGTTAAGCATTAGGTAGGTAACATAAAATGCCATTTAATATCACTCGTATTTTAAACTTACCAACACATGGAGAATATCCATAATCGTATCCTAGCAAGGGCTCAGATGCTGGTTCATCACATCCCATCAGTTCAAACTTTAGACACGCGTTGTCCATAAAGCTGACAATACCCAAGATAACAAATCTAGCTTGTACGTATTTGGGCAAAGTTATCATCGCTAGTTCGCCATAGTTTCCAGGATCTCTCATTGTTAGATTGAAGTTGGGGAAGTAAACAACGTAATTTTCGTTTTCAGCTTGTTTGTAGAAAAATCTGATTTCTGTTGGGCGTCCCACGATGTCTGAAGTAACGACACCTTTTACTAAGATAGCCTTGACTCTGTATACTTTGCCGAGATCAACACTCACGTAGGTAAATGCTTCTTGTTTGCCACACCACCCTGTCACTGAATTAAGCCTGATATTTTTGGCTTCATAATTTGGTCTTTCTGATGTAGCGTTGATAGCAGAATCAGGGATTCTTCCTGACGCCAATCCCAGAGGTCTAATGACTTTACATTCAGGTTCGCGCATACATGTAATCGGTCGAGGATTTATAAGAATGTAGCCAGGTCTTGAACAACCAAATAGCACTTCAGATCCTTGTTCATAACTTCTTGCAATTTGATAGCCATCAGCTGGCCTGCCGGGATCTTCACATACTGGACCTTCACATCTCAAATCTCCAAAGTCCCAGATTCCGTTTGCTTGACATCTTACAACGTTGTCATGTTTGCTTGTTTCTCCTGCGAGTCTAAAAGTATTTTGGCACCCGAAAAAGAATGAGCTCTGATATCTCGTGTCAAGATATTGACCATACTCTGCACCAGGTGTAGGCATTGGCACACCACAATCTTTTCTAGGACACTGTGGTTGAGCTCCAGAAAGCCAATAGTCAGGTAGGCCCTGTAAAATAATAAACCATTTATGTTTTACCTAAGCATGCTTTTTAGATTATTTATCAATTGATGTAATAACTATTATTTTTCTTACCGGCTTAGGATCGTAAACGCACTGTCGGAAAGATGATGTAAGAGTGTTCCTCAGATGTCTTCCTGCCGAAGTGCAAGTAATTGTAACGTTGTCTCTGTATGGCACTAAAACACTTTCAGGATCTTCTCTTATCACTCGCAGGCCATCGTTTTTGTCATCAGATAATGTTACACAACGAGCATCTACAAAATAAAATGTCAAATATGAAAGAAACATACTCTAAACTTGACTTAAAACTGGCTTAATAGAATCTGGGACAAAACATACATTGGCATTCAGGTGCAGTTCCATTCCAAGTGCCACTTGACGTACAAAGTAAGGAAGAGTATCCAGACATGACGAATCCAAATTCACACTGGAACTGAACAATATCTCCGAAGTGGTAAGCGTTCTTAGTTGAAAGCAGTTTTCCATTTTCAGGAGAAGCAAGAGGTGGGCACATGACAGGAACGCAGGATTTGTTCTTTTGGTAAGTGTCACCATCGCGATCACCAGTTTCGGACAACTCGATAGCGAAACCAGCAGTGCCGTTAGATGAGTATAATTCGTAGCCAATGTTGCAGGCACATGAGAAGTTTCCAGGTGTGTTGATGCATTTTTGATCACATCCGCCGTTATTTTCATTGCACTCGTTGATGTCGGAACAGTCTAATCTGGCACATCCCATGATCTCAACTTTCAGACATGGAGCAGCAACGTAGTCCTGAATCTTGAACTTCACGTACTGTGCTTCAATTGGCATGGGCAAATTTAGAACCGACAGAGTTGGCTCTAAGATGCGGAATTCGACAGCTGTGCCGTCAGGGTTAGTGTAATCTTTGAAGACGTCAGTTAAGTCGTTTGTATATTGTATTCTTATCGCTGAAGTGAAGGCAATGTTACCATCTGCTCGCATTACACTCATTGTTCTGAATCCTCTGATTATGGTTGGTGCTCTTAAATCTATCAGAACCCAGTTAGCCCCAGCTTCCAAATTGTTACCACACCAACCTCCGCCATTGTTCAATCGCACCATCTGGAATAGATTAAATATATTATGTAAGTAGTGCTTGACCTTTAAAACCCTTTATTACATAGGACGGGGTGATCAACAATTCACACTTGTGTCCACACTTACTCCTTTGTAATATCCTGGTTCTGGAGTAGATGTTGTAATAGATTCGTCAGGAATTGCTCCATTGATCAATCCCAAGTCGCCAACTGGCCTGCAGTCTAAATTAGGTGCGAAGCCGGGCTTGCAAGGACAAGAGAAACCACCCTGAGTATTTTTGCATTCTGTTGACGCACCATCACATTGGCTGCTTATGCACTCGTTTATATCTTCACAAGTAGGAGCAGGATCAAATTCTTGGTTAGTGCCACATCTCAGTATGCTAGGGCCATTTAGTTTATATCCTGAAATGAATTTAGAATATTTTTCAAACACAGTTCATAATTTTACTATAAAAAACTGACGTGGTTTTGACACATTTTGTTTTGATAAAACGGGAAGAAAGGCAAGACGAGGTCGCGCGCGTGTTCCGCTTATAGAATTCCTTGATGAAGGTCACCGAATATGATCGAAAGTATAGTCGGAATAACAGACTCAATTAAACTAGATTATTCCCGTTTTAAGTAAACAAAGCAATTCATAATCGTTTAAAATTAATGGAAATTGTTTTCTCACAACAGTATTTTATACCTTTGAAACATTGAACACGAGCTTCGTCTCCGTACATGTAGATTCGTGTCTGGTCTACAATAAATCCATTCTTAATTTCGGGGAACTTTGGACATAGAGCTTTAGTGCAGGATGGGACATCTCCAGACCAGGTACCATTACTCATACAGAGAAGTACTGGTTGGCCAGATCTAACGTATCCAGGCTCACATTCGTATCGGACAATAGTACCGTAGCTTCGGCCTCCTCCGTTCAAGATGGTAACATTTGCGTGCGGAACGTCGGGAAGAGCAACACATTGCGAAGCTAAAATAAGATTTAAAAATTAGCATTTGTTTTTTTAATGTATATATTTCTTCTTTTTTATCGTCTTAGATTTGCTTACCCAAACAAGTCGGTGTCCTTTCCCATCGGCCATCGGATAAGCATGATATTCTTTCAATCGGTTGTCCAGTTGGAAAAGCAAAACCAGCGTAACATTGGTAGGTAGCGACACCACGGTAAGTCACGTTTGTCGAACCAATTGAGAAACCGTTGTCAATTTGTGGCACTGGCCCACAATAAACCTCTATAAAAAACAAGAAGACATTCGAAAAAGAACTCAATCACTTGGTAAATATAGTATCAAATATGTAATACGGAGAATTATGCGTTTCTAAGTTATGGGTGATGCAAATATTATAATTTATTTTAAATTTATAGTTTTTTCTGTACCTTGACAACTGGGAATGTATGTAGTCGACCATTTTCCTCCGTCTTCACAGGTTGTGGTGATGCGTGATTTCCCCGTAGCGAATTCTTGGCCGATAGGGCACGAGAACGTTACAAAAGTTCCAAAAGCGGTATCTCTGCTCGATGCTAAAGCCCCTAAGCCTGACTTCAATGGCGGGCAGTCTGAAAAATGTGTAGCCGTTGAAACCAGATCCAAACAGGAAAAATAATGTTTGTGTATAAGTTTAATAATAATGCATTAATATTAGTTATGTAGTATAATATCTTACCTGCCGAAAACGTCGCCTTCCAGCCTTGTCCATTATGTAATGCATCAGACACGAACCGTATTAGCATCTCGCCACTGGATGCGGTCAATGTAATCCTTGGCTTAACTGTGAATCCATTTTCAGAATGTAATCTCAGGCCGTTAGTGCTTGCTCCGTCAAATACTTGAACAACATCTGAAGGATGAATGATGAACTCGTCGAATTTGAGAGACAGAGGTCCTCCATTGGGGTTCTTTATTCTGTACAAACACTCCTGGTTATTGGGATATTTCGCCAATCCATAAGCAGGTGATGTAAATGTGCCATTTGGGGCAATGATAGTTGCTCTGCAACCCTGTGAGTATCTCATATTGAAACCCTTCTTCGAATCACCTAGGCTAGTTCGGAAGTACATGTAGAGATGGTTTGTCGTTGAAATCACAACTTTTTCGTTTTCTTCACCTGGACCCGTAAGCCTAGCAAGAACTGGACTAGATGGAGAGTTTCCATCTTTGATAACAATATAATCTCTGTTCATTCCTAGTTCTAAGTCTTCGATTTCCAGTGAAACGATTCTGCCTGGTTGAGCTTCAATAATATACATGCATTCTAAACCACCGGGATAGCCGTTGGGATAGCCTGGTGAAGTCAGGACTTGACCTTGTGGAGTTGCTCTCAAGATTCCGCCACAATTTGAGGATTCGGTTTTCCATGCAGCACGGAAACCTTTTCTTTCCACTGACCCATCAGTACTGAACTTGATAATCATGAAGTTCGATGCAGAAACGAAGGTCTTATTCGATAAGTCTTGTTTTCCAGACAGTGTCGCTAGATTAACAGATTTATCTTCGGTTCTGCCGCCGACCAAAATCTGAACAGTGTCGAAAGACTTTTCAGTTTCAAAATCTTGGAACTGTAAGACGATATTTTGACCTTGTGGCCCTTCAAGAGTCCATTTGCATTCACTGAAAGGAGGATATTTATGAGGATAATTAGGACTCTCCACGACATCTCCGCTGCTGGCCATGTAGAAGTGGCATTCGGAAGCGCAGTCCATTTCGTCGGAAGCATCTCCGCAGTCGTCTTGCTTGTCGCATTTGAAGGCTGAATTAATACATTTTCCGTTCGAACAATGGAAGGTTCCTAAAAAGAAAAGAAGATTGTGAACCATTGTCTGTAGACCTTCACATTGAATTATCATTTCCGTTGTGTGCCAATGTCGTGAAAATAGTTTGTTTACGCAACTTACCAGCAGGGCAGGCGTTAGCTCTGCACATGAATGGAAGAAGCGTCTCGCACGTGGTGAGTTCCCACGATTGGCTCTCAGATGTAACATGAACATCCACGCATTCTCCATCTTTTGGGTTGGGTTGCCTGAGGTCCCAGAAGCCAGCATACTGTGAGACTAGTGCTCCGGCAGCCGATTCGAGCGTATTAGTTCTAAGATCGTCGACAGTAGCCAGACCGAGCCAGTAATGGTTGTTGCTAGGACTAGAGGGTACCATACTCGCAGTCATGTTATTTTCCGTGTATGAGTCGACTACCATTAATTCGCTGCCGTACCTAGAAAAACCATTCACGTAGAACATTACTCATAAAAAAAGCTCATTTCAGTTTGAAAATTGCAAAAGGCATCTGCAGCTTATTGCTTTTACTTTTGTGTTGAAGTAAACGATCTTTTGTTGGAGTAGATAAGTATACTTGGAATTTATTTACAATATTATGTTTTCATGCACATTAAAAAAGTAATATTTCTTTAACTTATAAGGGCAAAAATTAATTTTCAATATTTACCTTCGACATAATTCTGCGGCTTTTTCCCATGAATGTCTAATGTTAAAGAATTTGTAACAGTGTAATCCTTTCAGCTCCCACCCTGCGAACAAAGATATATTTGTGTTAAAAATAAATTATTTTTGTTGAAGTATTAGAGCAGCTTTGTAATCTAGACATTGTCCTCATTGAAAAAATATATTCGAAATGATAACTTTCAGCCGCGTACATGATATAAGTTAGGTATGTAAGTATAGCTACAAAACACATACCAATATGTAAACAGGTCGGTAAAAAAAGAAAAGTTTTGACCAGAGAGAGGTAACGTACAAAACGTGTGGTAAGAGTTATTTTGTTGGCATTGTAAATTACCAAGTTTATTACTTTGCAACGGATGTGTGTAAACTAGGGAGCACCAAAACACTCACATTGTTCAAATAGCTTTCACAGTTAAAGGGTTAAAAGTGAAAGTAAGCCCTTCTTTTCACTAGTTGGTAGTAAACAGTAGAGGTTGCTAAGCGAGGTGACTAAGGATAACCATGTAACCAAAAAAAAAAAATCCGTTTAGTTTGCTCTTAGTGGTGTAATCCCATTGAGCAACTCGGTACCGCCCGAACGGCCCAGAGGCCTGAGTTGCTCTAAGTGTAATACCATCATTGTTTTAGAACAAGTATGATAAAAAAACCGACTGCAAAATGTAGCCTATATAACTCCAGGCATAAAGAAGAATCCAACGATAATTCACTTGTCAAAATCGGTAAAGCCGTTTAGGCTTAAGCAGGTAATATAGGAACAAACAAACTTACAATAATTACATACACCCTAAAAACTATACTCTCCTTCTTGGGCATTCGGGTAAAAAAAATAACAAAAAAACTTGACTGCATAAAGCCTGTGATACTCCGGATACAAAAACGAATCTAACACAACACCTAGCAATCCAAAACCGGTGAAGCCGTTGAGTAGGACTAGAAGGCCACATAGGAACATAACATACAATCGAAAAACGTGGACGGGCAGTTCATTACATAAAAATATGCTCAACTACTATAAATAAATATTGGTGGACGTCTTTCACATACAGCGCCATCTAGCCCCAAACTAAGCAAGCGTGTACTATGGGAAATAATTAGCTAATGTTAATAATGATAAATGCTAAGTAAAACCAAAAGTACCAAAGTAAAATTTCTCTATGCTAATATTCAACCCATGGTACTTTTGATTTACTTAGAATAGATGCATTATAGGATAAATGTTCTTTGGTATCAGGTACAAAATTGCTGTTATGGTAAGAATACCTATTTCTGAAATTGGTTCATGGTTAATTGGTTCCTGAATGAGACGAGTAAATAATATATTTGAATAAATTTATTCCAACTCTGCTTTACAAAAGCAAAATTTGATAAGGCTTGTGTGGTATAGATTCAACAGCCTCTACGCAGAAATCTCTAGTTATTATCTACACAATGTCCAAAATACTACTAATACCCTTCGAGATACTATCGTTCATTACCATGGTAAAAGCAAAAGTCTGTTCCTAGCCTTGAAATAAGGTAACTTCTAGCAAACAAACTTGAATGTCGATGTAACTTATGTTTATTTGTGTGAATTAAATGCTAGCAGAGAGTTACTGACATGTCCCTAAAGTTGCTAGCTAAGTTGGAAACTTTATACTTAACAGTAAGGGACATGGAACTGTGCTTAACGGAGGTAAAGAGGGAATTCACCAAGTACCTTATTAATTACGACAGTTGAGTGTTACAGTCTGGCCAAAGTAGGTGCGTCACATTCTTGTACTTTGATGTATGCGCTCGTAAAGTCAATGTGAGTAATTAACCACGTTTGCTTTGAGAAAGTATCTTCAAAGCTGTAATTTAGCCTCTTTGTACCCGTCCTTAGAGAAATAACTCCTATTTTTTGTTTTTTTTTCTCATTATAAAATATGATACCAATGAGATGTATCCTCATGGTAAATTATTTGTAAAACGCACATGGGAACGAAGCTTGGAGTTTTTAAGAATTAACAAAACAAACGACATCATCTCTAAACTCCATTACTCTGTATGCTGACAACAAGTAAAATATTTTACAGTAACTACCTACGTAAGTTTGATGGTAAATGATTAACTTCAAATCTATAACATATAGGTAGCCTACCTTCCTCATTGTAAAAATTTTGATTGAAAAAATAAATATTTTTTTGCCTATTGGTTTCCTCCTCGTCAAATATTTTCTTCCTCCATCATACTAAGTTACTGTAAAATCATATAGGTACGTAGATACTCAGAAACTTTTTTTTAGTAATGGTAATTGTTTGCCAAACATTATGACATGCTCTTAAAATAAGACTTTACATTCTTCAAAGGAATTTAAGGAAAACTTGTACACAACGTACTTCCAACAAATTATACACTGCGTTATGACAAATAGCTTCTGAGTGGGGAGTAGTTAGAGCCAGGACTTCTCAATGTCATGCGAGGGTCGGTCACTTGTTACTTTACCCGCTTAGTGCTATTCCCGAAATAATGGAACAGTTTCTGACACTAGATATGTTGGACAGTTTGTGAAACGATAGCTATAGTTCACACAACAATTTTGACAAAATAATCATGCCGTGCCACATGAGAAACTTTGTTGAAAACCTCATTTTTGCGCAGTAGAGCCGCTTTGAGACAGGTAAACCTTACCTCATGTTTGGGTGGTCATACTAGTGATATATGGCCGTTTCCAAAAAGTCAATGATAAGCCCGGGTTGGAATCCGCGACCCCATGCACACATAACATGAGGCGAGCACGCTCCCAATGACGACTCCAATTAGTACGTATCTACACGATGACCGTTTCAACAGCAAATTACACGTTGTATGCCAGCAAGCAGTCAATGTGAAGTGATCGATAAAAAAGTAAATAGCAGCAAATAGACCGTGCGAGTCTGAGGTATCGCAGCGTACGATGCGCTCCGCCGATGCACCGCAACGTGCGACCTACTTTACACCATAATATCACAAATATACACACAATCAGTAAGGAGAATTTTATGCTCTCGTGTTGCACAAAATCCTATGCGGGACCTGGACGTAGAATATTTATATTTCCTTTAGTTTGCCAATTCTGCAGATGAGTTGGTTGACCAAACAATTTGACGTAAACCAATGATTTATGTACATAAGAAAAATGTAGCAACTGACTGACAAAAAAAATAAAGACAGCCCAGTGGACCCCTAGTCATTTTGGGACACATGAGATTTTGGGTCTGGACGATTTGAGAAGCTGGGCCGTTTTGATTATCGTGAGAGTTTGTATAATTAAGAAATGGGTTAACATGCGGCTTTCTCAAAAAATATCTGTGGAACTTTGTTTCATTAAAATCGGGTGACAGAAACTGAGATATTACGCAATATTTAAGAAGAAGTACCTTTGCAATGCAAATTTACATCGGGCTGCCAATAGATGGCGAGAAGAGTGTTCTGAATCGCGGTGACGAATTTATTCGTGATTTAGATACCATTTCGGAGATTTATCTGTTTTGATCAATAAGTTATATTTGTAAGAACATAAAATCGAATAACTGAGAGAGTTTAATAAGTATTTCAGGTATTATACTTAAGGCATAAAACTTTGTGTGGAAGTTCGTCATTTTTACTTTGTATTTGAGAGGGCAAAGGCCGAGTCTCAGTTCTGAGCCCTAAACCCACGTACAAAGTCGCGGGCATTAGCTAGTAGACAATATTTTGTTCAACTAGTAACATAAAATAAGTATTTACTTAGAGAGCTTATAGCACAACTCAAGCAATAAAAATAATTGATGCTGAAACTGTTTTAAAACCATAAATTGAATTGAATTTTAATAAAAGCATCAAATATGTAGGCACTATTATTAAAACACCGTGCAAAACGTTATCATGTCTAAAGCGCTGCAAATCTCGCTGGGCTTTCAACGCTGGTATACAATTTCGGTCGCATTCAGCTTTTGTCATCCGTGATTTGTAGCATGTAGTGTAACAGCTGATGCTGCAAAATTGAGTTTTGAGCTAGAATGTTCGTTTATTGTGTCTCTCATGGAAATTGCACCCAGTAATTACGCGTACCTACCTACCTTTTTGTCTACCAATGGCAACCTAGCCGTTAAACCAGGGATCACCTAAAATTGTAAAGATCACACTAATATTATAAACGCGAATTTTTGTGTGTAGTTAAGTAAGTATTTAAGTATGTTTGTTCCGGTTCGACTCTGTAACGGCTGAACAGATTTGAATGAAATTTGGTATGGAGTTAGCTTGTATCCTGGATTAACACATAGGGTACTTTTTATCCCGGACAAATATTATTTTTCTGTAGAATAGCGGGTGAAACCATGGAGTGCAGCTAGTAACTAATAAAAATTAAAATTAGGTCTAACTATAAACACAAATTAATAGTACCACCGTGTAAACTAGCAATGCATAGCTCCGGACCAAACCCAATGGCTGCTAAAATATACAACAAACTACCAGTACAGATAAAAGAGATAGAAGATGAGTTCAAATTTGCTAAAGCCTTAAAAGTTGTATTACTCGCGAAATCCTACTATACCCTAGACGAATTTTTGAAAGATAAGACAATTATTGAATAGAATGACCCGCTCCGCACGATAATGCCATACCCACTCAGGGTCATTATGATTACCTATTTAAAATATGCTAATGTATTGAGTATTGAAAAATGTTTCGAACCTATACAATGTGAAGCTGCGTCCTCATACGCACCACCACTCATATCGTACGTGATTCTGAGCCTCGTTGAGATTGCCGGGTTTGTTCGACCTTAGGAGGTGTCGCCTCATATATAGGCCTAAATTCGAAATATTTGCATGCTCGAATCATGATTTTTGTAACAGACTAATCTTTTTAATATAAGTTTAAAAAGGCCAATAGTCATAAAAGTGAATCATAAAATAAGATCAAAGATGTCAGCAAAGTGAGCAAAAAAAAAAATCGAGTTGAAAAAGCTACTTCAAACTTTGTTGCCTGAAATGTTTAATCTACGCTCCGGACTAAATTAGCTCCAGGTTATGAGGCTGTAAAACATCTTGCCTGAAAATAATCTGTACCGTTTTAGTACTAACCTCTAAATCCACAGAACCAAAGTATTTGTAGGGTTCCAGAAAATTATCGAAGGGGAAAATGGTGGCCAAAAAAGAACTTAAAAAAAAATGTTGCTTCTGCCTCTCCCTTCTGCAGAAATGTTTATTAGGCTATCCCTTTATCCTTATAGGGTTGACAAGGTGAGCCAGCCCTTCTTTTGTGAGCAAGCCCTTTCTTAAACGTAAGCGTAGAGCTCATCTTCCTACTTCCGTCTAGGTTGGCCTCGCAGCTTTATTATAATAGTTATGGAATTCAAAACTCGAATTTGATTTTCGAAATTTGATATCTGAAATAAAATATGTAGTACCAAGGGTAGAACTTTTTTTTTTGTTGTTCCTGGGGTAAATGCATTTACGCATACCCATCCGCTGGGTGGGCGGATGGGTAACTAAGAAGTAGTATGTAGGTAGGTCGATCCTAAATTAAGTCACTTCTAGGTTTGACAATAAATAGCTACTAAAACAGTCCTTTTTATTGGTATCCTATCTTTTTATAGATATCATGTAAATAAAAATTAAAGTCATTTAAACTCGTCGTTGGCCGTCTGGGCACGGTTTTTTGTCGCTTGTGACGTTGTGTGGCGTTAGTAAGTTAGGCTCGCGTTAATTTCTGTCGGTACCTGAAACAGTGTGACATGTGATTTGGACTTTAAATCAGTCAGTTATTTAGACTTTTGATTTTTCTTTTCAGTAGATCGCGGTGTATTTAGGTCCTTAGCGTAGATGAAAATATGTCTAGTCTAAAGTATGTAGTAAAGTAATGAGAAAGTCTCTCGAAACACTTTTTATTACATAAGATGAAACTATTTCAATTTGCTTACATATGTCCCATTACTCCGCTTGCTTATTCAATTTATTCGCTCAAAATCATAAATCCTTTGAAAATGTTGTACCAATTCCATTAATGTTAAAAAACCATCGCCCATCTACTTTAGATTTATGGATATTTTATTACTAGTAGTTCGCCCCGAACTGAGACCTCGCGATATTCTATTTTACAAGATTTTATTTCATTTACCTACATAATGTACACTGTTCATAATGTATAGATGTTATGACCGAAATGATATGTTGTTGTTCCAAATCAAAAATTGTAATTGGTTTTTGGACCACTTTCAACGGTTTCGATCGAGTTGACATTTAACAGATATACAAACAAGCATGCAAACATACATACAAATGCCGATTTGTTCCCGTAGACTCTGAGACCTCGCTTCGCTCGGTCAATTATCCTACCTAAGAAATCTCATCGTCCGATTCTATGAACGATTTTTAATATTATAAAATATCTTTGGTTCACATTTTCGTACCATCACACCACAGATGAATAGAATAGTTCGCTACGTAGGTAAGTACCGATTAATAATGTTGCCCTACTGCCACAACCTACTGCTTACCCCATCACTACGGAACGTACTAACTCGGTACAGTGGTGGGCGTAACCTTGATGATAGCCAATGGGAATTATTTGTCACGCTCCACGCACCCCGTGCTTTCCTCAAACTGTGGTGACTTTTGATCGGACCAAAACCCGCGTGACGAGGTATCTGGTTCATCTGTGCATCACACCCACAATTATTATTCCACATGATCCATTTAAATTTACCGAGTGACGATGATTATACCAATGCCGCACGGTCTCAATTGCCCCCAGCGTGACGAGGGGGCAGTCAATGCCGCCCGGCATGAACACGGTGTCCTCTCAATTGTGTCCACTCAGGGACCCTATTCGGAGATATGACATTTTATCTCGGTCACTCTCACTCCCATTAAATTCTAAATTAGAGAGACAGTGACCGAGATAAAATGTCATTTCTCCGAATAGGGTCCCTGGGCTCCAGCAAGCTTCAAGGATCCTGACACGGTCGTGCGCTGGAGATTGACTTACCTATAAACTTACGTGCTGTATCATGCGAGACACTTGAGGTACAAGTATATGACAGTGATTCATCTTCGAGAAGAATTGTCTCAGTTCGTTTGTTCCACCCATTTAGTTAGGGTTCTTAGGTGTCTTTCACCTAGGTACCTAAGTACTAGTATTTATTAATACATTTAAAATATACTCTCTTCGTTAGGTTAAGCAACGACTTCTTCTATGATGAAGCAAAATTACCTATAGAAGGTAGCTGCTTACTCCAGATTTGAAGAAACCCATATCGTTTTTTTTCTTTTGTTGTTACCTCGGCTTTGCAAATAAACTGCAATTACGACCATGCACTGCCAGTAGATTTCAGGCAGAAGCACAAATCATGTATAGTATTGATTACAGTTGTACCTGAAATTGCGTGTTGTTATCGTGCAAAAACTCAAACTCACTGGCCACTTGTCAACACAAAATAAAGCACTTAACCAATCACTGTCTTTCACTCGACAATAATTCCTTAGTTTGAATACTGTTTGCCTATCTGCGACTGGTATCATTCAAAGAACCTATGTTTGTCGGGCACTCGAAATAGGCTCGCCAGGTATCAGTGACGTGCTTCAACTAGGCTTTGTGTTGACGAGACGCGTTTGAAACCGGAAAAGGAAAAGTTCGTGCTCCGACTATGAATACAAGCTTCACCTGACATTTCAACACAAGTGGATCTGAGCATTCTTGCGAAAGCTAAATAAATTGTGATTGGGGCAAATACTCATACGATATGTTCTCGTGCATTCTGTCAAATAGCATCTTAACAGTGTCCAATGAATAAAAAATTGCCATAAGCATTGCGCTCAAATTACTTAGTCTGACGTTTGTAAAGAGAGTACATATTTTAAAAACGTTTTAGAGATGCGCCTTTTGTTATATATTTTTAATAGAACTGTCAATCTGGAACTACGTTTACTTAGACGGCCGAAGAGGTTACATCTTGGTTACTGTCGTCAAAAATCGTAATAATAATCGTAAATTGTAATCGTGGTTTAGATTTCCCTCAGTACATTCTCAGTTTCTCACTGAGATGAGCTACAGGGTTTCTTTACATTTAAATATTAGTAAATAAAATACATGTAGGTTTTTGTTTTTTTTCTTGACTGTGATGAAATTTTAACAAGATACACGATTGCTTTAGAGTGCAGCAGAGTTATGTGGGATTATACCCACTAAAACCTCCCGGTGCGGTGGCCTGCCTTGTTGCTTGATGAGGGATCCGGGATCAACAAGAGAACGCACCGGAGCCATGCACGCATCAGCTACGTCCTAAGACGCCTCCGCCTACGACAACGTCAGCCATTCATCGCTGTCGTCCTCCGCGGTTAAGGTAGGTCCTTTTAGTAGGTTATTACTATAGGCAGGGTATACAGATATCGTATTCTAGTAATAGTAGTTCTATTCTCATAAAAGTTGGATTGGTAGACCTGTCTAAACTGTCTACTCCGAAAACTATTCAATATTTCACTCGCCTTCAATAACTTTTTGCCACAAAATTCTTGCCCGAAATCGTAATCGAATCACACGCCGGAATTCTAGTCATGGTCTACTTATTTCTTCAAGTCTTCGATTTTAATGTTCCGCACGAATAAGGAAAATAATATTCAATAATTATTAAATGACATTAGTTTGATAATAACTGCAAGTGAACCACGTGATCGTAACCATTAGTATGATGATGCTTATGACCCATGGATATAATTCAATTTCAAAACTTCTTTATTTCACATAATAATTTACAAATCTAATGTACAATCACCAGTGTTTGTTGACCGAGCGAAGCGAAGGTCTCAGAGTTTACTGGGACAAATCGGCATTTGTATGTATGTATGTATGTTTGTGTGTATATTTGTCCGATGATAACTTGCGAACCGTTGATCCGATCTTCATGAAATTTTGTAGGCGAGTAGTTCTATTCAATAAAATATTAAGTTCGAATATGAGCTGTATCGGTCCAGGGGTTGTGAAGATATAGGGATCGCGAGGTCTCAGTTCGCTGCGAACTACTAATAGTTATTCCTAGTGGTACAAAAACAGAGGAGAGAAGAATGTTTAGCAAGCGCGCAGGCTAATATAAAACTTAAGAAATGTAGGTACATAATTATATAAAATGGTGTTTAAAATTTATTAACTATACAAAATTATGTGTTTTTAGACACGTGAGCAATACGTTAAGTGAAAATATGAATGAATATTTTAACAAAATTCAAGAATGAATGACATTTATTTGATTATAACTGCAAGTGAACCATGTGATCGTAACCGATGATGCTTAAGACTTAAGACCCATGGAGATAGTTCGGTGGTGGTATTACGTAAGTATATTATGGCCAATAGATTTGGAAAGCGAATGGAAACGCCAAAATAAATACGAGTAGGTATAGGATTTTGTATAATCTTTGATCAATTGAACGCTTTTAAGCACACATTAAGCTTGGAAATTGTCTACAGACTCGTGATTTGTCCGATTCAAAAAGAGATATTGTAGTAAAGAGACCTTAATTCACTACTTACTACGTTATGTAACTGGTAGTGGGTTTGAGCATTTGGATTATCTTTAGACCGTAATTGGTATCTGGATAATCCCAACTATTCGTTTTGGCTAACTAGTTTTGCCTAGAAAAAAATAAAGGTCCACAATATTATCTATACTAATAGTAAAACGAGGTACACTTTCTAATTTTGTACGTAAGAAGTAATATCTCTGGCACTACACAACCGATTCTGAATAATCCTTTACTGGTAGAAAGCTACCCTAACCCTGAGTTATAGACTTGTTTACAACGCGGATGAAGCTCTAGTTACTTATTTATTTAAGTCAGTTATATAGTATTTCGTAAATACTACGTAAAAAGCATAGGAAAATTATACGAGAAGAATGACAAATCTCATACAAAAAACTACCCCCAAAAGAACAGCATAAAACTAGACGGCGCTTACGTATTAGTCAGCCAATGTTCAAACCGTTATAAAACCTGATGAAAATACAGAAACATAGTATTGGTATATGTCCCCAATGTAAGTTTAGTTCAAATAAGATTGCAATATACGACGTGAAAAATATGTTTACAAAAATAAGGATATCAACGCCATCTCCGACCAACCTAACAAATTTTGCAAATAAAATAAAATTAATAATTTTACTGATATTGCTAACGCAAAAATATTCATAACAAGTTGCTTTTTTTTCTCCGTACCATTACGAATGAATTATCTTAGTTTCTCAGTTAAAGTTAGTTAGTTTATATTTCAAGTCAAGCAGATATTGTGACGATCATGTCGCAGTTTAAAGCACTAGCGACATCTTACGTCCTTATCAGTACTAGCAAGTTACTTATTTTCCTATGGTACATACATTCTCTACGATAATAGGTAACAGCTAATAACTGAACTCTAATGACTAAACGATAGACTGCAGGAACTCAATCACCCGTATGGTACCACCTACATATTCCCATTATAAAAGTCATCTGTGAGTCACACACGCAATGCTCGTGGCGCCTTTCACTCATTACAAATGTGCACTTCAAGGCTGCAGCTTTGCCGCTCAATTGGTTACACCGGCACAAAGCCTGTATTGTCTGACGAGATACAAACTTAGCCAATCAATTAGTTTTATACCTTGTCGTAATCAGCCTTGAGCAGATTATCGAGCTCCCGATATGTTAAAGTAGTAACTTCCTTTATTGCTCGTTTCTCTCTTCTGTCATCAAAAACTATTTGTTTACCAATGCTATCAATCAGTTTAACACGTTTTCGTACCTCTAGTAAGTGTGCCCAACCCTAGTTACATGCCCAAGGCTTTTCGTATGGCTTATTAGTTTTTCATTCCAGGATCGAATAACCTCTTCTTGTATTAGTAAGCGAATCGCCATAATAGTTTGTCCACTTTTTTTATGCCGCGAGAACAAAACAGACGTATCCACATTCTAGTATTGTCTCGTTTACGCACGGATAAAAGGGATGTTTTTTTTTAAATCGCAATGGTTATGTTAGGCCTGCGTGAAGGACATTCCCTACGTTTTAACTACGTCTTATTTAAATTATTTACTGATCCAGGTGAATATCGTATTAATTCGTTTTGTTTTCATTATTCCTAAATGTATGCACAAAAAATATATTTGAGATGAAATTTATTAGTGCAAAAGTGTGTCGTATTTGCCCCACATCGCCTTACTTAAAAGTAATTTCAGAGGCAACTTAATTCACTTAGCTTACCGTCAAAGCATAGTTAATACGTAACGCAAGTTATTCTAGTAGTACTTACCACTAGACAGTTGATAGAAGTGTGATACACCTACGCGAAGGATGAAGAGTTGTTGAAGTCATGTTACTTTAAGTTCTCCACTAGTTTTGAATTAGACAAATTCTGAGAACTGAAGTGCGGTTTATGGGAGAAGTTGGAAAACTATTACACGTTTAGATTAAAGCTTTAAAGTCTGATTTCTCTGCAAGATCATTCAAGTATGTCTAGTGACAATTTTTTAAGACTATTACCAAATTACTACTGACTAATTATTATTACTACTGAACACTCTTCAAATTATAATCGACGACCAAATGTAGTAAATGATGATGATGATGATCACCAAATCTTGGCGAGCAAAAACTACTTAAATACACCACTATAATTGCTATAAAATGTATGTATGTAATATAACCAAAGAAAGTATAATGACGACGTCGAGGAAGTGCAAAAATTAACTGCATCATAATATAGTCACTGCGACAAAACGCGCGAGCTGAGCGTTTTTTTTTTGGTGTTAATATACTATTTTTATGATTGGTTTGAAGTCATTTACTCTAATAGGATAGCAAGATGTACATTTTTTGGTTATATTTTCACATTAAAACGGGGTATTCATTTTGGTGATATTTTCTAATTTTGGCAGTATAAAGTATTTTTTTACGTTATATTTTACTATTTCTGTGACGAGATCTTCTTAAATTGGCAGTGTATGCCGCAATTGCCACCATTATTTTATCTCCATGTCAATGCCTCCTAAGTCTTGCAACAGTTTGTCTTTGTACGGGTTTCGACTAAACCTGTTTATAAAGCTCATGTACTTGAACAGCGTCAAATTGTTACGCAAATAGTACCAATGATGTATGAATCTCTTTGTCATATTCCACGACAGAGGTGAAATCACACTAGTTCATTAGCGAGTTAGCTTAATTAAACGAGAGTATATAATACCAACGTGAGTGCTAATGCTATATTATAAACTGTTTCGCGGAATACTTGAAATAGTTTTTAGTAAAACAGTTTATTTGATAAGCTTTTCTCTGGTCTATAATAATCATCATCAGCTAGAAAACGTCCACTACTGAAAAAGGCCTTACCCTTAGAGCACGACACTGAACGAGTATGTACCATTTGTGTCTGTCATGTTGTGTGGGAAGGATTTTCCATAATCCCTACGCCTGTCAAGCAGCTGAGGACGCTGCTGGCTGCCGGGTGGTTCTAGTCGCAGCTTAGCACATACCGAGTCGTATGAGCTCAGGTCTATAAAACATGGTTTTAATTGAGTATTCTGGACCTATAGCACAAACATAGGATATCTATTTTGAGAGAAAATAATGATAATTGGATTTAGTTTTTATATCATGTCGCTACCATATTCAGTTTTTATGCATTTCTATACATAGTTAGCACATTGAATACTCTAATGTTTGATTGTTACCGTCAAAGCGAGCATCGAGCTGCCTTACTAAGCAACTGACCCAGATTGTGTGTGATGCTCCAAATGTCATATTGCTGCCAGCCGAGGAGTGCCAAGTATAGAATTAACTTTAATATGTCACTTATGACGTGTCAGTTTCTATCTTTTTCTCTTAATTTTTGGTTTCACATGTTGTGTGAGTCAATTTTGTAATATTTCAAGTTCAATATTGCAAAGCAAAAAGTAGTATTTTTAAAGTTCAGTTCAAATTAGATTGTAATATACGACGCAAAAAATATGTTTCCAAAAATAATGTTTCAACGCCATCTCTTGAGAACCTAGCGAGTTTTGCAAATAAAATATAAAATTAATAATTGTACTGATATCACGACTGCAAAAATATTCATATCATGTCACGTGTTTTCTCCGTACCATTACGAACGAGTTAGCTTGAGTTTCTATTTCAAGGCAAGCAGAAATTGAGACGATCATGTCGCAGATTAAAGCACTAGCGACATCTTACGTCCTTATCAGTACTACAATCGCGTTACGCATCTTTCTAGGGACATAAGCACTCTTAGTATAATTTCTCTATGGTTATTCTTATGTGTCAAAGTCCTTTGTTGTTGTTAAATCGGTCAGGGTGACACAACTTCACGCTGTTGCACTTAGATAAGTGCACGATTCCTGCTTTATGACATACTATAGAGTTTATTTCTAACAAAATGTTCATCTTTTAACGCCTTTATTTCTGTGAAGGCAGTTTTTTTATTTTAATAACGCTTCACCTTTACGACTCCATACTTGGATTGTCGGGGATGCCACCCAGACCCAGAGCAGTTATTAAAATTCGACATTCAAAACATCTGCCAGGACCCCTATTCGGAGAAATGACATTTTATCTCGGTCACTGTCTCTCTAATTTAGAATTTAATGGGAGTGAGAGTGACCGAGATAAAATGTCATTTCTCCGAATAGGGGTCCAGGCTGGCAAAAGAACCCGGGATCTCCCCTCACACGGCAGACGCAATACCAATTAAGACAGAAAACACGTCACGATTTATTTCTGTTCGGTTCCAGCCAGAATTCTACCGTGTTACATCTGTCATGTGTACGCATTCTGTTCATAAAATTACATAGGTGATCAAACAAATTGAGACTACAAAAAATGAAACAAAGACAAATTAGACATAGCTCATTCAAATAAAAGGCTATATCTACCTTAACTGATGTTGATTAAATAACTTTTGGTATAATAGCAGGCAAGTAGATATTTTGAGGAAGAATTGTAAAGGTCAATTTATTATGCGAAGTGATGTAACAGGCCAGACAAAACAATTTTTTCATGTTATTACCGCTAACAAAGGTTTAAAAGGAAAAATAATTTGTTTGAGCTTTAATGTCGAAAATTCGGTGAGTTAACAACGTTCGTTCTTATTACATGGAAATATTGCTTTTAAAGGTAATCTTATTTGGTTCTGCTGTTGAAATTAAATTGTAAAATGGATGGGCATCTTTGATAATTGTTATATATCTAAGGGAAAGCTACAAGGTCTCCATGCACTTTAGTTTTTGTTCAGTTTATATGCCGGTTAACTCAACTCCCTTATTTTGATACTATACTCTATTTTTTAATCAGACGGAGTAAACTGACAGACCGAAATGTTACTAGCCCCTGAATACTGAAACGTTTGTTAACATTGACGACAGATTAAGTCTATTGCTGTCTTTGTCGTTTGCTTAGTGCCAGACAAAGGCAGTATTAGAATTAATCTGTTGTCAAAGTTAACAAACGTTTCAGTATTCGGGGGTTAACAATATAATTTTGACAACTTTCAAATCGTTGTGATGTTCTAATTGGTTTTATGGTTCAAGAAAAACGGAACTATACATTAAATTAATTATTTATAGTTAGTTAATTAAGTAAAAAAGTTAATCTGGAAATATTGATTTAAGTATAATTACAATGTTTCATAGACCCCTTACTAGGTATAAAAAACACTTATGGCAAGAACTAAGACTAAGGAAGAATTTAAATTTATGAAATAGTTCACTGAACTGATATGAGTGAATGAACTAAATATTTTTCAACATCGCTATCTTTACATGAAAAAGTGGCAGCACTCATGTAATTTTACTCCGTCTGATAAAAAAAGTTTAGTAGACTTTAGTATATATTACAGTTACTTGCCACTTTTACCGTCGAACCTTTACTAGAAACTACTTGGAGATGATGAAAGGGACCCTCAGTTATTTCCATACCTTGGTATTGGTTGTAATGAGTAGAGTCTAGGCAGCGAACTAACGGTGGCCCAGAACTGGTATGATAGTAGAAAAGAGGCCGCAATTACTGGAGATCGATAAAGTGGAATTTCTGTGGTGGAGGTTTGCTTTTAGAAGGGGCGACTGAGATTTGTAGTCCGGTTGATATTTTATGGCCAGGGACAATGAGCGGGTGAGACAGGCATTTAAATCACAATAGTTACCTACCTACCTACCTATATGCTCTATTTATTTGAAGTATATCATTATAATATGCCCGAGCTGATAGCTACAATTATATTGTAAAAACATGAATGATATATACATATTTTTATGTTTAATTTTGGCTCCACATTTTTTTGTATTTAGCCAGTGTCAAGTACTGTAATATAACAAGCGAAGTCAAACATTTCATAATTAAAAGAAGTCTCATTCCTAGTCTAAGTCAAGCAAAGTAAATCGTGCTCAAGTCCAATTCATGGCCCAGTAAAGTGGTGGAGACTTTAGTTGACGTTTTATGGAGTTTGAAAACAACACGAAAACTCACGTCTCATGACATTATCACTTGTGCACATTCACGAACACTTTAGTGGATAAAAGTCAAGCAAAGTAAGTCGTACTCAAGTCCAATTCATGGCCAGGTGGAGACTTTAGTTGACGTTTTATGGAGTTTGAAAACAACACGAAAACTCACGTCTCATGACATTATCACTTGTGCACATTCACGAGCACTTTAGTGGATAAAAATCCACAATTTTATACATTAAAACAAGTAACACGAATTAAAACAATTTTTGGAAAATATTACAATGGCTCGACATAACTTCTTCACGTTCACGCCAAGAACTCCACAATATTTTCATAAATTATTCACTATAGTACTTTTTTCTTCTTTTTTTTTGCTAGCAACTACACTTTTGCATTTATAAAAATAGAAAAAGTGATCAGAATCTTTCGTTTTACAATGCTATTGCAGATAACAGAAATTCATACAGCGACTCGGGTGTACCTACAGTACAATAATTTGAAATTTGAATGTTGAGCTATGAATATTAACCTCTAGGTTAACATAGAGAAACAAAACATTATGTTAATATAATACACATTAGAAGAATTGAAATTGCGTAGGTACTTAATAGATACAATGGCCTGCTGCATAATTATTGATTAATATTTAATTATACTACGAGTAGTGTGGGGGATGAAAATTGGTGTAAGTTACGACAACGAGATTGGTGGGTAGTATCTACATTCTTGCATTTGCAGGGGTACATACACTATTCATCTGTGGGTACATCACATTTTCACATCACACTGGTCAAATACATTCTTGCTTATAATGTCTAATAGGTACATATAAACATTTTCATGACTAAACAGAAACCGATACTCGTATAGTAGAAATTTGACGAGGATTCCGTAACTCAAAAGGAAAAAAGGAAACCTTATAGGAACACTTCGTTGTCCGTCTGTCTGATTGCCCTTCTGTTAAGATCTTTTTTCTCAGTAAGGCATGGAGTATCCAGTTGAATTGACAAATATATTTGTCAATTCAACTGGATACTCCATGATAATTGACAAATATATTTGTCAATTCAACTGGATACTCCATGCCTTACTGAGAAAAAAGATCTTAACAGAAGGGCAATCAGACAGACGGACAACGAAGTGTTCCTATAAGGTTTCCTTTTTTCCTTTTGAGTTACGGAATCCTCGTCAAATTTCTACTATACGAGTATCGGTTTCTGTTTAGTCATGAAAATGTTTATATGTACCTATTAGACATTATAAGCAAGAATGTATTTGACCAGTGTGATGTGAAAATGTGATGTACCCACAGATGAATAGTGTATGTACCCCTGCAAATGCAAGAATGTAGATACTACCCACCAATCTCGTTGTCGTAACTTACACCAATTTTCATCCCCCACACTACTCGTAGTATAATTAAATATTAATCAATAATTATGCAGCAGGCCATTGTATCTACTTAGGTCTACGGTACATTGGGGCTGTAAAAAAAACCAAGCTTCTAAGTCAACGCAATAAAAAAATACGGCTATTTATTTAATACTCGCAAGTAAATGAAAACCTATGGGGTTCCTGTTGATCTAGAATCATGAAGTTTAGCAAGAAGCACGGTCTTGCAGCACAATAAAGGAACAAATCTGAAAATCTTAAATTTGTAGTTAAATCACATTATTTCTTATTTCGTTTTTTTTTCGATTATAAACTTAAATTTGTAGTTGGTGAAATGACCGTGACATACATCGATGTATGGGAGATCATTTTTGTCAACAGCAAAGTTAAGTTTATACGGAGGCCTCGGTGTCCGAGTCAGACTCGCACTTGAATGTTTTTTATTTCTCGAAAAACAAACGCGTCGAAGCGCGGCCTGTAACTTGGTACTTATTAAATTAAATTATTTAAAAAACTATTTAATGACTTTAGTATTTAGTCTATGTTTAGATGTATAAAAAAGTGGACCAAATAAATATGAACTCTATATCCTATCTTCAGTATAGTCTTAAATTAATTAATAAAACTCAGTTTTCAAAATAAGGATTGTTAATTAAATAAGTTCCACTCAGACACTTTGTCACGCAATAGTTACATACTAATTATTTTAATTTTAGCTTCATCACACATTAATGTGAATACTCATCTCAAAATAATTATACTTCATTAGTTGTACCAACCCATTAGCAAATTCAACTCTGTCTGAGTTTCCAGACACATTAAGGATTATTAAAATAGCACTTAAATACAGTCCTCGTTTTCTAAAATGTTAAACTTAATGACCTCAACTCATCCTATAATCTAATATTTGATACTTTATAAACAGGTAAAAACAGAAATGTAATTTCGACCCCTGTTTAGCGTCATTAACGTGGTGTTTTATTTCAAAAATGGATAAAAAGAAAAACTATTGCGTAAAGATATGTATTACTTACATCGCCCCGCGGTTTTACCCGATATCCTGGAAGTGTTAATTTTTCCGGGATAAAAAATAAGCCTGTGTTAATCCAGGATATACCTAAGCTAGTACCATACCAAATTTCAATCAATCATTCGAATCTGTTGAGACGTTACAGAGTTGAACGGGAACTAACACTTACGCACAAACTTTTGCATTTACAATTACTGCAAAAAAATTAAATTACTATTAGTACTCACGGTATATTTACCACGGTTATTGTTTTTGTTGAGTTCCCGATATTACGGCACAGTTGCATGTGCCATATTCACGGGTAGACTGAAGATGCGGGTGGATGATAAAAAAAAAGTTACGAAATTGAATTATTGAAATGTTGTAAACCACCACGAAAGTCTAAAACAGTGTTTAAAAAAATAAAAACTTAAAATGTCACCACCACAAAAGAGAGAAGTAAAATTTCTCTCTCTTCTGTGGTCACCATTATCTATTTTACTTTGGAGATACCCTTAAAAACGACTAATACGTGCTTTTATCTCTCTAGGCTAAGACAATGAGGTCATACATATCAAAATTTGCTACTAGAAACATCTGGAGAAAAAACGTTTTGTTTTTGTTTTTCACCAAGCTTTTGAGGTTGAGAGGTTGAGAATAATACATCTGAGAATAAGGGGGTGAATGTTTGAGAGTATCAATTACGACTGGGTGAACTTTTTGAGTTAATAGACGCTGAAATTAACAGGCATTGTTAAAATTTGTGTTGAGCTTAGGCTAATGCGTAGAGCTTAATTAATTCTTGGAATAACACTGGGTTTTGTTCGAGGTGTCGCACAGTATTTCAAGTTTACCAGAGCATTTAGACCCTAAAGGACAATAAAGGTATTTTAAATTGAAATCTGAACAAGCCTTTTGCATTTCTGACAATAATGTTTCATATTAACATTGATATAGGTTTATTTAGTTGAATGTGTCCATTAATTAATATTTTGGTTAAGTTAATTTAAGCAGACCTATTGTTGTAATTCAGTTGGTAAAAACAGGTAGGGGTTAAAACAATACGGAGTTTATTATGTGAAACAATACATGAACAGATACACTTTTGGTTATAGCATTAATTAAATTAATATCCAACCCGTACTGGGCCAGCGTGGTGGATATGGCCCTTCGAGTTGATATATGTTTAAAGGCTGATACAGAAATGAATACCTACTTTTAGATTTTTGTTTGACCTCTTTCACAAGAAGACTCATTTTAAGTAGAAATGCAAAAAAAAAATTGTTACCCCAAAAAATATCAAACAAAAAAGCTTTTTTATGTACCCGTGGCATAAGTTCCAATTCCTACACACAATATAGATACAGGAATAAAAACGTCTAACATAATTGTCCGAGCGAACCAAGAGACAAATCGGCTTTTGTATTTAAGTTTGTGGGTATATTTATCCGGGTTCGCTGTTCTGAGATCGCGAGGTATGTGTTTGAGGAAACAACTAGTATATTTTCAGTTCAACAAGCTCCTAAAATCGTGTGGTGTAAAAGGTCCAGCATCCAGTCCAGTAGCGTTTGTCTAGGAGCCTCATAACTCGCCTGGCCGGTGAAAGCGATGGAATCCCTTATTGAACAATAGTTTTAGCCAACATTTGAAGTTCATTTTCTACATTCTACTTAGGTATTTGCTTTATTACTTTCAAGAAAGATTTTACTTGGAAACTTTACGCTGTTTCAATTCCCTGAAACAATGTTGGCACCCTCTTATGGAAGTTGTAGCTTTTCTATTTTCTTAAAATTGTTTGTTTTAAAGAGAACACTACTTGGGATATTGTTAAGCGTTGCTTTAATATCTTAACTACACTAAAACTTAAGGAAAGTATTTCACGGGTTTTTGCAAATTGCAAGTTTTTGCTGATTTTGCATTTCCAAAAACTGCATGTTGTATTTATTATAAGTTAATCAAAACATTAGATATAATTTTCTAAAGAATTTTTTATATTATTTTAATAAAATTGTTGCCGCTATTCTATTGTAAATAGTATATTTTGGCAAATATGACGATTCATGTTCTAAAAAAAATTCGTTTTGTTGGTTGTTGTTTTTTTTTTTTGTAGTACTGCACTCTGTGAACACACGTCAACGTTCAGAAACTCAAGATCCGGAGGCCGACCAACTTGGGGCATCCCCTAAAACTACGATAAAATGGTATTCCCTCGAAAGTTACTACTTCTGTCAAAGTCGATGGGGAATACCCGTGAAACCTAGACACACCGAAATGGGTTTCCAGCTCCGAAACGTAAAATCGGTTAAAAAAAACCGGAGAATTTGTATTCTCAGAAATCACGGGAATATCTTTACCGTACCTTATTCTTATTTAATCTTTACGTATTTCGGTTTATCGGAAGAAATAACGAAAAATTGGTACTTTCGAGATACGGAATTTTCCATAGGTCTAGAGCAGCCAAGGTATCAAATCTGCACCTATTATATTATGTTCATAGTGATAGGCCTGGCCTTCAACAATATAATGACCGTTACAAAAGTTAATTTTTAGACACCATAATTCAATTCCATCAATTTCTCAAGAATACAAAGACGCACTCCAACGTGGATTCATAATAATATTCACAAGTTCAAACGAGTTATTTCGATCGAGCGTGTCTTTGACAGATCTGATGACAATGGAGACGTCCCGGATCGAGCACAAGCTCCATCTATATTACTGGAGAGAGGGTTGGGACCAAATGGATTTCATGACTTTCTGACCGAGTAGCAGCCACTAGACTCTCATGCTTGCTTTCTTACGTTTCAAATTAAATACACATTGCCTTAGCAAGTGCTACAGCAATGAGTATAGTACTAGTTTACCAAGTTTTACCTGCAATTTTAGTAGTAATTTCCAGAGTCCGTCTGGGTAAGTATCACATCTTTGCCAGATAAATCACGAAGCAGTATTGTATAAACATTGCTGTGTCCAGTGAAATTACTGAGCGTAAAGAGAATTAACATCTATGCAAATTACATAGCATTTGATCGTATTTAAGGAAGTTAGAGGCTCGGTGAGCGACAGCACACCTGCTCAGTTTCCAGTGGATTTGACACTAATAAATGGACGCGCTAAGTGCGCGACCAACACTACGTTACATTTTAATATATAAAACTACGACAATAAAATCTATTTACATCTAAGAGCGCGTCGCTAACAAAGGGTGAGGAGCGCAAGATTTTAAGCTGTTAAAGTCCAAAATTGTGGCAGGTACCCAGAACTGTTGAACTATAATGGGCAAACATGGGTACTCTTCGTCAAGCGAGTCAGGCTTAAAAAATATCCTATGTATATCCGCCCTTACGATGTTCACTAATTCCTTGATAATGTTTATCGATATCTGTTTGAAAAGGAGCGAAACAGACAAAGAGTTACACTGTTAGTGCTACCGAGTCCTACATCCTACGCATGACATTGAAACGAAAGATGCAAGTATCTTCGGCGATTCGAGTGGGATTAATGACCTTCTTACGCAATCAAACAAAAGGGAAAACATAATCACGCCTTGTTAACCTTTCCCATAAGCACCACTGTGTTGCAAATTGAATAATCTTTGTCCCGGAGAATGTAGTGGGCTAAAAGAATAATGACGAATAGTGATTTATCACTTTCTTAGTCAACTTTACGGGCTTTACTTGCTTAGTTGGGAGTACATCAATGACTTCTGTTTTACTAAGTTAAATAGAAGTACAATGATTGTTGATGTCGCTGATCTAAGATAGGAAATTGGATTTAAAAAACCATTTAAAATTGATAATGAAAAAAATAGAAACACACGACTATCTAACGTCACTCAGCATAATGAAGGATTTTATCAATCACAAATTCATAAACCAGAGACCAATAAAAATACACCACCATCACCACCACCTCTACAAATACTAGTACAATATACACGTCAATGTTTTAAACCGATCCGTTTTTAGATAAATCTTTAAAACGCATCACGTTATCGATTTTATTCTTAAGTACTCGTATACTTATTTTGTTGTCCATCTAATCGGACAATTTATTATGGAAACTGTAACAACAATCGAAATGTTTTTAGAAGCGGCGAAAGAATTTGCAAATATCTCGGATAAGTTAAGCGTTGGACATTTGTCGTAGCTGAAGATCTATACAAAAACTATTTGAGAAAAGAAACATTTATTAACACGAACAGCTTATTGCTTAAAGCAGAGTTCATTGTCTTCTATAACTTGAGCTACGGCGTGCCTTCCTTTAGCTTTAATATGTGGAAATCTTCTGGTGCCTTATTGACTCTGGAAGACATAAGATACATGACTGTTACTGAGTGAGAACCCCCTTGTAGATTACCTACTTGAATATAGTCCTAATTATTGCCCAATCCACTTTCAATTACAATCGGCTCTTGTTTGCGTTCGTTTTAATTTTTTATGAAAACAAAAACTGTCGTCTTAAAATCACACCTTCTTACCCAAAAATTTATCCACATGGCTTTAGCGCCGCTACGTAAGTAAGCATCGAACTAACATAGTAAGCAACGATTTATTAGCCCGTTCGTTAGTTTTCTATCGAGGCAGCTAGCTAGTCAGTAGTCACTACTCCAGACTAAATTAAGCCGTGGGTAGGTTGCCGCATTCTTGCATTGAGTGAACGCAGAGTAAGACCCCACTTGCGAGGTTGTGACAATTGATAAGATCCGATAATATTTTTACCTGATGATGTTTCCTAAGATGCAAGCCAGAAGATTTCTTGGATAATCCGGAGCCTTTACAAAACGATTTTGATGGAATGGATGGGAGAATAAATGTAGTATGAAGTTATTTACGTACATTTGCTTCAAAAACTTTCGATGATGATGATTCGTTTTCATGACATAATTCGAATTGACTTTAAGGGTTAGGTATATACGCAAACGTAGCTGACGCTGTGCCGTCCGTCCGTCTGTCCGAGTATGTCACAGGTCTCTAGCTAAGTAACAGTAGCCGGTTGATACTTTACTGGAAACTTCTGCGGAGTTTCGGTAACAACTTGTGCACGTTACGGAACCTAATGGATTATTGCACACTCCAAAGAACAAAAGTTTTCGAAAATAATACAGAGTGGCGAGATGATTTTTTTCACGTTGGCGCCAAACCCTCTTGGGTTTATGGCTTCTTTATAGAGTTAAAAAAGAGCCCCGAAATTCAGTCTGCCTAACCAAAAAAATTATTCTAAACTCCGCAACGGAATGGTTTACTCGAGTTTTTTTTGTTTCTCTTGTCTATTCTAGCTATATCACTATTATATTTGAGTACGTACGAAATTTGTTCAAATCAGATTTAGAGCCAATCTAAGCGCTTGTACCACTTTACTATCTCCTTTCTCCTCATATCCTGCCGCTAAATAAACGAGGAGAGGAGATTGGTATTCAGTTATGTGTTATTTGTGCTGTGCGGATGAGATCTCGCTTGAATGCAGCGTTTTAATTAGTAGATCTGTATTGAAGCTTGCAGGTTGCTGGATAACTGATTAGCTTGCAGTTTTGAAAACGATCTAAATCGTCACAGTGATTGGTTCAATATTACGCTCTAATTGCGCTTCATAAGTACTATAATCATATAAGCACCTAATGTGAGTTAATCCAATCGATTGCAGATTTTAGAGTAACACATAAGCCTATTATTATGAAGAGCAGATCCTACGCTGCTTATTCAAGAAGGTCGCGCTTTTCTTATGCAGAGCTCGAACCGCGGTAGGGTTTTACCTATATACTAGCTGTTACCCGCGACTTAGTTCGCGTAAACCGACAATAAAAAGTAGCCATATCCGTCTCCGATCCTTAAGCTATATATTTGGAAAAATTCAGGTCGATCCGTTAAGCCGTTTAGCTATGATAACGCGACAAACATCCAGACAGAGACAGAGTTACTTTCGCATTTCTAGTTAGAATTAGGATTAGCAACTTCGAACAACGCGCGTTTCGAGCTCGACATAAAAATGGCGCGGTCTGCCGTTAACGGCTTATACTGTGTGAGGAGAAGAGCAGGTGATGATTGTGTGATGATACATAAGCCTTGGCCAGTTCAGTCCTACCCAACACCTTGTCTTGGCTTGTCATACGCCTTGGCGTTGCTGTAAGTGTGACAGGCATTTATTAATAAATAAATAAATAAATAAACACTTCAACGGAAAAATGGTTTAATTTATGAAGAGGAGATAATATGCGCATGCCGCCAATATGCCAAATTGGCTTTAGGATGAGTCAAGAACTTACTTCGGTTGAGATAAGATTAAGTAGAGTTAGGAAATATTATTTAGAATTTTAGGATGAGTTAATATTTTCTATTTATTATACTAACTAATTAATTATATTTTTATATGTTACTATGATGAAGACAGAGCAAACTGGTTTAAAAAGGCCAACACTTCGAAAAAATGCGCAGCACTCCTCCTGCACTCTTATTAAAATCGTTTATAATTTTAGTTGTTTTCTCACAGAGGAATTTCTGAAACATTTATTTCTATATTATTACTATTATGCTTTGTAATATTTTTTAATATTAGATAATCTATGCAACGAAGTGGTTGTAAATCAATTAATTACATAGTAAATAAATAATCATTGCTTGTAAGTAGCTTTTAGATTGCTATGCGGCTTCGTCACAAAACGTTATGATTTCCGTTTGGTGACGAAATCGCAAATTATACCAGTTGTATGACGTAAATTAAATTAATTTATTCTGAGAAATTTAACTGCATCCTGTCAGTTGATCACTGGTTTTGTAGCCTAGTTAGTGGTTGCACAACCTCGCAGACCACTATTCCACCGATTATACACTAGATACTGATAAACATACCAACTAAGTATATCTAAATAATGCAGATCTTCAGTAGGGAAGTATATATGTAAAAAAAGTCATTACATTTTGAAAGGAATGAACGCACGAAGAATAAATTGCCAAAGTCTATGTCACTCTCCGGCTCTTAAACTATCCATGCAAACGTTCAGCTCGATCCATTGCTCTGTTACTGTGTGAAAGAGGAACAAACAAATCAACAAAGACGCTTCCGCGTTTATAATATTAGTAGAGATAATAAGCTATAGATTTAGAATGTGGATATTTGTGTCTGACATAAAAAAAATGATTTGATTATGACTTGATTTGATTGGTCCAAAATTGAAACGACGATAAAAGAGATGAGAAGTGAAACGAAGAAAATTAAGTATTTAAAAATGCTATTACTTGACATCTTAAAGCCTCTACGTTGCAGTTTCTCCTCCGCGCATTTATAGTAAAATACTTTGACTTATGGATAAAAGAAAACAGCAATCATAGGTAAAGTAAGTAAGCAAAATAGAACTTAAGCATCGCTTAATTGACTGTAGGTCTAAGTTGCCTACCACTTATACTTTGGATTATCTCAACATCCTGCGGCGGCTTGCAAGATTGTGTCTATATTTTTGCAGGTGGATACTATTAACCATGTTACCACATTTAAGTCAATCTAGGCTCGTGAGAGGCAATTTCCTTGGGTTAATTGCGTCGGCGAAAATCGGCGAGATGGAGGTAGCGACCCGTTTAATTCATTACACTGCCTCGCCCACCTCAAGAGACGTCACGATACATTATTTTACTTGTACTCGTATTTAGGCGAAAGACGACGATGTAAATCAGGTGTGAGACGTGGGGAACCTTTTGAAAGTTGCTGGCCATAGGGAGAAGACATGTGTTTGTGTTTGAAAGAACTGTTTGTTTTTAATGATAGATGTCGTTGGATATCTTCGTTAAATATGTTGTATATGTAATTTGTACTGTTGACAACTTTGTTTTTTAATTATGAATTTACACGGTCAGACTTTCGCAGTTGTTTACTACATTTAAATTAGTAGTAGTTATTTTTTAGCACGATTCTGTTTGTTTGAGTTCCCGATATTTCGGCGCATGCGATAAGTTGCTTGCGCCTCGTTCACGGTAGACTGTTAAACGCTGAAAATTACACATGCAATATAATATCGGGAACTCAAAAATAAACAAAATCATGGTATATTATTAGTTTATTTATAAGGTTTTAGGCAATTCAATGTTACCTAGAAGGTTGATTAAAACATAACTATCAAATCTATGATTTGAAACGGAAAATATAAATGATCTTTTGAAATGCATGAAATGTATTCGATATTGAGAACAGAAATGCTCAAAATATGAACCTTGGCATTATTCACTAGGCTAAAATTTTGTTACAGTTAATTGGTAGCTTACTTATATAGTTTCTAGTGTTTTTTTTTTGTGATTATTGTTACCAATAGTAATTCATTAAGCTTGTTTTGTTATCCACGCTACAAGGTATTTAACACCTTGGTCACCACCAAGGACACCTCTCATCATGTCTCAGAGGATGAATCGCTGTGACCTCAGGATACAGGTATTCCTAGTCTGAGGAACAGAGTTCCTACCCAGGTACATAATTATTAATATCTACTCTAAAAATGACTTAACATTACTCAATCTAAATCAATAACATTTTGTTGTCTACCATTATGAGTATGTACTGCTACACATAGGAATTGATGCAATAAACGTTTTATTATTATTCCATTTATTTATTGTATTTCTTAAATTTAGGTTTTTTATAAAATTAATATTTAAAAAAAATGTTATAAAAAACCTAAATCTAGAGTCCCACCGACAGCGACGCAGGGCCCAAGCTACCAGCGGTTAGGGCTGCAGAGTGAGGAACCTCCTGACAATGCGCGCCGCCAGCCATCCTTGATAAGGATGGCTGCCCTCTTATTATTATTATTATAACCATGAGTAGGGAGATACTTATTCATATTAGCTAATGGAGCATGTACCTATAAAGGTAAGTAGATAATGGTCTACTGAACAACTAAGTGACTTATCAGCGCGCCTGGTTGATGCAAAGGGTGCCCGAAATGCTAGCATATCTGGCGCAACGTATGCATAAGTATAATATTGCCATTCAGCGTCAAATACACACATACATACATAGCATGGACACGCTGCCAACCGGTAGTTAAAGAATTTATTAATTGTCTTTATTTAACATTACATTACATTTTGAATATGACATTGAATTATATTCTTTTATTTTTAATAGTACTAAAGAAACGATTAATTTACATTTGACATCGAATAATTATTGTTATTATTTTACATTTAATTTAGGAAAGAACCCACTACAGTACGATGTAGTATACATTTAAGAATTACATATTTTCTCGTTTTTTATAATGTACCTGACCTATAAATGTTTTTATGAATAAATTGAATATGAATATTATTCGTCTATCTTTCGTCGGATGGAAAGATATATATCTTAACCAGACATAATATGCATCATAAAGCATATTTTTTCTATTTAGAAGCCATTACCGAAAGTATAATTAAATATTTATCCAAATGTTCTTTCTTTCGTTCGTTCGTTATAAAGTCATCAAAGAGTAAGTTGTAAAAATGTCAATAATACGACTCTGTTTACCATTCTGATTGAGGTTGCTTGTCTACAGTTTTATTAATGGCCATCGAAAATTAATTTCCCATGAATAATGATTGGCGAAAATTTCCATAATGGTGGCACCGGACTTCGGATGTCACTAATAAAACACCAGACGAATTGGACGAGCCGAGTGTTTTTGATGGCGATAATTTACCATTTTTGTAATGTTTGCGGCAATTGCGTGGACGATTCAATTTGTTTTATACAAAGAGCGGCATACAAGCAGACGGTCTGCTTGATGGTAAGCGAAAACCACATACAGACACCTGCAACTCTAGTGGCAATTTTTGGTCGGTCAAGTGTTTCAATTTGTGCCAGGTGAGTTTCGAGGGTTTTCCATGCCATCCCCGACACATGAAATTGTAGTATGGAGCTATATGTGTGACGTAAGTAATATTTTATTTATATTATCGTGTTGAGCTGTTTCAAAGAATGAATCGTTAAATTACTAAATTAATTGAACGGCTATATTACTGATACAAACTATATTTTTTTTTCAATCTAAATGTCCAAGCGTTCTAAACGTTCTTTCAAAATATAAGTTTTGTAGAAAACATGGCCATTGTGACACATAGAAAACATATTCTTTTCAAGATGTACCTGCCTTACCCCCGAATACAGAAACGTTTGATAACTTTGATTATTCATTGTCATTTTCTTAGAGCCAGACAAAGGCAGTATTAGAATTAATCTGTTTCAGTATTCGAGGGTAAACGTAGTTTTTTAAAATGGCCGTTTCTATAAATGTCTAGCCTTGTTTATCTCTTAGATTGTTTTCCGTAAAGACCTAAGAGTTTTTCAAAGGTATTGTACATAATTATTGCATGAGTCACTCACATCAATAGATGAGTAAGTCATGGTAAGCGTTAAAGAATGCTTTGTGCCCCTTGACAGATGGCTGTTTTTCTCCGTTGTATTATTGACAAGTGACATCTACTCTATTACATTCAGAGTGAATGTATGAGACTGATATTATAACCGACTTGCCATTAGAGATGGATGTGTGAAATCATCCCACGATGGTCTTCACGCCGTCACAGACTAGATGATAGGCTCCATGAATCTTGAATTCTACTAAAGCTCAATCTTTGCTTAGATAATTTATATATATATTTATTTAGGTTAGACGAAGAAAGTAAGAGAAAGGTAAAATTATTTTATTACACAATTCGATTGCATATTTATATGATAATCATTATTTAATGTTATATAACATTCGCTGACCGAGTGAGCGAAGCGAACGAAGTCTTTGTAACAACTGCAAAATTTGCTTTCTCTAATGTTGGTACTCGCGTACAGGTCGTATTTTTCGACTAATGTTGATGAAACTTGGTATACATACTTGTTTTTTTTTGTCGTCGGCAATTTTCGATTGGATATTTCCCTCGAAAAGGATTTTACCGGCCGATTTTTGATAATATTGGCAGAAACATTTGGTACTAATTTTTTAACAAGAATTTCGAATTGTAGCAAAATAGGTCAAGAGGTTGTCAAGACAATTATGGCCGTGATGAGAAATTGAGTTTGTACAAAAATTTATACTCACGAGGTCTCTCATATATGCAGAACCATTAATAAGTATTATTTATATATTCGACTTTGCTTACTAGATCCTTTTCGCGCTTCTAGACTCTCTATTGTAAAGCATTCACTGACATAATAGCGTAAAAATAAACGCAGTATAAATAAAGACTCAATTTTTTCTAGAACAAATTCGATATGTTACCCACGTAGTACAACATACATAACCTAGGCAAATATGGGTATTAAATTACTTTGGCTACCGTTGTGTTTTCTGCAAAATTCTTTGAATTACTATCCTTCTAGTAAGCGGGTTTGTTTTCAAGTTTCACGAAGTAAACAGTATTAAACAATATTGTTCTAAAATAACAAAGAGGTTTAGTGCTAGGACGTGGACTATATTTCTATTTATTTGTGCTCAATGCTTTAAAGGAATTCCCGAGAAGCTTACGGTACAAGGCAGGTTTTCATTTTGGTACGCTCAGGACGCGTTTTCATTGTTTAAAGTTGTAAGACCGACTTTACAAAGGAGCAGGAATTACCGCATGGATACTACGATGATGTGAATAGCGTTACTACTCTCGCAGAACGCTTTGCTGGAGCTTCGTAAACAAATCGAAAAATACACGAATAACAAAACTTAACGGAATTTTGAAATTACAAATTGTGTTGTCAATTACGGTAATTGATATCAAATAGTAGCACGTATGGACACAGGTAAGTTCTAAAACTGCGACTAGGACCACTGGAGGCCGGGCAGCAGCGTCCTCGCAGTAAACGGTGAGCTATCTGCAGTCGCCAGCTTCCTGCCAAGCGGCGGGTTATGGAAACTCTCTCTCCGCCTGTTTTAGGGGGAGCCGCCTTTGTTAAGCAGTGGAATCTTCTAGATGATGATGATGAGTGGCATGTATAAATAGCGATGCGATCAATCAACGAAGACAAAGTGTGTGAAGTAACTGCTCCACAGATGCTTCGTATTTCGTGTTATGTTATGGAAACACACTCTCACTAGGTATTGTTCTAGCAACCTCTACCAAAGTATTCGTTATAGGCTGGCAGCTTGAACAGTTATTGCGTGAAAATTTCGGTTTGGAATTCCAATTCCTAGAAACACTGATTTGGGGCAGCATGTGATGTTTGTGATTGTGATTTTTGTGTATGGTTGACTAATGTAATTGGCGTATTTTGCCGTTTTAGTTAATAAATAAATAAATGTAATGTTTTGTGTTTTCTTAAGTGAATGAAAATGAATAATGAGAGCGTGATAAAAAACAAGTTAAAAAGTATAAAAGCTTTTGAGGTTTACACAGGCTATGTGTAATGTATTACGTTTGATAAATTAAAAATGTGACACTCACCATTTGGACACGTGAAAACGTTGCCCTGAAACAAAAAAATATAATAGTCAAATAAAGTTATAAGTAAAAAAACAACAAACAATACTTAATAGTAATTTTCACTAAAGCGTTTTTATACATAAACTGACAAAGTTATTTTTAATAAAAAAAGTTATCCTAACTAATATTATGAATGCCAAAGTAGCTCTATCCCTCTACGCTACCCGGCTAACCGATCTAGCTGAGTTTTTGCGTATATATAGCGTAAGGATTGGAGACGGACAAAGGCTACTTTTTTTTTGGAGGTCCACACGAACGAAGTCGCGTTTCACAGCTAGTTGGCTCATAAGTAGCTGCCTTCGAAAAATCAGAACAATCAAAGGGTAAATATATCATAGCAGCAATATAGTTATGTCTACTGTGAAATCCCGGCTCAATTAACAATAGGCTGAATTGGAATGGTTGCTGAAACAAAAACGTGTTGATTTTTCGTGACCAAAAATGTGACCCAATATCAAACTGTACCTAAACAGATCTCTTGTGTTTTTCCTCCGCAATATCACGTTTAGTATAACAGAAATGAAGCCGTAACCCGTATCGTAGTGTGTCAACACGTATTTCACTTCTATACGAGGCATAATCAGGACTTGTTGACACTTCGAGGTTTGAGCTGAGAACCACCCAATTTCTTTTAATTGCAATTAGATTTAGGTAGGTAAATTTGGCCACCACTTCGCCCGATGGTTGTTTATGTCAAATAAATTTATTTGTATAGTATTGTTATTACATACCCCTCTGTTACTTAGTCCCTCTGCGACCTTTAGAATTTAAGTTTATTTTTCAAGAATAAATTTCTCAATCTTTTTTTAACAAGCTAGTAACGGGCAAGGCATTTTTTCAGTAAAAGATACATACTATTATTGTAGTTTTCCATATAACAGGCGGTCGTGACAGAATGAAACATTTCAAGCGGGTTGCCAAACTGGGGAAAGTGAGTTAGCGAGGACGTCCGCCACCCGTGACCGAACTGAAACTGTATTATACGCACAGGCCGTTTTAAGGAAGAGGGCTTAGAGGTCATTCATACTCTTTTAAAATTTGATCTATACTCAAAAATCTGTCTTAGGTCTTTTTTGGTGAAGTTTGACAAACGTTTTAATGCTATCCGGCCACTTTGAATTTCAGTCAGGAACCGAGTTATGAAGTATTGGGTCAATAAACTCTTTGCTGTGGCTTGGGTGGCTGTGTTCGAAAACAACAAGGACCTCCAGTAGGTACTTGGGTAATGTCCCTTAGTCACTAGTGACAAAGAAATATTGAGAAAATACTTTTTTTTTTAAATGGAATTTGGTGACGAGACGTGCAAGTCGGTCCCCTGATGTGTGCCACCCAGAATTTTAAACTTCAACAGTTCTAAACCATGCGCGCAATGCACTGCGCTCGTCACCCTGAGATATTAGATGTTAAATCTCTATGTACCCAGTAGTTACGCTGGAAGCATTGCCCTTCAATCCAGAACACAATAATCATTGCACACTACTGCTTGGCGGTTGAATAACTGGCAAAGGTGTGGTACTATATTCAATCTGTAGAAGAAATGAGATGTGACCAAAGTAAGAACAAGATTGACGTTTTAACCTCTTAAAAGTCCTGAGTACGTCCCTACAATCGGACTGATGGCGTCACCAAAGATAAATTATCGTATTAGACGTGAGAAAAGTGTTTGGTGGAAACTTGGACCGTGATTTACATGTATCGGTGTCGGTATTGCTTTGAGAACTGAAAACGAAATACTATAAAGTGAACGAATATTCATTCACTTTATTATTTATTTTAATATTTTTTCGTATTTTATTTTAGTAGTTATATGTATCACACGATAACATAGGCCTATTTAAAAGTACTTCCATTCTGAAACCAAGAGTTGCTTGATCTATTTCATTGCAATCATCGGTCTGCTGTTGCAGTAATTCTGAATGTATCGTGAAAGAAGTTATGCATCTAATTGTAGATGCTTTCTGTGTCAACGGCACGCGCAGTACCATGTTACATAGGAGATAACAATGTCTAAAATAGGTTTTGCTATCTGTACATAAATTAATTAAGATAGAGTAAACTTTTAGACCTTTTACCCTTTTAGACGGGTAGATATTCAAAACATAATCATCATCATAAACTCGTACGATTATCTGCAATAGGAAACAATTATAATAGACTAGCTAGCCGCGACTTTGTTCGCGTCGACCTACTATAGAAAGTAGCCTATGTCCATCACGGACCGTTAAGCTATATCTATGCGCTATATCTAAACTCAGCTTGATCCGTTCAGCCGTTTAGCCGCGATAACGCGAGAAACACCCAGACAGAGAGACAGAGACACAGACAGACAGATAGATAGATAGACACATAGACAGACTTACATTCGAATTTATATTATTAGTTAGGCAGAATCTATGAACTTCTGCTCTACTAGTACTTTGAATTTTTTGTGCATATTAAGTGAAATAAAAATTTATTTCAATTCAATTTGTTATGCGAGTTTATATTATTTTTTTGCCTTACTTTGAAACCAGCTATTATTTAATATATAAATATAAAAAATGGTTTGCTGACATGCTAAGCTTTAAGCTAAGTTTCTATTACGTGTACGTTACAAATCACAACCACCCGTAATCGATTACGTACAAATTCCATTGAACGTAATTGACTTCAAAGAACAGCTAAGGGACTTGTTCCACCGCCGACGTAGAACGAGAAGCGAGTAGAGCTTGAAACTAGAAACGTGTTAGCTGCAGCGAGAAGCGAGTGCATAGTTCCGATATTTTTGTCGCTGGGCTATAGCGAGTGTACGAGTGCGACGTGCGAATTATTCGCACTACTGTAGAGAATGACCGCTGGGAGTCTCTCAGCGAGTGTTCTGATCGCCCAGCGAGCATCGCTCAGCGTTTATTATCTTTGATAGGTCTAGTCGCTGCGACAAACTAGTGGGGAGAGAGAGAGTGCTCGCTGACAGAGTGAACAATTCATAACAGTAAATATATGTGCCTCTTTTATATTCGCACGGGATCTAAATCTATTTACGTCTCTTGAGCGCCAAAATAATCGATAGTTCGTCGCTTCATCGTCGGCGGTGAGACAAGTGGCTAAGTCTGTTATATAACTGTTACGTGTTATAAGATACGCTTATGCTATGGGAATATGTTATGCTATGGTTTTACAAAGAGAACTTTGATTTATTGAATGTGAATTCCGGCAATTACAAAAGGTAAAGAAATATAACCTTATCAAACCACTTGGAAGTAAACCTTTTTAGCACATCATCTATCTGGTTTTCTGGTTTCTATACATTCTGGTTTCTGGTTGTCCATCGCCGATCCTATCTGCACCTAGCGCCGAACTCTGAAGAAATCATTTAGTTTTAACGCGATTTTGCTTAAGTTACTATAATATTGTGCAATATTGCTACTAACAATTTACTATCAGGTTACAATTTTTTTTTCATATTTTTTGCATTTCTCAGTTTTTCTAGTATTATCAATAAAATAAATTTTTTAAAAAAACGGCTAAATATAGCCTTTGTCATTTAAGAGGTAAATAGAAATCCAACGACACCTCACTTGTCAAAATTGGTCAAGCCATTAGGCCTACACGAGGTAATATAGGAACGCAGAAACATACTTACAAATACCCCAAAAACATTACCCTCCTCGGTTAAAAATAAGAATGATTTAATGCAATGAAACAGGTAATTCATGAAAGCTTTACTGATTTCCGAATTCGTCAAAAGATTTAAATTAATTTAATTCAAAACGCAAGCCGCAATTGATTTATAATTTACTATAACAGATCGCAAATGTGCCATTGTTTCTGCAGTTTAATTAAATTTTCCTACTTATTGTTTATTAATATTTCAACACTAGGTATACAACAACTGTGCAATCATTATGCCTGAATCAGGATCCATTTCAATAATTACCATGTCGATTTTCTCCCGCCTTATCCGCCATTGTTTTTATAGTTGGTTTAACAATCCAAACACTTTTGAGCACAGATGGTAATTGGTAAAAACTTGATAATAAATACAATGTGTTGCTAAATAACGTTTGTGCAATGGTGCTGTACCATACCCGTTTGAATATATTACCATACAATGAGATGTGTGATTGAAAACAAATCATTGGATCATCCGTTTTTTGAATTAAAGCAAAGTCTGATGGAGTAATAAGGTCAAAGTTCGGTGCTTTGATTTTAAATTTCAATTAGTAATAATTATTAATGCAATGTATGACAATTGTTAGTACTATTATTATTTTGTGATTTTGTATGAGTTTAAGTTACTTGAAATAAATTATTATTATAATTATTATTATTTGTACATTTTTATTATTATTCAGTACAAGCGCTAAACACTAGGGTAGACGTGTTTTAGAATGAGCCCACGAATCTGCAAACGTAGCATGGGACGCCCTAAAACTCGACGGAGCGACGATATACATACTGTATAGCAGACCGTGGATGGCAGTGAAAAGCCAAAGATCGTCTGAATGTTCCGTAGTGGGGACGTGGGGAATAAGCTACATATTTTAACGTTTATATTATAGCTAGTGTGTCAGTTGCTTACCTCTGAGTGTGTAGGTGTCGCAGCTAGAAGCAGCACGACGGCGCACAGTGCCGCCTGACACCTTATCAACATCGTAAATCTGTGGACAAAATATGATAACAGTTTAGTTTGCTCAGATACACTTGCTTTAACGGCGGCGATAGTTTTACATCAAAATTTATAAGGATTCGCAATTGAATACTTCTGCTGCAATTTCGCTTTTACAAGAGTTTTTTGTTTCTTTTACTTCGTACGTAACGAATTAGTCATAGAAATTAAAAACAAAAACGTTTATTTTGTTTATTATACAATTCAATTTTTTTTTCTCCTGGAAGAATTTTGAATTTAAAATCGAATTTACCAGTGTCAAGTATTCACGTTTTGCTGTAAATACCGACAAACAAATCATTTTCACGCTCAAAGTCTTCAAACTCAAACTCGTCAAACTAGGCTTGTCTAGTGAGTCACGGTTTAGTCTTAAGGATTTTGACAACTTGATTTGATAGAAAAGCTATACATGTACAATGTCGCCCATCGGCAAGTGACCGCCCGAAAAGGGCTTATATTACTCATCATTATGAACAACTTTTACTATGGGACCAACCCTGGAATCGAGTACTACAAGCCCTTTTCGGGCGGTCACTTGCCGATAGGCCACCCTGTATATCTATATTGTGGGAAAGCTGTCAAATTTCGTTGACAAACGTCATTACATAAAATCAATATAATTTATTATTTAAAAAACCTGGGGAAAAACTTATATACATTTAACTCATAGAAACCTTTTGATGCATTGATTTATTTTAATTGTTGGCTAAAAGCATGTCGAAAGTGTCGAATATAATTTTGTTAAATTATCGATGTGTCAAAATGACTAATTAATCAACGCCGATTAACTATAAATTCGATACTTAATTAACATCCTGCTCGTTAGATTTTCGATGATAACGAGTAATGAAATTTTAGACCAGGATAGATATGAATAATGAATTTAGTTCATTTCAGCAAATTCATGAATATCTTTCAATATGGCGAATAGTAAATGACGTCGATTCTGTTATACGATATTCTTCATCATCGTCATCATCATTATCTCAGCCACAGGACGTCCACTGCTGGACATAGGCCTCCCCCTTAGATTTTTACGAAGAGCGGATGGAAGCGGCTCGCATCCAGCGAACGAAACAATCGTAGACGAACGAAAGTTACTGATATAGCCCAGAGGATTAGCAAGTTGAAGTGGCAGTGGGCAGGGCACATAGCACGCAGAACTGATAGCCGATGGGGCTGTAAGTTTCTCGAATGGAGACCACGTACCGGCAAGCGCAGCGTAGGACGTACAAGGTGGACAGAGGACCTGATAAAAACGAGGAACGATATTCTTACCTAAGCTTAATTTGACAGCTCTAAATATATTACGATCTTTTTCATACATATTAAAATGCTAAGTGAGATGCAGATCATTTTATTTCTGTCAAGTTGATTTAGTTTTGTCAGTGTTACAACAGAATCGCCGCTATCTTTTCCTTTTGTATTTTATGTAAACTTTAAAATAAGTTGACAATAGAAAGTTGACTCTTACAATGGATAGGTAAAACCTTAACTTAAAATGCTCAAATGACAGGCTGGGATGGACTGACGGACGTGCACGATGTTTTTCCTTGTTGTAGTTACTACGAAGCACTAAAAGAATTAATGATTTGGAAATCAGGAAAAATAAAATAAAAATTATTAATACATATGAAAAGCGGCTCAACTGTTCATAAATAAATAAAAAATATACACTTAATTCACGTCAACAATGAAGCTATGAAATTTAATTCCATTATCCTTCTACAAACACTTTACTTCAACGAAGGTACAGTTTCTTTGTACAGCAGCTCACAAACAAAACAATTCACTGCATTGTACAACTATACTTAAAGTTCAAGTGAGTAAACCACGGGTCTGTTCTGTCCACACAGTGGAACAATGTGGCCACCCTGGCTACTGTGACCATTATTTAATTACTTTATCCCCTACTACGTGGAAGGAACACGATTTCGGTCGTTGTAATACTCAGCAACGGTTTGCGATAAACCCTGAAGCCGTGTTTAAAAAAATGCGGAGGACAAGAGGGTTTATGAGTTCTAATGGATGTTTGTTATGGGTTAAATTATTAGTCACGCAGGCGGCTTAAAAACTTTAAACCTAGCCTATACGAACCTAAGCAGAAACTGTGGAGCAGCATCTGTTTTTAACCTGAACAAGAAGGAAAGTAAATTTTATTTTAATAAAACGGGAATATTCACGGAATATTCAATCGGAATAACCGACTCAATATTACGTGAGGTGATTATTTTTATCCTGGAAAAATGTTCGGTTTCTGTAGAATAGCGGATGAAACCGCGGGGCGCAGCTAGTAGAATATGTATTTGTGATATATTGCTTTGAAAGACGAAGCAATTCATTGGAAATCTTTATTGATGTCTAGGTGTTAAATTATTTATGACTCATCCCGTGTCAACGTCAAAATTCAAACTAAATTATATATCACCTCTTCAGAGACTAGAGGCACTGTATATGTATAATTCCTCAGGTAAAGATGCGTTAAAAAAGTTATATGTACGGTTTTACATAAGAACCATTGTAACTAGATCTCCTCGGATCTCGCAACGACTACTATTTTATGTATCAACTCATAGTGGCAATACGAGAATATTTAAACACAATGCATCTCTTTACGAATTCATAATGAAAGTTTGACGCCCCTAAAAATAGACAATAATCGTTTGCTTCTCTTCCAAGAAGTTTCGGTTGCCATCAATTTTGTGGGGGACAAGTGAGATGTAGTTGGTGACTTGGATCGTAAAACGATTGATCGAGGGTTGGATATGGGACAAACGAGGCTGTTATCTTCTCGATTTGGGTCTCTAGACTCAACCGTGATATAAAAAATATGGCCATGATAACGGATTTTTATGGTGATATTTCACATGTCACATGCATGGATTTTCATTTTCAATGACTTTAGGACTGTGACAAAATAACTGTATTGTAGTATGAAGAAGAGAAGTCGTTTCTAATGTATCTGCCTCAGTGTTGATCTAAGCTTCAACTGATGTAAGACATTAAATATTCTGCAATGTAACTGATGCAATAAGGCAGTTCTGTCAGCGTTTTCGATCACGACACTCTATAAAAAAAATCTCGCAGGCACGTGTGAATTCGCCACTTAGTCGAAGCACTGACGTCGAAGCACAGTGGTGTTAATTCTACCACTTCCAGAAAGTGGAACAAGGGCAGCAACGGTATCTCAATTGACTGAAATGAAATAGTGAAATTACTATATGACGATGATTACGTTATGGACACCAATAGAAATTTGTCAAGGGTAGAACTCATTTACAGTGACAAAGATATTGTTGACTATCTCAGAATGTTTGATTCGTCAAAGTGATCGCAAGTTCCTATGGAATAATTAATTATTAATAATCTTAGCTCCCCATGAGGATTCCGTGTGTCGGGGATGCCATGAAACACAAAGACACGGCCAATTAGTAACACACAGATACAAAGCAGATATATAAAGTGATCATCCAAACACCTGCCCGGCCCAAAATCGTACCTCCCACCCATGGCTCATAAGGCAGACACGTTACTAATAAGCCAGGAGGTTACAAAATGCAATTTCAAAATATTTTACTATTTCTTTGACTAAAATCTCTAATAATAATAATCTGTTTAATTGATTTTTCACAGCTGCTTGGAGAGAAGATTTCATTCTCTTAAGATAATTCTTAATCTAATAAAATCAAAAACAAGACAACCACTGTTTTAAACAACGCTGTCTAAATCTTTAACGACCAAATTATTCTTACGAGGTCATAAAACGGTTATAGCATTAACTGAAATGGCACTATTACGGGCACTTTCGGTTTTCTTTATTTATATACCGTGTCGGAATATCACAAATTTCGAACTAACGATCCTTAATTTGTGAGATAACCGTTACATAGTTAGCGTAAATTGAAATGGGATCTCTATTGATTAAAGGGATGAGCATCTTTCGTCAAATTTCTGACGCGCGTTGTAGGTATTTGTTGAAGTTTACTTTGGTAATAACAGCGCTAGGGTTTGATTAAGTAATTAAACTGAGAATTCTACGCAGATTCCGAATTAGCTGAAATTCCAAAACTAGCAAATTTGGAACGTACAATCATTGTACGATGTGCTATATAGTTACAGCTGGCAACTTATTTATCTTGATATAGTGGTAGATTTCCAACCGACCCCTACCATGCTATGGTTTCCGCTTGACCGTCACGAGGAGCTCGAGCTTTGATAGGATTTGAACCCATGCTTGCAGATTGATAATCGAATGCTGCATTCACTGAGTTATCATTGCTACAACCATAACATCTAAATAAAATAACAATATAATTATTTCCGTCCAGACCTCACTATTAATAATATTTATATATACGAGTAAGATGAAAAGCAATCTGTTTTATTATTATCATCATTGGATGAAGCTCATAAAAGTTCACGTCGTCTAATGCACCATGATCATATAATAACAACATCCTATGATAATAACACAAGTTCCTAATAGACCTACCGCTAGGATAATTGTGTTCTGTTGATAGCATTTCCATTTCAACTTGATTATCGACTTCAATTTTATGTCTCACTGTTAGCTACGAAGAGCGTTTTGAAATTTTTGAATTCTTAAGTAAGGCTGGACGTTTTCAAAATATGTCTAAATATATTAATCACAAAATGGAGTATTATTCGCAAGCGTCACCTAAAGCATGTTCGGGAATCCCGCATTTCCCTAACGAGGTTGTTTGTTCATGTAAAACAAAAATTCAGACAAATTAAAAACAAAACAAAAAATGTCACTCCTACGTATTTTTAATAATATAAAATTTTTGAACTGTTAGGACTCTTTTACGGAATCTCCTTGGAGAAGTACCAAGCGTTTGCCAGTTATTCAACCTCTAAGTAATATCGTGCAGGGTTGACTGTGTTCCAGATTGAAGTACAATATTTCTTTGATTGGTAAAATTACTGGGTTTTTTTTTTCTCTTTCCTCCTAAGAGGATTATGGCGTCGCACGTCTTACGCATTTGCCAGTGTCAAGTATACTCATATTTTTTCAAGTTTTGTTGAATATTGTCAAATAAGTCATAGTCACAGTCAAAGGCGAGCAAAGCAAATCACGGTCAAGTCCAAGTTATGCCCCAGTAAAGTGGTGAAAACTTTACTAGAGCTTTCTATGGAGTTTTGGAAACAACACGAAAATTCACGTTTCACGATATTATACCATTCACCAACACTCGTGCATGTTCACGAACACTTAACGGGTAAAAATTCACTGTTTTTACACATAAACACTCGAAATAACACAAGTTTTGGAAAATAATAAAATGACGCGACATGATTTCTTCACGTTCCCGCCAAAAAACTCTTACTGGGCTTAGGTTGACGACTACAGTGCATTGCATTGCATTATAGGCAAGCATGTTGCTTACCAACAGACGAGTGACATGCTGGTCTCGTCGCTCAGTACCATATAAAAAAAAAATTGTTTAAAGACTAAAGCAGTCCAAATTAAATAGGCATTTACTCGTTCCGAGTTCAAATATAATTTCTCTAATGATTCGTACATGCTTTTTGCGAAAACCAAACTGAATGCACTGCGGTTAATAAAAACCGTTGTGACCCCTCGACCTTCGCTGATGATATCACCTTGTGTCCGGTTTCGTTTGTTGGCTCACAGACCTCAATCTTAATAGTTTTTCGATGAGGTAATCGGTTAAAGTTTAAATTACGTACTGGTAATTATTATCCTAAATAATGATTACAACCGAAGAGGTCGTTCTTAAAAACCGTGACGAAAGTGATGAAAAATGGCGGTAATTAGGTACCTGCATTGCTTAATGATTATACTTGGTGTTCGGCTTGACGACGGACATATCCTAGGATCATTGTACTTGTCATTATGAACAACCTGCATGCAAAAACCTAAAATCGCGAATAATTTAATTAGCTGTTCCATTTATCGAAGATGAATTAGATCTTTTTAATTCACATTGGGCGAATTTCGTAAGCATACCTAGCTGGAATGGGAGCTGGATCTCAAATAATGCTGTAGGAATACAGCTGGGGTGCTTGGTGACAATTTTCACTTGGCTGCTAGCCAGCCAAGTAACTGAAAGTACCCTACCACCACGCTATGGTTTCTCATGATGTTTTCCTTCACTGCAGCTCATTGTTGGGATATGAACCTACACCCAGTGGCGTGCGATTCAAACGCGCTTACCACTGAGCTATTAACGCTACAAGTGCTACAACCGCTACAAAAAATTACGATGAAGTCTACGAACGTACTAGGACGTACTAGAACCTACCATTTTGATTATGTAGATGTACACTACAATTTTCCCAAACATACAAATGACCTTTTGAATCGCTCGTATGCTATTTAAAATATCATGCGAAATGAAAGATTTTGTACTGATAGAAGCAAATTCGAATCGTTCAAATTACTCGTTGTATTAGCGAGCGATATGATTATTTCAAAAATGTCGTTTGGGAATTCTTTCGAAAGTCAGTCATATGGCATGATATTTTCGTGCCCATACGAGCGATTCAAAAATGGAGCCCCTGTATGGTTCAATGGTAGATCGTCTGTCTTGTATTTAGTAGGTTCAATTCCAGGCCTTGCAGATGTTTCAATAATGAATTTAAATATCTGTTCTGGGCCTGGAAGTTGTATACTGTTATGTCTTTTATGTGTGTCCGCGCCTCTGCGGCATCCGCGACGTAGAGAATCCTAGTGGGAAGCTATAAGCGTGAAGCATTACATAATACATTTTTTAAATCTATACTAACCTACACGCAATTACTATAATGAGTGTTAGCGGTATAATTTTCGTAACGAGGGAAACTGACGCCAGTTCTGTAACAGGAGGTAACATAAAAGGATATTGCCAAACCAATAACGTCAGATTTCTTTTTCAGTACACTCGTTATTGAAAACACTTAAATTATTATCAACTAGGTACTTCAAAGTATGGTCCCGTACACAAAAGTTATTATAGTCTGTCCACCAGATTATTAGCTTTTTGACAGCTGGACTACATGACTTTGTAACATGTGTTGTACATGTGTTTAGCTAATTATATCCCATTTAATTTTAATAAAACGGGAATACTCAAGATAAATTCAGTCGGTTATTCCGGCTAATTGTCCACATCAAATTTTATAGTAAAAAATAATATCCCATACAAAAAATGTGTTCTATTTAGTACCTCATTACAACGTTCAAATGTACTTATTTGTATGGGATATTGTTTGCTAGACGCTTTACAAAATTATGTCGTCAACTTAGTATGAGCTGACGAGCTGTCAAAAAGAGTCAAAAATCCGAATAGGGGGGTGGACGTGGACGACCAGTTGTGGACGTCTAAGGGCTGGTAAGAAGAGTGGAACTTAGAAACCAACAGCTGCACCAAAAATTTTATAATCATCAGCCAGAAGACGTCCACTGCTGAACATAGGTCTCCCCTTTAAAGCATCACACCGACCGACAACTTGCCGCTTGCATCCACCGTTTGCCCGCGACTTTCACAATGTCGTCGGTCCATCAGCTAGGATACATTTTACATTTTTGAGGTTTTTTAAAGGTTTTGTGCAAAGTCATGGGACAAAAGTTGTTGAGTAAATGTAGAAAGCAGCCTGCGAGATGTTTTGCTTTACTTCAAAGGCATCCTGTATTTGTGTATCTACTTGTAACCGGTCGTAGATTAATCACGTGAGGCTCAAAAGGGGGGAGGGGATTCGGAAAATATCACGAAATATGACTGGGTCGGGCGTAGTGAGATATCACGTGTATTTATTTATTTTTTCGTTGAACGCTCGATTAATAATGCCCGTCTGAAATTTTTATCACGGTGCTTAATATTCCAGATTTTAATTAAATTCGGTACCTCTAACTATATTAAAGATAATAATCTGAATTGTTTTAAGATATTTTGTACTAACAAAAGACACGTGATTTTTTTAGGGAGGTGAAAAAGTTGCTAAAAAAAAATCACGTGATTAATAGACGACCTCTAAAATACGCATGTGATACAAAGTTACAAAGATCACGGTTTACTTTGATGTTACCCTTATCATCATTACATGACGTGATGCCAAGGGCGTATTTTGCGAGTTTCCTGTATTGTACCTGTCTCTAAAAAGTGAACGACTGTGTCACATACATTCCTCTAATATTTATATTCGTTTTTTATCGAGTTTTAGGAGATTGATTTTCTTTGAAACGTAGATTGTAATCGATTTCCTAGTAAATAACATTCATAGCGCACATAATAAAATAAAATAAAGAGTAATATTATTAAATGAAAAACAATATACCCGACTGCAAAATGTAACAATGTGTAATCTATGAACACCTCACTAAAATTGTCAAAATCGGTCAAGCCGTTTAAGCTGCATGAGGTAATACAAGAACACAGAAACATACATACTTACATACACCTCAAAATCATTACCCTCCTTCTTGGGCAGTCAAGTAAGTATGTATGTATGTTATATATATGTGTGAGTATGTAGTGTTCTAATAATAATATGTATTTTGAATTGATGGTCAATCCTAACTAATATTATAATTCAGAGGAATATAGCCGCAGTCGTATCAGGACCAATAAAGCTTCGAGGTATAAAAATAAGAACGTTCGTCTCGAGGAAAAAAAATCGTACATTACATTACAACTGTCAGTCCATACAAAACGTCAATGCACAAAAATGGATCAACGCCATCTAGCGAACTATAGGAAGTAACTTTGTCTATCTGGATCTTTGTCGCGTTATCATGGCTAAGCGGCTGAACGGATCTTGATAAGGAGTTACTCAAAGACGGACATAGGATACTCGTTTTACGTCCACGCGAACGAAGTCGCTGGTAATAACTAGTACATTATAATAAACTTTTTAACGCTGTTTTTTTTTGTTGTGGTTTCCCGAAAGGTGTTTGGTATACAAACTTTTAAGATTTATAAAACCTTATTGTACCAAATATGTATGAAATTATAAAAACAAAAACACAGAGCGTAATAATTGCGAGAGACGAGAGTACAAAGTGCGATTTGACGCGTTGATTGGGTACAACAAAATTCGTTACGTTCTAATTCATTCCAACCAGGCCATTTTCTCATCACCTGGATCTTACATTCTCTATTATTTAATTTCATTGTTGTACTTTCTGTTGAATTTTAGAATTGAAAAGTGCGCAAACGTTGGAAGCTAATGCATGATAGTCAGGGCTGGGCCCTGGGTATACATACTCTATTTCACGGCCACCCTACAACACAATATAGTAGGTATGTGTATATTTTGTATTTATATAAAGAAATTTGGATTACTCCCATCCGGCCCGGTTGCCCCGCCCCTTTATCAGGGCAGATGGTATCATCAGATGTTTCATCGGCCCGGGCAGCATACGCTCTCCGGATTCTGCCCCGGCACCGGGGAAGTTTGGAAAAAAAAAGTAGTACCCGGTGATATATATACTATAACCAATAGTAATATACAAAAGGACAGCTAAGTACTCTTATAATTAACAACAGTATATATTATTTATAACGAAACTTTTTTTACCATCTGCCCCAGTATCGGGGCAGAGCCACCGGGCCAGATGGGACTAATCCAGAAACTCTTTAAAATTTAAAAGATTCACACACTTCATTGTGCTGTGGGGTGGCCGCAATTCAGTCAAAAGCCGTTTATAAGCCTTTTATAAGCCGCCTTGTATTGTCTGCAGCTAAGTAATATTTTTCAAAAAAATAAAACCGTTCCTGTGATCCGTAAGCACCACGAAGCGCAGCCAGTACTCATACCTATAAATTATCAAATTTCTGCAAAGCTTACAAATCCTGTAACAAAGTATTGAAGTTAAAATCTACAAAGCATCTTTTCACCGGGCTACGAAAATACAGGAACATCCAGATTATACGATTAGTGCAAACTGACACTGCCATTGTTTTTATCTATGTGACTTCAGCAGCCGTTCCAAAGATAAACGGATTACCCAATGCGGGTTGCCATTGTTCTCACCAAAAGCGTACTATTGCTATTTTAAATTGGATTTTATTTACTGGCACATCAAAAAATCCACTTTTAGTACTAAAATGTCCTAACAAAATTACTACATTCATACTACTATATGCTCAACAAAACAAGAAAACTTCTGTTGCAGATTTTTAACCATCATCATCATCAGCCATATGACGTCCACTGCTGAACATAGGCCTCCCCCTTAGAGCGCCACACCGACCGACAACGGGCCACTTGTATCAACCGGTTGCGGTTGGTTGGTTTTTAATATCTGAGTTGAAATAAAAGAACCTGCCAAGTGCGTGTTAGACTCATGACAACCGCAGATTTCTTGCCACCGCATTTGTGTTTTGTATTTTTACAGTTTATATGTACAAAAAATACAGAAATCAAATTTATAACTATTTTATGTTTTCAATAGACCCCGTAACAACAAATCTAAAACTGATAACTCCGACGTAATTTCTACACTTTTGAAGATACAAAACACTTAGACTGTGAAATATGGATGGTCAGACGGATAGTCAGACGAGTGACAGCACAGGGCTTCGTTTTGCCCTCTGTTTACCGAACTCTAAAAACCCCAAACATTTTTTTTTTAAATGTACCTAAGCAAGCGTTTGACCACAATCTCACCTGATGGAAAGCAACGATGTGGCCGAAGGTGCATAGACTGCGCTTCGTTTCGTTCGTGCCAGCGCTATTTTTGATTTGCTATTAATTATTTATTTCTTTTTTTAATTAGAACATACATTCATTGATATCGTATGTCGCTAAGTTTGTGGTTGTTTCATTACGCATTAATTTGACGCTGTATTTGTTTAACTCTATCTGGTTAACAGCTCATGTTAATGTGATTTCACCGCAATGGGAAGCGAATTAATTAAGGATATAATTTGATGCAGGATCGATGATTGTCATTGGGAATGGAACGAACAAAATGCGAAATTTTCACTACTGACAAGCTCGGCGTATGACCACAACTTCATCAATGTTAAATGATGATGCGGTTACAAGTGGTAAACATGGAATGGAAGCCTGGAATAGGAATTGGTTCTTACATGAGGCCGCCTGGAAACACCGTTAAGTGAATGGCGATAGCTTTCTTACAGTGGTCATAGGAGAGCTCTAGAAAATGCCTTATTAATACGCACCTATTAGATTATTTATTAAATAGTTTTAATTGTATTGCATAAAATGTCTGTGGGGTACTCAGGGACCCCGTGGTAGTATTTATACCTTAATAATTGAGGGTAGTGTTCTAAAGTTGGCTAAAAATAAAAATACAAAATATTTTATTGGGTTAACTTTTATAGGTTTATACAAAGCCAGGTTTGATGTTTTGGTTTTTAAATTGGTTCCGCTTTAAGTGGAGACCGAAGAGTATTAAACAATAATTTGGTCGGTGTGAATGAAGATATGTATCTAGAGTTTGAGAGATTCTCGTATGTTGATAGCGAGGTGCACCTTTTGTAAGAATTCGGAGTTTTTCCCACATTCCGTTACGAAGTCGCTAGGTTGAAACGCTCTACTTAATTGACCATTGTTTGTCACAATGAGTAAATTACCTCGCACTGGCCTGCTTATGATTTTTTCTTACGTTTTTTATGAGTAACCGCAATAATATCAGGTGTTTTTCGAAATAGCATCTCACGCTTCTGAGTTAGACGCGCGGTGATGCAAATAGGTGAGTATTTGTGGGTAAATTCTTTAATCATTGCCAGTTCGCGGGTCCGTGTTTCGCTTAGAGAATGGTAGATAATGACTTGCGGTTTGATTACAAATTTTGCAATACTTCGCATTCTTTCAAGACGGAAAATTATTTTATCTCCGTCCCCATGATGCACTATTTTTTGTAAATTTTATCAACATCGATATAGACGTTTAGTCGTCAGAGTGACATACAAGCAGACAAAGATAGATTTAATATTAGTGTGGAGTGGATGGTAAATACTCACAAGAGGCCTATGCCCAGCAGTGGGCGTGTCGGGCTGAGAACGATAATGATGAAATTAAATATGTATTGGTAGTAAAGCTACAAGTCGATCAGGATCAATAAGGTGTAATGAATAAAGGTAAACCCTTATAAACAATCAATTACATTACATTACATTATCAGCCAGAAGACGTCCACTGTTGAACATAGGCCTCCCCCTTAGACCGCCACACCGAACGACAATGTGCCACTTGCATCCACCGGTTGCCTGCGATTTTCAAAATATCGTCGGTCCACCTAGTGGGAGGCCTGCCTACGCTTCGTCTTCCGGTTCAACAATCAATTAACATTAAATTAATCGTGAATTAAAATAAATTAAATGTTCATACAATCATATTCTTCTAGGTCATAAAATGGATGGCATCACAACCAGTTTCAATTTTTACTTAAATAACTATTGTTACACTAGTTTTAAGTAGATTTTTGTATTATGCATGTAATTTCTGGTGTGAACAATAAAGAGTTATCTATCTATCTAACTCAATGAAAGCTGCACCGAATATTTTGTCGGGCAATTTATTGTAAATAGAGGAACCTCCCACGTATGATTTTCTGGTCTATGATTATTTTCTTATTGTCTCTTGTCTGTTAGTGATATCTAGACATTCGTGACTACGTAATAATAATAAACCTATGAACCACAATATTGATTGTAGAACTTTATTCGTACGTGTTGTATTTGATTCTCCGAGTTCTCATTGAAAAAATTAATGCTAATAGCACATTTTAAAATGTCCGATTTAGCATATAGCTCGTTTATATGCGGGGTATTTCTTGTCCAGTCTCAGCCGTGACTTGTCTAACGCTGTTTGAGCCTCATAAGAGATTTTCACACAATTATTTGATCGTATAACAGGTTCTTACTCAAATAATTCGTAGGAAGGAATGTCTGTATTACATTTTGGTATTTAACTTTGAATACACAAAGCTCCTCTCCAATAATTGAAATTGTTCTTTGATAAATGTTCAAAGGTTAAAAGATGACGAAGCTACTTGCTGAGTACATATTTAGTATTTTATTGTATTGAATTGGCTGTATTTCACATAAATGAAATAGCTAGCGTCGCAGAAATTTCGTGAATTTATTGAATTACCTATAAATTTAAATATTTTACATATTTTTAGGTGAAGTGATTTAGAAGCTATAGATTTTGAAGGTCTTGACATAACCAAACTAATTAAAATTCCACAATACCTTATTTACTATGCAAGTTAGCTTGCGAGAGTAATGCTTTTAGTATACTGTAGACTTAAATGTTCAATGTTAGTTTTATAAAATTACATAATATATTAAAGTCCACCAATATTAATTTAAAGTATAGGTTCTGTAAGTGACAAAACGATACATCAATTAAAATCTGTCAAGTGCGTGTCGTGACATACTCACTCATGGTAGAGTTCTTTATCTATTTTATTTCAGAAATTGTTCATTTGTTATTGTTTTGTTAAATTTAATTCAGTTAAGTAATCGTCGTCAAAAAAGACAGAGTTATTAGTGTGTAAAGTTGTATGGGTTTTGGAACATTTTGTTTGACTCTTCATCTTTATCTTAAATATTAATCTCCAGTTTTTAACATCATCATCAGCCGGACCGGAAGACGTCCGCTGCTGAACATACGCCTACCCCTTAGACCGCAACATCGACCGACAACTTGCAACTTGCATCCACAGGTTGCCCGCGACTTTCACAATGTTGTCTGTCTATCTAATCGGTAATAGTCGGAAAACTCCAGTAAATTCTGTTAATTTTGAAAATAATCGCAGTATGTGCTAGTAGTATAACTATTTCAGATATTAAAAAAATATGCGTCAGTTTTCATCCATAGCCGGGTCATAATTTGTAACTACATCTATGTCGAACTTTTTTTAGTGGACAACCACATTTTGATCCCTTAATTATTTTTTCTAAATTTAAAGAAGTTCTGATAAATTTAGCCTCTACGCCATTTAAGATTAGGGTATTCCGCGAACTTGTCCATACAAAAAGTGCCAACTGCGAAAAATCATCGAAATTAAGGGGCCCTTAATTTTAGATGATTTTTTAAATATGCTTTCTACAATGTGAAAAACTATGCTTAGGTTTGATTTATTTGATGCAAAATCTTCATATTTATAGGTACAGGTAAAAAAGATGATTTATTTTTGCGATGAAATTATGACGAAGAAAAGTTTAGTTTCCACTAGAATACCAATAATAATTTCTGAAAGCACAAAATCCGTCGGCGTAGATTATTATTTATCTAAGCTATTACATCAAAATAAAGATGTTAATAAGATCTACGGGGTGGTAACAGTTTTCCCCCGAAACGCTAGTTTCATCAAAAATGTAGGTAAATAAACTAATTCTCTCCAACGCACGCACAAGAAACAGAGCAACAGAAATACAATTTTCAAATACCTTCTCCGCCAAAACCTCGCGGCAGAACTATACTCTTAAGAGGGCTTGAGGTGGCCTAAAAACTGACATCAGGGCTAGCCACTCAGTCTCACAAACTTCTTTTTTACAAATGATATAACGATTTAACAGAGCGTTAATTGCCATTGCGACTGAGTTAGCTACCAGTTTGTGGTGCACCGTAACCTCCCAATTCGAAGTCTAGCCGCCGAGACTGAGCAGTTTAAATCCTATTAGACCTATTAAAGACGACCTGCCTCGGATCTATTAACTACTTGGCCTGGAGGAGACGAGGCTACTCTGTTCTAGTGGGTAGTTATTTCTAGTTCAAATAGAGTTCAATGCTTTTTAGTTGTTTTTATCCGACCGCCCATGTATCGGTGTATGTAAGTATGTGAGTGTATTTACTTAAGTATGGTTGTTTCTGCGTTCATTTATAACCTCCTTTAGCCAACTAGTTTAAAAGGCTTGATCGGTTTTGAAAAATGAGGTGTCGCTTCGTCGTCCGGAGTAACAAAGGGTACTTTTTGTAGTCGGGTATTTTGTTTTTATTTTAGTAATATTTCGTATTACGTATTCCTTATCACTTATGTTTTTTTCCGATTGATAAAGGCTCTTACTCCCGTTCACAGTAGTCTCGCTCGCGCAACTTTCACTTTATTGAAGGATCACATCAATTAAGTGTGAATTTCGAAAAAGAACATGTTTATCTGTTTGTGATGAGTTTAATGTAATCATGATTTTTTTTTGAAAATATTGTAAATAATTTGACCGATAAAAAAAAACTATTTATTTATTTGGAATCTTCGTGAAGAGCGTTCAACAGCGCTAAAGATATCGTCATACAAATGTACATACAAACATGCATACAGTTGCCGATTTGTTTCCTTAGATTCTGAGACCTTGGATTTGCTCGACCAAAAAACTTACAAATTTGAGATAGCTATAGCAAGATTACATACGCTTTAAATTATACGCTGGATAAGTACGGCACTTTAAATATGAAACCTGTTTATCTTATAGGATGTGGTCAAACGCCTAATCGGTTCCACACAAAAAAAAGGATGAAAACGCGGGCTATAATAAATTATGTCGTAAAGTAGTTGCAAAATTATTTTACAAACGAACATTTGGTAGACTTAGATTTGATATACTTTTACATTTCATTTACTTCTCGTTGCTTCAGTTATGTATGAAACATTTTAATCTCATGAAAAACATTTTTTGTTTTCTCTTTCCTTCTAAGAGGATTTTGGCGTCGCACATCTTATGCGTTTGCCAGTGTCAGGTATACTTATATATTTTCAAGTTTTGTTAACTATTATCAAACAAGTCATAGTCACAGTCAAAAGCGAGCAAAGCAAGTCACGGTCAAGTCCAAGTTAAGCCCCAGTAAAGTGGTGAAAACTTTACTAAAGCCTTCTATGGAGTTTTGGAAACAACACGACAATTCACGTTTCAGGACATTATACCATTCACCACTCGTGCATGTTCACTAACACTTAACGGGTAAAAAGTCATCGTTTTCACACATTAGCACTCGAAATAACACAAGTTTTGGAAAATAATAAAATGACGCGATATGAATTCTTCACGTTCCCGCCAAAACTCCATGAAAAACCTTTCACAACATTTTTAGTAAATTGCAAGTCACTTTAGAGTTGCGAAACTATGTTAGCATTTACTTGTTTTATTAAAATTCAATGTTTTCATAATCTCAAGCGTTATTGCTCTAAATATTAGGAAAAGATGGCTCTTACGTCAACTGAACTCGCTCGTACTGAATCCGCGGGGAGATTGAGTAAAATACCAATAAAGTATTATATTTGAGACCCAAAGTTTCACTTATTCAATGAAGTGTAAAGTCGGTCCATTACCCCGGTCATTGCTACTTATAATATTTAATTCAAACTGCGGTCGTAAATCGAATCGAGGGCAAATATTCGATTACTGCCCGTTATGTGAACAAGGACATTCAACAACGGTACACCGTCAAAGTCGTCCTGCATAATAATTCTTTGTCAAATAAAACGCAGCCGTGAACGTCTCGATATTTACCGCTCCGTATATATTTTTTCATTACTCATACTCGGAAAGTAGGTCTGTAGACCCCCTTTCTACGCTGGGGCACCAAGCCCCGTCTCGGGACGAAATAAGTTATTTTCACCCCTAGGGTAACAATGGGTGTATGCTACAAACGCGGAAATCAATCGGTCGTAAAATACAGATTCGATTAACTAATTTCAATCATCTAATTAAGTAGTTAGTATTGAAGACGCGACGGACCTGCCTTATTTTATTCCGAGCACACTATTTGTCTTACTTTCTAAAGACTACACCTGATAAGTACTAGAAATATTTATGGGGAAATCTCTTCAAGTACATCTGTTATTCATATTCAAGGCATTCTTCGCAAACATAAACGTAACTTTTGATAACGTCAAACGCTCGTACTGCTATTTGTTACGTCAAAACTATTTGATCTAACTTTGAGTAACTCATGTTTCGTAACACCTACGTAGTAATTAACACGATTTCATCAATGTTTAACTATTAAGGTAGAGTATGTTTCGGTTATAGAAATCTTTGGTTTTTTCAAAAAACGAGCATGCGAACACGAGGGCTTTCGAGTCGCCCGCGTCGCCCGGCTTGCCACTCACACTTTACAAATTTCCTCGGGGGTAATTGCCCCCGGCGCCCAGGATCAGTCCACTTCGATGAGTCCGATGCCCTACCTCAACGACATCGAGAGGGGGACAACCCGGGAACAAAAAAATTATACAAGTGCCTTTATTTACTCAACGAAGCAGACACGTTCTAATTTAACTTCCTAACCCATGAAAACTGACGTGGTATTGACACATTATTTTAACCGACTTTAGATTCCTTGAACCAGACAATCCATATTATTAAAATAAATTGTAGATAAACTAAGTGCTAAGGACATTTCTCTTCGAGAGTGGCGTGGTGAAACCACAAAGCGCCACTTATACTAGGCCCAAATATCCTAACCCCATTAGCGTACTATGCATGATAACAGACGGGTTATCCATAGATCGTTGAAGGTCTAGCTAGCTAGCGATGCTAAATGCTGCCACAGTGGTGTGTCAGAGGTAGTAAAAAAAAGTCTTATTGCTCACACTCACAACCAGAGTATTAGCTACTTTCCTAGTATGTATTTCATAGATTTTGTAAAATTGAGGTACATATATTATGTAATATTTTTGACCGACATAGGTAATGAGTTTTCATTCAATACTGGCTTATAAGAAAGTCGATTGACAATATCCCAATCAATGGCAGTAACATGATGGTAATAAATGGCAGTAAAGAAGGCGTCTACTCGAACATTGACTTTCACACGGCACACGTTGTGGGCCTGAATTTGGGATATGATTCAAAGAAAGTGAGAGCCAAAGCTTTTTCTTTGCTCAAGTTGTTTGAACGCGACGGTTGGCGTAGTTACCTGTCCAAGAGGTTTCTTTTTATTTCCTTTTCCCCATTCCTGGTAACCCAAAGCGTAATTACCTGTGAACAGAAAAAATAAACCGTTAATGAATGGTCTCGCTTTTTACTAGCCATGAAAACAAGATTTATGTGGATACATAATCACGGCAATGAAGATGACTCGGTTTTTCAATATTCTAAAATTCCTGAATAATGGTCTAATAAAAATCATATTAAAAATGAATTACGTTTAACATCATATATTATTTATGCTTTTATAGCGAGTTATTTTATATATATTCATATAGATACACTAATATTATGAATGCGAGAATTTGTGTGTAATTGTGTTTTTTCCCAGTCAATTTCTTAACGACTGAACGGATTTGGACGAAATTTGATGTGTTTTTTTTCTTTAACCAGGATTAACACTTAATTATAGCTATCCTAAATAAAATATACCGTTTCTATAAGACTAAAGCGTTAAGGCGTTACTAGTAAATAAAAATAAATAAATTCAAGTAAAATAGACAATTTATTCGATGATTTGAACAGAAGTGTCATATTTATATCGACACAGATATAATAATTCTGCTCTTTCAGCATTTATTTGCATAACTTCATATTTATCAATAGTAAGTAATATTTATGTGATACTGCTCCAAGAGCTACACTACGAACTATTTCATTTGATGGTGACTTGCTCGGAATCTATGTACGGTACCATGTGTTCGAATGCACTGTTGTCTGGTAGTATTGTCGGCAGTATTTCGTGTGATATATTTTCAATATCAGGCTGGGCTTGGAAATGGATGGATAAATATTAGTACTCGTACTGCAATGATTGGAAAGTTTTTGTTTGAAAAACTGTTGCTGTTTTTCATAAAAGTAAACAATACGCTTTAAAAAGAAGAAAAAAAAAACGTGCTAATTATGAACGTTCTATTTTATAAGTGATGAAAAGGTAATCTTTTTAGATAAAGAGAAATATCGTCATTTTTTCTTTTACATGTTTAGCTTTTGTATTCAATAATCCTATTTGCTTTACATGAAACGGAACGTTCTCATTGCGACCGTCCATTGCCGATGTATTAGGTACCGCTTCGTTACCCGCAGCTCGTATTACGTGTAACGGAATGCATTCGATGGCAAGATGGCGGAATTTACGGCCACACTGCCTGAACGGAAACAGAGTCATAGACGTGTTCAATGTATCTAATTATTATTAAAGTATCTAGTAGTTATAATTTATACATACATGGAAGTATTTCGAATAGGAGAGCTCTAAAATAATTATCAGTTTAGATATATAATGATATGAGCGAATGCACCTGAAGCAGATAACCTGGGTGAATTAGGTAAATGGGTTTATGTACTTTATTCGCCACCTCAGGCGAATTAATATTTATTTTGAGTAGTTTTTATTTAAAAGGTATTTTTCTACATAAAAAAAACTAAGCAAACCATAAGCTAACATACCCATAGCTCTTAAGCTTGCTTATTTGCACGTTGACAGTAAAAACGAAAATTATATTTTCACATACTTACAATGAAGCAACTCGAGTACAAACCTTAACCGCAAGAAATTCCTAAGGACATAAACCAGACAACTTTATCTCGACAAAACGTGAAGGTTACTGTATAAAAAGCAGTAAATCTAGCGACAACGAAAACATTTGCCGGACGACTCATTTGTTTGTGATACGGTGGAAAGTCGAAGAACCGAAGCACGTATCCCATACGTGACCGACACCTAAAACGGAATACCCTCTCATTGTCAGTGTCACTCGTCCATTGCCTGCTTTACAGTTACAGCCTGTTTCTATCCCTCACCAAACAAGGCGATGGATGCGCCATCAATATTCATATCAGCAAAGAGAAAGAGCAGCCGAAGACAGAAGTTTTTTAGTTCCTCTTTTATTAACAGAGGGCTGTCCTTCTCTAGTTCCAAATTACAAGTGCTAGAGAAAGCTGCAAGTAGTATCGAGCACTAAGTATCTACGTGTTGGCGAAGACTTAGGTCTGAAGGACTTTGTCGGTCAGTGTGTCGTTTTCGCTTGTAGGCGTACTAGCTTCCTAACAGGCTTAAGTGGCATTACGAACAATTATCTTGTCTTGTTTTTGAACGGCCAGTACGGAGTGAAGACGATTATACCGCGGGAAAGTTATTAGCCTTATAGACTTGTATTGTTCTCGAACTTTCGTCGTGTTTAAGAAGATAATATCACCGCAAGGGCTGACACTTGCGACAAAGTTATCGTGTGTTAGGTATTTTCCACTGAGAGCTATGGCGCGGAAGACAGAGCAGGTTTGAACCGCTTGCGTTGGTAGAAAAAAACCAGGTTAGAAAATGGGAAGTCAACAGCCGGAAACTAGTTAAACGAGTACGAAACTCAGTAAAAGTATTTTTAGTTTACTTAGGAGTTTATACGAGTAAAATAAATTATAACAACGTAGATAACTAACCGTCCAGTTCCTATTCAGACGTGTGATGGATTGCTCCGTCTTCACTCCAATAGATCTCCTCCCATGACGTCATTTTCTTAAATCAACACACTTTATATTATTGACTCGCCCCACACCTTGTTTTTATTTTTCTATTCTCAAGTCATCCCAGTTTATATTGACTGCTATTATTAACTCATCCCATGCCGACATTTTCAATAAAACCACAGTTTGTTGGGTACAGTTTGGAAATAGAAAAAGATTAACTAATTTCAATAAGGTTACGACCTTATTGAAATTAGTTACTAAGTAATTACTAAGTCAGTTGGCTGTGGAATTCCACAGTATTTCTCTTCCACATTATTCCTATCGGCGTTGAGCTGAGGTTTTGTCACTTTACTTCTGTTTATCTTTCCGTGGAGTCATGAGTCACGACCGAAAAAAGTAAAAGTCTGTTCTAAAGGCGAGAAATAACGAAAGTACACCGTAATATAAATTGCCGAAGAGGATTTGTGCCAAGTCGTGCTTGTTTCCGCTAAGAGGTTGTAGCACTAGATTCGCGAAAATCGTAGAAACCTGTTCTCAAACCACGTATGAATATTTCGAGGAAAGAATCACGCAGTGGATGCTACGGTTTCATTTTCTACTTTAAATTGAATGAGTCATCATTACTTTTTTAACACTACTTGAATGTTGACAAACTACAATCAACTTGACAGTGGTTCTCTTAATGGTCTTGATGTAAGTTGTTAAGATTGCATCTGTAAAAGCGATGCAGTAAGTGTAACATACCCAAACTTGCCCAAACTCATCTGTTTACACAGATATAAATATACTTCAAGTGTCTAAGGCAATATCGCCAGCTCTTTAATTTACTAACATTATGCCCCATGCGGCTAATGAAGCTCCAAATCTGTTACTACCAAGTATAACATACCCAAACTTGCCCAAACTCATCTGCTTACACAGATGTAAATATACTACAAGTGACTAAGGCAATATCGCCAGCTCTTTAATTTACTAACATTATGCCCCATGCGGCTAATGAAGCTCCAAATCTGTTACTACCAAGTACTGCCTAAAGTAAGACTACGTAAGGCGCGAACTTCCCCTACAAAACAGGTGGTCATTATTATTACTATAGCACCACTTTCCGTTCATTGAACCGACACCGTTAGTTCTACGCATTTAGCTCTCGCCGACGGCGTATACGACCTGACACAAATAACAATTGGCCAATTGGTTCGTAGATATGGGATAAACTTAACTGTTTATCGTTAGCACATGTAAGGATGACGTTGCTTCTAAATGTCAGGTATGACGCTAGCGTCGGTAACCAATACTTTGGTTACCGGATTTGGTGCTTTGGTTTTTTGGTATTGGTAACAAAGAAGTGAGCCTGTGAATCGTAAAGATCATAATCATCACTCATGAGACACTCCAAGAAACTACTCAATCTAGAAGAAAAATAGCACGGACTAATAACTGTAAGCCCGTACATTATTGTTATTGGCCCGTGCGATTTTATTTTTTTATTTTTGTTCAAGCTTTTAATAAATAACTTTTATTTCAATTCCAAACTCATACCGCTTTGAAATCGAGAGATAGGGCTTATAACCTACCAATTGTATGAAGCTAAGCTTAGTTGAAATATAAATAATGTTTCCAAGGAAATTCAAAATAAAACACAAAAGAAATAGGTACATTTCACTAATTCGATGGATTGTAGGTTGTTATATTGACTGCCGCATTAAAGTATACAGATTTTTGATTTTTATTGAGTCAATTTGGGCAACTGTTATAAGTACCTATATGGACCTACCTACTAAACATTTACGGTCAGTGCTAATGTGTTTACTTTTTACCCTGCACTCGTTAAAGTCACAAGAAATTAATGGAATGAGGTGTAGCGAGCGAGTTAAAGCTAGATAAAACGTATACCGCATTGTTATTCAGACTCGGCAAACATGGATGCATCGTTCGCGTTTTCGCGTTTTTTGCGGCCGCCATCTTGTGTTCCTGACGCGGTGAGGTTGCGGAATTGGCTGGTTATATGGCAAAAGTGAAAACATGATGACGCAGAAGGATGAATGACATTTATGGGCAGTGGGTTGCCCTGCTCACTTGATGAATACCGTAAGATAATTTTTAATCAGACTATCTGGCGCTGACCATAGTTGCTGTCATCACTATCATTATGGTGAGCACATTCATTGAAAGAAATTCAACGTGACCAGGAAAAAATAACGTGTTCGGTTCCTAAACATTATTTCTACATATAATGTTAATTAGTATTTCTAGTTTATTAGGTAGATTAGCAAGTATTTACTTAAATTGTTCTCGTCGTACATTTTCTATAGTCTTATTGAGGTTCATTCATTTTTACCAACCCCGACCGAATCAAACGCCTCATGGATTTCATATGGTTGCCTTTACGAATGGGATACCAGGATTAGGTACATCGAACATATATCATAATATAGTATTTCAAGAGAAAGTTTTGAGGTACTACAAGGTACAAGGTACAAAGGTACCACTACAAAATGTCTAGCGGTATAAACAATGATACAGTTACATAACAACACTACCTAATGTTATTAAGCCTAAGTCACGCATTCCAAATTCCGGTGATTAAAGAAAGGAATAAGATGTACCTACCTATATAGGTAATATTATATGGATTGATCTGATGCCTTTGAGTCGTACAATGCATCAAAAAAAAGAACGATGACGACAATGGTGTTGTGGAATGCTACATAATGAGATGTAAGTAATTGTAATTTACATAAAATTTAAATACCTTACTGATTATGAAACGTTGATTTAGTAGCATTTTTTTTATTTTTGCCAATTTCGATAGCCAAAATACCCAAACTATATTTCAATGGCATTAATTTATCTCATTTGTGATTGCCTTACCTCACGACTTATTTATGTAGCATGTCACAACGCCGCGTGATGTTGCTTTGGTGTATAGATTTAGCGAACGCGGCCGTTGCCCAGTGGTCATGAAAAACAACTGTTTTTGCACTGTTATCTGGGAGACTGGTTTACATAATGATTTTGAGTGTAAGAAGTACCACAATGACACAAATTACACTGATTTTGCAAAATCAGAAATGTACACGCTGATGATTTATTGAAATAATTTACTTATTTGTTTTTTTATCTCGCTGTAACAGACTGAGATGAACAGAAAGAAGGACGGACTTAACTATCTTATAGGATGTCGATCTGATTGATAAAGCTTTTTCTTAAATTTTGTTTTAATTATGTATTTATGTCGAAGAATTAAATTAATGTTGAGTTCATAAAAAGAGACATATTTATTTATAAATCATGTTACTTAAAATTACAAACGAGTTTTTGTAAATTTAGATAGCAATCTATTTCAATTTAATAAGAAAAAATAGCTATAAAACTTTCTTAATGCTTCTACGAGTCAGATAGGTACTTGACATTCTCAATTTAGGTAAGCTACGCAAAAAAAAAACAGCTTAAAACAATGGAAAATTCTAATGCAAAAAAATATGAAAATATTTAATGATAAAAGGATTAGGCACTTAAATTGGCAGCATAAAAAGTTTACACAGTCTGTTTTTTTCATTTCTCGCAAGACTCAAACTTCACGTTTATATAATTTGTCACTCGTTGTGTTGTTAAAAGATAAAGAGATAAAGTATCAAAAAAGGTTGTTTAATAATACAAGCTTTCCGACAGCCACAAGCTGGTTCCTTTTAGAATTACATAAACAGGTGCAGATAAATTTCACCGAAACAGATAAGATCACACGGAGACATTGGGGTATCCTCTATTTCTTGAAAATACTATCAAAACTTTCATAAAGATGTTGGGGATAGTTTGATCTGGAAAATTACGGAATATGACCGCTGCCGCAAATTCATTGAAATTTTATACAAATTTGTCATTTCATAGAATGGTTGTTTGTCATCCATGATTATGAGTTTTTGTACGAGTTTATTAACTTTAATATTCCTATTTTGTAATCAAAGACTATATATGATTTAGGGCCGGGGCGGCAGGAGACAACGGCACCGATACAACACGCATGTATTTACATGGATTTCTCATCAACACTGTCAGCTGGAGGCTCCATAAATCACACAAAGAAAACGGCAACGACTCCCGTCCTGCACGCTGAGGTCGAAACCGCGTAGGTTATAGATTTACGCAGTGCCATTAACTTACAAATTTCACTTGACAACACAGTGCAGAGTGCGAGTTTTTCCAAATGCGTTTACTTACTCGATCGCAATCGAATATGAGCAGCGCCGTCTAGCGTCATCTAGATGGCACTGCTCTTACTTCATACAAATCGTAGTTAAAGTAAACGCGATCAAATAGGTAAACGCAATTACACTCGGCACTCCGGTCACAAAAATCAAATCAGGTGGTTATCTTGGGTCACTTCTTTTGACACACCAGTAAAGGTAAATAGCGACAGTTTCTACCTGAATCGGGTGAATCACCAGAGATCCTTTTGTATCGTAATCCGTGACTCCGGTATGAGGCACTTTAGAAAAGGACTGCCTTTTACCTGTTAACGTTTTGTGACTAAACTGCATGACCTTAAAACATTTCACATCGTTCCGCAAATATTCGAATGGATAATTCCTGTTCCAGGTAGTTCCGCTATTCTTGGCATTAGTCATTAATGAAAGTAGAGATTCTGGGAATTAAGCAAATTGTTAGATTACTCAGATTTTGCTTATTGATATAAGGTTTCAATTTTTTTGTTTAGGCTCAGTAACAAATAATACAAGTTTTTATAAAATAGTGAAACTAACAAATGTAAGTCAGTTACTTTTTATTGTGAACATGTTCAGAAGTAGAAGCAATGCTAATTCTACTTTAAATAATCTAATAATATAACCTTTAATAAATACCTATGTACCTACACATGATACCAAAAAGCTCAAACAACGGAAATTTTAATTTAAAAGCTAAATCAGAGCACGAGTCCATTTGAGGCTACGGCATACGGCAAGCTGCTTCGTACAAGGCTAACCAGTTTGCAGTCCGTTTTATAATAAAACAGCACCGAAAACGAAACTTTTAACGTGCGAGATCATTCGTTTATTAAAAACGAAATACCCGGAAACCTTCTCAAACGACTAAAATTGAGCGTACGTGTTTTTGTATTGAAATCCTATGATTATTTTTAGCGTATTACACTTATTTTGACCGATGGTCACTGGAGTCCGAAATGACCAATAGATCACCAGCTTAGCCATCGGGGTTTCCCATGCATCATCCGAATTAATCATTGTCCAGAATATCTATCATCCCCGGTGACATCAGCTGTCGGAAGTATTGGACAATGTTTTTACAATTTTGAGAAAATGTACAAAGTTTGTTGGAAAGCTTTTGCACCATTGTTAGGCTTCCGTATCCGAAGGGTGTGACGGGACCCTATTTCCAAAGAATATCTTTCTCTATACTATTACTAAGCCTCCATTGTCTGTATATCTGTCTGTCCGACCAGCCGCCCTACATGTAAAAGGCTCTATGTTTTGAACAGTAATAACCAGCCGCTTGGATTTGTCACAGTATAAATATAATTAAAAATACAAAATGGCGGGGAGTACCGGACGTGTGTTTTCTACGTCTTTTGTTTTTGCTCTATGGTACCAACTGGTGGTCTATGGTGGTCGAACTTGTGTGATTATAGTGCAAATTCTTTATTTTATTAAAAATATTAAAAATCGGTTGTGACGTGAATCGGGCTCGCGCCAAGAAACACAATGGAGGAAAATATTTTTTTTTTGTTAACTTTGGTACGAAACGCTCGCTGATGAATTTGGGTGGTTTTGTTATTTTGCTCTACATATTTTATAAAATAATATTTAATTTTAAGTTTCTACGACAAATTACTTAGGTACATACTCGTACGATTTAGAAACGGATTTTAGTAATAAGTAGATTTTAACAAAAAGATAACAACCCATAGAATCCTCACAAATGTTGAACAAATTAAAAACAAAACCGTCCTTTCTGCTATAAGCACTCGTCCTTCTTCACAAGCTTCGCAAACACTGGCCAGGGCTGTCTCGTTAGCTCTATTCAGCCACCGGGGCTTTTTGTAGCCTGTTCGAGATCGACGTGCTTCCTTTTTATTTCCGCAACCCTAGTTTCTATGTAGTTTACTTGGTTGGGTGAACAGTAGTAGATTGAACTGCTGAGGTGCTTTTATTTGTGAATAGAATGGAGTGTTTCACGAATTCAATACACTATTCCATTAATAACACACAACACACAATTCACAATATATGTATAATACACAATTCACTATTTTTTGTAGTGGTAAGACTACTTTTGTAGAGTCCGCTTGGGGAAGAACCACAACTTTGCCATATATTCCACCGCCAAGGAGTAGTGTGCAACTGTGTGCCGAAATGAAGGGAATGTTTCCAGTAAAGTACTGGGAATGGGCTATCACAGGCTCACGAGCGCATTGCCTTGTCGCGCAGGGAACGTATTCTCTATTGCCATAACTAGCTTGTAACGCGCCATGTCACTCCGTGTTAGTCGCACGAAATGGTGTTCTCGATGTTTCCTAAACGCGCGATTCTTCACGTCGTGCCACGATTAGGAGCCGCGTTTAAGTTTAGAGCATATTATGACGTCACGCGTTATTGGCAAGTAATCTCATGTGCGATAGAGAATAAGGGCCCAGGTATGGTTCTGTTAAAGTTAAAAAATCCGAGTACAACAGAACTGTTCGAAAGAATCGCTCCTCCCATCACTCAGTTTCATAAAATAAAAAACTAGTTCATTATTAAAACTTCCAGCTTACATAAATATTAGTAGATACAGAACCTTATAAGACATATCATTTGCTAAGCTTAGCCTTATTCTTAGCTTGAATGGCAACTGTCTTACGCCTTTAAGTGATAAGTATAACGTTAAAGTATTATTAGGTACGAACCTACTATCTATCAGATAGAAAAGATTCAAATGATTAGCCGCCATGGTTACTGAAATGCAAATATCTCATTGAAAACAGTACGCAATGAAAGAAATACAGCTCACTTTTAAAGTTACTGCTGGATTTCATTTTCTTTATGGCACATGAAATTTTGTTTACAGCCGCTATCACCTTTACCCGTTCTCGTTTTTTCTCTAGTCGCATATTTTAGAATGTACTCTATGCTCCCGTAATTTACGAGCTATTTATTTTGATAAACATTAAAGTTCGTAAGCTCATATCACGAATTTGAGAAAAACAATTGTCCACTCGAAACATTTCGTACGAAAACTTTGAAAAACTTGCGAATAACATAGTTATGTACAAAGAGTATGTACAAATAGTCGACTAGATCATAAAACCTGATAGCGCTTGTCCATGATGAGTCATTACATCAGAATCCTTGATTATAAAGTTGAGAATATTTTTAGTCTTACTAGTATACATAATTATAAAACAACTATTTTAATGGAGGCTGTTTGATTGAAAATGACTCTTAAGTTCGATTATTAAAAATAAATTTGATACACAGTCATACATAGTGATATTGGTTTATTTCCATTGGAACATATAGGAGCACTTGGACATTTCAGACTAGATTTATATTTCTTCGATCAGATCGACGCTTACCAACAGGCGAGTTGGTGGTCAAACGCGAATTAATGGGTGATACAAAAAATATATTACGCGGGGTAAGTGTAAGTTAACTGAGACACGCAGTGTAGGTAGGCCTCCCACTAGGTGCACCGATGAAAATGGACCTAAGCGCAATGATAAATGACAGATTGTCGTTCAGTTTTGCTCTAAGGGGCCCCATACACCCCTTAGAGCCCATTTGTTCAGCAGTGGACGTTATCTGACTGATGATGATAATGATATAAAAATACCATCTAAGTTCTTAGCTATATCTTTTCTCACTTTTAACCACGAGGGGAAACAGAATGATCGAAAAATAACTAAGTATTTCTAAAAAATAATTAACTCTACCCTTCTCGGAAATCAAAGTTTACAGATTTGTATATTGGAAAATTATAGGTTACAATAACTAAGTTGATTACGATCCTTCGAAATATCTTGAATTACGTCTCAGATCATATTTATTTAAAAATCTACTGATGATTATGATGAAGAAGTTTCGAAACGAGCAATCGAATACGGAGTTGAGCATACTAAGCAAAAGTTCAAGGTACGGACGGTGTGCCACTATATCTAATATTGTTTTTCTTTTTATTGTGGTAAATATATTATGTAATGTTTTTGCTTGGATATTTCATACTTCTCAGACTAATAATTTTACGGTAACGTCGATACTTGTAGTTTAAAGTAACTTCTACTTGGTAGCTCTAAAAATAGTGCCATGCTTTTTCTCACAAATAGAAATTTAAAAAAAAGAGATGGATATATTCAGTGTCATCAGATTACTTAAGTATTTTGAAAATGGCACAACAGAAAACAACGTCAACCCAGAGTTTATGTTTTAAAACCATATAGGTCATACATATAACAGTCGATTTAGTTTTACCAAAGTAAGTGTAAAAAACTATATATAATCTTACTTAATTCTATTACTCGCTCTATTTGCCGTAAGGAATGATCCCTCGCTCACACGTTTCTCTTAATATATGAAATAATAAATATATGTTTAGAACTACTAAGTTCCTTTACCACTAAATGCTTATACTGATCAAAAATTAATAACTAACCCCCGAATACTGAAACGTTTGTTAACTTTGACAACAGATTATTATTCTAATACTGCATTTGCAATAGACTTAATCTGTCGTCAAAGTTAAGAAACATTTCAGTATTCGGGGGTATTTCAGTATTTGGAGTTTCATTAGCCGCATGGGGTGTAATGTTAGTAAATTAAAGAGCTGGCGAGTCATAAAGTTTTTGAACGATCGTTGAATGAAATTTTGGAAAAGAATGTGCATACTTCTATTCATAAAATTGTTTGTCTCTTGTTTTATGAATAACCATTGAGAATAAACAAGTGACACTATACTACGAAACATGATATCACTATTCTTCCTGACTCATTATTTAATATTCAGCAATCGATTATGCAAACTATATAAATCCACTCATAATACTCATAACTACTTTGATTGGAACTCTAGCATGTCGAGTTTGCAAAACTTGCACATAAAACGATGACAACGTTTTTCGACCTTGATGTTCTTCCGTATTAATTTGCAAACGCAGCAAAATTGTTCTGCAACTATTGTATTACACAAAGGTGATTTAACACGTTCTGTTTATCTGTAATGCGTTTCTTACACGTATTTTTTTAAAATAAATATCCCCATGTAGTTACTTATTGTACTCTCTTTGAGCTACAATACGGGTATTGTATACTATCTCAAAGGATCTAATGAGACAACGCACAGCCGAAGCCGGTGATTCTAGAATTCTAGTTTCTTATCAGAATGAAGATGAGCAGAAATGAAATAGGTTTTGGATTTTATTGTAATAGGAAATGAAAGATTGTGTCGAAGTTTGCTTGGTATTTATAGGCCCGAAGGTCGAGTCTAGGTCACGTGCCCTCAACTTGTGGGACTCGAGACCAAGCAGCACCGCGTATGAAGTCGCAGCATCAGCTAATCTCAACATATATGTAGATTATAATAATAAATATTGGTGGACGCTTTTACACACAGCGCCATCTAGCCTCAAACTAAGCAAGATTGTACTATGGGAACCCAATGACTGATAGAATACATAAATAGTTATTTTTTTTGTAAATACATAGAAACACCCAGACAAAGAACAAACATCTATGTTCATCACACAAATGTTTGTCCTCGGTGGGAATCGAACCCACAACCTACAGCACAGAAGGTGGAAATCCGCCCACTGAGCCACAAGGCTAGTCAATTATTTATAATACTATACATTATATTTCTCCCTCTTTCTTAATCTTTAATACTTGTTTTGATTACATGTTTACCAATTGTACTACGACGAAAGTATTTTTAGCACCCAGGCCCATTGAACTGGGTGCTTCCTTCTTTTCTTTTATTTACCTAACCTAGTAAAGGATTAAATTTAGAAAAAACTTGTAAATGAAATATGGGTAAAATACTGACACAAACCCCTCCGGTAGTAAGATAAAAGTACGTCTATTGCGTTACTGTTACTTTAAAACTTACTTTTTCGTATTAGCATAAATATATATAGATATTAGCTATCTCTAACTGATTTTATGTCCTTTTTTGGTGTTAATAAACTGTTACTGTTGTATTCACATTTGACCACCAACTCGCATGTAAGCACGCAATCCTACAAGATAACTATTCAGTTTGACATTGTAAATGGCCTAGATTATATCTCTCAGAAAACAAGGAAGCCTGCAGATTTAAACATTTATGGCTGTAAGTATTAGAAATGTAAAATCAAATAAGTAAGTACCTAAGTAGTAGTATCATGATACAAGTGAATTAAATTTGAGTAAATAATGCAGTGCATTGATTTATAGAGGAGTTATAAAGAAACAAACTGAGTAAACCTAGTTTTATGGAAACTACAACTGGAAGATACGACTCAAGCCGGCAAAGTTTTCTCCATTGCATTGTCGTTCCAAGTTTTAACATTCCAGTACATATACTATGCAAAACAGTAGGACAACTGAATACTAAAATAACTGTCTTCAACGAATTCTACAATTGTATTTCAACCATCGATTTCTGGCAATTTTTATTCCTAAAACGTCGATGCTGTATCGGTAGCATCGAAGTGAAACGAAAGAACGAATATGTTAGGAGTGGTTTGAAGATTTATATGACAGTGCAGTCAGATTTTTGCTTTTGTGTAAAATTTAAGAGTTGTGTTGTGTAACCTTCATCGTAAGTACACATTTATAATAGTCATCATCATCATCGTCAACTCATTCAGCCCACTACAAGGTATATAAGTCTCTTTCCTCGTTCGCCAATCTTTCCTCTTTAGCGCCAATTTACAAAACTGCTTAGTGTTTATAGTAATTATGATTTACTGTTTGATCTGTTGGACCTGGGTAAGTCCTGGAGGTAGGTATGTCCATGCAAGGGCAACGGCATCTTTTTAGTAAAAGGTGAATATTCTGCGAACTACTAGCCAAGCGTGGGGATTATGGCAAACACCCCCCAATACATGGTGGATGCCGAAGGGCTGATAAAACTGTTCGATTTTGTATCCTGTGATCACACTAATATTATAAATGCGAAAGTTTGTGTTTAAGTATGTAAGTGTGTTTGTTCCCGTTCAACTCTGTAACGGCTGAACGGATTTGGATGAAACACAGGCTACTTTTATCCCGAAAAAATTAACCGTTCCTGTGAAATATCGGGGTGCAGCTAGTAGTAACTAAAGCTAACTTATCCGCACTGTTTCTATGTAATTTCGATCGGCATAGAGAGCTTAAAGATTCCATTGAGGAGCAAAAGTGCATGGGTCAAAGGTGAGCCGGTACTCACTACACGATTGCAAACAGTTTTAGGGTTGCCTCGATAAATAAATAAACCGTACCACGAACCATCATTTTTAATTAAACGATTTCAGCAACGGTTCAATTAAACATTTTCGATTAAGTAAAAGCTTGCTTTAATAGAGGTTGTTTTTGACAAACTTGTAAAAGCTTCACTTGGAATAAACTCAATTATCTATAGACACTTAACGGTCCAATGTTTACATTAAAAACATATTGGAAAATATGAAGCCATTATTGAATTTTGTAACTTGTTACTCTTATGATCCAATTAACTTTTAACATTGTAGACATTGTTAAAAGAGAAAAGGTTTTTTATAAAAACAAGGCATGTTCATTACGCATTATGTCAACTATTCAAGAAGAGCAAGAAAAAAAAAAACATTTTATCATTAAGTAATAATACGTATTCCTGCCTTAACGATATTACTTTAGTAATCTATATAATAGTGTATAGTTGTTACCCACGACTTCGTTCGCGTGGACCCACAAAAAAAAAGTAGCCTATGTCCGTCTCCTACTCTTAAGCTATATCTATGCAAAATTTCAGGTCGATCCGTTCAGCCGTTTAGCCGTGATAACGCGACAAACACCCAGACAGAGATATAGAGAAACAGATAGATTTGAAATATTAAAAAAAAAGTGCAAAAGAAACCCTATATGCACTTTTTTTAAATATTTAGTTTATTGCTGTTGCGAAAATGTAAAAAGCAGTTGAAATTGTTTTCCAAGCTGTAGTACATTTAATTTTACTGAATTGAAGCATTAGTCGTTTAATTGTGTTTTATCTATTATTTTTATTATTATTATTTATAGGCTTGCGTTTGACTGCCATCACGTCTGATGTTAAACGAGGATGCAGCCTACGATGTATGCAGAGACCACAGAAAACCATGTACATGTGAAGTGTGACAACCATGTATGCAGAGACCACAGAAAAGAGAAAGAAGTAAAAAAATATCTCTTCTGTTGCAGAGACAAACTTAGATAGTTCAAGCACGTGTTCCTTATAAGTTGTTGTCGACAAATTGGGAAAGGTAGGAAATACATTTTTACTTTCTTACTTCAAATTTACCTACAGGGAAAACAAAAGACAAGAATTGCTTTTTCTCTGAATGATTAAACTATTTTCACACATCAATTCCCTAAGCGAATTCTCTTGTTCAAACTGAGCTGAAAATTCTTTTTTCGCAAAACTGGGAATCGCTACGACTAGCACTGACGAGAACGGGCTCGAAGTAAATAGTTCTTTTGCATTCCTTCCACCGCGGCCCATTCCAACCGACATTTCCAACGCTTCCTTACCTTTCCAACACCATTAACTGGCTGTTAAAACTAAGTTGTTTTGTTATAGCAGCTTAAACCATCGGTTTGTATTCTGAAGGCGTTGAGGAGCGGTGATATCGCCTGGTTTTCTTTAGCGAATGGTCGTACAGTGTTATCGTTTAATATTCTACCGGCCGCAGTATTACGTTGCTAGAATAAGGAATATATGACTTCAATCTAAAATTTGACCGGCCCTAGGATTTGGCAAGGAGAAGTATTTTTAAATTGTTTGTACTTCGGGAGAAATGGCTACTGTTGTAAATTATTTTATTTTTTTAAACAAATGAGAGTCGATGCCAACACAGTGCTTGAGCGTTTGAATTAACTTTAGACCTTCAACAGTTTTTCGGTAATCTGTTTGTTTTCTTTGTATTAGGCAAAGTAGGATGTTTAAGTTTGTATATATTTTGTTTAGTTAATTAGAGGAAATATAATGAAAATACTTACGTATTAATAGACAGTCAAAATCATAACCATAATTAAAAAGGAGTCGAGTAACTAACCTTAGTTACTTAACATTTGTATAGAAATAAAGATTATACGAGTAATTTCATTATCGTGGGAAAAACTTTGGTTGGGTATCATATCCAAGTCTATAAATAAACTTTTGGTGTCTGCTTTCAACAAAATTTTGCTCTCTGTCCAAACTTGAAAGACAAACAAACATACACTTTCACACGTATAATATTGGCTAAAATTGTGTAAATGCAGCAGAACAAGGCAGAGGTAGTCACGTACCAAGGAGTGTCCACGATCAAAGACGTGACAATATTTGCTTTGACTTCCGTGTGGAGAGGCATTGGTTATCCGCACTCGTGTCTAGGCGTAGCTAGTCAATAAGTGATTTTCTTAATAAATGAAGCGATATTGTTTAGTACCTGGCTTTGCGCGTTTTTTTTTGCGTGAACAAAATACGGTATTTTTACTGGCGCAACGCATAAGTACTGTCATTTAACGTGGTAATGCATGATACTGATAACGACTGGTTACTGCGCTTGAGCATTTGGATTATCTTTACACTTTCAAGAATCATCATCATTATCATCAGACAGAAGACGTCCACTGCGATCCACCGATTGTGACTTTCACAATGTCGTCGGCCGACCTAGTGGGAGGCCTGCCTACGCTGCGTTTCCGGATCGTGGTCACCACTTTCAAGAATGGTTTATCGGTAATCCAAAAGCCCTAATAGGGTTGCCATCCTTTTCTCATATCTATATGTATACATTTTTTTTTTGTTCGCCCCTACGGGTGGTTTAAGAGAAAAGAATTGGGTGAACCACTGGGCGTAGATAGTACTGAAATAGAAAGTGACGCAGAAAATTTTAGTCCTGTCAGATTGGTTGCTTAGTTTAATCCGATGATATCCGTAAAGCCGTAAAGCATCAACCTAAGCTCTGTTTGTGAACTTCTCGAACTGACCATTCACAAGAGAATTGACATCTTGGGAAAAGTTCCAGAACACCTGCGATACGCGGTTTTGAATACGACGCGAGTAACGCGACGTGACTTTAAAGTCAAATGCACTATGAAACTGGTTGCTTTTGTTTCTTTTTTATGTTAAGTTTTTTTAATAATGTCGTTGATCTTCAACACTAATCTTATTATTGGTTCGATATATATATATTTCATTGTTCTTTGCTCACAGCATCTCATAGTGAACAGTGTTTTGGTTTTTTTAAGTTATCATTTTGCTGTTGCTACTTAAAATGTTTTGCTTTTTAGGTGCGTGTGCATTGTTATTGAAGTCTTACGAAATTTAAACGGCACGAAACGTTACGCGTGCAAAGTAAATTTCCGATTTATGACCTGATTTTTTATTTCCCTTTGCACGCACGTACCTATAAGAATGTCTCATAATTGAATTAAAATTGGTCTGCATATAAATTTATCGTTCTCACCCCCGAATACTGAAACGTTTGCAAACTTTGACGACAGATTAAGTCAATTGCTGCCTTTGTCATTTGCTTAGTGCCAGACACAGGCAGTATTAGAATTAATCTGTTGTCAAAGTTAACGAACGTTTCAGTATTCGGGGGCCAGGCAATTAATTTCAATTTCATTTCAAGGCAATTTTGAATTGAAAGTTTTATTTTTAAAGTCGAAAAAAGTCGTAGTGGAACCATAAACTGGAATTCTATGCACCTTATCAAATAAAGTAGGTACATTGATTTGCATTATACTAAGTCACAGAATATATACCTTTTTATTATCATCATTGTATGCGCTGTCAATACTTAAAATAATAAAAAACTACTGTAATCAATTTTCTTGTAATATAACGGGAATACTCACTTTAAATTGAGTTGGTTATTCCGACGGGACGGGTCCTGTTTCATAGTAAAATATTTTAATTAATGTTTTTAATAATATATTAACCAACATGCCTAGGCATACAAATGACATAAAATATTTTTATTGCTTCAAACGTTAAGGTTAGTCAACGGACATGCCCAGTCGGGTACCTAACAAGTAAGTGGGCGGATAACCGGTTAATGTAAGATTTCACGATACGTTTCGAAACAGCCGTTGGTCCACAACCGCTGAAATGTGTGCAGATAGTCAGTTAATAATCTTTGAACAAAAGAATCTTCTAAAGTATATAGGATTTTGCACCGATGATTAATTAGCTCAGTGGAAAGCGCATTCGCATCGCACACTGCATGACTATGGATATTTTTTAAATGGGAGATAACACAGATACGCTATCGACTCTACTAATACGGAGTAATAGTTCTGTTAGTATACTTTGTTACTACCATATTTTTGAAGTACCCCATAATTTATTGTAGTTCATTGGAAAAATGTAAATGATAATACTATAATATTTTTTTTGGTATTTTGTGTTGAGCCGCGCGAGCATTTCAGTGAATAGTTCAATGTCACTCAGAATTTTGAATCAGGGTCCGTGAAGTCCTTACTGCGATGATTGCTAGGTTCTGCCAACGACGTTGCGCGACCACGAATCGTATCGCCGTGCGATAAGGATCACCGTCGCGCAACAACGGCTTGAACCTAACAATGTAACAACCATCGGACTAAACAAGTCACGGTACGGGCCCTGAACAGTTTAAAATCCTGCGCAGAAATTCCTGGGATATTAGATTTTAAATATGTTAAATCTCCTTATGCTCAGTAATCTTATTGAAAACATGGCACTTCAATCTTGAACATAAAAAAACTGCCTGTATATACAGTTTGAAAAAGTACGGTAATAGTATTAGCTATACTAGAATGCACCTATAACAGTCTAGCCACGTACCTATCATCATCGTCTATGGACGATAAATCGTCGACATCATTGGATTCTCTTACTCTAAAGAATACACTAACGACCTCGCCAGCCAACGTAATTTTTTGCTAATAAACAAAATAATTTTGAGCGTTTTAATCTTTAAAACTGCATGAGACGTATTACTGTTTGTATTGAAATGTAACTGAAAGCGTGTTCAAGTTTTTGTATTCCACTTTGGTTTTTACTGTAACATTCACGGTCATAGAGAATCGGAAACGGGACCGGTAAGCCGGCTTTTCACGGATGACCCTAGGTTCAATCGAGTCTTAAAAATAGAAATAGACAGTCTTTATCGTCCTCAAACGATCTTGTCACTTGAGAAATATTTGACATTGACATTGGCAAATTACACCTAATGACAGCTCTATTTTTGCAAAAAAAAAGCTCCTCTTGAGTTGGACGCGGGAGCTAACATCGTATGTTATGAACAAAACTTTGAGAAGCTTTGTTTTAGTTCCGTCATTTTGTCTCTTCTACAAATCGTTCTGGTCTCGCACCATTTTTGGATTCTGAGGAGAGTACGAGAAAAATTACATAACTGTGACAGCAGGGAAGAGATTTTTTGATGTACAAATGAGGAAAATGTTGTGAAGCGTGCCGTGCACATGCGATGCGTGGCCGCCAATGTTTATTGCCAGCACAGAATTCTCCTTATATGTACCTATATGTCTTTGATTGCCAGCAAGACTTTTTGACCAAGCGAAGCAAAGGTATCAGAGTTTACGGCGAAAAGTCTGTGTAATGTATGTGTATATTTGTGTGTAAATTTGGCCTACGATATGCAAGTTATCGTGTTGACTGTTGATCCGATCTTTATGAATTTTTGCAATGTTGTTTTTCAATGTGAATTCGCGAATTTTAATTTGAGCAAAATCGGTCCAGGTTTTGCTGTTCCGTAAATTTCGAGCAAATATTTCAAGAATCTAGGATATCCACGAAAATACCAAGAAAGTCACATAGACAAACACCCTTAAATATTTAAGAAATCTAGTAATTCCTTACCATTTCTTGCATAAATTAAATATGTAATTACTTTAACGACAAACAAAAGCTTCTAATTCTAAAGGCAATGTAACTATCGCAAGTGCGAGATTTCACACACTCCGCAAGATGCTTACGACACACTTGGTAAGCATCCAAGTAATCAATTCGACTTACGGCTGTGCCAAAAGGTCACTATATAAATCGAACAGACGAGGTTGGGTTGTCAGTGTAAAAATAAAACAAGTTTATATTTCCTATGAAAAAAAAAAAAAAAAAACTCGACCGAATTACAGCTTACGTTACTCCAATCCAACTACACCTCCATTGTCAAAATCGGAATTAACAAACATATATACTTACCAAGTAGCCCTTCTTTAGCAGTTGAGTAAATATCAACATCTTGTAAAAATATCATTATCGCAGTGCATTGATGCGCTGGGTTTTAGATGGGCACTGAACTGTTCTGAACGGTCTAATGGGCAACTGTGATGCTTACCATCATGCGAGCGACTTGGCCATCTCGCGATACTCAGTCTAAAAAAGTGTAATTAATTCATATCGCTCATATTGACGTGTTTCGTACGAGTAGAGCATCAAAGTGAAGCCTATACATTTTCGTGCCTCGTTCAGTCATTGATCTCGGGTTATACCCGAGATACATATCTTACACTTAATAAGGAAAACAATCATTGAAATCTGTTATAGAAGAAAAATAATATACGAAAAAAAAAACTATAGATTCCATTGAGTTATTATAGATTCAAACTAATTACAAGGCGACCCTCCTAGCTTAGTTGGTAGCGTTCGTCCATTCTTTTACTCATACTTTGGTCGAAGGGACAGGGTTACTTTACAAGTTACCTAGGTATGCATAATGTATATTTTTAATTGCTGCTTAGAACTGGTTATGCTATAATAATAATTAATGACCCGTTTTAAATTGTGCTGTAATGAGACAGTCATGCCTTTGAATAACTTTAAGCAATATTATTGCCTTGCCGAACCATAGGTACCATGCATACAACAGTTGTAGTCAACTCATAGGCTTCACTGGGTTAAGGTATGATTACATTGGTAGCATAAGTAATGCTACCAATGTAAGCATACCTTACATAGTTATCAATACAATTACACTTCAAAGATAAAGTCACACAGAAATGAAGGATTGCTTTAGAAATAACTTTTTGAAGAGTATTTAAGTAATAACATCTCTTCGCAGTTGAAATGCTTACTTACTATGGGTCGGATACTAGTTTTTTTTTTATTATACGAGTATGAATTGCAAAATTTTGACAAGATAAAAGAGAGGGCAAAGGGAAAGCGCTATTACATCTAACCTAACGAGTGCGAAAGTGAGAGAGCGATCACTCTCGCCTTTTCGCACGCGTTGCGTACTTATAGGCAATTATCGTATGTCGTTACACTTCGGTGTGCGTGCTAAAATTATCTTTATTGCGAAGTAGCGAGAGTCTCTATTTATTTAATTGTTATTCTGTGACGCTGGCAGAAGACCAACACGCTTGGAATTTACTCCACCGGTAGGACTACGCTCTCGAATGGTGAATTAATGAATGAATTGGATTAGTCACAGAGTTGTTGGACATTTTTTTAGTCATATTTTCTAGCCCAGAAATTAAAACGGTTTACCACGGCTGCCTTTCTAAGACATACGTTGGGGACATGGGATATACGCCTTTACGATGTAGGTATATACGCCATACGCACAGAGCGATACCTATCTCGGAATTTCTACGGTGCGACCAGATAAGTTGTTCGTGCTTTACAATGTATGGTTGTTTAATAACATAGTACCTACCTACATGTCAACATGTTGCAAAATTGCTTTGTATTTATTTTCGGAGGTGATCAGGCCTTTACGATTTATTTTTTCAGTTTTTTTAACTTTTATGTGAATTTATTCGTACCTATTTTTTTCATATAAAAACTGAGTTATTCTATCGTGGACACCAACTTGAATTGCACCTAAGATTTTCCGTGAATGGCGCCAATTATTGTCTTAAACAGATAGATAGATTAACTCTTTATTGTTCACACAAATTTTTACATCATTTATAAACAGACTTTAAAAAGTAGTGTAACAACTGGCGGCCTTATATAATAGATATATCCTAACACTTCGGCGTCTTGCCCTCTGACACAGGTATGGTCTGGTCATGTGCTAACTCCTGCCAGTCGTCAACTCGGATTTCACGCAGGTCGGGTTGCAGGGGGTCAATCCAGCGATATATTGGCCAGCCGACTGCTTGCAAATCCAAGATACTCCATTTTGGCACTTAAGGCAAAAGCCCTTAAGGCCATTTACTGAGGAGAGTCGTAGTGCCAAAATGGCAGATTTTGCCCTAAAGATGATACTGACCCCTCAGGGCAAAATCCCTTTCTGATATCTGTTAAAAAACTCATGTGCATATTAAATTTATAACTGTATTTTACATTTTTGGTATGAGTTGATTTTGGCAAAGAACATTATTATTTATCTATGGTTTTGGTTAATATTATTTATAACTGGACGGGAGCAAAAGGGGAGAATTAGTTATACAATCTTTATTACACAATTAGTAGGTAGACATTAATAATGAATAACTAATTAAAAATGTATGACAGATGTCATAATAAAATAATGCATTGTTTGAATTACGAAACTAAGCGGCATTCCAATATAACTTGATTATGCTTTGTTGTCATTAGGCATTCAAAGACTGGCTCCCACTTGGCCGGTACATTTGGCAATAGAAGTTACAGATTAGAAGGTCGAGTACAACAATACTAAAGTTATCCTAGCTAATATTATAAGTTCAAAAGTACCTCTGTCTCTCTGTCTGAGTGTTTGTCGCGTTATCACGCCTAAACGGATCAACCTGAATTTTTGCATAGATATGGCTTAAGAAGATTGTCCATCCGCGAGGTTTTGGCACATGCGATATTTGTCGCTCTGTTTGTCGTGCGTGCAATAGAGAGAGTTAGTGAATTATCCTAATTTTTTGATGAAATTAGCGTTTCGGGGGTTGTCTGTTATTACCACCTAAATCTTAACAAAAAAAAATGTTTTTGGTGTCAATGGCTCGAATTAACCATAATCGATGCCACTATGTATTGTTTAAAAAAAAAATGGCATTCTAATAACAACTACTTTTCTTCGTCGTATATTCGAGTCACAAAAATATATGATGGAACAGCGGCGGGTGATTGTTGTTATTTTGTTCCCTAAGTGCCGAAACCCACCTAAGTAACGTGCCTCTAATCTAACAAGGAAAACTTGTCAGATAACATGTCACGTTACTTAGATGAGTTTTGAGCTCTACATTTTCATGCTATCGAAGATTACACTACCACTCAATGAACCGACTAAGTGGACAGTTTTTGGAAGTTCACGCCGCGGTAGATGTGGTAAATACCCTCTAACTCCAGTCAAAAACCCTACTTATCTTACATGCATTTGTTCCATATTGTACATATACTTACGAGGTGTTACTGATAGGTGTGGCAATTTTGGAAGGTATACTCATAATTATGAACAACTTTTACTAATTCTAGAAACAAATAAAACGCGAAAAATAATATTGCTGTTCCATATAAAAATATCAATGACACTCGACAATACAGTTGTTTTTTTTCGCGATTTGAATGTTGGTCCCACAGTAAAAGTTGTTCATAATGATGAGTACATACCTTTCTATATTGCCACACCTTTCAGTAACAACCTGTATAATACAATATAAACCACAATTATATAGTAAAAAACTATAGTCGAAAAAGATATTGGAGACAAGAAATATGGATTTCAACTTTGTTCAGTATCATCAGAACTTTTGAGGAGATATTTTATTGATTCTTAAGATTCGTCAACAAAGCGCAGCAATGCGGCCGCATTCCTCTGCAGCAAGCCTTGCGACAAACCAAGGTCGGCTTGTGAAGGGAACGACTCTAAGAAACTATTATAGCCTGTCGCAAACTGAGACCGGCGCAGATAAATCTATAATAGGTATTGTCATAAATTTCTTGTTGCCAAACTTTGTTGCTTGCAAACAACAGCGTAACTGCGTAGGTGTTCTTACTTGATTGTTAACCAATTGAGAATTGCTTATTGAATATTGCTTTTACTGAATGAATATTGCTTACTCGTATTTACTAGTGAGCGATTGAGTGAACATTGCTTACGTTATATTTACAAATTGCATCAGCATTCATGGTTTTTTTGTACATTTACAAACCGTAGTGCTTTTAAAAACTCAAATCAAACTAGTAACTATGTCTGGAAAATAATCTGCGAGCCTCTGACGCTTACTACTCCTTAATAGTGAATATATGTTTGTATTTCAAGCACCACGACAATTCCAAAGATTAGTATAAGCTCCAGTTACTTCCAATCAAAAAAAAAAGAAGAACATATTGAAATAGACTAAAGACAGACAAGCATTTCCTTACAGGGATTTCTTTTTTGCGAATTATAGATGAATGCCAACGTCCTTTTGACCTATATCCTTGCGCAAACTAGTTATTAGCTGCAGGTAAGGAAGATTTCGGAAATACACAAAGATGCAGACGTAGAAAAAAAAAAAAACTGTTTTTATAATCTGTTTGAAGATATTAAATTATTTATTTCTCTAACTGATACACGCGACTTCCTCCGCGGGACTTAGGTTTAAAATTCGGCCTCAAAAACAAAAAGTATACCACCAGTACCAGTACACCACTTTCATGCAATTGCAATTGAGTTGCAATTTCAACAAATAAGTTATGTTTTTGCCATCCTTTGTTATTATACAACATACTTATCTATTTCCTATCTCAAAATGGCTCTAACAATTTTGAAAAAGTTCACGGAATGTGTTTTTTGGAAAAGCGGCCTGGAGACCTACTTCTAGTGGGCAGGCTATCTTATTCTATTAGCTTATAGTTAATCTTATATTCGTATTCGAGAATAAGCCCCATTTGAAAAAAGGTGACGAAAAATGAAAATTATTAGTCTCCAGTGCGATTTATGCTGGCTGACGCTGACCCAGTGTAATTGTTCTAGCAGTTCTGACATGGCCACGTCGGCTTATTTCATCCGAGCGAACTTCCAAACTACGTACAGCACAGTGCAATCTGCAATATTCAGATTTGCTACGTATGAAATTACCCCGTGGGGCCTGAAAACCACGGAGAAATTATTAAGAGGAGAGGGCATACGAAACGTAGTACCGTGATTTCAAGCTAAGCCTGACATCATAGTTCACGCTGTACATCAAAATAATCAATTAACGATTTCATTAGTATCAATAACAATTAGTATTTTAAATATTTTCTTACTTATTTTATTTTATTACTTCGTAAACTTTTCACGATATAACAAAAGATGACGTCACTTTATATGATGATGCGCCTGCTTTTTTACAAGTATTTATTTAAGTTGATGGTTGTAGGTATGTATGTTCATTGTACAAATCTTGCAACTGAATTTTAGATTAGTTTCCCCTTGTTTAATCGAGTTGAAATTTTGCATGCCTGTCAATTTCCGATGACAATACAATATTATGATAGCGAGCTGATCTGATGATGCCTATGGAAGGTGGAAAACGAAACTACTCAGTAACTAACAGTAGATTCCGGAGTTTGGACTCATTTTGATCAGATTTTGTATTTTTCTAACGGATAATATAAGAGAAAAAAAAAGAGGGTTTTTTTTCCACAAACACTTATTCAACCTATTTTAATAAGTTGGGCATCTTTTCTGTGCGGTAAAAAATAAAGGGCATCCACTATCTATTTTATAGTAGGAGAAAAAAATGTGGAGTTTAAGGTCCCCCTCACTTTGTGCTGTGAAGGAAAATGTCGTACTGCCATCTCCTCTTTGTATTTGATCTGTGGTGAAAGCGAATTGCCGCGTCCCAGAAATGGCCGAAAAGTAATTGGTGGAATTCTGCACATGGGTTCAGCTTTTCAGCTCATTCTGAAACTTTCCAAAGACTCCGGAGCAAAATGTCTAAGCTTTAAATGTTAGCTTCTCCTTGTTATAGTTTTACCAACGAGTTTTACAGACTTATCATACAGAATGACAATGTCAGGTGTCTAGGCATTTTTCAGTGCTTGCCTGGTTAGGGTTAGGGGCATGACTTAGTGACAGATTTTTGATTTTATTATTTTGGACTTCGCTCAAACAGCGCTAACGTTGAAATATCATGCCGCCGTTTTGTATTATTTTCAAAAACTCGTGATCTTTCTTGTGTTCATTTCAATAATGGATACTCTAACGTGGGAAAATCCTATGAACTGGTGAGTTTTGTCTGTTTGTGCTTTTTCCAAATCTCCGTAGAAGCTTCCAGTAATCCATCAATTTACTGAGAAGCATATTGAGTTGGACTGGACTGTGATTGAAGTTGTTAACTTATACAATGAACGCGACTTTTTGATATTCATTTGTGAAATAGTTTAATTCACTTTAATTATGACAAAACTTTACACTGAATAGAGCCAAAACAGAAGGTAAAAAATATATTTAAATCTAACACTCCGCGGGTGGGTATCAATCAGCCTTTGACTGGTTTACTCACAGAAGAGAGAAGTAAATAAATAAAAAATCTCTTCTGTGGGTTTACTTCTCAAAGGTAATAGTGAATCTTAGATTTCTGGGAGTCTCATAAATAAAATTGTCATATCGTTGTGTCGAAAAGTTTATGAGTTTTTCCAATTGAAACTTGTATCAGTCTTAGAGCAACACAGGCTTCCGACCGTCGGGCCGGTACCGAGTTGCTCAATGGTCTCAGTAAACAAGCAACCTTGCAATTTTAATTTACGTTAAGACAAAATATCGAAAGTTTTCCTCTCTTAACGAAATTCCAAGGAATTTAATCCAACACGACCATCGTAATAAATCTTAGAGCAACTCTGGCCTCCGGCTATCTGGGCCGTTCGGGCTACCGAGGTACCGGCCCAGACTGCCAGGTTTTGCTATATGTAAAAAATTATGTTATAGCTGCCGAAAACAATATAGAGTTATTTTCTTTTTCTACCAGTAAGACTCAAAGATAAATACACCATGTGTGGAGCCAAAATATAAAAGAGAAAAAAAAAACGACGATTACTGGAGTTATGGAGTTTGGCGACAAAGTTAAAATTTGATGTCGCGATGTTGTGTTCTTTTACAAAACTTGTATTTAGTCGTGTTTATTTTACTGAGACGAAAACTTGACCGTAACTCATATTAATTACTAGCTACGCCCCGCGATTTCACCAGTGTATAAAACATCTCAGGGGTTTTTTCGGAAAAAAAAAGGATCCTATGTCATTATCCGCCCCCTTTAACCTATATCAATGCAGAAATTCAGGTCGATAGTTCCGAAAGTAGCTCCTCAGTTAAGTTAGCCCTGACAGTTCAAGACCGTTACACGGAATCCACGTTTCCTAAATATATACGAATGCAAATTAACAAGCACGTATGTGGACCGATGCTGGACAGTCAACGAGGTGAACAGACTCTGTCCGTTATACTAACTACGCAGTGAGCTGTGTGACTACCGTACAATATGGATATTCGATGCGTGGCCACATTCCGTTGAGTTTTCGAGTCAGTGGAGTCAGATTATGTACCTACCTATATTGTATTGAATGGGACAAGTTCTTAAATAAAGCCAAAGATTTACCTCTACGGTAAAGCGTATGAGTTTAAAATTTACAGTGGTATCACGATTGAATGTTGTTCATATTTTTTGCTTCTTGTGTTCATAAAATAATGACTACACCATATTAATATATTTATTTGAAAAAAAATGTGTTTTTGTGGTGGTTATTTGAAAAATATTAAAATATCGTAACTTATACGTTATATCAGACGACATGTGCTAAATATAAAATCTGCTGTTGACAAAGCCATTTTGCATAATTATGCTAAAATAAAAATAAAAAGTTATTTAACAAGTTTGGCAGCAGCCATAGCAGGACAAATACAATAGTGACGTAATCGCGAAAAAAAAAACGAAATTTCGTTGAATTTTTGGTAAGTAGTTGTAATAAACTGAATTTAGATAAACTGACTTTATCTAGATAAAGTCACTTCTGGGCTGTTGGTTAAAAAGATGCATTTGCAAAAAGATTTCGATCCTGCCAGGATTCGAACCTGGAATCTTCTGATCCGTAGTCAGACGCGTTATCCGTTGCGCCACAGGACCTTGGGAAAACACGTCGTAAATAGCAGTTAGATTCATGTATAGAAAAACCGCACCGTTGTTCACAGAATATATATTAGTACTAATACTGGGTCGCGACAAGAGCTTTTGCCGCAATCATGCTATAGTGCTGCTAACTTACCTGTAGACTTGGGCCAAAAGAGGAAACTAAAAAATATCTAAGAGTTATTATTAGCTTGGTACAGAAATTACGACGGCGGCTCCCCCACTCAACTTTATAGGTAAATTGGCTATTCTGTGCAAGGTTTATTTCTTGATCTCTGTTTCTTTAGGCTTTTCGTGTCGAGCTCAATGCTATTTTTAAATTGTGCGTGTTTGATATTTTATTAGAAACGTTTTGTGAGATTGGATGTAATTTATTATTGGTCAGTGACTAATTTAATGGGTATTTTTGCAATTTATGTATTTTATCAATGTATTTTTTTAATAGATCAACTTAATTTAAGTTACAACTACGAATAATTGTATTGTGTCATAATAAGTAATATGTTGGCAGAGTTACGGGTCATATCATAACTATTATCAAATACTTTAAATTTTCTCTATTCATCATATACTCTTCCCTATATTGCAAATAACTGCCTTACTAAATTTCACCAAACTCCGTTTAGCCGTTCCGTAATTTAGCGCGAATAAACAACACTAAAACTTAACATACTAACTAAAACTTTACAAAAATATCTTATTATTTACCAAAAAGACAACAAATCAAACGTTTTAGGTTTGTTTTTCAAGGCTAGGCGTTTGACCACAGCTCACCGATGTTCAGTGTTGGTGTGGTTGAACGAAAATTTATTCACGATTTCAAAAAAAAATTGGACAATATTTGGGATTCTTGTTTTACGACTCTTTTGCCGAGTCCGCCTGGTGAAGTATCTACCACACCTTTCCAGTTATTCAACCGCCAAACAATAGTGTTTAAACATTACTGTGTTCCGGATTGAAGGGCAATCTTTCCAGTTAAATTACCGAACATAAAGAGCCCTACTTACAAACGGTGGAAATTAAAAGAAAACCCTCGGTTTCTTCAGACTAACAATGTCAATGTTTTAAAGCAATTTTTTTTTTTTTTGTATTGGCGAAAAAAAACTTTTTAAAGATTGAACATCTTATGACTCAGGGTGGTGAGTGCAGCCCATTACCGTGCAAAATTCTATTAGCACATGGCAGCACTAAACTATCTTGGAAAAAAAGGCGAGGAGCGACTTACTCGTCTCGTCACCCAGTAGCAATAAAAAGTGTGATGAGATAACACATTTCTCAAACCCCCATCACTAGTTCAGGCAGCACAAGATACCTATCCTGCATTCTTATATAACCAGGTAGGAGCTCATCTCCAACGGTTACCAGTTGCCCGTTACCGGTAACCAGGTCAGCCGTCGCGTGCACACTTTCAACAGCATACTTGCGCACGCGCATCGCTTGGAAATGTTGGGTTTCATTGAAGTTATCGATGTTTGAAGAGAAAAATATAGAGAAAACTGGTGCCGCTCAGTGGTAGCGCGTCTGCTTTGTTACTTACTGGCCGGGCTCGACTCTTGGTCGGGCAGATGTTTGAATATTGAACTTATACAGTGCAATTAACAGTGTCCAAGCCGAAAACACGTATGAATATTTACTCTTCATTCTGAAAAACTTTACAATGAAACCAACAACGAAATTGCAAAAAAAGAAAAACAACAGTTTCATTAAAAAAATCATTACCGACGAACTCAATTTAACAAAATGTATGGAACCTCTGATTTTTTAATACAAGATTTTGAGCGCTTGCAGATCGGGCACGAGTTCCAGAACTTTTTTTTATTTTTATTGAAAGGGCTTTGTCGCTCAGCGACCACATTGCCCTATAAATTAAAAGGTACAAACAAAAAATTACATAGATAACTTATACAACTTAATTACGGCTTTATAGAACTCTGGACAGGCTAGCATGCAATTACAAAATTGAATATCCCTCCGATTTCCTGAACACTATAACTGTGATGAGTCTGAGTATTATCGAAATGAAGAATAAAGTTATTTATTTTATTGCATTTTTCCCAACAATAAATTAGTTTTTGACCGTAACATTTAAAAGTTGTGCAAAATGTCAAGTCCAATTGCCTTACGTGTTACATTTGCGAATTTCACGCCCTAGATAAATGTAAGGTTGAACTCCCACGATGTTACTAACAGTTGTTACCGAACTAAAGCTACTTTTTAGTAATCTGTGTAAGTGCATCCTAACACCAAAGATCTTTGCTTATATAATAGCATACAATTGTTATAACTTCTTTCAAGATTCGGAAAAATCGATGTTGCCTAGAAAGACAGTAAGTTATTTAAATATCAAGGTACAAATATCCCACTAAAAAAAAAAAAAAAACTCGTTTCTGGACATCGGTAATTCCCATAAAAACGTACTACGTTCTTATATAAAGTTTCACTTTATACAGTAAAATTTTATTTAAAAAGGATTCAAATATTATCTATTAAAACCATAACAATATGCGTCCGCAAATCCTAATAGCTAACATTGTCATCCGCAATTTCTCATTCACATAAGTATCTAAGTAATTGCGTAAGTATACATATAAAATTTCATTCATATTCCACTCTCTATGCGGGCAAACATTTGCTATGCAGATGTAGTGAAAATACCTACTAATGTAATGTACCGACTGTTCGTAGTACTTTCACCTTACGAGATTTCGGTGGCGTAATTATAGACATTTAATCAATGAATGCGGTACTTTAAAGTTTTTTCTATTTAAATGAGCAATAGTGGACAGCAAATTGTTTGATTTGGTCGTTCAAAGAGCTGTAACACACCTCTCGGATGGCAAGATAGCTGGTGAAAACGAAAGTCTATTTAATAAGTCATACATAATCATTAATCGTCATAAAGCTTGTAACGTATGTATATACTCCGATTTCTAAGTTCTAATAATGTAAATAGTGTACATCATTTTGTAACGATCAAAATCTCCATACATTTTGTCGAGTGTCATTGACATGGAACAATCTAAACTATGGAACAGCTGATTTTTTTTTCTCGATTTCAGGGTTGCTCCCATAGTAAAAGTTGTTCGTAATGATGATGAGTCCTTTTCGGCTTAGCATACACTTTCCTTATAACCCTGTATTGCTAAACAGAGTCCTTTGTCTACCGTACTTTATATCTCCGTTGATCCTCTATCGAATTGTGTGCCACATTGTTAAAAATAAAGTAAGTTGACCACGTCTTTTGATAAATTATGACAATAAAAATAAAAAAAAGTATTTTATCTGTTATCTGGTTCCCATACTACAAGCTTGCTTAGTTTGGGGCTAGATAGCTGTAAAAAAGTCCACCAATATATTTATACATATGTATATATATATATAATATTTCATTATATATATTTATATATATATATAGTAATTAGTTATTAGTGTGAATAAATATAATTTAATTGAATATTATTTTTACTCAAAAAAATAGAGCCGCCTTCAATGGTTTTGCGTTTCGTAGAAGGTGGAGCTTTTATCGTTTTTATCACAGAATAAACACAAACAATTCTAATTCGAAAAATAGCCCTTAACTTTAACAGAACGGGGGCGTACCGTGAGCTCTTATTGCGGTTCAGAAGAGGCTCTAAACTGAATCGTTAGTCAAATTCGTACCGTGAGGTCTGTTATTCGATTGATTTTCAACAAATACTGTCAAGAACCACCTACATAGCTCATCAACGTCATCGGGGTTAAACAATATTATTTTTTTTTAAATTCGCTCAAAATTAACAGACATACCTATTGCATACATACAACCTTCTTACTAAGAACCTCTTCTTTCTTAACTATAATATTACTTCGAATATGTACGTAAGTCTTTTAGGTCATCGAATATCTCAAGCTGCATTCAATCAGATGCCTTCTTTGACCTTTATTAATTCTTTTTGTCCGTCGCATGCAGATTACATATTTCTTACGAAAATAACTGATAATATTCCATTTGATGTTGCTTGAATTGTTTTTTAAATCATTTTTACCGAATATTTCTCAGAAATTTTGTACCCGCCCACAAGTCTTTCACCTTTTCTCCACCCAGCTGTATCTACCTGGACTTCTTATTAAAATTATATGCTACTCGTAGGATCGTTCTAGGCTAGGTTAAAATATTTTTATTTAACTTATACTTTATTTTTAAGGTTGTTTTTTTTGTAAACGTCTCCTCTAGATTCCTCATTCATCAAGCATACCTATAAAAAAAATGGTTTATTGCTAGGCGCGACTATGTTTTACCTTGAGATAGCCAAGAAGAACGCTTATTTTCAGTCCCCGCAACTCGCGCTTTTCTCCCTTTTTATTGATTTTTAGTTGGAAAACGACCTCGTAATGTAGTATAATGATCTGTGTTGATATTCTACAGCACCCAAAGATTTATGCCCTGGTGCGATCAAATAAGGATAGTTAGTAATAAGTTTATGTGATCTGATTTAAAGAAGTAACTGATACATTATTGTAAACGGCCGAACGTGTTATTTGTACGGTGACTGATAATTAACACTTTTAAATATGTAAACAGTAATCGTGTATTACGTGCATTTCATTAAACTTAGGTGCATTAAAATAATGTTACTTCAACATACTTTGTTGAAGTATCGTGCGCATCACGACTAAATCTTCCGTCCTTATGTCGTGCGCAACTTAGATAAACCTATCTTAGATAGCCTACATAATCGTAGCTTCGGTCTTGTACGACAAAAAGAGTAGAGATGCTTGATTGATTATTGTGCATACTAGGCATCCTGGTGTAGGTAAGATCTTTTTTTTTTCTGGAATGGTGTATATCTATTATTCCATTAAATATATTAGGTTGTTTTCCACTCAAACCTGAATAACGACATCCTTTCGGAATGATTGTAATATATTCAGAGTTCGAATGTTAGGAATTATTCTACCTCAGCATGATTTATTCATACGGCCAAGTTACTGGATTTGTTAGTTTTGATGCCAATTTGAACTTTAAAGCTTCTCGATAGAAGAACTAAGATTCGAAATACTTATAACTAAGTACATGTCTAAATAGACTATCATAATTATTATAATGTAAATAATTCTTGTACAAAACAAAATTACGTTTGAAATAGGTCGTGTTTGTTCTTCATTCTTTTGATTTCATCTGACGCCAAGAGGATAATTTGGCATTCTCTGTGTAATTTGGCAAATCTTTAAGATAATTCTGGCATAAAAAGATTATAAAAAAACCTTCCGCGTCTCTGTTACCACGGTTTTGCTAATTGTGATTTATTACCGAGCTCTTGGAGTACGTATTATAATTTAAGATATTGTTTTCGTTGTATTGTTATACTGCATTGTTCTCGGTTGCAATATCTTGTACTTTTAATTATCAGAATGTTTAATGATATCATAGGTAGAAATAGAATTGTGGATGGCAATGCTACCATCATTCCAGGCACCTTTCCTTCCACCAGGGGTTAGTAGATTCGTTTTATTTTTTCATAGTTATTTTAAATTAGTTTAGTTTTATACGTTGTATACATAATTTATTGTGTACATTATATATACAGAAGGTTTCTTTTTTAACTGGGACAGTATGAAGAAATCCGAAACCACAGGAGATACAAGGAAACTGGCTTAGGAACGAAAGTATTAGGTCTTTTTTTTGTAAAAACCATTTTTGGCATAATGTAAATAATTTTTTTGGTCATGCGAGAGTTTCCCATCTCCATAAATGAGTTATTTTGATTTATTTATTTTATTTTGTTTTAAGTCAGTTCCACGTAAGGATAATTTAATTGCACCAGAACAGAAAAATCGGATCAGTAGCAGTACTAAGTTATAGTTTATCTGGGATTAGTTATTAATTATAAAACAATTTTGGCAACAAACAATTTGTTTTTCAAAAAACATTTTTTTATGAAGAACTCACGCTTGACCAAAAAAATAACTACGCCAAATTTGGTTTCATACAAAATACTTCCAAAAAAAGTTTTCCCGTACCTCATAAGGATTCGGATATGCTCATACTGTCTCCGTGTTGAAATCTAATTTATCTAATTATGTATTAGCATTAAAATAAAAAAAATTATACGTTTGGAATTATCATTAATAATAAGTTCTTACAATCCCCAGATACGATACTACTATGGACAATAGTGTAAAAAGAAAAATGTTTGTTTCACGACACTAGCGGTAGTGTCGTGGGTTGTGCTGTAGGTAATAATCGAAATAAATTTTTTTTTTTATATATCACTGAAAAATAAAAGCAACATCTGCGACGGACATTTTCATATCGAAAAAAAAAAAAAATACTCCAGCAAAGATTATTCTCAAATCTCAATATTTATAAAACAGGTACACCAGTAAAACCTACCGATGCTTATCACAAAGACTACCTGTATTTTCAGAAAGGGGGTATCAATTTAAATGCAGATGCAAAGGATGCGCTCAAGCACATCGCTGCAACTGGGTAAGGGGGGGGGGAGGGGGGGGATGAGCCGGTTTAGCCTCGGCACTAGTTTGTGTACTTTGTCCTCTTTTGCATCGACTTGTTTGTAATGAAAGTTATCAGATCAGGACATTAGAGAAGGAACCAAACGTTACAGGTATGTAAATATCTACCTACAACCACTCAGAATACTTACGAAACCGGTTATCTCGATATTTTTACCTTTATCTTACTTATAAGAGTCAATATAAAAAGTTTCACAAAATGAGTTCGTATAATTTTATGATATGAACTGCTGATGCAAGTAAATTCTTGGATTAATAAAATTTTATATCATTTCTGAAGGCAAATAAATGAATAAACGGGACTGTTCACAATATAACAGAAGATAACGATCAAGATAATGCGGTATAATAAACGGTAGAGACGTCTAAACGGGGAGTGCGGTAGCCGACACTCGAGCGCGTTGATGTCTTCCGTTCGACGCCACGATTGCGAGCTTTAACAACCACTCCTATAAAATACCCCACGTTTTGTCAACGAATTGCTCGTTACACACATCTAACGCTCGCGATTACAACGATAAGCGCCGCAGAGAAAGAGCCGGAAGAAAGTTGCTTAGCCGAAAGCCGTCTCTCGAGATCGGAATTTTGGTCGGACACGTATTACTGACACAGAGCGGGCGCGCCCACCTGCCAGCCACCACACCTGAACCAAAAGTGTGTCAACAACGCTGACTCCTCGACGATCGATCGTCACAACTTTCACATCACCTTAAATTAACACTCGACTGAGCTAGCACTGATACGTCTAGATAATAATGCAAGCGTACGCAAGACCTACCTTTTCACGCCGCGGGGCGTTCCGTGTTTAAAAATCCGGTTAGGCACTATCAGGGGTTGGGGTTAACGCACGGGCACTGTGCTTGAACACTAAATCCACAACACTTGCGTCACGAAGTCCACATGGTCGGCAGGCCGGTGTGATCGCGTCGGCCGCCAAGTCAGCACTGTGGAGGCTTTCTTCGAGACGATGCGCGTACGCGCAACGAAGAATGAGACTACGGCTACAAGCCTATCGCACACAGGCGTGCGGAGGCTGTGTGTGAGTGGGGCGTGGAGTAGATTAGGTAGTAGTGCCTCTTGCTGCTTCGTATAGCTTTGGTTAGTGATTATCGTGGATCTCTATAATGACCCTATTCATATTTTATCTATTTGACATTTGTGTTTTTGCCAACATCTGTTTTGAATGCATATATAAGCGCATTATTAATTACATCTAGTCAAATATATGATATGGTATAGTATTGATATAATAATCCTAGTCATTTCATTATTAGAACAGAAAAAAATCAACTAAATTTTGTAACGTAGTTCTACAAGGATAATCGCTGCAAATATGTAGCTACCTATATACGTAAATGGCCAAATGGTTTTTTTGCCAACATCTGTTTTGAATGTATATATAAGTGAGTTATTAATTATATCTAGTTAAGTATATGATATGATATAGTATCGATATAATAATCCTAGTCATTTCATTATTAGAACAGAAAAAATCAACTACATTTTGTAACGTAGTTCTACAAGGATAATCGCTGTAAATATGTAGCTACCTATATACCTAAATGGCCAAATGGTTTTTTCGCCAACATCTGTTTTAAATGTATATGTAAGTGCGTTATTAATTATATCTAGTCAAGTATATTATATGGTATAGTATCGATGTAATAATCCTAGTCATTTCATTATTAGAACAGAAAAAAATCAACTTTGTGTAACAATCAACTTTTTGTAGCGTAGTTCTAAAAGGATAATCGCTGCCAATATGTAGCTACCTATATACCAAAATGGACAGCAAGTATACCATATAACTATAGGTAAAAGTATCCATTTCGGGATGCTTGGAAGCCCCATACATTATCAATACTGTTACTCATAGTCTACGTGTCATGGTTACATATTAATATATGGTGTCTGTTAGCGTTCCCAAACGGAAAACAACGGCACTGACGCCTTTGGTGTATCGAGGTATATATAACTCTGTTGATGTAACGAGACGTGTTTTTTTTACAACCTTTTATTTAAATTACAATGCTTGTATGTATGTATGTTCGGGTCAAATCTTGCAACTAAAGTTTAGACCAGTTCCCCTCGTTCAATTGAGTTGAAATTTTGCATGCCTGTCAAGTTCCGATGACAATACAATATTGTGAAAGCGAGCTGATCTAATGATGGAGAGGGAAGGTGGAAAACGGAACTCCTCAGTAACTAGCAGTAGATTTATGGAGTTTGGACTCATTTTGGTCAGCTTACAGTATCTACCAATAACGGATTTTATAAAAGCTGGTCTGGAAAAAAAAAAAATTGCACAAAAACTTATTCATAATTCTGTTTGTCGAGACGAGCAAGTCGCTCGCCTCACGCTTGCCCATAACAGTTCAGTGCCACTAAGAATTAAGAACTTATATAGTTAAAAACAATGCGCGGCAATGTACTGCGCTCGTCACCATTAGATATTAGATGTTAAATCTCTTAATACCCTGTAATTTCGCTGGAAACCTTTTCCTTCAATCCGGAACATAGTAATGTTTGCACACTACGGCTTGGCGGTTGAATAGCTGGTGTGGTACTTCCCAGGCGGACACTGCAACAGAGTCCTACCTACAAAAACTCTGGTAAACATACCTATCGATATAAACTTACACACAAACTTTCGCATTTATAATATTAGTGCATGTAGTGATTTCGTATTCGGTTTTGGACCTGGGTTTGTCCTAAAATTGCGACCACAACCACCAGAGGACGGGCAGCAGCGTCCTCTTAGTAAAGCCAGGAGTTGTAATTATGGCCCTACGTCTTACGTCTTCTGGCCGATGATGATAATAATTCGGTATTCCTATGAAATTCCTATTTTTCGTAATATTGCCGACGTATGACGCAACACACGACGTGGAAACACGTTTTTAAAAAAAAAAACAATAAAGTAACTAAGTAAGCTGATATCAAAATGTTCTGCTTCGATTCCATTGAAATCTTCATTCACCGTATTCCAAAAATACATAAATGAGGTTCAAGAGCCGTAGAAGATATGCAAATATGAGCCAAGAGTGTCATACTTTCGCCGGTAAAAGCAGTGACGTCACATAAACAGCGACGACCCATTGCTACTTATGGTATGGTGCATCACCGTCATCACCGCCACAGTTTTAGAAGGGACTACACACGTTTATGGACTGGCTAGCCAAACTGTTGGCAGGAAGTTGGCATTTTTCCTCGTAGCAAAATATAGGTTTGTCTTCTTACTAGACCATCACTCCTTCCGAAGTTTACAGGGATACCTGTGCTGGAAATATTTTAGCTTCTCTGCTTTTGTCTCTTTTGCTCTCTTAACGTAGTAGCCATAAAAGTATTCTGAAGGTCATCAGCGACAAATAAAAAAAAAATTTTTTTTTTTTTTTTTTTTTTAAATAAATTTTAAAACATTGGGTTAAAACAATAATACCAAATAGTAATAGCATTTATATTAAGAGAGTATTTAGTAGAGTTTATGTTAGTTTTGCTTAATTTTGTTTTCTTTAAGCGTATTTTGTAACAAATTTTAATTTTGTATACAACGTTATAAACGTAATACTTGTAGTAGGCGAGTAGGATAGGGTATATAATTGTTTTGTGGCTATGGATCTTTGTAATCCGAAATAAAGTTTTATTATTATTATTTATAGTTATTCTTTCGAAATTCTCTCGTTATCGAGGATAAGCTAAGATTCGCGGGCTTTTGGCCAAACGAAAAATAGTTAATCGAAAGTTCGTTAATCATCTAATGTCAAGAATTTTCGTACTATTCTGCAGGTGATTAAAATGACGGCTTTCTGAAGCAAAAGGGTGGTGAGTGGATGTATGTCGAGACTTTGTAGACTAGTTTCGAGTGTGTGTGGGATTACACCGGTGGAAGAAACAATGATTGGCATAGTTTATTAACTGTCTGAACCCTCCACTGTGTTTTTATTACTAACTGTCACTCAATCTTAAATAGAAATAAGAAATTCCTAATTAATTTAACTAGTCCTTGATCATTGTAGTGATATATTTTGACAGTACACAGCACAAAGCACTCCACTACATATGTGCTTTAATTGTTCTAACATTTAGTTCGCAAGATTCTGGCCACATTCTATACTTATTATGGCAAATAGGAAACTATAAAAAGGAAAAAAAAATAAAGATAATAATAATAAAGAATAGTTTCGAAATAGTGTATTTCTCATGAAAACAAAGAAAAATTCTTAGAAGGGACGGAACAAGGGTGAGTTTGTCTCGCGTTTTTTTTTTTTTGTATGTAAGGTAAGTGATTATTTTGTGGACGGGGTTTGTCCTAAAACTGTGACCAGAACCACTAGAGGTCGGGCAGCAACGTCCTCTTAGTGGGAGAGCATTCTGCGATCCCCAAGCCGACTTCCAAGCAAAGTGATTACTTTATATGGCAGGCATATATGGGAGGCATTTGTTCAACAGTGGACTTCTTTTTAGCTGATGATGAATTGATTATTTTGGTACCTAGTTCGGGTTTCAAAATGCACTATCTGATTTCAAGAACTGTCTGACTTGTGGTCGCAAACGCAAACCTATTTTGAATTTAAAAAAAGGTGTATTAAAAAAGTTGGTTAAAAACATCGTTATACTAAACGTGAGAAGTTGTTATACACAAGATCACTCAAACCATGGATTTCACCTTTAAATTACATGACATAGTACCTACGCGAGGTGTCCATAAATAACATTAATTACTAATTTATTTAAATGAGAGATATCTAAATAAATCAAAGATTTGTATCATCAAGAAACATTTATCTCTTTTACCATTAAGTATAATGGTCATCGTTAATCTGATGTTAGTGACGGTGTTATATAAACATAAGAACCGATTGTCATTCTCTCTCGATCATGAACACTTTTGAAATATATTTTTCTATTCCTTATTAAGAAACCCTTTTTAATAGTTAAATAAAACTAATTATATTATATTATATGAAAAAAAATTACATTTAAATATATAAAATAGCTCTTGAGGGTGATATTGAACAATGTTTTTGCAACATTTTAGAACATTTTTGATGTAACATGTTTTAATCAGAGCGTTTGAATTGTCTTATACTCATTATCATGCTGAGTCATGTAAGTTTTCATTTATTGACCAAAGAGTGAGTGAGTGAGCAAAGAGAACGAACTGGGAAAATTTCTCTGTTTGTTGGTACTCGCGTGCAGGTCGTATTGTTCTACCAATCTTTACTATACTTGATTTAAAGGTTCTACAATTTTATAGAATTTTTAGTCATTGGCGATTTTTGATTGGTGGGGTATTTCCCCAAAAAGAAGAGAAGTTTGTTGCGGCGCCATTTACTGGCTCATTTTTTATATTATTTGGCAGAAACATTCAGTACTCGATTCTAAACAAGAATTTTGAATATGAGCAAAATCTGTGAAGACGTTGTCAAGGGTCACTTCACCCCCGACAAAACTTATGGAACAGCCGACTTTTTAACGATTTCAGGTTTCGTTCAATAGTCAAAGTTGTTCATAATGACGCCAATAATGATATCAGATAATGTGCTTAGTATCTAATCAGTAACTAAGTATAATTAAAAATGTTGATTGTGCAAGCGAGACAGCGCTGTTATATAAAACCTGCCTTACAAAGATTATACAAGTTTTAAATTACATATATTTAAGTGATTGCAGAAATGCATTTACCATTGTGAAACGGTTGCTAATTAGACTGGTAAATCGTATTCCATACCCGTAGCAATCCACGAGTTTGTGGTTTCGTATTACCTATTAGTTAATTTTCTATTGTGGTATTTTGGTAGTCATCATCATCAGCCAGAAGACGTCTGACGTCAGACGACTCTGCTAAACTACGGCTGGCTCTCCGTGATACCGATTGATACGAACTCAATACTAGTATTGCAAATGTTTGTACGTAAATATAAAATAATAGGTATTTACCTAATTTCCGTGGAAAAATCTGAGACCAGTTTCATTAAATTTTACTATGAAAACTGACGTGGTTTCGATACATTTTGTTTTAATAAAACGGGAATACTCACGTTAAATTGAGTCGGTTATTCCGACTATAGTTTCGATCACATTCGGTGACCTTTATCAAGGAATGCTAAGCGAGACACGCGCGCGACCTCGTCTTGCCTTGCACTGATACCTTAGTGTACAGTGCAAGGCACTGATACCTTGCACAGAGCCTTGCACTCGAAACTATAGTCGGAATAACCGACTCAATTTAACGTGAGTATTCCCGTTTTATTAAATGTTAGAAAAATCAAAATTAACTATTTAATTTTGATATTAAAAATTAAATGTTAGAAAAATCAAAACTAACTATTTAATTTTGATATTTCTAGCTCATTCGAGAAGGCCTGATCATTTTTTCGGCGAATTACCTCGAAATAATTTCAATTATTCTTGTACTTTCTTTTGTGTATGAGTTTTGAGAAGTTGCTACAAGTTGATAATATCATAGTTTTAAGAAGCTCAGCCTCTATTGTTTAGGAATTCGCACCACTAATTTATTTTGCGCATGTTTTTGAGTCCACTTTATTACAATGTGTAGCTTGCACAACAATGACTGTTAATTCGTGAGAGAACTTGTAAAAGTCATTGTGTATGTTCCTGTATTGTTAAAAAGCGTTATGATTTCTTTCAATTATCTGCTTCCTTATAAATTTATCACATCTGTAAAGTGGTATACTTTTAGTCGCCACGTAAAGTGTACAGCTTTACGGGTCTCATTAAAAATAATATAAGAAAGATCATCTTTAAAATATCTAAATTATAGGTGAACACTGTTTTAGATAGTTATTTAATTAATTTAAATTAGAACTCACGGGATATTTTCCACGTCACGTTTTATTTTAGTTTCCGAAATTTCGGCGAGATTGCATGCGCCATGTTTACGGGTTCGAATTGGATTGGATTAGAAACTCAAAAATAAACAAATCGGTGTAAATGTCGTGACTAATTTAGTACTACACAGAACAAACAGATTACCCATATACCATTGAAGGTCTAAAGATAATCCAAAAGCTAAAGCACACTACCAGTTGGCAGCGTTAATATAATTGTGAATAAATGTGTTTACTTTTATTTAACGTGTCATATTATGCTCATCCAGATAATGCAGACAGAACCGCTGAAGAAAGATCATTAGAATCCCAAGTCGCCTGCAAAGCGTGGGGATTATGGGTTATAATACCCACGCTTGGCAGAGGACCTAGGAACCGCAGAACGTTCATTACTAAGTGCCAGTTTACTAAGTGGACGCTGCTGCCCGTCTTCCGGTGGTTTTGTTCTCTGTGTGGTAAAATCTCATTAGAATCGATTTAACCGTCAAGTTCTGACAAATATAAATAATATATGAAAGCAATGAGTCAATGTTTCTATTTTGTAGAAAAAATACTTTAGCTGTGCACTAAAATAAGGGTTTGAGTTCAGAGAGCTTTATTCTCAAGGCTAGTGCAGATCTTAATTTTTTATATTGAAACCGTTTCTCTAATATGATTTGGGTAAAATTTTTATCGGCAAAATTAACCTATACGGTCCATTTGCTGATAAAAAAGATCAAACTACTTTAAAACCCCATTAAACATGTCCACAGAGACCATTGCTATCTTCAAAGCCATTCAGATTTTCCGATTACGTCCTTCTTTGCTTCACTGGTCTACCGGTGGTCGTCTATGGCCATTCGTATACAAGGTGATGAATCGAGTAGAGCAGCGGCTCTCGTCGTGTATAAGACACATGTCGCTGAATTCGGCAGTAAGGTGCGTGCACACTCGGGTACCTAAGAACCGGCCCCTTGGCGCTCGCTATCTCGTTCGCATTTTTTCGTCATAAGTTTAATTTGGCGACAGCGAAGAATATACTTGAAAAAAAAATGTTTTTCCCTCCTCCTTCGCTAAATTAATAAACAACAAAATAGCTACAAAACTTTGGCAATGGTATTTTAAATAGATTAATTTTATTGGGTTGTAATTATTACATTAAAAAAATGTTGAAAAGGTGTGAACGAGATGGAGCCGGTTCCTAAGCGAGATGGATGCTCTGGTACATCCTTTTAAAACGCCTCAATCTGTGAAATTTACACGCGCCTTATGCTGCGTGTAAATTACAACTACATTACAACAACTAATTTGTATAAAATTGTGTATAACGTACACAGAAGAGATTTTTTTTTTCACTATCTTTCTCTTTTTTGTGCCAACGTCCCATTCACGCGAAGTCTGTTCTCGAGTCGCCGATTATCCGGGTTGCCTCTTATACGAACAGCCTATGGTCTCATGGGGTGAATGTGATCCAATTATGACTATGCGCAATTTGCTACGGGGAAGCGGTTAGGATTAATATGCTTCAAATAAATATTGCGAAGGGTTTGAAAGTGTCAGAAATAGGTGAAATATGGGATACTAGCGACCCGCCCCGGCTTTCCGTAGCAGTTGGTACTCACGTACAGTTCGTATTTTGCAACCAATCTTGACGAAACTTGGTATTCAGTACCTTTTTTTTGGCGGCTAATTTTGATTGTATTGTATTTTAAAAGGGGCAAGCTTGCTGCGGCGCCACTAACCAGCCGATTTTGATAATGTTGGTCCGCTGGAATAATCTGAAGATTCCATTCATCGAAATCGGTCCAGGTTTTGGACTCTATAGGGACATACATCGATACATATACATCGACTTTTATATATTAAGATTTATTCTGTGCTATGGGACCGTAAGGATTAATTCTAAGTATATTCTAGTTGCCTACATGTATAAGAACGGACTTGTTGATCTAAAGCTAGAATAATTGTAAATATTTGTATTTTAATTTTGACATTTGTATATCAATTTCATTATTTAATTTAACATTATTACAATTTTCCTAAAATCATGTTTATGATAAAGTTTATTAAATAATTCTGCACGCATGTAAATGTAAAGGTTTTGGACAAATTTAGATTTAAGGACTTGTATACCCACGGTATCACGGAAATAAAATTTTGACTTTGACTTTGATTACGATCACTACATCTAACCAAGTGTCCTACCCACCGCCACTTGAATTTAATTATACTCGATTTTACATCTTCCACATTAATCCTTGGCCGGATCTCCGTATTTCGAACTCTATCGCGTAACATGATGGCTAAGGGCTCGCTCAGGGATACGCGGGGCGTTGCGTGGTGCTTGCAGCATCATGTCGCGCAGCCAAATCCAAATTTGCTAAGCTAATGTATAAAAGTGTTCACGTAGAAGCGTGTTCATGCGCGTTTTGTTTGATACCTAGCGGTACTCGCGGTAGAGCACGCTGTGATGGAACTTGGGTTAGCAACAACATTTGGTAACGTCAAATACAGTTTTAATTGGAAATACATTAAAGGAATAAATAAAAAAATATTATAATAGTGCCTTATACATTATTATAGAGGGAAAAAACGTCTAACGGGACGCTACACGAGCCGCGCATCCCTGAACGAACCCTAACATAGCACGCTCCATGGTGCGACTCGCATCTTATGCGTAGCCTTCTTGGTGACCATATTAATGTTTTAAATAACACAAAACATTACAGCTCTACAATACAGTTACTATATTTTAGTCGCCACATTAAAAAATAATAAAGCGCAATATTTTTATTTTGGTTTAGTTGTTGCCAGATACAAAGAAATTGACCCCGTCTGTCAAAACTTACCAAATTATTTACAGCTCACTGAAATTTCGGATCGAAAATCCATTCTGTTCTGACATGGAATTCTGCGGCTAGCCCAAGGGATGCTGTTTGATCCAATTATAAAGTAAGGGATGCACCGCCGTGGTCGTGAAGGGTTAAAACTGCTCCGTTGATTCCCATAGTAATATATACTTACGTATATTGTCTAGCGGCTTATGGTTTTCGACCTTTCTTTTGATATAGAGATAAGTCCACAGAAAATTGACGATCAGACTGACAGATCACACATATTATCTACTTACATTGTTTTAATTTATACTATATCATGACCTAATGATTGTTATACAGCTAAAATTATATGCAGCTTAATATATAAATAATGAATTGTGCTTACTTTTGAAGAAAAAAAGTCTCGAAATTCTGATACTTATTGTACCTTAATGACTGCAATTTTCGAAAGAGTATATTTCCTTATTATATTTCGTCACGCTTTAGGGCTATGACAGTTTCATATATTGTTAGCATTCCACAAATAATAGTTACCATAAGGTTCGTATAATCCCGGGGACATGAGGCGCGGCTGAATTTCACAGGACATTTGCTGACATTTCACGGTAAGTTGCAGAAAGGTGCGGAAGCCACGTGACCCAACGCAGGGCCGGATTAAGGCTAAACGAGTACAGTCGATCAAGTATCCGTTTGGGCTAAAGTGTAACACGCATATATTATACAAAAGCGTCCCGGGAGCTTGAAAGGCCTGGCTATTCTGTTCTCTGGATCAACAACACTGGCTTAGAAAAGATTATCTATGCTGGTGACCATCACCCGCACTGTGGAGATCAGGAGACGTCCAGATTGTGTCAGTATCTCAATGAGTCTGCTGATATAGTATTATAGTACAAAAAAAAGGCAGGAAGAAGAAAAAAGAACCGCAAGTAAAAGGACGCGTAGCAAAAAAAGTAAATAAAGCCACGAAAATCTTGGCAATTCCTGCTTTTCATCATGATTCAATAACAATTTCGTTTTTTTTAACGCGTAGAAATCCGCGTTCGACCACCAACTCGCTTATTGGTAAGCGGCGATGTGGTGGGAGATGAAGCACGCAGATTTAGAAGATACGTAGTCACTCTGGCCATGGAAAGCTCTAATTATCTCAGGAACCAAGGAAGACGGCAGTTCGTTCCACTCTTTGGCTATACGGATTAAAAACGTTGACTTATTCCAACCCTGCTACATATAACAAATCATAAACTCGGATGAAAATGAAGCCTTACCCTGTTAAATAAATGTACTGCTCCATGTTTGCGGTGCCTTGGGAACGGTGTAACGACGGTTGCCTTGGATATATCAGTAGAGAACATAATATATGTCATCCTCAATACTCATACAATTCGTATCTTATAGTGTAACGTACGCATAGTATAGCTACTATCAAAAATATTGGGGAGGGTAGCAGTCAGGCTTCTACCACTACTTTTTGACGTTAATTCTAGGACGAAAAGCCCCCAACCACTTTTTGCAACCAAATACGTAACTGTACTTTGAACGAGTTTATAAATGTATTTTTTTTTTCGAATAAGACAATGTGTCACGATAATCTTACATTTATTTCTTTAGAAGTGGAGGTTCTTCACCTATTGTGTACCATTTGAGGAGTATTGGGTTCAAATTCCTCGTCTCTATAACCGATTTTGTATGTGCATTGATTCCCAAAAAAAAGCTCCTGTTCTCCTGTAGCCTACACGGCTAGACCGATTTTGACGAGCGATGTGTCGTTGGATTCCTCTTTACGCCCGGAGTGACAGGCTACATTTTGTAGTCGGGTATTTTGTTATTCTTTTTTTAATATTACTTGTCAATAATGTGCTGCAAGCTTCTTTTACGTGTCTTCTCATTAAATCATCAAAGGCGCTAGACACGAAAGTATTTTAATAATACAAAGGGCAGTCAAAACATTGTACGGAACCCTCGAAACGCAAATATTTGCGGAGAGCCATGAATTGATTCTCGATGTATCTCTTTCATTCACACAGCTCATTATGGGAGGAAAAGGAAAATAAATAGAAAATACTTCACGGAACATAATGTATGTAAAGTATGTACCAGTATGGACAAATCAAAATCAAATGATATAAAAAGTAAAAAAAAAAAAAAAAACTTTTTGAAATTTTGTTTTCAAAATTTATAAAGCTATTATTATCAAACCTTAATAAACTCTGTGTTCTTACTTTCTTTTTGCGGAACCTGATACATATTTATTACTGTTTAATTTAATTCTATAATTTTGAAGTTCCATAACCGAATGTTTTCATTAAATGTACTTTTAAATAGTTTAATTTGAAGGGAAGACCTAAGCCCCAAGATACGGGTACGTAATTGAACCCAGTTTGGGGTCTAGTGCAGCTACTGCACTATTATTTATCTGTACTTAGATGAAATAAATAATTTGAATTTGCTTTTGCTAGAAAGATACAACATGCAGGTTTTTGAAATTCAGACTATCTTTAATTGCTTTGACTCGACTACATTTTACCTTCTGACGTCTATAATACTAGTACGATACCTTATTATTTATTTTCTTTTTTTATTCAATAATGAGTAAATAATTAATTCTATCTTCAAATTAGATTATATAGATAATTAGATCATTATATATATTAACTGAAATTACATAATTATATATATTACTAGCTGTGACCCGCGACTTCGTTCGCGTTTTTTACTGATTTAAGTAAGTACTAAGTACTGATTTAGATGTTTAGCCGTGATAACGCGACAAACGCCCAGACAGAAAATCAGCTGTTCCATAATTTTGTCGAGTGGCATTGATATTTTATATGAAACAGCTGATAATTTATTCTCGAATCCAGTTGGTTCCATAGCAAAAGTTATTCATAATGATGAGTACTGACAACCCTTTTCGTCTTAGCATACCTTTCCTTATAACCCAGTATATTAACCTACTAGTAAAATAGAAATCAGTGAATAAGCCCCTTATGATATTAAGAAGCTAAATTTTAAAAAATATATGTTTTTTTCTATTCTGTGCACCGCATTAGTTGCGTGGATTAAATTTAATTATGCGATTTTTGGTTCTAACGAATGTCTATTATAGCTGAGAGGGAAAACATTACATGAATTACATGAATTTTTAATTGACTCGGTAAGAAAAGTCATTGAAACACCTTTTTTGCCAGATCTCTGTATACTATTAAAGTGATTATTACTCTTATAGCATCTAATATTAAGGTACTTATAATGTACTATGCATAGAACAGAATTGTATTTGATTTCCTGGTTTACTAGCTACTGTTTTTTTCTTCTTTTTATGCAGCCATCTCTTTTCATCTTCAGGCAAAAGTGTTGTTGTTATCTTGTTCTAGAATTAGCCCATTAAACATTAATTTCACTTGTAATTTTTCGAATGGTTATTTTTTTAATATCACAAAAACTTGACTGCAAGGTTTTGCTTTTCTGTATTTTCTTGCTCTCTCTATATTAATCTGATAAATATAGCGTAATGCGGCTGGAAAGTTCTACAAAAACGTTGAAACTAGCAAAAACTTGCCAAAGCTAAGTGTATGTAGCAGGTGGTCTAAATGAAACAAACAAGTGTTTATGGTCTGGGGCGTTCGTACACAAGGCGATGTTGAATACTGAAGCATTAATTAGCATTTACTATGTTTACTATACTTACTTACTATTAATTAGTACTTGACTCTCGCAGTGCGCTTGAATCGATCTTCGTACACGAATTAACAATTCTCAGATAAACTTTTCATCATAAACATTGAACAACGATGGTATAACATACTCCGTAAACTGATACCACAGTGCACTGTGGTAAACTAACAGCTCCTATCCTGTCTCTCTCTCTCTCTCTCCCCCTCTCTAGGTATCTAAATATTTGTGGGCTACAGTAGAATTATAATAAAAAAATTATTACATTACATACATTTTTATTTTATACCTATTTAATGTATAAAATAAAAGGTATAAAAAAGTGATACCACAGTGCTCTGTGGTAAACTAACAGCTCCTATCCTCTCTCTCTCTCCGCGAGCCGGATGTGTTTGACACTTAATTTATTGAAGAACTGTCAGAAACTGGCGGTTAAATATTTGATCGTGTCGTTGATAACGAGTTTAAGGGCTGATTTTTCAATCGTCAGATAGCACACGATATTTGACCGAGCGAAGCGAAGGTCTCAGAGTTTACTGGGACAAATCGGCATTTGTATGTATGTTTGTATGTATATTTGTCCGATGATAACTTACGAACCGTTGACCCGATCTTCATGAAATTTTGTAGGCAAGTAGTTCATTTCATACAATTTTTAAACGAATATGAGCTGAATCGGTTCAGGGGTTTTTAAGATATAGGGGTCGCGAGGTCTCAGTTCGCCGCGAACTGCTAGTTATTTATAGGTAAATAAAAGTCGTGGTAAATATTTTTTTTGGGTATGGCCGCACAAGCAAGTTGCAGAGTATCTGGTATTTGGGTTGGAGTCGCCATGTGTAAGAAGGCGCTAGAAAATTTTTGAAACGAAATTTTGCATCTTGATTATAGGAAAAGTTTTGTTGTAAAGAGTAGAAAATTACTATTCACGATGTCGATTCTGTACTGCCATTGTCTAGACTAAACTAAATTTGACAGCTCTAAAATGTTTCCATCCTTTTTTCCTATATTGAAATGAAAAGAGTTTTTGTCAATTTTAGTCCCGTCAGTTTAGTTTAGTTTAGTTTGGTTAGTGGTACATCAAAATCGACTCCAATGGGTTAAACTATATAGAGAAAACTATTAAATTATTTAGATTGATTTCTGATTGTCACGAAAAGCAAGGCTCTCGATAAAACAGTTGAAATTCAATTCAATTCCAGAATTTTGAATTTCAGCATTACCCCACCAAACACCAATAACGGGGAAAATATTCCCGTTCTTGCTAATAAGCAGTATTTCCATCGATGGGACGCGAATATTACTACTAATTATATATATATATAACTATATATTTCTAATAATTACTCTACCCAGGTTGAAAATGTGACACCGCACGCACTCCTCATCTTCAGATATCAACTACCTATAATGTCACTGAAAATGTTTCCCTTCAATGCAGAATATCATTCAACCAATGACCGATCGAGGAAGTCTTTGAACCAACTGGCAAAGGGGTATGAAATATTTTAGTTTTGTCCCAGAATTGAGGACATATAGACGAACAAAAAATGTCACATAACATAATGTAATGAAGTGTCACGTTCTGGAGATAATTACAAATTAAGATTTCTTCTAATCACTTTGGAATCTCTAAGTCCAATTATCTCCACAACGTGACACTTCAGGACATTATGTTATCTGTAATTTTTTGTTTGTCTATCCCTCAGTTTCTCCTCCGTTTGATAAACTCATGTCAAGTTAACACACCTAATATTGAACGCTCATTGGTTGCCTATTGATCATCGGCTGTCTTCAACTAATGAGCCTGTCTTTAAAGTTTCAAAACATTACGAAGTAACAAAATTAGAGAAATATTTTATAATCCTATGTATTTCACTATCAGATCCTCATAGCTGTTAATGAGTGCTGTAAGTACGATTTATTCGCGTTCCGATATACCTTAAATCCATAGAATAAGGGCGCTTACTCTCCACGTATCCTCGCTCGACACATTTATCTTGGTAATGGGAAAATTATGGGAACATGAGAGTATTTATGTGGTCTTTATTATAATCAGGATGTCTCCAGTGACCAGAGTTTTGCAGGTAGATATAGTTGCAGGGTTAGGTAATAATATCTAATCTTTAACTCTGTTAACCCTACGAATAGGGAATATGAAGAAAAATTACTCCCACAGAAAGCCCGTTACAAAATAACCCAACGTGGTTCATAGCAACGTATCGTTTCTCTCTTTCTCTCCCTCTCTCATTATAACGACACCGTTGACTGACTATCTTTCATTGTCTCTAGTTGACATGTAGACTGGATGCGGAGTAACCAACTTTTCAAAGAATATTACTGTGCCAACCACTATAGTCTGTTCACGGATAATGTCTAATAGAAACAGGGACTAACCCCCGAATACTGAAACGTTTGTTAACTTTGACGACAGATTAAGTCTGTTGCTGCCTTTGTCATTTTCTTAGTGCCAGACAAAGGCAGCATTAGAATTAATCTACTGTCAAAGTTAACAAGCGATTCAGTATTCGGGGGTAAGCGTCATTGGTTGCAGATTAACGAATATAGGGTGCGTGCACGCTGCAAGCAAATGTTAGTCTTATCCACTAGAAAGAAAAAGTGGGGGTGGCATTCGAGCCAGGCATACGAGTGAACAATCTAATTTACGTCAACGCGACGAATTCCGCTTGACAGTCCTGAACAATAAAAACGCAGCCTAACATTTGTCACACCCACAGACCAATCACAGTCACTCACGATGCTAGTGCCGTCCTTTTTACTTGCATACAATTGTGCAAGAGAAAGTGCCCTATATTAGGGTGTCTACACATGGCCCGACCTGAAAAGCCAGGGCCAGGGGGCATTGCCCCGATACCCTTCCCCCACCCCGCAAGAGGGGTGAGAAGAAAGTTCGACTGACGCGACCTGACATCGTGTGAAAGGGACAGCTAGATTTGAATTTCACGGGAGCAAAAGAAACAAACTATTAAGGTTATAGCTTCTCCCTTTCGCTTCCCCAGAAACTTATATATAGCCATCTCTTTGTAATAATATGTCCATAATGTAATGTACCTTCCCTAATTATTTTGATCTGTAATTGTAATTTCATGCATAAAAAGACATTAACAAAATAATTAAACTGTTGCTGTTATAATATTTTCTCTACCGAATCTCTCAAAACTGTTTACTGAATGAAAACAGCGATTACCATAAAGTCATCCGAGCGAAAAGCGTGTTTTCGTATGCCATTACAAAAACGATACGCCACGATTCGCCCCGTCTGTTGGACCCTTAAACGCGCCTGGCGCACGCTCCACCAATGAAAAGGGATAATTGCATATTCTCCCCATTATTTTTTCCCATTTCACCTCGCGAGCTGCTTATCCGGCCAAATTGCGTTTTGAAAACTCGTTCTTTATGAGACACGGTGACGGCACTCTGTTAGCTCAGTTTTATAAGTTCTCTTCTGGACGAAAGTTATTATGATTTATAATAGCAGTGGTAGAAAAATAAGCTTTTTTTATGCCAGATGTACAAAGTCGGGACTCTGACCAAAGATCTTCTCATCCAAGGTTGTTTGAGAGCGAGAATGTATGAAACCCTTTCATTCAGAGCTTCATTCTCGCTCTCTGCCCGTCTCGGTGAGAATGTTATCGTACATTCATGAGGCAAATCGCCTTGGGCATGTAACAAACTCGGACCCTATTCCTGTGCGCTCGAGATTATCTCGGTCACTGTCTCTCTAATTTAGAATTTAATGGGAGTGAGAGTGACCGAGATAAAATGTCATTTCTCCGAATAGGGGCCCTGGCCAAAGATCATGAGGTGAGAAAAGTTTCGGGCTTCGACTTTGGACTTTTAATATTATTTCTTCCGTGCCTTGAATAGAATCCCTATACCAGTTTACGTTAAAATGTTACTCCTAGAATCATCACACTAATATTATAAATGCGAAAGTTTGTGTGTACATAAGTAGGTAAGTATATAAGTGTGTTTGTTCCCGTTCAACTCTGTAACGACTAAACGGATTTTGATGAGATTTGGTATGAAGGTAGCTTACTCTCTGGATTAACTAGGCTACAGGCTATACGTTTTTTTTACCGTTCCTGTAGAATAGTGGGTGAAACCGCGGGGCGCAGCTAGTTTTACCTATATATTTACCACAGTTTTTTTTAATGATTATATGTACCGTAATATTTGCTTTGACTTAATATAATATATAGATATTATGAAAACAGTTTTATGAGAAGAGATAGGATATTAGAAACTATAAGTCGTCCGCGAAGTCCATGTTACTTTACTTTTAACATATAATTATTATGTCAAATAAATTCTATTCTATTATAATCCATTCTAAATGAGACCTCGCGCTATTTCGTTTTAAAACATTTAACACAAACAATAATCCTATTATATTTACACAACACACACACACACCCACACATTATATTTATTTATATACATTTATATTTATTATATTTACATTTTTTAATTTACTTACATTACTATTATTTTTTCCTTTTTTGCTGTCGCTGGGAGTCTTAATGTAGTCTGTAGTGTAAAGTTGGATATCATATTTTATTTTTATTTTTCGATATGAGTTCTTTTTCTTTTTCCATGATATCACATAGGGGTACCTGTAACTCTTTAACTATGTTTTCGCTAATAGAGGTTCCCACAATACGGGCCTTGCGCCTAGTGTGGGGCCGCAGGATAGCCCTGGATTATGTAATCTACTATAACTATCGATAGGCATTTTTATGCACACAAACTCTGTATCCAAATAATGTAACGTTTCTATGGCAAATAAACTTTACTTACTTACTTACTTACAAGGTAAGTAACAATAACACTTATAAGTAAGAAAAAATAACTATGAGTAGGTATGTTGTTCTTCAAAAACCTGTTTCTGGTTCCGAATTCTGGTTCGACCACTTCGAAGGTTTCGATCGAGTTGACATTTTACTGATAGCTGTGTGTGTGATGCGTGGCATTGCCATTAAAGCAAATAGATAATATAATAATAATAATAATATAATATAATAATTAGATAATATTTTTGCAACACCTATCCTTTATTGGAGTATAAAGAGTAACCGTAGAGCGTAATATAGATACTGATCAGTACATTAGGTACAGTACTAATAAAAACTTATTTCCATACACTCATCGAAGTCGTAGAAACAGTTAATGGTAAAACAAAATACCTAAGTATTATCTCACGAGAAGAATCTTATTACCGCGATTCAGAAACCAGAGCTCGTTTCGCAGCGCCATGTCGTAGTAGGATTTATTACAACCTACTACGACATGGCGCAAATACCAAAATAATTTGTACATTTTGATCTCTGTTCCGTTCGGCACCTCATCATCATCATCTGCCGGAAGAAGTCCACTGCTGAACAAAGCCCTTAGTCCGCCACACCGGCCGACAAAGTGCCACTTGCACCCACCGGTTGCCCGCCACTTCTTCCTACCACCTATATCCTATAATAGGTGGTAAGAACTACCTATAAGGTGGTTCCTACCTTATAGGAACGAACTCCTTGACCGATTATGCTCATAACTGAATTTGAAAATTGTATTGAAATCAATATACTTACTAGAATATAAAGAAATAAAAATAAAAAGTGTAAGAATTGAATAGCTGGAGGTACCTCCTAGGCGAGCGTGCTACATATTCGGCCACATCGATGTTGTCCATCGTGTGAGATTGTGGTCAAACGCCTAGACCGTTACCAAAAAAAAAAACTTACGATGGCATCAACGGTTAGTTATCGTCGGACAAATACACACACAAACATATAACAAATGCCGACTTGTTCCAGTAAACTCTGAGACTTTCGCTTCGCTCGGTCGATTATTGGATTAGGATAGTATATTTGGGAATTCAAATGTAATATTTTCACACGTAAAATAAGTTAAAAAACTTCCAAAGACTAATTCTCTATGATATTTGGCTTTACACCTATAAACTATGAAAACAGTTTTATGAGAAGAGATAAGGTACCCTGGACGCCCTAGAATAGTGATATTGGGAAATTAAATTTTAATATTTTCACACGTAAAATATGTTAAAACTTCCACAGACCAATTCAGATGGCGAGCAATTTGAAATTATACTCGTGCTCATTAGGTCGGGAAGTTGTGCCGTCGCCGCCGTCCCGGCTGCAATGTTCAAATCTTTTGTGGTAATTTCACGCAAAGTTGCTACTGATTGCATAGAAGGATATAGTTCCGACAGAGATTCTGTAAAAAATATGCACAAAAAATTCCTTTTCTCTGCCAAATTACTTTGCTAACACTGAAGCGGATTTAGTCCTTTATCTTCGAGAAGATAGCAAAATACAAGGACGCACTTACAACAAAAACATTTAACTTTATGTCCTCCGTAAAAAATAAAGACTTTATGAGCTCCCTTATCTTCGAAGGGCTTCAGGCACTGTTCGAGAGTAAAAGTAACTTTGTGAAAACGCATCTGACACCTCATAATCGTGCGTCCTCTTTATTTGACACCTAAAGCCTTACTTCCCTCTTACTTTCGCTCCAATTGACACATTTCTAAGTCCCTAAACCTTTACTTTACGGCGCTTACCGAAAATAAAACTGTAATAAAAATAAACGGGAGGTCTCGTACAAAATATCCAAGCAATGAGATGAGTGGACCACGAGTAATTTGCTCTAAGGTAATTTTAAGGACACACATTTGTTTACATCACCAGCCCCTTCGCATAAAACGGATCTTCGTAAAATTAAGGTGTTCCCGAAGTTTAAAACCTTTGTGGAGGTACCCCTCATTAAGTTGCCTCATAACTTTCGCCCCTTAAATACTATATAAACCTTGACTAATCACGGTGTGGTATTATACAGTGTTTAATTGCTTTTTCAGATTTATAACGCTAGCTTGATATTAAAGGCTCAAGTTGAAATATTACTGCTCGAATTTGCACTTTGCTTGACAAACATATTCGTTATTGAGTCTAACCTCATTTTACAAGCTATCTTAGATGTCATTATGTATGTAGTTATGTCATAGGTACATACTGAAATCGGCCACCCCACAGCATAACGACGTGTGTGAATATTTTATACGCATCTAAACAAATTATTTTTTTCAGCCTACCTCATCAGCCAGAAGATAACCACTGCTGAGCTAAGTTATCACCCCCTGAGGGGTTTTGTACCCATTAAAATAATTTATTGATTTGGGAACAAAATAATCACACACTATCTAGTTGTTGCAACAAAATCTCTTGAATTTTAATTTGGTAATCAATTTGGATCCATGGACATTTGATTAAATAATTATTATAATCATTTTTTTTTTATGTTGCTCAGTGACGCGACGAGCAAGTCGCTCACCTGATGTTAAGCGTCACGCTTGCCCATAACAGTTCAGTGCCACCCAGAATTTTGAACTTCAACAGTTCAAAACTATGCGTGGCAATGCACTGCGCTCGTCACCCTGAGATGTTGGATATTAAATCTTTGTATGCCCAGTGATTACGCTGGAAACATTGCCCTTCAATCCGGAACACAGTAATACTTGCACACTACTGCTTGGCGGTTGAATAACTGGCAAAGGTGTGGTACTTCCCCAGCGGACTCTACAAGAGAGCTCTACCACTACGAGAAAACCTTGTTATCTTGTTGTTGTTGTTTGAAAACCTGTACCTAGTTGTTGCTACAACTAGGTACTAGCACAAATTTGATTTTACAACTAGCTGACCCCGCGGCTTCACCCGCTATCCAACAGGAACCGTATATTTTTCTGGGATGAAAAATATCCTAAGTAATAAGCTTCTTCCGTACAAGATTTCATTAAAATCCGTTTGTACGTTAAGAGTTGAATGGAAACTAACACTTTTACGCACTTACATACCTACTTACATATAAACTAATAATACCCTATGTATTAGTCCAGGGAATCATTATAAGCTACTTCTATAATAACAAATAAGAGAAGGCATATCTTAGAAGTTTTCGTAAAGTTACCCCTAAAGAGGTTCAATGGGGTGTCATTTACGTAGCTATGTGAGCAAAGCCGTGCGGGAAAACTAGTGTACATAATACATTCTGAGCCAGCAGTAGAGCTATCCAGTACAAATTATACACAATTTTACGCCAATCGTACCTCATTCGCTCCCACTTCGCACCCGATCCAACATTTAACTTTGAGTAATTAGCGACTTACACACACTGTGCCGATGATTGCACCAATTAGCCTTTCCTATTGTCTGACAGGAGGCATCAATTATAGCAAGGCTGTGGTTTCGAAATAGCCACATTAAACATTTGCAGGATTTGCATTTGTTTGCAAGAGTTGGAAAATTTGACAGTATTATATTCATCTGTGTTCTCTCTTTCCTCCTAGGAGGATTATGGCGTCGCACGTCTTATGCATTTGGCAGTGTCAAGTAAACTTATATATTTTCAAGTTTTGTTAAATATTATCAAATAAGTCATAGCCACAGTCAAAGGCGAGCAAAGCAAGTCACGGTCAAGTCCAAGTCATGCCCCAGTAACGTGGTGAAAACTTTACTAGAGCCTTCTATGGAGTTTTGGAAACAACACGAAAATTCACGTTTCACGACATTATACCATTCACCAACACTCGTGCATGTTCACGAACACCTTACGGGTAAAAATTCACTGTTTTGACACATTAACACTCGAAATAACACAAGTTTTGGAAAATAATAAAATGACGCGACATGAATTCTTCACGTTCCCGCCAAAACTCCTTCATCTGTGTTTTCCTTAACACAGGCACTCGATTGGGCCGTTCGGGCCGATACCGAGTTGCTCAATGGTGTCTACCCACTGCTGGGTTAAAAAACAAAAGATAAATCCCTCTTTTGGGGGGAAATACGACCAATCAAAAATCGCTGATGAGTAAGAAATTCTATGAAATTGTAGAATTGCTATTGTGCAAAAAGTTTGTGCTCGTCTACTGTTCGCAGAATTACTAGTTTATATAATTTTAACAAAAAAGAGCTTCTTTTGGTGTCACCCGTGAAATACTTATCATTGTGGAGTTCCGGTGGGCATCTGTGGTCTTCCGCGTCACCTAATGATACTTTCTGAATGCAAATGCTTTTGTTGTTGATGAAAATACCAAAATCGCTATACTATTTGAGATCTCCTCTCAAATAAAAATAGTTATTTGTCAGGAGAGCAAAGTTGATTTTTGGCTGCGAGTGCAGACTTATGAATCCCGAGCAAACGAAAAATTCTAGAATTGAATCACAAACATAATGAAATGGATTCTCGGGTCAAGCATCAGAAGGTAGTAAGTAGGTGTGAAATTAATAAAATGTTATGTGTGTTAATTTCTCTATTGAAACGTGTATTTCACATCGCGACTTAATTTCTTTATCGAAACGTGTATTTTACATTTTGTGGAGTGGAAAAACCCGTCTATAATGAAGTCACTTAAGAAAATGTAGTGTTCACGAGCCAGAACTCCTGAAAGGGAACCATTGTATCCTGTTTATTTCCTCTACAAATTAGATGGATGTTTCTCGAAGTTGGCTGAGTTGTTGCGGTCTGCGCCACGGCACAATGCGGATGTTCTAAAGTGTTGAAGCGTTTGAGCCTCAGCGGTTGTTCGCTTTTTGTTTGTTTTTGCTTTAAAGCCTCGGAAAGTACTCATCTGATAATTATTAAACGTAGTGTATACAATCAAATTGGCAAATATACAAAAAAACATCATTATCAACATCATCACAGTCCACTGCTAGACATAGGCTTCTCTTAAGGCACGCCACTTAGCTCGATCTTCGGCTTTTAACACCCACCCACCCAGTAGTACAACTGCCAGTTGTACTACGTACATTTTTTTACGACGATACGAGCAAGTCGCTCACCTGATGTCAAGCGCCACGCTTGCCCATAACAATTCAGTGCCACCCAGAATTTTGAACTTCAAGAGTTCATAACCCTGCGCGGCAGTGCACTGCGCTTGTCACCCCGAGATATTAGATGTTAAATCTCTGTATGCATAGTAATCAATCGTCACTCCATCGCGTTTCAGGGCGTCCTACGCTACGTTTGCGTTTCGATACGTTTGTCTTCTCTAGCACACGTCTACCCCAACGGTTACCGACAACTTGAAAAAAATCTATTAGAAAAATTTTAACGATTTTAATTGCGTGATAAAAAAATTTGGTCACCATTTGGATGTTAAAAAAAACATTTGTTTGAAAATAAGCTGAATCGGTTCAGCGTCAACTTAATCTTAGCTTCTCGTCATTGATAATTACGTATATGAGTGAATATATACAGCAAGTAGAAAACACGAAAATAATTACATAATTCATAATTTAATAATATTAAATAATTTCATAATTACATTATTTTTATTGAGTTACAGCAGTTGATTTAACAATGTTAAAAACATGAATTTATTTTCGAAATTAAAACACCATCATCGAGGGTTTCGTACTACCCGTTCCCAGATCTACTTTTTTAGGGCCTTTACGTAAAATCTGTATGAACAGATTTGCTAGAGCAGCGAGGAAAGTTGTAGTACGCAACTCGATTCCAAACTCCTTGCAATGGTCTAATAGAACTGGATAGAGGTACTTCAGTTCAGCGTGGTCCAAGGTTGGGAAAAGATGATGGAGACCGTGGTCACCAAAACGGGTGATGGATAAGAATTGCTTGCCAACGTATTCGGCTCTTTCTATTACGACGTTCATTTGGTAGACACCCCAATCCAATGATTTGTTGCTGAAAAATAAATGGCTACATTAGGTTTAAAATGAACAGCGATGATAATAGTGCAGGGAGGAGTTTTGTGATTTGAGATCGTCGACATCGTTGATCCTGCTCCATCCTTGAAATTACCATCAGGAACGATGTGCTAAAGGGCAAATCTACTGAATAAAAAATAAATAAGTCTTTGAGGAAAAAAAAAAATTCCAGCAAGCTTTTTTTAAATCCGTTACTGGTACTGTAAGCCGATCAAAATGTGTCCAAACTTCATCAATCTTCTGTTAGTTACTGATGCATTTCGTTTTCCACATTCCGTATCCGTAATCATATCAGCACGCTGTCATAATAATAAGGCATATAATAATAGGCATGCAAAATTTCAACTCAATTGAACAAGCGGAACTTAAATTGAGTTGCAAGATTTGACCTTGACATACATATATACATACATTTATACATACATACATGCACACAAACATTGCAAGTTAAATAAAAAAGACGACACGGTTGTGAAAATTCTGTGCTATAACAACAATGGAAAATTATATTACAATATACGGCTTGTCGTGTATAGATATATAAATAAAGCGATGGTATGTATTATCACCACCCTGATGCCGGGTCACTAGAATGCGGCGTCGGTATCCCTGCCAGTAGTAAGATAAGATATGATAAATAGATAAGATTATGATAAATAATAAAAGCGAAATTATAAAATCCAAGACAGCGTATGTAGACTAGAGGTAATGAATGATTCTTCTTTTTTCACATGTAAGAGCCCAGTTATTGTAACTGTAATAAACATCTATTCCCTCTTAATTTCTGCTAATATTACAATACAATATAACTTTATTATACACCAAAACAGACAAACTTAAAAAAAATAACAATAATATTTAAAAAAAAACGATAGTATAATGGGCGGCCTTATCGCCTAAAGCGATTTCTTCCAGACGACCTTTGGATGGACAGAATTATGTATTATAAACTACGATCGTTGGTGTAGATACATACAGATAATAATAATAATAATAATATTGTGTTGACTTATTTGATAATACTTTGCGTTTAAGCTCATATTATAAGGTCTAAATAAATCAGCCCAATCTTCTAGTAACTTTATTTTCCGCCTTAAAATTTGCAGCAGCCGTTTTTTTTTTTTTCTTAAAGCCTTTTTTTATTTATTTATAGGCTTGCGTTTGACTGCCATCACGTCTGATGGTAAACGAGGATGCAGCCTACCTACAGGATGCCTGGAGCACGCTTGCCTAGAAGGAACCGATTCACTCGCGACTTGAAGACACCCAGACTATAATTATCAGGAAAAACCCACTCGGGCAGCGCATTCCACTGTTCAGCAGTTCGAATAAAGAAAGTGGAATCAAACCGTTTCGTACGAGTTTTTGGTATATCAACCATGAAACAGTGTCACTTTTTCGAGGTCCTGGCTATATCGCTAAAACTACTAGGTACCTTACCTGGGAATATCTCCTTCAAAAATTGTATCTGGTGTATGATGACCGGCCGTCAATCCAAAAAGGATAAAAAAGAAACTGCTCAAGAAACTTGTCACTATCCACAGAAATATTGTAGAAAAAAAAGTTTTTCCTCCAAATATAAACATCCATATTGGCATAAAAAATTGAATTAATTGATACCAATTAAATTTGTTTTCTTCTGTCGTTTTTGTTGAACCAAAAAGTCTACAAATAAATTGATAAAGTGGTTACAATTTCTCTGTATTTCATTTATAGGTACTAGCTGCGCCCCGCAGTTCCACCCGCAATTCTACAGAAACCGAATATTTTTCCGGGATACAAAGTAGCCTATGTGTTAATCCAGGGTGTAAGCTACCTCCACACCAAATTTCATTAAAATCAGTTCAGCTGTTACAGAGCAGGGCCCCTATTCGGAGAAATGACATTTTTATCTCTCTCTCACTCACTCCCATTAAATTTTAAATTAGAGAGACAGTCACCGAGATAATCTCGAGCGCACAGGAATAGGGTCCCTGAACGGGAACAAACACACTTAGATACTTACAAACTTTGGCATTTATAATGTTAGTGTGATGATACATTATTCATAGTTTATATGCTTACCGTCTCCATATTGGTCTCACAAAGAGTATAATACCGATTAAAGGCCAATATAAAAAAGCCATTCGAGCCCAAAGCGGCTTGTCCTTATACGGCAAAACTTGCAAGAGTGGTTCAACCAAACTTATTTCTGCGTCTTGTGATGTATTAGTGAAAATGTGATGTGACAATGCATGAGTTACACGCCATTGGCTGAAATACAAGTGATAAGACATTCTTCAAAAAGTTAAAGATAAAAAAAAAACGGACGAGTGCTAGTCTGACAAGCGCATCGAGGCTTCCGAACAAACTAAACTGTGTAGAAGAATTTTTTTTTTTAAGATTAATAAGGGTACATGTAAAGTAGGGATAAAAAAAAAACGCATATCCCCTACTTTTTGGGTATCATTGAATAGGTCTTTTAAAATGAAGTAAAGGTTTCTTACACCATTTTTTAATCAGACCTACCGTTTGCGAAATAGGGGCCGACAAAGTTGCTTACAATGTGTCCCCCCCTGCCATTTCTAAACTATGCATCTCAGAAGCTGTTACTGAGGTCTATCAACATGGAAGCATGTTGATAGACCTCAGTAAATACTTTCTTTTAATATTGTTTCGGGCAAAATCTGATAATGACTTTTTGAGATAAACTGAAAAAAATGGTTAAATACTTCAAACGTCCTACGTGCCTACGGAACCCTACTAAGCATGGCCAAACATGATCTTAGCAAGCTATTTCCTTTTCATGTAGGTACGGAACCATAAAAATAAAAGAAAAACATATCTAATGAAACTCGACTGATAGATAAGACTTTTATATAGGTACCTTATTAAGAGATATACTTACTCGACAGATTGTCCATTTAAGTTGAACAAATACATCCGCCAGTTATCAGCTCGATGGAAGTAACTATGTGCGCTTGTGATCAAAAAACTCAAAATCAAACTATTTACAACAATCACAGACAACCCTAGAACAATACTGAATTTCCAAGCCCAACAGGTTAAAGGAGTTACCAACACAAATGCTAAAAGCAAAGAGTCTATTATTAGATCACTTTGTTTTCTTACACTTCTTGGTATTTCGGAAAGCTTTGACACAATCTTCGGCTTCAGAGTTTTATAGAAACCGTCCTCTTTGAACGTGAAAGTCTGGTTTCTCGGAGTTGTAGCTTTTTTCACTAAATAGTTTGTTAAGTGAGTTTCCGCGATTCCTTTCAAATGGTGTATCTCAAAAGCTTCAGTTATATCGGTGCCCTGCGAAACGTTACATTTGTATTGCAAAACGACTTTAAACTTTAAAAAAATAAGATTATAAGTATACGTTATAAGCCAGGCTGGCGAAATTGTTACCTTACTAGAAGTAATCCACTGAGATCCTCCAGGATGCAAGTTTACAAAATGTGTAAGATCGTAAAGTCCATCGTGGACCCTCCATAAGCCTTCAGTATTATCTCGAAGACGTTTCCTTTGCAACCATTCTTCTGCTGTAGTTGGGACTTCTCCTCGATATAAAGGATATGCCAATCCAGTAGCGTTTGCTTTATTTTCACTTTGATATATATTATTTTTAAGCATATTTAAGGTTACGTGTAATAATCGAGTTTAAAGAAATACAAATTGCTAAAATGAATAATAAATTTGTAGTTGGTAATTTATTTCTTTTTTTGTTCTCTTGAAACAAAACAAAAAAAAGAACCTTGGTTTTACTTTAAAAGTTTTCAAGTTTATCTGAATGCCTTTCATGAATGTTTTTAGGAAATTAACGTTTTGCTGAATCGTAAACTTATTTATAAGATTGATAAGTATTTTTCGGAGTTAGGTATCTTCTCTCCTCTCTTTAAGTTTGGTTATTACGCAATGAAAACATTTTACAATCTTTGGGTGTTGATTTTATTTTAAAGCGCTCATTGCTACCCTGGAATTCTACATACTACTTCTGTTTTAGTTCCGGCTGCCCCGACATCCTACAACTACTGATTTTGTTCTGGCTACGTCGACATCCTACTACCATTGGTTTAGTTCTGGCTACCTAGACATCCTATCCTATTTTGTTCCGGATATCCGGGTAGTACTCGGAACCGTACAACTACTTTTCACTTTAATATCCTTCGCTGAAGAGCGAGGATATCTCGTCCTTCGGGCGAGGACGTCCCGAAGCAAGAGCGACTCCAGGGTAGGCTACGTGACCAGGTACCCACTTGCCTCTTTGGTTTCCTGCCTCGAGCCTCGCCCTAGCCTCGAGTCAAGTTTCGGGATCCTAAAATAATTTACTCTTAGTTATAAATTATAGAGAACTCCAAACGACACCACCGTCTTTAATTTCAGTTTATATAGCTGATTTTGTTTGAAGAAGTGAAGAACTTACCATTTAACTGTAGTTTGCTGTTTTGGTTTCTAAACAAATAGGAACAAAAGGTACCCGGAATATCAAAATCAAATATCAAAAAGTGTTTATTTTTATTCTCCCCGAGTCTATAGGGAAAAAAAACATATTACAATCTAAAAGGTGGATCCACAACCACTCCGTCTGTGTCATTCAAGATTGACCAAAATTCCATCAATTTGGTACATTCCGGGCAATCTTGAATGAACCAGACGGAGTAGGTGTGGATCCACCTTTTAGATGCATATATATCACTCCACCTACAATTTCTGAGTCAAGTTAACAAAATGCGTCGTGGACAAAAATATCAATGGATGGCGGCGGACATACCTTTCGGGTTCGAGGAAAAATAAGGATCAGTGCGGGCGCATCCAGCACAGCTGCTCGCTGTGACTAGCGTGCGTGTGTGAACCAAGTGTGAACTCATCTCCGCAGCAGATATCAGATATCATGTTATAAAGGAATTTCAAACTTGAGCTGGGACAACATCGGATCGACTTGTGCCAAAGCACCGTAAACATAATCGAAGGGAATCGATATAATTGATTCAGTATGTATGTATTATGTATATGAAAAAGAGACAGAATTTTGATATTTAGTTCATAATGTTAGCAATAAACCATTAATAGAAACTTAGTACTTAGAAAGTTTTAATAAATAGAAATTAATTGATTAAGGATCGATCAATACCGCGATCAATTCGTAGTCGATAATTGGTAGCACGCCTTTAGCCACCGTGCATCGACTGCAATACATTGAATCGTACCCTTGGCTCTTGTTAGTTGTTGTTGTTGTTGTTGTACTCTCGAGTATTATGTTCCTTGCCTTTAGCCGTGATAATGACAATTAACTTTTTGACAGAAAAAACAAGTGACATTTAGCTTTTTTCTTATTTTAAGGCGGGAATTTGAAAAGTGAATTTTAATTAAAAAGGAAAAAATGATGCTACAACAGCAACCTTTGGCAACCTCTTGTTATAATTCTATACGCTACATAGATCTTAAACCACAACTTTGTGCTCGTTGAGGGGTCTCTTATTCAAGGTAATAAACCATCAGCGAGCTGTCATTTCCCATCATGTGTCAGTTTCGTCTGGTTTCCTGCTAAAAAACTTCAACAGACTATATTCCATCCTGCATTTTAGAAACACCATTTAGGTATAATTAATTATGTTTAAACTGGAAAACAAAATTAAGCAATTTAATTTATGAATTTAATAAATTACTTACTCAATTATAATTCTGAATTATTAGTGCTGCTGCCCTGAAAAATAAAACAAAATAAAAAACTAAAAACACTTGTACAGTAGGTTCATTTTGATGCGTTTACGATTAACCTAAATTAAATGAAAAAGTTGAAGAAAATAAAAATAAAAATACCCTAAAAACTGACACAGAAATATTAAAATACAGACGCACAAAAGAAACATAATAATAAATTTAATATACACGTAATAGACAGGTAGTGTACCTATCTATATATTTGCCGACCCCAACTCAGCATACGCTGGCTGTAAGCAACCAGCGCTGGTATTCTGTTGGGGCCGGCAGGTGACGTCACGCGCGGTACGATATAGTTGTGTGCGAACAAGTGTTTTTTTTTTATGTTACTTGGTGACGAGACGATCAAGTCGCTCACCTAATGTTAAGCGTCAATCTTGCCCATAACAGTTCAGTTTCACCCAGAATTTTGAACTTCAACATTGCAAAACTATGCGCGGCATGCACTGCGCTCGTCACCCTGAGATGTTAGATGTTAAATCTCTGTATGCCCAGTGATTACGCTGGAAACATTGCCCTTCAACCCGGAACACAGTACTGCTTGCACTCTACTGCTAGGCGGTTGAATAACAGACAAAGGTCTAGTATCTGTTAATTGAATAAATTTAACATATTATACAATAAAATTGCTAAAATTGAGTTTAAATTGCACTGGTGTCATTCCTTAGACTTTCCACAGTCTTTTGATGCAAGAATATAAGAATATATATTTCTCAAGTTGTTTAATGGTTTTTATTACCAACCTGGGCCCGTACCGTGAGGTGGTTATTGCGATGATGTTTAGGCTCAGCCGAGGACGCTGTGCGACCATACACCTTATCGCGCGGCGATACGGTTCGTGGTCGCACAGCGTCGTCGGTTGCACCTAACAATCATCGCAATAAGCACCTAACAGTGCGAGCTCGTACCTATTATTTTGGTATCTACGGTTATCTGTGGAGTACCGTACCTAAATGAGTAAAATTACAAAATTCTAGAAGGTTGCTTTGAATAAGGGGCCACCCTTATTCAAAGCAACCTCAGTTTCTACATCCCTACGGGATACTGCGGTTTTCTTCCTGGGGTGCACTAGGTTCACAGCATAGATAATAATAAATATTGGTGGATGTTTTTCACACAGCGCCATCTAGCCCCAAAGTAAGTAAGCTTGTACTATGGGAACCAGATGACTGAAAGAATACATAAATACATATTTTTTTTGTAAATACATACCTATAATACATAGAAACTCCCGGACAAAGAACAAACATCCATGCACATCAAACAAATGTTTGTCCTGGGTGGGAATCAAATCCACAACCTACAGCTCAGAAGGTGGAAATCCGCCAACTGAGCCACAAGACTAGTCAATAACTAGGACTTTTGTATAAAATCGGGAGCCATCTGGCGGCTTAAACTAACAATCCAAGAAGGTCGCTCCATTGATTTCAGATCTTGAAGCGCACGTTGATCGAAGTTGGTAAGATTATACACTTTGTGAACTTCGTAACACACACCTTGAACTCCACAAAAAAATGGCGCTACCTTCCTTAATCGGCAGCGTTGGCCGCCAAACAAGCACCTTCAAAATTCTACAATTGAAACATTTAAAATCTCAAAACGCTTAGTTATTGACGTTGACTACGATTACATATAACCATGCGTTTGTACTTGGCTTAGCATTATTGGCATTATTACATTGGCTAATCTGGAGCCAAAAACAAAAACATACATACAATATTGCAACGAACCTATTGAGTACTTAGTGCTTCCATATGCAGAGTAACCGTAACTACACTTTGGTCTTAGCCAAAAAAGTGCCAGCCTTAGCCGCTTAAAAGTGCTTAGCCGGAAAGTGACACCAATTTATTTGTAGAGGTTGAAAATAAAGAAAATACTATGTTGCGGAGCTTATCAAATATGCTTAAAAAATAATAAGTTTTTGAGGAAAAATATGTTTTTCATGACAAGCTTTTATAAAAATGGTACTGTAGGCTGATCAAAATGAGTTCAAACTCCATCAATCTACTGTTAGTGACCGAGGAGTTCTGTTTTCCACTTTCCGTCTCCATCATTAGATCAGCTCGCTCTCATAATAATGTATTGTCATCGGAACGTGACAGGCATGCAAAAATTAAACTCGATTGAAAGGGAGGAAAGGGTCATCAAATAGAATTGGTCTAAAATGCAGTTGTAAATTAAGTTAAGCAAAAGTTTGTAAAATGGTCGACCACTTATCTTTAAATAAGTATGCCTACCATGTATTTAGTGTATCTAAACAACACACTACACAAGCCATAAAGGCCTCGCTACATGGCCTGACCTAACACCGTGTAAAAGGGACACCTAGACTTGAATTTCACGGGAGCAAAAGAAACAAACTATTAAGGTTATAGCTTCTCCCTATCACTCCCCCAGAAACTTATATATAGCCATCTCTTTCACACGATGTCAGGTCAGGCCATGTGTAGGCACCCTTAAGACTACAGTGTCGAAACATAAAAACCAAAGAATTTTATGGTGTTTCAATAAAAAATAAAAACTTCTTTGTCTGGAATGTAGTGATGATGTGGACAGCAGATGTGAGTATTCTCGAAGCCATGAGTGTAGGTTTTATTTAGCAATGAAAAGCAAGATTTTGTCAGCCTACCTACGTTTAATTATATATTAAACGAAGAATACCTACGTTTAATTCTTCTAGCTTATTTCTATTTCGATTTACCCGTCCGTCCAATAAAAAGGATTATATTTTTAGGGTGTAACTATATATAGCGACCTTCTGCGATCCCTAATGATGTAAGTATGTACGTTTATAACCTACTGTAGCCTAAGCGGCTTGACCGATTTTGAGGAGTTAAGTGTCGTTAGATACCTAGAGTGACAGGCGACATTTTGTAGTAAGTTTTTTGATTTTCTTTTAGTGATAATACTTGTTTTAATAATAGTATGAGTAGGTAATACTGTAGCGTTATATACGTTTTGAAACCTAATTTTAGAAAACAAATAATAACAGCAATGTTTTGACATCAATCTCTGATATCATTGTATTATGCCGTTCAATAGGTAATTTATATAATATCTATTATTATTGTATTCGTACAATAAAAGTAAATTTCACAAAACTATGGAGATGAAAGAAAAATACAAAGTTTATTAAAATACTTTATTTATTTTAATAAGCCACAGCCACTATTTTAGTTAAACTATTAAGTAAATGGGGTTTCCTAAGTATTTATTATAAAATATTATCTTACATGATGAATATAAATACTAAAACAGTCTTAGCCAAAAAAAAAAATTCCTTTACCTTATAAAAATTAACTTAAAATCGCAATGGTAACCCAATACGTAGGTACTTACGAAAAAATCAAATTGAATTTACCACCAAGTAGAAATATATTTAGTTTAAATGCTTTCCTTCTGTGTAGATCTATTTCGAAATGTATAAATACTGATGTGCAATAAAATATAAATAAAACATTAATTCAGTCATCGATTCGTGTGATAATAAACTTTCATAAACTGCCTTCACGAAATCTCGGTACGTCATATTCGAAGCCTAAAACTATTTATTTTTATAATTATGTTGTTTTTTTCTTATGAGCTGTTTGGCATGACTGATGAGCGCTTCATAGAAAGTATTCATCCTGAGCTGAGTTTCAAACTTCTCGCAATGTTCTAGCAGTATAGGGTAAAAGTATTTTAGTTCTGCGTGGTCCAGCGTTGGGAAGAGGTGGTGAAGACCGTGGTCGCCGAATCGAGTGAGAGATTTGAAGTGATTGCCAGCGAAATCAATTCGCTCGACAATCGTGTCGAGTTGGTGCAGGCCCCAGTCAATGTTCTCATCTCTGCAAGAGAATAAAAGTAGTTAAGAGAACTCTGGAAACTAAGGTAATGAGTGGTGTATTACGGAGCTTACCCCCGAATACTGAAACGCTTGTTAACTTTGACAACAGATTAATTCTTATGCTGCCTTTGTCTGGCACTGAGCAAATGACAAAGGCAGCAACAGACTTAATCTGTCGTAAAGTTAACAAACGTTTCAGTATTTGGGGGTTAGTATGGTAGAATGCTCAGATCACAAAATGATTAGAAACCCGTTGCAGCAAAATTATCTACAGTATTATAGATTCTTCTGTATTTTGGAATGTATGTATTGTAATGTATTATTTGTGTATTTTAAAATAACTGAGTTTTTTCGTATTTAATTTAAAGTAGACCTCAAAATATTTGAATTTTAAAGTTACCTGGACAAGACAAGACATATTATAAATATATGTTACATATTATTTATAATGTACAGAGTCACTACATTAATAAAGTTAATTACAAAATGGATGTTAGGCTTTTGTTAAATATTTTTTTTTAAATTCTTTTTTTGTTTAGCGATTCAAGATTTCAACGTATACCCGTAACTAATGAAGTTCAATAACACTATGCAATTATCAAAATTAACCAATGAAATACCAACCAAATCATATTTTATTAATTACATAATTACGTACGGTTAATTATGTGGTGGAATTATTCCATCACATAATTAACCGACTGATTGATGTAAAAATGATCTGATTAATGTGTAATGCCAAAGTCATGCTAATAGATAATCATTGATTAAAACCACTAATTAAAGGTTACAGTTACAGTTTTCATCATCATTATCAGTCAGAAGACGTCCACTCCTCCATTATCCTCACGCTTGGCAGATGACTTGGGGATTGCAGAACGCTCACCGTTTACTAAGAGGACGCTGCTGTCCGCCCTTAAGTGGTTTTGGTCGCTGTGTCATGACATACTCCGTCGGGTATTCAGCACAAAGTACAACTGTTTTACTACAAATGAAGTGCAACGTTTCTCTCAGCGCGACAAATTCGCGACTAGACGACTTGACGCTGACGTGACCTACGTAAGTGCATGAACCCCTGTCTGACAGAACAACACAGGACCTCTCGGGTCGGTACCGAGTTGATCTTCGAAAACTCCTGAGACGTCCCTTTCTTTATTTTTTATGCTTACCTAGTACATGAACCGAGCATGAAAATATATTTGATTTCCATACAACATTTATGGAGGAGGGAGGTAACCATTGAGAGGTGGAATTTCGCAAAATCCGTTCTTATGGTTCACCTAGACTAATTCTTTCAAATAGTTCAAATTTCATATCTTTATTTGGTATTGCGTTGATTCCTACAAAAGGGCTTGTTCTTTCATATCTAAGTAGAATAGATGAGATGGAAAATACTAATTAGATAGTGTATCCGTAGGCTTACACAGAGATGATATGAATAAACTATGATTATTGCAAAGTTAAAGTATCTGCATGATATTTAAGTAAATATAACCTGAACTAGACTGTAATAGTTAGCGAAATTTTAACAAACATTAGACAAAAAAACAATCTATTCTGTCTCCCACTTTTACTCTTCATCGATTAGATCCGTACTTACACGTGCGGGCTTATCACGTTATGGGGCCAGAGGTATATAACATGTTACCGGATACAGTAATAACCGCTGCGAGCTTTAGTTGCTCTAAAAGCAGACTGAAGCGCTGGCTTTTCCACCAAACATTTTATGACTTTAAAGAGTTCATGAATGGTAAATTGTAAAATGAGGAAAAGATTATGTTGACTTTTGTTGACATTTCATGTTCTGACGTAATAATTATTATAACTGAATGTTATTAACATTGTATAACGCATTTAAATGACCACTGTATTCAATGAATAGCTCTACTTAATTAGCATACTATTGTATACAAAAGGTTATTATTTTTGACTTGTAGATAAATAACTTTGTCTTTGTCAATACTTATACAATACATATATATTATAATACAATATTAATATGTTATACAATATACAAACAGTTAATTAATTTTACTTATTTAATACCCTATTAAAAAAATATTTATTTATTGATAAAAATTAGCAATTGGTCCTATTATTAGTAATATGCTTATATTAATATATTATATTAATTATATTGTTAACTAGAGGCAATAGACTTAAGTTAAATCGTATCAGATTCCCGCGATACAGGCTTAGCCTAGTGCGGGAATCACTGTGTTGCCACTTTTCAAACCTCCATAGACATAAGCCAAGAGTGTAAAAAGTATATTTATTTTATGTATCCTAATTTAAGCTTATGTTTATGCTAATAAAAATATTTTCATTATTATTTTTTTTCATTTGACTTTGCCTGCTAAAGCAATTTGTGATACCATTAAGCCATATAAAGTATAAACACTGTATTTTGAGCAGGGGAATAAAAGAGACCAAATAAATAATTGATGTGAGAAAGGTTTTGGGAGCACTATTCAAAAGTTCCATTGAATATGGCAGTGATGCGATGTAGGTATTTAATTTCCATATAGTATATACATTAAGCATTTGATATTCCAAATTTTGCAAAAGAAGGATGTTTCTGGTGTTTTGAGCTACCAATGACATTGTCGATGTGATCGCCGTAGTAAAATGATGATGTGTAAGATTTATCAAGTAACACCGTCTCATAAGAACTACTGACTTTCTGACATGTGCACCTGATATCACGGAAGAGATAGAAACTTACCTAGGTATATCTCCTTCAAAGAAATTTGTATGCGAGTGGTGTCCAGCTGTCAAACCGTAAACTATAAACACGAAACTTTTGACACACATTATAGCCAGCCACAATGCAGCAGTCCAATGTAACGGCAGTCTTCCAAATATGTACATAAAAAATGGTAAGATAAGAGGTATCGCATTTCCCCACGTTAACTTTTTTCCTTCGATACCGGTTATAATTCCTGTAAGTCTGAAAACAATTTTTAAACGATGAGTATAATAATAAATGTAGAGATAGAATTCACATGCTACAGGTAGACCACGGGAAAAAAATATAGCCCTGGTACAGCCAGATGAACTTTGTAGTTGGACTACGGGCCGGGAACGCTACTAGTTTATTGGATCAAGGGTCGAATACGGAAGGCCTCTATCCAAGACGCACATTGTCTGGAGGCTCTTCTCTTTGCAGTTCTACCATCACTGATGACGGTATTCTACTTTTATGTTCTTTTATGTCTTTATTTTTAAATATTTATATTTATTTTGCCCGCGACTTTCACAATGTCGTCGGTCCACCTAGTGGGACGCCTGCCTACGCTTCGTTTTCCAGTTCGTGGTCGCCACCCAAGAACCTTTCTTCCCCATCGGTTATCGGTTCTTCGAGTGATGTGGCCTGCCCATTGCCCCTTCAGCTTGCAAACTCTGAAAGCTATATCGGTGATTTTGGTTCTTCGGCGAATATCCTCGTTTAAGATTTTATCGCGCAATGAAACTCCGAGCACAGATCTCTCCATTGCACGCTGTGTGACTCTGAGTTTCTCCATAAGGCCAGTAGTCAAGGACCACGTTTCAGTTCCATATGTCATCACTGGCAACACACATAGGTTGAAGACCTTTGTCTCCAGGCACTGCAGGATTTTGGACGAGAAGATTTTACACAATTTTCCGAACGCTGTCTATCCGAGTTGGATTCTTCGGGCGACCTCTTTGTCGAAGTTGGACTTACCTTACTGGACAGTTCGAGACGGTTCGTAATAACTCTCGAAAACAGCTTGTAAACATGGCTCAGAAGCGAGACGGGCCTATAATTCTTCAGTAAGGTGTTATCACCTTTTTTGAAGAACAGGACCACCACACTTCTGCGTCATGCTTCTGGCGTAGTACCCTCTAGTATGACGGAAATAAATAACTTCTGGAAGACTAAAAGTACTGGTTTTCCACCCGCTCTCAGAAGCTCAGTCGTTATTCCGTCATCACCCTTGTTGTTGCGCCTTGTTGTTCTTAAGCTGTTTGAGAGCAATTCTAATCTCGTCTAGGCTGATGTCGGGTCAGTTCGGCTCTGGATTCCTAGCTCTACTAACAATGGGTTCTCGTGTCGAGGTATACAACTGTCCGTAAAACCTCTCGAGCTCTCTCAGAATTTCCGTTTTCAACGAAATGATACTGCCGTTCTCGATCTTCAGCTTCGTCATTTCGCTTTGCCTGATAGACGATTTTTTTGCCAACACTTTGGAGCCCGTGTTCCGCTCAATTGCGTCCTTAATACAACTTGTATTATAGGATCGCAAGTCGTGTCGCATTGAATTCGAGATTCGTCTATTAAGCTTGCCATATTTCGACATGTCAGCTGAAGATTGCAGTTGCATCTCTGTCCGGTCTTCTATTAACTTAATGGTTCTGTCTGAGAGCTTCTGAGGTTTTTCCGGCGTGGGGTCTTAAAGAACTTGGACCCGACTGCTTGAACAGCTTCTACCAATTCATTGTTTAACTCGTCCACATTCTCGCATTCGGCTAGGCTTTGGAAGCGATTATGCAGTTCGAGTTGAAAGTCTTCGGGGTTCTGGATTTGAGCAGGACCAGGACGGAGTGTAGACTTTACCAGACGTGACCTCTCAAGTTTGACATTGATATTTAATGAGCCGCTGACAATGCAGTGATCGCTACCGGTTTTCACCATGGCGATCATATCAGACAACATTGAATATTCGCTTCTCGGTCGTTATGATGAAGTCAATCTCATTTCTGGTCAAACCATCGGGGCTTATCCACGTCCACTTCCTGGATAGTCGCTTCTAGAAGAAGGAATTAATCAAATAGAGACCCTCCTTTTCCATGAAGTCGACCAACCGCTGGCCCCTCTGATTCCGCTGCCCGTACCTGTACAATCCCACTCTCAACTCATCGACATTCTGAGTTTCGGAGGTATGTATCGCCTCGGATATCTCCTCATAGAAAGCCTCTACTTCACTGTCAGGGTCTGTCGTGGTCGGTGCATATACCTGTATGACCTTCAACGAATACCGATCGGTGATTCTGAGTATAAGGTAGACTACCCTGCACGACACATTATCGACTTTGACTACGTTGTTAATGAGGAACCTAAGGACGAGAAACCTAACACCACCCTAGGATTTCTGTTCACCTTCCCGGAAGAAGAGCATATTGCCGGAATCTAGGTCTCTCGTCGGATTTCAGATAATCCTATGATGTCCCATAGCATCTTGCTTAATTCTTCCTCCAGTTCAATAATCTTCTCGTCGATCCTCAATGTGCGGATGTTGTGTGTCACCAGGGCCAAAATATATATATATATATATTTTGTAAATAAATTACGCCAAATATAATAAAAAATCAATAGCGAATAGACACATAAGAATACCCACTCTTTGGTCAATACTCCTATGGTTGAAAATATGTAGATGATGGGCCAGTAAAAAGCTGCCATTTGAGCCAAAAGCGGCTTGTCCTTATAGGGCAAAAACATTAAGAATGGCTCCAATGTACTCAGCTCTATATCTTGAGCTGTGTTTGTATGCAAGTGGTGCGACATTGCGTGCGATATACGCCAATCACTGAAAAAAAAAAAAAACATTAAGAGACAAAAGAAATAATTACAAATGTTACCGAGCTTCAGGATGTGGTTCCTGCTCTGGTTGATTAATGGTTAAAGAATTTGAGATCTTCTGACTGACCGCGCTTGCATATGAGGATCCACTTGAAAATTGAGGGCTTTCGTAAGTCATCTATTTTTTAAATTTTCAGTCATCGGTCAAATGTTAGCGAAATTATATTTACATAATTAATTTTTGGTAAGCGTAAAATAGTATTACAATATATGTATCTAATATTATAATTCTTAAAGCATTTACGTATGTGGTTGTATTTATTTGTTGAAATACCGATTGTAAAAGTAATTGAGTAAAAAGGTGGCGATTTGTTTACACATGATCTGATATGATTCCATGGGAGAGGGCAAACATTTAAGTGACGAATTTCATAGGAGCAAAAGGGACAAATTATCACTTAATTAGTTTATGTACTTTACTCGTACGGAATTAAAATGTAGCAATAAACGAGCAAAAAATCAGACCGTATTATGTGAAAAGGCTAGATGATGAGACATCACGTAATCTTTAATTGCTGAAGCAATTAACAAATACTAGCTGTGCCCCGCGGTTTCACCCGCTATTCTACTGGATTTTTAATCAAATCTAAAGAGCCTATGTGTTAATCTAAGGTGTAAGCTACCTCTATACCAAATTTCATTCAAATCCATTCAGCCGTTGCAGAGTTGAACGGGAACAAACACACTTACATACTTACACACAAACTTTCGCATATGTATAATATTACATTACATTATCAGCCAGAAGACGTCCACTGCTGAACATAGGCCTCCCCCTTAGACCGCCACACCGGCTGACAATGTGCAACTTGCATCCACCGGTTGCCCGCGACTTTCACAATGTCGTCGGTCCACCTAGTGTATAATATTAGTTTGATGATTTAAAACATCTATAAATTAAAAAAAATGCTAGACTTTTTTTATTCCTTTTTCTTAAATAGATTTACGTTTGACCACATCCCCACATCGGTTTCTTCTAGGCAAGCGTGCTCCATAGTAGGCTGCATCCTCGTTTAACATCAGACGTGATGGCAGTCAAACGCAAGCCTATAAATAATTTAAAAAAAAAAACAAACTTGCCTGGTGTTTTTATAGACACAAGTAGTTGTAATACAATATTATATCCTTAACTGCAATTAATCGCAAACCCACGCAAGGTCAAGGTGAATGCGTCATTGTATAATTACTAGCTCAGTGTTATAAATATTCAGTGGAAAGCGCGTACGGACCGCTAGCCTCAGGGCTTGTGTTCAAATCCCAACAATGAACTTCGGCGAAAGAAAAATTTGCGAAGAATCCATATTATGATGATAGGGTATTTACTAGCTCTCGGCTGACTAGCTATCACCCTCAAATTAAAAATCTAACTCCAACCACCTAGCCGGTGTAATTTAGCTTCAGCTGACTCACTTCAGAGCCAGTTCCGAATTCAGGCTAGGTGTGTTGGCCCTTGATCTCAGCGACACTTAACATCAGGTGAGTTTGTGGCCTATTTTTAGTGTTACAGTATCACTATAACACTTAAAACTAAAACTAAGCTAACCTGCTAAAATTGCAACAGTTGGTCGAGTTTTAGCGAGCATTTTGACGTGATAATGGCCGCAATTCCATGGTGCATTCATTAAAAGTAATTAAGCTATCGCTGTTTTTTACTAAATAGAAACGCAAGATAGAGATGGCATGAATTATAGTGCTATCAAACAAGTCAGATCTTGGTTCTCCATACAAACTTACAAGCCCGTAGCGGGTGCCGATTTAAAACAAGTTTTAAGTGTAGCTAGTGTACGGTTTTCTTCGCGGCTTTAATCGGTAAACTTGTTTGACAGAACTAAAATGCGTGCTATCTTTTTCTTGTGTTTATATTAATAAAAGACAGCAATAGGGCTAAGTTTGGCTTAGCGGGAATCGACGCGATTATTACTTATTTTGGGTTGAATATCACTTTTAGGATTGTGGACGTTAGTAAATATATTTTTTTAGCCCACTGCTTAAGTAAATACAAATTCTTTATTTTGGGTACAGAGAATCTACTGGCTAGTAAAAACTGTGCTTCGGGAACCATTGGCCCCATTGTTCATAAACTATGTTACTCTATAGCAAAGACGGAACATTATTTATACTAGTTGTAATTATTATAGTTTCACCCGGTTCGACGGATTTTTGAAAAATCTCTTTCTAAGTGGTCCTATACTATCATAGGAAGATACCCTTAAAGTTTCATGTCTGACAGCGCTGTGCATTGATCAAATCAGCCAATCAGTCAGTCAGCAAATCGACTGTTTTATACATAGGAAATATGAAAAAAGCCTGAAGTGTAAGCGTAAATCCCAAGACAGGATGGGATTGAGAATCACAGTAGATGCCCTTTGCCCCACCCTTGACTTAGAACAACGAGTACGCCACCGCAAGTTTTTAGCCCGGGCGGGCCCGTACCAATGATTTCTTTGGAACTTATGTACGGATATACTACTGGCTTTTCGATAAAGGAAAAAATTGTGAGGAAACCTGCATATCTCCGGAGAAGAAATTAGATGGCGTATGTGAATCTGCCAACCAGTCGCCTTTCGAGGGTAGGCCGATATGCCAGCAGTGGGATGTTTAAATGCTAGTACAGATCTTACGGTAACGAGCGCAGTGCATTGCCGCGTATGGCTGATATTGCGATGTATCAAAAAACGGCGTTGATAATAAATAAAATAAAAAATTACATTTAAGGATGGGTAGGTAACATTTGGCAGTTTTTGTATGGACAAGTATGCGGTATACTCTAATCTTAATGTGCATGAGTTTGGCTTTCGAATTCTTTGAGACTTAACTGAAATGCAAAAATTTGTAATTGGCTTATTTCTTCTCATAAGGTTAGTAATCGCGCAGTGCTTTTTCGCGCACAGGGATTTGAACTGTTGAAGTTCAACATTCTTTTATGGTCAAGCGTTACGCTAAGCATCAGGTGAGCGACTTGTTCGTCTTGTCTCCTTCAGTACTATAAAAAAAAGTACTTACGCGTAAGAAAAGCCACCTAAGTTAAATAAGTACATGCGCCAGTTGTCTGCTCTGTGGAAATAATTATGCGCGGCCGTAACTACAGCACTTAATGTTGCACCAGTTAGTAATGTAAAAGCTGCACCAAAAATCCAGTTGCTCTTCCAAGACCAGCAACAAAGCAGACTTAATACAAAAACAGCCATCAATAAAGAATCTGTGATCAAATCTGTCCTTTTTCTCGCCTCAGGTGGTACTTCGGCCAATTTATTCATTACTTTTGACTTTAAAGTTCTGTAAAACCCATCTTCTTTGAAGGTGAACGGATGATTTCTTGGGAGCTTCGCTTTTCTTACAAAGTAGTTCGGTAATAGAGTTTCAGCGATTCCCTTTAAGTGGTGCGTTTCAAATGCCTCTGTTATATCTGTTCCCTGAAATGCGATAAAATTTGTTTTATGATTCGATTTGTCTATAGAATAAATATTTTTCTACCGATCTTAAGAAGTTAAATTGATAAAAATGTGATTTTTCTATTTCGTGCCCATGAGATGAGGTAGATGTAGATTAGAGATATTATGTTGAAATGTATGTTTTTCGTTGTATCGACTAGTAAGGAACATATATTACGATTTCATTTGACATGACACTTTCTCGATAAGAAAATAATAATTTAAAAAAAGCTAGATCCCCGAATTTATGGTAATTAGCATTTATCTGATTATTTGACTAGCGTCCGCTAAAGTGACACCTTCTCCTACCTACCCCTACCTACGCTGCGTCTTCCGGTTCGTGGTTGCCACTCAAGAACCTTTCTTTTCCATCGGTTATTTGTTCTGCGAGCGATATGACCTGCCCATTGCTACTTCAGTTTACAAACCTTAAAAGCTATATCGCTGACTTTTGTTCTTCGGCGATTATCGTTGTCCTGAATGTTATCGCGCAAAGAAACCCCGAGCATAGCTATCGTCGCATCGTGGTAATGGCATCGTAAATGTTATTGTACCATTTTACACAAAAACTCTCTATTAAAAATTTAATAGAGAGTTTTTGCTGGCATACGTCAATTATTTAAAAAAAAATAGAAGAAATAATTACGTAGTTGAGCGAAGTGATGTCATTCCTCAAATATGTCACAAAAATATAAAATCTAGATGTTACCCGAGCCTTCGTTCTCAAAAAAAAAGTAGGCTCCGTTTCCTACCCTTAAGCTATAGTTATAATCAATGCAAAAATTCAGCTCGAGCCTTTAGCCGTCTTAACGTAACAAACAACCAGACCGAGAGACAGATAGACAGAGAGACAGAGTTACATTAGCATGTATAATATTAGTAAAGTTCATTTATACATATTTTATATAAATGACTTAAATAAATCAACCAACAAAATAGACATAGTACCATTGGAAGGCAAAACTGGATTATAATTATTATGGATATATGTTCGAATTATTTTATGACACCACTATTTTTAAATTTTAACAACTAGATAATAAATTATGATTGGTTTTCCTGTTACTTTTCAAACCGTCAAAATCATAATGAACGAAACTCTAAGAAGAAAAAATCTTATAAATAGTAGCAACAACAGTAGTAGTAACAACTTACCTTTGTAACTTCGATCCACTGTGTGCCTCCAGGGTGTAAGGAAATGAAACTGGTGAGATCGTACAGTCTATCATGAATTCTCCATAAACCCTCAGCTCCATCCTGAACCTGTTTGCCTTTGAGGAACTGATATGCAGATCTTGGTTCATCATTGCGGAATATGGGATATTTGAGTTGGGGAAAACTCACTTGACGTCGGTCGTTGTCCGGTGCCATATTGTCTGAAAAAGCAAGTTGTCTTTTTATAACGGCAATCAAAAATTTACCAGCGAGAATATTATACTATTAAATATTCTCTAAATATAAGCTATTATGGGGAAAGATGCTTGACCAGTTGTAACCGTTGTTTTTCTAATAACAAATAAAATGCAATCTGGGCTAAATGCAGTCTGCGACTGTAGCCATTTTAACAAAAAGACAATTAAATAACTTTTATTTAAATGTCACTGTCACAGTCATAACTTTTTGTATCTGTATAATCGATTCAGAAAACTGAAACGTAAAAACAAACAAATATTCTCACAAGTTTGTTTGTAAAACATTTAATTAATCAAATAACATTGTTTTATAACTAATCTATAAAGGAAAGCTGCGTACCCGTAGCCTAGATTGCATTTTATTTGTTATTAGAAAAACAACGATTACACAGTTAACCACCTGAGAAGAACTTCATAAAAAAACACAATATCATAGGAAATAGTATCATAGTATAGACATGTGTGATCAAGATACCTTTGTACCTTTGAGATATTTTTTACAAATGTAAAAAATAAGAAAGTAAAGTGTATTCTGTAAAGTGAATTCGAAATAAAAATAGGTAGCAAAGTAATACTTATTTTTGATTCAAGATATTAAGATTGAAGATATTCTTTAATTATAAGATTAAAATCTTATAAAGAACTTGGGCAATAATGTATGTTTTTTGTAAAGTGAGTTAATAACTGCCTTGAATTGAATTATACATTTTTTAAATAAATATTACCCAAAACACTTAGAATTAGAATCGCTCGTCGCTCCCGAATAAACCGCTCCCCGCGCGCCGACCACCTCGCAACCTTGTTACTAGGGCATGTAATACCGGAGCGATTTTCTATACCGGTATTGGGTCCGGTATTAGACCTCAATACCGGAATACCGGTATTAGTAACGGTATTGGTGGTTCTTGTAAACTTTGTAAGCTTTACTTGATATCTGTTGCCATTTTTATCAAATCTCTTTAAGAACACTAAAAATTAACAAAATACGAACAAATTGACTTCCTTCATCATTATAATCAACCAGAAGGAGTCCATTGCTGAACAAAAGCTGCCTCTTAAAGTGCCACACTCTTAGACCTCACTGAACAACAATTTTCCACTTGCACCCACCGGTTACCCGCGACTTTCAAAATGTCTCCGTCCATCGATTGAATCGAAAGATTTTTCATAGTCCACAAATGCCAGACATATTAGCTGATTATGCTTGTTAGTCTTCTGTATAATCTGGCGGAGTGTGTTTACGTGCTCTATGTTGCCAATGCCTTTGAACAACAAACAGAAGCGACATATCTACTAATCTGGTATGCTGTAAAAGAGAAGTACCGAGTAGCAAGCACGTCTTAGAGCCTAACGAGGTGATTAACATACGCATTAGATGGTTATGCCGTCTTACCATGAACTTTTAACCCAATACCGGTATCCCGGTATTGAAATGCTCAATACCGGTATTGTAATACCTGTTCGTAATACCGGTATTACGCAATACCGGGATACCGGTATTCATGCCCTACTTGTTAATAAAAAGTGCTGTAATGTAGAAGTTTGTTAAGCTTAGATTCGTAGATATAAATAATAATTAATAAATGTTTATTTGTTCAATTGTTTAAATGTTTATTGTTTAAAATTATTTCGGGCAGCATGTGATAATTACTTTTTTAGATACGCGGAAAAAACTTATAAATACTTCAGATGTCCTACGCGACTTCGGAACGCTACTAAGCATGGCCCGACATACGCTTAACAAGTTATTTTTTTTTTCTCATATTTCATATTCATTTTCTCATATTTCATATTCATTTTCTCATATACATATTCCTCCATTCTATTGACATCCGCCAACCCACACTGGGCCAGCGTGGCGGATATTGCCCAATCAATCGAGGGTATGCCGATATCCCAGCAGTGGGATGTTAAAGAAAAAAAAAAGGCTGATGCAAATCGACACTCAAGTGAAACTAATAAAATCGTATAAGAAACGATAACTAGTACGAAGTCAAGGCCTATTCACTCGCAAAAACTATTCAGCAAAAAGTAATTACAGGTCCAAAGTACGGATGTTCGGTTGTATTCGACAAGGTATGTAGTTGTAACTGATTTTATTTTAGTTTTTATAGTCGACTAATATGTAGTTTTAAATGACTTTATTTTAGACAAGTTGATTTTATTTTTGACAAAAGTATCCTATAGTATGTCCATCTTTGTGATATACAGCAACTCCTTATTAAATTTTATCAAGATCTGTTCAGCTGTTTAGCCGTGATAACGCGAAAAACAACAAGGCAGAGAGACAAAGCTACTTCCTATAATTCACTAGATGGCGTTGATCCACTTTTGTGCATTTTTTGAAGCGTTGACTGGTCTGACCTTTGTAATGTAGGGAGTTCTGAATCGCGCAAGCGAAGTTTTATCTTCGAGACGAACATATTCTTTTTATACCTCGAAGCTTTATCGTTTCTGATTACTCTATTAGTTGATGAATTATAATATGAGTTAGGATTATATATTGTCATCTATTACAGGGAAATGGTGTATGAAATCGAGACATTTTTTTATTTTTGATATTTAATGTTTCATTCTTGATGTTTTTAATCTGATTGTAATGTACTTAGTGTAATTGATTCAATATCGTACTAATGAAATAAATAAATACATTTATAATCGACAACAGTTTTTTGCTGTATAATGTCGGCTTTCTGTCCTTCGACACAGGTCCGGAACCTTTGTCGAAGAAGAAATAGCCCAAGAAATGATTTTATTATTAATTTCGATGTCAGTGAAGAATACAGACTGTAAAAACTTTTATACCGCGTTGGACATAAATACGCCTGTATAAACCTGAAAATGAAGTTTTTATTTTGGACACATCAAATGAAACAGAAGCAGACAAAATCTAATATAGTTGAATTAAAAAAAAAAATACGAAGTATTTTCAGTACACAAGATAAATAAATACTCTTTTTAATAAAAAAATGTTTAACTCATAATTCATTTATTCCGTATATGGGTATACAAGATGGAAATTAACATTAGGTACAGAGCGCCATATTCCGCCTTTCGGCATGCAAATATATACAATGTAATAATTCAAAACATAATTCTATGATCACATGATTTAAAAAAACATACACGAAAAAATAAAAAAATTAAGAAAAAGACAAGAACACTACATACCCACTAGCCATTAACACACAATCTAAAGACATTGAATAGCCTATTCGTGGTCCTACTTGTACAAGTGTCCAATAAAAATAATTCAATAACAAGGTAGTATTTATACAAGTTTGTTATTGAATGGTGTGGCAATACTGAAAGGTATTTAAATGTACTTATAACCTACTCTCGAGTTTTGGCGGGAATATGAAGAATTAATGTCGCGTCATTTTATTATTTTCCAAAACTTGTGTTATTTGGAGTGTTAATGTGTAAAAACGGTGAGTTTTTACCCGTTAAGTGTTCGTTAACATGCACGAGTGTTGGTGAATGGTATAATGTCGTGAAACGTGAATTTCCGTGTTGTTTGCATAAGACGTGCGACGCCAAAATCCTCTTAGGAGGAAAGAAAAAAAAAACCTACTCCATCATTATGAACAACTTTAACAAAAAATTAAATATATCCATAGATTTTGTCGAGTGTCATTGACATTTTTCTATGGAACAGTTGTTTTTTTCATGGTTGGTAGTTTAAAAAACCTTAAAATCGTAAAACGTCGTTTGTAAAACTATGTTGATTTAAAATTTAAATGAGTGAGTAATACTCACTTGTCCCTAATAAATGCTTACCAGTCTATGGAATAACGGATAAATATTAAAAAAATAAAAATAAAACATTGTTCACTTCATGGATCTTGTATCACACCTTCGTCTAAGGTTCACTTACTTTAATTTTCATAAAGTCAATAAGCTTGAAAAACGCATTCCTTAAAAAAAGGTTTAATTTTTCTTTTAAAGTCCTGTATCGGTAAATTCCTTACAGAAACTGGCAACTTATTATACATAATACATAAAATATTTAATTTATTTTAAAAATTTAATTTTTGTTTGTAAATATGATAACGTGTATTATACATAATTAGTTTATTATGCACTCCTTGTTTTTCAACTTTACTAAGTTTTTCTCTAGGTAGGACTCCACGCGAACGAAGTCGCGGGTAACAATTAGTAAATATATAAATAAAAATATACTTCGTAACGAAACTCCCACGCGAGATTAGCTGCGGGCACTAGCTAGTATAATATATATTTTGACACACACAGCGCCACCTAGCCCTAAAACTGGGCAAGCTTGTACTATAGAAACCAGATAACTTATAGAATGAGTTTTGGCGGGAACGTGAAGAATGCATGTCGCGTCATTTTATTATTTTCCAAAACTTGTGTTATTTTGAGTGATAATGTTTAAAAACGGTGAATTTTTACCCGTTAAGTGTTCGTGAGCATGCACGAGTGTTGGTGAATGATATAATGTCGTGAAACGTGAATTTTCGTGTTGTTTCCAAAACTCCATAGAAGGCTCTAGTAAAGTTTTCACCACTTTACTGGGGCATGACTTGGGCTTGACCATGACTTGCAATGCTCGACTTTCATATCTAACAAAACTTGAGAATATATATGTATACTAGACACTGGCAAATGTATAAGACGTGCGACGCCAAAATCCTCTTAGGAGGAAAGAGAAAAAAAAACTGATAGAATTTTATCGCCGTGGAGACCATGGGTTGTTGGGAGGCGGAGTTTTTTAAACGTTTGGTTCACGAGATAGGGCGTAGGATCAGGGACAGCGGTGGTGACTCTCGTTCCGGCTCGTTCCTGGTGCAAAGGATGGCCATTGCCATCCAGCGCGGTAATGCCGCTAGCGTTATGGGCACCTTTGCACCGGTTACAGTTAGGGGCGGGTTATTTGACTAATTTAGTTTTAAATATTTAATTTATTTTAAAAATTTAATTTTGTTTGTAATTATGATAACGTGTATTTTGACGAATTCTTAACATAATAAACTAGTTACTGATAGAATACATAAATACTTTTTTTACCAGACTTTTACCAGACAAAAAACAAACATCCATGCTCATCACACAAATGTTTGTCCTGGATGGGAATCGAACCCACAACCTACAGCATAGTTATGCTAATCAAATCTTTTAATATGAGTTCAAATTAAACTATCATGGCTTGTTAAAAAAAAAAGTTTATTCATCACCAAATAGACATTGAGGTAAAATATAAAAGCGAATTTTTTGTTTGTCCTTCCTCAAGGTTCCTTCCTTGATTGGACCAGTTTTAAAAGCATTTTGGGAATGTCATTTAGCAGAAGGTAGTCAGAGACAAGTTTTTCTTATATAATTTTTACCACATTTTAGAGCTTAAAGCTGAAATTATGTCAGACTAACCTCGTGCTGTGTTGTGGCATATTAAAATGAGGTAAGAGGGAACCATTTTGGATTTGGCGCAATTTGACATCATTTATTATGTTGGCACCACATTTTGGTATTTACCTGTTTTATTTTATTTTTAACGATATTTTCTACACTAAAAACGAGTCGCATTTAAAAAAAGATATGTATGAAAAAAATTCTTTAACATTGGCAATGATATTCTAAAGTTATACTACTTTATAATACTATAACTATAACTTTATAATAATAGTTATAATACTTGGTAATTTTATATTTATTAAATGATAAAAATGTGAGAAAGAGATAAACACTTGAAAGAAAACAAATTCTGGAAAATAACATCTACAAAACGGCGACATGTTTTTTTACCCGACTGCCCAAATTAAATGTAGTGAATGTTGTGTAAGAAGTTATTGAGTTACCAAGCTACCGTTGCATTCCTCTTTGCACCAGGTATTTGCAGCACGTAAAATATTTACTTGCCAAATATTTTTCTAAATAAGTAAACAGAAAAAAACAAAAACAAAAAGACACAAAATTGTAATTACGCCGGTAGCAGTTTAGCATCCATGATATTTCTACGATTAAATAATCAAGACTGTACAAATTCTAATATTATGTGCCACTCGGCACGCGGCGGCAGAATAACCTGAATAATAAACTAAGTAGGTACATAATTAGCAGCAACCTATAATATTAACTAGTAAGTGAAGACTCGCCGATTGAAAAACATGTTCCGCAAGTCGACATAGATTTACACAACCAAAACATTACCTACCGTTATTTAATATTGGAGCCCTTTGCCGCACGAACAATAATAAACAGACAAAAGAGGTCAATAAACTATGTAACTCTTCGGCCAATAGATAGATTGTAGATATTATTTGCTTTGGCCAATAGAAAAATAGAAAATACTCACCTTCTAAAACACGTGTTAAAGAGTTATCTTGGCAATCACAAGTTAAAATTTTATTTTTCTTACAGTCTCGTGCAATCAATACTTATTTATTTATTAATGGAATGTACACACGACCAAAGCTTTGCCCTGATTGGCACGGACTGAGTGCGCATGAGTTCAAGTTTTATTTTATTTTATATGGCCTCGCCGATTCAATTCGTTTTCGGAACTCAGTACGTAAGCAGAAGTAATTTTAAAGTAAGTTGAAACGTAGAAAATAATTTATCACGAAAAATATTAAATCACACTAATATTATAAATGCGATAGTTTGTGTGTAAGTGTGTTTGTTGTTTGCTTGTTCCCGTTCAACTCAGTAACGGCTACACGGATTTGAATGAAATTTGGTATGGCGGTAGCTTTAGCCTATTTGCCTCGTTAATCCAGTGTATTAACGAGGCAAATAGGCTACTTTTTATTCAGTAAAAATATTCGGTTTCTGTAGAAGTGGAGCGGAGGGGCGCAGCTAGTGTTAAATATATTTGATACTAGTTGTTACCTGCAACTTCGTTCGCGTGGACATAAAAAAAGTATCCTACGTCGGTCTTTGTGATATACAGTAACTCCTTATCAAAATTTATCAAGATCTGTTCAGCCGTATAACCGTGATAATGCAACAAATATCCAGACAGAGGGACATAGTTACATATAGTTCTCTAGATGGCGTTGATCCATTTCTGTGCATTTTTTGATGTTTTGTATGGAACATATAAAACAATATGTTCCATACAAATCATCTGAATGAAACAACATTCTGAATCGCGCAAGCGAAGTTTTTTCCTCGAAGCGAATCATACGTATTTATACCTCGAAGCTTTATCGGTCCTGATACGACTGCGGCCATATTCCTCTGAATTATAATATTATTTAGGAAGTTAGGAAGAAGCTGTCAAGAAGGAGAATGTAAGAGTCCCAACGGCCATAAAAATATCAGCCAAAATATTAATAATGACAATATTAAAATGCGGAATTAAATGTGTAGGAATTACAAAGGACGATTGAAAACAACTAAAACAATTACCTATAATCAGTGAGTTAGCATTAGATAACTATTAATTTATAAAACAGTTACATCAATAAGTTGTAGATTTATTCAAAAATGTAACGCCATTTGACGCCATGTCTACAGTGTTCCCTGTTTTTTGAATCGGAAAGTTCCCAAGTGAGCGTTAATTTAAGAACAAATTACCTGAAACGACTGTAAAGCACCAAATATAAAGATGCAATACGGCGCAGATGCGATTTAGACGCGATTTGGGCAAGGAACGGTAACCTCGCGCGAATTTGAATTATACAGAAGAGGGGACGATATGCCGAGAGGTGTAATATACAGGGCGAGTTTATGGCGATACGATGTCTTCCTCTTCATAATGTGTGCAAAATTTTTATTATTAAAATATTATCATCATAATCAAAATAATCATCATCATAGTAAAATATGTTTAGTATTTATTAAACTAAATTCACACACAAACACACACATTTTACACACATACCCACCCACATATCACACACACATACGCTCTCACGAACATTCGTTCTCACAGATTACATACCAACACACACATTTACATCATACACACATAAACACCCATTCATACACAAACGCTCCCAACACACAAACACAGATTTTATTCACGATTTTTCGTATTTTTTACACTGCTTAATTCATCCGTCTTTCACCAGTTTCCGCGTTAACTTGTTTAATATACTTTTTTACAGAATACTTAATGATCCTATTTTAAGAAGTCGGCGGATAGAAATTATATTATATAATAATTATCGGAGAGTGAAATGGGCTACTTTCGGCTATTCCGGGAAAATGTACGTTTTCCAAAGTACTTCCCACGCGAGTAAAACCGCGAGTCGCAACTAGTTACAAATAGATCTAACGGAGCAATCCTTATGCACTATTTAAAATGCACGTAATGTGATATATTTACTTGTATTTAAACATAATGACATTAAAGATACTTTAAATCAAAACATTATTATTTCCCTACTTTTACGAGAAACATTCAATAGCTGGCATCACTCAACATGCGCGCTCGGATCATTAGGTGACGCAGCGCGCGTGTGTGCGTATTACGCACACACGCGCAATGCGCAAATGTTGCAATTGCGGCGCAACAATCCTTCAAGACAGGTATATTTATATTTAAATAAGTATTATATTTATATTTATATATAACCTTGATGTCGTCTTTGCATAAAATGTACAAGAGACCTGGGACAAGGGTTGAGAGATGTTTAAGATTTTAGTTACTGTTTTACATTGACAGCGCAGTATTCAAATAATTTAAACGCATACCTACTTAGCGCGCATTTTTATCTTGATTAAATATTTATTTCATCCGAGGCTAATTTATGTACTCAATAGTTTTAATCGGTGAGCAATCTTGATAACGGCAAGCAATCTTGCCATCACTCAGATTGGTTGCTGTAGATCCGTAGAAGTTTGCCTAAGGTTTACCGTAGAGCCAAAAATTTATTTTGAAGTATTTTGTCATAATATGACAATATCCCTAAGGATAGTTACGAGTTTTTTTTTTATATGTATTGCACAGTAACCACAATTAAATGAGACATTGTAGAGTCTCTAGTAATACGTAGTACATAGTTAGCTCAATGCTTTTTTTATTTTTTATTTACTTTAGCTCTACACTGTTCTGGTGGATTCTCACTCTTATGGTGAGACATTTGAATCTTACAACTCATATTTTATATATTTAAATTACTAAAAAAAAATGTCCGTTCCGCCGCCTACTATCTTATTTTTACAAAGTTTACAGGGCGGAAAAATGTAAAATGAAACTCATTGGCGTAACATGAAACACACCTTATATTTTCAAAGCTTATAGGGCGGAAAATGTAAAATTAAACTCATTGGCGTAACATGAAACACACCTTATATTTTCAAAGTTTATAGGGCGGAAAAATGTAAAATTAAACTCATTGGCGTAACATGAACACACCTTATATTTTCAAAGTTTATAGGGCGGAAAAATGTAAAATTAAACTCATTGGCGTAACATGAAACACACCTTATATTTTCAAAGTTTATAGGGCGGAAAAATGTAAAATTAAACTCATTGGCGTAACATGAACACACCTTATATTTTCAAAGTTTATAGGGCGGAAAAATGTAAAATTAAACTCATTGGCGTAACATGAAACACACCTTATATTTTCAAAGTTTACAGGGCGGAAAAATGTAAAATTAAACTCATTGGCGTAACATGAAACACATTTTATTTTCTTATAAACATTGGGGATCCTTTCAGTCACTCAGAGGTGCAATTTAAGATCGTTTGAGGTTTCACGACTCTATCATTTTGTGATTTGGCCTCCGCGTTGAGTTATTTTGGGCCCTTCGCCTAAAAATCTGTAAGTTTTTTTACGCCTATGGCAAGCGACAGTGGGGCCAAGGCTGGAGCACGTTGATATTGAGGAAATCTATGTAATCTAGAGAATCTAGTGCTGAAAATACTAATGTTGTCAGTTCTCAGGAAACATGAAAGACGGCAGGTTCTTTCATTAATTTTTTCTTCTTCTTATTCGTTATCCTCTTGACTGAGCGATCAGGATCGTCACGAGGTACCGGCGGCAGGGGCAGATGTGTTTCGCCTCACGATGTTTCGCCAGTTTTCTCGACTAGCATTCATCAGTTCGGTATTCAGTATTTTATTGCACCAAGTTACTATAGTATAATAGTCTATATTTTACATGCTACTACTATGTATACATGGACCCTGTATGTAACGGTGTCGCGAAGTTACAATAATATAATTATTGAATTTAACAATTTTAAGTTACAAATTGCTTGTAAATTTGAATTTATAATTATGATAACATCATGGACTCAAAATGTCTTTTCACTTAGAAAATCCTGGCGCATTCGTTAAAGGGACCACCCACAGTAGACTTGATTCGGTCGGTCCATCACGTGGTCACCCACGTGATGGTCACCCTCTTGCGCGCTCTAGTCATCAAGTGCCTTCTACACGCCTACTTTTCCCTGGACTCAAGGCGGTCATGGAGTCCTTGTTTCGTTGTAGGCAGGTGTTAAGTACACTTTTTTGTGAATAAGTTGCTATTATAAATTCTGTGCCTAAATATTTATGGAATCTTTAATCTTAAATTAGCTTCTAAGACGTATCTCGTAATCAAAATGATGGCCTCTACCTTGCTCAAAGGATTGCAATCGCAATTCTAGCGGTTTATTAGAATAGTGTTAGGTATAAATTGTTTTCTATTTCTTTGTACATTATAATATCTTAGTTATCTTATTTAGACGTATTTTTAGTGTATCTAGTTGGTTGAGTTTATTTTTAAGCAATGTTTCGTTTTCAAAACATTGTTCATTTTATTAAATAAGCTGGGTAATACAAAGTATTCAGGTATCATTGCTTACCTACACATCATTATAAGTGGAAAGTGAATTAAATAAAGGCATAAATTAGCATTATGGAAATAAGGCAAAAAGTTCGCACAAATAAATGTAATGACGTCAGCCTCAAAAAGAAACCTCCTTTCTTTATTTAATCCCGTGTATAATTATTTTTACCATGCACATCAATTACTTACGTAAGTACACAAACACAGAAACATCTAATTAAGACTGAAAAATAGTAATGGTTCCGAAGAATACATTATATATCAGCTGACTGTTGTACGTTGTAATACTTAAGCTGCACTAAAATTAATTGACAAAAAATAAACATGATTATTGAACGAAAATATTTACCACATTGAACAAACAAATAAGAACTCATTTGATCGTAATATGAATTAAAAAATTTACTTCCAATTAATAAACTAAACCTCCAAATAAAATAATAACATATTTTCAGAAAACACAACACAATCAGCAAAAAATCAATTTTACGTACATTACAAACCTTTGATTTACGCAATAAAACCAATATAATGACCCCGAACTATTGTTCGGGGTCATTATATTGGTTTTAACCTATCGGTTAGGTTATGTTTGAACTGTTAAAAACAACGCGCCAGCCGAGCGAGCGAAGCGAGCATGCCGCGGCAGCTGTCGGCGAAGCGCTATAAAAAACTATCACATTACACACTAATGTTATAAATGCGAAAGAATGCATGTAACTGTGTAAGTATATAAATATGTAAGTATGTAGGTGCGTTTGTTCCCGTTCAACTCTGTAACGGCTGAACGGATTTGAGTGAAATTTGGTATAGAGGTAGCTTATACTTTGGATTAACACATAGGCTACTTTTAATCCCAGAAAAAATGTAAGCAGATGTTTACAATCAACAAAAGTATCAGGGACATTGCTGAATCCAGCTAATTCGCAAAATTTTGTAGATAATGTGAATTTCTATTTGTAAATTGTATAATAACATCAGCAATTTTAAAGAAATTTTCGTTTCGAATTCATTTACGAAAGTAGAATGACAATAGGAGAGTGAAAGGAAAAATACATACTGTAGGCAGAAATAACATGTAATCCATTGCGAAAAAAAAAGATCTACTTGTAACGCAGGACGGTAAGGATGTAGAATAAATTACCCTATCCTTTTAACAGTCTTTCAATACTTTCATAAAATTAATTTCCAAAAATCTTTGATTATTTGCAAAACACCTCTATTTACATGAACTAAGTGGATCATTCCTTTGATTAAAACATTTATACCACTACAACCTAAACCTTCCCAGGGTCTATGTAAAGAGGTTGTCGAAACACAATTACAGACGCCCCTAAAAGGTTTGTTAAGGTGAGATTCACTCCAGTCCATTACCGGAGTACTCTCAAAGTGGCTATTTTATAAACTTATTTGTACTACTTAATCTGAATTTCAAATTGTAGGAAAACTTCCCGGAGAGGCCGCTAGGGCACCCTCTACATTTGCATTATACGTAACTTAAGGTTTCGCCTGGTATTTCGTGATTTTCACGTGTAAGTCTGATGTTCTAGACAAATAAAATGATTTTTACTTTTCTTTCTCGAAAAGGATACTCATGTTGCGTAAAAAAAGTCTATTTATTCTATCAAAAAGTCTTATAGTAAATATGTAATTACTGGGTTTTTTTATTTTTTATTTTATTTTATAGAATATGGATCCCCAACAGAAGTTACACATTACATTCACATTATGAAACATAGGCATCAAGCTGGGTGCACCCCCAATTACAGGAGACCACGTCGTGCTCATGGAGGTTCGACTTGTAACTCGATTTGTAACAATATATGCGGTCCTTGATAGCATTAGTATGAGAGCCCACTACCAACATTTTTGGTCGAATGATCGCGGTGTTGGCTAAACACAGCCAAGATTCCTTTTTTCATATCATATAGTATTTACAAAAACAAACTAATCTAGAAGCTTCTTGGTGCAGGGAAAAGTGACCAAAAAAATAGGTAGCAAAGAAAAAAACATCACTATGAATATAAATATACATATTACTGGCGACATACTTCTTGGCAACACATCCTGTACTTAAGTTATAAAGTTATAAACTCCGAGCAAATTTCATTTTATATCAAACTTGAAATCAGATTAGCTCTCCTAGCACCTACATAACCTGCCTAATGGAGTCTGTGCCATAAAACACTTATTGTTGAGGATTTACTACTGGCTGTGATGGTTCCATTTTTATATTTCATTCCACGGTTCATGGGGTACGTTAATTGAACTTTAACGGCCCAAGAAATGGGACATTATTGACTTTCGGTACTACGTGGCGTGAGGCTTTCATTACAACAGTACCTAAATTTCGGCTCCATGATGTATAACTCGTTTTTTTGTTGAGTTAGTTCCTGTTGTCAAACATCGCCCCTGCGTATATCATAGAGGCAATATAAGAAGACAGGTCAGTGAACATTTTGACAGGTTGTTTATTACATTATTTTAAATGTAGTATAGGCTAATAACCGCGAAAATCTAAAATATATCTGTAAGTATCTGATTAAATTTCGTTTTCTGCAAATTATTTCGGGTTTGTTGAAACTTATTCCCGTTAAAAAAGTGTGCATTGATTAATTAATTCGTTAAATTAACACAAAAAAATACCAATTTTGCTAGTGATGTTAGGCACGATTGTAGCGAATGCTGTATTTAAGACGAGCAGAGCCTTATGAAAGTACCTACCACGCTTTTAAAATTATGAACTTCATTCCATTTGAGACTGAAATTTGAGAATCTGGTATTTTGGGAATAAATCTGCGTTCACAGGAATAGATAGAGGTATACATGATTGAACTTTAACAATAATTGCAGACTAGACGTTTTGAACGTGAACCTCGCCGATCAGTCTGCATTGGTTGATTATTTGAAGTTAAATGACTGTTTTCCACTGCTCTCTGTGGCACAGTGTACACATGCCGTAAATCGCAAGGGTTAGAGGACAAGGGCCGAGATGTAGGGCTGTGTTTGCCTTTATCGGGATATACGAGGTTACACGATTGTGGTTCTTCTGGAAGCTGATAGGTAAGTCCTGAATTGAGAATGTAATTTGTTTTTTTGCGTTTTTTTTTACCTTAAAAGAAACCCTTATAGGATCCAATCGTCTGTTTATCAGTCAAGACCCGTTTTCCTAGGAATACTTGGAGCTATACAGGTTAAATTAATATTGCGGTCGGTTAGAGCAGAAAAAAATCAAGCTTATAAGTCAACGCAAAAATAAACCTACGACACAAGATTACTCTTAGTGTAGGTGCTGCACGACATTGTCACGTACAACAAGCTACATCATTATTTATATTGTTCAGATGTCATATAATTTATTGCAATGTACTTGTAATTTGAAAATAAATAAATTTGAAATTTGAAACGCAAAAATAAAGTGCGGTCGTTTATATTGCATATTTTGACATTCGCAAGTAAATCAAAACCCATAGGGCAATTCTCGTTGAACTTCCCATCAGCTCTTAGACGTCCACTTCTGGACGAAGACTTGATGTACGAAGGCAAGATATTGAGGGGTAGTTGTCATAATCCCCTACCCTACGCTTGGCTGGCGGTTTGGGGAACGCAGATCTTTCACCTTTTACTAAGAGGACGCTGCTGACAGTTCTCTGGCAGTTCTGGTCGCAGTTTTGACCTTTGACCTAGAATTAAAAAATTGGCAAGAAACAATAAAGTAATAAATCTGAAATCATTATCTTCTAGCCATTGCATTAAAAAATTGCGATCACAGACTTAAATTTGTAGTCGGAGAAATGTTTGTGACGTATATCGATGTATAGGAGATAATTTTCTCAACTACAAAGTTAAGTTTTTCCTTCAGTTCGACTTATCTTTTCGTTAGATGAATGTTCGGTGCTTTCATAGTTATATAATTTAACATTAAAAAAAAGTTGTAGTGTCGCACTTGTCCGGTTTTTTAAAATTATCTTGTACCTTTTTGCCACCACGTATATAAATAGAAAAGTTACTAAAAAAACTTTAAAAGTCTTATAGTCAAAGACATAAAGGGGTAGACACCTAATCAGCAAATCAAACTATCTTGAAATAAAGTACACCAGATTGACGTACCTGTCAAATCAAATTAAGAGCTCCATACAGTTGTCATTCTCATCTCATACTGATAAAATCTCATAATAATGAGACAAAAAATGGTAAACTATACAAAAATATCATGCCAAAATTACAAGGATTCACAGGAATCAAAGAACACCACTGCCACATCCATCTTTAAGTCCTGAAATATACTTTAATAGGATATAAAATTATTGAATAATGTAAACAGAATAGTCGCTATGACAACGTTTAGGGATGTCAATCGAATTTCGGTTAGTCCAAAAATCGATTATTAAATGAAATTTTTTTTTTTGATATATCATGATTGAGGATTGTTTCTTGTACTGTAAAGAAGACCGGCGACGGTCATTGACGCAGCCCTTTGATAATTTTATTCGTCGATTAGCAACTAACAATCACTTCAATCGGATTAAAACACGATTAATTGGCTGCATCATCATTATCAGCCAAATAAGACATCCACTGCTGGACATAGGCATCCCCTTAGAAAGGTACGATCAAACACGTAAATATTGAGAATGCTCTATCGCCTCTAGTTTTTTTTTTAAGAGTCTGAACGATAAGGGATTCACGTGGAATTTATTTGACTATATACTTGATCCAAAAATAATCAACGGTTTAATCGAAGTTCGTTTTTTTTTTGTCCGATTGAAGAATCTAATACGAGATCGGTTCGAATCGGTTCGTATACGATATTTTTCTGCAAGAATTGACATCCCTAAGACAAAATGAACTGTAGTATTGCCAGATATTTTTGTAATTTCCCAACTTTGTTTAGGTTTCCTAGAGACTCAGATATATAAATAAATAAATAATAAATAAATATGTGGGACATTATTGCACACACGGTCACCTGACCCCAAACTAAGCAAAGCTTGTAATATGGCTGCCAGAGACTGATATACGTACATAGATATTTTTAAATAGATACTTATATAGATATTAACACCCAGACATAGAACAAACACAAATATTCATCACATAAATGTTTGTCCTAGATGGGAATCGAACCCACGCCCCCAAACACAGAAACATATGTAGCTAAACTTTTGATAAAAATAGTTCGGCAAAGTAGAGATGAATATTGGCGGGAACCTATTAAGGTTTCCACCAATATTAATTTGCTTATAATACATAATTTTCATAATTTTGCCTAAAAAACGTGTCGGCGCATAATTATCAACAACAAATAGAAATGTTTCACCAATCCCTATCCAACAACTTAACTTAAAACCCTACGGAAGCCTACAATGAGCGTGTCACGATATGATACAATTGTATTGCAATTTTATTAGAAATAAAATTTTGTACCTTCCTAAGAATGTAAGAATGTAAATTTGTCTAGTGTGGTTGTGGGTTTTTGGGTCTGCAAGTAATATGCACATTCTCTTAGGTTTTCACCGTCACATGCGTGTTACTTGAGGTTGCAGAATAGTCAGGCAGTTTCAAAAAAGATAAATCCGCTAATAAGCGAAAGTTGCGTATGCGTTTATTTGCAAATTTAGAGGATTCCATTTCCATCGTAATAAATTGAAAATAAAAACTTAACATTATTTAACTTAACAATAATGTGGATGATAAAAAAAAAAGTATAAGAGCCTATTTAAGAACCACTGTGATACAACCTAAATCACTCCAATCAAAATTTATTTACCCGACCAAATAGGGTAATCACTTTTTAATGGAAAGCCTCAAATGTCATGACAAAAAAGACTGTCAAAAATTATAAGCCATTTCAAAATCGTGTTTGTATGGAGACTATCCTTCTGGACCTTATTTATAAGGAGAATTCTGTGCTTATAGTAATATTTTTAATTATTACAACAAGGCCATCTAGAGTCATCGGTTTAGGCTGTGTCACAGATTATATATAGATACAGCATTACAAGATCACACCAAAGTTGGACGAAAGCGTGGATTGCGGAGATTACGACTAAGCGTCCCATTGGCTATCTCAAGAATACGCCTACTCTCGCTTAACAATGAACCAATGAGAGTGAACATCGATAGGCATATTTTCAACGTTGCGTGGTGTGCTTCGATTATCCTGAATGCGGAATCTAGAGTGGATAATCTGTAGGATAAGTACTTAAGTAAAAATTAAAAATCTATTTTTATTTTTTTACTAAGTAGACAATATTGAACGGATTTGGATGAAATTTGGTATACAATACAATACAATACAATATAACTTTATTATACACCAAAACAGAAAAACTTAAAAAAATGAAGAATACTATTTTAAAAAAACGGTAGTATAGCGATTCCTTCCAACCTTTGGACAGAATTATGACTTATAAACTACGATCGGTGGTGTAGATACATAAAAAAAAAAAATGATAATACATATAGTATGGTATGGAGGTAGCTTATAACTTGGATAAACACATACGCTTTTTTTAAGTACACTTTTTATGCCGGATAAATATTCGGTTTCTGTAGAAAAGCAGATTAACCGCGGGGCGCTGCTAATTTATTATAGAATGAAGAGCGATGTTCAGTTTAAAATAGGTAGGTACCTAGCATAAAAATTCAATTGATGTAACATAATAGTAGTACATTGTTATATTTAAAAACTTAAGAAGGGTAAAAGGTTGCATATTTTAGCCAACAGTGCTGCTTTATAATTAAAATACTGAGTACATAACTAGTTACTATTTTTACAATTTGACTGAAGGTTAGGCGCGTCCACTATTTTCCACCGTACCGTACTTAAATAGTGTTTTATTATCGTCAAATAGGTGAGCTGTAGCCAAACTGGCCGTAAGGTATAAGAATAACCGACAAAAGAGAATCGAACTCAATTATCGAACGTTAAAACAGTATGAAACAATATATAATATGTGAAAGCAAAACGAAAATATACATTTGCGTATGTCGATGACTTAATAGGGATAATTGTTATATCGGCCTTATATAAGATAGAAAAGATAGAAGGCCTATATCGAAGAGCCTCGACCAACATCTCACGAGGCTCTCTGGATGGTTGAATCAAGGATCAGATACAGAAGGCAGTTATCCTTGATACGGCGCGAATTGTCAGGAGGCCTTGGGCCCTGCCTCGGTGCCGGCGGGACTCTAGGCTTAGATTTTATATAATATTTATGTTTTTTTTTAATATTTATATTATTATTTTTTAGGAGCTAGAGAGTTTTTTTTCCCTAAATAGATAACAAGAGAGTATACACAAATGTGATATGTGGGTTGTGTACAGCGATTTTGTATACTTTCAGGAATTTTAGTCAGTTTTAATTAAACCGTATGTTAGTTCTCTTTATTATACAATTTTAATATAATAAAAACATTTACAAATATAATCAATTAAATATTATATTAATTATACATTATATTGTAAAAAATCTAAAACTAAGATATGAAATATATAGTCATGATAATACATTTTATGGCAAAATATTTTCTGTAGTGTCATTATTAGGAATCAGGAGAATATGTATGTATGGAATACGCGGTCGCATAGAGTTACTCTTAAGGTATTGACTAAAATTACAACAAGTGTATTATTATTTTTGCGATAGAGCAAATAAAAAAAAAGGTTATAGATTTTTTTTTGTGAGCTGTCAATTCAGACAGAAAAGGTCAGCAACGTGGCTGTGGTGCCCTTGGTGCTAATGAGCATAGATTTTCTAGTAACTGTGATAGCTTTCCATGAGATGGCCAGTCTACTTGTTTGAGCAATATGAGTCGAAAACGTTAAAAAATCCGCTATTCTAACGGCCATTCCAAATTAGTTGGAACAAACAGACAGATGTCGTAGACTATTAGTAATAGTGCTAGCAACCTTTGTGTACCCGAAAAATCACCGTCGCTAAAATCGTCGGCGTCATTGCATATAGGCACCTAAGTTGCAGGTATCCACTAAGACAGTTTGGGTACCAAGAGTTAACAGCACAATCTATATTTGCCAATTGATCGACCGTCTACCTTTATCACTCCTTTCATAAAGAAATTTTCAGAGAATACATACCAGCTCCAGATTACTATGGACCCAGCAGAAGCCATGGAGCAAGTGATGATGTGTCGGCAGCAAGTCATTAACGAAGCCACAGCACGAGGAGACTCCGATATTCAGTTATTCTACTCCAATAGCGCCGTATTTATCACTGGCGGTTCTGGTTTCCTTGGCAAGCAACTTATTGAGAAACTTTTCAGGTAACAATAAAGTTTTTGATAACCGACAGCTTAGTTTTTTTGACCGAGCGAAGCGAAGGTCTCAGAGATTACTGGGACAAATTGGCATTTGTATGTATGTTTGTGTGTATATTTGTCCGATGATAACTTGCGAACCGTTTATCCGATCTTCATGAAATTTTGTAGGCAAGTAGTTCATTACAATACAATTTTTAAATTCGAATATGAGCTGAATCGGTCCAGGGGTTGTAAAGATATAGGGGTCACGAGGTCTCAGTTCGGCACGAACTACTAGTTTACTAAGATTTTAAAAACTGCCACCGCTGATTCGTACCGTATTTGCAACGGTTTTTATACCATAACTTTATTTTCGTTTGAAATAAACTGTCATAGGAAATGATAATTTTATTTCAGTTTTTCAAGAAATTACCTTCCTTTAAAATCCAAAATAAAATGATGTATTGGCAGACGCAAATAAAGAAAAAACGCTATTTCATAACGCTTGGATTAAAATTATTAACCTTATATATTTTTTAAATATTCCAATTTTTTAAATGACACATCCTCCAAACCAAGTGCAAAACAAAACTGGACTACTGAGAATTTTCCAAAAACTTTCCGGTTACTCGATCAACACCAAATATTCGAGTACGATTGTTACACTAGCTGATGCCCGCGAAGCTCGGCCTTCGGCCTAGCTAAACTCTTCATACAAACCTTGTTCTCACAATTACGAACACAACCAAAAAGAAATCATTAAAATCGGTCCAGCCTTTCTCAAGTTATAGCGTAACCAGGAAACATAGGGGTTAATTTTTTATATATATTTATATAGATAAGCTGCTGTGTATGGGCGCTACTACTGGCGACTGGTCCTTCATTCGATTTTTTTCAGGTCGTGTAAAATAAGAAAGATGTTCTTATTAATAAGGTCGAAAAAAGAAAAAGATGCCATGGAAAGGTTGGCTGAAATATTGAGGGACCCGGTAAGTTTTTTTGGGCAGCAAGAAAATCAAGAAACTATTCAGAAACCTAAATTAATTTTCTTAGGTAAATTGTGAACCAACATCTTAATGTCGAGTTAGGATATATTTTTTTACATTTAAAAAGTAAATTATTTCAAATTTTGTTATTTTTACGACTTACCCTTATAACAAAACATACTGTTGTTTTTTAAATCAAATCTGGGATTTTCGCACAAACGTCTATTAATTTGACGTCATTGAGATTTAGCCACAAAGTTTTTAAGCATTCTCCTTTGTTTCCTTTTTTTTTAATACAGCGTTGCTCCACGGACTCCGGGGTCAGTGCCTTTTATCAAATTTTACAATTATTTTTATAAACTAAAACTGAATATAAAAACGAAATACTTTACAAAAGGAATATATCAACAAATCCTTATACTATTACAGAGCTAAGTGCTGTTGTAGATTTGCGTATATACTCCGAGCAGTTCAGTCCATTCTCCTTTGTTGACATCTTTTTCTCTTAAGCATTAAGCAGATGCAAGCAACTGTACCAGTCTGTTTATTTAGATAGATGTACAGCAGCATCGGCACCAATATCTTCCTTTTCAGGTGTTCGACCTTCTCCGCCAGAGTCAGCCAGAGTTCAAAAATCGTATAATAGCGGTAAAAGGAGACTTGGTATTGCCTAAGCTTGGTATTTCTGAGAAGGCTTGGCGTACTATTGTTGAAGAGGTAAGAACTTCTAAAGCTAAGTAACAACTTCGACCAAGAGAACTTAAGGAGAGACCGTTCGGCAGCCTAAGCTACCGGTTCCAGAACCAGTAGTTGAATATTGGTAAGGTACATAACCTTATACCAACTTCGAACAATGTGCGCGTAGAGTTCTGCATAGGAATGGCTGGACCTTCTTAAATCGGCAGTGTAGGTTCAATTTGTTCCACTCCCACTAAGTCTAATTAAACTGAGAGACTGAAACAGATCAACTAATTTTCTTTCTTAACGATGCAACTATATGGTTGGTTCGATAGAAATATATAAATTTGTTCCAATCCAACCAACTAAACTTACAAAGTGAAACAGATTAACAAATTTTATTTTTCTTCCAAACGATACAACTATTTGGTTAGTCCGATAGAAGTATCTAAACATATTTCACTCCGACCAAGTAAACTTACCAACTGAAACAGCCTAACTAATGTTCATTCTCAACAATACGTCTATTTAGTTGGTTTGAATCAATGTCATGGAGATTCAGCATCAAAAAATCGACAGGTGACAGTGATTTTCCACGTCGCAGCTACTTTAAAGTTCGATGAGCAACTGCAGAAGGCGACATTTATCAACGTGCGCGGCACAAGGGAGATGCTACAACTGGGACATGCTTGTAGACAACTTGGGTAAGAAAAGTGAAAATCGCGTGAAATCTTGCTGAAACTAATTTTGACTAGTATTATTTTATTTAAAAGTCATCCTGGCGCGGTTTTTTTTGGCACAGTGGGTATTTGAAAATTGTATTTCGGTCGCTCTGTTCCCCGTGCGTAAAAAAAAAAAGAAAAGTGTTCCCTCGAAAAAGTCTTGTCACCCCGACTTGAACTTAATTTTTTCTTTACCTTATTAATCTTTTAAAGTCTGCTTTTTTAATGATCATTTTTGGTTTGTTTCACTCTTTCTGTAAAAGTCTAAAAAAAAGGACTGTATTTTATTTTTACAAACAAACTGATATACTTGAGCTGTAATCGATGACCGTGAACTGGACTGCTACAATAAATAGCGGTGTGTTTAAGCATTGTTAGACCAGAGATGTGCTTGTAGACACCATCGTTTTCCTTTTTTTCTAAAAAAAATTAGGGCAGAAAGAAAATTACCTTCTTTTTAATTATTCCTTAACAATAACACCACATAATGTTAAATCAATAACTTCTCCCCACAGATCATTTGTTTACATATCGACAGCATACTCTCACGTGACGTCCTCCATGCTAGGAGATAAGTTGCTGGAGCAGTTCTACCCAGTGTCCATTCACCCTGATATCGTGGTGCAGCTGGCTGAGAGTATGGATGCTGAGACACTGGAAAGAATTGCTACCGGGTGGGTTGAATAAAATACTTATTACATATTTTTTTTTTTTTTTTTTTTACAATATTGCTCCACGGACTCCGGGGTCCGTGCCATTTATCAAGTTTTACAAATATTTTATCAACTAAAACGGATACTTATTACCTTTATAGCTTTTCATTCTTTTAGATTTTGCGTTGAGGAAGTCCATACACACAAAGGTTCGCGCAAATAACATGATCAAAATAGCAGATACCTGAATCTCTCTCAAAACAATCAAACAGAATAATCAACCTCCTAGAGCCCTAAGGCACACCCCTTCTGGGGTGCCAGAGCAAGTCTGGTGTTCCTTTTCCGGGTGACGGCCCAACCCGAAGTTCGTATCGCTGCAATGCCCTTGTGCTAGTCGCTCAGAAGTGTTTTTGAGGCCCAACGCCATCTGTCTTGCCACAACTCCGGTAAAGATGTAGAGACCGTTATAGAACAACACACAAAAAAAAAACATCATCAGCCAGAAGACGTCCGTTGCCGAGAGACATAAAGAACCTCCCCATAAGGTCCCTCCTATCCGTGGCTGGCGTTTCGGGGATCGCAGAACGCTCACCGTTTACTAAGAGAACGCTGCTGCTCGTCCTTCGGTGGTTCTAGTCGCAGTTTTAGGACATACTCGAGTATAACATCTGCCAGAAATAAAACTCAGGACGGGACCTCATAATGCAATACCAACAAAGCCATGCCTTTTCTGATGGATAGCCTAAACGTTTCAAGAAGACAATCAGCTACAAGCTGGTCATCCCAACACCACATTCAGCTACAAGTTGGTTGTCTTCTGTCTTCTCCTGATGATGACCTGACCTGATGTTTTTACTTTACAGTTTGATGGGTGCCTGGCCAAACACATACTGTTTCACGAAGGCTCTAGCTGAAGAACTAGTGAGGACTAAGGAATCTTATTTGCCAATCTGCATCGTCAGACCTGCTATTAGTGAGTGCCGTTATTTCTACTTAATTTGGTCTTTGTTCAGACAGAAAAAATGACAAATGACGAACTTTGTTAATAAGAGATCTGGTAATGAGCAGAGTTTGATCAATGAAATAGTACAATAAAAAACTGAAATTAATCACACGCCTTCACCTATTTCATCAGGCTAGGTGTGATTACCATCTTCGACCACACCGTCACTTACAATCAGACGAGTTGTGGCCAAAGGCCTAACCTGTCAACAGTTAAAAAAACAAATGCTTAAAGATCTCCCAACGGTTAGTCGGTGTGCAGGTGTGCAGGTGTGCTCTTTTTACCTGAGTTACCTGAGTGGTAACTAATGAATGAAGATAATATTTTTCGGGCTTATAATTAAAAGAGTGTGTTTTTGTTTGTACCTATGTTTTTACACTCTAAACGGCTTGACAGACTTAGGAAGTGCGAGGTGTTTTTTTATACGGATTGTTCAGTTAGGGGCTACATATTATTATATTAGTATTTTTTGTTTTTCTTTTAATAATATTTCAGTAATTGGTGCTTATCAAGAGCCTACACCTGGCTGGATTGACGCTGGCAACACGTATGGTGCTAGTGGAGTAAGTACTCAGTTGCTATCTCTACATGCATGTACGTAATTTTACCAATATAAATGTAATTTTTTTTAAACATTTCAAATAGGCAAACTAAACTAAAAAGTATAGTGGCATTAATTAGTATTGTGCGCTTAATTATGTATTGTGTAGAACTTAAATGACCTTTGTCAATTTAACCTCGGGATTCTGAAACGTGTGTTAACTTTGACAACAGATTAACTCTAATGCTGCCTTTGGTTTGCACTAAGCAAATGACAAAGACAACAATAGACTTAATTGTTAAAATTAACAAACATTTCAGAATCCTGAGGTAAGGTATAAGCATAAGTTTGGTCCAAAGTGTACCTACGTAGCTAACTTAAATGATTGTTCAGTAGTACTGCTCCCAGCGGCTGCTCTCTTTAGCAGTTATTTCGACGGATAGTTAGTAACGATCGTAGCTTACACGTAGTTAATAAGGCTGGAATTAGAGTGATGCTATTCGCAATGTTCCTGCTGACCGTCAGCCGCGAACACTGCGTAATCGGGACACAGACTGGAGGCGATACCTCTTTAGGGGTTGCTCGTTTCCAGGCTAGTTAAGTGGGTGAGTCCAAAGCGCGTATTCTAGCTGGCCTAGCGAGTGCGGGCACGAGTTCCTGCTTACATTGGCCGCCAGGCGTTTGCGCGGATGTTACGTGTGACTTACTTGAAAATGCGAGCGTACCGTGCGCTCAGCCACAAGTTCGACGAAAAAACACACAAACAACTGCACACGTTTGAAATTGCCTCGAGTGACAGTCTTGAGTTTGCCTGCTTTTCCACCGCACCTGCGTTTTTTACGCGAGCACTTGCATTGTGTACCACATGATGGATATTTCACGAGCATGCTAGTTAGCGTGGGTAAGCACTACAGCTACGTGCAGACTTTCGTATCTGCGACGCGAAGCGGGAGCATTAGCCGCGCTGTCCATGCTTTCTTATGGTGCCATGCACTAAAACTCTGGACGATTTCTTATATTTTAGTTTCATGTTGTAGACGCTACTTCTTCGCCATTTTCTGATCAACATGCTTCCTCGCTGACGAGCAGATTTGGCTGTAGCTTAGTGATGAATATTTAGGCCGACGGATCTCGGTGCGCACGTACGCTCGGTTATATACAGCCAAGCGCAATTAACATCCGTGACCGACGTCAGGACCACTCTAATTCCAGCCTAAGGCATATCCGAATTTAGTGCGTTTGAACATGGCCAGTCCATAAATTTGCGAACAGTGTATCAAAATATGTATTACTCAACTGCTTCATTCTGTTCATTTTAGATGCTTCTTGGTTTCATAATGGGAATAATACACGTGAATTTTTCGAAGCGCAAGGGCAAGATGGACTTTGTACCAGTGGATCTGGTGAACAACGCCATTATATCAGCCTGCAGAGAGACGCGGAAGAGATGGGAGGACGGACAGAAAGACATTAAAATATACACCGTTACTAGTGAGAAGAAAGACTCAAGTCCAGGTAAGAATACTCATAATAATGAATACGTATCGGATCGTGCGAAAATTTTTGTAGGATGACCTTTGTACAGACATAACACCCGAAGATGATATCCACTTGGCGTAAGCCCGTGGATCTCATAATCACCGAACTCTTAAGAGTTTCGAGACAGAGAACTACAACAATAATAATAATAATAACGGGCAGTGCTCGTCGACATCACCGTCCCTCATGACGAGAACCTCGTGAAAGCCGAGAAGGACAAACTCAGCAAGTACCTTGACTTGGCTCACGAGGTTAGCGCCATGTGGGATGTTGACTCGACGATCATTGTCCCGATAGTCGTTTCGGCGAACGGCCTTATAGCGAAGAGCCTCGACCAACATCTCAAGAGGCTCTCGCTAGACGGTTGGGTGAAGGGCCAGATTCAGAAGGCAGCCATCCTTGACACGACGCGCATAGTCAGGAGGTTCCTCACTCTGCAGCCCTAACCGCCGATAGCTTGGGCCCTGCCTCGCTGTCGGCGGGACTCTAGATTTAGGTTTTTTATAGCATTTTTAATTTTGTTATATTAATTTTATAAAAAATCTAAATTTAAGACATACAATAAATAAATGGAATAATAATAATACTAATTGACAATTTCTCTATACATTATAAAGCATATCAAAATGCTATAATGACAATGTAAAAATGATTCTGTGTCCCAGTATGTTACCTATTACAACTAAACGGCTTAACCTATTTTGAAACTTGTCAAGAAAGTAGTGTACCTATGTAATGAGACCGGATATTGAATCCATTTTACTTTAAGCTAGCCGTACCCACGGTTTTACCCGCGTGGTTTCTTTTTGCCTGAACCACCAGAGAATTAAGGTGAAAAAAAAAATATTGTCGAGCCATTTTCGAATTTTTTCGAGAATTTTTTTTTCGCTCGGCAATTTATTTTTTTATAATACTAGCAATGTCTCGGCTTCGCACGGCTAGCAAACTGCACAGGATCACCCGTTGGATCAATCTGGAGATTCGTTAAACATGTCATCAAAATCGATCCGCACTTATACAGACCGTATTTACAAGATCATTGTTTCGACAAAAACGCTTTATAATCGGAGGATACCGCGGGTTGCGGGGACTACGACCAAGCGTTCCCATCGGTTATCTAAAGGTTGTAACCACGCTCCAAGCAATTACCTGTTGAAAGTAAATTGTTATATGTGTATTTTGATCAATGGTTTCGAGTGATGAATCAGGGGTAATCTACTGTCCTCTCAATAAAAAGCTAATTTGATGACTACCAACAGTATTCCTTCACCTTTGTTTCAGAGGCTTTTGTACGAATTTTACATACTGAATTTCGGAAGTTCGTGTCGCCAAAAGCCCTTTGGTATATGTACGTGTTTGTAACAGATAATGCTGTCTTGTACAACATCTTGTGTTTCTTTTGTCACGACATACCGGCTATGGTTGTAGATGGTGTTAGTTTTTTAATGGGAAAAGAACCACAGTAAGTTATGTTTATACTTTTAATTTAACTTCAAAATTTCAATCATACCATTATTAATTCTGCATTACGCTTCTTCTTTTGAACTTTACTTGAATATGTTACCCAGAACACAATAATAGCGTTATTTGAATTTGCTGATAAACGGCCCCCACGCTTGGCAGGCGGATTAGGGGTTGCAGATCATTCACCGTTTACTAAGAATACGCTGCTGCCCGTCTTCCGGTGGTCTTTCTTGGCGCAGTTTTAGGACACACCCAGATCCACAGTGTAACAAAACAAAACAGTAAAGTTTTAGGTTAATAGTATTTTTCTTTCCATTTAATTACAATTTTTACTTCAATTTAGGTTAGATTAAGTTTTGTTAAAATACATTGTAAAGTTGAAGATAACCAATTTATCCCTTATATATGTAGAACTAGATGCGAAAGAATATTTTTATCTACTATCTGATTCCCGCGAAGCTCGGCTTTCGGCCTCGCTAAATTCTTTATATAATCTTTATATAGCCTTGCCCTCATAATTACAAACACAACAAAAAAAAAAAACATCAAAATCGGTCCAGCCTTTCTCAAGTTATAGCGTGACCAGGAGAAGTAGTGGTTCATTTTTATATATATAGATGTAGAGAAATAAAAGAACAAGATTGTTTCTATAGGAATGATCGCAAATACCAAACTGCTCATGATAGAGACGTGAAATTTAGACCTAATACCCTTCAAATGGTCTATCTAGGTGGACAATAAGAACGGATTTTGCGAAAATCTACCTCTAAAGGGGCAAAATGAACCCCCGAAGAATGTATAGACATTAAAAAAAACGAAACTCGGTTCGTGAACTGTGCACAAAAAATAAAGAAAAGCACGTTACAGGATTTTTGGAAAAAAAGAAGAAGTGAAATTAGCTGTTTCAATTTCTTAGTAACCTAGGCGAGCGAAGCCGTACGGGAAAGCGTGTAAAGTACATAACAGCGGAAAGACATTTGAGGACAATTTTTAAAATAATTATATTGTGGCAGGATCCCTTGTTCGTTAGATTCTTTTTCATCTTTTCATATTGGGGCTCAAAATGTAATCGAATTTCTTATTTTCAGGTTGAGACCTCTATATAAGAAGACGCAGAAAATGACAGCGGTACTCAAATACTTTACCGTAAACGTGTGGTCATTTAGCGACCAGAATCTTGTAGATCTTTACAGAAATATGTCTGAAAAGGACAAAATTATATTCAATTTTGATATAGCCACTGTATCTTTTACAGATATGTTTATGATCTGGGCATTGGGTTTAAGAAAATATGTTTTGAAAGATGGGTTAAAAGGCACAGAAATTGGAGTAAAGAAACAGAAAATATTCAAGATCGCATCTTTTATAGTAATAATCGGTTATATATTTGTGATGTGGATAATTGTAAAAGTTTTATATTTCATAAATATGTCTTTATTTTCATATATTTTACAAGTTTAAAGGCCAGCACACCCCTGAGTAAAAACGATAAAACAGGAGAAAAAAAAAAAAAAGTGGAGTATACTACATTAATGTGTGTGTGATGTGGGTGAAGTCAATCTAGAATATATCGGCCTTTAAATTTGATATTTCAAAACTGTGAAAATTGTAATAACAAAATAAATATACTACCATGGAAAATGTATTTGTCTACTTTAACGAGAATATTGAATATCCTTTTCTTCCATCTAAGTAAACAATCTCAGAAATTAAAAATCCGGACTATGTTTACTCGTATCTACAAAGCAACAGAACAGATCTTAGAAAATTAGGTGTCTATCGAAGCGTCTTAATACTGTGCGTGTTAGAGGATATTTAGACGTCAGACTAAACTAAACAGTAAACCTAACTTCGCTACTGAAAAATCGTATGATCGAACGAACTTCCTGAAGTGAAGTTAGATCTCAATTATTATCGAAAATATTGTGACGTATGAGCCAAGGCAACATAGTTAACCAAATAGGAAATCTCGGAGACGAAAACAAGATTAATTATAAAATTGGGACAAATATTTCGTGTTTGGCAAAATATAATGTACATTATTTGGTCCATGCCATTGTGAATTTCGAATAGTATTTACTTGTCTAATACTTTTACGTAGGCGGGTTATAGTGTTTGAACTTACACAGGATCAAACAGCTTAGGCTAATACGGTCTACTATACATTTTTAACCTGGCCGTGAAGCCGTTTCTACGAGGAACCTAAATTTTTCAGATTGACGTCACCGTTTGGACCAACATGTATTTTATTAAAGAATACCGTACCCATCGATCTATTAAGTTCTTGTAAATGTACAGTTCTAGTTACCAAGCCAGGTTAAAAATGTACAGTAGACCGTATTAGCCTAAGCCGGCGTCGCCTGAAATGCCTGACTGGCCTAACTGGATTACCGTTGAACGTTAACGAAGCCCGATGTAGCTCTTACCTTTGATCGTGCACACCTGTAAATGTTTGTATGCGGTTTTGCTAAATAGACAAACCTCAAACCGATGTCAGATTGCTTATTCATCATCATAGGTATTTTTTGCCCACTGGTGAGTATAATATATGAGTATATAATTGTTCTTTGGGATGCATTTTCCTTCAGTCACGTACCAGTAATTATTGTTTACATCTTTTAAGGAGTATGTTACTTGCAGTCCCGTTGCTAATACTTTGATTTTTTAAGGATGTCTTTCCGTAATATATGCTCTCTCGTTCGCACAACAACATTTTTATTTACTTAACATTACTGAGTGTGACATTCAAAAATGTTTTTGCATTATTTTCTTTATTACATCAGTTACCAGTTAAAATAACTTAGAAACAATTGCTATATCTATTTCGGATTTCAAATTTAAATATTTATTTTTAAATTTTAAATGCAAATGCAAATGAAAAATGCCGCGTTTTAAATGCATAGTAACGCAATATAGGTGGTTTCTTTAGAAACGAATTATTGGTACATTTTGATCTCTAATGTTATCTCTATATCTTTGCAACCTCTTGACTTATTATGCTTATACTCGAACTCAAAAATTGTGTTGCCATGAATTTAATGAAGATCGGATCCACGGTTCGCCAGTTATCGTATGACAAATTTACACACATAATATAAATACAAGTGCCGATTTGTCCCAGTGAACTCTGAGACCTTCGCTTTGCTCGTTTAATTAGAAACGCTGACATGCAGCAGGCGTTTTTTTATTCTTCTTTTCCTTTCCAATTTTTTTTTGACGAGGGGTAAATCTTCAAATTGTACCCGATTATCCGGGGTGCAGCAGGGTTATGTAGGGTTATACCCACCGAAACCCTTTCGGTGGCCTGCTTTGTTGCTTGACAGAGAGTTGTTGTGTCTCCAAAGGAACGCAACGGAGCCTTCCCAGCAGGCCTAGTACACGCACCGCAACAAAATCTTCTCAAAAAGATTAGAGAAGGCTTCGGTCTAAAACAGGACAAAACTGTCTATGAATACGTTTGTCTCTTTTTCAGGCGACAAAGAGTAACGAAGATTTTGTCGTGGTGCACATGCTAAGCGTGCAGGATGCAGGGCGCCCTTCTACGTTTCTACACAGTCTGCATTACGCAACCCGTCTTTCCTAACTATAGATAGGTAGTCTATCTATAGACTACCGTTCTATCATCATCAGCCAGAAGAAGTTCACTGCTGAACAAACGCCTCCCTCTTAGAACGCCAGACTGAACGAAAATCCATTTGCATCCGGTTGTCACCGGCTACCTGTGACTTTCACAATTTCGTCGACCCCACTAGTGGGAAGCCTACCTACACTGCGTCTCCCGTTTCGTGGTCGCCAGTCAATTTCTTCCTCATCGGTTAATATTTCTTCGAGCGATGTGGCCTGTCCCGCAATTCTTTATGGACCCCATTATCAGAACTGGATTTGGATAGAAATGGGAATTATCTCCTTTCTAATACAAAAATATTTTCCCATCGGTTTATAAATGACGGAGTTCTGAGGTAACAAACATAAAAAAATGTTAACAGAAACAACCTCTTTTTTTTTGGAAATCGGCTAAGAAAACAAGTAAAATATTGTCACAACTTGATCCTCTGAGAGTCGTCTCAGGATGCCACGGCGACACTTTAAGCCGCTTACAAGCGGAGCTTCCCCACGAAAATCTCGCCTCTCGGGAATCTCTTAATTTTCATACCTGTCAACTTAAAGTCCGAAAAACCTGGATAAATATTTCTGGTTTCGGCCAGATTAATGTTTTGGAGTTTCGGATGATGGGTGTTAAAAGCTTTAAGATTAAGGCTCTCTTTTTTTAAATTGTATTTATGATACTGAGTGACGAGACGAGCAAGTCGCCCACCTGTTGTTAAGCGTCACGCTTGCCCATAACAGTTCAGTGCCACCCAGAATACATGCATGGTAATGCATTGCGCTCGTCACCCGGAGATATAAAATGTTATATCTCTTTATGCTCAGTGATGTTGCTAAAAACATAGCCCTTCAATCCAGAATATAGTATGTGGTGTGCTCTCTATTAGCGCACTCTCATTGAAATGTAGGTATGCGATAAATGTGTCTACGATAAATTTGCGATGCACAACATTTGTAGTGTTGGAGTGTGGTGCCGCTAAGAACATAATTTTGCTGGTAGCATTGTACTTCAATCAGGAACGCAGTTATGGTTGCACACTACTACTTGACGTCTGAATAACTGGCAAAGGTGTGGGCACCAATACTACAGCGCACATTTATCGTAGACACACTTATCTCATACCTATATTTCAATGTGAGTGCGCTAATAGGAACACACCACATTCCGGACCAAAAGGTGTGCGACGTAACACAAATGTCTTAATGCACACAAATTTGTTATTGGTGTGGTGCGCCTTGGTAAACGATGTGCCTTCGATCCCAACCCGCCTGCCAAGCGTGGGGATTATGCCCCTCTCCTTGTAAGGGGTATTCCTTTGTTTAACAGTGGACGTTTTCTGGTCGATGATGTTGATGATATGACTAGCATAGCTCAAGGGTAGTGCGCCTGTCTGTACCAAACATGGGCACAGCTTTCGAGGCACTGTGGCCTTCAATCCTAAAGAGTTTGTCAAGCGTAATCAACATCAACATAATGCTAATAACTGGGTTGTCCGCAATAACAAACCAATGCCATATCAATGTCAATCACCAGGTTAATACGGTCGCTCGCTCTCGACCCAGACAAATATAATTATGTAAATTCTAAAGACACGTGCCTGTACTGAGATTCTAAACTGTATATTAAGCTTCAGATAACTTATTAACATAACAAAATATTCTAGTTTATATTGAACTATGTTGAATTTTGGGACTACGCATTTAAATTTTGTTTTAGTTCTGGATTGACTATTGTTACAGCTATCTTACACCCGAGCCGCGCTATGAAACCTCTAACAGCTGCATTGAAAAAAAAAAAAAATTAAAAAAAAAAAAGGCTGCTTCAAAAGGCTGTATGTAAATATATTTTTTAATGTTTCAATAAATCGGCCACCAGCTACATTGTATGCGTTTTGCGTTCAAAAATCTGGAAAAAGTAATCAGAATTTACAGCTATCATTCAGCTTTAGTATGATAATAAAAGCGACTTAGGTGTAGGTAGTGGTAGGGCTCTTCTGTAGAGTCTGCCTGGGGAAGAACCACACCTTAGCCAGCTATTCAACCGCCAAGCAGTAGTGTGCAAACATTACTGTGTTCTGGATTGCAGCGCAATGTTTCCAGAGTATTTACTGTGCACATAGAGATTTAACATCTAATATCTCAGGGTGACGAGCGCAGTGCATTGCCGCGCATGGTTTTGAACTGTTGAGGTTCAACATTCTGGGTGGCACTGAACTATTATGGGCAAGCGCGAAACTTAACATCAGACGAGCGACTTGCTCGTCCCGTCACCAAATTCAATTTAAAAAAAAGGTTTTATTTTAGGTAATAATTAATTAACTAAAATATTATATAAGTCTAGAGGAGGTTTAGAGAAAATTTTGCCGAAACATAAATCTTGTCCAGTCCTCGAACAAACAAAAGATGATTGTGTGAGAAAAATCAGTATTCAAGTATAACAAAAAACCTACATAATTAGAGTCGAAAAATCTCGAATATCCTCGTTCTTAAATTGCAAATTCAAAAGTTTTCTTTGTTACAAACAAAAATAATTTACCTACATGTTGAAATTGAAATCGAAAAAAAACATATATTTTATTAAAATACGCGTTCTTTATCACTCACTGTTTTTAATTTATTTTTTTCTTTATACAAGAATATACCTAAGGTACTTAATTGAAATAGAATAAAGACAAATCAAATTTTATTGAAATACACGTTCTATATCACTCACGGTTTTTGAATTAAATGTTTTCTTTATTACAAGAGTATACCTAAGCTACTTAATTGAAATAAAATAAGGCCAAATATTATTTAATTAAACTACTTTTCTCTATCACTCACGGTTTTCAATTTAGAAGTTATCTTTATTACACCTTACCTCATCATTATCATCATCGTCAGCCATAAGACTTCCACTGCTGAATATAGGCCTCCCCCTTAGACCGCCTCCCCGACCGACAAAGTGCCACTTGCATCCACCGGTTGCCCGCGAAATTTAATTATATGGATTTTTTCGATTTCAAGTAAGTAGGTAAGGTGTCGAGGAATCACTCGAGGAACCGATAACCGATGGGGAAGAAAGGTTTTTGAGTGGCGACCACAAACCGGGAGACGAAGCGTAGGCAGGCCTCCCACTAAGTGGACTGACGACATTGTGAAAGTCGCGGGCAACCGGTGGATGCAAGTGGCACTTTGTCGGGTCGACGATATCGTCACCATCGCGGGTCGAACCTGGACGAGATTGGCACAGGACTGAGGCAAATGGCATAGCAAGAGAGAGGCCTATACCCAGCAGTGGGATAAGGAAGGCTGTGGATGACGACGATGATGATTATTTTATTTATTTTATAGAAATACTTGTCCTTATAGCTCACGGTTTTCAATTTACGCAGATTGGTAGTAGAAAATATGACCGTCACACTGGAGTGCAAATTAAGAGCCGGCTCGCCTGATTCAGCTTTCTCGTTCGCACTTTTGAACTATTTTTTTTTAGATAAAATTACAGAGAAGAGATAAAAAAAAATATCACGGAATATCTTAAAAATTGTTTTTAATTATTAGCAACTGTATTCTTAAGATATTCCGTGATATATTTTTTAATCTCTTCTCTGTAATTTTATCTGAAAAAAATGGTTCAAAACTGCGAACGAGATAGCTGAATCAGGTGAGCCGGCTTGCAAGCAACCCGAAGCCTGATTACGTAGCACGTCACTACGATTTTCGTAGCCGTAGCACTCATGACCTGCAATTACGGGCCCCAGTAAATCATGTAGACGTTCGTAGCAGCTCTACGAAAGCAATTCTCTTACACGACCTCGCCAAATTTATTTCAATAAAATTATTACAACAACGAAATTTGGAAGAAAAATTACGGTTTAAGGCTATAACGCATTGTCGGTCTGATAAAGTCGCAATTACGTTTTCCACTTAAACATTCTGCCCACGTCGGTTTATTGTTGCCCGGTGTTAAAATGCTTTTGTTTTTCATTAATTCTAGATTATTCATGTTTTCGGTGTAACTTGTCGTAAGTAATGGAAGCGTTAATTACTTTCTTGATTATGTTTAGGGAAGTCGATCCTATGCCCACGATTTAGAATCAATTAGGAGTAGGTATAACTATTATACTTTATTTTTATTTTCATAGTTTAATGTTTTAATTACCGAAAACCGGTGGGGAAGAAAGGTTCTTGAGTGGCGACCACGAACCGGAAGACGCAGCGTAGGTAGGCCTCCCACTAGGTGGACCGACGACATTGTGAAAGTCGCGGGCAACCGGTGGATGCAAGTGGGCCGTTGTCGGTCGGTGTGGCGCTCTAAGGGGGAGGCCTATGTTCAGCAGTGGACGTCTTATGGCTGATGATGATGATGATGATGAATGTTTTAATTCAGTGTTAATAAAATTTTACTTTCATATTTAGGTAGTTGTAAATATAACATGCCTTTTACCTGACTACAAAAAACGAGGATTGTGAGTTTGGCAGTCTACGTATGTAAGTATGTTCATATTTATGTTCCCTCTAATCACCTTAATTGCTTATCAAATTTTGATAAGATGGGTGTCTATCGTTGCGTTTTTTTAAAGGAGTGTGAAAAAAAGGAAGGAGGCTATACGGAATTATACTTAATCCAATAAGGCTGATTTTATAACATAAAGTCACAATACGAAAAATAAAAATGACAGAAATATGGTATTTGGTATCAAAATAAAACGCTTGATGAGTAAATTCAAAATATGTAAAAAAATAACAATATATATTATATAATTATATATATTTATATGAGCAGTTTATTTATGTTTGTACGCGCATATTTATTTTATTCTCTCGTATCTCGAAAACAACTAATCAGATTTTATCAAATTAGGTGTCTATCAAAACGTCTTATTACTGCGGGTGTCACACTAAACCTTACATGGCGGACTTTATGTATGCTATTTTGTATGTTCAAACGTTCTTGCTTGAAGAGTAGTACGATCTCAATTATCGCCGAAAAGATTACCTATAAATTTTACTACGTGTGAGCCAAGGCCCTACATAGTAAAATGTATAAGAAATCTCGGAGATGAAAACAAGATAAATTATAAAATTGGGACGAACATTTCATGCTTGTTATCTGAAAAAAGTACTTAATAGGTGCATTTCAAATATATTTAATTTGATCCTAAATATTCAACAAGCACAATGTTACAAATGGTTGTGCAACAAACTGATTAATAATTGTAATTGAATAATTTGTATTATTTATTTATTTTTGTTTCCTTTGTTGTAAGTTTTGTGTGTATACCCCAGAGCAATCACGCTCACTAAAAAGCTTCTTCTTGCGGCGGCGTCGTGTGGCGGGTCGCCCTCTTCCCTTCAATATGGTTGAGGAGAGCGATGGCTGGCACATGCGTCAACTCGTGAACGGGTGCTGCTTGCGGGAGCTGGACTGCTCGGAGTATATACGCAAATCTATAATAGCACTTAGCTCTTTATTAGCATATTCGTTGGTATATTCCTTTTGTAGTCTTTAGTTTTTATATTCCGTTTTAGTTGATAAAATATTTGTAAAACTTGATAAATGGCACGGACCCCGGAGTCCGTGGAGCAACATTGTAAATTAAAAAAAAAAAAACTGAATAATAAAGGCGTCTTTATACCTACCTAACACTAAAAATATGTAAAAACTAAAAACATATAAAAACAACTTAAAAGTACGTAGAACTGTAAAATATATTCAAAATGGCATGGTCCATTAAAAATGTACATTATCATCATCATCATCATCATCAGCCATATGACGTCCACTGCTGAACATTGGCCTCCCCCTTAGAGCGCCACACCGACCGACAACGGGCCACTTGCATCCTCCGGTTGCCCGCGACTTTTACAATGTCGTCGGTCCACCTAGTGGGAGGCCTACCTACGCTGCGTCTTCCGGTTCGTGGTCGAACACATTATTGTCGATGTACATTATATTTTTCATTAATTTTAATTGACTAAAGAGAATGATATTTTCTTGTTTCATACTTTTACGTAGGCGGGTTTTAGTTTTTAATCTTATATTTCATTATCGATTAAAGAAGATTTTTGAATTGTAGATGAATATTTACCAATAAATAACTTTGACTTTGACTTTGAAGACTTGAATTCCTGATATCACCGTGGTATTTCATCGGTTTCAGTCCCAAAACTTAATTTACCTTGTTGTACACATTCTTAAAACTGCATACATTTTAGTAACTCGATACTGTAAAGTTACGGTACGGCTTAGCTATACCGACTGGCGTTAGGGGAAATACAGTGACACAAAAAAAAACTTACTAATACGAAACACATTACTATGTTCCACATTAAGGGGCAATATTTCCAGTCAAACTACAATGAACATCTCAGGGTGACGAGCGCAGGCTTATTGCCCCATATGTTTTTTTGGTGGCACTGTAATGATATGGGCAAGTGTGACCATCAAGTGGGTGACTTCCTAGTCTCGAGTCTCGACAATCGCATTATAAAAAACTTATTCTTATACGTCCTGATAAAAATTAAACTTTACCGATTTTCCTCAGATTCCACTTTCCCTATATGCTTAAGAACAGGTAAAAAAGTATTTACGCAATTGTACACGAATAAACGAGTTGTTACAGATTCTTTGCACGTACTTGAGAATTAGACAGTTGTTTGCATCTGCCGTTTTCCTTCTTACTTGGTTTTGTGGCCGCTAGAAGAAATCCAATTACCTACTTGAGGATCTTTTACTGTCTCGTTTTATCTTTCTCTGTTCCACAGGCAGAGAGAGAGAGAATCAGATTGGTTCCATAATTATAAGGTTAAATATAAGGGCATCTTACAACCTCCTTTTCTCATAAACGCGTGGAGCTATGAAGTTGAAATTAATATCAAACACTGAAGTCTGCGGTCCCTTAGAATTGTAAAAAAATCAAGTAGTCAAGCCAGTCAATTTAACCTTCGACCCGGTAATTAATAACAGGTTTAATTTTTTCGGTACAGATTTTTAGAACAAACCTCTCATATTAATGTACAAACTGTGTAAAATAACCAGTCTGGGTTTTTTTTTTTGCTGCAACGTCCCGTCCAGTACAATAGGAATAAGGATCAATTATTTGCTTTATACCGTGTATTTATTTAAATTAATATTTTGAAAAGAAAAGTATTATCAATAAAATTTTATCATATAACCTGAATATTTAGATACAAAAAATATTGCAATTATGAAACGATTATTATAATTTTTTTTATTTTTTTTTTATTTAAATTTTTTGCCTTTTTTCATTTTTAACTTTATATTCATTTAAATTTAAATTATTATTTTGAATAGAGAAGTATTTACAATTTTAACATATAATCTGAATATGTTGAAAAGAAAAATATTAGAACTTTGAAATTATCATTCTAAATTACAAAATAGAGCCGCACCGGCCTCCAGCTGGGCCGAACCGTGTTGCGCTGTATCTGAAAAGAAAAAGAAAGAATGAATTAACCTAAATCTGATGCTTGTAATAGTATACATGTAACACACTAATGTTTGTGTGTAAGTATGTAAGTTCCCGTTCAACTCTGTAACGGCTGAATGGATTTGAATGTAATTTTGGTATGGAGGTAGATAATACATAGGCTACTTTTTATCCTGGAAAAATATTCGGCCCCTGCAAAATAGTGGTTGAAACCGCGGGGCGCAGACAGTAAGAAATAATTTGTTCTGAAATAAAAAACCTTTTTTTTTTTCATTTAATTATTATTCCTATTGTACTGGACGCGACGTTGCATCGGAAAGACACTACAGATTAGTTATTTTAGACACAGTTTGAAAGTGAACATCCGCAAAGTTACGCCTGAATCAATCAACTATATTGATGTAAAATAATTAAACAAAATGGGAATCCGGAACAAACTCAAATCTTACATTTTGCAATATTGTCGCTATTTGCGCTATGTTAGTGTCTATTTCAGATGAAGACGTTAACCAAAGCAGTGACTTATGAATACACCCACTTATGAAGCATTACTGTAGTTTATACATGTCATGTAAGATCACCATTGACCTATGTTAACGAATTGATCGCGGAATGCTCGCCGGTCACTAAGAGAACGCCGTCCTCCGGCATTTCACAATTTTAGGCCATACCCTGGTACATACACCAGGTTCAGTTTAAGAATTTTAGTGAACTCAACATTCGTAAACTGAAAAGGCTCAGCACCGAATACTGAAATGTTTGTAAACTTTGACGACAGATTAATTCTAATGCTGCCTTTGTCTGACACTAAGCAAATGACAAAGGCGGCAATAGACTTAATCTGTCGTCAAAGTTAACAAACGTTTCAGTATTCGGGGGTCAATGTTTTACTCGTGTGAATTCTACGGTTTATTTGTGCCATAACCCATAAATGCGTCATAAAACCTTTGACAGCGGCGACAGTGAATGCTGAATAGCATCGTAGCTTACCCATTAGATACACTTTATTGACGTAACCTAATATTTGATTTTCTTTTACGTGAAGCGCCATTGGGTAAGTAATCTAGTTATCCTCTTATCGGGAATCGAGACCGAGCTGTTTTGGGATGTACTCGGATTGGGAACTGGACATCGATAGTGTTTCTGTCGTACACAGAAAGTTACTGAAGATGGATGCAGTTTAAAATTATACAAACTAGTAGTTCGTGGCGTACTAAGACCTCACGACTCTTATAACTTTACAACCCGTAGACTGATTTAATACATATTAATTTAAAAATGACATTGAAATATACTACTTGCTAATCTCAGTGGTTGTTACACAATCATTCAATTCAATTCAATTCGATTCGATTCGATTCAGTTCAGTTCAGTTCAATTCAATTCGATTCGATTCGATTCGATTCGATTCGATTCAATTCAATCCCATTCAATTCTTTATTTACAAAAATAAGGAACCTAGCAGTATATTTTCACCAAAACGTTACGTACTCTACATTAAAACATTTTAAATAAAAACAGAAAATCAACAATATATATATATATATATATCATACACCGACCTCGCCGGCGTGTCACAATTCCTGGACTGTGCCCTAAGCACAAACATTTTCGACTGATTTTACTGATTTTTCTCATAATCGAACTTAAAAATTGTATTGTAATTAACTACTTGCCAGCAAAATGATATGAGATAGGATGAACCTTTCGCACGTTCTCCTCAGACAAGTATACAAACAAACAACATACACACAGTGTTTGTAGTACAAACATACTTCCAAACACAGAACTGTTCCCGTACACTATTAGGCCTTTGCTTAGCTCGGTCAATTATTGAATATGGTGATGGTGGCCTTTACTAAAAAAATTATACAAACAAACTAAGACTACCTAAAATAATTACTTAACCTTCCGCATAGAATAAGCAACTGAAAAAAAAAACAAAAATATAATTATCCATGTCAGAATATTTTATATTCTGCAATAAAATGGGTTTTCCTCCCAGTGGTTTAATATATGCATAATTTTTTTAAGAGTTAATGTTTCGTCATTGTCGCAGTAGTTAGTACACCCGATTAGTTTAACAGTTGATCTAATCGGGTAGTGTACGTATCTATTAGTGGGAACTACCCAAAAATGTTAAAAATAAATTCACGATGATTGCACTAAACTTACCTCTTGAAAAAGTGACACTCGGATTTTTAAATTACCCTGGAGGGATAAGAGTCTTCTTTTACATAAATGATGTAAAAAAGAATGGTTGCACGTATCGATTGTATGCAGTGCTTAATCTTTGTACTTCGATGTTATAGCAAACTATGAAATGTATGCACACGAAATGTTTGTGTTGAAACACAAACCCTCTTCAGACTGGGCTATAATAGTTATATACATATCCCGATATAGCACAGCAAATTACTGGCAGAATATCACACTTAGACTCATAAAGCTGTAAAGAACACTAAGTATGTTACTCATAATCATTATAACTTAAATTATCTAAATTTAAACTGCTAACACTTTTTCTTTTTTCCTTTAACTTTATTTTGTAGAATTTAAGTATTATACACTGTAGTTTTTCTGGTAACCTCGCACTCGAGCCCCAAGAAACAGACCTTGTGCCTAGTTTGGGGTTCACCGCTAATCTGTTACTAATATAGTACGGAACCACTAACTGTTAAAATTTTGAAACTCTTGTGTATTTAAGAACCTCTATACTTATTTTTTGGTAAATAAATATTATTATTATTATAATTATTAAATTGCTTATTGAATACGTATCTATGAAACATGCTATTAATTTGTAACGATCGCTATAGCTTAACAACACCTCAACCGAACCTCAGCCTTGTTGTTATTGTTGTTGTTGTGGTGACGGTAAGATATTGTGGAAATCGCGAGCAACCGGTGCACGTAAGCGGCGCGTTGTCGGTCGGTGTGGCGGTCTCAGAGGGAGGCCTATGTTCAGCAGTGGACGTCTTCTGGCTAATAATATAATACAATACAAATTTCTTTATTTCCACCATTGACCTTAAAGATATATGCGGGCTTCGGATCTCTGAACTCAGCTAAAGCTTGTATTTCAGAGGTTCGTACTCCGTTATGATGACCAGAAATAAATGTGACAATGAATTAATACATTAAAATTAAAATACAATTTCGAAAGCTTCTTGTGTGGGCGTGGGGTGATTTATGAATGGGTGTAAGAATGTATGGGTTTGTGTATCATCTCTGCGATAATGTTAGGCTTTAAACCTAAACACTCGAAAGATATGACGCTCCATTTTTGAAAAAGATTTATGCTATTAATTAGTGTAACCAATGAATGTGTAAATTGACCTAATCAGAAATAAATATTGGACAATTAATTAGTTCAGTAACTGTATCGGTAAGTGTAGCGCTCGGTACATGGGAGTGCAAGTGAAGCCGTGGGCATGAAAAGAACAAAGAATGAACGTTGAATGCTCTTTATTGTTTGCTTCACAATATAAAAAGAGCCTTTCACGTCAAAAGACTTAGCAGGAAATAAAAACAGAGGGATCGTATAACTTTGTTTTTATTTTAAATTCTAAATTGAATATTTAAAGGCGGTATATTTAAAACGGTAACATCAGTTTTTTTTTATCAAATCATTTATTTGGGCATTATAAAAATTACTACTACTTAATAATAATAATAATTTTAATAAATTACTATTACTTAGCTGAATTGATGATCCCAGAGACTCCCAAACTAGTCATAGACTGAGTCGGGTGCCAGTTTTCACGGCTAAACGGATTAAAAACGACCTGAATTTTTGCATATATATAGCTTAAGGGTCGGAGACGGATATATGCAATTTTTTTGTATTTTTTTTTTTGTATATCCACGTGAACGAATTCGCGGGTAAAAGCTAGTAACGAATAATATGTAGAGAAAGCCTGACCCGGATTAGTTCAACGAGCTTTATTTAATAATACCAAATTAATATACAGGGTTATTGGTAGTTAACGCAAAACCTCTTGTGTTTGTCTTGTCCTGTTGTTGTTGCTTCCTACATCATACCTAACAACTTTTGTTCCATGACTTTGAATAATTAGTATTTTTATTCTGTTATAATAAAAACAACATTGTTCATAATTATTAGGGCTCAAAAAGACAATAACATCAAGTGATTTTAAATGAGGAGGAACGCGGGGAGGAACGCTTATCAGCTGACATTTTCACCAAAAAAAATTCAAAGATATTATTTTTCCACACAGATTTTAAGATTTATTTTTGGTGAATTTATTAAGTTTTGTAAAAAGTTTGTAGGCACGATGTAGGGAACATACCTACGAGAGGTTTTGCGCTAGTTACCAATAACCCTGTATATTCAATAGCATTACGTCACCGACGTCGACAGCTACAACCTAATAAGGGTTCCAAGAATTTAATATTTCAAATTCATCGTCGTTTCAAGGTAAACATAGATAATATTATGCGGAAGACAGGAAAATTAAATTTTTGTTATAAGTCCAAAAGATGTTTATCTAGCGGGTTGCTACCTCTATAATTCACGTTGGGTTGGGACGAATAGCCAATTTGGTTAGAATGAATTGCAAGGATTTGAGGATAACTCCACCCTCATGCCCAATCGAAGTACCGTTATGTTAGCTCTGTTGGGTTGGAATAACTATGTTATTTCGAAAGTTTTTAGTCAAAGAGTATTTTTTCTGCACTTAAAACAAATCGAAAAGTAATTACAATGACCTTTTTTTTTTCTGCGAGGTGAAATTTTCTCAAGCCTGCTTTGGGGTGCAGCGGGGTTATGTGGGATTATACCCAATAAAACCCCCCGGTGGCCTGCCTTAGTGCTTGACCGAGGGCTCCGGGATCTCCAAGGGAACGCACCGGAGCCCTCAGCATCACGCTTCAGCTCCTCCCGGGACAGCTAGCAGCTGTCATGAGACGTTTAAGCCTAACAACAGCGTCCGTCACTCGACGCTGTTGTCCTCCCCGGGCTCGCTTTGGTAGATGGTGGTTAGAGCCCCACATCTAACAACCCCCGAGCCCAGAGGTCCCCCTTTAGTAGGCTCTTACTACAGGCAGGGGATACCGATGCCGTATTCTAGTGCCCCGGCATCAGGGCAATTACAATGCCTATAAAAAAATTTTTTTTTACTTCTTTTTACTTTCCTTCTTTTTTACTTCACTACGGGTATTCAATTACCACCGTATCTATCTTACCTAGATCTTAAATCCTCCTACATCCTAGATTTATCGCCGTCCGTTTTTTTTTTCGTGTGTGATTTCGCTTGTTTATATAAATGCTTTGTGGTATATAATTTAATTCAGGCAAGTTGGACCACATCCAGTGATCTTCTTGTTTAAAAATGAGTGTTACAAACGGCTCGTAAAAATTAATTGGCTAGCTAGTTATACTTGTATTTTCCCTAACATGTTTAAAATGTGAATTAATTATTTAAGGTGCAACGTTTCGCTCAGCGCGCGAAATTCAAATCTTCTTGCGTTTTTTGTCAATTACAGCTTAATTACTCATCATATATTCATGAAAACTAATTTTGCGATAATAAATAGTTTGTTTCAAGAAATTACACCAACCAAAAATTCAAGTTGAAAGCTAGTATAAGTACATTTCTCGCTAAACCAAAAACCAAGATGGAAATCATGATCGTAAAATCGTGATAATTTTATCCAAAATTTCTTAAAACAACTTATTTGTTGGCGCAATATTGGTTTCAAAAAATCCACGATGAGCGATAAAGCTGTAATTGACAAAAACGCAAGAAATTTTGGATTTCGCGCGTTGAGCGAAACGTTGCACCTTAACTTTGTTATCAAAAGACTGCAATCCTAGCCCGACAAGTCAAAATATTTTTCTTTTTCTTATGTACAATTACTGGAGTGCGTTCGTTTTTTGTTAGTTATAAGGATTTATGATTTAAAGATCTTTTTAAAAATCAATCAAAACAAAATCAGTGAACTTGCGGCCAGAGAAGCCAATAATGGTCTTCAATATATTTTGATCCCGACGGGGCCTTCATTGAGCGACCTCTGGCTGACACTCCTGAAGCGCCTATATTTTAAAATAACGTTGTTCAAAAATATTTCTCTGCCAACGAGTATCGAGAATAAAGGTCAGATATTCCAAACATTTGGTTGAGGATTAATGTCATTTTTCTATTTAACAGTTTTTTTGAGATTTCTGGGTTGGCTCCACATTAAAAGCTGTTCAAAATGAGTACAATTATATCCTACAATATGCCCGTCATCTAACTGGACAAGCCATATTTTGATTATAGCTTTAATAAGAGTACAAGCAAATCCAGCATCTTTCAAAATTAAAAATGTAATTAACACAGTCAAAACGTATTCACTTTATAAGACCACCTTACCAACTTTAGACAATGCGCGCTTCGAGCTCTGCATAAGACTAGTGATTCTAGAGGGTATGAACTTCTTGAATCGGTAGTTCCGCACAAAGAGTAGTTTCTTAAATAAATATACAAGGTGTTACTGAAAGGTGCAACAATATTGAAAGGTATGTGTGTAATCATCATTAAGAACAACGTCTACTATGGCGCTAACCCTGAATGCACAAAAAAAAACAGCTATTCCGTAGAAAAATGTCAATGATACTCAACAAACTTTTTTTTTTCTTGATTTCAGTGTTGGTATCATATTAAAAGTTGTTAACAATGATGAGTACTTACATACTATTCAATATTGTTGCATCTTACAGTAACAACCCGTAGAACTGCGGTCAAAACGTCTATTGTCAATAAAAAAATTAGAAAGGTTCATTTTCAATTTCAGCTGCTTCAAACTCGGATCAGTTAAACTTCTCGAAGGCTTCAAATTAAGATCCGAAATAAAGACCTTGATTCCAAGTAAGCAGGATAAACTAAAGTTAGCAAGAAATAGATAGCATGCATATTAGTGCTGACAAACGAGTTTACAGACTTAAGCCGCGAAGAAACATGTACACTAGCAACACTTAAAACTTGTTTTTAGTCGGCACCCGCTCCGGTATCGTCTAAGCTTGTTTGGAGAGCTAAGATCTGACTTACTTGACAGCACTAAAATGCATGCTGTCTGTTTCTTATGTTTCTATTAGTAAAAGGTAGCAATGGCACAGCGTTTACTTTAGCGAGCTTACGTGGAATCGACGCCATATCGCCATTTCTACACATTTTCCTCCGTGTTTAGGCTCAAAGATTTTAAATGCAGGGTACTTACTATATACATAGGGTATACATATATACACAGGGTATATACTATAATTCCATCCTTTGAAAATAACTTAATCAGTCTACGAGCTTCCTCTTCTAACCAATAAATCTTCCCCGTTTGCCAAGAAGTATTTATGTTATTAATTTAATCTTATAGTACATGTTTTGTAATGAATATTCATACGAGCAAATCATAATTTGTGCGTAGGGGAACTAGCTCACGAGGTTGGGTCGTATGTACACAAGGCGACGCAAGTCCGCAACTCCAGCAGGCTTACAATGCGCACCTCGACTAAATCTTCTCTACTCTTTATGTCTTGTGAAAATGAGACAAAATTATACACATACAGGGTTTGTAAGCTTGGTTGCCAAACCGAAAAGAGGTCATTGTAATCATGAAATGAACAATATTTATTATAAATGTATTATTATATTCTTAATATTAATTATTTTTCTATGAAACAGCAGACTTTTATTTGATTTTAGGTTTGCTTCCATTGTAAAAGTTGTACATATTGACCAGTTCATTGTCCTCCTTTAGGCTCGGTATACCGACGTATACCGAGCCGAGCCGAGCTTGGGGTATACCCCAAGCTTATGATCGTGTACATAATTATAATCGTAGCCATGTCCTGTTTCTTCTAGACAAAATAGAATTTTGTCACGGTCAGCATGCGAGGCTTGCAGAAAATTCACGGCTCTTGGATCTACGGATCTACGTTCAAACGGCATTTGTCGCCGTAATTTCGTCGATTGACTAACAATGATTAAAGCTTTTAAAAACTAAAGATAGTAGTGCATTACAATTGTGGCAACGATTTTCAATTAAGCGACCATTCTGAAATCCAACCATACCGCTATACCGATACGATTCATTTTTGAAATGAACGACCGTGCGTTATCGCGTAAGCAGCATAACACTTTATATCCGATTTTGTACCGTTGGTATCTTTCTTTTTTCGTTTTTTAATCTTTAAGAAAGCGCTATTCGATTCTAGAGAGTTTGTGACGATTGCATTCATACTCGAATCGTCGAGTATTTAATGTTCGCGTAGCCTCGTGTATTAACAGCCTTATTTAAATCAACTTCCCAGAAACGTCTGATGTTGTGTTGAGTTCCTACTGTAACATCGCTGGTTATTGATGTTCGTATTAAGTCGGAAATAATTAACAAGTACTTATGTATCCATGCCTTTCAACATAAACAGATTTATGACTGTTTTTTTTTTTTGAAATGGCAGGTGAACAAACTTCCAGATTCTCATTTTTCATACTAAAAATAGTCAATTGCGTGTAACACACTCCCACTCAGAGCACCACACTGAACGACCTGTCATTGTGTGCGGAATGATTAATGCCTTAATCCCCCCGCTTGGCAGGCGGCATGGGCATCGCAAAGACCTCACCATTTACTAAGAGAACAGTGGTTCTGGACGCAGTTTTAGGGCATAGCAGGAAAGCTTGTTCAAGAACAGTATACTCACGATTATTTTCCCAAATGCGACTTTAGCTGTTGTGATTAAAAAGCAAACAGTAAAAAAGAAATATTAAACGAAAAGCTTCATCAAAACCTTGGCTGTTAAATTATAGACGGTACCTTATTTAAAAAGCAAGAGAAAATTAATCTCTAGATGCTGTAATGCGGAGTGCGGCTTATTTCATTTCAAAGCTACGATTTCTCAGTGTTAATTATTACCGGGCGGTTAGACTGCCACAGTTTGCTTTTGAGAGAGAAAGCTTCCTGTTAAATTTGTTCAAAGTGATGGAGAGTTTTGAAAATATCACACCAGTAGTCACCACAGCTTCATCTTCAAACCTACATTTGCAAATAGTGGCAAAATCGAAGAAACTACGATTTTTTTTTGCTTAAGTGTATGAAACGTTAGACGTTATTGACCGAGCGAAGCGAAAGTCTCAGAGTTTACTGGGATAAATCGGCATTTGTATTTATGTTTGTATGTTTGTGTGTATATTTGTCCGATGATAACTTGCGAACCGTTGATCTTATCTTCATGAAATTTTGTAGGCAAGTAGTTCATTTCAATACAATTTTTAAGTTCTAATATGAGCTGAATCGGTCCAGGTATTGTTAAGATATAGGGATCGCGAGGTCTCAGTTCGCCGCCAACTACTAGTTTAAGTATATGAAAAGTTAGACGTTATTGACCGAGCGAAGCGAAGGTCTCAGAGTTTACTGGGACAAATCGGCATTTGTATGTATGTTTGTATGTTTGTGTGTATATTTGTCGGATGATAACTTGCGAACCGTTGATCCTATCTTCATGAAATGTTGTAGACAAGTAGTTCATTTCAATACAATTTTTAAGTTCGAATATGAGCTGAATCGGCCCAAGGGTTGTGAAGATATAGGGATCGCGAGGTCTCAGTTCGGCGCGAACTACTAGTATTATAATCTAGGCAAGTAACATGAGCTACAACGATTAGACAAACGATTGGACAGTTTTTCGTGGATTGTACTATTTATATGAAATACTGAAATACTGAAATTGCGAAAAAATAAAAATCAGCTATCCAGATTTCGTCAAGGGTAAAAGTCATTTTTCTATAGAACAGTTGTTTTTATTTTCCCGATTTTAGGGTTGCAAGTACAAGTATAATGATATCCTCCAATTTATGTCCGTCATATTACCAGTCGTATTGACTGTGTTATTGGCGCCATTACTAGTGCAAGCTAGTTCTTAGGTCAAACAAAAATTTGTTGTTAGCGTCTAATGTATGCCTATTTTCTTCTGTGCAAACAAATAATTAATCTTATGTCAATAAACGATTATTATTACCGAACACCCAGTATAAAACAAATAAAAAATGTTTCTTCGTATCAGCGGGCTTTTCCTATAACTTTGAAACGTTCGTGATTCCGATTGCGAGAACATGCCATCCCGCTCGTACCAACTTACTCGCACTATGAGCGGTCCCGCTCGTGCACATTCACTATCGCTTTCAGAATTACGGGATATGCCCACTGGTCTTAGACGGCAACTACGGAAGGAAGCCTTTCCCCTTATTGGGGGGTGGTTGCCATATTCTTCACGCTTGGCATGCGGATTGGGGACCGCAGAACATTCACAATTTACTAAGAGGACGCTGCTGCCCGTCCTCCGGTGGTTCTGGTCGCAGTTTTAGGACGTACCCGGGTCTTATAAAACAGTTCGGAAAAGTCGGGAAAAAGTCTTTACATAAATACAAATTGTAGAAATTTAAAGGAAAAAGCACGATAGTTTATCTAATTATGAACGTCATCTTATACTGGTTATACTTACGTTATTTTTAATTGACTTCAAAAAAAGGAGTAAGTTCTCAAGTAGATTAAGTATTTTTTTTAATATTTGCTACTTCATAACTCCGTCACTTATAAATCAATTCCGAAATTTCTTCAGGATTCTTGGATTGACATTTCTTGATCCATGAATTCAGGAAACACTTGAATATTATATTTTTTTTCAATTTGGCCTATATAAAGGATCTAACTTATTTTAATAATTGTAGCATCTACACCATTTAGCACAAATTACTGTATGTTCTTATTATTATAACGGGTAAGTAAGAATCTACTGAAAAGTAGGCAGTGCTCACACCAAGTCAGCAGTTCTAGCAGTTTTTTTTGAAGATACATTATAGGGATTTTGGTATTTTCATCAACAAGTTAAGCATTTGCATTCAGAAAGTAACATTTGGTAGAGAGGAACTGATGCAGAAGACCATAGATAGCCACCGGAACTCCACAATGAGCTTAGTACTTCACGATCGGCGCCAAGAGCATCTCGATTCTTTTCCAGAGTATTATGTTGAAGTCGATTTTTTTTTCTATAAATTATACTACTTAGTATCTGTACGTTGACGATGTACATTCATCAAGTTGCCGTACTGTCCCATCAACTAGATCCAGTTTAGTCCAGTGATGGAGATGTTCCAGCGTAGTTAATGGGGCGTCGCGCTTGCAGCGATCGCTCTGTAATTTAACTGAAATTATATAATACTAGCTCTTACCCGCATCTTCGTTTACGTGGACCTACCAAAAAAAAGTAGCCTCTGTCCGTCGATCCGTTCAGCTGCTAAGCCGTGAAAACGCGACAAACACACAAAAAGAGAAACAGAGAGACAGAGATACAGAGAGACAGAGAGATAGAGAGACAGAGAGACAGAGAGACAGAGAGACGTAAAGACAGAGAGACAGAGAGACAGAGAGACATAGATAGACAGAGAGACAGAGACATAGTTACTTTGGCATTTATAATATTGGTTAGGATTGGGATGTACGGTGTTGAGCCCAACAAGGTTATTACTTAGTTGGAAAAACCATATCAAAACTTGAGCAGGTCAAAATAAAAAAAAAAAAACAGCAACTTCATAAAAAGATGTCATTTACCCTCGACGACCAACATGAAAAACCAGTTTTTTCCCGCAACGCAACCCTGTCCTATTGTAAAAGTTGTTTATAATAATTTATGAGTACAATTATGTAGAATATCTTGCGTAAACTCATCTAAACTCATTTGCTAATAATGCAATGCTAAATTTTTTGGTAATCAGTTAAAAAACACAATGACAAAGTAATCAACACAATGACACGACAGAGCGTTAATTAGTTCTCATTAATATTTAATATCTAACATTTTATAGTTTGCCTATCACCTCTCCAAATATAAATAAAACCGAATTCTGTTGAATAAATAACCAAAATATTTATTTAAATGTATTCTCTTTGAAGTTGATCTTGCTTTGAGAATACTAAAACATTCTAAATTCATATAAGAGGATATTTCGTTTTAGACCTTTGCCAGTTATTCAACCGCCAAGCAGTAGTGTGCAAACATTACTGTGTTCCGGATTGAAGGGCAATGTTTCCAGCGTAATTACTGGGCACAGAGATTTAATATCTAATATCTCAGGGTAACGAGCGCAGTGCATTGACGCGCATGGTTTTGAACTGTTGAGGTTCAATATTCTGGGTGGCGCTGAACTGTTATGGGCAAGCGTGAAGCTTAACATCAGGTGAGAGACTTGCTCGTCTCGTCATCAAATTACATTTTTTTAAAAAAGCATAGATATCTTATGTCTATCAGATTTCAAATCTATCCGTGGATACCCTCTTACTGAGTGTCCCTGGAAAGAATGTTATTATTCTAATCAGATCAATTTATCAAAAAGATCTAACCATAACTATATATATATATATATATATATATATATATATATATAGTTATGGTTATGGTTATGGATGGATAGATATATATATATATATATACCTTTTGACTGTAATTGTCTCTTATTAGATCGTATTCTAACCAGGGACACTAAACAGTGTCCGCAGTTGGATCATTGTCATCATCAGCCGGATGACATCCACTGCTGAACAAAGGCCTCCCCCTTAGACCGCGACACCGACTGACAACTTGTTACTTGCATCCATCGGTTGCTCGCGATTTTCACAATGTCGTGGGTCCACCTTGCCGGCCTGTCTGCGCCGCGTTTTCCAGCTCGTGGTCACCACTGGAGAACCTGTCTTCTTCATCGGTTCCACCTCGCTCGAAGAACGTCGGTTCTTTCCTGCCTATTGCCACTTCAGCTTGCAAACCCTGACAGCTATTTCGGTGATCTTGGTTCTTCGGCGAATATCCTCGTTCCGGATCTTATCGCGCAAAGAAACTCCGAGCATAGCTATCTCAATTACCCAATGTGCGACAGCTGTTGGATAAATGTATCAAACCAATGTGACCACGTTTACAAAACGAACTTATCAGATACCTAAAATTCACTTTAGGTGCCCCCTACATTATCAAAAGCCATGTTCTCTCAGATATTTTGCTTGTGTATTTAACTTTAATAATAACTTATCAATGAACTTGTCAGTTATGGTCAGAATGGTCAGGGTTTTCTCACTAAACATTTGAAACATTGTATGTACAAAGTTATAATTTTTTCTGTGTTGGTAAATGTTCGTTTCCACTGACACCCTGGACAGATTTGGATAATACTCTAAATTAACCGACAGATCATCCGGTTGGTAGTAGTTGGTAATTCGGTAATAATAATCATAACGCAATTAGTTATCTCTTTGCTCGTTATCAATGAAATATTATGTTTAAAAAACAACAATATTTGTGTTATTATAACAAAATTGTAACCACGATAATGTACATCTGTTATTATTACAGTATCCAGATATTTCTGATCCTCAGCCAATAAATTCCGATTATTTATCTAATCAAAATGTGACGAAATTTATTGGGATCCATTACATTATTTTGTGTTATGTGCTAAGTACATAACAAATAAAATCAACTAGCTTTAATTTATTTGAAAAAATAAATAGGCTTTGTGTCCGCTGCCGGAGCCGGCAACGATGAAATAATGAAACGGCTGCCGGAGCTACGACTAAACTACTTAACTATCATTAAGGTTAAATCTGATTTCGGAATGTTGAATGTTTCCGGGTTGTTATATAACAAATAAATATAACTGGAAATTATCTGACTCGGCTCTGTCATCGGAAGTGTTTTTAGGTGTTCAAAAAAAATGTTATATATAGTATATAGAGTGAGTAATCCTAACTAATATTGTAAGTTCGAAAATAACTCCGTCTCTCTGACTGGGTGTTTCATGTTATCACGGCTAAACGGCTGAACGGATCAACCAGAACTTTTGCATATAGTTGACCGAGTAGGCGAAGCGAACGAAACCTCCCAGTTTTAACTGGAAAAATTTGCTTTTATCTATCCGTATGTTGGTACTCGCGTACATGTCTTATTTTTCAATCAATCTTGACGAAACTTACTATACAGGTTCTACAACTTTGTAGATTTTTTTTTGTAGCGGGTGAGTTTTGATTGGAGGGGCACTTCTCACTAAAAGAGGGAAAATTTGCTGCGGCGCTATACAACGGCCAATTTTGATAATGTCCGTATGCTGGTACTCGCGTATGGGTCGTATTTTGTAACCAATCTTGACGAAACTTGGTATACAGGTTCTACAATTTTTTAGGATTTTTTTTCGTTGGCAATTTTTGACTGGTGGGGTATTTCCCCCAAAAAGGGGGATAGCTTACTGCGGCACCATTTACCGGCTGATTTTGATAATATTTGGCATAAACATTCAATACTTGATTCTAAACAAGAATTTTGAATATTAGCAAAATCGGTGAGGAGGTTGTCAAGATAAGGCCGTGAGGTTTTAGTTCGGTACATCGAACTGAGAACTCACGTCCTTATATCTTGACAACCTCTTGACCGAGAAAAAAGATGACCGCCTGACCGTCCTTTTTCTTAACGATCTTGTGATTGCCTGGTTGGTTGATGGTTTGAACCTTCATTTATCTGTGGAAATATGAGATATTTTTTGTGATTGCCTGGTTGGTTAATGGTTTGAACCTTCATTTTAACTGTGGAAAGATAATATGAGATTTTTTTTCTTTGATTTTCGTCGAGCATACAGAACTGCGAAAAAAATATTATTTACATTTAAGTCACTTTATACCTACATAACTTAAACGAATTTATTTCCAACACTGCTCGTATATTCAAAGTAAAATTTAATAGTAAGCACTTAATGTTATGAACTTAATTAGGTAATTTACACTAATTGATGTTTGTGTTGTTTTGGTAGGTATATATTTCTTACTATATATCTTACAGTTTATCTACTAAGTTCATTAACTTTGCTCTTTTTGCTCTTACCAGATTGATAACATATTAAAATATCACACTAATATTATAAATGCGAAAGTTTGTGTGTAAGTATGTAAGTGGCTTTGTTCCCGTTCATCTCTGTAACGGCTGAACGGATTTTATTTTATATTATTTTTCGCCTGTCCGCCACATTTAGGTTTTCCACCTTAATTTTTTATAAGATACACCGCTTGCGAAATATGTCTCGACATAATAGTTTCCAATGTGTCCGCCCCTGCCATTTAGACACTATCCCCCGAATACTGAAACGTTTGTTAACTTTGATGACAGATTAAGTCTATTGCTGTCTTTGTCATTTGCTTAGTGCCAGACAAAGGCAGTATTATAATTAATCTGTTGTCAAAGTTAACAAACGTTTCAGTATTCGGGGGTAAGCATCTCAGAAACTTATCATTTTCCAAGTTGATAGACCTTAGTAAAAACTTTCTTATACTTATTTCGGGCAACATGACATGTGATAATAGCTTTTTGAGATAAGCTGCCAAAACTGTTAAATATTTCAAATGCGACTACGGAACCCACAGATCACACCCTAGATTGTGCATTCAGGACGCTCGAAGCGCACCACGCATGAGTCTAAATACACTTATAAGAAATACACCGATTGGTTGATTGTTAGGCGCGAGTAGGCGTAATCTGGAGATAGCCAAAGAGAACGCTTGGTTGTACTCCCCGCGACCCGCGCCGCGCCTCATACTTTGATGACTTTTTTGAAGGAACAACAAATCTCGTAATGCGGTATCTAGTGTGATCTGTGCCGGAACCCTACTAAGCTTGGCCCGACATTCTCTTGACAAGTTTTTTAATAATAAATATTAGGTAAGCAATATGTGAAAAATTCATAATTACTAAGTGGATTATGTAGTATTTTAACAAGTAATGAGTTAAACAGTGGCAGAACTACTTAGTAGAATTTATTTTACAAACAATTTATACACAACATATTTTAAAGTCGTAGTGATGCAGATGATGAATCATGTTTGATGAATCGTGATCAATTATTTTTGCAATATTTGCACTAATTGCATAATTACATGATGTTTTTACTATTACTGATCTTCCAAAAGAGTAGGTTCAGTTTTCAAAGTCTGTTTGATTTGCCCAATGAAAAGATCGAAAGAATCAGATACTTTGAAGTTAGCACGGAATTTCTCGCAATGCTCTAAGAAAACTGGGTAGAGGTAAGGCAAGATTGCATGGTCCAGTGTAGGGAAGAGATGATGAAGCGAATGGTCTCCGAAGAACGTCATCACAGTGAACAGGCTCTTGTTGATGTCTTTTCTATCCATTACTGCTTCCAACTCGTGCATTCCCCAGTCAGGGGCAGTGTCTCTGACAAATACAGAAAATTTAGTTGTGTTAGTATCTTTTATTTTATTTTTTTAAACTAAATAATTGTAGTGCTTAAGGATCTCATAATGGGAAGAGTGGGAAAAATTATCAACAATTTTTGTTAAAAATAATGAAGCCTTAAGACATTAATGGATACATTTGAATGGTGATGCCATATGATTTGCAAGTTTGTATGTCTTTTTAAAATCTTGTGGCAGATTTCTTTAATTTAGATAAATTTGGCTACTTACAAACAAGTAAACGGAAGAGGGTGAAAAAATAATAAGGGGACTATAATAATAATAGAGGGAGTAGGGTTTGGTGTGAATATGAATATAGCTTATTTCTTAGATTCCACTTTTTATTTTTTAAATTTACGAAATATTTGTAGGATAGTGACAGTGTGAACGCTCGGTGCACTTTCGATACATACCACACTTTTTATGTATAAATTTCTAGGCTATTAAAAGAAAAACTTTTCAAGCATACCTCACTTGGTCTCCATCTTTGAATATCTTAGGGTGATGATGAGCGGCGTTGGATCCAATAGTGAAGAATATGTAGCTAGCGGTACACACAATCCACAAATAGGAGTACAGGGCATGGGTTAGAGTTGTACCACTCACTATCCACATCCAAGTCGGAAGTAAAAAGCATACGCCATCGTGCCAACGGTAATGCCGGGTGAAAAAACCTTTACGAATAAAGTTTAGGATGAATCTGAAACATTTTAAAAGTACTTTTAATATACTAACATTTTGAGACTATTTTTACCCGACAACTCGAAGCGAAAAGGGGGTTTTGATTTTGACCAGTATGTGTGTATATTCATCTGTTCCCTCATAGCTTCTTATATCATATTTTGAGAAATTAGGTATCATTGGAAGCGTCTTGATCGTCTGTTGGTTAGAAGATTAATTAAATTATGATTTGGTAATTACCTCTTTACGAAATTCAACGCAAAAACAAAAGGAAAAACAATTTGCTCAGTCAAGATTGCAAAGTTTGCCAGCATAGGTTGTTTTCTCGAGTTCCAGAAGACAAGAGGCTCGAACGCACTTATTTCTAGGTCCATCAATGTGTTCGGATACAGGTGATGTGAAAGGGCATGAGACACTCGAAAATCTCTGAAATGAAAGAAAACATATTTTATTGCCACTCAAAGAGTTTGATATAATCACTCTTTAGCGCACGGTTTCAACCGTTAACATCAAAGCACAGCGAATATTGCGGTTGATCATGCCAATGAGATCAACAAGCCGTTAATGTTACGCATTTTCTGTCGTGTATCAATGTTACTAAGATTCCTATTAATTTTGGTAAGAACCATAATATCTTCTTCTTTAGCCTCTTGGCGTCCATTTTTGGACACGGGCCTCTCCCTTTTTTTTTCAAGATATTCGATTTTCTGCCTTAGCCATCCAGTTGTGACCTGCGTGTCTTCGTATTTCGTCAACCCAGCGCTTACGTGGGCAGCCTGGTGGTCTGAAGTCTGCTCACGGTCTCCACTCAATGATCCGAACCATAATTTTAACCATTATTAAATGGATAAAATCAATGCGTTTTTAGTTATATAGAAGTGCATTCGGCTTAGACGCCTAATTTCTGCGCAGCCATTGGCGCACAAGTTATTCTAGCGCGCATACAAGAGAACAAGTATATATTTTAGTTACCTGTAAGACCACAAACTCAAATTGAAAAGATACATTCTCCAGTTCGACCTCCTATGGATGTAGTTATGTGAAGCCACTGTCACCCAAGCTAGAGAAAGAGATGCAATCAAATATGATATCATAACCACCCAATAGTCTTTAGACCAGCAAGATAGTGCTGATGAAACTAGTAAAGTTGTTAACAGCCCGTTAATAATCATGTTGCTATAACTAGGTACATGCGCAGGGACTTTCTTTAACTCTTCTGCTACAGCTCTTTTCAAAGATCGATAAAATCCATCGTCGTTGAATGTAAATGGAGAGTTTCTGGGAGTTTTAGCGTCTCTAACGTAAAACTTTTCGAGCATCTTCCACACTGATTGGTTTAGATGATGGCTTTCGAATGCTTCCGTGATATCTGTACCCTGAAACAAAAAAAAAATGCAAATTGCCTTTGGTCTTAGTTATTTGTATCATAACTACTTAAAAACTATAAGGATGAAAATACTTCATTTATATTGTGAAAGTAACTCTGTTATTCTGTGGTTCTGTCTGTCTGTGTGGTAAAAGATAATCATTAAAACAGTATGAGATATGTACCGCGAAGTCTTACGATTTTAACAGCAAAATTATAACCCTCTTTTTTTGGCATAGTCGGGCTAAAATGAAAGAAAACTACAAAATATGGAGTTCGTAATTTATTTCGATTTAAAAGAACACAATATGATGGATTATAAGAAAATAAATCACAACCATCTACGTATTTTTTTTAATAAATACAATCATGCCGACCGAGCGAAGCAAAGATCTCAGAGTTTAAATGGGACAAATGTGTATTTGTATGGATGTTTGAATGTTTGTATATTTGCATGTTGGCTTTTTTGCATGTTTGCATGTTTGCGTGTTTGTATGTTTGTATTTATATTTGTATGACGATAACTTAGGAGTTGATCCATGAACTATCGATGAACCGTCCATGAAACTTTGATCAAGTCATCAATTTTTAAGCTCGAGGATGAGTATGAGTCGTGGTAGCTCAGTGGGAGAACGCTTGCCTCACATTCGTGAGGTAGCGGGTTCGATCCCGGGCGGGCCCGTACCAATGAGTTCTTTGTAACTTACGCACGGATATACCACTGGCTTTACGGTGAAGGAAAACATCGTGAGAAAACCTGCATATTTCCGGAGAAGAAATTCGATGGCGTATGTGAATCCGCCAAACCGCACTGGGCCAGCGTGGTGGATATGGCCTAATCACCCTTCGAGGGTAGGCTGATATCCCAGCAGTGGGATGTTTAAAGGCTGTTATAGTAGTAGTATGAGTATAATCGGTCAACGGATTACAAAGATGTATAGGGTTCGCACGGAACATTACAGAACAAAGTGGCGTCAATTCCCGCTAAATCAAACTTAGTGCTATTGCTGTCTTTTACTAATAGAAACACAAGAAAAAGATAGCATGCATTTTAGTTCTGTCAAACGAGTTGACCGATTAAAGCCGCGAAGAAAAACATACATTAGCAACACTTGAAACTTGTTTTAAATCGGCATCCGCTACGATCTCGTCTAAGTTTGTATGGAGAACAAAGATCTCACAAATTTGACAGCAGTATACTATCTTGTGTTTCTATTTAGTAAAAGACAGCGATAGCTTAATTACGTTTAGTGAGTGCACGGTGGAATTGCGGCCAGTGTACCAATAATTATTTCTAACCAAACCACCTAGATGGCGTTGTTATGCACTTAAAACTCGCTTACGGGAGCCGCAGACAGAAAAAGCAAATCTTTGTATGGATGTAACAAGAACTTTCGATCGCATATTGAGCCATTTTGTTTTTTGTATTACTGTTTTTATGATTTATTACTGTACCGTCAAACAGAATACAAATACTACGTACGTTCTACCGCCGCATTTTACTATGCCGATTCGCCGTACAGTTGGATTAAATTAATAATTAAAGAACTGAAGTTTAGTAAAGAATTCAAACGCGATAAACAGATGTGTACCTATTATGTAGAACATTGAGCTCGTATTTCATTGCGATATCTCGTCTATTTGTAGTTACTTTGCTTAACTTTAGTCAGTCACTTAGTAGATTTTGCTTTGTGAGCATGCACTGTGTTGTGTTATTTGCTCTGAGATATTATGTACTACGAGACACCGCGGGCATATTTAATGGAATAAGTTGTTTTTTTCTAGATGGATTGACTGAAATCTGGCAAAGTGACCACAATTAAATGGGACGTTGCAGTTTACTGCGGTGTTGCCTCTAGCCTTTTATCATCTTCCCTGAGTCTCTAGTACGTACTAGGTAGATACATACATATTCAAATTTGAATTTGAATTTGAATAAATACATACATATTATGGTACGATGGCGGATGACACTAATATGAAACCTTGAAAACCACAGAGAGAGAGAGAAAAAAAAAAAAAAAAAAAAATCTCTCTTTTCTTTATCAAAGAGCGATCTGATAAAAGAGGTACCCTGGAATAATCTTTTCTATAATTACCGAACAGCTTTTGCTCTGACATTTATATTAAATTATTATGCAAAATCACAGACGGATGGACGGATTCATGTTTCGATGTTAGGGGTTAGGTGCTGAAAGCCGAACCTTTAACGGCATCAGCATCAGAATAGGTCAGTGTTATCATTATCATATACTGTCACGGGAACCATGCATATCTACCTATCTGAGAAATTCCATCTTGATCGAATACGTTGAAAGTGGTCAAAAAATTATTATGAGTTATATATTTTGAAGGACAACATAATTACATATTTCTATACAGTATGAACCGCAGAAGATTTTTTTTTTTAACTTTTAGATACTTTTCTGTGGTATGAACAGTGTAGCTAACTGAATTCATCATCATCATCAGCCATAAGACGTCCACTGCTGAACATAGGCCTCCCCCTTGGACCGCCACACCGACCGACAACGGGCCACTTGCATCCACCGGTTGCTCGCGACTTTCACAATGTCAACTGAGCTAACTGAATTAAAAGCTTGTAAAACGAAAAATCACGAGGTCTGTTCGGGGCGAACTACTCGTTATTGATGGTCGCAAATTCACAACGTACCTTTGACAGTTCAAGCCACTCTTCTCCACCAGGATGCCGTTTCATGAAATCTTTAAGGTCATATAAACCGTTATGTACCCTCCACAACCCTTCTGCTCCATCGTCCATTGCCTTTCCTTCCAACCATTGAGCAGGATCTTTCAAACCTCCATCTCTTAATGATGGGTATTTCAACTGTGGGAAACTAACATGGGTTTTCTTCTCTTCTGCCCTTTTATGAGCAATTTCAATGTATTCTGCGCCTTTCGGTGCCATTTTACTTATATAACGCGTTAGTTAATTTGCCATCAATTTAAAATTGGTATTTATTATAGAACAGCTACTATCTACGAAGTATCGCGCTGTACTACCAATAAGTGATATTTATAGTGTCCAATAATGTTTTGCTTGCCTTGATATCTTATATAATACCTACTATTATGACAAACTCAAAGCAGTTCAGTTCAGTTGGCTTAAATATACAAACAAAGATAATATAATATTTATGTAAGGAAATAGTGCACAGTAATGCAATGTAATGCTTCTTCAAAATGTGGGATACGTAATACATAATATTTTGTTTTAATAAAACGGGAATACTCACGTTAAATTGAGTCGGTTATTCCGACTATAGTTTCGATCACATTCGGTGACCTTTATCAAGGAAGGTGATCTTTATCGAGTATTTTAGTCGAGTTTTATTAAAACAAAATGTATCAAAACCACGCCAGTTTTCATAGAATCATAATATTGTATTTTAACAAATTATTATGGCCCGGTTACAGAATGAGAATCAGAATCAGAATTTTATATTGACATAAAGAAACACGATATCAAAATTAGGCACAATCATTATTGTATCATAATACTCAACATCGCTCACAATTTGTCTCGTCACTTACAAAAAATAATGCTATGCTGCAATTGTATCATAAACAAATTTAAAATAACAAAAGAGTAGGTACCTGCACAATTACTATTAATTAATTGATTATTATTAATTACTTAAATGTTATTACTCAAACATATTGACAGGTCTTAATGGATGTTTTTTTTTTTTTTTTTTAAATATTAATTACTCCACGGACTCCGAGGTCCATGCCCTTTGTCAACTTTTACATATTTTATTAACTATTACTGATAATATAAGACTAACAACATAACAAGAGGAAAATCTACTATACTTAATACTATGTTGCGTGTATACACCGAGCAGTCCAGCTCCCGCAAGCAGCACCCGTTCACGAGTTGACGCATGTGCCAGCCATCGCTCTCCTCAACCATATTTGAGGGAAGAGGGCGACCCGACACACGACGCCGCCGCAAGAAGAAGCCTTTATGCGAGCGTGAATGCTCTGAATATACACACAATACTTACAACCTATCTTATTCTATTGCAATACGTATGTATGTAGATGTATGTAGATTATGCTATGGGAAATGTCGTTTCGTCTTCCTAAAACTAAAACTTTTTAACATCCATTAATATAAAAAAATATTAATGGATGTTAAAAAGTTTTAGTTTTAGGAAGACGTAATGGATGTTAAAAAGTTTTAGTTTTAGGAAGACGAAACGACATTTCCCATAGCATAATCTACATTAGCTGTTCTACCCATTTCTTAGCATAAATCATGGTAAGTAACCAGCAAATCATAATTTTATATATAAGATAGGAAATATGTAAGGCTTTTTTGATAGGAATGTATGAATGAACTTTTTTCTGTAAAACTGTAGCTATATCTGGGACATTTTTTTTCTGGGACATTTTTGCACACATCGTCATCGGACCCCAAACTAAGCAAAGCTTGTAATATGGCTGCCAGAGACTGATATACGTACATAGATATTTTTTAAATACATACTTATATAGATATTAACACCCAGACATAGAACAAACACAAATATTCATCATATGAATGTTTGTCCTAGATGGGAATCGAACCCACGCCCCCAAGCACAGTATGTAGGTTCAATACCAACTGAGCCACCGGGGCAGTATATTTTCCAGCAATGTTTTAAGATTTACAGCATTGTTGTTTGTCTTTTATTTTTATTAATATTAGCTCCTTGGCTTCCGTGTTTGTCCACAGACACCAAACTAAAGAAAGTAGATATTGTGTATGTGTACAGCTCTCAGCGATTCAGCAGATGCTGCATACTAGCTACAGGGCGCCCAAGAGACAGGCTTTGTCTAGTTTGGGGCCCGTTATACACATCTAGGTTAGGTTAGGTTTGTGACAAAAATAAAACAAAATAGGTGTTTGTTGTTTTTTATTGTAATTTTTATTTATCTTTTAAGTTTTGTTTATATTTTGTTTTGTTTTTGTGGCAAATAAACCATTGTCTATTGTCTATTGTCTATTGTAATCTGCTTAGAACTGATAATAAGCTGTGATAGATATAAATAATTTTGTAATTTACATTAAATAAACTGTAGGTATAGCAGATCCTGTGTTTCAAGATCCCCATCTGCTTTAGTGCCTTTATTTTAGCGTCCACCTACTGAACCAAGGGTGGTTCACCAAGAAGGTGGACGTTATTACATTAGCAGCTGGCAGTATTATTCTTAGGTATAATATGTGTGAGAAAACTGTTATACGATATACGTGATGAGTGTTTTTTTTAAATACTATCATTTGTTTTTAATGCGGTTTGACTCGGTTCACGTAAGGATCATTTCATTGTATCAGAAGAGAAAAAACGGATCAGTAGAAGCAGTTAGTTATAGTTTAACTGGTTAGTAGTTTATTAAATTTGACTAACTTCCAATGCTCCGTTTTTTTTCTTCCAATACAATTAGAGTCAATAAACATTTTTTTTTTAATTGTCAAAACAACGAATTCACGCTTGACCAAAAAAATAACTACGCCAAAATCGTTCTCAAGCTAAATTATTAAATTATTATATAATTATTAAAGTAAGACATAAGACAGTCTTCCAATATCTCATAAAGATTCGGATATGCCCATACTGTCAATTATAAAAATAAACCTGTAATCAAGTTTCTGTTTGGCGCGAATCGCTAGTAATTTTCGCGCTGAACTGACACGCCTTATAAATTTTTTGCGTAATATCTGAATATGCTCATATTGAAGCTTAAAAACTGTTTTGAAATTTAATACTTGCCTACAAAAAATGTCGGATTATACATACCAAAATTCTAGTATATTATACACTAGCTGCGCCCCGCGGTTTCACCCGCTATTCTACAGAAACCGAATATTTTCCGGGATAAAAAGTAGCTTATGTGTAGTTATTTTATTTCAGTCATTGAACTTTTGACACCCATAAAGATACAAATTACAAAATAGTGACTAAACTTAAAAATATTATAATCTAAACATAAATATACAAAATAAAACTAAAAGTACAAACAATATTAAAATAACTTAAATCTAAAATGTCTACAAATAAAAAACCGCATCGAGGTCGCTGTCTACAGATAATGTGTCTATGTGTTAATCCAGCCTATGAGCTACATCCATACCCAATTTCATTCAAATCGGTTCAGCCGTTACAGAGTTGAACGGTAACAAACACACCTACATACTTACCTACTTACACACTTACATTGTGATTGTATAAACGCTGACTTGTTTTCGAAGACTGATACTTTTGCTTAGCTCAGTCAAATATTGAGGACCTCATTTCATTGACCGGTTTTTTTTTATTTAACGCTAGCTGCCCTCGTGGTTTTACTCATTATTTTATTTATTGAGGCTTCACATTTATAACAACATTAATTTTAACACCATAATCTTCCACTAAATTTAAACAAAATGCGTTATATATCTAAGGAAGCACAGCATGCATTAATATTCCTTAATTTTTAACTATTTATAATAAAATCAATATAAAACAAATATCTAGAAGAAGAGTTGAATATTGTAAAATACAATATTCAAGACTAACCCAAACCTGACTATGGCCGACAGGCCATAATCAAGCTTAAGCCAATCTTGAACCCTGATAATTTGTCCCCAAAAATGTCCAGTAATTATCCGACAGTAACCGTTAATTTTTCTGGGATAAAAAGCACCTTGTGCCTGATTTTTGTCCGGCCGGACCACCGTCTTATACACGACAGATAAAGGGCGAGTAATAAAGATCACCGAATGTGATCGAAACTATAGTCGGAATAACCGACTCAATTTAACATGAGTATTCCCGTTTTATTAAAACAAAAAAAGAGCGAGTAATAATTATATTTTCCTCTTACTTTCTTTCGTTGATCCGCAGTACCAACCCCACGCTTCTGTTAAGGATCTGAGAGATCAAATAACTATCACATCCGTTTGATCTTGAGTTCATTCATCCATTTACGCACAGTCGAGCAAGGGAAATGGCAATGTCTGTTAAAATTAGCTTTGAAGATAGCATTTGAAAGCTTTAAACTACGGCCACACTTGCACGGCCGAAGTGACTGCAGAGTTGGAGTGTCTAGTCTACAGCCCGATAAGACCGATTCGCGTTGTGGTCGCGTAGATGAATACAGATCTCATACAGATGTACCTAATCAACTAGGCCAAGAGGCTTAAAGTTTCCACTCAATTTAAAATAGAATTCGGTCAAATTACTAAGACAATGGAAATTAAACAAAACGAAGGAATAAAATGAGCTCGAGAGAATAACGACGAGATTGTATTTTTTTTAATTTTATTATTTTAGGGATGAGCTTATCGAAACATTCTGAATGAAACATTTAGATGAGCCCCGGGATATCACTCGTGGAATGAGTCGTTTAATTTCCTAATAAATTTGCGTTAATTTCCTTTTGTTGGTTTTTGTAACGAGGGTGGAGGCTTTGGAGTGGTTTGTTGTTCACTGTGATGAGATTATTTTCGTCGGATTTTAGGTGAAAAATGAAAATTGTACATCTACCTCAAGCACTGCTAACCTGCAGTGAAAATTACATTAACTCAAGCGCGTCACTTTTATGGAAATTTATGTGTCATCTCAGTATTCTTCTTACCGGGTTGCCCATGACGGTGGGTAATGTTTTTGAGGTGTATTTAAGTAAGACTGTATGTTTGTGTTTCTATTTTAGATCTTGTAGCGTAAACGGCTTGACTTATTTTGACGAATGAGGTGTCATTAGATTTATCTTAATGTCAAAAGTAACATGGACTACATTTTGCAGTCGGGTATTCATTCATTTTCATTTAATGAAAATAGTGATTATTACTTGTAAAGTTGTATCACTTACGTACGTTTTAGTGCAGCTTTTTCAAAAGTTGTACCTTTTAACAAACATAAATTAACAACACAATACGTTCAAGTATTATTAGTATAAGAAAAACAAAAAAAACAGCTGCAAAAAGTATCCAACGGACATAAAGATGAATCCAACGACATGTTACTTATCAAAGTCGATCAAGCCGATAAGGCTACGGGAACATTCGATAAAAAAGAAACATTGCAAATCACACGCCACGCTCACGCGCCGCCCACGCCCACGTTGTATCCAGTCCATAAGTTTATTGAATTCATACATAATTTATACCAAAGAAAATCTAAGAAGGATAACAATGTCATACAAAAAATTGTTTACCTCAGAAAAATCTGCTTAAAACTAGATGGAGAACTAGATGTACTTAGTCAGCTAATGTCCAACCCCTATAAAAGCCGATGAAAATATAATTAAAAGTTAACTAGCTGTTACGTGCGACTTTGTTCGCGTGCACATAAAACAAAATTGCCTATGTCCGTCTCCGACGCCTAAGCTATAACTATGCGAAAATTCAGCTCGATCCGTTTAGCCGTGATAACGCGATAAACACCCAGACAGAGAGATAGAGAGATGGAGAGACAGAGAGAGAGAGAGAGAGAGAGAGAGAGAGACAGAGACAGAGTTACATTAGAATTTATAATACACATCACATTTCTAAGATATACGCTATCAAAGTTACATTAGTGGCACCGCCGGTAAGGTGAAGGCATGAATTGACTCTAAAAATATTGTTTAAAGGTACAAATCCAACAATATTCAATTATTAGGTACATGTGAAAAGGTACGTAAGTAAGTTGTATGCTAAAAAACGTTTCATATTTTTCTGGGAACAACGAACCGAGCAAAGGTCTCCCACAAATATATAGCTCCCCTGAGGCGGTTCGAGTTTCACGTAAAAGCTATGAAAGTATTTAAACCTGTTAATGCCTAATGATAAAACATGGTTATTTTGTAAATAACTCCGGAAAGCACACACGGGAGACATTGCTCTTTCCTTAGAAACCGACAAACCTATTTGTAGAGTTGGCGAAATGATGGAATTAAATACATTCTACAGAAGTTTTTTCACTTATTTAGATATTACGATAGTGGCTCTCTCATCCAACTATACAGATGAGACAATCGTACTGTATATTCGATTTGATTGCGTCTGTGCTAGATTTATTTCATCACTATTTATATCTCTCAACGAAAGAGTCTTATACCGACATCTACTCTGCAAAGTAATCTATCAAGATAGCTCTATTCCCAAGATAGTTTATTATGCGCTTTGTGTATATTTCAGTATAATATAAATATTTACTTACATGGTTACTTGTATTGTAGTCGAAGTTAATTTTTTCCAAATAAAATATTGTATAACAATATATAATATTGTATATATATATTATATTATATAAATATATATAATATAATATCGGTCAGTGACAAATAACGTGAGGCCATATATATATTTTTTTAAATTAAAATGTTATCTACGTTTTTTTACTATACTATTAAACCTATAGACATATAAAATAATATTTTACCAACAAACAATTGTTGGTTGTTGTTTATATAATATAATATTGTTGGTATAACAACAATTGTTGCTATATATTTATATAATATAATATTGTTGGTATAACAACAATTGTTGCTATACCAACAACAACCAACAATTGTTTGTTGGTAAAATATTATTTTATAAGTCTATAGGTTTAATAGTATAGTAAAAAAACGTAGATAACATTTTAATTTAAAAAAAAATATATATGGCCTCACGTGATTTGTCACTGACCGAGTGAAGCGAATGTCCAGTAGCATTCTGACGACAGAAGAGATTTTTTTTAAACTTATCTTTCTCTTTCCTGTGATTTTGACACACGCGGATTCCGTGTTGCCGCCCAAACTATAAAACAAAACAGGTTTTTTAAGTGCCAGAGCAACCAGCTCAATCAGAAGTTACAAATAATACAAACGCGTGAGAAAAGCGAGCGTAAATTTTGTACGTAGATCAAATTTTGGGCCATAAAAGAACTCATGAGAAGCGCGATTTGGTTGCATATGTGCAATGTAGATCAGACAGATTACTACGTGACAAATCATGAAAGTATACATGAAAAGTGTAAAAGTGCGAGCAAAGTGTAATGTTGGAGTTTTGCGCCTGAACTCGGAAATTTATTGCTGAACGATATGCGTTTATATTATTCTGTTCACAGGCGCGCAGTCAATTGCATATTGAATGCTTTGCTTGGAAATGTAAACCGACAAACCTTTGAAATATTTGCTTACCTTTACAAATTAAGTGAATATAATTATAACAATGAAGTTTTCGGAATCCTCATTTTTGTGTAATGAACAAACGGACTAGGCATAATAAATAACTACCTGTCATAATACTTATTATTAAATTGTTTAAGAATAATGCCGTCGTCGCCGTCCTGTCCATACAAAAAGCGTAGTCTGATACCCACCCGTAAAATGTTATCCGAATTCGATGTTTTTTTTATAATGTATTTAGTTAAGCAAAAAAATAAATAATATTAACTAAGCTTAAAAATATTATATGATAATTCATATAATATTATATGATAATTCATATAATATTTTATTATATTTATAAAATAATAAGATATATTTTATAATCTAAACTTAAATATACGAACAAAAACTACAAACATAATTAAAATAAATACTGATATAAATTAAATCTAAAATGTCTACAAATAAATAATGGCATTTAGGTCGCTGTCTACGGGTAAGGTGCCCAAAAAGCTGGCAACATTACCCCGTTGAATTGGCATACTCACCCTTTGACCGAGGTAAGTGCCAGCTCTTTGGTCACCTGTAACTTCGACGAGGGAACAGCTCCTTTACTGAAGTACGGACGGCCGAACCCCAAGGTCACATCATGGTCTCAACCCCAAACGGAAGGAATATGTGTCTCTCGCCGAGCGATTCATATTTCTTTCTTTGAGGTTTTTCGCCATTTCCGCCGCTGCACCGGCTGCCCTCGAAGTGTTTTGGAGGTGAGAGGGTACCAGAGCATCTGCTCAAGTTGCATAGATATTTACGGCATAGATTACGGTTTATCCAAGCCATTTACACGAAAACCAAAAGATTTTGTTAGGTTTTAGAGGGATGATAACAGACTATCATCGAAACGCTAGTTTCATCAAAAAGTTAAGGAAAATTCATTCTCGCTCTCTATTGTACGCACGATAAACATAGTGACAGTTAGGTAATTTCATATATCGAAACGCTAAAATATCGCTTGACGTGCCTGTTATATTCAAAGTTATTTTTAAAGTCAATAAACATTTCTAATTTCTGATTTACAAAATTTGACAAAATAAATGTTTAAGAACATTTCTAAAACGTATTGCGGACCTATACGTCACTACAAAGCTTTCATCTACGCCTTTTTATACTAAATGGCATTGTATGTATTTTTTTATTTTGTCGCTATGAAACAAGTTATACTAGCTAGCACTGCAAAATGTAGCTTATGTTGTTCCAGATTTAAGGACGAATACAATGACACTAAAATCATCAAAATCGGTCAAGCCGTTTAGGCCATAAGAGGCAATTAAGGAATACACTAATATACATACTTATATATTATACATAAATGCGCCCCAAAGCATTACTCTTTATGGGCAGTCGGGTAAGAAAAAACTGCTGAACTTATTCAGTGTACATTCTTTCACTGATAGATTGCTACTTCATTGCGAAATAGGCGAAATAATAAGCGAAATAGGCAATAGGCATCTATTGCCTATTTCGCTTATTATACAGACAAAAGCAAGTATTTAATAAATAAATCCCAAGAAATAGTTCACCAACAAATGCTCAGAGCATTTCATAAAGGTCTAAACTAAATCAAACGGTAACTAGCACTTAGGAATTAAAAATTTCTTCATTTCCACAACCTTTGTCGGAACGTTTCCTGCAAAAAGAAACCCGCATCTTTCCGCATAGAAAAATAGTTCTCGCGTTCAAAGAACTACCGTCAATTGAAGAGTGCCACTCAGACGTTATGAAGTGTGAGAAGGCTATGAGAAGTTTACACAATCTCTTTCTGCAGACGCGTTCATCATTTTCAAGCATATACTTAGAGCACATAAATATCTATATATGTTTTCAACCCAGCGGAGAATACAAAATGTCATCCCTGTAACTTGCACAATGGTATGAAACTCGTTTGACTCATTTTCATTGTGGTTTTTAAGAGAAGATAATATACCGTTTTCGTGATGCTATGCCCTTCTTTACTTTGATACCATGTCCTATCTATGACATCTATGACATGTCAAATCTATCTATTATATGTTATCTGCGCCAATTTCAGAGAAGGTATCGCTATTTACTGTATTTTTATCAGTTGTTCGCTCTGAGCTGTGCCCTCCCGACCTCCATATCTTCCGAACTCTTTGATTGATTGTGGTTATATTTCAACAGAAATCTTGTATTGGCATTAATTACTTACGTACTATTTATATGAATACCACAGAATTATCTCTATTATCTTTGATGAATACATACAAACGCTGATTTGTTCCCGTAGATTCTGGGACGTTTGCTCGTCAGTTTGCTCGGTTAAAATATAATATGTCCCGCAATGCAATATCATAAAGCAAATATTAGCAACGCTTCACTAATTGCCGACAGTTAGGGAAACGATTTCTATGATTTCATTGGGTTCTGCTTTCGTACACCCGTACTTCCGAGAATGTCCTACATAAATTCTATTGATATATATTAGCTTCACCTTGTCGAAATACTTACAATAACAACCACTACAACTAAGTAAATAAACCGATTGAAATAATTATTTTTGTGTATCCTACACAAAAATAATTATTTTAGTATTTTTTCGACTTTCAAATCAGTCGGTTACAGGCAGTTCATTGTGTTAACAATGATCTGCCTGTATTCTGAGTGAACTGCTTTGTTTAACATCTTATGTCCCAAGTGGATTGAAAACACGAAACGCTCCGTGTTTAAATATGTGCAGTATGCTAAGATGGCACTTCGTGAGCTTCCAGAATTTTTGGATTGCGATACAAACATTTGTAGCTGAGACATACATAAGATACACGTATATAAATATTTCAACAGGGGAGTAAAGGTGAAATGTAGCATTCATCGTTGTGAGTGTCATTTATATGGGAGTGGTGGCAATGTTCTTGGAAGCTGAGCAGCGAAAAATACGATCTTTCTGGTTTCAAGCTCACTGATGCTTTTGTAAATTTTCATTGAAATAATAAAGTATCCAAATATCCAGCGCGCCGTTGTTGGCTGTGCGGAAATTTATATATAATATTTTAAAACCGTTAATTATTGTGCGACTAAAAGTAGCCGTTGTATTAATCCAGGGTATAAGCTACCTCCAAACGCAATACCATCCCATCCGTTCAGCCGTTATGAAGTTGAGTGGGAACAGACACACTAACAAACAAACTTTCTTATTGGTAACGCAAGTGGGATTTATAATTTTAATAATAATTAATGGGATTTACAACAGGAAATCAATAGAATGTAAAAACTTATTTCATATGTCATTTGGGCTCTCGGGTCACGCACACGTAGATAATTAACGAACTACGAAATATTTCTAGACACATTCCTACACTGATATGAAATATAATATCATGTACTATCACCCGCTCCGTCCCAGCTTTCTAAAAGCTTTTTGTCTAACCAAAGATATTTTCCGAGATATTCACATTCGTCCAAGATGTACGATAGTAATGATATTCGTTGTGCATGACTTACCTTAATACATGCAAGATAAAACATAAACGTGATACAAATTTGCAACTTTGTTTCTGACATGGACGTTATTTAATATTATTTAAAATAATAAGAGTAAATCATCATAGGTATTATAAGATCTTTTCACATTATTTAAATTGCGGATATCAGGAGTTTCTGAAGCATTTGTCAATACGGGATCCGCTGCTACTATCACACAGATGGCAAATGAAATCTTGATGGGAATATGTGGGAGGCGCTGACATATCTGCTCTATTATGTCTACGGCCACGTTTTTGGCACATCCATCTAAGTTTAGTTGTACATTTTATAGAGATGGCCATAAAATCTATGGTTTTTCTCCACTGGTCCCAATCTTCTGCAAGGTATTCCCAGTTGGAAAAATCAATGTCAAATCATAATCATATCACGTTTTCCGCTGCCATTGAACCTCAACAATGGACGGCCTACAGGGCCTCTTAATAACTTTTTATCTCACCAATATTTAATATTGCATGCTACAATAATAATTATATGCAATGCATAAAAAAGGTATACAAAAGTTGTTTGGGTTAGCGTATTTTTACAAAGACCATTTCGCAGAACACGTAAGTATGTGGTGAAATGCGAAGAAGCTAGAAGTACTTATTCTATATCAGCCTTTTAAACATCCCACTGCTGGGATATCAGCCTACCCTCGAAGGGTGATTAGGCCATATCCACCACGCTGGCCCAGTGCGTGTTGGCACGCCATTGAATTACTTCTCCGGAAATATGCAGGTTTCCTCACGATGTTTTCCTTCACCGTAAAGCCAGTGGTATATCCGTACGTAAGTTCCAAAGAACTCATTGGTACGGGCCCGCCCGGGTTCGAACCCGCTACCTCACGAATGTAAGGCAAGCGTTCTCCCATTGAGCTACCACGACTTATACATGGGATAAATAAGTTAAGCTAAATTATATTTAGTCATTATTATCTGCTTAAGACTCTGAAAGACTTGGCTCCTTTATTTTCCGTTTCACTGAACCCAGACCCTTTAAGATTGAAAGATAAAAATATATCATTCTTGGATATAATTGAATTTTATTGAAGGAGCAGGGTGTGATAATTTAAGGTCACGATCACCACCGGCCTGAAAATTGACAAGGGGCAGTTATAAATCAAGTTGCTCAGTGAATTGCGAATGGAGTACAAATTCATGACTTGAATTGGAAACTAAATTGGAAGTGGTTGAATGGAAAGTGTATTTTCGAATCGTTGGGATACAATTTGTTGAGCAACAGACTGCACCGGTTAGTATTCGGATGGGCGACCACGAAAGGCATTTGTGAGCCCTATCTTGTTATAGGTAGCACGACCTTATTTTTTGAAAATATAACGCCATTTGGCAGGTCTGCGAGTGGCTTGAAAATTTTTAAACCAGTGTTAGCCACTCAGCATAGTACAGAGGTCCCTGCCGGTTCCACTCAAGATTCCGGAGCTCTCCGACAACTGTCAAGGCAGTAGCTTTTAGGTTTTAGTAGGTTTTAAGAGGTCTCATAAGCCGCTTCCACTCCAACGCAGCAGAGTGCGTGCGGCCCACCGACTGCACATTGCCCATTCTTGATGTGTAAGATACTGTACCATTAATGTAGAATATTATAAAATAGGACCACAAACATCAAAAAATTAATATTCATTCGTCATGCCAACTTTTCCCCTACTTTTATTTCAAGAAGAAGTTTAGTAGAAGTTTTCAACAAAAGCCTTAACTTTATAACGTCTATTATGATGAAAGCAATTTTTGCGAAGCCAATTTGGTAATAAGAAACGACATTCATTTGAATGTACGATAAAATACAGACAGATTGAGAATAAGCCTAACAGAGGCGTAACAATAACGCACACCTATAAGAGATACATCTGTGAATCAGCACTGAAAGGTACGCCAACTGCTTGTGACAATGAAATTAGCTTGTTTATGTGTGCGTCGTTTTGTTGTACAAACTGGAATTACGGAGTCACCAGGAAACTAGTCTACAGTTCCTTCCATATTGGCCCTGTTTCCCTGTGATGAAAACAACTCAGCGTTTGGTTAGACGACGAACGTATTCCAAGATATTATTGTTCATTATAAACAACTTTTCTTAGAAACAAACACAAATCGCGAAATAACCAGCTCGTATTTTGTCGAGAGTTAATGACATACATTATGCTTTTTTTTCCGATTTCTGTGTGATTTCATTTAAAAGTTGCTGATAATGATAACCAAGAATCCACCAAACACTGAGTATACTGACTAATATCCATCCTCATGTTGTACCATTTTTTACCCGACTGGCCAAGAAGGAGGGCAATCTTTTGGGGGTGTATATAAGTATGTATGTTTAGGTGTGGTTTGAACGATTTTGACGAGAGAGGTATCGTTAGATTGTTATTTACGCCCGGAGTGATATAGGATACATTTTGCAGTCAGGTATTATTATAATTTTTATTAATAATATCAAAGAAAATCTACACGAGAAGAACAACAATCTCATACAAAAAAGTGTACCCCCGAAAAATCTGTGTGAAACTAGATGGCGCTCACGTATTTTGTCAGCTAAGGTCTAAAACGCTTTAAAAGTCGATGAAACTATGGATAAGATAGAAATACAGTATTGGTATAATGTTCGCTATTTAAGGCTAAGTTCCAATTAGATTGACGCCAGAAATATGTTTTCAACACCATCTCTTGAGAACCTAGCAAGTTTTGCAAATAAAATATAAATTTTATAATTTAACTGATATTTTTAATGCAAAATATTCATAAAAAGTCGCGTTTTTTCACCGTACCATTACGAATGAGTTAGCTTGGGTTTCTATTTCAAGACAAGCAGAAATTGTGAAGATCATGTCGCAGATTAAAGCACTAGCGACATCTTACGTCCTTATCAGTACTACAATCGTACTAGAGTGCCCTAATATCCTTAGAAAGATGCGTGTTTTTTATTATACTTATAATTTACTAGAATAATTTCTCTATGATAATACTAAGATATTGTCTTTTATGATAATTACTGGTTTATAAAGAGAGGTTCTTTCTCATTTGCGACTACTCGCAAAAGAAATAAGAACACAAAGTCTAATTTAGCAAGCTCTACAGTCTGTCACGATGTTTCCCAATGATGCTGCATAATTAAGGTTGTTAATGGAAATAGTAAGAGGCGAAATATTGTGGTGTACTCTGTGAAAATCACTCGCGACACTTCCCCACAACTGACAGCTGAAATGGATTTCACTGGTGTATAATAAAAGATTTTCGAGTAAAATAACACAATCGTGGTTGCCACATCTATGTTATTGTGTGGTGAGGGAACTAGGCAGTGACGTAGTGTGGCCATGTAATCCAGTCAAGCTACGGGACTTAGTATGGAGGACCCGAACTTGCTGACGTAGAATCAATATTAAATTAAACAGCCTGGAGGTACGTAACATAGAAAAAAAAGCCATAATAAATTATCGTCGCTGAAAATTCACTGCCGCAGCCGTGCTTACGATCGTAATCTGAAATAGACTCTAAGACTCTAACATTAGTAGTTCGCGGCGAAATGAGACCTCGTGACCCCTATATCTTCACAACCCCTAAACCGATATTAGAACTTAAAAATTGTATTGAAATGAACTACTTGCCTACAAAATTTCATGAAGATCGGATCAACGGTTCGCAAGTTTTCATCGGACAAAAATACACACAAACATACATACAAATGCCGATTTGTCCCAGTAAACTCTGAGACCTTCGCTTCCCTCGGTCAATAACGCGAATAGAGACGATATTGCAAAATGTAAAATGTGAGTCTGTTTCGGATACGCTTTTGATGTAATTGTTTTACGTTTTTTTATGAAAGGTTGGTTCTACAATTATGTATAGAAACAAAAACCTGTTATAAATGAGTTCCGGGTCAAACGCTAAATTGACTAGAATTATGTTACTCGTCCTGCCAAAGACGTGAAGGTAGGAATAAGGCGAGGAGAGGCGTGAGTAGAACACTGTGTGGCTGCGTTGCCGCAAATATTCGAGGCAACACGAGGAGCAGCGCGAGGTGCATAGGTTGGCCGCAGGGTAAAACAGTACCTCAAAGTTTCAGGTTCAATAAATGTTTCTAGTCATTATGTTGGATACTTGTTTCGAGTAAGTTTCAACTTGAATATACCTCGAATATCGTCTAGAGACTCAGAAATTTTCGGGTTTTTTTTTTTAATTTTTGTGTATGAATTAGCTCAAATTGCATAAATGTAGAAAAAGTTTGTCAGTCGAAATATAGACCTGGTGAAGTGAAGCAATCTCAGTCTGAAAAGCTGCATGCAACCATCAGGCAGGCTAAGTCTCTTCCTATTTTCCAGAACCTCTTGTATAAACATTATCTTTCTTCGTGTTAATTGGTACGTAAGTATATATATTGTTATTTATAGTATTTATAAAGTGTTATTTTGTGTATTTCTATTGACAATAGAAATACACAAAATAATACTTTATAAATACTAATTGTATGTACGTATATTATATTTATTATATTTATTTATACGTATTATGTAGTATTTTAGTAGATATTTACATGAATTTATGTACACCAACGACCGTATATCTGTTTCAAATTTCTGTCCATACCAAGGTTGCCTGGAAGAAATCGCTTTAGGCGTTAAGGCCGGCCGCATTTTATTATTGTTTAATTTTAATTGTAATTGTCATTTTGGTGTTTAGTAAAGTTATATTGTGTTGTAAAACTGCAAAAACGTTAAGATCTCGGAACATTGTTATGGTTATTTAACGCTTCGGAGCCCGAAAATTAGCGTGTCACGACACTCACTTCACAGCTATTTTACGTGACTATTGTTCCAACCACAATGGCTGATCCAAATAACCCTCTCATGGCCATCTTATCTAATAAGGCAATGCAATTATTGCCATCCTTCATTCATAAACCACCTATTAATAATAGCTATTGTTAGTTACTATATTTGTGTGTTCTTCCCAATTAAAACTTGTGTTAATCTCTTTCTGAATAGGGTGTATAATTTCATACTTACATCCGCATCAGCCGACAGCTACGTTAAAGCAGCTCATTAGTGTCATCCCTAATTATTGAGCCAAATTCTAGTCACGTACTAATTACTCCAGAGGAGAATCGCTAAAAGGTTTTTGTACTGGGTGTTAGGTTAGATAAAAAAAAGTAAAAAAAAAAAAAAAATGCCATAGAAACGTTACATTATTTGGATACAGAGTTTGCGTGCATAAAAATAACTATCGATAGTTACAGTAGATTACATAATCCAAGGCTATCCTGCGGCCTCACACCAGGCTCAAGGCCCGTTTTGTGGGAACCTCGATTAGCGAAAGCATAGTTTAAGAGTTAAAGGTATTATGTGATGTCTTGGAAAAAAAACTCATATCAAAAAATTAAAATTAAGAGAAAAAAATTAAAAGAAAAGAAAAAGATGACGAACATATTCTAGGATATCATTATTAACATCTATAATAAATAAATAAAAAATAAAACTGTTTATTGTATTTCTTATATTTAAAGATTGTGTACTAGGCAATCTTTTTAAATTTCTTAAGATTGACAACATTATCTGTCAATATGCTACTTACTTACATTGAGGACTGTCCGGGCATGAACCTCCCAAAACATTATTTATATTTATCTAATAAGAAATACTTTTTCATTACATTTTTAAATATTAAATAAATATTTGTGGACGTTGTTCACACACAGCGCCATCTAGCCCCAAATAATGCAAGGCTTATACCTACTATGGGAACTAGATAACTGATAGAACACATCGCTTTTTTAAATAGGTACATATATATAGTTCAAAGAAACACCCCGACAAAGAACAAACATGTTATCACACAAACTTTGTCCTGGGTGAGAAACAAACCTACACCATGACCTTACACAGCTCAGAAGCCGGAAATCCTCTCACTAAGCCACAAACAAGGCTTGATATTTAGATACTCTTTATTGTGTTCACAAAAATAATAATAAAACACGTACAGCTATCTTATAAGCTAGTGCCACAGGTGGCGGCCTTATCGCTAAAGCTAGTCAATTAATGTGGGTTTTATTTTCTTGATTTTATAATTAGTCCAATATCCATAGTCAGCATCATCATCTTCAGCCAGAAAACGTCCACTGCTGAAAATAGGCCTCCCCTTAGAGCGCCACACCGACCGACAAAGTGTCACTTGCATCCACCGATCGCTCACGACTTTCATAAAGCCGTAGGTCCACCGAGTGGGAGGCCTGCCTACGCTGCGTCAACCAGTTCGTGGTCGCCAGTCGAGAACCTTTCTTCCCCACCGGTTATCGGTTCTTTGAGTGATGTGGCCTGCCTATTGCCACTTAAGCCTATAAACTCTGAAAGCTATATCGGTGACTTAGGTTCTTCAACGAATATCCTCGTTCCGGATTTTATCGCGTTTTAAGTAACTCCGGGCATAGCTATCTCCATTGCCCGCTGTTCGACTCTAAGTTTCTCCAAAAGACCAGTAGTCAAGGACCACGTTTCAGTTCCATATGTCATCACTGGCAACACACGTTAATTGAAGACCCTTGTATTCAGGCACTGCGGGATTTCGGACAAGAATATATCAAGTAATTTCCCGAACTCTCGCGCGTCTATAATCTATTCATACTAGTAGTTCGCGGCGAACTGAGACCTCGCGATCTCTATATCTTCACAACCACTCGACCGATTCAGCTCATATTCGAACTTAAATTTTTTATTGAAATGAACTACTTGCCTACAAAATTTCATGAAGATCGGATCAACGGTTCGCAAGTTATCATCGGACAAATATACACACAAACATACATACAAATGCCGATTTGTCCCAGTAAACTCTGAGACCTTCGCTTCGGTCGGTCAATAACGGAACCGGTTTTTGTACTCGCGATTTCAGAGTTGCTGGCGTACTTATACCAGCTAAGATTGGGATTGTGCTCAGTCTCACATATGCCGCTAATCCTCATCTGAAACAACAGCAAGATGTTTAATGACTGCTCCGGTGGCTCAGTTGGTAGTGAACCTACGTTCTGTGCTTGGGGGCGTGGGTTCGATTCCCATCTAGGACAAACATTTATGTGATGAATATTTGTGTTTGTTCTATGTCTGGGTGTTAATATATATATAAGTATGTATTTAAAAAATATCTATGTACGTATATCAGTCTCTGGCAGCCATATTACAAGCTTTGCTTAGTTTGGGGTCAGATGACCGTGTGTGCAAAAAATGTCCCAGATATTTATTTAATGTCTGTGCGTTTTAAAATAAAATCATTTTCTCGTTAAGAATTACAAGCATAACAACGGACAGGACTTATACAAAGGTTTTAACTTATAAAGGAAAAACTTGCACGACACCGTGCCACGGCGCAGTCGGTTGTTCATTCTGGCTTCTTTTCTTGTTCGGAGTTAATTTAAAATTCATAAAACAATCAGGAGTTGGTCGGCATCGCTGTAAGCTCAATTATACGCCGAAAATAGAATAATGGTAATTTTATATCGTAAAATAAGTATGATGCTTACATAATACAATACAGTCTTCTACCTCTTTTATGAATCCTCTCCATCCTATGCTTGCCTGGAAGAGATCTCTTTCAGCGTTAAGGCCACCAGTTGTTACACTAGTTTTTAAGCCTGTTTTGAAGTTATGTGTGAACAATAAAGAATTAATCTATCTATCTATCTATCAGTGTAGCGGTATCGGTAAGAAGGTTTTTTTTTAAAGTAGTTCGTTTAGTAACAAATAGTTATAATTGAATTTCATAAGAAACTGCTAAAATTATTTAAATAGGATAGTGACACATTGCTATCAACTTTGTCGGCCCATATTCCGCAAGCGGTACATCTGATAGAAAAACAAAATAGTGTCGAAACCTTAACTTCACTTAAAAGACCTATTCAATGATACCCTAGGGAAGGCCATTTTTTTATATCCTTCCAATACGTGTGCCACTCCATTAATATAAAATTATATTTTTTTTATTCTTTCCAAATGTTTAACTTTTAAAGACCTGTTCAATGACACTCCACATGATGGGGTACAGCGAATTTTGTTCTTTCATCCCCTCTTTAGATGCATGGAAGCTACAGGAAGCTTTTATTATAAAAATAAAACAATTTTTAATTATGGATATGGATAATATATTTTTAGCGCATGACTAGGGGAGGTCCGGGCAAAGTTAACACCTTAACGTTTGATGGGCTATAGGAAGAGAACCAATATACATATAAATAAAAGAAATGTTTTACGAGAATCATAATTTATTAAAGTTTTTAATATAATCAACAAAAATTGCTTAACAGAAGTACTTTAATTGGAATTAATAAAAATATTACAATATGAGCCGCTATTCACTTTGCCCAATGTACCGGGTAAAGTGAATAGGATGATAGGGCAAAGTGAACACAAATACTTAGCATAGTTTTAAACTAATCAGTGCAGATATCACAAAGAAATACGCCTATTCCTTCATAAGCCGTGCATTTCTCGTGACTCCATTGCTTACATTCATCACACTGGATCCAATCATCAACTGGTTTTTTATTTATTTCTATATAGATCTCCCCGCAAAAACAGCATACATAATTTTCATCCTCATTTTCCTTACCATTATTCTTAACTTTATCTTTATTGTTTATATTTTTTTCTTAGTAGCAGTCTTTTTTTTCTCATTTAAATCTTTATTTATATTTTTCATTGCTTTTGCGTTTACTTTTATAAATCTCTCCTTTTGTTCCCGCTTCACTGGCGTGCTTGTTAACACCTCAGATTTTTGAATTTTCCTTTTACGACTACCCACAGGAACGTGTGGCATTGGAAGTGGTCTTATGTCTTTAGGGCTGAAATATGCACCTAAAAAAATAGTTCAAAATTTAATGAAAAATTTCCAATAATCCCTTCATCAACTAGATCATAATGATGATGATGATTATGATATCAGTTTTGCATTCTACACATTGGTTCTTTTCATTTGATACCAAACTTGGGTATATTTGAAACCATTCGATTATTCATCCCCATTTTCACCCCCCATATCTTGTAAACAACTAAACCGATTTTAATAAAACATGTTTAAGAACCACAGCTAGACAATTTTCTTTTATTTAAAATAATAACTGCATTCAAATCGGTCCAATCGTGTAAGAGCTACGGTGCCACAAACATACACACAGACAGACACAGATACAAAAATAACTTTCATCCAAAAAAAAAAACAAATTCATTCGGAAACTAAATTGCCTCAAACTGATACACATGTACGCAAATACACATTACAGTTTTGTAGCACACTCTTTATACACGGGGGTTAAAAATAGGAAGATAAATATCTAAATAAAGGTTGCCTGGAAGAGATCGCTTTAAGCGATAAGGCCGCCAATTGTTACACTAGTTTTAAGTAGATTTTTGTATTATGCATGTAATTTCTGGTTTGAACAATAAAGAGTTATCTATCTATCTATCTAATGTCTTCTAAGTCAACCAGGGCAAAGCGAATACCGTATCCACTTTGCCCGTGATCACTTTGCCTTATACCTAGTTGTTTTATTAAACCCAACCTAAAATCAAAATAGGTAACGACAAATTAGCAAAACTCTCAGAATGTTTACTTGAAAATATGCTATTAGTGGACACAATTGTAAAAAACAATATGGTTAAGTTATAAATGAGTTATTAAAGTATTACTTACATCGAAAAGTCGTAAGAAATCTCCACTATTTGTATTTTTCGATTTTTCTCTCGAACGCGACACGACACTCCGCTAGCTCTGTTTGCATGCGACTGAGGGGGAACGGGGAAGTGTCATGGCGCGAGCCGTGCGTGCAGCGACGTGTTTTTGACGAGAAAACGAGGGTATTCGCTTTGCCTGGGCTATTCGCTTTGCCCGGACCTCCCCTACTCTATAAAGATCTTTCTAAGCGGCTGATAGAAAGAACAAACGACCAAAGGGCTGGTGCTTACCTCGGCCAGAGAATTAGCATTGCTATTCAACGAGGTAACGTCACCAGCCTTTTGGGTACCCTGTCCGTGGATACTGGCCTGGGGCGCTAGTCTCGACTTTTCGATACAGCACTTTGCGACCGAATTCAGTCGCTATGACGCAAAAATTCGACTTTGAACACGAATTGTTAACGAAAAAACACAAACATAGCGTTGAATTTTGCATTTTGCGAAAATTCAACGATATGTTTCCATTTCTTCATTAACAATTCGTGTTCGTTGTCGAATTTTTGCGTTATTTTTGCGTTGGCCCTGACCTCTGTTTTTTATCTATAATTAATTTATAATAATTTTGGTTGTAATTTTAACTCTTAATTTAGTTTAGATTGTATTTAGAATAGTCTTAGTATAAAGTTTTTGGAAACTGGAGATGTATACATATACAATATTTGTGCAAAATTTCATGCATTTATGTTTATAACTTTGGAAGTTATACGGCTGTAAAGGATTCAGACAAACAAGACGAACTTGTAAGGTTTCCTTGTACTAGTACTACGGAAGCCTAAAAAAGAACGATGATTCTCAGTCCGGCTCATTCCTGGTGCAAAGGATGGACATTACTATTTAGCATGGTAATGCTGTCAGCATCATTGACGGCTTTGCATCAACGGAAACAACCATGCGGCTTATTTGAGTAAAATTTGTACATTTTTATTTGCTTTTATGTTGTATATACATTTTACTATGAAAACTGACGTGGTTTTGATACATTTTGTTTTAATAAAACGGGAATACTCACGTTATATTGAGTCGGTTATTCCGACTATAGTTTCGATCACATTCGGTGACCTTTATCAAGGAATGCTCAGCGAGACACGCGCGCGACCTCGTCTTGCCTTGCACTGCGTGCTGCGGCGCGTCGCGCGCGTGACGTCAACGGCTGCACTGCAGGTGCGGGGGCGGGGGCGGGTAGAGTATTGTGCTGCGTCGGCGCACACTGGAGCTCGTCCTCATTGCAGTCCCCAGGCGTGATATCGGGAACACTCCAGCATACAGAGCTCACCACATCAATACATATATACATATATATTATTTGATACTTTAGGTGAATATTATGCCAAATTAGTTTTTTTTTTTTTAAATACTTTCGAATGTACTTCTAGTTGCGTATGAAATCCCGTTGGCTTATTTGAAGAAGTTATTCTATAGAGGTAGAGTTAGATTTGACTAACCATCCATCCGCACGAGTCCGGGGAGAACGACAACGTGTAGTGGCTGAAGTTGTCGAAAGTGGAGGTGTTTCCCGTGGGTCTCCTTCGGGACAGCGACTAAACATCAAGGCTAAGTGCTAAGCACCAAGGCAGGCCACCGAGGAAGTTTAAATGGGTATAATTCCACATAATTCAACTCGCGTGAGAATTCATAATAATATAATTAAAAACGGAGTTAAGCAATTTTTTATTATATTAAATAACACTAATTTCATTTCGAAAATAAATGGCTGGCCTGTTAAAAGTTTATTGTAGCAGCAATAACTCTAAATCACAGATTATTCATAGATACCACTTACGAGATCGTTTTTCCGATAAAAAGTCACAAAGTCGGAGGAAATCGGGTTGCTGAGACCAAGCGTCCTCATTAGCTATCTCTAGGTTACAACTACTCGCGCTTAGAAATGAAGCAATGAGAGTAAAATTGTTATATGTGTATTAAGACCGATGCAGCATTTCGATCATCCTGAGTGAATAATCTAGAGTTGATCTGTGCTATAAATAAACCATAATATTACAGAATAACTTGAAAGTCGATAAAAAGGTACGCTCGGTTGCAGCGCTCATGAATTTTGAAACGCCATAATCGTTGATTCATATTGCGAGGGTACGTGAACGAGATGCCCCGAAGGATTGCAAAGAAACTCATTCCAACGTTATAAGCAATGCGATTGAAATGATTGAATAAATCAAACAATCAAGCTTCAAAGAAGAACGTGATGTTGAGTGTGAATGCGTTATGCGTGAAAAATACTTTATGTATTATTTATAATTATATATGTGTACGAGTTTTATTGTATGAGTAACCCGTTGTCCCAGATGTGCGACTGAAAGAGATAAGTAGCGATGCGATGCGATGCGACTTATTACGACACAATAATGTGTCTGCATCTCGTCACAAACTGATTTACGCGACATGGTAGGCCACGTGTAGATACAATCACTGTTATATGATACTAGTGACCCACCCCGGCTTTGCATGGGTACTAAACTACATAGAATCACACGGTGGAAAAATGTCGCGATTCCCTGAAAATTTCATCAAATTCCGTTTGGAGCCCATAGGGAACATCGCACATCGCTTATTACAGGATGTTAAGGAAAAACTCCCGAAAACGAAGACTGGTGATAGTGCTGATGATTGCTGATACAATACCACAAAAATATAATAACCTGAAATAGTGAAATAAATATCTACTGTTCCATAGAAAAATTTCAATAACACGCGACAAAATGTATGGAACAATTTTTCGCGATTTCATGGGATTTTTGAGCTATTGCGTCAGCAATAACCAGCACTCTCACTATCACCAGTCTTCGTTTTTGGGAGGGTTTCTCTAACAACCTGTATATAGATTTTCGTATCGCTTCGCGTCGCGTCGCTCACGTACGACAATTTGTTGCTATCTGATGCCCGCGATGTTGTTTTTTTTCGAATTTGCGAACTTCGAACACAACATAAGTGCAACAGGCTTGTATAAGGAGTATTATGCAGAGCCCACTAGTTATTCAACCGCCAAGCAATAGAGAGCAAACATTACTGTATTCCGGATCGAAAGGCAATGTTTCCACTGAAACAACTAAGCATAACAATACAAACATGTATCTTCGGGTGACAAGCGCATTGCACTGCTGTGGAGAGTACAGTTCAAAATTCAGGGTGGTACTTAACTATAATGTTATAGGCGAGAGTGTTGCTTACCATCAGGTGAGTGATTTGCTTGTCACTTCATTCAGTAGTGTTTTTTTTTTTAAAAAGCTGCTATAAATTGTTTATTCCTAATCCAATTTATTGTTTCGAACTTTTATAACGATTACATTACAGTCCATTGTACTGTAAAGATAATACTAAATACTTGGTCATTTGAAGTGACTTAAACGGTCAGATCTGAGCGAAACAGATTTCAGGCTGTATCAGAGCTGGTCATTAAGTCTACTGGCACGCAAGAAATTTTAAGTTGCTTTGTGCACAATTTTCCAATAAATCTCTAAGGTATCTTATCACGCACGAACAACGCGAAACGGAATAGGACCCCTATTCTCAAAAGCTGAGATTCAATCTCGTCTCGAAAAAAAATGTCGAACTTCGAGGTTTCTTATTCTGTACTCTTTCAAATTCTGACATTCTTTCGAGATATTCTCGATGACTAGTGTGCGAGATACATCGAGTGGTTGGAGGCAATCGAAGCGAGAGACCAGTCACGCGACGTACTTCGTCTCGAGCGCACGTTGCAAGAGGAATTTACCTTCCTATCGCTTATCAGTTGCTTACGTCGATTAGCGCGGGTGCATTCCCGCTTGTAGGTATGGCTAAGACTAAACACGCAAGTGAGGTGACATTACCTGCGACAGTGGATCTACCGCCATCCGATAAAAATAGTAGTGATGGTGAATTAGATTGTGGACAGCAAAGTGTACGAATGGCAGATTGGAGTGTTGAGATGGATTTAGAAGTGACAAACATTGAGAGAATTAGTGAGAAACGACCGAGACCTAGCGAGAAAAGTGACGAAAGTAGTGAAGATGGATTTATTCCGGTTAATCGCCCTAAAAAGAAAACAATGAGAAAGGAGACTTTATTTCCTTCAGCTGTTAGTACCCAAGGCTTATTACCAGAGAATGAAGATACTTGTTTTGAAGTATGTCTATCATCTGTACAGCCGTTGCCGAAGCAAATGGCACTTGCCAAACTTATGAGGGACGAAAAGATTGAAAATATTACCAAAATAAAATACAGGAGCCCCTACAGGGTGTTCGTACAGTTTCATGAGAAGAAGGATGCAGAAAAATTAATAAATTGTCCGAAAATGTTGCAGTCTGATATTAGAACCCAGTTTACTGATGAAGGCAATTTATCGTATGGTCTAATTAAGGGTGTTGACTTAGAAATGAGCGACGAAGATATTTTGACCACTTTCAGTAGCTCTGTTGACATCATCTCCATAAGAAGGTTGAAGCGTATGACCGTTGAAGGAACATGGGTGGACAGCGAAACTATTCGACTTTGTTTTAAAGACCCTGTCTGCCCTGGATATGCTTACGCGTTTGGCTGCAGGTTTAAAGTGGAACGATATATCTTTCCTGTGACACAGTGTTCGGGCTGTTGGTATTTTGGACATTCCAAGAAGTATTGCCCCCGTAATAGAGTATTCTGTCCAAAATGTGGGAATGAGCACGAAAACTGTGAGACAACTACGTTCAAGTGTCTTAATTGCAAAGGAGCTCATATGGCATTAGACAAAAACTGTCCATTCTTTCTGAAAGAAAAGAAAATACGGGTTATAATGAGCGAGCAAAATATATCATATAAAAAAGCTTTAGATATATATCTTGAAGTAAAGAAAGCTATGAAATATGCTGATATAAACCGAGAATATATTGTGGACTATCCGTCACTAAGCTCAAGAAATTCGACCTCGAATTACAACGTAAATAATAATACAGCTGCGCAACCGACCGGAGCCTCGACCTCTGCATCAGTATGGCCGAGTCTTATCGTAGAAGATTTAGAAGAAGAAGAAAGACCCGCGTCTATTATTATACCTATGAAGAGTCAAAGAAAAAGTAACCAAAAAAATGCCAATAAGAAAAAGATTTATAAAGAAATCGTACAAACAGAGACGGAAGATACAAATACAGTTATGGAAACAGTTAATGAGACCAAAAAAATGGTGGAAGAAAAAGGGAGTAAAAACAAGGAATGGAAGGTAGAATGGAAAAAGATTTTTAATAAAATAAAAGAAATTCTGTTTTCAGGACAGCAGCTGGACAAAAAAATTGCGTTGATAGCGAAATTGATCTTATCTGAAATTAAGTCTTTTGTTTTGAGTATGTTCACAGAATGGGATATGCTAAAAAGGTTTTTTAGCATGCATGATGGATAGTACACCAAACAAGGATTTCGTAATCAATATAATACAGTGGAACGCACAAAGCTTAAAACCTAAATTGACTGCTTTTGAATCATTATTAGCACAAGAAAAAATACATATAGCAATTTTATCGGAAACTTGGCTAGATGATAAGGATATTCTAAAAATCAACGGCTATAATGTGTATAGAAAAGATAGAATTGACTCCTGGGGTGGTGTTGCAGTTATTGTACATAAGTCCATTCGCTCATACGTGTGTCCAATCAACATAGTGAATTCAGGGATAGAAGCCCTACAAGTTAAAATTTTAAACTGTAGATACCTAGAAAATATTACATCTATATACTGCACTCAACCGGTAAAAACCTGCGTAAGTGATTGGGATATGCTGTTCACAGCTGGTTCTAGAAATACCTTGATAGCGGGCGACTTCAACGGGCATCACACTAATTGGTCCTATAAGACTGACGCTAGAGGAACACAATTGTTAGATTCGTCGCTGGAAAATGGGTTTATTGCACTCAATAATGGGGATGCGACTAGAGTTAAATTAGTTAGTGACAGGGTACAAAGATCATCTCCTGATATAACCTTTGCTTCATCTGACATAGCGATAATGTTAAATTGGAAAGTTCTAAACGAAAATTTAAATAGTGATCACTTCATTATTAAATCCACTTTGATATATAAAGATAATTTAAATTTTTCCGGAAACGAAATTTTAAAAAGGCCAATTGGGCGGCTTACAGTGATGAGCTAGTAGACTCATTTTCTAGCGTGGATTACGCTAATTTTGCGAATGTACAAGAATTGTATAACTACCTACAGGAAAAAATTTATAAGTCTGTGGATAAAAATATTCCATTTACAAAATTATGTACAAGCCCTACAACTAAATTTAAACCTAAAGATTATTGGGATTCTTCATTATCCGAAGCAGTGGCACAACGTAGACTAGCCCTTGGGTTGTTTAGAAGGAATCCTACTCCTGGTAATCTCAGAATACTGGAGGAAAAGACCTTGCTTGCACATAATTTAATAAGAAAGGCTAAAACTGACAGTTGGCAGAAATTTTGTAGTAGCATCAATGAAACGACTTCAGTATCTGAGATGTGGAGAAAAATGCGTTGGTACAAGGGATATAGGCAACCTAAACATTACCCTTCTGAATCCAAACAAAAAGAATTGTTATGTAGTCTAGCGCCGGCTTCTGTTTTAAATAATAAACCCGAGGTCACATCTAAGAACGATTTGTTACAATTACCTTTTACATTACAAGAACTCGAAAATTGCTTGAAGAAAAAAGACACTGCTCCGGGCAATGATGAAATCACTTACTCCATGTTGTACCACTTGCCACAGGTAGGTAAAGAATATCTGATCTATCTTTATAACACTATTTACATCTCTGGTACGATACCACACCAATGGCGGACAATACTAATAGTTCCTATACCTAAAATAAGCAATAATAATAACAATAATGAAGAGCCAAAGATTCGCCCAATATCACTGATTTCGTGTATATGTAAAACGTTTCATAACATGATAGGAAAGAGGCTTGAGTGGTATATAGAAAGAAATAGAATATTGCCGTCCTATGCAACTGGTTTTAGGAGAGGACAATCCTGCTTAGACTCTTTGACTAGATTGGTAGCTAGCATACAAATAGGATTCTCGCTTGACCAACCAACAGCTGCTTGCTTTCTTGATGTTGAGAATGCTTACAACAACGTTTTAATTGAACAAGTTGTCAGTGTACTTGATGAACTTAATGCAGGCACCTACATCTGTAATTACATTTGGGAATTCTTAAGCTCAAGGTGCCTTCAAATAAAAGCTGAAGGTAGTGGTTCAGTTTATAGTAGATGGACAAACAAAGGTCTTGCACAAGGTGATCCCCTAGCTCCGATGCTCTTCAACATAGTAACACATAAGCTATGTAGTGAGATAGCCAATGCAATATCCATAGCGCAATACGCTGATGACTTTGTTTTCTACATAAGTAGTAAAAATTTGAACTATTGTGAATTTCATCTACAAAATGCACTCTACTCTATGATAAGTAAGCTAAACGATATTGGATTGGAGCTTTCAGATGGCAAATCCAAATTAATTCTGTTTAGTAGGGGGCGTAAATGGAATACTATGCAGCTTAAGATCAATAATAAAACTATAAAGTCAGTAACTGACGTGAAATATTTAGGAATATGGCTTGACCAGTCTCTACGATGGAACAAACATATTAATGAATTGTCTGAAAAAACGAACAGGTATTTAAATTTGTTTAAAGTACTTTCAGGCTCCTCATGGGGCATTCACCCAAAATATTTACGAACATTGTATATTTCGTTAATAAGAAGTAGGTTAGACTATGGCTGCTTCTTATATGACAGCAGTGCAAAAGTACATCTGTATAAACTAGATAAAATACATAATCAGGCATTGAGAATAATAGGCGGGTTTATCAAAAGTACTCCCATTCATGTAATGGAAAGTGAATTATGCATAGTACCTTTATATCTCAGACGTTTGTATCTTTCATATAAATTTTGTTTAAAAAGCCTTGCTAATACTAATAATCAAAATATTAAAATTATTACTGAACTGCAGGAGCGGATCAATTTACCATACTGGCGAAAGAAAAAAAAACCATTGATAGTTTCTGCATTCAGTGACTGTAAAGACCTTGATGTACATGCTTCTGATCCTCTGGAAATGTTTTCATTGCCTATTTGGGTTACTTACATAAAATTAAACGGGATAATAAAATGCAATTTAGAATGCGTTACTGGCTCTAAAATAAGTCATGAGATTACTTCACTAAAATTTGAGATTATTAAGGAAATAAATAATAAATACTTGGGTTATACAAGGTACTTCACGGATGGATCAAAGAATGCAAATGGTCTCGGAGCGGCCTACTGTAACCTTAGAAATAATAATTTAGCCATGTATAAAGCAACTTCTGATCTATCTATTATGACGATGGAGCTCATTGCAATATCAAAAGCTCTCGACCATATTGCTAATTCGAGTCATCGGTTTATCTTAATATTGACAGACAGCAAAAGTGCTCTGCAACATTTGACTCGATGCGCTTCTGGTGTCAGAGGTATTTCTGTAGCGTACGATATTTTGCACAAGATTGGCAATCTTGTTGAGAATGAAATAGAACTGAAGTTGCAGTGGGTTCCATCACACACAGGTATTAGAGGTAATGAGGAGGCTGACAGATTAGCTAAGCTAGCAGTGACTGAAGGAATTGAAGTTTTCACAAAACCAAATTATACAGAAGTACTATACAGATATAAGAAAAAGTGTCAGTCTAAATATAAAGAATATTTTGACGAACGAAGTAAACAAAAAGGCATCTGGTATAAAATAATTCAATGCCAGCCTCCTCCAATACCATGGTTTGTTGCATGTAAGATGAGTAGGCAAATGATTGTTCTAGCGCATAGAATACGATCTGGACACTTTCCATCAAAAAGTTTCGGTTTCCTAATGAAAAAAGAAGAGTCACCGGATTGCGAACTTTGTGGAGCAGTAGAAGACACGTATCACCTACTGATGGAATGTGTCCGGAACAAAACTGAAAGGGACTCATTGATGCTAAACCTACATTTGAACCGCTATGATATGGGTGTGTTCACGCATATATTAGCGGAACCGACGGCTGATGCCGCGATTCTAGTTTATGAGATGTTTAAGCATCAATTATCAACTTCATCTTAGGGGTGTTGGCGGCCCGGCATGGCCTCGTCGCGACCGCGCGGTGGCGGGCTCCAGCCGCTCGATCACCGTCCGATCGCGCCGGTGATTGCGCGCCAGCTGGTTGCCTGCGCCACCGCGTGCTGGCGGCGAGGTTTATGTAACGACTTTATATTTCCTGTTTGATGTGTGTACAGTTTAAGTTACGATGGGACTGACATGCCAATGTTGGCCAAAGTCCCAAAATAAAAAGAGAATAAAAAAAAATAAAAAAAAAAAAGAAGCGAGAGACAGTCGAGATTGGAATCTCGAAATCGACATCATTTTCTCATATCTTCGAATCCCTATTACGTACTTATTTAAAAATCCATACATTGCGCAATGCAGTCAAATAAAAATGAATTCCTAGGTCAATTAGTCAAGCGAATGTTCAACAATCCAGAAGTACGGTTTCACTCCAATTAAGGAAGTTTTACCGATATACTCTTGGATTCGTTAAGCATTCGTTGCCTTGCCCAATTTGAGTAGAGTGTAAAGTTAACAAAACACACAGACAAACTTGAATCAAATTAATATTGCCCTTATCAAGGATAATGTTTTGGACTTTACTAAATATACTAGTAGTTCTGCGAACAGTAGACGTTGCGAGCATAAACTTTCTTGCATAATCTCATTTTATTCTCACGACCATATCTTGATAGCCTCTTGACTGATTCTACTGATATTTAAAATTATATAGATAATTTAGAATTGACTAGCGATTGTGGAACGCTATAGAAGAAAACTAACTCTCGGCCGGGACTTGCACCTGGGACTTTCTGCTTATGAAGTAGATGCGCTATCAACTAAGCCGTGACGGTCATCAGAATTGTCATTATACTTATGAACATTACATTTTTGTTATGTTATTTTTGATTACAATTAATTAAATGAAATTAATCACGTTTCCGACCAATCAATCAAATTGTGGCTTGTTCCGTCGTCATCCCAATAGATCTCATTCCATGACGTCATTTTATTAAATCGACCCACCTTCTATTATTGACTCGCCTCCCACCATTTGTCAAAAATACTTTTAACTGTTTATTTCTTTCAGATTTAATAATAATAATAATAATTTTATTTCAAGTAACACAGACTCATACAAAATCACAAAATAATAATATTAGTAGTCAGTTACATTATCACACATTATATTAATAAAATTTATTAACAATTTAAATTAAAACCAAAATGTCAAATAAATTTATTATGTCAAAGTACCCTTACATTGATTAATGCAGATTCAATTTAATTTAGGTAATTTAGAATTATTGTCTTCTTTCTAGTGTTTAAGTGAAGTCACATCTATTAAAATACCCGTAGATAAAATTTAAGAATCATTTTAGTATAGGTTTATATATGATTATTAGCACTCTAATGAAATACTTTACTGAAATACTCTTTGAAATTGTTATTATTAACACCAAACCGCATAAGAAATGTGAAGAGTTAACATCCTTATCCTAATCCTGACTTCTTATAATAATAATAATAATAATAATAATTTATTTCTTTAACTGAGTTACAGTAACATATAAAGTAGGTAGGAGTCCTCTTGCAGACATATAATGCCTGTGCCAGAAGACCCCGCTTCTTAACTATAAATGCCAAAGTAACTATGTCTCTCTATCTATCTGTCTCTGTGTCTCACGGTCTCACTGTCTCTCTGTCTCTCTGTCTCTCTGTCTGGGTGTTTGTCGCGTTATCATGGCTAAACGACTGGATGGATCGACGTGCTTTTTTGCATATATATAGCTTAAGGATCGGAGATGGACATAGACTACTTTTCTTCCTTTTTTTTTGTAGGTCCACACGAACGAAGTCGCGGGTTCATCATGAATATGAAATCAAAGAAGAAATATAAAAGCACAACCATAAAGTTATGTTTGTTTTCAGTAAAATTCTACCCTTTGATCCCAGACAGAGCAGCAAAATTCCGGCTTTACACGCACCCCCGAATTCTTGTCATAAAGAGCCGTGTCCTTTCAGATCGCAAAATACGTAAAAGCTACGTTTCACCAATCTCAAAAATGCTGTTGCTGCAATAAATTACTAGCTTCAGCCTGCGACTCCCAAAATGCTGCTTTTTTTTTTGGTACGAATAATGTAAAGGAATTATTGCTTATACAATAAGACGTCGTTTAAAAATGGCTTGTAATTTCGCTGCTTGAACCATGTAGGCCTTTGTTTCCTAATTTTCTAAATGGCTGATAGAGAGAACAAACAACCAAAGGGCTGGTTATTGCCTCGGCCAGTTATTTAACATTGCTATTGAAGGAGGTAACGTCACCAGCCTTTTGGATACCCTGCCTGCGGATTCGCTTTCATTTGACTACGCGAAGCAAGAGGAGGGTTATTATTCTGACCGGTATGTATGTATGTTCGTTTGTTTCCTCATAACTTCTAAGCGTCTTATTATAATTTGGCAAATGAGGTATCGTTGGAAGCGTCTTAATTGTCCACTAGTTATAGGCGGAGCGCCCTCTAGAGGATATAAACTCATGAAAAAAATTATAATAATATGATGCTTGGCTTAATTAGCACGTTTAATATACTACATATTATTAGAGGTCTTTTGACAAACAGTAAAGAAATGATTTTGCAAGCAATAATGCATGACATAAGGACGTAGTCGGGTTTCAGTTTTTTAAATTGTATTTATATGCAAATAGTTTATAATTATTTCAATTTTGTTTTTTGTTTTGGTGTCCAATAAACGATCTGTAGTTTCTGGCAACGTGCTCAAAATACTAGCAACTGTGCCTAGCTGGATAGTATAGCTAAATTTCTGTAAAATGTACAAATTTTTATAGTTTTATTTTCTTTTGTTATGTTAAGGTAGTTGTTTTATTTTTTCTTGTTATATGTTTTATAACTTTTTCTGAATCAATATTTAAGTATTTTTATAGTAATATGTAACTAATGTATGTTTTGGGACAGTTCAATGTAATTTTGGCTTACTTACAGCATAGTAGCCGTTGATATACAGACAACCTATAAGATCTGTATGTTATAATCATATCAGTAATAGAACTTCCCGCTCCAGTGAATATTAACGCCGGACTGATTCATATCGCTTAAATCTGAGATTAAGTTGAGTGAGAACAAATATTTCGCTGAATTTTTCGCTTCATTTCGGCGTAGATTTACATTTCCTTGCGCAAGCACTTACTCGCATTGTGAATTTTCAATTACTTACTCGCCGTTTTATTTACGCTTTTTGCGAAATTGATATTCGCCTCAAAGGGGGATCTTGGAAATTTGCGGTTTAATGAGTTAAAATATTATTTTCTTATTCAGTTTGCTTGTGAGGAAAAATAATTTTTTTTTTGAGGTTTACTTGTAAAACACAATTAATCAAATGAAAAACTGTATTTTTATTGACCGAGCGAAGCGAAGGTCTCAGAGTTTACTGGGACAAATCGGCATTTGTATGTATATTTGTGTGTATTTTTGTCCGATGATAACTTGCGAACCGTTGATCCGATCTTCATGATATTTTTGTAGGCAAGTAGTTCATTTCAATACAATTTTTAATTTCGAATATGAGCTGGATCGGTCCAGGGGTTGTGAAGATATAGGGATAGCGAGGTCTCATGTCGGCGCGCACTACTAGTACTTATTAATACAATTTATTGAACGAGCGATGCAAAAGTCTTAAGACAAGCCGGTGTTTGAGACCCATTGACGAAAATTTAGCATTGTAGGCACGTAGTTCATTTCAATACAAAAGTTTCAGGTTTGAATATGAGAATAATCGGTCCAGGGGTTGTAAAGAACTAGGGGTCGGCGTTTGTGTGTGTCACAGATAACACCTAGATTTCGTAATCAGGACGACCAAAACTCACCACGCATCTGTCTAAATGCACATATAAAAACATTATTTCATTGATTCATTTCTAAACGCGAGTAGGTGTAACAATGAGATGGCCAATGAGAATGCTTGCTCGCAGTTCCAACCACAACCCTCGGTTTCCGCAAACTTTGTTGACTTATTTTCGGAATAAGCACCTCGTAATGCGTATTTAGTGGTAGGTATTTAGTGTGATCTGTGGTGTGTGTATATTTGTCCGTATATTTTAATATGGTTTTTATTCTTTTTCTTTTTACCCTATTGTTGGGGTGTATGTAAGTATGTGAGTCTGTAAGTATGTTTGTGTGTTCCAATATTACCTCCTGTGGCTCCTGTATTAAGCCATGGTAGTAGGTATATTAAATTAAACTTGCAAAGAAAAACATTTTCCGATCTCTCTTTGGTATCGGAAAATCTCACCTGTTCAATTTATTTCTATTTCGTGGACACAAACGGCTTAGGTTATTTCTTTTTTTTTCCATCAGCTATTATAGGCAGTTTTATGATGACGCAAGATGTACGACGGAAGAAATATCTATCACAGGTGCTACCGCATTGGATATTATGTTTCATATAAACTCGGTGCTCGTGGTTACAACTCAGAGCAGAGCCATAGCTTCATTCTAGATTTATTTGTGCTGCGGCCCCATACACGACGAGTGGCAAGGAAAAAGGGCCAGTAGTACCTAGTGTAGGCAACGTTACTAGTTCTGCCGCCGGTCTTGCTCCTCGCCTTGCCCGCTGTTCCCGATTTTGTCGGTTTTTTGAGCACGACACAAATGATCTGCGAGATAGATCGAGTCACAGCGATGCCAAACCCAAAGACGTAAAAGGGACGGATAGCGCGAGGAGAAGCGTGGGTAGCGCGCGGCTGCGTCGCGAATATTCACGTCAACGCGAGGAGCAGCGCAAGGAGCATAGTGTGGCTGAAGGGTTCAACAATTTTATTAATATTATATTACACTGTGTGAATTTCCAAATAGTTAAAAAACAATTATGAAACAAGTTAACAAGTTTAGTTAGTTATAAGTTAAGTTAGTTACGTGTGCTTATCATAGCATTACAAAATAAATATTTGTTTGTTTTTATAATTTTAAATTTGACGGAGATCGAAACGAGCGTGTTTATTACTTGAAACCAAAAACTGCCATTATGGACATTTAAAAAAAATGGAAATTAAATTCATTTATTTTAGGTTAAATGCTAAAATTTACAGAAAAAATATATCAATGCAATGCTATGATAGTTTTCACAACGGTTTTCATGGTTTATTCACAAATTCACGCTCAGTAATTTTATAATATTTATATATTATATATATATATTATATTATATTATTTATATATTATATTTATATATTTTATAATTTTATATTTTTTTTTTTTTTTAGGTCAAACGTAGTTCTGTACTTTTGAAACCTATAAATCAGAAATATTTATTGACTACAAATAACATTAACTCTTACTCCAGAAATCCCCTTAGCATCACATTTGAGATGCGGAAAGTCACTATTATAAAAAATACAGTTAAATTAAATTAAGCAAACTTAAGTTACTATTTTTTTTTTTAATTCAATGATCTCATGACAAGTAGATCATGATATTATGGTATGTTATTATGGTAGCTTAGCATACGTACTTCCCAACTTTTTTATGCATTACAATTTCTGGGGAAATAAAGCAAGTAAATATACTTGTTCAACTGCATTAAATATTTTCAAAGGTATAGAAACACCCGAACTTTATAAAGGTGGATTGCATAACTCAGCAAAACAATGTTAATTAATAAGGATTAAAAAAAAAATACAAGATTGCCTGTTTTTTTTTTTTGTGTAACTCAGTGACGAGGCTGTGATGGTAAGCTTCTTGCTTGGTTATAGCAGTTCAGTGTCACCCAGAATTTTTAAATATATTTCAAAATCAAGCGCCTTCTGATAGTATACCCAGTAATTTTACTAGAATTATTTATCTCCGGAACACAAAACTTTTGCGTATCTACTAGTGCTTTGTTGAAAAACTGGCAATCAGAAGAATAGTATTATTTTACAGGTATGTTTGTACTTAAATAATACGTGGTGGAACGTTAATGGTGGACGATCGTGTTATTATTAATGTTGCTACGATTATTAAGCTTAGGTACGGTATACACTTTCAAGCTACTGCGATCGTCACAGGGGTCCCAGAGCGGGCACTGTGAAATATGGCCCGATAAATTACTACATTATCTTGGACATGAGCGATTCTGCTCCAACCGTTTTCAAACACTTCATTAAGTCCCCGCTGAACTGAAATACTTCGATACGAGAATATTGAGAGTTAAACTTTATAATAAATAATATATAGGCAAATAAGGAAAGGGTATTTATTCATGCTAAGCCGAAAATGGCACATAGTACTTAATCAAGATTGTGAAAAAAATTAATTATGAGACCAAGCCCGAAATCGCGAAAAGAAAACAGCTGTTCCATACATTTTATCGAGTGTCATTGAATTTTTTCTATGGAACAGCACATTTTTTTCTCGTTGGTATCATACTAAAGTTGTTCACAGTGATGAGTACTACGAGACCCTTTAGATTCAGCATACCATTTCCTTATAAGCCTGTATAGTTCATCTGTTATGATAGATAATTAAAAAAACAATAAACAGTACAAAAAGGAAGAAAATATAAAAAAACACAATAGTAAATAGCAGATTGTGTATAAGACAAGGAAGCAAAATAATATTTTGAGCTGAGGGCGCTGTTTTGAATCCAGAATGTAGCGAAGGATTTAGTGAGAGATTCTAACGTAGAATCCTGAGCGAAGTGAGTGACTCAAAGTACGTTGATGGCAAAAAAAAAGAGGCAAAAATAATTTTGCGATCGAGTGATACTACTACTATACTACTAACATAACCTAACCTAGACTATTTGAGGACGATTGGGTTCAAATTTCACGTCTCTATCATATGCGGTTTGGTCTGTGCGTTGATTCCGGGCGAAAACTGGAACTAATATTAAATAATGCGAAAAGTTTGATGTGAAACTACAGTAGCCTTGGATGCGAAATTACTTTGCATTTACTCTAACAATAATCTATACAAATCTCTTTGGTTGAGGATGTCGTGGAATATTATAAGAAATATGTATAATTGTATATTCCAATTTCAAAACTCTTCTATTCGCACTTATTCATAGAACAAACATTTATTTCATAGAACCCTACTTTTAAAATACCTATATTGCTCTCGCTTGCAACCCAGCATGTACCATAATTATGGCAACCCTACTAAGCTACTACTCTTCTAACCCTTACTGTGAGGGAGGCCTTCGTTCAGCAGTTATGATGATGATTTCACGAAATGCATCAAAACTGTATGTTGGGAGTAAAATCGCATGTCACCAATAGTTAATTAATAATTAGGTATTCAAATGGTATTTTTTAAGTAAAATAATAGTGATAAATGAACACGCAAACACATTGTTTCCATTTATAGATAGGTGGATAATCTTTAGACCTTTAATGGCCTCTGTGTAATGTAAAGGTAGTTGTAGTTTGTATGTATTTTGACTAGTAATAGAGGTACTTGCCCGATTTAAAAAAAAGGTGAATGACTATGTTTAATAGCTTTTGCATTTAAATGAACTCTACGAATCCGTTTGCGCTGCGGTAATTATGAAGGAGGGTTCTATGGTATTACGGGGTATTATTTTTTGGTATTATTCTAGGGTATTATGGGTTCACGTCCATTCTTAAGAGCAAGAAACTGATTTTAGTTCTATCTCGCTCGAATATTCAATATATTTAAGCGGCTATTTGGAGAAAAATATAGCACTATACACTTTCTCGCGCAGATGAAAAGAGATGGCTTTGGCGCGAGGTAGTAAAAAATCTGATAATTGCTAATTACAACTAAACCAGGCAATTCAAAAAATTAATTTAAAAAAAATTAAAAATTAATTAAAATTCAATTTTCAAAATTATATTCGATGCTATCCTAGATACCTATTATTATTAGCTCACTTTTAGTGTAATAATCACTTGAATATACACGCCAGCGAAGCGAAGCGTTCCAAGCGCTAGCGAAAAATGTGTGTAAATCGATGTCTTTCGATTAATTTTTTTTATCGAAACAATGTCACGTAATCATTTTCTTAGTACAAATAGGATTTTTAATCTACATAATTATTGAGGTGCTCTGAATAGAAAAAACACACTTTTTCACAACAAACACTTCACTCACTTCACTGTCACTTTTTTTTTTGAACAATGTTTCTTCAACATTTTCCCTAGTCTTTAACAGATTCCCATGTTGGATCATACAAGTTGTTATTAGATGTAAGTATTCTCTATTGCTCATTTACTATACAACGTGTCTCAGAAAGGTTTGCAAATGTTTTTTTTAATGTTCCATACATTTTGTTGAGTTTTTTTTTTTTGTAACTGCTACGTTTTTTTCGCTGTTTCATGGTTGGTCCAATATAAAAAGTTTTTTATAATGATGAGTACATATAGACCTTAAAAAAGGGTTGCACCTTTCTGAGGAACGTTGTATAATAACTTTACTGAGCAATACAGAATACTTACATCTGATGACAACTTGCATGATCCAACATGAGAATTAGTCAAAGACTAAGGAAAATGGTGCAAATACATTCCTCAATATTTTATTATCCTTATATTATTAATTTAAAATTAAATTCGTTTATTGAGATTAGAAACGATCTAGCCACTAACATCCATCTTACAATCAAAAAATATACAATATAAAATTCTTAATTAAATTATTCATTCAATGTCAAAGTTATACAAATCACAAGAAATGAAAAAAAAAAAAAAATCGGTACGAAAATCATTGATACAATAATTAAATATCAATAAAATTATGCACTATATAAATTCAAATCAAAGTCATCGCTGGGATCTGTCAAGTTATCGGGCCCTTTCCCATTATTGTCAGGCCTAATTTGAAAAAATGTGTAAACACCTTTAGTAAATATTATAGCAAGCATTACAAAAATATTATTCACGCTAAACAATGGAACCGCAACATTACCGCAAAATATCTATTTTACTAAGAAACGGGTCATATTTGCAAACAGCTGATTCACGAGAAAGGAGAGTCATAGAGATAACATGTCATAACCTCTGGTTAAAGTTAGTATTTAAAGTTGTGTCTGGTAAACAACGTTGCTAGTATCGTTTTGAAATTATTAGATTGCAGTCTTCAATGTGAGTATCTATATTTTCTATTTTTATTTAACGGCACATCAATGGAACAGATAGACTACGCATCATAGAGGAATAATAGTGATAATAGGAATAATAATAATAATTCCAACGAAAACGAGAAGTTCTGGTACAAAATAATTTAACACATGAAACAATTCAAAATATATCTAACTAGTGAAAATTATATATATATTTTTTTTTGGTCGACAAAAAATATATATTTCTTAATTATCTTCACATCAATTGAGTTGTCTCAAAAGAGTAACGCTTAAACTATTGTAGTCATAATAAGAAAGCCCAATGCACTAATACGTTTTAACATCTTCAGTGATAAAAAGTTTTATTTAATGAAATTATTGTAAACAGATTTTTTTATTATTCGATTTGATGAAGAGACGAACAAGTTGCTCGCCGGATGGTGATCAGTTAAAAGTTTCCGTTTTAAATTTATTAAATAATTATGACAAGGTATCAAAATATAATATACCGCCAAAGTTGCTCACGTGGTTCTAGTGTGATGTGATAATTATTATAAATTAAATTATTAAATTTCCATTTTCATTTGTCTGCTAGCACATTTCATATGGTTGAAGATGGAAAAACTCAGAATGAATTTCCAATAACTTAAAAACCATATTTATAGCTGTTTATATTAAAATCACTTTTTTTTTTTTGATTTCTGTAAATTTGAGAGATATTTTTGGTTACAAAAAATAAAATCGTTTGTTTCTAATTTAAAGATGTCAAGACAGCAATTCCTCATTTGTATTAGTATAATAAATAGTTATAACGTGGTTTTCTCATAAGCCAGAGGATGTCTAATGCTAAACATAGGCCTCCCCTTCAATGTACCCTTTAATGTATCACATGTACCGCGATAGAGAACAAAGTGCGTGTAATAAAGATAATATAGAGGCGACACAGAACTACATGGCGATGTCTTATTTAATTCTGGCTACTGTACAACACTTCACTCAGTAATCATCAGACGCTCGCTGTGCTATCACGCGTTGTGTTGTATTATTCGCATGAACTTCGACACACTCTGGGCATATTTATTGGAATTAGTTTTGTTTTCTAGAGAATGAGTCATAGCCAGTTGTGGTAGTCATCATTAGCCGGAAAAAGTCCAACCGACAACTTGCCATTTGCATTCATTGATCATGTTGTGGTAGTAGTCACAGTTAATTGGAACATCGCAATGTAGTGCAGAGTCTACGTATTTAGTACAAAATATTTTTCTGGATAGACTTTAATCCCAATTTATATTAATCATGCCAATCTGTTGGTTTCAGATGAAGTGTTTCATATTCTTAGCTTCGTTTGCTTTGGCAACCGCTAGAGTAATCAACCAAAATGACTGTGGAACCGTTGTTAACGGCATAGACCATGAAAAGGAAACTCTAAAGGAATATCTCGATAAGCCATACCAGCTGTCAATGGACTACAATAACAACGTGCTATACTTCAGCTACTCAAAAGCTGGTCATGATCCGTTTGCTTTGGCTTATATAAACCTAAAAACCAATGAGTTTGGCTCAATTACTGGAGTGCCTGGTGGCTTTGCTAGCGCTGTCGATGACAAGTCTCATTCTGTTTACTTCGGGGGACGTAACGGAATATATAAGTTAGACCCTGAAACAATGAGAGCAACCAATGAAGGCGTCACTAATAAAGATATTTGGCAAATGTTCTCTAAAGATGGAATTTATTTCACATCTTATCCGGATGAACAAGCTTATGTGTACAAAAACGATAAAGTCAGCAAGGTGACTGAAATTGGCAACACGAGAGCTATGCTATTGGGGGTTGATAAAAATGACAATATACTCTTCTCTAATAGCTCTGGACTGTTTTACTACACTAAAAATGATGGAATAACTATTCATATTGGAGATCACACATTAAATGGCATTACGACTGATATCAACGGTAACATATTCTTCTCTACTCCTTCTGGAATATTCTTTTTTAACCATGAAACAAAGGAGGCGAAGCGACTAGCAACGATCAACAACATTTATGGAATGGCTGTTGAAAGTGATGGTAGCTTTATTTATGCCTCAGAAAACAGCATCATCAGACTCAAGTCTAATGGGAAAGAATGTATTACCGAGCTTGAAGTGAAAAGTTACAGCTAAGATGGCACAAATCCATTTGATGCTAGTGCACAAGGGATTTAATATAATTGAATGTTTTTTATTAAGAATTATTAAACAGACGAATTAAACAGGTTTATAGTTTACTCAATTGAATTTTTGGTTTATTTCCAAAACAAAAGTGTTCCGTGTTGCATAAATTTATTATTTTTTTGTTTGGAATTGGTAAATTAAGTAGGTTTGCCCCATTGTTGCTGCTCCGAAATTAATTAAATTTTGACTATTGGGAGACCTACCTACGCTGTGGCTTCCAGTTCTTGGTTGCCACTCAAATACCTTTCTTCCCCATCGGTTTTATCAGTTCTTCGAGCGATGTGGCCTGCCCATTGCCACTTCAACTTGCAAATCCTGGAAGCTATGTCGGTGACGTTGGTTTCCGTGAATGTCCACATTCCAGATTTTATCGCACAAATATATATAACATAGATGTCTTCACTGCCCTTTGTGTGACTTTAAGATTTACCAAAACGCCAGCAGCCAATATAGGTACCACTTTGTCAAAATGTTAAAGGTAAAATAATCATTACTTAAGTCGTCCTTTAGGGAGACATTGATTATGTGTTTGAGATTTTATCTCATAACAGAGTTTGTTTTGTTGACAGTAATTTCACCTCTGTGACAGTAGCGATAAATAATAATAAATTGTATGAGTATAAAGGCCACTTAGATTATTGTGTTATCAATCAGCATAACTAAGACAAGAGTTTATTTTTGTTAACGTTTGATTGCTTACAAACTTAAGTCGCGGTCTGACCACAAAAAAAAGTAGTACTTTTAGCGCCTAGTTTGAAGTGATGAGATTAGATATTCGGGTCCAAAAAATACTGCAGATAGAAAATAAGTTGAAATGCGTTTAACCGAATACAATTTCGAAGATCTGTCTAAATCACAATATAAAACACCGTAAAATTACTCCCTGAAAAATAATCAGGCTAGTTATTTATGCGCCGAACCATCTATTTTTTTTATTGATTTGTATATTTCGGAGGATTGACAAAAAAGCAGTGAAAAAATACAATTTCCCGGTTTCTCATCAAGTATGTGTGATATGTGATTTCCTACTTTAAACCAAGAGCTTTGAGTGTGTGCAAAACTCATTTCAAATCGTGATCAGTCAGCGTCTTAATACTTAGTTAATTCTAAAAGTATCTACTTGGTACTTCATTTTATACAATTCTGATTGGCGAGATGAGCAAGTCTCTTGCCAATGCCTTGCTCTTAGCAGTTCGTAAGTAGACCCCGAATTATCAAACCGATGCGTGGCGATACCGCACTGCATTCGTAACCGGAGATATTAGCTGACAAAGCTAAATCTGACATGTAATTGACCGAGCGAAGCGAAGGTCTCAGATTTGTATGTACAAACATACATACAAATCGGAATTTGTATGTATGTTTGTATGTTTGTGTGTATATTTGTCCGATGATAACTTGCGAACCGTTGATCCGATCTTCATGAAATTTTGTAAGCAAGTAGTTCATTTCAATACAATTTTTAAGTTCGAATATGAGCTGAATCGGTTCAGGGGTTGTGAAGATATAGGGGTCGTGAGGTTTCAGTTCGGCGCGAACTACTAGTTTTAATAATTTAACAGTATTTTAATACCCCTAGCTGACGCGCGGATATGGGCCAGCGAGAGAAAACAAGAGGTAAACATTTTTCTCTCTCGTTCTTTCTCGACGGTGAATCAGATAGTCCTTATGTCCAACGGTGGAAATCCACAAGTGAGCCAGAATAGGTAAACTTACATGTCGTAAGCGATTCACAATGCATAATTAACTGTACAGAAATATTATACTACTATTTGTTACCCGCGACTTCGTTCGTGTGGACATAAAACAAGTATCATATGTCCGTCTTTGTGGTAGACATCAACTCCTTCTCAAATGTTATCAAAATCCGTTCAGCCAACAAACATCCAGACAGAGAGACAAAGAGTTCCTTAGATTAATTTTCGTGCATTTTTTGAAGTTTTGTATGGACCGACAGTAATAATGTAGGGAGCTCTGAATCGCGAAAGCGAAGTTTTTACCTTGAGAAGAACGTATTCATTTTCATACCTCGAAGTTTTATTGGTCCTCATACGACTGCGGCTATATTCCTCATAATTATAATAATAGTTATAATTACTACCACGAAAAAAAAAAAATACTAACACTTCACTAAGAAAACATGAATGGCCTAAAATTAACTCGAGAGCTCTACCGATAGACATAACTGGACGTGGAAATCGTATTGGCTATCCCGTTGGCTCAGTTGGTAGTGAACCTACCTTCTGTGTTTGGGGGCGTGGGTTCGATTCCCATCTAGGACAAACATTTATGTGATGAATATTTGTGTTTGTTCTATGTCTGGTTAATAAATAATAATAATATTTATATAAGTATGTATTTAAAATATCCATGTACGTATATAAGTCTCTGGCAGCCATATTACAAGTTTTGCTTAGTTTGGGGTCAGATGACCGTGTGTGCAAAAATGTCCCAGATATTTATTATTTATTTTATTTATTATTTATTATAATATTTAAAAACCAAGCAGGATATTATCTTCCGTGATTATTACGAAGAAAAAAACGTAACTCAGCACCGCTTTGTCGGCTGACTTGCTAAAAGAGTGGATGTGCTAGGAGCGGTAAGTTATTACGCTATATTTCAAACCTTATGCACATGTTCTAAGAGCACGGTTTTATGACTTTATCCTTCTTTTGATTTATCACGCGCAATAACATCATACCCCTTTTTAACGGACGCGCCTTGCATACAAACTGCCTGTATAGTAGGTAAGTAAGTAGGTACGGAAACTTCGTAGTTTGAACAATTTTCAATTGACATCAATTACAAGTATTATTTTTACTATGAAAACTGACGTGGTTTTGATACATTTTGTTTTAATAAAACGGGAATACTCACGTTAAATTGAGTCGGTTATTCCGACTATAGTTTCGATCACATTCGGTGACCTTTATCAAGGAATGCTCAGCGAGACACGCGCGCGACCTCGTCTTGCCTTGCACTGCGGGCTGCGGCGCGTCGCGCGCATGAGCTCCAGTGTGCGCCGACGCAGCACAATACTCTACCCGCCCCCGCCCCCGCACCTGCAGTGCAGCCGTTGACGTCACGCGCGCGACGCGCCGCAGCCCGCAGTGCAAGGCAAGACGAGGTCGCGCGCGTGTCTCGCTGAGCATTCCGTGATAAAGGTCACCGAATGTGATCGAAACTATAGTCGGAATAACCGACTCAATTTAACGTGAGTATTCCCGTTTTATTAAAACAAAATACAAGTATTATTGTTTAAAAAATCAAATAACCCAACGTAACAACAAAAATGTAACCTAGGCATTTTTTTTTGCGGACTAGGCATTCGATTGACCACAATCTCACCTGAGGCAAGCGACGATATGGCCGAAGATGTAGCACGCTTGCCTAGGAAGTACCTATTCACTCTTTTCTTGAACAGCCCCGGATTGTATTTGTTCGGAAAGACAGACGCAGGTAATGAGTTCTACACCTCTGTCTATAACCTGTCATACCAGTCTTAAAAAGGAGTCCAAGAACACTTCACTCGTCAAAATCGGTCAAGCTGTTTAGGCTACAGGAGGTAATATAGAAACACAAAACATACATACTTACAAAAATATATATGTACGTATCTATCAGTCTCTGGCAGCCATATTACAAGCTTTGCTTAGTTTGGGGTCAGATGACCGTGTGTGCAAAAATGTCACAGTTTTATTTAATTATTTATTACATAAATACTTACTTAATCATTTATATAAACATACACCCCAAAAATATTACCCTTGTTTTTAGGCAGTCGGGTAAAAAGAGGAGGTTCTCACTTTGACCACATTTTTATGAAAGTTATGTGATATCTCCGTCAATATTGTTTTTTTTATGCTAGTGTATGACGAGGCGAATAAATCGCTATCCTGATGGTAAGCGTCAAATTTGCCCAAAGCAGTTCAGTGCCATTCTGAATAGTACTTCAACAGTTCAATCGCGTTATACAGCGCTCGTCAGTCTGATATACTGATAGTTTTTTTAAATAATTTCACTGGAAACTTGCCCTTTAATTACCTAGAACAGAATCATGTTCCACTAGCAAAGGTGTGATAATTCCTCCGGCGGACTCTGCAAAATAGTCCTATGACTACACCATTGTATTCAATAAGTTATGGGTACCGGTATGGATATAATGGTTATTTGCCTGCGAATCGTCTGTGTCTTAGGGCTCGTCTAGTGATACGCGGGGCGTTATACGTCTTCTCCGTTAACGGACAGGCGTCTCGTGAAGCGGAGCTTGAAGTGACAGGCGGGGCCCACGGCGTTGTTCGCGGCGTCGCACGCTCAAAGAAAAACATATGGCAATATATTGTTCTCTCATTTATGAAACCGCGGAGCGTGGAGCGGACCGTCATGCGGCGTGTGCTGAATGACGGCCTCTGCCGTGGAAGGAAGAAAATAAAGGACGCGACGGCGGTAATTGCGGCAGACGCAGCGGTGGCCACAGCGTGTGCCGCGAGATGTCAAACAAGACGCACATGGTCACGCTTCTACATGAACACTCTCATACGTTAGCATATTATGTTTGATTTCCCCGCGCGATGCGACGCTGCACGCGCCTCGAAACACCCCGCGTATCCCTGAACAAGTCTGTAGAGAAACACGGCACTGGCACGAACGGCCCAGCCGGAGGCTAGCATAGATATCTATGTCCATACCTTACACCTCTTACCATGACGATTTTATCTCGACGATGGCAATCGATTATTTTCTAAAAACTAAGACGATTAAAGTCAGCTGGGCATATTCGAAACAGAGAAGTAAATTTTATCTAAATATTTTGCTTTATTTTCGAACATTTTTACTGATACAAAAAGGCTCTCCAGTAAAAATAAAAGCCCACTAATTTTAATGGTGGACAAAAAAAAACTCGTAAAGATCCTCAATGGGACGTGGAGTCATAAAATATGTATTTATTCGAACCCGTGTGATTTTACGAAGCTGACGTCCGTGTGGCGTAAATTACATGGCAGAGGAGCGTTTGCTGTGTAATTCATTTTAGGGTTCGTTAAGCATTTTCACTGAAAAATTTAATCCCTTTCATTCGAAGCAGTGCGGTACGAGCTAAAACGACTCATTTTTCAAATTCGCGACTGTGAGCAATGGTGTGGTTCTGGCCTATTAAACATAGCATTAATTTGTTGCTATTTTTGGCGTGTCGATGTTTTTGTAATCAAAAGTTTTAACATCTTTGGTAACGTCCCATAATTTTTAGTATTTTCACAACTCTCCACAGTAAAAATTAGCATGGTACAGAAAATAAATACGGTGAGAAAACGGAGATAAAACAGAACACTGACAAAACAGATAAGTGGTAAGAAAATACGCCACATTTTCCTAGATTTAATCACGATCAGTTCCGCCTTTTTATCGCGAAAAGGTAACAAACACATATAAAGATGAAGGACAGTGAGACAAAGAGACAGAAGTTAGTACATCCGAATTTTCCGTTACATAGTTATAATATTTTTAAGATTTGTATGGAGTGTAATAATCTTAAATACGGCATTTTTTATTCTAGTGTAGTTAAATGTTATAAACTTAAAGCTTCTAATTCCCACTTCACTAAATTAATCACTAAATTCAATTTCATTAGATATTAGATATTTTTGTATTATGCATGTAATTTCTGGTGTGAACAATAAAGAGTTATCTATCTATCTATCTATCAGATAACCTGCGGGCAGCAGTGTAGTCTTAAACAGTGAGCGCTCGGCGATCCTTTAGCCGCGTGCCAAGCGTGGGGGTTATGGAAAACCCCTCCCCCATAGTGAAAAATTAATCAGCTGTTCAATATCTTTGTGTCGAATGTCATTGTCATTTTTCTATAAACCAGCTGATGTTTTTCTCGAGTTCAGCAGGCCTAGCATGGTTGCCGGGATAAAATTTTATCCACCATATTTATCCAGCGAGAACGAGACGGTTGTATCCATATTCTAGCGTTGTCACGTTGACGCGAAAACAAGACAGGTGGACATAACTTTATCCCGGCGCCCGTGCTAGGCCGGCAGGGTTGGTCCTTGATGAGTACTATGAGCCCTTTTTGGCTTAGCATACTCTTTCCGTATAACCCTGTATTTGTATTGGTATAGAATCAGCATTTTTAAATTAATTATATACCTAAAAATACAGACCAACATCAGAAATCTTGATTTCTTTCACAAATATTGTTATGGTGAAGCAAAACTGAATCCCTTACGATTACGAAAAACTGTGTTAGATGGGGGTTTATAAAGTTTTTACATACTAATCAATAAAGCCGATGATGTAATAGCAAGATTTGATTCTGGCACTATTTGAATTTTTAATTGGATTGATAAAAAAATGCCATTGCACGCAATCCGTCGAAATCGTATTTACAAATCGAAGCAACTTTGTTAATCTTGAAAATTTAAACCAATCTTAGATTGCTTTGTTAAAAGTTACTCAATCAGTTAATCCAATCGCGGAATACAAGAAGCATAGAGCTCATGTACCGGAATAAACTAAGTCATTTATTCCTAACAAAAGCGTTTACTCCAATGAATATAACTCGTAATTGAATTCAACAAAGAAGATAGAAAAAAGTAAAGTTTGTACGTGAGGAGAAATTGGGATCGGGGGCTATCAGCTCTCGTTTTGTGAGTCAATGAGAAGCCGGCCATACAGGGAAGTGTGGTCTGCTTTGATGAGGAGGGTGGAAAGTTGTTTCAGAATGTTAGAAAACTAGGTAAGGCATTTCACTAAATAATTAAAATTTAATGAAAGTCAAATCTACGAGTATGTAAATCTTCATCATCAGCCAGAAGACTTCTGAACATAGAACTTAGAACTTAGAAGAACCCTTAGAACGCCACACTGACCGACAATGTTCCACTGCCATCCACCGGTTGCCGCGACTTACACAATGTCGTCGGTCCATCTAGTGGGAGGCCTGCCTACGCTACGTCTTCCGGTGCAAATGCAAATATGGAGCAGCAAATGCATATATAGCAGTATGTAAATGCAAATATTTAATCAGAAATGATACTTCACACTAATATTATAAATGCGAAAGTTTGTGCGTAAGTATGTAAGCAATGTAAATATGTTTGTTCCCGTTCAACTCTGTAACGACTGAATGGATTTGGATGTAATTTAGTATGGAGGTAGCTTAAATCCCTGGAATAACACAGAGGCTACTTTTATCCTGAAAAATTTAACAGTTCCTGTAGGATAGCGGGTGGTACCGCGGGTCGTAGCTAGTATTTAATATATTTAATTAAATATATATTTATTTCATTTTATTTATTCATTTATTTACCAACACAATGTCAAAAATGTACACAAATAAAATAGAACTAAATGTCACAATTCAATTCAATTCATTTATTTTTCGGGCTTTAGGTATAAGTAAATATACTGTTAGCGATGTCATAAACAGCTTAACAAAATTAAATTAATTCTTACAGGTGAAGACAGCATGCAATAATAAAGAGCGAGGTACTATAGTTATAAATAGAATTAATACATTACATTACATAAAAGTCAAAAATGTATATTTAAAAGTCATAATAATTATCATCATTGATCAGATAGTCAGAGACCTCAAAGTCTTCCTAAATATATAAGGAATATATATTATATTCATATATTCCGTTTTATTAGTTGGTTGTTGTATTTTACTGTTAACTAGAGGTATAACATTTATAGAACAAACCGTATCAGATCCCCGCGATACAGGCTCAGCCTAGTGCAGGAATCGCCGTTATTTTTTTAAATGTCATTCTTAAACATAACTTACTTACTTGCTATATGCATTTATTTTTTAATATCTTGCAGTTTGATGTACTTTATGCTTATGTTTGTGTTAATAAAAGCATTTCTATTATTTTTTTTATTTTAATATAATAATGATATGTATTTGTGATAATGATATGTGTTTGTATCACTAGGTTAACTTCGCAGAATGTTTTTGTAGGACTAAACTAACACGCAGCCGATAGGAAATACTTCCCTGTTGTGTGTGCAAAGATATATAATCTACGGCGAATTACTTACTTATTGATGTTGCGTTGCGTTATTTATAAGTTGTCTTATAATACATATGTTTAGCCCACTGATTATTGTGGATTCATCCTATGGACTCCGCTGCTAAGACTACTCGAAGCGAAATGCATCGGTCAAATACCTATTTATAAATTCAATGTGATTGGTTCATTCCTAGACACGAGTAGGCGTAACATTGGCGCAACCATAAAATAGCTAATATAGCTTGTTCAGTTCCTGCAACCCACGCATGTCTTCGATTTTGGTGCGTTTTTGTAGTAAAATATTTCGTAACGGATAATCTATGGTTTAGCAGTGCACTCTGTTGGAGAGATGTTTCATTCTGCAAGATGTTATTATCACTAGAAGCATATAATCGACGTCTATAGATAGTGTATGAATTTACCTAATTATTCTAAAACTGTAATAATCAGTAAGCGAGAGCTCTTGAGCGTTTTAAAGTTTGAACATGAAACGTTTATAACTTGTTGGCTTAAGTATTTAGCCGTAAATAACTTTTAATGTTTTGGTAATTTATGCTAGCCCTCGAAAGCTTTATGATGGCAATTATTTAGATATATTTGACTATTAGTTGTAAGTCCTGAAGCTGGGTGACTTTAGAACTACTACTCTAAACACACTCTGTAAGGTATACTGAATATTTATAGCAATGTAGTTGCTATAATTATTGTCCATGGTATTTATATGACAACTAGTTATTACCCGTGACTTCGGTCGCGTGGACACAAAAAAGGTATCCTATGTCCTTCTTTGTGATATACAGTAACTCTTTGTCAAATTTTGTCAAGATCCGTTCAGCCGTTTAGCAGTGATAACGCGACAAAAATCCGGATAGAGAGACAAAGTGACTTCCTATAGTTCGCTAGCTGGAGATGATCTATTTTTGTGCATTTTTTGACGTTTTATATGGACTGACAGTTGTAATGTAGGGATTTATCTTAGACGAAGCATCATGATCCATGGGATTTATGAATCGCACAAGTGATTTAACTTAATTATTGCCAGGATACAACAGCCAGTACAGTATAATTCTACCTTCATCCCACCACAAAAAAATACTGGTAGCATCCACACTAATAAAATCGAATTTCAAATTTTAAAACAAACAGTTTTAGTATGTTTTGTTTTAATATGATTTTATGTCCCAATCTCCCTAGGTGCAAAAAACAACCCCCATGTTTCTATCTCCAAGCCATAAATCAGAGAAAAATAGAGAAGTGACTCGATGAAGGATGGTGGAAAGGAAATAAATAATAACAACCGGAAGAAAATACAACTAGCTTCGGTTTGCTGTCGTCCGGAAAAAAATCTTGTCACGAGGAATCCGGTTCACCGAGCCGACAGTTATCGTTATTGGACAAGGTGAATTTATCTACTGTTTGACCTTTGTCTTTACGATCGGGCTTTCCGGATACCTATAAGGGTTTTACGTGTGTTTCCGGATTCGTAATTTCAGAAAGCGACAGGTTACATCAACATCGTATATTTTTGTAAGTTTGTAAGCTCAGATTAAAAACCCTTGTAAGGTCAACCTGTGTCTAGGTGTTTTATTTTCCAAAACTTGTGCGTTATGCGTCAGTGCTTATGTTAGTGTGTTAATTTGTGGATTTTTATCCATGTCGTGTTCGTGAACGTGCACGAGTAGTAGTAGTAGTGAGTATTATAATGTCGTCGTGACTTTATAAGTTGTTTCCAAAACTCTACAGGAAGTCAAAGGTCATACTCAAATAAGCCCATAATATCACACTAAAACATTTGACTCGCATTATGAAAAGCTTATACCGAATTTACTAAGCACGTATTTACCGATTTCAAATTATGCTGATCAAAGTTTACCGAAATAAGACGTGACTATCATCAGATCTAGACTGCAGTAACCAAAATGGCAAATTTGATCAAAAATATTTTAGCTTGAAAGTGCCTTAAAACATAAATCACTTTGATCTATTTAATACTTTACTCTCGAAGTTTTAGAGCCCTATCACTGAACCACGATCTATCAAAGGAAACACTTTTGTAATACCCTAATCTAACTTGTCCATCGTACTATGATAGAAAAATTATACCAGAAGAATGACAATCTCATACAAAAAATGTAGCCTCTAAAATATTTTGTATATTTTGAATGAAACTTACACCTTGGAATAACACATATATAGGCTACTTTTTATCCCGGACAAATATTCGGTTCCTGTAGCATAGCGGGTGAAACCGCAGGGCATAGCTAGTACTTTATAATAACACCTTATTTGTTCTTGATACGTACATTTTCAAGTTGTTATGCTATATTTTAATATCTTTTATACACATTATATAGAAAATACAATACTTTAAAAAACATTACCTGGGCAAACCTTAATACAAAATATATACAAAAGAAAACAGTTGAACTACCCAGAGACTGACCATAATTATCATTGAAGATCAAAAATAATCCAAATGCTATACTACCATTTGGCAGCGTACTCATCATGCTGGTGGCCTTCTACGTGAAAGGGCAATACTTTTAAAACTATATTGACAAAAAAATATCACAAAAAATGTTGCTAGTTAAAATTTTGTTCATAGACATAATTCTGATAATAAATATTTTATAATAAACAATTTGAATATTCACGTAGATTTTATATAAAAGCGCTTTCACGAATTTTAAGCCAAACATTGTATTTCAATCAAATTTCAATCAACAAATCAATTTTAAACGTGATGTGAATTTACTGAAATTTGTTTCTGAAATGTTTTCGATGGGAGGAAATTAGTTTCCGACAATTTTACAACGTTAAATTTAAAGCAAATGCAACGGTAATGGAGTGTTTTCAGTGTTATGGACATAGAACCAAAAGACTTATTCCAAGAAGACAAATAAATATAAATATAGTATAATAAACAAACCACAGAAAAGGGAAGAAGAAGTACTTTTTTTTTCTCTTCTGTGATACTATTCATAGAGCTTTAGCGGGAACGTGAAAATGGCGCGTCAATGTATTATGTTTCCCAAAACTTTTGTTATTTAAAATGTTAGATAAGTAATGTGTTTTTACACATTACTTAGCGGTGTATTAAATAAGTTTTCGTTAACGTGCACGAGTGTTGGTGAATAGTAAAATGTCGTGAAACGTGACTTTCTTTAAAATTGAGAGATAGATGTTAGTGGCTAGATCGTTTCTAATCTCCATAAACGAGTTTAATTTAACTTAATTTAATTTCGTATTATTTCCAATGCTCCACACAGAAGCCCTTTGTAAAATCTCCACCTCTTTACTGTAGCATGACTTAGACTTGACCGTGACTTACTTTGCTTGTCTTTGAATGTGAATATGACTTGCTAGACAATATTGACCGAAACTTGAAAATATTTATAGACTTGACACTGGGAAATGTACAAGACGTGCGACGCCAAAATCCTCAAAGGAGGAATGAAAAAAGTTTATTTTAGCACGCACGGTATGTACCTGCGATAAATACTTGCAGATACGAAGCTCAGTGGAACCGGTTTTACTATTGCTGCGAGAAGTACTTGGTAAACGCCTACCCCAGCTGTTTTGTGTGTTTGCGCGCAACGCTCAGCTACATTAATATGTATAATGTTTTTTTTTTTTTTTTTTTTTTTTTTTTTTTTTTTAATTTCTTCACAGTTTAAATTTTATAACTACCAATAAACCACAGTAGGTTTGTCCTGGTAGTTACTTACATTCACCTGTAATAGTTTGTAATAGTATTGTTTATTGTTTATTTAGACTACATATTTAAAAAATTGTAAATGGCGTGAACTAGTTGTCTAGACAAACCTTAATTAGGTTTTTAGACAACTTGTGATGTACCTAATATTGTAAAATTTTGGCATTAAATAAATTAAAAAAGAAAAAAAAAAAAAATAGCGCGTGTAATGAAAGGAGAGTGATCGTTCTATCACTTTCGCACTAGTTTGGTTAGAAGTAGCTGCGCTTCGGCTGCGGTTTTCAACGGTAGAAAAGTGCTTTGCGCTTAGAGTGAGACAGGCATGTCATAGATTACAATGATAGTTTTCAAAGCTAATTTATATAAAGTCATAAAATACATATTTTTAACCCAAATAGTTAGTATTTTATACTTATTAAAATTATATTATAAAAAAATTAAATGATTCCTAATATATTATTTATTTATGATTACATTTTGGGAAAAAAAAATGAATGTTTTAAAATGTTTTAAAATTAAACAAACTGTCTAACAATTCGTTTCTGCAATGGTCGCATGATAATACCAATATTGCGCAAATGAACGGTATTCTGTAAAACTCTGCTTCGTTCATAAAATTATTATTATAGAATTCTGATTTTACATGACTTACGTTTGTTGTTGACTAATACCTACCCCGCTTTTCTATTATTATCTGTTCTTACCTTAATGCCTATTAAGCCTTGATAATTTACCTTTTTCGAGTGTAGGAGATGAAAATTTCATTCTCTCTTTGTAGTCGCATATTTGCATGAAAACTTCTCACGTCTCACATTCTTTGTGTGTCTATAGTCTGTAACGCAGCCATTTTTTTTTGTACTTCGCCTTGGTTCTACATGCATCGTTGGTTATAAGACGCAATATTATAAGGATACTCCTCTGCAGCTAAACATGCTCCTTCAAATGTATTATAGAGTCTATTGTGGACTACCCGTGGCACGTGATTACCACGGTATTAGTGATAAACCACTTACTGATAATATATTGACTATGCGTATAATTTTATAAATTCAACTTGCACACAAAAATATATAAAACCTATGTATTTAACTTATGTATTTCTTAAACTGTGCCAAAAGCCACCAGAGGACAGACAGCAGCATTCTTTTAGTAAACGATAACCATTCTGCGATCCATGTGAGGATTATGGCAACCATTCCCTCAGTATAGACCAGCGGTGGACGTCTAAGAGCTGATCGGAAGAAACACAAAAATGTTCATGACTTTGACTTTGACTTTGAAAGTTTCCATAGCTCTGATAGTGGTAGCACATCTTAGCTGCAAAACTGTAGCAATGACACCGCTACTAGTTCTGCTTCTCTCCTATGAGTATTTGAAGTTATGCTGTATATTGCATTATATAGGGTTCAAATTGAAGTCTACACAAACCATATGTGAATTTTTCGCAAAGAACAGCCTGACTAGAGTTTAATGAGAGTAATTAAAATAGACTATGGTATGACCTTAATACATAAGTTTATTAGCTGTTACCCGCGACTTCGTTCGCGTGGACCTACAAAAAAAGCAGCTTTTGTCCGTATCCGACCCTTAAGCTATTTATATGCTAATATTCAGCTTGATCCGTACAGCCATTTAGCCGTGTTAACGCTATAAACACCGAGACAGAGAGAGAGATATACAGAGAGAGTGTTACATTCGAATTTATAACATTAGTTAAGATTTGCTTTACTCCAATGAAATGCATGGAAATTTTATGTTACCATGTTTTCATCTTAGCTACCTTATAGGAAAGAACCAAAAAAAAAAACATATATTTCTTAAAACAAGATTTTTAATCTACATAACTAATTAGATGCTTCAAATAGAAAAAACAATTTTTTTTTCAAATAGACGGCCATTAAGTTATGACCTCTGTCATAACTTAGTGGTTCCAGTTCCAGCATCCTCATGAAACTTACTTTGATAAATGCATTCGATACATACTTAAAAAAAATAGTAAAAAATATTATAATAACTAGGAAATCTAGCGGTGAATAAATATCCTAGTTGGATGCTGCAAGCAAATTTATTGCACGACACATAAATCCATACGAAAAATGCAAACTAAGATCAGCTTTACAGTATTTCCTTATGCCACAACTATTTCATTCGCTAACGAATGACATTTTATGACAAATAAACTCTGCTGTGAAGCTGTATCTAGTGATAACAAGGCTTTATGTTTTATAGTGAGGTTTCCAAATATCCTGACCTGCCACCCCCCTCAGAACTCGACCACTGCCAGCCACCAAAGGGTAATTTTATAGGCGGCCGCGAGTCCCACTTACACTGGCTCTGTTATAAATATAGACCGTCAGAAGGCAAGAGGATCGCGCCTCGGAAACTTGAGCGGTCACAAATCTTTTATTTTCTTTTCTTGTTTAATGATGTGTACCCGCAGATTTCAGTAGAAATAAAAATTATGCAAGGGTTTTCTTTGTGACGACATAAAAGATTAATTTGATATTTTTGTGTACAACTTTTGTATGGCTACTTCAATTTTAATGTTTTTTGTTTTTGTGGAACGAGGAGTAATTTGAATAATTATTGTGCCAGCGGCATTACAATGGAAAGAGTCTGCTATTCGAGCTGGCGAAAGAAAATTGAACATGTTTACAGCCGTCAGTGATGAACGTGACCCATTTAATGCCGCGGCCACATACTCGACGAGTGGCGAGGAAAGTACCGAAGGAAGTAGGCAGAGACGTAGTGTAACCACGTTACTCGTCATTAACTCGTTATAAAATAAATAAATGATAAACGATAGATAGATAGAAGAGTTATCTTTATTGTTCACACAAAATTTTACATAATTTAAAAACAGGCTTGTTCATGCTACAGGCAAATGCCTGTTCATAAGATTCATAACATTTGCGTTCCTAAAAATAAAACCCTATCAGCCAGCCAGCTCCCATTCTAGGCTAAGTACGCTCACCATCCTCGACCACACCGTCTCTTTCTATCACGTAAGTCTGTGGTCAAATGTCTAGCCAGTCACAAATACAAAAAAAAAGCTGTTAAAGAACTGGCACTCAGTATCGCACTATTTTCGTTCATGAATTTTACACAGAGTGGTTGCAGGTGTATTGCTGCATCAGGTGATTTTAACAGCGTCCAATTTATTTGGGTATACCTGACTATTATTCAAATACCAACCAATGCTTGTAGAATTTTTAGTGTGAGCGTTTTGATAGGGTTCAGTACCTCACAAGGAATAAATGAACCATCATAGGATCACGTTGTTGTCCGCCTGTCCGTCCATCTGTCTGGACTGCCTTTTTCTCAGGAAGGCGTAGATAATCAAGTTGAAATTAATATCAATTACTGAAATCTACGATGCCTTGGAGATATCAAATAATCAAGCTTCTCAGTCAACGCAATCAAAACATACGGTTATTTTTACCCGACTACGAAAAATGAATTAAAAAAAATATCCGAATCCCTTAGTATATGTTTAGTACGCATTACTGTCTATTTGGTATATTACTACTAGCTGCGCCTCGCGGTTCCATCTGCTATTCTACAGACACCGAAAATTTTTCCGGGAATATTTTAGAAAGTAGCCTATGTGTTAATCTAAAGGTTACATTCATATCAAATTTCATTCAAATTTGTTCAACTCTTACAGAGTTGAACGGGAATAAAAACACTTACATACTTACACACAAACTTTCACGTTTTTAATATGAGTCTGATTTTTTATCGTTGTTCGCCAAAATAAAATATAAATGAAAATTACTATAAAGCATTGGCAATAGTATTGTAAAGATGCTAAAGGATCAAGTTGTTTAAATGTTCTCTCTGTCATTTTGATAATTAAAAAAATGTTGGAAAAGTGCGAAAGAGATTTCGTAAGGTACGTTATTACTGTAAGGTAACTTGTTTAGTAGTAAGTAACTAACAATTATATATTTTTTTGACTTGTGCACTCTAACTAAAAAAAAAGGTCGAATAAATCTGGTCGAAGCATCTCGTGACCAAAATGCTGGCCTCTACCTTGCTCAAATAATTGCAATTGCCATTCAACGCGGCAATTCGGCCGGCATTTTGGGCACGATACCTGCTGGTAGCGGCTTATTAGATCAATGTTAGTTTTAAGTTATATATATATTTATTTTTACATAGGGTTTATGTCAATTTATATATTATTTAAGTTATGTAAATAAAAGACCATCAACAAAAAAAGGATACATAGTGTCTGCTTATGGTTGCTAACAAAAATATTTCCCCCATCTTACTGAAAACAAAAAAAATACTGTGCAATCAACGAGTAGGTAGTAAGTAACTAACAGAGTAGTAAATCTTAAACTTTGGCATCCCAAACATACTTTGACAGTCAAGTGGAAGTCCTCTATAAATTATCTAAACAGCAAAGTTACTTGGACGTGGGTCGAAATATAAGCTTGGACTTCGAAACAGATTTAAACTTTAGATAACTTAATAAAATAGTCAAAACAATCCAATAACCTAATTTTTAACGTTCCAATTGTTTATTTTTTGTTGGAGACACGTTTTTATTTTTATTCGATTAACAAAGCTCTATTCATAGTTTATTGTACTGCCCGAACAAACTCTTCACAAAAAAGTTTTATAAAAAATAATAATTTAAAAGTTCTAAAGTTTTAGTTTCATGAATTTCAGACAAAATTAACGGTTCTAATTCATATACGACTTATAAATATTTTAAAATAAGATTGTCAACAAGAGCCAAATCCCTCTTCAAGCTCTCCTCAAATTAATTCCTTTGACCATTGTTCGAAATTGTTAAAGGAGTGTTACATAGCAATAAATATTTTAAGCATTTGCTCGCTCGTCAAAGGCGTCAAACAAAATCTCTTCCATAATATTATATTAGAGATTTATTTCAACTAAGTCGGAAGTAATCGTAGAGCCACAAAAAGTTAAATTGCTCAAGTTTGAATCTACGGAACTCTGGCTGGAGTTATGGAATTCGCAAAAAATGAAACGTCATACCGGTACCGGAAATAAATTGAAACGTCAGGTTGATGTGTTCATTCTTCACGTCAAAGTGTTGACATTAATGCGCTTTTTTTCTCCCTTATTTTTTGGCTCCACACGTTGTGTATTTAGCCATTTTCAAGTATTGTAATATTCCAAGTGAATTCAAATATTTCACGATTAAATGTCGTAGTCTAAGTCAAGCAAAGTAATTCACGGTCAAGTCCACGTTATGCCCCGGTAAAGCGGTGGAGACTTTACTAGAGGTTTCAATGGAGTTTTGGGATTAACACGAAGAGTCACGTTCCACAACAATACTCGAGCGAGTTCACGAACACCGTTTTAATAACAAAATGTGTCAAAACCATGCCAGTATTCATAGTAAAATTTTTAACATTGCATCGGTGAACATAATATAAATAATTCAGAAACTCACTGATTTCTATAATAGTGTGCTAGTAAAATAGAAATCAATTCGGAAACCGCACTGGTTAGCGCCTAGAACTTAGCGGATTGTCACACTACCCCATCAAAGAATAAAATGTTCTAGGCAACCAAATAGAAAATGCACGAAATGGTCAGCGGAGCTCGAGCTAGGCCAATTCCGAAAGTTTTAGACAAAGAAATAAACTAACTACGCTATGGTATATTTATTTATTAGTTTGCTTTAAATAGAATTTCTTAACATTAAAATGAAAATAAATATATTGATGAGTCAATTCACAACATTCTGTATAATCGATGTTTACGTCGGCCTACTAGAACTGGTTTAGTGAGACGTGAAAAGCGCCCGAGTCAGAATAGATAGATAGATAGATAACTCTTTATTGTTCACACCAAAAATTACATGCATAATACAAAAATCTACTTAAAAATAGTGTAACAATTGGCGGCCTTATCGCTTAAAGCGATCTCTTCCAGGCAACCTTAGCATGGAGAGGATTTACAAGGAAGAGGTAAGGGACGGGGTGTGCCCTTAAAAAGGAATATGTAACGCACAAACAGAAAAAATAGACATACTTACATAACAGTACTACATACCACTTAAACATAGCAAAATAATAAAAATATACTACTTACTAATACTACAACAATATATACATACCTAAATAATAATAATAATAATAATAATATACATACATACATATATACAATTACAATCATAGAGAGAGCATGACGATGCATCAACTATCCCGAGATATAGTGCAACTTAATTTGACGTTTAAAAACTACCAGTGAAGGTGACCGCTTGATTTCCAAAGGTAGTTCATTCCACAATTTTACAGCTTTTACCGCGAAAGAGGAACTATAGAACGAGGTTTTGTGTGAAGGGATATCTAACGTAAGGATATCCGCTGATCTCAAAGAGCGAGTGTGAATTGAATCCCGAAACTTAAAACCTTCCTTAAGGTAGCACGGGGAAGAAGGATTGTAAAGAGTACTGTAAAGGAGGAACAAGATGTGAGCATCCCGGCGACGGCGGATGGGGAGCCACTTGAGCTTAGCGCGAAATTCGGAAACATGGTCATATTTACGCAAGCCAAATATGAACCTAATGCAAAAATTTTGAAGGCGCTCAAGTTTATTCAGCAATTCTTTTGTAAGATCCAGATAGCACACGTCAGCGTAATCAAGGATTGGAAGTAACAGAGATTGTGCAAGCGCAACCTTAGTGGCAGTAGGCAAAAAATTACGTAACCTACGCAAAGAACCTCCGGAGGCAAACATCTTGCGGCTTGTCTCAGCGACCTGCGGACCCCAAGATAGACTTCGGTCGAAAATAATGCCTAGGTTTTTCACTGTATCACTGAAAGGGATGGTAACTCCATCAAAAACCACTTGCGGTAGTAAGTCCCATTCAATTTGGCAGATAGCGCGAGAGCTTCCTATAACAATGACTTGTGTTTTTGATGGGTTTACTTTTAGACCATACGATTTGCTCCATTGTGATATGCGGTTTAAGTCATCATTGATAGCTTCCACAGCCTCTGGTAGCCAAGCTAGTGGAGCATGACAATATACCTGCAAATCGTCTGCGTAGAGGTGGTAGGAAGAAACAAGATTACGTGAAATAGCGTTAATAAACATAGCAAAGAGGAGAGGAGATAAGACACCACCCTGAGGTACACCGGCAGATGTATTACACCAAGAGGAGTAAGCTTCTTCAAGGCGAATCCTCTGTCGACGACCATACAGGTAACTATGAAATCAATCAACTACCGTTGGAGATATGTTAAGAGAGCGAAAAATAGCAAGGAGAATATCAAAGTCTACGGAGTTAAAAGCATTGCTGAAGTCCAAGAGCGTCAGTACAGTTACGTTATCCTTCTCCATCTCTAGACGTATGTCATCAGTAATTTTGACAAGTGCAGTGACCGTGCTGTGCCCTGGACGAAAGCCTGATTGTAAGGGGTTCAGAAGTCCATTTCTGGTAAGGAAAAGGTTCAACTGGTTATGAATTAACCTTTCAAGGACCTTAGATAGGAATGGAAGAATAGATATGGGGCGATATTCAGAGAAGGATATGGGATTAGCTTTTTTAGGCAGTGGAATTATTTGTGCTTCCTTCCATAAGGAAGGAAACACACCATTGGAGATGGAGAAATTAAAAATATGGCAAAGGACAGGTAGAAGATGATCTAGAATGGGAATTATCATGTTACGACTTATAGAGTCAAGCCCAACAGCGTTCGAAGTAATTGAAAGAATGCTCTTCTTTACATCACAATCGGTAATTTGACGAAAAATGAAGGGAGGTAGGTCAGGAGCTGTAAGATTAGAAAGATTGATTAACGTGCTAGCTTGCAGAATCGTATGTCACTCTGTGGAATAAAATAGATGCCTGCTTATTTTATTGTCTAAGATATTTGTACTAATTTATAAATGAATTGATAATTTATAACGGCATGACGTTAGTTCCTTGGAGTCGTGGGAGACCACTAGTATGGGACGCAACTTGTGCAGATACTCTGGCACCCTCCCACCTCCAAAGCACTTCGAGGGCGGCTGGTGCAGCGGCGGAAATGGCGGAAAACCTCAAACGGAGGAAATATGAATCGCTCAGCGAGGGATACATATTCCTTCCGTTTGGGGTTGAGACCATGGGACCTTGGGGTCCAGCCGCCCGTTGTTTAGTTAAGGAGCTGTCCAGGCGCCTAATAGTCGAAATTACAGGTGACCAAAGAGCTGGCGCTTACCTCGGTCAAAGGGTGAGCTTGGCAATTCAACGGGGTAATGTCGCCAGCTTTTTGGGCACCTTACCCGCAGACAGCGACCTAAATGCCGTTTTTTATTTGTAGATATTTTAGATTTAATTTATTTAAGTACTTATTTAGTTTAGTATAGTTTATAGTTTTAGTTTGTACATTTAAGTTTAGATTATTTTAGTAAAAATGAAATATTTATAAATTAACTATTATTTTTATTTATTTTTTAAGTATGTCAGTTCAAAATTTTTTTTTTTTTAATGCCTTGTGTTTTATATGGCAGTGCGTTGCGAATGTGGATACCGCGACAAACTTACTGTAGTTTTGCGGTGTTCCATTTCTTAAAAATAATATGTAACTGTGTAATTAATAATAAATAAATAAATAGTGAAGATGTGTTGTCATGGGAGCTAGAATCTATGTAACGAAATAAATCGGATTTATAAAAAAATATATCAAACTGTGCATTGTTTTATATAGCTAAAAATGCTAACCATCAGGCAGACAATAAACATGCTAAACCGTAGCTAAACCGTTTTATTGGAATAATTAAACTACCAATAGACAAATTTGTAAACTACCAACATCTCTAAAAGTATTTGTTTTCCTTAAACTCCCTCAAGGTTTTACCAATAAGAGCAAATTACGCTATTATTGGCGTCATGATCAAGACTGATATCGAATGAAACGGTAATAAATGGAATGCCGATGATTTGGCAGAAAATTGCGAAAATTGTTCACATCGGCAGTTATTAGACGCAGTGATCCATCATTGTCCGTAACGAGCATTTTGTCAGTAAGTTGTTGCCTGATCACAAACGCGATGATGTAGTTGGGGTAGGGCAGTCGATCTTGAGTACGGTACGTAAGGGTACTGCCCGGTCAGGGCAGTACAAACCGGTGCTACCCATGGTGGTACTAAACCGAAAGGAGCTCACCACGCTCATCATTATTATGAACATCTTTTTACCCGACTGCCCAAAAAGGAGGGTAATGTTTTTGAGGTTTATGTAAGTAAGTATGTTTGTCAGAGTATTTCTTCATAGCTTCCTGTAGTCTAAAAGGCATAACCAATTTTGAAAAATGAGGTGTCCTTGGATTCTTCTTCATGTAGTGACTTAAGCTACAGCTTGCAGTTGGGTAATTTTTTTTTCTTTTAATGATGTGAGGTACTTGTACTAGGAGTAAAGAAGTTTTTAAGATTGCCTGGTAGAAATCGATTAAGCGATATGGCCGTTAGCTTACATCAGTTTTAAGACCTTTATAACTTATGTATATACCTATGTCATAGCCGGTGTAAACAATATAGCTTATCTATCTATGAGACCATCCCTGAAAACGTGTAAAGAAAATTAGCTATATACTTTTTTTTTATAACTAACTATTGTAATCCAAACGTATTCCACGTAAAATCAGCACATATTGTCATAAAATAGGTGCTTGTGAATTCGTAGCTGCTGAAATTAAATTTCATTTAGTATTCTCGTATTTGTACTGATCTTCTCCCCGTGGGACAAAAGCTTGATCAGGCGCATGGTGTAGAAGACCGGAACCGGAAGACGCAGCGTAGGCAGGCGTCCCACTAGGTGAACCGACGACATTGTGAAAGCCGCGGGCTTCCGGTGGATGCAGGTGGCACATTGTCGATCGGTGTGGCACTCTAAGGGGGAGGCCTATGTTCAGCATTGGACGTCTTCTGGATGATGTTGATGAGGATGTACGGAAGTATTACCTTCTACGAGCAGGCTTTAGCAAGCAAAGCTGAATATCCAAGTGGATTGAATTTTCCAATTGAATTCGTACCATTTGATGCCTTGAATGCATTTTTATTCGAGCTCAACCCCTACTGACCGGCGCCGGCGGACGCGCGGATCTCTTTATCTCAGACAAACAAACAACAGATGGATAACACCATGACTGTAACAATATTCGTCATATTTGATGAACTTCCAGTAGCGTTATAAATTAAGTCACTGAACTTGGTATCATAATATTGTCTTACACTGATCAGACTCAGCTGGGGTTTTGACCATTGAGCTATACGCTCAGTAGTTTTGCTGTTTAGGGCGAGGACTGATCGTGATCTGAAATGAGTATTGTCCCGCTCAAAGTTCTAAGGTTCAAAGTTGAAAATCGCATATCGTACTTAATCAGAAAACGGTAAATTTTAGTTTTTCATTGCTTATTTGCCGATTATCGGAAATATACAAATCAATTAAAAAAACTACCTGGTTCGTCGTATAAACCACTAGCCTGGACTTTTAATTTGTAAAAGAAAATTTGTAGTTACCGCTGAAAATTCAGAGCATTTGATTTCGGAGGGTTTTTCAGGGGGTCATTTTGCGATTTTTTATTTTGTAACTAAGACAGATTTTCTAAATTTGGATAAACGTAATTTCAGTTTTATTTTCTATCTGCAGTATTTTTTGCACCTGATTAAGTAATCTCGTCACTTCGAACAAAGCGTTGAAAAATGCTACTTTTTGTTGTATTGCGACTGGACCTCGCCTTAAAAGTTTATCTTTCCGACAAGCCTTGTGGGCCAGTGGGAGGAGGTCCACCTTCTGAAATGTAGGTTGTGGGTTGGATTCCCAACCAGGACAAACATTTTATTCTTTGTCTGGATTTTTATATGTATTCTATGTATGTAATTATATATTCCATTAGCTATGGATCCCATAGTATTTTTTTTTCTGCACTATATTTTTTCCGAAGTAGATTCAGATAGCAATGAGACCATCACCATTAACGTCGTGAGCTTAAAGCCCACTCCAAGCCATATTAAGCCCCTTTCTCTTTCGCCAAATTCCATTTTATGCGTCAATATCGTTCAGATTTTACCAGTTTATTTTTTTAAATACCATCACATGTCGTTCCTGTATCTGTCTTTGGGGTATTCGCTTACAAGTAATCACGTAGGCCACCATTCGGCCCGAAAGCTACTCCATCTATAAGCTAAACTAAAAATACTTATTAATTAGTACAAGATTTTATAATTGTTTCAATATGAAAGATAAGTTGTAAATAAATATAAGTTGTATAAATCATTCGATAAGCACTGTTAATTTCGCCACTAATAAACGTTTCTTTTGAGTTGTATATTTCCTACGATAATCCCAACATGAAATTTGTTAATTCTTCCTAGACTCTCATTAGTTGCCTTTATTGCCTTTTAAATATTATTATCCGTTTATACTTGTTTGGGTCTCTATGGTTTTATTTTCTGAACCCTGCCCTTTTATATACAAAACCGTTCAAAGATGTAATATTTCGAATAAAAAAAGTCGGAAAAACCTTTCTGAAGTTGAATTCGACGGTGGACCCTTCTTAGCATTAAAATGATTGCTATTTTCATCAGTGATAGTGAATTTAAGAGTAATAGGGAATAAGAAACATGAAATGAATTTTAATAGATACCTGCGTGTCATAGAAAAAAACGATAGTTATTATAGTAAAATATTTATTGCAAAAATTCGAATGCAAAATGTAGCCCATGAATCTAAAAATAAATGTGTATGAAAAATCTAATGTTCTCAGCGGTAGAAAATTATTTATTTTAGAATGTCTCCGACGGTACCATAGGAAAATTGTACCTAGTACAACCAAACGAGTTGATCGCTGTCCTATTCCTCGAGCTAGACGAAGATTTGGGAGCGGAGCGAGTGCCTGGGTTTTTGTCAAAAAGTTTTTGTTTATATATTATTCTATCATACTTTACATTTAGTTTATATTTGTATTCAGAAAAAAGATTAGAGATGTAAAATGTACCTACTAAATAGTTTTTTTCTATTTTTATTTATTATATAATTATCTCTGTTTTGGCGTAAATTTTCTGTGTGATAACTTTACTATTGGAGAGGCCATTGACTCTGAAATACAGTGTATACTAGATCGGAGCTAATGGGTTCAAACTTATTTTAGATAATTTTGTTTATGTCAAATAAATTTAGTTATTTGTATTGTATTGTAACGATATCTCACTTGTCAAAATCCGTCAAGCCATTTAGGCAGTAGGATGTAATAAGAAAGCACAATTATACATATAAACCCGAAAAAAGTTACCCTTCTCCTGGTCAGTCGGGTAAAAAGGCATGTCGGAGGTCTTTTGTTCGATACGAATACGTTTCTTACTTTTAACATTCCATCCATTCACGTTGATTTGTTCAGAAAAACTTCGGTATTCCAGTATTATCGTAGTTTCTACCCAGAAGCGAATATCTAATTTCTGGCTAAGGAAGCAAAGCTGCCAAGCATGAATATTAAGCGCCGAATATCAGGCATAGTGCAGACATTGTGAATCCTCCGATCGAGAAATGGAAATCCCACAGTTCACTTGAATATTGTCATTAATACGATTTCAACTCTACGTTCGGATTGGATGAGTTTTCTTGAACTATCTAGGTAGGTATTATATGTTTCAATAAGATTGTGATAGCAATTTTGCAGTTACTAACTTTATTATTATATTCTCATTATGAAGAAAAAACGAAGCCAATAATGCCGGTTGGAGATTTTCGTTGCAATAACGTTGTCAATTGTAGCACTTGTTTTAATTAATTTTGACCCATGATAAGTTGCTCCAAATAGACAAACAAAAAAATGTTTTGATAAAAAACACAGATTTCTAATTTCAAAATTGAAATACAAAACTAGAGAAGAGGATATAGTGTTCTGATTATGAAATAACATAATCTCCTATTTGCCCTGATTTCTTTTCACAGTATTAGAGACGTCAGCGGGTAAACGGTATCAATTTTTTTTTTTTTTTTTTTTTATTGTATTTTGTCAAAATTTGTCATTACCGTTACACATAAATATTGCTGAAAAGAGTAAATTTCATTGATAAAGCGTTCGATTTCGTCCTTGAAGACGAATGGTTATGAGCGTGTTGGCATAAACCTTAAACTTCAAAAAACCATCCTAACACCGCTAATCTGCTCTAAGAGTATTCTTGTTTCCACAGACTCGTGGTTCTGCTGCATTTTTAGCATAAATTCGTGTCGGATAGCACTAACACATTAGCTTTACCTAAATTAGCTAGCATTAGGGATAATGCATTGTGCCGCTGAAAAGCTCCACGGTATATAAAACGGAAATCCTGTTGGATTAATATGCTGCTTTGACAAAATAATGTTGAAATAAGCAAAATATTTTGTTAGTGGCTTTATATACGTCCTTTGGAGATGTTATTTTTTCGTTATTCTTATAATTATTAGTAAAGATAGTAGTTATTTTTCAATATCAATGAATAATAATATAATATATAATGAATATAATATATAATGGACAAGTCACACACAAACACACACACACACCACACACAAATCCACGATATACAAATAGATTATGGTCTTAGAAATAATTATCTACGTATTTACTATGAAAATGTTGCGGAATGGATATGGAAGAGCGGGTTTTCTGACACAGGTATTGTTTACTTACTAGAAGATCCCAACCTACTTTTAGATAAGCAACCTTTGGCTACAGAAATAAAACATTTTTCATTCTGCAATTGTTTTTTTTTGTGAACGAGAAAAACATATAATAATCAAAGCAGCAGCAAGCAGCGTTCGCTTAGTAAACGGGGTCTTTATGGCATGTTAAACTTAAACCCCTTAAAGGGAGGCATTTGTTCAGCATGCAGTGGACGTATTCAGTTGATTATGATTTTTTTAATGCAAACTTTGCCTCCTGGGTCATAGTAAAACTTCCAAAGGTCTGTTTTTATGTAGGCTGAGTTTCTTAATATGTCATCAGTATAGCCACATTACGATATCATTGTTCCGACAAAAAGTCACCATAGTTGGAGGAAAGTTTGGGTTGCGGGGACTGCGACTAACCATTCTCATTGGCTATCTGAAGGTTATATCTACTCGCGCCTAGCAATGAACAAAAAAGAAACATAGGTGTATTTTGAGCAATACGTGGTGATCTAGGTGTTATCTGTGTTGTGTATTGGTGGTATCTAGTTTTTTTTGTCTTATGTATGACATTTTTGGTGTGAACAATAAAGAGTTATCTATCTATCTATCGTAAAGCGTACGAAATATAAATAAAAATAACTGTATTCTAAGTTTTTTTTTTAAAGACACTTAGTTCTTTATCTGTTCTTGATTAGAGATGCTCTTTTTTTTATGTTACTCGGTGACGACACGACCAAGTCGCTCACCTGATGTTAAGCGTCACGCTTGCCCATAACAGTTCAGTGTCACCCAGAATTTTGAACTTCAACAGTTCAAAACTATGCACGGTAATGTACTGCGCTCGTCACCCTGAGATGTTAGATTTTAATTCTCTGTATGCCCAGTAATTACGCTGGAAACATTGCCCTTCAATCCGGAACACAGTAATGCTTGCACACTACTGCTTGGCGGTTGAATAACTGGCAAAGGTGTGGGTACTTCCCCAGGCGGACTCCGTAAGAAAGCCCTACCACTACAAATATATTAGAGATAGTTTGTTCCTTATGATTGACCCTTTCGATCGGTATCATTAAAATACAGGCGTTTATTTTTTACACATGGAGGATGATTTCCGGCAATCACAGGTGACTCTTAAAAAAATCTTCGAATGCAGCTATTTTTATTCTATAAAAATAAATAAATGTTTCCTTTAAAATTTGCTATCTTCAATCTGCTATGGTTTGGTCCAACTTGTTTCAAGTCCAGCCCAGCCCAGTATACAAATTATTCAACACAAAAATGTGATGATGGAAGTCCGCAACATGAATGTCCTTATGTACTTGTATGGCACACTTTACTCTTATTTTTGCTGGTCAGTACTCTGACGTTTTTATTGCGATTATTGTTAGAATCAATCACCGAAGCTGCGCGACCTCGAGCCTGATCGCGCTGCGATTCGATTTGCATTCGCGCAGCATCAACGCAATAAGCACATCTCGGTACGGGCCTTGTACGAAGCTCTACGAATATATTGAGAGTTCTGACGATACCTACTCGAGTCACCGGACTCGAGTAAGTATCGTCAAAACTACTCTTCCCCTTCTCTACTCGTCAGATACCTACTCGAGTCCGGTGACTCGAGTAGGTATCGTCAGAACTACTCTACCCTACTCTACTCGTCAGATACCTACTCAAGTCCGGTGACTCGAGTAGGTATCGTCAGAACTGCCAAAGTGTATCGTGCACTAGGTAGTGAGTCCGGTGACTCGAGTAGGTATCGTCAGAACTACTCTACCCTACTCTACTCGTCAGATACCTACTCAAGTCCGGTGACTCGAGTAGGTATCGTCAGAACTGCCAAAGTGTATCGTGCACTAGGTAGTGCACGATACACTTTGGTTGCTTTCAACTACTAGCTGCCTTACTTTATACTTTTGTATTTTCACATGGTATTTAGTTTAAATTCTACTTTACAGAAACAATCTCAAAGAATAATTTCTTTTTTTTTCTTGATTCCGTATCCTGGTGACGTAACAAATGTGTGCGCAAAAAGCAATGCTGCGGGCATTTCGACATTGGATGGAGTTGCAATTTCCATGTGTCAGACACACGGAAATGAAACCGTATCGATAACGACCCGATTGGGACTGTATATGGTTTTTTAGGATTCGTTGATTCACCGTGCATGCATGATAGACTCAGTTCACAGGTTAAAGGGGTCAGCTGGTAGTGAACCGTATTTTACCCGACTGCCCAAGAAGGATGGTAATGTTTTAATGTCAGTATATAAGTATGAAATTCATCACTGCATCATTGTGAAAGTCGCGGGCAACCTGTGGATGCAAGTGGCACGTTGTCGGTCGGTGTGGCGCTTTAAGGGGGAGGCCTTTGTTCAGCAGTGGACGTCTTCTGGCTGACGATGATGATGATATAAGTATGTAAATATATACTTTTTTTTCTTACTTAAGTTATTATGTTATTATGTTTGTGTGTTCCTATTATTACCTCCTGTCGCCTAAACGGCTTCACCGATTTCGACGAGTGCAGGTGTCGCAAAAAATAACCCAACCTATTGAGTTCCTGTTGGGGTTATTTTTTCTCTTTTGTTTTGCCTCCACATGCTGTGTATTTAGCCAGTGTCAAGTACTGTAATATTTTCAGTGAAGTCAAAAATTTCACAATTAAAATAAGTCTCAGTCATAGTCTAAGTCTACTTATTTAATTTTTCTTATTGTTTACTAAATGCATACTAAACTTGTTCTCCCAGCTGAGTTCTTGTACAATACTTTCGTCTAGGAATTTTCAGCCATTCTAAACTTTATTCCGAACGAACTCCAAAGTTATGATCTGGAAAGTGCTAGTTCTCACCCCGGGCTTTAGTTTACGCTATTCCCCGGTCAGCTTTTAAAATAAAACTGCCACGAACTCGGCTTTTGGAAAGCTTCGAAATGCGTTGTATCGGGACAAGCGCGTGATGGAAATTTTAAATCCTTGTTCGTGTATGAAAGTTTTGAAAGTCGCAAGAAGGAATAAAGAAAACTCGATTCTTAACAAATAATTTATTGAAAAAGAACGTTTTTAAAAACATGTGAAATTATTTTTTAATCGTTTTTTTTTTAATAGCTAACGTGACTAGTTGTGATGCAAATATTAAACAACTATAAATAGACTATTTTTTTATTTTTTTTATTCGGTACACACAACAGATCACCTCACACACGATAATAGTAACATTTTAAAAGGTTCTGTTCGAATCCGAATAATAATAATAAAATGATTTTTTTATCTGCCTCTTGCGCAAATGGTCCGATGGAATGACTCTTATGCTGCGGAAGATTGAACCGTCTCATCTTTGAGGGAATCAGAAACCGAAAACTCGAAAACAGTACTGGTTTATCTGGTAGAAATATACCATAGAAATATTATAGCGGTATTATATTATACCGCATAGTTTTACTAGTAGGTTATATTGCTGTCTGTTAATTACTTCACACTTTGTTCCGGTCTTTCTAATTGTAGCAAAAGAGAGAGCACAGTACGTATAGTAATAGATGATTTTTTAAATATTATACGTTGTTAAGGAGAACTACAAAACAGAACAAGACTTCTTCACAGCAATAAGTACAAATATTTTCTAAAAAAAACATTCAGTCGACTTGAGAACACCACCCTCCTTTTATTTTAGTCCTTTTATCTAACTATATCGATGTATTTTTAAACGACATGTTTTTGACGACGAATGTTTTTTTTACCTCTGAACTCCGTCATTTATGAACCAAATCGGTATATTTTTTTAAAATTTTAAAGATGATACTTCTAGATTGGTCCCTTCGAACGCTTGAAAATTCTGTTATTATGTAGGTATATCTATTGGAAAATTGTAATTGACCCAGTTCCACTCATAAGACAACTAATTGCGCAGTGCATTCCCGCACAGGAATTGTAACCGTTCAGGTTCAAAATTCTGGTTGACACTGAACTGTTATAAGCAAGCGTGACGCTTACCATCAGGTTAGAAAATTACTCGTATCGCACAAAGTTGCTTAAAAAAAAACATAAGTTTTCAATACAATGTAAGAAGGGTAGACAAAATTAAAAGAAAGATCACTGTGCGCTATCAGACGAACCAAACATAGCTTCTTCCTGTATTAGGTATCCCTTGCTAACATGCTTGCGTGTTCCGAAGTCATACATTACAAGTCACCCTAGATATAAATAAACCAAATACAAAGTACAGTCTTATAACTTGCGCAGTAAATAATAAAGTTAGATGATTCAGCACAAGAACAAAACAGTATTAAATCAAATATCCCCAGAAAGTAGTTTTGGACTTACTACTTACTACGTGTAAGTATCGTAATAAACTAATCAAGGAACTCATTTATTTCTTTGAAAAGACTTATATGGTGTACAACACTTGAAAAAAAACACTTGTCATTACACACTCAGAGTAACACAGCGGGCATAATAAGAGATATAATATAAGTTCGGAGTTTCTTTGGGCGAAAAATCCTGAATGTCGATATTCGCCGAAGAACCAAAAACACCGATATAGCTTGCAAGCAGAACTGGCAATGGATACGCCATATCGCTTGAAAAACCGATAACCTTTGTGGAAGTAAGTTTCTTGAGGCGCGACCACGAACTTGAAGGCGCTTTAAATATAAGATCCCTCTTAGAGCAACTTCCGGTTCGCTTCCGGGCCATTGTTCTGCAGTGGTGGATGTGGCTGATGATGATGATACCTAGTGATATAGGACACAATCCATTTCTACAAGTTTGAATTCAAAACAGTTTTTTAGATTTCCCCATTAAATGATATCAGGCATTTGTGTATCATTATCATCACTAAAGAAGACTTCCACTGTATAACGACGGGTTGCCATAATTTCCACGCTTGGCAGGCGGCTTGAGAATCGCAGAATGCTCACCGTTTACTAAGAAGACTCTGCTGCCGTCCTCTTGTGGTTCTCGTTAGAGTTTTTGTACATACTCGGATCATGTTCGGTCAGGTTTTCTTAGTGAGATTTAAATATAATCTATCCATGAATTACCTCCTTCTCATTCTTTTACTTAGTTTTTAATTTATTGATTAACGCTAACAGTAGGTATATTTTTTGTTTTAATAAAACGGGAATACTCACGTTAAATTGAGTCCGACTCAATTTAACGTGAGTATTCCCGTTTTATTAAAACAAAATGTATCAAAACCACGTCAGTTTTCATAGTAAAACAGTAGGTATCATAGATATTTTACATTCTTAAATTTCTACGCGAGTACATGGTTCTGATATGATCATCTTTTACAGGCGTATACATTCCTCATTAAAAGTAGTTAGACTAAATAAATATGAAATAGAATATAACAAACAAAATAAAACCCGAACGCCGGAGGGCTGTGTTGCTCAATGTTTGTCTCTGACCAGAAACATTACTACTTTGTTTTTGAAAACAGTTAAAGAATCAATTTCTAATCCAAATACTAACTAGCGTTACTGTGTTCTGGATTGAAGGGCAATGCTTCCAGCGTAATTACTGGGCATACAGAGATTTAACATCTAACATCTCAGGGTGACAAGCGCAGTGTATTGCCGCTTTCGATACTTTTTGAAATGACGAAGTTTAAAATTCTGGGTAGCACTGAACTATTACAAGAGTGACGCTTATCATCAGATGAGCAACCTGCTCGTCTGGTCACCGAGCATGACAAAAAATACCTCAGTTTCCATAGTAAATCGGGGTAAGTCTCTCTACCATATGGTAGAGAGACTTACCCCGATTACCCTTACGATTAGGAGAAAGAGTAGAGCGTACAGAATAAAATAATTATAGCAACATTCTAAATTATAGCATAAGAACTATAGCACTAAAGAGCAAGAAGCTCTAGTTCTAGAACAAACTAGATAGCTTATTCTAACTCTACGAGTCAACAAAGTAATATTATTTAGAGAAAAACAAAATATCCGACTACAAAATTACTCCGACTATGGCATCACTCCGGACGGAATTCAAGGAATTGAAAGACACCTCACTCGTCAAAATCGGTCAAGTCTTTTAAGCTACAGAAGGTAATATAGAAACACATAAACATACTTTTATACTTACATAAAAGCCTAAAATATTACCCTCCTTCTTGGGTAGTCGGATTAAAAGACTCTCTTCAATCTACTATCGTGCATCGTTTCATATCCGTGCTCGAGCCGTGGTGTAATCTAGATATTGTTCGGACGGTAGACGCCCCGCTGTAAGACGGTAGAGCCTTATTTATCTAGCAATATCAACACGCTTCTTATTGACCCAACATCGTTTACGAGCTCCGGCCAATAAGAACCAGTTTGAAAAACCAGGCACTTTGTTGGGCACGTTTTAGGACCGAATTGTTTTTGAAAATGATGAAAATACATTACTATTAGTACTCATGGGATATTTACCACGATTCTTATTTTCGTTGAGTTCCCGATATTTTGGCAAAGTTGGATGCGTCCCGTGAGTACTAATAGTAATGTAGTAAACCACCACGAAAGTCTAAAACAGTGATGAAAATAGTTCCAATTTATATACATCGATATGCTTTTTTCAGGTGTTATGATACATAATCGCATAAGTACTTAAAATACCGAAAAATATTAACTAAATTAAAACAAAGGAAATGTCTGTAAGTATTAGGTATACTTACAGACATTTCTGGGTTAAAAATTAATGTAAAAATGTTAAGGCAAGGCGAGGTAAAAAAGTAGCATTTTCAGCGCTTTGTTCGAAGTGAAGAGATTACTTAATCAGGTGCAAAAAATACTGCAGATAGAAAATAAAACTAAAATTACGTTTAACCGAATGAAATTTTGAAAATCTGTCTTAGTTACAAAATAAAAAAATCGCAAAATGACCCCTGAAAAACCCTTCTGAAATCAAATTTTCTGAATTTTCAGCGGTGACTACGAATTTTATTTTACAAATTAAATATTCAGGCTAGTGGTTTATACGGCAAACCAGGTAGTTTTTTTATTTGATTTGTATGTTTCCGATAATCGGCAAAAAAGCAATGAGAAACTTTGAGCTTTGAACTTTGAGCGGGACAGTACTCATTTCAAATCACGATCAGTCCTCGCCTTAAATAGAATACTTCTGTGACAGGAGTGAAATGAAGCAGAATTCCTTTCCTTCCTACTTATCTAGCTTGATTTGCCAACGTGGTTGAGGAGCACCTGATTCACAAATAGGTATTAATTTGTGATTGCGCATTTCAAAATATTAGTTATCTGGTTCTTATTTTTTATCACTTATTATAATTATTAACCAACACTTAAATTTTTTAAATTTGATAATACTTATTATTTCGAAGGGATAAGACTATGAGGTATCCAACAACAATCGTTTTCTGTGAAAGTATCACACATACTTAGAGCAACTCCGGCTTTACGAGCCGTCATCGAGTCGAAATGTTTATTTTAATAAGCTTACTAAGATATTTATGTCAAAATCTATAGAAACATATACCTAGTTATCTTTTACCCGACTTCGCGAAGCAAAACGAAGCATGGGTTATGTATGTAATATTCATCTGTTTCTTTATAACTACATAATTTGACAAATGAGATATCGTTGGAAGCGTCTTCATCGTCTGCCGGTTATAGACCGGCGGACGATGAAGACGCTGACGTCACATTAAATTGAATATGGCGCCTTCTAGCGGTACGGACTAAAAAAATATGTTTTAATGAAGCCTTGTTGGGTATCAAATGAAAGAGCTTAATTAGGATATTTAAAAAAAAATGTATATTGTTAGTGTTTCTCGCGGCTTCGCTTATATGCATCGGATAAAACTAAAGTTCTCGTAAAGATATAGTCGGGTTTTAGTTTTTCGACCTATTTATTATCATGTTGTTGTTGTTGTTGTTGTTACATCAATTTCTCTGATGTAAATACAGATGACGCCATTTATTTCCATGACTATCCTACCAATTTCCTTTAAAGGCGTAAGCGACTTAAATCAAAATTAACCTGAAATTCTAAAATATCAATCCATTGGTGAGATATTGTGAGCAATAAAAAATCTCATTTGAATATTAATTGATATCGAATGGATATGAATCCATTGAAAACTGCGAGAGAGAATCTCGGGATATGCATACAGCAGCGGAATATTTATTTATACTACGAGTTTTCACTGGAAAAAGTCACTTCATTTTGACAACGTTTGCACACTGCACAATTTCCTGTAGCTTATCGTACAGGAAATTGTGCAGTAGTGGTGATACATAATTTATTATTATATATATATTATATATTCGCGCCAAACTGAGACCTCACGACCCCTAGAACCTATAACTTCTCAACCCCTGGACCGATTTGGCTTACCTATATTCGAACTTAAAAATTATATTGAAATTAACTACTTGCCTACAAAATTTCATGAAGATGAAAAAAACGGTTTTTAAGTTATCGTCGGCCAAAATAAATATACATATATACAAACGTACATACAAATATCGTCGGCCATATATACATGTATACAAACATATATACAAATAACGATTTCCTCCCATAGAATTCGAGACCTTCGCTTCGCTCGGTCAATTAAAATAAAACAAAATACCCACCTGCAAAATATAGCCTATTCCACTCTGGACGTAAATAGCAATCCAACGACACCTCACTCGTCCAAATCTGTCATGCCGTTTGGCCTACAGGATGTAATAGGAACTCGCAAACACACATACCACATACTAACATGTACGCAAACATACACATTTGCACGAGTAATATTCAAAAAGAAAAATCTACAAGAGCATAATTATACCTAACTATAACAACGCCCAATCGGTAAATGTCCAAAAAAATGACATAATATAGAAAAGGCCAACTAGAAAATTGTAATTTTAATGAAATTGTATTCCACTAATTTTTAAACTGCGCATGTATTTTTCTGTGTTAATGTTTATATATATTTTTTGATTATATAATTATTTTATTTTATTTCATATATATATACACTTATATTATTTGTAAAACATCATTTAGTTTATTTCTTTATAGTACCTATACACATAATAATAATAATACGATTTGTTTCTACCTACTTAAGTAATATGTTTAGACCTTTTATTGGCTGTACTATATTTTTGTTTAAGATTATTTTTATATTATGATTTTGTGCTGTAGGTCTATTAATAAAAAAAATAATTTAAAAAAAAAAAAACTTACCAAGAATAGACATATTTACATATACTCTAAAAACATTACTCATCTTCTTGGGCAGTCGGGTAAAAATTAGAACCTTTATTTAATTTACTGCTTCTACTTTTTTTAACATCTGAATCACATCAGAGAAAGCAAATATACGGTACAAATAACATTCGTCTGGCCTCAGCCTTATAAATAATTAGTACTTAGTTTGCCCCAAACTATGACCTCGTGACCGCTATGCCTTACAATACGTTGTCTGATTTTGCTCACGTTTGAACTTACAAATTATTTTTGATGAAATAACAACACTAGCAGCGCCCCGCGGTTTCACCCGCTATTCTACAGAAACCGAATATTTTTCCGTGACAAAAAAGTAGCCTATATCTAATCCAGGCTTAAGCTACCTCCATACCAAATCTAATTGAAATCCATTCAGCCGTTACAGCGTTGAACGGGAACAAACACACTTACTTACTTACCTACTCACAAACTTTCGCATATATAATATTCGTGTGATTTTACGAAGATCGAATCAACTATTTGGCATATTAACACCGAAAAAATATATAAACTTAGATAACACTTTATTTATATATTATGTATTTTTATACAAAACAAGCGCCAGTTTTTTTCCCTCACTATCATCCCTACATTCTGCATTCAGGACGCTCGAAGCACACCACGTGTCAGTCTAAATACATTTATTAAAAATTACTCTACAATACTTACTTTGGTGACTTTTTGTAGGAACAACGAATCTTGTAATGCGGTATCTAGATACCGCACCACAGATCACACTAGTGTGATCTGTGGTGAGTATGTGTGTTTGCTCCCGTTCAACTCTGTAACGGCTGAACGGATTTGAATGAAAATTTATATGAAGGTAGCTTACATTCTGGATTAACGCGGTATCTATATTTATCATCTGCGATTTCCCTGGTCTCTGAGACCGTCGCTTCGCTCAGCCAATTATTTGACAAATAGAATATTGCATTATTATCCTCCCGACCCGGGGGCGTCCTATAGCTGCGGTCAGAACTACCGGAGGACGGGCAGCAGCGTCCTCCTAGTAAACGGGTATCACTCTGGGATATCCAAGCCACCTGCCAAGCGTGGGAATTATGTCCTCCCCAATAGGGGGGAGGCTTCGTCGAGTAGTGGAAGTCTTTAGAGTTGATAATATTATTATTATCTTACTATGAAAACTGACGTGACACATTTTTATAAGTTCGCCACGTCCGTCTGTCTTTCTGTCTGTCTGAATCCTTTACATCCTTAAAACTTCCAAAGTTATAAGCCTACATGCATGAAAGTTTGCACAACGATAGTCTCAAGATCTCAAGTATTTTTTTTATTTTGTAAATTTTTACTATTGTTACTAAATTCTATATTCTGGTCATTATTTTGTTACTATATAAATTGTATTGTATTGTAATTGCATTGTAAGTATTTTGTATTGTAGTGTCTTCTACAACCATATTAATCATTTCTGTGAAGTAGTTGTTACATAAATTTCATACTTTAGTCCTATTTGTATAGAAAATCGGTTTATTTAACGAACAATAGTAGCACATTGAATGGAAACAGAGCATCATATCTATGACCATACCAGAACTCGACTAACTTATCTGTGTGATTGACCAAATGATGGCACTAAACTATTATATGGAAGCGTGTAAGAATTGGTCAGAAAATACATTAGAGGCTCCCTCATTCACATGCAGAGAAGTTGGTCGCATCTTACCACCAGTGGTTGTTTCACAGCGGGCGATGCATTGTGTCGTCGGCATAGCGCCTGCCTCGCTTCGCTTCCGGAACGGAACGACAAACTGGCAGTTTTAGTTTTCACGTCGCTGTTGCAGTTATTCTATAAGTTTTATGGAAGAGAATCATTATTTTCACACTATTTATACTAGTAGTTCGCGGCGAACTAAAACCTCGCAATCCCTATATTTTCACAACTCCTGGACCTATTCAGCTCATATTCGAACTTAAAAATTGTATTCAAATAAACTACTTGCCTACAATATAAAATTTCATGAAGATCGGATCAACGGTTCGCAAGTTATCATCGGACAAATATACACACAAACATACAGACATACAAACATACATACAAATGCCGATTTGTCCCAGTAAACTCTGAGACCTTCGCTTCGCTCGGTCAATTAAACATAAACATAATTTATTGTAAAACAAGTTTGATACAAAAATGTGGCTCTGCATTTTGCGTTAGTGAAACATTGTGTTGCATTATGCAATTATGATAATGAAACATTTTTTTTTTTTTAAATCTATATACCTGATACCCAGATACTCCTGTTTTGTGAGCAGTATTTCATTATTATATTTTTTTCCGATTAATATTTTATTGTGTTCGACTACTTAAACCCTATTAATAGAAAAACTAGTTTGCCCGCACGGCTTCACTCGCATAGGCTACCTTAAATTAACATCCCATTTCATCTCTTTATGGGTTGATTTTCGAAAAATCCTGAGTCATGCCTTTCTTTATGCTTAGTACATAAACCGAGTTTCATTGGCTTGGCAAAAAAAAAGACGATGGTGATGATGATTGGGGGTCCATTTTATCACTATTTTATTGTTCACCTACTCCATTTGAGGAGTATTGGGTTCAAATTTCACGTTTCTATCACAAGGGTTTTGATCTGTGCGATCATAAATAATCTTCTTAGCAGCATTTAGACGTCCACTGCTGGACGAATCCTACCTCCTATTTCGGAGTTGCCATAATCCCTACGTTTGGCAGGTGGCTTAGAGATCGCAGAATGTTCACTGTTTACTCGGACGCTGCTGAATCACAGAATGCTCGTTATAAAATGACCAATGCGGCCAGCAAAGTCTTTTTCTCTCTCTCTCTCTCTCTCTCTCTCTCTCTCTCTCTCTCTCTCTCTCTCTCGTTGTCACGCCATCGGTATATAAAGAGCGTCAAACTTATATAAGAATCGATATTATTAATTATTTAATATTATATAGGGAGTATATTATTATATTAATTTTATTATATTGAATAAAACTAAAACAATAGAAATCAATAATAACACTTACAAATTTAGTCAATTAAATTACAAAAATTACCCACCCCTAACTGTACTGTATCCGGCGCAAAGGTGCCCAGGCCCGGCGCAAAGGTGAATATTATATATAATAGTTTTTAGGCCTCAACGCCATATGCGTTTTCCAAAGTTTGTTAAGGTTGTAGTAAAAAAAAAGATAATCGAATAGAGAGACATTTGAGGTTCCCTCCGAGCAGTGAACAAAAGTGACAGTCACCCGTTGAAAATTGTTAGTTCCCTCATTTGGCTACTGTTCAATCGGTCGGTGTGACAGGCTTGGTTTTTGTATGGAAGTTTTGGAAGGGCCGAAAGCCGAGGCTCAGTCCCAAGCCCGGCCAAAGGCACTGAGCAGTACTAGTTGAGTAGTTGAGCAGCGCAGCTACTTTTTTCTATTTTGTAACAAAGCTAAATTATCAATAAAGCAGCTAGTTTTCAATTACATTTTCCCTAACATTCTATAAAATTTAATTACAAATAATAATTTATTTTAAGAATAGAACGATGACCTATCATTGTATTAACTATCGTATTATTTTTACAAAAGCCTGACTCAAATAAAATCCGACACAGAAATGCAATTTAAAAATAACTTGTTGTAAAAATAAAAACAGCTGTTTGTTGAGTACATTTATTAAGCTTTGGCAGATAGAAGTTAGAAAAAAGTCTGAACTTGTGCGGTATTACTAATTTTATCTCCCAGTTGAGAGCTAAGTCACGTCCCAACATCACTGGTGACCTTTTCAATCCAAAGCTCAAGTGCAACGTTTGACGCAGACAAGTTTTAATTATATTATGTTTGAATATTTTTCAATCGTTGCATTGGGAGTTTTGGCGGGAACGTGAAGAATTCATGTCGCGTCATTTTAATATTTTCCAAAACTTGTGTTATTTCGAGTGTTAATGTGTAAAAACGGTGAATTTTTACCCGTTAAGTGTTCGAGTACATGCACGAGTGTTGGTGAATGGTATAATGTCGTGAAACGTGAATTTTCGTGTTGTTTCCAAAACTCCATAGAAGGCTCTAGTAAAGTTTTCACCACTTTACTGGGGCATGACTTGGACTTGACCGTGACTTGCTTTGCTCGACTTTGACCGTGACTATGACTTATTTGATAATATCTAACAAAACTTGGGAATATATATGTATACTTGACACTGGCAAATGCATAAGACGTGCGACGCCAAAATCCTCTTAGGAGGAAAAAAAAAAAAAAAAAAAAAAAAAAAACGTTGCATTTAAAATTACATTTTTTTTTTTTTGAGTTGAATTTCTGATTATATACAAGAAATCTGATCAAAATAATGTAGCTTCAAATGACAATAGAATATAACAAAAGCATTGATTTGCTTAATTATTAATTATCGAGGAAATTCACCGAAGAACCAAAGTCACCGACACAGCCTCAGGGTTTGCAAGCTGAAGTGGCAATGCCACATCACTCGAAGAACCGATAACCGACGGGAAAGAAAGGTTCTTGAGAGGCAACCACGAGCTGGAAGACGCAGCGTAGGTTGGCCTCCTACTAGGTGGACATTTTGAAGGTCGCGGGTAACTGATAGATCTAAGTTGCAAACTGTCGTTCAGTGACGGTGATCTAAGAGGGAGGCCTTTGTTCAGCAGTGGACGTCTTCAGGCTGTTGATGATGATGATTAATTTTCTTGATACTCCCACACAGCTACAAAATAAGCCAACCGACTTGCAAACCGGTCAGTTTTCGGATGGGTGACTGTAATTGGCATTTACCATCTTATTTATTATTATTTTCTTATTTCCTTAGTTATTCTTATTAACTTTTAATAAATATCTACTGCAGGAAGACGTTAGTATCCCAGATACAGAATATCTTGTTCGGTTGCTAACAGAAACAGCTTTATATACACCTACCTAATAAGCTAAGTTTAAAGTTAGTCCACATATTTATCTATCTTCGATGAGATCTGTTGGGATGAAGGCGGAACAAGCCAAATTATCACCATCGACTGGTAGGTTGGATGGCACGATAAATTGTAGATCCCTGTTGTTTGTTCTATAACAATAATTTTTTAGACAAGCCTTCAGAAGTCTTAAAAATTCTGACATCTGGATTAGATAAAAATATATTTATTACACAATTTTAGTTAATTTTGAATGTTGGTATTTAAGTACTTAAATATGATTCCAATGTTTATTAAGGTTTTGGGATTAAAGGCTATTGTTTTGTTTAGGCTATAGAAGGTAATAGCCTAAACTGGCTTGACCGATTTTGATGAGTGTGTGTGTATTCCTCTTTATGACCTGAGTGCCAAAGGCTATATCTTGTAGTTAAGAAAAAAAAAAAAACTCCTATGTCGATTCTAAACAGTTACCAGAAACTGATTAAAACGTTGAAAGTATGAAGCTTAATGCACTTGTTATAGTTTTTTACGTGTCTTGTATCTTTTGTCCCTCTCAAAGAACTTGCATAAAGCCTGTTTGTCACCCGACTAGGAACGGAAATAAAAACTGTATGTTGAACAGTGTACCCGCCCCTCCTACGTGTCAAGCATTCAGAACGCGAAAAATGCTCGACATATTTGCAAGCTTTTGCCCGACGATATATTTTTTTTATTTTTTATTGTCAGACATATCACGCATCGCATATTTATGTATCGCATGGCCATCTTTTCATTGAGTTTATAACGAGAAAGGTTGTATGACAGGAGTAGGAACATTAGTATCGCTGGTAACTATGTACCTTATGTACATAGTTACCAATTAGTATAGTTATTTAAATTTTCCGCCTTTTAGAGTTGATACGTTGTAGTTCTAAAACTAGTCCAAATTCTTCAAACCTGTTATGTGCATATCAAACAACCAAGTATAGGTAGTCTACGTCTATTTTAGTTTATACAAAATTTATTTATTTATTTATTTAATACTTTATTGCACACACATACAACGTATTTGGTACAACAGGAGGACTTAATGCTAAAGCATTTTCTACCAGTCATCCCCGTGGTTGAAGAGAGGGAGATGTAGGCGTGCACCAAAAATCACGATTAACAAATAAACTAAGGAAATGAATGAAAAGGAAAAATAAGTAATGAAAATAAAATAAAAATTAAGGAAAATAAAATATTTTTTTTGTCGTAGAATAAGATAGTTCGACGAATAATTGATCACTTTACAACACACGATAAATTACAACGGTAAGTATAACAATAATTACTTTGGAGATAAAGAAAAACACGAAACAATAGTAATTGCAGGACCATTAGAGCTTCCTTCCAGACAAGTTATTTCTTATCTCTACTAGATTTTCTCTATTTCAAACAGTTTCTAAACAAGAACCTTACAAACAGTGACGTGTAATATATTCCGTGCGTACTGACTATTAAAATGTAGACAAAAATAGGTATAAATAGTCCTATAGTCAATAAAAAAAGATTTTGTTCTCAACCAATAGATAATGATTGAAGTCACCCTTCATTTTGATAGTATGGTTGCGACATAGACGTAGTGATACTGATAGTGCGACGTATCAGGAGCAATAAAGCTTCGAGGTATAAAAATGAATACGTTCGTATCGAGAAAGAAAACTTCGCTTGCGCGATTCAGAACTCCCTACATACAACTGTCAGTCTATACAGAACGCCAAAAAATCCACAAAAATGCGCCATCTAGCGAACTATAGAAAGTAGCTTTGTCTCTCTTTTTGGATTGAGTGGCTGAACGGATTTTAAAAAGGAGTTACTGTATATCAAAAAGACGATATACTTTTTTCATGTCCACGCGAACGAAGTCGCGGGTAACAACTAGTATTGTATAAATATGTCAATGATGAAATGTTGTAGTATTGTGTAATACCAAATTCTAATACTTAAATACAACATTCTTGAAAAATAACAAGGGTCGCTTGGAATAATAATTTCCTGGTTAGCGCAGAACACTACTTTTTATAAACTATTGGCTTGCTGCCAGTGGCTGTATGTACAACTTGTAGACCCTTAAAACTCGGCGACGAGGCGCAAACGTGACCAAGAAGGCCCCTTGTGCAGCCGAGACTAATAGAACTTGGTCATTTAGATTAGACTCGCATGTTGCTTTGATCGGTTCTTAGCATGGTAAGAAGTTTAGAAGTGTGCTTGTCTTAGGATTTACAACCTTGTCGTATTTTTCAAAAAAAATATGAAAATTCATTATATTAATGGCAGGAAATCGAAAAATCGCTTGTCCATCAGCTTTTTAATACATTTGTCTTACAATAAAATTATAAATGTCCCATAACCAACCAAAGTTTATATTACATATTTAATGTTTTATTGACAAGATAAGATATTATATTAATTATTATTACAAACAAGGAAACAGAAAACAAATAACAAAATTAGGTAAGAAATAATTTTAATATTCTACGGGTTACGTATTGAAATGTTAATAATTAAAATAGCAAACGGCTAAATGTCAAAAATTCTAAATGTCTAAAATCTAAATCTTAAATGGGTTAAGACGTCAAAAGCCATTATGAACAAGAACAAACTAGCAAAATTCGATATGTCAAACGTTTAAACTAAACGTTAACGTTTTTCAATGTTAATGGTCCATAAATCTAAGATCAAAATGTAGTAAAATTTTAAGTAAGTGCCTACTGATCGCAATTGAATTTTTTGTTTAAAAAAATTAGTCTAGCATGTATTTTGTACGTATTCACAGGTATTCTTCTTTTTTATTTATTTTTGTCATTTTAGTCTGACTAATTGTAGTAGTAACGCAATAACGGAATAATTTGATTCCTATAATGTTGATATGCTTTAAATATAAAAGTAGCCCTAAACACTGGGTTAGGTTATGTTTGAACTGCGACAAACAACGCATGAGCCAAGCGAGCGAAGCGAACGTGCTCGGCAGTAGCCGATGAAGCTGTAAAAAGTAACTAACATAATATAGTGGCCCTAAACACTAGGTTAGGTTATCTTTGAACTGTGATAATAAGACGCGCGAGGGTGCCGCATCAGAAGCCGGCGAAGCACTAACGAGTGAGTGTAACATAATTGTATAATTTGAAAATTTTCACTTTAAATCTTTTGAACTTGGGCATTTTGAAATGAGTTTTTATGACCATTTTGGTTTTTTTTTTTTGACATTATGAAGTTTTGGCTTTAATAATTTAACATTTAGATTTTAGACATTTTGAACCTAGACATTTTGTCGTTAGCTATTTAAACTTTTAACATTTCAATACGTTCCCATTTTACGATTGTCTTCTCCTTTGTTTCATCTAACTTATTAGATGTGGCAGACGGTCGCGCGAGCCAACATTGTATTCGGGTTCATCACAACTTTGTAGTCTCTTTCTTGAAACTTTATCATTTTTTTATTATCTTTATTCGCCATTTTACTATTTTGCTTTTCGAAGCAGAAATTCTTCTGTTAGCCATGAAATAAATTTCTGAAAAATATTGTGAGCTTTCTTTTGGAAAATACGTCTTTCGTCTTGGAGATAAAAAGTAAACCAATTTGCTTGGTTCTTTTATTTGTTGCCATACTCCCTGTACAGGGTGATTGATTTGCAGTCCATTTCCTTTAAAGGTGCGTTTAAACAGATTTTTTAACATTTGTGCGCATTTTTTCTTGGATGACGCTCACGTCCCTGAACATAAAAGTTCATCGAATTTCAGTCAATAAAATACGTCAGTGACCCTTCAAGTCCTGGGGCTCGATTTTTGAATCACTCGTATATTTTCGTGCGAAATATCAAACGAAATGACTTTCGAACGAAATCCCAAACAAAATCGCATTTTTGATTTAATCAATCACTTGCTCACGCAACGAATGGTTTGAACCATTCGAATTTGCTTTTTATCATGAGAAATTTTTTAATTCCGCATGATAATTTCGTGCGAAATATACGAGCGATTCTAAAATAGAGCCCCTGTCCTACGAACCCAAACCCGCCTGTGAATATCTCCACTGAAGCAACAAAGACAATTTTATTGAAACGTCGCTTAGCTGTTATAGCGGCAGAGAATATGTAAGCCATCCAGGGGAATGTTTGTACATCTGTTTAACAAATATCTTAACGCGTGACACTGAAAAACTTTCATTTTGGTCGTGAAAAGATTAGATTTATGTTTTCGATTAAAACTTTGCGTGTGAAATAAAATTGTTACAAATTTGATCGGATACATACCTACCTACTTACATGATCGTAACTAAGCACCGTATTTATCATAACAAAAAATATAGACAACTTATTGATATTGATATTTGTTTTATCCTATGTTTTTCGACTCATTTAGTTCATGCGGTATAATCTAAATCAAAATTACATGAAAGTTGGTGGTGTAAAGTACCTACTAAAAGTTTTTTGGCTCCACACGTTGTGTACTTAGCCAGTGCCAAGTATTGTATAATTCAAGTGAAGTCAAATATTTCAAAATTAAACTAAGTCTCAGTCATACTCTAAGTAAAGCAAAGTAAGTCACGGTCAAGTCCACGTCATGCATTAGTAGAGGTTTCTATGGAGTTTTGGAAACAGCGTGAAAAGTCACGTTTTAAGACATTATACTATTCACCAACATTCGTGCATGATCACGAACACTTAATGAATAAAAATCCACAATTTTTACACATTAACACTCGAAATAACACAAGTTTTGCAAAGTAATATAATGACGCGACGTGACTGCTACACGTTCCCGCCAAAACTTCCCAGACTAAAAGTTGTTGAGTATGGAAATAAAGAGCTGGGCTAGACCTTAATGGTCTAAATTACGAAATGAGGTCTCATACAACGATGATGACGTCATAAAGCTTCACCCACACTCGAGATACATCAACAGAGAACCTCCATTGGAATTCTGCACACATTGGAAATTGCCGCAATTTGTTAGCTTTATGAGCCCCTAGAGTGTTATACACACTCGCATTTTTGAAATTTATCGCAACGAATTTTTAGTAAGTACGCACTGAGTCGCTCTGATTTTATTGTCGGGGTAATAAATAGCCCAAGACAAAATAAGTCTTTTGCTTATAAAATGAACTGTGACTCGAGAAAATGTATTTTGTGCCCACTTTTCAAACGATACATACTTAGTTATTTTTTATTGCCATTATACGAAATAGGTTGACATTAGATTTTTTTTTAGTATAAGGACCGAGTTGATTAAGTGGATTAGTGCAACTGTTATAGATTTTATCTAGGAATGTTCAATCATTTTTTCCTCACCACATTTTTTTTTTAATTTTATCCCGAGCAATACACGAAATAGTACCAATATATTTTTTTAATTTGAACACGACAAAGATATCAATATGGAATGTTTCGCCATTTCTCTGTCTAGAATGCGCATCAGCTGGAGTAAAGGAAGATTTTTCCAGGAAACTATGCCATAATAATAGAGTACTTTCTGGCGCTCGGCTGGCAAATTTTCAACTTTAGGGTTGAAGTTAAAAATCCGTCGCTAAGCACCAAACGGTTGTGTTCCGAAAGCCTTATTGAAGAGCTAGCACCATTCCTGGATGGCGTGTTTATCGCCTTCAACCACACTATTACTGAGCTGTCGTCAAAACGTCTGTTAACAAGATAGGTACATTTTAAAAATGTTGAAGTGTTTTGAAAAAATATAGCTCTAAACAATTTCGTGTGAAGATGAAAAGAGATAAATGTAGCGCGCGCTATAGTCAATAAGTTAGATAATTGGTACATTTTGTTTTAATAAAACGGAATACTCACGTTAAATTGAGTCAGTTATTCCGACTATAGTTTCGATCACATTCGGTGACCTTTATCAAGGAATGCTCAGCGAGACACGCGCGCGACCTCGTCTTGCCTTGCACAACCAACTCAATTTAACGTGAGTATTCCCGTTTTATTAAAACAAAATGTATCAGAACCACGTCAGTTTTCATAGTTAGATAATTGGTAATTAAAACTAAACTAGGAATTCAATAGAAACTCTCATGGACTCTTGGACCGCCGCACTGAACGACAATTTGCAACTTGCATCCACTGGTTCACCCGCGACCTTCAAAATGTCGTCAGTGCACATTGTGGGAAGCCTACCTACCCTGCGTCTTCCAGCTCGTTGTTGCCGCTCGAACTGCCGCCCTGAACTATGCTAATTATGATTATCACACTATTAGTAATTTTCGATTGAATATAGACTAGAAATTCGGAGATCTACTGAAAAGTTTGTATAAATCGGGTTTTCAATGTTTTTTCATAGATACATTTCATGTTTTTATATTTTCCAACTTAGCTGTACTAAAAGATAGACCCAAAAAAAAAAACACAATTTTTTTTTTGTAACCTACATAATTTTAAAGTACACGGGATAGAAGAACAACAATATTTTTTGAGCTTAGCCCCTTGAGGTACACCCAGTTACTCCAGAGCAAGATGACGACATGAATAATGCGTCGACTAGTGCTGTAGTTATTCCCACTTGTATAGTTCAACGTAAAACATTGCAAAAAGCTGAGGTTTCACTGTACTCTCTCAGCACGGTAATAAAGTGCAATTTATGATCGCACTTATGATTACTTATACAACTTTAAAGCTCTAATTTTGGCCATCAAAGATCGGAACGCGGCGGTGATGGAGGCCCTGGGCCAGGAGTAGGCGATTATAGTAAATAGATAGCGTGTATATTGTAAAAGTAACATTTGTATTTTTTATTTTTTTTTCCTTTGTTGTAAGTTTTGTGTGTATACCCCAGAGCAATCACGCTCACTAAAAAGCTTCTTCTTGCGGCGGCGTCGTGTGGCGGGTCGCCCTCTTCCCTTCGATATGGTTGAGGAGAGCGATGGCTGGCACATGCGTCAACTCGTGAACGGGTGCTGCTTGCGGGAGCTGGACTGCTCGGAGTATATACGCAAATCTATAATAGCACTTAGCTCTTTATTAGCATATTCGTTGGTATATTCCTTTTGTAAAGTCTTTAGTATTTATATTCCGTTTTAGTTGATAAAATATTTGTAAAACTTGATAAATGGCACTGACCCCGGAGTCCGTGGAGCAATATTGTAAATAAAAATAAAATAAAAAAAGCTCTAATTTTTCCTAAAATATTAAAAAGCTTCATAAACACCTTCACCTAGGTATTGTTGCTCCAGTACGTCAATTGTTCTAGAATGTTTTAATACAATAAAATATATCAACAAGCTGCGACCCGCGGTTTCACCCGCTATTCTACAGGAAAGGTTTCATATTTTCAGGATAAAAAGTAGCCTATATCTAGCCTATGTCTAGCTACCTCCATACCAAATTTCATCCAAATCCGATCAGCCGTTATAGAGTTCAACGGGAACAAACACACTTAAATACACACAAACTTTCGCATTAGGATGAGGAAAGTACTGTTTTTATCCCTCTGATTAAGTAACTTCAAGCGTACTTTCCAGGTATTAGAAATAAAAAATATTATACGTTACTGTAATTTTTTATTTATTTTTATTTATGCAATACCGATTTTAAATTTAGGATATAAGCGCATTTTTAAGGATCATTTCACGATTTTCTCCACAGAGAAAATGTAACGCAAGCCTATTTGGACCTCTTGTTTACTGTTAGGAAAATTAGGTTTAAATCAAAGCCAAGTTTACACGAAACCTATTTCATTGTTGCTAGCGTCATAAAGCAGGTGAAACAGCTAAGTAAGTACCACACCTTTGTCAGCTATTCAAACGTCAAGCAGTAGTGTGCAAGCATTACTGTGTACCGGATTGAAGGGCAATGTTTACAGTGTAGTTACTGGGCATACAGAGATTTAACATCTAACATCTCTGGGTGACGAGCGTATAGTACGCTGCCGCGCATAATTTTGAACTGTTGAAGGTCAACATTCTGGGTGGCACTGAACTGTTTTAGGCAAGTGTGACGCTTAACATCTGGTGAGCAACTTGCTCGTGTCGTCACCGAGTAAAAAAATAATTAAGGTCAAGGATCCAATGAAATCGCATCAACATCGGTCAATTTAGCTTACTAGGGTAATATAGGACCACAAAGTTACGTACTAACATATCCCAAAAAACACCCCTCCCTTTTGGGTAGTCGGGTAAAAATCATGTTTTGTCATTTAAAGTAAACCATATCATTTACAATTTAAGTCTAAGGATTTGTCTGAATATTACCAATTTTTTTTAATTCTTTGCTTAGCGCCACGGACTCCATGGCCTTTTGTCAAACTTAATTTTTGTTATCAACTAAAGCTTTACAGACTAAAGACTTTACAAAAGGATTCGCATTGAAGAATTTGAACTTGAATTTTGAACCAGAAGGATAACATACACCAAAATATTTAAGTTTAAACGATGCAAGTTACATAAAAGCTCGTAAAGAGATAACGTTTGGTATGTTTGTTTTTATGGAGCTTACTTTATTGTTTTTATAATATGGCAAAGATAAATGCAGGGCGCGTCTGTAATGTGGTCGTTTTGTTCAGTAACTCGCATCAAATAATGTCTGCCACATATTTATGTGCGCTTGATGTCATTTTGATATTGTTAACGGCATTGTTATGTTCAGATATTATAATTTCTTTCAGGTTGAGAAGCCCTGTTATTTTGGAAATACCGATCAACGCGCACTAAACGATTTCAAGCCAACATTTTAGTTAGAACTGCTGAGGTGTGGGGTTAACTACTGCGTATGGTGTTTTGCCCTGCCCACTGCCTCTTCAACTTGCTAATCCTCTGGGCTATTTCAGTGTCAGTGTATGGATTAGCAAGTTGAAGTGGCAGTGGGCAGGGCACATAGCACGCAGAACTGATGGCCGATGGGGCTGTAAGGTTCTCGAATGGAGACCACGTACCGGCAAGCGCAGCGTAGGACGTCCACCCACAAGGTGGACAGACGACCTGAAAAAGACCGTAGGCAGGCCTTGGATGCGAGCCGCTTCCATCCTCTATTCGTGGAAATCTAAGGGGGAGGCCTATGTCCAGCAGTGGACGTCCTGTGGCTGAGATGATGATGATGGTGTTTTGCGATGTTTATCAATAACTACGTAACTATTAGTAACTTTTCTTTTAAATTATAAACAGTACTGTTCTCTAATAATATATTAACAGTTAGTTACCTTTATTGATAGTTTGATTTCATGGAGCAAACATAATTTGCAATATTAAACTAAGTTCACAAATTAGTTCGGTGTTCACGTCAAAAGTAATACGTCCCGTTATTCTGTCCCGCTGTCCCGCTAAATAATGCAAAGCGCAGCAAACGTCGGACTTCCTTAATTCCCGGGATCTTTGAGGGCTTTTCAGACTACGCTATAATTAAATAAAAGGGACATCCTACCGCGATGATTTGGCGCAGTACGTATTTGGAAATTGTATTGCTGTCGCTCTGTTACCCTTGCATGAGTTAGTGAATTTATCTAAATGTTTTGATGAAATTAGCTTCTCGGGGGAAAACAGTTATCAACCCCAAAATCTTTGTTGTTCAAAAACTACTTTTCTTCCTCATAATTTCAACGCAAAAAAATACTATTATTATTAGAATTATTCGTATTCGTATTTACAAATGTATTGCGACAATTAAAAAAAAATCAAACCTATATGCATAGTTTTCACGGTGTATATAACATATTTAAAAAAAAATACGACTTCGGGTAAAATTTATGGGTGGGATCAGTTGGCGCTTTTTGTATAGATAAGTAGGCAGTATACTCTAATCTTAAATTTCACGACGATCTCTTCACATATCCCGCGATTTAACATAGTGTAATAGTGTAAACGTGCCCGTACAAAATGGATGCGACCGATATATTATACTGTCTTTATATAATATCCTAAGGACATATTGTCTAGATTAAAATCACATACAATCGCTTAGGCTATTATTATCAAGTTATTAATAGTAATTCTCTTTTGTAATAAATAAAAAAAACTTGTTTTATCTTTCTATGAAATGACCGAATTAAAAACAAATCTTTCATTCGTTGAAAGATGCACTATTCCCGTGGTGAAATAATAATTATATGTTCTTTTGCTTACAGCGCGAGCAAAGCCCCGGGCAAAGTGGTTGTGGCCTTGTGGTTGTGTTTTTGGTTCCCAGTTATAGAAAATTAGGTGAATGTTGTGTTTCCACCGGCTGTACGAAACCGGATAACCGTTTGCTGTGGAAGTAAGAGTTTATGTCCACGATAACCACATATATTCATATATGTATGTATAGGCTTTAGCTCGAAAAAAGTAGAGTTCGTCTTTGAAAGAGGACTTTGTAATTGTATAGCATAGTCTGAAAAGGGTTTCTTGGAATAAGGCGCCAACTAATTAGTCACCATTCAACTCTGCTGTGATTAATTGTTGGGAAGCAGGACGATCTGCAGATTTATTGCTGTCCGGATTTTAGACCGGAAATGTGCCTATTGAAAATCTAATTGTTGTCAAATTAATTTTACTTTGACACGACTCACTGTTACTTTCAAATTGTTTTTATTACTTAATTGACCGAGCGAAGCGAAGGTCTCAGAGTTTACTGGGACAAATCGGCATTTGTATGTATGTTTGTATGTTTGTGTATACCTATATTTGTCCGATGATAACTTGCGAACAGTTGTAGGCAAGTTGATCATTTCAATACAATTGTTAAGTTTGAATATGAGCTGAATCGGTCCAGGGGTTGTGAAGATATAGGAGTCGCGAGGTCTCAGTTCGCCGCGAACTACTAGTTAATTTTAGCCTATTCTCTCTTTGTTCACCCGACTATGTATCCCACATAGATAACTTCAGGCTTTTTACCCGACTGCCAAAGAAGGAGGATAATGTTTTCGGGATGTACGTTAGCATGTTTGTGTGTTATTTTAAGACGTCCTGTAGCCTTAACGGCTTGACCGACTTTGACAAGCGTCAAAAAGTAGTTGATTGATTCAGGCGTAACTTTGCGGAAGCTCGTTTTTATAAATATTCAGGTTATATATTAAAATTTAATTAGTAATACTTTCCTTTTCAAAATGTTAATTTTAATAAGGGTAAAAAGAAACAACTGTTCCTTATTCCTATTGTACTGTGCGCGACGTTGCAGAGGAAAGATACTACAGATTGGTTATTTTAGACACTGTTTAAGCGTCAAAAAGTCATTGGATTCCTCTTTAATTCTTTGATTCCGGATAAGTGCTGAAGCTACGGGAGCAAAGAGAGTATAACGCTACGCTAGAGGATAGAAGAATTGATTTAGGGGCTTATGAGTTCATGTTCTTTAATTATCGAACAGCTGGTTTTAATCCTTAAATTATTACGTGATTATATAGTTGAAGCTTGTTGAAACAACCACCTATAGAAATTGCTAACACGGTATATACAAATGTCAGATTGTTGTTTAGTGTGGCGCTTAGGAGAAGCCTTTGTTCAGCGGACTCCTTTAACTCAAGCTATAGCCTAGGTTTTTCTAGTTGTCTTCAGTCAGAAGACAACTAGAAAAAAGTAACTCCGGGCATAGCTATCTCCATTGCCCGCTGTTCGACTCTGTTTCTCCAAAAGACCAGTAGTCAAGGACCAAGTTTCAGTTCCATATGTCATCACTAGCACGTTAATTGAAGACCCTTGTATTCAGGCACTGCGGGATTTCGGACAAGAATATATCAAGTAATTTCCCGAACTCTCGCGCGTCCATAATCTATTCATACTAGTATTTCGCGCCGAACTGAGACCTCGCGACCCCTATATCTTCACAACCCCTGGACCTATTCAGCTCATATTCGAACTTAGAAATTGTATTGAAATGAACTACTTGCCTACAAAATTTCATGAAGATCGGATCAAGGGTTCACAAGTTATCATCGGACAAATATACATACAAACACATAATGTATTCTATTGACTTAATAATTGTATTCTTTTGACATTTTTTGTAAAGTTATTGTCGGTAAAGTTTATTCAATTTTTTAACATTTATTAAGTAACGATTTCTATGGAAATATTTTGCACGTCAGAAATGACCGAATGTAATGGAACATTTCAAACTTCAACACCCTGCTTACCTGCGTTCTAGCAAATAAAGACTCATTTCATTTTATTTCACAAACATACATACAAATGCCGATTTGTCACAGTAAACTCTGAGACCTTCTCTTCGCTCGGTCAATAATGATGAAATTCTCACGCATAGTATTTATCACAATCACTTTATCACGTAGGATAAGGATGCGCCAAACCTTTATAGGTTTAATTATTATGATTCATGACCCACGGGTAGAGGTGAGACGTAATTAATTTTATCTGTGTTGAATGATGGATGTTGCATCCAAATAAGGAAAGGAGGCCGATTTTCCTTGGTTTTTGGTTGTTTAGAAGAATAAAAAGAATTGCTGACAGATAGTGGAATCTATTATTTGTACCTGCCTGCCCAAGAAGGAGGGTAATGCGTATGAGATAGGTATAATTATGTGATTATTTTTATATCTAAGTATTTATGTAAGTTTCTGGTCCTATATTACTTCCTATAGCCGTCGTTGGATTCCTCTCTAGCTTTGGCCTTTTCTCATAGACTACATTTTACAGTCGAGTTTTTTGTTTTCTTTTAGGTATATATAATACTTCTTGATAAGCTTTTGAAGTTTGTAAAATATATATCTAATATAAACTTTTGAGGTTTGAAAATTATTTATCTACTTAAGATACCTGTAGTAGCAACAGGTCACGCTAGATCCCGCATTACGAGATTCGTTGTTCCTACAAAAGTCACCAAAGTTTGAGGAAGGCGCGGACCGCGGGGGTGCGACCAAGCGTTCTCATTGGCTATCTCAAGGTTACGCCTACTCGCGCCTAACAATCAACCAATCAGAGTAATTTTTTATAAGTGTATTTAGACTGGTATGCAAGGTGCGCTTCGAGTGTCCTGAATGCAGAATCTAGGGTGTGATCTGTGTGTGTACCTAACTGGAATTGGTGAATAGATAGATGGGTTGATGGACAGACACGACGATCAAAATTATAAGGGTTCCTCGTTATAATACGGAACTCGAAGTTTTAGAGGTAAAAGAATCTTCGTTTTCAACGTCACATTAGGGTTGATGGGCACACTAGAAAATTAAAATTAAGTTTTTTTTTTTATAATCTTTATTTATTATAAGCTTGAGTCGCTTTGCGACTATGTTAGACTCAGCATCATTTACTTAAAAATATTACACATCAATTCAAATAGTGTCAAAAATAGTTATTAAACCTACATTTTGTCGAGTGTGAATGATATTTTTCTATGGAGCGGATTTTTCTTTTGCGATTTCGAAGGTCCCGAAGTAAAAGTGGATCATATTGACGAGTTCAATAATATCATTGAAATTTGTTTGTCGTCTAAGCAAATAAATACATATAGGAAAAATTTGAACAACGATATTTTTGAAACTGAACCAACGGCATCTAAAGTTGCTTTTGTTCATATGTTATAGCTTTATTAACAAAGAAAGCACATAAATCCGTTCATACCGCAACACGCCGTTTCCACACAAATTTAACGAATCCCGTAAACATTCATTATATTAATTAAGCCTTGTTTGCCAACAATGATGGATGGCTGGGGCTTTGTATTTAGCTATAGGTACTATATTAATAGATCGAGTGATTGATGGTTAGTGTTGTGGTGCAGTAAACACGCAGATTTCGAGAATTCCCGTTGCGACGTTTCTATTCCCAGTTGTTTTTTTAACGCTATTATGGATACTGATAAGCAATAACATGTAAACCCACAAAAAAAAAAGTTAATGATACAGAACGCTTCTTTGGCTGACAAAGAAGCGTTCTGTATCATTAACAAAAAAAAAAAAAATGTGGGTTGACATGTTATTGCTTATCTGTATCCATTTTAAATATAAAAAAAATATTTAATAAAAAAATAGCCGGCAAATGATATCTTGAAAGATTACGTCATCGGTGCAACAGTCGATTTTTAGGTTCTGATTAGCGGGGCGAAGGTTGCGCGATTTGATATTCCAATATAATTATAACTATTCATGCCATAAAAACTAGGAAACCTAGATAATAATATAACTACTACTTAGTTACTCACTTAATCCACCTACTCGTACATAGTACCTACATAAGACAATGTTTACAATGAGAGGTACACTCTGCCTACAAACTGCTATGCAGTTTGGCAGAATGAGGAAAAATGCTACTTATGTTTAACTATTGAAAAATAAAGTATAGTAGTTCGCGCCGAACTGAGGCCTCCCGACCCCTATATCTTCACAACCCCTAGACCGATTTAGCTCAAATTGAAACTTAAAAATTGTATTGAAATAAACTACTTGTTTACAAAATTTCGTGAAGATCAGATCAACGGTTCGCAAGTTATCATCGGACAAATATACACACAAACATACAAACATACATACAAATGCCGATTTGTCCCAGTGAACTCTGAGACCTTTGCTTCGCTCGGTCTATAAAAAAAAAACTTACGTGTACAATGTACTTGTACATGTAGATGCGCCAAATTTTCTCCCGCTACATCGCTTTTCGCTCAAGATATTGAGAAAAAAGAAGGTTTTGAAGAATCAGAAAACATAATTTCTGAGAAAACTATTAGATAATTGAAATTATTACTAACTAACTGAGCTCCGCGGTTTCACCATGTGAAAAATCCCTCAGGAAACGTACATTTTCTCAGGTTAAAAAAAAGCTTAGTTCACTCTCAAACCCTTAAACAATAATTATACACGCAAAAAATGATGTTGTTGAGAGAGGAAAAAACTAATCAACAAACAAAGTTTCGCATTTATAATATTACTAGGCATTATTTGAACTAGTTTTGAAATGATGACTAACGCGTGAAAAATCCCTCATGAGCCGTATATTTTCACGAGATAAAAAATAGCTTAGATCGTTCTCCGTCCCTTAAACGATATACGTGTAAAAGTTCAGGTCGATTTGTTGCTCTTTTGCTGCGTGAAAAAGGAACAAACAAACCAACAAACACTTTCGCATTCATAATATTAGTAAGAATTCCCATCTCTATTTCGGTCAATTGTCATTTGAATACTGTATAATAAGTAACTGTTTACATTAATAGACTGCATTTATGTTACATATTATACTATTTTCATTGTTTTATGTATAATATACAAAATACTACTATTTCTGGAGCTTTTTGAAAAGGACAACAGACAAATGTACATATATAAAAAAAAATTGTAGACAAAAAACAAAAACGTAGATAAAAAAAACAAACAAAATAAACATTGTTTTTAACCACAAACCAGTTCCAACTCAGCATAATACTGGTTGCGAACAACCAGTTCCGGTCTTCCGTTGGAACCGTGCTCACGTCACCCACTATTACAGCACGGAACGGTTAAACAAAAACAACATTAACTATAAACAAAACAAATACAGATTTACCACAATTGCAAGTGTAACTTATCAACACCCACGCAGGTGGAAAATTGTTATTAAAAAAAGTAAGTAAAATTATGTTTGTACTTATATAGCGCTGGTGTCTGTAATAAAGAAAGAGTTTTCGCTTTTTTGATGCTCAAAAATTAATAATTTATGTTTAGTTCTACAAACATTTACACTTTGCAGGTTCCTTATTGGGTGTCTTCAAAAAAAGGTAAACAAAGGTGTCTTCAAAGACATCTCCTTGCTGGAAAAGCATCGACAACGCCACTTACTAGTGGTTGCAGGTATGCAGGTGTCCCTTGGCATCGGTTACCGTTTAGGAGGTTACCGTTTACGACCATGTAGAAAAACAACACGAAACCACTACCAGAACCACATACGAAGCCCGCTTCAGTTTGTAGAACACCAAGCATTTACCACCTTCGCCTGCCTTTGTAATACCACTTAACAAATTCAAGTAGGCGGCAACCTCTTGTGGCGTACATGGAGACCCAAGTGACAGTGGGCCGCTATAGAAATAGCCTGGCCCAGTGGGGATTCTCAGACGCCGCGCGGGACAATACACTGAGATTGCGGATCCTCTACGCAGACCATGCAGCACCTATTCTCGTATCACCAGTATCAATCTCTGCACTATACGAGACTATAATAATATAATAAAACTCAAACATAATATTTAACATCTTGTTTGCCACTCTTCGTAAATCAATCAATAAGAACAAGACCTTTCTAGGAATCAACGCAAAAACCAAACCGCTTACGCCAGAAATAAAAATATGAAATATATGAATATGAAGAATTTGGAATCAATACTCCTAAAAATGGTCTAGGTAAACAATAAGAACGGGTTTTACGAAATTCCACATCTAAAAATAGACCCCCAAAACAAGGTTTTTTTTCCATGCAAAGCAAATGAAAAACTCGTTGCTTTTTGTTTTTTTCTTAAACTCCAAATAAGGTTAAATAAGGTGTTTTATTTACTGTAGTATAAGCGAGCGAAGTCGCGCGGTCAAGCTAGTAAATAAATAAAAGAACTCTCATAGATTATTCTAAGAATCTATTAGCTTCACAACATTGTTCTTGACAGCCATACCTACCAATTAGGACTTATGATAAATTGATATTTATGATCTATCTATCAATAGTAGATAGGTATCTATAATATCTAGATATGTTTTTTTACGTAATTGGATAATAATAATACAAAGTATTATAAGCCTTTTTTATAGAAAGTTTTACCCGGATCGATTAATTAATAATAAACTTGTTTATAAGTAGGCTATCCACGAAAACCAAAGGAAACCAAATTGGAAAAACGCGTAACGTTCTTCGTCAAAATTTACATTAGGACTTTTTTTATCGAAGGATTTGTGAACGAAAACACTGTCCAAACACACTATTAAAAACTGTTGCTGTCGTGGATTTTTAAGTATTAACTTAACGACCCACATATATAAAAAAAAATTTTTTTTTTCATTTCTCCTTTTTGAGTTTGTTAATTAAAAGTCTTAATTTGTAATATAGTCTTTTTATCATCTAGTTTAGCATAGAGGGAAAAAATGATTACATGTGACTTTGGCGATAAAAAATATCGATGGTTCTGTTGAGGTCGGTTTGCGGTTATTTTATTGTAAATTATAGTAAAAGTGTTCTTAATGATGTTACAAGGATATCCTTGAATAATTGTTGTCGTCTAGCCGTACATCTGTGTTGAAGCCGAGCATATGTGGCAACGATTTGCAACAAGGCATCCACACACGCTCCTATGGCTTGACAAACTCGATATGCAGCATAGAGCACCGAGCGCATCACTATTTAATTTTATTGTTTACTTTTTTATTTTATTTTTTGAGCTTTTTGACGAAGCTTCTATACAGCTAACGTGATTTCTCATGAATTGAATTTGACTTTTACTCAAAAATAGAATCGACTAATCGACAAATCCTCCTAACATTGTCGTTTTTTGAGGGAGACAACAAATGCCTAATATAATTACACAGTGATATAATAATATAAATAATATAATAATAACATTGTTAAAAATTGTAGCAAGTTAACGAGTGCATAATGGAAGCATTCTTAACTTTTTTATATTTTTTTATTGTTAGGAATGCAACTGTATGACAATAAAGAATATTAATTAATTCATTCATTCATTCACAGCTATAAGAAGCTAACGTCAGAAGCTTGACACGCAGTGGACTTCAAGCACAATCCATTCAAAGATTCATTCATCCAGCGTGAAACATAAAGATAAATAACAATATGTTTCTATTTGTAAAAACTGGAGAATAAAAATTTCTAGATCTTTTTCATATTTACAGACCGCCAGCGAAGGTATCTGATCAACCAACCTGAAACGCACTAGTATATATCTACATAGTTAAACCTACCTATTTACAGTAAAGTTGATCTAATATCCAGCTATGTCTCATCTACGAGATGGTTTGCCGCTCCTTATTAATTAAAAGCCACGTTGTCTGTGTAGCTGACAACCTTCGTCTGTGATTGATTATGAGAGAACTGACGCAATTCGGGACACGATTGCACAGGGGCGTAAGTCACTGTTTTAACGCCGCGCCGCGTTTTTCTTTCACGAACGAAAATAAGAAAATTAACGAGAAAACCTAATAACCTAATATTAGCGAGCAAGTAAGGAGTGGTTGTGAGAAATAGAAATGGCAGGGGGGCAAACCACACACATTGTGAGCAACTTTGTCGGTCTATATTTCGCAAGCGGTAAACCTGATAAAAAAATGGTGTAGGAAAATTTAACTTAATTTTCAAATATCTTTTCAATGATATCCCACACGTGGGGGATATGCGAAAAAAATGTTTTAATCCCACTTTACATGTATGACAGCCATTCTATTAATATAAATTATATTTTTTTTATCCTTTCAAAATTGTCACCTTACAAAGACCTGTTCATTCAACGACACCCAACATGATGGAGTGCAGCGAAATATTTTTTTTAACCCCCTCTTTACATGTATGGGAGCTACCCTTAATTTACAAAAAAAAAAAATAAGCTATACGTCTATACTTAAAGTATCGTTGTGCAAAATTGCATACATGTGGGCTTATAACTTTGGAAGTTATAAGGCTGTAAAGGATTCAGACAGACAGACAGAAGGACACGACGAACTTATAAGGGTTCCTACGGAACCCTAAAAATGGGGAATACTTTGGGGCTTGTTTGTCGTCTAAGCTGAATAGTTATACATTTATTATATATTTATTATTATAACTTTCCCGCACGGCTTCGCTCCCATAGGCTATAAGTAAATGAAAAACTCCTTTTCACCACTTTAAAACATTTAATTTTAAGTGTGCTTTGGGACATTTTCTCTCAATGACTCTTTGAGAGTAAATTTCATAATTTTATTTTGAATACGCCTTGTTTACAATTTTTTCAATATGTATTATCATTCAGTCGTCTTTTAATTTTTGTAAAAAAAAATGCTATCCATACATATAGTTATTTTTACCATGGGATGAGCCAAGAATAGCAGTTGGGGGATTTAGGTAAACAATATTAATTTTGTGGTGGGTTGAGATGGGACGACTCAAGAAATAGGATGAGAGACGTTGGGCTTCGGGCGAAAACGGAACAACCCTAATCCTAATATCTAAATAATTATTGTATTGTGATAAATTAATACAAAATAATTAAAAAAAAAAAAAAAAACGTATACTAACCGGAAGACGCAGCTCGGAAGGCGCAGGTAGGCCTCCCTAGATAGACAGACGAAATTGTGAGTCTCGGGCAACCGGCGAAAGCAAGTGGCAAATTATCGTTCAGTGTGGCGTTCTAACGTCCGCTGTTGAACATAGGGTTTTGTTCAGCAGTTACGTTACGTTTTCGGGCTGATGATGATGATGATGATGATAATGTGTAATTTAATAAATCTAATTACCTATTTATTATACGCAGTGTTAAAAACCCTGTTATAATATAAAACTCAAGGGGACATTACACTCATCATTACGAACAACTTTAAAGGACTGACCCCCGAATACTGAAACGTTTGTTAACTTTAACAACAGATTAATTCTAATACTGCATTTGTCTGGCACTAAGAAAATGACAAAGACAGCAATAAACTTAATATGTCGTCAAAGTTAACAAACGTTTCAGTATTCGGTGTGACACAGATATTGCAAAAAAAAATAGCTGTTCCATATATTTTGTTGAGAGTGAATTAACTTTTTCAATGATACAGCTGATTTTTTCTTCGTGATTTCATGGTCTGTTCTCTAGTATTAGTTGTTTGTTGTGATGAGTATAACAACCCCCAGAGTTACTTAGAGGGTTTTTGTTACACCTCGTATATTAAAATGAATACAAACAACAAAATGCACTTTATAATAAAATCAAATTAATGCTTTTCTGCATAAAACAGAATAAGGTGAGGATCTGAAAATTGAAAGCTACACAAACTTTGTATACAAAGCTTTCAGTTATCAAACTGCGTATCATTAAAAAAATTTGATCCTTGTATTTATGACAATAAAATATACCAATTAAATTTAACAAAATAAATTAGTAGCTTTATAAAGTGTATATTATAATAAACCACCATAACTATAATGGAAACAACTGAATGCAACAAGGTAGTTAGATATGTATACTATGCACTTTTGCACTAACCAGAATATGTGTGCGTACACAAAGCTTTTAGTTCCAAAACTCTGAATCACAGCCGTCCCCATGCTTGCACTTATGAGTACAAGTAGGTACCACATGAACCGTGTGTTTGCAAACAAAAGTCGTGATTGAGTGGTGTTTGCGGGATGGCTAGACATGCTCGCTGTCTGACATTCATTATACACTGAAAGGTGTGTCTGTCTGCCATTCGATTCTACTCGGCTTCGCTCCTGTCTGCCGTCTACCCTTCTATCTACTATGCCTTTGCAAACCGAGAAAAATCGATGACTCAGTTTCACAGCAGAGCCTGTAACGTGACGTGCCTAATGTAATGATCGTAAGTTTCAGCTGCCAACGCTGCGCTTCCGCGAATCGTATCACAGAGTGATAAGGTTCGCGATCGCGCAGCTTCCAACCTAACAATAATTGCAATAAGGACATCATGGTAAGGGCCCTGGTCCAGCCAAACTAAGTCTAGCGACACACTGTTGTGTTGCTCGAAACATCGCTGTCGCGCTTGCACAAATATTCTAGCGTATCATTCCATTCCATTCCAATCTTGATATACACCTTGAGCTGAGATTGAATCGTCAAATTTGTTAGCAGATCTGTCAGAGTATCTTATTTTTTCATATTGCTTACTAGCTGCTACACGCCATTTCGTTCGCTTGGACTTAAAAAAAAATTAGTAACCTTTGCCTATAAGCTATATCTATGCAAAAATTCAGATCGATCCGTTTAGCCGGTTAGCCGTGAAAAAGCCACAAACACCCAGACAGAGAGACAGTAGGATTAGAACATAATTATTTGGATTCAGAATCGTGTATTGAATCATACTCTCCCGAAGCATATCCGTCGTCTAAACTAACACCATGAATACATAGTAGCTACTTACAGATGGCAGTAGGGTTCTATATTTTTGTCCTCAATTCTACAATAAAATTTAAGGAAGACACAGTAGACATTTCTCGAACACACCGCAAAGTGAAACAATCCATTCGGTCCGACGTCGGCGAGCGACGTAAAACAACTTCGATCTATTCCCGCTGAATTTCAATTTGTCTTGTGTAACATCTTCGGGAGCTTCAAATATCAGACTCCGAGAGGTCGAGCTATTTCGGTTATTTTGCACTACTGCATTATTTGCGAATCCGCTATCATTTGAACTTATTATCGGAATAGCAAAAAGGATACATTGTCCTTTAAAAAAATGGGTACATCGAATGCCCGTCGCATTCTGGTACACGCCTACTTTATGTATTGACTATATAAAGCTCATATTACATTCAATACCGTTCAAAGCCTACGCCTTGTGCTATGCAAATATTAATTGCATTAGAACATTCCTTAATTCCTGGTTCCTTCCGATAAGGCCACCCAGTTTGGTTATGTCGAAAGATAAATGTAATTTACCGTTTTGCAATTATTACCTACTTCTTGGCTGCTAGCTTTTGATATTGTTAATAAAATAATTCTGTGGTTTAAGATATTTATTTCTCATTAGAAACACAATATCACTTATATGAGAATCAGCTAAATAGTAATAAATATTGTTGTCGTCGTACATATTTTGGAGGGTAGTTTTATGTAGGTAACACAATAAATGTGTTCTATGATGTTCGCTCAACATGGACGCTAATAATCGTAGATCAAACAATCTATATTGCTACAATACTGCAATACCTATTTTGTTCCAACATTAGACCAACAAGTATTATTAAGTAGCTTCTTAATTTATTAGTCTGCAACGGTCATCAAAATCAATCTATGGCAGGACAGTTGGATAGATGCGACTACTTCAGATGTGGTGATGGTTAGTAGAGTTAGGTACCTAACGGAATGGTATGGCCACGTGATTGTAAATATAGGCCCGGAGGGTCGATACGGCGATGGCATGACGCGACTCAACATTTTTGCGACATCAACCCTAATTATAGATGTACCTGATTATGATAGTGATCGAGTGCGAGCGGGAGAGCGCATGATGCGAAAAAGTTGATACGAGCGGGATGGCATGCTGTCACAATCAGAGTCATGAATTATGAAAATAAAGATGGCAAGTTTGGTGAGGTGGGAAGGACATATACAGTGGGCTGAATAAGCTGCCGGTAATGATGACAGATGATAGTTGATAAGAAGTCACCAATGATAATGGCGTTGATTCTGTTTTACTACCCACTAAAATAAACTAATCTGACAGGACGAAAAATATCTACGACTTACTATATTACTATGAAAAGGGGCTCATATTATTCCCGAATTCTCTGCATCAGCCTTTTAACATCTCACTGCTGGAATATCGGCCTACCCTCGAAGGGTGATTCTCGAATTATAATAATTAAAAAGCATTGTTTAAATGTTATCTATTACGTCTCTTCCCATTTGAATATGTGAGAATAGGGTGGCAATAATTTTAGAGTAAACTAGTTTAGAAAATGGTACTACAGCATCGACATTACTTTTTTTTTTGTCTTTACTTGGCCGAGTTTATTTGGTAATGAATATTTTTGAACAATAAAATATTTCAAGTCAAATTCCGCTTTTGTTCAATTACTTTTGTTTTTTAATTTACTGCTGTAATTATTATTTTCTCCAGATACCCGGTTGATTTGAAGATACCCGCTAAAATTACCTCGCTGGCCTATCTTGGTGCTTGATGGAGGCATTTTCGAAGGAACGCACTAGAGCCCTCAGCATCCGTATTACCTATCTGGCGAGATAATCGTTTTTAAGAATTAATTAAAATAGTTAAATGCTTAAACTAGTATAAGTAAGTAGTATTATGAATTCAAAACACATAATAATAATGATACTGCTGTATAATTTACTCATAAATAAAGTCTTAATTCTAGTATTTATAGTCATAAAATAACAAATGGAAAAACCATAAAAATAGACAGATACAAGGCAGTGAAGCACTAGAATACTCTGTGTACTAATAATAATTATAATACACCAGTAACTTAGGTCCTGCCCCGATGCTGGCGACATTGTAGTATTTAAGTTATATTAAGTTCTTGTTAAGTTAAGCAAATTGTATTTTTCCACACAACCTTTTATACAATCCGTTATTGGTAATTAACGCTGATCAAAATGAGTCCAAATTCCATCAATCTACTGTTAATTACTGAGTAGTTCTATTTTCCACCTTCCGTGTCCATCATCAGATCAGCTCGCTGTCATAATACTGTACGTCAATGGAACTTGACAGGCATGCAAAATTTCAATTCAATTGAACAAAACTGGTCTAAAATTCAATCGCAAGATTTGACCTTAATATAAATAATAATGAGGAATCCAACTACACCTCGCTCGTCAACATAGGTCAAGCCGTTTAAGCTACGAGGTAGGATAGGAACACCCAAAAATAAATACTCACATAAATATTAAATACACCCCAAAAGCCTTCTTGGGCAGTCGGGTGAAAATACAGTTTCAAATCTCTTGACCTACCCTACCCTATTAGCATGGTACACTTTCTGCGGTCTTCTGTACTTTTCGTTGATTCTTCTCGTGCTTACTATATCGGCGTAATTTACAGCCGACAGTTTCGGGGTCCGAGTGCGGTCCGGGCTGTCGAAATCCACGCGGAACAAACCGAACTTGGTTCTGGAAAGACATATAACGGTTCAGTTGTTGTGTCGTAATATTAAGTTGAGTCTCGTCAAAAACGCCTTTCGGCGTCACTCAGTGTCTTGAATTAATGAAAAAAAAAACAATTTATGCATTTATTTTTTTGGATTATGCAAAGTTGAGAAACCATCTAGACCGCAGCTTGCATGATAAAAGATTTTATAATAAAAGCGGTATAATATTACCAGCTATTTGTGGTGTAAAAAAAATTAAATAACAACAACAGCATGACAACTGGTTATACAGGCTGTATCAAAAATACCATGTCAGGTTTATAGGTAGGTATTCGTAGCTACTTACATCAATCTTTGTATTGAGTATTAATGAAAAATCCTGTAATTTTGTGATTAACTCGAGAAAGTTTAGTAACTAGAATGACATTCATACATTTAAATAAACCGCAAGCGTGTCGCCTCAGTTGAAATAATATTTTCTAATACTTAAAATAAAATTGAACTTATAAAAACGATGTAATTTAATGGTATCTTTTAAATTATATTATATGGTTTCTCCCTGGGACATCTTTTTATCTTGTAAATGCTGAACGGAATATTTGCTATACCCTGTATGTATAGTCTATAGATTGTTATTTCCAAGGTTTTATTGTGGATCTATTAGCGGAAAAACTGGCTATTGTTATTCATGTATGCTTCTTGGTGGCCATTAAATTTTTATTATCTTAAAGGACCTAGTTACTTCGTAAGACACGAAGATACAATCAAATTATAATGTTATTGTAAACGATATCAATAGTCCGTTGTAGTCACTACACTACTATGGTTAATTTTTTCTGTCCCTTCGATTTGTTTCCTTTTACTAGTACTCGTTTAATAGGAAATAGTTTCATCATACTTATTCTAAAAACAACAATTGGCTGCAGAGGTTATCGATAGCAAATTCAATTTTGCTCCCATGGGAGTTTGAATTTCTCTCTTCTGATTGGTCTGCGTTCGTGCTGTGATTGGTTGGAAAGGAGTGTGTTTTATAATTCTAACTCTTCGTTGACTACTTTGAGAAGATCGAACGCAAAATGTATATAGAAGTTACTGGACGGTTAGTATTTGGGAGCAATATTTATTTGTGTTATATTTACACTTTCAACCCAACGTACAAGTTTCGAAACGTAGCTCTTTCTTTTTCTCTTAGTAGTGTAGTCAAATTAAGCCGAATTTGGGCAAGGATAAATAATTCGAAATTTCGATTTGAAAATTGGTACAGTTATATCTTGAGCTGTTCAGATAAACATATTAAAAGTCCTCAAGGGTAGGGGCTGTGCTAAAGATTTTCATATTTTTGCTCGTCTCTCTGATATTTTACATACAATTTCCCACAAATCTAGTCCTGTTCATTTTTAACCTACGATCAATACTTAAGGAGCTAAAGATTGTTTAAGTTAACGGAGCGTTAACAAATAGGCTATTCTTGAAAGATGTCGTTATTAATACTAAATATTCATCATCACTCACATTTTTAGTCTACCATAAGATGTAAAATAAAATTACACACGGTTCGATGGAAACAATGCTGAATAATATACTACAGTAATCCCGTACGTTATGAAAAGATATTGCAATACATAATACTCACAAGTACCCGTCGCTCCACTCGAAATCGTCCATCAATGTCCAGGCAAAGTAGCCTTTTATATTACATCCATCTTCATATAAGGCCCGAAGTAATTCGTCTAAGTAGGAATTGAAATATTCCACTCGATCGTAATCTTCTAGGTCGCCAGCATCGGAGACGCCGCTCTCGGTAACTATTATGGGGACCTTACTCCCGTAACTCTTGGTGATCCAATTGAGCAGTCTTCTAAACCCTGGAGGGTAGACCTGCAATAATAATGTAATAAATTCAATTGGCTCTATGCCTGTTGCATACAAACTGTGGTGGAATTAAGTTTTGGTCCGTTTAGGGGTTTCATTTCATCTTAAAGGTTACTTAGTTTACTTTATTACGGATGAAGGATAAAGTTCCTAGTTTTATTTTTGTTGTTACGGAGATCAGACAAGGGTTGGATTATAAGAGGTTGGACTATCATTTTAATATTAGATCACCACGATGTTATAAAAAAGCTTAATGTTTTTTTACGTGACTTCCGCAGTAGGATATGATGTAGGGTATGATGTTTATCTGTCTCTATGTGTGAATCATTTCCCTGTTATTTACAAAATTCGTAATTGCTACATGTCCGTTGTCATGAGCGTTGTCGACATTTTTAACCGACTTCAGAAAAAAGGAGGAGGTTCGCAATTCCACATTTTAGGGTTCCGTAGTACTGCAAGGAACCCTTATAAGTTATTCATGTCCGTCTGTCTCAATCCTTTAACGCCTTATAACTTCCAAAGTTATAAACCCACATGCATGAAATTTTACACAACGATAGTCTAACTTTAAACCTCCAGTTTCAATAAATGTAAATACTTTTTTTTTTGTATAATAAGCTCCCATACATGTAAAGAAGGATAAAAAAAAACACTGTACCCCATCATGTGGGGTATCATTGAACAGGTCTTTTAACATTAACAATGATGAGATAATAAAAAACTCATAATAATATATGTAAATTGGGATCAAAAAAATATCGCCTGTGTATCGCATTGAATAGGTCTTTTACAATTATACAGAAATACAGAAATATTTATTTCGTAACAAAAAAATACAGACACACAAAATAAACATAATAATAAATTAAATATACACGTAATAGACAGGAAGTGTACCTATATATTTGTCACGAAACCGGCCCCAACTCAGCATAAGCTGGCTGTAAACAACCAGCGCTGGTATTCTTAAGGTATCCAAAGGTTCTTAAGATTCTTAAGGTATAGCTGGTATCCAATTAACTTAAGGCTTCCTAGACCATTTTCTTATCAGATGTACCGCTTGCGAAATATGGGCCGACAGAATGGCTTGTAATATACCAAAACTATCAGAATTTGTTGTCATCAACAGCCAACCATCGAAAAATTTAAATAGCACTGACATCTATAACACTTTTTTTTAATAAAACGGGAATACTCACGTTAAATTGAGTCGGTTATTCCGACTATAGTTTCGATCACATTCGGTGACCTTTACCAAGGAATGCTCAGCGAGACACGCGCGCGACCTCGTCTTGCGTGCTCAAAACCACGTCAGTTTTCATAGTAAAATCTATAACACTGTCTCGTAAAATAGATATCAGCGACCTTTATTATAATAATAAGATACCCAGTAGTCTAAACGGCTTGACAGATTTTGGAAATTTCTCTTTATGTCCGGACTTAAAGCAACTCCGGCACCGGTCGATTAGATTTATGTTTCTATCCGGACTCAGAGCAACGCGGGTGACCAGACTGAATGATACGGTCAGCCAGGCTGTAGGCCGAGTAGCTCTCTGTCTGGAGTGCCATAAATATTATTCCCTCTATGTTTCTAATAGGTATGTATATGCGTGATTTATGTATGCGAGGTTTTGCGTAAAGTTAATTATTATAATTATAATTCAATACGATAAAAAAAAAACGATCTAAGCCCTAACTGACAATAAGTGTTTGTAATTCCGGGAAACAGTCATGGGTTTTTAATATATGTCCAATCATTGATTTATGTAGATTATGACTAGGAAAGCCCTGTAACAGCCTATGATAAAAATGTAAAGACACAGCCCGTAACTATGACTAATGTTTTGTCATTACAACTCAATATAGTTTTCATAATTTCAATCGCCAATAAGCAGTTAAGGAAATAGACAAAAAACGCTAAAAAAACTTTAACTCGACTGCCGAAGCGGCTTCTGACGCTTCTTCGTCAAAATTGATAAAGCTGATTATGCTACAGGATGTCGCTGGATCCCTCTTTACATCCGGAGTGGTATTAACTACATTTTGCTGTCGGGATTTTGTTTTTTGTATGAGTTTTACATTTAGTTTTAAAAAAAAATATACCTGCTTGTCTATTAGCACGCTTCGTTTATTGACGAATGACATTGATATTATTCTTGATGGCTTAGGTATACAGCATTAAATACATCTTTGTTTTTTTAGTTTTAAGTATTTTTCCTCTTCCTAGGAACGATGAATGATGTAATGCAATCGCCAATACACAAAGTTGTGAAAATAGACAAGACGTTAAAACACGTTTATTTTAGCATGAATTTTTTATTTACTTTTAGATATGATATTTTCTTATTTTTTGTCTATTTACCTTCGTTGTTTATTGACCATTGATATTAATACTATGTTTATTGTACCTACATTATATAAATATAATCAGCGGCTTATACAATATACAAAGTTAAATGCTTCTTTGTATTTTTTTTGTAAGTCATTGTTTTCCGTCAAAGCAACACAATTATTCAATAGTATTGCATCACTATTGTAGTGCACAGGAATGAATAGATATGACCATTTTTAATTCAAAACTTGTTTTTACTTACGATCACGAACAAGTTCGTGTTCAATATAATTTGCAAAATTTCGAAGGAATTCCAATTAGTTTTGTTTGATTGCGCAATTTAAGGATGTAGTTGCATCATTCACAAAAAAACTTTAATTCAACGTAACGTATTCAACATAATCGAAGGTAGTTTTGTAAGTTTGCCTTGACCCTATAGCTATGCAGCCTACTGCGTCACAAGACATGAAGATGGTATATCTTCCGTGGTTTTATAAAGTACAGTTACAAAACTAGACGTAGTAAAAGCCAAGAAAAAAAAAAAATGTATGTAAAATGTTACCCATGTCCGTCCCCACAACTCATACATGCTTTATCGCCAAAATTCTTCAAGATCAGATTAGCAGCTTAATGATGAAAATAAGGCGTCCTGATTAATAGTACAAAATAATTATTACATTTGGTCTGCTAGCAAACGACTACGCTCAAGTTCAGACAAATGTGACACTTTCAAATTTGTCAAACTGCTACACATATTGGTACTAGTGTCGTGTCTCGATATGTAAAATTGCACAGTCATGACCTTAAGTACGTCGTGTGATTGATTCTAACTTGACCGTGAATTATGCAACTACGCAACGTTAAAGAAGACTTTAAATTCAGCCTAAGGTACAACTGATTCTGACTGTTAAGTAAACAAGAGAAGGTTAAGGCTGCACTAATACAACACGCGCACAAAAATCAATATTTTGAATCGTATAAAGTTCCCGAGTGTAATATTCAAAAATGTTTTTGCATATATATTTTTTATAACAACATTTAATATGTTTAGTTACATTTTCAATTTAATTTAAGCATATTAAAATTAAATGTTATAATAACTACAAATAGAAAGAATATTTTATCGATAATTTTCCGGTTATCTAAAAATAGTAGAAAGACATCACTCAATTTCACTACGCGATCGAGAGAGAACAAACATTGGTTTCATAATTTTAAATCAACTACACCAGAATCAATTGTACTGAACTTGGACTTATATCTAGCTAGAAAAAAGTTGAAGATTATTTATAATATTGTGGAGTGACAAGATCAAATGCTAGAGTAGTCTTTGTAAAGTAACTCAGTCTCAACTGCTTTAAAAACCTTACTATGAGCTTTACTTACAAGCTGGAGCTTTATAAGAAGCTGTACCCATATTTCCTTAGAGTTTATTTCTCGCACTATCTTTTTCTGTCTCTCTCTCCGTTTCTCTTTTTATCTCTCTGACTCACATAAAAAAAATATGCAGCTGCCAAATAAAACGTTGTCGTTTGTGGTGGAATTTATTTTGACCATTGGAATGTCACTTACTGGAATAATCTAATAAAATACCTATATATTTTTTATTATAGGCAGTTTTAAAATGAATAATTAGATCACACATACTCGAAAAACAGGTCTATAGTAAATCAAGTAAAACCAGAATCATATGGTCATGACCGTGACCAAGATAAGCGATAAGCTCATAATCGGTCAGATACCTGCAATACACCTGTTTGTTGCAGAAACTTTTATGACTTTTATGAAGATAGGCTCAAAAGGTAAAAGACAGAGTAACAAATGTGCTCTAAATATGCGTTTTTTAACTTTTTTTTTTTTTTAACCCATAAGCCCGCGACTTCGTGAGCGGCCCTGCTCGGCCTTTAGCCTCGTAGGCTTGTGACCCAGGCTTGGTCTCGCAAATACAACAATAAAAATGTCGAATTTAGATATACATTTTCATAGGGAAGAAGTTAAAAATACCGGACAAGTGCGAGTCAGACTCGTGGAACGTGCCTTCCGTACAACTTATTTGTTCACGTAAAATTATGTAACTATGTAAGCACCGAATATTACAAGATAAGTCGGACTGAAGGATAAACATAACTATTTCGTTGAAAAAAATATCGATATACATCACGGTCACTTCTCCAACAGTAAATTTAACTTCGTAATCGCAAAAAATATTTTTATGTCATATATATAATTAATAGGTTTCCGATTTAATCCTTCACTTGTGCTGTAAGACCTTGCTTCATGGCAAATTTCATGATTCTAGGTCAACGGGTAGTACTCTATAGGTTTCGATTTACTCGAGAGTGCGGCAGAGGTGACAAAATATGCGGCATAAATGGCTGTATTTTCATATTTGCGTTAATTGTTTACAGCTCCAAGTGACCGTAGAGACAAGTAATTGATATTAATTTTAACTTGATACTTGCACGCTTTCCTGAGACGAACGGTCTTGACAGATGAACAACGAAGTGATTCTGTAATCCTATTTTCTCTTTGAGGTACGGAACCCTAAACATATTTTTGTGCTTACATCTAATTTTAAGTTAATTGTTTTTTGGTCATTTGTGTGTTATTTCTGGTGTGAACAATAAAGAGTTATCTATCTATCTATCTATTCTATACTCTGTGAAAAATGACATGTTTCTAGACCAATCAGTTTAGACTGCGTTGTCTGTAAGTCGTTAAGTTTTTATTTTGTAGATTTTAATGACCAAAAAATTAGTTTTTTTGCAAAACCGTAAACCATTTATCCCCATTTGGACGGTTAATTGCTTACTGCCAATCCATATACGAAAAAGTATAGCTCATTTTATACGGTCAACTTGCCAATATCGGGAGTTGTTGCCAAATTTCGATGATTTCAGTCTCCACAATCGTTTAATGGCGGTCAACTGTGGGTTGACGAAATGCAGGTCATCGCAAGCCGTTATTTTATAACAATTTTGGTTGACGCTTAATCTTAAACGATGTGTGATTATCGGTAACGTACCAACTTCAATATACATAGGCGTCATTGACTGATTATATAACGATGTTTTACTATGGGACCAACTATTAAATCGACAGTCTATAAAAAAGATCATGACGTCGTAATTACAAGATGTAAGGAACAGCTAATTTCATTTTCGCAATTTCAAGGTTAGTCCCGTTGTAAAAGATGTTCAATATTATGAGTACAATAAGTAGGGCCATTGAAAAAAGAAACTGTGAAAGAAACCCAAAATAAGCTTCGGGCCTTTATTTTATATGCCATCATATTATAATAAGATTACATTATTGACTGAGTGAGGAAAGAGAACAAAAGTCAAAAATTTTCGTATATTAGTTTTCGCGTACAGGTCGTATTTTTCAACCAATCATGAGGAAACTTGGTATACAGATTCTTCAAGTTTGTTGATTTTTTTTGTCCTCGGTGATTGTTAATTGGATGGGTATTTCCCACAAAAAGGAGGAAGTTTGCTGCGGCGCCATTAATTTACCGGATGATTTTGATAATATTTAGCAGAAACATTCAGTTCACAACTTTATACAATAATTTCGAATATGAGCAATATCGATGAAGATATTGTCAATATTTAGGGTCGTGAGGTCTCAGTTTTGTCTCACAAAAAAAACTATGAAGTTGTAGAATTGAGGTTGTTGGAAAAAAGTTTGTGCTCGCGAGGTGTACTGTTCGCAGAACTACTATAGTTATAGAGTTATCCTGTATAATAATACTCAAATGGCGCTGGGAAGGATATTTGGCTAGATTTGGTGATGGTATGAGGAGTAGGTCTTTGACAGAATGGTGGTCACGTGATGGTAACCGTAGCCCTAGTAGACCAATTCAGCGATGGTGTGACGACATCCAAAAAATTTGCGGCTTCGCTTGGACGAGATTGGCAGAAAACTGGGTAGATTGGCGAAATAGGGAGGCGGCTTATGCTCTGCAGTGGGCTAAATAAGCTACAGATGATGATAATAAATTATACAGTTGTCAAAAGCGAACATACCGTAAGCCAATCGGCACCAGGTTTTGGCCAAGTCTGGTTTTGTTCCATTTTCACTCCAGTGTCGTGGTCCCAAGATGGTACCTTCCAATTCTTCTCCATAGAAGATGATGACATCAAGTATGTGGTGTAGTGATTCAGTCCAAAGAAATCGGAACTTCCACGCAGCTCTGCAACCTTTATGATGGAGAAAAGATGTCGTTAAAGAGAGTTACCTCGGGATTCTGAAACGTTTGTTAACACTGACAACGGATTTATTCTAATGCTGCCTTTGTGTGACACTAAGCAAGTGACAAAGACAGCAATAGACTTAATCTGTTGTCAAAGTTAACAAACGTTTCAGAATACCGAGGTTAGTATTTTAACGTCTAATATTTCAGAGTGACGAGCGTATACATATAGTGCATTGCCGCACATGATTTTGAAATATAGAAGTTCAAATTTATTGATGGAATGGAACTGTTTTGGGCAAATGAGTTTTTACCATCAAGCGAGCGGTATGCTCTTTTCGTCATTTAGTACCATAAAAGAAAAATATTCTTCTCAATCCACGAAGTTACATTATTTCCTCCTAGCTAGTTAACCTAGTTAACAATAAAAGGTATTGCTTGCAGTTATTTATACAATTTATAGTTTAATACATTTAAGAGTACAGATATATTGTATAGACAATAGACAATTATTTATTTGTCACAAAAACATAACAAACAATAATATCAAGGTAAAAATAAATACATATGATATTAAAAATTACGTAGTTTGGTTTATTTTTGTCACATAATAGCCCGACTTCGTCATGATGCCGGCTGAAACAATCGGCGCGGGTATTCCGTTGGAGTCAGCAGGTGACGTCACGCAAGGCCACGCAGGTCAGACCTCCCGATTAAACTGATCTCGATTAAAGTTTTTCACCCGCTCAAAACTCTTGGTTTAAAGTTGAAAATCGCTTACTTGATGAGAAAACGGAAATTGATCATTCTTTCTTCATTTTCATCATTTCTTTTCAGGTTTTCTCTTTTACGATTTTTTTGTTTTGTAATTAAGACAAATTTTCGACATTTTATTCGGTATATCGTTTATTAATTTTATTTTCTATTTTCTGTATTTTTTACACTCGATTATCTAATCTCGTCTATTAACTACGCGTAATCTAACTAGGCGCTAAAATTACTACTTTTTGTTGTTGTTGTGTTTTGACCACGGCTCAAGGCCCGGCTCTCCTGACTGTAGTTATCGTACACAATGTTTTAAAAAAGTTACCGAGAAATTTTTAAAAATTTGATCATTTAACTTCTTTGTAATACGATTTCCGATGTTTCAAAGCAATTTTCACGTTATTGTTTTTTATTTTGACGAAGAACAAGAAAGGGTTTTTTTTTCAAATACATTTTTGTCCTTCTCCAAAATAGAAAATGATAGCAATAAAATTACTATAACATCGATATATTCGATCGATTCATCGATGTTGAATGATCAAGTTTTTAAATATTTTTCTCTGTAATTTTTATATTTTATATAGAGTTGAATAAGTGCGAAAGTGGTAGCTGAATCACCGAAGCCGGCTCTTAAGAGTGTTGTGATAAAACTACCTCATTACAAAATAAAGGTCAACATTATTTATCACTATAAAAAGTAGAGACATAACAATCATGATGTTAAATAAAGTTAGTTATCAAACAAAACCTTAGACTTTTAGAGGCATTACTGCTACAGCTAATAATATACTATGAAATGCTATAACCTTCTAGGGACGATCGTGACTAAAAATTAAAATTCGTTTTAAAGCTTTAGTACTGACCACAGTCAATAGTATTCTTTAAGTGACCACGTTTTTTGCAACATTTCAAGGTAAACAGTTAAGGATACATTTGCGAAATAAAGAAACAAAAATACTTTTAGCATGTGCGTGGGCCACTGATTTCTATTTTAGTGGTGAGTGTCAAGAACAACTGTTACTGTGCTTAGAATTTAAACTATCTATAAATATCTACTTAAATCTCTACTTTAATAGTATGTTAAATTGTAGTTGCTGTTACATTGTCTATCTCTAGGAATTATATTATTTCTTCAATGTGATTTGGAACCATGTCGTGATGACAATAGTGTAATAACTTAGACACCCAGATTAGATATTAGATTAGACTTAGATTTACAGAATTTATTTTTTGAATTTAATTTAATTTAGTTAATATGACAACGAACACCTATTTTTAAAAGCTAAATTATGTTATCACATAAGTGACAATGTTGTCTTTGTTGATAATAAAGTTCTTTGAACCTAAACCTAAACTTAATATAATTCAAGCAGAACAAAAAAAGCACAAAATTATAATTACAAACCACTTATAAAAGACAAAAAAAAAACTTAGTGGTCGTCATAAAACCAATAATTTATGAAAAACTGCTTGATCGTGGATCAAACCGCAAGACACAGGGCTATAGTGAATAAATACTTACTTTGTAACAATCTTACTTATTTATGAACAGATATTGTCCTCGTGCGTGTAAAAACTTACGGTACATAAATATTTTTATTAATAACATCCGTTACTTGTCGGAACTGACCTCTTTTCCCGAGAAGTACGGTAGGCGAGATCTCGAAAAACCTTGCACAAGACTGTGGTTGTTCAGCCTTTGGCGCACTAAGTCTGGATAGTCACCGGTCTCCGAAAATATTGGATGTGCAAAGATACCAAACTGGAAGATAGAAATAAGATTTGAGTGTATACCATTAAAACAGGGTATAATGTGTAATTTAATACATTCTGAAAAATGTTACCATTACGCATTGTGGCAATATATTCTTAAATAAATAATATCTTAAGTTTTTGTCTAAAATATTAATAAAAAATAAGAACGCTCAAGTAGTATTTACGCTTTGTTCAAACAGAGAAGACCAAGTGCCCCTTGGTCGAAAGGGAAGATGGTGGACAAAAGCAGACAAAAAATTGCCACCTAACGGAAAGCGATTAGCGTGCTGAGCAGCTAATCGGACTACGAAGGCGATAAATTAGTATGATTATGAGCCTGACACATGTCCGGAACAGGTGATGCGTGCAAGAAGAGATCTTATATTATATTCTTGAACACACTGTCACTTTACATCAGCTAAGTTTGTGACCAAAACGAACAAAGTACCCTATCTAACAAAATTTACAACAAAGTTTTGGTTAAAGATAATAATGAGTTTGAGATTAAGATCTGTTGCTATTTAATGGCAATAGAGTACTATATTAATATTTTGGAATTATTGGAATTACTCACAGAGCTAAAGCTTCGTGTACCGATTTTTATATTACCTATTATTTTAAATTCACTGGTATTGTTTCTTTTTCATTGAAAATAATAATTGGGTCGATAGCTTTCTTTCGAACACTTACATGCATTTGAAGATACCTTTCAGCGGCTTCATGGTCTTCTAGTTTAGTTGGGTCTTTAGGTTCAGCCCAAAATGCGTCCAGAGTTATGCCTATATTACCTGTAACAATCATTTCACTATTGTTATCTGTTTTAATATCTGACTTAATAAGTTGCGGAGAACCAGTTTTATTCAATCGGCACTCGTCAAAACATTTCGGTATCTACTATACCTAACTCTAAATGTACCTATCTATATCAGACTATATTAAAAATCGAGAATGTTTAGTTTCAAAGCTGAATTTTAAAGGTATTTGCTATTCTAATAATTGAAATTTGAAGTAATTTGTTAATGTTATATGCTAAAAACATCACAGAGAACGGCAAATGTGCGAAAGAAACGCCATTCAAAATATGTTACGTAAAATGCGAAGGAAATTGTTTCTCGGGAGAAAAGATGACAGATTAATGACTCAATATGCGGAGCTTTAGCTCGGGACATGAAACAGGAAATAGCTACGGGTATACGTTGATACAAGTTAACTATGTGTCATTTTTCTTGGCTTTGACACCCCGGAACTTCCTTGTTGCTGACCTGAGTCAGATCGTCAATAAAACTTCAATCGTTCAGTAAAAATATTGCTAAAATAATTTATTTTGTATTTGTCTCAACAGGATTTTAATAATATTCAATACCAATAATATAAATGCGTAAGTGTTTTGTTCGTCCCTTCTTTCCCGCTACAATAGACAGACGAACCAGCTTAATTTTTTGCAGATAGATAATCACGAGGGCCAGAGAATCATTTTTGAATAACATATTCAAAACGCGTTGCTTTAAACGATAATGCAGTTTTTGTTTTGAGTTACTGCTCCTAGGATTTGTCAACCTCCCTAAAGTTGCAAAGGCTGATGAAGAGGATAATTGAACAACACATATATTTTAAAGCGTAGTTGTTTTCTTGCAAACTCGTCAAAGGTTATTAAGGAAAATATAAAAATAATAATCGTATGAAATGGCTTAAGCTAAACAAATGCACTAATCCAGAATGCAGTATTCTAGGTTGTGTTATTGCTCCTAGGATTTGCCAATCTCTCAAAACTTGCAAAGAGCGTTGAAGAGGTAAATTGGTAAACACAACTATTTATTTTATAGCACAGGTATTCCCGCAAGCCCTTCAAAGGTCATCAAGAAAAGAAAAAAACTATCAGTTACACGCGACTTCGTTCGCGTGGACCCAAATAGAAAATGTTACCTATGTCCGTCTCCGATCCTTAAGCTATATCTATGTAAAAATTCATCTCGATCCGTTCAGTCGTTTAACAGTGACAACGCGTCACATCAAGGCAGATAGACAGACAGAGAGACAGATATACAGATAGACAGAGAGACAGAGTTACTTTCGAATTTATAATATTAGTTAATCATATAAATTGTCAAAACAGAAAAAAAAGTATATAAACCTTTTTGTATATGTCGATATTCCTTATCGTACAGATGGTAGGCGCGAGAGTGTGCCAACAGCATGTAATGTGCACATAAATAATCCCCGATGCCGTGTGATTTTAGCACTGGGACGAAAAAATCACCTCCGTAACCCTGCAAAACAAAATTTGTTGGTACATACTGTAGTTTGCAGTTTACTTGGTATAATATTATTCAACGTATATGTAAGAATTTGTAATTTACTTGGTATAGTATTATTTAGGAGAGGTAAGGCTCTCTTGCACACCTTTGGCAAGTATTCAACCGCCAAGCAGTAGTGTGCAAGCATTACTGTATTCTGAATTTAAGGGCAATATTTCGAGCATAATTACTGGGCATACAGACATTTAAATGTGACGAACGCAGCGCATTGCTGCGTATAGTTTTTAAATTGTTGAGGTTTAAAATTCCGGGTGGCACTGAACTAAAGCGAGGTGAGCAAGTGCTCGTCTCGTCACCGAGTATCGCAAAAAAATTATCTATAGAGTACATATTTTTCTTATCAGTTCTTAGACGTCCACAAGTGGACGAAACCCCAATTGGTAGGATGGTTGCAAAATTTAAAACCATCCCAATAATATGATGCATGGTTTAAAATGCTTAAATTAGGTTAATCCATTTTCAAACGGCTATTTCGTTTCACCGAATGCGGAAGAGACCCAGAGTCCCTTTAGGTTATATTTCCTTTCTAAAACTAATATAAAAAATACAAGCTGATACAAAATTCCAACACTCACATTGTAGCAGTGCTGATGAGGTTCATTCATAGTGGTCCAAGTTTTTATGATATCTCCGAACAAGTCAAAAGCAACTCTGGCGTAGTCTTCAAAATAATTGACCAATTCAGGGTTAGCCCAGCCTCCTAAGTTCATCAACGGAGTTGGCATGTCCCAGTGGAATAGCGTTACTATTGGAGTTATATTCGCTTTTATAAGCTCTTCGAATAGAGTACGGTAATACCGCACTCCGTCTTCGCTAACGTAGTTATCGGTGCCTTGTGGCAATAGCCTGGAATAAAATGGACTTAAGGTTCTAGCAAGACAAGGCTGGCAACAGATTACTTTATTATTTTAGAACTAGCACAACCTTCTTGAATCGGCCCCGTAGACTGCTAAATAGTACTGCAATTCTAAGAGTCAACGAACTTGAGCTTCCTGTGAAGAACGCATAATTGACGAAACCTTGATAAGTCGATAGATATTAATAGACAACTTTCTAGTATTCGGCTAGCTACAGATACCCTTAAGTTGAAACTCTGACGCTAAACAGCTGGATTCCGATAGTATTACTTAATGGTGCAAATAGACCTACGGATTAGATTGGCACGGACCGCCGCACGCCGTCTAGCTAACGAAAGAGAAAGAGATAAATATAATATCATATATTCTTATTGTCTCTCATGTTGTTTCTGGATGTCCGTAGTTTCAAATGTGTGGACACTATAAGATCAGTTCCCAATCCTAGCTAGGCGTGCATACCATCTTGTCCCACACCGGAAGTTCATAGCATGTGATCTGAATTCAAACGCTTATCTATTAAGTATAAAACAAAACTGACGACACTTACCTGGGCCAAAGTCCGGTTATAGCTGTAGAGGCCGTTAGCGCCAACAGCTAAGTCATCAAAAAAAAATAAAAAATTACCTGGGCCAAGATATAGACATTCTGTAGTATGCAACGCCCAAACTCTTGATCATTTCAATATCCTCCATGTATTTATGGTAAGAGTCAGCTGCGATATCGCCATTTGATCTGTCGGGTGTGTACTCTGGATGCTTGTGGATGTATGTGTCCCACATACTCTCACCTTTGCCTGCGGGTAAAAGTGTTAGTCAATAAAGGCGCAGATAGAATGGAGCATTCACGTGTAAAAATCAAATGCTTCGATTCCATATTTTTTGTCCGCACGGGTAGAATAGGGGACTCTCTGCCAGAGTTTGTGATTCTCGAGACCTAAAAGATACATGTTTAAAGTAAGCAGGTGTCTTCTAGGTAAGCGTGTTCAATCCTTCATCATCCTTCATTGGTCGCTATCATGCAGGTTTTGGTCAAACGCAAACCTATTCTCATAAAAAAATACACTTTTCGATAAATACAGACAAAATGTTATTAATATTATTATGACATAACAAGAGCATTATAGCGAATTTTTTCAGGACAATTCTCACACGATAATATTTGATTGCTTTTTGTTGAGCAGGAGAATTCTAGTGAGCATTCTCGCCAATCAACAAAATTCTGCTTTTAGCATTAAGCTAAGCGTAAAACCAAGTCTTCTATTTAAATAATAGTAATTTTTGACGAGTTATCGATTGAACTTTTAAAGCAATGTTCGAAAAACGAATACTCAGTCTAACGGCGAATGAATTATCAAGTCTAACTGCGCCGTAATATCAATATAACTAACTTTATATAGCCTAACAGTAACTATTGTTTTGCCATTTTCTTCTCCAGTTAAAATCCTATAAAGAACAGATGGTCACACGAAATGGAGGTCACAATAAAGCCACAGAATCTTTTTTTGGAAGGAACCCCAAAAACGGGTAAATCACATTCCATATTCAAACGCGGCTGTCGATACTGGTGGTTTATTGAATCTGAGAGGAAAGACGACTGAAGAATATATTGGTAGAGGCTTTCGTTGAGCGTTTTTTATTTATTCACAAGACATTTTAAGCTTATGAAAAAACAATAAAACCGATACAGATAAGATATTTAGATTGTTTACAGTTTAAAACATTTTTTGAGGCAATGCATACCCTAAATTTAGTTCTAATTCAACTTAACGGTAGCGCCACCAGTGTAACTTTAAAAGCGTATATATTTGAAACGTGACGCTGGAGGAGATATTGTCTCATATAAATCTTGTTCGAATTAATATCAGCTATCGATTCATGTAGGTTTTATAAGTAGCCGCTATTTTGAATAAAAAAATACAAAATGGCGGCCAGTAGGTATGCCAGTAACCAGGCCAGGCCAGGCCAGGCTTAAAACTAAAATATTCAAGGCCCTTTACATTGACTTAGTAACTAAATAAATGTGTTTCACGGACTATTTTTACAAAGCAAATATTTGAATGGGTTCTTTTTACAAATAGAAATTCTTCTGATAGAATATTTTGTGATTTATGGTAAATATGCGAATATTATAAAATCATATGAACTTATCCGGAGGAGACGTTAACTTTTCTAAGAGACGAGAGGTGATAATCATTTACCTGATCGTCACTCTTGCCCATAACCATTCAGTACCACTCAGAATTTTGTACTTGCAGTTCAAACCACGCGCAGTAATGCACTGCACTCTCACTGTGAGATTCAAGATGTTATCTCTTTCTCTCTTCTCAAAATGCACTTGAAAAATTGTCCGTCAATCGGAAATGTCCACCGTACAGCTTGATGGCTGACTAGCTGCCAAGCATCTTACATAATCTTGGATTTCCTTTTCTTTTCATAATTGTATGTGGTGGATGAGGTTGCCTGGAAGAAATCGCTTTAGGCGATAAGGCGATATGTGAAGGAGTAAGGGCCAATTAATATAGTGCTACAAGTATGATGTGTGATCTGCAAGGATTATGCGTTTATTGTCATGCATGGATTAGTCTGAGAACGGATTATCGTAGATAATAATATCATGCAATGCCTGTAATGCAATGTAACTGTTTGCAGTTTGAACTGGGTTAGGTAAAGAAATCAAGAACTTCGAATATTTGATGAGAAAACGAATTTTGTTAGAATTATACCAAACTAAATACAAGTTTGCAGCTGAAGTGGCAATGGGCAGGCCACATCACTCGAAGAACCGATAACCGATGGGGAAGAAAGATTCTTGAGTGGCGACCACGAACAGCGTAGGCAGGCCTCCCACTAGGTGGACCGACGACATTGTGAAAGTCGCGGGCAACCGGTGGATGTAAGTGGCACATTGTCGGTCGGTGTGGCGGTCTAAGGGGGAGGCCTATGTTTAGCGGTGGACGTCTTCTGGCTGATAATGTAATTTAATGTAAAGTAAATACTAGTTAGTAACCAATCAATATGGGTCACTTGAGTGTTTCAGTTTTTTATTTATTTATTTAATTACTATGCTGTTGGCCTCTTACGACCTTTATAGCTTTACCCGACTTGTGGAAAACGTAGATGGCAGTGCGTCAAAATTGTAAGATGTCCCGATCGGCCATTTTTAAAATTATGTCAGATTTACAAATGCAAGATGTGAATTTTTTTTTTCTATTTAAATTAGCGAAAAGAAAACAATTAACGTCAACATGAAAAAATAATTTTTCGATCTCTTTGTATCTCATGAATTTTCTATTGGGGTTGTTCATTTTTTCCCGATTATTATTTAATTATATGTTTTTTGTCAGTTTGTATGACCTCGGGTCCACATCAGCGAATATTATTAATAAATTAAAATAAAAAGAAAACAAATATCCTTACCTCCTGCGTTCCATCCACCCTCGATTTGGAATGCGGCCGTCGAGACTCCAAACATGAAGTCTTTGGGAAAGGAGTAGTTGCTCAGCCCAGTGGACTTTGGCTCACTAGCCCCATGTGTCAAGCACAGCAGGCTGCAAAGACATTTATTTATTTATTTATAACAATACATCAAAAACTTACAGTCTAGGACCAAAACGTTTTTGAGACAAACTTAAGAAAAATAATATAATTTAGGTAAACATCTAACACAATTTTGTAGTACTATTCTATTATTTGTGCAAAATACATCAATATCTGGATGGCAGAGAACCAGACATAAATGCATAGTCTAGAAGTCAAGTGACCCGACTGAAATTTTGGTCAAAATTCAGTTTTTTTATTTTTATTTTTGGAACACATTATCTATATTAAAAAAATAACAGAAAAATTCTAACTGCGTTGTATCTTGTTAACTACACAAGAACCTACTTGTGTTTGTATGTGGACGTAATAAGCAAAATCGCGTGCTTCATATCTAGAAAGTTATCAAATGTCAGTTAGATCACTTGGCTTCTACACTATTCAAATCCTTTTAGTACTCTATCAGGTAAGCAATATAGATAAATATATAGAGAGATAATTCTTTATTGTTCACACCAGAAATGACATACTAAAGACAAAAAAAACTAGTGTAACAACTAGCGGCCTTATCGCTTAAAGCGATTTCTTAAAGGCAACCTTAGCATGGTGAGGATTTGTATGGAAGAGGTAAGGGAGGGGGTGTGTTATTAATTAGGGATTATACTACACGCAAATAATAATTATTATAATAATATAGACTACATACCTAGATAAATATTTAGTGATATTTATTTATTTACGTACGGATAAGGTTGCGTTGATAATTCGTGTAAAATAAAATTTTGTTATGCACCCCCACAGTGTTTTTTTTTTATAAGGCAATGGGATATTATGTAATCAATTAACCTTTTTTGTTATAAGGAAAATGTACATTATTCAAAAATTATATTATTTTATTACTGATCACATATAGAGTTTATTTACAAGGAAAAAAGTGATATTTACAATAAAATATTATAAACTAAAACTAGTTCCTTAAAAATAAAAACAACTTAAATATTTGTCCACCTAGTGGGAGTCGTGCCTACCACTAGGTCCACTAGTGGACCGACGACATTGTGAAAGTCGCGGGCAACCGGTGGATGCAAGTGGCATGTTGTCGATCGTTGTGGGGGTCTAAGGGGGAGGCCTATGTTGAGGAGTAGACGTCTGGATGATGAAGATGAAATATTTGTATCAATAGGTCACTCGCGACAATGTCATCAAAAAAAAATGTAATGTGTATTTATAAAAAAAAAAAAACACATAAATGTCATTGTTATAACTAAATTATTATTTAATGGTTAGCAACGACTTAAAGATTAAATAATAAGTAGACATTACATATTAAAAAGAAGATAGAACCAGACAGCAGAATATAACCTACTAGCTGCGCCCCGCGGTTTCACGCGCTTTTCTACAGAAATCTAATATTTTTCCGGGATAAAAAGTATAAGCTACATCCATACCAAATTTCATTGAAATCCGTTCAGCCGATACAGAGTTGAAAAGGAACAAACAAACCTACATACTTACACACTTACATACTTACAGTAAACTTTCGCATTTAAGTACACATCAACATACTCACACTCATAAAAAAGAGAGTAACTCTATCTTTTAGTTTGTGACCTCTTCACTCTAAACCAATTATTGAACGCAGCTAGTTAAAATATTCCTAACCATATAGGTGACGTATTTGTCTTTTGTTTTAATTAAACCTTATCGCCATCAAGGTAGTAACAAGAATTCAGGTGTATTTTTACCCAAGTGCCCCAGAAGGTGGGTAATGTTTTGTGTATTATAGTTTCCGATAACTTAAACGGCTTGACCCATTTTGATAAGCGAGGTATCGTTGGATTGCTCTTTACGTCGGGAGTGACAGACAAAAATTTGTAAACGGGTATTTTGGTTATCATTTATTTTTTCTTGTAGTTTGATATTTCCATTTCACATTTGAAACGTTATTATTTTTATTTGTTTATTTTGTATATTATATAGGTATACTAGCTGCGCCCTGCGGTTTCACCCGCTATTCTACAGAAACCCAACGGGAACATACACACTTACATACTTACACACTAACTTTCCCATTTATAACATTAGTGTGATTTTTATGTATTTTTTGTTACCGGTGTCGTTATTAACTAAACCACAACTAACATACAAAGTAAGAAGTTTGTATAGGCTAAGTAGTGTACAATCGGATTAAATTAAAGTCGGATTAATTACAGGCCCATTAAAGATTAACGGAATGATCAACTCAAAGTCTACTACCAGTTCAGTCGTACTCGGCTTGCTGGTGGCATTACTACGCTGAATGGCAAATCTTTTGCGTTGCACCAGATAAACCCCTCTTTTAATGTTAATTAAATGTTAACATAATACAATTATATAAGTTTCAACGTTTTACGTATCTTCATTTAACCAACATGCAATATTTATTTCAGTCCAATTAAAAAGGGGGGTAAGAGGGGAATATCATAATGTTTATTTTGTTATTGTAATTGACTAAATATAAAACAATTACGAAAACTTCGAAACCCAAATCGTAATTACTTTTTTAGTATTTTAAATGGATTTTAATACTGTTTAAATTAAAATTATTTAATGAGCAATTATTAAAATGAACATAAATACTGTTTCGAGAAAACACAAGATGTTACTGAACGGTATTCATCATTATAAACAACTTTTACTTTGGGACCAACACTGAAATTGCGAAAAAAATTGCTCTTCCTTACATTTTGTCGAGAGTCATTGATATTTTTATGTGAAACAGATTATTTTCCACGCCTTAGGGTTTTTATATATGCCTATGTATGTGCTATAATAATAACATGTAAATGACCAGAACCTACCTTTAATAATATATATCACTTACAGACTTACACACTCACAAAGACTGAAAGAACTCAATCCACTGTAACTTTCTTAATAAATTGTTTGAATAGTTTTACTTTCACCTACCACTCTTACTTAAGAACTAGCACTCTTAACATGTAATGGATAACAATTAAACACTTATTTGCGAAATGTATCCTTATCAGCTCACCTAATGGTTGCCAAAAGTACGCTGCACTGGGCGACTCCACTCGAGCTCCGCATTGTGATAACTAAAACAAGGCTCCAACAACTTTACCTATATAACGCTAGCTACATTCTCAATCTGATTCAACTTAATCTGAACTCACCTGACATGACCTAGAAAAAAAAACTCCTGAGGTCTCCCGAGAAAACGCGGTACGTAAATGTCATTGGACATAATTGGCCTTATTTATAAAACTGTATATATGCCTATATTGGCCTTATTTCAAAAATCGTTTCCGGATATTTTGGTTTTTATATACATTTACATTGATTTCGGTGATGAACATTAGTGCTCAAGGCTTAAACTAAAGACGTCTTTGATCCGCTACGTAATAGCCGATAAAATTATGCCTAAATGGATACTGATAAGCAATAACATGTCAATACGAAAAAAAAAAAAAAAAAATTAATGATACAGAACGCTTCTTTATCAGCCATAGAAGCGTTCTGTGCCATTATTTTTTATTTTATTTTTGTGGTTTGACATGTTATTGCTTATCAGTATCCAAATTTGCCTTCGTTTTGATCTCACTGTCGCGTGGTATCCCACGCGTATTTTATTCAAAGAATCGGAGCAAAATAATGCCCCGGTGGCTCAGTTGGTAGTGAACTTACCTTCTGTGTTTGGGGGCGTGGGTTCGATTCCCATCTAGGACAAACATTTATGTGATGAATATTTGTGTTTGTTCTATGTCTGGGTGTTAATATCTATATAAGTATGTATTTAAAAATATCTATGTACGTATATCAGTCTCTGGCAGCCATATTACAAGCTTTGCTTAGTTTGGGGTCAGGTGACCGTGTGTGCAATAATGTCCCACATATTTATTTAAAAATGTCCCACATATTTATAATAAATTGTAAGCCCACTATAATTATAAGGATATCAAAACAGCCCAGTGTCGATTAGACGACCCAAATAACCACTGTAACTGTCACTGAGTGCACAAAGTGCAAGTGATTTACATGTGCATTTACTTAATAATAATATAAATGACTAATAACAATATAATAAACTGGTAGTTCTCAAAAAGCTTTAAATTTTCGAAATAGTTCTATAACGCACATTATCATCAATAAAGGATTTTTTTAAACCCCTTTGGGGATTAAATAAAAGATGGAAACTTGTATAGAAGTCCGTCATTTCTAGTTGATATTTGCAAATCCGAAGGCCGAGTCTCAGTCCCACACATCACATGCTTTTTTTATTGACTTTGTTTTGTTCGCTGATACATTTATGAGCATTCTAATTTATTCGTAGCACGTAAAATTAAAAAAAAAAACATATATATACCCACAACGTTTTTTCACTTCAACTACCCGTTACCCGTTTTTTAAACTTAAAACACGATTTCTGTGTTTTCAATTGTAAGCTAACACTTATCGTAGAATATTTTTTCGTAAATTAAAATAAAACCGGCTAAATGCTTGTCGGACTCGCGCTCCGAGAGTTCCGTGCCAAAATTACCAAAAATAATTTATTGGTTCGGGAATAGTAGCCCGGCTCACACTTGACCAATTTTTAATAAAAAAAAATATACTGTAGAGCTTGCACTAATCACATCAAGTGTGAAGCATGTATGAATTACCGTTTTTATCTAAAGAGGAAAACCAAGAAACAAAAGCACGTTTCTTGTTTGGCGCCCCGCTTAATTTTGTCCTTTTATTATTTGTTTAGAAATCAGCTATAATCACACTAATATTATGAATGCGAAAGTTTGTGTGTAAGTGTGTAAGTAGGAAAATATCTTGTGAGTTTGTTCCTGCTCAAGTCTGTAACGGATGTTTGAATGAAATTTGGTATGGAGATAACCTACACGCTGGATTGATACATAGGCTTTTTATCCCGGGAAAATACTTGTTTTCTGAAGAATAGCAGGTGAAACCGCGGGACGCAGCTAGTAAAACATATTCTGTAAAAGTTCAAGCGACTACTTATTTCGGTTCAAAAGGTAGAGCCTTCTGTAAGAATGAACGAGGACGGACGGACAAACACAGACGGAGTAGGCTAAAAACCCCGTTGACACTCTTTGGGTATGGAACCCTAAAAAACAGCTATCTGTTCACGAATAACAAGATTTACAGCCTCTTTGCGCTGCGCCAACAGTGGAAATTCTCTTAAAATATTTGTATTAGGAGAATAAGGCTATAAACAAAAATAAGGTCATAAATAAACATCGGACGGATGTTTCTGACACCCCTTCACGTGCCACGTGCATAAATCAGGTGTAACGACAGGTTCGTAGACAATTTAAGCATTTTAAGCCACGCCTCTAACATTGAAAACTAATGAGAAAAACATAAAAGTTTTTGGGTTTTTGTGAGATGAATTTACGTGCCATTTTTGGTTACCTTTTGTTTTTTTTTTTGTTCGTGATTACCAATACACAGTCTGAGCAACTGAAATATTCCCCTTGGACTTTACCAATCCAAACTCCAATTGGAGGACCGGGAATGTATCTCTCTAATTCGCTTATGCCTGAAAAGTTGGCAGTTCACACTCATGCCACATAGCTTCGATGCTTATAGCGATATAGTGGTATTTCTCGCTTTTATTTCTTACTAGCTTGCGCGCACGGCTTCTTTCATCGTATAGGCTATGAAGTAAATAAAACACCCCATTACACCTTTTTAGGGGCTGATTTTCGAAAAATCCTGAGACTGCCTTTCTATATCTGTACTGTACTGTGCTCAAATAAAGAAAGCAAGCCGGGTTTCAATACTTTAGCATGAATTTATACGTTTTTGTCAAACTTTTGAAAATTCCGTTATTGGTACTATACGCTGATTAAAATGAATTTGGTTATGCAAAACTACAACTCAATTAAACAAGGGAAACTGGTCTAAGATTCGACCTTAACATACAATACATACATACAATACTTATAAACATTAAAAGTTAATTTAAAGCTTATAAAAAGATTTCATTTCCATGCAAATATAAAAATGTCCATACACACAAAAAAAAAATTCCATTTAAATGTGTTTTTTTTTCTTATTGTTCACCTGCCACCATTTGAGGAACATCCGGTCCAAATTTTACGTCTCTATCATAAGCAATTTAGTTTGTGCGTTGATTACTAGAAAAGAGCTTGTGCTTTTACACATATGTATATGTATATATATTTATATAGCGGAATAGGATAAAATTTGGCTTAACGAGAGCTTACGCCATGGAAAAGGCTTTTTTTTCTTTAAAATATGTTTAGTCTAGTATACTATGATTTCGGGTAAAACCGCAGAGCTCTGCCTGTGTTAAATACATGGTAGATAAGGAAGGTAGATTAGCACATTTCTGTAAATACACTTGATCCCTAAAACAAGGTAGCTTTAACGCCTTCTCGCCTGCGCACTTCATGTTCGGCAGTCATTGGAATGGACAATTAACTTGCATTTAACGAACCTGTAGATGTTAACAGATAGAAAGTCCTGTTCTTAGTTAAGTAATTTGCCAATTGCAAGGAGTAGTTAAAGTAAGTTGGGTGATATTTGAAATTTTAACAGATTCCAATTCAAAGTCAATGAATCGTACTTTAGTTTTAATTGCAATCAATTACAATAAATCTGTTCTGTTCTGTTCTGTATCAGCCTTTCAACATCCCACTGTTGGGATAGCAGCCTACCCTCGAAGGGTGATTAGGCCATATCCACCACGCTGGCCCAGTTCGGGTTGGCGGATTCACATACGCCATCGAATTTCTTCTCCGGAAAATATGCAGGTTATAAAATATGTTTTCCTTCACCGTAAAGCCAGTGGTATATCCGTACGTAAGATCCAAAGAACTCATTGGTACGGACCCGCCCGGGTACGAACCCGCTACCTCACGAATAATAGGCGAGCGTTCTCCCACTGAGCTACCACGACTTTTTAGTAAGTTGTAAATTTGACAGAGCTGACATTTCTTTTTTTGCTTACTTTTAATTTTGTTATTGTAATGATTCCTGACATATATAGCAATTATTATTTGTATTATTTTTATTTATTTGTGTGTGTGTTATGTAAGTGGTTTTTGCGGATTTTTAAATTAATTAACTACTAAACAAAGGTATCGTGTTTTCTATTTTTCTCCCTTTTATTTTGGATTCAAACGTAGTGTACGAGTAATGTCATAAATGATAAATGTCGAAAGCAAATGTCCAAAAGTAAAAACGTCCAACAATATAAATGCCCAATAGAAAACATAAAAATGTCCAACAATAAAATTTCCATTAGTAAATATTAAATAAGTATTCTTCCAGTCCAGTCCAAAAGTCAATAGCCTATATAATAGATGATGATGAAGTTTTATAATATTTCAAGCGAAGCAAACTCAAAATACATTTATTTCGACCAGAATACGATCATAATACATGATATAGAAATAACAAATTAAAATTGCCAGAATTGAAGCAAACAAGTAATTTTATATTACTATGTCTAAGCCAGGTATCATCCACCTAAATGAAAATACACCGTTTGTACACATTATCATTTAACATTGACATTTTTAACATTTTTCACGTGTAAAAACGGTGGATATGTTCGTAAGCGTGCACGTTTGGTGGTGAAAGGTGACTTTTCGTGTTATTTCTAAAACTCCATAGAAATATTTAGTAAAGTCTCCACCACTTAAATTGTACTTCACCGTGCCTTACTTTTTCCGACTTAGATTAGGACGGAGACTTTGTGAAATGTTTAACTTCGCTTGAATTAGTGGCTAAATACACTATGAATGTAGCTAAAAGTATAGAAGAATACTACGGTAAATTCACTGCTACCAATGGGTAAAATTCATTTGGAAAAAAAAACTTAACGGCGACTTAAATATAAGCGAGATTTAAAAAAAATCACATTGCATGGAAGGCAAGATGAGGTCGCGCGCGTGTCTCGCTGAGCATTCCCTGATAAAGCTCACCGAATGTGATCGAAACTATAGTCGGAATAACCGACTCAATTCAACGTGAGTATTCCCGTTTTATTAAAACAAAATTGCATAGAACCTTCATGGAACGCATTGACGTTCGTACAGATCTGAAAGAGGCTTTAATAAAACTCATGTGACTCAGTTTACAGCCAGTATCAAAATGTTTCTTACCTCTTTCCAAACCTTTTCAGTTACATACTACACTTAGGAGACAGAGAGTCAGAGAGAGCAAAACTTAAACCACTTCTGAAACACTCCTTTACAATCACGTGACAATAACTGGGACATTCCGGCTTAAATAAAAGGCTTTCATGATCGGAATAGTCTCACAAGAGCTCGGTTGACTCTTGAGATGGACTTGGATGTCGTCCAAAACTATTTATGGAAAGTTTCAGTGAATCTTTTCTAGACGTCTTGCGGTCATACCAGATAGTTTGGCTTGTAGAGATAGTGGTGTTAGAAGATTTGTTAACTTGTCAAATCTATTTTCTTTTATATATCTTCATTTCTATTTTTATTAAATAGCTTTTTGGTATGAAATAGAACTCATTTATTTTATATTCATTTATTTATAGTTTTTTGGCATGAAATAGGACCAAATAAACGAGTTTCATTTATTTTGGTTCTATTTAATACCAAGAACCTAATAAAAATAGAAATGAAGAAATATAAATTATTGCATTATTTGACTATAATCTACGATTCTGGCTTGTCAAGCTACACTAAGCTTCCAGAGAATGGACTATGAGTACGGGTGCCACAAGGATATTTTGACATGATTTTCGTCTTGTCCATGTTCATTTTAAGACCCATCTGAGAATATTCCACTAGAATATTATGCATTCATACTCTTATTTATAAGTTTTCGACACAGAATTCTCCATATAATTTCGATAAAATATTAATGTTGTGTAGAAATTGTGTCGCTTTCACGTTCCGTCTTCTCGGCGAAAAGCGAGCAGTTTGATGATTATTTGTATCGTAGACTGGCTCAGTTTGGGGCTTAAATGAAACGGTTAGACTAGAACACGATTCTGTTTTAAATCGAGGAAAATAATCCCGAATATGTCAGTCGCCAAGAAACCGACAAAATCGCGAGCGACAGGCAAGACGAGGACCAGGTATACCTGCAGAACGGCAAGACGATTAAAGTCACACTAAGACTCAGCCTAGCCTACTTACCTTCCTACTTTCCTCGCCAATCGTTGAGTATGTGGCCGCAGCATAAGCAGCTGGCAGGTTAATACTCGAGGCTTTTTCTCTACAATCCTGCAAGAATGAAGAGGAGGCGGAAGATTAAAAAAATAACTATAGCTTCTCGTAGTTAGCGCTAAGCTTTGGCTAAGTTTTGCCTGGTAGAGATCGATTTAAGCGATAATGTCATTTGTTTTGTGAACAATGAAGAGTTATCTTTCTATCTATACATCTATCACCGCCAAAATAAAAACGTCTGTTCTATTCTGCACAAAGTTTTATTTTACAAGACATAGGTAGAATAGACTGCGTTGCCTTACCAATAAACCAAGCAAAACTAAGTTACGAGAATTGCTCTTCCGAGTTATTGAGTAGTATAATTATGATCCTTATCTACCTAATGGTAATTAACTATTCATCTTCAATATTATGGCATATTGGTACTAATATTGCCCTTGCAAATTAAACTCCGACTGCTAATTTGAATGGTTATACAAACAATTGTATAGCTTATTTTAATTTACTGAAACTGAGAGATCACACTAATATTATAAATGAGAAAGTTTGTGTTTAAGTGTGTAAGTATGTAAGTGTGTTTGTTCCGTTCAACTTTGTAACGGCTGAACGGATTTGGATGAAACTTGGTAGCTTATACACTGGATTAACACATAGGACTTCTTATACCGAAAACAAATAACGGTTTCTGTAGGATAGCGGGTGAAACTGCGAGGCGCAGCTAGTATAGAATAAGGTGCATTAAATAACATTACCCAATGAATTGGTTCAGCCGTTCTGTTTTTTTTTTTTAACGTTTGACAGGCTAATCATTTGACCAAACTCATCTGATGTTAAATCGGCGTGGTCGAGGATGGTAAGCACAGCTAGCATGGAATGGGAACTGGCTCATAATTTTAGTGGAGCTACTGATTGGTGTTTGGCGATTCAAGCACCAATGTCATATCCCTGTAAACTGGTGAAGGCTTTAATAGAGGTTTCTATGGAATTTTGGAAACAACACGAATACTCATGTTTCATCGTATTATACCTTTCACAAACGCTCGAGCACGTTTACGAACACCTACTGGATACAAATCTACCGTTTTGTAAGCTTTAACAATCTCTAAGACAACGGTAGAAATAGAAAATGTGGTCTAGCAATGAGGTCTTTAGTAACAATGTTAATTTAGTTATATATTTTCAGAATTCCCAGTGTTCAGTACGAACAAAGAAACACAGATTTTGCTTGGAATCTGCTTATATTTTCTATAAATTCTTTAACACGTAATAAATTGGTGTGTAGTTTTACTGAATGAAGTGAAGTAAGTGAGTGATTGAGTGAATGAATGGATGAATGATTGCTGTGCGAATGGCGCGAGTTTGAAATGTGGGTTTAGTTGACATAGTATATTAGAAAGCTGTATATTAGATTAAGTCTTTTAAATAGGTCGCGAAGACGGCGCGAACACCTAGTAAACTTGATCAGGCTAATCTTACGAACTAATAACCAGTTTTGCATAATAACTTAGTACTGAAACCGATGCAGATCCCCGAAAGCCTTCCATCTGCAAGTCTGCCGGCCGACTAAAGTGCAAGATTGGAATTTAAAATGTTCTCATCTCGGAAACATTTGTGAAAATTTATTTCCCTTTGATATTGGAGCGAACGTTGAAATTTTAATGCGTTGAAAACGATTTCTGATTCGATGGATATCTTGGAAGTGCTTGAATAATTTGATAGCTATAACAGCATTGTGTTAGGTCGTTATTCTATCTATATCCAGAAATAGTAGTCGAGCGAAGCTAAAAGTCCGAAACCAGAAGATAACTCGTTAAAAAAAATACCCACCATATAAATTTAAACCCACAAATAAATTACAGCTGACGCATACCATGATTCAAATTGCTGTAGAATCGATATCTTGACACAGAGAAATGCATTTCACGAGCAAACTGACGAAGTTTTTGAAAATCTAAATGATCTTGAAATCTTATAGCAGACCATAATATTTCATCTACTCTTTTGCTATAAGACTAACAAGTACCACTAAAACAACTCTAGTAACAGGCCTGATTAAAATTGTGAGCTCAACAACTATCTAAAGTGATAGAGAGTTAACATCTGTTGTCTCAGTGTTACGATCGCAGTGCATTGCCGCATAGGTTTTTGAGCTATTGAAATTCAAAGTTCTGCTAGCACTGAACTGTTACTGTTCAATTTCAAAATATCTTTATTAGGTCATAATTTTAAATCAAACGCACAATCCAGTAGTACATTCAGTGTTAACTATATTGCACTGTTTTGCAAGCGGTAAGCTCATTCAAAGCTTATAGTAATGATAGGTAAATGGAAATTTTTTGGAAAAACATACAATTTCATTTTTTTTTATCACTACAAGCGTTAATATAAACTTTAGGAAAAGTTTTTTTTTTTTTTTTTTTAAGTACGAGCCTTTGAGTGTTGGCATAATATAAATATCCATATGCGTGGCCGGCCGGCGTTTTTACCCGACTGCTCAATAAGGAAGGTTTTTTATTTTTGGGGTATATAAGTATTTTTGTAAGTTTTTACATTTAAGTGTTCTTGTTACCTCTTGTAGCTTAAAAGGCTTGACCAATTTTGACGAGTGCGGTGTCACTGGATTCCTCTTTACGTCCGGAGTTAAATAGGCTACATTTTGCAGTCCAGTATTTTATTTTTCGTTTAGTAAATATTACTAGTCTATTGCTGTCTTTGTTATTTGCCTAGTGCCAGACAAAGGCAGCATTAGAATTAATCTGTTGTCAAAGTTAACAAACGTTTCAGAATCCCGAAGTTAGACGTGTTTGTTACTTTGAAAGTGTTTTTACAAATAATAAAAAAGAAACCCCGACTTACAAAGTGTTCAGTTGCAGATCTGTATCAGTAAGGTAACATCCATCTTCGAAAATAAACTTGCCGCGGCGTTCTGGCACCTCCTCGACGAGAACTATAAAGATTTATTACTGTGTAGCGTACAGGCCAGCCCTATTAGGAATACTCTAATTTCTGTGGATATTAAGGGTTATTCATATTTATAATTCACCAAAAAATGACAATCTGCCACTTGCATCCACCGGTTGCTCGAGACTTTCACAATGACGTAGGTCCACATAGTGGGAGCCCTTCCTACACTGCGTCTTCCAGTTCATAGTCACCATTAAGATCCTTTCTTCCCTATTGGTTATCAGTAAGTTCTTCAAACGAGGTGGCCTACTTGCCACTTCAGCTTGGAAACCCTTATAGTTAGGTCTTCAAAGAAACCTGTCGGGTTTTATCGCGTATAGAAACAAATTGTTTGGAAGCGCCTTGTTTTTGCTAAGACGGTAAAATTGGAGAAAGTACTGTTTTTTTTTTCTCCATAAATAGCATTTTTTCTGATTCTGTCAAACTGCATAGCAGTCTGTAGGCAGTCTGATTCTGCAAAACTGCATAGCAGGTAATTTTAATAGTGTGTTCTATGGCAAACCAGAATATCTTATGCTCTATATGCCTGACTTACTTTTAAACCTGCTATTTTAATATCCTGATCCTAACTAATATTATAATTCAGAGGAATACAGCCGCAGTCGTATCAGGATCAATATAGCTTCGATGCATAAAAAATAATATGTTTGTCTCGTGGAAAAAACTTCGCTTGCGCGATTCAGAACTCCCTACATTACAACTGTCAGTCCACACAAAACGTCAAAATATGCATAAAAACGGATCAACGCCATCGAGCGAACTGTAGGAAGTAGCTTTGTCTCTCTGACTGGATGTTTGTAACGCTATCATGGCTAAACGGCAGAACGTATCTTGATAAAATTTCATAAGGAGTTACAGTATATCACAAAGACGGACATACGATACTTTTTTTATGTCCACGCGAACGAAATCGCAGGTAACATAAAAACAGTGGCTAATATAGGGCCTGAATTATAATACCAGCTAAGATTAGGATACTTAGACGCTGCTAATAGAAAAAGAGGCTTACTGACAAATACCATTTTGTGATTTAGTAGAAATTTCCATGGACTAATCAACCATCTTTGATACCATAAATATTAACCACAATAGATTATGCTCTGACTTTTTAGGAGCACATGGATGAGTATGCGAGGAGTGATGTAGAACGAAACCCCCAAGTCGTATAATAAGTAGGGTAGGTGAATATGATGTAACTTTAACAACTTACTAACTAATAATAAGACCGTATATTTTATGCTTACCGTAATATTTATCCTGACATTTTACTTCATTTATTCACAACCTGACAAAGCCATTCAAACAACGTCAAACCATCACATTTACTCGATATCAGCCCGAAATTCCGAAGCTTCCTTTGAAATAGAATATTCTCCGCAAATTCGATAACGAGTCTATGTCAGAAGAGTCAATCACCCAAGTTGTAGCGATCTGTCTGTGCTCGCAAGTTTGCAGCCTCAAATCGTTTAAGAGTTTCATTATCGGGACACCTACTCTCAAAAGTTCGAAGAAATTTCACACCAAAGTGACTTAATACGTGCCTGTATATATAATACACCTTTGTGAAATAAACGAGGTGTCTTATAACCAGAATCGATATTTGACACTCGATATATTATTATGATCATGGTATAAGTGGTAACTTTATAGATTAGATAGAAACGGAAAGTTAATTAGACATTCAACAGTATCTATGCGTATGTCTAAAATATATACAAAACTTTTAATGCTGCTCGTTAAGATTCGTCCATATATTCGGAACTAAAATGTAGCTTTTATTTTTCAGTTTTCTAACTATGTTCTGACTTTGGTTTGTTCTCCAAACCTTTCCTCATATTGTCTGTGTTCTATAGAAGCGGGAAATTGTTTTAAACTACATTACATGTTAACGCTTTGCAAGCCAAATATTCTCAAACCAGACTTTATTTTGGTAATTGTAGCATTTAATTTAATTTAATTTAATTTAAAAATAGATTAGACAATGTTAATTGTAATACCTTGTTCCGGGTAATTTCAGTATAGGTTAAGTCGGGTGGCAAGATTTGGTGTTACTATAATTTTCCATAGCAGGTTTCACAGTAGCGGATTCTAGTCATCAGGGTTAACGGCATCCAGAGGTCCGCATGCGTAAACCTTTTCAGCGTATCAGACGAGCAGTGGTTACCGGGACGCTGCACGGGCAGGACGTCTCTCACCCGGGTCTCGACCGCGAGCGATCGTTCGAGCTTTCAAATCGAAAAGTTTTGTCAATATCTTAATCTATAAATATTAAAATGCGAGTGAATACTTCACCAGACAGTGATTATTTTTAAGAAAAAAGAAGAAAAATAAATAATTAAATATTGTAAATAAATTAAAAAATGTGTAGTGTTAATATGTGATATTAATAATCAAACAATTTGAACTATCATTACCATAAAATACGATTATGTCTTAATGAAATAGCTTCATTGTGTAAGTTTGTACGAGTTCGACCCAAAGCTATAATTTCAGCTTTTTCCTTATCAGCGAAAGTAGGGAAAAGGAGTGGCACCGGACGAAAGAAAGCAGAACTTACGCTAAAGAGTTTATTGCAAGGTTTTATAGATCTAATCTTTGCTCCCATCCATTTGCATAATGGCTATCTTTATTAGAATCTTGAAAATCAGCAGCTTCTTTTAGAAATTGTAGTGTCTTAATTTAGAATAGGTTTGCTTAAGTCTTGACGCATTTAGAATGTTTTTGACTTATATTTTATTTACTTCATATAACTTCGTATGTAAAAAAATAATATAAATCGAATTTTTTTTTCTACTCTTTTGAAAGAGCCATCCTTCATGTTATACTCATTATTATATGTAGTATTAAAACAGTCGTGATGATTTTCAATAGGTTGATACATTAGGCAGGTTAAGACACTTATCACCTTTATGCTGGGGCACTACTATACGGCATCGGTATACCCTGCCTTTAGTAAGAGTTACTAAAAGGGGGAGGGTGGGGCTCTAATCAACCACCTAAATTAAACCGGGGAGGACAACATCGAGTGGCTGACGTTGTTTTAATCGGAGGCGTTTCAGCGCAGATCGTAGGTAGCTGTCTCGAAAGGGCTTCGATGCGTTCCCTTGGAGAACCCGGAGCCCTCCTCCAGGCACCAAGGCAGGCCACTGGGTGGTTTTCATTGTTGTAATACCCGTCTGCACCTCAAAGCAGCTGGGTACCTTGTGATAATATCACCCAATCAAACATAAAAAAAGTTATGTGTATACTTACTATCAGTTATTCAATTACTGTTCTGTTTTGTACCATTTGAAACTGCTGTGTGCTGTAAATACCGCCTTACGAGATCATTTTTCCGACAAAAAGTCACCACATTTTGAGGAAAGCGCTGACTGGAACCAAGCGCTCTCATTGGCACGTACTGGCGCCTAGAAATAAACCAATGAAATACATTTTTGTAAGTGTATTTAAACCGTCCTGATTGCGGAATCTATCCGTGGAATTTGATCTGTTACTGCAAAACTAACTTGCGTATTGCTCCTATCAAATGTAAGCCCAGCGAACTAGAATGCCTCAACTATATCCCTTTATCTAAACTTTCCCTTGCTACTCCCTTTTCCCTTTTTTTTAAACCTTACAGCCAATTTGTTTCACGTCGATCGTTTCGTTTGTTCAGTGAGCGGCGCTTTGTCACCTATTAAATACGGGTATATTTTTTGCAACAACTGTACTATACAGGTTGTTCTGGAACCCGTGTCCGACCCGAAAGGGTGTAGCACCCTTTTGGATCGGACACGTTTGTGCCGCCCCACGGTGGTAGCACCCTGGCGCGTCAATCAGTAGGAACAATAATTCAATAAGTCAGTATTTACGAACAAGCGGGATCAATATACAGGTTGTTCTGGAACTCGTGTCCGACCCGCAAGGGTTACCCACTGTTCATGCTAAAAACCTATACTATGAGAACAAATCTGAAATCGCAAAAGGAAATACAGTTGTTCCATATAATTATTTCGTTGAATGATGATATGTTTCTATGGAAAAGCTTTTTTTTGTTCCGTAGTAAAAGTTGTTCAAAATTAACATGGGGTAAAATTGTTCTAATGATCGCGTTTGTTCATAAATTTAAATGACATTTTTTTTGCGATTGACATAATTATAACTAGATGTTCACTTGACTGGTAAACACGCTTTAAAACAGCAGCCGCTCAAAACTCTGCGCTTTATTGCACTCCGCTCATCAGTGTGGGATTTGGTTGATATTAAATAATGTATATAATACAGTAATCAATAAAAAAATAAAAATTGGGTTTGATATTAAATCTCTTTTTGGCTTGTAGTTTAACTAAAAAGTTTTTGCCATCAACGCGATTTTTAATAAATTGCTATAAATAACTAACTTGCCCCACGGTTTCGCTCGCCTAGGCTATGTAAATAACACACTCTATTTCACCTAATAGGGGTAGATTTTCAAAAAATCCTTTGACGTGTCTTTTTTTTTTAAATGTATATTACACAAACCGCGTTTCATTGGCTATAGCATGAAAAAATATTTTATTTCCATACAAACTTTGGAGGTACATTTTACCCCTTTAGAAGTTGAATTTGGCAAAACCGTTCTTATTGTTAACCTAGATCATTTGCGGAGTATTGGGTTTAAATTTCAAGTCTCTATCTTAAGCGGTTCGGTCTGTGCGTTGGATTCTAGAAAGGGCTTGTTATTATATATAGATATAAATGTATTTCCTATTTATAGATTAGGTGCTGAGTGTAGTGGTAGGGCTCTTTTGCAGGGCCTTAACAGTACTACACCATTGCCAGTTATTCAACCGCCAAGCAGTAGTCTGCAAACGCTACTGCGTACCGCATTGACGGATGCATTGCCGCGCATACTATTGGAGTTCAATCTTCTGGGTAGCACTGAATTATTATGGGCAAGCGTGACGCTAACCATCAGGTGAGCGACTCGCTCGTCTCGTCTCTTAGTATCATAAAAAAGTACACTTGCCTTCAAAATGAAAGTATCAATCGAAATCAAATCAATTGAATGATATTGGTCTAATAGTTTTCAGATCGCTTGTAGTTTGAATATTCTTAATCATATGATGTCTTCTCCGCGATATATATAAATTTCTGAAAATTACGTCACATACGATTACATAGGGCCATAGAGCAGTCTCGCAAATTGCAACGGTTCATCGCATCTACCCTAACATTACCATCCCTTGCTTTTTAAACTGTGCCAATTTGTACTCCGTCGTTTCACCTCGTACCTTAGTCAACGGTACTTTATCACCTACATCGCAGTGCGTCGCTATTTCGGGAAAACCTCTACGTCAATCGAGGCTTTGGTTACGTGCCTCCATCGGTGGGGTCTCTCGGGACCGGTGAAAGTGAAGTCTCCTATATATGTACATTTCTGTAAAAGTTGTGATCTTTTTGGACAGGTTTTGTGTTGGGATGAATTCTGTACTGAAAAAAGTGTTATTGCGATTCGAATAACAGGATATTTGTTTTTAAACATCAATAAAGGGGTTTGGGAAAAAGTGTAGTCTTTTCAGAAATTCGCAGCCACTCAAAAAACCAATGTCGTTTGAAAGATCTAATCACAATAAGTATCTTTCATTTAAACAGCGACTGTTCAAACCATATCTGATTTTTGCTTAGTTTATGATTCTGTTATTATTATGTCATTATTACAATTAATATAAATTTTATTGATTTATAGTGTGCGTTTGTACAAAAGAAAATTTAAGGTAAGTATTGGTTTTGAGAAAACACGTTGATAGTTTCATAGCAGTCATTGAAATCAAAATTATTCGTTCTCAATTCAATTTAAAAGTCTATAAACCATATGAAAATTGTAGCGTTACTCGTTTTAGCTAACTGTATCTCTGTTTTGATGATAATATTTTCTCAACACAATTTAGTCAGATGTTGAGTTGCTAGCCGAAATGTAGTCTAGTTACCAGTATAATCTAGTGCTAAATTACATTAGGTAGATGTGTTCTTCGACAAACACATCATAATATAGCTAGATCTTAATAATTTAGCTACATTATTATACGATACATTGTGTTTTTTAAGTATGTAATTACACTTATAAATCTAGTTTCTAAAATAATACATTGCAGCTCCAACGCGATTCACACCGCGCTGCGAAAAACCCAATTGATTCAAAGCACTTGAGCGATTCACGTCATTTATTTTTATTTATTTATAGTCCGAGCCACATGGCCATGGTCTGAGCCAAATGTGGTGCTAGCACCCTCCAGGTTCAGACTTAGAGGTTCAGTTGTATTAAATTTTGAAATATGAATATGAATTGAAATTTAATATGGATATAGAATCCTTAACTTCTTTGATCTATTGCGACTAACTAGTTGTGCTACACGAATCACACAGATATCCGGATATTTTTAAAATGATACATAACACCAATCAGATAATTATTTCGGTACCAAAACGTATATACATATTGTTGACTTGGCAACGGCGGAAAAATACTTGGGATGTTTTTCCTTGCTGCCTTATTTATTGTGTCTATCATTTTAATTGTGATGATAACAGATTGTCGTTATATTAATTCTGTTGTTTGTTGTTTTTGTATAAGAAATGATGTGTGAACTGCCCAGGTTTAATTTTCATGTGTTTTCGTAGTTCAAAGAGGAAAGGGTTGTTACTTTGAATGTATGTTCGACCAATTCCAAAAAATTAAGTTAATCAATTCGTGTAGTAATAATAATAATATGTCTGCCTATTGAGGGAAGGTTGTAAATAATTAATTAATTTAATAGCAAGGGGTACTAAATAGCAACTTATGAATGATGCCATATAAATAGTATCATTATTTAACTATAATTCTAATAGATTAAAACTACAATGACATCCGTCACCTTGACACCTGTCACTTATTGTAGACAAATAATATAATATTCTGAAGTTGTGTACCAAGGGTATAAAAAAAAAACCCGTGGTACAACTGGTTGAATCATCGGTTGTGCGGCCAATAAAATTTCACGAGGACATGTCATGAAATTATCTAATTCCACATTTTGTTTCATACCCATATCAACATAAAACACATCAAAAATCGAAGTGATTAAAGTTGTTTACCCTTTTTTATATGTCATAAATATGATTTCTTACACGCATAATTTTATTCTATACTCTATTCTATTCTATATTCTATTCTCACCATAATCAATGCTCTACTTAGGTTGCTCTGACTTAGGTCGAAATATAATCAGCTAATTAAAATTTGTAGCTGGCAATTACGTTATTGGCAACCGTGCCGGATTTAAAAATTAAATATCCAAAACGTCAATCAAAGGAGATTGTATTATAAAACTTTGGGTCTGTAAAACTTTGAGTGACTGAAATTAAACACGACTGAGAGCTGAAACAAATAAAAATAAACTTTTCATACAAGCCCTGAAATGAAATAAAATTAGAGTCTAGTCTACATTAATTTGCTTTTAGCCGAATTGAATTTGCTATCACAACAATATTGCACTTAATCAGATCTCCAGAAAAACCTTAAGTGCTAAAGTGACTGCTTTTCTGCAAAATTTAACTTTTTATTTTGTTTTAGGTACAATTTAATTTAAAAAAGTATCGTCTGCCATATTATCAGCTTGAACTATATTAATTGAAATAGTGCGACTTTATAAAGCTTGGGCCTGTTACGTATTCAGTGATTTGTATATAGCCCGTTGCCTAAGAGGAAAAAATCTGCAGCGAAGGCAGGCCTCCCACTAGGTGAACAGACGATAGTCGCAGGCAACCGGTGGATGCAAGTGGCGCGTTGTCGGTCGGTGTGGCGCTCTAAGGGGAGGCCTATGTTCAGCAGTAGACGTCTGGTGACCGATACGCACGACGATATATTATTTTCATAAATGCAACCTCCGTAGATGGATATATTGTAAATGCTCACCCACAAAATAACATCGCATTTAAGTTTAATTTAATATTCCGCTCTTAAACCTAAATTAGTAACCAAATTGAAACACTGTGTACTCTTTTCGGTACTTATTTTTTAGTTTTATATCCCTCAGCTTAGTGCCTGGGTTTCTAAATGTGAATACAAAATATAATTTCCATTAATACCCTTATCTCTATTTTTCGGAAACTCGATATTTCCCTTATGTTTACCGGTACTTTCCACGATTTGAGGTTTGATTTTGAATAAATATCTATTTCGTATCGACACCTTATACCCGTGCTTCGACCCTTATCTAACGCTTAGGGGGGGAATGTCGACGTTTTAGAGACGAATTGATATCTTTCATGACCTATCTGGAAAAGCAGCCGTTTATATCGCATGCCTGCAATTTTATTGACACATTTATTATATTATCGAGTTTCTTTGCGTATCATCGTTGGAGTGCTATGAAGTACCATATGGGTCTTGACGGTTTGGCTTGGAGGGTTTCATATTGTGACAGTTTCTTATGAAACTTACCTCAGCACCTTATCAAAATTGGTCACTGTATAATTTAATTGTGCAATTTATAAACACTTAGAATAACAGACTAAATCAACACCTATATACCCATATCTCTGTTTGTATTTGATTCTTCATATCAGCTCTTAGACGTCCGCACTGCTGGAAGAAGCCTCCAAACTATTGGGGCGGTGTTTGTTATAATCCCCACGCTTGGCAGGCCGCCTGGAGATCACAGAACGTAGACCGCTTACTAAGAGTGGGCTGCTGCTCGTCCTCCAGTGGTTATGGTCGCAGTTTTAGGATATACGTGGCTCCTAAAACTATTGCCCGTATTTGTTTGCGTACCCTGAACTTTTGATTTCTTGCGATTTATAACAGCATGCGAAAAGTATTTAATAACAATTTTGTAAGTTTATTATAAGTTTCGGAAACTAGAACACAGTAATGCGCAAATTGCTTGACATGAAAATAATAAAAATAACTTGTAGTCGTTTATGTAGCTTGGGCGGCTTTCCCAGCCTTCCAAGTTTGCTTCCCCTATGTGGAACAAATAAGAAAAAATACCGGTATTATTTGAGCTAGTTATTCTTCGATTATTATGTATAAGCTTTCTGAGAGAAAATATAAGGGGAAGCACGATCTTACTTTGTTCAAAATGAATTTATTTTAAAACGTTTTGCTTTTCAAGTATACGAAAATATGTAAAATTATTATTGTGTAAGTATGTTGTACATAAAAAATGTGTTTGTTCGTATATTACCTCGTGTGCTCTGAACGGAGTAACCAACTTTGACGAGTGCTATCGTTGAATTCCTCTGTCCGGAGTATCATAGCGCACAGGTTGCAATCAGGTTTTTGTTTTAATAATCTCCTCAGGCACCGGTAGTACCGATTACACACTGGCACGCGTTCGAACTGAAAACCGCGCTGAGTTTAATTAATTATCGACTTTATTTCCATAGATTTATTTATTTATTAGCTTTGAAAAATTTCTTAAAAGCAAGAACAAGCTGCCAAAGTATTCATGAAACTACATATCAAGATACGCCACATGCGATAGAGGCAATGCTTCAAAATTACTGGGCACTTACAGATTTAAGATCTTAATATCTCAGGGTGACGAACTTAGTGTATTGCCGCGCAGGGTTTTGAACTGTTGAAGGTCAACATTTTCAGAGGTGTTGAACTGTTATGACGATTAAAGAATAATCTAACCTCAAATCGAGAAAAAAATAACCAGCTGTTCCATAGAAAAATGTCAATGACACTCAAAGAAATGTATGGAACAGCTGATATTTTTTCTCGATTTCAGGGCTGGTCAGGTAGTAAAAGTTTACTATCATGAGTACTATGAGCCCCTTTCGGCTTGGCATACCCTGTATAAATAGAAATTAAATATAGATATTTAAAAAAAAACAACTGCGCATCGTATTAAGATCTTACGAGTGGACTATTTTGCGGTATAGGCTGCTGATTCAAAAAAGTCGCTTCATTCTTATGCAGAGCTCAAAAAGTATGTTGTTCGACTTTGGTAAGTGTATACAATTTTACCATATAAGCAACGCGCTTAGGTCTGCATGCATATGAATGGTGAGACTTCGGGGCGATTAAAATAAAAGAGAATATAGTAAACTCAAAACATGGAATTCTTTATTCAAATCTGAAATAAACGTAGTAACAGCGTCACATGCGGCGTCCTTCCCACATGTTGGAGAAAAAGATAGTTATACACTTTAGCGCGTAGATGAAAGAAATGGACTTAGCACGCGCTAGTCAAAAATTCAGAAAATTGCGAATTACAACTATACCAGAAAATCTATGGAAATCCTGTGATATACTATTCTAGATATTGTTATAATTTCTCTATTAGAGTAATCATAATCATCATCAGTCTGAAGACGTCTACTGCTGAACATAGGCCTCCCCTTAGAGCGACACACCGACCGACAACGTGCCACTTGCATCCACCGGTTGCCCGCGACTTTCACAATGTCGTCGGTCCACATAGTGGGAGGCCTGCCTACGCTGCGTCTTCCAGTTCGTGTAATAAACTAGAGTAATAATAACTTGTTCATCTTGTTTTACCTCATATCTACTAGATGATAGAACCAAAAACATATATCACGTCAAAGGATCTCTAATATACTTATCTAATGTGGTGCATGACATAGAAAAAAATATGGACTAATTGGTGGATAGTGCTGTGGGTGGCATAGTTAATAATTAATCTTTATTGCTTTAGTTTTAGTTAATATATACTATGTCACTGTTTATTTTACCAAAAAAAAAAGAAAAAAAAACAATACATTTTTCCCTTCTGTTTCAAAGCTATCCTGCACGCACAGAATTCTCCTTATAAATAATGTCTTTGGTTGCACGGTACTTATTTTCTATTTTTCAAATCTTATGTTATATCTATTACATTATTGAAATAAGGTTGATTATAGTTAGCTAATTAAATATACACAGAACTTTCCATCCAAATTGTTATACAAAAGGAATATGCCTATGCGAAAATCATAAACGTAGATGGAAATTGTTTAAAAAACGATAATCAAATCATAAAGTATATCAAATTAAATATTTCCTTAAAGAAAGCTTTCCACAAAGTTGACTGACTCTACTAGTGCACTCTGAATATTATTCATTCGTTTACCTCCAAGTTATGAATGCAAATGGTCATACATTTAGAGAGCTGTTGCATTTAAAATTACATACAGTCATACTGGTTTCCTCCTGGGTTTGTCTGTATGTTGTATTTGAAACCTGTGATACAGGCAAGACCAGGAACAAAACCAAATTCAAAAAGCTGCTAGGCCGGGCATTGAACCCGGGAACTCCTGCTGCTAAGGTAGAAACACTAACCAACTAAGCCAGGATGGCCGTCCAAACTAAATGCAAAGGTCTGCAGTTTACTTAGTGGTATTTTTATTTAAAAAAACTACATAATCATTATTATCTTTAACTTTAAGGACCCTCAGTGTCATTCGCTCATCATCAAATGATATTATAACCATTATCACACGATAATCATGGTTAAAAAAGTAAAGTGGCTAGCCCTAATGTCAGAGTTTTCAGGCCGCCTGAAGGCCTCTGATATGCCTGCTCGGTTGTTGTAATACGACAAACAAATGAGATGTACAATTTAACGTGTCACCCGACCCATGGAAAGGCTAAGTTATAATGCCACTCGCGGTCACCCATCCTAATACTATCCGTGTTGTCCGTAATCTGTCACTAACACCTACATATTCACAAACTACGCTTTGAGCGCTATGCTAGGTATAGGAATAATAATAATAATTATTATTATTATTTACTTTAAATCTATTATCAGTTAAGTTCAGTTATTCGTAGACATTGGTCGGCAGAAAATGCCAATTGAACAGAGAAACACTCTGGACGTCATAGCCGTGGTAGCTCAGTGGGAGCACGCTCGCCTCACATTCGTGGGGTCGTCGGTCCGATCCCAGGCGGGCACATACCAATGAGCCCTTTAGAACTTGCGTACGGATATTCCACTGGCTTTTAGGTGAAGGCAAACATCGTGAGGAAGCCTGCATATTTCGCGAGAAGAAATTCAATGGCGTTAAATTCAGTTCAACGACTTGACTGAGTTAGGACATGAATACATATCTGAAAGGCGCCAGTATAATCAAGGCTTTTAACGTTTGTCTTGATCGAGAGCGGTTGATCTAGCTTAGTCAGAGACTCTCTCTCCTCTGAATCTAATAAGCAAGCACTTAGGGCTAATTCGAGAAAAAGAGCGCTGTGTACACTTTCGCATGCAGATGAAAAGATATAAATTTGGCACGCGCATAGTAAAACAAAAAATTGCCAATAACAACTAAACCGGGTAATCAATCAAAATTATGTGCTTTGTTATCCTAAAAATATTATTACCTCACTATCAGGGTAATAATTACTTGAATATACAATAGGAGTTCGGAGATCTAGTGAAAAATGAGTGTAAATCGAGATATGCCAAACTTGAGATTTAAGTGTAGTGAATGGCACTAGGAACTTATCAACTTTTTGCGAACGCGTATCTTTTCCAGTCATCTATGATTTCTAGATGCTTTGAATCTTAATAGCGACACTCTCATTCCTATTAAAATTGTGTTACAATTAAAATTGATGTCAGTACAAATTAACTAATAGAAAACATTCCAAAATTAAACGAACAACAAGATACGAACACGCAACAATCTGGTTTACGCCCTATATAGTGTTGCTATCTCCAATTGAGCTACAATTGCATTCTGCTGATCGAGTTTAGCAAAATAATAAAAATAGATTGACTCTTGATTGGATTTGTAATGTTAGTTTGATAGTTTGTCTTAAGATTTACAATAGTTAGGCATTCACTTTCAGATTTAATAAGTGACCGGCATTGATAAATTGATGGCAAAAAACTATGCAGCCAATGAAGGCTATACTACTTTTGCATAAATGGCCACATAATTTTTGCCATAGTTTTTAGTATCACTGACCCTCATCTGCCAAACACCTCGAGATTATTATCACATCTTTCACATTTCACAGTATAAGTTTCACTGCGTCAATACAGATGTTTATCTAGCTTATTCGGATCGCTAGCTAAGTGCTCTTGCTCCTCTCGATCTTTAATGAAATAAGTAGATAAAGTGCGTACTTTGGTATTTCAACTTGCTGCTCTCAAGTTTTCGGTTCATTTAGTTTTAGATTTGGATTTTCTACAGCTTCTTAGTAAACATCGAATAAAAATATGTCTGTACGTACCTAGGTTTTACTTTTGTAGTGGTAGGATTCTTTTGAAGAGTCGGCTTGGGGAAGTAGCAAGATTTTTACAGTTATTCAACTACTAAGCAGTAGCATGCAGTCGTAACATTTCCCTTCAATCCTATTACCACCACTGTTGCCTGCGAAATGAGTCGGCGATTAGTGAAATTTTGTCAGATCCAAGTGATTTATAAATTATTATTGTATAGATATTTAAATACCATACAATTATGAGCAGAGCGCATATGATGAGCAGAGTGCAGATGCATGAGTAACAAAAAACGAGTGAAAATGCTAAACAAAGTAAGAAAACAATGCGTCAAACTAATCAAAAAGTGCTAGAAATGAGGTTGATAGCAGACGATCAGTGAAGTGAGTGTGATGGACGTAGTGATCGCAGCATGACCGCGTGGATGGCGCTGTTCGGGCTAGTGTGGCTTCTGCGCGTGCGCGGCTCCCTCTGCGGCTGCACGGCGTGCAAGCGCGCGAGGCAAGACCCGTACGATATGCACGAGCACGAAGCGAGCCACGAACTGCACGAAGAGAACCGCGGCCTACACGAAGCGAGCCACGGACTGCACGAAGCGAGCCACAGTCTGCGCGAAGCAAGCTTTGGTCTGCACGAAGCGAACCGAGGCTTGCACGAAGCCGAGGCGCACGAAAGCCCGCGAGACGTGGAACGCGCGGCCTTTGACGTCATAGCGCTACAACAGTACACCAAAGACGCAACAGTGCAGACTGATTTTGATGACGATGAAGATTTAGATAAGATCGAGTTACAGATCACAGAAGAATGTAAGTAGATTTTTATTACATTAGCTTTGATTAATTGTTACCTTTACGGGCCTCTTTTATCATCTCAAAGTAATGTGTTGATTAGTTAACTTCCCGTGTTAATTGGCGAATAAAAGTTCAAAGCTCCTTTTGTTTGTTCAGTTTATGTGACGGTTAGCGCTTCTCCGATATCTTGTAACTAGTACTACAGTTACTTGCCATTTGAATCGGCGAGTGGCTTACTTGGGACTTTACTTGGAGATGATGAAACAGTCTCTTAATTTAATAACGGCGTAGCTTGCTGGCGTATTCGACATTGTTTTTGGCCATATTCATATCAATGCGAATATACAAATAATATTACCTAGCTTGCAAATGTCGTTCGGTTTTGCGCTCTAAGTAGGAGGCCTATGCTCAGCAGTGGACGTCTTTCGGCTGATGTTAATAATGATCCTATTATTCCTAGAGCATGCCTTTGTACAATTTTAATGATTAGCACACAATCTGAGTTTCATTGGCTTAGCATGGAAAAAGATTTTATTTCCATACAAAATTTGGCGATCTTTTTCACCATTACAGTTGGAATTTTGCAAAATCCGTTCTTATTATAAGACCATTCAAGAAGTATCGGGTTCAAAAATCCGTAAGAACTGTGCGTTGATTCTTAGATAAGGGCTTTTATATTATAATTAGCTGTTACCCGCGACTTCGTTCGCGTGGACCTATAAAATAAACATCCCTATAACACTTTCCCGAGAAAAAAAGTAGCCTATATCCATTTTCGACCAGCTATACAAATACAAAAATTCAGGTCGATCCGCTCAGCCGTTTAGCCGTGATGAACACCCAGACAGAGAGAGTTACATTCGCATATAATATTAGTTAGGATAATATACGAAATAAATCACAACGCATATAAATGCAAATGCACTTACACAAACAATTGTTTCAGCATTGAATTAGACGAGGAAATATTTCGAAAACCAAAAACAAAAATGTAATCTGAACAATGTAGCTAAATAACAATTTAGATATACAGGGTTATAAGGAAAGGGTATGCTTAGCCGAAAAGGGTTCATAGTACTCATCATTACGAAGAACTTTTACTATGGGACCAGCCCAGAAATCAAGAAAAAAAATTCAGCTGTTCCATAGAAAAATGGCAATGACAAAATGTATGGAACAGCTGATATTTTTTTCTCGATTTCAGGGTTGGTCACATAGTAATAGTTGTTCGTAATGATGAGTACTATGAACCCTTTGCGGCTTAGCATACCCTTTCTTTATAACCCTGTATAGACGGCCTAGCAATATAAACTCGGTCAAACCGCTTAGGAGATAGGAGGCTTAAATAGTGTCCCTAGTTCCACAACCATTACATTACATTATCAGCCAGAAGACGTCCACTGCTGAACATAGGCCTTAGACCGCCACACCGACCGACAATGTGCCACCTGCATCCACCGGCTGCCCGCGACTTTCACAATGTCGTCGGTCCACCTAGTGGGAGGCCTGCCTACGCAACCACAACATTATTTATTCCGAATCCTCTATACCACTAGAGTTTCGGCAACACTTAAGAACGGACCGTTGGCGGATTATATAACCTTACCAACTTTGAACAACGTGCGCTCAATTCGTGCTTAGCATAAAAATGGTGCGACCTTCTTGTATTGGCATTGTAGGCCACCAAACAGGCTCCCCTCAATAGATACTTCAGATTGTATGAAATACGTAATGTGTATTTGGTTCAGATAATAAATTTGTGTGTGCCGTTAATATACATTTTTTTAAATTGTTTGTTGAATCGTGCTTTATTTGCGGAAGTATGTCTTCAAAATGTATAATATTTCCTTATTTCTGTTGTACTAGACTCGATATATCAGTGGAAAACACTAGAGATTTGTTGAAGATAATTATTTCTCGTTTCTTCAAAAATACAATAAGTACACCGAAGAAAAGAAAAGAAAAATAAGAATTAGAAATGGTGTGGGGAGGGGGGGATATTGCAAGCAACTTTGTCGGCCCAAAGCAATTAGCAGCAAGCAATACGCAAGCAGTACGTTTGATAAAAAAATGGTATAGGAAACCTTAACATCATTTTAAAAGACCTATTTAATGATAACCCCACACGTGGGGTACAGGCGAAATTTATTTCCCCCCCCCCCCCTACATTTATGGGAGCTACCAATATTTTACAAAAATAATAATATATTTTTTGATACTGTGTGTCTATACTTAGAATATCGTTGTGCAAAATTTCATGCATGTAAGTTTATAACTTTGGCTGTAAAGGATTCAGACAGACAGACGGACAGACAGACAGACAGACAGACATGACGAACTTATAAGGGTTCCTTGTAGTACTACGGAACCCTAAAAATGTGTTGTCGAACAAAGATTTCAATACTCTGTGTCCCCTGACCTCTAGACAAAATACCTGCGGGCTAGGGAAAATGTCAGTGAACACGATTAATAAAAATATTTTGAAGATGTTTTACTAAAAGTCTATCTTTAAGTTTAGTTTAATCAAATGTAAGGCAAAGAAAATTGAGTAGGGGTTTATAACACGAGTAAGCAATGAAAGTTTTTGAATAATTATTACATATTTATAGATTTGCCTCTTCCTCGCGATTTTTGGTTTCTTCTCTAGAATAATAAAAATATTTCAAAGAGGAGAGTGATCATAATCAAAACTGTGTACAAAAGGTGTTCTTGATAAAATAATAAGTAATAATAATAAAATAATAAGTTTCAACAGTTAATCTTATTATAAAAATATCTATTTACAAAAAATCTCTATTGTATATTGAATGTGAAATTTAATTATCGTCAAAATATTCCCTAAGTTTGTAAAATAAATAGTTTTGTAAAAAACGAAAAGCAGAGAAACAAATTTGCTTTCTATAGATCGGTAGATGGCGTTGGTCTGTTTCTGTGCATTTTTTGACGTTTTGTATGGACTGACAGTCATATAGGTAGTTCTGAATCGCGCAAACGAAGCTTTTTGCTCGAGACAAAGTAAATATTCTCATTAGGTTTTTACAAGGTTTTAACTTGCAATGTTTATATGTAAGTATGTATGTTCGGCTCAAATCTTGCAACTGAATTTTAGACCAGTTTCCCTCGTTCAATTGAGTTGAAATTTTGCATGCCTGTCAAGTTCCAATGGCAATACAATGTTATGAGAGTGAGTTGATTTGATGATGGAGACAGAAGGTGGAAATCGGATCTCCTCAATAACAAACAGAGGACTGATGGAATTTGGACTCATTTTGATCATAAGGTACCAATAACGGATTTTATAAAAGCTTGTCTGGAAAAATATATTTTTCCACAAAAACTTATATACCTCGAAGATTGGTTTGGGCCTATTACGACTGCGGCTATATTTCTATAATATACAATATAATATAATATGCCATTTGCGTCAACACTGCTGCGGCTACGCACCTGAGTCGAACCGTCCAGCAGCAGCTGCGCAAGATGCTGCCAACAAGAAACGGCTGAAATAGACAGCAATGGAAATGCGGTTGAGACCATGGGCTGTTGGGGCAGAAAAGCCAAAACTTTAGCGTTCGATTTAGGGCGTATAATTTTTAAAAAAGGTCTAATTGACGTAAGACACAGAGGATCGGTTCCGAATAACGCAGAGTCAAAGCGAATCGAAGCGTCAATATATTCACTTGAGTTCCAATGGCAATACAATGTTATGAGAGTGAGTTGATCTGATGATGGAGACAGAAGGTGGAAATCGGATCTCCTCAATAACAAACAGAGGACTGATGGAATTTGGACTCATTTTGATCATAAGGTACCAATAACGGATTTTATAAAAGCTTGTCTGGAAAAATATATTTTTCCACAAAAACTTATATACCTCGAAGATTGGTTTGGGCCTATTACGACTGCGGCTATATTTCTATAATATACAATATAATATAATATGCCATTTGCGTCAACACTGCTGCGGCTACGCACCTGAGTCGAACCGTCCAGCAGCAGCTGCGCAAGATGCTGCCAACAAGAAACGGCTGAAATAGACAGCAATGGAAATGCGGTTGAGACCATGGGCTGTTGGGGCAGAAAAGCCAAAACTTTAGCGTTCGATTTAGGGCGTATAATTTTTAAAAAAGGTCTAATTGACGTAAGTCACAGAGGATCGGTTCCGATTAACGCAGAGTCAAAGCGAATCGAAGCGTCAATATATTCGCTTGTCGTACGAATGCGCGTGAATTCACGCGAATTGTTGCGCATTCGCGAGTATTTATTGAAGCTGTGACACCCTGTGTTTCTTTCTGACGCCGCTCAGGAGTCACGTCGGCGCGCTTGAGGTCGCTCAAATACACTCGAGCACGCGCGCATCAATTAGCACAGACCGCGCGCATTCGCTCGAACACGCTTGGTGGAAATTGAGTTCAATATGTTATTCTAAATTTTGGAATTTCGATGCGCTTCGCTCCGATTCTGCGTCAATGGGAACCGATCCTAAGTGTTTGTAAGTTCGTACAGCCCGAGTGGTTAGTTTTGATATCAGAGTTTGCAAGCCACTGTTTTGTCTTACTACATGTCTTAAGGGTTGTTCTTACAATTTTTTGTGACCATATTTTTTATTTTATTTTTTATTAAAAAATATTTTTCCAAATTTCAAAAAAAATATTTCATCTTTATTTCAGTTACGTCCCCAAACGTCCCTCAAAACTTCAGTTAAACACGAATAAATAATTGGTCTGGGACTGAACAGAATGTTTACTAAGTCAATATTAACTCACGCTCCAAGCAGGTGACAACTTTGTAAAGAACAAAGTAAGCGACATAATTTAAAAGGCTCAGAAAACCCTTCAGAAACGTTCTTAATTTTTAATTTAATTCGGTAAATCCAAATGACGACGTTACTAGTAGATATGTTTCTGCCGCGCAAAGCCAATTAAAAAGTAAAGTTAATGAGTGACTTTAGAGGTTCAACGAGCTCGACAAGACTCTTAAGACTTTTAAGTTGAAGCTTTTAATTACATAGGTAGAAAATAAGAACAGAGATGTACCAACTGTGTTGGCTCATAAATGACAGGCAAGAGTCGGTCAATCCATTGAGACCTAGAATGAACCTGAATCTGAACCAGAAATCGCAAAGTGCAATCGCAAAAAAAAATTGGGTTTTTTCTGAATGAACCTTTTGAGTCGAACACGAACACCAGAACGATAACAATAGATTAAAAAAAATGGGTTTTTTCTGAATGAACCTTTCGAGTCGAACACGAACACCGCAGAATGATAACTATAGATAGATAGATGAACAACTAGTTTTTGCCCGCGACTTCTTGCGGCTTATAGTGTGAGCGTGTCTGAATTTTCAGAGCCGTTTCAATCGTTTTAAAGTTTATATCATACAAACCGAGAAATAAAACTACAAAGTTGATTATTATTAGCGATAGAGCGTATACACTTTCGCGCGCAGGTGAAAAAAGATGGCTTGAACGCGCACTAGTAAAAGAAAACTGTAATTACCAGAAAATCAATTACCATTATTTCCTAGACACCAATTATTACGACCTCACTATTACTGTAATAAACACTTATATTTAACTGTTTATTACAGTAATAGTGTTACAGAACACTAGGGGTTTTGAGCGCCAGCGGAAAATGTGTGTAAACCGAGGTCTTTTCAACGATTTATTTTCATCGAGAAAATGGCGTGTTGTCATGTTTTCCCTGTTGGCTATACAAGACAACGATATATTTTTAATCTACATAACTAGTGAGGTGTACTGAATAGAAAAATCATATATTTAAAAGTAGTAGCACCTACGACTCGATTGTCTTTCTATTCGATTAATCTCGAAGATTCTCAATTATCTTGTAATTAATTAAAACAATTAACATGTCTTGTTTTAATAAAACGGGAATACTCACGTTAAATTGAGTCGGTTATTCCGACTATAGTTTCGATCACATTCGGTGACCTTTATCAAGGAATGCTCAGCGAGACACGCGCGCGACCTCGTCTTGCCTTGCACAATAACAAAATGACAAAATGTATCAAAACCGCGTCAGTTTTCATAGTAAAAATAACATGTCTATGGAAATAAAATATCACAATCAAAATATTAACGCAAACATTAATTAATGTTTTAGATAAGCAGGTAAAAATATTATCGTACATTCAGTCAGCCAGTCCTTTATATCTCGGTAGAGCTTGAGGCTACGTCTATTGCCTTGTAAGATGTATTATTTTGGGATCTTTACAATGTTTCATGAAGATTATTATCTATTTACCTTTTAATTTCTCCAGGAGATCTTTTTATTATTTCTCTTTGAATTTAATTTGGTTGAAGTTGAATAAAGATCTAAAAAAGAGAGTTTATATCAACTATTGAGAAAAATTATGTGTAAATTGATAGCCATGGGAGCTCATTGGGAGCACGCCCGCCTCACATTCGTGGGGTAGCGGGTTCGAAACCGGGCGGGCCCGTACCAATGAGTTCTTTGGAACTTTTGTACGGATATACCACTGGCTTTTCGGTTTAGGAGAACATCGTGAGGAAACCTGCATATTTCCGGAGAAGAAATTCGATGGCGTATATATGAATCCACCAATCCGCATTGGGCCAGCGTTGTGGATATGGCCCAATCACCCTTCGAGGGTAGGCCGATATTTCAACAGTAGGATGTTTAAAAGGCTGATACAGTTCAGTATATATAAATTTGAATAATTATTAATCTAACAAAGGTCGTTAAACTTGAAAATAATCTTACTGTAAACATGACGCAGACGTGTCCCTGCGTAAAAAAATCGATAAAATATATTTCTATGTCGAAAAGATTTATTTATTCAAACAATAGATGTTTAAAATATTTTTCAAACGTGCCTCGGGAGGCAAATCACCCAAAAAAATTCGTGAAGATTATATTTCACTTCGGGCGTCGATATCAAAAACAGTTTTCTTATAAAATACGAGCCCGTAAACCTCTGCCTAACGTACTTAGACATGGCGTCCTAACGAAAAAAGAGTGCTCTGTCGTAGTACGTATTCATTTTAAAAGTATTGTTAGGTTCGCACGTGGAATTATTTAGATCAGCGGCTTCGACATTGCATATTATGATAAGAATCATGAAGTAGCCTCATATAAATAATAGGGGGATACGTTAAAACAAATTATTTTGGAGGTAAGGGGGGGACCCCTTACAGCGCCACATTGACCGACAGTCTTTCATGGTGTGGGGGGAACGGGATGTTGCTATAACCCCACGCTTGGCTGGCGGCTCGGGGATCGCAGAACGCTCACCATTTACTAAGAGGACGCTGCTGTCATAATAACAGTCTTCCGGTGCTTCTGGTCGCAGTGTTAGGACGGGTTTTTAGTTATTTAAACATGTCGCAAGCAGCGTCCTCACATCATATTCAGACACTTGTTTCCATGAGTTTTATAAAACCAACATATTTTTTTCATTATGGCGTATTTTATGGCACATTTTAAGCTTTACATCGGCTTATTTTAAGCATTACATAGGCCTCCGCGTTTCTTCTCATTTGACCCGTTTAATGTTATTCTCATTTATAGCTAAGTATAGTTTAAATGTATTTTTTTAGGAGAAATATATGACGTATCATGAAAATGAAAATGGAACAGAAGTTGTTAAGTATGATGTCACGGGAAGTTTAGGTTAATTAATAATACGATTTACCATTGTGAGAAACACCAGAAATCGGTGCTTCAGATTCATGTTCCAGTAAAGGCAAGTTTTGGAAGATGGAACATAACTCTGTAACATATTATGAATGAAAAAACGACTTAAATGAAATATAAAGTTGTAAAAGATAAACGGACAAGGCATATTATAAAGTAGGAGATTTATGAAAGACACTAAAATCTGGAACCTGCTCATACAAACAGGTACATATGAAATGTAAATACAGATATAAATTATTATATCTAATATTAAGGTGACGTGTCCAATCGAATGTAAATTCCTATGGAATAAAAAAAAATTACTCGACTTTTTTGACTTTTAGATTTTTCTCAATCATCGAACATCAAAATACACTTTAGATAAAACGAAAATTTTCAGCAAGCAATAATCTGAAAGCTCTGACAGACAGTCAGACATCGTAATCAAGGAAACGAAATATTTCCGGCTTTTGAACTATGCTTTGTAGATCGAATTACTTTTGGTGTCGAGTTTCCCAACTGGAATTTTCCTCGTGAAAAAGAAAGAATTTCTGGATGCGTAGGTATCTGATCTACTATGGGTTCGTTTCGAGGATTTAAGACGATTGATTTGGCCACATTTCGAAGACAATAAAAATTGAATTGGTCACTGTAGAAACCAAGAAATAATATCTAGCTTTCCAGTTTTACCTCGTGTCCCTCTCAATGACAAGCTTAGATAAATAAGATAAGATTATATAAGATAATTTTTACTTTCAAGTACATTGATACATAAAATAATGCTTGCACAAAGAAATTATGAAGATACAAGTAAACTTTATACGTGTTATATCGCTAGATGAATGTGACTTTAAAGTGATAGCCCTAAAAATGTTACTAAGCGACGACAGTTGTGTGACGGCAGAGGTATTGTAAAATTTTACCTTATTAAAGTTCTTCTGACGCTTCTTAAAATATGCTGAAAAACTTCTCATGTATAAATCAAAGAAAATCGTCATGTTACAAAGATACTCGATAAAATCTGCATACACGTAACCAAGCTCCGCTCGTTTGTCTTCTTCTTCTCTCAGTACCTCACCATAAAAGAAGGTTCGCAGTCAGGTTCTTAAAGTTTTCCTTGTCCAGTGCTAGTCTGAACTCCTGTTCCACCATCTTTATCCTCCCCTCTAGTCCCTGATAATACATCGTCATACGTCGTATTATGGAAATATCGGCCATGACACAATACATGTCGGAAGTAGGCGACCATGGCATTTCATTTTTATGTAACAATATATTTATTATGTACAACTTAAAAAACAGACAGAAAACTTAAAAATACTACCTAAAAACTAAAACCTAAAATAACTATAAAAATTAAACCAAACTATAAGACCATTAGTGGATGGAAAGGTCCCCAGAATGCTGGCGGCATTGTCACGTTGAATGGCAATGCTTAATTTCTCAATTTTCTTATGTTTTATGTTAAAAAAGATTGAAACAAATGCTACCAAAATGTACGTATAAAATATCCCAGTTAGTAATTATTATGAGAGCTTTTATTGTTTTATCTCATTGAATTATAATCTGTAATGTTCTTGAAGATAATAAAACAGACACTAATTATTTATAAAATTAGAGTTTATTAACTTTTTTTGACAAACATTTTTTTCCTTAGTTTACTTTTGTTGAAAGTTTAATATGCGATTATTTTTTACCCGACTTCCCAAAAAGGAGGGTGATGTTTTTATAAGTATATTAGAAGTATAAATGTTTCTGTGTTCCTATAGTACCTCCTGTAGCCTGAACGGCTTGACCGATTTTGACGAGTCAGGTGTCGTTGGATTCCTCTTTTCGTCCGGAGTACCTTTTGCAGTCGGGTACTTTGTTTTTCTTTTAATAATATGACTTCTTTAAGGTTTAATGTATACCTGTTATCATAGTTATTTAAACTCTACACATTAATATAAGTATATCAAATACTACAAAATAATTTACAAAAAATTATAATATCACTTGAATTCATGCCAAACTATGAACGGAAAAGAAAAATTAGCATTACTACTACCTATTAAAATGTATGTACTACTTGTTATGTAAAGTTTTCTTTTGTTCACAGCCAACGTCAGCAACTACGAGTGCGGGCGGGAACAAACGGTGGCGAGTCCAGGAAGCGGCCGGCGGGTGACAGGAAGCTACCAGGTTGGTTTGTAATGTTGTTATTGCACCGCAACTGTTGTGTTAGCAAACGGAGTGTTTTTCATTTTATACTTAGGTTGTGGCTGTTTCGATCCACTCTTAATTATATCGACTCCATTCATTTTTGTGCCAATTAGCGAAGTAAGTGCTGTGAATGAGTCTGAGTGAAGTGCAAACAGGATTTTCGGCAGGACAATTAAAAAAATTATAATGCTGTGCGATATCCAGACAGATACAACTATCTGAAAAGGATCCGGCTAGTACTAAGGAAGCTTAAAAAGAGCATTCAGACTTAGAAAGAACTCATTTTGGTAGATTTTTGCTCATACAAATCTTGTTCGTGTTAGTGTCAGCTACCGATTCATATAGGTTTTACAAGAGGCCGTTATTTTGAAGAAACAGCAAGATGGCCATTTGGATGGATATTTTCCAAAATATTCAAATCCTTTATAACGTGTAATTTTATATAAGAGATGTACCTCGTTTTCTGTGAAAATTGTCTTTCCAGAAGTTCAAAGCTACGAAATGATTACAGATAGATTTTCTAAATCGCTACGCTTTGCTTGAAATCGAGATTAAGTTTTACACAATGTTCCAGTTTTCGATTCTCGACCCTCTGTTTTCGGGGTGGGGTGATGGAAAATAATTTGATTTACTCGTACCTACCAATCGATTTTGCTGAAAATGGGTCTTTCATCCGTCACGTTTTCATAATTGTATATCCGTGATTCGATTAAATGTCGTCGATTACGACTTGATTTTCTTGCGTAAAACTCGCAACTACTCCAGTATAAAATAATTCCGCTAGGCGTATAATTAAGTGGGCTTGGGGATGGCTAGAGAGCCATCTATCGAAGCGAGCCCCGGGAAGAACGACAGCGTCGAGTGGTGGACGCTGTTGTAGGCTTAGGCGTCTCACGACAGCTACTAGCTGTCCCGGGAGGAGCTGAAGTGTGGTGCTGAGGGCTTCGGTGCGTTCTCTTGGAGATCCCGGAGCCCTGGATCACGCACCAAGGCAGGCCACCTGGAGGGTTTTAGTGGGTATAATCCCACATAACCCGGCTTCACCCCATAGTAGTCGGGTATCTTGCGAAGATTTCCCACTCGCAAAAAAAGACGTATAAAATTGGAGCAGCCATACTAATACAACATAGTATGTAACTGTATATGTGGTGAGGAAGTTCAAAGCGGCCATCGGTCAAAAAATACCTTGTTTCATTATATAACTTTACATCTAAAAAAATATGTAAGTACTTTAGATAGGAACTCGAAATCAAACCCGCGAAAGAAGTAAACAAACAGGTCAGCAACGTTAAATATTTCGGTAGTAAAGCAATTTCGTATATTGAACGAAAATCAACTTAGTTTGAAAATGCAATTTTCGGAATTTTCGGTCTTAATTAAACAACCAGCCATCAAATTTATTTGATTGGCAATCAACGAGTGTCGATAATAAACTGCAAATAATTCTTAACTCTCGCTAATTGTGCAAATGCAACTCAGCTTACAAGCTTCATACAAATAGTTTAAACAGTAGTATTATTTACCGAGTGAGCGAAGCGAACGAAAGGTCTCAATTTTAACTAGCAAAGTTTGCTTTCATCTGTCGGTATGTTGGTACTTGGCGTACAAGTCGTATTTTTCAACCAATCTTGACGAAAGTTGGAATAGAGGTCCTACGATTTCTTAAAAAAATGTAGTCGCCAGCAGTTTTTGTTTGGTGGGGTATTTTTATAGTAAAGTTGGCCATAATTTTTACTACACACTGAAGCTGCTTGCTGTGTCAGTAGGTACGCCATTGCGCTCGATTCCTTTATGATTTACTAGCTGCGCCCCGTGGTTTCACCCGCTATTCTACAGAAATTGAATATTTTTCGGGATACATAGTATGTGTGTATGTGTTAATCCAGTGTATAAGCTACCTGCATACCAAATTTCATTCAAATCCGTTCGTACAGAGTTGAACGGGAACAAACACACTTACATACTCAATACTTACTTACTTACACACTTACAGACAAACTTTTGCATTTATAATATTAATTTGACTCGAAACAAAGTTTAATTTGTAAAAATGACTTGTGTCTGTAATATTCAATGTTCACCGTCAGCCTGAACACGTCCACTGCTAGTCATAGGCCGCCACACCGACCGACATCTTGTCACTTGCATCCACCGGTTGCCCGCGCCTTATACATTCGCAATGTCGTCGGTCCACCGTGCGGGAGGCCTGTCTGCGCTGGCTCTTCCAGTTCGTGGTCACCTTTCTTCCCCATCGGTTATATCGAGCGATGTATTAGCCTGCCCATTGCCACCTACTTGCAAACTCTGACAGTGAGAGCCATGTCGGTGACTTTGGTTCTTCGGCGAATATCGTCGTAATTGTTATTTATGCCCAATAAATATTTCTGATATCTGAATTGCGCGGCGTGACTTGATGAAGCCGGTAAAGGTTGGCCGCGGACTCTTGTTGCACACTGAGGACTGCGTAAATGTCGCTCTTCAATCTTCTGGGAGCTTGTAGGACGAAATAAGTTTGCCATGTGTTTGCAATGTGATGCTTTTAATTCAATCTCATTCACTGTTCCATTTTTAAAACTTTATGCAAACTAAAATTGGCCTGTGAAAATGTTTTACGCTGAATTGCAATTGCGGCCGACTAATTTCATGGTAATTTGTGTTGCCATGCCCGGCAGTTACGACGCTGCTTTTGCAAGTCTAGAATATCAAACTAGCTTCTGATGGCTTCATAAACGACCAGCCGCAGTCTTACATTTTGATGAGTAAGTAATTGTTGTTGTCGCTAGGACATTGACAGACTATTTGCAAGAAACAAAAAAGTTTTTATAAAATGAACTAAGAACACAAGACATTGGCAAAATTGCGTTAACGCTGCAGAACGCCACGAACAAAAATTGAAGTTAAAGTTGAACTTATTGCTATTATTCATGGACGTAGTACAAGGAACCCTTGACAGATGATCGAGTCCGTCCGTCTGCCACAGTCTGTCACAGCATCAGAACTACATTTATGAACTAAACTACAAGAAATATGTTAAGTGAAGCCAAACAAAATTTAAAATAATGAAAAAAAAAACATCTTCATTTTACGCGTTCTTATACTTATGAACTCTGAAATCGCCAGAAAAAAAAACATCATGAAAGCATCATAAAAACGTTGTGTGAGCTAGTGAGCGTGTATTATGTAAAGGCGTCCTTAATAAGTAAGTAAAAAAATGATGATGGTACTTACCATAAAATTTAACAAAAAAGTAGCCTGGGGAAAAACCGGCAATAATTGTTTATTTTATAGACGTAGCTTTCAACCCAAAATAAATTAATTTTAGCACATATTATGTTCAAAAAGTTAGGGGAAACGGTTAAGCAAATTGCTTTGATTGAGGAAAACGTTAGCCGCTTTTTGTTGCCAACTTTGTTAGTAATATAACATACTTTTATATTTCTGTTTGACTTGTTTTGTATTGAAAATGTCTAAATGTCTATAATGTCTCTGATACAGGAACTGTGCATTTTATGTATACTAATACCATACATGCCAATCCAAAACGTATGCTACCTTCCCATCGTTTTGTATCGTGTAGCGTTTTAGCTGCAGCTCTTATTACAGTATGCGTGGAATGCTTGGATGCTTGATTTCATTGAATTCGCACCCTCGCCATTGCTAGTTGGTGATGGCCACCTCTATGTCGTGTAGCTTCACAATGCTTCTAGTAGCATTATAACGTGTAATAGTCCGATATGCTAACGTTTTCTTCTCTTGCCAGTCTTGTCTCTTACCTAATAATGGTTGCTTGTGATTTTCGAACAAAATGTAAGGCAATTAATTTCGTTTAACACACATAGTGATATTTTCTTGTCACTTACTTTTTTCTCCTGGTTTTTTTTTGTCAGCATAAAAACAGAAAGCTATCTTGCGTTCTGCAATTAATAGTTTCATTATTTTAACCACTTAAACTTATATCTTAGTATGTTTTTGCTGACAGAGGTTCCCACAATACTGGCCTTGAGCCTAGTATGGCGCCGCATGATATTGATGGATTATGTAATCTACTGTATTATCGATAGACATATTTATGCACACACAGATTGTATCCAAATGTAATATTTCTATGGCAAATCAATTTTACTTTACTTTACTTTAGTTGCAGCAGTTTGAAGTTGATAACACTTCGAGTGACGGTCCCTGTATGTACTAACTTTTGAATAATTAAATAATGCTGCGTTTATTTTACGAGTAAAAATCTCAAATGTCAAAAGCTTTATCCATGACTTAAATTTGCATTATCTCTCAAACAAAGGCATTTTTAGAAATAATTACAGAAGGCCTCGTTTTTCAAACAATAGATGAATCCTATTCATGTCGTGCACATTTCCGCGTAGCGCCTGGGTCAGACAGCGCGACATAGCAGGCTGAAATATAAAGCGATTATGAGGGGCAAATTCAAGAAAAAGATAGCGCTATACATTTTTGTATGCAGGTGAAAAGAGATGGCTTTCAAAAATCAGATAATTGCTAATTACAACATAACGAGGAAAACTAAATCAAAATTATTTTCTATGAAATCCTAGATATTATTATTGAATATACACTAGAGCTGATATCGCTGATATATATACCTTAACTAATATCGCGTCTGCTTTATAAGCAGGAGGTCCCGGGCTACATTCCCGGCCGGACAGATGTTTGAATGATGAATTTAAACCTCACGGTACGCCCCCTGCTCTGGGTTTAGATGGCTAGTTTTCCGTGCCATGCAATGAAGAAAGAAAAAAGAGGACCTGTTAAAAGTCACGTCATTTGCGGCACTTTGAATACACAATATGGCGTCAACTTCACCCCTTTCACTAGTGATTTCTCAAACATTTCAAAAATATTTGACAGTTTTTGATAGTTAACATACTACCTACGTTTTTTCAAGACAATAATAAATGAGGGTAGATCTCAACACCCTCATTTCGCACAGAGACGACCCGCATTTTTCAGGCAGCTAGTGACCACGGCCATTGAAACTTGGCCGAAATGTCGAAGTATATAGATAAACTGGTTTTAGCGTGGTTAAGTCCTATAACAAACATTGAATTAGTTATCATACTAGCTTGGCTGGTATGTATGGTATACACAACATGGCTGACTTACCGCTAGGCGGTGACGTGAGCAAACAATACTTTATGGCCCATTCGCTATAGTAGAGAATCCTTGGTGCCATGGCATCCCCGACACAGGGAAACCTTTTATTTTGTACATTATATGATTTAGTATCGCATTTTCTTTTTAATTATTTTCTCCAACAGTATCCATCAGACTCTGATAGTGAGTCAATCTGGGAGACCAATGATGTCACCCTAGAGCGCGGCGCGAGCGGCCTTGGCCTGAGCATAGCTGGGGGCGAGACCGGAGGAGACGTCTGCATCACCAGGCTAGCCAGCGGAGGAGCCGCTAAGAAGGACGGAAGACTGCTGATAGGAGATATTTTATTACAAGTGAGCTTTCAATGTTAATTTAATAAATAGCATGTATTGTTGTTATCTCATACTCTCACATCATAAGCAGAAGTACTTCTATACAGATTACAAGAAATATATATTCGAGTGAAATTTTGTTTTTAGATTAGAGAGATTGAATACATAGGTTAGAAAAGAGAGAGAGAGAGAGAGAGTTCTGTGAGCATAGAGTATCAGATTGGTTCAACGATGTTTTCAGGATTAGTTCCATCACCTTTCACTAGATGGCGTCGAAAGCACAAGCACAAAATATTCATAAAAAATTACTTGTCGGAAACTTTTTCACTAATGCCCGTTTTCATTATCCACGAACAAGGCGACGCCTAATTAAGGAACTCCTAATCTAAGCGTAATCTTCTGTTTCACCAATCCATTTTAATAGGCGACTATTAAGGTCAAAGGTTGTCTGGAAGAAATCGCTTTAGGCGATAAGGCCGCCCATTATACTACCGTTTTTTAAATATTATTGTTTTTTTTTTTTAAGTTTGTCTTTTTGGTATATAATAAAGCTTTTTTGTATTGTATTGTATTAAGCTAAGAGCTGGTTAAAATCTTTATAGTTATCTATTTTTTTGATTGTTTTGTTGTGCAGCAGTTGTATAGTACCTTGATTTTAATGTAATGGTTTTGGGAGAGCCCAAAAATAAGACGCGATAAAAATAAAATAAAAACAAATCTTTTTTACAAAATAAGACCACTTTATTGTCGAACAAGAGCGCTGAAATCAGTTTTTTATTTACAACCCTTTGTCTCACATGAATAGTTCGAAGAAAACACAAGAGGAAAATGAAAACGTATAAATTATTCACGAACAAAGACACACAGCAATGAAACAAGATACGCATTAGGCGCATGGGAATGATAAAGTACTTATAAATTATGTCATTCCTTATCCAATTCCATGGCTGTTCATATAAATGGCAGCTTGGCAAGAAAAATAACGGGAGGGGTTAGAAAAATAATGTAATCAAACTTTTTACCACGTTGTTAAAGCAGTCTTCCGGGAGTTCTTCGAGAGACATTATTCACAAACTTTTCTTATTTTAGTAAAATTTATCGTAAAGTGGAATATTGAATTTGACAGGTAAGTTGTTTTTAGCATCGTTACGCATCAGAAGATAGTACCTAAGAACATTATCGCCTGCTATGATTTGAAAATAATAAATATGTTAGGTATTCATTACACGGCGCTTTTCGAAAACCCTGTCTAATCTTAATGAGGCCTTAAGGAACATCAGTAAAAATTCTAACGAACCTCGCAGACAGGTTTTCACAAAAACCTATACTATTATATATTAATTTCAGTACATATATAACATAGATTTGAGAAACAAAATCGTCTACTTTTTGGGATGGAGGCATAGAATTGGACGCAGTAAATTAGAATTTTGAACCTCAGCTCTTATTTTGCACCTTTTCTTTAGATATTGTATAATTATTTTCTCTCTTTATTTCTTTCTTTCTTTATATTTTAGAAATAAAATAAAATCGATTTGGAATGATATTCAATTAACTACTCGTCTTTTTTAGGGGTTTTCTTAAGTCTATTCTACTTACTTTTTTACATTGCATGGACGATTAGACATATGATTGGTGCCGTATCTTTTCACCTAAAATTGTTTCGCAAATTTTCATTTGACAACCAACAATTAGCAAAAACATGAATCGTCGTTTTATCCTTTTACGACTACTGATTTTACAAATAATTATTTTATAGAAGAATTACTTGACTAATTCTCATTTTATAACATGTCATTTGATAAGCACTGCACCTAACTTTACGTTTGACATATTGAATTATAATACAAAAAATCTAATAATTGAAACCATTCTAAAAAGTAACCGTAATATAATGTAGTGGCTTCGAACACTAGGTTAGGTTATGTTTGGACATCGACAAACAACGCGCGAGTCGAGCGAGCAAAGCGAGCGTGTCGCGGCAGCGACCGGCGCAGCGCTAAAAAGTAACTGTAACTTAATGTAGTGGCTTCGAACACTAGGTTATAAAATGATATTTTTAGAAACGTGATTTTATAAAACGAACCAAAATATTAAATGAAAAATACATAAACGTTAGAATAAAATAACATTTGACACATTTGTAAAGAGAAAAAATTGTATTTTTTTTATATATATAAATGATTGTTTATAAAATGAAGCATTTGCGGAATAATTTATTTGTAAACTGAATAGTATATGAAACGTTTCTTGTAAAGTAATATTTTGTCAAAAATGTTCTGGTGAAACTGCTTGCTCCGACTTAAATAAAATAAACCCATTTGATCACAAACTCGTCTGATGTTAAATGACGGAGTGGTCAAGGTTGGTAAGGTCAAGGTGTATATATTAGAAGTAGCATGGAGTAAGAACTTTAGACGGCAATTTTTTCTCTCGCTCTATTTATCATAGAGAAAACGAGAAAGTTCATTGTAAATTTAAAATGCTTCTGAGTTTGAGATAGACCATAAAATCTCGTTTCAAATCACACTCACAAATATCATTACCTTGTGTCCCGATTATTACCTAGTGATAATTCTAATGAAACCGTTCTATGTAATCCAGGGTAAATTATGATTAAACTAAAAGCAATAAAGGGTCTGATTAACATCTATACCTTCGATTAATGGGATTGCCGTATTATGTTTCTGATTCACGTAGCTGAATAACGGATAAAGGGTTCTAGGTACATTATTAGTATTTTGATCATTGTTAACTTTATACACATTGCGTGCAATCAATATGAGTTTGATCAAATGGTATTGTACATCATAAGGAAAATAGATAAGCATGGCAGTTGGCATATACAAATCTAACAGGTAAACAAATGGTAGAAATGAAAGTTAAGTAATCTCATAACTAACGAGACCAAAATGTATACGTATTTTAAACAATAACCAATCATAAGTCAAATATCTTTGGCTTGATTTTAACATGTTGTGTAGTTATATTTTTAAAGTGTTTTCCAGATAGGTTATTTTGAAAGTCATAGTAGACAGAACAAGACGGAAAAAAACCATAGTCTGTAGACAGTAGACAATTATTATTGACGAATTTCAAAAGCTTAAGAGGACCGTAGTATAGTGGGTAAATGGAAAACTTTTGGCTAACGCCAAATTTTGAAATCATGCTGTTTTTTAACTCTATCATATTTTAAAAATGTTTGTTTAGTAGAAAATGAAAAAATCTTTATAATTAGGTATAATCTTTATATTTTAGGTATAAACAGTAGATGTACGAACGAATAAAACATGTAACGATGGCCAGACCATTACACTGTTCGTATATTGAATTGATTGATTGGTATGTTTTTCTTCATTGTAATGAAAAAAAACTAAAAGTACTGTCTTGTTAAATACCTCTAATTCTAAATTTGCTTCCAAACGACATTTCCGTGAAAGATGCATCGCAGTTTGTAGCCGTCGATGCGTTTTTGAATTTTACCATAATTTGCAAAATTACTGTCATGTAGAAATGAAAAACAAAACAATTCTTTAAAATTATATCAGTAACGCATGTGGGTAAATAAAGCAATGATTAAAAACGAAAGTACCTGTCTTGTTACTAGGTATTATTACTACATATTACTACCAAGAAATTTGTTTTCAGGTAAACGACATTTCCGTGGAAGGTGCACCGCATTCGGTAGCCGTCGACGCATTACAGAAGGCTGGAAACGTCGTCAAATTAGTAAGTAACTTACTTTTAGTAAAGTAGGCTTAGTCTGTGAAACATCAGAGGAAAAAAAAAAGGTCTAAAAACTGCGAAATTTAAACTTAAACTTTTTTTAAATCAAGAAACAAGGAAATACTGAAACAATGATACGTGGATTAACAATATTTTGAACTGGAAAAACTGTAAAACAATTTTTCTGTTATTCGAAGCGCAGCGCTACCACAAATCTTATGATTTAGTGCACCGCCAACTGCAGTTTACCATCATTTCAGGCTGACTTTATGGCTTTTTGCAATCCGACTCTAAAATGATTACTAACACATAATCTACGAGAAAAATAGAAATATTATTGCGAGTACTTTTTTATGTTGATGCTAATTTGTTATGAGTAAGACTTATTGTATCTGTTGCAAATTTATTTCGTAGAAACATATTTATGTTTTTTTAAATTCTCTGAATACTTTACAAACATAGTTTTTATATGCCTGATTTAATTTCAAAGCTACAACTAGAATTCCTTATGCTTTACCTTAACTGATGTCTAATTTAATAGGAACAAGCATCAAACCTTCTATAGTATTTGTGATATTGAACGTAATAATTTTCTAGTTACCTATAATTACAACAACTCTCCTGTATTAGGGTGTCTACACATGGCCTGACCTGACACCGTGTGAAAGGGACAGATAGATTTTAATGTCTCGGGAGCAAAAGGAACAAACTATTAAGGTTATATCTTCTCCCTTTCGCTCCCCCAGAAACTTTTATATAGCCATCTCTTTCAAACGATGTCAGGTCAGGCCATGTAGCGAGGCCTTTAGTTGGTAGTTGGGTTTGATTTTCGGCCTGGCAATTATGTGATGTATTGGATGATATCCTCCGATTATGGGTTTGGTTTTCCGTGTCTTTATTTGCTTAGGCATAATAACCCAGTCAATTTAGTATTTGCCCTGGAAGTGACTAATGACAGGTTTTATACATAATAATTGTAGAATCGACCTCTCGTATTAATCATAGTATATTAATTAATCATATCTTAGTATCATAGTATATCTAATATTTTAGTTCAGAGGAATCTAGCCGCAGTCGTATCAGAACCAATAAAGCCTCGAGGTATAAAAATTAATACGTTCGTCTCGAGGAAAAAATCTTTACTTGCGCGATTCAGAACTCACTAGATTACAACTGTCAGTCCATACAAAACGTTAAAATATGCACAAAAATGGATCAACGCCATCTAGCGAACTATAAGAAGTAACTTTGTCTCACTATGTAGATGTTTGTCGCGATATCACGGCTAAGCGGCTGAACGGGTCTTGATAAAAGTTGATAAGGAGTCACTCTGTCTGGGACATAGGATACTTTTTTTATGTCCACACAAACGAAGTCACGGGTAACAACTAGTACCACATAAAAATGGATTTACATTATAAATATTTTGTTTCACTCACTCCAATATCATTTTATGAATTGCTATCTTTGTTGTTCGTCTGCTTAATAAGCCGATAAAGGTACCACTAAAAACAAAAACTGCTATAGACAACAAAGTATAATCTTAGTTAGCTAAGATTATACTGCTTACAACTTAGCACGGTCTTAGGACCGTGCTAAGTTGTGACGAACTGTTTCTGAATACAAATTTCAAAGATCGACTTAGCCGATGCTCGGCTAAGACTGGTCTATGACTGTCTTACGTTCTTGTCTTTGAAGTGTCTTTGTTCTTGTCCTTAGTATGTGAAGCGTTAATCGTGATTTAGTTACGGTCCTCATTCTTCCAGAAATGCATTTCTACACCATCTGGCACATTCAACTTACTTCATGATAAAGACATTAGTGGAACTTTAAAAAGTTTTTAAATATCATTAAAGGGAAAGGCGTTTAAACAGTAATTTTCTTTCAGAGAGTACGACGCGCGCGGCGGCCTCGGGTGGTGACACTGTGGAGAGGCGTGCGCGGGTTGGGGCTTGGTATAGCGGGCGGAGCGGACAACGCGGGAGGAGGTGGTGTTTTTGTATCGCACATCGCCGTCGGTGGAGCCGCACACCATGACGGCAGACTGAGACTAGGAGATAAAATTTTGGCTGTAAGAGATGAAGATGTAAGTAAGAATATTTAACTTTGTTGTATGTATGTGTGTTTTCCAAGGCATCACTGTCGGAAGCTTAGTCGAGATAAGTTACTTCATGTTATTTGTCCAACTATTTTGGCCGGCCAATAGCCGCGGATAACGCGACGTAAGATGTGGGTTCAATCCCATTAGCTTATGATTCGGTCGTAGAAAAACATTGTGAAAATATTGTGGTGAGATTCTATTTAAGAATCCAATTTAAAAAAGAAAAACTATATTTTTCTATTCACTGCATCTCATTATGTAGATTAAAAATATTATTTTGATATACATGTTTTTTTTTTTGTTTCTATCGTCAAGTGGGTTCCCAGAGGGAAAACATGATAACATGAATTATCTCGATAAAAAGTCATTGAAAACACTTCGATTTACACACATTTTTCGCTGGTTCTGGGAGCCCCTTGTGTATATTCAGGTGCTTATTACATTAATAGTTAGGCAAAAATATTATCCACGATAGTATCGAACTGGTTTTTTATGGATTTTCTGGGTTAGTTGTAATTTGCAATTATCTGATTGCTAGACATACCGAGCGCGCGCGAGCGCGCTTAATATCGATTGCCAACGTAACTTTCATAGATTTTACTAAGTTTTTTTATTTTTTATTTACAATATTGCTCCACGGACTCCAGGGTCCGTGCCATTTATCAAGTTTTACAAATATTTTATCAACTAAAACGGAATATAAAAACTAAAGACTTTAATCGACCTGGTCTGAGCGGAGTTTGAAATATGAGGGAATTAACCCACTGAAAAACTGTTTATTTTTCTCAGGGTATAGAAACGTCATTGGTGGGAGCTACTCATGCTCAAGCAGTGGCAGCGTTAAGGAACACGGGAGAACACGTCACGCTGGTGGTACTGCCGGCTGCGTCTTTCCCGCCCGTCGCGAAAACCGCTTCATTATACTCTAGTAAGCATACCTTTATTCATATAAGTATACTCACTTGTAGGAAAGTATTTCCAGTTAATAAAATATTAAGTATAATTTTACGTTGAAGGAGTTTACGTTTAATACGCAATAACAAACACTGTTACTATTTTGACAGGTAAAATTGCTACGAATTAGAACAGTAAGCCTAAGCTATTTTTAGCAGGTACCTAAAAGTTCTCACGATTTTGCTATGTACCGTAGGTATCGTTTTGCGAAAAGTTGGGCCTAGTGATAACTTGATATTATAATGTTGGATAATAATTCAAATCAAACTTTACCTTGAGAATGTTGACGAATAGTAATGAGAACAAAAGATGTCAATGTAATGAACATTGTGAAAACTAAATTTATAATTGCAGTTGCACTTGCAGTGATTTCCTCACAAATAACTATTCATGCCAAATGCACTACAATACATAATTAACTTAAAATATGAATGAATACTTGAATGCACTCTAAACTTCTCCACTCAGCCAAATTTTACAAAGCATTCATACGTAATAAACAATTATGTTTGTGCAGCCAAAACGCAAGCCACATCGTGTTCAACCCTCCACGAGCTTTTAGAAGAGGAACCAACAGAAATACCGAGGTAACATTTCAAATTTAAATAAGAGGTGTCCCCACTCTAATTAATGAACGTAGATGAACGCTTATGAAAAGCTTTTTGTTTGCCTAAAACATTTCAATGTTCAACTATAACGAGTTTCAATTTTCAACTCTGTTAGGAAGGATAAAGCGGCCAATTGCGGGCAAAGTGCATCAAACATTTGCACTTCTCTGACCAAATAATAAGAAAACCGGAATCCCGCTGTGTTTTAACTAGCCTAGATTGGGAAGGATAATTTTGACCGAAACTAACAAAACAGATTTAAAAAAAACACCATCTTAATTGCGATAGATACAAATAGAATCATATGTAACTCGATCAATCGAATCGACATGACCAATTAATTAATATTATTTTTGCCCCCGGCAAGCGGCCGTAAAATGCACCTAATTTTACCACTTTCAATTATTAAGTTTTTGGAGATTTGTGAGCCCACATCGTTTGTTTAAAGCGAGTGAGCGCAAAGCAAGTGTATACAAGACACTCTTTCATAAACATCTAAGGAGCCTTAAGTGGGTTTCCTTCTGCTTCATTTCTATTATTTTCTCCTCCTTTCTTCAGTAGCCATTTACCTACTCCTGCTCTTATTCTACCTCTCCAAAAAAATAAAAATAGTCACAACAGTTTTTTTTTACAGTTTCTCTCATGAGACGAGGATTTTTACAATTTTCGCGGGCTTTTAGGGAATTTAAACAATGGGTTGCATTATTAGTTTTGTGATACAAAAAATCTGTATGATTCGCTAAGGACTACAGGTTTCTGCAACTGAAAGAATGTGTAGTTGTGCATGTCGAATGTGTAGTGTGTAAGGGATGACGCCTGTAGATGAATGTATGATTGATATAGTTTTTACGTCTTCTACTTTAAATTATTTTTTTATTCTATTGCTATATATTTAGCATTTTTTTCTGTGTCTTTTGTTGCAAGATTATGCGTGTTTGGTAATATCAATATCTATAATGGACTACAGGTTTTTGCAACTGAAAGAATGTGTAGTTGTGCATGTCGAATGTGTAGTGTGTAAGGGATGACGCCTGTAGATGAATGTATGATTGATATAGTTTTTACGTCTTCTACTTTAATATTTTTTTTTATTCTATTGCTATATATTTAGAATTTTTTCTGTGTCTTTTGTTGCAAGATTATGCGTGTTTGGTAATATCAATATCTATAATGGACTACAGGTTTTTGCAACTGAAAGAATGTGTAGTTGTGCATGTCGAATGTGTAGTGTGTAAGGGATGACGCCTGTAGATGAATGTATGATTGATATAGTTTTTACGTCTTCTACTTTAATAAATTTTTTTATTCTATTGCTATATATTTAGAATTTTTTGTGTCTTTTGTTGCAAGATTATGCGTGTTTGGTAATATCAATATCTATAATGGACTACAGGTTTCTGCAACTGAAAGAATGTGTAGTTGTGCATGTCGAATGTGCAGTGTGTAAGGGATGACGCCTGTAGATGTATTTATGATTGGTATAGTTTTTACGTCTTCTACTTTTAATTATTTTTTAATTCTATTGCAAGATCTATGTATTTAGATTTTTTTTCTATGTTTTGTTGCAAGATTATGCGTGTTTGGAAATATCAATATCTATTAGGTAAACTGTTTTATTTCTTTTGTCATGTAATATCTAGTCTGTTGTAGTGAATAATTTTGTCCGCAATCATTGTTCTGTCCCAGTAGAATTTGTGGTCGTCTGATTCTAGTACAGTCTCGGGAGTGTATTTGTAGTATGCTGTTTTCTATTTAAATAATTTATATATAATGCCAGCTTTTGATAAAATATTGCTGCTACTTGATTTTGGCGGTACTTAAAGTCGGTTTGACTGATAGATCTACATATAGGCTCCTGTAATGTGTTGTATAGTGTCTGAGCTACTACGACACTGTCGGCACAGATCTAACTGATCTAATGCTGTAATTATAAATATCCGGTAATTGCGAGTATCTATTATTTGGTCTTGGATGGCCAACATAAACCCGTTTCAGGAAACAACTCGCCGAATTTAGGCCCTGCATTCGATGAAACTTTATCGTAATTTGGGTCTAATAAATCTCGGCGGCGTCTACCATGCAGTGATTTCTGTAGCCACGTGCTTGTTTTTTGTGCTTAGGGTTTTTCTGCTAATTTCATCAGAATAAATAATGGCGTATAAATAGATTTGACGTGTACTAAAATCGACAACAATTCCTTAATTGTTGGCCTGCACTATACTGTCAGTTTTCACAATTAATGCTCACGGTGACCCATAGTGCTAATATTTTTGTAACTTACCCGAAAGGTGTGGATTTCTTAGCTAAAATTTATTCAAGGTATTACAGCCAATACTCCAGTTTTAAATTGATATTATTTTAAAGTTACTTTCTAAAAATATGGCCAAAGCCTTCCAAATTAGCTGTACTTTCCATACTCAAATCTTAATACTACAAACCTTTGGTTGTGAAATTTCTCGGTTTTTACAAACCTGCTGTAGTAATATCTTTTAAAATAAGACTAGGTACATTAGCCGCGTTTATAGCGTAAAATTAATACTGTGTTTACCAGAGAATTCAAATAATATTATTAAAAGAAAAAAAAATGCCTGACTGCAAAATTTAACCTATATCACTCAAGACGTAAAGACAAATCCAATGACATCTTACTCGTCAAAATCGGTTTGGCCGTTTACATACTTACATACTTACTTATTCACAAATTTACATGCTTACATAGTTAGATACTTACATACTGCCATACTTACATAATTACATACATACTTATACTAACATACACTTAAGAACATTACCCTCCTTCTAGGGTAGTCGGGTAAAAAAAACTTTTTATATAGTTTTAGGAATCGTTCTTCTAGCTCAGAAGCCATACATTACATATTTTATAAGTAACAATATAATAAAATAAGCATATACTTATGTTATGCTTAGGATGTAACAACTCGACAATATACGTAAATCTCTATCTAAATGGGATTGAGGAAAACAAAATGTAAGCTTATCCCTATATTTTACATAAAAAAGATCTTGTCAATATTATACGGAATATTCCGGGAACAGCGAAAATTGTTCATCAAAATTAGATGTCAATGGCACAGACAAATAAAAATAAAAGATTCACTCAAATAATACAATTATTTTCAAAAGATATAATGCCAGCAAGCCTAGCATGCGCACCACGTAAAAATCAAAAACATAATCAATCAATCAATCAAATATAATTTATTTAAGAACTTATTTATGAACCTGTCATAAAAAAATACATAAAATGACGTCATAATTAAAATTACACAGAAAAAATATAATCAATTAACAATAATAATTAGAAATGTCAAAGTATCTTAAAATATGTTTTTTATAAAATTTGAAAAAACAGTTCAATAAAAATAAAATAAAAATTAGAATCTAATATAGCAATAACAGAATATTTACAAATAAAAACTAATCTAACCTACAAAACAAACACGCCGTCAAGTTCGCCACCGCGCGGCGGGTACCCAGAACACTGGCAGCATTTCCCCGTTGAATAATTATACTCAGTTTTTGGGAGAATTATGCGCCAGCTCTGGGATCCCCCGAGGCGAGGACCAGCCTCTTCGACAAGTCTTTGCAAAATTGTTTAGTGTCGGACGACCACGGGCCCATGGTGTACACAGCCATCGCAACAAATTAAAATTATCTTAACCTATATTTCGGTTTGGACCCAGAGTGCTCAACATGGACTTTAGTGTAGTGCTGCATTATTGGGCTGCACTGTAGGGTATTGCATTATTATAATAGTACGGTTTTTTCTTGGTATTTATTGCAAGGTTATTTCAAGAACACGTTGAATACTTACTATAGTAGCATATGTAGTCATCTCCAAAATATAATATATTATTCTAACACAGAGATTAGCTCAACGGTTTGGTTTTGGCGTTAATTCAGCGGCATAAATAGCAAAGATTTCATTTTAGGTTTGCATTTCTGGTAGTATTATCCTAACTAATATTATAATACAGAGGAATGCAGCCGCAGTCGTATCAGGACCAATAAAGCGTCGAGTTATAAAAATGAATACGTTTGTCTCGAGGAAAAAACTTTGCTTGCGCGATTAATAACTCCCTACATTACAACTGTCAGTCCATACAAAATGTCAAAAAAATGCACAAAAATTTATCAACGCCTTCTACCGAAATATAGGAAGTAGCTTTTTCTCTCTGTGTGGATGTTTGTCGCGTTGTCGCGGCTAAACAGATGAACTGATGATCTCGATAAAAATTGTTAAGGAGTTACTGTATATCACAAGGTCGGACGTTCTACTACGATACTTTTTTATATCCACGCGATCGAAGTCACGGTTAATAAATACGATTATAATCGATAAAATAATGAACTTAAAATAATGTTTATAGAAATCGTATCCTAATAACTGAAAAATCTTTGTTGGCATGGACGTTACTCTAGGTAAAATATAATATTTTTTTACTTACTTTATAAAAAATCAGATGATTGATATTTGCTTAGCCCAACAAATTTTACTCGTGGTATTATAATATAAATTTTAGTGGCTTAATTTAACTGACAGAACTAAACTAAGAACCTCTGTTATCATCTCGGAGTAAACTGTTGATTAGCTACTTTCCGATTAAAGCTAATTTGCGAGTAAAAGTCCTAAGTAACTTTTATTTTTGGTTAGTTTGTGTTACCATTAGCGCTACTCTGACGTTTTGACACTATATTTACTTTCCACTTTAACCGAAGAATAGCTTACTTGGGACATTACTTGGAGATGATTAAAGAGGCCTAGTTAGCTAGTAAAATAAATCTAGATATCTCGTTCATTGCATTATATTAGACAAGGACAGCAACACTTCTAATTTGTGGAGGTCTGTCATCTAAATCTTTAAAGCCGGCATCACTGCCGTAATATTTGGGATCCATAGCTTCTAGCCTATTTGGCACAGTCCTATCAAGTTGGCTTGGGCTCTAAATATTGGTGCTTAATGTTCTATGCTTTCCAAATAGCTCTAATCGGATGCTCTACATTAGGAAATAGGACAACAATAGAACTCTCCTCTATTATTCAAATTGAATTAAACTAGTTGTTTGGCCCGAACTGAGACCTCGCGAAACTTGTATCTTCACAATTAATTGGCTGATTTTGTTTGTATTTGTGTTTGTAAATTTTTTGAGATCTACTTTTGGTCGGACAAATCTAATTTAATATTTGACCGAGCGAAGCGAAGGTCTCTGATTCAAATTGGCAGTTGTATGTTTATATGTTTGTATGTATATTTGTCCGACGATAACTTAAGAACCGTTTATCCGATCTTCATGAAATTTTGTAGATAAGTATTTCATTTCAATTTAATTTTATAATATACATTTGTTTATAATGCATAACTTTTACAATTTTACTATGTTACAAATATAATATTTAATCGAAATTTACCTGTATAGTCAAAAATTATATACATATTTACAATAAAATATAACCTACCTACTTACCTACTTAAAATTAAAACAATATTTAATTAATTTTATTAATATAATATAAGTTCAAATATAAGTTGAATCGGTCATGGGGTTTATTTATTTATTTATTGAGGCTTCACATTTATAACAACATTAATTCTAACACCATAATCTTACACTAAATTTAAACAAAATGCGTTATATATCTAAGGAAGCACAGCATGCATTAATATTCCTTAATTTTTAACTATTAATAATAAAATCAATATAAAACAAATATCTAGAAGAAGAGTTAGAGAGTATGTTAAATGTTAAATGTTAATGGGGTTGTGAAGTTATAGGGGTCATCTACGATCGGTGCGAACTACTACCTACATTGTTTTAAAAATACTATCAACAGTTAAAATGCTGCTCCCCACGCGCTTACCCGCTTTACAAATGTTTTAGGAATAAATCAAGGCATTTCTTTATTCGGAACTGGGTATGTCCGACCCACCAGAAGGCTCTCTGATGGGCTAAGGCGGAGGCCTTACTCCAGCAGTGGGTCTTCTGGACGTCGACAATGGTAATAAATTTCTTGATTTTTCCAAATTTCATGTAATATCGTATCGAGACTGGTAACAAATTATAACATACTCATTCATTTACACACACAAACTTTTTATTTCAAATTATTAGTGTGTACTTATTTGGTAAGTAAGTACTAATTTTCTCAGCTACTCCAGAAATACCCTAATCAAGTCTGTCCCAGTCCAAGTCGAGTCCCAGAACTTGCTGGGTGTAGCTAAGGGCTATTTTAAACCAACGACTCCCACCCCGGTAGTCAGTAAAGTTTGTCTAGAGCAAACACTTTTAAGCCAACGCATTAGCTCCAGAGCGCCTTTAAATATGTACGCCGAAAATATAACGGACCGCAGTTTTCGATACTCATTAAAATACTTTGGTTCATAACCCCAGCATAACTCAGCTAAGTAACATTTTTTTTTTAAATTGCTTGTTTTTTATTGCCAGTGGTGCAACAACGGTTAAGTTTTTTTGCCCGTGGTACAACTTTTTTATTTTATTGTTTTATGTTTATAGTAATGTCTGACTAATAAGTATCTAGTCGTTGGATAATTCCCAGAAACAAATAACTAAGTGTGCTCAGTACAAATATTTGTCCACGGTCTGAGCCCAAGCTGTTTACGTTGTATCTCGGGGACCGTAATTAGAGGTATTTTAGTCTGGTCTATTGGGCTTGGTATAACACTGGTATCGGAAGTTTAAGGAGTATTGAGTTTGAGATTATTTGATTGTTTGACAATTTGTGAGAACGGGCATCGTCAGTGTAGTTTCTCTAGAGATAAACCCGAAAGAGGTTACTTTCTGATTTTTAGGTAGTTATTTCCAGACTTCAATAGAAGTCAAAAATAGGTTCTTTTAGATGAGCTCGTCGATAATATAAAATGTATCATTAAAAATATCATTGAAATTATTTTTTTTTTATTTTTACTTAATCCAATCAGCTCTTAAAACAAATACTATAGAATATAAATTATCAAATATAAATTAGACTTAAAGTGAGACTGACAGCCAACAATGGATTTACATTTATGAATGTTACTTTTATAAAATAATGACAATTACTAAATAGATACTCATATAAAATAAACTTAAGATAGCAACTTTAAAATATATATATCCCTATCCGTATTCTGATGATCACACGTGCTGAAAAAACAGTTATTTGCTGATCAGTTTTCACTTGTTGATCCGAGCCGGTTTTCCTGATCCAATAATTTTTTTGATTTTTTCTTATATATTAGCAGATAATTATTTTCCTAGTAAGGTTGTTATGAAAACATAATTTTGCACCTAAACGGTTACGTAAGTATTAAAATATGTATAGATTATAATTGCACACCATTTGTAATAATTTGTAACCTATATAAGAAGCTTATTAGTTTTCAGTTGCCTGATAAACTTTTCTCTTAAAGCTAGAACTCTCCTTTCAAAACCAGTAACTAGTAAGTTTACGCAAATGCATTATTGTTCACGACTAAGCACTTCGCTCAATTTAAAAGCAAGCTCCTTATCAACCATGGTGCAAAAGCTGACAAGCGGCAAACTTCGCTCAAAGTGTTTGCCAACAAGCAAGCATAAGCTAACTTGTCCAAAGTTATAGAGGCCAGTGTCGGCAGATAGTTATTAGGTATAATTAATTTACTGAACAATGCACAGTTTACTAGCAAATTTTAGTAGATACAATGCAGTCAATTTCTGCTAGTTGGTCCATATCTAAACAAGTACTTAGCTACATTTGAGTAATTGTATAGAACAAGCAAAAAATAGCACAGCAGTAACATGTATAGCACAGTACAACCCATTTAGCAAATATTAGAATATATAAGACCATCAAAAATTATGGTCTATGACTTGGAAAGGGAGATATCTTATTTTTAGGCACTGCCCAAGAAGGTGAGTAATGGTTTTGGAGAGTATGTAAGTTTGTGTGTTCCTATATTAACTTCTGTAGCCTAAACGGATTGACCGATTTTGACGAGTAAGGTGTCATTGGATTTGTCATTACGTCTCGAGTGACATAGGTGTATCGACATAGTGACATCGTATCGTGCTATTCTTGATAGCCATGAATAATGCTTATCTGAGACGAATTATAAGCAACATAATTAGAAGAGACCTCGACGGATGGCACACACACGACCACCGAACATGAAATGGGAGTAATGTTCGGACTACGGCCGCTAGATATTTTTATCTATCAAATACAATATACGTATTGGTAAATAGATGAAATGGAATGGTAAAATTGAATAGACAACTTATGTGCCTGTACGACTTGCTCGCTGCTCGTATATACCAGAAACCGTTGCGTGGAAAAAAGTGTGTGAACGCGGGCTTTGTACTCTAACAACACCAAATAAGAAATGAAAATATTAAATCCGTCTTAAATGTATTACATCTACATATCCTTCTTGATATTAGCTGCTTAGAATGTTGTAGGTTCAAATTTTTGGTTCAAACCATGTCAAGTCAATGAATTTAAGATCTGTCTACCAAATTATGTATGTCTTTCATAAGCTACTATTGCCAATAAAACAAGACAGAAAGAAAATTGACGTTTTTAACTGACTGCACAAGAAGATAATGTTTTTGTTTTTTCCTCTCCATGCTAAGGTTGCCTGGAAGAGATCGCTTTAAGAAAAAAGGCCGCCAATTGTTACACTAGTTTTAAGTAGATTTTTGTATTATGTATGTAATATCTTTTAGGGGTGTATGTAAGTATATAAGTATGTATGTGTGTGTATATGGATACTGATAAGCAATAACATGTCAACACATAATTTTTTTTTTTTTTTTTAATGAAACCGAACGCTTCTTTGGCTGACAAAGAAGCGTAAATTTTTTTTTTTTTTTTTTGCTTTGACTGACATGTTATTTCTTATCAGTATCCATATAATAAATATTAAAACAGCTTGACCGATTTTTACGAGTGCTGTATCGTTCTTCTAATCTGGAGTGACATTCGGGCATTTTGTTTTTCTTTCAATAACGATACCTGTTATTTAGATGCGTCAGGATGGTTCGCCTCGTTCGTTCTGGATCTCGTCTCGGCATGGACATTGTAGGCGGCCTCGGCGGCGAGAACGAGGGTGCTACCGCTGAAGACGACACTTGTGGAGTCTTCGTCTCCGGGGTCTCGATGGGTGGAGCCGCGTATGGAATGCTGCATAGAGGAGATAGGATACTGAGCGTTGATGGGAGAGACCTGTCCAGAGCCACGCATGAGCAGGCTGCAGCTGCTTTGAAGGTTGGTTGGAAAGATGGTAGTTTTTTTTTCGTTTCTTTAAGAGGGGAAATTTGGCGGATTATTATACCAATTTAAGCAGCCCGCCCCAATTCCACGCAAAGCACGAAACGTGGTTTTTCTACAGCTGGTACGATTAAACATAACTTATAAGCATCGAAAAATACACATTTTGAACTCTATATAAGAATAGCGAAACCTTTTCGTGTCTGCTGGTTAGGCCGCCAAAAGTGTTAATAATTAACGCCTTAACAATGAACACAAAAGTAAACATTTGTTCACCTTCAGTAAATAAAATAAAATAAAAATATCATATTATCATATAATATATTTATATATAAATATATAAATATATAAATCTCGAGAAACATTTGTATAAAATGTCTAATAATGATCATTAGGCTATTTTTGTATTTACGATCCTCGACAACAACGTTTAACATAAGAATTTGTGGTCAAACGCCTACCCAGTCAAACATATGAATACAACTACATGAAAAGAGACGAAGATTTGTAGTCCTTCCAGATTAGTTTAGTTTATTGAGTGGTATAACATAATCGACACCATTGGGACACCAGACACAAGGGGACAATTCCTGCAGTAGGATGTAGAGTGGATAGCGCACCACACTGGCAAGTCGCATATGACGAGGATGAGCGTTCCTCCATGAGCAGACTTGGTACGGCGCCGTCAGTACTCAAAGACACGACACCGGCTACATAAATCTACATGCTTCATTTGACCGACAACGATACGCTCACGACACGATGTCACACGCGGGAAGCGGGCGGATCGCCCATATGGAAGCTTGATTGTGTACACAACACATACATAACGATGCCGACCCGACACCAGTGGCAGACTTGCCGCAAGGACTGTTGATGCGATGTCGCTGCCGGGCCGGGATAATGAGACAGTCTACAATTTTATAGAATTATGCGTCGACTGATGTCTGCATCCGTGCCTTGCCGGTGTCGTTGGTTCAGTTAAAGAAGAAACGACAGATGTAAAGTTTATGTATCTTGTTTTTCCTACAGTACTCCGGTACATCAGTAACGATAGCAGCGCAGTACCAGCCAGAGCATTACGAGCGGCTCCGTTCACGAATTCGTGCTATAAACGCAGCTGCTGCCATGTCGCCCCATGCACGACACCAGATCCCCGTGAATACCGAATTACATGTCATGTATCCAAGGTAATCAATTAACAGTTATTTGCTATCATTAAAAAAAAAACAAGATATTTCAGTTCTTAGCGCCTTCGGATAGTACGTTACAACTTGTAAGTTAAAAGCCAGAAAATTCCAGAAATATCTGGAATTTTCTGGCTTGAACTTTAGGTAGAAATCTGAAAATTGTCCGCTTTGACAAACATTTTTTCTTAAAGTTATATTAAACTGTAAATTGTTTACATATAATTTCATGTACTTACCTAAATACCTATACAAGGTTATTTTTGATTAACTAAAATTTTCCCAAACATCTGCTAAGCATGATGTTTGGAAACTTTTGTTCTTTGGCTTTTTACTAAAACATTACACAAAAAAAGTTTGTAGCGATTTTTTTGTATTTTTTGGTGCATATTTCGTCTCTTTCACACATTCTCGTTCGTAACAGCGTAATGTTTTTGTCTTTTAAAGCTATAATTATTTATATTTTCTTTTGGGAGAAAACAGACGAATGACTAAGTCTTGATAATAAAGTAGTTTTCAAGAAGCTGCTTGTGAATGTTGTTATTTTTGGTGAGTTAAAAATAATCCTGTATAAAAAAGTCTCAACTGACCGACCATATTGAATTGGTAAATTAAAATATATTCTCGTAATATTCAAGACAACCTCTTTAGAATTGTTCGTCATATACTAGGCTTAATTACTTGACACTGAAAACGAACTGAAATATTAGTTTAAGTAAATCTAGTCTCGAGAGATTATCGGTATTAGCGCTCCACTTTGCTATAATCCCAAGACCCGTGTATGAATACAACTTGCTAATTGTTTAAGGTAAATATCTCAAACGGTTTTATCGAAAAAGCCTATGAGAGATGATTAACCTTACATATAAACTATCTTTGCTGTAAAATTATCATCGATTTAGGCTTTGTTTTCCTCTAATAGTGGTTCACTTTATATCGTCGAATGAAGTCACTGCAACGTTGGATATGAAAAAAAAATGGCGTGGATTCATAAAGAGCGTTCTTGGACACCGTAATTTTACCGTAAACACCGCAACTGGAACAGCGAAGAATACTAAATCATAATAGATTTTTTTGCGGGTTCAAGATATAATTATAGAATAGAATAGAATAAAGACTGCAGATAGACGCAGCTGAAACAAAAATTGTGGTATGAAGCTCGGTTTAAATCACTTTCGTTCATACGATTTTTTTCGTCTTCTGATGATTGATCTTCAAATAAACGAGTAACGCTAAACCAAAATCGTCCATTTGCCACAGTTGACACGAACTTTGTAGTCTGTCTTTCGTAAGATGGCTTTCTGAGTCTCGAACATTCTGCAACCGTCCGCTAATTGACGACACCGTCATTTGAGGAAACCAAAGCTTTACCGCGCTAATGGTTGATTTCTAATTATCTGGTAAGCGACCAGAATTTAGGAAGGACCATATTTTTGGATTGTATACGTAAACTAATTCAATTTTTTATATTTCAATTATAAAGAGTATTCAAATTGGTGAGTCTTTAAACAAAAAAGTTACTCGCGAAAATAAATCGTAGCTACAAGCTTCTCCATAGTTTAATCCCAATGAAGCAGAAATATATCCTGTAAACAAACTGTTCTCATAAATTATTGCGCGAAAGTTTGGTTTCACGGGATTTATGTCACGAATACTGTTCTACCCTCATTTTTTTTGTTTACCCACGTTTTCGGTGTATTTAGCGAAAAACGTTTCCTGTATACACAGTAAAGGGAGAAGGAATTATATTATAAAAATGTCAAGGAAGGGGGAAATTGATTTATGAATTAGATACCGAAAAAAAAATGCTAATGCGGTTTCACTTTCGGCATTTTTTTGGACCTCATTAATAAGCGACTGTCTGTCCTACTTTTTACAGGTTCTATATTGAACCGTAATTAGGTTACCTCTTGAAATTTTCAGAGAAAATATTGTGGCGAAATTCCTGTAATAATAATTGTTCAAGTGTGAGTCGGGCTTAGTTTTAACAGTCTGACAGCTGTCAACTTGGCATAATATGTCAAATTGATTGATTGATTGAAGTAAAGTCTCCACCACTTTACTGGGGCATGACGTGGACATGACCGTGACTTACTTTAATTGTGAAATATATGATTTCGCTTGAAATACACGCACAATGCTCGACACTGGCATACTACGTGTGGAGACAAAACTAAAGAAAACAAAAAACTGGGATAATAATGTGGACTAAATTATTAGGAGGTATTATTACACCACGTATGTTTTCGCCAATCTGGATACTTCTAAAGGAGGCTATACATAGCCTGACCTGACATCGTGTGAAAGGGACAGCTAGACTTGAATTTCACGGCAGCAAAAGAAACAAACTATTAAGGTTATAGCTTCTCCGCTTCGCTCCCCAGAAATTTATATATACCCATCTCTTTAACACAATGTCAGGTCGGGCCATGTAGCAAGGCTTTAAGCCATTTTAAGAGTTTTTGGCGGCTATTCGCGCAGATCTATGAACATAAGATCCACGTACTTGGCAATGTATTTCTAGTTTTATCCTTCTCAATACAGCTGAGATAATAAAGTATCTTGAAACAGATTTTACTGGTCCCCGAAATGTGAAACCCCAGTTCTTTTACATACTGTTTTTAAGCAAAAATTTAAATACTCGTAAATGTTGCCACACTTAAAATAAAAAGCAGATCAGCATTATGAAAATCTGAAGTTTTCCATTTTATTTGTTTTCACATGTGACTGAATCAAACGCATTCTTAAATCTTATATATTTTACGACTTGATTTTACGACTATAGAGCTAAACTTGTACATAGATGCATGGCCAGAAAACTCACAGGCAGCTTCCCTACATTATACCTAACAACTTTTGTTCTTTCACATTTTAGAATATCAAGTACATACCTATCCAAAAAATATATTTATTAAAAAAAATGTGCATAAGTTAGTTCCTTATGTTAACGTGGGCTCCGCGTTCTTTCTCACAAAAATATTATTATTATTATATTAATAAAATTAAAATAAAATAAATATAATAACTTATTGTTATTTTAGAGCCATTTCTGAAGAGTTTCATTATTTAAGACAACAACATTAAATAAAATACGAAAAATCTAATATTATAAATTCGAAAGTAACTCTGTCTCTCTGTCTCTCTCCGTCTATCTGTCTCTCTGTCTGCGTGTATGTCGCGTTATCACGGCTAAACGGCTGAACGGATCGATCTGAACTTTTCCATAGATATAGCATAAGGGTCGGAGACGGACATACGCTACTTTTTTTTGTAGGTCCACGCGAACGAAGTCGCGGGTAACTGCTAGTAATATTTGTATGATCTAAGGAAGCTGCGTGCCAGTTTTTTGGTTGCAAAATAACCATGTAAAGTGAAATGAGGCGTTAGTTGAAATCATAGCTTTATTTAATTTTCGATAAACAGAACAAAAAAAAAATTAATGAATCGATCTATCTTAAAGGCGTAATAATGCCTAAACAGATGGTTTTTGAAAATTAACTCCTATTCTCTACAAATATTATTAGAGTTTATATTAATTCGTAAGGTGTACTCGGCCATTTGTAGATTTATTTTATGAGCAGTCTAACGATCTTACTTGGCTTTTTGAGAACTATGTGACTTTTAAATATATATTTAGATTGATGGCGATAATTTTTAGGTACTAAATATTCTTGGACTAATATGTTCGGATGGGCAAATCCTTCCTTTTGTAACTTTTGACTACAAGCTAGTTGCTCACAAATAATTCTCAGTTTGTAACGTTTTACAAAAATTAAGTTCGTTGCTCATCTCAATTCGATTCTGTAATCCTCTCACAAACAATTTTTAAAATAGGTAATAAATATTCATATTTCAATTGAAACAAAGTTGAAACCAAACAAAACTGTATTCTACAATCGTGACTCAGGAGTTAATGAAGACGAATTTCACCGTTTCTGGAGTGCAGCCAACATTAGTAATGTCCACATGAGGCTTTCAAATTTTGAATGCGTTTGCACTGCGACGTGCAGGAAGCATGACCGGAATGGCTGAAAACAGCCTCTGTTTGTGCTAAGACATGTGGCGAATTTGCGAGGTTTGCCTTATGAATTTTGGAGGTTTATGTCCATATTTTCAATGCTTCGGAGGGAATTTCGAACGCATTGTTTGTTTCTATCCTCGTTTTGCATATTAGTAGATATGTTACTGTTGCTTTTTGATTTTTAAGATGAAGTTGCAGTTTGTATTCGATACTTATTTGTTACTTTTTATTTTAATTGATTTCCCTTGTACTAGGAACATTAAATGTAAATTAGTACCCACGGGACATTTACCACGATTTTTGTTATTCATGAGTTTCCGATATTTCGGCACCGTTGCTGCGTCATATTCACGGGTAGATTGAATGCGGGTGGATGACAAAAAAGTTCCCGTGAGTCCACCAAATGTAGTAAGCATCAACCGCAAGTCTAAAACTTGTATAATGGTGGAGACATCGTGACTTAAAAATAAGTAGTAGTAAATAAACCATTATAAGAAAACCGTGATAATTTGAATACAAAAATTAGAAGACATTGATTTAAAAAAACTGAAAATTGATGAAAAAATATCAAAAATTTTCATCCTAAATAAAAACGTTGATTAAGGTTATTTTTTTTTTAGACTAAACATATTATGGAATTAGAATTTCCATATCGCAAAAAAACAATTTGGAAGTCACTACTTCTATCTTCTATCTATCTATCTATCGTAGTAGAACGTGGTAAATTTTTCTTCAACCGCATGTCGAAGTAGTTTCAAGCAAAAACTAGGGTTATACCACTATACAATAAATATAATGGTATTTTTGTTTTAATAAAACGGGAATACTCACGGATCACATTCGGTGACCTTTATCAAGGAATGCTCAGCGAGACACGCGCGCGACCTCGTCTTGCCTTGCACACCACTATAGTCTATAGACTATAGTATATTGACTATAGTCGGAATAACCGACTCAATTTAACGTGAGTATTCCCGTTTTATTAAAACAAAATGTATCAAAACCACGTCAGTTTTCATAGTATAATGGTATTTATTTATCTTATGCTTGTTTTTTTTTCAGGTAGCAGTAATTTGGCTGCCAATTCGACCATTCGAGAACTGAACTTAGTTAGTAAAAACAATTAGGTAGGTACGCCTATTTCACTTAAAATATTTATCCCAACTTACTTGACTTATATTAATCAGTAGCGAATAGCTATTGAAAAAACTTTACAAGAAGGATTTTGCTTAGTGTTTTTTTTTTTTAGATGGAGAAACATTCCTACTTTACTACTACTTCTTTTACTACTTTACTTTCCTACTAATAAATAGTGATGAAGATATAAAGTTCCAGGTCTCCCAAATATCTGTTAAATAAAGCTATAAAGCTCGCGTCAATATATATTCAATTCTTAAAAAATTACTTGCGACTCTATTCTATACTTTTTATTTTATGCTGGAGTGAGAGAGAGAGACATATGTCAAAGTGACAGATGTCGAAGTAATAGACGTTGAAGTGAAAATTGTTCATAGTGAGTCGGTGTTAGTAAGAAGAAAATTTCCGCTATTGATTAATTTGTCAACTAAATTGGGCAGTGCGACAGTGTCACAGAAATATCAACAGACAGAATAAGTATAAGAACCACGTTTATTAAAAAAATATACATAATGTATATTTTTATTTAAATGTGCTCAAAACTACTCTAATCAGTTCTGTTGTTAATAATTTCATTCGCATCGTATTTGTATTTTTTATATATATTTAAGACGATAAGGTGTATTATCAGTGTTACTTCAGTCACATTTTGCAATTTGTAGTCAACGCACATGAAGACAAATTAAATTGCCCCCCATCAAATCAAAAAGGCTTGCGTGTTTAAAGGCCCGCTTTGAAAAAAAAAGATTTTCTTATTTGTTTTTATTCCATGTATCTATTTCATTATGGAGGACTTAACTTTAAAATACAATGTATATTTTTGAATCACTAGTATCCTGCAATAAGAAAACATTATTAAACACATTATTATTTTTCAATACATGGCCCATAGTGCAAATTCAAGTGATTATTAGTTTAATAGTTGAGTGTATTATGTATAAATATATATATATATACACAAACATCATATATATATTTATGTTATCATATATATGTTTGCGCTTGTCAAACATATATATGACAAGCGCGCGCCTTCATCTTTTTTTTATTTGGAGAAATTGTATAGCGCTATCCTTTTCTGGAGGCTATGGCTAGACACATATTTATGCGCTTATCCGTGCGGATGTGACGCGGGCCGTCCTCATGTGCGTAAGCCTTTATAAAATAATTAAAACATCTTATAATTTTCATCGAAATTATCAGTTTAAGATGTGTGCCCATTTTAAAACTATAAAGTATGTATGTAAATAAAATATTCATAATTTTATAGCCTACAAAATTTGTGTTGGTATTTTTTATCAAATGTTGAATTTATATTAAACACAATAAATACTCTACAGAATAATTGTAAAATGATATCTAGAAATTAAACGTTATTTTATTATTTGTAAGTAATGTTTTTGAACTGTGATATTAAAGTAAATGTTAGTGTTATTAATTGTGCGGTAAAACTGAAATTTAATATACGATATTGCAAATGTGATGTTTTTTATTATTATGTCTGGTTCATTTTTAGGGCAACCATTATTATTAAATGTTATCTCAACCATTTTTAATGTATATGCTCAACAGTCTGCATAATCCAATCCTTGCCCATTTTGCCTTGTTTTGTCCTGCCCGTCCTTGACCTTGGCGTCTGTACGGACGGGCCTGATTCGGCTTTTGAGAAAAGGATAAGTAGACATACATTTAATTTGCCTATATGATACAACGTACTAAGGTTATTTTTCGTTCCTTTTACTCACATGAAGTTCACGTCTTATTATCCTTTAAAAAACATCAGATCATCTACATGTGTAAAGACCATTTGGTCAATGTCTTGCTGTTCCGCTCTATACTTCGTCTCTATAGAGTAGCTGGTGTGTTGAACCTGTATTACAAGCAATGATGTTTATTGAAATGTCACTGTTTTTCTATTCATGTGTTCGTTATGGACTTATGCCAAAGCTTTCATAACTAGAAATTAATGTGGATGGTTCTTGGCTCGACTGTTTGGATTTTTAATACTAGCTTCATGCCAGCCGCAGAAAACTGAACTAAATCGGTTTATATAGGTACTCGTTTTAGGAGATCGTTGTGATATGCAAGAAAATTGGTTTTCTAAATTCAAGTTAGACAAAAGTTAGTATTTTCATCCATCCCGTACGGTATGTAGCCTATAGTAAAGTGCACCTTAATATACCTAAGTGCACACCTACATACGCATCGCAACAAAATCTCTACTTTTTATGTCGTGCGAGATTAACATAGACATAATCGTAGCTGTGTCCTGTCTTTGCAAAAACAGTAGACAAATTTTTGTAGCGGATGGCTTACTTGTACTGCTGATGAGTGGTAAGTACACTTGTTCCGATATTTCTTATCCCTGTCTTAAGAACACTCTTTGCAAGACAGTCCAAGATTGTATCTTTCGATTTCGGCCCATGTACGAAGGCGCATTAAGATTTTCAATAATGACGCGCATTTTCGTAAATTGTTTGGGTAATATTATACACGTGAACCGATTAGTGGTCGCAGCGTAAGAATCGGGACTCGATTAGCCTCGCATTTGCTTATCGACTCGCTTATCAACTAAGCGCATCCGAACTTAATTTTACTGGAGCGGCTGAGCATCGCTGTGGCGCCGTCAGCCCGGCTAAGGCAAAGCCGTGCTTAGGGCTAGGCAAAAACATTATTCAAGCGCGAGGATCTCAGCGGCGACGACGGCGAGACGCAAGCATGTCGACAAATTGCCGTAAAAGTGATAGCGAGCTGAACATGATAAACGAGTTGGGGATATATACCCTTGAAGGGTGATTGCCACATCGACCACGCTGGCCCATAGGGCGGGTTTGGGGATTCTCATACGGATTCTTCTCCGTATTTATACAGGTTTCCCCACGATGTTTTCCTTCACCAAAAATCCAGTGGTAATATACGTAAGTTACAAAATGTTATTTATCTAATAGATTAAAATAATATCGTTAGTACAGCGGAACCAAACCAAAAGCATTTTCTAATATAATACAGTTCTGAGAAGTCGCAGCCATTACAAACTAGTAGTTCTGCGACCAGTAGTCCTCGCGAGCATAAACTTTTTTGACACAATCTCAATTCTACAATTTCATAGAATTTGTAAGTCGTCGGCGATTTTTGATTGGTGGGGTATTTCCCCCCAAAATAGGAGAAGTTGCTGCGGCGGTAAATGGTATCGCAGTAAACTTCCCCCTTTTTTGGAGGAAGCATCCCACCAACTAAAAATCGCCGACGACAAAAAAAAACTAAAAAAATGTAGAACCAACCAAGTTTCGTCAAGATTGCTTGAAAAATATGACCTGCTGTACGCGAGTACCAACATACGGACAGATGAAAGCAAATTTTGCCAGCTAAAACTGAGACCTTTCGTTCGCTTCGATCACTCTTTCAATAAAACATTAAATTACTTTTTATTCGTACAGGAACATTTTTGATCCTAAACAAACAAAAACATCGAAATTATTTTCCAGTCAAAGAAACAAGTACAGAAAAGAAACATTTTCAGATAATATATTGTTTAATTATTTATTAATGCTTATATTTTTGTTTCTTCCACTTTTATTTGTATGTTGGCTTTTTCTGAAATCGGAAATCAGAAATCAGAAATATTTATTGGCCATAAATAACATAAAAATATTACAGGCAAGTCACTATTATAAAAAAAATACTTAAGTTTAACTAGGCAAACTAAGTTATTAATTATTTGAATAATTTAATAAAATATCATGACAGGTGGGTACTTATTATGCTTTACTCCGTTTATTGTCCGTACAAAAATGAGGATTCTGAGAAGTCCATTGACATGTATTCAATAACATTGTAGAACGGATTGCTTTCAAAAAAATGCTTAAGAGCCTTTTTAAATCTGATTTGATTTAGTTCGGTTACAGAATCAGGTAATTTATTGTACATTAATATTTTGGCGTGACGGCCCTGTTTCTCAACTTTAACTAGCCTAGTCCGTGGCTTATACAGCTTTTCTTTGTTTCGTAGGTTGCATTGATGCATGTCTTTATTTTTTGGTAAATTAGCCTCATGTATTTCTAGCAAACTATTATAAATGTATAGAGATACCACTGTCATTATATTATTACTTTTGAAGTGGTTTTTCGCGGAACTACGTTTTTTTAAACCGTTGATAATTCTAATTGCTCTTTTTTGACATCGTAACACTTTTGTAATATTTACAGCATTACCCCAGACTGTAATTGCATATCTTATAACAGAATGTATGTAAGCATAATAAACGGATATAAGAGTTTTTTTATCTAATAATGGCTTAAGTTTTAGCAAAGCGTAATTTCCGCTTGCCATTTTTTTACATATTTTATCGATGTGAGCAGTATGAGTAATTGTGTTGTCTATTGTGTACCCTAAGAAGACATTTTCTTTACTGACTGAGTTCCCAAAAATACCTAGCCTCGATTGATATTGCATCACAATACTTTTACTAGAATTGAGAAGTATACCATTACAATCAAACCATTCTTTAAGCAAGTCCATAGCATTATTTATTTTTACTTGTAAGTTTTCTATATTTTTATCTCTAATTCCAACATGAGTATCATCTGCAAATAGACTTATATGCATCCATTCTGGCATGGCACTTACAAGATCATTGATATAAATTAAAAACAGCAGTGGGCCTAATATGGAGCCTTGTGGTACCCCTATTGAAACTTGACCCGGTACTGAGGAAGATTCATTTACGCATACTGTTTGGCTACGATTCCTAAGATAAGTTTTCATCATATTCAGTTCAGGTCCCCGAAAGCCATAGAATTCTAATTTTAATATTAACACGTCATGTCTCAAACAATCAAAAGCCTTTGATAAGTCACAAAATATGCTTGCACATCTATTAGAGCCATCCAAAGATTCAAGAATATAATAAATTATATTTCTTATAGCCATTTCAGTCGAACGACCTCTTCTGAATCCAAATTGAGCAACATTAAACAGATTGTTTTCTTCAAAAAAATCTACTATTCGGGATTTAATAGCAGTTTCTAATATTTTAGATAAAGCAGGCAATATACAAATTGGTCTGTAGTTATTAGGATCTAATGAGCTTCCTTTTTTGAAAAGTGGTATTACCCTACCCGGCTTAAGTACGTCGGGAAATATACCATCGGCTAAGCATGAATTTGTAATAATAAACAATAACTCAAACACATTGTTATTGTTCAAAATAATATTTCTCAACGTTCTTGTACTCATATCATAAATGTCTAGCGTCGATTTTTGCTTTAAGTTAGTAATAATATTTCGTAATTCTTTATTATCTAATAGATTGAACTTAAAAGTTTTCTGTGGTTTGTTTAAATTATCTAGATATTTCAAGCAATTCCTCTGACTTTGTTCAGCAAAACACTGTTGTGTGGTGTTTTACGATTTATACACCATTGATTGATCTGTGATAGACGACCACAGATGAATGTAGAGGACAATGCCCAATTTATACAGGGTTATAAGGAAAGGGTGTGCTAACCCGAAAGAGCTTATAGTACTCATGTTCGTGAACATCTTTTACTATGGAACCAACCCTGAAATCGAGAAAAAAACAACATTTCCATACATTTATTTTAGATGCACTTACAGTTATAGTTATAATTATATAGATATATAAATTTATTTATTTATTTTATTTAGCTTGTTTTTCTTGAATTTTTTTTTAACATCATCATGTCAACAGAGGATCATTATATGTAAAACTTTTCGAAAACAGGATTCCTCGATACAGGCTTTGCCTAGTGAGGAAACTGATGATAATGTACTTCTAAATTTCAGAAACTTTTAGAAACTTATTTTTTCGAGTGTCATTGGCATTTTTCTATGGAACAGCAGATAAATGCGAAAGTTTATGTTAATGTGTAGGTATGTAAGTGAGTTTGTTCCTGTTCTACTCTGTAATGGCTAAGCGGATTTGAATGAAATTTGGTATGGATGTAGCTTATACCCTGGATTAAAACATAGGGTACTTTTTATGCCGGAAAAAAATCGAGCTCTGTAGAACAGCGGGTGAAAACGTGGGGAGCAGCAAGTCTATCCATATATATATATATATTATATAAAAATTAATCGCCGTTCGTTAGTCTCACCAAAGAAACTTATTTTATCTATGGTCAAAACTCAAAAACAGCTTGACGGTTATGATGATTTCTTTTTATTGTTTTCTTAATTGTCAGAACAAAGTTTGTATTGAGAGCTTAGCGAGGCCGAAAGCAAAGCTTCATCGCGAGCAAAGTGATCGCGGGCATCAGCTGTTATATTTTACTATGAAAACTGACGTGGTTTTGATACACTTTGTTTTAATAAACCGGGAATACTCAAGACAAGGCAAGACGAGGTCGCGCGCGTGTCTCGCTTAGCATTCCTTGTGATCGAAACTATAGTCGGAATAACCGACTCAATTTAACGTGAGTATTCTCGTTTTATTAAAACAAGCTGTTATATTATATTTTTCGTCTGCATTTATTTTTCATGATACATAAAATATTTAATTAGGATATATAAGTCGCAGAAGTTCTAATTCCTTATATCCCATTACTTATTTATTTTAGTCTACGGTTAGTTTAGTCTCTTAAAGGCGTGCCTGCTTTGCCTTTGCTTTTTAGCCATCTCATTTCCTTCGGTCTCTGTATGCAAGTATATTGTTCATCATAATCATTTCTAGCATTTCCACACAGCTAAATTAGTTGCCTATACTTGACGAAATCGGACTAAAAATTACCAAAACAATGTTAACTGTAATTTAATACTTCTGATTATATTTATTACTAATGTTTTCTAAAAGTTGTTTGGATCATGAAATTTACTATAATAGTATAAAGTGTTTGTGTTTCTTTATTTCAATTACATACAAGAATTTGTTATAGAAAGAAAATAAATAAATACAAAAAGACAAAAAAATACAAAATTCTTTATTTTGGAAAAAAACTTAGTGAATAATGCAAATAGAACGATGCTACCCGCAGTAGTTAAATAACTGTGTCGCGGGTAGCAACGCCCACCTCCGAAACACCCATTAAACGGGAGCTCCAAAATGAAAAGAGTAATTACTTAAATTTTTACAATTGAAAGATATTAAAGTTATAAGTTATTCTAAAAAGACTCTGGGTGCGTGAGTGCGCACGCGTATTTGTTTGTGTGTAAACAGATAAACAAATGAAGAGTTAATCTATCATAGTAAAATTGCTTTTCTACTACAATGAATTTTTTTGTAAATTAGTAACGCCCACTATCTAAAGGAGCTGTACAATGATGACCTTCAATGACATGACCTCCATACCAAATTTCATCCAAATCCGTTCATTTGTTTCAGAGTTGAACGGGAACAAACAGACTTAAATACTTACCTACTCACATAGTTACACACTTACACACAAACTTTCGCATTTATAATATTAGTGTGAAACAGGCAACATAGTATAAAGCATAGAGAAACTATACTAAGAGTGCTAATGTCCTTGGAAAGATGCGTATCAATTGTACCAATCAATTATAGTACTGATAAGGAAGTAAGATGTCGTACTTTTTAATTTACGACATGATCGTCACAATTTCTGCTTGACTTGATAGTATTAGCACGAATAATTATGTACGTCGACGATTGAAAAAAATAAGTGAACATTTTGAGTTAAATCTTCAACACCGTCCAATACGTTAAAACAATTTTCGCCTAAAATTACTGTCAGCAAAATATCGTCGCTGCTTCCCATTCCCGCAAAACTGCCGCCGAAAATCCTGAACAAACGAAAAGTAAATTCTTTTTGCCCACGCTCTTAGTCGAGAAATGTTTTAAAAAGTGTGGTATATTCCCAGCATTCTTTTACTTTGCGAACAATGCTATGTAGTTTGAAACGGCGTTGACGTTATCGCATCTCACTCGCTTCCTCTTCTGTGCGTTTGTAAATACAGTGCTACCAACTTATCTAAACGTAGCCAAGTGAAAGAACTATATATTTCCACAGGAGGAAGTCTGTCTTGTTCAGAAAATACGACTGTAGCTCCCTATTTCAGCTCTATAGACACGTTGGTGATACTAACTGACGGAAAAAAGCTACTACATTACATTTACACAGAGATGATGAAAGCAGTGGAACTTATACGTGGAAAGTCACAAAAAACTATTTATCCTAACTATTAAAATTCAGAGGAATATAGCTGCAGTCGTATCAGGAACACTAGAAGCTTCGAGGTATAAAAATGAAACTTCGCTTGCGCGATTCAGAACTCCCTACATTACAAATGCCAGTGCATACAAAAAACCAAAAAAAACACAAACAGGAACAAGGCCATCTAACGAACTATAGAAGTAACTTTGTCTCTCTGTCTGGATGTTTGTCGCATTTTCAAGGCTAAACGGCTGAACGGATCTTGATAAAATTTGATAAGGAGTTACTTTATAACACAAAGACGGACATACTTGCTCTACGTCCACGCGAACTCGCCAGGTTCTAAAGAGATGGCGTTGCAAACATAATATTTTTTACGTCATATATTGCAATCTAATTTAAACTTAACCTCAAATAGCGGACATAATATGCTTATAGCGGTAATAAGCGGTTTGGAAATTTTTTGACTAAATACGTAGACGCCGTATAGTTTTAAACATATTTTTCCGAGGTACACTTTTTGTATGAGATGTTTCTTCTTCTCGTATAGATTTTCTTTGGTATTAAGCAACATTGTATTCCTCTTGTGATGTCATTAATTTTATGTTATAGTATACAAAATATTGCTAGATATTGATAGTAGATATAATATTATACGTTGACAAGGGGCACAGACCCGGGAGTCTGTGGAGATGCATACATAACTGTTTGTTTCTGTTGTGTGTTAATTAATTTAATAATTTTAATTTTGTGTTCTAATTGTAATTGAATTTCTTTTTATGTGAATATGGAACTTTGTAGTCTGAATTAAATGATTTGAATTTGAATAACTAAATAACAATAAATAAAATAAAATAATTTTCGTAGAATCTGAACAAAGCTTACGTAATATCATGCCGAGATCCGTTGCGGGTGTAAATTAAAACATAATTAAAGACCGACCGTGATTAAGTAGTTTATTTAACCTTTTTGCTCGTAATTTCTGCCCGATCTCGACCCGTATTATAATTTATTACTTCGTAACAGAATCATGTAGTTGTTGCCTTCAAAAATTTTATGTAATCAGTTTTTTTCTGTTTTCTGTAATCGGTGTTTAAATCTAGTAAACGTATAAATAGTAATGTATTGTTTGTATTGTTATTGTTTCACGACGGGGAGCGTTGCCCCCAAGACACGGGTGCTTAAATGCACCGAGTTTGGGGAATAACGCTACAAACTGAAATATTTTTGTAACTACTTTTTGTGAAAATTAAGTAATTTGAATTTGAATTTGAAAATTCAAAATCCATTGCAGGGATTGAGATGGATTAATGATATATATATATTATTATTACTAATAATTCGAATGTAACTCTGTTTCTCTATCTGTCTATATGTATTTCTGTCTCTCTGTCCCTCTGTCTGGGTGTTTGTCGCGTTATCACGGCTGAACGGAACAAGCTGATTTTTTGCATAGATATAGCTTAAGGGTCGGAGACGGACATAGGCATTTTTTTTTGCTGTCCTCGCGAACAAAGAAGTCTTAAGAAGATAGAAATAACACGTGATTCCTTAAAAACGTAACGACTTGTTTGGTTCCGACCGCCGTCTAAGAAACTATAGAAACTTCCTATAGTTCGCTACAAATATGGCAATCCATTTTTGTGCATTTTTTGACGTTTTGTATGGACTGACAGCTGTAATGAAGGGAGTTCTGAATCGCGCAACCGAAGTTTTTTCCGCGAGACGTACGTATTCATATTCGTGCGGCTATATTCCTCTGAATTATAATATAAGTTAGGAATAGGATAGATACCACATAACGAGATTGTTCCGATAAAAAGTCACAAAGTTTCAGAAAAGAGTTTTTAGTCGAGGGACTGAGACCAAGCGTTCTCATTAGCTATCTCAAGGCTACGCTTAATCGCACCGAGCAATGAGCCAATAAGATACATGCTTATAGATTTGCGTAGACCGATCGTCCTGACACGGAATCTAGGGTTGATCTGTGTGTTATGTTCGAGTCATCAGCCTGTAAAAATATTTTTGAAAACTAAAAGATTTTTGTTTGACTCTTTAATTTTATCTTTATTTATTTATTATTATTATTTATTAGTTTACATTTTTAAGGTAAACTTACAGCCTTACTTAATAAGTAACACTATAATTAGAAGAAAACTGGGCCAATTACAAGTTTCCGCCAATTGGAGTAATACATATATTTGTTAACAAATACCAAGTTAATAAATATTTCATAAGCAAATGCTTATGAAATATATGACACTATAACTTTTAGACGAAAATGTTAACGAAATATAATGCAATAAGAATTTTAATTAAATTTTAATTTCAGAAACAACTGGCTATATTTGAAATTAACTGATAAGAATTTATGGAGTAACGTCGGTAAGAAAAGACAGTACACACAGTAGGATATCTTTAGCCAGCTAAAGCAGATACCCGACCGCCAACGAGAATCAAAGAGAACAGTACAGCACAGCACAGTACAGTACAGAACAGTACGTTATAGTACATAACAGTACATAGCAGTACAGTATAGTATAATATAGTATTGTGGCAAGTGCGATAGGTAAGTAGTGTAGTCCTTCATTATCAACTCACATCAGCCAATTACTAGATATACATAGGACATTGCCAATAGGACGTCACTGAGCCCGATCCTCAGCGTTTCTTTTTCGGTAACAGCCAACGGATTATATATATGCGAATATTATGGGTCAAGGTCGTTTGTCGGGTCCACAATTGTCTCACTCACACATTTTTATTTTATGGAAGACTAGTAATACTCTGCGAATATTCTCGATATTCGCAGAAGAGCCAAAGTTACCGAAACCGAAATCTCTCAGGGTTTGCTAGTTGAAGTGGCAATGGGCAGGCTACAATGCTCGAAGAACCTATAACCGACGGAAAGAAAGGTTCTTGAGTGGCAACCACGAACTGGAGAACGCAGCGTGGTAAGGCCTCCCACTAGGTGGACTAACGACATTGTAAAAGTCGCGTGCAACCAGAAAATGGCCAATCGTCGTTCAGTGTGTCGCCCTAAGGGCGAGGCCCATGATCAGTTGGCGTTTTACGACTGATAAGGAAGAATTGTTAATACCCTTACCGCGGGATTCGGAAACGTTTTTTAACTTTGACAACAGATTAAGTCTATTCCTGTCTTTGTCATTTGCTTAGTGCCAGACAAAGGCAGCATTAGAATTAATCTGTTGTCAAAGTTAACAAACGTTTCAGAATCCTGAGGTTAAATAACAAAACAGAGACAGATTCAGGCTCCTGACTTATGACGGACGGAGGCGTGATAAGCCTGTAGCCGTACCTAAAGTTAGCAAAGATTTTCATTGCATTTTCGAGGTTCGTTACTGTTTCTAAGTTATTATGGTGTAGCAACATCCCCTAATTTAGAATTAATCGCTCACCCGAGCCGAGGCCTTTTCATAATAAAACCTGGCGAGCAAAGCCGCATTATTTAACGGAAAAGATAGACAAAGGGATTTAATCCTACTCCAATTGATAATAATAAACAATACTCGGGGTATTTTGTGGTAAACAAATAAAAAAATTGCTTGTTGTACTTTACAGAATATGTTACTATTTTTTTACATGTGGAAATAAAGAAAGAAGTTTAGGAAAGGCAAGGTAGGGAAGAGGAAGTCGGGATATATTTCAGAATTGTGTCTGATGTTGTCCTGAAGTATGTCGGTTATTGCAATTAAGTGTGTGGTAGTGGTAGTGTAATTTGTAGTGGTAGGGCTCTCTTGCAGAGTCCGCCTGGGGAAGTACCACACCTTTGCCAGTTATTCAACCGCCAAGCAGTAGTGTGCAAGCAATCTGTGTTCCGGGTTGAAGGGCAATGTTTCCAGCGTAATCACTGGGCATACAGAGATTTAACATCTAACATCTCAGGGTGACGAGCGCAGTGCATTGCCGCGCATAGTTTTGAACTGTTCAAGTTCGAAATTCTGAGTGACACTGAACTGTTATGGGTAAGCGTGACGCTTAACATCAGGTGAGCGACTTGCTCGCCTCGTCACCGAGTGACATAAAAAAAAATGTATATATAAAGGTACAAGGCCAGTATGAGGGTCTTTATTGGGAGGTTCCATACAAATATTCTGTGAGTAACAGCACTTTCAACGTTCTGACACTAAAATCATCAATTATGCCTTAATCCACCGAAATATGATTCTTATTACGAAAATATGATATATATTATGAAAATATGATTACGAAATATGATTGGCGATAGTTCAATTAGCAATCACGGGAAGACAATCCGAACACGTAATGTGCATAAGCGATGCAAAATGGGTTGAATCCTACCAAAGTAATGGCGCCCGTCTTCAATCTGTCGCCTCAGCACACTAGCGCCCGGAGTTGTGTCAGAGTGGAGAAATGTCAGCTGTCAGTTACGTTCCTTCCCATCGAAGCGCTCGTTTTTGACGTGCAGAACCCACGATATAATTTTATGTTATTATAATCAGCATTAAATTACTTATGATCCTTTTTATAAAACCTACTCACCTTTGAGAATGTTTTGATCCATTCTATTCTCGTTAATCATCGATAATCCCTACAAAGTAAACGAATTATTCGAGGTGTTATTTGAGAGCACTCCGAACATAAAAAGGCTGGAATTAGAGTTACGCTGAATCGGTCGCTGGTGCGGCGTCGTGAGTCGTAGCAATATAATGAGCGCAAGCACAGTATTTCTGCCGTTTATTTATACCTTTAGTGTTTGATTCTAACATTATTACGTTACGTTACGTTACGAGTGACCTACAATAACATTTTTAGGCACCTGATGGGCCTGAAATGATATTGTAGCGCGTCCGAGATGTACACGGAGTCGCGAGTGGACTCATGTAACGCAATACAGCGCAAACGAATAGCGTCGTTTATGTCCAGAATTGACACGTGTAAAAACGCGATTATTCAAAGTTTTTCTGACAGATTGCAACTGACTGCAACCTACAAACGTTGGGTGGCTAATGCCACCTAACTAGGTATAGTTATATTTTGGTTTTAAATTAACATAAGTTGTGACTTAATTTTAAATTAAGACTTAAGATTTAATGTTTTTTTCCATATGGATCATGTGTCCGACATAAAGAATTATTATTATTATTATAATAACTGTCATATATGGATGGGTGGGCATAAAAAAAATCGCCGGTTCCCCCGAAATTGTAGGATATTGAATAGGTCTTTCAAGTTGATAGATCTTTTCGTTGATGAACCTTCTTTTAAAATTATTGCGGGCAGCATGTGATAATAACTTTTTGAGATAAGCGAAAAAAACTGTTAAATAGTTGTACACAATTATTATACATCGATGGTTAAATACTTCAAACCTCCTACGCGTCTACGAAAATCTAACAAGCAACATGCTCTTGACAATTCATTTAAATTATTTGTTTTGAGATACTCTATATTTAAATAGGGAGGCATGTTTATTATTTATGTCTCTAAAATACAAATTTATTTATGAATTGAGCGTGCGAGACATTTTTAGGTAATTCTATTTGTCTAGCCCGTTTTTCAATGACATCGTTTAATGAATGAATGATTTACACATTAATACTTATTAAATTTTTTAGTGCCTTTATCAACTACACAAAATACATAGAAACTGAAACAAACTACATATAAACTACTTAGCCTTCTATATAAACGCAAAAAACATCAAAGTTATATTACTAGACATACATTATAAAATAATGCCTCTTTCAAACAGACGTAAGGCCTGCGATCTACGCTTTCTTCATAAACTCTTTAATGGTAATATCGAATGCACACACCTGCTGAATGAGTTACGAGTCAATGCACCATCCCGCCTTCCAAGAACAAAACTGGTACTTTAATTAACGTACCATACTGCAGAAGTAACGTAGGATTCTTCTCTGGTTTGCCTAGGCTCTGTAGGAACTACAACAGCCTTGGTAAAAATCAAAATTTAGACATAAGCAATTCTCTACCTAAATTTAAGAAATCCATTGATCTCATTAATAAATATAAGTATTTAGTAACTTATTTACCTATCTCATTATTTATAAGTAACATTCCTTTTTTTTTCAATATTTTGTTGGTTGGCTAATATTTGGCAAAATTAAATATAATAATTTTAATGTTTCCTAGTTTTAACTCGTTCATACATTGTTATATTTTCACATTGTATAGTTAAGACTCACAAGTAAATATTTCCACTTCCAATGTAAACCTTCTAATGTTGTATTTTATTTATTTATGATGTTTTATTTTAGTTTTTTCATAGATAATGTTATATGTTCTAACTAACATTCCGATTATATTATAGTTTACTTCTTTTTTATTTCCCTGTCTCATCACTATTTATGGCGAATGTTGTATATGCCTATAAAGGGTGATCATATCAGTTTCATGTACTGATATGATCACCATTTATATATTAAAATATAAGAATGTAAAATATGTTCACTGTTGGCGTATCTCAATAAATAAATAAATAAATTCATAAAAATATTCTGAAGTTTAGTCTAGTCGAACCTCCTATAAGCACGACGTGGTCTCCTGTAATTGGGGGTGCACCCAGCTTTGATGCCTATGTTTCATAATGTGAATGTAATGTGTAACTTCTATTGGGGATCCATATTGCATAAAATAAATGAAACAGTTAGATTACCCAGAGATCATTGAAGTTCTGAAGACAATCCAAGTTCAAGCCTACTACCAGTTGGCTGCGTACCCACCTTGGTCATAAAATTGCGATTCGTTTTATGACAAAATTATATCGTTTAATATGCGAACAGTACAAAAACAAACATTTATACTACAGCCAATAAAAGGCTTAAACCTATTACTTAATGGAGACCTTTAATAGTATCTGGATAATCCAACTGTTATTTTTATTTAGTAGGCTAAGTAGTTTAGGTAGTTGTAGTTTGTGTGTATTTTGCTTAGTTAATAAAGGCACTTGACAGTTATAAGAAAAATAAAACTTAATTATGTCTAGTATAAAATATAAGAATGCTTCTAATAAGGATTTGTCGAAGTAAATACAATGGTTACCAATGTTATTGGTTTTTGATGTCTCCGTTAATAGCTCTCCAGATTCTAGACATAAACGCCGTTGTTCCGAGTGAGCTGCGTTGTAACGAGAGTTCCAATGTCAGGTCTTTGTCCCGACAAAATCACACCAAACTTTGAAAAAGCGCAGGTTGTGAGAACTTAGAGCGGTCCCTTTGGCTATCCCAAGATTAACCCTAGCCGCGTATCGCAATCATTCACTGAAAGTGAATTTTCATATGTTCAACGACGAGTGGTGCGATTCGATCGTCTTGAGTGAAGAATCTATAGGGCTAATCTATCTTCGGCAGACGTAACAAGGACGTGACACAATTTTATACGATGATTTTTATAAGACGTCTCGTGTCGTAAAGCTGTCGACTCAAATATTACGTCCGTGAAGCAAAAAATACGAGTACAAATTGGCACTTACTTATTACAATTCGGGGGAAAACATATTGGAGGCGGTTCCGTAACAAATGTTGAGCGCGGCTTCCTCTTGAAGGATATTCGTGAATTTTTTACATAATCTTGACATTTTTTATTATCAAGTAATTTTTTTGTTTTCTTTTTTTTTAATATGTTTAATTTTTCCTGTAAATTATCATACCCAGATTGTTGTAGTTTTTGATGCTGCCGCGACGATGACTGTAGAAACAGCTTTAACATTAAGTCTTCCTGTTTTGCGACGTAATTTGTGTATATGTTCTCGTTCTTCTATTGGAAACAGAGAGGGGTCGGGTCACTATAGACCCGCATTTTTTCCAAGTCATTGGAATAGTAGAGAGGTAGGAGAGAATTAGATAAAATTACATAAGAATCTGCTTGAAATATTGTATTCAGAGTGTGCTTCATTATATACCGCTGACGCCTTATCGGTAGGGTACGTAAACAACTAGACAGGGCAGTTGAAACGTTGATAGCCGTAGTCGTGCTAATGATCTTATTCGTTCATCGGCTTAGGACCGCACGTTCATAAATTTTTCGTAATGTACAAAAGCCGTTAGTTATTACAAGTACAACGTGGCCTGACCGCAGCTGCAAAATTAGACGCGAAAGTAGATAAGCTCATCTACTTAAACATTAATCTAACAATTTGCGCGCGAGCTACGAGTAAGAAATGATGCCGCGGAAGTGTTAACACAATATGGATTAACCACTGTAGGAATTTAAAATTACGTGCTGTGAATTTATAAAGCAATTTTGTATGTTTTTTTTTAATAAACCTATTCTATCTAATCTTATCTTCCGAAGAGTACTTGTGTACGACTTCTTCTTCTTCGTTCTTTTTTTTAAATTGAATATTATATTTTGCAGTTACTTTTGTAAAAAAATAATCAGAGAGAGTAAAACAGAAATTAGAATTATCATGAGCCAGAAGATGTCCACTGCTAAACAAGGCCTCCCCCTTAGAAAATGGGATGCCCCACGCTTTCCTCATTTTCTTAAAATAGAGTTTAATTTTAGAGAATTCCTTACAATTGCGTTGTAACAAAGTTCTTAAAACGGGTGATTGGGGGACTCAGTGTCATTGTTTGTTTCTGTGGGCAACAAAGCGTCCGCTCTCCAAGTTTGCGGCAGCTAAGTTGTTTGCTGAGGCAATAACTGGGCTTTAATACCTTTTTGTACGAACGTCTTTGGAAGATCTGTTGGGACAGCTTTGTTTCATGTCTTTACTTAGGTATTTTTAGCTTAGAAGTGTAGGTGAATGAGTATTTTGGGGTATTGTCATATTTTCGAAGCTCATCTACGGCGTAGCAATATTACCCAACTACGCATACTGTGTTTTATTTGCAACGATTATTATAACATCCTTGTTTGTTTTTACAACAATGACTGTCTTGGTCTGTTAATTCAACCGAAAGGGCGAAATCTGTGACTGTCTGACGGCTACGCGGTATATGAAGGAGTTTTGGCGGGGACGTGATGAAGTGTTTTTTAATTTATTTAATACTTTATTGCACACGTATTAGGCACAACAGGAGGACTTAATGCACACTTAATGTTAAAGGATTTCCTATCAGTCATCCCCCGTCAAATCATGTCACGTCATTATATTATTTTCCAAAACTTGTTTTATTTTGTGTAAAAAACGGTGGATTTCGATTCAATCATTGTTCGTGAGCGTGTACTAGTATTGGTAAATAGTATAAACGTTTCGTGTAAAAAAAAATCTTTAGTAAAGTCTCTAACGCTTTACTGGGGGCATGACTTGGACTTGACAGTGACTTACATTGCTTGACTTAGACTATGATTAGGACTTCTTTTTATTGTGAAATACTGTGGTTCGCTTGAAATATTACATAACTTGACACTGGTACAATAAATAACGCGTGGTGCCAAAATTTAAGAAAAAAGAGGTATATGTACATGACATTCATGATTTTACTGATCAGCTTAGATAGTGGCCAATGACGAAAGAAAAAAAGAGTACCTGTTACAAGTCACGTTATTTGCGGCACTTCGAATACACAATACGGCGTCAACCCCACCACTTTTACTAATAATTTCCTAATAATTCGAAAACATTTGACAGTTTTCGACAGCTAACATACCGCAAGGCGGTCCCAAGTGACGTGAGCAAACAATACTTTGTGGCGGTTGATAGTGGCAGATTATCCGACTAGAACCCAGTTGGAACCCAGTCAATATCACAATATTCATCAGTAACCCAGTGACTATAAGAAGGAAGTCTACTGCTCAGATACTATACTAGACGTTCTTCATAAAGTCTATAAGCTCAACGTAATTGCCATCGAAACATTAAAACAATTTGGTGGTTGTACGGACCTTGTGTTTAACGACGGCTGTAAAGCTTATGACAATTACCTTCCTGAATAATTATCACCGTATCGATTAGAGGTAAGAGAATTTTGAAGTATTCAGGCAGAAAAAAAAAACTGTTGAAAGCTTACATTTATTTGTTGACCATAAATGCCCACATTATTCTTATTTTTGTCAATTCTTCTGCTCGTTTATTAGATTACCTTAAATTAAATTTAAGTAATAACAACTTCGCATTCGGGGTGCGAATTAAAAACAGTCAAAAGTTTTTTTTTGTGTATACAGGGTTATAAGGAAAGGGTATGGGGTTCATAGTACTCATGATTGTGAATCACAACGAAAATCTACACGAGAAGAATACCAATCTGTAAATCCTGCTTGAAATTAAATAGTGCTTCCGTATTTACTCAGCTAATGTCGAAACCGCTTTAAAAGTCGATGAAAATATGGGTAATATAGAAACATAGTATTGGTATTAGTCCGCAATTTAAGGTTTAGTTCAAATAAGATTTCAATATACGACTAATACGACGTTAAAAAATATGTTACAAAAATAATGTTTTCTACGCCATCTCTTGAGAACCTAGCGAGTTTTTTACAAATATAAAATTAATAATTTTACTGATATTAATAATGCAAAAATAACCATAACAAGTAGCGTTCGTTCCCCGTATACCATTACGATACGAATGAGTTAGCTTGGGTTTATATTTCAAGTCAAGCTGAAATTGTGACATTCTTACTTTCTAGCGACACCTACATCCTTTTCACTACTACAATCGGGTAACACATCTTTCTATGGACATTAGCACTCTTAGTAAAATGTTTCTATGCTATGGGACATACAAAAATCGAGAAAAAATATAGCTGTTTTATTCTCGGTTTCATGGTTGGTCCCATGGTAAAAGTTGTCCTGAGTACTATGAGCCCTTTTAGTCTTAGCATACCCTTTTCTTATAACCCTGCATAAAAGGGACATGACGCATTGGCCAAACATTCTTTGATTAAAAAAAAAAACTTTTAATCGTGTGTTAGTCACTTTTTTAACTCGGAGCATAGTTTTATTATATTTTTCCTTTTTTTTTTTTCTAGACAGTGTTTGCTACTAAGCAACCGATTCATTACTTTTCCTGCATAAGTAGGTACTTTAGTATGAGTATTCTACCGATTCCGTGCCTATTAAATTTAGTACCAATCTACGCAATAAGTTAAGCAGGGCTGTATAAATATGATTTTTTAAAGAAAATACAAATCTTTCAAGTCAATGTTATAACGATCCCGGAAAATATCAAAGGTCGAACGAAAAGTGATACCGCTTTGAAAAGATTTTTAAAAATACTATCATTATTTATAAATATTTCCAGGAATCTGATAAAAATATACAAAACCGAGTTGGTTGCGATAGCTTTTCAAATGCTACCGTTACAAGATCTAAAGAAGTTTCTCGCTAGATGGTAAGCGTCACGAATGCCTATAATAGACGCCATCGTCAAACTAGTGCGCGGCAATACACAGCGCTCGACACCAGGTGTTATATACAACAACATAATTATATGCATTATATACAAGTTTATAAATATTATACACAGAAATCTCACTGGAAACATTGCATTGATATTTGAATCACTAGAGCTACTCTGAATTTATTGAAGCAATGACAAGAATTAATGAATGAATGATGAAGGATAGACGTAATGCTTCTGATTATTTGTACGGTCTCAACCTTGACATGCGACCCACATACTAAGGTGCACCACACACCAATACTACAAAGATTAATGTTGTACACCTCACAATACATTTATCGCAGACCTAAATTTAAATTAATACTAGTGCGCTAATAGACGACACATCAGTTCTCCACAAAACGTGTGCCACGTACAGGAAACACCCCCTTGTTCAATTGAGTAGAAATTTTGCATGCCTGTCAAGTTCCGATGACAATACAATATTATAACAGCGAGTTGACCTGATGATGGACACGGAAGGTGGAAAACGGAACCCATCATTATCTAACAGTAGATAGATGGAGTTTGGACTCATTTTGATCAGCGTACGGTACCAATAACGGATTTTATAAAAGCTTGTCCGGTTTTTTTTTCTACATTAACTTATTTCTCTTAACCTCTTAACAGTAAGCACGTCTGTTGCTCATAAATGTATCTTAAGGGTCACAAAGCGTCTAACGATGGTTAGAAACATAGCCTTTATTGACATCAGCTGGCTATCAGTCTCAAGTAAGGCTGACAAAATACGCAGTTAGGGTACGTCTTGTCGAAGGATTTTAAACTTGCGCTTGTAAGGTCGGAGAAGTGGTCTAAGCACCATACTTGACTTGGTGTTTTCTGCTACCATTTTTTTTAAATGGACAAACAAAATATATACAAACTAAAACGATAAATAAAGGTAGTGAAGATTTGGTGAAGGTAGGGCTTGAAGATTTGGATTACAAATACTAGTAGTTCTGCGAACAGCGAGCACAAACTTTTTTTCACAATCGCAATTCTACAATTTCATAGAGTTTTTAGTCGTCGGCGATTTTTCATATTTCCCTCAAGAAGAGGGGACGTTTGCTGCGGCGCCCGATAACGGCCGATTATGATAAACTTTCGGTACTCAATTCTTAAGAAGAATATCGAATATGAGCAAAATCGGACAAGAGGTCGTCAAGATATAATATATCACAGCTAATCCCCCCCCCCTTTTTTGGGGGAAATATCCGACCAATCAAAAATCGTATACAAAGAAATTCAAAAAAATCGTATAACCTGTATACCAAGTTTCAAGCCAAGATTAGTTGTAAAATATAACCTGTACGCGAGTACCAACATACGGACAGGTGAAAGCAAATTTTGCCAGTTAATACTGCGACCTTTCGTTCGCTTCGCTCATTCGGACAATAATCCCAATCTTCAAGCCCGCTATATACCAGCTGGCAGCGTACCGTACGTAGTAATTATTCATTATTAATTTACCTTCCAATATTGTGCATAATCAACTGAAAACAAACTTTATTATGTGTCTCCACACAAATTACTCAAATTATATCCGCATTTCTGACAGAAGCTATTCAAATAAGATGTGTAACTCAAAGTTAAAGTAAGTTTGTGTAATGAGTTCTTTTTATGCATCGTTTATGTCTTTTACAAAAGACCCTTGTCTGCCGTTTGTTCCTTTGTCAGTATAATCTAGGATTCTTTAGGCCTAGCCTGGAAACGGGATTCCGTAATAAATGTATTTAGGGCGTAACAATAGTAAAATATGGGCTTACCCGGCTGCCCAAGAAAGAGGGTAATGTTATTGGGATGTATGTTTGATGTTCATATGTTACCTCCTTTACGCAGAACGGCTTGAACGATTTTGGCGAGTGAGGTGTCGTCGTATTCCTATTCATGCTTGGAGTGACATAGACTGCATTTTGCTTCCGGATAATTTTTTAACCTATTAGATCCCACTGCTGGGCAAAGGTCTCCCCCAAATTCTTTCATTTTTCACGCTTCATCGCTAGCTGTGACCAGTGACGATGAAACGTTTTGACAACGACCCGTTTTTATTTTTATTTTAACAATAAAACTTGTTCATAAAAATGGAGGAAACTTTGATAAAATATATATTTCATCTTATCAGTATATTAGAATCATTCACTAATAAGTGGTAAAAGAAAAGGAAACAAAAAAATACTGATTACTTAAAAAAAAACACAGTTATAATAAACGTAAAAGTATTTATTTTTTTGGACATGGTGTTTGTATTGGAATAATTGTCTCACCTTTGTAATAATTGAATGGGCCCTTGGATAAATGCGAAAGTTTGTTTATATATGTGTTAGTATGTAAGTGTATATGTAAATGTGTGTTTTCCGTTCAACTCTGTTACGGTTACACGCATTTGGATGAAATTCGGTATGGAGATAGTTTATAACCCGGATTAACACATATACTGCTTTTTATCCCGGAAAAATATTATATTTCTTTAAAATACCGAGTGATACCGGGAGGCGCTGCTAGTAGAATATAATATTATATAAGGTTTTTAACTCAATGTTGGGAACCGTTTAAAAATAGCGACAAAAACAGGACACAGCTAACTCATAAGAAGCTATACTGAAAAAAAAAACTTGATTATATGACATATTCTTGAAAAATATTAAATTATTAAATTATATAATAATTCTTGAAATAAAAGACAACATTGAAAAAACATCGATTTACACTTATTTTTTTGTTAGATCTCCGAACTTCTGTCTATTCAAATAGTAAGGTAATATATCTAGATGGCGATTTGTGTGAAAACGGTCCATCAGTATTATTATTAATTTCTATGATAGGATAGAAACGAATTTAGATTTAATTATGTTTACTTGTAATTAGCATTTAGCATATTTTTTGTTTAGGGCACGCTAAAGCCATCTCTTTTCATCTGCACACGAAAGTGTGTAGCATTTAAATTATAATTTAGTACCTATTCTAAGTATAGGAGCTATAGAAATTATGTTATGAGTTTAACTAAATTTTAGTGAATTTTCATTAATTAATTCATGTATAACCCATTAACTGATAATAAGAAACAAATATGTTGTTACTTATATGTTAAACTCGTTTGGTATTTTTCGAGAAGAAAAAATAAATAATATAGAATTATTATTTAATGAAAATTCACTAAAATTTAGTTAAACTCATAACATAATTTCTATAGCTCCTGTACTTAGAATAGGTACTAAATTATAATTTAAGCTGTAACTAATAAATTGTCTAACTGTTATAAAATAAAATCAAACGTTTGGATTCATGAAGATCTAAGAATTGATATTAAAACGATTCTCTTCTTTTAATCTTAATTTTGCTCTACGTCTTTTTTTTCCTCTTGCATTTTGGCTCCACTCATTGTGTATTTAGCCAATTTCAAGTTTAGTAATATTACAAGTGTAGTAAAATAATGCACTATTAGAACAAGTTTCAGTCACAGTCTAATTCAAGAAAAGTAAGTCACGGTCAATTCCAAGTCATACCCCAACAAAGTGGAGGAGACTTTACCTACACGAGCTTTCTATGGAATTTGGGAAATACGAAACATCAAGTTTCACGACATTAAACTATACACCAACACTTATGCACTTTCATAACGAATTAATAAAATATAGTTTTTATACATTAACATGGAAATAGCACAAGTTTTGGTAAATAATACAATGACGCGACATGACATCTTCACGTTCCCGCCAAAACTCCCTTAATAACTTATTCTCGTACAAAAAGTGATTTGTCACACTTATTACAGTATTTACGAAACTAACATGCCCCTCGAGTAACTTAGTCGTAACATAACGTCAAAGCGAGTTGGCAAATTAATTTTGTTTACTGTTTTATCACAAGCTTGGGATTTTAAACCTTATCTCAACTACGCGTGACGGAACGGCTCACCACATTAACCCCAGGTAAGAGTAAGTTGACACTTTATTATCATGATCGTAAGTGGGAAAGTGGCCGGGAAATTATTATTATTATGTTTGTGGAGAATATTTTGATTTTGCGTTGAGTTCATCAGCCTTTAAACATCCCACTATTAGGATACGGGCCGACCCTCGAATGGTGATTAGACCATATGCACCAAGCTGGCCCAATGCGGGTTGGCGGATTCACATACGCCATCGAATTTATTCTCCGGAAATATGCAGGTCTCCTCACGAAGTTTTCCTTCACTGAAAAGTCAATGGTTTATAAGTACGTAAGTTTCTAAGAACTCTTTGGTACGGGCCCGCTCGGGTTCGCACCCTCGACGCCACGCTCACGAGCGCGCTCTCACTGAGCAGCACGACTTTGAACTTTGGCTTTTGAAATATTACTCGGATTTATTATTTGTCCAAGAATATGTCAACTGTTTCGCTGAAGGCAAAGGTCTTCAATCAATGTGTGTTGCCAGTGACGACATATGGAACTGACACGTGGTCCTTGACCACTGGCCTTTTGGAAAAACTCAGAGTCGCACAGCGGGCAATGGAACGAGCTATGCTCGGAGTTTCTTTGCGCGATAAAATCCGGAACGAGGAAATTCGTCGAAGAACCAAAGTAGCCGACATAGCTTTCAGAGTTTGCAAGCTGAAGTGGCAATGGGTAGGCCACATCACTCGAGGAACCGATAACCGGTGGGGAAGAAAGGTTCTTGAGTGGCGACCACGAACCGAAAGACGCAGCGTAGGTAGGCCTCCCACTAGGTGGACCGACGACATTGTGAAAGTCGCGGGGAACCGGTGGATGCAAGTGGCCTGTTGTCAGTCGGTGTGGCGCTCTAAGGGGGAGGCGTATGTTTAGCAGTGGGCGTCTTATGGCTGATGATGATGATGATGTTAACTGTCATCCAGTTGTGGCTAGTAGCATCCATCACGAAACGTCTCTATGCACACAGGGCAACACTAATGCAGCTAAATGCTCACTCAATCAAGTGTTGACGGTCAATGTTTAACTTCCGTGATCGATTGATTTGTGCTGTAACGTCCACCAAGTGGATACTGTTTGGGAGATAAATGGAGGCTATGAACGACTTTGGAAGATTGTTTCTGTTTGGGTATGAAACGATATCCTTACTTTGGAGCATAGATAAATTATTGACCGACCGAAGCGAACGTCTGAGAGTTTACTGGGACAAATCGGCATTTGTGTCTATGTTTGTATGTTTGTGTATATATTTGTCCGATGATAACTTGCGAACCGTTGATCCGATCTTCATGAAATTTTGTAGGCAAGTAGTTTCAATACAATTTTTAAGTTCGAATATGAGCTGAATCGGTCCAGGGGTTGTGAGGATATAGAGATCGCGAGGTCTCAGTTCGGCGCGAACTACTAGTGTAAAGAGTGTCAATGGCTATAGAATGATGCATAATGATGTCGTTAGTGCTTTAAACTACGACATGATCATCACAATTTCTGCTTGACTTGAAATAGAAACCCAAGAAAACTCGTTCTTAATAGTGCGGATAAACCCCTACTTGTTATGAATATTTTTGCATTACAAATATCAGTGAAACAAACTTAATTAATTAAAAATTAATACAAAAACTAATCTGCATTCCCTTTGGTGGAAAAGTGGCTAGAATGATCTCAGTATTGCCACGCTGGCAATGCCAAGTTTCTGCCCAAAATAGGCGCCAGCATTCTGATCATTTGTTGCCTCTATATCAAGCGTTTCTCAAGGTCTTTGTATCAGTGTACAAGTCGTGGGCGGCCGGCCTCCACTGCCCTATAAATTGTTTTATAGAATAACATAAGTAGACGCAGCACAGATAATTTGTGCTTCTTATTAGATAGACTTTATGCTTAAGGGGGACGTTCTGTGGCCGACTGTATTGCTGTCGCTCTGGTCCTCGCGCGTGTGGGGTACTCAATACTCAATTGGCATTTTGGCGTTTTACGATATCTTCAATTGGGTTCGATTAGACGAACATGGACATATTCTAAGATGAAGTTATATTCTATTATTGACCGAGCGAAGCGAAGGTCACAGAGTTTACTGGGACAAATCAGCATTTGTATGTATGTTTGTGTGTATATTTGTCTGATGATAACTTGCGAACCGTTGATCCGATCTTCGTGAAATTTTGTAGGCAAGTAGTTCATTTCAATATATTTAAGTTCGAATATGAGGTAAATCGGTCCAGGGGTTGTGAAGATATAGGGATCGCGAGGTCTCAGTTCGGCGCGAACTACTATATAGTATTACACTAGTTTTACAATAGGACCAAGCTTGAAATCGCCAAAAACAAAATGTTCCGTACTTTTCGTTGTGGGTGATAGAAATTAGTGTTATTTTTACATTACGCGCCATAGCGCCACCGGTCGCGCTGCCACTAATTTACCATACCAGTCGGTTGACACCACTAAATTGTTTAGCAATCTAGCCGACATCAGGTGAGATACCTATCCTCCATACCCCTGGATACATTTTGTTGGTTGCGCGACTGCTTGCGCCACCACTGGTATCCTACTGAGGTATAGACCTAAAGTATGTCTGTCTTATAAAATACCTAGTAAGTATACCTACTTGCCCGGTTTTTTATTATGAGGATATTTAAAGATGACATTATTACCAAATAAGATATTAAACATTATCTTTTTCCATTTCATTATTGGGTAACATGAAAATATAGCATTCATATTTTACTGAATGGTTGACATCCCTTCTGAGCAAAGCCATTTGCTTCGACATTCATCAAATCAAGGACATAACTTTTCCTCGATATTGCGATTTCCCACTATTTATTTGTAAGGATGAGTGAGTTTCAGTTTAACAATGTTTTTATGTAAGTGTGTATGTGTGTAGTCTCAAGTTTAGACCAGTGGGCTTATCCCGTAACTCTGAAAGCGATAGCGAGAGTTGCGCGAGCGGGACCGCGCGTAGTGCGACTAAGTTGGTACGAGCGAGATGGCATGCTCTCGCAATCAGAATCACGAACGTTTCAAAGTTAGAGGATAGAAGTTAGAAGTCTGCAGTTTCACTTGTTCAATTGATTTTACCAGAGCCACCAGTGTTACATGATAAGGCCTCTAAGTAAACGGCCTCTAAGGCCTGTAAGTAAACGGTGAGTTTTCTGCGATCCCCAAGCCAACTGCCAATCGTGAGGATTATGGCTACCTCTCTTCTCCTACCCCTAAAGGGGAGGTCTTCATTCAGTATTGGATGAAGATGATGAAATGGATTCGCAAAGTAAGTAACATTATCGTGTTTTACACCAGGAAACGTCATACACACACCAACAGACACATGCATTTATACCATTCTACTACTTGCTACAGGGACCCTATTCCTGTGCGCTCGAGATTATCTCGGTGACTGTCTCTCTAATTTAAAATTTAATGGGAGTGAGTGAAAGAGAGATAAAAATGTCATTTCTCCGAATAGGGGCCCTGTACTTTTATCTTATACTTAAAATTTCATGTACATTTCCAACATTAAAAAGCAATTGCGCTTATGGTGTCCACCCTTAAAATTAATGTATGTTTAGAATTCGAAATTTGAATTTGATGTTGTTTGTTTTTGATTTATTTGTTTGTCTTTATAATATCTGAGTTTACTCCCATCGGAATATCCATCACACTGCCGCGACAAATCTCTGACAGTAATATTATTTTAAACGGCAAAATTGTGAGGAAACAATCCCAGAGTTTTAACGGCAAACGAAAGGGGAAACTTCGCAAATACATTATTATGAAATATGACGCAAACTTGATCCTCACAGGGTCGACGGTCCAAATATTTGCATGTTTGTTTGTCCCCGTTTAACAAATTTCAGAAGTTGAGTGGTTAATAGCAAAAAGTGAATTGCACTTATCGTCCGAATCAGGGACCTTATTCCTGTGCGCTCGAGATTATCTCGGTGACTGTCCCACTAATTTAAAATTTAATGGGAGTGAGTGAGAGAGAGATAAAAATGTCATTTCTCCGAATAGGGGCCCAGGGCCCTTCCTTGAGACTAGCTTGCGCTCAGCTTCGCTCGCGTGGAAGTTTCTTTACAAAATATTTTAAAACGAATCTCTATACCAGGGACCCTATTCGGAGAAATGACATTTTATCTCGGTCACTCTCACTCCCATTAAATTCTAAATTAGAGAGACAGTGACCGAGATAAAATGTCATTTCTCCGAATAGGGTCCCTGTTTTGAACTTAGAATATTGCCAGTGAGGAGAAAATGAATAGGCGGTTACTTGTAAAAAAAAAAAACTCAACAAAAGTAATAAATAAGTGCGTATCTTTTCTAGAACATTATTTACAGGAAAAAAAATATTATCGTGTCAATTGAACCGGCCATTTATGAGGTTGACTTTATTTTATTTCCTAATATACTTCGGGATCGATTTCGCCGCTTTAGAGCTGGAATTCCGGAAAATCCGTCCTTATCCTTATCGTAACCTAGACCATTTGAAGAGAATTTGATCCAAATTTCATGTCTCTGTCATGAGCGTCAATGGTATATGCGTTGATACTTTAAAAAGGCTTGTTCCTTTATACATATTATGGAATTAAAATCACCAAGTGCGAATTAAAAAAAAGTATATGATGTATCTGTTTATTATAAAATTACAGCTCTTAGACGAAGCATCATACTGGACAGACCCATGAGACGTTGCCGCTCCGACGTTCACATTGTCATGTTTCTCTTTTTATTTCACGGGTCGTCGCATAGAGTAAGCGAGAGAGCTATTGTAAGATTGGCAACCTCGCACTCCGTGTCCATTTTGACCGACTAGTCGGTCACAACATTGCGACCCGTCTTACTAAAAAAGCAAATTGGATCAAAATATCGCTGTGAATACTTGATATTGTTATACATAGTGGCATTATGGCGTGTTGTGGTGTGTATTGTGCATCGAGAACAACGAAAGGGGGAGCAAAAGATCCAGAATTATCATTTCACACGTAAGTCTTTTGTAGCGTTTTTTACCTAAAATAACCAGAACCAAAGCTAAATATTCGTTTCACTTAAAGAATATACATGTTTGAAGTCATACAACTATCACGCAGTGTTATTTAGTAATGAATTTAAGCGTTAATTTAATATAAATAAATGCATTGTTTTACGTGTTCCTGCTAGTGAAGTACCACTGCACGTTTCAAACATTGTCGATATTTGGTCGATATTTATCTAATAATACTCTTGTAATATCCTACATATACTAAATTAAGTGAAACATGAACCGTTAATTCCTATCCGCGTTTAATCGGCTTGATACGTATTCTATCGATAATTAATTTTAATCATTTTGAAGCTTTCGCGGCTTGAAATGTATGATATTTTGTACCAATATTGTGTCATGGTTAACCAATTAATTAATATAAAATATTTTGTTATAGGTTTCCAAAATATCCGGAAATCAGAAATCAGTGGATAAAGGCTGTGAGGCGCGAAAACTGGGAGCCACCAAAATATTCTCGACTTTGTTGAAAATATTTTGAAAAATCTAGTTTTATGACTGGGCTGTCAATTAAAAAACTAGGAAGAAGAAAAGAAACTAGGAGACGGTGTAGATACTTATTAACTTTCATAGTTACTATATACACTATATATATTCGTACTATTTACATGGCAATTACGAGTTTCGATGTTCAATAAAGTACATATTTTTGCAAACATTGTGTTCTTAATTTATAAATTCTTAGTTTTGTACACCTGTGTACATTTTTATCGATAGATTCTGCACTAGTTTTTACTTCCCTACTCACTAAACGCGCCAACAGAAAGTGGACACGCTGCCAGAGCAATGGCTCTATCCAGTATGATGCTAAATCCCTGTTACAGCTGCTCTAAAGAAACTTTCATTTTGTTCATTTTTAATTTGACGGAGGAGATCGATAAAGAACGAGTGCGGTCGTTGGTACTGCGAATAACAGACTGGGAATAATGTCATTGCGACGACGTTACCGCGAAAACCAAAGATCACGAAAGAACAGAACTGCTATGCTGTGGCATTGCGAAACATTAGAACCCCGAAATAACGAACATCGACGCATTTTCCTAACGATCTAATTAAAAGATATCAAAGAGAAAGACTTATTGCGTTGAGATTATTTCTGACACTATTTTTTTGGACGTTTTTCACACACAGCGCCATCTAGTCTCAAACTATGGGAAACAGATAACTGATATACATATTTTTTTGTAAATACATACATAGAATACATAGAAACACCCAGAGAAAGAACAAATGTTTGTCCTGGGTGGGAATCGAACCCACAACCTACAGCTCAGAGGGCGTAAATCCACCCACTGAGCCACAAAGCTAGTCAAAATAATGATGGTATACAGATATAACGATAAGTTTCTGAAAATTAATGTCAGTCTAACTACAAGAAGTTCTTTTGTGAGTGAGTTATAGGTAGGTACTTAATCAAAATATCGCGACTGTACGGGACTCGAGGATACCATATCATGGCGAATATTTGATCAGCCTACTTAACTAAGGGCAATGTTTCCAGCGTAATTACTTTGCATAAAGAGATTTAACATCTAATATCTCACGGTGACGAGCGCAGCGTCTCGTCACCAGATCTTAAAAAAAAACTAATACCGACAGTTTTCTAATATTCGCCGGGTTTTTTATTCGTAATCGTGTTTCGAGAGCTCACTTGAGAGCCACATCCTCTTTGATCTTTGATCATCCTATCACTTCATTAAGTTGGGTGTGGTCAAACACCTAATCTATGTCAACCATAAAAAAACATACATTTATATTAGCTTACCTTAATTTAGTTTTATCTTTATACGCATGGGCGTAGGGTATAAAGAAAACAACCAGTGGCGGATTTCCCAGCAGAGTAGACCTAGGGTGGCAAATTGAATGGGCGGCAAATTTAGGGACCAACTTTTATTAGAAATTATGTTTGTGATAAATATAAAAAAATCGGTCCCTAAATTATTTGCCGCTTTTAAAATCTGCCGTCCTAGGCGCAAAACTATTTCTGAACGAACATCAACTATTTTTTATAAAATTTCAATTAAATTACAGAATTACAAAAAGAGAAAGATGGCAAAAATTTAACAGCCCATATGTGAAAATGGAATGCCCTTGGAAAATGTGTAAATCCACTACCGAAAACAACTGATGCCAAACTTTAACAGCCTGTACTTGGTAAATGTGTAAATCCGCCACCGAAAACAACTGAAGCCAAACTTTGACAGCCTGTACTTGGAAAATGTGTAAATCCGCCACCGAAAACAACTGAAGCTAAAACTTTACACCCTATACTTGGAAAATGTGTAAATCTGCTACCGAAAACAATTGAAGCCAACATTGATCAGCCTATACTTGGAAAATATGTAAATCCGCCACCGAAAACAACGGAAGCCAAACTTTAACAGCCTATACTTGGAAAACGTGTAAATCCGCCACCGACAACAACTGAAGCTAAAATTTTACAGCCCATACTTGAAAAAGTGTAAATCCGACACCGAAAACAACTGAAGCCAAACTTTAACAGCCTATACTTGGAAAATGTGTAAATCTGCTACCGAAAACAATTGAGGCCAAAATTGATCAGCCTATACTTGGAAAATGTGTAAATCCGCCACCGAAAACAACTGAAGCCAAACTTTAACAGCCTATACTTTGAAAAAACAACTGAAGCAAAAATTTTACAGCCTATACTTGGAAAATGTGTAAATCCGCCACCGAAAACAACTGAAACAAAAATTTGTTCGTCCGCAAGCGGAGCCCGTGATTGAAGCACAAATTACGACGATCCTAACAATAATAACTGTAATAAGAACAACATTTCACATTTTCTGAGTACAAACAGAGATCCTCAAATAACATTATCTTCGTTTGCCGGGAATTGATGGTGTTTGTTTTCTTTTTTTAAATTACTTAATTCTGTTTCTCGTTAAAATTAATTTGCGATGATGGCGGTGGGAAAAAGATAACCGATTTTATCTAATTAAGTATATTAGAGGCTTTGAAAATGACTAACAATGTGTTTAAAAATGAGTGTAGTGTGTGTCAAATAAGTATTTAATAAATAAAAAATATATCTAGTTACACGTGCTATCAAACAACTTGAAATTTACAATACATGGTTATTCAGGTATTTTGGATTTGCACGGGTACTAAGCTTCACAGAATCACCCGCTGGGTCAATCTGAAGATTCCCTGAAAATTTCATCAAAATCGGGCCAACCATTTTGGGGTATAAGGAAATTACATACATACTTACGTACTTACATACATACATAAATACATACATACCTACATACATACATAGCCTTTTATATATTAATATATAAGACTATACTTTAAAAAAACCTTGGTTTCAGTAAAAGTGCTTTATTTTATTGCATTAGGTATTCCAATTTGTAATGATTACATCATAATTATCATCAGCAGAAGACGTCCATTGTTGTTCAAAGGCATCTTCCTTTGAAAAGGGAAGTGGAGGATGCCATAATTCCCAAGCTGGGCAAGTAGCTTGCGGATCGCAAAATTCTTAACCCCTCACTTACTAAGGTGATGCTGTGGCCCGACCTGCGGTTCTTCTGGGTGCAGTTTTAGGACTTACCTGGGTCCTGTCCTTTGCGACATTCTTATTAGTAAAAAATATAATTTTTGTTTCAAAAAGCAGGCCACATTTCTAACACTCAGTAATTGCTATGAAAAATAGGAATGTGTACACTCTATCTTCAAATCGCGATAGTTACGACTATTGAATTTTTATTTTGCTTTCACATGAGTCGAATATAAAACTGTAGCAAAAACTTTTCTGAGGATATTTCCGATACGCCTTTGGTTCTGATCAGGCGTTCTATATCTTATTTTCCGTTCTTTCAAAAGAAACTCGTTTATAACGATGCATTCGCTTACAGATATTGCAATTACATTTTAATGAATACTGAATAGTCCATTAGTAAAAATATGGACTCAGATGTATTAGTACTTTTTAAAAATAATAAATAGGCTTCGAGGGAAACTATGAAGGTCTAGAATAGTAATAATATGGAGCTCGCTTACCTAGAAGGTAACTATTTCCTCTAGATTTGAAGACTCCTATAATATTATTTGACTTTTTGGGAAACTTATACCCGTCTGCAGTTTGACTTTGAACTTTGATGGCTCCTAAGTTTATACTTAGCTCTCTCTTAGCTCTCTCCTAGCCGTGGAAAATGCATTGCACCAAACTTAAGAGGTTGCATATGCGTAAAACATGTCCTAACTTTAAGACACCGATTTTGCATGTCACTTGTTAACCTCACTCAACCTCACTTGTTAGTCTCAGTTTCAAACAAAACCATAGGTACCATAGAAATTCATCATTATTTCATTATTTCATTCAAACGTCAGTTGTAGGATAAGGAGTCTCTTAACTTTTAATTAATCCAGTTAAATAGGACTTAAAATTACATAGTAATAATAAACAAAATAAACTAATCTAAAAGAACGCTATCAGTGGGAATTGTTCCCAAAATGCTGGCCCCATTACCACGTTGTATTGCAATACTCAGCCTTTGGGCAAAATAGAGGCCAGCATTTTGGTCACGTGTTGCTTCGACCAGACGAGAAGAGAGATCTTAAACTAGTTGGTGCACAGGAAGTTGACGCCTAAGTCCGACTTAGTTTAGGTGATGCTTTGGTAAGTTTTATCCTTGTTGACTTTAGTGCAGACGAGCAACAGACAGTAAACGGTAAGTTGAAGTCAAATCGGAGCCCTTTCTTTTTTTTAAGTTGAACCAGTATTTCTTTATCAAGTATGATAACACTATGACATGATTATGGTCTCAGCATTTTCCTTTTCTAATAAACAACTATATTTTGATTTTTGTTAAAGTTAGTAAGTTGGTGTTGTTTCTCTGTATTAACTTTTAAACATCCCACTGCTGGGATATTGGCCTACCCTCGAAGGGTGATTGTGCCAACGGGAACAAACACACTTACATACTTACCTACTTACATACTTACAAACTTTCGCATTTATAATATTAGTGTGATAAAATATAAGAAAAGTTTCAGGCAGAAAATCTCTTTATTATCACCTAAGTAAACTAGGTACGTAAGTAACAAAGTTCCTTCACTGATATCTGCTGGGCTCAAGTTTCTAATTTCTCAGGGGCAAAGGAACGAACAGGTTAAGCTTTCAACTACAGATTATAAGTGTTACAACTTCTTGTTGAAACAGATTTTGAAGTTTCTTGTTGTAAGTGAAACGAAATATTCTGTTGATCTAGAACTTTTGTATGTTCCGATGAATTTCATTTACGAAAACCATATGTAAATTAGTAACACAATTAATTTCTTTTTCTGCTTCGCGTTTGTCGGTATCTCCATCAGCGTTATTTATATGGTTAGCTTTCATGACGGCTTTTGCGGCACTAAGCCATCGTATCTTCCATAATTATGCTAAACTAGCTGCACCCCGCGGCTTCACCCGCTTTTCTACAGAAACTGAATATTTTTCCGGGATGAAAAGTTAATCCAGGGTATAAGCTATCTCCATACCAAATTTTATTCAAATACGTTCAGCCTTTGCAGAGTGAAATGGGAACAAACACACTTACATATACGTACATACTTATATATAAACTTTCTGATTTATAATATTAGTGTGATCATTTTTTTTTCAAGTTATGATTATTAAATAAAATAAAATAAATAATATTAAATAAAATTATTATTATGATTAAATATTGAGATTATCGGCTTTATTCGGGGGTCTGCTAACCGACTTTCAATATGGCTTTCAAGACAGGTTTTGCGGCTATATGGCCCTGAAGTCTAGCTTTTTGCACATGCACATGGTTTTTTTGCATATGGTCTCAGCACTGATTGCCACCGTGCTCTACCGGTCTACAAAGAATATCACTCGTAACTACAAGCAACTATCCTGCAGCTTGTCATTGATTCTGTTGTTTAATATCAACCGGAAACAACTCATATACTAATGACGGACTGAGGTAACAAACATAAAAAACAAAAAACAATAAATAAAACAGTCGACTTGATAACCTCCACCTTTTTGTTTGGAAGTCATTTAAAAAGAACAAGCCCTTTTCTAGGCATCAACGCACAGTAGATATGATTATAGTAGTTTATACATTATGATAGAGACCTGAAATTTGAACCCAATATTTCTCAAATGATTTAGGTAATCAATAAAAACGGATTTTGCGAAATTCCATTTCTAAATGGGTAAAATGGACCCCCAAAGTTATTGAAATAAAATAGCATGTCTCAGGATTTTTGAAAATCAATCCCTAAATAGATGAAATGGGACTTTTCATTTACTGTATAGCCTATATATGCGAATGATACCGTGCGGGCACGCTAGTCTTGTAATAAAAGCAATATACAGGTAGTAATAGTACCTACCAGTAAATTAGCAATGCTTATGAACCCCTTTGGCAACGTCAGTACTGTCCATACGCAGGCATTTTCATCCGAAGAAAGTAACATCAAAGATAAGGGAGTTTGACTGTTTTTCTTGCAGCTGAGTCGGCTATTGCTAAATCGTTGACCTTTTAGTTAACATCGCACGGGGAAAATGCTAATTTTATTTCGGCTACCTAAATTCTGATTGCTTTCGGCTTAATGGAACTCATTTACAAAGCCACCGTCCGCATATACAGACCTACTAATGAAAAAACTTTGTAATTAGGTAGCCGCTGAACGTTCTCAATTTCGCTCGGATCGGATGCGATTCTACTTTAAATTATCAGATCCAATCAGACTTTTGCATTAAAATACAAGAGGTACACTTTTTTTAACTTGAAATTACTTACTAATTGTCTTTTTAAGTAGACGGACTTCTTTTAAATGAAAATGTTTGTCAAAGGCTTGATTGTAGAGGAAATCTGTATCAAAGATAAAAAATAATTTAACCATTGACATAATTGATCGAGCGAAGCAAAACTGCGTTTGTATGTATGTTTTATCCAACGATAACTTTAATATTGTATATCCGATCTTCACAAAATGTTGTAGGCAAGTAGTTCATTCCAGTATATTTTTGTTTGAATACGAGAAAAATCGCAAAAAAGCGGTCACAAAGTCTTAGTTCGGCGCTCGAGCTAGTTGGTTGTTTAGGTATATATCTAATTACTTTTAATCGGTAGTCAAATAAAAATAAAGTTTAATACTTTAAAAATATAGTAAGACAAAGTAAGCTCATAAAAATAGGATCTTAAAGTTACTATGTATTTTAATTGGCAATTAAGTATTAACTTGGTTTTAGGCGGGAATGTGAAGAAATCATGTCGCGACATTGTATTATTTTCCAAAACTTGTGTCAATTCGAGTGTTAATATCTAAAAATTGTGGATTTTTATTCATTGAAGTGTTCGTGAACGTGCACGAGTATTGGTGATTAGTAGTATTAGTAGTAGTAGCAGTAATAGTAGTAGTAGTAGTGGTGGTATTGGTGGTAGTTGGTGTGTTGGTGTTGGTGATGTGAAACGTGACTCTTCTTGTAGTTTTCAAAACTCCACAGAAACCTCTAGTAAAGTTCCACTACTTTACTGGGACATGACGTGGACTTGACCGTGACTTACTTTGCTTGACTTAGACTATGACTGAGACTTGTTTTAAATCTGAAACATTTGACTTCACTTGAAATTACAATACTTGACACTGGCTAAATACACAACGCGTGGAGCCAAAACATAAGAGAGAGAAAAAAAGTATTAACTCTTATCACGGTAAGAGACCTCAACGTTTAACGTAGGAGTTTTGGCGGGAACGTGAAGAAGTCATGTCGCGTCATTATATTATTATCCAAAACTTGTGTTATTTCGAGTGTCAATGTGTAAAAATTGTGGATTTTTATTCATTAAGTGTTCGTGACCGTAATGTCGTGAAACGTGACTTTTAGTGTTATTTTCAAAACTCCATAGAAACCTTTAGTAAAGTCTCCACTACTTTACTGTGGTGTGACTTAGACTTGACCGAGACTTACTTTACTTAACTTAGACTATGACTGAGACTGGTTTTAATTGTGAAATACTTTACTTTCAAATATTACAAAACTTGACACTGGCTAAATACACAACGTGTGATGCCAAAATTTAAGAGAGAAAACGTTTAACGTAAAATACATTTTCTCAGTTTTAACTTGAGCATGATTCAGAAGAGTCTTCGAAAGGAAATCAAGCGGAGTGGTAGTCGACTAATCAAATTTGCAAGCGAACGTTGTGAATTAACTTATGAGTGGCGCCAGAAAGGACGGGCGGGTCAAGGAATATTCTCAATGGTCTCATTGACCCTCTGGCTTGCAGACCATTTTTGGAATTGGCATCTGTTTTGGCGAGTTTGGTAAATGAATGTAATTAAAAAAGACCAATATTGAGTTTTGGCGGGAACGTGAAGAATTCATGTCGCGTCATTTTATTATTTTCCAAAACTTGTGTTATTTCGAGAATGTGTAAAAACGGTGAATTTTTACCTGTTAAGTGTTCGTGTACATGCACGAGTGTTGGTGAATGGTATAATGTCGTGAATCGTGAATTTTCGTGTTGTTTCTAAAACTCCATAGAAGGCTTTAGTAAAGTTTTCACCACTTTACTGGGGCATGACTTAGACTTGACCGTGACTATGACTTGTTTGATATCTAAAAAAAAATGAGAATATATATGTATACTTGACACTAGCAAATGCATAAGACGTGCGACGCCAAAATCCTCTTAGAGGAAAAAAAAAAGATCAATATTCTATCTTATCACATTAGCCATTTACATACTTGGGACCAACAATGGGACAAATACAGTTGATCTATACAAGAATGCCATTCAGCCCCCGACAAAATATATGGAACATCTTATTTTTAAACCGACTTCCAAAACAGTGGAGGTTCTCAATTCAAGTTTTATTATATTTTTAGCCTCATAACTCCGTCATTTATAAACAGATGGAAACTCTTTTTTCATTTGATACTTCCAGATTGGTCTCATTTTTAACAAAATCCATTTCAGATCATAGGGTCCATGAGGAAATGAGGTGAGAATATTTTTTCAGAGTATTTTTTTGAAGTCGTTTTTTTTTGTTAAAATTATTTCCGCTTCATGTTTGGTCCCTTCGTAAAACTTGTTGATAATGACGAGTACAATGATATCCTAAAATATTTTTAATGCCCAACCACTCACCCAGTATGTTTACAGAGAAGTTACGATTTATGGTTATTTGGTAATAGCCAATTTAGGCATATCTATAAGATAAGATAAGATAAACTTTTATTGTAAATATCTGTGGTTACAAAGGTCTTAAAATAACAAAATAAGTATCAACAGTAATTATCCTCTCGGACGTAGTAATAATTAAAAATGTACCTACTTAACTAGCTAGGAACTAAGATTTAACATTGAGATCAGTGATGGCACTAGGTAGTTAGGCGCACAAAAACTTTTTACTTATTTTTTTTTAAAACATGATACGCTATGTTTAGTATATGTAAGTTATATGTAAGTTTTATCACAAGAAAAAAAAAAACGAAACGAAACAAAAAAATATAAAAGTCGTAGCAACTAAGCACGCTCGCCTCATATGCGGGCGGGCCCGAACTAATGAGTTCTTTGGAACTTACGTACGAACATATAACCTACCACTGGCTGTTCGGTGAAGAAAAACATCATGAGGATACCTTCATGTTTCCGAAAAAAAAATTCAATGGCGTATGTGAGTCCACCCACCCGTCTGGGCCAGCATGGTGGAAATAACCCAATCACCCTTCGAGGTAGGCTGATATCCCAGCATGCAGTGGGATTTTAAAGGCTGATGCTAACTCAAATTACTCATCCAAACTAATATTATAAATAATAATAATATTACTCTGTCTCTATCTTTCTCTCTCTCTGGGTGTTTGTCGCGTTATCACGTCAAAACGACTGAACGACCGTTTTTGCATATAATATAGCTTAAGGACCGGAGACGGACATACGGACATAGACTTTTTTTGTAGGTCCACGCATATGAAGTCGCGCGTAACAGCTAGTTAGCTAGGTTAGCAGTTATCTCGGCTAAGGTAATTTCAAAGACAATTCGAAAAGAGAGCAATAAAAGATTTCCATTTTCATAAGGGTATTTCTATTCCTTCTGGGTTCCATTTTCTTATGCAATAAACACATATTTTATAGACACATTGGGGGGTTTAGTTTTCACCATCGGTTATCCCAAGCGCATTTGTTCGCGATTTATCGGTTTCCGTTTCCAGTACCCCGCCACTCTTTCCCCTTTTGACACGTATAGGTTCTTTCCCTTGCATTATTACCCCAATTTCCGTTTTTCTACCCCTTGAGGCTTTCCTACTATTTGGGGTGATAGCATCTTGTATCGTACGCTATCAAGTACTTATCCGGCCGAGTTGTTTTATACGTAGGCTTACTTTTAGCAGCTTTATGAGAGGCTACGTTTTCTCAACAAAATAAAATCCTCTCGGCGTATAATGCGTTCGCAAAACTTCTCGTTCGCACAAGGTCGTGATCTTTTTCACTCTGACAATGTTATATTTATTCATTGTCACACAGTGGGATGATCGGGATGATAATGATTTTCACAACTGTCATGTTTAGTTCTTCAATAACCAATTCAACCATTAAAAATAAAGTAGCCTGTGCCCGTCGATCTGCTCAGCCGTTATCCGTGATAACGAGGCAACAAACACCCAGACAGAGAGACAGAGAGACAAAGTTACATTCGCATGTCTAATATTAGTTAGGATCAGGATAATTCATATAGAGTCAACCATCGAAGTATTATTATTATATTTTTGTTTTTAATAAAACAGGAATACGTTAAATTGAGTCGGTTATTCCGACTATAGTTTCGATCACATTCGGTGACCTTTATCAAGGAATGCTAAGCGCGACACGCGCGCGACCTCGTCTTGCCTTGCTTTGTCTTGTCTTGTCTTGTATTATTATTGACCGAGCGAAGCGAAGGTCTCAGAGTTTACTGGGACAAATCGGCATTTGTATGTATGTTTGTATGTTCATGTGTATATTTGTCCATGATAACTTGCGAACCGCTGATCCGATCTTCATGAAATTTTGTAGGCAAGTAGTTCATATCAATACAATTTTTAAGTTCGAATATGAGCTGAATCGGTCCAGGGGCTATGAATATATAGAGGTCGCGAGGTCTCAGTTCGGCGAGAACTACTAGTTATTCAGCTATTCAAAGAATGGAGGTGTAAAATTCCATGTGCACCCACTGAAAGACACTTTATTAGAACTTGACTTATTTCTTCATAACATCGGGTTACAAACGACCCATATTGTACGTCCTCGGTCGTGAATCCCGACGCCAGTCGTACTCCATACGTTAATAATATGGGTATTCAATAAAAAGTCACGGAGAGAGAACACATGCGAGTACCGTACCCATAAAGTGGGCCTTAGGAAGTTTTACTGCTGGACTGCGTAATTGATTTCCCCTGCTTTTATTGTTGTTTTCATACCTGCGCAGATATTTCCACATATGTTTTGAGGTGGGAAGATAGGAATGAGGAAATAGGTTTTTTTGTTATATCAATTGTAATTTAGTTTACGACAGATAGAAGAAGAGTTTGGAGTTTTGGCGGGAACCTGATGAAGTTATGTCGCGTCTGTGATTTATTTTCCAAAACTTGTGTTATATCCAGTGTCAATGGTGGATTTTTATCCATTAAGGTGCATCGTTTCGCTCAGCGCGCGAAATTCAAATTTTGTCGTGTTTTATGTCAATTACAGCCTAATTACTCATCGTAGGTCCATGAAAACTAATTTTGCGGTAATAAATAGAATGTTTCAAGACATTACACCATCCAAAAATTCAATTTGAAAGCTAGTGTAGGTACATTTTTCGCTAAACCAAAAACAAAAATTAAAATCAGCTTATTGAGATTTGTAGCTAAACCAATGTTATCTAGGTGATCATTTTACCCGTAATGTCTTAAAACAACTTATTTATTGGCGCAAAATTGGTTTCAATAAATCTACGATAAGTAATTAAGCTGCAATTGACAAAAAACGCAATAAAATTTGAATTTCGCGCGATGAGTGAAACGTTGCACCTTAAGTGTTCGTGCACGAGTGACGGTTAATATTTAATACATTGTTGTGAAAAGTGACTCTTCGTGTTGTTTCCAAAACTCATAGAAACGTCTAGTAAAGTCTCCACCGCTTTCCTGGGGCATGACGTGGACTTGACCGTAACTTACTTTGCTTGACTGAGAATATCACTGAGACTTATTTTAATTGTGAAATATGTGTGATTTCAAGTGAAGTCAATTCACTTAAAATATTACAATACTTGATACTGGCTAAATACACAACGTGTGGAGCCAAAGCATTAGAGAAAAAAAAACAGAGTTTCAGGATATATCCGCTTATGTCCTAAAACTGCGATTAGAACTACCGGGGGACGGGCAGCGGCAGCAGCGATCTTAGTAAACAGCCAGAGATCTGCTTTACCCAAGCCACCTGCCAGGCGTAGGGATTATGTCAACACCTTCCACAGAAGAGAAAAACTTTTTTACTATATTTCTCTTTTCTGTGACACCCTCCATATTATTATAAGGCGGAGGTTTTTATCCAGCTGTACTTCTTCTAGCTGGTGATGATGATGAAAGATAGATAAAAAATTAAAGTGAAGCTCGATACGGTCTATTATTTAAATAAGTTTGTTGACCGAGTGAGCGAGGTGAATGATACAAAACTGGTAAAATTTGCTTTCGTCTGTCCGTATTAGTACTCGCGTACAGGTCGTATTTTTCAACTCATTTTGATGAAACTTGGTGTACAGGTTCTATTATTTTATAGAAATGTTTACCAGCGGCGATGTTAAGCAATAAATCGTGAGTCAATGTCGAGTTCAATGTCCTGTACTTTTCTGCCAAATGTTATCAAAATCGGCCGGCAAATGTCGCCGCAGCAAACTTTTTTTTAAACAAAACTCTTTTTGGGGAAAAAAAAAACCAATCAAAAATCGCCGAGGACAAAAAAAACTATGAAATTGTAAAATTAAGGTTTTGCAAAAACTTACTCCTGCAGGAGAACTTTTCCAAGGGTTGTCTCTTTTTTTTTTTTTTTCGGGCTTGTGCCTTTATTAACTAAGCAAAATACATACAAACTACAACTACTTAACCTACTACATAAAAATAGCAGTTGAATTATCCATTACCATTCCGTTGTCTCTTTAACACTATGGCAGACATAATAGACGTGACTTTTTTACCCGACTACCCAGAAGAATTGTCATTATTATCGGAATGCTTGTATGGTTGTGTGTTCGACACCTCACCTACCTCTTTAATTGCTCCACCAATTTTGGAATGGGATGAGTCGTTAGATTCGTCTCAATATCACAGTTGAATAATGATAATTATGGTATGCTTATAGAATTGTCAGAGGCTACATTAAGCAATAAGGTTTTTAATTTTTCTTTTAATAATATTAATTGTATTTGTTACCACAAGCTAAGGTTAAAAACATAAAAAAAACCGAAGCAATTGATGGAGCAAGTGTTGAAACCAAAATTATTTTCTTGGTTTTTTTCTATGGTATAGTCGTCCAAAATATTTACCAAGAAACAGCACTTTTAAACCAATGGATTTTAAATAATCTACAAAGATTATGGAATAGCTGTTTAAGTCACGAGACTGACGTTTTCATGCATCTCTTTTCATAAAAGCTTGAGTATTCAGTCAAGTGAAGAAGCTCCATAAAGATAACTTAAAGACGATATGTTGCCCAATCAACTGTATTATTTTACTGAACAATTTTTCAAAATACATCGTAATATTTTTTCTCTTGCATAAATTGACGATTAGTATCGTCAAGGCGAAACATAGAAGTATCATGGTACCTTAATAAGGTACCATGATACTTCATCACCAGCCAGAAGATGTCCACTACTGAACAAAGATACCTTAGATACCTTAGAATGAGGAAAAAGGGGGTGGGGGGAGCATAATCCCCAAGAGGGTAGCGTTAAGCGGGGACTAACCCCACTTGGCAGGCGGCTTAGGGACCGCAAACGCTCACCTTATTTTCTTAATTTGACAAAATATCCTTAAGAATTTCATACAAATGTCTATACAGGCTTAAAGGAAAGGGTATGCTAAGCTGAAAAGGGCTCATAGTACTCATTATGAACAACTTTTACTATGGGACCAACCCTGAAATCGAGAAAAAAACAGCACATCATGTTCCATAGAAAAATGTCAACGAATCTCGACAAAATGTATGGCACAGCAGATATTTTTTCTCGATTTCAGGGTTGGTCCCATAGTAAAATTTGTTCACAATCATGAGTACTATGAGCCCCTTTTGGCGTTGTTTACCCTTACCTTATAACCCTGTATATACTAGCTTGCCCGCACGGCTTCCCTCGCTAGGCTATAGTAATTAGAAAACCCTATTTTGTAATTAAGGAGTTGATTTTAAAAAATCCTGAGGTTTTTATTTTTTATTTTTTGTTGAGTTTCATTAGCGTAGCATGAAAGGAGATTTTAGTTGCGTTTTTGTTCTTTTATAAATATATTATATTTATAGATACGTTTATGTAAAATACTTGATCATTGACACATTGCCAGTTTTGCCGATAATATTTCGCCAAATACCTTAATTTTAAATATCTACTCATTGATATCCCACATGATATAATTTACTTAAATAACGTGATAGAATTTATCGGATATCAAAAGATATTCAAAGTTTAACCCATATCTGAGATTTACTCAAAATATTCAACACGTATGACGTGACTCAACCCTTTTATAGATATTTGGGGCATGTAATAGATAATAATATAAAATATTTCTTGTTATGAGTTTACACGGCTTGACTAGACCCATATCACGGGGATAGTCAGATACAGAGGGAAACGGCTTTTAAACCGTTCGATACGATTTTTAAACATCAGCATTGCATTAAAACAAGGGAGACGGCTTTTAAACCGTTCGATACGATTTCTATACACCAGCATTGCATTAAAACAATCGTAAGTTTTAATGTAAAAGTTTTTGTGGGAGTTAGAATGTTTGTTCATACGCACTCAAAACGGATAGTCTTGAAATTTAGCATGGTTATACTCGTAGGAAGCGAGAATAACCTGGACTAATGACTAATGACTAATGGCTAACACATGGCTTGTACGCATTACATAATAGTTAGTAAGTTCTTGGACTCTGTTTGCATAGATTGTGTTTTTTAAAGTATGAAAAATAATTAGGTATTGCTTTTTCGTCACAAAGATCACTTCACTCTGTGGATCTGAATCATACAGTTTACGTACAGAAAAATGCAATGGGTCCGAAAAATGCCGATCTTCTTAGGAATATAGGTACTTAAATAAATGTATATACAATAGTGACAAGAAATATACTAAATTTAATGATATTGAACCTACTTCATCTCTTCTTATCGCAGTATCAACCCATAAATGAAGGTTTTAGCTTCTTAAAATTTTCCTTGTTCAGCGAACAGCTGTTCCACTCTCTTTATTCCTCTCTACTCCCTGATATTACCGGGCCACGTCATCTTGCGTCTATCACTGATATTTTGCCCATGATTATTATGATATTGAACCTTAGCGCACAAGTATTACACTACAAATAATTCTTCCCGATGCACCACCGCAGTAGGCCAATTTTAGTAGTGCGGGAAACTGATCTACTAATGGCAACTGCGCGCGCAAAAATCTTGCGTCATTATTAGTCGATCGATTTCGTGGCAAAATCGTGCCGCCCGTGCGCTATTTTGGTACGAAAGTGTAAGAATCGTGTAAGCGGGACAGAGCTAAGAATGCATAAAAAGCAAATACTCTGCCATTTGGGTTTTCAAATAAAGTTCAATATTTCTAAATACTTAATCATTTACGATCATCATACGATCGGTTACGTTCGGAAACCGGTCTGCGCTTTTCTGCGCAAACGCAAACTGCCAATCGAAATTATTTTTGTTAGACAACTATAAAACAATAGACATCTTTAAACATCGGCTAGCCTTCATTTATAATTAGCACTGTCTAAGCAATAACGTTGCTTATAAAATACGATATGATTATGAATGTAACAAATCGTATCGAATACGTTAAAATTTTCAAGCAGGTAAGTAGGAAACCTTGTATGACTTCTTATTTCTGCACAAATAAAATATAATGAGAGAGAAGCTTTTTACTTACGATTTGGGTGACATTGTTGTGAGGATATTAAGTTTTAGCCCTTTTGTTAGGTTTTCGCTGATCCTTTACCGAATGAATTGTCTGTGGGAAAATATAAATGGCAATTTTTTGTAGGACAAAAGCTTGTGAGATAAATTGCAAACGGGACGGCAATTTTTGTTGGTAAAATAAGCAGTATTTCAGAGTATTGTTAAATTTCACAAATAATTTTTAAATAAGTGAAAAAGAAGCGTTAATAAATTGTGGCAGCTGGTTTTCCTGGATTGTTACAGGTTCGAATGATTTACGGACTGACGAGTTCTTTCCTCCAGGTCTTAAATCAATCTAACTCCACTGTTTTGCCAATATGGCTTATTATTCTATATTATGCTATTATATCTAATCTGTGCCTAGTAAAAAGAATTACAAAATTCCTAAAATATATACTTTAAATTTTCAATTTTTCGGCCATTAAGGACAAATTTTACTTTACCTATTTAAGCTATATACTTACTTATCAAAATTCAAAAACCATAAGCCTCAAATGTATAATTAAAGCCCAAGTTATAAAAGATGTAACATAGCACTTATAAGATTATATATCAATCCTTCCTGTCTTTACAAGCAACTTTCTTTGTGAACACGACATCATGTTACCACCTTAATATTAAACAACACTCGAGCAACCAGCGTTGAAGTTTGTAACTTTGTTGTTAGGTATAGTAGCTTTTTAAAGTGTAAACTGCGCCCTATTTACTATTGAGATAAAAACGAAACTAGTCACTTACCTCACAAATTATAACAAAATTAAAACAATATTAAAATAAAAATATATTTGAAAACTAAAAATAAAATGAATCAATAAAATTTCAACAATTAAATCAGTTTCTAGTCAATCATTAATAATAATAACAATGTCATAAATCGTCAAAATCTAAATATGTTGTCACCTTTTTTGCACTTATCCCATTGAACTATTAATTCTTACAATATGTATTATCAAAAAAATTGATTCAATGGTTTTCCGCTTGTCAAAAATGATATCATAATCTGAGTTGGCACTTTTAACACTCAAGAATACAAGAAGATTGCTAAATCGACGCCGTTTCTAAATCGGTCGTTATATTCAACGACCATGGCTATATATTCGATGTAAGAACTTCAAATCGACCGATTTTTATGAGACTATGTACCTTTTAATTATCTGCCTTTAATAATAATGCTGAATAAAGTCCTTCTTCTTGCAGTAGTTTGCCATAAAGCCCATGCTTGGCAGGCGGCTTGGGCTTGGGGAACTCAGAACGCTCACTGCCTTAGTAGACGCTGCTGCTCGTTCTCCGGAGATACTGGTCGTAGGTTTAGGACAACCGGGCTTTATGTAAGAGCCCTAAATCATGACTGATAACAAAACGGTGCCTATTTACCGCCAACTTTAACTTTTTAGAGTTACTTAAAATTATGTGTAAAAAGAAAGTCCCAGTAAAAAGTTGCGAAATAGGAGAGGATGCCAAATAAATTATATAGAATTACCGTGAAAAAAATGTACCAGCCTCAGGCGTAACTCTGCAAAGGCGGAACATCTGCAACTATTTATGGGCCTTAAACTCTACCGATAACGCTGGATACAGGGAAGGCGTCCTTATCTGTCTCTTTGTAAGGAATGTCGTTTATAGGTGCGCGATTATAAGTGGAAGTGTGGAGATAAAATGTAGGTTGGGAGGTTTTGTACATACTGTGTAAGGTCTTTTTAAAAAAAAACTCAGTTTTTTGTAGTTACGAGTATCATGTATGTCGATTATTAGATAAATCGATGAAGTTTTAGATAAAGGATTTATTTTATTTTATTTGAGTAACTAATAAAAGTTTGTTAAAGGCTTTTAGTATTTTGGAGAATTAAATAATAAAAAAAAGCGGGGTGCGTTTTTGTTATTGTTAGCCTCACACTGCAGCTTCGCCCGCATGGAATAGTTAATTTATCGGGATAAAAGTATTCTGAGTTACTCTCCGGCTTTCTTACTATATCCATGCAAAACACGTTAATCCGTTGCACTATTACCACGCGAAAAAATAATTTTGCATTTATAATTATTAATAATGCTAGTAGGTGTAGTATAGTTATTAATAATCCTAGTATGTAGGCTGGGATTAAAACTACATGAAACGGCGTCATGGTAGACCTTGCAAGAGACAAAGAACACAGAAAACGCCTGAAAAAAATAGTGGCAGGAAGTTTTCCGCATAAAAAAGCTAAAACTAAAAAATCCGAAGTACCAACCCATGTATCCTAACCTTTACCAATGAATCTTCGCAGACTAACGACTATTAAAACAATAACAATTTTTTTTTGTCAACCACCCTAATTTGTTTGGCAGACACCTCTCTTGACATCTTCTGAACGTGTATCTTCTTCGAGATAATTGCATAGTAGCGTCATATGTTACAAAGACCGGATTTGCGGCAAACTGAGTACTTGAGGGACGCCGCGATGGGGTGGTATTATAGTACTATTACTTACACGCTGACAATTGTAATGACTCTATGGTTTTGTTTGGCAATTCAGTTTCTATTATAGGAGTTAGAATTACTCGTGTGTTGCGGTATGTGGTATGTGGAATGTAATTGTTTAGAGTTGAGACTACTGGAAATATAATCGTGAAGCTATGAGATTTTTTTAAAGAAACAAAGTGATGGATTTTACTGGCATTAACGTCCGAGAAAAGTGTCAGTTTTAAAGGGATGCAATTATGTCTAACAATGGGTTATTCAAGGCTCTTGGTTATTTAGATGATAAGTTATGGACGAGTTTTATTGAAAATATGGCAGTGTGGATTTTTTTGCATACAATCGCGTTTGCGTTGGCAGCTCTCCTACTGGGTGGACCGATGACAATGTGAAAGTCGCGGGCAACCAGTGGATGCTAGTGGCACGTTGTCGGTCGGTGTAGCGCTTTACGGGGGAGGTTGTATGTTCAGCAGTGGACGTCTTATGGCTGATGATGTTGATTATGAACCGTCTTTGTAACTATATCAAAGGGCTTATGGCACTCGTTAAAGATTATGGGAATGATTTGGCTGTAACATAGAGTCATCATCGTCATCGTCAGCCAGAAGACGTCCACTGCTGAACAAAGGCCTCCCCCTTAGACCGCCACACCGACCGACAACTTGCCACTTGCATCCAGCTGTATATAGAGTAAATAGAGGTTATTTTTCACTCCCCAATTTGGGCCCCAATTTTTGTTGACGAATGCCATCGATTAAAAAACACAGTTAAAAATATTTAAAAAGGTGTGTTGAATTTTTTTAGGTAAATTTATGGCGAAACAGTATTTTCCTTCTCACAGACACGAGGCAGCACTCAGTTGATACCAAGTGATCGACAAAATGCAAATGAGTCTTCAAAGTAGACGGATTCTCAAATATCAACCGAGATTCGAGAAATTAACATTTTTGCTACGAAATGAACCGCTCTTACCCTCGTCTCGTCATCGCTTGGGTTTCTCAAAACGCCTAGTCAGATTATTAAGGCAATTATCGTTGAATAAAGAGAATTCCAGAATATTCTGAGGAATACACAGATTAAGATCGCGACCGTTCATGCTCTCTCCTAATCCTAATTAGTTAGGTACAAAGGAGCAACGGAGTGGATAGAAACTTGTGTAATTTGGACCTTATCTCTTTGGAGATTGTAAGGCTATTTGTTTTTATTTAGGCAGACAGTTATCTTTTATAACAGCTGTAGTTTTTCTCGAGCTATGTTTTATTTGTGAAAAACGTTTAGGTATAGCTTAAACTTCTGCACTAGGCTTGGCCTTCGAAACCACTGGTAGATCTCGGCCCCGAAGCTGTCTGCTTTCTTGCTTGTAAATACAAATTGTGAACGACGCGCAAATGCATAGACGATAAACAGACAAACAGATCTTTTAATAGTTTTAGAATAGGTAGATAACCTAGTAGTAATCACACCCAACTGAGACCACGCAATTGCTATATTTTTATTTTTTTTCTCGAAGTAGAGCATAACTTTAATTATTAGGATGACCTACTTGACTTAAACCACATGAACTTGTTGCAGTTGACTCTGCAGACCTTCGCTTCGTTTCGTAAATAAGTTGAAATGAGTCATTTTTATATTTACTACGCGAAGCAAAAAGGAGGGTGACGATTTTGTATGTATGTATATAATTATATTCATCTATTCCTCATAGCTTCTACATTGCTTAACAAAATGTTAATGAGGTATTATTATTATCTTTTTGGGTATGAAATGAAAGAGCCTAATTAGTTAATTAAAAATTGATTCTGCAAGCAAAAATGCACCGTAACGTAAGGACGTTGTCGGGTTTTATTTTTTTAACATATATCTTATATAATTACAATAAGACTACAATTTTACTTAATTTAAGTTTCATCTCTCGTATTCGGAAACAATTCCATTAGAAATATACTCTATTCGTCTCTGTCATCCTGACTGTAAATGACGCAGATGGACAATCTAGATAAAGAATTGAAACATTTCCGTCTGACCTGTAATTACGGCAGCCAGATCTTCAAATTTTGTCAAAACGTTTTCGGACCTAATCTCCTATAAAGTTGCTATAAAGCTATATTTTCTAAGGAAAAGCTCTAAGGGCCATTGAGCGGCGTCAAGTGCGAACCGAGCCGCTGTTGAGCACGTTTCGATAGCGACCGCATCACGTACTTGGGGTTACGATACCTACTAGATCGAATCTATCTGGAAATACGATTAACTTTGGTGCAGATGGGCTTGACTTGCTTTAGTACCTTCTCCCTTGTGATTAATTTCTTGCTTTCAACAAAATATTTTTTTACAACTAGAATTCAATAAATAGGAAATCTTTTTTCATATCTGATTAGACAGGGCTACGGAAACACTAAAGAGGATTTTTTTATAGCTTTCCCTTTTCTGCGTACGGGATGGTGGTTCTATTACATTTTGAATAATTTTTATAGTGGTCCCAACATAGAAATTGTAAAAACATCACCTGTTCCCCACATTTCATTGAGTGTGTGACATTTTTCAATGAAACAGTTAATTTTGTTTCAGCATTGTATTTTTTCTATAAGCTCTTAGACGCCCACTGCTGCACAAAGCTTCCTCCTTATATTTTGAGGGGTTGCTAACCAAGGGAACGCTGCTGCCTGTTCTGGTGGTTCTGGTCGTCGTTTTAGGAATAGCAGTATTTTTTAGGAAATTTTCTTAGCGGGTTTTTTGATTTACATAATTATATATGACTTACCTTGTATAAGAAGTTACTTGAAGAAATATTACGAAGAATTAAGCACGTATAAACGAGTGGCGATGACATCGCGATTTCTTATATTATATAGAACCAAGGGCCAAATGAAACGAAGACAAATAATTTTTCGGCTTGCGCCTTTCACAATTCGGTAATTTTGACAGCTGTCAACAGCTGCATTTTTAGCTGTCTCGTTCGCGATTTATCAACAATTTCTAATGAAAAAAACAAATGTTTTTCCTTCTCCTTCGCCAAAAGAAAAATATAATAACATGAAAATCGTTATAAAACATTGACAGTGGTATTCTAAAGTCAATGACTAGACATTTCTTTTATTTTTTTTCTGTGGTATTTATAATTATATTAAAAAATGTTGATGTAGTGTGAACGAGATATACGCGTCCTTGAGGCGATTCACCGGAGGCGGCCCAATACGGGCGGTGCGGCGTGACGCGAAACTGCTATGCGTATTTATAAAATGTATTGTTAGATGTATTATAGGAATTACGTTGATAGTTTGTTACCAGTAGGTCAAGATAATAATTGTAACTGAGTATCGCAGGGCAGCTACTGAACATAAAAGTGAATTGAATTGTCAACGAACACAACACAAATAGAACTTATATTTTTAAACTAGATAGACGCTCCAGTTTCCAGCCAACTGCCGAACAAGGTTTTCTCCCTGCAAACTTCCCAAAAGTGGAGCGTCACGTAGCACTGCCATTCGTTCTGAATTGAAAAGTTGCTTTCACCTGTCTTCCCGGACAAGTCGAATATACAAAGAACAGACTTCCAATACACTCGAAACTTCGACGTTTAATGAAGAACAAACTTATCCCTCTGCTAGCAAGAAACTGTTCTATTCGATTTTGGTATCTATTATGACGTAGTAATGGTTAGAATAATTGTAGTTTCTGTTTAAAACAGTGTTGCTGGTTACCAATTTTCGACAGGTGTCAAATCCAGATGGGCACTACTAAGGTGGAGCTGAGTCGGCTATGTCAGCCGCAAGTCTCAAAAGTTTTGAAAATCCAGAAGCCAGAAGTCGTTACAAAACCGGAAAATTTGGTAAAGTTGAGTTTAACAAATTTTTAACATGCAATGAGTATCGTCAATAAAACATATTTAACCAATAAATATACCATATTTTGTGATTTATTAATTAATTGACCACGAAATATCGGAAACCTATATTACAATAAAATAATCTTAAACCCGAATACTGAAACGTTTGTCAACTTTGACAAAAGTCTGTTGCTGCCTTTGTCATTTGCTTAGTGCCAGACAAAGGCAGCATTAGAATTAATCTGTTGTCAAAGTTAACAAGCGTTTCAGTATTCGGGAATTACCCACCTATTTTGTCGCTGCAGCGAGAGGAAGGGTTGTATGTACCAACACGAATCGTAGGTGTTCGGGCTACAATCAAGGGTGACCATGAGACTACATATATATAGCTCTTGCTATATCTACTTTCATTTGAAGTTATTTCGATAATTGTGTACCAAGGTGGGTGAAACCAAAAAATTCGTATCCAAAAACTTTAAGTACACAAAATTAGCGAACTACTTAAAAAGTTACCTGTATAGTCAGGGCACAGGGCAAGACTTGGATAGCAATGGCGCAGGACCGGAAAAAAAAAATAAGAGGCCTATTTCCAGCAGTGTATCAATAAGGGATAATACAATGATGGATAAAATAATGTAGAGAAAGTGAAACGCTCTGACTTTTTGTGAGTAAGCTAAAAACAGCGGTTATTACCCTAGCCAGTTTCTTTTCATATAACCAAAATAAATCTAATATTTCAATGAAAAGAAAAGGCCGATTGTCAAGTATGTTTCCCATTACAAATACACAAGGGATAGAATAAAATAGGAATTTAATTTTACACTTGGCTGACCTTTGAATGACAAGGGATGGCACAACAAATAGACAGTAAGAGCCTTTGGCCAGACTGTAGCTTTCGTGTAGAAGTTAACTGAGAGAACTAAATACGTGGATCACCTGGCTTGGCCATAAAATCACCCACTACTTGATGCTATAATTCTTCTGAGTTATCCTACTAGAAGTTTTACAGATATTCATTTCATTCTGCCCCGGTGGCTTAGTTGGTAGTGAACCTACGTTCTGTGCTTGGGGGCGTGGGTTCGATTCCCATCTAGGACAAACATTTATGTGATGAATATTTGTGTTTGTTCTATGTCTGGGTGTTAATATCTATATAAGTATGTATTTAAAAAATATCTATGTACGTATATCAGTCTCTGGCAGACATATTACAAGCTTTGCTTAGTTTGGGGTAGATGACCGTGTGTGCAATAATGTCCCAGGTATTTATTTATTTATTTATTCTGTAGATAGCGACTTTAAAATTCTCTAGTCTATTTTCTCGATTATAACATTTTGTGTCCATATAATTTTTCCGTTGTTTTAATTACAGGTACATAAAGACTTACCTGATAGTATAAGCATTATTTGCCACCTACCCTTTGTTCAGAAAAGGAAGAAGAAGGCATACTATCCAAGAAGGAAAGAAGAAGAAGAAATCTTATATTTATCCTTCCATATTTAAAAAAAAAAAAAAAATGGAATAACAAACAGCCATATAGTAAGGTTACTTTAATACATACACGTACTTATTGCGAGCTATGTGCGTAATTCACTGCTCTCGTGTTTCATTGCTAAACATCAAATATTTTTGCAGTATGTAGTCAATGGCAAGTCTATGTATATAAAATTTAATTGCCACATGTATGATGGAGCATCACTTGAGAACGGCTGGACTGATTTGGACGATTTCTTTTTTGTTGTGTTCGTAATTGTCAGAGCAAGGTTTTCACCGAGGATGAAGGCCAAGCTAAGTCGCGGGCATCAGCTAGTTTTGATTAAAAAACAATATTTAATCCAAAACAAAGAAAACAAACACCAAACAGATTCAATAAAAGAGTTATGTTTATTTCTCTAAAACTGAACTGTCGGAACAACAATCCTTACTGATTATAATATTTTTTTCAGGATGACATGGGGTGTGTGGATGTCTCACTCGTCCCGTCAACGCTGATTTTCTTTCGTATTCTTCAGAAATCACATTAACTTTAAGGTTTTTTTCAGTCTCGGAGGCAAATATGAGACCTACATTTTATTAATTTGATCGGATTATTGGCAGCCAGAGTTGGCTGCCAACTTCACACCGGTATTATACCATAGTTCAATGTAAATTTTATTGAAGTGGATTTTAGGTAAGTTCTAGGGACGGATTTCTGTTTTACTAGTAATTGTAATATATGCATCAGTGGTCCTAGGGGCTTATAGCGAAACATAGTAAAATCATTTATAACGATTTTGTTTATAAGAATAAGTGTACCTTTGAGTTTAGTTTTGTACGAATTAAGGGTTTAACACAACTGTTGTTGTTATTTTTTTCACGATTTCGTAGTTGACGTCGTATTATACATAAGTTGACTACGAAAATGACATTGTAAAAAGATGAATGAAAGCCATAAATTTTGATTTTGATTTTTATTTTTCAACCAACTTTTTAAATGTTATTGAAGCTTTAAAACAGTTTCTTAGCGCGGCTCAGGTATTAAGTTAATTGCCTGTTTATAAAATCGATAATCGAAACCGCTTTCAAATCTTTACAAAATCTAGCACAGGCCCATCAAGGAACCCCTGGGAAATACGCTAGTCTGTATCGTTTCGGTCGATCATTGCCCAAATTAAATTTACTGCCCCAGCCCAGATCGGGTGTAACGATATAACCGCCATTTATTGGCAATAAATATTTTTTTACTAGCAGCTTTTACAGGCTCTTGTATCGTTTTTCACGGCGACCAGCGACCTTACATGGTTATTGGCTACACCCTATGTTATGGGATAACTGGCGATTTTTGTTTCTGATAACAATTTGGGAAGAATAACAATGGATATGAGAGTAGAGTGATTTATTGAAACACAAAAGTCGATTACAAAAATTCGATTTCTGTGAATACTAAACTTGTGTTTAGAAATGGTTTGTTTTCAGATACAGCATATAAAACAAATAATTCCGATCGGCAGTTTTCGTTTAAGCAGAAAATCGTAGACCGGTTTCCGACAGTAGCCGAATGTGTAAATAATCATTTACACATATTGAACTTTATTTTCAATAGCAAATGGCAGAGTATTGCTTGCTATGCATCCTTAGCTCTGTCCTGCTTACACGATTCGTACACTTTCGGATCAAGATGGCGCATGGGCGGCGCGATTTTGCCGCGAAATCGATCGAACAATAACAGCGCAAAATTTTAGCGTGCGTAGTTGCCACTGGAAGATCGAAGTTTCCCGCGCTACAAACGTTTGTGTAATATGTAGGTACATATGAAATAATTATTTGTTAACTGCACATTTGCCGACGTTTTTATTATTATTATTTATTATACTAGATGGCACTGTACTACGTTAAAGCGCAGAAGAGTTTCATTCGTCAGAAAAATGAAGCCATTGGAATCCAATGAGGGAGTAAGGTTGGAAGCGCCAAACGGTCAAATACTCTGTTTTGTAATAACAATCTTAAAATAATAAAAAAAGACGAGACCGAGGAAATGTTAATACTTTCAAATTTAATTTTGAAGATTGCTCTACAAAATCGACTTCCACGTTGTTTACCAAGCTACATGACTTAAAAGCTTAGTGTAAGCTGTTCGGTTGTTGTCGAGCCAATCGCTTTACCCAGACATCGCGCGAGGGTTGCTATAATAACCCTGCACCACCATTATGGCTCTCAGCCAGGACAATGCGGTACGGGTAAAAACCTTGCTTAGATAAATTGGGCTTGCGATATACCTTTCTGAACAAGAACGAGTAAAAAATAAGAAAATTAAAATGGTAGATCGAACCTAAAATTTCTCTACTGCGATGTACATCATCGGGAGGAATAATTTGTTGTTTAAAACTGTACTATGTTGCCAACGCTCTTGTACTAGATGGCACTGCATTATGTTAAACGCAGTTATGGAAAATACAAATAAAACATTACTTTGCAAGAATATAATAATCAATTCAATTAATCTACCATCTCAATTAATTACAGAGCAACGGGAATATTACAACAATCAATTCATAATTATAACTTGGTATTCTGTGTCTTCTTTCAAATTTTATAATAACAGCTCGAATAACTAACTTAATAGATTAATTGACCAAAAACGACGAATAACTAATTTAAATCTAACAGCTTATGCCTACAGTATTAGTTTCATCAAAGTTTCTTTGTCAACCGCGTCATTGCTTACAATCAGGCAAGATCTGGTCAAACGTAACTAAGCCATTTTGTAGGTTGTTTTTACTAAGGTACCAATCAATGTTCTCACACATTGGGTGCCTGGTGGGCATAGGCCATCAGTTCCGAAAGTACTTACGGTATGACTTGATAATAATGTTGCATCATGACTGGAAGAAAGCGATGCACGATGCAGGCGATCGTGAAAAATTGAAGGAAATGAGGGTGACCTTTGCCCAACAGTGTGATATAATAAGTTAAACGAAAGGTACCTACCAATTTATACGTTGTTTCTACTTATGTTAATACCTTATTAGTTGAGAATACCTAGTGCATTAAATTCCCAGTCCTAAACCATTTACAAAATGCATCTAGTTGTGTGCCCCGAACTGTGACCTAGCCATACCTTTACCGATATTAGGCATATTCAAAGTTGAAAATTGTATTTGCTTAACTACATGCCTAAGACGTTTTATGAAGATTAGATCAACACTATTCAAGATATTATAAGCTTCAATAAAGTTGGACTCAACTTAATAATAGACAAATATGTATCCAAAAAAAATACACTTCACCTACTCGTCAAAATTGGTCGAGCACACAAAAATACATACTTACATACTAGCTTACTCACATTCACCTCCAAAAACATTATGCTCCTACTTGGGCAGTCGAGTAAATAGAGCGCCATTTAGAAATACTTTTAATTAATGTACTTTATTTGTACAATGCCGAAGTATCTGATTGATACATAGCAATACAAGTCCGTAAAGAAATGGAAGCACGCTGGGCATTTTTTACAAAAACCCACTCTTATACACACCAAAATAAATTACACCATAAATCAACGCGGGCTACGAATGACACAGACATTAAAACCCGTGCCTATGTTACGTTTGCATACGGTGAAGGGTATTTTTTATAAAAAAGAACTAGGGCATTTGTAACAGGTGTTGTTAGCAGCTACATTTCACCTGACAATGAATGAATGTGCCATTTGGTCTCCACGCTGAATGGTTTTGTATGTATTTTGTAATGCTACGGATTTTCATAACGAAGTAAAAATTATTTCTCATTTTACGGCCTTTCTGCTACGTCGTGGTTTTGTTGATATTACAGGGTAAGATGGGTCCCCATCCATTATTTAACCATAGGTTAGATTAGACGACAGACATATTCTTGTCCTAGTAGTTGTCACGGACCATATTAAAGGTTGTTCTTAATGACGAGTAAAATTATGTCCTAATTGTCGATTCTCTAACCGGACACCAAGTATTAAATATAGGATATTTACTCAGTAAAAAGTAAAAAATACTCAGGTTAGTAAATTATAACTATATTTTTTACCTGATGTCATGTGACAAGTGATGTTAAATCCATTTTTATCTGGAAAATTGCACACGCGTAAAACTTGGATGAGGCTCTCCTCGGGCTTCTGAAACATTTGTTAACTTTAAGAACAGATTAATTCTAATGCTGCCTTTGTCTGGCACTAAACAAATTACAAAGACAGCAATAGACAATCTGTTATCAAAGTTAACAAACGTTTCAGAAACCCGAGGATAGCTTAGGTTTGTCAGTTCATGTTTTTACTTATTTCGTGCCATGTAAACCTAAGCCTATGTCCTGTCTATTCGAATATCCCTTATCTGCCATCTTTATTTACCCACAACCCGTCGCATTAAAATGCAAAGTTTGCGTAAATGTGTAAAAAAGTGCCTTTTACAATTCTTAAAACTATGCATTTATTGAAACCTTCTTGAAGAGCGGATAAAGAAGCATATGCGGAGCTCGAAGCGTACAGGCTTCGGGCTCCGCTGTTTGTAATTGGTAAGGTTTTATATTTTATATCTTTCGAAAACGCGGCCTTTCAATTCTAATAAATATATAAAAATAATGGCACGATCTCTTAGTCAAATTGGGTAAATTTCAAGCATATTGCACTCGTGTATCTATAAGTACCAACATCTATCAAATAGTCAAAACACCAAGACTGCGAGTTGAGTACAAACCGCAATTTATAATTAACGCCTTTCATGTGGATCCAAGCAAATCAGTGAAACCATGAGAAAATTAATACCTACGTACAAAATTACTCTACCGCGAAAATGAACTGAGGGCCAACCAAAACTTCCCCCACACTCTCTACTGTTGAAAACCTAAGTGAGATATGAGCTCGCAGTAGGTAGCCAAACCTAAACTTTTTTCTCTTAAATTTTGGCTTCACGGTTCAATCAAGTTTTGTAGTTTGTAATATTTTTCCATTACGCATTGTGTGACAATTTATACTTAAATAAATAAATTTGTGTTCGAGTGGAGACCACGGATCGGTTAACGTAGCGTAGGACGCCCTGGGGCGCTAGTCTCGACTTTTCGCTACGCCACTTTGCGACCGAATTCGGTCGCTATGACGCAAAAATTCGACAACGAACACTAATTGTTCTCAAAAATCGCAAAAATAGCGTTGCATTTTGCGTCATAGCAACCGAATTCGGTCGCAAAGTGCATAGCGAAAAGTCGAGACTAGCGGCCCTGAAACGCGATGGAGTGACCATATACATAGGGCAGCTGGCAGTGAGAGGTCCATGTCTAGCAGTGGTGTATGTTAGGATAATGATAATAATAATGAGGCTTTGCAATTAAAACAAGTCACGGTCAACAATTGTAGTCTCGGTCCAGACCAAGTTATGCTTCAGTAAAGCAATGAAAGCTCCCGTTCCACTCTGTAACGGCTGAACGGATTTGGATGAAATTTGGTATGGAGGTAGCTTATACCCTGGATTTACACATAAGCTACCCATATGTAATCCCGGAAAAATATTCATTTACTGTAGAATAGAGGGTGACACCGCGGGGCGCAGCTAGTATTAAATAATCTCAAAAGGTGCGAACGAGATAGCAGAATCAGGGGAGCTGGTACTTAACGAAAATAATCCACTAGTATTTACAAATTTCTTCTCAAAAGAACTTACCTAGGTTTTTTAAAAATAATACAAAATGGCGTTGTGCTTTTTCTACGACCAAAACACAAAACCTACACTTGTTTTTACTAATTTCCACCGCAGAAATCTCCGCCTGGCTAAATCAGATTTGTTAACGAAACCTCTATTTACCCAAACCATTTAAAATTTACACCTTGCTACGGCTCTATTAAAATTTATGACACATAAATTAAATCCAAAAGCCGCGAGACAATAAAACTTTTAGTTAATTTACTTTACGTTGATCATAAGGGCGGCGCGAGGCTGCTCTTAAATTAAGACTGCAGGCCCGTCTATTACGGTTTGTGAAGGTTTTAAAAAGGGCGGACATTCCGTTTGTTTATGCTCTAAATGGCGCCCAGTTTAATGTGCGATCGAAAAACGCTTAAGTGTCAGGTGGAATTACATGGGGCAGCTCGTATTGTTTTCTCTCTAATTGATGTAGGTTTAGGCTTGCTGCTTGCATTGAATCCCCTCATAAGCCCGTCGTTTTTTTAATGGTTTTTTTTCTCTTATATTTTGGCTCAAAGCGTTGTGTATTTAGCCAGTGTAGTTTTGTAATATTTCAAGTGAACCACAATGTTATACAATAAAAAGAAGTATAAGTTAAGAAAGGTAAGTCACGTAAATTCCAAGTCCTGGTCTATTAAAGCATTGGAGACTTTACTAGAGGTGTCTATGGAGTTTTGGAAACAGCACGAAAGTTAAAATTATTCACTAACACGTTAAGCGCACCAAACACCAATAGGTACTATAAATGTCGTGCATCGCACATTGATCGCATACCTATATTTCAATGATAGCGCGCTCATAGAAAGCACTCCACATTCCGGTCCAAAAGGTATGCGACGTAACACGAGTGTCTTATTGCACACAAAAGTGTGATTGGTGTTGCGCCTTATTCTTCCGTCACAATAATACCGACAACATAATTCCACCACACACCAATGTACAACATTTTTTAGTATTTTACACATTTATTGTAGACCTACCTTTATTTAAATACGACTGTGACGATAAAACACCAAAATTCTTCATAAAAATAGTGCCGCGTAATACAAAAGTCTTACTGCACACGTGTTTGGGGTATGTGCGTTTAGACAACGCATTACATCATCTTTTCAATGTTATAACATAAAGGTTTTCATGAGTTCGACTATAATAAGGTTGTTGGGATGTCCGAGTAGGTGGTGTTTATAGTTTTTGGAGACTTATCCGATTCTCCTGATCAGCTTAATATTGCTTTTTGTGTCTGCATTGGTTGTGTACCAGGGGCCGTACTTTGGGGTCCTTATTTTGATGATTGTTATGTTCGGCCGCTGATGCTGCAGGACCGCGAATCGTATCGGCGCGAGATAAGGTTCTCGATCACGCCGCGTTGGCGGTCTAATCCCACTAAAAAGGCAAAAACCTTGTCATAATGTAAATAGAATAATTTACAACAAATACCTAAGAAGTCAGGTACATTCAAATTTACATTTACATTTTACTTTTAAACAAAAACAAACAGCAAAAGCGACTGAAAATTTGAATCACTTACATTAGTTCATGACAATTTGTCAAAGTCACGAAACTAAAGTAAACAAACCGTTTAATTAAATGACTAGATCGCGTTTAAAATGCTTCAGCAGTACTTTTTTCTCGTGACTACATTAAAATTTTATGGACGCGTATTCTCGTCTGCTTTCGGAAAGTTTCCCTTAATCTCTTTTATCTTTGTACTATTTCTCATTGCATTCCCAGGGCTGTAATTGCTAAGTTGCATTTCATGATGCCTCTGAACTCTTATAAGTTTACCTACGTTTCTCCACTATTTATGGACTGCCAAGTTACAAGAAGTTTTTTAGTAAAAAAAAATTACTCTTCATCCAATACAGTTTTTTTACACGAAAAATCTGTCTTTTGTCGTGATATGCTCAGGATAAGGTGCGGTAGTTATGATAGAAATAAATGATCATTGTTTTTCCAGACCAGACTAGGTGTGTTCACCATCTTCGATCAAACCGATACCTAACACCAGGTAAGTTGTGGTCAAACGCATACCCCGACAAACATTACAAAAAAAATATATTAAAGGCCGAGTTCTAATGTGAAATTATTTTTTTGCGATTTATTCAGGATTTTCTAATACATCTAAGCAATGATTATTCTCCAACATTCGTGCAGTCGGGTTTTATGTTTTGCTTTTAATAATTATATATTTTGTTTCTCGACTGCCCCAGAACGACAGAAATGTTGTTGAAGTTTTCTTCATGTCCGAAGCCATCATTTTATGATTTCACAACAAGAATACAAAAACAGAACAAAATTAGAAATAGGTACGCCTTGGTCACAGATCACACCCTAGATTCTGCATTCAGGACGCTCGAAGCGCACCGCGCATCAGTCTAAATACACTTATAATTATTCTGATTGGTTGAATGTTAGACGCGAGTAGACGTAATGTTGAGATAGCCAATGAGAACACTTGGTCGCACTCCCCGCGACCCGCGTCTTCCTCAAACTTTGGTGACTTTTTGTAGGAACAACGAATCTCGTAATGCGGTATCTAGTGTGATCTGTGGCATTGATTCACGGATCTATGGGAGGTAGATTGCTATTTGATACAATTAGTCCTCCCATTGTTGAAGTTTAATCTTAAACATGCATAACATAACATTAAATAAGTAACTTTTAACTTTGTAACATATAATTTTATTCATCAATCGATTGCCTTTGTTGACTGTATATTCTGTCGAAATTTGGTCGAAATTGCTCCCTTAATTAATCTATTCTCCGAGGTCTGCAGTTGTAATCTCTAAGTTATGATCCGCATACGAGACGGTTCCGGCACGTATTGAGAAATACCTAACTATCGGTGATCAAACATGATCCTTGTTAGAGACGATTTCACTGACGAGATCAATTAAAATCCCATAATAACAGCAAAGTAAATTGGTAATCGTAGGTATAAATATAAATCTCGCATATTAGGTAATTTCCGAAGAGTGCTGATAGGTGAGTAAAAGCCCCAAGTAATTTAGTTTTTGTTTAGTTCATGACAGCGCTACTCCAACATTTTGAAACTAATACTACAGTTACTTATCACTTTAATCGAGAGTAGATTACTTGTGGGTTACAAGCTGCTCTATCAATATTATAAATGCGAAAGCAAAAACATTTAAAAAATACAATAAACCAGTGCTTTACTTTCAGACGTAGGTGCTCAGTCTTGTTTTGCTAGCGTTACTCTGTCAATGTATGTTCAAGTCTAGACTGGAGTCGTACAAACACATTAACATTTTCAGATACTTAAATAAAACAAGTTCTGAGAATGTTTCAGAGTAACGTACTCGTGGACTCTTGTGAATTCGTAAATACGAGTAAATTCGAAAATACGAGAAAATTTGTGTTAGAAACTTTATGACTACATTTCGATACTACATTTCGGTACTAGATCACTCGATATGACTATTATATCGCGTTATGACTTCATTGCATTTGGAATAGATCGCCATAAGGCCTGATAACGTAAAGACTATATTTTCGTATATATAAAGTACAGCTATCTAGAAAATCAGAATATATTTCTTTAACGTTTATTTTAATAAAGTTATTTATTGATCTATTACGGATTCGGAATCAACATTAATGGCAAATACACGACTCACCTTCGTTTTGCCGATGATATAGTAATCATGGCAGGGTCGCTAAAGGAACTCAATAATATGCTCAACGACCTCAGTAGCGTTTCCCAACACACTGTCTTAAAATGAACATGGGCAAGACGAAAATCATGTCAAATGCCGGAAGTCGTTGGGAACGATGCTCTCGAAGTAGTTGACCATTATAAATTCCTTGGACAGACTGTCCAGATTGGTAAGTCCAACTTCGACAAAGAGGTCGCCCGAAGAATCCAACTCCTCGGATGGGCAGCGTTCGGGAAATTGCGTGATATCTATCTTCTTGTCCAAAATCACACAGTGTCTGAAGACAGAGGTCTTCAACTAATGTGTGTTGCCAGTGATGACATATGAAAACTCAGAGTCGCACAGCGGGCAATGGAGAGAGCTATGCTTGGAGTTTTTTTGCGCGATAAAATCCGGAATGAGGATATTCGGCGAAGAACCAAAGTCACCGATATAGCTTTTAGATTGTGCATGCTAAAGTGGCAATGTGTAGGCCACATCACTCAAGGTACCGATAATAAGTGGGGAAGAAAGAACTTTCAGAAGAACTTGCAGTAAGATACAAAAATACCTTTACCGGATTAATATCATTTTAACTGCACTAAGTAATGCGGTAATGTAAAGTAAACAACATGTGTAAAAACTTGGATTATGAGTCTAAAATCGATGTAACTAGATCCACTTTACGAGCAAGTGTATTGAAAATTGATTTGATAGCGCCTTGTCGTCAACAAATATGAATATTTTATTTCAATCAATGCAAATAAAAGATTTTATTTTATACAAACGAGCGATGCAGCCCGCAGTTTGTTCAGTTTGAAGTACAGATCAAAAGCTTGCATTTCGTTACCTTAGCGCTTGAATAACTGGAAAAGGTCTCAAAAGACGAAGGAGACGTGATGTATGGTATACAAGAATATATTATTTCAGAAATAAAAACAACAAACGACAGATGTGACATAAATTATTCAAAGCCGAAAAGATTGCAAGCGAAGTGGAATTGATTATGGCCCAACGCCAGTGCACCGCGACACAGTTGGCAAATCCTCGTTTCGAAAATGTATTAAACGGGAACCTACCAGCCGCTCGATGTTTTTTCGGGACGATCGAGTATTAAGAAGAGTCGCAAAATTTCGCCACACGATTGTACGCATGGTTGGACTAAAATTGCATCGCGTAAACTTGGTGGAATTTTATTCTTTGCTCTCGGATTAAAATCCAAGAGACCCTCCCGCATTCAATATCATAAAGAAATTGTCGTTGGTGATCCAAATCAGTAGTCGCCTTTTCAGTGTATGTTGATTTTGTACCCTATGGAAAAACAAATCAAATCTTTACAATAAATATCTTGTCTCCTCATTATAATTTATGTAAGCATTTATGGGTAGAGTCACAGAGTCTGTGGGTAGAAAAGAAATTTCTACTAGATACGTAGTAGATGACAAAATAAGATCTACTCTATTCGCAACAGTGCTGTCGTCCGTGCCAAGGGGTATTTCATAAAACATAGGCAATAAAAATGCCCCTTGAAACAGATGGTCTGTTTCAATGTAACGAGATAACAAAGTAGGTTCTTAAAGCGTTGCATTTTCAAGTACATGCTGCGATCGATGTTAGTTTGTAAGATTTCGCTTTGATTTATATTTCATATTACTTTTAGTTATATATGTACATGCTTCGGAACCTTGAATAGGACTCTCACAATATGAAATAATAGAACTGATCGTAATTCTAGGCCGAATGTGTTCCGTGATGCAATATGCAATATGCACGAACATAAACATCCACGAGTAAGTAGTGTCACAGTTTCGGTTCCACTCATGATTTACTGCACCCCGTTTGTTTCGGTTAACCACTGGTAATATATTGAGCTTTTTGTTGTTTAAATTTCATGGTACACGCCTTCCTTAGGATTATGCTTCTGAATGTACCTACTACGTAGTGCATACCTACTTACTTAATGGAATTATGGCAGTTACTTTTTCAAATCGTAAGGGGTAATATAGGGACAAACATATATACATACTTACAAACTTACATTATACTCCAAAAACGTTACCCTCCTTCTTGACTAGTTGGGTAAAAACATGGCGAAACAAATACTTATCACGGTTTTTTGATTATTTAGATTTATTTAATTTATAAAATTCAAAATAAAATACCCCGGTGCAGAAAACAGAGCTACGGAGAGTGCGTGAGTAATCCCGTGGCCCTGCTTGCGATTCCAATGACGACGGAACATCGTGGGGTCTTTTGCCTGCAGGGGCGTCGCGTTTTCTTTAACGTTGAATCCGACACAACAAGTCCGCCCATCTAGCGAACGGGTATGCGTAAATGCATTTTCCCCATGTAGAAAAAAAAAGGTTATAAGCAACCTCCACACCAAATTTAATCAAATCCGTTAAGGCGTTACGGAGTTAACTGGGACCAAACACTTACACACAAGCTTTCGCATTTATAATTATCAGTGTAAAGTTGAAACAAAAAATATGTTTTTTTGACATTATTATTTTCGGTACTTCTGTAAAAGTTGGCCTAAGGCCGGGCCGGCACCGAGTTGTTCAATGCCAGATGTTGTATATGTTTGAATGCGATCTCTCTTTAAAATTCATCGCTTAAACGCTTAAGTATTATAATTTTGTTTTAATAAAACGGGAATACTCACATTAAATTCAGTCGGTTATTCCGACTATAGTTTCGATCACATTCGGTGACCTGTATCAAGGAATGCTAAGTGAGACACGCGCGTGACTTCGTCTTGCCTTGCACTGAAAAACAAAGCATTCCTTGATAAAAGTCACCGAATGTGATCGAAACTATAGTCGGAATAAGCGACTCAGTTAGACGTGAGTATTGCCGTTTTATTAAAACAAAATGTATCAAATCCACGTCAGTTTTCATAGTAAAAGCATTATAATTCGTACACGCATCTCCAATTTTTTTTTTTTTTAAATGTATAACTTTCTATGTATTTACAAACATGTATTGTGTTCTGTTAGTGTGTACGACGTCAAAGCGCCAAAATTTTTAAAAAGAATCTCGTTCGTAAATCCTCGGGTAGCCAAAATACAGGCCTAGCCTAGTTTGGGGCCCACCGAACAACCTTACCTCTTTATTTTGTTTTGTTATTCCAACGAATGTAACCTATATCTATTTTCTGAGTGTGTTTTATGGAAATCAATGAAATGATTATTAATTGTAACGTGATTGAAATCGCTTAGCGAAACAAACTGGGAATATACAGAAAACGTTTTTAAAACGATTGCCAGTCCAATCGCATCACATCACGCCATTGCACACAAAAGGCAAACGCATTGTGCTTGTCGGTTTAAAACACGACATGCATCAAATATATTGAAATCAATGGAAATAGTCGAACGACTAAACAAAAACTGGCAAAGAAAAAGTTGGTCCGAAATATCACATAATACTATAAATGCAAAAGATTTTGCGAAGTAATAAATAATAATAAATGTAGTGTATAAATAAGTATGTAAGTGTGTTTGTCTAGTCAACTCCGGAACGGATTTGGCTGAAATTTGCTAAGGACTAGGGAGGTAGCTTATACCCTGGATTAACACATAGGGTACTTTCTATACCGGAAAATACACTATTCCTATAGTATTCTATAGTATTCCTATATGCTTATAGCGGGGAAACCGCAGGGCGCTGCTTGTAGGTGTTTTTTCTCTTTTTACAGGTTATTGGTAACCTCTCGTAGGCAGCTTCCCTTCGTTATACCTAACAACTTTGGTTATGACTTTATTAATTTATTAATTATTAAGAACATTAATAATTTGTTATTTTTTAACCCAAAATTTAAAACAATACGTTTAAATTTGGGCTCCAAATGGCATTAGCACATTAGGTGCGGGTGAGGCTTAGGAGCAGACCTTTGCATTAAAAAAATACAGAATACTTTTTTTCACTTTTTTTCAAACAAACGAAAAAAAAAACAATCACTGAACGGACGTTAAAGTACAAAAAGGTAAGAAAAGATATGAACAAAATCGGGTATTTTTCTGAGACACAATTCATATTTTGTTTTTAATATATTCTCCATGTTTTCTAGAGACCCAAAAATCTACGATTTTCGAGTTACGGGAATTTCAATGATAAGAAACAAAATACCCGATGTAAAGAGGATGATTTACAATAATATTTAACAAGATAAGATATTACCGCGTTTATTTCAGCTACCTACAATTGTCAGCATCAAGAACTTTACGATCACAGGAGTTTAGATCTTCGCTCTGCGGAGATAGAGATCAATGTTAAAACAATTAAATTTCCAAACAGTATCCAAGTCGTACAATAAATAAATGTAATAGCGAAAAGAATTGCTGGAGAAGTCAGCATTTGCGTGCAAAAATAGGACAAGGAACCAATTTCAATAAAATAACCTTCATCGTCGGAGGCAGGCGATGCTATTGTTTCCGTTTTTTGAATTTTATTTATCTGCTGTTTATTTTCAACCGTCAATGAAGAGAGCAAAAAAAAGGTAAAACAACTTAAATAAGCACTTAATGCTCATTACTGACATAAGTAAATAAAACAGCGTTTACTTTGTTACGGGAAAAAAATGTCAAACCTGATGATGTTTTAAATTAAAAATCAGCTCCACAATTCAGCTATCTCGTTCGCATTTTCGTAGATTCGTAGATTCGTAGATTTTATCTTGAGAATAACCATATGCCTGTATTTTATAGCAATTTTTATTTATTTATAATTTAATTTCCTTTTATTTATTTTTTATTTTCCATTGGGTGGGCATCACAGGTTGCCCCAATTCACCCACCCCTGGACCATATTCTAAGCTTAAAACTAACTTTTAAAAAAAAAGGTATAAATAAAAAAATATAATATAGTTAAAGTATAGCAGTATGGTATATAATTATAATTTATGTAAATATATTTTCTATTTTAACGAACAAAAAATACACAAAAAAAACGAACTGAAGTTCGTTTCGTACCCCGCGGTGTCCTGCGCTAGTAGCCCAGGCGCCTAATAATTGGCCTAGTTTTAGGGCCTAGCGCCAAAAGACCGGTAAAACTGCAAACGCCGCTAGAAGCCAACAGATACAAACAAAAATACAACAATATATAATAATACAATAATAATACGAACAAATAAAAAAATAAAATCTCGTGCACAGTATGTAATGTATGTAACCTTTACAGAAATGACTTGGATTTTAGTTTGGAATGTGCTGCTGTACAAAAATTATATTAATAAAGAGCTGGGGAGCTTTTACGTAAACAATACAGCGAATCAATGCTATTACACACAACCAAACAAATGTTCGAGGGCAGTAACAAATTACTATATATATAGGTTAGATACCTACAGATTATATTTATACGAATAAAAAAATCAATCCTAAGATATAGAAACCATAATAGAATATAATGGGTTTAACACAAAGGCTTCAGAAAAAAAAAGTGCTCGTTTAAATATTTGAAACCGGAAAGGAACTCGTAACTTAAATGGCTGGACAGATTTTCATGAAATATAAAATAAGCTAAATATTAATGAGCAACTCAGTAGCCGCGGCAGGCGGGAGTCCTTAGTGAACGATGAGCGTTCTGAGATGCCCAAGCCGCCTGCTAAGCGTGGAGATTATGGTCACCCCTTCTATGGGCCTTTCTTCAGGAGTGCTAAATAAAGATATATAAAATAAAACTAGCAGTTCTGCGAACAGTAGACCTCGCAAACACAAACTTTTTTGCATAATCGTATTTCTACTATTTCATAGAATTTTTCAGCCGTCGGCAATTTTTGATTGGTGGGGTATTTCCCCCCAAAATAGGGAAAGTTTGCTGCGGCTCCATTTACCAGCCGATTTTGACAATATTTGGCATAATCTTTCGGTATATCGATATTAACAAGAATATCGAATATGAGCACAATCGATCAAGAGGTTGTCAGTCAAGGTCGTGAGTTCTCAGTTCGATGTCGCGAGCTGAAACCGCATGACATATCTTAACCTAAACCTTAATCTTATAGCTTAACAACTTCTTTACCGATTTTCTCAGAACTATTCAAAAAAAATCTTTAGAATCAAGTACTGAATGTTCATGTCAAACATTATCAAAATTAGTCCGTAAATGGTGCCACAGCAAACTTCCCTCTTTTTAGGGGAAATACCCCATCAATAAAAAGTGGCCGACAACTAAAATTTGTAGCACCTGTATACCAAGTTTCGTTAACATTGTTTGAAAAATACGACGTGTACGCGAGTACCATCATACGGACAGATGAAAGCAAATTTTGCCAGTTAAAACTGAGACCTTTAATTCACTTCGCTCACTCGGTCAATAAGCTTTTAATTTATAAATCTACAAAAACAATGAAATCAGTCCCTGGCTCCATCTGGAAGCTATATATATACACAAAGGGACAAAGATATAACACCCGGTTTTCAACGTTGATGTAGTTATTCTAGACACAATATGTACAAGTTTTTGTACCTTAATGTTACCTAATCTGTGCTCCCATAAATATCGGTCCGGACCGATGAAAGCAAATTACTGTTGGTGGACGGTCAGACTCTCTTGTTCAGTTGTAACGGCGATAAATGGTTTCAATACACAACAAACACGAATAAATGGCCTCGTTTCAACGCAATCCACAGCGGCCGCTTGCTGGCAATATTATGTTTTATAGCAATTTAATTAAAGAAACATAATACAATTTTATACGTCAATTATTTATTTATTTTAACGTTGTATTTTTTGTATTGTATTGTATTTGATTCATTGGGATTTTTGATCCCCCTCTGAAAAGAGGGGAAGCTTACCGCGACGCCATTTACCGGCCGATTTTCGTAATATTTGGCGGAAACATTCGGTACTCAGTTTTAAACAAGAATTTCGAATATGAGCAAAATCGGTCCAGGCTTTGTCTACATTTATATGATCACGAGGTCTCAGTTCGATGTCCCGAACATATTCGAAATTCTTAGTCGAAATCGCTGACGACGAAAAAATTTAAATTGAAAAAAATTGAGATTGTGCAAAACAGTTTGTGCTCTCGAGGTCTACTATTCGCAGAACTACTAGTTTTAATACAGTGTTTATGGTCTTTCATTTTTATATTACAAGCTTGCTTATTTAACTTGCAATGTACTAACGTGTTTCTTTTTTGGTTTTTTGTTTTTTTTTATTGTTCTGGATAACTGTCGCTTTATATTAAGTGTCATGTTTGCCCATAACAATTTTCGATTTTCGATTGGTGGGGAAACGAAAATCACCGACGTCTAATAAATTCTACAAAATTGTAGAAAACAGTAACAACTTTCGTCAAGATTAGTAGAAAAACACGATCTGTACGCGAGTACCAACATACGGATTACGGACATTATCAAAATCTGCCGTTGTATGGCGCCGCACCAAATTTCCTCCTTTTTGAGAGAAATACCCCTCCAATCAAAAATCGTAGACGAAAAAAATCTACATAATTCTAGAATCTGTATACCAAGATTGAATGAAAAATATGACCTGTACGCGAGTACCAACATACGGACAGATGAAAGAAAAATTTACTTGTTAAAACTGAGACCGTTTGCTTCGCTCACTCTGTCAAAAACGTATCTCAGCCCCAGTAATTAAACTACACTAGTATTTCGCGCCGAACTGAGACCTCGCAATCCCTATATCTTTACAACCCTTGGACCGATTCAGCTTATATTCGAACTTAAAAAAATTATTAAAATGAACTACTTGCCTACAAAATTTCATGAAGATCGGATCAACGGTTCGCAAGTTATCATGGCACAAATATACACACAGACATACAAACATACATACAAATGCCGATTTGTCCCAGCAAAACTCTGAGACCTTCGCTTCGCTCGGTCAACGGGCGCATTTGTCTCAAATAAGAGGCATAAAGAAGCACAATATCGTGCATAGACGCATGTTGTAAGTTATTTGATTTCCCTTAGGAGTGCCTACTCAAACTTCGTGGTTTATTGAGCCGGGTAGCTTTCCCGGGATAAAATAATGTTGAAAGTTTTTAACTGTTACTGTGTAACAGGTAAGTTGACCCTTAGGGGCCTCTTGATAGAAATTGTGAGGAAAAATAAGTGTGTATGTGACACTTTTTATAAGGATAATGGAAAAGCTCCTTCTATCATATAAACATTATTGACCGAATGTGCGTACCGAACGGTCGTATTTTTCAACCAAACGAAACCACGACACGACGAAACTTCTTATACAGATTCTACGATTATTTTTTTTGTAATTTTGTAGTCGTCATTTATTTTTTATTGGCATGGTATTGCATATTATAACTCCGTTTTTCATTCACGCGATTGTGAGGCGAGCGACGCTGGTCTTAATTAATATGAACGTCGTCTAACCACAAACCCAGTATAATTAAGTCGACCCTAGCCACCAAACTGAGCGCTACAGCCCGTATCTTAGTAGATATAGATGCTCGTAGCTCATTCCATTAAGTGAGGTAGGTAAGACGTCAGCGTTTTTTAAATTAGATGCATTTAAAGAACCAGTTTTAAGAAAGCAAATTTTCTGTACTATTTACCCTCCCGATGAACAGTTCGGCTTCAGAGCCAAACAATGTTGCACCCGCCAAGTACTCCGCACGGAGCACATCCTGGAAGGTTTTAACAAGAAACAATGCTTTGGCCATTACAAGGCGAAAAACAAAAACTATAGCAATGAAACATTAAAAAAAAAATTTGGACATAGAGGAAAACTGCGACTGTAGCTTGGTAGTAGCTACAGTTGCAGAAAACTGCGACTGTAGCTTGGTAGTAGCTACAGTTGCAGTTTTTAATGTTTCATTGCTATAGTTTTTGTTTTTGCTAAAGTCTGGAACGACTTTGGACTTTATTTTGTTTCAAATCAAATCACAGACTACTTTTCTATTAGAATAAACACCAAGTTCATGGTCAAAAAATATTACAGTTTATATTAACTCTCTAATCACGTATTGCGGTACACTTACAAATGAGACAGTCGTTTTTGGGGTAACAAAACGTTTATCTAAGCGTATACGTACTAAGTCTTGAATCACGGGCTCACATTCGTCCTGCTTCTAAATAATCTGGTCATGTCTCCCCTTAATAGAATGAGAAAACGCCGTGTGGAGAATTTACACGAAATTCTCTACATTGTGTTATCTGTACAACAAATAACAATAGCATAAGAACACCAAAATTATCTCTATGCCTACTGTAAGTATATATAAGAACGATTTTGCGAAATAGAAAATACTTAAAAATGGACTAAAAATACTTATTGCCCGTCGTACTTATTGTTTCGTCGCAAGATTAGCAGAAAATATAATCCCCGTTTGCACTAAAGTCAACAAAAAATTATCTTAGTTAAACATCGCCTAAATTAAGTTAGACTTAGTTCATAGTTCATAGTATTTATTCATAACAATTATTTACATGTCAAAAAGTAAATAAAAAAAAATAGCATTTAATTGTGCAGTCAAATTAATTACAAGTCACATTAAACATATATAAAAATTGTATCAGAAGTATACAAATTAAACTCAATAATAATAATACAATAATCAATACAATAATAACATGGTCAAGTTAGAAAAACAGCAACATGTACGATTAGTACATAAATAAAAAAATTATGTCAATCTTACAAATGTCAATGTTCACAGAACTTTAAGTCATCTTCAGTTTCGTCATGTCATCAAACGTATAGAAAGCCTGTTCGATTAGCCAATTTTTTAATCTACCCTTAAACGATCCTCTAGTGGGGACGTTTCGCACCTCTAGGGGCAGCCTAATCCCTTGGAGATCCCGGAGCCCTCGGTCAAGCACCAAGGCAGGCCACCGAGGGGGTTTTAGTGGGTATAAATCCACATAACCCGGCTGCACCCCAAAGCAGACGGGTACCTCGGTGAAGATTTCCCGTCGCAAAAAAAAAAAATAGGGGCAGCCTGTTGTACACGACCGGCGCAGTTAAGCATGTCTTACGCATGTAGGCATCCTCCTAACTTTGGTGCAACGCGTTTTTCTTGTTATGTACCTCCTAGACAGTTAAGTACGAACTTAGGAGCTGTCAAAGTTTAGTGCAGACGGGCATAAGTATTTAGTATTTAAGGCGATGATCCCTATAGATTTCAAAATGGCTGGACCGATTTTGGTGAATTTTTCAGATAATCTTCAGATTAACCTAGCGGGTGATCCTGTGAGTTGTGAGTTTGGTACCCGTGCAAAGTCAAGCCGGGTCGCTAGTTAATATATAACAGCTCGAGCTGACAGAAAATGATTCGCGAATGTATCAACATTGTCAAAACTCTGGGCTGAAGCTCACGCGATCGATTTTGAGACCTCACCTCATTACAGGGCAGTTTAAAAGCTAATGGAACAATCCTAGAGTGCATAGTTTGAGAAGCGTCAGTAATTCTGAATAAGGTGTGTTGGACAGTACAGTACTGAAGGTATTCACAAACACTAAAGATCTTGGTCAAAATTCTCAATAGCGGTCATAATCATAGGTGTATTTTGGTAGTGGTAGGACTCTTTTGCAGAGTTCGCCTGGAGAAGTACGTACCACACCTTTGCCAGTTATTCAACCGCCAAATAGTAGTGTGCAAGCATTAGTGTGTTCCGGATTGAAGGGCAATGTTTCAGCAAAATTATTGTGCGTATAGAGATTTAACTTCTAATGTCTCAGGGTGACGAGCGCAAAGCATTGTCGCGCAGGGTTTTGAACTCTTGAAATTCAACATTTTTGGTGGTACTGAACTGTTATGGGCAAGCGTGACGCTTAACATCCGGTGAGAAACTTGCTCGTCTCGTTACTCAGTGCAATAAAAAATATATTAGAATTAATATTTACTTACGCGAGTTATAATAAAGTAAGTAATTACGCACTTTACTTGCATGATTTTTATATTATATTCTCACTAGCAACGCCCTGCGGTTTCACCCATACCAAATTTTCATAAAAAAAATGTTGAGCCGTTTCGTAGCTAAGTCGTGATAAACACTTTTATATACGCCCTGACAAACAATCTTTTACATTTAAAGTATTAGTTATATCTCATGATTATGCCACCTCAAAATAGAAACAGGAAAAAAAAACAACGGCCTCCACCGCGAGATTTTGACGTGAATTCTATGACAAAAAAAAAACAACATCAATCTCGGACAGAGATTGGACTGGAGATCGTACCAACTCACCTGTTGGTAAGCGACGATGTGGTCGAAGATGAAGCATGCACACTTAGAAGATTCAGTATTCACTCTGGCCTTGAAAAGCCCTAGATTATATCTCTCAGGAAACAAGGAAGCTGTCAGTTTATTCCAGTCCTAAAAAAACATCAAAAGAAGGAATCTTTCAGTTTTAATACCTGCCAAAAAAAATATTGACCTTGAAAATTACAGTGACAGTTACACGTGAATCGTACCACGACGTGTCGAACTCCTTTTTTTTTTTCTCTTTCCTCCTAAGAGGATTTTGGCGTCGCACGTCTTATGCATTTGCCAGTGTCAAGTATACATAATATATTCTCAAGTTTTGTTAGATATTATCAAACAAGTCATAGTCACGGTCAAAGTCAAGCAAAGAAAGTCACGGTCAAGTCCAAGTCATGCCCCAGTAAAGTGGTGAAAACTTTACTAGAGCCTTCTATGGAGTTTTGGAAACAACACGAAAATTCACGTTTCACGATATTATACCATTCACCAACACTCGTGCATGTTCACGAACACTTAACGGGTTGGCGGGAGCAAGAATTCATGTCGCGTCATTATATTATTTTCCAAAACTTGTGTTATTTCGAGTGTTAATGTGTAAAAATTGTGAATTTTTACCCGTTAAGTGTCGTGAACATGCACGAGTGTTGGTGCATGGTATAATGTCGTGAAAAGTGAATTTTCGTGTTGTTTCCTAAACTCCATAAAAGGCTCTAGTAAAGTTTTCACCACTTTACTGGGGCATGACTTGGACTTGACCGTGACTTGCTTTGCGGCTTTGACTGTGAATACGACTTGTTTGATAATATCTAACAAAACTTGAAAATATATATGTATACTTGACACTGGCAAATGCATAAGACGTGCGACGCCAAAATCCTCCTAAGAGGAAAGAGAAAAAAAAACGATATGATGTGATAAAATGGGACAGAAACCTAAAATACCGGTATCAAACAGCTGTCAGCTCTTAGCCCAACGACTATGGGTAACTGTATTACGGTACGCTACAGTAAGAACCTGAAACCTGTTCAGCTGTATGGAAGCGATGGGAGCCACATAACAGTTAATAGCGCGACAACCCGGCGCCTATACGAGGAAATTTTTATGATAAAGCCTTCGTGGCCATGGCACACTTTTATAGCCAGTTGTTTATCTTTGTGCGGATGACGTTCTGGGTTACACACAAACGCGAATATACTTCTACCAGAAATTTTAAAAAAATAACAAAGTCACAAAGTTTTAGTTTGTATGATATTATTATTTATTACTAGCTTGTGCCTATAGCTTCGTTCGCGCTGACTTTACGTTACCAGATAACATGAAAATTATCTCTGTACCTGTTTTGAACCAAGAATATTATCTGAATCTTTTGTGATCTGTTAATCTTTACAGAATGATTACATAGTGCGTCGCACATACTCAATCTTTACTAAGTTTTATTTTGACGGGGTCGCCATGGGACACACAGATAGACGTAATAAGCCCCGGGCAGTTAATTAGATTCTACTAAGAAAACTGGCGTGGTTTAGCCGTATTTATTTTTCTGAATATTCCCGTTTTAATAAAATAAAATATTTAGTTTCGTGATTGAAACATCTTCACGACCGAGAATCAAAACTGGTTCTCCTACTCAAGGTAGACGCTCTACAAACCAAGCTGGTGGATCTCATATATAGTTATACTCTAAAGATGTAGTTTTTCCCATCGTGAAACAATACTCGTCCATCCCATAGAAAAGACGGAGAAGAAGAAGGTAGTCCTTCTACCTATAAATTGACAAAAATACAACACATAAAACTTAGCTCACTGGCTCATGCACTGTCTTTTCGAAAACCGTGTTATACATGGTGCTTTCTAATCGGCTAGGGAGCGGAAGCTGTTCGTTATCTTGTATACAACTTTGTCACAACCAAAAGCACCATGTCCTTATAAAAGCTAACTGCACCGAAAGTAGAAATGAAAACAATGGACAACTAATCTATGATTCTACCTGTAAATTGACAAAAATATACCACAAAAAAAACCTTGCTCATGCAGTGTTTATTCGTAAACTGTGTTATATATAGTCCGTATAAAATTTAACTGCACCGAAAGTGGAAGTGAAATGTATGGACAGCTAATTTATGTTCCTACCTGTGAATTGACAAAAATATTACACATAAAAACTTAGCTTACTGGCTCATGCAATGTCTTTTCGTAAACCGTGTTATATAGTCCGTATAAAAGTTAAGTGCACCAAAAGTAGAAATGAAAAGTATGGACAGCTAATTTATGCTTCTACCTGTAAATTGCCAAAAATATAACAGAAAAAAAATACTTAGCTCGCTGGCTCATGCACTGTCTTTTCGTACACCGTGTTATATATAGTCCGTATAAACGTTAACTGCACCAAAAGTGGAAGTGAAATGTATGGACAGCTAATTTATGTTTCTACCTGTGAATTGACAAAAATATTACACATAAAAACTTAGCTTACTGGCTCATGCAATGTCTTTTCGTAAACCGTGTTATATAGTCCGTATAAAAGTTAAGTGCACCAAAAGTAGAAATGAAAAGTATGGACAGCTAATTTATGCTTCTACCTGTAAATTGCCAAAAATATAACAGAAAAAAAATACTTAGCTCGATGGCTCATGCACTGTCTTTTCGTACACCGTGTTATATAGTCCGTATAAACGTTAACTGCACCAAAAGTGGAAGTGAAATGTATGGACAGCTAATTTATGCTTCTACCTGTAAATTTACAAAAAAAAAAAAAAACAGAAAAAGAATACTTAGCTCGCTGGCTCATGCACTGTCTTTTCGTACACCGTGTTATATAGTCCGTATAAAAGTTAACTGCACCGAAAGTGGAAGTGAAAAGTATGGACAGCTAATTTATGCTTAACGCTTATGGAAATAGGCAAAGTTACTTTAGTCATCCCCCCGTGATGAAAACAATGATCGTTTACAGGGTTGATGGTGCCGGTCCGGGAGGTGCGTTTATTACTTGGTTGTTTTTATTGAATGTAACTCTGCCTTTCAGATAACGAAATACAGAGCAATGTATGTAAAATAACAGTACTAAACTTTATTTGTAAAAGTGAAATATAACTTGTTCTGTGTTTGCTAGTGTTTTTAGCTGCAGTGTTGCGTCAATAAGGATGTAGGACAGATTATTTATCTTTCGCTTTATAGAACTTACAAATCTTATTTTAACGTAGCCATTCAAAAATAAAGGTTAAGGCCCTTTGGTCCAACTAACTTAAGAAAAAAAATGACAGAGTTATCTACTTTTTCATATAATTTAGTACTCATATAACGGCATGGTAGGCAAAAAAGTAAAAAAAGTAAAAATAAAACATCCATAATTATTTTATTTTATCAACATATTATACATTTCTTGGGGACCTCAAACTCGGCTAAGACTGTATCTTGAGGCCCGGAAACAAAATTGTCCGCAGCCTTAAGGCTACTTGTATTAGCAAAATTTCGAATCAAATTTCAGATAAAGGGTCCTCGGGCAAAGCCCAGTAGCTGAACAAATACTAAGCTTTAACCTCATATAAGACCCATTACGCCAACCTTGTTGCGAGCGAAGCATCGGAAGAGAAACCACCAATTTCACTTGGGATATTGCATAAACACTCCGCGGTTGCATGCTCGGCTTGTGGCATCGACAAGCGATTTCAGTTTTAGTATGTTGATGAAAATAACTCTGTAATATTGCACGTAGCTTTTTGAATTTCAACGAAACACAAAACAAAAAAAATGTTGGAGCCACTTTCGAGTTTTTTCGAGACTAATAATGGCGGCATTTTTTTATTTTTTTTATACATATTATTATTTGATTATAATATCTATCTTCTTTAATGATATTATAATATTTCAGCAATAAAAAGATGCTATAATGTAGGATATGAGATCATTTTAAACCTACGACTTCATCATCATCATCATCAGCCGGACGACGTCCACTGCTGAAGAAAGCCGCCCCCTTAGCTTTTATATCATACAACCATAATTAAAGTAAACGCCATCGAATAGGTAAGCGTAATTGGAAAAACTCGCATTAGACAATCATTATTTTGTCTGACTGTCATGAAAAAACTGTCATTTTGAATCTACATAAAAATTAAGCTTTCTTAAATCGGCAATGCTGAGCGCCAAATGGTCCACAGAGCATTAACCAATCACTGTACTAAACTTAATTAAAAAACAAAATCCATTGAATTAATCAACAAAAGTTTATCTAAATAATATCTATGGTCTATGTAGATTAGATACTAACTTCAACAACCACATTTCAAGCGCTCATAACTAATGATTTACGAGATACGAGCTTTCACCGCTAGTATTGGCCATTCTACTGTCTAGTTATATAGCATCTACTTCAGTCTAAATCTGGGTTGCACCATAATCCAAGTCACAGCTACTGTTATAGTTTAAATTAACTATAACTTTAACCTTAACCATGAAGAGCCAGCATGTGTTGCACCATCATATTCGTTTTTATACTTACATTTCACTGAGTAGGCTTTGTTTGACAGCTTTTAACTATAACGTTTGACATTAACCTGTCAACCTTGCGTAGTGAATGTTACCGTTAAGTTATGACGTCATTTTGATCATAGTCAAATTGTGCATTCACATTTTTGCTTAACGGAAGTTTTAAATGCAGTTATGATTATTTAAATTTATTGATTATTAAAATTAACTGTATGTGGTGCAACCCAACTTAGTGACCTGGTGTTCTGACACTGGCGATGATCCAAGCTACAAAGTGGAGGCTGTGTAATGCCTGACTTAAGTTGATAAACGATGAATAGAATAGAAATATTTATTAGAACATCGATAGTTTACAAGAAGAAGACACTGGGCAAGTTACATTGAAAAACATATTAAGGTTCTGTTAAATAATAATTAGTACATACATGTAGATATAACGAGATCTAACAAAAAGTCGTAGCAAAAAATAATGATTTAATTTAACATTGAAATAAGATTAATATTAATGTCAGCAAGTTTTATAAATTTTAATAACTCAAGAGCTTATAATAATTAAAAGATTTGTCCACAATGCCGATTATAGCGATTATTAGGTACACTGATTCTCGCAAATATAACGTACACTTCCGCCTCACTTCTCACATGGCCCACTTTTCACCGGAAAGGCAGAGCAAAGTGAGAAAGGTATTGCGTTAATTGTGTATGCATTATATCTGTATGAAACTATCAACAGCCTAAACGCGAGCATGTTCAATGTTCATACCTAACATATTGCATTGAAGTAAGTGAAATTAAAAATTCTTCAAACCCTGCTTCGTCGCCATACAAGCTGTCTCTACACAAGGGCCTGATCTTTCTTTTACTCCGTGAAATTTAAGTCAAGGTATTATTTAAAAAAAAACAGATCACGCTCGTTTTAAAATAATACAGTGGCCGTGGTCAGATTAATCTAAGACCCCTAGTATATGACAAATATATAGGTACACTTCCCGTCTATTACGTGTATATTTAATTTATTATTATGTTTCTTTTGTTTCTGTATTTTTTGTTACGAAATAAATATTTCTGTTTTTCTGTATTTTACATAACCACGGCCCGCAAACCAAGCAGAGAGAGTAAGAGGAACATAATATTTCACTTTCGTTCTACAACTTCTATTTCTTTTCTTTCTAAATTATTATGTTTGTTAACGTTCTAACAAACTGATATAACCACGGATATATATACGCCTACACAGAAGGCAATATCATATATATTAAAACGATACAAAAAGCTTACTTCAGCTGCATAGGCAATGTCTCCCTCTTCAGACTCGCACATTTAAGATTCACGGAAGCCTGAAATGTCTCTGTGAAATCGCACCATACCCCTTAACACATCCGCCAACATCTTCGCCTTTATAGCCCCGTGATAAAGTTCACTTTGTCGCAAAATCGCTGGCTGGTATACTTTACGGTTCTTTTCAATGTATTATTTCGGTTGTTATCGCGATTTATCTACTTTATTATATCTCTAGAATGCGAAGTGCCTGCTTTGCGGGAGATATAGGGATTTTATTGACATAATTTTATGGTTTGCGTAAGGGTTTTGATATATTTCACGTGGTAAGGGTAATTATTTAAATTACGAGTCGAAAATGTAGATTTGTGGAGCGCGTGCGAATCACCTTTGAGCAGGTGTGGCGTTATTTTACTGCAAATTGTTATACAAACACATTATACTTACCAATCATTTGTCGAATCGTGAACACAGCTTTTCAAGTTTCCTGTAAGAATTGCGTTGTTACTTGCGTCTTTGCCTTGCGTCGCTTTTAGTGCAAACGGCCTCAGCTTCATCTATTCATCGAACTGTGTTATTTGTTTTTTTTTGTTTTTTTTTTTTACTAGAAACTTGTGGAAAATGAAAAAATGTTAAGGTTGTCTAATAATGATGATTGCAAGACATTTGAAAAGTACAACAGCAGTATTTTAGAATAGAAATCGAAGAGAAAAGCTCGATGAAATATTATTATTCTATAAAAATGTCTCATTTTAAAAATATTGAAAGAAAGAAAGAAAGAAAATGCCACGTGCAATTCCGACTCGCGCTCCGAGGATTCCGTATCACAGTAACAAAATAATGTTTTCCTTTCTTCAATTCGCGATCAATTATGAGTAGCGCAAGCCCGACTCATACTTGATCCTTTTTACCCGACTGCCTAAGAAAGAGGGTTGTCAACTCGATAATAAAAAGCTTGTCAATCTGAAAATCGTGAGGTCTCAGTTCGGGGCGAAATACTAGTTGTATAATTACTAAGTCATTTCTTTTGGGGTGTATGTTTAAGCGATTTTGATGATCTTTGGATTCATCTTTACCTTCTAATTGACAAAGGCTATTTTTTGCAATCTGGTATTTTTTCTTTTATTTTAATAATTTTATAAAGTTTTTTTCGTAAAGTTTGTATTATTTAAAGTTTGACGATTATATGTAACCATTTATACACAGGACCAAAAACAAGAGACGACGAAAAAAAAACTTTTCTGGAATTTCTCTTAATTTTGTAATTTTTAAATAGAGACGTATTCCAGAAAAAAAAATTTGGGACTTCAAATCCACCATAATAACACATAATACAGCGAACATTTGAAGCTGTGATTTATTAAGGTTCAAAAGATAGAGACTTAAATGTAGAACGGACAGAGACGATGACGAAGTAGGCTTAGTTAATATTGTTAATATTAAGTACCATATCCGAAATCTTTCCTCCGCTAAAGACGATATTTTTCAACATATTTGCCGGCTTTTGTGTATAGTCAGTACACAAAATTAAACTAAGTTTTCGGTTAGACGCCCGACATATTCTAAGATCGTTGTACTCATAGTTATGATCAACTTTTACATGGAACGTAAAAAGGAATAAAACGGAAAAATAAGAGATTATGAGCTTATTAACTGAGTGAAGCGAAGGTTTCAGATACTACAGGAATGAGTCTGTGTTTGTATGTACATATACTTGTCTCTATCTTGCGAACCGTTAATCCAAATTTCATGAAAATATAGCCAAGAAGTTAATATCAACAAAAAAGTCAAAAAGTAATTTTAAGGGTTGCGAGATGTTAGTTCAGCGCGAACTACCTGTTTGTTTCTTTGTACTTCGTAATATTATTTATGTTTTTCTTCTAATTTATAACAATATACCTAGAAAGTTGTCGAAGCAATAAACTAGACATCCTTTCTTGGAAAGTGTTAATTTGCTTCTTTATCGTAGCCAAGTTCGCTAACATAATATATTATTAGCCAAGTTCAGTCATTATTTTATTCCATTACGTTAGGCCATTTATCAACTTTAAACTAGTTGTTCCAGATATTTCCATGAGTTGCACAAGCTTTCAATTTGGTCGAATGCCAAAATGACAATGCCCCATTGAAAAACACTTTGATGCCCTTCGCAAAACTTTATAGACAGGCGACATAATAAGAAAATAACTTTCTTTGCCCGATAATTGGTTTCGTAACCAGTTTGAATTCACGCAATTTGTAACTTTGGCTACATAAGTTTTTTTAAAAATGTAATTTGATGACGAGACGAGCAAGTCGCTCACCTGATGTTAAGCTTCTCGCTTGCTCATAACATTTCCGTGCCACCCAGAATTTTGAACCTCAACAGTTTAAAACCATGCGCGGGAATGCACTGCGCTCGTCACCCTGCGGTGATAGCCGTGATAACGCGACAAACATCCTGACAAAGAGACAAAGTTCCTTCTTATAGTTCGCTAGATGGCTTTGATCCATTTTTGTGCATTTTTTGACGTTTTGTATGGACTGACAGTAAGTTGTAATGTAGGTTGATCTGAATCGCGCAAGCGAAGTTTTTTCCTCTCGACGAGTTTTCATTTTTATACCTCGTAGCTTTATTGGTCCGGATAAGACAGCGGGTATATTCTTCTGAGCTATAATATTAGTTAGGATTCAGTGCAAGGCAATACGAGGTTGCGTACGTGTCACGCTTATAGCATTCCTTGATAAAGATCACCGAATGCGATTAAAACTAATGAGGGAATAAAAGACTCAACATCAAAAAAAAAAACATAATTACCTTATCAACATAAGCATTTCTTGAGGACCTCAAACTCGGCTAATCTTGAGGCCCGGTCGAGATTTACCACAGAAGATAGCTAGAACAGGATATTCAGCGCGTGCTTACAATTTAAAAATATTAAAAATATATAAAAAATTAGAAGAGAAATAGAAGATAATTAACTAAAATTACAATTACATTTAAACATTAAATTATCTAAATTATTAAAATTAAACATAAAAACATTACATTATTGATATGATTAATTTAATTTAATTCATTTAATTTATTTGAGTACTTATTTAGTTTAGTATAGTTTATAGTTTTAGTTTGTACATTTAAGTTTAGATTATTTAAGTAAAAATGAAATATATTGAATGTTTTTCCTATAGATACAAAATTTAAAATCAAAAATGAGTTTAATTTAACGTGAGCATTCCGTTTTATTAAAACAAAACGCACAATATAACTCACGAAAGAGAGTAGGCACCTTCCTATATCCTTGTGTAATGTGTACAGGTACATGATAAAGATCACTCTTGTGTAAATAATATACCTACAACTACATTGCGATTCGCACCAAACATTTCCCCTTTATAATCCCTCTGAGAGATGAATCCCTCGCTCAGGCTGAGGCATGTCAGTGTACCCCTTTCGGAGTATGAACGGATATAAATCGGTTATGCACATACCGCGCGGGATGAATGCTTGAGATTTCACTTCGCATCTTTTGATCGTGATAGTGATAAAAAAATTGTGAAATTTGGAAATGGATTAGAAAAAGAACAACGTAAAGGACACCTAGTAGGTCTAGGTTACATTACATTACATTATCAGCCAGAAGACGAACATAGCTGACCCCCCTTAGACCGCCACACCGACCGACAATGTGCCACTTGCATCCACCGGTGCCCGCGACTTTCATAATGTCGTCGGTCCACCTAGTGGGAGGCCTGCCTACGCTTCATCTTCCGGTCTAGGTTAATGTTTAAAAATACTAACAGATTATTTATTTTGCTTTTCAGACAATTTTCTTGGTTTTGTCTGCTATTTTCCCTTTAATACTTTTGTATAATCTTTTATTATTTTTTAAAGAAACCTGAGGAATAAATAAGACCATGTAGAAAATTTAAAGTAGCGATTTTCCTACAACCTAAAGCGCAGAGACTCAACGAGGCTAATTTTGTGTTACAATATAAAAACACTTTATTGACACAATATGACATAGGTACAATAGGAAATTATTTTATGGACTTTTGCAGAAACGTGAAAAAGTCATGTCGCGTCCTTGTATTATTTTCCATAACGTATGTTATTTGTAGTGTTAATCGATGGATCCATAAAACATTCGTGAACGTACGCGAGTGTTGGTGAATAGTTATACTTTTCGTGTTATTTCCAAAACTCCATAGAAACCTCTAGCAAAGTTTACACCACTTTACTGGGGTAAGACTTTGACTTGACCGTGACTTACTTTGATTGACTTAGATTATGACAGACTTGTTTTCATTTTGATACACTGAGAAAAATGAATTTCTGACCTAAGGCGATTTTGACCTTAGAAGGTTAAATTATAATTACTTTGTAACGCTTACGGTAATTTTCACTTAGTTAAGCCAAAACGTTAAAACGGTACCGCTAATAGAATCGACTCGTAATATCAAAAATACCTTACTGTACGGTTGCTTTTTTTCTTGTTATTATAGCCGTACGGACTGTTTAAACAACCTTATAGACTATTAAAAGCACTGTACTTTTACGGTAAAGAATATTCGGCTAATATCACCGTAAGTACGGCAATATTCGCCTTATGAAAAAATTAATTAATTATTACGTAAGACAAAACTGACACAAAATTAAAACTAAACAAACGTCAACCTAAGTCGTAAAGCTAAGTACGTAAATGGTAAATTTTAACCGAGCAAGGCCATTTTCGTCCATATTCAAGGTGTAAAATGCCGCAAATAGGGTGATTACATTAAGATGCCATACTATAGTTAAAGCGTTACTAGTGTGGCGAAAACTTTTAAATTGTCGAGTGGTTAGAATGGTAGGTCAATATGCCTGTTTAATAAAGTATCTTACTATAATCTTTTAGATGTCCGCGCTGGACGAAATTATTGCATGGGTATTATAAAATTGGGTGGTGAGTCCGTAATCCCCACGCTTGGCAGGCTGCTTGCAGATTGCAAAATGTTCATCATGTAATAACAGGACGTTGAAGCCCGTCCTCTGTCTGGTGTTTCTGGTCGCAGTTTTAGGACTTACCCGGGTCCATGACTATATATTCCATACTAGTAGTTTGCGCCGAACTGAGACGTCGCGATCCCTATAACTTCACAACCCCCGAACCGATTCAGTTCATAGTCAAACTTAAAAATTGTAGTGAAATGTGAAACTTTTTTGCAAAACCTCAATTCTTCAATTACACAGTTTTTGTCTGTGCGATGTATCGTATTAGGACGAAGCTAAGGTTGAAATTGCTTTGGTGAGTGAGGGTTGGATACGTAGTTATAGTTCGTCCCAAATTGAGACCTCAACGACCTTATATCTAGACAACCTCTTGACTGATTTTGCTCTTATTCGAAATTCTTTGAGTACAGAATGTTTCTGCCAAACATTATCAAAATCGGCCGTTAAGTAGGTATATAGCGCCGGAGGGATTTTGCAAAATTGCATCTCTAAAGGGGTAAAACGGAATCGGACCCCCAAAATTTATAAGGAAATAAAATATTTTTTCATTCTAAGCCAATGAAACTCAGTTTGTATAAGTATCTGCCTACCTACCTACCTAATAAGCATAAAAATAACAAAAGGCATGAATCAAGAATTTTCGCAAATCAACCCCTAAAGAGATGAAGTGGGGTTTTTCATTTACTTAAGCCTATGCGAGCGAAGCCATGTGAGCAAGCAAGTAGGTATAGCACAACTATCCTAATATAATTTATTAATAAATCCCACCTAGGCATTGTAGATACCTATATATGACTTACACTTTTGGGTGCACTTACATCTGTGACTTCCATAAACCCAAAAAAACATTACCCTCCTTCATGAGCAGCCGGGTAAAAAGCCCCACCTCGTCCTCGACGCTCCCTTCACCCCCTCTGTTTTTGAAACCACTTTTTGGTTTAATTGGTTTTAAGCCGTCTGTTATAATCAATTTTACTAAAGAAACGACCTGCAGTAAGGCGTTTATCGCCGTAAAGCGTCCAAAACAAAACGTACCTACCTTATTATCGCATAAAAGCTCTACAGAGGGCTGGCGCGTAACGCAACTAATCCCACAGTGCTGCCAGCTAAGGCGTAATTTTTCATTGTGGATATTAAAATTGATTACATGGTGACCTTTTTGTTTTTTTTTTTTGTTTGGTTCGTTAGTCTGGTCTGTGAACTGTGAACACATAAAAATAAAACTAGTAGTTTGCGCTGAACTGAGACCTCGTGACCCCTATAACTACACAACCCCTGAACCGATTCAGCTAATCTTCGATATTAAAAATTGTAAGAAATAAACTCCGTGTCTACTAAATTTCATGAAGATCGGATTAGCAATTCTTAAGTTATTGTCGGACAAATTTATACATACAAACATAACAATACACACATAAAACAATATAAATACATACGTACATCGGCAGTTGATACATATGACGATTGGCTCCAGTAAACTCTCGAGACTTACGATTCGCTAGGTCAATTATTAAAGTTTAACATTGCCAGCGGTATTTAAAATTTGTCAGCAAATAAATAGATAACCCACGAATTACTGTTTGTAGATCATAATATTAATTTCTAGAACAGGAACACAAAGCACCACATTGCTTACTGCCAACTTTTGTTTTAATTTCAAAACTAGCTTTAACAATAAACAAAAAACAAAATAAACATTATGTACTAAGTATTTTTGAGTGAAGATATACATAGAAGTCACACAGTTTGGGGCGAACTACTAGTATTATAATTAGTAAGATAATCCAAGGTAATTTTTTCTTTCTTCTTTGACAAAATAAAAATTACAACTTGCTAATTGCTACAAAACATTTGCAATGGTATTAATAGATAACGGACAGATTTTCTTTATACACTTAGTAATTTTCAAAGAAAAAGGAAAAATTCTAAATATTTAAGTTGATCACAATAATAAATGTTTAAGGTAAGTAATATGGATATTACGAATCGTTCGTTGATTTTGAATATTTTCCCTTTTTTGGTTAAATTTTGCTTTCGCTGGCTGGCAACACTCGGATCGACAAGCTTAGCAGATTATACAACGTAGACAACTCGCACGCACGTGGCCGGCGGAATTATCGACAGATTTGCATTAGTCGGTTATTGTCTTTTTATTATATTAAATAGAGCTAAAGAACTTAAAGAGCACAAATTCATATCAGTGATTGTGATCAAAACTAGGTAAGTGAACTTTCTTCATACAGATATTTTAGATATATTATGTCGATAGGTAATTATGTAGTTAATAAATTAAAAAAACAACGGAAAGCACAATATTTCAGCGGCACCCACTTGGTGATAAGTTTGAAGGAACTGTTATCAGAGCACAGTAGGGAATTTGGTTTTTTGGTTAAATCCATTCACGTGGTCGCAAACAACAGTTGTACACCTAAGGTTTGTTTGGGAAAAACAGATGAATATACACACTTTAATTTGGTGTAATAAGTACTTGTGATTGGTTTTTTGTGGTATCTATTCTGTTCTACGACCATTTTTTACGAAATACGACACATTAATTGCCAAAATGGCGCCAGAGCCGATGCGTCCCTAAAGTATCGTAGATTCTTGTTTGAAAGACGAAAGATTGAACAGGCAGGCTTAGAATAACTACTTGCTCACGAATGCAGCAGCACGAAACAGTGGAACATGTGCTGTGGCACTGTACAACCACAGAAGAAGCTAGAATCGCCACTAGGTTGCATGAGGCAGCTTCAACATCATCCAATCATCCATGTCATCCCGACAGCTTGACTTGGTCTCATCATCATCGTCAACACCATCTAAATCACTAGAGCAGCCATGCCAGCGGCGGAGGTTCTCAAGTCGACTGAATTTTATCTATTAAAACTTTAGGTAGTTTTTGAATAATCGAAATTATTGCTATTTTTTTCTAGTTTCCCGAGTTGACCGTTCGCGTGAATTTGCAGATGCACCCGAGTTCATGGGCTGAACATGGCAGATCAATATACTGTAGATTTACTAACGAAATGGGGCTGCACCCATCTCATTGATGCGTTTCGAGGTAAGTTGATACCTACCTATCTGTTGAATGTTATTACTGCATTGTAGTCGGGCTCAGGGGGCATTATGCAATCATGTCGTGCTTGTGTTTTTGTTTAAGCTTAAAGCACCTATGTAGTACCACTACTACCTATTACTACCTAGTGGTGATCAGTGAACCTTCAACAGTGAAATTCTAACTGACAGTTGAAATAATTCACCATGGTGAAATAATTTATGATCAAAGTTGAATTTCACTATGCTGTCAGGATCGGATATTTACAGTTAACAAAGAGTTTAGTGGACATTACTTAGTTGTTGCAAATTGATTAGTTCATTCACTATATAATAAATCATTATTCAAAGAATATACCTAATAATTGAAAATGAAATGTAAATATCAAAATTTGGGTCATTAATTAATTTCTTTATTATCCTAAAATTACTAATTTATAAATTACTAATTTATAACCGGTTAGAACTAGGTGTAGCCACTTACTCTTGGTTAAATCTAGTATTAGCCGAATGTTTTTGGGTAAAACTAGGTTTAGGCGTTATGATTCCGGCTAGAACTAGGTCCAACCAAACCCTAGTGGCTGATACTAGGTCTAGCCGATATCATGCTGGCTACAACTAGATCCAACCAATCCCTGTTGGATAAAACTAGATGCAAACAGGTTCAAACGTGTAATAAGTGACTAGATCGCGTGAGCCGCGTGCCCCTGCCGCCCGCCCCCCGTACATCCGCGTTCGCCCTTCGGTACCGGCGCTTGAGGTTTTATACGCATTGCGCCGTTGTACAAAACAGAGGATGTCGATAATGTACGACCCGATAATGTACGGCCGCGACTGCATTCAACCCGTGCGCGGTTGTAGGTATCACTGTACCTACTTAACACTAAATATGTAAATAAAATATATATGTTCAAGAATCTCTTCTTTGCTATTATTGCTCTTTTGTCCAAAAAATATTAAACTGAACTTTTATTATTTCAGCTGAGAGTGACCTCGTTGAAGAAGCTTCGCTTGCAATTACCGTTGCTATAGAAGGAAGTACACCATGGAAAGATATCGATAGATATTGGGAAATCACAACGAAAGCACGCCTTCAAAGACTTTATAATGAAAAAGGCACTCTCCTAGATTATTTAAATGAGTATCAAGTACTCAAAGGTCCTAGCGGTTACAAACTGCTCATAGCGGACTTTGATCGACTCTACCCAACTACGGGCACAGATATATTGCGCACCTCACTACAGAACATTGAAGACAGAATCATTGATAAAGGAAAAGAATTGCAGAAGACTACCAAAGACCAATTCCTCAAATTGGCTGTAAGCGAATTATTAAGCTTTTCTATTGAAGGTATGTTTCAAATCTTACCTTTTTATTGCTTATATGTTCATCCCTGTTTTCAATATGAACCAATTTAGGTTGGATTTGTCACTATATTTTTATTACTTTTGCATTGTTTCAGATGATCTAGAAAATAAATTAAACGTATCCCTGCTGCTCCTACCTCTTCTGATGAACATTACGCCTTTAAGGGGAAATGGCGTAAAAAAGACATCAAAGACGTGATAAGGGATAATTTCATTTTGCGAATACCTGATAGTGCTAATTTAGAGCCTCGTTTAGCAGAGCACAGAGAAACTTTGAGAGCGTGGAAGTTGACATTTCAACCGTTAGTCGTGTACATCGGTGAGTCTGCCACATCAGTCCAAAAATCTTTTGTGATTGTCTTTTGTGACGCGTTATGAATTACCAAATCTGGTTGCTGCCGTTGACACTGCTTTCAAAATATTCCAAGCCACTGCTGCTGAGTACCCCACATTAGCCCGTGATATTTGGCTTTTTATCCAAAAAGGTTTTTATGACATCGAAACGAACATCGAATTTTGGTAAAAAAAGTTCTTTACCCAATGATCATGGTTTTGATGTAGGCTCCAATGCTTTGGTGTTATTTTCTGTTCCCTGGGTAAAGCGAAAAGGAATTTTGTGAAAGAATTCGGATGTGGCCACTATAGATATATGTGATGAAACATGTTTGCCAGTTTTTGTTTTGATAAAAAGTATACTCCTTTCGGAAAACAATGACATATTCTTTTCTTGTCAGATTTTTGACACAATACTCTTTGATGATCATAACTATGCTTATGAGGTAGAGCGCACTAATCAGACCCGCTGTTATTCTTTAAAAACATTATTGCACCGTGCCCAAACACTCTGACAGTGGCAATGGATAGTAGTTTGTTCGTTACGCAGCGCTGGCAACTTGATTAATTATATTATCATAGGTACACGTTTCCCTGATTCTCGCTATCCCGTTCGTATATAATCAAAAAAAAATAAAAAAAAAATATACTGATGAAAAAATAAAACAATATCTTTAGAATACAAATGCCAGTATCTTACAGCAATTTTCACGATATTATTTTATATTTTGGCGAAGAAGAAGGAAAAAAAATACAGAAAAAAATGTTTTTTCCTTCTCCTTCGCCAAAATTTCTGTAATTTTTAAATTAAAAATGTTGCGTAAGTGAGAGATAGCAAAAATCAGGGAAGCCAACCCTTAATCTAATAAAATACACGATCGTACAGCCTGCCCTAGTACTTTGTGAGACGAATATAATAATATGTCGTAGGGTTAGGTAGCGGGCTAGCTAACCACATACACAAATATTGTAATAGTATGTCGCAGTGAAATATTTAATAGTTATCAATTTTCTTAGGGGTTTGATAAGCTCTTAGGAAATGTTAAAGTGCCGGCTCGATTTTGTCATTTCCCTAAAAACACATCTAATGATTTGATCAAACCCTTAAACAAATCTTGTGATTTTATCATATTCTGACAAAATCGAGTTGGCATTTTACAAAATCCAGACATGGTAAATATTATTGTTCTAATTATGTAATGATGATGGATAAGTCTTGTTGTGCTTATGTATATCGGTAATTATTTTGTAATATTTTTATTTAGAATTAATAATTTGTATAATCATTTCATATTTATTTAACTGTTTAAGAGCCCGTTTCCTTAACTCAGATATATCGTTCAATTTATAATTAACAATTATTTTCATTGTTATTCTAAAGAAACTGAGCATTTCTTTTCATATCCACTCAGTAATTTTTATACTAAAAAAGTTAATAAAGAGCAAACGTTATAGCGAGAATCAGAGAAGCTAGGCCTTAAAAAACCTCATGTATAATAATTAGTTGAGTTGTATAATAATACAAAATGCGCCTACTAATAATTATAGTTTTTTACTTTTATAATTAGATAATTTCGAAAGAGACTATGTTTATTGAAAACAATGTGATAACTATTGTGATTGATTCTAAAATTATAAAACTTCTTTCTAAAATTTGGAATAAATCTTAATTTAACTATAAAATATTGTTTTATTTTGTATAACACCATTTTGTGTAACAAAATAATTTTGTGTATTTCCTAGGACAGAACGAATAATATAGTAGAGTAGATATACATATAATTTAATAGACACTTGGTTGGTTAGTTACGTAAACATTAATGATTTTAGGTTACAGTGGCAATTGAACCTAAAATAAAACAGGATTAAAATACATAATTTTAAACTAAACTAAAAAAAAAGAAAAAGTTAATTGTTCCTCTTTATTGCAGAATATTACAAGGACTGAAAAATAGCTTTCTGCGAGCAGGGAACGCTGTTATCTGAAGAAATGGTTAGCTGCTTTACCATCATACGAGTTCATTTTAAGGATGTTGGGCTGCTAGTACGGTGTTATCTCGTGACAATACGCGTAAGTTAAATATTTCCGTAATTACGAAATTGAATGCCTTGCAGTTATTTTTAACAATACAACGTTTTTTATACAAAAATCAACAGACAACTAGCTCCCTGGACTTCCAGAAGCGCTATAATATGTGACGCTTAGAAGAAAATAAATATGTATTGTATAGATATATATTTTTACAATAGCTATTATGCAAATTATAACTTTTATTGGTTTTGCGCAAACACACTTTAAAAAAATATATAAGTAAATAATATTTTGGAGTTCCTAAAATCCGGGAACTAGTATGTTTCTGTTGATTTTTGTATGGAAACCATTTACCCTTTAAAGCAAACATATTTTAATGTGCTCTTAAAGTGATCTCATTTCGTAAAAGAACCTTAGAGCATTCGTAATTATGGAATTATTTAATTTACACACATTGTTGCCTACAGATGGCACCACCTAAGCGATCCAATGCTCCTAATATGAATTTAAGAATGATAGTAAAGTAAGTTAAACACGCCTACAGAAAACTGCGTTACTAGCCGTCAGAAGACGTATTCTCTGGACTTACAAAACGATATTATTCATAAATACAGCTTAATATACTTTACTGAACGTGTAATTTAACCGTAAGCAAGTCAATCAACCCTTCCCGCAACTGCGTTTCCAGCCGTCATAAGGCTCATTCTCCTGTCTTACAAAACGTTATTGCTCGTAAATACAGCTTAATATACTTTACTGAACGTTTAATTTAACCGTAAGCAAGTCAATCTACCCTTCCCGCAACTGCGTTTCCAGCCGTCATAAGGCTCATTCTCCGGTCTTACAAAACGTTATTGCTCGTAAATACAGCTTAATATACTTTACTGAACGTTTAATTTAACCGTAAGCAAGTCAATCAACCCTTCCCGCAACTGCGTTTCCAGCCGTCATAAGGCTCATTCTCCGGTCTTACAAAACGTTATTGCTCGTAAATACAGCTTAATATACTTTACTGAACGTTTAATTTAACCGTAAGCAAGTCAATCAACCCTTCCCGCAACTGCGTTTCCAGCCGTCATAAGGCTCATTCTCCGGTCTTACAAAACGTTATTGCTCGTAAATACAGCTTAATATACTTTACTGAACATTTAATTTAACCGTAAGCAAGTCAATCAACTCTTCCCGCAACTGCGTTTCCAGGCGTCATAAGGCTCATTCTCCGGTCTTACAAAACGTTATTGCTCGTAAATACAGCTTAATATGCTTTACTGAACTTTGAATTTAACCGTAAGTAAGTTAAACAATCCTTCCCGCAACTGCGTTACTAGCCGTCAGAAGGCTTATTGCACGGTCATACAAAACGTTATTGTTTGTTAGGAAAATTTAAATTAACCTTAACGGCGTTTGGAACGTTCTAAATCAACTTACAAGAAGGCACATACTCTGGTTCCTAAAGTTGAATGGACAGTAACGAAACCTTTGATAAGCCAATAATGACTTAAGATACGTCGAATATTGCCTAAAGCAATCCTACTTATAGTTAAAATCGCCTTAGGGGAAGTGAATACCATCGTCAGTACGATTATATCTTTCTGACTTACCACGTTTATCGCTATTTCATTACGTTTAATATGTTTACTCATACGACTGAAAAACAGGTTGTAGAGCATAATTCGCGGTATCACCTCCCGTTGAAATCGCCTTCCGCTGTAAGGCGAAAACCGCTTTCTACTTAGGAAGGCGTTTGTGTTCGTTTTACGTTTGGTCGTTTTTTCGCCTTACTTCCAACTAAATAGGCCGTCATTACGGTTCCGATGACTTTAGATTTTTCTCAGTGTATAATTGACTACACATGAAATATTAGAATACTTAACTTTGGCTCAATACACAACGTGTGGAGCCAAAACAAGACGGCAGCGCAAATAAATGAATAATTAAATTTTATAAATATGTAAAACGAATGCAATTACCGTCATATACATATGTACAATACACAAATTACAGTGGGTATAATGAATAGATGGTCATCTGTAAAGCACCATACTGTAAACAGTTGCAATCCTCCATTGGTAGACTAGCAAACCTACCTAGTATAGTTTAATTATAGTTTTGGAATTACATTATACATGTGTTTGATTTACAGCTAGAGCAATAAATAAGTCGCCTACCTTCGAAAGGTGATTAAGCCATATCCACAAAGCTGACCCAGTGCGGGTTGGCGGATTACATACGGAATCGAATTTCTTCTCCGGAAATATGCAGGTTTCCTCACGATGTTTTCCTTCACCGAAAAGCTAGACGTATATACGGAAATAAGTTACAAAGAACTCATTGATATCGTCCCGCCCGGGTACGAACCCGCGACCCCACGAATGCGTGGCGAGCTTGCTCCCACTGAGCTGCCACGACTTACTGCAGACTACACAGGGCTTGTGAAGTCACTATTCTAAGTCCTCAGTATTATTTAGAGTGACAGGTACTTTACTCAAAATGACCATTTCAACGGTATGGGGGGTGCCTGGGGTCGACATAAATTCCGATGTCGGCATTATTAGGGAGTCCTTAGTTTGACGAAGGTACAGTTGGAATTGTTGAGGCTATCTCAAAGCAGATCGAACCCCTAAAATTGTCTATTGTTTACACGCCAGCGAAACACTCGACAATGTTCGGAATCGCTTCAGCAATTTATCGTCATATTTATGCGCTGTTCCTGAACATGAACGCCGATGGGTTTGTGAGCTTTAATTAAAACCGAAACCAGTTAAGGCAAATAGGCTGTTGATGTCTTTGTTCGACGTAAGAGATGAAATTAGAAATTTAAGTACCTACCTGCAATAATCTACGTTATTATTCAATTCAATCATTTATTTTTCAGTTTGGTAAAATTTGTTACACTTTTTAGGTCTTAACATTATATAATTAAATAACTAGTACTTATAGCACTTGGGTTCCTAGAACACAATATTATATTTATTTATTTATTCCGTAAGAATAATTGATTGAAAATTGTGTAGCTAAAGCTAGTGAAACGTAGTTGTTGCTCTCCCTCGACATAGCGTGGGCGTGTGCGTAGTTTATGTACCCCATGCCACGGGCATCAATATACCGGTTAATTGTTTATATACCGGTTAATTATATAAACCGGTTCATTAATATAATGGTTAGTACTGAAATATCGGTTGATTAACAAAACTACTGGCTAAAAAAAAACGGTTAATCATATAAACTGGTTAATTAATGTACAGGTAATTACATAAACCGTTATTAACCGGTAAGTGTCGGTATTATTTATTAAAATACACCGGTTAATTATATATACCGTCCAAATAGCCCGGTTATATTCTAAAGCTGTGACCAGAACCAACTGAGGACGGGCAGCAACGTCCTCTAAGGAAATGGTGTACATTCTGCAATCTCTCCCCCACTTGCCAAGCATGGGGATTAAGGCACCCAAGTATAAAAAACCGGTAACTTCAGATAACCATTTGAGCGAAATGTGGTGGAAATCGGAATAATTCTCTTCGCCATTCCCGTTATAAGTTTTTTTGAGAAGTCAAGCAATTAATTTGTAAAACATACCAAGGATCAAGCGTAAAACTTAAACCAACATTAAACCAATTTCAGAAAATCAAACGGTAACCTTCTTTGAAATTTGAATGTCTACGGTCCACTGAATAATTAAGCAAGCTTACAGATAATTTTAAACTTGATTTTGTGTAACTACAATAATTCGTACAAGGAAATTTGATACTACAAATACTTACGAGGAAAAAATACATTTTGAGATAAAATTTGCCTGAATTTTCATTTCAATTTATATAAAGTTTTTTTGTGGAAAACTAGTATTCTCATTCTGTTTCTGGTTGGATCGGTAATGTTATTTTAATATCAAAATCCAACCAATCCCCACTGATTGTGTTTCACGAGAATCCAAGCATGAAGCAATCTCTTATAACCCAACTTACCTACCTACTATTCGAACCTCGGAGCATATATTATAAACCTATCCTATAAAAACAAGGGAAAACTTCATCAATTACGGAGAAGGGGTTCAAGTTTATAGCCGGGAGACCGTAAAAATGCTAAAACATGGCCATGAAATTAAACACCCTTCAGGCTTACCACAAGCAGTTAAATAAATAACCATTAAACTGTTTTTCATTATTATAGCATGTCTTCTAAAACAAATATTAATATATATGTGTCGGATCCGGATCAGTATCATGACTTCTCTAGCTAGAGGAGAAGAGCGCCAACGTCGTCTCAGTCGGCAGCTACCTGAACAACGTCACCTCGTGGGCTTCCGGCGTAGCCTCGGTGTCGTCATTCGACTGACACTTCTACATTGAGAGCCGTGGAGTGAAGACGTCTCAGAACTACCCTATCGTCTCGTTATTACCTACCTGCTAAATTAAGATATCCGATTGCTGTTTATGGTTGGAAATGGTTTAAATAAGAGCCAGTGTGTTTCCTCATTTCGCACGAGTATCCTTAGTACGCCCATAAGATGTCTGACGAAGATGATTTTCGGCCTGAAAATCTGATGTCTCTGACATATGTATTATCTTAAGGTATACAAAAAATACGAGATATCGTTGTTAGTCTTTCGGGTACCTCGCCCGCGGGTCGCAAGTTAAACGAAATCAGAAATATTTATTGCCCATAAATAACAATGAATATTACAGGCAATTGACTTTAACAAATTAAACTATGTTTAGAGATAAATTGGGCAATCTAATCAATAATTTAATAATATTATGACAGGTAGGTAGGTATTTATTATGCTCACTTCGTTTCTTCATCACACAAAAGTGAGGATTCCAAGAATTTCATTAACATATTATATTCACTTAATTTGTAGAACGGATAATTTTCAAAGAAATGCTTAAGAATCTGTTTAATTTTGCTAACGTTTAGTTCGGTTATAGAATTAGGTAATTCATTGTACATTATTATTTTGGCGTGACAGCCATGTTTCTCAACTTTAACTAACATAGTCCATGGCTTGTACAGCTTTTCTTTGATGCGTAAATTGTATGATACATATCCTTATTTTTTCGTAAATTAGCCTCAAAGGTCTGTAACTTTTTACCTATAATTTTACAAATTACAAAATTAATTTTTACAAGTAATTTTTGTAATTTTTACAATTTTTAAGACTTATAGATATATTTCGCGAATTCCAGTTTGGGCTCTCAATCCTCACACACGTCATGTATTTCTGGCAAAAGACTACGAATAACGACAAACGTATAAGACACTTACGATTAGCAAAGCGATTAAACACCTTTGATCGCTGTCACGAACCTGTGGTTCGAATAAATTAATTAAATTAAATTTTACCAACACTACGCGCACTTTCGTAATGAAAATTTACAACTGATTAAACAACAAACAAAATGCAATCATTATTTTTCACAAAGACTCCCAATCTTCCAGCGAACGTTCCAGCATAGATGAGTTCCAAGATAAACGGCCGGCAATATTAACACTACAAAGCCAAGCGAATCTACGGGAAAGAACTCTTAAATCTCGTCAGAACTGAGACCTGGCTCCCAGATCGTGTCTTTACATTCAGAACACGATGGCTTACCTTGTATAGGGTTAGCACTTACTAGAAATATTTTTAGCATTCGGTAGCTAGGTTAATAGCAATATAATATTGTGGACGACAGAAGTTCCCAGAAATAAAGCACATGCGTGGCAAAGCCCTCCTAGGTCAATCAACGTTGAAGTTTGGGGTTTTTTTTTGCCAAGAATTAGGGTAATATTTTAGAAGTCTGTGTTCATAGATGACCTCGTGCAGGTTATAAATAGGGTATGACAAATTTTACCCAGTGAGTTATCGCTATGGATTCCCCTTTATATTCGGAGTTAAGTCATATGTTTTATTGAGCAGTCGGTTTTTTTTTTCTTATAATAATATTATTAACTTTTTTTATTGTGCTTGGACAACTCGGAACAACTACCACTGTATATGTGAAGATGTAGTCACAAAACCTTGAGGTCTGCAGATGCAGATCGGAGTCTTTGTATGACCTTTGGAGCCTCCAATGGTGAATTTAAATTTTTCGTTGTATTTTTTTTTTGGTTCATGGTTTTGCGTATTGTTATTGATTTTAGAAGAAAAGAAAAATGAGTAATATAAGTAAACAAAAGCACATAATATTATAAGTTTTACTTGCTTAGGTGAGTTGAGTACATAATGAAAATAACCGTATCAACAATTCGACATTACAGAATAGAGATATCGCATGACCAATGACCATCCTAACTTCATAACTAATATTATAAATGAGAAAGTAACTCTGTCGTCCGTCTGATTGTCGCGTTGTCACGGCTAAACTGCTGAAGGGGCCGACCCGAATTTTGCATAGATATAGATTAAGGAGCGGACGGACGGACGGACGGACCTAAGTTCTTTTTTTTAGGTCCACGCGAACGTTTTCGCGGATAGCAGCTACCATATTATAAAGTTTACGCGTCACACACTAGTAGTTTGCCCCGAACTGAGACCTCGCGACGTTCTATTTTACAAGATTTTATTTCACTTACCTACTTATTGTTCATAATGTATAGGTACCTAAATTAAATGTTGTTCTTCCAAATCAAAACTTGTCATTGATTTTTCGACCACTTTCAACAGTTTCGATCGAGTTGACATTTAACAAATGTCAACTGATGATGATGCTAATCTTTTTGGTACCTAATTGGTCGTAATTTTGTGAAACGTGACTCTTCGTGTTGTTTCAAAACTCCATAGAAACCTCTAGTAGTCTCCACCACTTTACTGGCGCATGACTTAGACTTGACCGTGACTTACTTTGCTTGACTTAGACTTATTTTAATTGTGAAATATTTGACTTCACTAGAAATATTACAATACTTGACACTGACTAAATACACAATGTGTGGCGCCAAAACATAGAAAAAAATAAAATCTCGCGCCCATGTACCACATCTTATGAAGTCAGGCGTAAGGAAGTAAGGAGTAACATCTCGATGTTTGTGTCGTATTATAACGGGGCTAAGGTTGAAATTGTTTAGTCAATTACTGGATGAGAGGTGCTTTCTGTCTGCGAATCTGTGGTTTTAAGTGGCAGCACAACGACATCTAGTTTGTTTTATAAGAAACGAATTTGGTTCTCTGTTCCGTTCGACCCCTATATCTTTGCAACCCTTTGACCGATTATGCTCATAGTCGAACTTGAAAATTGTATTGTCATGAACTACTTGCCTGCAAAATTTCATAAAGATCAGATCTAAGAACTCGCTTCGATCAGTCAATTAAAAAAAAAAAGTACCCACTGGGAACATCCGCTTCTTTTTTCGTGTTAACTAAAAAATTATTGGTAAATTTCTTTCTTTCGCTACTTTTGTAATAATTAATTAAATTTTTTGAAAAATAAATTACTTCCGGACAACAAACGATTAAATACGTAACTTATGGCATGCTTCTAGTACAATTACGACTAGTACTAGACAGTTGTCAGTGAAAAATAGGACACTAGCAACCCTACCTGCGAGCAATTCATTATTCCCCGGGAGCATTCATCACGACATTCACAATTTACTTACGTAGCTCCTTAGAAAGGAAATTCACCGTTCCTTTACATTTTTCACCTTTTTATCGTGTAACTGTCACTTTTATTGATTTGCGAGCTGGCAAAAGCTTTATCGGAGCATCGTTTAACAAAATGATGGGTATTAAAAACGTGGAATACGTAATGAAATTACAAACATTATAAGCGCAAATATTTTTGAATTTTTATTTATAGTAGGGTTTTTTATAGTAGTCCGCCTGGGGAAGTACCACACCTTTGCCAGTTGTTCAACCGCCAAGCAGTAGTGTGCAAGCATTACTGTGTTCCAGATTGAAGGGCAATGTTTCCAGCGTTATTACTGGGCATATAGAGATTTATAACATCTAACATCTCAGGGTGACGAGCGCAGTGCATTGCCGCGCATAGTTTTGAACTGTTGAAGTTCAAAATTCTGGGTGGCACTGAACTGTTATGGGCAAGCGAGACGCTTAACATCAGGTGAGCGACTTGCTCGGCTCGGCACCGAGAAACACAAAAAAAAGAAATAAAAATGTCTACGTGAGTTGGTTTTTTGAACATAAAGAAATGGGAGGGTGTCGAGACACGTATTATAAAGGGTTCCATAGACATGTTCCCAAAATCTTTCAAATCAAAAACAAATTTCTATGTTTTAGCCAACTGTCATCACAGGATAACACCAAATTTTTGTAATGTAATGAGATAGAAGCCTACCAGAAGAGTAATTTTTGTTTCTAAAAACTTTACATGAACATAATCTGTGAAAATGTGAAAAGTTTGTGAAGATATAAGGTCGTGAAGTCTAAAACCTTATATCTTGACAACCTCTTGACAATTTTAGTTCATATTCGATATTATTTTTAAGAATTGAGTACCGAAGAAATAAAATAAAAATAAAACTTTAAGAAATTCCACCTCTACAGTGGTAAAATATTAAGGACCCAACTTAACATTAAAAAAAAAATGAATCAAAAAAACAGCGAACGAAACTCGGTTTGTGTACTGAGCACATAAAATTTACCGCCTTTTTTTAAATCTTTCTTAAAATCTTGAGATATCTCAGGATTTTTCGAAAATCAACCTACAAACGTGACTACATACGAATAATTTTTCGTTGGTGTCGCTGTCTCTACGGGTTAAGATGGATGTGATTCGAAACTACTCCTGATCCAAATAGGTATATACTGGTAGAAAGCTTAGAAACACAGATTTATTCTATTTATTTTTCAATTATCGTCATTATGAACTCATTTTACTATAGGACCAAACTTGAAATGGTAAAAAGGTGTTACATATAAAATACAAAAAAAAAAATTGAAACATTACTCTTAATAATAATTAGATATACTGGTAGAAAGCTTAGAAACACAGATTTATTCTATTTATTTTTCAATTATCGTCATTATGAACTCATTTTACTATAGGACCAAACTTGAAATGGTAAAAAGGTGTTACATATAAAATACAAAAAAATTAAATTGAAACATTACTCTTAATAATAATTAGATATACTGGTAGAAAGCTTAGAAACACAGATTTATTCTATTTATTTTTCAATTATCGTCATTATGAACTCATTTTACTATAGGACCAAACTTGAAATGGTAAAAAGGTGTTACATATAAAATACAAAAAAAAATATTGAAACATTACTCTTAATAATAATTAGATATACTGGTAGAAAGCTTAGAAACACAGATTTATTCTATTTATTTGTCAATTATTGTCATTATGAACTCATTTTACTATAGGACCAAACTTGAAATGGTAAAAAGGTGTTACATATAAAATACAAAAAAAAAAATTGAAACATTACTCTTAATAATAATTAGATATACTGGTAGAAAGCTTAGAAACACAGATTTATTCTATTTATTTTTCAATTATCGTCATTATGAACTCATTTTACTATAGGACCAAACTTGAAATGGTAAAAAGGTGTTACATATAAAATACAAAAAAAAATATTGAAACATTACTCTTAATAATAATTAGATATACTGGTAGAAAGCTTAGAAACACAGATTTATTCTATTTATTTTTCAATTATCGTCATTATGAACTCATTTTACTATAGGACCAAACTTGAAATGGTAAAAAGGTGTTACATATAAAATACAAAAAAAAATATTGAAACATTACTCTTAATAATAATTAGATATACTGGTAGAAAGCTTAGAAACACAGATTTATTCTATTTATTTTTCAATTATCGTCATTATGAACTCATTTTACTATAGGACCAAACTTGAAATGGTAAAAAGGTGTTACATATAAAATACAAAAAAAAATATTGAAACATTACTCTTAATAATAATTAGATATACTGGTAGAAAGCTTAGAACCACAGATTTATTCTATTTATTTGTCAATTATTGTCATTATGAACTCATTTTACTATAGGACCAAACTTGAAATGGTAAAAAGGTGTTACATATAAAATACAAAAAAAAATATTGAAACATTACTCTTAATAATAATTAGATATACTGGTAGAAAGCTTAGAAACACAGATTTATTCTATTTATTTTTCAATTATCGTCATTATGAACTCATTTTACTATAGGACCAAACTTGAAATGGTAAAAAGGTGTTACATATAAAATACAAAAAAATTAAATTGAAACATTACTCTTAATAATAATTAGATATACTGGTAGAAAGCTTAGAAACACAGATTTATTCTATTTATTTTTCAATTATCGTCATTATGAACTCATTTTACTATAGGACCAAACTTGAAATGGTAAAAAGGTGTTACATATAAAATACAAAAAAATTAAATTGAAACATTACTCTTAATAATAATTAGATATACTGGTAGAAAGCTTAGAAACACAGATTTATTCTATTTATTTTTCAATTATCGTCATTATGAACTCATTTTACTATAGGACCAAACTTGAAATGGTAAAAAGGTGTTACATATAAAATACAAAAAAAAATATTGAAACATTACTCTTAATAATAATTAGATATACTGGTAGAAAGCTTAGAAACACAGATTTATTCTATTTATTTTTCAATTATCGTCATTATGAACTCATTTTACTATAGGACCAAACTTGAAATGGTAAAAAGGTGTTACATATAAAATACAAAAAAAAATATTGAAACATTACTCTTAATAATAATTAGATATACTGGTAGAAAGCTTAGAAACACAGATTTATTCTATTTATTTGTCAATTATTGTCATTATGAACTCATTTTACTATAGGACCAAACTTGAAATGGTAAAAAGGTGTTACATATAAAATACAAAAAAAAAAATTGAAACATTACTCTTAATAATAATTAGATATACTGGTAGAAAGCTTAGAAACACAGATTTATTCTATTTATTTTTCAATTATCGTCATTATGAACTCATTTTACTATAGGACCAAACTTGAAATGGTAAAAAGGTGTTACATATAAAATACAAAAAAATTAAATTGAAACATTACTCTTAATAATAATTAGATATACTGGTAGAAAGCTTAGAAACACAGATTTATTCTATTTATTTTTCAATTATCGTCATTATGAACTCATTTTACTATAGGACCAAACTTGAAATGGTAAAAAGGTGTTACATATAAAATACAAAAAAAAATATTGAAACATTACTCTTAATAATAATTAGATATACTGGTAGAAAGCTTAGAAACACAGATTTATTCTATTTATTTTTCAATTATCGTCATTATGAACTCATTTTACTATAGGACCAAACTTGAAATGGTAAAAAGGTGTTACATATAAAATACAAAAAAAAATATTGAAACATTACTCTTAATAATAATTAGATATACTGGTAGAAAGCTTAGAAACACAGATTTATTCTATTTATTTGTCAATTATTGTCATTATGAACTCATTTTACTATAGGACCAAACTTGAAATGGTAAAAAGGTGTTACATATAAAATACAAAAAAAAAAATTGAAACATTACTCTTAATAATAATTAGATATACTGGTAGAAAGCTTAGAAACACAGATTTATTCTATTTATTTTTCAATTATCGTCATTATGAACTCATTTTACTATAGGACCAAACTTGAAATGGTAAAAAGGTGTTACATATAAAATACAAAAAAATTAAATTGAAACATTACTCTTAATAATAATTAGATATACTGGTAGAAAGCTTAGAAACACAGATTTATTCTATTTATTTTTCAATTATCGTCATTATGAACTCATTTTACTATAGGACCAAACTTGAAATGGTAAAAAGGTGTTACATATAAAATACAAAAAAAAATATTGAAACATTACTCTTAATAATAATTAGATATACTGGTAGAAAGCTTAGAAACACAGATTTATTCTATTTATTTTTCAATTATCGTCATTATGAACTCATTTTACTATAGGACCAAACTTGAAATGGTAAAAAGGTGTTACATATAAAATACAAAAAAATTAAATTGAAACATTACTCTTAATAATAATTAGATATACTGGTAGAAAGCTTAGAAACACAGATTTATTCTATTTATTTTTCAATTATCGTCATTATGAACTCATTTTACTATAGGACCAAACTTGAAATGGTAAAAAGGTGTTACATATAAAATACAAAAAAATTAAATTGAAACATTACTCTTAATAATAATTAGATATACTGGTAGAAAGCTTAGAAACACAGATTTATTCTATTTATTTTTCAATTATCGTCATTATGAACTCATTTTACTATAGGACCAAACTTGAAATGGTAAAAAGGTGTTACATATAAAATACAAAAAAAAATATTGAAACATTACTCTTAATAATAATTAGATATACTGGTAGAAAGCTTAGAAACACAGATTTATTCTATTTATTTTTCAATTATCGTCATTATGAACTCATTTTACTATAGGACCAAACTTGAAATGGTAAAAAGGTGTTACATATAAAATACAAAAAAAAATATTGAAACATTACTCTTAATAATAATTAGATATACTGGTAGAAAGCTTAGAAACACAGATTTATTCTATTTATTTGTCAATTATTGTCATTATGAACTCATTTTACTATAGGACCAAACTTGAAATGGTAAAAAGGTGTTACATATAAAATACAAAAAAAAAAATTGAAACATTACTCTTAATAATAATTAGATATACTGGTAGAAAGCTTAGAAACACAGATTTATTCTATTTATTTTTCAATTATCGTCATTATGAACTCATTTTACTATAGGACCAAACTTGAAATGGTAAAAAGGTGTTACATATAAAATACAAAAAAATTAAATTGAAACATTACTCTTAATAATAATTAGATATACTGGTAGAAAGCTTAGAAACACAGATTTATTCTATTTATTTTTCAATTATCGTCATTATGAACTCATTTTACTATAGGACCAAACTTGAAATGGTAAAAAGGTGTTACATATAAAATACAAAAAAAAATATTGAAACATTACTCTTAATAATAATTAGATATACTGGTAGAAAGCTTAGAAACACAGATTTATTCTATTTATTTTTCAATTATCGTCATTATGAACTCATTTTACTATAGGACCAAACTTGAAATGGTAAAAAGGTGTTACATATAAAATACAAAAAAAAATATTGAAACATTACTCTTAATAATAATTAGATATACTGGTAGAAAGCTTAGAAACACAGATTTATTCTATTTATTTGTCAATTATTGTCATTATGAACTCATTTTACTATAGGACCAAACTTGAAATGGTAAAAAGGTGTTACATATAAAATACAAAAAAAAAAATTGAAACATTACTCTTAATAATAATTAGATATACTGGTAGAAAGCTTAGAAACACAGATTTATTCTATTTATTTTTCAATTATCGTCATTATGAACTCATTTTACTATAGGACCAAACTTGAAATGGTAAAAAGGTGTTACATATAAAATACAAAAAAATTAAATTGAAACATTACTCTTAATAATAATTAGATATACTGGTAGAAAGCTTAGAAACACAGATTTATTCTATTTATTTTTCAATTATCGTCATTATGAACTCATTTTACTATAGGACCAAACTTGAAATGGTAAAAAGGTGTTACATATAAAATACAAAAAAAAATATTGAAACATTACTCTTAATAATAATTAGATATACTGGTAGAAAGCTTAGAAACACAGATTTATTCTATTTATTTTTCAATTATCGTCATTATGAACTCATTTTACTATAGGACCAAACTTGAAATGGTAAAAAGGTGTTACATATAAAACACAAAAAAAAATATTGAAACATTACTCTTAATAATAATTAGATATACTGGTAGAAAGCTTAGAAACACAGATTTATTCTATTTATTTGTCAATTATTGTCATTATGAACTCATTTTACTATAGGACCAAACTTGAAATGGTAAAAAGGTGTTACATATAAAATACAAAAAAAAAAATTGAAACATTACTCTTAATAATAATTAGATATACTGGTAGAAAGCTTAGAAACACAGATTTATTCTATTTATTTTTCAATTATCGTCATTATGAACTCATTTCACTATAGGACCAAACTTGAAATGGTAAAAAGGTGTTACATATAAAATACAAAAAAAAATATTGAAACATTACTCTTAATAATAATTAGATATACTGGTAGAAAGCTTAGAAACACAGATTTATTCTATTTATTTTTTAATTATCGTCATTATGAACTCATTTTACTATAGGACTAAACTTGAAATGGTAAAAAGGTGTTACATATAAAATACAAAAAAAAATATTGAAACATTACTCTTAATAATAATTAGATATACTGGTAGAAAGCTTAGAAACACAGATTTATTCTATTTATTTTTCAATTATCGTCATTATGAACTCATTTTACTATAGGACCAAACTTGAAATGGTAAAAAGGTGTTACATATAAAATACAAAAAAAAATATTGAAACATTACTCTTAATAATAATTAGATATACTGGTAGAAAGCTTAGAACCACAGATTTATTCTATTTATTTGTCAATTATTGTCATTATGAACTCATTTTACTATAGGACCAAACTTGAAATGGTAAAAAGGTGTTACATATAAAATACAAAAAAAAATATTGAAACATTACTCTTAATAATAATTAGATATACTGGTAGAAAGCTTAGAAACACAGATTTATTCTATTTATTTTTCAATTATCGTCATTATGAACTCATTTTACTATAGGACCAAACTTGAAATGGTAAAAAGGTGTTACATATAAAATACAAAAAAATTAAATTGAAACATTACTCTTAATAATAATTAGATATACTGGTAGAAAGCTTAGAAACACAGATTTATTCTATTTATTTTTCAATTATCGTCATTATGAACTCATTTTACTATAGGACCAAACTTGAAATGGTAAAAAGGTGTTACATATAAAATACAAAAAAATTAAATTGAAACATTACTCTTAATAATAATTAGATATACTGGTAGAAAGCTTAGAAACACAGATTTATTCTATTTATTTTTCAATTATCGTCATTATGAACTCATTTTACTATAGGACCAAACTTGAAATGGTAAAAAGGTGTTACATATAAAATACAAAAAAAAATATTGAAACATTACTCTTAATAATAATTAGATATACTGGTAGAAAGCTTAGAAACACAGATTTATTCTATTTATTTTTCAATTATCGTCATTATGAACTCATTTTACTATAGGACCAAACTTGAAATGGTAAAAAGGTGTTACATATAAAATACAAAAAAAAATATTGAAACATTACTCTTAATAATAATTAGATATACTGGTAGAAAGCTTAGAAACACAGATTTATTCTATTTATTTGTCAATTATTGTCATTATGAACTCATTTTACTATAGGACCAAACTTGAAATGGTAAAAAGGTGTTACATATAAAATACAAAAAAAAAAATTGAAACATTACTCTTAATAATAATTAGATATACTGGTAGAAAGCTTAGAAACACAGATTTATTCTATTTATTTTTCAATTATCGTCATTATGCACTCATTTTACTATAGGACCAAACTTGAAATGGTAAAAAGGTGTTACATATAAAATACAAAAAAATTAAATTGAAACATTACTCTTAATAATAATTAGATATACTGGTAGAAAGCTTAGAAACACAGATTTATTCTATTTATTTTTCAATTATCGTCATTATGAACTCATTTTACTATAGGACCAAACTTGAAATGGTAAAAAGGTGTTACATATAAAATACAAAAAAATTAAATTGAAACATTACTCTTAATAATAATTAGATATACTGGTAGAAAGCTTAGAAACACAGATTTATTCTATTTATTTTTCAATTATCGTCATTATGAACTCATTTTACTATAGGACCAAACTTGAAATGGTAAAAAGGTGTTACATATAAAATACAAAAAAAAATATTGAAACATTACTCTTAATAATAATTAGATATACTGGTAGAAAGCTTAGAAACACAGATTTATTCTATTTATTTGTCAATTATTGTCATTATGAACTCATTTTACTATAGGACCAAACTTGAAATGGTAAAAAGGTGTTTCATAGAAAATACAAAAAATAATTAAAAAATTGAAACATTACTCTTAATAATAATTAGATATACTGGTAGAAAGCTTAGAAACACAGATTTATTCTATTTATTTTTCAATTATCGTCATTATGAACTTATTTAACTATAAGACCAAACTTGAAATGGTAAAAAAGGTGTTTCATGTAAAATACAAAAAAATATATATTGATACAACACTCATAAGTAGATTTTTGTATTATGTATGTAACTTTTGTTGTGAACAATAAAGAATTATCTATCTCTATCTAGTTAGATGGATATCTACCTATCATTAATCCTCGACACAGTGTGTATGAATAGCTCATTAATTTTTTCATGATTTTAAGTTTGCTCCCCTAGTTATAGCACTGGGCCTGTACCGTGAGGTGCTTATTGCGATGATTGTTAGGTTCAGCCGATAACGCTGCGCGACTGTACACATTATCGCGCGGGAATAAGGTTCGTGGTCGCGGAGCGTCGTCGGCTGAACCTAACAAACATCGCAATAAGCATCTCACGGTACGGGCCCTGGTAATAGTTATTGGTCATAATAATAAGTAGATAGATAGATAGATAGATAGATAACTCTTTATTGTTCACACCAGAAATAACATACAAATGACCAAAAATAAACAACTTAAAACTGGCGGCCTTATAGCTTAAAGCGATCTCTTCCAGGCAACCTTAACTTACCCAGGTACTTATATCATGGGATATATCCATCGTCTTACCTAGCACCCGGTAGATTCACAAAACATCCTTAGATTATCTTCCGCGTGATTGCTTTCTCCAAAACTTCGGAAGTAGGATCCTCAAAAAGGATTTAAATTAAGAACCCTGAATCAAAAGCGAAGCGTTTTGTTGGAAATGACCACAACCGCTCAACTCGCAACGATTCCATTGGAATAATGGAAAAAGTTTCCCAATAACGACTATCCGAGAAAATCAACAGAATCCAAGGCGTGGGAATTCTATTCTGAATAAATGATCGGATTGGACCATCTGTTCGTAGGCTTGTATGTTTTCTTGGTTTATTATTGGTTCTCGTAAGCAAGCACTTTTGTAAGTTCTTTTTTGGGACGAGACAAGCAAGTCGCTCGTCTGATGGTAAGTATAGCAGTTTACAACAGTTTATAACAGCACCCATTACGGTTTAGCGACAACATTTTTTTTTCTTTAGTAAATAGAATTTTAAAAAAGCCATGTGCGTTTCGTGAACTCGTGACATTACCATTATTGGGTGTCGGAAATATAAGAAATAAATAAGAATGTAGTGGTAGAAGCCTCGGGAAGTACCACACTTTTGCCAGTTATTCAACCGCCAAGCAGTAGTGTGCAAGCATTACTGTATTCCGGATTGACGGGCAGTGTTTCCAGCGTAATTACTGGGCATACAGAGATTTTACATCTAACATCTCAGGGTGACGAGCGCAGTGCATTACCGCGCGTACTGTTATGGGCAAGCGTGACGCTTAACATCAGGTGAGCGCCTTGCTCGTCTCGTACACGAGTAAAAAAAAAAAAAAACATTTTTAGCATAGGCATTCATAGTTCTTTGGGCTTTCAAAACATTAGGTTGATTACACATAACAAAAACTATTAATTTTGGATACTCCACTAAGTTGTAATATTTATTTTTAAATAATTACAGTTTGTATACTAGAATCCTAATCCTAAGTAATATTATAAATGAGAATGTAACTCTGTCTCTCTGTCTATCTGTCTCTCTGTCTGGGTGTTTGTCGCGTTGCGTATCGACCTAAGTGTTTGCATAGATATATCTTAATGGTAGGAGCCCGTCTCCTACCATTTCATACTTTTTTTATTGGTCCACGCAAACCAAGTCGCGGGTAACAGCTAGTTTCTTATAATTCCCCGTGATAAAAAAATACCGTGACATGCAGATGGACGGACAGACGCTCACCCTAAATAAAGCTCATACCTGCACATAGGCAGTACCGATTATATTATTGTCAAAACCAAGTTTAAAATTTAAGGACAATTATTTTAATCTAAGGATGTTCCTCGCATTGAAACCAGCCGTTAAAATCTTTTCATTAGCGCGAACAAGCGGCCCTAATGTTTAAAGTCATTAACATTTCCGAAAACGAATTCCGATTTTTTCAATAATACCAAATAATTATCTTTTTTCCGCTCTGCCACGTTTCAATTTAGGCAAGTCTCGGATTAAACCGAAGTTTTCAATTATCGGAGCCATTAGGAGGGCGTAAGGCATCAGTAAATTTGGTAAGGCAGTACCTGAAGTTGGGTGATTATCATTCAGACTGTAGCTGATTAAACGTAATCTAACTCGTAACATTTGTGTGTGCTTAATTAAAAACTAAAGTAGAAGGGGCGCTCGACGTATTCCTTTTACGGTTTCAGAATCATCTAATCTCATAAGAATATAGATATTCGCTTACTGAGATTACACACTGAAATAGTTTATTCGTGCTGCTAAGCGCAGCATGCAGACTTAACTAATCAATGAATTAACAATTTAAGGATTTTTACGCAAATTTTAAACAATAAGCTATTCTAAATAATTTTGAAATAAATGAAAGTGTATACTGACAAAAGCGAAAGTAAAAGTATTAGGATCGTATTGGGGCAATAGAGACGTCAATTTTAATGTACTTTTACCCGACTGCCGAACAAGGAAGGAAGTATATTGTGTATATTTGTGTTTTCTTATTACCTCATGTAGCCTAGACAGCTTGACTGATTTTGAATAGTGAGGTATGTATCAGTTAGTTTATATGTCTGTAATTATATTGGTTTATAAATAATAAATAAATAAATAAATATTGGTGGACGTTATTTACACACAGCGCCATCTAGCCCCAAACTAAGCAAGCTTGTACTATGGGAACCAGATAACTGATAGAATACATAAATACTTTTTTTTTTGTAAATACATACATAGAATTCATAGAAACACCCAGACAAAGAACAAACATCCATGTTCATCACACAAAAATGTTTGTCCTGGGTGGGAATCGAACCCACAACTCACAGCTCAGAAGGCGGAAATCCACCCACTGAGCCACAAGGCTAGTCATTAGTAGTTATTAGAGTACAAATATCACACAATCTCCATCATTGCACACTCCGTCTTCTACCTCTTCTATAAATCCCGTCCATCCTAAGGTTGCCTGGAAGAGATCGCGTTCAGCGATAAGGCCGCTAGTTGTTACAATATTTTTGCTGTTTTTTTTTTTTTAATTTTAATTTTAAATACATTTACAAAAACGCGGTCTAGGATGGCAAACGCCTACCTTGAAGGAATCGGTTTCCCTAGAATGGAAAACACCACATTTCTCTTTTGGAGATCAAACTTCAGCGTACGCATTTTTCCCCGACTATGTGATCATTTTGTTTTCCATTAGAGATACTATAGACTAGATCACTAGAGACATAATCGAATAAAATTCTGAATCGCTGTGATTGTGTAATGCGTTTATGTCACCAGTGTCAATGCGCTATTTTTCTGTCACACATACACCTACCTAGTATTTATTGATTGCATTCAACGCAAACATTCTAAGGATGTGATATTCTCATATTCGTTTTGTAACTTTACTAATAGTATGTAAAGCTGCATAATTATGCAAAGCAAAATGGTTATGATTTTGACCGTTATGTAATTATGTTTGTATGTTCATCTGTTTCTTCATTACTTCTAAACTACATCATAATTTGACAACTCAGGTATATTTGGAAGCATCTTCATCGTTCGCTGGTTATAGAGACGTGACATGGTAGGTCGTGACGTCGTAGGTTATGGTGACGTCACATTAGATTGAATATGGCGCCCTCTAGAGGGCATAAAATCAAAGACAAAAAAAAATTATGATGCCGTGTTGGGTATTAAATTCATGGGCTTAATAAGTAAGTATATTTTAAAAATATATACATTATTATAATGAACCATCCATACCATCCATGAAGCATGAACCAGATAAAACTAAAGCTCCCGTAAAGACGTAGTTGGGTTTTAATTGTTCGACCTTTATGTGTCTTGTTAAAATGAATAATTACTTTTAATTAAATTTTCTCAAAACTTTAACTTCTGTATTACGCAGTCACAAAGCAGTCCTGCGGAGGCTTCATCAAGTTTTATAGCGAAGACGGGATAAACCCAAGCGTTATCTATGTTTCTGATCACTGTTCTGATTCCTTTTTAATGTGATCCACTTGTTCCGTTAATTTGGTTGGGATTGTGAGGTAAAGCTGGCCTTGCTGTGAGAAATGAGGAGTCAAGGCGGTGTTAATTACGAAGTGGAAACAGTTTTTCCTGATTTGGTGATCCTTCTGTGGAAGTAAGTATCTACAATTACATTGTTTGGCAAGCCTTAATAATTTATGACCGACACTGCTTAAGTAAGCAAATAAAACTTTTAGTTTTTATTACTTCTTTCTTTAGATTTATTAGCTACAAAGCCCCGCGGTTTCATCCGCGTGAAAATCCCTCAGGAGCCGTACATTTCCCAGGATAAAAAGTACCCTATGTCACTTTTCGATCCCTAAACTATAACCATGTAAATATTCAGCTCTCTTGCTACGTGAAAGAGGAACAAACAAACCAACACACCAACGAACTTTTTTTCTAAATAACATTTTATATGCAATGTTTTTTTTTAACTAAGGCATGCTTTCAAAACTGAGCAAAACACAGAAACAAAAACAACCCATGTTGTACCCACGTGTTATGCGGAGACGACATATCCAAGCCAAGACCTTGGGCATACTTATTCAGCGTAGGGACTCCAGTCCCTTTTGAGTGATGTGAAAACAGTAATATATTTAAAACGGGGCTGGCATAATCAAATAACTAAAGCCAAAATGACTTAAAAAAAAAACATGAATATGCATAAACTAGATTCAGATGAACGGTGGTTTAATGTTTCTATAAAGAATAAGATTATAAAAACAATGGTACAATATTTTATACAAACCCCGTCAGGCCCTCACGTCAGGTTTTATTTTTAATTCAAAGCGAAGCGAAGGACTCTATAGTATAGTAGTATAATCATGAGCGAAGCGAAGAATTCGATATACGCCGCCCGAGAACAAAATATTTAGGCCCCGAGTGACACACTATTTTTTATCATTACCTATGAGAAAAAGAAAAGGCTACATCTCGAAACTCCTATGTACAAACGTTTAGTAGTGGCAAGACTCCGCTTCAGAGTCCGCCTGGTTAGTACCTTTGCTAGTTATTCAACTGCCAAGCAGTAGTGTGCAAAGATTACTGTGTTCCAGATTGTAGGGTAATGTTTCCAGCGTAATTGGGCATACATAGATTTAACATCTAATATCTCAGGGTGATCAGCGCAGTGCATTGCCAACCAACCAAACTTGGCAGCGTATCCAGCAATCCTGATAGTAAAGCAATGTTTATTTCTTTGTGTCCGTGTTTTTTTTGTCTCTCAGTATAGAAGTAAAAGATGTTTTGAGAGTAAACGATTTTAATTTAAAAAATAATGAAAGTATTAATTGAATTGTATATTCGGAAAGATTGGACCCATTAGCTGTCGCCTACCACCGTACACAGTGGCAGGCTTTACCAGGATTAATAGGCATATTTTTCACGTAAACAATCTATTGTTATTCACGTTACTCGAATGGAATTGATTGCGAACACAGACAGATGGTTCGAAAAACGTAGCTTAGGCCCAACATTGTGGAAGGGAATGAAAAATATAACGCGATGCGACACGTCGAGTTTTTATGTATTTTGCGAGGTCTATCACTAAATTGGATTTGAATATATATATATTGCTAAATGACATTTATTTGATACATACAATACTAACTACAAAGTACGTTTAGTCTAACTAATTAAATAACATGTTACACAAAAGAAAAAAAAACATAATTTAAATAAACTAATCTGTGAGATTGAGTGAGATGTGAGAATAAGACCAGTGGGAATTGTTCCCGAAATGCTGGCCCCATTACCGCTACCATCCCATTACCTATTACCGTTGTATTGCAATGCTCAACTTTTGGGCGAAATAGAGGCCAGCATTTTGCTCACGTGTTGCTTCAACCAGATGAGAAGAAGAAAATATAATAAATAATACGAAAATATCTTTAAATATTTTCTTGGCGCCCGGTCGCCACGGCCCCAAGGTTTCGACCCCAAAAGACTCAAACATATAACCACTGTACAATGTATAATATTTACGCCTTTTGAGGTCTTCTGCGGATTCAGACGCCGCGCCAGCCTTATTTTCTGTATTGCTAAATTATAATATGTAATAAACTACACAATTTTATACATCAATTGTATCATTAGTGAGTGCGTATAGGCCGTCATATGATGTGATATACTTTTTACGCAGTTTGAAAGCGGATGCGCATTATGTTTAAATATTGTATATTAATACGAGGGGTAGCGGGTTCAAACCCGGGCGGGCCCGTACCAATGAGTTCTTTGGAACTTACGTACGGATATAGCACTGGAAGGAAAACATCGTGAGGAAACCTACTTATCTCCGGAGAAGAAATTCGATGGCGTATGTGAATCCGCCAACCCGCACTGGGCCAGCGTGGTGGATATGGCCTAATCACCCTTCAAGGGTAGGCTGATATCCCAGCAGTGGGATGTTTAAAGGCTGATATAGTAGTAGTAGTAGTAATACGAGGGGTTGGTTTTATAATTATTTATAGTATTATTTCCAGGTCAAACGCTTAATTAACTGGGATATGTGATCAAAACGCCTCGTCTATCAACATTAAAGAAAATCTAAAATGCTTACTACATTACTGCTAATTACGAAGGCTAAGGCTAAAGGCAAAGAATTCTCCTTATAAATAAGTTCTAAAGGCTAAGAGCCTTCATTCGGCGTAAATTTTTTCAGTGAAATTTTAGTCCAGTTCATAATGCCTAAGTAACAACATTGAAAATGATGATAAACGCAAATAGGCCGCTACAGAATAATATTATTGTGGGTTAAAATAGATACGAAAGCACACCTACACCCACACTGCCCATAAAAGAAACCAATACATGACCGTGGTGAAAGCGAAAAACCTCTAGATTTCGAATTTCATTAGGGTAACATCGTTCCCGTCCCGAGTCTCATCTAATTTTATCGTAAACACATCGAACGTTCTGGAAGGTACCTACTTATTCCTATAAGGACTATTACGCTGCGCGCCAGCGCGTAAAACCAAAATTACGTAAACGGTGCGTTGAATTTTCCTATAATCGGTCGACGGCTTCCAACTGGCACAGTGTTTACATTTCAGTTCGCTTTCATTAAGATATGGGCCATCAAGCTCATTGCGATACAATACATCCCTTATTCTGTGGAGCGGAATTTAGAAAGGTCGGTAAAATTAACCGTTTGTTCAATAATTAACTGAACGAGCTCGACAATGCGGTAGGAAAACAAAATTACTAAGAGAAAACGGAAACAAACAACGGGGTTTTAGTAATTGCTTGATGCGTTTCGTGGTTTTTCCTGACAAAATTTAGACACTTTTTCACGATAATTATTATCATATTGTTAAAAAGATGTAGTTCAGGCGGTCAAGTGCAGGGTCAAGTTTATTCACAAGTATCTGGGCAACTTCTCTTCCGATTTTATTGAAAATTCGTAATTTTACTTAAATCGGCTATATGTATTTATAAAATTACTAGCTGCGCCCCGCGATTTCAATCAGGTGAAAAAAGGTAATCGCCCGACGCACTCGTACATTCGCTATAGGGCAAAACTATAGGAACTCTAAACTGGCTTCTCGCTGCTCGCTATCTCCTTTCTAGTTCTACTCGCTCCTCGTTCATCCTCGGCGGTGGGACAAGTCCCTAAACTGTTAAAATTTAAAATTCTGAGTGGCACTCAACTGACGCTAACCATCAGGCGAGCCTTGTTGTAGTGTCGTCAATAAGGATCAAAAATACATTTTTAATATCATTTTATAGAATGAATTTAAGATCATTATTTAGAGCAGAATTAATTTGATGGATTTTTTTTGTAAGAAATCTCTCAAAATAAAATAAGTTTCTAGTGCTCTTAGAAAATTGATTATAAATTTCTTTAAAATAATTGCACTTGTCATGTTTATTATTTTGTATTTAAGATAACTTTACTTAGCAGGCCCACTTTAATCTTTTAATCCAATTTTGACAAAGTTTTCGAAACAACTTGAAGAATCCAACTTTGCTCGTTATAAATGTAATTCGGATGGCAACATTTCGTAATATTTCATTGGATGAAAGAAAACCAGCAAAGTTTTCTAAAGCTTCCTCGGTCGGAATGTAGGTAATTGTGTGACAAGTCGTTACGGAGAGGTGGAGATTTTTAGTGCAAAATAAAATGGTTATTAAACTAATTAATTAATGAGATTATTATAGTATCTTTTGTGCAACTGATACAAATAAATGACGAGCCAAGCAAGTCACTTGTTTGATAATTTTTTTTATCAACTATTACTAATCTTCTTCTTTAATATATAAAAGACGATGTACGTATGTATGTATGCTTCGAACAGACTCAAAAACGGCTGGTCCAATTTTGATGAAATTCGCAGGGAATCTTCAAATTAGCCCAGCGGGTCAGGATCACCCCTGTGCAGATTGGTATCCATTGGATTGGTCGCTAGTAAAATGTAAAAGGCGATGTATGTATGTATGTTCCCTTTAGACTCCATAACGGCTGGACCCATTTTGATAAAATTTTTAGGGAATCTTCAGACTAGCCCAGCGGGTGATCCTTGAAGTTTGGTTCCCGTGCAACCCCGGGGCGGGTCGCTAGTAGAACATTAAACTATGGCTACACAAAACGAATACACTACTATGAAAACTGTATGTTTTCATATACTATGAAAACTGACGTCGTTTTGATACATTTTGTTTTAATAAAACGGGAATACTCACGTCACTGCTTATTACTATGTTGCGTGTATACACCAGAGTTTATTCCAGCTGCCTCAAGAAGCAAAAACTTGTGAACATGTTCAAGAGTTGCCGCATGTGCCAGACATCGCTCTGCGTAACTATAATTTGAGAGAAGGGCAACCCGCTATACACGCCGAAGCAAGATGGAGCCCGTAACCGAGCGTTAGTACTCTGGGTAAACACACAATACTTACAAATATTACACACTAATTTTGAACTTCATCAGTTCAAAACTCTAGATGACATTGGATTGCGTTTGTCACCCTTGAGATATTGAGTAGTAAATATTCTTGACTACTCAAGAATATTTACTACTCAATATCTCAAGGGTGACAAGCGCAAATAAAAAAAAAATAAAAAAAATATATATATATATATAAATTAAAATAAAATAAAAATAAATAAATAATGGTAAATATTTTTATTTCCTTCTTTGATATTTAAGGCAATGGCCTTAAATTCGAAATACAGTAAGGGATTGTTTTGTTAAAATAGCTATAAATACCCAATTATTTATCCAACCATTTGTATCTCCATTTCCAACAAAATTTTGAAAATAATACGTATTTTTAAGCCTTTATTAAATCTGTTATTGGTACTGTAAGCTGATCAAAATGAGTCCAAACTCAATCAATCTTTTGTTACATTATCAGCCAGAAGACGTCCACTGCTGAACATAGGCCTCCCCTTTAGACCGCCACACCGACCGACAATGTGCCACTTGCATCCACCGGTTGCCCGCGACTTTCACAATGTCGTCGGTCCACCTAGTGGGAGGCCTGCCTACGCTTCGTCTTCCGGTTCGTGGTCGCCACTCAAGAACCTTTCTTCCCCATCGGTTATCGGTTCTTCGAGTGATGTGGCCTGCCCATTGCCACTTCAGCTTGCAAACTCTGAGAGCTATATCGGTGACTTTGGTTCTTCGACGAATATCCTCGTTCCGGATCTTATCGCGCAAAGAAACTCCGAGTATAGCTCTCTCCATTGCCCGCTGTGCGACTCTGAGTTTCTCCAAAAGGCCAGTAGTCAAGGACCACGTTTCAGTTCCATATGTCATCACTGGCAACACACATTGGTTGAAGACCCTTGTCTTCAGGCACTGCGGGATTTTGGACGAGAAGATATTACGCAATTTCCCGAACGCTGCCCATCCGAGTTGGATTCTTCGAGCGACCTCTTTGTCATAACGGCTAAACCTAGTTTTAATCGAAAACAATCGGCTAATACTAGATTTAATCAAGAGTATGTGATATGTACCTAGTTCTAACAGGTTAAAACTAGGTGTAGCCGCACTTCGGGTTTTAGCCGTAACATATATATTACATGCAAATATTGCAAGTTAAAAGATTGTTAAAAAAATTGTTTTGATACACATCTTAAAAATGAGGTCTCATGGGCTTTATAAATATTCCCTTTAGGCGAATTTGTCAGAACGTGACAGAGAATAACATTTACCTACATAATAAAACCTTACCTACCTGGCTTTTAATAGTTTACTTGACCCGTAAACCTGAACTGAAGGTCAACAAGAACTAAAATCAACAAAACAGATCAGGCCGTTACGTCAAAGGTCTATGGGTCAAGACGTACTAAGACAGATTGGCCAAGAATAAAGCCTGTAGCTGTTGTCAACAGCTACAGGCCAGAACAACAACAGCCGATTCTCGGCACCTTGTTCGTACTTTTTCAAAAAATAAAAACAAAAGAAATACAGAGAGGAATTTAAAAAATATATATGTTAAATATCTTTAGAATACCATTGCCAATGACTATGTCAATTTTAATGTTATTTTTTGTCCAATATAAGGAAAAACCTGTTTTTTCGAGCTTTTTTTCTTCTCCTCAGGAAAACCGGTCCATAATGGATGGACATTATTTATTACCATTAACAAGCAAATTTTTTTTTACTATAATTTTCTGTATTGTGACACCTATTATGTATATTGAACGTATTAGCTCCGCCGAGCAGATTCACCCGCGTAAATAAACCCGCTGAACTGTACATTTTCAATATGTCAATCTCTATCCCTCCAACTAATATATTATCTGTAAAAAGTCATATAATATATCTGGTGTATAAATCTGGTGATTTGTTTTTGAAAGGTCACAAAACCTACCAAACTCAATTTTGCACTAATTTATAAACAATTGTTATTGAAATGTTATCGAGACACGCACGGGTCTCGCTTAGCATTCCTTGATAACGGTCACCGAATGTGATCGAAACTATAGTCGGAATAACCGACTCAATTTAACATGAGTATTCCCGTTTTATTAAAACAAAATGTCTTAATAAATATTGTACGGAAATTATATTTTCATAAAAAGTCTTGGTGTAGTAAAGTACGTAGTTAAAGTGATAGGGTGTGGTAGGCTTCAAAAAAGTAACAATAATGTATACAAGCTTAGTGTGTTTTAATCCTCACATTGGGCTGTTGGATCAGCCATCATTTATGCATGGGTTGCGGGTCTGGGGCGCCCTCTATGAAATATCCATGTAATTCGGATTCCCGCGACACCAGCGCCGGATGGGCTGCCGGCTCCAGTGAGAACAGCTGCTGGATCATATGGGTTTTAAGTTCTTAGTGTTTGAAATAAAACTAATAATTCGCACCGAAATGAGACTCGCGACCACGATAACTTAACAATGATTTACTCATATTCAAACTCGTAGATTGTATTAAAATTAACTACTTTATTACAAAATTTTGTGAAGACCTGATATTTTCGAATAATACACAAACACATACACACAAATTTCTTACCTACTAGACATACAAAGTAAGTAAATATACATTACTAACTGCACCCCGCGGTTTCACTCGCTATCCTACAGTAAAAAGTAGCCTATGTATTCTCTAGGGAATAAGCTACCTTCATACCAAATGTCATCCAAATCCGTTCAGCCGTTACAGAGTTAAACGGGAACAAACACACTTACATACTTACATTGTTATTTACATACCTACTTATCTACTTACCTACTGACCTACTTACCTAGTTATCTACTGACCTACTGACCTACTTACCTACTTACATACTTACCTACTTACACACAAACTTACTCAATTATAATTTTAGTGTGATATATACGAGAAGATAGTCAAGAAATACATACATACTCGTAGTTGCATAAATTCCTATTTGTTTATCTGCTTTCTACAAAAATCCGCCCCACGAAAACAAGTACTGGTATAGATAAGTGTATCTAGATACACACAACCCGAGGGGTCGGCAGTCCGTCCGAAGCCATATCAGAAACAGAATCAAATTACATATTTTATGTACCTTCTGAGGGTTATAAACATTACGAAGACGGTCGCGTACATCGGATTAAGTGAAATTAATTGTATGATGATAAAATAAAGACGCATGAATTTATTTTCTTGCGATTTATTTAATGTTGGTTATAGTCATGATGATTATTAGAAAATTATCATGCAAATTAGCTACGAGGATAGAAATAAATTTCGTAGCACAATATTCGTAGAGGCGTAGCGCGTAGCTATCGCGTAGCAAGTATATTGTGTAACGTGACAATCTGTGTATAACGAGGCTTAGTTGGCGCGTCTCCCTTATGAGCAGGCTCGGGTTCGATTCATGGCCGGGCAAGTATTTGACTGATGAATTTAAAAATCATAACTGCGACCCCTTACTCTTAAGAGGACTTGAGCGTCGCAGTTATGATACACACACACTGCACATTTTTCTTTATGTTTATGTTTACATTTATATTCCCCCTTTTTGTTGTCACTGGGAGTCTAAAGTCTAAAGTTTGTATTGTCAGTTTTGACATGGCTTAGCGGTTGCTACTTAGACGAAGCATCATACAGATCCATGGGTTGCTACATGGATCTTGTATGATGCTTCGTCTAAGGGTTGCTATTACAGAAAAAACCACCGGGACCTTTTATCCACTTTTGATTGTAAAGATAGAACTCTTTTGCATATAGTCCGCCTGGAGAAGTACCATACCTTTGCCAGTTATTCAGCCGCCAAGCAGTAATGCGTAAGCAATACTTCGTTCTGGTTTGAAACATTGCCCGTTTCCAGCGAAATTACTTGGCACATAGCGAATTTAAATCTAATATCTAAGGGTTACGAGCGCAAGGCATGCCGCGCAGGGTTTTGAAGTTCAAAATTTTGAGTTGTATAAAAACATAGGCAAAGCATGACGTTTAACATCAGATGAGCGACTTGCTCGTCTCGGTATTTAGTAACAAAAAAATATCTACAATTTAACGTGTCTAACCGAGCCACGATGTCAGTTATATATTATTCCACTAGCGATCACCCATCCGAAGGCTGACCGAGTAGTACAGTGTGAAGAGGCTCCAATCCAGCCGCACGGTGCTGCTGTTTGACGAGCGGCCATGCACAAATTACAAGGAAAGTTTCACTTTGAACTTGCCACGTTTGAAGCCACACGCGGACACTGTCCACCGCTGATTACAGCGCCGAAATATTTGTGTTAACTTGCAAGCGGATACACACTTCAGCCGTTGTCAAGTTTGGTTACTCTACGAGGAAAATGGGTAGCGAATATTTCAAGCTGTTAGCCTTTTATTTCAACATAACTGGAATATAATAAGACCTCTAATCTATACATCCAAACCAATATTATACGTCAATATTCACTATGTCTCGGAATAGCTGCTGCATCGTCATGCTCACTTTATGCTTATAAATATAATAATATAATGTATGTTTATGTATGTATATTATTATTATTATTTAGGTATGTATTTTTGTAGTATTAGAAATTAGTATATATTTATTATATAACTATTTTTTCAGTAGGTATGTAGTCTATATTATTATTATTATATATGTTATTATTATTGCGTCTAGCATTATCCCTTATTAATAGCACACCCCGTCCCTTACCTCTTCCATACAAATCCTCTCCATGCTAAGGTTGCCTGGAAGAGATCGCTTTAAACGATAAGGCTGCCAGTTGTTACACTAGTTTTAAGTTGTTTTTTGGTCATTTGTATGTTATTTCTGGTGTGAACAATAAAGAGTTATCTATCTATCTATTATAATTGCGAGGAATATAGCCGCACAGTAAAACAGGACCGAGCAAAGCTTCGAGGTATGCAAATGAATACGTTCGCCTCGAGCAAAAAAAACGTTTGCTCGATTCAGAACTCACTACATTACAGCTGTCAGTTTTGTCCATACAAAACGTCAAAAATGCACAAAAATGGACATAGGATACTTTTATAAGTCCACGCGAACGCAGTCACGGGTAACAACTATAGTAACTAAAAAAGAAACTAGTAGTTCTACGAACAGTAGACCTCGCGATCAAAAACTTTCCACAATCACAATTTCTCCTCACTACCATATCTTGAAAATCTCTCGAGTGATTTTGCTAATATTCGAAATTCTTGTTTTGAATTTAGTACTAAATGTTATGTACATGTAACGTCTGCCAAATGTTATCAAAGTAAATGGCTGCTCAGTAAATATTTTTTGATTGGAAGTCAAAAAAAAAAAAACAAACAAAATATTCCCCCTTTTTGGGGAAATACGTTCAATCGAAAATCGTAGACGACAAAAAAAAATTGTAAAACCTGTATACCAAGTTTCGTCGAGATTAGTAGATAAATCCGTTGATTAGCTTACTTGGGACTTTACTTGGAAATGATGGAGGGAGTACTAACAAGTTGCTACCAACGATTCTACTATGTAAGTCTTATAAGATTAATATTCGCTTCTTTGATTCCGTTTAAGATATGGTACTTACGTAGGTATGATGCTGGAAAGTGAAGAGATCGTAAAATACCGCCACAGTATGTTGAAAATTAAAATTGATTTTTTCTTTGACGTAATGTGATATCATTGTTTTTTTATTGATATGTATATATGGTTTTATAGTGGTTACATATTGGAGCAGTTTGGAGTAGAGACGTTGGGCCCTTGGGGACCGGGAGCTCATCTTATTTTCAAAAACTTTACAGAGCATCTGGTTGACGCGACGTTGCGAAATGCTGGCGTTTATTTGGCTCAACGCATAAGCATTGCCATTCAGCGTGGTAATGCCGCCAGCATGCTGGGTACGCTGTCAACTGATAGTGGGCTTGAACATTTGGACTATCTATAGACCTTTAATGGTCTCTGGATAATTCAACTGTTATTTTTATGTAGTAGGTTAAGTAGTTTAGGTAGTTGTAGTTTGTATGTATTTTACTTTGTTAATAAAGGCACTTGCCCGAAAAAAAAAGTTATATGGTTTTTGACAATACTATTACTTACGTTTGCAAGGAGATATAGAGCGTCATGAAACAAGGTACTTCTTACTTAAAAGTAATGAAAAACTAAAACTCGCATTAAAGCACCCAATTAGGTACGAAAACGTAGTTTCCCCCTACAAAATCAGGAAATGAAACTTGAGTTGCACAAAAACGGTACTGCTTGACATGCAAAAACACTCATCCTCCAGTCTCAAATAGCACTTATTCCCCAAAAGACCAACTCCCACTCGCTGCTGGTGAAATGGGGCCAGAACACTAATTGGTAAAATAAACTTTCCGCATCCGCTTTTCTACTCACGTACGCAGTTTAAGTTCAATGGAGTGTGTTTGTTTATACTTTATTCGCAGATCCACATTCCAATATCAGATTCGTATCTTTAGCACTCATTAGGGAGTTTCCTTATTCTCCTTATTCTCTCATAGGATTGCCCTTTTGTTGTTGACGACGCTTTGTCGCCTTGATTTAAGGGTTAAGTTTTCTCGTTTGGAAATTTGAATAAGTAAAATGGGATGTTTGTTGTACGTCTGCATGGGAAGTATAATTTTTTTTTGATTCTCCTACGGTATTCGTTGAAAACGTTGATATGCATGAATTGAATCCATGCATGTAACCCGTCAATTTATCGCTGATGAGGAGCGTTACGCGCAGTGAGACAGGGAATTAAATATAATGAACACCAAAAAATATTTTGAGACTTCAAGCTCTCTTACCAAAAACAACAAAAATAAGTAAGTCGATATTTTTTTCATTATCTTAAAATACCTACGCACATTAATGACTTTCAGTTTCAGGAAAGCAAGCGCATCTTCTGAAGAGGTTCTATCGCCGCACAAACTCGGCCTGTATACTGACACATCTCAACACAAAAACCGAAATCGAAATACTGGGCGCAACTTCCACTGAGTTAAATAAGTCCAAACTGAAACTCTGGTTGTTAGACCATCCATTTTATGACCTAGACGAATATGATTGTATGAAAATTTAATTTAATTTATTTTAATTCACTATTAATTTATTCAATTTATTATTAATGTATTGTTTTATAAGGGTTTACCTCTATTAATTGAACCTTATTTATCCTGACCGACTTGTAGCTTAGCTACCAATAAATATTTCATTTCATTTCATCGTCTCCTCGTCTGTATAATTCAATGTCGCGTCCGCGCCGTACCCGTTCTACGCCTACATCGCGTCGCTTGTATATAAATCACGCATAAGGTTTCCGAACAAGGTCATTCTAACCAAACAAATAAAATATTAAATTTTCTTCTTATTGAACTAAAAAAGCTCCTTAGAATTTTCACCATTTTTAGAACTGAAATTCGTTTACACAACAGACGCTCTTTATTATAGTTAGTTCAATTAACGCATTTTATTGAACTCAACGCATTTTATTTTTGTGAAACATATACTGGTTAAATTAAAATAAAAACCTAATATTAAATAACATAAGCATGTGTATAAGCAAATGGGTTAAAAGCACTCAGGATCCCTTACCTTATTAGTTGGTTGCTGCCGGTGAAGAAAGGTAGGAATGGATCTGAACATGCTTTTAAGGACCTTTTGAGATTTGTTCCTATGGCTGAACATTCTATTTACAAGTAAAGAAAGGCAGAAATCTTATTTTTGGCTTTTATTTACGTATTCACTAAGGACAAGGAGCTATATCGCAATATCTTCGTCGCTATAGCCACATAAGTGAAGTTTTTTTTTGCGTTTCATTCACATATGACGAAGACAAGTAGTTTTAATTAAAGACCGAAATTGATTTGGTAGTCTGTTGAAAACCAGCACTTTCATCAAACGAAATATTTCTGTACCTTAATGGAACAGAACAAACGAAATGCATAGTGCTTCTCAGCTTGGTTTACTTTAGCAAAGTAATTATATCCACGGACCGTCTCCTCTTTTAAAACAGATAAGAGTTTATAACTTTTTGAAGATACTACAAAACGTGAAGTTTCAGGCGTTATTACTATGAAAACTAGCGTGGTTTTGACACATTTTAGTTTAATAACTTTTTTACTATGGCGCTCACACGTCGCTCTTATAGCATTCCTTGAAAAAGATCACCGGATGTGATCGAAACTATCTTCGGAATAAACGACTCAACAATTTATCGAGAGTATTGCCGCTTTTAAAAAAAAAATACAGTAGTTATGCTGAATTAACATTTTTTTCAATCAACTTTTTGTTGTCTGCGTGTTCGTCATGTATTACGGTTTTATAATTGACGAGGTAATACTTATAAATTTGACGTCACTTAATAGAATCCTAAAAATATACAGACGAATTAAGTACACCTATTCTTAAAAAACTCGGTTTAAAAATAATTATGCCTTTTCTAACTCACACTGCAAAACAATGATTCACTCTATTCTATATTTTCATGAATGTATTATAACTGTTGTGGTACTTGGTAATAGGTTTATCGAATAGTAGATAGATACTTAGTGGGAGTTCTCAAGAACGTCCTTAGAGAAGCTATACCCAATACTTAAGACAGCAAAATAAGATGCCATAAACCCAAACTACAATAGGCAGTGTTTTGTAAAGCTTATAGCGTTCGTACATGATGGCAACCAACGTATCTGATACTCGGTTAGTTGTGTAGTGTCGAGACTCACACAGAGCACTTGAATATAGCTTCGTAAATGAATAATTTCTGTTTAACATACACGCGTGCTATTCCAAACGCGCACGGTTGGACAAAAAAGTGTTGACAGATGCTACTCAAGTCACTGACTACCTATCAGATAATTTTATTGCTTTCATGTACGAACAGCCTTAGTAATGAGGTCAAACGCATGTTAAGGGCGATATTAGCCCTCAAGAGGGCGCTATTGTGCGACAAAATTATGAGATTAGCCTCCCTTTTGTGCTGTCTACAGGGTTGAGGTTAGTTTTAGGTCAGAGGATTTGACCTCCAGGTGTTTGAATAGGTTGCTTGTGGACGTGTTTCATTAGAATAAAATCAAATACTTACAATATTTTATCTTATATTTTGTCTTATGTATATGTTTCATATTTTTGTTTCTGTATCGTGAATGCATTTTTTTGGAGAAGTTCTTGCTATATACTCAGCAGAAACTTACTAAAATAATTGACAGTATCAGTGAAAGGTTGGCCTACACAATGTCTTCGGTCCACTTATTGGAAAAAGTTAGCCCAGTCAAGTTACGGGACGACTACGATCACAGAAAAGGATTTTTTTTTACCTTTACTTCTCTCTTTTGTGACTACGATAATGTATACGTTTGTCTCATTTTTCACGACGTGAAGAGTAGAGACGATTTTCTCACGGTGCGCATGCTAGCCCTGCTGGGGTATTTTACCAATTTTTTTTTTTTTACTTTTCTTATTCTCATTTAATACTCGTATTAAATCAGTATTTTTTTCATCACTCTTAGTTTTAACTATTGAAGTAACATAACATATAATATGTTAAATAATGTTTAATGTAAAATAATGTAAATGTTAAATAATGTTGTAATATGTTTTAAACAAAAGTAATTATGAACACAAGCAATTTTTATATTTTTATTTTTTCTTATAAATACTATATTTAAAAGTATTTCAAAACGAAGCAACTCTACCTATTTACAATATAACAAGAACAAGAACAATATTTAGCAAGAATAACTAAACTAACCTACAAAACTAACACGCCGTCGTCGGTTTCGCCATAGTGCGGCGGGTACCCAAAACACTGGCAACATCACAGAAGAGGATTTTTTTTTACTTCTCTCTTCTGTGGGAAACATCTTGCAGGACTATTAATACCCTATGAAAAATAAAACTTAACCCTTAAAGTAACGCTTAGAACATCAGACATACTTGTCAATAATTCGCTATTTAGACTAATATACTTAAATAACTCGAAACCCTCTCAGCCCCTCCCAAAAATATTTTTTTACACTCGCTACGCCTTAGTGTTCCATTTGCTTTTCAAGTTTCCATTTCAAGTATTAATTAGTAAAAGTAATTAGTATTAATTTGGACAAATAGAACTTCAGGCTTATTTAACAAGAAAAATATTATGTAGCCTTTTATCTTTGATAGGTATGACAAATTAATTAATATTATGGAAATCTGGACGAGCATATTATACTCGGGTTTTGGAGAATTTATTTTACGAGAAAAATGTCAGTCTTTTAACCCTGTTAGAGGCTAATTTAACAAAAGCATCCCGAATAAAAAACTTCCGTAGTAAAACAAAGACAGATAAAGGACCTCATTCACAATCACCACCTCCTATCCTGCCCCCATTTGATTTATACTCTTGATAAATTAATCCTAGCTTTCACTCTTTCACTTAATACGTTTTATTTCCTCTATGAGTGACTGGGCAAGCGCGATAACGTGGAGACCAGTGGGTATTAAATTGAAAGCACTGCCGCAGATTAACGTCGTGTGTAAATAAAAATGGACTTGGAGATTACTTTACGGGGCTGTCCAGGAACTTTCTTTTCATGGATAAAAGCTTGTGGATAAAAATTGTGTTACCTTTTTTTATGGACGAAACCCTCGACTAGAACAAAAACTCACCTCATGTAACGTGACGGTGTGATCGAAGACGGTAAACACACCTAGCGTGAAACGGAAACTGGGTTTCAAGCGAGGCTGACGTATCACACCGTAGGTGCTTGGCGAGCCCCCATTTTCATCTTGAGTGTGGTTAGCTGCCCAACCGAGAAACGATGTAATGGTTTTTCTTCACAGGCAGCTCAAGTTCATTGTTGGGATTTGAATCCACGCCCTGCGGCGTGCGATCCGAACGCGCTAACTACTAAGCTATCACCGCTAAAAGTTCTTCGCACGATTTTTATTAGAAGTATTAATTTTTTGTCTTCTCCTAAAACTTTAATACTTGTGACTTATACAAATATTAATACGATCAAAAAAAAGTCTGGCGTTCCAGGCGATGACACCAGCTCACGTCATGTCATCCACGGTAATATCTTCCTGAGCTATAAACTGGTGTAAAGCTGGCGCCAAAATCTATCACAAAAAAAAAGCAGTCAAGCTAATTTGGTCGAATTATATGGCTGGTAGAGTTGGTAATACCATGTTCTAGTAGTTCGACCAGAGCCCGTACCGTGAGCGGCTTATTGTGACGATTGCTGTTCAGCTGACAACCTTATTGCGCGATACGATTCGTGGTCGCACAGCGTCGTCAGCTGAACCTTACAAATATCGCCATAAGCACGTACGGGCCCAGAACTGTGCTCACGCGAGTCTTGTATCTCCAGAATCCGTTGGCCGATTTTGCTAATATATAATGTAAATTTTAGCACTTATACAAATTAAATAAATAAGTTTGTCTACAAAAAAATACTGTGTGTTTGTATCCATAGAGTTTGAGATTTTCGATAAAATAAAAAATAAAAAAAATATTATATTATGACAAAAATAAATTGGTAAAACCAATTACCAATTTTACACTGTGTTGAAGGCCTTTGTTTGTCTAAAAAAAGACGAGTGATTTGAAAATTCTCTTACTTCGACTTTATTCTTATAGTGTTTAGTTTCATTACTGAATGCATTTCATATGATTCGTTTTCCCAGCGTGGTTCCCAAAGAAAATATATATGAGATACAAAAATTCTATAGCACGAAATACTGCATTAATTACTTATTCTTCTAAGAGTTTTTCTTCATTAACTAAACGAGTCCAATCAATCACGTAAGAGCGAATTAAGCCAACCCCAAAATGCCCGATTTGTTTATACCCGGAAAGTTTCTTTGAGTACGGCCAAGTTATCAATGTAGTTGGATGATGGTGCCACCATCTTATTTCCTCAACAAAATTGTCAGTCATCCTTACAAATTCTGTAGTACCGTCATTTGGCCAGGACTTTACAGAAAAGTTAGTCGCAATATTAGTAGGCGCGCCGCGTCGGAAATTTATACTAAAGTATAAGAAGGCTAATATTTTTTATCAAAGTTTGTTTTTCGGAGCAAGGTACTTTTAATCAACAATTTATTGTCGAATTAAAAAAATATGCGTATTATGTTGTCAGGTGGCGAGACATGAAACGAGGCTCTTTTATTTACGAATTTTATATTAAATATAAGCACACCTACTCCCATTTTCATTTGCCTACAATAATTTATTAAAGTATATTTCTGTAAACTAAAAACAAAAAACATAAGATTCGAAAGAAGTTATTGAAAATTTAAAATTAAATAATTTGCAATAAATAAAGAAAAAGAAATAATAATAATTGACCTTCCCATGGGAAAATAAATTGAAAAATCTGAGCCCGGCGACAAAGTAGATGATAACGTAGATTCTCTTGTGCCATTATCTAAACTAAAATAAAATTGAGCGCTCTAAAATTGGTGCCATTATTTTGTTGCATATTAAAATGAAAAGTTCCGCATAAAATAATTTTAGTATTTTTTTAGGGTTCTGCATTCAAAAGATAAAAAGGAACTCTTATATTATAGGGTCACTTCGTTTTCCGTCTGCCTGTCTATGTGTCTGTCTGTCGGGCCCTTTTTCTCATGAACGCGTAGAAGTATTAAGTTTAAATTTTATTAATCGTTACTGCATCAGCCTTTTTTTTTTACTTTTAATCTCTGCTGGGAGATCTAAACTCGAAGGGTACATTAGGCCATATCCACCATGTCGGCCGTGTGCGGTTGGCAGATTAAATCAATAATATGTAGTCAATAATATAGTTTACCTACTTACACTTTTATGTAGCACTAAGATTCCCGAATAAAAAATAAAAAAAAATGTTCTTTTTTATGTTTTAACTACAAACTTACATTTGTAGTTGAAGAATTGAGCATGACATATATTGATGTATAAGAGAACAGTTCAAAATAATGCGCGGCAATGCACTTCGATCGTAAATCTCCAGTAATCCAGTGTCCAGTAATTTCGCTGCTTAATAGTTGAATAACTGACATAGGTGTGATTCTCCAAGGCAAACTCTACAGAGTTCTACAAACGTACTGGTACTACTTTAGACTATGTGGACGTGACTATGGACCTTAAGATGGAGCAATTCAATGGCTTTCCGGGAACCGACGGTTATCAATTTTCGTTTCATTGCACGCAGCTGTATGCCACCACGTCATCTGTCTCCGTGCTCGTCATTAAAACGTATTCAGTTACTGAATAAAGGATTAAGATAGATGTCTGAAATAGTAATTAGTTTAAATCACCTGTATTTGTCTACAGTTTTGACTATAACTATAACTATGAGAAGATATAAGTGAAGTCATCTGCCAACGATTTCTATAGGATAGAGGGTGCAAACGCGGGGCTTGTGAGGTTTTTTAGCGTGTTTTTCAGACACCATGTTTTTGAATAATTTTGGAATAGTTAATTTTCATGCCTGATCTGAGGTTGCTATTGGCTGTTAAAACTTAATTTAACATCTATGTTACCCATTAACGAGCAAATAAAGAATTGAATTGAAATATTTGAGCTCAAAGTAACCATTTTCGAGTTATCTTGTATCGGTACTTAATAGATCTTGGAAAATCCCTGAAAACATATTAAATTACCAGCACATAGTATAGGGAAATAGCTTTTAAAGTTATATTGACTTTCTAGAGTCAAATTGCTTAGATTTAGCCGACCAAGTTAATGCTTTAGAGTCAAATGATACCGTAAAACAACTTTATGTGCTCAGAAGACCACGACGTAGTGATTGATGCTATTTAATAGCAGAGCTACAGAACCAAGCGCGTGTCACAACACTTGCCATAGATTGGGTGTCAAACTGTTTCTTCACCAAATATTTCGTTTGTATCGCTGCAACAAAAAAAACGTGTATTTAACCGCTTTTAGACTTCCATGTCTTTTCAGAACCGTCAAACCAACTCTGTTTCTGCGTACCCTCTTCACGAATCAGGCTAAACCACAGATGAATAGAACGGCTAAACCAACCTTTATAAAAGATAAATATTGGTGCGCATCATGTCACTGGACACATCATCTATACCAATATAATAAAGAGGAAAGATTTGATTGTTTGATTGTTTGTTTGTTTGCATTGAATAGGCTCCGAAACTAATGAACCGATTTGAAAATTTCTTTCGCTGTTGGGAAGCTACACTATCCCCGGATGACATAGGCTATATTATATTACAAAAAAATTAGGGATCCTTACTAAAACTCCAATAATAAAACACAAGATGTAAAAAAAATACCTAAAATATTCTTTACATCGCGTGCGCTACGAAAACTATTGATGATGATAGAATAATCTATACCAATATAATAAAGAGGAAAGATTAGATTGTTTGATTGTTTGTTTGTTTGTTTGCATTGAATAGGCTCCGAAGCTACTGAACCGATTTGAAAAATTCTTTCGCTGTTGGGTAGCTTTATAGCTTTCTTTATATTTTTTGATATTTTTTTTTGTAACTTGACGCAAATAGAAGGGTTTTCGTGTGTGTATTATAATTTTTATTTTTTTGTTAAATACCCGTGCAAAGCCGGGGCGGGCTGCTAGTACTTTCTATTTAGAGAAAACACAAGAAAACTGCTAAGCAAAAAAAAAAGAAATAAAAAGAGTTGTACCGCAAGACATCTACTAATTTCAATCTAAAAAATATAAAACAAAGTCAGGCTAGTTACACCATTTATAACTCAAGAACGGCAGAACTGATTTTTAGGATATTCAATTTTTTGGATTTGTCTCTGCCCCAAATAGCTGAAAAATTACTATTATAACAAGATTTGTATGGAGAGCTTAGCGAGGCTGATGGCCTAGCTCGCATCGCGTACGAAGTCGTGGGCATCAGCTAGTTTTTTAATAACACGTATAGCAATATTAAAAAACTAGCTGATGCCCACGACTTCGTACGCGATGCGAGCTATTTCATTGCTTTATTTTTTCTATTATTTTTTGGCTCCACACGTTGTGTATTTAGCCAGTGTCAAGTATTGTAATAGTTCAAGTGATATTAAATAATTCACAATTACAATTAGTCTCAGTCATAGTCTAAATCAAGCAATGCAAGTCACGGTCAAGTCCAAGTCATGCCTCAGTAAAGTGGTGAAAACTTTACTAGAACCTTCTATGGAGTTTTGGAAACAACAAGAAAAGTGTATTTCACGGGTGGCGCCAAGAACAATAATTCATAATCAGCTATTTTTAATGTCAGTGCTAGCCAGAAAAGCCAGAAGCCGCGCCGCCGCCCGTGCCGTTCGAAAGTTTGATGCCTACGCAGGATTAAACTGTTCTTCTTAGCTGGCACCGACTTCACAAATAGCTGATTATGAATTATTGTTCTTGGCGCCACCCGTGAAATACATAATAACATTGTGGAGTTCTGATGGCCATCTGTGGTCTTCTTCAGCAGTTCCACTTCACCAAATGATACTTTCTGAATGCAAATGCATGACTTCTATATGATAATATCCAAATAGCTAGGACATACATGGCTCTAGCCTGCCCATTGGGCGAAAAAAAAACCCTGTAATTTATAAATAAAACGTAATAAAACAATCTAGTTACTATAGATAGGCGGACAATGGGCGCAATTCCACCGTACACTTACTAAACATAACTAAGCTATCGCTGTCTTTTACAAAATAGAAACACAAGATAGAGATGGCATGAATTATAGTGCTGTCAAATTAGTTCTCCAATCAGATCTTAGTTCTCCATACAAACTTGGAAGAGACCGTAGCGGGTGCCGATTTAAAACAAGTTTTAAGTGTCGCTAGTGTACGTTTTTCTTCGCGGCTTTAATCGGTAAACTCGTTTGACAGAACTAAAATGCATGCTATCTTTTTCTTGTGTTTATATTAATAAAAGACAGCAATACCACTAAGTTTGGCTTAGCGGGAATCAACAGCAATAGCTTCAACGCTTTATTGTCATTTGACGTTTAGAATTAGAACGAACTGTGTCTCAGTACAAATTCAGTTCAGAAGCAGAAAAAGCTGCGAGTATTTTTCTTCAATCAATCGATACGGAGGTAATTTGAGAACTATTTGTCTTTGTCTAGAGACGGATTGTTCCGTATTCGAAATAGTCTATGCCAGATGTTCTCAACCTTTAATACCAACTTAATATATCAAAAGAAACTTAAGACTTCTCAGGATAGTATTATATATTTATACAGGAGTCTGGTCTGATCTGGCCTGGTCTACAAGAATCGTGACTGAAAGTGACTTATCAGTACATACTATATTGAGTATAATATGTATATTCGTGCCATTTGCATAGTTTAAAATTTTTGTAGATATAATTTATTGCTTGTTGACAGAACATCTTTAAGTAGATCACGTTTATTTTTCTTAAAACATCTGAAAAATTATATAGTAGTTTTCGTTTTGACACCTTTTAGTTTTACGAGAGAAAAACAACTTTTCCCTGTTTTCGTTCTCCTAATTCAAATTGAAAGATATAAAAACGAAATTTTTTTTTAAAAACATTATTAACTTTTCACTTATAATATTAGAAAAAAATGTTAAATGTGTCTTTTCGTCTTAGCACGGCAGATCTGTGGGCGCGACTATAATTATAGAGGCCTTATATGCAGGTATCGTACATACATTTCTATTATGATATTTTTATCCATACTACAATAGTAAAAAAATATGTTCGAGGTAAAATGGCGGGACGCTGCTAGTTACTTAATGAACTCTGTCATTTGTTTGAAATGCTATTTAGATCCGCAAAAAAGATTGGCTGCCACTGGTTTATATACCCAGTTGCATACACGACTGAAAGGATATCCCACAGGAAACATTACTTTGATCAATGTGATTGATGATATTAACAGTTAGTAGTACAAACAAACATACGGCTTTTGGAAACTACACCATAGTAATAAAAACTGCCAGTTCAGAAACTTCAGTACCTTCTACAGAACCCATTAGTGACATGCTAATTAGCTCGCGCGGGACTGTAAACTTAAGAAATAAAAAACCCTTGTCTAGAAATTTTGTATAATTGCTTAGAGCAACACAGGCCTCCGGGCCGAGCGGGCCGGTACCGAGTTGCTCAATGTATAATTGTAAAAATATGTCATGAAAAGGTAACAAGCGATAGGCAGAGAAACAAAGTTTTTTTTTTTTTCTTTTTCCTCCTAAGAAGATTTTGGCGTCGCACGTCTTATGCATTTGCCAGTGTCAAGTATACATATATATTCTCAAGTTTTGTTAGATATTATCAAATAAGTCATAGTCACGGTCAAAGTCGAGCAAAGCAAGTCACGGTCAAGTCCAACTCATGCCCCAGTAAAGTGGTGAAAACTTTACTAGAGCCTTCTATGGAGTTTTGGAAACAACACGAAAATTCACGTTTCACGACATTATACCATTCACCAACACTCGTGCATGTACTCGAACACTTAACGGGTAAAAATTCACCGTTTTTACACATTAACACTCGAAATAACACAAGTTTTGGAAAATAATAAAATGACGCGACATGAATTCTTCACGTTCCCGCCAAAACTCCCAGAAACAAAGTTACATTATACAGTTCGTTGAAGCGATTTTCAATATTTTTTTACTGACTGTTCCAATGTAGGAATTACTGAATCGACTTGATTCCTAAGACTTTAGCACGAGACGAACCTACTCATTTTTATACGTTGAAACTCTGATTGCTCATGTTAGTTAGTGAGTTAGGACTGCGCCTATATTCCTATTCTAAATTATAATATCGGTACGGATGATACACAAAAAAAACAATGGCGAAATTTTATGTCATAAATCTTGAAGCGCCTTGAAACATCATTTCTACATAACTAACTATAAATAATAATAACGTATGTAAATATTTTTCTACGTTTTTTCAACTAAATGTCAGCTGACTGTCAGCTAGTTGAAGCCAAAATAAAAAACGTTATTTCCATATATTTTTTTTTTTTTTCCTCTAAGAGGATTTTGGCGTTGCACGTCTTATGCATTTGCCAGTGTCAAGTATACATATATATTCTCAATTTTTGCTAGATATTATCAAACAAGTCATAGTCACGATCAAAGTCAAGCAAAGCAAGTCACGATCAAGTCCAAGTCATGCCCCAGTAAAGTGGTGAAAACTTTACTAGAGCCTTCTATGGAGTTTTGGAAACAACACGAAAATTCACGATTCACGACATTATACCATTCACCAACACTCGTGCATGTACACGAATACTTAACGGGTAAAAATTCACCGTTTTTACACATTAACACTCGAAATAACACAAGTTTTGGAAAATAATAAAATGACGCGACATGAACTCTTCACGTTCCCGCCAAAACTCCGTTATTTTCTTCCTAATTGTTATAACATCCTTCTATTTATAAATGTTACCATTTTAAATAAAAACTTTTTTTTCCACTTTGGGCCATACTAATATGGGGTTGACGATTGGCGAAACCGCGCAAAACGCGATGAACACCTAAGTAATTAAAGATAATTATCTTATCACAAGTGAATTGTTATAAGTGACAGTTAATGTTTTTGTTGATAAAAAAGTTATTTAAACCTAAACCTTACACGTTCTAGTAAAAGTAGTTTCAAGAAAACGACTTCCAAGTAAATAAAATGTTTATAGATGAATTTAGCTCAAAAACACGTATGACTGCAGAAAACGCGAAATACAAACCCAATTACGAACTCTGTATCTGTACAACTCGGAATGGCGATCCGCCACACTAAAGTTTAACTACCTGCATTGAATGTCTCGTAAGGGTATATTGAATATCGTCTTCCGTTGAATTGCAGTTGTGCGAAAGCGAAGCCCCGGAGGACCAGTCCAGCTGTGGCACAATAACATACATACATTTTGCTGCCGAGATTGACGCTGATCAGGGAAGATTGGGGAAAGAGGGAGAAGGCTTATTCCCTGCGGTTGGCTGAATAAGTTGCCACTAATGTTGATGGTGTCCACGAAAATCTCAGACGCCCTACACCACGTCAAAAACCGAATTCAGTGGAAGAGACTATGTCATGAGAAAGAACGAGATATCACAACGCTCAGCAGTGAGGTAACGACTCGAGAAGGAGGGAGGATGTGATAAAGTAGATTTTACTTACAAATGATGTTACTGATTTCAAACTTATAAGTATGTTCATACAAAACTGTTATTCCAGACTTCAACAATAAAGATTTCAAAGTTTGAAATATATACCAACTTTTAAAAAGCAACCTTGACAGAACACTGTATATTTTTTTTTTTCAGAGTAGGGACGATTTCCCCATTACAGCTAACATAAATTGAAACGGCAAGTCATCGAAAAAATACACAAAAGCAGGTTTGTAGGGCAACAGGATGTCCCTACATTGACAGCCCTTTATGGACTCACGGTTCGTTTAATAAAGGGCAATGACTCAGCCAAAACGTACGGAAAAACCTGTTGTGTATTTCAAGTAAACAGAAGAAAGCCACATAATCGAACACCCAAAAAACTCACTTTTCATACTAAAAGTCCCATCTAAAATACTTATTGCTCACCAAAATATTAAACATAAAACTTATATAAAATAAGGCAACTATTTCTGTAGTAGGAGTATATAGTAGCTTCGCTTGCACCCTAGGATGTTCTGTAAAAAAGCCTAAAAAAAATAGGCCAATATGTTTATGACGTGTTTATTTATGTGAAACTTGAAAAATTTTAACATTTCAACGTAGTCTAGCGCTAGTCTACACAACTTGCTGTAAGCACAGTAAGGCTTATTTCACTTTAAGTACCAAATATTTAGAATTTAAAGCCGCCGTTTTACATCTAGCCTAACGAGCGCGAAAGTGACTCAGCGATTACTCTCTATTTATATTGTATACTTGAATATATATTTGTTATTATTATTGTGTACTTGAAACCATTATTTTTTAGTGGATAGTTACGGTTCACTTCGCTGTACGTGCTAGATTTATTGCGACGCGACGTGGCGTGCGTCTCTATTTGAATGTCATCTGGGAGTGATTTTTCTGTAATTATACTATAATTGTTCTGTGACACCGCTAAATTAGTAGACATATTTTGATGCGCGTCTAGTATATTCGATGAGCCTTTAAATCTTTCCCAAAACAAATAAGGGTCCGCCAGTATACTGCGCATCATTACCCTCGACGAGGTTACATTTTTTATGAGTGACCCTTTGCAAACCTAATTATGCCATCGTTTTATGATCAACAACGAAAATGAAGTAAGTAACTCGAATTAGGATACACGGGTTAATTGGGGTATTTTCTTTAATCAGCAAATCATAACAATGAATGGGGTGATAAATGAGGAAATAATAAAAAAAGAGAATAAAAGAAGATAATCAACGCTCGGGCCAAACCGTGTATATAATAATTCATTTATTTCAAGCATCAATGGCTCATAGCTCTATAAATTCCGAGCAGTCACATTACACAAATTAAATTCAATTAAAAAATAAAAAAGCAAATGTCATAAATTCCTAATAAGTACAAGTAACAAACACAAATTCAATATTAAAAAAAAAAAACAAAAAATATGTTGTTATTCATGTCGCTATCCCAACCTACACCATGTTCGTAATGTGCAGTTTACAGCAGTGAGAAACGTAGGGACAGTCCAGCGTTGCAGCGAGAGCGGCCAGCATGCTCATCTTTTGCGCATTGCCGCGTAGAAGCAGTCAACGCGCGCTACTGCAAACATTGCAGATACACTACAATAGTGGGGGAGCCCCACCAACATCCTAAATGCGTTATTGAACTGGACACGGAGGCGCTGTACGATTTTATGATTTATTTATTTATGATAGAGACGTGAAATAAAAAAACCGTAACAGTACCAATACTTTGAACCCAATACTTAACTTACTCTTCAAATGGTCTAGGAGAACAATAAGAACGAATTTTGCGACATCACAGCTCTAAAAGGGTAAATTTACTCCCAAAGTTTGTATGGAAATAAAATATTTTTTCACGCTAAACCAATGAAACTCGGTTTATGCACTGAGCGTAAAAAAAAAGAAAGGCATGAGGATTTTTTGAAAATGAACCCCTAATGAGGTGAAATGGGGAGTTTAACTTACTGTTGACTATGCGAGTGAAGACGTGTAGACAAGCTAGTAAATAAATAAATTACAAAAAAAAAACCTGTCATAATTTTTTATGAGCATTTTTTTGACAACTGTACACTCTAATATGACAACTGTAGGTGTACAAATACTAAAAATTGTTAGTCATCTATCTAGGAAAAGTCAAATACACCTAATTCTTTGTAAAGAAATTTGTCGGCACCTAATAGAATTCTGGCCACTCTGCAGCCTTAAACGTGGCCGGCTCATAAGTACCTCAAAAGCGCACGTAGTATAGGACCACCGCAGTACCAAATACTAAATTTTTGACATTGAGACTGGATGTCACAGTGTAAAAAATCAAACAAATTGACTAAGGGTATCTACACATGGCCCGACCCGACATCGCTTGAAAGAGATGGCTATGATTATAAGTTTCTGGGGAAGCGAAAGGGAGAAGCTATAACCTTAATAGTTTGTTTCTTTTGCTCCCGTGAAATTCAAATCTAGCTGTCCCTTTCACACGATGTCAGGTCGGGCCATGTGTAGACGCCTTAAATTTATGTAGGCTGAAGTTTACTCAAACGAAGGAACGTTATATCGATAAATATAGTGAAAAAGTACAACATAAAACCGTTCGGGTCGAGAATTTTATTATATGGCAGTGACTGTAAAAATATACTATTTTGGCTTATCCTGCACACATTATGACAAAGTCTTTTGCTAGCTCACGCATGCTTACTTACGTTTACCTTCACGTAACAAAATCATAATTTCTCTATGATAAAACGGACGATGCGCTGCCATTACAACTAAAAATCAAATGACGGTTTCAATATGTAAATAAGCTATTTAATTTTGGCTTGAACTATATCGTATGAACTTCCTTCTGTAACCACGACCTGCTATTTATCTCTATATCTAACTTTGTCTCTAGCAAACATGTTCACTGATAAACTTCGATTGCATCGTCGAAACTCGGTATTGAATTGGGGACGGATCGTAGCCACATCTTACAGTGTAACAATAATAAAACCAGTACAAAATATACAAGACATTGGGACCTTTACTATGGTAGAAGCACCCACATCTTTACATCTCAGTCAAAGACGCAACATACCTAACTTCTAGGTATGCTGACATAAAGCGCATTATTGTGACATATCGAGATTTAATGGAACGTCCATTTGTGTCCGCCAATGGAAGGAAAATATCACAAAGTATTAAATGACTACGGATTCCCATAATATAGAAAGTAAAACTATACAGGTGTGTCGTAATGAATGGATAACCCGTTACCTGTGGATGGCGAACACTATGACAATTCAGATAATTAAAAAAAAATGTGCTTAAACATTAAAAAAATCGAGTTTTTAATAATTTTAGGTAAAAAAATTAATTGAAAATGTTCAATAACTCGAAAACCGTAAAACTTTATAATACGTAAGAATACAAATTTTAATTTTATGTGTAGTCAGGATACCCCTAACCGCAGGTAAAGGGTTATCCGTTCATTACGACACACATTCTGTATATAGTTATAAAGTAAGTATATATTATAATAATTATTGTGTAATAAGTTACTCCCATGGTTTTTGTTATTTTTCGCTAAAGCGGGTAATAATGGTCTTATAACAGAAGTATTTTCATTAGCCTTTTTAACATATTTATTTGTCAAGCTTTTTGTAGTCAAATGCTCGACTACAAACGCACAAATTTTAAGTAATATTGTGTCAAGCATTTTAACACACTTAACCTAGAATGAGAACTGGGTCTCAAGTGAGGCTGGCGGGACATGCCTTTAGGTGGTTGGCAAAAGATTTTCAACTCGTACCTTATGCCAACATATTACTAGAAAGTGCCCTACCACCAAGCTACAGTTTCCTCACAATGTTGTCTTTTACATGTAGATAATGCTCATCATTTGAATCTAAGCCCACGCCTTGCGGCATACGCCCTAAACGCGCTAGCCACAGAACTATTTTCAAAAATACTTATACCATAAACATAATCCCTATCCCTATTAATATTATAAATGTGAAAGTGTTTGTTGGTTTATGGGTTTGTTTATTCCTCTTTCGCGTAGCAACAGAGCAACTGGATCGACTTAGTTTTTGCATGGGCACAGTTCAGTGTGTCCAGTCAAAAACGGCATAACTCGAGTTATGCCCTTTTGTTTTTATTGCACCATTGCAATCTACGTGTCGTGTTACATAACATATCAAAAGGACGTAACTCTAAGTGAACCCTAACCTACTTTTTTGAATTACATCATAGGCACAAGTCGACTGTTACAAAAGGCACGTCTATAGTTGTCAGGTACATTTTACTGCATAAACGGAACAACCACAAAAAATCCAAAAATACAATAAGACATAACGGCATAACGCCAGTTATGTTAACTAAAAAAACGTACAATTCACGTTGAATCGATGCGTCCTAAAGACATACAGGAATAAATGCATTTAATCCTTTTTATAATTATGTTTAAAAGAAAACAACTCCACTTTGGTTGCTTTAATTTCATTAAAAAAAGTTTATTTTATTTAACGTATAGGAGAAAAAGGTGGTTAAAATGAACCCTAAAATAAACAGAGGCTGTTCTTTTGCTTATCATTTTCACCGGGGCAAATAAGTAGCACATGAAAAGGTTTGCAAAAATTGCTTCATGTCAATCTTTGATTAAAGTCACAATTGTATTTTTTATTTCAAGCTAGAAAGAATAAGGATTCTTTATGTAGTATTGAACCATTGGGCACACAAGGCAATGCTTTGAACCCGAAGTGGTCTGAAGAAGATCTGAAAAAAGTACGCCAGCATAATAAATAATGTTATCCTTTCCGCAATACGAAAGTCAAAATGCTCGGAATAAAACATCAAAAAAGTTCTTACCGACATCTTAATTAAGATAAAGTGTACCACTTGTATTGCGATGAACAACCAGAAAGACCAGAAAACATAAACATTTTTGAGAGCTTGAACTTATCTTTCAAGCCCCCAAAAGTGGATACTTGCACAAAGTGTGACATGTTACAAGCTCAAATCCAGTATTCTCAAGCTCTCGAAGAAAAAGATGACCTTAACAAAAACCTAAATGATCACCAAGAAGAGGCTGCACGTGCATACGATGAAAAGAAGAAAAAAATGTTATCAAATGCTGATGAATCTTTAATATTTCTGACGTTAGATCTTCAACAGTGTCTCTCGACATCGGTTCTATCTGCTGGAATGACTTTTTATAAGAGGCAGTTTTAGTTTTAGTCTTTGGACTAATCATTTTACGATACATAACTGTAAAGAAAAGACAGCTACTTGCTACATGTGGCTCGAACGTTCTGGTAAACGTGGCGGAAACCAAATAGCTTTATATCTATAGGACTAACTACATAAAAAAACTACCGGTGACAATCAATACAATTCTGTAGTCGGACACTTGTGGTGGGAAAATAAAAATGCATTCGTGAGTGCTATGTTTTTGAAAATTAAGTATAAAACTATGCCCGCACATCCAATGCATTGATCACAATCCGTTCCGGGATACACGCATATGGAATGTGACGATGATCACTCGGTAATCGAGAAGGTAAAAAATAAAGTCGAAGCTATTCACCTTCCCAGAGATTATTACCAGATGGTAAGATCTACTGGTAGAAAAGGTTAATTCTCGGTGGTATAAATGACCATAGACAGTATTTATAACTTTGAAAAACTACTGAACTACTTTTTTATTGTTAGTATTAGATTTCCTTATAATCACCCTTATAAGGAAAACTAATACTAACAATGAAAATGTACACTGGCCAGACATACGGTGGTTCCAATACACACACACCGATCAGCTGGTAGTTAACTCCAAACCAATTTAAGCAACGAAAATGACCTTCAACAACTATCGTTCCAAAGACATGGAAAAGCTAGAAATACAACCATTTCACTGAGCTTTATCTCCGATAATCCTCTTCCAGTAAGCGAGAATGCCGAAGATGATTAAAAGGATACCGAGGATGATTAAAAGGACACCGAGGATGATTAATGATACCGAGGATGATTAAAAGGATAGCGAGGATGATTAAAAGGACACCGAGGATGATTAATGATACCGAGGGTGATTCAAAGGATACCGAGGATGATTAAAAGGAAAACGATGATGAGCAAAAGGATACCGAGGATTTTAAAAATAATGATTGAAGGACCTAGGTTTTTCTTTTAGACGTTGCCGGGACGTAAACCTGGAGTCGAAAGTAAATTGAGTAAATATTTGCATCGTCTGATAACAGTACAAAAACACAAAGTGCATAATTAGTACTGTAATAATAACATTACATATTTTTTAATTAATATAATTTGATTTGATGTTGATTATATATAAATATATAATATAGAAATAGAATTATATAGAATTTATAGAATAGAATATAATTTATAGAATTTTGTTATTTTTTGTTATTTCCCTTTGGCTCAGAATTCTCCTTAACTTTTGGGTAGTGAAAGGAAATAAGTAGTAATATTCGTTTTTAGCAACAACAAAAGTCAGAATAACTCATGATATTGCTATAAACACGAGCAGACTGATGAGTATAAGTAACGTTGCTCCATTAATCCTTTGTTAACAAAGGCACAACTCGAGAAAATGTAAAAAAAAATATAGTTAGAGTTAGTATACAGAGATGTGATTTCCAATACATTAAAAGGCTATTTTTTATCTACAATTACCAATTTATACAAGTTCTGATTTTAATTGTGAAACGCGATAAATCACAAAAATTTGGTTTTTTGCCTCTCCTGAAAAGTGTCGATTTTGAATTGTGCCCTTTTTAACTGGAGACACTGAGTTAAGATACTTGGATACTTATTATATTTTTAGGATAAAACTGCGGTTTCAGTAGGATTCTCCAGGCGAGTGAAACCGCGGGGCTTTAATATAAAACAGTTTTTTTATTTAAGTTATTTCTGCCAGCCCGTCGTAGGTGTCGACCTTAATGCCTACCTGGTGGTGATTTTGGCCCAAAGGTCTTCTAGAGTACGCGGTCAACATGACCATTGGCGAGCCTGGTGTCTTCCGCCTAGTGGCTTTGAGAGCTACATCTGATCTTCTGAAGCACAGGACGCGGATAGTACAATCCACATTTGGGTTCTATCTATCTATTTAATCAACCTACACCTACTTGCTACTGGGTATTATATAGCTCAATTATCTTTCGCGTCATTATTGTTGTCGCGTCCTTGACAATCTCATCTGTTCATCCGGCTGATGCTGATCAGGCTTAGAATTAGGTTGTGGTTATTTAGATTTTTGGGCTCCACACTATCTCTATAACAGTTAGAAATTATTTCTAAACTTTTATGTCAATGAACATTCATAAATCGTTAAAAGTTTATCAAAGCATTGCAGTTATTTATACTTGACGGAATTTTGTGGCTTTCAGTTTGGTGACTCTGTTCAATAGCATCTAGTTTTTAGGGGGCAACAAAAATGTTAGTTTCAAGTGAGTATACATAATTAAATTAGTATAATTGGAACTGTACCCGATAGGATAAGATAAAGGATAAGAATAGGAACAGTCTTATAAAATGTATTGTTTTTTTATAGATACATTTAGTAGTGCCAGTAACGGTACTTTATTGATCGACCAAAATGTACATCTGCTGTCGACAAAATCTGTTTTATTTACGAAACTTTCTTCGACAAAACAATTTTGTCGGTTTTAAATATCAAATTAGAGGAGTAATATCTCTTAACAATGTCGATGTTAAATACTAACGCAGTATGCATCCACACATTTGTACGTACCCATGCGCAACTATAATTATCATGATGTTTTTTTTAGAAACATCTTTTTTTTTTATAACGAACTAGTCCAGCGTTTACGACCAAAATCTCACCTGATGGAAAGCGACGATGTGGCCGAAGATGTATCACGCTTGCCTAGGAGATACCTATTCATTTTTTTCTTGAACAGCCCCGGATCGAACTAACCAACCACTAAACTCACTGAATTCACTAACCATTCACTCCATAGTCGTTTTTCACTAATGTTTTCGAGCGATTTTTAAACCAGAAATCCGCTCGGGAGCCCCAAATTGTTCATGCTTGTATTTAGAATTTAGAATTTAACTTGGAATCGCCATGACTGTACGAATAAAATTCAGCAAACTAGGCACCCTCAGAATACAAAGATGGAAATTTATCCCAACTATTTTGTTCGTCGGTTTGAACTTAAACTTTTACGTGAGGAATGTTCCCATAATGTTGCTTGGAGGCCACAAATGTTTGGTGGAAAAATCACAGCCCACGTTGGTTTATGTATTTTAATTTATTCAAATAAATAAAATTAAAACAAAGTGATTGAATCGTGGCAAAAACATATAACTTAGGAAGGAAATTTATTTATTTTCAGGAATCAAAACTGCTTTATTTTCAGGAAAATAAAACAATTTATATTTACATTTAATTAGAATTAGTTATTAATTTAGAAGAAAACAATGGATAATCTTAGTTTGTTTCGCTTCCAAGCAACTGTTGGGCTTAAAAACCAATACATAAATTATTATTTTCATCTCTAAATAAATTATAATTATTGTTAATCTGCCATTCCGATATAGATTTCGAGGCAAACCTAATATTCTTGATACGGAGTGGAAGGAGTAAGCTAAAAATGAACAAAATTGGAACAGCCACCAATATATGGCTCTTACGTACCTAGAACATAAATATTTGTCAAGCTTGAAGACTCGACGTACCGGGAACTTTCACATATCGGCACATCCACTTCATGTCCCCACTCTATTTCCCACTTCCAGACAGTCCTTTTTCCAGAAGTGGAACACCACAGACTAGCAACAATAACATCTTGCATTCTAAGATCCTACTAAACTATTTTTGGCCCGATTCCCCATACAGTGGGAACATGCTGTAAGTGGATGTGTGGAAATGCTAAAGTTCCCGGTACGTCGTGTCTCCAAGCTCGACAAATATTTATGTTCTAGGTACGTGAGAGCCAGATGGGTGACGTAAATAAGTAAACGAGAACATCCCCCTTCTATTTCATTAAAACTTTATAAACTTGTCGCCTGTTATGTACGAGTATTGTAGAAAGTAGAATGCACAATGGGGTTTTGCAAGGAATTATAAGTTATAAGACACTCGTACTCCAGAATAAAATACATATCCTGAGAAAACTTCAAGCGGCTACCCGTTACGGCTTAAAATGAAATGAAAGAGATTTATTCCAGATATGCATCCATATTACACCAAATTAAATTAAAGTAAAAACGAACGAAATTAATAAATTATCACTAAGTGATCGGTGTGTGATAATGACTCCACGTCCGATGTAAGGGGCTGGAGTGCCAATCTCGCACCGCAGCTACCTGCGCGTTATTGGAGCGGTGCAGGGCGGTGCGCGCGGCGGCCGACCGGCTCCGCAGCATCTCCTGCCAGCAGGGTGCGCGCCCCGCGGCGAATATGCCGCTAGCGCTGCACCACCGAAGCAAACGGAACATCGGGATTAAAAGATAAAAATATAGGTTGGATAGACAGACTGGTAGCGTAGGGGTCCGTAATATTAGCGTTCCATACCCAAAGGATGTCAACGCCCTTTGAACGCTGATAATTATTATGGTAAAGGGCTCATTTCGCACATATAATACCTAGATATTATAAACTGAGCTACGTACTAGAGGTGACACCACAGTACATAGCGGTAGACTATTTAATTGTGGTACATGTGCATTGTGCAACACTTTTGGCTAAAAACAAAAATTATATGCCAGAAATGTCTTCTAGTACACACCCTAGCTTAGTATGCGATCACTTTTATTTTTTTATTCACTAAACAATGTAGCTCAAAAGGATCGTAGTAAGCAAAACATGATGTATCGTAAATTAATGCTTTTATGCTTATAAAATAACGCTTAAAATTACATTTCTACCTTTGAAAAACAGTCTGTAGATAAAATATTAATTTCTCAAATTTTTAGATCAAAGTTCTGCAAGCGTTCTAGTTTAATGAAATTTTGTTCTAGCCAAGAAAATTGTTAAACTTGTTGCTCGTGAATTTTTTATTACAAATTTAGTAGTTTCGCGAGAAAGCGGCAAAGAGACTCTTCTCATGCCTTTAATAAATAAGTCACCGTTGATAAATGTTTTATATTTACTTAAGTTCAGTAAAAATAGTCATAAATTAAATACTTTGCTAGGGATAAAGTTATTAAAGAAAGTATTTTAATCAACCAGATTTTAATCCACTTAAGCCTAGATTGCTTATCGTATTTTACTTACGGTTGATGCTAAAACCGTCGTCGATTTCTCAGGAACAACGAAATGCACGACTGTAAAATGTAGTCTGTCACTCAAGATGGAAAGATGAATCCAACGACACCTCACTCGTCCAAATCGGTCAAGCCTTTGGGCTACAGGGGGTATTATAAGTACACTCAAACAATCTTACATATACACCCCAAAAATATAACTGCTCTTCTTGGGCATTCGGGTAAAAAGACATTTCAACCCAGCTTGCTTCACACAGTTTCGGTGGATCCCCGCCCTTACAGTTAGTAGTCTGCCTACATGTAAGGGTACAAAATGAGGGTTACAATAACTTCATTAAAGATACTTCGGTAGAGGAAGCTATGTCTAATTAACTAGTCAAATGGTAATAGAGTGAAGAGCCGCTATGCCAATAAAAAGGGGTCAAGCTTGGGTCTACGTTTGCTGAAGTTTTAGTGGACCAAGTTAATTACGTTTTAATTTACATTTTTATGAACACTTACGCTTTAAAAACGCTTTTATATTGATAATGGTTTAGAAATAAGTGGTAAATTTAACTTTTAAAGAATTTAAAGATTTCTCGTTCGAATAGTCGATTTTCTGGTTTTCGTTTAAAGTGCATTGCGGTATACGAAATGTCTATCAATCAACGTCTTCGAAACACGATTGTAAGAGAAATATCGCGGAAATCTACTTTGAGAATGAATGATGAACTTCGCACAATATTATTTATATTTTGTGACCGAGCGAAGCAAAGCACGGAGGTCTCAAACTCTACAGTGCAAATAGCTTTTTGTATGTATATTTGTAACTCGAGAACGGTTACATTTTTTGGGATAAAAAGTAATCCAGAGAATAAGCTACCTCCTTACCAAATTTCATCCAAATCCGTTCAGCCGTAACAGAATTGAACGGGAACAAACACACTTACATACTTACCTACTTACACACTTACACGCATTTATAATATTACTGTAATTACGTTCAATTTCAGTAATTGCTCAAGCAAAGCAAAGTTCTCAGATTATACGGGAACGAGTCATTCATATTATACGATTGTATAGGTGTTTGTAGATCTTTGTGAAATTTTGTAGGCCTCTAGATTAAGTAAAGACAATTTTAAAGTACAAAATACGATGAAAATATCACCACCGCTGAACAACGCCGGGCTCTTGAATGGTATTGCCATAATTCCCGCGCTTGAAATGTAACTTGGGAGAAAAATAAAATAAAAAATTATTAGAAAATATTATCCGTAGTCCAGAGTAGACAGTTCGTACCTATTGTAAAAAATGAAAAATAAATGCACTAACCTAACCATACAATAATAATTATTTTTATTAGTAAATATTATCCGTAATCCAGAGTAGACAGTTAGTACCTACTCTAACAGAAAAAAAGGCAGATTTCACCAATTGCATAGATAATCCAATCTATGAATTATAGGAGGAAGTCGCACGAACGATTTCTTTTTTAACTTCGTACACCCGCGCCCGGCACGGCGAGTTGCATGCGTGATCAAACGGTTTTATTATCGTTGCCAATAAAATAAAGACATTATTTGACTGACTCGACCCCTAAAAACAAAACATTGAATTGGAATAATACATCATGTCTTATTTTTTTTTAAAACGCCAGTACCATTATCCCTGCACTACCGTTTTTTTTTTTTGCCTGAAAACGCCTTTTTTTGTTCATAAAGATACTATTATCAGAATATATACAATACTTGGCGATATGACCCTTGAGTCACAAGATATTTTTTTTTTTGGCGATAACAAATGCATTTCATCGCTAACTCTAGCGGAACCTTAGTATTCCTTATTATCTTATTGAAAAAGTTTTTCAAAAGGCCTTTTTTTTTAATTTATTTATTAACGTTAAAACTACACGTTGAAACTAGTGCGATGTTACATTTTAAGTGACATTATGTTGACTTTATAATAAGTTTTTATTCCAGGCAACTTAAGCATAACACCTGGCCCATGTAATAAATACCTTTATCTAAAATACATATTAATATAATCAATTGAAAAACGAAATAAACTATTACAATTTTATGTTTTTTTTTTTTTTAACGGGCAAAAAAAAAACTTTTGCCCGTTAAAAAACTTTTACTAAGCAAAATACATACAAACTACAATTACCTAAACTACTTAGCCTACTACATAAAAATAACAGTTGAATTATCCAGAGACCATTAAAGGTCTATAGATAGTCCAAATGTTCAAGCCCACTATCAGTTGGCAGCGTACCCAGCATGCTGGCGGCATTATCACGCTGAATGGCAATGCTTATGCGTTGAGCCAAATAAACGCCAGCATTTTGGTCACGCGTCGCGTCATTCAAGCGCTCTGTTAAGTTTTTGAAAATAAGATGACCCGGTCCCCAAGGGCCCAAATGATGATAATAGTATTAGTATCTAGCACGTATGTCATCGTCGTTGTGCTGAAACTTGATGGCACACTCCGTCGAGCTGGGATCGCGTAACCGTCCTCGGTATCTTTATGACTACTCAAAATTGATATCATCAAACAATGAAAACCAGACAACAAGGATAGTTTTATCGCCAAAATTGAATAATACGTACCTAGTTCAATCCCTAAACAACTAAATAATCAGGGTTTCAATCCGTCAGTCACCGCGAAACATTATACCGGAGAATTGCATTTGCATCTCCAATGACATTACTCGATTCGGTTACTGATTAAATTCTGAACTAGCTAAATACACAACGTGTGGAGCCAAATATAAGAGAAAAAAAAACATACAACCGCTCGACCGTTCCCGTAATCAAGGTCTTTTTTAGATCCCATGTTTGTTTTAGATTTTAATAATGGTAATTAGATCGAGTTTTGCTCCATTCATATTTTCTATCATTGGACTAGTTATTCACCCCGTAATAATAATTAATCAAAATCTTCTCGTATACTAGCTACTAATGTTACCCGCGACTTCGCGTGAACATAAAAAAAGTCCGTCTTTGTGATATACAGTAACACCTTATCAAATTGTATCAAGATCCAGATCGATTAGCCGTGATAACGCGAAAACATCCAGACAGAGAGATAAAGTTACTTCCTATAGTTCGCTAGATGGCGTTGATCTAATTTTTATTTTTGCATTTTTGCCCTTTTTTATGGACTGACGATTGCGCAAACGAAGTTTTTTCCTAGAGACAACGTATTAATTTTTAGAACATGAAGCTTTATTGGCCTTGTCCTGATACGACTGTGGCTATATTCCTCTGAATTATAATATTAGTTAGGATATAAATCTTCCCTTTATTTATTTCATTACTTTTCACAAAACCTAAATTTATTTATTTATTTACTAATAAATGCCTGTCACACTTACAGCAACGCCAAGGCGTATGACAAGCCAGCAACATTTCAGTCAAGCTAAATTAATTAAAATTACTACAAATACAAAATTCTTCATAATATAGATAAATAGATTTTACACGTCAAATATAATAAAATTGGTCCAAAATATTAATTAATTAATTGATTCACATTAAATAACTATATAACCAAAAAAAATATATTATTAAAGATGATAAATTAAAATTAATTGTCAAAGATGATCTGACACCTATACACGTATTTAGTAAAAACAACAATGAAAAACGATAATATGTCGCTAAAAGTTTTCTGAATCATAAAAAGATAGGTATATAGGTACATTAAAAACGAGTAGCGGCTCTTGGTTTATATACACGTTAGTAAAAAACAACAGTGTATGAGTCTGGGAAGCAAGTTATTTATAACACACAACTGACAGGAGCAGATAAGGCCTCCCGGCTATGAGGGTCGAAAGAATGGTGCGTACATTACCTAATTATCGTTAAGCACAGAGGGAGAGGAAAATGTGCTAAAAGTTTTTGGTTATCAACAAGGGCGTTATTGTAATGGAATCATTCCTGAAAATAAATGCCTATGCTAAAATTTTATCCATTTTTAGGGTTCCGTATTACTACAAGGAACCCTTATAAGTTCGTCGTGTCGGTCTGTCTGTCTGTCTGAATCCTTCACAGCCTTATAATTTCCAAAAATATAAACATATATGCGTGAAATTTTGCACAACTATAATCTAAGTATAGACCTTCAGTTTCAAAAAATAAAAATACTTAACACATGCATAGAACGGTTGAAAAAAAAAATGCTGTTCTTCATCATATGGGGTGTCATTGAACAGGCTATTTATAATTAAAAATTTTGAAAGAATAAAAATATCATAATTTTATGTTAATGCCACCCCATCGAAATACTACTACTAATACATCGAAAGTCGGAATAAAAAAAAATACGCTTGTCGATTCACGATTTTTTTATCAGATGTACTGCTTGCGAAATATGGGCCGTCAAATTGCTTGTAATGAGTCCCCCCCCCCCCCCGCCATTTCTTAAATATGCATCTAAGAAACTTGTCGTCTTCCACGTTGACATATTTTAGTAAAAACTTAATTTTAAAATTATTTCGGGCTACATGTGATAATAAAATAATACATTTTCGAAAAGTATATGTTGCATCTGTTTCTGATACGATTATAAATATTTTAAAGTACTTTCTGTTTTGTTGTATTTTAAATTGATGGATGAGATTAAAACAAAATGTGGGCTTTTCCGATATTTTTCGTCAAATTAAAAGATATGAAAACGTTTTATTTGAATATGTCTAGTTTTATATAACTACATCTACAATTGGATACTGATAAGCAATAACATGTCAACCCACAAAAAAAAATTGTTAAAGATACAGAACGATTCTTTCGCTGACAAAGAAGCGTTCTGTATTATTAACAAAAAAAAAATTTTTTGTTGATTGACATGTTATTGCTTATCAGTATCCAATTATAACGCGATCATTCCACTCTGACCTACTTAATATTGAAACTATAATCATCATCATCATCATCATCAGCCATATGACGTCCACTGCTGAACATAGGCCTCCCCCTTAGAGGCCACACCGACCGACAACGGGCCACTTGCATGAAACTATAATGGCAACACTAAATGGCTATGATCGCTACCAAAGAAAGGACCGCCGTAATTCTTGATCTGTGCAATAAAGCTGTGCAAGTGACTCATTTATGCATCTGAGCAACATATTTTTCTATTTTTCCAAAGCATCATATACTCGTAACTATTGTTATACAAGTTTTTTATAATTCGCAAAATACTTTGTTATAAAGTTAAATTAGTACGTATACCCATATTATTTATTTTATGGGTAACCGTACTTATTTAACTTTTTTTACAGTAGTTTCAAGTAACTTTAAATATGGAAAGGTTGATTGTCTAAGTCACCCTTTTAGGTTACCTTTATTAGAACGGACCCAACCTTCATTGAATCATTAGGTGTGAAACTTCGATGTTAATTAAACATATCTACTGTTTAAAGGGTCTTATGACATTACCATCACCTTGCAGAATACAATTACAATGATTCATTACAATTCCAAATACATATTACTATAGATGTTTTCTATTACTCGTGAAAGCAAAATACTTAAAATTGGTTGTGCGATCCTTACCCAAAGTCAGTGTGGCACACAAACAGGCTTCTGGCTGATGATGATAATAATAATGATTCCCGTATTATGAACACGAAGCCTCAATGATACATAGATAAGTTATAAATCATACCGCGTTTTGTGTTGATGTGAAATTTTCATTAAATTTGATATTTTCCACTGCATATTATAATCACTGTTGCCAGCTATTGCTACAGAATCCGCGGTCACGTCATCCGACCCAACGTAAACGTTCTCTGTGCAATAAACACGTTGTTTATTCAAACAGTTCGTTACAGATTCAGGTGAAAGGGGAAGTCGAAAGGGATGGGGCTGCTTAAACGAAATTAAAAAGGGTTAGTAACCATGCGCGGTTCGCAAGTTATGAAATAATTTCACCCCCGAAAACGAAATGAAAGTCTCTGGAAATATAAAAGCTTTGCGGGGGCTTATTCTGTGAAAGTATGTGGAACACTTGGTATTATTGCTAAGTATAGATAGGTGGCTGAAAATTAAACTTTACATTTGCAATGCACTACCCGTGTCCATAAGGCTGTTAATATTATTTTTATGATTACTCGAAAACAATTAGGTCTCTTTCGATTAATTTAACTACTTACGTGTATTTTCATTTCATTCATTAATTTCATATGGATGTATTTCATTGCCTTCCAATTCTCTGTAAAACACGATATACATGTACAGTAAAATAAACTACAAAGAAATAAAATAAATACTACGTTAATTGTTTCTGTTCAATAGTTACCCGGAAGAGATGAATTTAACGATAAGGCTGCAACTTGAGGCACAAGTTTATAAAGTTGTCTTGTAAGCGATTTTGTTGGTGTGCTCACTAAAGTATTTTTCCTATGGAACATACAAAAAGACACACAACACTAACACCTAGACCCAGGGCAAACATCTGTTCAAACGTCTACCCGACCGGAAATCAGACCCAGGACCTTCTATGCTCATAGGGAAGACACGCTAAGCCAGTAGAGTCATCAAATACGATCTATTGGTCTACCATAAATTGGTCTAGTGGTCTTATTAACAAATATAAGGCCTACTAAGCTAAATTCCTTTCGCCCACACTTAGCGACTTTATTAATGATTACTTTTTACGTCACTAAGTAAAGATTTTCTATTATAGTTACAGCTTAAGTAATTATTAAATGTATCTATGGGCTCGTTCAGGTACCAGCGGGGTGTTGCGCGGCAAGTGTAGCGTCGGCTTTGGACGTTTTCTCCGTTTACGGAGAGACGGCGCGTGAAGTGGCAGGCGGGTCCAGTGGCGTTGTCCGCAGCGTCGCACGCTCAAAGACAACCGTATGGCAATATATGAATCAGTGTGTATTGTCACCGTACGGATGTGTAAATCTAATTCTAGATGGGATTGAAAACTGAGAATCATATTTTTTCCCACACGCTGCATAATAAAATTATCTACTATTAGTTTCTATTGACGCAGCATTGTTGTAAAATTCCTAGTATTTAACTGAAACGGTAACGACCGGAAGCATTAAGCAAGCGCATGCGACTAAAAAAATCATAAACTCGCATCCCTTCGGGAGCCCCGCGGATCACAGACTAGATAATAATTACTACGCAGCGCGCGGCATCAAAAGATGCATCGCCTTTCGGCGATGCATCTTTTGATAGACCGCGCCGCGGCTTTCTGTCAAAGAACAAAGAACCCTTTCGGCAAACTGTTATCACCAGGGTTGGATACGTTGTTGGTTGGATACACCAGGTACGTTGAAAACGATAGCACAAAAATTATAAAAGGATATTATTTACAAAAAAAATAATACTTACGCTTCATTATTTTTAACCTATATCCAAAAAAACGGAAAGGTTCTCAAGTAGAATGTTTTTTTTTGGTACCTCAACTCAGAACTTCGTCATTTATGAACCGATTTGGAATTTTATTTTTTAATTTTAAAGAGATACTTCCAGATTTGATTTTCATCAAAATCCAGTTCTATTAATGGGATTCATTTGGAATTGAGGAAATTCCTCAAATATGATAGGCACACATATAGCAATTTTGGTATTTTCATCAATAAGTCCAGAATTGTAACAGAAAGTAGTCCACAGAAAGTAGGTATAATTTGGTGAAGTGGAACTGATGAAAAATCAGAAAAATAATCAAAGGATCAAGAAGGCTACAGACGGCCACGGGAATTGATGAAATGCAATGATGCGTATTTACGCATTTTAGTGAAATACGCATCATTGAGGATTAACAAATAATTTTCTAAATCGGTTCATACACGACGGAGTTCCGAGTAACAAAAAAAAAAAAAAACTACTACTTGTTTTTTGTTTGTTTCAACCTTCTTTTTTTGGAAATAGGTTAAAAATAATAAAGCATACTATATTTTTTTGTAAATACTATCCTTTTAAAAATTTTGTGCTATCGTTTTCAACTTACCTAAATCCAGCCCTGTTTCTGATTTTTTTCTCTACTCTCACCACAGTCTCACGCACATGCTAGATGCTGCCGGTCGATTCTATCGTGATTTCGTTGCTTGTCGAGTTTAGTCCAAGCAGAAGGTCCCGATTGCACAGTTTAGTTAGTTAGAATTCATCAGTGTTCGAATCCCTTTACGGTATGGTAAATATCGAAAATGCAAGGCTGCGTTTTGTTTAATGAGTCACAACACTACTTTATACGTGCGTTCGCCAGAAAGGGACAACTGCATGGGATATCCGCAATGAGGAAAGGGGATAAGTGACGACGTGTCCATTATACGCTGAGCTCTGCTATGTCTTGTAAAACTGAATTATTTTACTTACCGATGAAGAGTTATTCCGTCTTTTTTGTAGTTTGAGTGCGCGGATGGCTTTCCACACAATTTCACTGCACAGATAGTAATTTTCGTTTACTGTTGGTTGTCAGGAAAATAAAATAACCGTCTTATTTTGTAAGCCGCACGCACGCACGCACAGCTCTGGCACTTGGTCGGAACTGAGGTTCAATATTTGGGGCGGCGTCTTATATAAGTCTTATAAAACTTATGTGTTGCGCGCTAGGCTCGTCCTAGACTAGGTATCTAGTTCTATTCATCTGTGGCCAGCGCGACGCGAAGCTGCACGCGCCGCCCAATGCCCCGCGTATCCCTAAACGAGCACAATGTGCGGCCGTTTATCTCGTTTTCATGTATGACACTTTCCATCAGTGAGAAGTTGACAGAGCACTTTGTAATTTAGATTAGCTTTTCAAACGTTTCTCTACCGAAGGTATACGTAATTAGATAAGTACATGAATCAAAAGATATTTTTGAAAAACTGTAAATTTTTGAAATATACTCTACTGTTTTTATAAGTAAGTAATTCATGATTTCGTATTAATTATTTGTCGGGCATATTAAAATCAATGCTCATTTTTCACTTTCGACGTAGGTAGATATACTCCAAACTTTTCTAAGTCGAGCGAAATTTTTCAAAAAAACGAGTTTTGAATAGGGTGATCGATCAACACCTCGAGCGAAACTTTGTCTTGGACGTTGACAAGTTCGAGATCTCGGCATCAAAGGGAAACTTGCCTCAGTTTCGCTTCAGTTCGTCTTCACTTAGGGTCAAAACACGTTACCTCTACAATCACGACATCACGCGTAAAGGCAACACGAAGAGACGTCGATGAATTACGGGGTGTTGGTATGGCGTAGACACATCACCTTGATCAAAGAAAATCTACACGAGTAGAACGACAATCTCATACAAAAAAGTGTACCTGCGATTTTTTTTTCTTAAAATTAGATGGCCCTTACGTATTTAGTTAGCTAATGCCAAAACCGCTATAAAAGCTGGTGAAATGATTAATATAGAAACATAGTATATGTCCGCAATGGTTTAGTTCAAATTAGATTGCAATATACTACACAAAAAATATAAAAATTATAATTAATACGTAGTTCACATATTTACATTTTGCTTTTCTAAGTGTCACAATAATTCAAGTAATGAACATTGAAAACACATCGCGGATATGCAACTTTTAAACTTTCGCGATTTGAACACATAATTTTTAGTACTACACAAACACAAACACTAGTCTTAGCGTGGTTAAGTCCTGATAACAAACATTAAATTATACGGATATGCGTCGTGAGAAACAATAAAACTAAACTTGACAAAACGTCTTGTTGTGTTTTAACCTTACATAGTTTCGAGTTTGACTCGCAAAACTCGTGCGAAGAATACAGTCACCTCAAATGGTTTTGATCCCTCTTTATTGACAGGTTGTGGTAAATGATCCCTTTGAAAGTTTTCGCTAGTTGCTTTGTGCTGATGATTGGATCAAAATTCGTTTGTACTATCTGCAAAACTGTGGCTTTGTAAATACCGAGAAAGATTATTTTCATTCATTTTCTGTACGTGTGTCTAGAAAGACGTTGAATGAACTAATTGAATGAAACTGTGCGATTGATACAGACTGTTTTTGGAACGCAGAATCATGAGAGAGTGAGTAATGGCTTCATTTACTGGATTTTATCTTCAATTATCAATAAACTATTGTCCCTATCTATTTACGAATATTGGTTATACACATGTCAGAACTCAATTCGAAATTGTATTTTTACAATCAAAGCAGTAAAAGCATAGTAACAAAAAATGTACTGTGGGTAATTTTTTGGCAGTTTTTTTTTTTTTTTCTGTTATTGGTGGCCAACAAGCGACGGGCCTCCTGATGGTAAGTGGTCACCGCCGCCTATGGACACCTCCAACACCAGGGGCATAGTCCGTGCGCTGCCTACCATTGAGGACTCTATTCATCCTTCGTTTGAAGCAGCCAAGATTACATTTCGGTGGAAAAATTGAATGGGGTAAGCCATAATAAATTACATACTATTATTATCATTTTCAAAATTAATACTATGCATCATCTGTGTCATTTAAAATTGAGATTGAAACCACCGTCAATTTCGGCTATAAAATATGGATGAAATTAATAAATCCTCAGCTGCCCGAAGTTTATAGGCCTTTTAAAAACAATGGGTTTTTGATTGCATTTACATCTGTTCCCTTATAATAGGTGAGTTAAAGCTGCGGGATATTAATTCATCAAAATTAAAATCATGTCAAATGCCCATGTTGTACCCGTACCGGTAGTCGTTGGTAACGATGGGCTCGAAGTAGTTGACCATTATAACTACCTTGGACAGACTGTCCAGTTAGGTTAGTCCAACTTGAACACAAAGGTCGCCCGAAGAATCCAATTCGGATGGGCAGCGTTCGGGAAATTGCGTAATATCTTCTCGTCCAAAATCCCGCAGTGCCTGAAGACAAGGGTCTTCAACCAATGTGTGTTGCCAGTGATGACATATGGAACTGAAACGTGGTCCTTGACTACTGGCCTTTTGGAGAGACTCAGAGTCGGCAATGGAGAGAGCTATGCTCGGAGTTTCTTTGCGCGATAAGATCTGAAACGAGGATATTCGCCGAAGAACCAAAGTCACCGATACAGCTCTCAGATTTTGCAAGCTGAAGTGGCATTGGGCAGGCCACATCACTCGAAGAACCGATAACCGGTGGGTAAGAAAGATTTTTGAGTGGCGACCACGAACCGGAAGATGCAGCGTAGGCAGGCCTCCCACTAGGTGGACCGACGACATTGTGAAAGTTACGGGCAACCGGTGGATGCAAGTGGCAAGTTGTCGATCGGTGTGGCGCTCTAAGGGGGAGGCCTATGTTCAGCAGTGGACATCTTCTGGCTAATGATGACGATGATGATTAATATTAATGCTGATCTAAATGATATAGTTAACGAAAAACATGACATTTTGAAAATATTATGCGTAAATTAAGTATCCACCGCTCTTATCGTATGAATTGTGACACACATAATATACCTACATTAAGTCCTCACGAAAAATATAGCACCTCGTGGAATATGACAAAAATAACCTCTGGAGCTCCGAACGTCGCCGAAGCCCATACAGAAATATCAAAATATCGAGTGATTACACCATGCTGTAGTTCCTTTACCTTTTCAATTTTATATCTTAAATTTTGCTTGTCTAATGAGGAGAAAAATGCCAATTCACTTAGCTCACCTCACTTGCGCGCTTAATATCTATCGTTTGAGATATATCATCTTACATCTCAGGGTGACGACTGCAGAGTATTGTCGCGCATGGTTTTGAACTGTTGAAGTTCAAAATTCTGGGTGGCACTGAACTGTTATGGGCAAGCGTGACGTGAGCGATTTGCTCGTCTCGTCAAGGAGTATGAAAAAAATGTGTAATAAAAATTGGACCTCTTTATCCAAACGTTTGCATTAAAATTGCCTTCTCTGATGTTTTTGTTACAATAATAGTTATTTAAATTACGAGTAGATTTTACATTTTCACCAAAAGACATAATAAAAACATATTTCATAACTAGAAGCAACCACGCGTCTAACTTTACCATAGTATAAAATATTACTGCGAATTACTCCCTCGAGTGTCACAGAGCAAACGGCTTCATTATTTCAAACAGAAAGAGGCACAAACAAAACTCAATTACACAGATTTTCACAGACGTTGCTCAGTTTTATTGCCAACTTATTAGCGGTACTTAATACAACATTATGAATTTTTGTACAAAAAGTGTTTTTTACTGGGATTTCATTTTACTGGAATATATATTATGTGTATTAAAGAACACGATGCAGCAATTTCCAAAAACATTATAACGAAATTAAATAAATTTAGCCAAGTTTTTTTTTCTTTGTCTCACAAATAAATTTCAAAGCCGCATTGAAATTTTCACTGGGAACAATTTTTGTTCTGTGCTTCGTCGGTTAATGTAAGTGTTACAGTGAAATAAATATTGTCATAATAACAATAATATGCACACATACATAATGGTAACATATTTTTTATTAATACTTGTGTTGATTAATACTATTTCACGTCGAGCATAAATTTTGACGCAAACACTGCTTGCTTGCTTTGCTTTAAATTGCGACATAATAATAGCGACATCTTACGTACTTATCAGTAAGTACTACTAACAATCGAGTTACGCATTTTTATACATATGCCACTCTTCTGTATATGTATAATTTATCTGTGTTACGGCTAAGTTATATTATAAACTCTGCGAAGAATTATTACGCAATTAACCCTGTCCCGATGTCAGATACTTGAGAGTAGAGCTATAATTCAGTAATTACTAAGTAATTCGTGGCGATAAACATCAAATTAAGCCGATTACAAGTTCGTTGAAGTCATTAAAAATATTTCAGCTTAGGCACTTAACAACGCAGAGTGAAATTGAAATTAAAAAGTGTACTCAAATGAATTACTAAAATTAAATGAGAGTCGAGTGCCATTAGTTAGGACAGTGGAAAGTATTAGTTTCGCTAATTTGAGAAAAATATATGAGGTTTTTGTATTGAGTGCTCCTCTTTAGATATAGGTATTATGTAGATTAAAAATCTTCTTTTTTTTTTGGTTCTATCATCGTATCTATCATCTATGTATCTTAGCTATAGTATAGCTTAGAAGTAAAACATTATTATATTAATGACATTTTCTCGATAAAAAAAAAACAATATAGATCTCGATTTAAACACATTTTTCACTAAAACTCCGGACCACTAGTGTATAGTCAAGTGATTATCACTCTAACGGTGAGGTACTAATAATATCTAGGACAGCACAAAGCAGAATTTTGATTGATTTCCTGTTTTAGTTGTAAATAACAATTATCTGATATTTTGACTAGCGCTCGCTAAAGCCATCTCTTTTCATCTGCGCGCGAAAGTTTATAGCGCTATCTTTTTCTCGATATAATTTAACCCAGTTGAAATCTATCTCCGTTGCGAGTGAGGCACTGTATATGTATTGAAGTAAAACAAAAAAAGAATTAATATCCTTAGAAGTTAGAATACCATTGTAATATATTTTTATTTTATTTTCACGACGAAGAAGGAAAACAAAATAAAAAATAATTAAATGAAAATTGTTGTGAAATTGGCAATGTTATTGTAAAGATATTAAATGATATTATTTTAATTTCCTCTCTGTATTTTTTATAAATATTTTTACGCAAATATGAAAAATTAAGAAAAAATACTGTATTATAAATTATGTATAACAAAAAACAGATTTGCAATTTTTTTGATATTCGTCCATCAAACGCAATCCACTTACCGTCATGTAGACCGTCGTTTGAGTGAGACTACACTATAAATAACTAAGTATATTGAAAATACAATTAAATTGACAATATTACAATTAAAAAAAAAAAAAATTGCAATTATGAATTACATACATTATTCATTCATCTTATTATAATTATTGTTTATTATCATTACATAAAAAATGCCTGCTATGACAGTAATGTGATTATTATAAGCCTGGGAATGTCCTTAAACTGCGACCAGAACCTCAGGAGGACAGATCTTCGCGATCTCCAAGTCCCCTGCCAAGCGTTGAAATTATAGCAAAAGGGGGGAAGCATCGTCCATAGTGGATGTCTAAGAGCTGGTAAGAATGCAGGGATCTAACCTTACTTTGAAGTACATACATCTGCTGCAAAACAGGTAATACAAAGAGCTTTAGTAACGCTGCTCTTTTTGGGTATAAACAAATCAAAATTGCGATTTCCATGGAGATTATTCTTGGCCACAGATTAAATGATAGCTACTACGTAAACTGGAGCCTCCGTAATGCCTCTGTTATGTCTAGCCGAGTGGATAATACAGCCCTGGGAAGAATTATTACACTCGCACCTGCGGAGAAACTTGCCACTTTGTGCGTTAACGTTCCTGAGTTTCGGTTGAGGGTTGAATCCAAGTTTACGCATCTATAATGTGCATTAGAATTTTGGAGTCAGAATGTGAACTCTTATAGGATAAATTTGAAATTCATAAGTTGTTAATATCGAGTGGTTTCATTAAAATACTTATTTCTCTTGTGTTCGATACAGATAAATGAAATAATAACATTTTTATACACTATACTTGTTGTGGTAGGAGTCTTTTGCAAAGTCCCCTTGGGCGACCACATCTTTGCCAGTTATTTAACCGCCGAGCAGTAGTGTGCAAACGCTACTGTGTTCCAGATTGAAGAGCAAAGTTTCCGGCGAAATGAATAAGCATATATAAAGAGGTTTACATCCAATATCTCAGAGTTATGTGCGTAGGATATAGCCACGAAGTGTTTTGAACTGCTAAAAATTCTGGGTGGCAAGGAACTGTTTAGGCAAGCGTGACGCTTAATAAAAATCAGGGCCGTATTCAGTAAGGACGTCCGACGACGCTCGATGACATTTGCTCACCATTTGCAGCATACCTGTAATGTTATGGAGCATCGTCAGACGTTGTGCGTTGTTGTGACGTTGTTGCGCATTGTCTGAAAAGAGCAGTGTTTGAACGTCTGGTAGCCTGTCACCCGGTACAACTTTTTACTTATTATTTTTTCTGCTCAGTTCACCTTTTAGAGCATTTTTAATACTTACAGGACGACGTACTCGTGTAAACTTTTCCGTTTCAGAGTTATAACTAATTCTCTGGTCGCGCATAGTGAATTTCGAGGCTAGAATAGGACACGGCTACGATTATGTATACGTTTGTCTAATTTTCCATGACATGAAGAGTAGTTTTTATCAGAGATTTTGTCGCGATGCGCATGCTAGCCCTGTTGGTCTCTGGAACTGTTTGAGGCTCGTGCTAGTATGCGACAGGCTCTATAACTTTCAGTGCGATGAATCAGGAGACACATCCACAACAACACGGGATCAAACTATTTTGTAAGTCGTCCAAACATCTAATGACCTTCAGGACTATACAATACTGAATAAACATGAACAGGTTCTACGGTATTCGTGGCAAACTAATTTCCTCGAACAAAGGTTAATATTCCTAATTAATATTCGATATTTCGGTAGACGTTGTGTTGATTACCTGTAAGTTTAGTTTGTAAGAGTTGTTTTGATTACATGATTTGTATTCCCAACCTTGGATGTATTAGTTTTTGTTTTGAAAATATGGGAATACTCACGTCTAATTAAGTCAGTGATTTCGACTACACGATTCCACAGGTCTCACCTCGATACACACACATGTTAATAATTTCTCATTTATCAATACATATTCTGTCTGCCCGTCCATCTGTCTGTCTGTCATGACCCTTTTTCTTAGTAGCTCGTGGAGCTATCAAGTTGAAATTTATATTATTCCCAAGTAAATCAAAATCTATAGAGAATATATCAACGGAAGGAAAGTGAACTTACAGGGAAATCTATATGGAATATACCATCACTTACCGTTGACATAGAATCATGAAATTTGACATTTTAGGGTTCCGTAATACTACAAGAAACCATAATAAGTTCGTCATATCTGTCTGTCAGTATTCTTTAAATCTTCATAACTTCCAAAGTCATAAAAGTATATGCATGAAATTTTGCTCTACGATAGAACTAGTAGTTCTGCAAACATTAGACCTCGCGAGCATAATTCCCTAAAATATTCCATAAAATTCCCCTCAAAATAGATTGTAAGGGTTTTTTTTTTTTTTTTTGATAATATTTGGCATAAACTTTAGGAACTCAATTCTTAACAAGAATATCGAATATAAGCAAAACCGGTCAAGAGGTTGTCAAGATAAGGTCGTTAGTTCTCAGTTCGATGTACTGAACTAAAACCTCACGACCTTATATATTTCGTTATTGTTTGTGTTGTGTGGTGATTTAGTATCTACAAATAATTGGATTAGACAAAAATACATACATGCTGACAATTCCTGACAGCGATAAACGCAGTTGGCCATAGATAAGATATAATAGTCGTGATATATCATCACCATCTACACCGATAGAAGTGATTCATCACTTCTCATCTAGTATTCTAGTATTCTAGTTCATTCTAGTATTTCTAGTACCTAATATTGTTAGTAGGTAACAAAAAAAGTGCCGTTCGCTCTAGAAGTAGTCTGTTGTTTTCTTACCTCGATTAGTTGGAATTATTTGAATAACTTGGCTTGCTAAATGCATTTGTCACCTGTCGCATGTCGAAGTCTCATTTGGTCAACTGGTGAAAAAAGAGGTCCAATTTGCGTTTGGCCCGTGGAAAAACGAACTGAGATGTTTGTCCGATTCCCGGAATATTCAAGAACGAATGAGAATAAAGCAGTTCGTATTCAAGGTGACCCAAATATCGGATACTCGAGGACTCAAGTAACGTCTCAGAGCTTTTGAATGGAGCTTCATACATAGAATCAACGAAATGTAAGCGATGTACGTTATTTAAGTGCACTACGAGAGCCGCTACACAACTTCAATCTCCGAATCTATTCTTTCGTCGCCTTGTATACAAAGGGCCTAAAATCGAATATTACATTGGTATAGTTAACAATACAATTATACGTATAAGTGAACTTTATTACAATAAAACTAATGGGTACATAATTACGAGTATGTAACAATATTACCAATACTCAAACGACACAATCGACCTAACCCGTCGTCCCAGATGAAGCAACGTGACGCGACTTATTAAGACACAATACTATGTCTGCGCCTCATCGCATACTGATTTACAGGACAATAATTATAACTTTTAAGGCTCAATGCTATCTGCGGTGCCACAAGAAAAGTAAAACCATCAGAGGCAGTAAAAAAAATACACGACAACGTAGGTCACGGGTAGGTACAGCTACTTTTTGATATATTCGCATTGGTTTGCGTCGCGTCACTTCGCATTACCCTGTTTTTCAATAACGTAGGACAATGCGTAAGGAACAGTACCTATATGAAACCTCAAGAATACCTACGTCAGGTAGGCACTAGTATTACCTACTATCTTAATAAAACCTAGTCAATCAAAGATCTTGTATAGAAACTAATTTTCTCTAACAAAAGCTCTTATTCTCTCCCTTATTCACATGCTATTTGGATCATGTGGGTGGGTGGGTATTATGTATCGGGCAAATTACGGTCGTCATACAGAATTACAGAATATTATACCCATGAATCACTGTCGTGATAAGGTCTCTACGCTCTACGCATGTATGTAATAGTTTTACTGTAGTATTGTCACACTAATTTATATAAAGATGAGATCTGAAGAATATTACGTATGGTACTTTCCAATACTCGGCTGGCTAGCATTCAATTATAAATCTCAATGGGAAGTACCCTACAGGCAGCCTATAGGTTGTACAGGCTTTATTTTTTTACAACTCCAATGGACAGAGCTTCAAGGGAACGTAGACCTAAGTATTTGATATTAATTTCAACATGATTACACTCCGCCTTCCTGAGAAAAGGGGTCTTGACAGACAGACGTATAGACAGACAGACCGAAAGATGTACAGATGGGCAAAGAAGTGACCCTATAAGGGTTTCCTTTTTCCTTTTAAGGTACCGAACCCTAAAAAAGTGCAAAACTTACAAGATAATATTTCAACGCGACACTTTGAATCCCAAAAACCAACATAAGAAATTCACCAAGCTCTGGTATAAATATTAGGTAAATTCATAATGGCCAAGTCTGTCCACATTGTCACGGGAGTCATAAACGGTGGCTCTCTCGAACATTTTCTGGTAAAACTCGTACACCACGCTTTGTTATTTAACAGTTAGAAGTACAGTAAGTGCACCAAATGGACGGTAATGGGGGACCGTCTGCTTGGTGCACTATAAATTTCTAAAAATGTCTACTGCAAGCTGACGCAGAGCTAAAACTGAGTTTTCGTGACGAAAATTAAAAACGTCACGTACATTATTGTACAGTGGTTTGAGGCAGAGATTTAGTGCCATTAAAATGAGGAAATTATATGATTATAATTAAGAGTTAAATTTTCTTTTATCGTACAATAGCTATCTATTTCTTGCTCCTACATTTGGAAGTTTTTGTAGACAAAGTCTGAATTTCAAAAACTGTGTTTGTGATTTTTTATCAAATCCACATTTGATTGGTGAGATATAATAATATTTTTTTATTATTTATATATTATTATTTATATAGATATATTTTAAAAAGACGGAAGAGTTTGAAAAAAAAAAATTACTATGAAAAGAAATAAAAACAAAAGTTTATTTGTAATCATATCAAAAAGTGATATGATATGGATGATATTGTGTGTTTATTTGTTGTTTTGTAAACATACACCACATCTATGCTTTTTAAAAATTCATACTTAATGATTTTATACATTCAATTATGGGAAAAAGTGTGAGTAAGACAACTGTGGACGAGATTATAGGCCTTAATGTATACCAACTCAATTGAATTTACCGACTCAATTTAATGAGAGTAGGTGTTCCAGTTTTAATACAATAAAAACCTTTTCAAAAATAACTATACAATCAAGAATAATGCGATCGAGAATTCTATCCTATCAAGAATTTACCGGTGTTTGCCTTTTTCTTGACGACAATCATCTTAACTAATCAGTTAAGTATAAAATTATATAATACATACCTCTATACCAAAAATACAATGAAATCAAAATGTTCATTACCGCCAGTGGTTTTGAACAGTTTCCATGTATTAGCTACGAGTAGTTCCCTTAATTTCCCAAATTCGTACAATTGCACTTTAAAATTCATGCAAATTGATGTTTCCGACTCATCTGCAAACTTAATCGCCGCATTGCAGTAAATCCTACTCCATTGATAGAACGTCAGCGCAAATTAAACTGATAAATCGACTTCTTAATCTTCAGAGTACGCAAGCGTTTAATTTAATTCACGCAATATCCCCGCGACAAGTTAAAATTTAAAAAGCATTAATCACCGTTTATCGGACTTCCTTGCGAACACATTCATACTTCCTGGAGCGTCATTTTTTTCAGCTAATTTATCTTCAGTCGATTGCTACTTTACATTTTCTTTTTGTGTGTTTGACGTGAAATACGGACCGGAGTTGAGATAGCGTTCCCGGCTCCCAATGGAGTAGTGCTCGGAAAATAGGAAAGCTAAGATCTTACAATGTTGGAATCGCTTTTGAATTATCCTAATCTCGTCGAGAAAACTACAAGCAAACAGCTTTCATAATCTAGATTGCAGATGCTTTGGTTGGAAGAACCGATCAATATCAACTTCCAAAATGAAGGAGGAGGTTCTCAAGTCGACTATTTTTTTATGAATGTCATCTCAGAACGCCGTCATTTTAAAACTGATTTGTTTTTTTTATTGGATATACTTCCAGATTAGTTCCATTTTTATCAAGATCCAGTTCTTATAATGGGATCCATGAGGAATTGAGGGGTCTTCTGCAATATTATAGGCATGGGCATACACATTACACATTTTGGTAGTGGTAGGGCTCTACTGCAGAGTCCGCCTGGGGAAGTACCACACTTTTGCCAGTTATTCAACCGTCAAGCAGTAGTGTGCAAACATTACTGTGTTCCGGATTGAAGGGCAATGCTTCCAGCGTAATTACTGGCCACAGAGATCTCAGGGTGACGAGCGCAATGCATTGCCGCGCATGGTTTTGAACTGTTGAGGTTCAAAATTCTGGGTAGCACTGAACTGTTATGAGCAAGCGTGAAGCATCTGATGAGCGAGTTGCTCGACTCGTCATCAAATTACAAAAAAAAAAACAGCGATTTCGGTATTTTTTTTAACAAGTCAAGCATTTGCATTCAGAAAGTAACATTTGGTGAAGTGTTATTTAAATATAACTCTACGGTAAAATTATCATTTATGTTAATTGAAGCGAGCACAGTTTCAGGTGCGTTACTTAAACTAAACTTGATTCCAAAATCGAATAAAAAAAAAAATAACTCCATTAATTTGGCCGGTAAAATAAACGATACCTAGTTACTCTTCTATTTACAAAAGTGGAGTAACCTTGGAATAGTAACTTCTTGTCATTTTCTGCCTTTAAAATATGTAACGAGAAAAAGTTTAAAAAAAACTGCGTATCCTTTCCCAAGTTCCATTCCTACGTTTAATTAATAACGGAGTAGCTATAACTTACAAAACTCAATCAAACGCAGACAAACAGCGGGTTAATAAACCCCAATCAAATAGCGTATAGTCTGCAAGTAATGGCTGTGAAGGCAATAGGTATAATTTGACTCAGTAAATACTTACCAACTTACTCGAAACGAAATTATATTGAATTATACTGATCATAAAAAGAAGTACCGGGCAATTGCCTTTACTAAACAAAATAAATACAAACTAAATATACAATACTAAGTAACTATGGTTTTTAGTTTTCTTTTCTAATATTCTAAAAATATATATGTAGCTACGTATATCAGTCTCTGGCAGCCATATTACTACTAGCTTTGCTTAGTTTGGGGTCAGATGACCATGTGTGCAGAAATGTCCCAGATATTTATTTATTTATTTTAATAATTTTCACAAATATAGTAAAATCATTTATTTATCATATTTGCGCACTTACCTCGGGATTCTGAAACGCTTGTTAACTTTGACAACAGATTAATTCTAATACTGCCTTTGTCTGGCACTAAGCAAATGACAAAGGCAGCAATAGACTTAACCTGTTGTCAAAGATAACAAACGTTACAGAATCCCAAGGTTAATCTTTTAGATTAGTTATTGTAGTAATACAGAACTTAATATTTATTTGTAGTAGAAATACAAATTTATAGGTACGTTTTAATAAAGCTAAGAACATACGGCTATAAACACAGAAAAGGTCTACTTTTTAGTCATGAGCTCAATACAAACTAGGGAAGCGGGCTAAAAGAAAATATAGCTTTACAGATCGTTCTCGCTATTCTCGCGCATTTTATGCGAAGAAGATATATACCGCTGAACTCGTTTGTATCCTAATATTTAGATCGAGCTTGAATACATTTATTTTTATTAGGACCCCGTATCAGCATACGAATGGAGAACAAAAAGTGAATTTCGACACCCGCCGCCCAATTTCGGATCATTTGCGATAGTTAGTTCGATGTTGAACTTTACTTTGTTACAAATTTTTAGAAAATTTTTATTCTTTAGATTTAAAACGCAATGAAATTTACAGCAGTCTAAATTATTATGCTTTGAGCTTTAATTGACAATTTTGTTAAAACATTTATTACATTCCTATTCAACTTGATACAAGTGCTAAAACATCCTAATTAAATGAAGCAATATAACTCGAATTGGCATATTTCAACCACAGACTGCAGAAAATTACAGAAATCGCAAATCGCTTTGTTCCGACAAAAACATACCAAAGTTGGACGAAAGCGCGGTAGCAGAGTCCGACTCCATTACCTGTTGGCTATTTCATGGATATGGATACGCCTACTCGTGCCTCGTAAATAAACCAAAGACAGTGAATTTGTAGTCTATTTTGACAGTTGGGTGGTTGGCTATTAGGATTTATCTGTGGTTTAAACGTGCACTTCATATACATATACCAAACCTGAAAATGCGAAAAAGAAAAATAGCTATCCCATAAATTTTATCGAGCGTCATTTTATGGGCTTATAATTGCCTGAATTAAATGTATTTTATTTTTTTGAACAGATGTTTTTTTTTTCTCGATTTCAGGGTTGGTCCAATACTAAAAGTTGTTCATTACGATGAGTGCATGAGCCGTTTTCGGCTTAGCATGTCCTTTTCTTATAACCCTGTATACCACCTAGCAGTACACCAGAAAATATCAAGTGCTTAATCTATATAGATAGATAAATAATACTTTCTATAAACTATAAAATATTGTATATTTTTTTTTTATATATTATAAAATTTACTATATATTATTTTTTGGGAGTTTCTCTATATCTATTGATAAACTCCCAAAAAATATTAAGGTGTGGCATATATCTGCACAAATTTAAAATTGAAAGCGTTAAAAAATATGTATTTGACAAATATTCATAGCATCTCATATGTTTATTAATTTATATTTCACATAATAAATGTTGATTGATTCAGGCGTAACTTTGCGGAAGTTCATTTTCAAACTGTTAAAAATAACCAATATGTAGTGTCTTTCCGCTGTAACGTCGCGTCCAGTACAATAGGAATAATGAACAATTGTTTGTTTTTTACCTAATATGTATTTAAATTTTTATTAAAGTTTTAGAAAAGAAGTATATTGCAAATTATTTATTCTAAATGATATATTCTTATTTATTCACGGCGCGTTACTCATTTACGGCCGTGCGCTCGGAGAGTCAACACGTCCTGATGATGCCTCGTGCAGAGGCGAAACACGTGTCGAGACAGTACTCATAGGATATTGGTGATATTTTTTGTTTTTTTACTTTTTTACTTTTATGTTATTATATATGTTAATGCTCTGTGTCCACTAATTTGGTGTAATATTTTTATTTTGTGTTAAAAACTATTGGGGAGCAACAGATTTAGACTTATTCATTTTTATTTTATTTTTTTATTTTTCTGTTTCAGACACAGCGCAACACGGTACGGCCTAGCCAGAGGCCAGTGCTGCTCTCTTTCTTAAAATTTAATACTTCTCTTTTCAAAATTTTAATCATATATTTTTTTCTGCTTTCAGACGGAGCGCAGCACGGTACAGCCCAGCTGGACGCCAGTGTTGCTCTATTTCTTAATTTAGGATAATAATTTCAAAATTGTTATATTCTTCTTTTCAAAAAATTGTTTAACATTTAGAATAAATAATTTGCAATATACTTCTTTTCTAAAACTTTAATAAAAATTTAAATACATATTAGGTAAAAAACAAACAATTGTTCATTATTCCTATTGTACTGGACGCGACGTTACAGCGGAAAGACACTACATATTGGTTATTTTTAACAGTTTGATAATAAATGTATAAAAAAACATCACACTCGTATAGTTGTATATCTATTAGTTGTTTTATTCTCCTATACACAACAACTATCAACGCCAATCCAATATACAGTGCTCTTTTCCTATATTATCCCAAGTTTCTTTTTTTTAATCTTCACCCACAGGCCATTGCGTACTCGTGTATTTATCCGTGTAATTTAAATAATCGCTAACATTTATATTGTTTTTCTTGTTATAATATTATGTATCTACCCACTTAAAATTATGTTGTTCAAAGATAGTCGTAAAATGCCCACTGGCCAAAACTGTTAACTTTGATTATTATTTGGTTAGTTTGATAATTCTAAGATATCGCATAAGTGAGACGAAATGTTTCTTATGATATTAATAAAGATCTTTGAACCTATTTTATCTGTGGCGTCATCGTATGATAGTGATCGTGAACGAAAACTAGTGTACCCATTTTGTTCCGTGCCTTTTGATCTTATCTAGCAGTTTAATTGTCATACTAAATATGTGACTCATAGAAATTATTAGGAACACCTACTTTGACTAATGCCAAACCCTGATAATAATTTACAACTCATAATTATACTTTGAAAACAATGATGTCATAATTTCTATTATGCTGTTCCTCAGATCAGAAAACAAAGGAGATGAGTTTTTTGGGAGATGGTTGTTCGTGTTCGAATGTCTCCGCGTTTCTCCCACATACTTTTATATAGGAAAAACAAAAATATTTTAGTACTTATGTTTGAAATAAGATAATAACTTTCAAGTCATTTACATAGCTGGTATTTTTGCAAACAACCACCGAAAACGAGGCATTTTATCAAAAATGGAAAGAAGCGAATCCATCGCTTGGGTAGTTCGACGAAAACATCAAGGGCTCTATGTTTGAATGGCTCGTTGCGGAGATGACGTACTCGTAATTTTAAAGATATATGCCAGCCATTGTAGGACTGTCAATTAGTTTTGTTATAAGAGACGTGGCTCATTCCCCACGCTAGATTTTCATTAGCCGTTCAGCGCGGGAATGCAGCACGCATCTTGGAATCTTCGCACTATGCCAACAACTTTATTTACATGGGTTTTTTTAATGTTTAGTACTTACAGCTGAGGTTTTTTAAATATATTGGTAATTAGGCAGTACTTCTGTAATAATAACCGTACATTATATTTTATATTCAGTAAAAAAAATAAGGTAATTTAGTGTAGAGAAAACGGGTTGCGAAAACTGACACCAAGCGTTCCAACTGGCTATCAAAGTTACGTATACTTGCGCCTTGAGAGACGAACCAATGAGAGACCATTGTTATAGGTGTATTTCGGCGTGGTGCGCTTCCATCGTACTGAGCGCGGAAGCTATTGATAATCTGTGGTTAGCACACTACTATTGTAATGTGAATTGCGCGACATCAATCTTTGTCCTGATACGTTACTCGCACTTCTGCCGGTGTGTTAAGACCTTTTTCTTTAGAATACCTACAGGCTGGTCCAAATGGTGACCTCAATCCGAAAAATGTGGGTTCCTCTTACCAAGGCCTTCACGAAAACATCCCATGTATGTCCTACGATTTTTCGTAGTTTGTTTTGTTGTTATTTTTTCTTTAGGATTTTCCACACGATCCGCTTTAAAAGATAATGTTTTTTTTCAATGAGGATAATCCGTAAAAAAAATCGCAAAATTACAATAATTACAGTTAAAACTAAAACTTCCTTGGTATGAGGAACCTACGTTTTTCAGATTTACGTTTGGGCCATCCTGTATATATTTTATTTTCAAAACAAGAAAGAAAGAGACGCGTGATTTAACGTGAGTATTCCCGTTTTATTAAAACAAAATGTGTCAAAGCCACGTCAGTTTTCATAGTAAAAAGAATGAACAGATTGAATAAAAGCTACACAAATATAGCAGTTAGCTCGCCCGAAGTTTGAAAATGTTTTTGCGACAACATTGTTATAAACGTTATTATGACTAATTGGAAGGGATGTTACGCTTCATCATATAAAATATAAAACATGAAAATGTGGTAGACAAGGTGGAATGATGTCAAAGCAATTAATTATCTTCACTCGGAGGTGTGCAAGACTTCACATATAATTTCGTATTCAGTCAATCAAATAACTGATGTCATAAGCTATGTAATATCAAACACATTTCTGTTTATTTAAATTAACGACATTGCTCGGTTATTATAATAATTATGTGACAATACTTGAAAATAATACTCTGTGATAATACTCTGGGAGAACTGAGGGCCTGTTACTAGAGAACTTGGATAAATGTTTCAATAAATAAACTGTTGCAAAAACGCAATAACAAAATAGTTTTTGCATGCTTATCACTTAACAAATTATGCGAGCGAGAGGGCACGTATTGTGTCAAAGCGAGAAAGCGTAAATTGTATCAAAGCCCTTTTTTTCCTTTTTCTTTTAGGCCCCTGACATATATTATATTCATTTTTCTGACTTAATTGCTTCTAAGGGTATCTATATACATGGCCTGACCTGACATCGTGTGACAGAGATGGCTATATATAAGTTTCTGGGGGATCGAAAGGGAGAAGCTGTAACCTTAATAGTTTGTTCCTTTTGCTCCCGTCAAATTCAAGTCTACACTGAGAAAAATTTCCTGTGCCGACAACTGTATTACGTAGCGCAGCACCAAAAAATACTGTGAAAAACAGGACAGACGGACGTAATGGGTCAGCTACATTTCGCGTAATGTTCCCGCCGTAATGAGCGTTTCACATTACGGCGGGCACATTACGCGTAATGTAGCTGACCCATTACGTCCGTCTGTCCTGTTTTTCACAGTATAATGCGCCAGTAACAGCACGTAATGTATAAGAATACATTATTGTAATGTAAATAGCTACGTGCGTTTGGAGCCGGCTACATTACGTTAATGCGCCAGTAGCAGTATGTACTGTGCTGGAGTACGTATCGTAACGTAAATAGCTACGTGCGTTTTGACCCGGCCACATTACGCTAATGCGCCGGAGACAGTATGTAATGTGCTGTTGTACGTATTGTAATGTAAATAGCTACTTGCCTTTGGACCCGGTCACATTACGTTAATGCGCCAGTAGCAGTATGGAATGTGCTGGAGTATGTATTGTAATGTAAATAGCTACGTGCGATCGGACCCAGCCACATTACGTTAATGCGCCAGTAACAGTATGGAATGTGCTGGAGTACGTATTATAATGTAAATAGCTACTTGAGCTTGGACCTAGACACATTACGTTAATGCTGCAGTTGCAGTATGGAATGTGCTGGACTAGGTTTTGTAACGTAAATAGCTACTTACGTTTGGACCCCGCCACATTATGTTAATGCGCCAGAAACAGTCCGTAATGTGCCGGAGTACGTAATGTAATGTATATAGCTACGTGCGTTCGGACCCGGACACATTATGTTAATGCGCCAGTAACAGTATGGAGTGTGCTGGAGTATGTATTGTAATGTAAATAGCTACTTGTGCTTGGAACTGGCGACATTACGTTAATGCGGCAGTGGCCTTATGTAATGTGCTGTAGTACGTATTGTAATGTAAATAGCTACTTATGCTTGGACCTGGCGATATTACGTTAATGCTGCAGTGACCTTATGTAATGTGCTGTAGTACGGATTGTAATGTAAATAGCAACTTGTGCTTGGACCTGGCCACATTACGTTAATGCGCCAGTAACAGTATGGAGTGTGCTGGAGTATGTATTGTAATGTAAATAGCTACTTGTGCTTGGAACTGGCGACATTACGTTAATGCGGCAGTGGCCTTATGTAACGTGATGTAGTACGTATTGTAATATAAATAGCTACTTGTGCTTGGACCTGCCAACATTAGTAGCGCATTATTGTAATCGCGCCAGGTCTAAACACGTAGCTATTTATATTACAATACGTAATCTAGCACATTACATAACGCTACTGCCGCAATAACGTATTGTGCTGGTGTAAAACACATCTGTGCGTGTTAAGTTGGACTCTGGAAACATCACTTAAGAGACAAGTTAACAGGTCGCTATTTACATCTTTCATAACCAGCGCTTTACATACATTTACTAAAAACAGGTGAAGACGTTGCTATTATACAAAACAAAAGGTTAAACAATATGAACAGTCAAGGCTTCAAAGTCTTAAGTTTCTCAAAAGTTATTGATAGATTTGCATTACATTTTCAGGATTTGTAGATTTTACCTATCTTACCAAATACCACGGTTTATGCGAATAAGAGTAACCATCTGAAAACAAATTATTAAAATCTGGATACATAATATTAGGGCCTTGACTGTACACCAGAACGTGATTGATGCTTCTCCATTAACGCACATATACAAGTTCACGTAGCAATTGTAAAATATTAAAATAAAATTATACGGCCACTACAGCATTTTCGAGAATGTCAAGAAATATTAAAGAAAAACTGTAATAAAATAATTAAAACATGTTTTATTATATTTTATCTTATACTTAATAATAATAATTGTCTTAACCCTACGTACAAACAAATCTTTGTTTAGATGACAAGACATATTAATTTGACTTAGTAAAGTTTACCTCAAGATAAATACGAAAGCTCAAATAAACACTCTTTCATTCTCAACGGCCTGCTATAAGTAGTTAAAAAATGTGGAGTTGATGACTTATGCTGACAAAACAAAAAATAACATTTTTGTGTAGTAGATAATTCTAAGTTAGATTCAAAATAAACATTTAGTACTACCACAGAACACACCCTAGATTCTGCATTCAGGAAGTTCGAAGCGCACCACACATCAGTCTAAATACACTTATTAGAAATTACTCTGATTGGCTGATTGTTAGACGCAACTAAGCGTAACCTTGAGATAGCCAATGAGAACGCTTGGTCGCACTCCTCGCGAGCCGCGCCGCGTCTCAAACTTTGGTGACTTTTTGTAGGAACAACGAATTCGTAATGCGGTATCTAGCGTTATCAGCGAGTACTACTTACAAACGAGCTATGCATTTCAAGTGAAATAGAATATTATAATTTATGTAATATGTATAAAAGAAAACGTCAATACTGAAAAAAATCGTACATAATGCATGATGTCAATCCAGGTATACAAAATTATGTACTTCCTCAAGCAATAAAAACCCTTTCATACTCAATTAGTAATTTAAAAATGTGCGGTTGAGTTTTTGAGATTGATTTGCTTCTACGAGGTGTTCAGAATTTACTGGAGGAACAGAAAATTGGTTAGAATCTGGGTTTTTATCAAAATGTAGGGGAACTCAAGAGTCTGCACATTCTGATTGTGAACGATCCGTAGATTGCAATTTTACTGGAGGAACTGAATGTATTGGATTTTCACCAACATTTTGTAGAAACGAAGGGCCTGGGCTATTTGACTGTAAATAATAATCTATAGATTGCATTTGTGAGGTATGTCATTTGAGCAAATGTTTTTTTATAAGATAACGCCGAACTATAATATCGTAAGCCATCTTCTCCACAAATAAATTCTGAATTACCACATGAAACTTTGAAATACAATTTATAATGTATTATTAGTTGTTTAACAGAGTCATGTTTCCTTTTACAGTGATAGCAAGTGTACATTATTACAGTAATTCGAGGTCGTTTAACAATATGTTGGTGGCTTGGTGCGGCTTATCAAAAACTGTTTTTATTTTATAAAATCCTATCTGAATTACAAGCCACAAATTCATGCACTCGTCAGGATAGCAGGCACCAGTGGCTTGAAATATTTTGAAAGCTGCATCGACAGCCGGTATCAAAGCTGGGAACGCATAAAAATTACACTACAACTACATATGCTGACTGTACTTGATTCAGAGATTCGCCAACATACACAACGAATGGTTGCAAAGTCTTGCCCAGTCGTTACATTTAAGCTCGTCTTAATTTAACCACAGAACCTACATCACCTGAGGATGCAACCTGCGTAATAAATCTGTCCCTAATTTCACTGCGAGATGGTTTCCAATGTTTGTTTCCCTCGTTTCCTCGAATGAGTCGATCCAATCACGTACGTAAGAACTACTAAAGCCGCATTAGTTACTGTATCGGAGTCTCCACCTAAAAAATAAACATTTAATTATTTATTAAAACTACTGCTTACTGCTTTTCAATTAGAAACAATCTTGTGTCGCATCCGAAACGTAGAAATCGCTGTATTTAATAACTGTTAGTCATTTAAAAAACGTACCCTTTTTGTGACTATAACGGCGGATCGACTAGCCGCTTAGCCGTAATGTAATTGAGTAGGTTATGAATCGCCTCTTTGGTATTCTTGTCGAAAACGGCGGAAGGATTTAAAATTGTAAAAAAAAAATTGTCCTCTGACATATAAATAAGCTCAGTTGCTGGTAAAAACTACAATCATCATCAGCCAGAAGGCATCCAGTGCAGAACGAAGGCCTCACCCTAGCAAACTAAAATAATTCATAATAATTCTAATGAAATCTTACCTTTAGCAAGTGCAATGTAATTTTGCATTCTTTGCTTGATGTCCTTATCTTTGGTTTGATTGCTTTTATTCAATGCAACCTCTTCTTGTCTTTTCTCTTTTCAACAAAAATGAGAGTGTAAATTGTTATCTCTATCTGAATAAAGATGCGCGAAGTCTTGAAGTAACTGTAAAGAAGCAAAATACTGAATTACGGCTTTTCCAGAACAGATTGCTCTACAGAAAGATGTCAAATTGAGCCGACCCCAAAAAAAGAGGTGGAATGATGATTACTTACTAAAGTGTATCCTTTGGACTGTTTAAGTGCTAGAAATTGTTTTACATAATCAGCAATATTTCCTTTTCCAAGTTTAACAGGTTTAAGTTGTTTAACTGGGTTAGTATATCAGCTGTAGCTTCCATTGTTCCATTGTGCCATGGCTCTACATAATTTTTCAACCAGTTAAGTCCATCTTTTCCTGTCTCATCTGCTGTAAAAAAAAAGGTTTATTAAAATTATGATGCATAATATGATATATGTATGATTTATAATACATAATATGAATAACAAAGGGGATAATAATAATTTGTAATAATATAATCGTTGTGGCGAGCCGTCGGTGAGTGGCGACACTGCGAGATTACAAGGAGACCCAGACAAAGGTGTGAAGAACTGAAACTGCAACGCAGTCACTGGACCACCAAAACTGAAGACCGAGCTGTCTGAAAGGAGGGAACAAAATACTGCTGGCCTTCGCCCAGTCACCCAGTTTTACACTTTACACTTCACTTTTTTTTCCACTTTGGCACACATCAGACCAAAATAATAATAATGAAGAGCCTCTTGGTTATGTCACTGGAGAATAAAATATATAGACCTTCGGCTATTTGAAATCTACTCTCCCATGCACCACTTGCATTTTATTCTCAGTTTCATAATATGGATATTATACTATAATATTCTATATATACTATATAACTACTATTCTGGTTTTTAAGGCACAAATAAGTGTTGTGTTTACTTTATCTATTTGATATTGTAAATTATAAGTCTTTAATTTAATTAAGTAATATTAGAGCAAAGTTGGACAGTAATGTTTTACGTGTAATACAGTGCTTTACTAAAACTTTGGTAAATGTCTTAACAATCTTTAGTTTCAAAAGGTTACAATATTAATTTTAAATTTGTCCGTTTTGTCCATTTACTAACGGGACTTTTTTCTCGGAATGGCTCACTAAGTAATTTAGTAATATTAACTAGGTACTAACCATGTTTTCACTTTCCTGAGACTGGGGCTTCCTAGCGATATAATGAAGAGAGTATAAAATTGAATCGGTAGCTCTACGATAGCTTCCTTTGCTGGTGTAGAACTTAAATCATCATCTATGATTTCTTCTGTGGTATCTGGTTAGCACAGATCACACTAGATAACGCATTACGAGATTCGTTGTTCATACAAAAAGTCAACAAAGTTTGAGGCGCGGCGCGGGTCGCTGGGAGTGCGACCAAGCGTTCTGATTGGCTATCTCAAGCTTACACCTACTCATGCCTAATAATCAACCAATCGGAGTAATTTCTTATAAGTGTATTTAGACTGATGCGTGAAGCGCTTCGAGCGTCCTGAATGCAGAATCTAGGGTATGATCTGTGCTGGTAAGTCACCAATTTTAGCTATCTGAAAAATGTGACAAACTTTAGGTTAATTAGTTAATAGTTAAGTTAATATTTAGTAATTAGTACTTTAAGTAGGTTAATTAATTTATTGAATAATCCATAAAAGACTATAGATGTCAATTCTGTTCAATACATAAGAACGATTATAGATTTAAATTCTGTTTTACCATTTATTTAACTAAAATTGATAAATGATAAAACAGAATTTAAATGTAGCTATCTCACTAACAAAAATAGACAGGATTACTGTATTTCTCTAAAAAACTGACATAAAAAAAAAAGTATAAATAATTTTGGTCTTGTCCTCCTACTATATAATGTAGTTTAGTGAAGAATACAACGGAATTGATATCTAACAAAAACTGACTATGAGCACGCCACAACCATGAATGTTGATTCAGTCATAAGCATAGTACTATCACCCACAGAACAAATATCTATCATAATGTCTGTACGCATCACTTTGGCACTAAAGTCAATAGTAAAAAAAAGAAAACTTCAAAATCGCTCACCGAGTTCATATCTAGAATAATTATTTGCAGCTCTATAGGTACTCTAGTATAGGCTGTGATATTATACTGACTGACCTTATTTTGTTGGACTGCCATTCCTTTAAAATCCTTTTTGAATCTCATTTGATGCCCAACTATGGGCATGATCTGTTGAATGCCATAGTCGTCAAGTACTGTATCAAAATATTCGTGTAATCTACATTCATTTATAAGATTTCGGAATGTAAACATCGATTCTCTAGTCATTATAACACCAACTGGAAAAGAAAAGTTTTGTTAACAAATGATTGTTTTAATAACTTGCTGTAGGTAACATAATTAATTAGCCTACCTATTTGCCTAAAATTGCTCTGTGATACGAGTTTCGCCTTACATTTAAACAAGTACGAAAAACGCGATTCCTTCACGTTGGTTATTATTTTCTAAGTGGATACGTAGAATCTGTGTTTGTGCAGATCTTGAGATTCTAAACTATTCAATACCACAAATCCCCACGCTCGGCACGCGGCTTTGGAGTCGCGGAATGCTCACCACCGAACGCTGCTGCCCGTCCTCCGGTGGTTCTAGATAGTTTTAGGACATACCTAGGTCCCACTCATACTCATTCTAGGTCATTCTCAGGCAATCAAAACATTATAATCCAGACACAAAAAACTTCATTTAAACTCAACTGTATGTAGGTAATTATTGTTTTACCTTAGGTTTTACATGATTTGAAAGAGAAACATCATAAAACGCAAGATATTTACTTACCGGTTCTTTTTTTAAATAACTTTCACTTACACACAATAACAATGCGGCGACTTGTTTTTTTTCGCGGTAATAACATAACTCGTGAAAAATGAAAATCAAATCGTGAATGACGGCCAGTGTTGCCAACAAGATTTTTAAAATACACCAAGTTCGTTTTGTATTGCTGTCAAATATCCGTTAGATAAAATTATTTATTCTCCGCCAATAATGTATAATTTTTTTTTTGTTGTTTCGCTTATTAGGCAGTATTAATGTAAGCATTGGATTTCAGTTCATATTTCATATAAGATGGCTAGGTTAGGGATGTAGGGATACTGGGGATGCACGATATACATAATTATACATCGTCCTGTGAAAAAAATTCGTTGTTTCTAATTCGCTCACAAAAAGCGTTTTGACATTAATAAAGTCATCAAGGACTTTACAAAATTCACAATGATTGACCGAGCGAAGCGAAGATCTCAGAGTTTACTGGGACAAATTGGCATTTGTATGTATGTTTGTATGTTTGTGTGTATATTTGTCCGATGATAACTTGCGAACCGTTGATCCGATCTTCACAAAATTTTGTAGGCAAGTAGTTCATTTCAATAAAAAAATTAAATTCGAATATGAGCTGAATCGGTCCAGAGGTCGTGAAGATATAGGGGTCACGAGGTCTCAGTTCGCCACGTTCGTTAGTGGTATTTTGGAACGCATTTATTGAATAATGCCAAATAATTACCAGCCTTGTACACCCCCCTCCCCCACTCCCCATCACTGCTCCCCAAATATTACAGGGCAATTCAAAGAATGCAGATAATCCTGCATAAAGCTTAACCCTGCTAAAATAGCATTTTCCTGCTAAATCTGGTCACACCGGCAATGAATGCATGCAAATGCCATAACAAGCCATCAGAAGCGCTCAAGCGACAGATTATCTGGAAAAGAACTGCCCCCCGTACCTACCCTTCGATCCGCTAAAGATACCCTAAAATCGTCTACTGCGCAGCCAAGGTCATTGGCTCAAGTTGTTCGTCAGTTAGGTACTGTAGTTTAAGCTGATTAGCGCCGCCATTTTAAATTTGTGTCTATAATGAACTGGGTAACACACACGATAGAATGTTTTCTGCACCATCTTCATGCACGTTACTCATTACGTAATGAGCGACGGTCATTGACAAACATGCTGTAATGTGTCAAGCACATTAATTCATGAGCAATAATTCCATAACTACCTAAGTACCTACCTACCTCGAATGCTAGGTAGGAACTTGAATTGTATTATTACGAAAGTATTCTATTACTAACACGTCTGTATCCTAACGAAAACGACGTATAATACAGAGATTGAGGATCTCCACTTAATAATATTCTGACGTACTTTTATGTATATATACATTGACGTAGGTAGTAAAAATAGGGAGATGAATTATTACGCTCTTTATGTCAATCAAATATAATGGGACTACAACAACTACATACAAACACTAAAACCCTTTTTTTACTAGATCTACTATGCGTATATTATATCGATTATTCTAACAGAATAGCTTTGATTAGATATAAAGACAGGACACCTTCACCGCGGGGCTCATAAGCCAATGAGCGATACTTTCCATTACCCCGGAACGAGATAAATATTAAACCACGTATTAGGTACTACTAAATCTTCCAAAACTTTGGTGCGAGGTCTATTTGACCACGTTGAGTTTCAGAACCATAAATGCTATTTTGTCCAAATAAATTATTTTATATTGACACTTTGTACTGATTATTAAAATTAAGCCATAGCTTGACTTATATCCGAGGCCGTATGACTGTATGCAGCATAGTTTGCTTAGAAACTACAGAAAGGTAAAATAAAATGAGGGATTTTATGGACCCCGTGTAGTGTTGGGAGAAAATTGCCTTTTACCTTTTATTAATTATCTAATACAACAACTATATAGGGTTATAATGTTATAAGTTTGCGGTGTGCTAAACCGAAACGGGGTCATTGTACTCATCTTTGTGAACAACTTTTACTATGGTGCCAACCCTGCCCAATCACGAAAAAATCAGCTGTTCCATACATTTTGTCACGAGCTAATGAACTTTTTCTACGCGGTTTTCACTTTTGACGCCATATTACTCCGAAAACGACCATTTGTTCGCCGATAACAGGGACCAAACAGGTTTTTGCTCCACAAAATATATTTTTAAATTTGGAATATGAATATGCGCAAGAGACCGAATGCATATTGTTTGGTTGATCGATGGTTGCCACGCAACAGCAGCCGCCAGTGGAATTGAAATTCAGCTCACCGCGAGCCGTGTTGCGAGGCGATAAAATTCGCATTCGCGCAGCATCAGCAGCTGAGCCTATTCTGTCCCGCAATAAGCGTTCATGGTACGGCGATAATAAAAAAATAAAAAAAGCGGGAACTTCTTTCCCGGCTTTTCTTTACGTTTTATTTTCTTTCTTTTGCTATTTTTATTTTTGATAATTTTCAAAACATTCCGGACCATTAAAATGTGTTTTGTCAGTTCTAATATGTGAATAATACATTATAGAATGTAACAAGCTCATCGTAAGACCTTTTCTTATGTTTTATAGAGCGAGCCGTGACACTAGCAGATACGTTGTAAAGTATTTAGATCTGTAATTAATGTAAAGGACACATACCTACTGTTTTAAAAGATGCCCATGTACCGTGTATGAAACATTGTAATGAGTTGTACACATTATCATGGGTGTGTCATTGAACAGACGCCCACACATTACAATGTGTTAAATGCATTGTCAAGTGTTTAACTTCTTACTACTGTGTCCGGAACATTGTACTGTGTTTCGTCAGATTCGCAATGCGAATAAAACACTACAGAATGTATCAAGCCCATTTTAAGACTTTTCCTACGTTTTAAAGAGCTGGAGCCATTATAATTTAGCGGATGCATTGTAATGTATTTCGATCTGTAAATAATGTAAAGGTCACGTTACACTGTATTGAGATACCCATGTACCGTGTATGAATCATTGTAATGTGTTATACACATTATCATGTGTGTGTGTCATTGAACAGACGCCCACACATTACAATGTGTTAAATGCATTGTCAAGTGTTTATCTTCTTACTACTGTGCCCGGAACATAGTACTGTGTTTCGTCAGATTCGTAATGCGAATAATACACTACATAATGTATCAAGCACATTGTAAACCCCTTTTTTTCGTTTTGACTAGCTGGAGCCATTCCAATTTAACTGGCACATTGTAATGTATTTAGATCTGTAGCAATGTAAAGAACACATTACACTGTGTTCAAATGCCCATGTACCGTGTATGAATCGTTGTAATGTGTTGTACGCATTATCATGTGTGCGTGTCATTGAACAGACGCCCACACATTACAATGTGCTGTATGCATTGTCAAGTGTTTAAAGTCTTACTACTGTGTACGGGTCATTGTAATGTGTTTTACCATATGCATAATGTGAATGATTATAATAAAGTAGATAAATTGTAATATATTTACATCTGTAAATAAAGTTTAAGGAACATTATCATGTGTTTCGGTCTTTATGTATTGTGCTGGAAACATTCTTACGTTTTTTACGCAATATAAGATAATTCCCACATTGTAAGGACTCAGACCCATTACAACACATTACTTATGTACGTAGCATTTTAGGTACATTGTAATGCGTAAAATTCATTATCTAATGTATCCGAGTCCTTACTAATGTGTACTGCTCATTATGTAATGTTAAATACTCTTTATTAATGCACGATTGACTTCGAACATTACGGAACACCAAACCGTAATGTGTCTTTAACTAGGGCGTAAGTAGTTTTCCGCATTATTTTAGTTGACGGGTACGTGTACGTAGTTGGCAGACCACACATTTTTAGTTTTGTGGCGGGCACCAAACGTAAGGAGCTATGGACTCATTATTACGTAGGAAATAACTAAAATAAGTAGATTTACTACTTAATTTAGTAAAATCGGCCAGCTCATTATGAAATGTGATTTATCCCAGTACAAATTTTTCTCAGTGTAGCTGTCCCTTTCACACGGTGTCAGGTCAGACCATGTAGCGAGGCCTTAAGTACGCGGTGGTAAAAATATCCGCATTCATAGATTGAACATTAGTTTTTTTTGCATATGCTTACTAATATTTATTTATTTATTGATAACTTAAATAACATAAAAAAAAAATTGAACTAAGCCCTAAGTAAAAATAAATGATAAATATATATAGATACATTTTAAAACGAACACTAATCTAATAAACCGCTACCAGCAGGCATCGTGCCCAAAATCCGCCATTTCCTTTGAGCAAGGTTGGCCTCTACCTTGCTCAAAGGACACATAAATTTGGCCAAAGTAAAGTTTTTAACGTTTCAAGTAATATTTCACAATAAAACCAAGCCTCAGGCATAGTCGTAGTCATAAAGTCGAGCAAAGTAAGTCGTGGTAAGGTCTAAGTCATGCATCCAGTAAAGTAGTGATAATAAATTTAATTCTAGAAACAACCCGAAAAGACATGATTAACCTCTTACGATGTCCTCACACGTCTTGTGCTCGCTACGGAACAAATAATATTGTTAATTAATCCACCATTGTTATACATTGGTGTCGGTTCTGTTGTACCATTTTCTAGAATAAACCTAAATTTGTAAACTGTAAAATTGTTGCCATTCTTTTCTCCCGATATTAAAATAAAAAGAGATGCAGATAATTTTAGTCCAGTCAGATTACCTAGTTTAGTGAGTGGTACAACAGAATGAGCACCATTGTCGCTTATTTATACTCGAAACTACATAACTTATGAAAATGTTACAAAACGGCGAATTGTTCCCTCTACGCCGCTTCCCATGATGTCGCTCTGCGCCTATACACCAGTCCCACTACGCCGCGCGCCGTAACCTATACAACGGTTCCCACCACGCCGCTCTCCGCCTCTAAGGCAGTCCCATAACGTCGCTCGCTCACTTTAGCGGCGACATGATTTTTCTCACAGTGGCGCTGTAATTTCCATTGCGGCCATAATTATTTCACGAGTTGAAAATACAAGTTATATATAATAATCGTTAAAAGAAAAAGCAAATAGCCGAATGCAAAAGGTACCTATGACTGTGTTTAGGCTACATGAACACAACAGAAACACACAAACATACTGACATATTCACATACTTACATACACCTTAAAAAGATTAACCTTGTTCTTGGGCAGTCGGGTAAAAAAAATTGCTAAGCCAGTTTAAATTCCAAAGGACTTTCGAAACACGAAACGAAATGATAAAATTCCTCGAATCTGATAAGATTAGACTTGATTCATTGGTTTTGTTCTATATAACTTATCGTGGATTGCTTTTTTTTGTTAGTATCAATTTGTTGTTGGCATTGCTCATAGACAAATTTAAAATGGAAAAAATTGTGTGCGTCCTAGCTGTATTGGCAATTAGCTGTGAGTTAATTAATATTATCTAGGTTGTTCCGAAAGTTTTAAGCCAAAAACTGTTAAAGTTCAATGTTAGCCACTTATAATCATATTTTCGTAATATACAAAAATGTTGTCCGCATCTATACAAATTACAAAATTTGTCAACGGGCCCAGTCGACCAATTCAAAATATGCGTTACATCAACTGAACCCGGGGAATCGAGCCAAAAATTCATCAAAATGACCTAAATTATACTTTTATTTTCGCTATAGGTGCAAACGCCATCGTGTTCCCGAATCAAACAAATAGAATAACAGGAGGAAATACTGGAAGTCAAGCACAGTTCCCTTATGTGGTACGTATATAAATTATCTAACGTTATTCCCATTGTTTTAATTAGTCACATTTTATATGCACCTAGGCTATCAATATTTGGAGATTATTTATTAATCTTAATTTGTTTTTTACTAACCATTAACCTCACGCAGGTAGCATCGCTACATAATACTCAACAACTTTTGCTTAGTGACTTTTCACAAAACCCAACACATTACCAAAACATATTTTTTATTTTTTTAATATCTTCCTACTCATTTGAAACCGCGTAACGTTATTGTGCTGTAAAGATTTCTCCTTCTTTTTGTTTCTGGAGAAAAATAAATCATAAATTATAGAAAGTCATGAAGCCAAAGCTAGTTGTCAAGTAGCTGCCCGCTTGAGGTTTTTGGTGAATCGATAATAACTCTGCATAAATAGACAAAATAAAAAAAAAACATTTATCATAATTTTTACTTTAACGTACTTCACCATAAATAACTAATAAAATACTAAATTTTGTCTCAAAACCTATAATTTTCTTAATCGATAACAATTTTTATCGATAATGAAAATGTAGTAAAGAAAACAAGAAGAATTAACTAAAACAAATTGTTCCAGATCTCGCTACAGCAGTTAGCGGTATTGCCGAATCAAATTCTGGCTCACAGATGTGGTGGTGCCATGATAACATACCAGCATGCATTGACAGCAGCTCAGTGCACTTACTACTTTGACGCTAATATGTAAGTCAAACATAAATTATTATTATCACAGACGATAATTCAAACTGTTTATTGTACTGAATTTTGATTGATTACCTGGTTTGGTTGTAATTAGGAATTATCTGAATTTTTGACTAGCGCGCCCTAAAGCCATCTCTTTTCATCTGCGCACGCATCTGCTTCACTGACAGCACAATATAGCGCTATAAATGTATTTGTCTCGAAAGACGCGTTTCCCAAAAAAAAAATTGTTCTAAAATACTTACTAGATGGCGTAATAGTCCTATCGTTTTACCTGTCATTGTCATTTCTGTCGAAATATTTTATATTTATTTTTTAAATCGTAAATTTTGGCTCCACACGTTGTGTATTGAGCCAGTGTCAACTATTGTAATATTTCAAATGAAGTCAAATACACAGTTACATTACTTGAAATTGTCTAAATACACATGTGAAGCCAAAAAACACGAGAAAAAAAAGGCACACGTACATTTTTTTGTCTTTCATGTCTTGACAGTGACAGAAAAATCTCAAGGTACATCTAACGCCATCTATTGGGTACTTTAATTATCAGGATTTCTTTTTTTGGAAAACTCCTCATTGAATTAATGCCCCTTAAATGACTCTTCAGATTCTGCATCAGCATTAATCACCCCACTGCTGTGATATCGGTCTATATACCATCGGAGGGTGATTAGGCCATATCCACCACGTTGGCCCGGTGCGGGCTGGCGGATTCACATACACCATCGAAATTTTTCTCCGGAAATATGCAGGTTTCCTCACCATGTTCTCCTTCAACGCAAACCTAGTATAGCCAGTAAGCCAGTAGTATAGTAGTAGTGGTATAAATATCCGTAAGTACGTTTCAAAGAACTTATCAGTACGGGCACCGGGTTCGAACCCACGACCCCACGAATAAGAGGCGAGCGTGCTCCCACTGAGCTAACACGACTCCAACTTCTGCATGACTTCTCTTCAGATTGCGTAGAGTTTTCACTGTATAATTTTGCTTAAACTTAGTTTTTTCCCCATAGGACTGTGATAGCTATCGCAGCATCTCAATACAGAGTGTATGCGGGAGACAGTCTCCTCTCAGGTGATAACGTTGCTGAGAGAGTCAGAAGTATTGCCAACTACACAGTGCACCCCGAGCACCTGATCTACCCAGCTTTACTTAACGACATTGCTATTATTACTGTGAGTATACAAAGTAATTATTGACCAAGCGAAGCGAAGGTGTCAGAGTTTACTGGAACAAATCGGCATTTGTATGTTTGTGTGTATATTTGTCCGACGATAACTTGCGAACCGCCGATCCGATTTTCATGAAATTTTGTAGACAAGTAGTTCATTTCAATACAATTTTAAAGTTCGAATATGAGCTGAATCGGTCCAGGGGTTGTTAAGATATAGGGGTCGCGAGGTCTCAGTTCGGTGAGAACTACTATAGTAACTATATTACGTGCTTCATCTTCGTCCGCGGAGTCTTTTTCCACCAGGGACTCTATTCCTGTGCGCTCGAGATTATCTCGGTCACTGTCTCTCTAATTTAGAATTTAATGGGAGTGAGAGTGACCGAGATAAAATGTCATTTCTCCGAATAGGGCCCCAGGCGAGGTATGCCTGCTCGCATGCACTTGGCGTTCTTAAGCCCGCTCCCCTGATTCCCGCCGTCTGGTAAACTATTTTATATTGAAAATAATGCACATTAAAATGAACGCCCTTGAATAATATATTATGTACCATACGTATCAATATTCATTATCTTAGATAAAAATACAAAAACATTTCTAAAAAAAGATTACAGGCATGCTTTTAAATCATATTATTGATAAGATTTTCCACTTATTGAGGAGTAGGTATATTTAGTAGGCGGATTATCGGTAGTTTCTTTTTACGAATAATTTTATATATATTTTATAGTCGTAGATACTTAGAATGTTTAATCTTATTATTAGATTTACTCGTAATATTTTTTTACCAAAACGGCGATTTTAAGAGAGAAGCATAGTGGCTTAACCTTTTTTTTTTGCTACTCGCGAGCTAAGACTAAGCTATGTCAGTAAATTTAAATTCATTTATTTCAGGTTAAATATTAACCATACAAGAAATATAATAATAACAAAAAATAAAATAAAATAATATAATAATAAATATTGGTGGACGTTTTTCCCACAGCGCCATCTAGCCCCAAACTAAGCAAGCTTGTACTATGGGAAACAGATAACTGATATAATACATAAATACTTTTTTTGTTGTTGTAAATTCATACATAGAATACATAGTAACACCCAGACAAAGAACAAACATCCATGTTCATCACACAAATGTTTGTCCTGGGTGCAAATCGAACCCACAACCTATATATCTATCAGAAGGTGGAAATCCACCCACTGAGCCACAAGGCTGTAAATATCAAAACATTAGACAACAACATGCAATAACAAATCAAATAATATCAAATATTCAGCGTTTGACCAACTCTCATAGACAGAAGATAATATAATTATATATACATATATTTACTCTGACCTTGAAAGGCCCTATAGAGTTTATCTCTCAGGAAACAAAAAAGCCGGCAGCTTTTTTCACTCCTTGGCTGTAAGGGCTAGAAACGTGGCTTAGTATTTTGTTATTGGTTTCAGCTGACAACTCCATACTTGAACACGACCGTGGTCCCTATTCCCCTGGCTACCGACAATTTCGTACCAGATGACTTCACCCTCTGCAACCTTGCTGGCTGGGGAGCACCAGACGCCACAACTACTGTAAGTGATACTAATACCACAGAATAATCATATTACATAAAGAACGGCTATTCCAGCCGATTCAAGATATCTCCATGATTCGAATAAATTGTCAATCGCCAGTCTAGTCGAGTGCGTTAAGTGGAGTCGTGAGAAATACATTTCATAAACAGTTAATAACAATGTATATTGTTTTTTAAAACTTTATCTATCCATATTAGTAGCGGGATCCATAACTGCATAGTAGTCATTTATGGATGCAAAATTTTGCGGCTTGAAGTCAGTGGACTCTTTTTTCTTTCACTATAACTTACGCAGTATACAAAAATGTGTCCTTACTCTTGCCTTACTCTCTGAGTATTAGATAGTTTATAAGCACCCGCCGACTTAAATCCGTCATCCGTTATTTAGAAGATAAATACTTATCGTTTCTGTTTGCAGGCTAGCAATCAACTCAGATATGCCACAAAGTACATCTACAATCATCCTCTGTGCACACAACTATACAATTCTTTTACTGGTCTTATGAACATTCATCCCAACATGATCTGCGCTACATCTTACGACATCTACTCTGTCGGCTGCACTGTGAGTATTGACTGAAATTAATAATTTTAAACTACCCCCTTTTTACCTGTGAATTTGCAGTTTCTAAAAACGATGACAATTTTGATGACACGGTAACGTGACCTTTGCTTCCAGGGTGACCATGGTAACTCCCTCGTCTGTAATGGAGAGTTAACCGGTATCCTGTCTCTAACTAACCGTTGCCTAATGACCTCCTATCCTGAAGTCTACGCCCAAGTCTCCAACTACACAACGTGGATCAGAAGCGTGACTGGAGGCGCGTCCAGCTTTAAACCTGAACTTGGCTTATTTGCCTTGGCAGCTGTCATTTTAGCCAAGATATTAAGCTGAAGTTTTAATAGAAATCAGTCGGTTAAGTTTAGTTTATTGTGTGCAATTTCGATTTTGTTTGTGATGATGAGTAACTGAATAAAGTCCATGACGTGAGTTTTGTTAAAATAAAAGTTGTTTGCATCACTGACAGGCTCTCCTATTGCACGTGAAGTACGGTATTTTTTTTATTTTTTTTTTGTACGAAGAGAAAATTCATTTACGCACACCCGTCCGCTGGGTAAACGGACGGGTTATGTCGGACTCGACGTCTCGGAAAACGGTACGCCCCTAACGACTAAAAACGCCACGATGTTCCGTCAGCATTGGAATCGCAAACAAGGCCGCGGGCTCGCACGCGCACTCTCCGCAGCGTTTAGAGAATGCATCCAGGCAGATAGATGATCAAAAAATCACATTATGGGCACCTCAAGTAGAATGGCAATATTGGGAAAGACCGCGGAAAATATACCAAGACGACCTCGATATACATTTTATGAATAGATAGATAGAGAGAAACATAGATCGGTAAAAAGCTGGATCGCTTGCTCTCCTATTACCAATTTATAACAAAATTGTAACTTAAACTCGACCCGAAGTTAATATACAGAATGATTACGTAAATGCGTTTGAGGTCCAATCTACTCGCAAAGTAACTAAAAGGTTAAAGGCGTTATAAATTTTGAGCACGTTCATTAGGCCCGCGCGCACCCTCGCCCCGGCTTTTAGTCGGCGACACACGTCGGAATTTCGTAATAAGATTTCCTTAATTTAAGACTACAACACACCTATAGAATATATCTACCTACGATATACGTAAGTTCCCACTACGGCGTAAGATCTCAATCTAGTCCCTTGACTAGGTACTCAAAATTTACTGACAAATTGAAATATTTCACCAAGTCCTTGAAAACAAATTTCTCATTCTAGGCTTGGTGTGATACCCAAAAATCATACTTTCAAGTGATCTTTGATGTGATCAAACGCCTAATCAATAATTCCTTGAACGCAAAAGTTGCTCTAATAAGGGACAAAAAGCTGTGCCCTGACCCTGTTTTAGAATAACCGTAGGCGGTTCACACCGCGGTGCGAAAGACTCAATTAATTTAGAGCACTTGATTCGCATCGTGGTCCGAGCTACGTCATGTAGTATAAGATGCCGCAGTACCCGAATGTAAGAGTTTATTTCTTGATTTATAGGAAATCCATAGAAGGATAATCGTCTTCATTTTATTTTACTGAATTTATGTTGATAAAATTTTGGCTTTGTTCTTGGTTAAAAGTTTAGTATGCTTCAACATTCGATAAATTCCATGACTATTCAAAATTCAAAAAACGGCTTTGCGTAGAGCGCTCTTTCAGTGCTCGGCTTTTGCGGTGTTTAAAATAATGTTTAATATATAATGCATAATGATTGAGATAAGACTACAATTATTGTAATTTTTAGTAATCAAAAACTCTCTGATACCTTATAGGTATAGAGACCAACAGATTTGTTGGTAGCTTCAGAAACACAGCTCTCTCAGCAGGCAAAATAACACTTTTCAGTACAAATTTAAACATCACACGAATTATACCGCCAAGGCATGTATGATAATACTTTTCGCCAATGTAGCGAGGATTTCATTATAATGTACATTTTAAAAAGTACAGGGATCGTTGTGAGGTTTTACCTTTACATGTGTACGAGTACAAGCTTGCCGTCACCTATATGTATGTATCGTTTAGATTCTACGTTCAGTCACGAAATTCTTCAATCAACACAATGTATATGAGGTAATTAATAAGCTGAATAATATTTTGAAGTTCGAGGAATATTTCGAATTATTGTATGAGAAATGCTAAGCACGCCAAGCAGGTCTGTATCATCCTCTAAACATCCCACTTCTGGGATATCAGCATCGAAGGGTAATTAGGCCAAATCCACCATGCTGACCCAGCGCGGGTTGATGGATTCACATACGCCATGGAATTTCTTCTCCGGAAATATGCAGGCTTCCTCACGATGTTTTCGTTCACCGAAAAGCCAGTGGTATATCCGTACGTAAATTCCAAAGAACTCATTGGCCCGCCCGGGTTCGTACCCGCTACCCCACTAATGTGACGAGAGCGTGCTCCCACTGAGCTACCACGTTACTAAATATCCGATTTCGATGTTTTTTTAAAATATTTTGTCTATTCTATATTTTATAATTATCGCCAATGTTCATAGTTGAAATCGCCAAAATCGACGAATGTTTTGCGTTGAAATTATGATTAAGAAATGTAGTATTATTAGAAAAAAAAATATTTGAAAACAAAACCAGCATAGATTATTATTTGCCCAAGCTATTGACATCAAAAGCAAAAAAAAAAATAAGATTTAGGGGGTAGTAATAGTTTTCCTCGAAGCAAATTTACTATCGCACGCATTGCATACAGATATGTATATTTACGTAAGTAAGTACTTGTTGGTCGCATATTGACGCAGCCAGAGATCTGTTCAACTATGTGAGTCACCTTAAGTGACACATGTATATTTAATTTCTATACATATTTTAAAGTAAATTTATACAGTATTAGTATTTATAACGGGACTGCCATGTACATAATCATTACAAAGGTCCCAAAAATAAACCAGAATTAAAAAATAATAATACGTCGTAGCGTAAGTACTTGCTACGATCTTGGTGGGTGTATAAAACTAGTATAAATGCATAACATTTCACAACACACTAACATTTCAAATTAGTTAGACATGGCTGTAAATTAAGGAGTAATATTTAGGATAAGGTAAGTTTGATTATTTATAAATACGTCTAAAAAGTCTGCAAATGGAAAACCTAATGTGGCGTAAACACTTCTTGTAAGAATAAAACATTCTTTAGAAGTATCCAAGTGTATAATCCAGCAATTTCACCTGCAAAATGAACACAAAGTGCTCTATAAGATAAGGGAGCACACAACAGAACATAAAAAGTAGTAGAGAAAGTAACCAGGATTCAAATAAAGCTCCTGACCGGGTGCAATGATTCGAAGATAATGCGCTCGTTACTTTTGTGTTTCTGCATCATAAAATGTGACCTCATAGCCCTCCCGGTGCTTCCAACCCTCAGGGTAATGCGAGGCCGTGAACGAGGCTTCGTGACACGGTGATCATATTTCATTGTGTCACAAAAGGTAAAAAAAAAAGGTTTTTAGATGACATTGTTTTTCCGCAACTTTTTTACTGTCGCGTTGAAATTTTTTAACGTAAATTTCGTTGCCTGTTTGCGGAAGTAACCGCAAACGTCGCGTCTAAGTGAATGTAATTGAGTGAAGTAAGTAATAAGTATGTCAAACATTTGTGTGATGAACGTAATGTTTATTTTTATTGTCTCTTTCCTCCGAAGATGATTTTGTACTCACACGTCTTATGCATTTGCCAATGTCAAGTATACTTATATATTTTATTCACTTAACGGGTAAAAATTCACCGCTTCCCTTAGAAACTTATATATAGCCATCTCTTTCAAATGATGTCACGTCAGGCCATGTAGCGAGGCCTTAACAATGTTCAAGTCATTTTTTTTTTGCCAGGGAGAATATGATACACTGGAAAAAAAAGCTTTTTTCCTTCTCCTTCGCCAAAAAAAATATAATAACATGAAAAATGCTATAAAACATTAGCAATGGATATGAAACGAACAACTTTTTAAATTTCCATTCTAATAATATAAATGCGAATGTAACTCTGTCACTCTGTATGGGTGTTTGACGAGTTATCACAGCAGCTAAACGGCTGAATGGATCGAGCCGAATTTGTAGGAGACGAACGTAGGCAACTTTTCTTTGTAGGTCCACGTGAACGAAGTCGCGGGTAACAGCTAGTATTAAATAAATGTTGAAAAATTACGCGAAGATAGCGAGAATCAAGGGAGCCAGATGTTGTGTTTGACGAGGACGGACTCTTGGTAATTTTTTTCCGAATATTGTTGCGTAAAATGGAAATCGCGAATAAAACCACGGTTGCAGTCAATTAAAAAAAAAACTTCATACAGATACGTGTATGGAAGTCTATTAACGCTTAAAGCTTCCATATTTCCCTATATACACAGTAGATTATTCATTAAGTTGTAATTTTCTCGAAACAATAGCTACATTCTCCAAGAACTGCGAACGCCTCGGAAGCTCTAATAATATAATCACAATGAATGGGTAAGTACAGTTAAATTAATACTGCGGGTGACAAAGCCTTGTCCCGAAGGCGGACTACAAAAGATTAGGTAAACACTTCGCGACTGCGGAAGACAAACGATGACATTTGTGTTTACAACTAAACGTAGATTTCCTTCTGAACAATGTACTTGGACTATACCTGCAGATTTTTACCAACAGTTCTACCAGGGTTCGTACCAGGAAGTTATATTTGCGATGACTGCGAAGTTCAGCTGCAGATGCGTTTACGATTCGCAGTCTTGCAGCGTCAACGGCTGTACCTTTTTTTTTTACTTGCTATGGGGAAATCTTCTCAAGATACCCGACTGCTTTGCGGTGCAGCCGGGTTATGTGGGATTATACCCACTAAACCCCCCCCAGTGGCCTGCCTTGGTGCTTGACCGAGGGCTCCGAGATCTCCAAGGGAACACACCGGAGCATCCAAGGGAACGCACCGATGCTTCCAAGGGAACGCACCGGAGCTTCCAAGGGAACGCACCGGAGCTTCCAAGGAAACGCACTGGTGCTTCCAAGGGAACGCACCGGAGCTTCTAAGGGAACGCACCGGAGCTTCCAAGGGAACGCACCGGAGCTTCCAAGGGAACGCACCGGAGCTTCCAAGGGAACGCACCAACATTCAACGCAATATGGACAAACAAGATGAATAAGGAATAATGATGCTACTGATCTAAAATAAATCACATACACGACGATATTGTGATTGTCAAAAATAAAAAGTTCAATCAAAACGCTACCATCAAAACTACTCAGTTTCAACCGCTACCATCAAAACTTCGTAGTTTTGATGGTAGCGGTTGAAACCGTACGCTCACCAAAGACCAAAATGTATTAAGCATGTAGAGTAAAATGTTTAGTTCAATAACCAAAACTTTTGAAATTTACTTTAATAGTTATCTGAATAAATACACATACCTAGACCGAATTGTATTTTTTTATAACGCTTGTATGTTTTCGTTCGACTACCAACTCGCCTGTTGGTAAGCGATGCTGTGGCCGAAGATGAAGCACGCATACTTATAAGATACCTATTCACTCTGACCTTGAAAAGCTCTAGATTGTAACCCTCAGGACACAAGGAAAAAAAATTTATCAAAAATAAATCTAATCTGAAATCTTTCATTTTCCAAAGCCTTCCCCATCAAACTTACTGCCTCGTAAATTCTTCTTAGGTTTGAATTATCCACGTGTCGACTCCTAGTTTACATGAGAATAATCTTAAGATAACCTTATCTTTTCTTATCAGTGCCTGTGAATCAGTAGCGAGTACTAAGAAATATCTATTTTATATCGCCAAGTGAAGGCTGTTCGTACAAGAGGTTACGCAAGTCGATGGCATCGCAACTCTGGCACACGCTATGGCACGTGTGGCAGTAGCTGACATTGGCCTATTCGTTTAAATCTTTACCATCGAAGATTATACATTTGAAATTGACGTGCCAAAAATCATTCAACTAACCTAATTCATTACATCTCGGTTATTCAACGTTATAAATTTCGTCCCCTCGCATTGCATGCGAGGCACTTGTGATGAATCCTTATAACAGTCGGTAAAATCTAGGCACATACCTGTCTCGCGATGAGTCATAGGCGCATGACGGGCAAAAAAAGAGACCGCTGAAATCAAGTCGTAAAACACCAAAAATATTTAAAATGCGGAAAAGAGATAGCTCTAGCTGAGAAAGAGAGTCTCGAGTCGACGCTACGCAACTCCGCAACTTGACATAATTATTTGATACTCTGAATGCCACTGTGTACGAACGGCTGAATCTGTACCGTTGAAGTCGCTCGGGAAATAAAAGATTACTCTGTATGAATAACTCTTAGCATCTGGCTCGGTGTGTTTCAAGAGGCACGATAATCTACTCCATTATTCTTTTTGAATTTACTTTGCTCGTTCCACGCAGATATTGCATTTAGATTCGCGGGAGTAGGAAAACGTTTTGTTAGACGCACTGCACTGCAGCGATTTTATATGATATCCGATATTGTAAATTACTTATTCCGAAAAAAAAAGTAACACAGGCAGACCGATAGGTATCTCTATCTAAGTCTGTATTTTCACATTCTTATTAAGTGGTAGGTTTGATAAGATATTGTTTTGAGCAATTTATATATAAACTAGTAGTTCGCGGCAAACTGAGACCTCGCGATCCCTATATCTTCACAACCCCTGGACCGATTCAGCTCATATTCGAACTTAAAAATTGTATTAAAATGAACTACTTGCCTACAAAATTTCATGAAGATCGGATCAACGTTTCGCAAGTTATCATCGGACAAATATACACACAAACATACATACAAATGCTGATTTGTCCCAGTAAACTCTGAGACCTTCGCTTCGGTCAACTTATGTTCTTACAATAACTTTGTTACATCTTAGACATAACAACATGAAAATGTAACAACATTTTAGACGTTTATAATAATATAATATAATATAAGTGTAAGGAATAACAATTCCTAACAATAACAAATGCGAAAGTTGTGTGTAAATATGTAAGTATGTATGTAGGTAAGTATGTAAGTGTGTTTGTTCCTGTTCAACTCTGTAACGGCTGAACGGATTTGAATGAAATTTGGTATGGGGGTAGCTTACTCCCTGGATTAACACATAGGCTACTTTTTATCCCGGAAAAATATTCGTTTAAAAATAAAATGAAAAATATTTGTTTTTGGTGTCAATGGCTTGCTTAAACTAAAGCGGCTTAGGTCGCTTTGTTTTTTCAATAAATGCTTAGGTATTCTAATAACAACAACATTAAATTTATTTCGGATTTTCGACGCAAAAAATTTTCACTTTAGGTGCCTCAACGAAGAATGCAAAATTAAAAAAAGAAACAAACATACAAGCTTAGTTTTCCAAGGTGTATTTCACATATAAAAATACATCAAAATCGGATAAAATTTAGGGGTAGATATCAGACTACACTTTTTGTATGGACAAGACGGCGACATAATCTATTGTTAACATGAAAAACAAACAAAAAATGGAAATAAGCACCTAGTCCTTATTTTTTTTCTCTTTGCATTGTATCTAAAAATTACAAAATCATTTGTAAAACATTAAATTAAAGGCCAATCACATTTAATGTGATTGGCCTTTAATTGCTTTCGAATGACGTCATTATTGGCATACCAAGTACCTATTAAACAATGGAGCTTGCATGCCTGATCCAAATAAAGCTATATAGAAAACATTTAAAAATCACATTGACAGGTAAAAATACATTGTTTGATTACTTACTACTTTACTACTGGTAGATCGACATAATGTAGGTAGCTACATTATGTCGATCTACCAGTAGTGATAAGGGAGAGAGAAAAATCCTATAGTACTACTGGTTGTGCCAATCAGTAGTGTCAATTCTTAAAATAACGAATAAGTACAGCAATAAAGTTAATAGTATTCAAAGTGGTTTACCTATTATAATAAAATCGTCTGATTTATAAATATTTTCAAAAAACAATACAAATATTTGGTTGAAAATTTGGAGCTATTCCCAAATATTATTGCTTCTGTTGAAAACAATTTCATACAATATCTGTGTCGATTCGTTAGCTTTACTGCCAATGTACCTTCCCTTACCCCATTTAAGCTTTTCCCCATGAAGAATCTGAAGCTTGAATGCTCCAAAAACCTGCTAAAGTAATGACAAAATTATTTACACACTAGCTGCGCTCCGCGGTTTCACCCGCCATTCTACAGGAACGATTAAATTAGCAGTGTTATTCAAGGGAATACGCTACCCTCATACTAAATTTCATCCAAATCCATTCAGCCGTTACAGAGTTGAATGGGAACAAACACAGTTACATACCTTACCTACTTACACACTTACACACAAACTTTAGCATTTCTAATATTAGAGTGATGGCTACATAAGCTAAGGAGATTACACCAAGCAATTACCTTGAGATAATATTAATGTACCTACCTAATTGGAGTGTTAATTCCGCTGGAGGTCGGTAAGGTACAGGTGGTTACCCGGATTTACATCTCATTTACGAGTTTATTAGTCGTAGTATACGACTTCCGCCTGCCGAGCTGTAGGTTGTGGGTTCGATTCCTACCCTGGACAAACGTTTGTGTGATGAACATGCATGGATGTTTGTTCTTTATCTGGGTGTTTCTATGTATAGGTACTATATGTATGCATTTACTTAAAAAAGAGGATTTAGATATTCTATCAGTCATCTGGTTGCTTAGATTGGGGCTAGATGGCGCTGTGTGTAAAAAAATACACTAAAAACTCGTAAATGAGTATACTACCTACTCATAACCACACTTCAACAAGGTTTTACAATGATATAAGTATACACAGATACTGTAATATGACCCACTAAGACAGGTCGGGGTCTTTGAGCTATTATTACTACGCAACTGCCCCGGTGGCTCAGTTGGTAGTGAACCTACCTTCTGTGTTTGGGAGCGTGGGTTCGATTCCCACCTAGGACAAACATTCATGTGATGAACATTTGTGTTTGTTCTATGTCTGGGTGTTAATATCTATATAAGTATGTATTTAAAAAATATATATGTACGTATATCAGTCTCTGGCAGCCATATTACAAGCGTTGCTTTGTTTGGGGTGAGATGACCGTGTGTGCAAAAATGTCCCAGATATTTAAAAAAAAATACTCAATGGTCAGGGTCCAGTGTTTCTTTACTTATAGTCTGAAAAAGGGACACTCTTTTTATCCTTCTGGCCAAGAAGTAGGGTAGAGTCATCCGGTCCGGGGCAAAAGGACTAACTTTTGTCTTCTTTGCTTCACTTGAGAAGTTCTGACGTATTGAAGACACTTTTATACGCTATTTATTTTGTGTACTTAGCACATTGTTAAGAATTTGACTATTTACGAATAATAGTTTTAAAGTTAGTATAACGGTACGGTTGACAATGGGTAGGTATTATGTAAGCCGAAACATTATTCGTACCTTCGTCATCGAAAAAAGATTTCGAATTATTTTCCATTCTCATTCCAACTACGGCGAATGGATAAGGAAGTAAAATGTCTCGTGCGTAGCGAGCTTCGATAGATTTGGCTGAAGTTTTATAGGAAGGTTTTGTGATTCAGCAAACGTCGCGTCACGCGTAGTTAGTCCCCGAAAAGGGTCAAAGTCAGTTCGATTGGGTGGGAGGCGGGATTATCCGTGAATGTGTCGCACAAGCTATTTCGGTAGGTTGACTTTCCATTGCTTACTGATACTGAAAAAGTGCTGGAAAAAAAGGACCAATCTGGAAGTATCTCTTTGCATATACAAAAAGATTTTCAAATCGGTTTTTAAATTACGTAAGTAAGTAAGTAGTTCTGAGGTAACAATAAAAAAAATATGACTAGCAAACTAGAAAAATTATCATGATGTCATTACACAGGATCTGTGCGTCATTATCAAGAATCCTAATCCTATCGTAATTAATATTATAAATGAGACTGTAACTCTGTCTGTCTGTCTGGGTGTTTGTCGAGTTATCAATCGTACCTATCCTTAAATATCGTTGTTACCCGCGACTTCGTTTGCGTGGATCTACAAAAAAGTAGCTTGACATAAGCTATTTCAACTACTTAGGTATCTGCAAAAACTTAGGTTGATCCGTTCAGCCGCTTAGCCGTGATAACGCGACAAACACCAAGACAGACAGAGTTTCTTTGGATTTATAATATTATTATTAGTAAAGTTATGATTTAATTATTCGCACAGTTGTGTTCAGCAATGAAACTGCAAAGGAACAGCAATCAAACTTTTCTCCTCCAAGGGCTGTACATTCATGATCGTGCTCTATTGGCACGGCACGTATTGTAAGACCTGTGGGCTTATCCCGTAACTCTGAAAGCGATAGCGAGAGTTGCGCGAGCGGGACCGCGCATAGTGCGACTAAGTACGAGCGAGATGGCATGCTCTCGCAATCAGAATCACTAACGTTTCAAAGTTAGAGGATAAGCCAGCTGTATTGTCCGTACATTATCGGGTCGTTAATTATTGGGATGTATATTATAGACACCCTTTTGGCAGTGCTGCCACCTTTGTCCTATTCAGGCTAGATCTAGCTATTTTTACAGTGGTAAACCCCATTTTTCATTGCTTTAGCCGTAATGGGGCAATCTACCCCTTTTCGGCTCTTGTTATAATGATTTACAGCAACAGGAAACAGGATTATCCAATCCTGTTTCCAGATTCAGGCCTGATTAATCAAATAATGGTAATGATAATCGTGATTAGTTGATAAGTATAATATTTTGTCTCATGTGCAGCCACGCTTACCGACATCTGTCTCTCAGAATAATAACTAAACCCACAGATGGTTGTTTTTCTTATTTTATAAAACATGTATGTAAGTACAGGTTAATGAAGAAGTAAGTAAGTATTTTTACATCCGGTGTATAGCGACACTATTCTTAAGCTAAGACAGGAAGATTAATAAGTTAAGATTCTAATTGCAGTCTACACTTCTAATAGTACTATGAGGATGTTTAGATGTATGAATGAATAATATTTATTATTTTAGCCCTTTTTTGACAACCTGGACTCCTATTCTCAAAAGCTGAGATTCAATCTCATCTCGAAGAAAATGTCGAACTTCGAGATTTCATATTTTCAGCGCTATTTTTTTGAGATATCACGATGGCTAGCGTTCGAGATAAATCGATTGGTCGGAGGCAATCAAGACGAAATTGTCATAATTATTTCCGAATAGGGGCCCATGACGCAATTCTAGATTTTTTTTATTTTTTTTTGTTTATAGCTCATTTAAAAAAGATAGTGGCAGCACTGTCGTTTGGTTTATTTGATTTATTTTTTATTTCTATTTACCTTGGAGGAATGAAAACTATTTACAATAATAATATTAAGTTATTTTGTTTTTGTTGCAAAGCATAGATGAATGTATACTATTGCAAAGTATCAAGTTGTTGCTGTTGTCAGCTTGTACGCAGTTGTTCATTATAAACTAAATAAATAAATAATTCGCTGTAGTGTTGAAGGAAAACTCAAAATGTGGAAAGCCTTAGACCCATCCTATTTTATAAGGTTTGCTGAAGAAACAAAAGAGCTTTATTATATTGGTGTGACGGATTTCAAGAGGTATTGGATAACAAATACCTCCAAGAAAAGCTTCTTGGCTGATTTGAAGGCAAGTCTTTTTTTCCTCAAGTTCTATTGCCTCATCAGTCTGTCATCGGATCGCACAGATGAATTTAAGCTACTGAGTAATGAGACAAGTAAGTCGCTCGCCTGATGGTAATCGTCAGGCTAGCCCAGTTCTTACCCAACCCAGTTCAATACCACCCAAAACTTTGAGCAATTCAAAATCCTGCGCCACAATGTACTGTGCACAATGTATATGAAGATATTAATATTCAATCTCTTTAATCTCAGTAATTTTACTGAAAACACTGCCCTCAATCCTGGAACACGCAAATGTTTGCTTGGTGCTCCCTCCCGATGTTTTCCTCCACTGTTTTTGTGGGACGGCATTGAAAACTGCACATAATTTATTTAAGTACTAAATAAGTAATTGGTCAGGACTAAGGATCAAACCGGGTGCCATTATATTATAAAGTGCACATGCTACCGCTCAGCCACCATCACTCTTTGTAATGGAGAATTTATTACAAGCTATTATTTCACTTGCAATGTTTGTATGTATGTTTAGGTCGAATCTTGCAACTGAATTTTAGACCAGTTCCCCTTGTTCAATTGAGCTGAAATTTTGCATGCCTGTCATGTTCCGATGACAATACAATACTATGAGAACGAGCTGATCTGATGATGGAGAACATAACTCATCAGCAACTAACAGTAGATTGATGGATCTTGGAGTCATTTTGATCAGCTTACAGTACCAATAACAGATTTTATAAAAGCGTAACTGGAAAATATATCCTACAAAACTTATTTTACTTATAAAGAAACACCTATGTTCACAGGAAAGCAATGATGGTTTAGAATTTGATGATGAAAGCGAGTTATTACAAAGGGGATTGGAGATGGTTACTAACCCGGAACAAGTGCAGAAGGTCACCATTACACAGGAAGAGAAAGGGAACTTTATTACAATTTCTATGAGAAAGATGTATGAGATCACTCTGAAATTAGAGATGGTATTGATTGAGGCGTCAACAGACCACGTAAGTTATTCATTGGAAAGTTATTATCTCAGAAAATTGTAGAATAGTTAGAAAAAGATTGATTAAACTGCAGAGTGCTGTAACATCGGTTCTACCTGACTGCCCAAGAAGGTCTATTTAAGTATTTATGTTTGTCTGTTCCTATTATACCTAAGCTTGGCTTGACCCATTTTGCTGAGTAATATATCGTTGGATTCCTTATTAAGTCCGGAGTGACATACCCTACATTTTGCAGTCGGGTATTTCTAATGTAATAATATTACTTGTTTTTTATACACCGTACAGTAAACATATCTGACGGTAGCAAAACTATTTGAGACTACCTTGCCTGCACGGCTTCACTAGCATAGGCTTAACCGATTAAAACCCTATTTCACCTCTTTAAGGGTTGATTTCTAAAAATCCGGAGACATGCTTTTCTTTATTTTTTATGCTTATTACAGAAACCGAATTTCATTGGCATATAAGGAGTTATTAGGAACTAGTTATTACCAGCGACTTCATTCGCGTGGGTCACAAAAAAAAAAGTAGTGTGTCCCTCTCTGTCACCCTTTAGCTATATATGTGCAAAAATTCCGCTTGATCTGTTCAGTCATGATAACGACAAACACCCAGACAAAGTGACAGAGTTACATTCAAATTTATAATATTAGTTAGGATGGTGGTAGGGGCGGGCCCTTACCAATGAGTTCCTTGAAACTTACATACGGATATACTTACCACTGGCTTTTCGTCTAAGGAAAACGTCATGAGGAAACCTGCTTAGAAGAAGTCATTTAATGGCATATATGGAATCGCCAACCCGCACTGGGCCAGCGTGGTGGATATGGCCTAATTACCCTTGGAGGGTAGGGTGATATCTCAGCAGTGGGGTGTTTAATGGCTGATGCAGAGAAAGAAAGAGAGAGAGAGTTACCTAATGTTATGTTTTGAATTTAAGTTTTATATTAAGTATTTTGGTTTTCAGTTTTTTGATTCAGTCATCCAACCCTTGCTGAAAACTGTGTGTGATTTACGTTCAAGTCAGCATGAACTAAGGGAGCTATTAATAAAGAAAGACAAAGAAATTGAAGAATATAAAATTGAAGGAAAAGCACCCAGTGAGTAATATTCTTCAATTTAGATTATACCCAAGCCACACTAAGAAACTTTCTGACAGCTAACAAAGCTCCAATGTCACCAGCATGGTAGGCTATAAAAATATATATTTAAAACTATATCGGCTAGAAGCTACACTCACATTCAAAACACTAGCAAATGTAATCAGAATTTATGGTTTTCATTGAAGTTTTTACAATGCAGCTGTAAGAAGCGCAAGTCTTAGCACAGCTCTAGAGTGACTGGCCTGCTTATCATCTTAGTATACTATAGTAAAACTAATCTTAGAGTGACGAGTGCAGGACAATGGAGGGTATAGAAACAAAACCTACAATATCCATTTTTGTCGAGTTGCAGTCACATCACGCAATGTCCAAATATGTCAGATTTAAAGAGATTTAAACATCTAATATCGCGGTGCATTGCCGCGCATGTTTATTAACTGTTGAGTACATCTAATATCTTAGAGTATGTAGTATATTAATGAGGGTAGTCGGCCTACCCTCATTAAATAAATAAAGAGTGACGAGTGCAGGACAATGGAGGGGTATAGAAACAAAACCTAATATCTCAGGGTGACGAGCGCGGTGCATTGCCGCGCATGGTTATGAACTGTTGAAGTTTAAAATTCTGGGTGGCACTTAATTGTTATGGGCTAGCGCGACGCTTACCTTAAGGTGCGGGCGAGTAAATAATCGTAGTGGCAACCTTATGGCCTTTACACCTGCCTTATAATATAACCTTGGTTTTCATATTTTATCAGTCGACGTAACACTTTTTTTTTTTTTCTGGCTTATAGATAAAATTACATTTAATTCTTTCAGGACGCTTGATAACAACTGTGTATGATGATGCCGCTCATATGATGAGACACACCACTTATGAGCAGTATTTTAGCGCTCCTAAAGTCCCCGATATTTTGGAAGCTACTGCTTTTTCTAGCTGCAGCAGAAGGTAAACTCAGTTACTGAAATTCTGAGATATTTATATAAATAATTGTAAGACTTTTTCACACACAGCGCCATCTAGCCCCAAACTAAGCAAGCTTGTACTATGGGAACCAGATAACTGATAGAAAACATTAAAAACAAAAAATATATATATTTAGATTAATATGAGAGGTTGGTTCTAGAATAATAGTTATGTACCGAAAAATAAAAACCTGTTATTAGTTGTTTCCGGCACAAACGCTAACTTGACTGGGCTACTAAAAATAATTACCATTTAATAAGACAAAATTTCCAATAATTTTCAGGAAACGCCCGGTATCGCCAGAAATTGAGAAGATAGACAATGAAATCAAGAAATGTAGTCAAGACACTGCGGTCGATGAAATAGTTCCTGCGAACACAGAGGAAAAGGAAATAAAAGTAAATGAACTTTTACAAGTGAAAAGTCGAAAACAGAGAAAACGGTTGAATTATTAAACCTAGTTTGGTATGGCTGTAAGTTATGCATTGATGTCTCCTTGGGGAGTAGATTCCCTCAGCTAGCGTCTACCCAAGCCACAGATCACACCCTAGATACTGCATTCAGGACGCTCGAAGCGCACCCCGCATCAGTCTAAATACACTTACTTGGTACTTGGTGAGCGGGCTTGTTTCCGCAACTAGGCCGCACAGCGGCCCTTTTTGCGTCTCATCCCGGCTGCAGCTAGTCCAGCCACCCGGTGTCCTCCAAGAAAGCCAGCAGCTCGCTCACGCCGGCGCAGGCTTCCCGGAGCGTCCTCGGTGAACCGCGGATCGATGTACGTTGTTCTACCACGCTGCTGCATTCCAGCAACATATGTGCGGCCGTTTCTTCGACTTCCATGCAGCCTCTGCATAGAGGGCTGTCTGTAACCCCTATAGTAAATAGGTATTTGTTTAGAGAGCAGTGTCCCGTGATCACTCCGATAACTCGGCGGAGTTTATCACGTTTGAGGTTTAGGAGCCGTCGGGAGTATCTCGGATTTAATTCCGGGAAGACTTCCCTCGATCTAAATAAACTTATAAGGAATTACTCTGATTGGTTGATTGTTAGGCGCGAGTAGGCGTAACATTAAGGTAGGCAATGAGAACGCTTGGTCGCACTCCCCGCGACCCGCGCCTTCCTCAAACTTTGGTGACTTTTTGTAGGAACAACCAATCTCGTAATGCGGTATCTAGTGTGATCAGTGACCCAAGAAGACCCACCTCCTTGAAGTAACAGAGTGTGCGTATGGGTGACTGTAAAGTTGAATGACTATAAAACAATATTTTTAGAGCCAATTCATACCTTTGATTTAGTTCTAAGTCAACATACCGGCGGCGCCACCAGTGTAACTTAAGCGTATATCTTGGAAACGTGTCGCTGGAAAAGTTTTTGTCTGATACAAACCTTGTTAGTGTCGGCTATCGATTCATATATGAAGAAAAACAAGATGGCGGACCGTAGATATGCCATAATGTTCAAAGCCGTTTCGTAGATAAGCAGCTGATACATGAAAAACTCGTGTGATGATTCATACTAACTATAATAAATACTGTTTTCACTCGCGGTATTTTCTATCGGTTGGTCGTTTGAGAAAAGTGAGTGTGGGAGTGGAAAAATGTGCCGGCCCTTGTTTCCTGAAAGATACAATCTAAGGCTTTTCAAGGTCAGAGTGATCTTCTAGGTCTGCATGCTTCATCTTCGACCACATCGTCACTTCCCAACAGGCGAGTTGTTGGTCAAACGCAGACATATAGCCGTTAAAAAAAAAGACAAAAAACAAATGAAAACCGTACATTATAGTTTTTTTTTTTCTTTTTCCTCCGAAGAGGATTTTGGCGTCGCACGTCTTATGCATTTGCCAGTGTCAAGTATACATATATATTCTCAAGTTTTCTTAGATATTATCAAATAAGTCATAGTCACGGTCAAAGTCGTGCAAAGCAAGTCACGGTCAAGTCCAAGTCATGTAAAGTGGTGAAAACTTTACTAGAGCCTTCTATGGAGTTTTGGAAACAACACGAAAATTCACGTTTTACGACATTATACCATTCACCAACACTCGTGCATGTACACGAACACTTAACGGGTAGAAATTCACCGTTTTTACACATTAACACTCGAAATTACACAAGTTTTGGAAAGTAATAAAATGACGCGACATGAATTCTTCACGTTCCCGCCAAAAAAACTCAACATTATAGTTACAACAAGCCTTTGTCAGTGAGTATAGTCATATAGAAATTACACTAATAGTACTAATGTCCATAGAAATATGCTTAACTCGATTGTAGTACCGATAAGGACGTAAGATGTCGCTAGCGCTTTAATCTCCGACATGATCGTCACAATTTCATCGTCACATTTTATTTGCAAAACTCGCTAAGTTCTCAAGAGATGGCGTCGAAGACAATCTATTTGAAAACATTTTTTTTTTACGTCGTATTTTGAAATCTAATTTGATCTAAATCTTAAATAGCGGACATAATACACTGTATTTCTATATTAACCATATTTTAATCGGCTTCTATAGCGGTTTGGACATTAGCTCACTAAATACGTAAGCGCCGACTAGTTTTAAGCAAGTTTTTTTTGGGGATACAGTTTTTTGTATGAGAATGTTATTCTTCTCGTGTAGTGTTTTTTTGGTGTAGTAAAAACAAGTTTATATATTAAAAGTTTAGTATTGAACCATTACTAACTAACATTAGTTACATAGATTGTGCTAATGTATAAAAAGTTCTCAGTATTGTGATTAATTGGAGATGTCCTATACATCATTTTTATTTATTTAAGATCCTTAATATTAAACATTCTCATAATCAGCATGAAATGTTTACAAATCTAGGCTGCTTGTAAATACAAAACTGACCAGTAAAATTAAGACACCTCAGCAGGCCTAGCACGGGCACCGGGATAAAGTTATTTCCACCCGTTTTGTCTTCGCGTCAACGTGACAAAGCTAGAATATGGATACACCCGTCTCGTTCTCGCCGGATAAATATGGTGGACAAAATTTTATCCCGGCGCCCGTGCCAGGCCTGCTAAAGTAGGTAAAGTTAAATACGTACTAATATGAATCCGAAAGTGTGTTTGTTTGTTTGTTTTCGCGTGCAACAGAACGACGGAGCAACGTAGCTTTTTGCATGTGTATGCAAAACGCCAGATAGTGACTAGTTTTTATCCTGCAAAAACTACGGTGTCCACACGGATAAATACAATTGTACCGGGTGATTTTTTTTGGATCTAACCTGAAAAAAATTTGTATTATAGATTTAAGGTGGAACGTTTCGCGATTCCCAACAGTCACACACACCTGCCGGATTATTATCCATTAATTACAGGTCAATTAAAAAAAAAAACACAATTAATGGGGTCTTTTTTTTACTAGTTACTGTTATATTACCAAAACTTACTAGAGAGATATGTGAAATTAGAATCAAAGCAATTTTCGTTTACATTAATAATAATAATAATAATAATAAGTTTATTCAGTAAACACACATTACAAAAACAGATTTAAGCAACCAGGGACACTTTTTAAGCATACAAATGCCTGTGTTAAGAGTCCCTACTCTTTCTTAATGTAGCACATCTTTACATAATATGAGTGAGGGTGTGTGTGTGTGTATGTGTGTGGGTATCATCACTGCGATACTCAAGTACTCGTAAGAGTCAGGGTTCGCAGTGATGATGAAAATGTACTCAAATACTTAATTAAGTACAATAAGATTATTGAATTCGTTGTATTACAACTTAAAACATATAAACTCTGTGAATTAAATTGAGTATCATCACAATTCAACAAAAATACAAACAAAAATTTTCTTACTTAAAAATTTGTCTATTTAATCATCAATCGATGTTTATTTTCAAATTTCATTATTGAATGTCTTATTGACATGAAATAGTCCGAAAATAATAGAATTTGTAAAGCCTAAAAGATTTTTAAAAGTACAGGTTTAAACATCACCAGTAAATCCCATTCGCAAATCCAACCTTATTGCTATACAGTAACGACTTATTTTTTAAATAAGCGATTTTGAGTAATACCTATGTGAGATTTCGTTGCCGTAGTAGCACCTAGTTGTTGAATCTATAAGTTTAAAAATCTTTACTAAGCCTTCATTGGATCGCACTTATGTCCGGTAGTTAATTTATTTCCGCCATTTGTCTAAAACGGAAAATTTATCATACAAAAATGAATGAATAAAAATAAAACTGTGAATTTTACAAACACCTAAATAAAAATGTGCTTAGCGAACTATTTCGAAATACTTATATTACTAAAATATAACATTTTCATGATATAAAAACCGTTTTTAAAATAATACAAAAACCGTTTTTAAAATAATAATATACAGGGATATAAGGAAGGGGTATGCTAAGCCGAAAAGGTCGCATAGTACTCATGACTGTGAATAACTTTTACTATGGGACCAACCGTGAATTCTTGGAAAAAACCCTTAAAACAGCCGTTCCATTGTCGGGTGTCATTGACATATGGAACAGCTCAATTGTTTTTCTCGATTTCAGTTTTGGTCTCATACTAAAAGTTGTTTATAATGATAAGTACTACGAGCCTTTTTCGGCTTAGCATACCCTTTCGTTATAACCCTCTATATTATTTTTTAAGCAAAGAATTGATGTATTCGTTTTTGTATGGAAACACCCGATTAAAGTATCAAATTAAATTGTTATACTGTAGGCATACATGGTGTAATGAAATTCCTTATGTTGACAAAATCGCAATTATCGTTTTAACAATAGCATTCAATGACACCACTTTCTAAATACATATTTAAATTCGTTACGACATTAGAGCTAAGACAAATTATCGGACGCGACTGTAAGCGACTTGACAACGGCCAGTTATATCAGACATTTTTAAAAATAAAAATATATTGGGTAAAAAAATGAACGGGTGTAGGATCACCATTTTCAATTTTCATGTAAAATTATTTTTAATTTAGGTATGCAAAGGAGAAGTATAAATCTATATAAATATATATATATTTGCTATTTTCTGTTTTTTTGCTTGAAGACATTTACATTGTTATTTTAAATATAATGGATTGTATATTTTCCACTGATTTTTTATCATCAAAAATATTGTGTCTTGAACGGGATAGCGAAGGTATTTTTGTGGTGGTAGGACTCTTTTGCAGAGTCTGGCTCGGGTAATACCACACCTTAGCTAGTTATTCAACCGCCTAGCAGTAGTGTGCAATACTGTATTGAGGGGCAATGTTTCCAGCGAAGTTACTGGGCACGTACGTCAGGGTGGCGAGCGCTGTTCGTTGCCGCGCAGGGTTTTGAACTCATGAAGTTCAAAATTTTGGGTGGCACTGCACATTGCAAGCAACTTTGTCCGCCCATATTTTGCAAGAGCTACATCTGATTTAAAAATGGTGTAGGAAATCTTAACTTCATTTTAAAACACCTATTAATTTATTTTATAACGTTTTTTTTTATTCCCGCTTTACACGTAATGTTACAAGTTCCTCCGGCTCCCAACGTCCGTAACAATACATATATCTAATTAAGTGTCATCTAAGTATAGATTGATCCAGTAATATAGTCAATTAATCAAAATATCGAAGTTCCTCATAATAAGCTTAATTTGAATGTAAAGATTAAGTTTCCGTTTAGTTAATTCATTTGATGCTCTGTTTAATTTTTAAATAGTTAGAATTATTATTTATTTGCTGGCAACTATTTTTGGAGATAACAAAAGCGAGGGTAGCACGAACAAAGTTTTTGTGATTGGGGCGAGGAGAACGCCATTCGATTAAAGGACGTCTTGAGAGTATCTTCGTTTTTCTATTCTATCATCGCCTGGACCAACGTCGTAACAGTATGGGAGCTACCCTTATTATAAAAAAAAGCATTTTTATTTTTTTAAACCTGAGGTCTATACTTAGGCTTACTACTTACTTAGGCTATCGTTTTGCAAAATTTCATGCATGCACGTTTATAACTTTGGAAGTTATAAGGCTGTAAAGGATTCAGACAGACAAACAGTCAGACGGACATGACGGGCTTAAAAGTGTTCGGCAGCAAGCTCTTCACTGTCATTACAGTCGTGTCGGAGCATGACGAGTTATGTAAAGACTTGGGGCGAGCAAGAATCTGACAGATAAAACAAAATCCATCGCCCCGAGTGTTTTCACCACAGAAGAGAATCTAGAGGTAAACATTTTCTTCTGTGGTTTTCACGTTCGAGGCCACGTCCACGACTTTTTGATTCTAGCTTGCTCGTTTAGGGCTTGGATGTTATTCAAAATTTGATTTTAGTGGTTAGATACAGAACCGATCACGAGCACGACTTACGGTCGCGCCTTATAAATGAGTTCTTAGCTTACTACTTGTTTTACTTTAAGTGTAAAATATAATTCGCAAAGCAAATACCACTTATAAAGGCGCAGGCAATAAAAAAAAATTATAAACAGCATCAAATGCTATTTTAATTACTTTCTTTTTAATGATTACAATGATCCTGTGTCGTTTTTTTAGAGAATAGTACTGACTAATGCTAAATTTACTGGTTAAAATTTTTCCGTGATTCTATATTTAATTCTAAACTATAGTTATCAAGTCAGTGAAATGTTCAGCATTTTGATATGACACGTTAGTTGCAATTTTATTGATGTACGACAATCGTTTCCATTTAAAAGTACAATTATGTAGTAAGCATTAAAAGAGTGCAAAAGTTCACCAAGATCTTTGTCATCCATCATCTTTTTCTGCTTTCAGCAGCATAGATACCAAACTCTAGTTATCTTCAACGAATCTCTAGTGTTTTTCTACATTATTTTTTCGACGTGTGTTTTTTCACACCTCTAGGCTCGCTTATAGGTGTGAAACCGAGAAATTCCCAGCCGCGAGCTCGGAGAGTCCTGATGATGCCTCCCGTAGAGGTGAATCACGTGTCGTCAAAATACTCTAAAGATACAAACTCATTTCAATTATACCAGTCGCGATATTACAGCGGAGAAAAATAAAAGCTATGAGATTCGTTGAAGACTGTTTGAACTTTGCTGTAAGTTAAGACTGTAAGCCCATTCAGTCGTAGAAACTGTATAGATTTTGGGAACTTTTCGATTTTCGTTTAGCTATTTACTTATTTAAAAAAGTAACAAAGTAGGTAATATTTACAACAGTGTATTCCAACTAGTCCTACCGGTAGAAAACAAACAATGGTCATTTTTGTACAAGAGTCAAAACGATGAGTGTAACAGAGTACTAGAAACTAAAGAAAGAAACTCTTTTTCTTTTAATATAACGGGAATAGATACATTTAATTGAGTCGGTTATTCCGACTATACTTTCTATCACATTCGGTGATCTTTATCGAGGAATGCTATAAGCGTGACACGCGCGCTACCTCGTCTAATAAACGTGAGTAAATAGTTAAACGTGAGTATTCCCGTTTTATTAAAACAAAATGTGTCAAAATCACAAATATCTTATTTGCAGATTTACTATGCATTTATTACCAAATCTTTATCCAAATATCTCTAAAATCTGAAGCAGGTTTATTAAAGGTCGTTCTACTTCCTATATAATGTATCTAACGTGCCAAATCATTTAGCAAATGCTGTGTTAGTAATATTATGGTACTTATTCTTGTGAATATTAAGGTCTTAACACGTGCGATCAGAATGCAGCGACAGTTTGCTACACGCAATACAGCACAGAAAAGCAAATAACAATTTCTTAACTATTTAATATCTTCATATTTGCATAAAAAAGTTTTGATTTAAAACCTAATTGTATCGAATACTTGTGAGTTTCTTTAAAAGTTCGATAGTTTAGTATTTCCTACTTTTCCATCTCTCAATGCTAGTCTTCGTAAATATTATCAAGAATCTTAGATCTTTGCTTGAAACCCCTAAGGGGATTTCTACCTTTTTTTGCCCATGACCATTTAACACTACAAAACCACAACCTGCCTACCTTCCGAACAGACATTTGAAATAGAAATGCCCTAGTTTTGTAGTGTTTAATATAATTATACACTGATAAAAAAAATGCACAGGTCAACTTTTCCCATACCAAAATCAATAGTAGAATATACGTCCCCTAAGTTTCAGAAGTGCCTGGATAGTGATAACGATATACTTATTTAGAGGTAATTTTGTGTGCAATAGTAAAAATTATTAAAAAATATTGTTTTGCATGAATTATCTAGATAAAGTAGATATTGTTTTAACCGTGTCTACTGTTTTTTTTTTTTTTTAGGTTTGCGTACACTAGAACCTCAAAATATACAGAGTGCCTTAGAAATAACGAAAAACCTCTCATAGGCAGCTTTCCAACATCACACTCAAAAAATGTTGTACTAGAACTTTGTCATTGAAATCCCTAGTTTCAAATGCCTACTTTTATACAATACAAATGCCTACTTTAAAACTTTAAATTGTTTGTTTTGGGAGAAGAAAAAAAACGAAGTACTTAATGTCGTGGAACAAAAGTTGTTACAAATGATGTATGGAAAGTGCCTGCGAAAGGTTTTGCGCCATTTTAAAAGCACTTGGTATAGCTAAGCATATATACGCTTCTGAAACTGGTGGTTATAATTCTAATTTTATTTCCTGTACGGTAACCATTCTACCCTTGGCCTCTAAAGCTCTGGTTTCCTCTAACAGCGGTGGCGTCATTATAAGCGGTGGGTCACTATATGTATAGCGTCGATTGACGTCACTGAAACGTTGTCTATGAAAACAATATGGTTTGATGATACAATGACGCGACATGACTTCTTCTATGTACAACATCTTGTATTCATAGCCAACGTTTCAGTGATGTCGTTCGATGCTATATAGTGACTGACCGCTTCTAATGACTGCACCGCTATTTCAGGCAACCAGCCCCTTTATTATGGATGTTCCTGATCGTGATAGTAATCGTGCGCGAGCGGGACTGCGCATAGTGCGAGTATATTGGTATGAGCATAGCATGAATCAGAATCAGGAACACATAATGGCACAGAGCCCAAAGCCACAGCTGTGCCAGAACTTAAGGGTCTTACATAAAAACGTTGATTAAATTTAATCAATGTTTAATATGGTCCGTCTCGTTTTCGCTCGTGACTTTATACATCAGCCACAAGTTGACAGAGCATTTTAAGCATTGATTAACTTCAGGCAACGTTTATAAGGAAGTTCCAAAATGTCGCAGTTTTTCACCATTACAGATTTTTATTGTTGTTAATTAATCTTTCATCAAACTCCATTTTGCAGTAGTCTGGTAAAAAAATAAAAATCTGTAACTGAAATGCAGCGTAATCTATTGAAGCTCGGGATCAGCAGCATAATTACGTCAACTGTTAAATCGTGCGCTATTCTGGTTACGGCGCCACGCGCGTGAAAGAGAAGTCGCGATTGCTTTTGCAAGTCATAAGTTAGCGCAATTAGGCTGCGGATCAACGCGCACTAAAGAAATAGATATTCCATAGCAAAGATTACCTAAAAATTAAAGGTTAAAATATTGATAGGTATTATTGACAGGCTAACAACTACACTTGGATACATCCGTCTCAGACTCAGATGGTTTTATGACGTTGTCTCGCTCCTTCAGCTCGAACGCATCAGCCTGGAAAAAGAAGAAGATTTATTCTTAGACACTACAAAGCAATGGGGTCGAAGATAAAAATATATCCTTCGTTGCGAGATAAAACCTGGTAAAAAAAAATGCGAAATTATGAAATAGCAAATCGACATAAAAAATAGCCAAATAATTTCAGCCGTTACGCATTAGACTGGTAATAAATATAGGTAGGTAGGGATCTACACCCTCAATTTTTTTATTTTTTAAAATCATCTGTAGTATGAAAACAAGATATAATTATCGTTAAAACAAAAACAAAATACCCGACTGCAAAATGTAGCTTATGACACTCCGGACGTAAGAAGAATCCAAGACCTCGCTTATCAAAATCGGTCTTGCAGTTTAGGCTACAAGGCGTCTTGTAGGAACACACACGTGTTTGTACATACATATACCCCGATAACATTAGATACCCTCCTTCTTGGGCAGTCGGGTAAAAATCAATCGACAATAAGTTTATCATAACAAAATTAAATGATGTTATAAAAACTTGCAAATGTACGATGTAGGCTTACAGAAAGTAAAAAAAACAGATGCTAGTTTTAAAAAAACGCTGTTAAAAAGACTTAAATATCAGGTGCTGGTATGGTTACCTTAGAATCTCTGTATTCCCTTATTTTTCTGGCTAAAGTCAGAAATGCTTCTTCTATGTTTATATCATTCTTGCAAGACACCTCGAAGAAGGGCATGTCGAAATCGTCTGCTATCTAAAATCAAGATAAGTATTATTTATAGTTAAAAATTTAAGTAATTCAAAACGTGTCATTGTCTTGCTGTGAACCTAACACGATTTTGGTTTGGTTTTCATATTGTCATTTTTTTGGGAACTTAGCTGGTGAGGTAGTTCCCAAAAATAACCCAAAATATCCCAAAAAGTATCCTATTTCTTTTACTAACAATCGTGACACGATATGACATTTTCTAATACATAGAGTTAAAGTACCTAGCTAGGTACTAATATAACTAATATACTTAATAGTAGGTATACCACGGTTCATTTAATTTTGATCCTATGCGTTTCCGAATAAAATAATATCTAGTAAGTATATATTGTGTGAATACCTACAGTCCTATTATAGGTACATAGAGATCATCTACTTAGATGAAACAAAAGAAAATTTATTTCTCTCATTTGTCGGCATTTGTCGGTCGGCGCCATCCAAGATGCTACGTGTGTTAACGCTTTAAAATCTTTGAATTTTCATGTTCTATTACTTATGTTGTCGTAGGTAATTGTAAGAATTATACCTTTTGGCCCCTCTCCTTAGGAACTGCCCTGTGGTTTTCATGAACATCGCATTTGTTTCCTACTAGAACTTTGATGACATCTGGTGACGCATACTGTAATGTAAAAAGAAACACACAAACTTACATTATTTATACCTACTTAAATACTTGCATATCTACATTCAACATCACCCCTTTCCATTTCCCCATTCTTGGGTAGGCGGGTAAAAATACTTAACCCGAATACTGAAACGTTTGTTTACTTTGACGACAGATTAAGTCTATTGCTGCCTTTGTCTTTTGCTTAGTGCCAGACAAAGGCAGTATTAGAATTAACCTGTTGTCAAAGTTAACAAGCGTTTCAGTATTCGGTGGTTTGTAGCTAAGCTAATAAGTACCTTACAATATTTTTTGGTTGTTATATAATATCTACACTTTTTCGCCCGAAATGTTCCAATAAAAATTTGAAGCGCCTTCAACTTAGCTTGTTTAGTAAAGTGATACAATGTAAATAAATGCGTAGGCGCTAAGCGGGAATCTCACATAAGTTCAGACTTGAAGGACTATGCGGGCGAATGTGTTTATTTCCACTTGTACGTGTATAGGTTTTTTTTGTATGTACTTAGGTACCTTAGGTATTTTGGTTGTAGTGGTAGGGCTCTCTTGCAGAGTCCGCCTGGGGAAGAACCACACCTTTGCCAGTTGTTCAACCGCCAAGCAGTAATGTGCAAGCATTACCTACTGTGTTCCGGATTGAAGGGTACTGTTTCCAGCGTAATTACTGGGCATAATTACAATTAATACAGAGATCTAACATCTCAGGGTGAGGAGCACAATGCATTGCCGCGCATAGTTTTGAACTGTTGAAGTTCAAAATTCTGAGTGGCACTGAATAGTTATGGGCGAGCGTGACGTGAGCGACTTGCTCGTCTCGTCACCGAGTAACATAAAAAAAAAACTATTTAGGAAAAAGTTAGGTCGTTTGCTTTGATTTGTTTTGAGGGCTGTTTGGTGATGAGTGAGTGAGAGAGGTGTCGTTAGATTTATCTTTACGTCTGGAGTGGCTTAGACTACATTTTCAGGTGGGGATTTCTTTTTTCTTTTAGTAAAGATATCTGTTTAATGTTACATAAGTTTTTGTGGAAAAATATATTTTATTCCAGACAGAGAGAGAGAGAGAGAGAGATTGTGTGGGTGACTGACACAATATCATGATGAGTTCTTTTTGCTAGCTGTGGACTCTGAAAAGCGCTTGCGCTTGATTTTGATCTACCGATGAGAATTTTCAAAATTAAAAACGTAATTTTTATATAAACATTACGGATGTCTTCACTTATTATTATTAACTTATTATTTGTCAAAGTTTTTAGATAAAATGTACATGTTTTTATGTTTTAAATGAGCCTGCGTGCTCGGTAAACAAATCGTATTCTAATTAAATGCACTACTAGGATAAACTTAGAATATAGTAATTTACTGTTTGCCTTTATGATATTGAAATTGAATTCAGACAAATTATTTGTTTAATGTTAAAGAAGTTTTTGTGGAAAAAATCATCAAATCATCATCATCTTTATTAATAAAATCCGTTATTGGTACTGTAACCTGATCAAAATGAGTCCAAAACCCATCAATCTACAGTTAGTTGTTACTAAGGGGTTCCAATTTCCACCTTCCGTCTCCATCATCAAATCAGCTCGCTCTCATATATTGCATTGCCATCGGAACTTGAAAGGCGTTTTAACTTCAATTGAACAAGGGGAACTGGTATAAAATTCAGTTGCAAGTTTTGACGGAGGACCAACCAGGGAAAATATGTGGAATTAATATCTATCTTTCTCTCCCGCTTACGAGACGGCGGTCCATGTCCCGCGTCTCTTAGTTAGCTTTCAGACACTGCAAAGCTGCCAATTGAGTTACGTATGCATACCTCTTGAATATTCCTTAGCCAATAAGACAGATGGTTAAAAGACTCGAGGTTGGTGATGTCGTACATGAGAATGATGCCCATTGCGCCGCGATAGTACGCTGTCGTCAATGTGCGGAACCGCTCCTGGCCTGCCGTGTCCCAGATCTGCAGCTTGATGGGCACTCCGTCCAGGTTGATTATCTTCTGTTTGAAGTCTATGCCTGGAAAGGAGAATTTAACTCCACTAAATAAGTACTTATTATAGCAACTTCAATTGTAGGTAAGTACCTACAGACACCTACATTGATCGGTATGTACCTTGTAGGACGAGTCTAAAAGCAAATTGCTTCTGCGACAGCTTAAAACTGTTGACCTATTGCAAAAGTTGCTATTGATTTGGGCTCAACGTTTAATTCGATGTGGCGAAAGCTCATGACGAAAGCTAACAAGCGATGACAAATCTTTTGACAAATTGACACTAAGTTAAATCATTTGATAACGAATTTATCGAGTTGAGTCATGTGAACAATCCATACTGATACCTGCCAAGGTGTCTCGCTTTGTTGTTGGCACATTATGATATTACGACATAGCCATTAGTACATAGCCTATGTACCACTACCCTATGTAGGTACATAGGTACGCGGTTTTATTTCGTAATGGACTTTTAATTCTATGTTTACTAAACTAGATTTTCTTGGTGGGCGTACGTATCTACGAACCTATATCGATTATCGAAAGAAAGAGATTATTGTTTGAATTGCTTATGTACCTACTAGGTATAAACACTGAACTAAATCTGTACGTGTAGATATAAATTAGATAGATATATACTTAGATAGATTAACTCTTTATTGTTCACACAAAAATTTACATACATTAAAAAAGAGGCTTATAAACTAGTGTAACAACTGCCGCCCTTACGGATGAAAGCGATCTCTTCCAGGCAACCTTAGGATGGCGAGGATTCATAGAAGAGGTAGAAGACGAGGTGTTCAACGATGGAGATTGTGTGATACTTATATTCTAATAAAACAATGTAATTATAGACACACAAACTAATAATAATACGTAATAATTAAATTACAGAAGATAACAACACTAAACTAATAAATAACAGAAACATAATAAATAAATACAAGTAAGTATATATATACTTAGAATATAAAAATATATATTATGTATATGTATGTAAAAATAACAGTAGATATCAATGAGGTAGCAACTGCGAATGGTAAAGTTTTTAACGTGATCTTTGAATTAGATAGGTAGTAGGTATCGGTTTATGATAAAAAGGTTGACAACGTTAATATAAGTAAGTAGTTACAACCTACACTATACCTATGCTAATACATAGGAACCCAATTTAATTATACATATGCACTTAGCGCATTTTCTCGATTTGTAAATAATGAGTTGTAGAAAGGAAGTTCCGACGCATTTCAACGCTAAATGGCAGTTTTGCACTATATGCCCCATTGTTCTCAGCTTAACATCCGCCATACGAGGTATAAATCCCTGATTCGTTACGTTACAAAACGACACTAAAAACACAGCATCACCTGTCTGACAAAGGCTCGTAAAACTTGGTAAATAAGCACACTGACTCACCAATCGTCGATATGTATATGTCGTAATATCTCTCGTCACAATATCTATGCACAATACACGTTTTGCCAACATTAGAATCGCCTAAAACTAACAATTTGTACGTCGCGGAGAAGTCTAAAGCCATTTTTGTTTACTTTCTTGGTACGCGAGCTACGTCCCAAAACATGGGGTGAACTGTCAAACTGAGAAAAATCGATGCAAGCCAATGCGCATGTGCCGCATACTCCCCGTCTTACCGCTAACTAAGACATAATGTCAGTGGTAAGTTTATTAACCTGGCTTTTTCTTTATAGACCCATTTGCTAATCCGTAATCTGTAGGTACATAATACAACTGGGTGTTGGTTGAACATTACCGACTACCGTTACAAAAACAAGGCTTATTTTGTTCTGAATACGAATTGTGGGTAGTTTTGAGGAAGTTTAATCAACAGGTAAACGTTTGCTGTTACATGACCTACCTCAAGTTTGATAGCATTAGAATAATTTGCTCTACCGAAATCTAATTTGAATGTTGTTGTAAACGTAGCTAGCTCATTTGCGTAAAATTTTGTTGAACTGCCTTAACATTAATTGTCGTATTTTATAGCCTGTTTTAGTTGATTAAAGCGAGTTTCGGAAATAATAAAAACCAAAACTCAATCGGTCCGGGCTGTATGAGTACAAATTGCAATTAGATATCTACATATAGGTACCTAGTTGTATTTATTTCACTTATGTCCTGCCTATCGGTTGAAATCATCTTAGACCATGCTCTAGACCGAATGCAAATATTTGTTATGTATTAATGCAGATCGTTTATCTGTTCCTTTGTTTCGTCGGACAGTGCTGCCAGATAAAAGTCGAGCTATAATCGCAAGAAATTTCTCTCTGGAATAATTTCCAGTAATGCGAGTAGAACATTTTCATAATCATACCTAGGATTTAAACATAAGCATTGAACAAAGTAGATTTTATTAAATCTTTCGATTGGATTTGTTAAAAGCAGTGTAAGTACAATTAAGATGACAGGCCTCTCTCGGCTTGCCATCATCACTTCGTCATCGTCTTCGGGCGCGGGTGTGGTAAGAGGTAGGGCTCTAACCATCTACCTAAACGAACCTGGCGAATACCACAACGTCGACGAGAGGCCGACTTTGACGTTGTTCGTTGACGAACGCGTCACAGGACAGCTCGGAGCCGTGCCGGGAGGAGCGTTCCCTTGGAGATCCCGGAGCCATCTGTCAAGCACCAAGGGAGGTTTTAGTGTGTATAATCTCATATAACCCGGTTGCATCCCGAAGCAATCGGAAATAAGATTTTAAAAAAACATAAAAAAGGCCTATCTCACTTCGAACGCCAAGCATTTAGTCGTGAAAGCCGTCGCTTTTACAGATAGTCAGGGCCCCTAAGCAATGCAATTCTTGGGGCCCGCTTACCATTTTTAAGTTCCTAAAATACATTTTTTTTAACATGGTGGATTTTATAACTTAATTTATTTGTTTGGTATTAAAATAAAGGGATTCATGAGTAGGTACATTCCAATTATGTAAAAAAAATATCAATGTATAAATGAGCAGGCTATGTAAGTATGTAGGTGCCTATTTTCACGTTGAGCTCCTTATGTATGTATTATGTATGCCTACACTGCCTTATGTATAATCTGGCCTGCAGTTATTAGTGTCCAAAACTTCTAACTTCACGAGTGCGAAATTGACAAAGCATCATTCTCGTCTTTTCGCACGCGTTTCGTACTTTCGCACCGTTCCGGCAAACGTAGTGTAGGACGCCCTGGAACTCGAAGACGATAGTTAAGGATATGTAGGACAGCTAGCAGTGGCTGGAAGCTAAAAGCTGAAAGTCGGGCTAAGTGGCGTCTCTTGGGAGAGGCCTATGTCCAGCAGTAGACTATGATGAGCAAATGATGATGATGGTGACGAGGCAGTAAAGTTATCGTAGGTAGTGCATGCTAAAATTAACTTTATTGCCACGTAGCTTATTTATTTAATTGCCATCTCGAAGTAAGTCTTCTCTATACTTGTATACTGTTTATTTTGTGGCGATGGGTAAATCCTAGACTTCGTCGCACAAAGTGGCCAATTACATACAAAAAAAAAGTTTTTTCACTTAAGGTTAATTTTATATAACAGCGGCTCATAAAATATACTACTGGCAACACCGATACACATGACTACGGCCTCAGTTCCCATCTTTGGATAAGCTGTAGTTCAAGGCCTAGCCACGCGTAAGTGTTTGTTTGTTTTTGGAAAGACTTGTGAATGAGCTTACATATTCCCATTGTCATGCCTGAAGGTCAATAACAAACTTCTGTTTCTTTTTACCCGACTGCCCAAAGTAATGAGGGTAATGTTTTTGGAGTGTTGATACTTACCTTAATTTGGAAGTGTATATGTACGTGTACTTGTGTACACTTATGGAAGTAGGTAATTATATTACATAAAGTCAACTGTACTACTTACAAACAAACGCATTTAAGTTGCCTGGAAGATATCGGTAAATAGTTGATAAAGTTTTTTTAGATTAAGTTAGTTTTCTTCTATTTATTTCATCGTCGCTTACCACCAGGTGTGATTATGGTCAAAATAATGCCAAGATAGAAATAAAAAATAAAAAAAACTAATAAATATATAATGTATCTAATAAAACGGGAATACTCACGTTAAATTGAGTCGGTTATACCGACTATAGTTTCGATAACAAATCAATGTTTGTGTGTTTCTGTTTACCTCCCTCCTGACCTGTAGCACAAACAGCTTGACCGATTTCGCCAAGTGAGATGTTGATTGATTCTTCTTTGTGCTCTTGTGTTCATTTAATTTTACAGACAGGTTTTCGTTTTTGGTTTATTCGTTGAATACGGTTTTATCAATAACTAGCTGTTACCCGCGACTTCGTTCGCGTGGACCTACAAAAAAAAAGTTGCCTACGTCCGTCTCCTACAAATTCGGCTCGATCCGCTCAGCCGCTTAGCCGCGATAACGCGACAAACACCCAGACAGAGAGACAGCTTTACTTTCGAGTTTGTAATATTATTAAGGACTAGGATAAGGATGTTCTAAGGAGGAGGAGTTTCTAAGGAACCAACTTACTTTAGATTATTAGAAACATCAGAAATCGCAAAATATTTTTCGGTAAATGGATGATCGAATTTTATAGGAGAAAAAAAGTACCTATTTTGCTGATTTTGAAGTTTATAATACTTTAACCTTAGTTGATCCTGTATAGCTTTTGAACGCTAAGCAAAAGGAACAGAATCGAATCGCACCTTTTATTTTAATCACCCCTTTTCTTAATGTCATTAATGTTCAAAAATCTGTAGTAAGTACGCCAGTCAAAAATGTGTAGGTACTATGTAAGGGACTATCAGTCATTACATTAAGGAATAATGATAATGATGACCATAACTGAGTTTACCTTGAATAAAAGTTCAATGTTTATTGTGAAGTTCAATGACGCCGCTATTATGTTCTACCTAGCCTACTAACCTACTGTAACTACCTACCTATTAGTATGGTAGTAGGTACATACCTTCTAACTAAATGACAAGTAAGTAGTTGTTACATGCTACATTGTTACAGTTACATGCTAAAGGTAGGCTTTAGCATGTAACTGTAACAATGTAGCATTTAGCATTAGCTCTTTATTGTTCACACTATAGAAATGGGTAGGTAGGTAGCTTCAAATAGGTAGGTACTTACTCATAAAAGAACAAGCCTTATTATAGGAATCAACGCAAAGACCAAACCGCCAATGACAGAGACGTGGAATTTGGACCCAATGTTCTTCAAATGGTCTAGGTGGAAAATAAGAACGGATTTAGCTAAATTCCACCTCTAAAGGAGTCAAATGGACCCCCTAAGTATGTATGGAACTAAAAAAAAAATATCCCACGCCAATTAATCTCGGTTCGTGTAGAAAAAAAATATGTCTTAGGATTTTTCGAAAATTTACCCCTAAAGAGGTGAAAAGGGGTTATTAATTTACTGTAGTATAGCAATGTCGTATACGATGAGAGAGCAACACTTAGAGAAAGAAGACATTTATCAAACTACAATTTTCATTCGTGCGGCGAAGCCAGACCTCACACCTCTCATACAGTTTATGCGACAGTTTCTATTTCTCTGCAATGTTGCTGGAATGAAGGATGTACGGTTGCTTATGAACTCTCCGGTACGGCAGGTTTGTGGGTGCTTGTCTTTTCGCTCCGAGCATTGTCTCCTGTAATAGACTCTAGTAATTCACTTTCAGCGAAAGCTAGGATTATTTACAAGATTTCCAATAAACCCTGCTATTTTTTCAGTGATTTATTTAGCTTCAAGCTTTGACGAGTTTAGTCATACATAATAAGATCGCGTGTCATTGCACACATTAAATTCTTTAACCAGGAACTGATCTGACTGCATCCTTCCGACTGTAGGAAACCTATTGTCCGCTTTATTTTTCCGTTCCGTGCTCCTGTTACAATAACAATGACATTCAAAATCGTATCATTGAGCAAGCTCTGATTAATATTTGTTAATGCATTGTTTCTCGAATCTTCGACGGGGCTACAAGATCAAAGCTTTTCATGGAACAGTGACTGGACACTTATCCGGGCATCGCTATAATCATCGACTGAATATCTATTAGACTATCACTTTCGGTCGCCGAGTGGTCTATTGTCTGCGATATGATCATTTTTTTGTTTAATGAGCCTGCAGATCCGGCCGATGGTTACCTAATCGAGCACCGTGACGCACTTGTGGGAACACGGGTGAGGCAATTAGTTATAGATGAACATTATTGCTGCATCCGGTCGTGGGCGAACCTTTCCGCGAAGTCAACCGTTTGATTCCATTCATCAATTATAGACCGACCATCTCATCTGTGCGATTGAGCAAATTATGAACCTTCTTCGACTGGCTCTAAGTTTCAGATAGCACGATAGTGGCTCCTCCACTTGAATCTACAGATAAGTTGGTGAAACAGTTCAATTGATGATAAACAGACGTTATGCAATGTACCAAAAGTTTTGGTCAGCTAGTGGGCGTCCACTATAAATCTTAATATCTTTTAATAATCGATTTTTTCCCCGTGCTTTGATTTACTGTTAGCAGTGAGATTGTGGTGAGCGGCATTGTTGTGTTTTTTCCAGCTTTCTTCAAATGGATTGATTAGATTGCTTTGACTTCTTCTTTACTTACCTTACTTACTATACTTTACTTAACCTTCATACACAACCCCTACGTTCTAATAATAAGCGACGACTATAGAATGACATTAAAAAAAACTAAAAATAGTTTAGCATCATCTGATACCCTTGCATTTCTCAATATAGCAGGAAATGTACTTTGTATTTAAAATAATTATTTACGCACTTATCATAGTTCGACCATTTAAACTGTAGGTACAGTTGAATGAGTGAGCCGCCATCGTAATATCGTAATAAAACCCACAGGCACCCGTTGAAAGTAGTTTAGTTCTTTCATTTGTCCAACTGTACTGTGACTGTGGTCTCAGTGTAATGCACCGTGCCCGATCGTTATCTACCACAGCTTTGTCCAACTCATTTGCTTGCAAGTTTGTTTTTAAGGTCACCCATCTGAGGTCACCCTTCCCGGTGGCTCGTGTTCCGGGAACCCGGCGACAAGCTATCTCATTGTTCGCCAGCAAGGCCCTGTAAATGTCAGACCGCGGCGCCGGCGCCGACGCGTCGGTCATGCGCGTTAACGCGTGAAATCGAAAAATATTGCTGTTTATAAAAACCTGTACCTAATAAAAGCTTATTTATCTTGGATGCACGAGCTGGGATTAAGGCGCAAACGAGTTAACCAGTTAAGAGGTCGACGGTTCTGGGATTTTCTAAGATTGATAATCCAGCAGACATTGGTTTCTTATTTGAACTAACATTTCAGAAACTAATAAATCAGTTTTTAAAATATTCGTAATTAGCTTTGTTACCATTAATCATTCATTTGGTATTTTTAATTAAGCTACAAAAAAAAATAAGTAAATGTCAGAAGAAAGTACTTATCACGTAGCCCTTAAATCCATAAGTCACCCACCCACAGCCAGTTAATAAACACAAACAATAATCAAGCGAACCATTTACACCTTCCCGATGAACCAAATAAACCTCCAGCGCTACCATAAAACGTGTTCCTACAGTCCACGGAGAAGAAACAATGAGGAGGTGGTTTAAACAAAGTGTGCAACGAGAAGTCAAAAGTGACTAATCAAGAAAGGTCGTCAATAGTATTAACGACCCTTCTAGCTTTGTTGATTGCACGTCTTCTTTATACAGTAGACTTTGTTTCCCGGCTATTTTGACTACCAACAGCAGACCTACTTTTACTACACCAAATACCTAGGTGGCGCTATTTGTTTGCATACGATAATGTGCTACACACGTAATAACTTTGTTGGCGCCGACCGCTGTCTAATAAACGAGAGAGAAAACATTTTCCTTTTATTTTATCTTGTTGTTCTGCGGTGTGTTAGCTACCTTAAGCCATCTGGATACCATCATCTGGATACTGATAAGCAATAACATGTCAAACCACAAAAAAAATGTTAATGATACAGAACGCTTCTTTGTCAGCCATAGAAGCGTTCTGTACCATTAACAAAAAAAAAAAAAATGTGGGTTGACATGTTATTGCTTATCAGTATCCATCTATCGTTGAGTAAGTAGAAGAACACGAGGTATTTATTTATTTAAGTATACATTGCCACATAATGCGTAATGGTAACATTTTCAGAATATACTAAATTACACATTATACCCTGTTATAAGGTGTTGCAAACAGTATTGTTGCCTACATACTAAAAAAGTAAAACTACCTATTAATAAATATATAGATACAGAATAATACAGAAAACTTATACGACTTATAACTAAAATTTATAAATTTTTGTCCTCCAAAAATTCTTCTATATTATAGTAGCATTTTTTTAATAATAAATGTTTTAGCTTCTTTTGGAATTTTCTAGGGTTTATCTCGTCTCTTATCTGTGTTTGTAGGTGGTTCAATATTTTGATCATCATTTATTCGGGACCTCTTCTAGTTTTGGTTCAGGAGCCACAAGTTGGTTTAGTCTACGAGGGTTTGTACTGAATTTGAATAAGTTCGGGTGTTTTTTTTACAAAAGTTGCTGCTTATATCCTTGGGAAAGTTAAAATATTTTGTTGAATAAAATGTGGTCTACAGCTGTTTCGTTGGCGGTATATACCACCTCACGTAGCAGTCCGCAGTGTCACGTTCTGTTAAGAAATTATTGGTAGGCTATTCTCTTATCTACTCTATGCTGTAGTCAGAAGAGAAACACTTACTCATTCAATTGGATTTTAACGATAAATGCGTGATAATCATACGTTACGCAATATATCAGTAATTTAAACTGCGTTTGTGAATAGACTATGGTCCTTTAGTATTTAAATGGATAGTATGTCATAGTCAGGAGATGTTCAATAGGAAGGTATAGGTAAGAAATGCTTGCGAATAGACAAATTATGAAGCCCGTAGAATAAGCTATTTATAAATTAGTAGCTGTTACCTGCGACTTCGTTCGCATGGACCTACAAAAAAAAGTTTCCTTTGTCCGTCTCCGACCCTTAAGCTATATCTATGCAAAACTCCATCAATCTACATAAGGTTAGTTATTGAGGAGTTCCGTTTTCCATCTTCCGTCTCCATCATCAGACCAGCTCGCTCTCATAATATTGTATTGTCATCGGTACTCGAAAGGCACGCAAAATTTCAACAAATTTGAACAAGGAGAACTGGTCTAAAATTCCGCTACAATATTTAATTTTTACAAGCATTTATTTAACTTTTACAATTACCTTGGACAGACTGTCACACACGTGACACACGTGTTGGCTGCCATATTTACGGAACCTGTATCAATGATTATCAGCTATGTAGACGACATGGTGCTGCTGAACGCTTCAGTACACGTGTATCCAGGTTATTGGGTATATTCGTGCGATACTCACTTAGTTTGATTTACATTGCGAAGAAAAGTGTGTGCATGGTCTTTCGAGCCAGAGGCCCGAGATGCTCGGATATTGTTCCACATTTCACATTCGACATCTAAGTAAATTTGATTTTAAAAAAAAAAGTAATGTAATTAGCATGCGTTCCTCTTTTAATTTTGAGTATCTCAAAACTCATACAGTGTGTCCTTCCTGGAACTCGTTTCCAACCCACAAGAGTGCTAGATTACCCATGTTAAATCTGACCATTTATATAAGGAATCAAACCAGAAATCGCATAAAAAAAACCAGCTATAGAAAAATGTCACTGTATTTTTAACAGCTGTATTTTTTTGCGATTTCATGTTTGGTCCCGTAGTAAACGTTTTTCAGAATGAACAGGGGAGTATCACACTAGCAGGTCAGACACGAGTTTCAAAACACCTGATTAATGAGTGACCCACGTACCACACCATGGAAACACATTAGTACTTACCTACATAACTTGTAATTGAGTTTTAAAAGTGGGCATTGTTGGTTTAGTGTAGTAAAGTCACGAAGCAGGATACATAAAAGGACAAAGAACATACGGACTGCTTGTTTCTTTTAAATATATTTTTTTATTGCACAGGTTCGGGAACCCAGAACAAGTAAAATAAAGCTATATTTTATCAAGAGAATACATCCCTCGCTTCGTAGCATTGACTAATTTGTGGCTTGCCACTTTTATTACTTGGCGAACTTATTCGAGATTTTACTGGCTTGAAAAATGTTATTTCGGAAAATTTACAACACATACTGTCCTTTAAGGTAAGTAATGGTCTTTTTCCTTCCATCGAAGAATGCTTGTAAAGGGGTTTTATAGCTCCAGGATTTATTTTTAAATCGACAATCGCGTACTAAAACTGGATGAAATATTGTTTGCAAATAAGCGGCCGTTATGGTTGAGGACGCCGTTTTTGACCTTTCAATACTTTTTGAGGAGCACGTCTGAGCAAACAAAGATCGTTTTTCACTTACGATCATCAATATATTTGACAATATAAGCCTACATGTAGGTACCAACTAAGCATTTACTTTTTTATTTTATTTGGAAAGAACAGAAAACAATCCATGTACCTATTGTCTATTGTTTTTTTTTCAAACCTTTAGAAACCTACAAAATACTAAAAACTGAAACTATACTTTTTTGTTTGCTTTGCACAACACTAAAAAAAAACTTGTGTCAACCCAACCTATTTAGTCAAAATTCGTCACTTCATTAGCTGTGTTGTTAATATTTTCATCATGCTGCAGTCTGCACCCACTTTCGTGACTCAAGAATAGTTATACTAACACATCGATTAGCCAACACTGTAAAACAAACACGAATGCCCCAATAGCTCGATTAGTGGCTATAAATCTTCGCGTATTCGCAATAAAGAGACAATAGATTATCGCAATATCTAACGTAACTCGTAGATAACTCTGATAATTAGCAAAATCACGATTTACTTCGCTTTCTAGGTCCCCCTCAGTACTTGCTATCGATTATCTCACGATACGGATCTTATCTCTAAATCAATTACCTACATACTTAATACATAATCGGAAATCACCTTTAAATGCAGCCTCGTAGTTTCAAAAGCTTCCTAATGGCATTTAGAGTTCCGTTAGCAACTCGTGCAATACCGATTATGATATTTTAACTGTTCAGTTTTGGTCATCCAAATTTCCTGCACTTATCTTGTTGAATGGTGATCGTCAGCAGCGTCTACTGATGAACAAAGACCATAGTCCTCATGCTTGGCATGTGGCTTGGGATCTCAGAACTTTCGCCATTTACGATGAACATTTTTACCATCTCGAATTCAGGACATCGTCCTTGGTTAAGATAAGTAGGTAATTACGTTATTTATCGAAGATTTAATGCATTCTTTCATTATCTTGTACGCCGCTTACGGATCAACAATCACTGTGCAAACAGCTATTTACTGTGGTATTTAGGTCGATGCTCCCATTTGTTATTATGTCATTAATTTGAGTATTTCTTAGTTTTTTTACAAAGGTCATCAGTTACATCCTGCTGATGGTATCCATATATTACGTTGTTGCTTTCTGCTCAGCTGTCATCGGGCAATTTGCTCAATACATTATTAACATGCCATCAGTATTTTATTTATTATCTTTTATATTGGTGGGGGTGCTGTAAAATGAACATACAGTGGATAATTATTATGGCTCACGGACTCCGTTCTGGGCACATGCCTTTTAATAAGTTAATTTTTCTAATGAGGCTAGTAGAATCTGACACTTGTGACATAATTATGTGGACGACTCGAGGATGCTTATCACATCTTGGTGGAATGTTCGCGGACTCAGTCTGTCAGATCTGTCTTGCTCACTCAACATGGTTCCAATTTTCTCGATGTTGGCGTTATTCGAAGTTTCCTGTCCGCTCCATTGGGTGAGGCAGCACGGAAACTAAACTGCTGTGTGTAGATGATACTGAGTGTACATAACGGAGCTGACAATCGTCGAAAAAATATCGTTTGTTTTTACGTTTTTTTTTTCGTTTGTTGAAAAAAGTCGTTTGTTTTTATTAACTATGTATTTTTTAGTGGTTGGCTCTCTTGCAGAGGTCGCCGGGGGAAGTACCATACCTTAGCCAGTTATTCAACTGAAAAGCAGTGTGCAATCATTACTGCGTTCCGGATTAAAGGGCAATGTTTCCAGCGTAATTACTGGGCTTATAGAGATTTAATTAACATTTAATACCTCAGGGTGACGAAGCGCAGTTATTGCCGCGTATGGTTTTGAACTGTTCAAGTTCAAAATTCTGGGTGACACTGAGCTGTTACGGGTAAGCGTGACTCGTAACATCAGGTGAGCAACATGCTCGTCGAAAAAAGGGATCTAAAATGTCTCTAAAATAAATCTTTTACCTATCTGGGATTGCTGTCTGATATATTTTGAAATTATTATGTGACTCTATGATGACTTTACTATTAAAATTGCGTCAATTTAATTGGCTAATTCCTAGACCTATATTTTTTCTACGTTAGTACTTGTGTGGATTATTGATAGTTGATGTTTAATGAAAAATATTACATATATTAACTTAGACTCGTGGTAATACGTAAGAACACAAATAAGATTGTCTCTAACCATTCGAACATTTCTTTCATCAAAAGCTAGGCCATCCAATATCTGTACAGCATTGACGTCATTTGCAATAACGACAGGAGAAAGTGCACACATTGGTATGTGATCTTTATTTGTCTCTCCAAAAAGATACAAAGTATGTCGCACATTGCGCCTGCGTCAATGATTATATCATACACTTTGGCTTCACTTGTCTGTTATATCCGGAGGTCCGTTATTTGCAATTCTCACTTGCAATGTGATTTAAATTCTTTCACGTTTCGTCACACTTATCATTATCATGCCAGAGGAATAATGTCAGAGGTATTAAATGTGGCGCCAGCATCAAAAAATAAGTTATGAGATCACGGACCACAGTGATCAGTCTCTACAGGCCTTGTTTTCGAGCTCAACTTTTTTTATGCAACTGAATGACGAGACCAGCAAATCGTCACGATTGCCTATAACCATGCTATTCAACATTTTAAATATCAACAGCTGAAAGGCAAAAGTTTATTACTTCTTCCATAGGTCTTGCTCCAATATAACTGGGAAAAAAACCATCATTCTCAGATATTTTAGACACCGTACTCAGGTACAACCACTTGACTGAGTTTTGTCGAGATAGATATTTAAAAAACTATACATGGGGCGAAGTATTATAATATTATAATAATAGTCTCTATTCCGCTATAGAATGATCTCCTGCTGTGAGTTCCGAGTTAAAATGGTCGGAACGTGACGAAATGTATGCAATAAAGCAATCAATTATACCAAATTAGAGTGACCTTTTCCTTGGCCTATAGTTCACTTACCGCCCATAGGTGCTGACCCTGACCGCAACATCGTCCTGTTTTTACCAGCGTATTTTTCTTAAGTGTAATAATAGTTTGTTTTATTTGCATGTGTTGCGATTTTGTTTTCCAGTATCTTCTAATTTAATATGACTTCATTGTTAAACTCATTACTACTTCGGTCAGAAATAACTTTGCTACCAAGTAAGAACTTTTTGTCTGTCAAGATTATAATGCCGTTTCATTTGAGTAATTAAGGTAGTTGCAGCACAATAGGAAGTGGCTAATTACGTTTTTGCGCGAAAGTCAATGTTTACGGAACAAATATCAACAGGTATTCAGGTCGCGATGAAGGCCGATTTGCGCCGGATAATACCCTGCGACAAAATGCGCAACAGTGCGACCAACTTAATTGCGGTGGTGGTACAATAGAAGGAATTAAAACATTTAAAGGGAAGACTGTGAGTTTTGTTGAGAATACTTGACAGTGGCTCCCTCAATAAACTCTGCAAATGAATTGGTCGCATTGTACACTGACCAGGGGAACTGGGGCGAGTACTATTGACTAAGATGACTCACGATCCATTAAACTGTTACGCAAAGTTTCATAGCGAAGTGGGACGTTCGTCTGAAAGTTCTAAGCATGTTAGTTCAATAGAACTACGCTGATTAGATTTTGATTCACATTGCCGCATGATGCATAGGATTTAACCTACATTACTTCAATTACAACGTCACCTGCATGCCTGATGTTTTGTTTGTTTCTACATTGCTAGGACTCACCTGCATCAGTGCTATAAGTAAAGCCCCTCAACATTATTTACGCATTTAAAAAAATTACCTTTTCTGATTTCTGGTTTCTGGGGGTGCTTGGTTTTGATAACGCTATAAATTGTTCACTTCCTTGACCCGTTGTGTTTTATTCACGAGCTAAGAATATATTCGAATGAAGATGTAAATTCAGTTTGCTTGTTCGTTGTTCCCACTATCACATCGGGAATCTCCAGGGTATTTCATTATATCGAGACAATGCCCCGTTCTTTAATTCCTTATTGAGTAAGGACACGCACATAATCAACATATTGTCTTGATTTGTATTTTGTGTTTATTGACAAAAGAGCATAAAGGTGTAAATCGAAATTATTCTGAATGTGAAGGTTGGCATTGTGATATTTTACATTGCAAAATAAATCGAGATGCAGTCAATTCTTCGTTACCATTACGGACAGTTTTGAAGACACAATATTACTATTTTTACAAAATATAAGAAATTGGTTGTCAACGTAAGTTTAGATTTGTACATGTACCTGTATATGTTTGGCCTCATCTCTTGTAGAACGTTACTATTATCATAGAAGAAATATACAATTACTGATACTTACTATGGTTACTATTTTGATAAGTACTAGATCCTTATGTACCCAGCATTATGCGCAGGCGCATGGTGACCACAGAATACTCTATTAGCGACGTAGGCGCTACCTGTCCACATTGGACGAAACCAATCATGTCGTCGAAACTTTACATCATTCAGATTGCACTAATGATTAATAGCCGAGATATTTGCATTGAATTAGGTAATTTTGCGAATTTCGCTTCTATTTTTAGAACACTATTTAAATTAATCTTGACATTATCTCGGGCTTCTTAGTGATTTACGATTGTTTCGAACACCCGTGAGTGTGATGCTATTCTTTGATATTTCTTTGATATTCATTATTCATTCATATTTTTACCATCGTGCTAAAACTCAATATTGAGTATAACGTGAACTATCTGCGCCCTGCGGGCGTTTTAATGGAGAGTACAATCCCATAAAAATCGTTTATCTTTCCGGAATACAAAGTATTTTATGTCACACTCTAACACTTTAACAATACCTGGGGCCTTATCATGTAACTCTGGTGGCGATGGTCTTTCTATAGCTATCCCGCTCGCTCGCATGGTGCGAGTAAGGTGAACGAGTGGGACGGCACGCGATGACCATCGCCACCAGAATTACATGATAAGGCCCCTGGTAAGCTCATAAAAAAAAAATACTAACTATTTCTAGCACATACAAAACAAAGTCGTTATTTTCGGGTATAACATTAGCATGGAAGGACATTTTATGAGACACTACAAAGTCATTTAAAACTTTGGAACTGTTATGGAACTTAAATTTAATAAAAGGAAAGACAATCCAAAGTACTAAACTAACCGTTACCCTGAGCGGATGATGCTATTATTCAATTCGATGAATGTTTCAGAACTGACCTACAGCGAGTTTATAACCGTGGGCAATTACTTATAATATTACAATTTACTGAATAGAGTACCCATTGCATGTTTTTATTTTAACAAGTATACTTAAGAATACTGAATGTATTTATGTCTTGCAGATTCTAGTAAAGCACAATACCTGTCATATCAAAATTACTTTTCCACATCACTGCTTGCTTGTCGTTAATGTCAGTATAAACAATACATTACATTATCAAAACCGATACTGAATGGTACAATTTCGCCAGGCTCTCACTAAGCAAGTTGTCGCAGGGACCCAAAGTCTAACCGAACCCGAAGAAATGACATCTCTTAGATATCTAGATCTAAGAGATGCAATTTCTTCGGGTTGTTCTGTATTTTCCCCATGAGATCTCATCCCATGACGTCATTTTATTAAGTTAACTCTCCTTCTATTATTGACACGTCCCACGACAATTTTTTAATTTTTCTGTTCACGAATCATCCCATTTTTTATAACTTTGTGCCGTGCTATGTTCAATAAAACCAAAGTTTGTGGGCATAGTTTTCTAAAATCATTTTAACCGGCTCGGAATATGAAGGAAGTTATTAATTCGGTCGGGCAGTCACTATTTCTCACCTCTGAGAGTGGAAAAAATAAAAAGATGAGTAAATTTCTATAAGGTCGTACTTACATTAAATTTAATAATGATATGAGAGAACAAATAATTATCCGGCATGATCTGTTATAATAAAATTTAAAACAAAAAAAATATACAACATGAAAAGAAATAAAAGTCAACTACGAAATTTATAAATATATATATAGAAAGGAATAAAAGTCCCCTTTTACTTTCTTATTTTTTTTAATCGTGCATTGTTTGCTTTCTAGTGTACACAAAATAATGTATTTTTATACCAACGGTTCTATTACAATGCAACTGCGAAATGGAATATTTTCAAATAGGCCGTTACTTTAGTTCAGTGTAGGCAGCTGGACACACTTCTTTCTCATAAAAAAAAAACTTCGGGTTTATGGGTAACAACAAAGCTACTAAGCGTCTTGCGGTCAGTTCATAATAATGCACTCACCTACTTATTTTCTCATCAATCTTTACTACTAGGAAACAGTAAAACACCTACACCATGTTTTCTTAACATGTAGGCTAAATGCTTGATTTCAAGTCAATTTCTAAAGTCATAAACCATTTACGACGGCTATAAAATTTCAGTGAAATATTCAATCAATGAACTAGAAACGAGATCTAACTGATAGTGTTATGATGTTGATGATCGTTCATTCACATCGATTACGTTTATCGAACAATGGTTTATTGTGAAATTTATACTATCGCTCGCATTTCATCTCATTGAAAACGACTTCTATTGTACGGCCTACACGGTTGTCATAACATTTTTTCTTTTGCAAGGCTTACATTGCTTGTTCTGTTCTTGATATTTAATCGGATACCGTAGACAGCGATCGATGGATAGAATTAAGACAGCGGACGTCAGGTTACGTCATAGAGATCGTCATCGCATTTCTGTCAAGGTGGAAGTTGCGTAAGCGCATCCGTGTGGTGTCATTGACATTACGGATGTTATGTTGTGAATATGGCCCTTGTTAGTTTTGTCAGTGAGAGTGAGTTGATTTTCCTGATCTTGGTTTATAGCAATTATCGGTAAGTTATCTTTATATTTTCCTCAAGATCTAAGATATCTAACTGCGTCACCTTTTGAAATTATATTAAGAACTTCCGTCGTAAACATCCTCTTGATTTTGTTGAATTCTCTACCGTTTTAAGTTTCAGGTTTTCTCCTGTATCCTGTTCTTTGTCTCGTACGTTCTTGTCTTGTCTTTTTTACACTTTTTCAGTTGGTAGGTACATATTTATATTTATATGTAGGTATATTTGTTTCCGGTGCACAAAATACCTAAGAAACATCGATTTATATTTAAGTTTTATTGTTTTTTGGTGGATAATAAAGTTATATTGTATTGTATTGTATTGTAAGTTTCTCGTTTTTGGAGAACTTCCTAAAATCATTAATATAAAACTGGAAACACGATCTAAATTCGATAATCATAGACACACAAATAATTATAATAATTTTGATGATATTGACAGATATTAAAGTCTACGCCCGCTAGAAACTGGTCTACTGTGTCCGTATATTAAGAACTTACTATAGTGTATTCTGTGGCCGTATCAACAACATATCAATTTACACCTACCGTACTTTAATTAGACGCTATAGGCAAAATAAACAAAATTTTGTTTTGTAATATAAATTTCACGCACCCATAATTCTTTTAGATCTAAGATTGGTTGCGTAAGCAGACGGATTTCAGAAACGGTATCTTTTTGTTTTGTTATGAAATTAGTGTAGGTGGCTGTATGAAGTATCTACATTAGTAAAGCTTCAACATGCAAGCTAACCTTCCTGCTTTAAGAAAGCAAATCATAATAACATTGCTCATTGTGACATTTTTACCAAAAAATATCTATAGGTAAGCCTGCTACCTTGATTTAACCCAAGAGCAATTAGAAAAGCTTGAGCAACTTTAGAACCTTTGTATTCTGTTTATTTGCGGTCTCCGGAAATATGACCATGTCTCTCAACTTCGGGCTAAGATCAAGTGGCTCCCTATCCGTCTTCGCCGGGACACTCATATATTTTCTCTTCTTTACAGTACACTCTTCAACCCTGCTTCTCCATCGTACTTAAGCCCTCGTTTTAATTTTCTTTGAGATTGTAACCTTGACTCGAATAACCTTAGGTTATCCAATAACCTTCTTCTGTCTACTCCGACTCACAATTCTACCTTCTACGGTTCTTCGTTCTCGGTGCGGGCTGTTGTTCTCTGGAATTCCCTTCCAGTTGTAATCAGGCGTGCGCAGAGCGTCGAATCATTAAGGACTCAGAACAAGCAGCATAATCTACTAAAACTAGTTCACTGACTCTTAATTTTCAAATCTGATCAAAATTTATGTATGTTTATTTTTATATATTATGTATCATAATCATTTAAGCAATATTTCTATGTAGTGTATTATTTCTAATTTCAAGTCATATATATGTAAATTGTACATATATTTAGTATTTTGTTTTGTTAATTAAATAAATCTAAGTATTCATTTATTTGCGCCAACGTCCTTACTCCAACACGTAATAAATGTTTACTCATCCGAAAGTTGTCTGGAAGAGATCGCTTTTAGCGATAAAACCGCTTTGTTGTACCTATCTCTAATGTTTATTTTTTTGGTGTCAATGAAGTTTTATTGTATTGTATTGTAGATACCGCCCGCTACTGCCCGTGAACATTACCATAATAAAACTGCAAGACCAAGCAACTAACAACCAACCTTAGCTCTGGTTTAAGAGGGCCCGCTTCCTTCTTAGGCTATCTCGTTTGCGATTTTCAACATTTTTGAAGATTAAAAAAAAAAAACAAAAAAAACAACAGTCCCTAAAAAGAAACAAAAAAAAAACACAGTGGAAAAATAACAGTCACTTATGTTTATAATAACAATGCTATAAAGCAATTTTTATGTTATCATTGTCTATTTTGACAAAGAAGAGGATAAAATATTTTTTCGCAAAATAATAATAATAATTACCATGACAATATAATATATACTATAGAACATTGTAATGATAGATACTCTAGACTCCAGAGGTAAATGACAGCTTATGTTTAATTTTATCTCTGCGATTTGAGAAGGCGATAGCTCCGGCAGGAAAAAAATCTGTGATTTTTACTAAAATAATAATATCATTATCTACTGTCAACGAACCACTGAACGGTATAATATCTGAAAGAGGTGGCATTTCGGTATTTACCATGGTCATAACAATAACAAGTAATAACAATAATAACAAGTAGTTGTTCTAATAATAATAACAAGTATTATTATAAAAACATTTAAAAAATACCCGACTGCAAAGTGTAGCTTATGTCGTGTAGAACGTAAAGAGGAATTCAACGACACATCACTCGCAAAATCAGATACGTTCGGGAGGTAATATAGGAACACACAAAGATTCATACTTACATACTTGTACATTGCACACCCTACCTTCTACTTCTTCTTTGAATCCTCTCTATCCTAAGGTTGCCTGGTAGAGATCGCTTTCAGCGATAAGGCCAACAGGTGCTACATTCGATTTAAGCCTCTTTAAATGTATGTAAAATTGTATGCGAACAATAAAGATTCTATCTATCTACATAATATTTGCAATTTTTGCAAACTGCCCAAGGAGGAGGGTAATATTTTTAAGATGTACTAAAAATATTACCATCCTTCTTGGGCAATATTTTTAGGATGTACTAAAAATGTTACCCTCCTTCTTGGGCAGTCGAGTGAAATCAGAACTGCTCGCTAAAATTTCATTAAGATCGGATCAACGGTTAACGTACACATAAACATACTATCGAACAAACATACAAATGCCGATTTGTCCCAGTAAACTCTGAGACCTTCGCTTCACTCGGTCAAATATATAACTAAAAAACCAAGCTCCAGATACATCAAATATAACTAGTTACGTAACCGAACAAATTCTAGCGATTCCGAAACCTGATACTATGATTTATGGTATTGCAAATGTCGTGACGCGTTCTAATCATATCGAGTTAAAAGGCTAATGGACACTAATGGCAATAATCTGAGGAGAAGATCAGACAAACACTGTCTGCGACCGTGCGGGAGAAAGTGACAAGTTTGATGTTAAGGCGATGATTTTACTGCTGCCTCATTTTTTTTTATTCTTATTTTTTTGGGAGTTTTGTTGATATTCGACAACTCGCATTGTAAAAGTAGTACATATATTATAACTAAACCTAAACTAAGCCCTGGTCCCTCCAAAGATAAACAAGTACAGCTTTACTAGCTTCTTGGCTTCTTCCGATGACGCTGCTTCTCTTAGTTTGTTTGGCTTCATAATTATATGCCCGTTTTCACTAACAGACCCCTAACTTTAAGGGATCACCTAAGAAACTTTGAGGGTTAATTTAATTCATTCGGTTTAAACTTACTCTATTTTTAAGGAACCCTTTTAGGCCTTAGGTGACCCCTAAGTGATAGTGAGAACGAAACAAACCTTTAAAGTTTCTTAGGTGATTCTTTAAAGTTAGGGTTCGTTGGTGAAAATACGCTTGACGAATTTGTAAATGCTGTCCAAGTGTCCACGATGCAGCAAAGAAGAGCATGTAAGATAAACACGTATTGCAACATTTCAATCAAAATGCTCATGCTTCATGCTTTTGTTGAGACAAGCGCAAACTTCAATAAAAGCTGCACATAAACCAATAGATGAGCAAAAGAACCGATAAACGATGGGGAAGAAAGGTTTTTGAGTGGCGACCACGAACTGGAGGATGCATCGTAGGCAGGCCTCCCACTGGGTGGACCGAAGACATTGTGAAAGTCGCGGGCGACCGGTGAAATCAAGTGGCACGTTGTCGGTCGGTGTGATGCTCTAAAGGGTAGGCCTATGTTCATCAGTGGACTTGTTCTGGCTGATGATGATGAACAAAACACGCTATATAACTGTTTGCTTGCACTTAAATTAGAAGGAACCGATCACTGAGACTCGTGCATACCACGGTATTTACCTTGGCAGTAGGAAAACTGTAATTTAGCCACTTGCAGTTCAGCGTTGGTCTAAACGGAGACGTTAATCCAAAAATTTAGTACCTCTATAGTTCTGGTTCCAAGGGATTTACTAAAACACCCCATCTACGATTTCTGCTGTTTAGGAGTTATGTTTTTATTTTTTTTAATGATTTTCCTCATGAGCGGGTTAAAAAAAACTTTTTTTGTGTGGATTTTTAATTGAGGAACGAAAGAGAATCCGAAAAACACCATCGAAATCCACCCAAAAAAAGGTTAGACACTTTCAAAAGGAAAAAAACACAACTCCTAAACTACGAAAACTCGTAGAACATGAGGCATCTTTGTGAAGTCCATGGTATGAGGAACCTAAATATTTCGGATTAATGTCACCATTTGGACCAACCTGCAAAAGTAGGTAGGTACCAAGTTTAATTCTCTAGGTGGACTAAGAATATGTTGGCCATAGATGTTTCATTTCTTAATCAATCTCTACTCGTTGATAGATCTATTCTGATCACTAATCTCTTTTATCAAGATCGCTCATAATAATTATCATCACTGGCCAGATAGTTTCACTGCCAACAATAGTTTGTGTTCGGTTCACTAATGATAACAATACAACAGTCAGTTTATTGAAATAAATAGAATGACAAAGGTTTGAATAATTTTGCTAACAGTGCTGTAGCACTGTTAGCAAAATTAGTACCATTAAAGTTTCCTACTTTAAAATAATAATAAAATAAAATAATAAACTAGCAGCCCGCCCCGGCTTCGCACGGGTATCAAAAATAAATAAATTATAACACACACACAAAAACCCTTCTATTTGCGTCAAGTTACAAAAAAAAAAGACAATTATAAAGAAAGCTAAAAAGCTACCCAACAGCGAAATAATTTTTCAAATCGGTTCAGTAGTTTGGAGCCTATTCAATGCAAACAAACAAACAATCAAATCTTTCCTCTTTACAATATTGGTATAGAATATAGATATAGATAAAATAATAAATTCAATTTCCCAACTGCCAATTCAATTCGACGGCCTACCCTTAACAAGATTAGCAACTGCAGTGCAGATAAAACTGAGAGGCTAATTTGTAAACTGATACAGTTACGCAAATACCGATACCTTCACATATACTAATCTATTATCCTGGCGTCGCTTGTCTCTTTACGCTAATTAGCTAATAAAGAATGACCGACTGACATTTTGATTTGGGTAACCGCAGTAGCTGTTACGCAAAACAAAATAAATGATATTAGCCTGTTAGAGAGCTGTGAAACCTAATATTTTCATGACGAAATTTCCTCGCGAAGGAGGGTCGAAAACTAGTCTTGGCAATATATTTCGCTGTCAGTATACACGGCTTAAAGCAACATTTAATTTTAATTTAATTTAATAATATTAATTAAATCCTAGCATTATTCAGAGGAATATAGCCGCAGTCGTATCATGACCAATAAAGCTTCGTGGTATAAAAATGAATACGTTTGTGTCGAGGAAAAAACTTCGCTTGCGCGATTCAAAACTCCCTGTATTACAACGGTCAGTCCATACAAAACGTCAAAAAATGCACAAAAATGGATCAACGCCATCTAGCGAGCTATAGGAAGTAACTTTGTCTCCCTGTCTGGATGTTTGTCGCGTTATCACGGCTAAACGGCTTTACGTATCTTGATAAATATAAGGAGTTACTGTATATCACAAAGACGAACATAGGATACTTTTTTTTATGTCCACGCGAACGAAGTCGTGGGTAACAACTAGTATTATTATATTTCTATAATGTTAACGTGAAGTCGATGAACGTCTAATCGGTCTAGCATGGGGTCTCATGTCAGAAATTAAATTAAGACAAAAACGGTGCGCAACGCAGTACTGATATTCTCTGTTGATTGATGTTGGAGTTTCATTTTGTCATACTATCGGTAGAAGCCCAAATATTATCCCCCCCACTCCCATGTTTTAAAATCAGTACAGACATTGTTTTAAATCCCAGTACCAGTACCTAATAGTGACGGTCATCCTGGCTAAGTTGGTAGCGCGTCTGCTTTGTGAGGAGGGGTCCAATTCCCGGCCGGGAGGATGTTTGAATGATGAAACTAAATATCTGCTCTGAGTCTGGTCCATCTCTTTGTGTGTGTTCCATGGCATCCCGACACAGGGTATACCTATTGGGGAGCTATGTTTGTGAGGGGTTATTAATAGTCGCGAACCGGAAGACGCAGCGTAGGTGGGCCTCCCCCTATGTAGACCGACAACATTGTGAAAGTCACAGGCGGATGCAAATGGCAGATCGGTGTGGCGCTATAAAGCGTTTTTTCAGCAGTGGATATGTTCTGGCTGATGATGATGGTGATAATGACCTAAATTAGTCAATGGATGTTATGTTAATGACATTACTTGGTAAGTTTTTTGAGTGCAGAAAAAAATATGCAGACTATATTATAGACTGTACTTTGAGTAGAGTTTTTCAGAGTTTTACATATAAAACTCAGGGTTGAAAATACTAACTAAACATGGAACTAAAAGATCCAAAATGATTTTTTATGTTATGATCGCTAATCTAAATCCTAACTAATATTATAAATTCTAAAGTAACTCTATCTCTCTGTCTATCTGTATCTCAGTCTATCTGTATCTCTGTCTATCTGTCTCCCTGTCTATCTGTCTCCCTGTCTATCTGTCTCTCTGTCTCTCTGTCTGGGTGTTTGTCGCGTTATCACGGCTAAATGAACGGATTGAGCTGAATTTTTGCATAGATGTAGTTACAAGGTCAGAAACGGTCATAGGCAAAAAAAAATATTCTCGTTCATTCATTCGTCCGTTCTTTCTCTTTCTTAGGGCCCGTCCATTTCCGTCATTTTACTTTGGTCGAAACTTATAAGATCAGATGCTCGTAATTAGCTCTGCAGAGTTGATATTACTCTTGCGAGTGCCTACTTGCGGCGAACCACGTTTACTGGTCATTTTTTGTTGCGCAAGAGACAGGTCACAATTCGTGATCAATGGCTTTAGGATAAGCTCGTAATTAGATAATTAATTTGCATATTGCAGGATTGCAAGGCATCAATCGTAGCTGATTGAATCTTTAATTGCCCAATGAGTGGATATTTAGCCGGACTGTCCACATAACAAGGTACAACGTATATTTGGGTTCGATTCTGTTATACCTCACTCTAAACTTATTTGACAAGACTAAGATTTGCGTCTCTTTTTGTTGCAATATATGAGAAAATGATGACACAAATTATAGAGCAGTCAAGTAGTGTAAAAAATGGCACCACGGAATCGACACAAATGATAGTGGTTTGTATTTGAAGATAATTATTATAATTATTCCTGATTTTCATACTAGCATAATCTATCTTTGATCAGTATAAAACAAGGGAGAAATAGTAATGGGATATGGACACATGGACATAGACATAACATGGGAACATAAAACAAATAACAGTGAAATTAATAAAAATTTAAGTTTGCAATTTTTTTAAATGCTTTGTAAAAGAAATTATCGAACAGCAATAGTCAATGGACATTATTCGTTTGGTCAAAATATCCTAACGTCGTAATAGGTCATAATTATGTATAATAATAATTATTAACATCAACGGTGTATATCTGTCTCACCTCAGGTTTGCAGATGACCTTGTATTTTTTTGGATCATGTCCAAAATTTGATCCAAGACCTTTTGATACTTTTTTTTTGTGTATGCCTATAGTTGAATAAGACCAAGACCAAAGTGATGTCGAACGTTTCTCACACCTCCACCCCAATCACGTTTGTGAATGAGATCCTAGAGACTGTTGACAGTTTCGTGTATCTGGGTCATACACTATCTTTTGGCAGAATCAAAAGAAGGAGATGTCCAGATACAACTTTGATGGGCGGCGTTTAAAAAGCTGGATGACATCCTCAAGTCACGGCATATTCTACGAGTCTGAAGACTGGCCTATTTAATCAGTGTATCCTAGCCTGCCCACCATGACGTACGGTGCCGAAACAAGGACGCTCACCCATGTGACCGTAAACAAATTTAGAATTGCATAGAGAGCCCTAGAGAGGTCCATGCTTGGCATTATACTTCGAAGATCGAGTTCGAAACACGAAATCCGACGAAGAACTAAAGTTCAGGATGGTGGAACCGCAATAATGAATTTCAAGTGGAGCCAGGCCGGACACGTTGTTTTGTTTGATGACACGTTGGTTCCGGTTGGACACGGTTCCAAGATTGGTCGACTATATTTTAAAAATTGCGGGTCGAACCGGACCCGGATAGCACAGGACCGAAACAGATGGCATAGCAAGAGAGAGGCCTATAGCCAGCAGTTGTATAAAGAATGCTGTGGATGATAATGATGATGAATAATTATTATTGCACTGGTCCATGAGAAACTGTACAGATAATGTATACGTATTATTGGTGTAGAGTTCTAGTGTCCAATGTTCTAAATTAGCAATGACTAAGTAGTGACTTAGATATTCGAGAGTGTGCTTACGATACAGTCTCGATGCTTACTACTGTCACGTGGCTTTTATACCACATATAGTCAAGGAAGTTACTATCACTGCATACCATACTATAACTTTGAAAAACTATGATTGTATAATATTTTGTTTTAATAAAACGGGAATACACACGTTAAATTGAGTCGTTTTAAAAAAAAAAGTGGTAATTAATGATCGACTACTAATAACAATTATGTTGATTATGTACTGGTTACTGCGTTACTTGCTAATAGGAATGTTGATTGTGTTAAAATGCTGAGTTAAAATTTATCACCAAAAAGAACTATGTGCACTCTTTTGGTGATGTTAGTCTTCTTATCACCTCTTAGATGTCCACTACTGGACGAAGCCCCTATTAGGAGGGTGGTTGCCATAATCTCTACGCTTGGCAGACGGCTTGGATATCACATAATATTCACCGTTTTACAAAAAGAACGCTTCTGCTTGTTATATTCTTAGAGTTATGTAACAAATGTGTAGGTAAAGTAGCAAGTATGCAATGACACCCATCTGTCAAAACACTTGGCTACCGGTGCGCTCGCGCAGCAAAACAAACCGGCGGCAGCGCGGTGAAATTGCTACTTATGAGTATTAATTACAGAGAATATTATTACTAGTTTAACTTTCATCTGTTATACAATAATATTTACATAATTTTCTACATGAGCCACAGGGTTGTTAAAATTATTTGCTTTTGGAAACGTGTTTTCTCGTCTTGTCTTCGATAATTAATGTCACTTGAACTTTTGTGCACCTTCTTTGTTCGGTTTGTAAATTAAATGTTTTTTTTTTTACACGCGGTTTCTGCATGTTGTATTACGGTGTCCCGTCATGATCATTGTTCATCGTTATCAATGTTTATATTGTGATTAATTAATGATCTCTGGCACAGAGCAAATCAGCAAAATGTACAAAAATAACCTTTTACGCTTTGTTCTCCCATACATTGATATGAGTCTCGGTCATTTCTCCAACTACAAATTTAAGTTTATGATCGCAATATTTTTATAAAATTTAACTACAATTTAATGAATTTCAGGTATATTTCTTTACTTGTGCTGTAAGACCTTGCTTTTGGTCTTTGCCAAATTTTATCATTCTTAGACAACGGGAAGTAGGGGGTGTCAAAATATGTGGTATAAATGGCGTTATGTTTTATTACGTTGTTAAGAAGCTTGCTTTTTTACAGCTCTAAGGGGCTATAAAGGGGCTATATATTAATTTGAAATTGATACTTGCATTCCTGAGAAAAAAGGTCACTTGGAGGTTGCTTGACAGACAGACCGACAGACAGACAGACAGAAGCATAACGAAGTGATCCTATAGAGTTTTTTTTTTTCTTTTGAGCTACGGAACTCTAAAAAGGAGCTTTATATGACGCAATTTAAGATGCAACGTTTCGCTCATCGCGCGAAATTCTAATTTACTTGCGGTTTCTGTCAAGTACAGCTTAATTACTCATCGTGGATTTATATGAACTGATTTTGCGCCAATAGTTTCGCTTTAAGAAATAACACTAGTCAAAAATTCAAGTTGAAAGCTAGTGTAAGTAAATTTGTCACTAAACTAAAAACCAAGATGAAAGTTATTGAGTTCTCAATGTTATTAAGATTTGTAGCTAAACTAATGTTATCTAGGTGTTAATTTTACCCGTAATTTCTTAAAACAACTTTTTTATTGGCGCGAAATCAGTTCATATAAATCCACGATGAGTAATTAAGCTGTACTTGACAAAAACCGTAAGAAAATTGGAATTTCGCGCGATGAGCGAATTGTTACACCTTAAAGATAGAATCTTCCTTTTGATCTTATAAAACTTTTTTCGAAATTATCACGTCTCCATTTTAAATATTATGTACGGTACTTTGTGCTTAGGTAAGTAAATATGATATAACGTTCGCTGAGGAAATAACCGTTCAATGTAGATCCCAATATTTTAATTACTCAAGAACCTAAGTATCTAACAACACAATACAATTCTAAGACGTAAAGCTAAAATAGGCCTAAAAACTTGCAATTGCTTGCGATCAATAATTTAGATACGCTTTTGTCTAACTCTCTTTATCCGAGCTTTTGCGGCTACGAACAAAAGGACGGAAAGTTATGTTATTGCGAATGGAACGATGGTATAAATTCCTGACTGTTTCTTCTTGACAGCCGTGGCGAGGCCGATCTACGTGGAGCTATGCTCCCGTCGGCCGATGCGGCTATCATCGATAAAATACTGGTTAGGTTTCTGGATCAAATCCTTGTAGTTGTACGATGCACTAGTAGTACTCTCTACGACACTAAAGCTAAGGTATTAACTGGAAAGACTCAATCAATCATCACAAACAATAATCGCATTGTTCTTCGAATAAGAGACAAATCAAAAGACACGCGTAGGTACTTTACGCTTCCTTAAGTAACCCCCGAATACTGAAACGTTTGTTAACTTTGACGACAGATTAAGTCTGTTGCTGCCTTTATCATTTGCTTAGTGCCAGACAAAGGCAGCATTACAATTAATCTGTTGTCAAAGTTAACAAGCGTTTCAGTATTCGGGGGTAAGTAAGCCAGTTATGCCTTTCAAATTGAGAGACGTTTTCAAGGCCAAAGAACCGCAATCACAAAAAATGACTTGTTCAATCTACAAGAATGGAATTGAACTCATTTTTTTCAAAAATAAATACGCATGCATATTTAAATTCAAGCTTACAATGAGGAAAGGCGTGACGAGATAAAATCTAAAGGGAACCGTCGGTGAAACTAGAATTAAAATATCGCATTGCAAACGACCTGAATAGCCTTAGGGACGACTTTATGCTCAATTACTAGACCTATCACGATATTTACACGTTCCAAAAGCTGTAAAAAGAAGAAGTTATCCCAATTCAATAATATGACATGCACTAGCGTAATTACGCACCTATTTGAAATCCTCGGTCGTGTAATGAGATATTTTCCTGAGGCGACCGAAACGATTTCAAATCGATCGATACATTACAAATGTTTGCAAGATTTCTCTCGAAAATTGCCCTCACGTACCCTTCGATATTAAAGTTATTTACAGCTCGTAAGCGACGCTTGTAGGTTCATGCATAAATTATAGAAGAATGTGATTCGAATAACGCCTGGACGTCCAGATATTTTGTCTTAAAATTGCACACCTGCGTCCTTTCAAAAAAATAATTTAGAGAGTTGTTAATTCAATAAATTATATTGAACATTTCTACGTTAATTGGATTGCAGCGTCGGAGCACGATACGATCTTAGTTTGTGTGATTTTAATTAGAGCTGTCATTATTTCCGTAGCGGCGTTTTGTGAATATAATAAATTCAGTTGATTTGCTCTTGATAAGATCAGGAGCCCGCGAAAGTCGGTGATGATCTGCCTATCTCCTAATTGTTTTCGCTTTCGTCTGTTACGTGAGTGTATTGTTCCCATGGGGCCGAAGGCGCGATTCTATCTCCCTGACAAATGGGTTTATTATGAGATACGGTTAACGTTATGCAATTTGCGTAATGTGACTTCACTTTTTCTTACGCCATTACTGATATATGTTCGCCCGAGGCTCAACAAATAGACTGTTTTATGGCCTCTTAAAAAATACGTGCTTCGTGGCGTAGGCATACTTGTATCGAATAAAACGTCTACACACGACATTTCTATGTCCATACGAGTGAAGTAGTCTTTTTTTAGAATAGATTTTTGTACTATTGTATTAGCAAAGCGTTAGAGCTAACAATCTTATTTTTGTAGTATACTTCAATGCTGTCAGTGGAACTGCGACGCGTCTACTAGCGTCCCGCTGATGTCACGCTTTTTGTTTGTATCTCTTCCTACTTCTACATTACAATTATTACTCACATCGCGCTGACATCCCGGCCCCATTCTGGCCACGCTTGCTGCGCTATGCATGAAGCTCAGATTTGAATAGTAGCAAAACAATGCAATTTAGAGCAATCGAACGCCCAGTAGAATAAATTAAACCTTAAATCAACGCGACTCATCTTAATTGCGCAAGGGGCACTCGTATGCAACCAGCCTGCGTATGCGCATCGACTCGGTAACCGATGCGACGTTCAAAGATGTCGATAACTCGATTATATTGTAATTATTCTTAACGATTTTATCGTAATTGTTCGTTGCGCAAACCGCCTGTTGATGGACTGACGTCCTATGAAAAGGGCTCTCGTTGCTTTAGACTTTAGTTCTATGCATGGAGATCTTTGATTGAGATTCTGATACCGTCAAAGTGATTTTGTAGGGCGGTGGCTTTAGCGGTATGTTTCGAAATAGGAAACCACACTGCTAATCGCAAATGCATGTAGCACAAACAATTTCTCAGTGGCACATGGATAAACAACTGAAATATTGAAACTATAACTGCATTTATCAATCTCCAAATTTTTTTTATTAGTTTGTTACGCATTACTACGCTACATTTAAAAAATCATCCGTAATCACATAAGTAATACTTGTAATGTAGGATTGTTGTTTGCTCCGTGCATCACACTCTACCCTGAATACGTCGTATTATCGACTTGGCGAGCTGATTCAATAATTTAAGCCTTACAAAACACAACACATCAAGGGCTTTGATGACCGACGGGTGCATTATTAGGTGCGAAGACAACGATTGGCCATTTCTCAATTTGTTGGTAGAGCCAAATAATTTTGTATATTTACATACTTGGGATCAATTGTTACAATTTAAAGGCATTTTAATCGGCTACATAATAAGTAGAAGCTAAAATAAATTATAAGCCAGAGCTGCTAATTATCAACACTATAAACTAATAACTATATACGTGGTGTTTCACGGCTACGGAGCGGTTGTGAGGATGTTGTATACAAGATAATTAACAAACAACATTTGTCCTACGAATTTTGAAAATTCACAAAAAATACTGCTCTTCCAATCAAAATTTTCGTGGATCTTGCAACACACAGCACAGCTGCTTTTTTCCCGTGAATTTTCCAAAGTCTTAGAACAAAAGTTGTTCGTTATCTTGTATACAACATCCTCACATCCCCTCCCGAGCCGATTAAAAAGCACCATGTATTGTTGGTAGTAAGTTAAAGTTTTGGTAAATAATTATTTGCTTTTTAAATACGGATTATGTTCTTACTCACATCTAACACAAAAATATCACCTCAGCATTTAAAAACTATCTTCTACTAAAATCATTAAATTAAATTAAATTAAAAATCATTTATTTCGGAACCAGTCTTTGAAGGTACTTTAACATTATGCAACCCTTACTGTAAACCAACCAACAGTACCCCAGTAGATAGTCTGTTTGCGATTGTGGTTAACCCATCATAGAGCTATCAAATAAATAACTCGATGAATGAATTGCGAAGCAATAAATCACACTGCTTTCACTGCCTTTGTTACGAACTTACCAACTTACGCATCACAGAAGACACTTTCGCTCGACAAATGTTGACAAAGACGTCGTTTGCCATTTTTCATCTTGTAAAATTCGTGACGGCGCCAATCTATGTTTGCTGAGCTTAGCTCGCTTAATAAGTTTCTTTTGATGTGTGAACGGAGACGACAGGAAGAATGTTAACAATCCGGTCGCTGGGGATGCTAATTGCCTGGCAAGCGTTACCTGTCTACGACCGGCGCCTACCATGGACGTGGGTATTTATTTGCGATACCTAATAAGGTGTGTCGTGCCTTAGGAGCAGTTATAATAATTAGTAGGCGAGAGAAAACATGACTTTGGAGGCGTAAATTGTCTAGTGTTGTATAATCGTAACGGAATGATTCAATGACTGCAACATAGATACTGAAATTGTGAAGAGAAATGATTTAGTAAATTTTCACAGTTACACCATTGAAATTTATAAATAAATTTATATAATATATAATATGCACCATTTTATCAAAAAGATTGCCTGTGATATTATAAAATTTTACTTGTAGACTTTGTACGTACACTGAGAGGACACCAAGATACACTATCTTCTATTGTTTCATAATAAATCGTTATTCAATTCCCATGCTTGACGTTCTTCTGCCAGCGCATTAAAATTACAAAATGTTACTATAGTAGGGGAAAGCACAGACGTTTAATGATGAGGGCGACTCGGAACGCGGTCGAACGGTGCGGAATCGGGCGCGTTCATTTACATTATTATGTCGTCTTGTCTATTCCTGGCGTCAATCGAGGATATTTGCTTCCACGGAGCTTCTGGTCTGCTTCTGCTTTTTACTACTTTGTGTGGCTGCTACTTTCTTTTTAAAATGAGGAAAACGAACGTATTGAGATAAAATGGCTGGTATATTTTTATGGTTCTATCTCCATGCCCGTTCCCAGATCACGTGGGATCCGCCAAGAACTATACAAGATCTTTGTATATTTTATATATTTTATATCCTGTAGATTTTGCGTTGCCATTAAAAAAACATACCTTAATCTATTCAGCCTATAAACCACTTCAACGCAGTTCTTTGTATTACAAAACGCGTGGCCACGCGTCTCGCGGTCCTCCGAGCCTGACTTGCTTTCCTCACGCCCTCCACTGCTGCTGCACTCGTTCAGTTTTATGGTCATTAATTTTGTCCGTTTTCATTCAAATGCTTGATTGATTGACTGTTATTTCAGAAATATCCCCAAATGCTCTTCACATTGGTTACTTCCCGCATTTTGTAACTTTCAGACGATAACTTTTGAAGCTCTATACAGGCTGTATGTACTCATCTTTATGAACAAACCAACTGTTCCATACATTTTGTCGAGTGTCATTGACATTTTTCCATGGAATAGCTGATTTATTTTTACGCAATTTCGGTGTTGGTCCCATAGTAAACGTTAATCTTTCAATATTGCTACACCTTTCAATAACACATTGTAGTTAAACAGATTTCAGTCAAGTCAGTAAAGTCATTTAATTGAGAACTTGTTCTTATCCGTTTACATAATTATATTATACGCTTTGATTCATATTTGTGTAGTTATTTTTAAACAATTTAGGTATTCATTCATTTTAGCTAGAACTATGAATCCATAGTTCAAGCTACGGGTCTTTGCCCGAATCTCGATTGTAAAATCATGATTATTTCTATACTAAAGATGGTAGATGCAGCATTTGCATTCAAATATTGTTAGTAGGTAATTTAAAATAGAGATCTACTATTTTGACCTTATTTGTCATGCCTCCAAGTATTATTGCTATATACCTATTTTTATCGTCGTTAAAAATAGATATATATCAATAATTTGCTCAAGAGTTATATTCATCTAATCACTGTCTAATTCATAACATATTAGCAACCCATTCATGATTTAAAGAACCTTTTAGCACATTACTAGATTAACATCTGACTAACATTGAAACATTTAACATTTATCAAAAGAGTCGTGACTACATGCAAAGAAAGAAGGCGCTCATTTTCAATCAGGCCTTGATCTAAACTTTTATGCTTATCTTAATTTTGTATTCACGAAATTCGCAGTAGAGAAGTTTTATTTTATTCACTGTTAGATATTTTGTGATGGTGGTGGAACACGCCTTTTTTACCGGATTTATGTAAGGTTAATTTTGTTACTTCTAAATTTGGAAGAGACTGCTATTTTTCATGTATAATATTTTATAGAACTGATTGACTAGATGAACAGATCGATTGCCTGAAGGTAAACGCCTCGCTAGTCCATAATTAGTTCCAATACCGATAACTCTGCATCAGTTCAAAACTCCCTGAAATATTAGCTACTAGTAAATCTAGTACTAGTAAATACTACTAGCTAGTAAATCGTTACTAATGCAATCCCTTGTGAACTTCGTAGGTTTGTGTCTTCATAGGTTACACAATTTTCAGTAAGATAGAACGCTACTCTAAATGTATATCATCATCAGCCAGAAGTCGTCCGCTGTTAAACAATCTGCGGTGAGTGCTGGGCCTAAGGGCAGTGACGTGGCACGTGATCTGATAATTTTTCCCAGTGTGCGTAAGGAAAAGCAAGGAACATGTCTCTTTCTCGGCCTTTTGACGTTTTTAAGACTGTCAACGCGTCCTGATAATGCCTCGCATAGAGGTGAAACACGTGTCGATACAGTACTCTTGATAGCGGTAATCTTTTTTGTTTTCACTTACGTATAATTACATGTAACTACAGTTCCTTTTTATATTGTTATAATTAATTTTATTTTTAACCTGAACGAAAATCCGCCATTTGCGTAAGTTACACAAGTTACACAAAATAAAAAATTTATCTCAACATAAAAATCTTTATCACTATCATAATAATATCATCATTACGTCGACAAACTTTATAGGCATTGCACTTGGTTAACTTACGTGCGTAAATTAACCTGAGTAATTGATAAACGAATAATTTCGAATACAATAAATTTATTTTTCAATGATACATTTCGCGATAGCTAGCTTTTCTTTCGATAACTAGGTAAGGACTCGTAATATGTCATTACTAAATAAAATAAAAAAGTTCATTAGTTTAAGTAATTAGTTTACCCAATACAACTGAAATACGTAATTTCCAACGAAATATTTTTTAACGACTACCCAGCCGATTGGTTGAAACTTCATCGGCGATTTTGTAGCGAGCCTGTCCGAGACGCAATTCGCGCATCACTTCTAAAATTACTATGTTTAGACCCTGTTTTATTATATCTGCGAAGGAATGCTGTGTCTATGCCTTCCCGGGATCATTAGTGCGTTCCGAGACGAGAATAACCCGAACAAAACTAACAAGATTTAACTACAGGCCGCGGGGCTTTGCGAAACCGCCGTCTGGTTGACAGGATCTTTTTTAAGCTCGGCAGATTCATTGAGAATGTATAGTTATTTGTAGCGATGATAGCTCTACCGATAAAAGTTCAGTGGTTAGCGCATGGAATGTCACGCCGCTGTGAGGGTACGATTCCTAACAAGGAGCTTATACTACTGGTGACAAAAAAACATCGTATGGAAACTATAGCTTGGTGGTATATAGGTTAAATTCTAGTGCTTGTTTTGCGAGGGGTAATCTTCACAGGTACCCTACTGCTTTGGGGTGCAGCCGGGCTATGTGGGATTATATTCACTAAATCCCCCCACCCCCGGTGGTCTACCTTGATGCTTGACCGAGGGCTCCGGGATCTCCAAGGGAAAGTACCGGTGCTAATTTCTAGTGCTAGGCTAGCTAGAACCCCGCAAATTGAAATTGAAAATCTGTCGCCAAGCACGTAACGGTGTGTTCAGGCAGAATCGCTCAAGAAACAGTTACCATTTCAAATCAGGTGCCACACCGTTACAAGTGAGCTGTACCAAACGAATAGGCTTACACAATTTTTTGACCAGCCTTGTGGGAGGATTTCCAGATTTGCGTAGGTTGTGGGTTCGTTTCCCACCCAGGACAAACATTTGTGTGATGAACATGGATGTTTGTTCTTTGTATGGGTGCTTATATGTATTCTATATACAAATTCATTTTTTTATAAAAAAAAAAAATCTATACACAAAAAAAGTATTTATGTATTATACCAGTTATCTGGTCCCCAAAAAAAAAAAGAAAAAGATTAAATGTAAAAAAACAGTAATAAACAGTTTACATGAAAAAACAAATTAACAAGCAAAATAGCAACAGCATTTATTTTAAAACTTTGTTTATACTTTTCTTACTGATTAATCAGTAAAGTTTCTGCATTAGAGAATAAATAGGCGTACTTCACAATACGATTATAAAGTCAAAATACATTTAATTATATTATACCGGCCCTCTAAATATGTATAGATAAACATTTTAAGTAGCAAAAACCTACATCCGTACGCAGTTACTTTTACCCTCGGAGAAGTTAACAAACCTGTAATCAGCAGTCAATAAGCAAGTTCTCCGGTCAACCTCGCAGTTAAAAATTCATCAAAATAGTTTAATTGCATTCAACCAGTACCAGTAGTAGTAAAATTACGGGTATGATATCTTTTTTGGATGTTTCGGGAAGATTTTGGTTATCTCGCTGACAATCTGTTTCCTTTGATACGATAACTTCAATCATGATTATATCGATCGGTAAATGCTTCTGTAAAATCTATTTGCATTCTCCTAATTATTCCCATCCTTAATTTTAAATGCTCCGATCGCGCTGGCGCCATCATCCACAATGTTAGATCTTTTTTTGCCGACTTAAATATGGAAATTCGATTTGTCGATTTGTGTTACACCAAGAATAACTTTTTCTGTATTTTGTACGAATTTTATTTTTAGGCCAGCACGTCCTTCACTTGATGATGAGATTAACCGTTCAGTGCCATCTAGAGTTTGGAACTTAAACAATTCAAAGCCCTGGGTGGCTATGCACTGTCCTCATAATGCACTCTACTTCCTTGCCAAATTTCATAAAGATCGGTTTAACTGCTAAATCGTGAATTCCAACAGACAGAGAGGAACAATATGATTTATGTTATACTTTGTAACTAACGATCGAGTAGTGGCTTTGACCGTTAGTAAACTTTAGACCACCGCCGCCGCGTAAATTAACCGTGTACAAATATGTAACTGTCCATTACGCGGCTTCTGTGCACTTTCACTGTCGACGGGCTAAGTCGTGAGGTCAAGTTTACATGTACGCGTGTAGGTCGTATCGTATGTTGATGGAATCATTTATCATGTTTGTATTTGCATCCCCATTATAGTTATGATCATAAAATTATGTTGGAACTTTAAATATTTAAATATAAAAAATTATTAACTTTTTACGAATATGAATGTAATATATGGGACAGTGGTTACGTGATGGTAAGCGTAGAAGACAAGTTTTTATAATAAACCGTTTTTTTGTGCCATATAGGTAAGTAATTGTCTGCTGTCTTTTGTCGATACAGCATATTCAACAAATTTGCGCCAATACCTGGACGAGATTGGCACAAAATATGGAAGATTGGCGAAAGATGCTTATGCTCTGCAATGAGCTAAACGAGCTGCCGGTGAAATCAATATGAAATGACAAGTATATCGCAGGTTCTTGGAATTTATTGGTTTGTAAATTATATTACTGTTCTTCTCTCCACTCTTTCACGGTGTCCGAAGGGGTCCACGATTGTTCCTAGCAAAAGTTTTATTATTATGCATTTATTTTACGTGAGCTTTTTTGGTCATAGTACAGCAATTTCAGTAGAGCGCTGATTAGACCCTAAAGAAAGATGTGGTAAACTATTGATCTTCCCCGTCCAAATTGTCAACATGCAATGTTTTTTTACAAATTCTTATCAATATTTCTAGTTGTTATTATATCTATGCTAACATTCTGGCAACTAACGTAAAGTAATTATTTTTTATTCTTATTCTTATTCGAGATGGGGCGATGAGTCCTGCACTGACGTCCCACATGGGGTGTATTGTGCATTTCCCCCTGCCAGCGTCTACCCGAGCCAACCCAGCTCCTTGAAATAACGGAGCGAGGCTCTGGGCCGCTGGCATAGTGTTTTAGATGGTGTTAACGATGATGATGAGACCAAGTCAAGTTGTCGGGATGACATGGGTGATGTTGAAGCTGCGTCAAGCAAGTAAGAGTAAGTAATTATTTATTTGAACATACTAGAGTAGACTGGATCGTTGAAAGTCGCAATGAAAGGATTTGTTTACCTAAGTCATTTACACAGAAATCGTAGGTTTCGACTCTATTGCGAATCGATACTTTCTTTTAGACTCGTTTGACGTGTTTTGATCAGTTTGTGGCTAAGAATTTATTGAATCGTAGAATTATACGTTACTAATAAACAAAATTTGAAATCGTATACTATCAAGATATTTTAGTCTTTTTTTAAAATACAAATACAGGAAAAGCTCGTTCGAGAGTTATAGATACAAGTATTTATAACTCACGAACATAATTACGTTTTTGGGTTTTAAATTGCTTTATATTAATAGGTATTGCTAAGATTTGTGCTCTACTTATTTATTAATTGTAATGAAAATGCGAATTTAAATTATTCCTTACCGAGCGTGTAGCCTGTAAGACAACTTACAGACTATTTAACAGTTACGACCTATCTATGGTAGTCTTATTGGCGGCGCACGCGCATTCTACAGGTTACCGTGTATGGCCCGCCTGCAAGCGTCACCTGTTACAAACTTGCGACGCACTATAACAGTACATAAACTTATCCAAACTACATAATCCCACATATAAAGCCCGTAGGAAGACATTGGCATCCGCGACTCAGAATTTCTTGTCCGGGTGTTAACACACTGTTTCGTTTCATTTATAAAAAAATAATTTACAAATAATTACACGTAACAAAACTGTAAATATATATATATATATTGTCGTTTTTGGTTAGGTACTGCCTTGTTTAAGATACCGAAACTTTTAGGGTGTTTTTTTAAGTCTGTTCGTGCTCAACTTCCTCGCTCATTCGATCACCTGAATGGTTTTATTTAGGTTAGGTTAGATGTATAATATAAGTAACATAAATTCTTAGATCACATGCCAATGTTACACTAGTTTTAAGTAGATTTTTGTATTATGCATGTAATTTCTGGTGTGAACAATAAAGAGTTATCTATCTATCTATTGTTATCCCGGAAAATGCTTAGTTCCTAAGGAATAGAGACGTGCAGGTAGTTCTGTTTGTTTTTTTCTTGTTTTGATTCTCGTGCTTATTCGTATCAGGTAACTTACTAACGACATACAAAAATCTGAAATTACTATTTTAATATTGTTTGTGCGTATTTAATACACGTGAAAACTACTAAAACTCATAAAAATAGGACTGTGAAAAAGAGCTATACTCATCTCTACTATGTAAGCTCGTATAGGCCAAGTAGAGTCCGGATTTCAGAGTTTGAGTCCGCTTAATAGCCTCTGTCAGGAGGAAAAACAACAGTAACAGATGAAACATTAAACCTATAATTTAAAGTGTCATCTGAGCCACGGTAGCAATCAGTTGTAAATGCTAGGCATCCATCTGAAGACTGACTTTGTCATCCGTTTATTAACAAGGATGATCGGTTAGGGACACCTAGTGAAGCCACGCTATGAGCCATCCTACCTCTACTAAAAAAAAACATGGTCATTGGATTACAAGTGAAGGTGTAACGTAAATGTACTGTAATCCAACTATACAATGCCAGTGTCAATGGAATCCGTCTACTTAACCTATTTAAATGGTGATTTTCGTGTCAACGTTATCTTTATAGCACTTCGTATATAAGTAGATTTGCTGCTGTTATGAAAGGATGAGAATTACTGTTAGTGGTATAAATAGATAAACAAGTGAACATAGGTAAGTTCCAACTTTAAATTGTATATAGATCTCTCCATTCCCCGCTATGTGACTGAGGTAACTTTGATAGTATTTAGGTAATGAGAGGTAAGAAAAAATTATTGAATACTGCATATATAAATATTTCACGATGACCGAATTTCAACTAAACGTGATAAAAATCAGTAGATAAGAAGAAATATTTTATTTTTATTTAGTTATTTTGTACCCTATATTTCATGTAACTTTACTTTGGGGTGTAGGTACTTAGGGTAATGCGATGAAAAAAAAACTTAAAATAACTTTTAAATCAGTAATAGTCTCCATGCGTCCACGGCTATCTTCGGTTATCTCTGCATGAAGCTTTTACGACGACCGATTTTCAACAAAACGCGATAAGAATCAGTAGATAAGGAGGAGTATTACGCAAGGTAAATTCTCGTAATGGGACACATTAAACAAGACAAAAAAGACTGTTTTGGGAAGCACAGAAATGCGTATAGCGTTAATAACGTCTTGTTAATTTTTTTGGGCCTTATTTTGTGTACAAATATGGATTCTGTAGTTATTATTATATAACGAATACAAAATTATGATGTTTATGGTTTAAAATAACCATCGAATTGGTTAACTCGATTTTACTTTCTTGATTGCCGAATGCCGATTACCGAACGGAGTAAAACTCTGAAGGCATGTAAGAACAAACTTTTTTTAATATTTTTATTTTTGGCAAACAAGCAGAAGGACCGCCTAATGGTAATCGACATTTTTCTGGTGTGTTAGCTGACCGCCAGAGGCATTTACAACTGAGTGCCTAGCGCTGCTCTTATTCATACAAGTTATACTTAGTTGCGATCGAGTAAGTAAACACATTTGGAAAAAATCGCACTCCGCAGCTCTATCGTGGGTCGGATGACACGTCAAATTGTAGGTATGTCTCTATTGTTTGTATTTTAAAATAACCGCTTCGCCATGTCTGCGGGTTTGACGCGGCCTAAATATTCAGACATCAGGGCTGGCAACACGGCCTTTATGTATTACTATTTTATGTATATATTTCCTATATTGACTAAAGTTCAATAATGAAAGAAAAACACACGGTCTTGTAACCGCAATATTAACATCTTTTCTTTACAGGTTTTCTCTAATAACACGTCATCATCACCTTATTGTCAGAATGTGCCGCCAATATAATGAAATCCTTGTCTCCAACAGGGACATTGATATATTCCATCTGAAGTTATATCCGTTTCATTGGTAATTAAAGTTGACATTGAAATTTAATTTAAAACTATTTGTCATAATTCATCATTTTTATATAATAAACTATATATTAATTTATTAATAATCATAATACAACCAATAACAATATCAATTGTATACCATTATATTGAGATTCATTGAATGTAACGCAACTAGGCATACATAGTTTTAGAATGTGATACAGATCTATAAAACGTTACTTAAATAATAATCTTAAAATTATTGCATTCTGTATTGTCTGTTTATATAAATAAATAAATGTTAATTTTACTTTTTTTATTATAGACCAGCTAGGGTTCCATATTCTACCTAATCTACTGCACCAATTTTCCAATCGTTATTTACCAACTGCATTTTCCGGGAATCAAAGGAATTGGATGAGCTTGTTTTCTTGTTTCGTCCTCTGAAGTGGACTGAGACTACACAGTGTACATACCTTCGTTTCTATCAATTCAGTCTTTATTTGCTGGTCACAAATATTGACGTCGTTTGATAAAATATAGTGTAAGGCAATGATATTTCAAAATCACTAGTGTAAGGATAAAGAAATTGATTGGTTGGAAAAATATAAAGTAAGGATTAAGTGATTGATAGGTTGGGTTTAATTTTGTTTTACAGACACTGTTTTATATCATAGCTCAACTATTTAAAATCACGTTTCATATACTAAGCGAAATATCGTTCAGAGGAATTGACATCAATATCTTTAAAAAGTACAGGATATAATTCATTGAATTGAGCGAAGCGAAGGTCTCAGAGCTTATTGGAATAAATCGGCATTTGTATGTATGTTTGTATGTATATTTGTCCGATGATAACTTGCGAACCGTTGATCCGATCTTGATGAAATTTTGTAGGCAAGTAGTTCAATACAATTTTTAAGTTTGAATATGAGCTGAATCGGTCCAGTGGTTGTGAAGATATAGGGTCACGAGGTCTCAGTTTGGTGCGAACTACTAGTAACTTCATAGAGTCCAAATTCTGATCTCACTGGTAAACAAATGTTCTTGTTTTCAGTTCAGAGCAGATTCATTTGCTTGCAAAATCCATGAAACAAACATTCTTATTTACAGGTAAAATCATTATTTGTTTTACAACATTATTATCAATTATAACATAGCTGTGTTGCAAATTTACTAGAGCCATAAATAAATAAATAAAAATATTCGATAACGAACCGGTGAAATCTTTATGGTTGCAAGAATTTCATTCGTTTTAACGAGTCAATCTACTCAATGAAGGAAGTATTTCATTTATATATAACTAGTTATTGCCCACGACTTTGTTCGCGTGGACATAAAAATGTATCCTATGTCTGTCTTTGTGATATACAGTAACTCCTTATCAAATCTTATCAAGATCTGTTCAGTCGTTTAGCCGTGATAAGGCGACAAACATTCAGAGAGAGACAAAGTTACTTCCTAAGTTCCCTAGATGGCATCGATCAATTGTTGTGCATTTTATGACGTTTTGATGGACTGGCAGTTGTAATGTCGGGAGTTCGGAATCGCGCAAGCGAAGTTTTTTCCTCGAGACGAACGTATTCATTTTCACACCTCGAAGCTTTATTGGTCCTGATACGACTGCGGCTATATTCTCTGAATATAATCTGAATATAATATTAGTTAGGATTAGCATAGGATTAGAATTAAATCATACATTTTAATTATTTTTTTTGTAATTTAATATGGCCACATAATTTTACTTATTTAATGCTCACAAGAATATTATAAGTAAAAATCTATATATATAAAAGAACAAACCCTTATCTAGGAATCAACGCGCTGCCCAAATCGCTTCTGATAAGAGACGGCAAATTTGCACCCAACATTCCCCAAATGGGCTCAACGCCATATGCGTTCGCCAAAGTCCGATAAGTTGTAGCGGCCTACATGGCCAACAACATAGTCATATAATAAAAAAAAAAAAAAAAAAACTTTCCCCAAATGGTTTTAGGAGAACAATAAGAACGGATTATCGAAATTCTACCTCGAAAGGGATGAAATAGATCCACAAGTTTGTATGAAAATAAAATCTTTTTTCGAAAATCAACCACTGAAGAGGTGAAATGGGGCTTGGAAATTGTTGTAGTCTATGCGAGCGTAGCCGTACGAGCAAGCTAGTTAGCTAGCAATTTTTTATTTTTCTAGGTCTTTCTTAGGTAGGAACTGTGTACGCGAAATTAAGTAATTATAATTAAGTAGTAGGTCTATTATTTTCTAGTTTTCCTAATATTTACATGATTAGTTATTATAATATTGGAATATTTACGAAAATAGCGCGAGAGAACCTACTGTAATGAACAGGGCCCGTACAGTGAGGTGCTTATGCGATGATTGTTAGGTTCAGCCGACAACGCTGCGCGACCGTACACCTTATCGCACGGGGATACGGTTCGTGGTCGCGCAGCGCCGTCGGCTGAACCTAACAATCATCGCAATATGGCATGACTAGCCTTGTGGCTCAGTGGATGGATTTCCGCCTTCTGATCTACAGGTTGTGGGTTCGATTCCCATTCAGGACAAACATTTGTGTGATGAACATGGATGTTTGCTCTTTGTCTGGGTGTTTCTATGTATTCGATGTATGCATTTACAAAAAAAAAAAGTATTTATGTATTCTATCAGCTATCTGGTTCCCATAGTACAAGCTTGCTTAGTTTGGGGCTAGATGGCGCTGTGTGAAAAACGGCCACTAATAAGCACTTCACGGTACGGGCCAAGGAGGTACTGTTGTGCCAATCTCAAAAAAATCATCACTCTAATATCAGCCCTGGAATGGAATCCTTGCATAAAAGGCAGACGCGCTACCACTAACCCAGGAGAGTCGTCGAGACTATGAGAGTGCTGTGACACTCTCTCGCACACGCTTTAAGATTAGTTAGATTGTTATCGAATTACAACAGAAAATTCTTATTATTTTAGCACCGTCTATTACTATTTTACGAAACCGTAGAACATTGTAAACAAATTCATTGACCAGATGCTCACGAGAAACTCTCATTGTAAAAGCTAACGGCTTCATAGTACATCGGTATGGCGTGCTGCCAAAATACATAGTCATAGTGTGGAATGGTTAGTTTGAGAAAATAACTAGGAGCTCCTAGTTATCTATCATCGCCTACATAACGAGCTTACCAAAGACAAGTGTTAGAACTCTAATAAGCTCCTCTCATAAGCTATCATTCGGCATTTTCAACATTAAGTCTAGATATACTACAGAACTAAAAGCATGAAAATGAAAGCAAGTGAGTATGTAGCCAAAATATCAAGAAAATAAAAACAGTATTAGAATAACACTGTCAATGTTTCAAAGCAATTTTCACGTTATTATATTTTGGTACAATGGAATGAAAAAAAAAAGAAACGCGAAGACATTGTTTTTTTTCTTGTTCCTGCCTGCGTACAGTTCTAAGGACAGATTTAGAAAAGTTTGTCAAAAGAGAGATTTAGAAGAAGATTAACAAAAAATGTACAGGGATATTTTCACCGTAGTTTAAAAACTTCCTTATTTAAATCAAAATTGATTCAGATTTTAGTGTACCAGGAAAAGTCACCCAGAAAGTGAGACCATAGTTCCTTTTACTTCTTAGTTCAGTATTAGCATAGAAAAATTATACCATAAGAATGACAATCTCATATAAAAAAAGTGAGCGCCCAAAAAAACGGCATAATACTGGAGGGCGCTTACGTATTTAGTCAGATAATGTTCAAACAGCTATAAAAGCCGATGAAAATATGGGTAGCATAGAAACATAGTAAGTATTTAAGTAAGGTTAAGTAATAAAATTTTACTGATAATACTAATGCAAAAATATTTATATACTATTACTCCGTACTATTACGAATGGGTTAGCTTAGGTTTCTATTCAAAGTTAAGCTAAAATTGAGATGATCATGTTCCAGTTTAAGGCACTAGCGACATCTTACGTCTTTATCAGTTACTACAATCGGGTTTCGTATCTTTATATGGCCATTAGCACTCTTCTTTATTTAATTCCTCAATGGTATTAGTTTGAAAGTGTGGTACATTTATTCTTCAGACATTAATAATTAACTAAATGTTACAAAGACAGAATGCCTTTACTTTACGGTAAGTATAGCAAAATATAATATTATAATTTAGAGGAATATAGCCGCAGTCGTATCAGGACCAATATAGCTTCAAGGTATGAAAATGAATACGTTCGTCTCGAGGAAAAAACTTCGCTTGCGCTTCAGAACTCCCTAGATTACAACTGTCAGTCCATACAAAACGTCAAAACAAGCACAAATATGGATCAACGCCATCTACCGAACTATATGAAGTAACTTTGTCTCTCTGGCCCCCGAATACTGAAACGTTTGTTAACTTTGACGTCAGATTAAGTCTATTGCTGCCTTTGTCACTTGCTTAGTGCCAGACAAAGGCAGTATTTGAATTAATCTGTTGTCAAAGTTAACAAACGTTTCAGTATTCGGGGGTGACTGGACTATTGTCGCGTTACAGCGTCGCTGACAGTAAAATTTAATAAAGAGTTACTGTATATCACAAAGACGGATACAGGATACTTTTTAAAGACCACGAGAACGAAGTCGCGGTTAACAACTAGTTAAGAATAAAATCAGTTCCCCAAACACGAAAAACAAAACAAATTACATTATAAGTCATTTCTTTCTGCGCCTGCAAATATTACTCTTACAAATTCCAGAATAAATATAACAATCAGAAAGTTACATTTTGCACACGTAAGTTGTTTACATATCTTTGTTACATCCCGTTTCCGATGTTATGAGGAAGCTTAAGTACTTCTTCCTGAAGGCCTTTCGCACACTCGCTACACCATTGATCACGTGATGTTTTTAGTAACTTTTTAACTCTCCGCACTGATACGTGGAGTTTTTAGACTGGCCCCCCAAAAGTCACGTGTATTTTTTTGGTACAAAAAATACAACATATGAAAAAAACAGTAACAATCTTTAAATACAGGTATAATCTAATTTTAATCTTAGTCCTGATAGACATCAGAGATTGCGCATTCAACGAAAAAATAAATACATGTGATATCTGACTACTCTATAGCTATATTACGTGATTTGTTTTTTCCGAACGTGATTAATGGTTTCCTCTTTCCATTGATTCCCGTTACATTGATCGGTAAGTGGGTAGCAGCTATCAGCAACGTTTATGGAAAGCCAGCAGTACTCGTTGGACAGCAGTAACGGACGCTGGCTTGCTCTACCCACGTTCTATAAGTAAGTATTACAATAAACTGCGAAAGTTCTTCTAGTTCTTCTAGGTCTTTTCGACTGCCCTTTGCCGGGGCACTAGAATACGGCATCGGTATCCCCTGCCTGTAGTAAGAGCCTACTAAAAGGGGACATCTGGGCTCGGTGGTGGTTAGAGGTGGGGCCACCGGGGGGTTTTAGTGGGTATAATCCCACATAACGCAGCTGCACCCCAAAGCAGTCTGGTATCTTGTGAATATTTCCCCTTCGCAAAACAAAAGGTCTCTATTCGACATACATGTATTATCATGGTGCGGGTGACACATGGGGTTACTGAGTTGCGGCTACTCCAGAGCAGATAGATAGATATATAGATAGATTAACTCTTTATTGTTCACACAATATTTTACATAATTTAAAAACTGGCTTAAAAACTAGTGTAACAACTGAAAAATATAACACAATAAAGTTTGAATATTTTGTACCTATTAAACAAAACAACTTTTAAAAGTAGATCTCATTTGAGTATATAGGACTATCTAAATATTTAAAAAACAAGCCCTTTTCTAGGAATCAAGGCACAGACTAAGTGCTTAAAGTACAGACGCTTATGAACGGATTTTGGGAAATTTCACCTCTAAAGGGGTAAAATGGTCCCGCAAAGTTTGTATGGCAATAAAATATACTTTCAATCTAAGCTAAAGTATCGAGTGTACAGAGTACGATATATCCAAAGTCAATTTTTAGTCCTGACTTCAGGCTGATCGTTAGCAGACTAATTTTGGGTCAATAACACTTCGCAATAAATAAAAATTGTTATTATTTAATGACATGAAACACGAGGGAGGTAAAAGACCTCGCTTTTGTTACATTCTGTAAATCACATTGTTGACATTGCCTTATCCGGATTAATTTTGAACTTTGAATCGACTTCGACAATGACTAAGCTATACATTGTACTTTGATATATATTTGATATAAATAATACTTTGATATATAAGTGATATATTTGTTTTAATTGCCAAAATTGCTTTTTTCTGTGGATTAGCTGGATTGTTCTGTAATTTCAGGATTGGTGGCATAGTCATAAGTTGCTAACGAGTACATTATGGGCCCATTTAGCCTAAAACTTCCTTTCGGAATAACCGAATGTTGTTATATATTATTCGACTTTTTCCCCCCCTCTTCATCCCAATAGATCTCGTCCCATGACGTAATTTTCTTAAATCAACCCACTTCCTATTATTGACTCGTCACACACCTATTTTTTGATTTTTCTAAGTTCCTCTTATTAATCGGTGATCTGAGAATTTTTTAGTTGAGTAACCCCCGAATACTGAAACGTCTGTTAACTTTGACAACAGATTAATTGTAATAATGTCTTTGTCTGGCACTAAGCAAATGACAAAGGCAGCAATAGACTTAATCTGGCGTCAACAAACGGTTTCAGTATTCGGGAGTTAGTCTCTCTATTTTTTCAAATTTTCTGTTGAATAAATACATAATTTTTTTATGCAACTGAGTTTCAGGACCAGTAAGTCGCTCGCCTGATGATAGGCGTCATGCTCGACTATACCATGAATTTAGATATTTGACCGAGCGAAGCGAAAGTCTCAGAGTCTACGTGAGCAAATCGGCAGTTGTTTGTCTGACGATAACTTGAGAACCATTAATCAGATCTTCGTGAAAATTTGTAGGCATTTTCAATTTAAGTTCGAATATGAGCGGTCCAGGGGTTGTGAAGGTTAAGGGTCGCGAGGTCTCAGTTCGGCGCGAACTACTAGTTTACACTTACGCGTTCACTAAGCGTTTATAATGATGAATACAATAATCATGATCATCATGCGCCAGAAGAGGGCACTGCTGAACAAAGGGCTCCCCTTAGACCGCCACACTAAACGACGATCTGCAATTTGCAGCACCGGGTGCCAGCGACATTCACAATGTCTTCTGTCCATCTAGTGGGAGGCCTATCGACGATGCATCTTACGGTTAGTGGTCGCCACTCAACAACCTTTCTTCCCTATTGCCCAATGATGTCATATAATATGTCCTTCAAAATCGAACAACTAAAATGAAGCCTTGTGGCTCAGTGGGTGGATTTCCACCTTCTGATCTTTAGGTTGTGGGTCCGATTCCCACCCAGCACAAACATTTGTGTGATGAACATGGATGTTTGTTCTTTGTCTGGGTGTTTCTATGTATTCTATGTATGTATTTACAACAACAAAAAAAGTATTTATGTATTCTATCAGGGCCCCTATTCGGAGAAATGACATTTTATTTCGGTCACTGTCTCTCTAATTTAGAATTTAATGGGAGTGAGAGTGATCGAGATAAAATGTCATATCTCCGAATAGGGTCCCAGTTATCTGGTTCCCATAGTACAAGCTTGCTTAGTTTGGGGCTAGATGGCGCTGTGTGAAAAACATCCACCAATATTTAGTTATTTATTTATTTAAATAACTGCTAGGCTAGCATGCGCATCGCGACAAAATCTTCACTGCTCTTCATGTTGTGGAAAATGAGACAGACGTATACATAATCATAGCCGTGTCCCTTTCTTGTATAACAAAAAGATTTTGTCGCGTTGCGCATGCTAGCCCTGCTAGTACAAATAATTATGATTATTACGTGAAACTGCCCAACAGGTACTTTACGTCTCCATTTGCTCGCTCACCTTAATCAATCATGTTGCCCAATAGAAAAAGATCGAGGGCAAGGACTGTATGATATATGAAACCATTAATTTCTGGAGATTCTGAGTACTCTTGTAGTTAAATGTGTATTTTATATGAAACTATGTTTTATCTCGAGGTGGCCTGCATGTAATAATAATTGTACTACATGCTCTTTAATAAACAAGGTTAGTGGAAAAGGGGGCACTTAGCCAAAAGTGGGCCATTGTACACTTCATTGAATAACTTACTATGAGATTTGAAATGGTGAAAAAATAAGCTCTTTCAAACATTTGTTCAATTTTGAATTGTTCTGTTATTTCAGGATTGCCATAGTCGATGTTGCTCATGAGTACAATGGCCCCATATGGCCCATAATCACCTTTCCGACTAACCCTGTTTTAAAACCTCTCAATTCGGAACACGGCGGTGGACCCAGTACTAGAAAAATCGTAGGCGATTCATAACACGGTGCGAAAGAGCCAGTCAATTTAGAGCACTTGGGCGATTCGCACCGTGCTTCAAGCTAAACGTGGTATGAGCAGCTGCAGTGCCCGGTTGATTAACTGGCAAAGGTATGGTGTACTTCCCCAGCCGGACTCTGCAAAAGAGCCCTACCACTGCAAACTTCTTTACTTTAACTATTTGATTAAAATACTTGCTTGAACGTACGCACAGCAACTAATATTCTGTTTGTGATCAAGTCCCACGTGTTTCTGTTTGTAATAAAGACTTAGTAACGGCATTTACTAAGAAGAATTAATGTCATAATTCATCAATAAATCACATAAATAAGGACAACAACGGGGCCAGGCAAAGACAATAAAAACAGGTGATCGAACATAAAAACAAAAAAAAAGCATTACATTACTCATTATCATAAAGGCCGCTCCAGACTTGGTCCATGGAACGCGCGCGAAAGCGGCGACGGGGCGCGAATGCGAAGCGTATAGCCATTTCAAGCCGTGCAATAAATCCGTCCAAACAGTCAATGTTATCCAGAATTTTGAACTATAGCAGTTCAAAACACTGCGTGGTGTCTTCCTGCGCTCGTCACTCTGACTCGTCTATTAGAAATTAAATCTCTTTATGCTTAATAATTACGCTGTAAACTTGCTCTTCAATCCGGAACACAGTAATGTTTGCACTACTGCTTCGTAGTTAAGCATCTGGCAAAGGTGTGGTTCTTCCTCTGGCGGACTCTAAAAAAGAGCATACATAGAATTTGCGCCAATTAGTGAGTTTATGCTATGCGGCGAGTTTGTACTATTTCGCAGATAATTTTTTCGCGAAAGAAGAATCAATACGAGCTGTCAAAAGTCTATATGGTCTGTGGGACCAGGTCATAGGTGGCTTATTATGGCAACGCTCGTGAAGGCACGCGAGATTGCTAGATAGCTCATACATACTCGAGTGACACAGTGCCTATTAAAGCCTTTGATGTTGCATACAATTTAATCGCGCTCCAAAATGCCTCTTTTTATCCGACTGCTCAAGGAGGAGGGTAATGATTTTGGGGTATAAGTAAGTATGTTTGTGTATTCTTATAAATATTTCATTGCGTCCTGTAGCCTAAACGCCTTGATCTATATACTTTGACTTTGTCGTTGGATTCCTGAGTGACATATAGATTACATTTTGCAGTCGGGTTTTTTTGTTTTTCTTTGATACTTGTCATTCTGAATCTACCAAAATAGTAACTGGAACACCAAGATATGCAAACTAAAAATGTTGCGTGATAAACATAAATCATAGAACACTACTAAATTAAAATAGAAAAAATTCAAACCAGATTTTGTTCCGATTTCAGATTTCAAAATATTCTAAGGAAATTTTCGTTTTGTTATCTTTTAATTTGAAGAAAGAGATAGATGCAAAAAATAAAAAATGTTGTTTCGGATCTCCGTCAAATCAGAATTGTAGGAAAACGAAAGTTTCCGTAAAACATGTAATTATTGTGTTATTTTACTATAACCAGACACAAAGTAATAATATACTTTTTGGAATTCTCGGTAAATAATAATATCTTAAATTATCTATGTTTGTTTGCATGTTCGTATGATTTTCTTTAACTTTTTGGATTACGAGGTTTCCAAAACCGCAATAAAGCGTGAATTCCACGCGCAATTTCCAGAGTTGTATGAAAATACAATTATAATAATTTTAAAAAAACTCTCTCAATAAAAGAAAAAAGTACCTGTATCGTAAGTACCAAATTAAGTTGAACTCCCGGAAGTAAAGAGCCAACAATACACGAAGCTCGGCTTATTTACTCGATTAAATAATTTCAGTGCCATGTACTTACAACGAGTTTTTGGTTTTGAATTAATTATACTTAATAATCTTGTTTGTTACTTCATTTTCACCACTAAACATACTGATCATTGCGAAGAAATTCGCGATTAAACCCACAAGGCGCAGCTGATCGTTTATAAAACACGTTTATTGCTAGTTCAAACAAACAAACATTTATCAAAACAGATAACTAGTCTATCCACAAAGTCCGGAAAACTGTACAAGTATCTACGTACGAGCCAGAAGGTGCAGGCCACTTGAATTATGAATTAACTGTGCATGGATATTTTGCATGGTATGGTAGACGTTACATACAAATATAACAAACAAAATGTAGTTGTATGCCTCGACCAATATAAAATGTAGCAAAAGTATTATATTTTTGGTTAAGCAAAAAACTTGCCGCGCATAGTTTTGAACTGTTGAAGTTCAAAATTCTGTGTGGCACAGAACTGTTATGGGCAAGCGTGACGCTTAACATCAGGTGAGCGACTTGCTCGTCTCGTCACCGAGTAAAAAAAAAAAAAAACAGTTGTTAACACATTCTTTCCATCTGCTCTTTAAAAAGTAATTCAAGTAACATTTTGAGCAAGATATCGTAAATGTATTGAAACTGTAAAGACTTTTGGTGCTAAATTACTTCCTCTATGTTGCACTAAACAAATTAATAAACAACTCATACAAAATTTGCGTTCGGCAAATTCAGCCCGAGTTTTTCAATAGTGTTGCATTACAGATTAATCGTAAACAGGTGTTCTGGCATAACAATCAGCAGAAATGTACTTGTTTGTGTAACTCTGCTATATAATTCCTCACAAGCATATTATTAACATCTCTCTATCTTGCATCTAAAAGCTCACACGTGCAGTTCTAACTTCACTTTCGATGAATTAATATGCTTGAAACGCTTGTTAAATCTTTCTGCCTGATATTAATTAAAATCTAAATTTCTATACAGTATGAGTCACTAGGCCTGGTAGTGGGTACCACGAAGCAGGTACAAAGAGGAGATGGCATGTCGTTTTTTTTCATCACAGCAATGTGACTGGGGAAAAGGGCTGTTGAGCTCTGTTTTCTACTCCATGTTCCTAAAACAGCCTCCACAACACCCAGTTTTTTAAGCTGAATTTAAAAGACACTTGAATCGCTTCGCGACTATATCATCTCTCACCTCCATGCGCAGATTGGCAGACACTGGCACTGGCACCTTGGTTGCGCAGATTTAATTCATCTTTCAAATATTCTAAGGCAGACCTTTATGTTTAAATGATGAATTATATTATTACCTCCGGATCTGGGTGTTAGTTGTCCATGGAATTAAACAAGAAAACCTAGCGAGGAAGTATGAGTATGTAGCAACACTCTTTAACGCTTTACAATGTAACTCCACAATTTTGAACGGTGAAAACTGACTGCACTTATCATTGCTAAGTGCGTCTGTTGTGATACCATACTTTGCTAAATATGCTAAAAATGAAATATCCACGACTTTGATGAAGACGTAAGGCTTCAGTTCAACCATAATCATTTGCTTATACCATTATGCCACCTCTTCTTTGTCTTTTTTCTGTGGTAAGTACGGTGCGTTTATCTGGAGCAGCCGTTCGGGCCGTCACATAAATAAGATCGAATATAGGCGATTGCAATGCAATATGGCAGGTCGGTAATGGAGTGTCATTGTTTCGGCCTCTGTTCTGCTACTGGAGAGCATTTTTACAGCGGCTGTTATGGCAGCAGATTCGATACGAAAATGACAGGACGTTGTAACTTGATAGTCTTACGTGTATGGGTACTTCGAAAGGCGAAAGTGTCTTAATTGATGCTTGTACCTTGTATGGTAGAGCTAGCATGATCTCGTGATTACATGCTAGCTTACAGGATACATACATTTATACAGGAATAGCGTATGTCCGTGACTTCGTACGTGGCGCTACTCGGCCTTTGGCTTCGTAGGTGTAGGGCTCGGGGCCTTGGCTCGGCCTCTGGCTTAGGAAAGCATATTATTATCTTAAAAGAAAATGAAAATATATGCCTTATATGGTTTTAAAAACATTGAAATTGAGGGAAATATTGCAGAATGTTAAAGACTCTTTTTATTATCGGTTGAAAGCGGGTCATTGTTACAGAAAATGACAGAAGTAAAAATAACTGTGTTATGATTTAGTGGTGTCGCAGTGTAGGAAGCAATTAATTCTAAGTCTTATTTATCACTTGTGGTATCGCAGCAGGTGACTGGCGTTCCGAGAATCGCCTCCATGTGAGGCTGAGAACTCTGGCATTAGCGGAGCGGTTACAATACCGAACTTTAGGGCATTAGCGGAGTGGTTGCAATACCGAACTTTAACTATCTAAGTAAACGATTTACGCGACATTCTTACAAAGGTGGTGTTTATTTGGCGCATAGCAGAAGCACTGCCATTCATCATGGTAATGCCACCAGCATGCTGGATATGCTGCCAACTGGTAGCCGGCCTTGACATTTGGATTACCTTTAGACCTTCAAACAGATGTAATTTTGTTAAATTTTAGTATAAAGAAAAGGAATACGAAATAACAGTTATTTTTTTATCCTGAGTATAACAGGTAAAATCTGGATTTAAAAAAATGACAACAATATAACGTTAACAAATCCCACTCAGACCGCAGACTAAGAACAACAGTAGCCCACGAAATATAAACAAATCTCTGCGGTCACACTGTTTGGACGGATACAGTTACAAGTTACAACTACTGGTAAACATTACGAAAAAAATAGATGTATCTTATCTGTTTCTGTGTTACACTTTTCTAGGAATCCATGTTTTGCTAACAGAACTGTTAAGTTGTTTTTAAAGTTTAGTTGACTACGTTTTTTTTTTGTTATCGGCTTAAATCATTTGAATATTTGAAAAAAGAGACCGCAATATCAATTAGTATAATTAGTGTTCCCGGAATATTTACCGCGATTTTTTGAGTTTGAATTTCGATTTGTATTCAATCTGGTGAACGTGGTTTTTGCAACTTTATCAAAACGACGGGAAGTAAAACAAGGTAAAATCCTCTGAGAAACTTTCCTGCAAACTTAAATTTCTGGCGTGGCAACTGACTTTGTTTTTAAAATATCACTTCTCCAACAATATTATAATAATAATCTTCATCATAAAACTATTTTTTAAGTTGCAAACCACTTAAGCGTGATCTTAAAAGCTATTGGAACAAGAATTCATTTTGTCATTGAAAATCTTTGCAAGTAAGCAACTTGTTCTTACGTTGTTTTAATAGATTTTTAGTGTTGATAGATTCCTTCGCGATTATTATGCGCTATTTTCTATTTTCATACTACCTTCATGATTCGGGGTTGCCAGACGACTCGCTTTTGGCAGGACGTGACGCTTTTTAGTAACTAAATAATATATAGTCTACTAAAATATATACAATATACCTATCTATTAGGTAAATAGATAAAAAATGGGCATTTTGCTAAGTTACGTCGAGAAAATTAAGTCGCTCGCCTGATGGCAAAGCGTCGCCTTTGATTAGCGAATGCGTATAACAGTTCAATGCCACCCAGAATTTTGAACTTCAACAGTTCAGCAACGCGCTGCTCTCGTCACCCTAAGATATTAGGGTGACGAGATATTAAATCTCTTATTCTCAGTTATTTTGCTGGAAACATTGCCCTTCAATGCGGAGCACTGTATTACGGATTGACACTCAATGTTTACACAAAGCTGGGTGGTCGAATAACTGCAAAAGGGTTCTTCCAAAGGCGTACTCTGCAAAAGAGGCCTACCACGTACTCTTTATAAATACCGCTATTTATTTCATAGTTGGTGACTTTAGTGCCGCGATTATAGTACCTATTCGGTTTGATCACGGACATAATCTGAGACATAATTGTACTCATCACTGAAAGAAAAAATAAAAAATACTCAAAGAAAACACAATAAGCTGTTCCATATATTTCGCCTAGTCTATCAAACATAAGCATAGTCGTAACATCAGCCGAAAGACGTCCACTGCAACACCTAAAAAACGCTCATGCAAACTTGAAAAAAGGCGATTGTATGAAACTTGCACTAGAACTGAATACCGATAGAGATAGTGCGATAGACGCAAGAGATCGATAGAGCAAGACAGTGGATAGCCGCCATTATTTATAGTACACGTTTCATACATGTTCAGTCTCATTTTTTACTAGGCACTTGCGCCAGACTGGAGAGGGCGGTGTTTCTGGTCATCCAGTGGTTCGTCGCAGTTTTAGAATATACCGCGGTCTATAAACAGTTTATAAACATAGGACGTATTGTTGCGTAGTGAAGCGATTTCTTAGTACCTTATTCAATGTATGTCGAGTTTACCTAATCGTAACATTGCTTTCATGTTAATTATCTTTAAACATAAATGACGAAGGTCAAATTGCTCGTAATTCCCTAGGTTAATATATAAAATTAGGGTTACTGGCAAACGCTAATTGCTCCTTTCTAAAAGTGTATTTTATACGTTTGTAATAACGAAGTTCTGTGATAAACACTAGTACTTGATATAGCTTACTCAGTATTGATCTCCAAACCGCCTATCAAGCGTGAGGATTATGGCAAACCTCCTTAATTTTCTTCCTAGGCAAGTATGCTACATCTTGAGCCACATCGTCACTTTCCATCAGGTGAGATTGTGGTTAAAAGAATGCCTAGTCCGATATAAAAAAATATTTAAGGAGAGGCCTTTGTGCAGCAGTGGACGTCTTCTGGTGATGATGATGATAAAATAAACTTCCTAACTAATATTATTGATTCGAATGTAACTCTGTCACTCTGTATATCTATCTATCTCTTTGTCTTTCTGTCTGGGTGTTTGTCGCCTTATCACTGCTAAATGGCTCAACGGATCAAGCTGCATTTTTGCACAGATATAGCTTAAGGGACGGAGACGGACATAGGCTACCTTTTTTTTGTAGGTAACAGTTAGTATTTAATATATTTATATCTCCAGATACATAAATCAGTAATATACTTTGTTACATTTTTATAAATATTGGTGACCACTTCGTAATGATCACATCAAATTAACTCATCGCATAAGAAAACAAAAACAAGACCTCATAATGGCGAGATTGCCACATATCGCAAGTAGCGTTCACCTTGTGTACGGTATTGCGACCCATTTCCAACTGTGATTTATGTACACAGCTACCAGTCACTCTGAAATACAAAATGCTGGGCTAGCAGTAAAATCGGACTTTAGATATTTACATCAGAATAATTTTAACAAAAAAAAAACCGACTGCAACAAAATATTCTGAAGAAAATGCACTATCGAGGTGTTATCAGCGCCATCTGTGAAATACTAAGTTATGATTTTGGAGTTCCGGTGGCCATCTGTGATCTTCTTCATCAGTTCCATTTCACAAAATGTTACATCCTAAATACATAACCTATACTATACTATACTTGTTAATAAAAATACCAAAATCTTATATATATGCCTATAATATTTGAGGAGTTCCCTCAATTCCTCGGTGCCTGCCTCGGTGGCTCAGTTGGTAGAGAACCTACCTTCTGTGTTTGGGGGCGTAGGTTCGATTCCCATCTAGGACAAACATTCATGTGATGAATATTTGTGTTTGTTCTATGTCTGGGTGTTATTATCAGTATAAGTATGTATTTAAAAATATTTATTTACGTTTATCAGTCTCTGGCAGCCATATTACAAGCTTTGCTTAGTTTGGGGTCAGATGACCGTGTGTGCAAAAAAGTCCCAGATATTTATTTATTTATTAATTCCTCATGGGCTCTATTATCAGAGCTAGAATTTGATAAAAAATGGACCAATCTGGAAGTATAATTATCCTTGAAATATAACAATCGCGTGCGGTGCGAAAACTATTGATGATGATAGAATAATCTTATATCTATACCAATATTATAAAGAGGAAAGATTTGATTGTTTGTTTGTTTGCATTGAATAGGATACGAAGCTCCTGAACCGATTTGAAAAATTCTTTCGCTGTTGGGTAGCTTTTTAGCTTTCATTATAATTTTCTTTTTTTTTTGTAACTTGACGCAAATAGAAGGGTTTTCGTGTGTGTATTATAATTTTTCTTTTTTTGTTAAATACCCGTGCGAAGCCGGGGCGGGCTGCTAGTAAGCAATAATTTGATTCATATATAAATAATTAAGTAGATAACTAACCTAACCTAAACATTTGCCTATTAGGTAGTTGATATAAAGCTATTTATGGAGTGTTAGCACCCGAACAACATATTCTATATCTCGGATACTAATGTCTTCTTGCAGTAGGTTTTTCCTACAATAACCGCTAGTCAATACTACGAGTCGATTAGGCTTAAATATGCTAGCTAAAGGCAATTGTTTGTTACTGTACGATGAGAATCTCATGCAATCCCCACGGAACTACGGCACGGCTCCATTACGAAAGAATTCCCTCTCTTAAAATAGAAATATTGGTATTTGAATATTTAAGCAGCCATACCTTATGAGGGCATCACTAGCATTCCTTGTATTGCATTATTATAATGTGCCATTTCCAGCGTGCGCATCGTACTCATGCGCCCTGTCTGGCGCCTCTTGCATAATTATGCATGCAATAAAGCCTTATGTAACGCCCGCAAAAGACGTTAAAGTATCGACCTTATTCACTAAATTTTCAAGATACCTTTCAGGACGCAAGGAACATGAACAAAACTGTGCACAATATCAAAAGCTTTCGCACTAATCTCATCAATAAAGTCAAACTTGGAAAATTCAGCCATAAAAGCCATGGTATTTTACTAAAGATACGTTTTTACCTTCAAAATGGCGCTTTGAATTCGGCTCCGCTGCAGTCTGAATACAGCCGCCAGAGTGCGCAAGAAGATGCGAAAAGTTAGGAAGTAAAAGAGATAGCTCTATTGAAATCTGTCCGAAAATACAGAATTGCGGGGGTCATTTTAAGGGCGCTAAAGTCGTATCTCTAGTAAAATATTATAATCTTAATAGGCAGACATTTCGAATACCGAGTCTAAAATCGATCTGTGCATTACGAGATGCAGGAATGCTGTTTCTTTTATTAATATTGATTGAATCGGAGGTGCCGAATGTGACACGAGACTTACGGTAATCCATTACCGAGATGTTTATCGAGAATATTTGGAATTAAGTCACGCGTGTGGGAGTCGGCCGGTGTTTTTATGGAAATGTTATGGCGCGCCACGACTGCAATAGAAACCTCCCGGCGGCGGACGCGGCGAAATCGACTAAACAATGTATTATTCCGAAACTTTCCATTGTAAATTTTAACGATTACTGATATCGGTTACGTAAACTATGATCTTATCCGATATTACGGATCAGTAGCTTTAGATAGGTCGATAAATTAAGGTATAATCCGTATCTACAGCTGCTCTATTGAAAACAATACAGTTTATTTACTCTTACTTATATAATTAAGTCCTCAGACATGATAATGTCTAAGCTATAGGTCCAAGTTTCAAAATCTCTATAACTCACATTAAAGATCGAATTCTAATCAATTCTGCGAATGCCGAAGCAAAATGGCAAGCTTTGCGTAACACGGTTCCAATTCTACGAATGGGTTCCAGCTTACACCATCAAAAATGATGAGCCCATAATCTAGGAACTTTAATCAGTACTTACTCAACAGTAGGCTAAGTAATAATTAACTAGTTTATTTATAGCTACTTAATTCACAGAACTTATTGAACTTAAAATAAAAATCACATAGAAATTATACTTATATCTATAATTTTAACAAAAAAAATGACTTCAACTAAATATCTACTCTGAAAAAACTGCACTATAGGAATGTCCTTGGGGCCACCCGTGAAATACTTTACATTGACGTGTTCCGGTGGCCATCTTTGGTCGTTTTCATCAGTTCCATTTCACCAAATGATAGGTAATTTCTGAATGCAAAATACAAGGTCACCCTACACATTTATTACCTAAGTAATTTAAGTTTTGGTAGTATTAGCATATATATAGTATGTATTAGCAAAAAGGAATTGTAACATTTTTTTTTTTTTTTTTATTATTAGTAATGCATAACTGCCATGCTTTGGGTTCAACTCAACCAACTAAAATCAAGGAGTAGTGCAAGAATCTAAGGTACAGAGTTATGTATATTTATTATTTATTTACCTATGATTACCTATATCTGAACATTCTACGAACACCAAGCAGCCTGACAAGCGTTGTTATTATGGCACAGTTCTATTTATCTGTGGATTATGGCAACCAAAATGTTGAGATGCTTCGTCTAACGGTGGACGCCTAAAATCGACTGTTTTAGCGGCGCCCTTGAACATTTAAGTCAGTAGGTCTTTAAGTAAGCCGGTCGCTAGGTCCGAGAGAAAACTCTTTTCAATGTCATTCATGCATTTTTTGTCGATTAAATGAATTATTAAAGCTTATCTTGAGTATAACGAATTCCCTAAACATTTGCATAATGCGCTGCAATAGAGCTTTCATGGAAAGGCGCCACAAGCCCATCCAAAATTATGCGTCTGAATTCCACCGTATTATTAAATTTCTACTGCATAAATTGTGATAAAACCTCATAAAAAGAGTTTTTAAATTATTATTTACGATTCTCCAGGCTTGGTTGGTAGAAAGTTGGACTTGTTATCGGGTTCAGTTCCCGGCCAGGCAGATGTTTGAATGATGAATTTTTTTTGAGCTTTGGGTGTAAAGTTTAATTAATTGTTATTAATTTATTCATCGAGTAATTAGATTCTAAAAATAATCGTTTGAAATACTGTCAAACGGTTTCCGATATAATTATTTATTAAAAACTAGCTGATGCCCGCGACTTAGCTTGTTGGCCTTTGTTCTGACAAATACTAACACAACACAAAAAACATCAAAACTCAATTTTAAAACCAGTTTTTCGTTCAATTATTATTGAGTTGAAATTTTGCATGCCTGTCAAGTTTCGACGACAATACAATATTATGAGACCGAGCTGATCTGGTGATGAATACGGAAGGTAGAAAGGGAACTCTCAGTAACTAAGAGTATATTGATGGAGTTTGGATTGATGGATGACTCATTTTGATCAGCTTACAGTACCGATGACGGATTTTATAAAAGCTTGTTTGGAAAAATGTATTTTTCAAGAAAAACTTAATACCACTTATTAACATATATCTATATATATGCCCCGTTGGCTCAGTTGGTAGTGAACCTACGTTCTGTGCTTGGGGGCGTGGGTTCGATTCCCATCTAGGACAAACATTTATGTGATGAATATTTGTGTTTGTTCTATGTCTGTGTGTTAATATCTATATAAGTATATATTTAAAAAATATCTATGTACGTATATCAGTCTCTGGCAGCCATATTACAAGCTTTGCTTAGTTTGGAGTCAGATGATCGTGTGTGCAATAATGTCCCAGATATTTATATTTATTTAGATATTTAGTGCGAAACCGTTTGATTGAAAAAGTGCATACTTTTCTATCGAACTCAAATGAAGATTTTCTAAAATTTTCAGTCCTATTAAATTTTTACCATCCACGTCTGCTCATGAAACATTCAATAATCACGTAATTTTCAAGCACATGTGGCACAAATAAGAAGAATTATTAAAAAAACAAATTATTTAGTCTTCGAAGATTTACATACAAATAAGTAAGCAAAGGTCAAGTAAAACCGATAACAACAAAGTAAAAAGTTTAACAAAAAATAGCGTCCAACCTTCAGAGATTATGTTAACAAAGACGTCGATTCTGTTGTACCAATCACTAAACTAAATTAATATATGACTAAAATTGTCTGCTTCGTTTTTCATTTCAAAACGTGAGAAAATAATAATGGCAATTTTAGACCTATCAAAATTACTTTAGAAAATAGTACAACAAATACCAATATAACACCTTTACTTTCGTGTTTAAAAGTAGGTAGGTATACAGTATGTTTCTACTAGCAGCTCACGCTGAAACATAACATTATTAGATGTGGTGTTAGGACACCACATCTAACTCACATTCTAACTTAAGCATTGTATTAAAATGAACTAGTTGCTTGAAAAATTTCACGAAGTTCTCATCAACGGCTCGCAAGTTATTGTCGGTCACATAAACTGGTTCCGAACAAATGATTTTTAATTTAATTTTTAATAAACAAACATACATAGATACGAATAATACCGAGTTGCTCCTCTTGTAGACTTCAATTTTTTTTACTTACGCTTTACTTTTCCTGGCAGTAGGTTACCTCGTATCTGATATCCTAAATTATAGGTTAATCCATGCCAATATTATAATTCAGAGGAATATAGCCGCATTCGTAAAGGACCAATCATAGCTTCGAGGAATAAACATTAATACGTTCAGTCTCGAGTAAATTACTTCGTTTACGATTTAGAACTAACTACATTAAAATTGTTAGTCCATACAAAACTTTAAAAAAAAGCATAAAAATGGATCAAACACCATCTACCGCACTAATGCAAGTAGCTTTGACTCTCTGCCTATCGTTTCTTTCATTTTCACGACTAAACGGCTGATGGATCGAATTTCGTATATATAATGTCTGTAGTCTGAACCACGATAACGTACATAACTACTGTTAATGAAAACATATTATTTTTAACTTAAAATACGCGGGCGATGCCACGGGTAAAAGCTAGTATAGACAGAAAGTTTTGACTTTTGAGAATATTCTGTGTCTTCAGTGTATTATTATGACCATTAAAGTATTCAGAGTTATTTATACAGGGTTATAAGGAAAGGGTCTGCTAAGCTGAAAGGAGCTTATAGTACTCATCATTACCAACAATTTTTACTATGGGGCCAACCCAGAAATCCAGAAAATATATCAGCTGTTCCATAGTAAAATGTCAATGACACTCGACAAATTGTATGAAACAGCTGATATTTTTTTCTCGATTTCAGGGTTGGTCCCATAGTAAAAGTTGTTCAGAATCATGAGTACTATGAGCCCTTTTCGGCCTATCATACCCTTTCCTTATAACCCTGTATTTAGATATTCGAGAAATCCTATGTTTCCTATTTCTTAGTCCTCACTGTAGCTTCTTGCTTGCTTTTTGCTCTTTTGCTAGGTGCGTAGCGTACGAAATATTTGAAAAATTTGACTGTAAAAATAGCAATACGAATCATTCAACCCACTGCTGTCTGCATTTTTGAGCATACGAAAACCTGATTCATGTTTTTAGGCTATCAGTCAGATTCTACTGAGTGTTTGGGTCGACGACAGACACATTCTAGGATACCTATCCTTGTTCTCACAGCTTTTACAATGTGAACAAACCTGAAAATCGCGTACAAAAACAGCTTTACTATAGATAAGTATTATTTTACTATGAAAACTGACGTGGTTTTGATACATTTTGTTTTAATAAAACGGGAATACTCACGTTAAATTGAGTCGGTTATTCCGACTATAGTTTCGATCACATTCGGTGACCTTTATCAAGGAATGCTCAGCGAGACACGCGCGCGACCTCGTCTTGCCTTGCACTGCGGGCTGCGGCGCGTCGCGCGCGTGACGTCAACGGCGGTAGTCGGAATAACCGACTCAATTTAACGTGAGTATTCCCGTTTTATTAAAACAAAATAAGTATTATTATTATTAAAAGAAACACAAAAAACCCGACTGTGCTATGCAGCCTGTGCTACACTCCGGACATAAAGAAACATCCAACGATACTTCACTCGTCAAAATCGGTCCAGCCTTTTACAGCTACAGGAGGTAAGTAGGAAAACCTATAGTAGAGAGCTATGCGGCGAAGCGTTTTTCTAAAACTAGCTACATTGTTAACATATGCAGCTCTCTCTCTACATTTGGTTAATCATTTCATAAGAACCAGGTAGACAACATTCAAATACCATCTGTAGAGTTCAGACGATTGTAAAAAGCTCTATCAATAGGTAATATTTCAAATAAATTAGATACAATTATATGACAAGAAACAAAATTTACGCATCCGTCATAAAACCAACCCTTTCAGATTGAATTTGATGTCAAATTACTTTGATTGTGTACCAATGCAATACTGCATCTGCAATTACATACGTCTCTCAAGATGCGGGCTCAAAAGGCAGCATTTATCATTTCCGTGAAGCCTGCATTGATGCTGACTAGACACTGGATGAATACCTGGTAATTTAAATCCCCAGGATTCTGTGGGTGGTGTGGCGCATCCATCAATCCTGTGGGAATATAAATAGACTCCAACGAAGTGTTAATTGTAGACCATTTATTCTGCCATTTAATACTTATGCTTACCTTTTAGTGAGCGCTTCTGAGATCATCTCCGTAAGCCTTCTAATATATTACGTTTTAATAGGCCTTCGGACTTAGGTACATACCATGTTCATAATTCAAAATAGATTACGTGTATACATAATTTAAATAAAAATTAATTAATTCAATAAATTTTTATAACAAATTTTTTTTTTGTATTTGTTATTATTTGTGTAATTTTAATTATTTATTTTCTACGACTTTTGGGAGAAATATTTAGGAGCTTAGATTTTCAATGTTTATGCAGATATTATACTTAACACGTTAGACACCGAACAGATTTTTACGTTTTACATTCAGGCCACGAGGAACAAGACTCACCACCGACTGGACCCACTCTGTTCTATTTCGTACGGGCTACGGGGGACAAGGTATGACCGCGAGCTAGACATCATTTCAAACGTCTCTACAGTGCCGGCGGACAAAGATTTTTCTCGATACAACGTGATCGACATGGCTCTGTAGACTAATGCAGTTCAGTTGGTTTTTATGTAAACATAGTACTTAGTAAAATATGTCAAGTTTTGTTTGAATTACTCATACTTTGTGTTATGAAGTGTGCTTGAAAGTTTGGCGTTGAATCACACTATAATAACTGAAACAATTGTTTTTTTTAAATACTTTATATCTACCAATTTCTATAAATGGAAAAAAAAACTAACAACTAAATAAATATTTTTTTGTTGTCATTTAGTACCGAAAATAAAATGGAGTAGTTGACTTATCACGATCTTCGTGAGAATAAGATAAATGAGCGATAAACGCGAGATTTTCGGTACGGGTGGCGCCCAACACCGAGATTCGCGCGGCCCCCGCGGACGTAAAAGCGAGTTTCTCTACGCACAGGCGACGGGGCGACGTATGAGTGACGGTCAAATAATAGCCAAAAATAAGACAAAACATGAATTTCTATTAATCTCTATTTTTCTACTAAGTTCTAGCCTATTTCCGTTCCAATAATGCAATAATAAATGCGCACAAAATTTGACCAGTATTTGAAATTTTGCTTGGCCTGATCAGCTATTTCAGTGTCGGACATACGTTGACCCCCATGGCGATTAACGTGTTAACTCTCCAATAAATCATTGGCTTGTAGTTACTTATTTTCTAAGGAATTGTCGTAAAACGACACAAGCTAACAAAGTCTGCATCATTAAAATAGTTTACTTTTATTAGTCAATTTCATATCAAATATATTAATAAACTCAAGTGGAAAAACAAGTATCACTTACAAACTTGCTTGAAATTCTCGAGATCAATTTATTCGTCATAAAACTGGTGATTAGTGTAATTACTGTTATACTAAATTACGTATAATTTTCCCTATAATACAGCAGTAAAGTAGGAACGTGTTGATTGAAAAAAAAAGTTCTTTATCAAGCGGTGAAAGGCGTCTATGCTTACCTTGTAAGCTAGCTCTAACGTGCACTAAACACATTTGTAAGAAAATGCTTGTTAGGGAGAGGTGACAGAAGGCTTGACTTACCAGCTGTTAAGATAAGCCGACATTAGTAATTCCTAATACTTACCAGAGTTTGTACTTAACTACGTACTTAATGTCAAGATTAGGATTATTAGTTACTCGAACACTGTTGGTAAACTTAAGGAAATATACAGTATACACATGTAATTTGTATCGAGCTACGCCCAGGCTGTGGATGAGACAGGCACATCAGAGCTACGAGTATAACATTACAACAACAACATACCAAATGAATTTAATTGATATTTGAAATTCATTGTTTGTTTTGTATTTTAATAACCCATTAGGGCTCGTTCAAAGAGACGCGGTGCGTTGCGCGGTGCGTGCGGCGTCGCGTCGCGCTCGCGCGGGTTAATCAAACAGATGATAATTTATGAGAGTTTTCATGTAGAAGCGTGTTCATGCGCGCTTTGTTTGATATCTAGTGGTACTTGCGGCAGAGCACGCTGCAACCACCACCGCGTGCACCGCAGCTTCCGCCGTCGCGTCCCTACCGCGTAAAAGCTGAAATAATAAGAAAAAGACTACCAAAAGCGGTCGCTGCGGCATTTACCACGCGCCGCACGACGACCTATGGCTTCATAAGCAAGAGTACATATTATTGCAATATGTTTGGCTTTGAACGTGTGACGCCGCCGGCGCCGCGGACAACTCCGAGGCGCCCCGCCTGCCGCTTCACGCGCTGTCTCTCCGTAAACGGAGAAAACGTGGAACACACTGCGCGACACGACGCTGCAGGCACCACGCGTCGCCCCGCGTCTCCCTTAAGAAGCCCTTAGACTTCGGTGGTTACAACGATACTCCATCGCATCCATCGCGAATCCAGCTGTAATCGGGTGCACTACATACCTACTAGTAGTGTATGGAATTCTATGAAAGATATTTTATTCAGTACGCGTGCAGTCCATGTGCATTGCGCCGTAATGCAAGCAACGTGTCGTATTTCATAGTAGATATATAAATACTAGACTGTGTTAGTACTTCGCTTATTAAGCTACTTTCCTTAAAAGTTAGAAGTTTCTGTATCTATACTATCTACAAAATGTTTGTTGTATAATATATAATCGCAGCTACTTTACAATTACTTGTTACTCGACTAAAATAATCGAGTAGTCTGAACTAGGCTTTAGCGGCCCAGATTTATGGACTCATAATTAGTTTTGAACAATAAATAAAAAAAATAAAAACGTTTTGAAGTTATTTCATATGACATCCGGTACAAGATAGAATTATATGCAGCTTTTCCTAGCACTACTTAAGTAGAAACTCATCTAGCTTCCACTTAATTCATTTAAAATATTAATTCATAAACGTTTGATATGCTTATCTTCAGGAGTTAATCTATTCACATGGCTAGTAATATTATTTTATCGGGGATATTATATTATCAGTTTCGTTCCTAATCACTTTGTTAGTTAATTGAGGATGCAAGTCTCTATCTACATGGTATCTTCAAGTACTCTTTTCGCTTGGGTGTGGATATATCAGAGAAACACGTTGGAAATTACAACGTGTTAGCAAGCAAAAGTAGCATTATAGCCCTATTTCATCATTTCCAAGTAAAGTCTCCGGTAAGCTACTCTCCAGTTAAAGTGGCAAACAACGGTAGCACAGTTTCAAAATGTCGTAGCCGTAACATAAACTAAACAAAAATCAAAGTTAACTTCTTCCAATTAACACTAATGATTAAGCTAATCAATTTACTTCGAGATGATGAAAGAGGCACTTGATCTATGAAATATTAATGTATATGTAGAGTATAATAAGCAAGATCGTTCGTACACGAGACGACGTACGTTGGCGATTTAAGAAATGTCCCGAGTCTGATCAAGCGTTTATAATATATGGTACACGTTGCCGACATTACGTGTGTAGATTCGTGTGGGTTTTGTATTCGAGCGAACTGCAAGAGTCCGCCGAGAATCTGGTCTCCTTCTTTACAACACTAGAATATACCAATGTCAAAAATTTGTCTATTAATGTTAGTCGAGAATATTTTGAGCGAGGTCCATATTGTCACGTCACATAATTTCCATTATTGCACACTCCGTCTTCTACATCTTCTACGATTCTCTCCATCCCAAGGTTGCTTGGAAAAGATCGCTTTCAGCGATAAGGCCGCCATTTGTTACACTACTTAATTTGTTTGTCTTCTGCCCTAGCTATGTACAATCTAGTGTGAACAATAAAGAGTTTATCTATCTATCTATCTATCTATATCTATATTTCACATTATGATTGTAAGAAATATGCAAAATAAAATTAATTATATGTGGATAGACGTGGCATTTAAATGAAATTACATTAATGTTTTTAAATTACTTTAATAATCAAGTCCATTTAAAAATTTATTACAAAAGCATGGCACGTAGGTTTTATAAATATTAAAATATAAATAGATAAGCAGTTGACTTGCTTAGTTTTAAGTGTAAATACATATAAGTGGATATCATTCAATATAAGGTAACAAAGTTTCCGGGCACTGTGGCGTACAAGTTAAATTCACAAAAGTAACAACTTTGCCAAACAAAACGAGACCATTTGACCATTGTCGACCATCGTTTTTTTTTTTTTTTTTTTTTTAATAATAAATAAAAAATAAAAATAAATTGTCGATTCTGTTGTACCATTTTCTAAAATTATTGTCATCCTTTTCCCACATATTGAAGTAGAAAAAAACGTCGAGTCAATAATTAGTAAGATTAGTTGAGTGGCACAACAAAATTGACGGCTGGTCGAGACCAGGTGTCAATATTGTTGTTCATGTTTTGTTTGGCAAAGTTCTTCACAACAACGACAAGCGAGGTATTGTTAAGAATGTTTTGTATTATTCTCGTTCTAGATTTAGTTTTTTTTTTGTATGATCGAGGTCCTGTTGTCTTTACTACTCGTAGTTTCAATTTGGACATGGATTAAATCCTTTTCTAATTAGCAATATTACTTTATAACATACTTGGCATTGAAATGTTTTTGCTATGCTTTCGTCTGCAATTTCTGCAACATCATAAATTTATTAATCATTTTTTTTTTATTAATAGGTATAAACAAATAAAATAATATATATATAAGTATCGACAAAATATATAACGTGTATTATAAAAACAAAAATGAAATATTTAAATTCAAAACTTATCTCTATACAAGTGAGAATTTACTTATTAGGCTTGAAAATGTCTTTTTTAGTTATTCAGTCAGGTTGGATTTTACCAATTTTTATAGATAATATTTTCCATAGATAAAGATCTAAATATAGTAAAATAAATTTGCTCTTTCTTTTTTACCAATATCAATAATGTGTACTAACTTACTTGTTTGAAAAAGTAAAAAAAAAACAACTGAGTAAGAGTATCCATATTGAGAAAAGTTCAAGATAATAAAGCAAAAGCACCAGACAAATAAACCTACCTGCGTCATCGAGATTACATTAATGATCATTAATTAAGTATTTAGTGCAATTTCAACCCATTTCACCAAGAAAGACTTAATTAACGGCTGTAAAACAAGGCCTTAATAATATACATTCGTATTATTAAGAAATAATGTAAAAAGGCAAGAGCGACGAGACTACTCGAGTGCTTATGAAATTATACAATTAACGGTACAATTTAATCACAAGAAAATATTTATGGGTGATAAAATGGCAATCCCGTCGGGTATGCAATGCGCGTTTCCGCATCTTTCCATTCCGTGGCGATGTGGTCACGCCAGATCCTCCAAGTTCCATTCTGGCTGAGCCCGCGACAAATCTCTCCGATACGAAATCAGCAGAGATAACAAAGGTTCTGTTGAACCGAAACAACAAAACTCCTATCACGGAGTGAATAATGTCCATCGGGGCGTGGACCGACGCATCATATGCTGAGAGACGGTCGTTTCTTCCTGACGCTTTTGTTGCTAAGCCCGAGAATCGTGCCGATCACCTGCGTGGATAAAAAAGTTTACGTTAAAGTTAAGTTAAAAAAGTAAGTTGCAGATTTAGCTATAATTGATTCCATTTTGTTACGTGTTTATGATTTAATAAAATAATAGAAACGACAGCAATCAATGTTTTAGTGGTTAATACTGTTCAAGCCATCTACATAAAGAAACCAAAGATATTTATAGTGATACAGATTTGTGAGATCTAGATTTCAAAGATGATGTGAGTCAAATATTACGTTTGTCAATGATATAATTATTTTGAGGGTACTGACATGTAATAATACCTTGGATACAGAGTAGGCAGCTAGCTTTCGTCTGGGCGGCAGTAACAGCGCCAAAGCACGCGCCTCCCGAAGCAACGCGTGGAAAGCCAACGCCGCTCCTGCGCAGGACTCGGCAGCAGAAACCTCGTAAAACTGGCAACCGAACCGCAGAGATAGCTCCTGACCCTCTTCCGCTTTGACGACTCTGTAAAAAAACGAGGTCATGATAACCAGTTCCAAGTCAATCGATGTCAAAGATACGATTTTGAAAGAGTTGGTAAAAGATAGGTATTTCGGTGACATATACTCTTGTAGTTAAAATGCCAAATTGTTCTGATTTTTTTTCTAATTATCAGGATCTCCGTATTACCACTATGCTTTGCCTAATTTTCCCACCAAAGTCTTCCATGAAAATCTAACGTTTACACTTCAGGGAAAACTCATACCTGGCATGTTCCAAGTCTCTTTTATTCCCCAGCAAAGTCACGGCTGTGCAGCCAGGCAGCCTGGTCCTCTCCAAAAGAGCGAGTAGTTCAGCAGCAGCCAAGAACGAGCGACGGTCACAGATCGAGTATACCACAGCAAACGCGTCACCCCATCTCAAATGCTCGGCTATGCAACCTCGCTTCTGCATCAAAAAGAAAATCATTAAGTCAGTACGAAATTAAAACTTGTCTGAAGTATCGTTGAAAGACCATCGAAGTCTTTATTTAAATCTCCGGTTATGGGATGTCTAATTATCATCATCATTATTAGCTTATATCAATCTACCTCTGAACATAAGCTTCTCTTAAGACATTCCATTTCGGCCGATCCTCGGTTGTCCTTTTCCAGATAAATATAAATTAAATTAAATTAAATTTGATTAAGGTATATATTTACCGCACATCCACAGGTGTCCAGAACTTCGACTTCCGACGTGGCCCCATCGAATGCAACCCGATGTTGATACAGGAAGTCTGAAACAAGCCTCATTTATATAACTCAGTGCCACGATGGTCTCGATCTGTGCGCGTAACTTATAGCTCTATAGATCTGAAGATAACATCAGCCGACGCAAGTAGGTCACATGAGCTCGTAACGTACTCGATCGATACGCCAGATCAATTACCTACCTATTAGCCGTCTGACATATACAAATAATAATTAATTGATATATTTATCTCGATATTACGATGTCTAGATTGAACTGGTTAAAACCAAATCTATAACGTGGTCAAACGTTGTTTTTCGAGCATTAATTACGTTTGCCAAGAAGCTTGTTAAACTTTTAGGTCAATGAAACCGGGACACTACAAATTTTACAAATGTTGATAACAAATCTGTAACCGACGGTAATTAGGGACACAGTCATGCTAGTGAGCTATGAGATGGAACGAGATAAGAAAATTGATGTTTTTTTGTCAAATTCTGTAGAAAAGGTCGACGGCCTGTGGCGGGCGCCAGTGGCAGCCTTGGAAGCGGTTTGCAGTTGCCAATATCGCAAATAAACCGTCCATTGGCACTCGGGCTTGGCATGTAGTAAGTGCCCTTAGTAAGGGCCCGTGTTCGGTATGTTTGTCTTTCAGTCAGCTCAGACATTCCTTGCATATCAACGAGGTGATCAGAACCGATGCCAGGATGGCGTACTGTTATAACTGGTATAATGTAATATTGTTATAATCTTTCTTAGCTAAATCTAGTTTATTTTCATCATTCATTACCGAACTTTACAAATTAAGAACTCAGTCAAAGTTTTTCGCGAAAAAAAAATGAAAAAGCATTATATTAGGGAACTAAATTAATTTTTAACTGTGTTTGGCATCATAGATATGATTTTATGATGGACAGGCTAGGAAATTAACCATAACTTATCTAATATTAAGTGACGGTGTGGTCGAAGATGAATCTGTCTAAGCTCTCTAAGACTGCCGGAACGTTAAGTGTTTAGCGACAGAGTTTCAAGTACTAGAAAGCATCCTACCAGTACAATGCTTTTCTTCACCGGCAGCTCGAGATTATTGTTGGGATTTGAATCCACATCCTGCGGCATGTGATCCGAAGACTTCAACCGCTGAGCTATCGTCGCCTTTTGTAATCTTTTGTATAAATAAACAATATTAATAAATATAACTCACCTCCAGTTGAGCTATATTCCCCAATGTAACGCTTCGTCAAGTAACGAACGACTACGGCTGAAACAAATAGACAATAACTATATTACCAAGTTGTCTCACAGGTTACTGTTTGCGAATTTTAAAATTGTAATCACAAGCTCTGGTTTACACTTTATCTAAATCGATAAAACACTTCGTACCAATCGCAACAAGTTGAAAACAGAGAAAGCAGCAATTAGATACATATCGGCAGAAGGTGTTACAAAAGTTGTACACCACCATGAATTTATAACTACAAGCTTCAATTAGAGGGAAAGCAGACAAAAGGGCTGTTCGGATATCTACTATATTAATGAACAGCTTGCTATCACAGCCAATTAAACAGTAAACCCGAAGAAAGGTTTAATTCCTTAACGAACTATTACAAAATTGATGTAAATTGATGTAATGTTAACACTCAAAGCACCGTCAATAACGTGATTTTAATGTTTTAGATGATTAAACAACATTATATGATGCATCGAGTCTGGCACATTGCATGTCTGGAGTAACCTCTCATTTGAATGGACTGGTTGTTATTAAAATAGTTCAGTGAGAAAATGTGAATGCCAGTGAGATAAATGACATGCTCTATTTCACAATAGCGTCTAAGGAGCAGTGAGCACGAACTGTATACATATATATTTCTAGCATGTAGGTATATAGTATTGAAGTTATTGCAGCAACGAAATTGGATAAGCCAGTGAGTAACTCTACACTATTTTAATAAAGCACGTTAGCCTTATCGGCGGTTAATAGTATCACTATTGCAATTTCTAGCATTTACATAAAATAAGAACTCAGAGCCACACAGCGGGCAATGGAGAGAGCTCTGCTCGGAGTTTCTTTGCGCGGTAAAATCTGGAACGAGGATATTCGCCGAAGAACCTAAGTCACCCAGATAGCCCTCAGGGTTTGCAAGCTGAAGTGGCAAAGGGCAGGCCACATCGCACGAAGAATCAATAACCGATGGGGAAGAAACGTTCTTGAGTGGCGACCACGAAATGGAAGACACAGCGCAGGCAAGCCTTCCACAAGGTGGGCCAACGACAATATGAAAGTCGCGGGCAACCGGTGGATGCAAGTAGCAAGTTGTCTGGCGGTGTGGTGGTCTAAAGGGGAGGCCTATGTCCAGCAGTGGACGTCTGCCTGCGACGACGATGATGATGGCATAAAATGAGGACAAATAAATAAGCCTTTATTACTGAAAATATCGTAAGCACGAGCTATAAAAACACTTTTATGGAACAGTGTTTTTTTAGTTTAAGAAGAAACTTCCCGCTATGAAATAATGAAATATATAACTTCTGATACGGCGTCGTAAAGTCGTGCAGAAATTCTGCCTGTAAGCAAATAATGTTGAAGAAATATATGTATAATAAAACGGAGATAATAGTTCACGAAATGATATCTTTATGTCTTACCCTGTCAACCAGGTCATTTACTAGGATTGTACCTAGACATTTAGGTTCATGGTTTACAGATAAACATGTCACTCCAACATTTTTCCACGAGTTTATTTGGATTGGAACTGAGTTATGAGCCTGCGACTAAGGTCAGTACCAGAATGATGTTCTTGAACCCTGATTCAATGAGCCAGCTCAAAACAATTGATGTATGTTAATTGCGATTTCACAGTTATCTATTGAGGCTGTCGAACTTTCTTTTTATGTACACAGTGGTCATATATCTGCGAAGAGTGTCCTGATATTTTATTTGCATTGGATGTACTTACAATCAAAATGAATATATTGGGGTCGCAATTGATTATTGCTGTATCTACGTTTTTTTTTTAAACGAGTTTAATGAATTAATTGATAGATTTGTATCTGCTTAGCATACACGGCAAGTAAACCTTGATACATTTAAAGTCACTATTGTAGCGGAACATTTAAGTAAGCATACATAGTGTAACTAATTGACCAGCTTCGTTTATAACTCCTAACCGTACTTCACCTGGACGTATTGCGGAATCCGAGGTCCTTATCAAATCGTGCGAATACACAACTATAGTAGAACGGACCGATTATACTAACGAGGACTTTCACTATACTTGCTAATATTCAAGGTAATTAAGAAAACTTTACCCTGGAGAAAAAAAAAGGTAAACGATTTCGAATTTCTGATTTATTTTATGAGAATAGACATGACGATGAAGATAGTGAAGATTGATAGATACAGGATGAGATAGTTTATTATGTCACAATGCAAAAGGAATTTTGTAATGTTATTTTTATATACCTTTGTATTGAAGAATATTAATAAAGACAACAACGCTGCTCGTACTATACAATTATTGACTGTAATGTAAAGTGGTAGCCATGGTAATAACTTTAAGATGATGTTCCAGCTACTGTGATTATAGTAGCAGTAGTTATACACATACATGGCGAGCCAGTTATTAAAATCCCGTGCATGAAGCGTTCGCGTTTTAAAAATTGTAATTTATTTACCAGAATGGACTCGATTCCACCAGTAACGAGGACTATAACGGAACCTTAGGTAAGGGATTTAAGCGACGTTTGTCGAATGAATACGGTAGCAAAAGATAAATGTTAATTAAGAGCATCGAACACGGTGATCACAACCACGATCCCAGCCCTGACACACTGCAGTAATTGAACACAGACAGTTTTAATTACATTTTTAAACATTAACTTTACCCCACGAGGAGACAGTTAATCAAACAGCACATCTTTGCTTCATTCACAGCTATCAAATGACTACCGTTTACCATTAACTTTATTGGTGGTTATTAAGTTAAATCTGCTATTAAAGCTGACATAAAATGTGAGGATTCTAAGTAGCTTTCTCTTTCAATAAGAAGACTGTGGCCGACATGCTAATTAAAATTTCACCGATCGAGCTTTTGAGAAGCAAGGTGAAAGATAAAAAGCTTGATTTAACTGTATTTTTAATTGACGTTATAATATTATGATCACAAAATGTGCAGTTTGAATCAAAATCAGTACGAAAATATGAAAAAATATCTTCTGAATGATAAAGAAGGTGTTCTAACTCCAACTGTTAAAATCTATTTTGGAAGTATCGCTGGCTTAAAATGGTTTCCCTAGCTATTTTTCGACTTTTTATTTATGATTTTCTATTTCCGCAGAACTATTTGGATCGATGAGTGAGCCGTTAAGAATTTCGTGAGTTGTATGTGAGTAACTGAGCGCGAGTGTAGCGGGCTGTCCCGGCGACGTCTGTGCCGGTGACTCACTCCGGCACGCGGCTCGCTCCGCTATAAATACAAGAGAGGTTGACATTTGCTCGTTCTCGTTCTAGCAATCCCGAAACGCCACGACTCCGCTACTCCATGACATCCGGAACATTAGAATTAAGTATTCTTCAGAATACACGCTATACATATTATGCGCCTTGCCCTATATTGCACGATGCGATGTCTTCAAATCTATCGAAATCAGCGTATTGCTAGCGAACGCTGTTCATAAAATGTATGCAAGTGATAATATTGTCGTGTAAAGAATTAACATGTCGCAGGACAGGCGGGTGCCAATGCGGCATGAGCTATGATGCATTATTTCGTAATCTAACGGTATGAAGCATCATTTGCTACCCAACATTACTATGGAAATCGACATTTCAAACATTTATAACGTGATTTGACAGAACAGTTTAAAGATACCCGCGAGCAAAACTATAAATCGTGATAAATAGCCAAACATAATAATTGGCACATTTTTAACACCCACCTTATATATCAACGCACGCAGATGATATAACTGATTATACTGAGTAATAAATCAAAGAGATTCTATACGTGCATATGCAGAATTAAGGAAAATGCCCGGACTTGGTCCTTGAGGAACTCCATTTGTTAATATTTACATCTCCGTCTTGTTTAGTTTGATCGTGCGGTTTTAATATAAATACTTTCAAGATGTATAATGTACAACGCCAAGTTTTTATGTAGTTTAATCTGAAATTAATAAAAATACATGTAGCTTAATTTCAACAAATTACGAACGTGTCTAATGTGTACATACTTTAAAAGCAATCGATCATCGATTGCCCAACGAATGTGACTGTTTTTCTTTCTAATTCAAAATAGTTTCTCAAACAAGGTTAGCACAACACTCACGATTACCCCATATGAAGCACGGTGATGAAACTGCTGCTTAATGTTTATTTTAATAATTGTTATTACAATATAATTACAACCGCATGTTTACAAGTCGAAGTCCGTCGTGGCCGCGGGCTCCGAATGTTCCTAACTGCTCTGATGTTAACTTAATCACATAATCAAGATGCGGTGAGTCGTGATTGATTATCTGCTCGTATAATTTCGTAATTAACTGTGCTTTACTCAAATTAATTTAGTTTGTTCCGACATCCAGTGACGGGTTGAAAGCTTGGGTGCTTTTGTTTTTGTGCCCCGAGCCAACTGATGCTCGATCTGTATAGAGGTTGTTTGTAAACATTATGTTTACGGTTCCGATAGGTTATACAAAAGCGTATTTTGTGTTTGGATTGTCCAACACCAGTTTTTTATAATTAATCGAAATTGTATCGATACTTTGTATCATTCGATCTACCGTGTAAAATTTGGGCTGTCCCAAAATAAATCTCCATCTATTTTACAATATTTATTAGCAGTATATAATTATATATATATATATATATATACTACCTATATCTTAGGTTAAAAAACTTAACTGGAACTTATAATAGGTTTGTGACCTATCGGATTAATAAAATTTGTAGTTTATTTTTTACAACTACATTCTAAATTTTGTGTGTTATTAGATGTGCTTAAAAATAAAGATTATTCAAATTTACAACAAAAATTAAAATACTCGGCACACGTTTCTGCAATTTTTATAGCGTGTTTCCAGTATGAATTCATGTAAGTCCTTAGAACTGTTATAGGTGGAAAATACGTCTTCCCATAGAGACCATCTGTCACTTGGTCAGAATTTAAGAATAACTTAGACTATTCCATCAAGAATGTAAGTAAACATCATCATTTTCCATTCTTTAAATCATGCAAATAAAAATCAATTTTTCCCCCCCATAAATTATCTTATTGGTTTTCCATTGTCACCAGCTATTGAAACATAATATGGCAAGTTTAGTCTCGTTGCCATTAAGACTCAAGTATCTCCGTAATGGTTACTCATCGGACAGTCGGCATCAGTCAATACCATTACCTAATCTTTAATTGTTATGTTAATATATTGAAGTGTTTCCGAAAAAAGACGTGCGATCGTCGCCATAGCAATAAATCAAACTCTCTCGTGTAGCTTTCGCTGAGTTATTGTTTATACTTTCTATTACATGAGCGAGAAATATTAGTAAATCAAATGGTAGCATTTCATGGTTTGCTAACTAATATTAATTGGTGATTAGGGGCCTGTTGCCGGTACGTAATGAGTCATTAACGCCGACCAAAGATTTATTTGGTAAGCTGCGAATACTGTTTGGCTTATATTATGACGTTGCACGTCATAATTTAACGGATACCTGCACATGATAAACAATTATGGTTCCTTAGGCGAAAACATTTTTTTAAAGCTCCTTATAAATGGAAATGAGAATTCTCTGAAAGCGCGGGTTGTATGTGCAATGAGGAAATATTTGTTGGTATATCATGGTGTTTTTTAATCTTGAACCAATAAATATAAATAAAAGCATTTTTATCACGTATGGTAGTATTAAATCATTAATCATTGGGGCCGTTGGTATTCTACTTCAATCAGTGGGCTCATCCCGTAACTCTGAAAGCGATAGCGAGAGTTGCGCGAGCGGGACCGCGCATAGTGCGACTAAATTGGTACGAGCGGGATGGCATGCTCTCGCAATCAGAATCACGAACGTTTCAAAGTTAGAGGATAACCCCGCAGTTCAAGTGGCAGATGCGGGATAGATTAGAGCCAATACCGTATCTGAAATAGTTAATTCTGTTGTTCTCTCGTTATTTTTAGCGCATTTGGCCTGCCGTGTCACATATCATAATGAGATTGGACCGTTACAAATTGCATTTATTTCTGCATCATATGATTCATCTTATCTGAGGACCGTAAGGAATTTCACGCATTAAATCTTGTTAAACTATCAGAAGTTACGGTATCTTCAGGTGAGTCTTTAACAGCTCTGTCGCAAAATAAAATCGAAATCTAATTTCAATCTGTGATTTGTCACCGATTAAAATTAGATTTCACGGCATGTTATCGTGTGTTTACTACTTAACTGTAATTTTTTAGAAGTTAATCTAGTACCTAACTCCAATAGTAGCTAATGTACTATTTATATTAGTAGCAGCAAAGAAAATCTACACGAGAAGAATAACAACTTCATATCAAAAAATGTACCCCTGAAAAATCTGCTTAGAACTAGATGACGCTTGCGTATTTACCCAGCTAATATCCAAACTACTGTAAAACCCAATGAAAATAATAATGGTTAATATAGAAACATTAGTATTAGTCTGCTATTTAAGGTTTAGTTTAAATTGGATTGCAATATACGACGTTAAAAGAATTTGTTTCCAAAAATAATGTTTTCAACGCCTTCTTTAAAGAACCTAGCGAGTTTTGCAAATCCTAACTAATATTATAAATACCAATATCTGGGTCTTTGTCGCGTTATCGCCGATAAATGGCTGAAAGAATCGGCCTGAGTTTTTTCATATCGGAGACACACATAGGCTACTTTTTTTTGTAGGTCTACGCGAACAAAGTCGCTTGTAAAAGCTAGTAAAATATATCATTAATAATTTTACTGATATTATCGATGCAATAATATACATAACACAGTCGCGTTTTTTCTCCGTACAGTCACGAATGAGTTAGCTTGGGTTTCTATTTCAAGGCAAGCAGAAATTGTGACGATCCTGTCGCAAATTAAAGCACTAGCGCTCTTACGTCCTTATCAGTACTACAATCGAGCTATGCATCTTTCTGTGGACATTATCACTCTTAGTATAATTTCTCTATGGTAGTAGTGTAACTCTGTTAAATGCCAAACCCATCCGATCGTGTCAGATTGAATGTCCGCTGATACCCATTCAATTCAGAGGTGGCTCATACGTACCCTTATGAAAGTGCCTACAAAACATAGCAAAATTATGTTTTCTAGGCACTTTATTTAACAGATTATAGTACTGCTACTTATATTTTGTAATTCATTTTATTCTAGAAGGAATAGTATCGCCAGCAGACTTAATCCGTTTTTTTGTTGTTTTAGATGTAAATTGTGTGACGTCAGATTTTGGTATGTCAATTTTTGGGACTTTTACTGTGTCTCTGTTTTGGCGAATAGAATTCCGGTGTCATGAAAATTGGCATTCTGACAAGTTTATACTATGATGCGTAAGAGTAGAAACTGTCTGAGTCGTATTGCGTGGTATCTTCGAGTGACTGTTCAGTTTGTGACATATCAGTTGAGTTGCTGCTTATTTCACACTGATGACTAAACGATTGGGAAGTAGTGGTCGTATCTCGTATGTGTCCTTAAAAGGAGTATTTTTTATGTTTGTCAGGCAAGGCGTTTGACCACAGCTCACGTCCTTTAATGACATTGTGGTAAACAAGCCTGGAAAAGGAATACATATTTTAATGTCTGTTTCGTATTTCGTTAAACATTCATTATTAATTTGTTACCTTCAATAATATATCGATTGTTATAAATACGTATATAATTCAACATCATTTCTTCGTGAAGCAGTTTGTCAAAATAGCAAAATTTTTGTATTGCATACTTTTTGTAAGCCAATTTGTGTTGCACATATTGTGATGCAAATAGACCCAAACATTTACTTATAACATAATATTGAAAAATCACAGTTTTTACATAATGTTGAACGGATAAAATAAGAGTAGAGGCTTTTGGATCAGTCTCGATAGCGCTCAAGGTAAGTAATAACTCTTTGACAGATGTAGCTAAGACTTGACTTGGTGTTCGAAAAAATTATATACATCAATTGTTGATTCGCTAGAATACTCTCGACAAAACTTTTAAAAGCCATTACTTCATAAGATTATGTTGAAGAGATAGAGTCATTCGGGGTAAAAGGACGCGTTGGGTAAAAGTACGCAATGGAGATTTCTTCGAGAGGGGCTTGATCAACAGCAGCGTCAACCATCTTGCGTCAACACTTGTAGACCGGTGCGCGTCACGCGTGTTGCATCTAAAATCAAAACCAGTGAAAAAAATACTTCTTATGGATTTATCCATTCTTCATTTAAGATAAGTTTGTTTTGTTGATTTTATTTATATAGATATAAAGCTAATTTTTCCAACATAAGAGTCTAACCTAACATATTTTGAATTTGAACTAGTGAAATATGTTTCATTTACTGGTCGATCGGGATTAGTACGGGGCATTATAGAAGTTTAAAAGCTTGCATAATAGTGTTGGTAAACCAACACGTGCAAAATATACACCCAATAGCATTATTTTAAAATATATTTTATACCACCTTGATATTAAGTATTATTTTGTTCCAGAATATAGAAACATGTACACTTATAATATATAAAAAATCCCGAGACAAATAACAACTGAAGAACTTTAGGTTTCTAAAATATTTACAAAGAACGCTTGAAACATCGAACAATACTTGATTTATTAATGAAAACAATAATAACATTTCATGTACGTTGTTATTTGTTGATATTCTTCTAATGTACCTGAATGGTACTTTTACCCAAGCGAATGCGAGTTTTTACCCCGAATTGAAGGTAAAACTACGCATTCCGACTTTTTTACACTTTTACATAATAACTTTATAACTGTTATTCGTATAATGGTCAAATTGTTTGTAATTCAGGAGCCTTATCAGTGTGCTACAAATAGAATATAAATGCGTCTTCACTATGTCAGAACTTCTCATGTTTTGAAGCAAAGAAGCCAATAGTGCGTCTTTTTGCCCCTAAAGACTAGCTATAACCGATAAGGCTTCCAGTTGTTCCACCAGTTTTAAGTCGTTTTTTGTTTCATATATATTTTCTGCTGTGGAAATAGAGAGCTGCGGGGTTATCCTCTAACTTTGAAACGTTCGTGATTCTGATTGCGAGAGCATGCCATCTCGCTCGTACCAACTTAGTCGCACTATGCGCGGTCCCGCTCACGCAACTCTCGCTATCGCTTAGTTACGGGATGAGCCCACTGGATAACTACTACTCCTATTTGCTAGAATGCGTATAAAAAGACGCCTGCTAGTACTTTACCAATGTCAGACAATCTAATAATATGAAGTATAATTTATAATACAAGGTTTTCTTTGTGTCTTCGCCAGGTGAAGTACATCACTTATCCGTCACGGTTGCTACCAGATTGGTTATAACAAAGATAGCTTGTCTATGTCAACAGGTCGTTGGGCTATTCCATGAAGCGGTAATCCTAGTTTAAATACCGATATGATAACATTGTGCTCCGGTTGAGATACGTCGAATGATTATGCATAGTATGTATGCCTTGATATTGCGCATTAACAATTTACGCAAACTGGAATGTAGGAATGTATGAACAAATATTGATAGAGTTTACTTGGTCGCTCTATCTCGTTGGTTACGTCGACGAAATTGGGTATAAGGTTGGTACAGAACCGAGATGCATGCCTACGGAAATCTATGCTCAGCAGTGAGCGATTACGGGCTGATTACATTGAAAAGAAAAAGGTGATCGGTACGTAGACATACAAAACTTAATAAAATTTCGAAACGCAAGTTTTTTTTTTTTTTTTTTTTTTTTATGTAATTGTTGGCAAACAAGCGACGGGCCTTCTAATGGTAAGTGGTCACCGCCGCCTATGGACACCTCCAATACCAGGGGCATTGAAAGTGCGCTGCCTACCTTTGAGGACTCTATTCACCCTTCGTTTGAAGCAGCCAAGATCATATTTCTGTGGAAAAACTGAATGGGGTAAGCCAATATAGGAGTAATGACAGTACTATATAAGCGGCTTCAACTCACAACGGCTATGAAACTATACTCGTGAAAATCTTTCCTTGACAGTTTTTGTAGATAGTACTTGTAGACTGAAGCATCTTTTCGAAAACAAACAATGATATTGTGTCTTGGAATTCTACCTATAAGCTATCTCATAAAATTGACGTAAAAATCATAACATAACAAAAGTAAAAATACCAACGATTGGAAATAAGTACCCGAAAGCAATTTAGTTATCTAAAACAAGGAATCATAAAATGTAATCTTTAATCACGAGTTTTTAACATCTCTAATTAGATTAGATGCACCTGCGAGATACATATTTTATCAGACATAAAGACCATTAACTATCAATTTACTGACAGTAAACTGGAAGAATCCGGTCAATGATTAACATCTCTTAATAGAATATTAAAAAGAAAGAAAGCCGTAATTAAATTAATAATCCTAATTACCACCTCGAGGCATTCTCAAAATAAATCAAGGAACTTTTTCTTAGGCCATTAGACGTAATTGATTTCGGTGAACCAAACAATAAATAAAAATCAATTATTATTGATGCTTCGTTAAAAATTAATCTGGATGACCGTTTTGGAAATAAAGTAAATTTCTTCGGAAAAGTCGTAAGCTCGTACGCCAAGTTAGTCAGCACTAATAACAGAACGAGAATTACGGGATTTCCGAAGGATTAGGTTATTCTTACCCGATTTCCCACAGCGCGGGCTACCGAGCACCACAACTCTTATTCGATTAACCGTCATTTTCATGAGTCCGATTACAACACTGGCCACTAACAAAGACTGTGAATATAACCCGTCTTAGTCTATGGTTCGTTTAGTCTTTATTCCAAATTCAAGAGTTCGCGTTGGCGGCAATATCGGCTGTTATGTAAAGATGGCGACGCACGCGCGCTCCACGCACCTGCTTGCGAGCGACTGCCGTCAAACTAAATTGGCGCAACGCGCACTCGGCACGTCTAGTAGATTGAGCAGAGAGAGATATTATTTCAAATTATAATACAATTGCATTGTTATCTTTCATTAGGTTTTTCATGGTCACTGCATCATAGCGCTGCACCATTCCAATTCACGTGTTCGAGGGATAGGATATCCTCTAAGATACAAATTGATAGATTTACTCAACATAAATAAGTATAAGTAGGTAAGTAAAAAATCATACTCACCTAGTGGATAGTAGTCCACACATTATAGTAAAGTTGTCAGTAAAAAAACTTGAATGAAGCTACGAGTATACCTACTTAATCATACGTACTTTTAAGATTTATAGTTTTTTCATAATTAAATTCGTTTTATTCCAGACCAAATCCATACATCACAAATAATAAAACAATAATATCAATACAATAATTTCTTAATATTTCCATTTATGGCCGATCGAGATGGCTGATGGCAGCGAGATGGCAGCGCCAAGTATTCTGTACTTGGCGCTGCCATCTCGATCGCACATTTTATGTTTTTTAAAGATATAAAATGATTAGGTACATGTATTTTTGGAAAATGTACTTCTGTAATATTACGAGCTTACTATTCAATGTATAAAACAAGTTGTAAATTTGATATTTTTACATAATTACTATAAAAATGGGTTAACAGATTTGCCCATTTATTTTGTTCATTATAAAAAAACAAAAAACTTCAAACAAATTTCAACCTCCCATGATGACCAAAGCACATTTTTTTTTGCACAATTCGGCACAATTTGATGTTTTAAAAAGTCTTCAAAAAAGTATTTCTTCGTGAGCGAGATAGCTGCGTCCGAAATGCCTTTAATTAAACCTTGAAAGGGATCAATGATGATTCAATTATTCCACGACAAGCTCCGCAGCCCTAAAAATGCCTGACAATGTTCAAACCTGATAATCGCGTTAGCTCCACTCCGTAATTGGACTAAGCTTTATTGGCCTCAGCACTAAGAATTAAGATTTAATTAGGCCAATTTTGTACTAAAAATTCCAATGGTGTTGAAGTATTGGGGCCAATGTTTACGACATACAATTGACAGGTACAGAATGCTGTCAATGAAATCTTTGACAGGAACAGATAGTCATCTAAAGACAGCCGTTTTATCGCTGCAAAAAATTGAACTCTATTTGTCGTCTTACTATCAACGATTATTACGGTTAGGGGAGTAGGTAGTGAGTTTAATCTATTAGAATCTATGTTAGTCGTCCAGACGTTGGTATATGACATAACATATCACATTACTAGATTCAGTTGAGCGACAAGTTACAATAGGTTTTTCAATGTCAAAAGTGTAAAGCTTATCATAGAATTGGCCTCGTTGAATCTATATAACTATCCAGACCATTGACTGATCCAGGCTAACCTTCCAATTAGCCGCAGCTACATTGTTGGATGTGCAATCTAATTGCACTTTTACTGCTGCTAATAAATCTTTGTGCCAAGTATATAACATATTTACCGATAGGTACTTACATTATAATCTTGAATGTAAAGTTTTCTTCTATTTCAATCTAGCAACAAACTTTACTTTTACACTAGAGAGTTGGATCGAATGTCAAGGCTGCTCAACTAAATCGAAAATGAAAGTGTTCAATGACTTAGTCGAATTTTGAATAGTAAGTAAATATTGTCGGTTTGTCCATTTCATTTTACACCAATGTAAGATCTTAGTAACATTTTAAATATTTTTGTTGATTTCAAATATTTAAAAAGATAAATAAAATATCTTGACTTATTGACTGTGAAATAAAGAAATAGAGAACAAATTAAAACTATAATTAATTAACTAAATCTTTCTTCTTTTGACTGCCCCGGTGCATGGCTCAGTTGATAGTGAACCTATCTTCTGTGTTTGGGGGCGTGGGTTCGATTCCCATCTAGGACCAACATTCGTGTGATGAATATTTGTGTTTGTTCTATGTCTGGATGTTAATATCTATATAAGTATGTATTTAAAAATATCTATGTACGTATCTCAGTCTCTGGCAGCCATATTACAAGCTTTGCTTAGTTTGGGGTAGTTTGGTCGTGTGTGCAAAAATGTCCCAGATATTTATTTACTTATTTATTTTCTTAATTTACATCGTGGTCGTAGATAAATCAAACTATTACAATATGGTGAGGTTGTTTAGAGTATATTTTCCTGAAACTATTGTTTCCGAATCCAAGTATGTAAATCTAATCAAAATAGATGCAGTTTTGTAGAGAACGCCATTGTTCAGAGTTTTCTACAGCTTCTTAATTTTAATAAGGTGACATTTAAAAGAGACAACACGATGGAATTTTAACAAGGCCTTTGTTTTATGCTAGCGGTATTTTATTTTATTCTATGCCCACGTGATCGATGGGCGAAAAAAACAATATTTGTGGAGACAATAGGTAACCTACCCACACACTAACCTGGACCGCTACAAAATCATCTCTATTAATCATTTTATTATGTCGTGTGAAAATGAGACAATCGTCGCGGTGTTTCAACCCCACTTTCTGAGGGAGAGGAGCCTTTGTTCAGCAGTGAACGTCTTCTGGCTGACGATGATGAAATAACGCTTCTTACTCACACCTTCCCACTAGGATTACCTGTGATGGGGATCCCCATGGAAAAACAGGAGAAGACGTACAAATAATACCCAGACCAGAAAAGCTCATGCGTGCGGAAATCATATAGATACGATTCGTTTTTTCAGGTCGTTTCTTCAACGTACAAAGAATTAAATGCAAATGCTGCAATGTGGAATGCTTTTCCTCGAGAGGCCTTCCCAAGGACCTACAACCTAGGTCGCTTCAAGAAAAATTACAACTGAATCTTTCCCCGGAAGAGTTGGCAACGCACCGGCAATGCTTTTGATGCTGCAGTCGGCGACGGCGATGATCACTTATCATCAGAAGGCACGCTCGCTCTTTGGCTCCAGAAGAGGATTTCTGGATTTTTTAACCATTATTCCCCTTAGAAAATCCCCTTAGCCATTTATTTAATTTTGGTAAAGGGGATTTTTGGAAAAAAAGCCTAGAAATCCCCTTATCCATTTATTTTATTTCTACGGAAGTGGATTATTGTACAAAAATCCAGAAATCTCCTTAATATATATATATATATATTTTTAAACAACTCATTGTTATTGCAGTCTTAGTATTTTTAGATGAAAAGAGATTTGAATTCATCATATATAAACGTGCGAAGTGCGCGGGTATCAAACCAGGTACCTCATATGGCACATGCGTTATCGCTGAAATATATCAGTCGTCAAATAACAGTATTCGTGATATCCTCATATTCCACGAATTAACTATAAATTGGGCTAGTATTTACTACTTACGCTACTAGATGTAAACACCGCAGTTTATTACGATGTTCCATTTAGTTGTGGTCACTTTGTCACACTTCACTCAGTCAGTCAAATAAATTGTGTGCATCGGACAAACAAAACATCTGTTTGAAATTAATATAGAGCGTAGAGATAATAAAATTGGCTGGTAGGTACTTCAAACTGAATCTATCACCAACCTCTAGTTGTTTTCCGCTGTAATATCGCGTCCAAAACAATACAAATAAATGACCAATTGCTTACTTTCCCCTTTTTTTGGCTTGTATCTACTTAAGAGACGAGTGGTTTTTTTTACTAACTGACACAATAGGCGAAAAAAAAAAACGTTAAAAATAACTGTACATTATTACGTAAACGAATCAGTTAAAAATCTAATTTGAAAAAAAATAGTTTATCTAATCTCAGTTATTCAGAGATCTATTCTATTCTATTCTCGTCTATATTCTATTCAATTATCTTCTATTCTATATTTTATGGAGATCTATTCAGTGCATTTATTTGTGCTCTTTTTAGTGGGTAAAAGTAGATAAATCTTTATCTAAAAACACTATGACACAATACTAACATACCGTTGATCTTTACTGCCCAAGAAGTAGGGTAATGTCCTTGGGATGTATGTAAGTATGTTTGTGTGAGCCTATATTAATTTGCCTCCTGTAGCCAAAACGGCATGGCCGATTTTGACGATTGGGGTGTCGTCGGATTCTTATTTACGTCCGGAGGGACATAGACTACGGTTTGCTGTCTGGTATTTAGTTTTTGCGTACTAGGATTATAGACGTCATTGTTACATACTTAAAAAAAAAAACTTAAAAATGTCTACCAAAACAAAAATTACTTTTGACTTACTTTGAAATCATATTTTTTATTCTATTTTCTGTTACTCTTCTTGACCATAAAATATTTGTTTTTAGAATAATACTCTTAAAATTAAATACGCCCTAAATACCGCGTTTAAAAACATTTTTACCTTCGGCAGAACTGTGGCTATAATAAATATTTTCAACAAATCAGCATTAAGCTAAGTATACACTACTAGGTGAGACACCGCATTACATTGCGATTTTAATATACTCACTCGCTAGAACTCTCTTTGTGATCGTGCGTTACGATCTACATAATATAATATATATCATTACGAGAGGTACTTATGTGATACGAATCACCACGGGTGAATTAGGGTTCTTTTCTAGCAAGTGTTTGACAAGTTTGGCAAATTAAACACAATTAGACTGGGCCCTGGGCCGCTTCAACGCTATTTTTGCGTTTTTTCATTAACAATTGGTGTTCTTTGTCATATTTCAACGCTATGTTTGCGTTTTTTCATTAAAAATTCGTGTTCTTTGTCGAATTTTTGCGTCATAGCGACCGAATTCGGTCGCAAAGTGCTGTAGCGAAAAGTCGAGACTAGCGCCCCAGGACGCTCAAATATCAATGTACGGTGTAGTAAGAAGGTAGGTACATAGCTCACACCAGAAAAAAAAATCATGAAACCCTTCAATCGCTACATAAAAGCAACGCCTTGAAAAAAAAACCATTAAAACCCTATCAAACCTAATCATCGTTAGCTGCAGTGAAATAAAGAGCCAACCGACCAAAGTCTGAAAAAAAACGAAAGACGCGGTGGCAGACGACACCTGCGGTGATTGTAGGACTTCGTGGTTGGACTCTGCTTTATTATATGAACTCACTTATAATTAAAATAGATAGATGAAGTCGTGAGAAATAATCCTGATAGTTCAACCTTCAACTAAAGTAATTCACATAAAATAAAATTGATTGACGTCTACGAACACTGGTTTGGATTGAAATACTGCAATAAGTGTTCGGTTATCGAAGACATATTCAAAAGAGAATATCATCACTACATTTACTACGCTTAAGAGACGAGAGCTAAATCTCATTTTGATCACTATACTTACGCTGGAAAAATTGTCCTTTAATCCGCATGACAGTAATATTTGCACACTAGTTCTTGGCTATTGAATAACTGGCAAAGGTGTTGTGTGGTTCTTCCCTAGACGGACTCTGCAAAAGAGCCCTGCCGCTACCGTAATAGAAGTGCGATGATAAGCTATCATTTGTTTCTACTCGTAAAGTAATGTAATCATTTTGTTAGAGCAAACAAAATATCCTTCGATCTACGTGCTTCGTCTATTTGCAATTTACTTTCAATTTCGAATGAAAACACGCCCACTATTGCGGACAGGTCGTTAGCCACAGACTGATAAAACCAGTCCCCGAATTAAATTGAAGTAATAAATAGATGTCAAACGAAATGAAAATCAAACAAACAAAGAGGTCGGTGGCCGCATTTGATAGCGATCTATTTGTGGCTTTTGAGTACCATTGTTTTGTATTCGTATTTTTTTAGGCGCCTAGAATTATCGCATTTGGCCTGAGCGTTATGAGCGTTATCGCATTTGATAGACCGTCTGATAAAGTGCCTTTAACCAGGTTACCTTGATCTTTGATAATATTAATTTGTAGATAATGTTGATTTGTGATGCGTTGATTTTTTTATGACCCACGTATCTTCTTCTATACTATATTGGTTTTTATACCTATTCATAAATAATATACAGAGGTAACCTTTGACTTTGGTTACCGATTTTGATAATTCCTTCAATGTTAGAAAGCTACGCTATCACTTAGTGACATATGCTATGTTTTATTCTCACCGTTGGTAAAGCCGCAGGCAAAGGCTAAATCTACCAAAAAACGGTCGGGCAAACAGCGCCTGTGAGCTTAAAAGTATGAAATTTTGCACTGCACTTCCTACTTATCTAATGAACTTGGTTAGGCTAAGGCCTCGTTCGCATGGGCGATTTTAATATCGCGTTTTTTATCGCTCTCCACAAGTGTGTTTGTACGAACGCGTTAAAATCACTCTAGTATTGGATCTCGCTGCAGTAGGACGCAACATGAATTTCTCGAAATTACATATAATAGTGGGTTGTGTTACAAAAAGGCAGAAAATGAAACTAAAAGCAATCTGGGTGCCTCACCTGAATAACAAGAGATATATTAGCGGATGATTCATAACACTTTATGAAGATTTGAGGCAGTAACCAGACAAATGGTTAAAAGCGTTTTCGATGTATTATGTATATAAAAAAGGCAAAGATTCCTCTTCTATAATCAGTAATTCAGGATCTACAATCCACGATGACTTTAACATCGTGACGACGATACAGACGACTGTCCGCTACGCGAGCGTGCTAGCTACATTAGTACTGAATACAGCGCGAGCGCTTTTTAGCGCTCGTGTGAATAGAAGTATGGAGTGACGCCAAACGCACAAAATAAGATATTTTGCGATTTAAACATGCACTTAGCGGTAAAAAAGCGCTGCCGTGTGAGTATCAGTTTGTTCCGTTTCAACGCTTTTTTTGCGCATGTTTAAAAAGCGCCCGTGCGACCAAAACCTAAGACAGGATTTTTGAAAATGTATCATCCAAAGGTTTTTATAGTTTTTTTTTTTTAATGGAAAGTTAGTTCGTTTATCGACGTTTTTTATATACTTTGCATATGCGAGATGAAAGGCCGAGCAGCACCTCAGGCATCAGCCGGAAACACGAAAAATTGATCAATTCTATTTATCACGGGAGTATTGCAGTCAATTTTAATTGACACTAGTAATTTGTTATCCAAACTATCCAAACCTGGATTATATTTGAGAGGCATATAGCTGCAGTCGTAACAGGACCAATCAAAGCTTCGAGGTATACAAATGAATATGGTCGTCTCAAGCAAAAAACTTCGTTTCCCGACATTATAACTCAGTCCATACAAAATGTCAAAATATGCACAAAAAGTAAACAACGCCATCTATAGAGAGTAACTCTGTCTCTCTGTCTGGATGTTCGTCGCGCTATCACCGCTAAGCGGCAGAACGGATCTTGATAAAATTTGATAAGGAGTTACTGTAGGTATACCACAAAGATGGACATAGGATACTATTTTATGTTAACGCAAACGAATTCGCGCGTAAAAACTAGTTGAATATAAGTTTAGTTTAGTATGTGACTATTGCGAAACGTGGCGATCTAATTTCATTTTAAATTGAAGAATTAGGGCCAATGAGTGTCAGCTGCAATACCAATTTATCAATAACGACATTAAGTGCATCCTTCAATGAAGAACGATATCCTGTTACATAACCAGGATTGTTCCGTCAAGGTGGTTCATAACGACATCCCAAAATGTAATTTAAAACTAATTTTCGGTACTAACTAACAGTTTTATTGCGTTCTTCACTGCGGTTTAATTTTTATTTTTCACATAATAAAGTTGTTCGATGACCGTCGTAAAGGAAATTTTGAGAGTCGAAAGATTACATGGGATTATCTTACAATCTGAGATTCTTTTGTTAAGAAGATTATCGCTTCTTAATGATGATTTGAGTTATATTTTTTATTAATTTATGTTTCTTTTAGAACACGAATATTGAGACTTGTCTTATGTGGCTATCTATATAAAAGAACAAGTATTTTTTTAGGAATCAACGCACAGACCAAACCACTTATGATCGAGATGAAGTTTGTACCCAATACTCCTGTAATGTTCTAAGTGAACAATAAGAAAGGATTTTTCGAAATTCCACTTCTGAAGTGGTAAAATAGACCCCCAAAGTTTGTATGTAATTTTATTTTTTATGCCAAAACTAAAACAAAACTCAACTCGGTTTGTGTACTAAGCATAAAAAATAAAGAAAAGCATATCTCAGAATGTTTCGAAAATCGAGCCCTAAAGAGGTGAAACATGGTTTTTAATTTAGCGTTTGCAAGCAAAGCCGTGCCGGGCAAGATAGATTTTAATATATTGCCGTTTTTCAATATATTGCCTTTTTTGTTCATCTGACAAGTTCTTGACATATTATATCTGGGGCAACGTATATAAACTTTTCCATTCGACTTGGTTATGCCGCCAACATGCTTGGCTTCGGTTGCCCGCGTAACCAGTGATTCGTAACCCGTTGCCAATGAGGAAAAACTTTGAACGAAACTGGCTACGAGCGAAGACTTATAGTAAGCTGCCGACTGTTATTGAGATTGAGATGTATATTAACTTTAGATCTTCAATAGTATTTGGGTAATCCAACTGTTCGTTTTGTATCTTAGGCTAAGTAGTTTGTATATATTTGTTTGGTAACTATCAGCGCAATTACTTCATCAACTTCTAATATTGAACACGCCGAGGTTTTTAAGCTGCTTCAGCCGTCTACTTAACCAGTGATTTCCGTTGACAATAAGGAAAAAACAGAGGTTTGAAGTTCTAACATTTTGTCATAATAAAATAATAAATGGTCCTGTGCGTGTCGCGTCACGCTCATTGTTCCGGTTCCGCGGTTATTTTAAAAAGAAATAATTGTCATCATTGACCCTAGTTCTTAGTGTGCAAAATAATTTTATCGAATTTTCAGGAATATGTTGTTTGACTTCTCAGAAACACCAGATAAACGCCAGCATTTTCAAGATCAAGCGTCGCATCAAGCGTGCGCTCTGATAGATTTTTTAAAATAAGATGAGCTCTCGCCCTCTACGGAACTAAAGTCTCAACCCGTAATATACGTACCTATTACTAATAACGTCAATATTTTGATCCTTATAGACATCAGTGACCCAAGTAATTAAGAGCAAAGTTATCAATTATCAGACTTTCATGTTTCTCTTTTAGGTAATTACATTCCGATCACTACCGTGCGATGAAAAGTAGGTGGTATGTGACAGACTTGCCCTAATTTTTTACTGTCCAGTTTTTGTTGGGGTCATCACACGTGCATTTATCTCCATCAGTCTGTCAGAATCGTGGACTAATTTATGCAAATAATCGGCCAAGATGGAATGATGATCATCATAGCGAGTTTCCAATGCTTGAGGTGACTCATCCAACGTCATTTATTTTTACCTGATTGTCCAGAAAGGAAAGGAATGTTTTCGGGTTTGTCTATTCATAAGTGGCCTCCTATCGCCTTGACGGCTTTAAGGATTTTGGGTTGTAAGGTGTAGTTAGATTCGTCTTTATATCCGAAGTAAGTAAGTACTAGGCTACATTTTGCAGTGAAGTTTTTTTCTTTTAATCATAATACCTTGCTGTAGCGTTTTTATACAGAACTTAAATATTTTATGGAATTTAAAAAAACGGAGTTTCTGTTAATAAAACACGAAACTAGAAAATTATTTCAACTGTTTGTAACTTATTTCCAGAGGATCATCATAAAACTAACAATCGTTGTCTATACCGATACTATAGTTGTACAAAATTTCATGCATGTACATTTATAGGTTTGAAAGATAAAAAGCTGACGGACAGACGGACACGACGAACTTATAAGGGTTCCTTTTAGTACTATGGAACCCTAAAAAGGTTGACAAAAAATAATTCTTTTTTGTTTATTTATAACGTGCAAAATTAAAACTGTAAGTCCTGTAGTGTAACTATCCTGTGTCGTCCTCTTAGTAAACGGTGAGCGTTCTGCGATCCCCAAGCCGCCTGCAAATCCCCACGTGCGATAATCCCCACGTTCCTCTAAAGGATCCTATATTTTCTTTGGATAAAAAGTATCCTACTTATGTGTTAATTCAGGTTATAAGCCTGAATCCAGGCTTTATAGCTTATTATTACATCGAAATCCGTTCTGATATCAACAACTTTTCGCAGTTATAATATTTGTCTAAAATCAAATAATCAAAATAACATAAAGATAATTTAACATACTACTAACACTAACATAGTTTAGTGAAAGGACTAGTTTTATACAAAAAATTGTGTGGCTCTGCCTATTACGCTAGAGAATACTATGTTGCAAAAAGCAAAAAAGCAGCATCGTCCAATGATAATATAGGAAAATATTGCTGCGACTGCAGGTTCGCCATGAGGTGTACGGAGGCAGGAGGCTCTGAATAATGATACACGACTGTTCTGTTGAACGACGACTTTATTTCTAAATCCTTAATATTACTTATTACACTTAATACATAGCCTTACACTACATGTATATAATCATAATCCTAACTAATGTTATAAATTCAAAGTAAGTCTGTCTCTCTGTCTTGTCGCGTTATCACGGCTAAACGGCTGAACGGATCGAGCTGAATTTTTGCATAAGGTCGGAGACGGGCTAGGCTTCTCTTTTTGTAGGTTCACGCGAACGAAGTCGCAGGTAACAGCTAATTATGTATAAAATTTTACAAAAGTGTTATGCATAAAATATATATGAAGGTATATTAGAAACATAAAGAAATCCAATGATAAAAAAAAAATTACAAGTTCAAGTCTGACCCGCACACCGAGGCATCCGTATTTGTTTATTTTTCACGTAAAATAAAAAAGTAAAGTCTGATAGTAAAGTAAAGTAGTAAAAGTCGGATTGAAGGACAAACTTAACTTTGTAGTTAAAAAAAAACCTCTACATCGATATATATCACGATCATTTCTCAAATTCCAACTTGCATATTTCCAAACTTGAAACTCAAAATCACGATTCAAGAAAAAAATTAACCATCTGTTCCATGCATTTTGTCGTGCGTCAATAACAATTTTCTATGAAACAACATGCTTTTTAAGCGATTTCAATATTGGTGGTGCTCTACTATTCCAATGCCGCTAATCCACTTCTTAAAACACAGGGTGTATATTGTATAGAAAACTTTAGTTCCTGAGGAAAAAGATAAACAACTAAATAGGAGGCATTAAGCATTTAAGTCCGATTTTTAGAGTTGTGTACCCCTGGACATTAAAATGCTTATTTTGTAACCTTGTAACCATCATCGAGATATCAAAAGGTATTGAGTTATTGGCGAACATCGTGGCTTGCGAAAGGCGAATCCTGTATTGTCAGTGTGCAAGCGATAATTTTTACTTTCAGTTTCTCTTTGGGCATGCAACGCCATTGATTTCTTTCAAATAATGCCTGTTAACATAATTTATGTTCTGGATATCATCGCGTAGGTCTCAACACTCAACTCTCACTCAAATTTTTCGAATGGTTTATCATTTCGTTTTATTCGTATATATGGGATATGGGTAAGCTTTCGTTCTTCCGTGTCAATATCACTTTTGCTTAAACTATTCAGTACTTTTTCTCATAGTAACAGAATTAGAGAATGCAGACAGATTTAATTATCTATTCTTATAAACAACGTTTTCTGTTCTTAAATTATTTCTTCTGTTCTTTTTTTTTATATTTCGGTTCGATGGCGGCAATAAACGGTTTTTCTCATATCAAGAGAGTTAGTGGTAGCATTAGAAGTGCGAATATCCTCTTCAGCTCCCGGAAAACAAATCGACGTTCGAAAAATCCAAATATTTATAAACTCTATCTTCGTAAAACATGTTAAATACCTTTTTGTTTTAATAAAACGGGAATACTCACGCGTCTCCCGTCTTATCTCAAAGAACATAATAGTTGTGCGCATAAGTCCTGCTATAAATACTCACGGTGGCGCCTGACATTATCACAGGCCAGCCCTCTAGTGGCCCTATGTTACGAGTCATTGTCTATATGCAAAAAACAACCCTGTTCTGTATGATAAGTATTAACTGTGCATATATGTATTATATGCCGTCTTTTAACATGTCAATAGAGTGCTACTTTATTGTAATCTAAATTGAGATTTTCATGTAAGAGTGAGTGGAGAATGAATATTTCACATCGCTTTGTGATACTTAAAAAGTTTAGATCTAAGAATACGGTTTCAATAGGAACACCACAAAACATTAAAATAAGTAGTTTTTAAATTATTATTTGTTAAAGATGACAAACAAAAATATTAGTAATAAATATTAGGAGAATTGGACGAAGAGGTAAATGTGAACGGTCGGGGAATCGAACGTAATGACTTAAACCTACACTGCGAAAATGCGAAGTTCAAAAGCCAGTTAAATTGCAATGCTGTGAACTCATAAATAAATCATTGATATGACAGAGACATACGTCATCACGTCGCTAAACAACATAACAACATTATCAACCACAACGAATGTAATAAAAAACACGTAACAGATTGCACGCAATAAATCAATCGATTAGTTGACTCATTAGGTACACTAACGAGATTAGAATAAGAAGGTTCGTGTAAGCTCGGAACAAAGCGCCGGCGCACGCGCAGCCAATAGGCCAATAGGTTTTTAATCAGAGCGGCGAATGAAATTGACGTCATTACGATATTATGCCTCACTGACGTAATTGACTATTAATTGATTTATTAAGGGTAGTCAAAGAGGAAAACCAGAACGTAAAGTTGAAAACTTTCCTCCTAAATTCGTCGAAGTAATTAGAGCCGTTTTCTTCTGCAAATATTTGTTGGGCTTATTTTAAGCCAGTGAGTATATTTTTCTTTTCCAAAAGTGAATTCGGCAGATACGTCTTACAAATCTTTTTTCACCTCAGCAGCTCGAACAGGCACCCTTTGCTGCGAGAAACTAGTGTGCAAAATCGCACTTTGCTCGCTGAGTGAGCAAAGTAAATTTGAATTTCGAATGTTACAAATTATCATATTTCGTGCATTCGGATACGTATATAGTACCCTAAACTTTAAATTTATTACAAACGCGTTTTTTTTTATTTTGAACACTCGAGATATACACAAATTGAATTATATTATTATTATTAATATTAAGGTTTAAGAAATTACACACACCTTTTATTCTCGTACACATACACCCATTACAACACATACGTAGTTTACACCCCCTTGCGCTACTCGGGATTCAAAATCTGCACTCGCAGCAAAAATCTTCTTTGCTCTCTTGTGGCCCAAATATCAATAATCATCACAATATGGGCGGCCTATTCTTAAGCAGTTTGTAGTACTCGTTTTTCTTAGGTGGTAATATTATCTATTCTATACCGTACCAACTTCTAACAACACATGTTTCGAGATATGTATAAGAATAGCGCGACAACAACAACAGTGTATCTAGCTTGCGTCTTTGGTCGCGTAGGTAATTTAAACATCCTATTTCACCTCTTTAGGGGTTGAATTTCGAAAAATCCTAACTTAATTTCTTGTACTCAGTATACAAAACAAGTTTCAATGGCGTAGTAAGAAAACAGTTTTTATTTTCATACAAACTTTAGGGGTCCATTTTACCCCTCTTGGGTTGAAATTCCGCAAAATCCGTTCTTATTTTTCACCTACATCATTTGAGGAGTATTGGGTTCAAATTTCACGTCTCTATCATAAGCGGTTTGATCTGTGCGTTGATTCCTAGAAAAAGGCTTGTACTTTTATATATGTATATAGATTTATTGAATAGTAATAATTACGGCTTACACCAATTACCCTTATTGTACAATGAGGTGTTTTCCAAAAAAAAACCTAGTAACAAAAGTACACAATAGATGGCGTTAGATGTAATTTGAACTATATTTTGGCTCCACAAATGGTGTTTTTAGCCTATAACTAAAAACTTAAAAATATTATATAAACTATATTATAATCTAAACTTAAATAAACAAACTAAAACTACAAAGAAAAAAAAAATTGAAATATTTGACTTCATTTGAAATATTACAATACTTGACACTGGCTAAATACACAACGTGTAGAGACAAAAATTAAGATATTAAAAAAAACAAATCTTTCGACAGAATTGAAAATGACAGGTAAAGTTCTATGACTATTACGCCACCTAGTAAGTATTGTAAAACAATTTTATTTTTTTGGAAAGCGCCTCATTAAAAAATTAACATAGCATTCAAATTATGAAGCATTATAAAAAAATATTCTGCAATATTATGGTAAGTCCGCAAGCTCAAACAGACAAAAACAAACATCTGTACCAGCTAACTGAGGGTTCGAACAACTAACGGGGTTTGCCTTGTATGCTTAGCTCTGAGAAAAACGACTGCACCGAGACATGACGAATTACACCTTACGATGCCAATTAGTCATGCGATTACTTCTCGTTACTCAATACTAAGATAAACAAAGCAAATCGTAAGAAGCCAACGCTGACACGACGTAACTCACTCTTTGCTATCGGCCAATTACTCACTAACTACGATTCTGAGCCGCATCTCTTGGGGCTCATCATGAGGCTGACAAACCTTAGCTTGGTAAAATGATTAAAGTTTAAATTTATTGTACTTATTTTATACTGTTTTTGATTCAATTTTAGATGAAACATTAAGTATACCATCGTCTTGTCCATACAAAAGGCGTCAACTGTTTCCCACCCCTAAAATTAAATTTTATGCGATTTCGATGTTTTTTTTATGTAATGTACTTCGTAAAAAACTATGCTTATAGGTTTTTTTATTTATCGCAATAATATATCGATAATTAGACGAAGAAAGGTAGTTTTTATTAGAAAACCATTTTATTTTAAGAACAAAACCTGTCAGCATAATATATCATTATTTATCCAAGAACTAGAAACAAAACATTTTGACTAGATTTAAGGGTTGATAACAGTTTTCCCCCGAAACGCTAATTTCATTAAAAAAAAATAGATCAATACACTAACTCTCTCTCTCTATCTCATGCATGGGAAAGAGAGCGACAGCAGTACAATTTTCAAATACTACTGCGCCAAAACTTTGAGGCAGGACGTCTCTCTTAAATGACATTGTTCGGCTATCATAATCCTCACCCACAGACTTCTTTACCTCAAATTACCTCTCATAAATAAAATTACGAGACCTTACCTTACCTTACCGCATTAAGAGACCTTTGTTCTGACAAAAACGCACAAAAGCTAAAAAGCACGGGTTAAGGGAAATGTGACAAAGCGTTTCCATTAACTACCTCAACGTTATGCTTAGTAGCAAAATTAATTTTTGAAGGTTAATTTTCGCCAAGTCGTGGTACGATACAATCGTTCTGATTGCTGAATTTACAGGGGTTACATGTGTGGTCGCACAAGAACGAGTCAGGTTTTGGTCCAGGTTTGACCCCTCTTGTGCCTAGATGATCACTGCTCTTTACTCCACTTGTCATCTTTCTGCTGTAAAGCGAATAATCATTCAGTGGATCATTTGTTGTTCTCATCCGTCTAAAATAAGTCGCAAGCACTTACAACATTCTGTTTGGGGTCGTATCGCTCCATGTGGGTGAAAGCCGGCAAGGACTGCTCGATTCGATTCTTCGAAAGCAATTCGAGTTACCAATATATTTATTAACTGTATCAATTTCTCAAATCGTAAATATGGTGCATCCATTGCAGTGCATCTCATATTTCGTTGTAAATCTCAAGTATTTTAATTATTGCCATGGCATTAAAGTTACAGCGATGGTCTAAAACAGCTTGTAATTCTAGCTAGTTAAACGATACCTAATAAAAATAAACGGCGGTCTCTTCTTTCGCGAAATACTTTTGTATAAAACAATGGACGACTGCTTACATAAACATTTAAAGTTATCATGTAACTGGAGAGTGGAATGGGCTAGCCTCAGCGATGAGTTGCAGCAATTGTTTTACAATTCTTTATTGGGTGGTATTCTATATTTTTTTCTATGTTTTTTTATTTCTCTTTTAATAAACATGGAATCAAACTAAGCCCAATATCATAAGTAGAAACTAGATGCACTCTTCATCGATGCAATATAAACTTCATTACAAATGAGAAACACATTTAAAAGCACTATAATAAGTGTTATTTAGTGCGCTTGGCGGTAGTAGATATAGAAAACACTTTAAAGTCAATAACAGAAATCAGAAATATTTGTTGACCATAAATAATATTGTATATTACAGACAAGTCAATTTTTCACATTATACTATGTTGTAATCAATAATATAAACAATTTAGTAAAATTATGACAGATGGTTATGTATAATGCTTATTCCAAAAATGAGGATTCCGAGAAATTTGTTGACATTGTCAAAAAATCAAAATCAAAATTTATTTATTTCAGACACAAAGACTAATAAGCTACTCTAAGCTAATATTAAATAAATAATACTATTAAAATTTATATAATGTAATTATTTGAATGTCATATTATACGTAACTAGAGAGAGAACTAAAATCAATTTTATCAATATTCTAATGTGATGTTGCAGGATGAGACAGTTAAACTTATCTGAGATAGCTTTGACCACGATCCGGAAGACGAAGCGTAGGCAGGCCGGTATTGTCGGTCGGTGTGGCGGTCTAATGGGGAGGCCTATCTTCAGCAGTGGACGTCTTCTGGCTGATAATGTAATGTAATGTGATAGCTCTCTGAATGCTGTTGCCCCTCGCACGCTTGCCAAATAAAAGTGAGCCTACCTTTTTTCGCATTATAGCAGCAAAACCATCAGTGCGTGCTTCCACAAACATGGAAGACGCGCTGCAGAATCGCGGGAGATGCATCAGCTTTCTGAAAGCATCATTATATTAGATACGCATAACGTCAAGGAAATTTTTATATTCACTGAATTTGTAGAACGGATTATTTCTAAGAAATGCTCATGAATGTGTTTAAATTTGGTATGATTTAGTTCGGTTATAGAATTAGGTGATTTATTGTACATTAATATTTTGGCGTGACGGCCCTGTTTCTCAACTTTAACTAACCCAGTCCACAGCTTGTACAGCTTTTCCTTGTTCCGCAGATTGCACTGATGCATAATCCTTATTTTTTGGTAAATTAGACTCGAGTATTTCTCGCAAACTATTATACAGGGTTATAAGGAAAGGGTATGCTAAGCCGAAAAGGGCTCATAGCACTCATCATTATGAACAACTTTTACTATGGGACCAACCCTGAAATCGCTGAAAAAATATCAGCTGTTCCATACATTTTATCGACTATCATTGACATTTTTGTATGGAACAGCTGATGTTTTTTTCGTGTTCAGGGTTGGTCCTATAGTAAAAGTTGTTCATAATGATGAGTGCTATAAGCCCTTTTTGGCTTAGCATACCCTCTCCTTATAGCCTTGTATATGTAGAGAGATTTCACTGTCACTATTTTGTTATTTTAGGAGTAATTTTCTTTTACTGAACTACGTTATTTAATCCGTTGATGATTCTAATCGCTCTCTTTTAACATCTTAACACTTTTGTAATGTTTACAGCATTACCTGTAAATAATGTATTGTAACTTCATATATATTATGTACGCGTAATATAGGGATATAAGACTATTTTTATCTAGTAAAGTCTTAAGTTTTAGTAAAGCGTAATTTCCGCTGGCCATTTTCTTACATGTTTTGTCGATGTGAGCAGTGGCGTTATTGTGTTGCCTGTTGTATAGCCTAATAAATACATTTTCGTTACTGGTTGAGTTGTCAAAAATCCCTAGTCTCGATCGATACTGCATCAAAATACTTTTGTTATAGAGGAATTATATAGAACGTTTATTATTATTATATTATATTTCTAATTTGAATTAATTGAATTGAAAAAAATGAATTATTATATAGAATTATAATATTTAAGGTAAAATAGCAAAAACCCTAAAAAATAAATTGCAAAAATGTCAAAAACAAAATGGTCAAAATATCACTATTGCGATTACATTAAGTATAACTGTAATGTAACAGATATAGAAGGACAAGGAGCCAGCTATGAGAACAAGGAAGCGAAGCAATAACTTCACTATAATTATGTCGATAAGCTTCTGCAGATCCGCTTCCTCTCGCTCTAGCTATAATAGAGAGAGCGAGAAAATGTTAATTTCAAGATTGAAATAAAAAGGTTGTATTAGGCCCCTGTTAACAGTAACTCTATACAATGTTAGTGCGTGTTAGTGTTAGTGCTTAGGTCACATTTACTGCACGTTTAATCATTGCTTATATAGCAGTTGCTACGACTGAAACGGTCTTCAAAACAGTTACTGTGGGTGAAGACATAGATTAAGTAAAAGATGCTTAGGCTGGAAACGTAGTTTATGCAATAGTTGGCTCCGCTAGAGGTGGTATCGTGGACTGTATCGACACGCCAGCAAATGTAGCCACGAAATTATCTGATCCTCCCATAATTCACGGTAAAGCAGGATTTGCACGAGCTGATACAACTCAAGCCAACTGGTAAGTTACTGGTAAAACTGACAGATTCAATAGTTTCACAATAAAATTCCGTACCGACGCTCAAATCATGAAAAATCCTACGGAAAGAAAATAATGTGTCCTAAATAAACACCAAAAAACGCAATAACGTCTGGGTTAACAACTTTACATATTTTTATACTCTGGTACTACGTACTTCAGAGAAAAACTTGAAATAGTTTTCTAATAATATGAACTAAACCTTCCATAACAATATTTTATTATTCCATATTAGTCCCGCTTAAATGCTAAAAGCTTTCTCAAAATCTACCTCTGTGATCTTCACGCTCTCCTGGCTTATTATATTTCTATTACGATACCAATAATTCCTGAATAATATTACTGTTCCCAACCATAACCATTGTCTAGTTATATGACTATGCACCTTTAACCAGGGTGTAGTTATCAGCATATCTTAATTAGTAACGCCAATGGAGAATCCATTGGATATTCTCTGAAATTAATAATTATTGGTAGTGATTTGAAATGGTGTATAATTTTCTTCTCCTTAGAGCTTATCTCGAAGTACTTGAATTTTATCAAAAATGCTTAGGTCAGTATGGAACTAATTTCTGGTAAATGCTTAGTACAATTTGCAAATTTAGTTAAACATCTGGCATTTATCTGGTGAAACGCGTAACCAATGACAGTGCGGTAATGCCACCAGCAAGCATATATTGGGATTATATAGTCTCTGGGCATTAAACAGGTTGTTTTGTCTAGTATCAGTAGATCATTTTTTTTTTATATTTTCCTATTTAAAAAATGTATATTTCATTTTTACTAAAATAATCTAAACTTAAATGTACAAACTAAAACTATAAACTATACTAAACTAAATAAGTACTTAAATAAATTAAATCTAAAATATCTACAAATAAAAAACGGCATTTAGGTCGCTGTCTGCGGGTAAGGTGCCCAAAAAGCTGGCGACATTACCCCGTTGAATTGCCAAGCTCACCCTTTGACCGAGGTAAGCGCCAGCTCTTTGGTCACCTGTAATTTCGACTAGGCGCCTGGACAGCTCCTTAACTAAACAACGGGCGGCCGGACCCCAAGGTCCCATGGTCTCAACCCCAAACGGAAGGAATATGTATCCCTCGCTGAGCGATTCATATTTCCTCCGTTTGAGGTTTTCCGCCATTTCCGCCGCTGCACCAGCCGCCCTCGAAGTGCTTTGGAGGTGGGAGGGTGCCAGAGTATCTGCACAAGTTGCGTCCCATACTAGTGGTCTCCCACGACTCCAAGGAACTAACGTCATGCCGTCAGGTCTCTTACCATCGTCGCGTGAGATACCGTTCGGCTCTAAACAAGCCGGCACGCTGACGGTGGCAAGGGCCCGACGGATGACGTCGTTCAGAGCAGCGTGGCGCGAGAGACGTCCAGCACTGCGGCGGCAAGATAGGCCATGGTGACCCAGGCGATCAACTTCAACCCCGCAACGACAATTGTGAAGTTCAGTTCTGGAGATGCCCAGGCGCAGACCTATAGCGACTGAAAAACTAGTATTGTCAAGTAATGTCCCTATATTGGGAGAAGGAATCGCCTGTAGCCAGTATCCCGATTCACGTTCACCAGTAGCTAGGAGACGAGCCCGGTCCGATAAATCTACACAATCTTGTAGCAAACTATGTTTCACCTTATTACAAAGGGGCTCGTCCCAAAGCCTTTGTGAACGTGGACTTGAAGGAAAGCTCTCACCCGGACAGGCTATTTTCCACGCATTTTGAGCTTCAACCATGCACGGCACCGGCACATTACCAATAGCGGTATTAACTATTTTGGAGTAGAGGCCACCAATGCTGTGAACAGATGACAAAAATGCTGGAAGGGAAATACTTGTAATTTTGCGGATGCCAATACCACCAAAGCGAATAGGTAGGGAAGCTTGACACCATGCTTTATCCGAAAGAGAACAATTTAAAATTTGGGATAGAATATTTTTCACAGTAACATCTAAATTTTCCAAAAGATCTTTGTGGTTCCAGAAAGGACAACACCGAAGAAAATAAGTCATTTTGGGAACAAAAAGACAAAACCTAATGATGTGGAATGCGACATGGGAATGGATTTTTAAAAGACGGTCGGATGATGCTTCAAAATCGTTTTTTTGTTCTACAATGTAGTCCGGAAAAGATTCGTCCAAAATTGGAGCACCTAGAAGGCGCAGAGATTGTTTTGTTAGAATTTTTATGTTTGGAGCCAAAACATTAAATTTTCTTATCATCTCATCTTTCTTGTGAAAAGGTACTTTATCAGAGATGAAAAGTTCACATTTTGAGAAGTTTAGCTGTAAACCAATTTCATTGAATTTAACAACTAAAGTTTCCAAATCTTGAAGTACGGTACACGCATCACCCCCAAGAGTACCATCATCCAAATACCACATGTTTAATTTGGAATTTAGTGATGAAATAATAGGATGAATGGCGAGACTGAAAATAGCCGGTCCAAGTGGATCACCCTGCTGACAACCAGTACAGGAATTAATTAAATGATTTCTGTAAAGTAATTTTGATTCTGAACCATAACATTGCCAAAGGTAACTGTAAGTTTCTGGTATCGAATTTTGAATTTCTTCCAAAAGAATAGTTCTGTTAACAGAGTTGAAAGCATTTTTAACATCCACCTTCAATACCACCTCACCTCCGTCATGTCTAATGAATGAACGTAAAGCATGCACAGCTGCCTCACATCCTCCTTTGCTTCCAAAACCCAACTGCAAAGGTTGGAACTTTTCAGTTAGTTTTGGGAGGATATGCTTGCAACACAATTTGGAAGCAATCCTTCTATAAGTGAAGCCTACGGCAATAGGCCTAATACCACCGTCTTTTTTTTTTAGTGCACATAGGTTTGCGCCATATAATAAGGAAGCTGTATTTTCATTAATTTTACCAAGAAGCATCAAGTTTATTAGAGCAGTAATATCTTGCAGAAGGTTTCGGCCAGCGTCACCGGTGGCTCCAAAGACTAAGTCTTTTAGATGTTGAGGAGTGAGTCCATCGAGACCACCGGCCGAACCATTTTTAAAAGACAATAATGCTCCTTTGACGTCTCTTTCTGTAACCTGAAGTGGTTCGACAGAAGTTTGAGATGCCAGAGGGTGAGGGAGAGGTGGTGTTAAGGATGGTGGATGCTTCTCAATTAGAGCTGACAGCGTATCTGGCGTATCAGGAGCGACGACATCATTGGAAAATAAAAGTTTCGCAGCACCCTTCAGATCTCCATCGCTTACTTTTGATTCTATTTTTTGTGAAAAATTGTATGCGGAGAGAGGACGTCTATTAACAATAGTTGGTGTATTGGAAACGGGCTGTATGTGTTGTACAGTATTTGAGCAGTTATTTTTTAAAGTCGATGTAAGCGATTTTTGGGAGGACGAAGAGTGGAGAACCTGAAAAGGGAATAAAAACAATTGTTCCCAGGCTTGTACAGAATTTTCGCTAATGGTTTTCTTAATTCTTGACGATAAATTTTGAGCTATGGTTATACGCGCGCCACGAGGGATGCGTTTTACCACAGATACTGATGATTTTAGATTTGTCAGTGACTGCCAAAAGGGTTCGGATGTTGCCAAAGATTGTACTGAAGAAATTGAGGAAGGCACACCAGCGTGCGTCGAACTAACATATTGAGTCAATGTTTTATGTGTCTTACCAAAGTGCACATTCAATCCACGCTGGCCCTTAAAATAACGAGCCTGGGGACAATGCGGACACTGCACCAGCTGAACATCGTCGCCAATAGTCCTTCGACCAACATGAGAACTATCCGCAGACAGCGACATAGGCGTAGTTGATGAGCTACTTACATATTTGCTTAAAAAACACACGATTAGAAAAATAATGAAATAACAAACTATAACTAGCATAAAATCACACACAAATGTCAATTTGTCAGACGCACAGACGGAGACAGCGCTGACGCGCCGCGGCACTGCGCCTAAGGTGGAAGGAGGTTGCTAGCGGTACTGCCCCATGTCAATGTCCTGGTTTTCTTATTAGCACTCATGAGAGGCAGGGTGCGTGTGAACTGACTGCCATTGCGCATACTACGCCCCACAGAATTCTCCTTATAAATAAGGTCTTTGCTACGCCCAAAGACATAAAAGGGTGACGCCACAGAATTCTCCTTAATATATTACGACGAACTTTCTTGAGAAAAATGCCTTGCAGGTTTGTATCTTCCATAAAACATTAAATGTTATAATTGCCTGAATGAATATTAGAATACTTTAAATATTCTAAAGCTCTAAACTATTAAAATTAATTTTTTCCGAAAAATTCTGTATCAGTAGATTGTATTAGTTTTCTATGAACATTGTTTAGCTAATAAAGGCACTTGCCTAGTAAAAAGTTCCTTAATGTGTCAGTGTTTTATTTGTTTGTTACTTTTTGGAGATAGGTCGTTTGTTTACTGGTTTAGCAGCTCTGAGTGACATAGGCTATTTTATTCACAGCATATATACAATAATATACATATTATACAGAAGGATTTTACAGTTAAACACGACAAGAGTAGTATAAGACTGTTTATTGCTGAACATGAGGGTGGATGAACATTTAAGATTACCCACAAATACCCAACACCTCCTTATCTAATTTACAACAAACTTAATAATGAAGTAAATAGTAACTAGTTATCATAAACATTGTAATGTTCTACAAAACCTAAAAATACTTTTTGTATGATAAATTCTGCGGGCGCGGGCGCAAGCGGTGACCAGACCGCGGAGTCGTTGCGACCGGAGATGAGTGAGCCATCTCAAATCGATCGACCTCGGGCGAAGCGACACTCTCAGAAACTACATTAGATTTAGGGCTAAGCTTAGGACTACTGACATTAACGCTTGAGCTCGCCACCGCGCTACCATCTTTAACGTCGCTGTTTACAGTGATAGTTTCACTATCGCCTGCCGCGTCCATAGAGGCAGCCGCTAGTGAAAACCTTTTCTTAATCGGTTTAGGTATTAACATTTGATCAATATGACGCCTAACTGTATTAGCATTATGTAATGTGACTGAGAACGAATTCGGTCCCACGCGATTCTGTATCTGCCCTTCTACCCATTTATCGCTATTCTTCCCGTAATCGCGAACATAGACTGTGTCCCCCGGGTGCGCGTCCCGCGGCGTGCCGCCCGCGCGCTCCACCAGTACGCGCTGCTTGTTGCGCACGCGCTCCTCCGTACTCGGCCGCAGCACGTCCAGGCGCCCGCGCAGCCGCCGCCCTAGCAAGGCTACCGCTGGGGCCACCCCGGTGGTGGCGTGCTCGCAATTCCTATATTGGAACAGCATCTTGCTGATAGCCTGTGCTACGTCACTACCTTCAGAGTAGGCCTTTTTAATACAATTTTTGACAGTGCGTACTGCGTTCTCTGCGGCTCCGTTCCCTTTGGGTCTGTAAACGCTCGTTCGGGAGTGCACAATTGCATTCAAATCAAAATAACTTTTCAGTTCTAGTGACGTGAAAGGCGGGCCCCCGTCTGTTACCATTTGCAATGGTAAACCGAAACGCGCAAACAACTCTCTCAGCACGTTGATAACAGATTTGGCGGTAGTACTATTCATCGCGAAAACTTCGATCCACTTACTATGAGCATCGACCATGACTAGGTAATGTTTCCCTCTATACTCGGCAAAGTCGGCGTGCAAACGCTGCCATGGACGTGACGGGTACACCCACGGGGTGAGCGGCGCGTGTGGAGGCGCGTCACGCTGCTGGCGGCATGCCTCGCAGGACTTGCAGAGCTGCTCAATTTGGCCGTCCAATCCGGGCCAAAATACGTAATTACGGGCCGTGTTTTTCATCTTTACGATGCCTAGATGGCCTTCGTGCAATTCGCGAAGTATGTACTGTCTGAACTTCGGCGGCACAACAATACGATAATTGTACACAATGCAGCCCTGTTCTATAAACAAGTCATTTCTACGGTTGTAATAAGCTTTTTCTTGTTCAACGTCCGTATGGTTCGGCCAACCAAATAAAATATTTTTATAGATAACGCGTAAAACCGGGTCTGTTTTAGTCGCATCGGCAATATCTTTGTGACTGATGGGAAACTCGTTCTCGACATAATTTAAATATGACACGGCTTCGTCATTTTCGGGTCCACTGCGAGTTGTGGACACTTCGCCTCGTAATGGTAAGCGCGACAAACAATCAGCTGGACCATTCTGTCCCGAGCTGACCCACTCCACAGTGAAGTCATACGCCGCCAGGCGAGCCGCGTACCGCTGGAGTCGGCTAGCCGCAGTCTGCGGAATTCCGACCTTATCTCCAAATATATATGACAATGGTTTGTGATCAGTACGAATAATAAATGGTCTTCCGAATAGGTATTGGTGATTTTTAACGACACCGAAAAAAATCGCCAATGCCTCCTTATCCAGCTGACTGTACGATTTCTCCGCGTCGTTAAGAGTACGAGACGCGAAACAAACCGGTTTTTGGCTGCCATCTGGATATTTATGCTCGAGCACGGAACCGATTCCATATGATGAACTGTCACAGCTGAGGATAATAGGCAGAGTCGGATCATAGTGAGCCAAGCACTGATCACTGCTCAGCAACTTTTTAATTTCGTTGAACGCATTTTCACACTCCGCGCCCCACTGCCAGTGTACTTTGCCTTTTAATAAATTATACAGCGGGTGTAATATTTGACTCAATTGTGGAACGAACTTCCCATAGTAGTTTACGAGGCCCAAAAAGGACTTCAGTTGATGCACATCGGTGGGACGCGGCGCATCAGTAATAGCCGATACTTTCTTTTTATCGGGATGTAGGCCGTCCTTATCTATAACGTGCCCCAAATAGCATACAGCCGGTTTGAAAAATTCACATTTTTCTAACTTAATCCTAAGTCCTACCGCCTGCAAGCGTCTTAAGACTTCGCGGACATTTTTGATGTTATCTTTCTTAGAGACACCCCCAGTACAGGCATCGTCGAAATAAACAACAGTCAGGGGGACGCCCCGAAGGGTCTCTTCCATCAACTTTTGAAATTTCTCCGGAATACAACATAACCCGTACGGTGTGCGAACGTATTCGAATGTGCCAACATGAGTACTTATTGTGGTACAAGCGCGGGACTCTGGGGATATTATCACTTGTTCATAGGCATGTGCCAAGTCAATTTTTGTAAATACCCGGGCTCCCCTCAATGCCGTGTAAAGCTCCTCAATACGTGGTAACGGGTAGGGCTCGCGCTTTAATTTCGGATTGATTGTTACCTTATAATCGCCGCAAATTCGAATACTTCCACATTTTTTTAAAACAACAACAATAGGGGTTCCGTACTCCGACGTCTCCACTTTAATAACCGTGCCCTCATTAACGAGGCGCTCTAATTCCTTTTCTACCGGTGCTTTTAACGACAACGGTAAATTCCGCGCTTTGTGAAAAATGGGCTCATCATCTTTTAATTTTAACGAAAACGTCCTAGTACAAGTTCCTAAACCTTGTGCAAAAACATCAGGAAAATCGGTTTTTAAAGAAACAATGGCACGATCGGTTTCATCGGTGGGTTCGTGCGTTTCGATATTATTGACCTGTATCTCAATTTTCTTTAATTTTAAGTGACGTATCCATTGGCGTCCAAGAAGTGGCGGCCCGCCACCTGGAATCACAAACAAAGGCAGACCACGCGCCTCACGCGTCTCCCCCGCGCCTTGATAACGCACGGACACAGTGATGAAACCGATAGGTAAAATTCTGTCACCATTGTAGGCTTTTAACTTAAGGTTACATTCAGACATTTGACAGTCGCTAAAATGTATCTTGTAGTCGCACTCATTAATAGCTGAAATTTTACTACCCGTATCGATCTCAAAATCAAGAAGAGTATCATTAACATTAATGTTCACTACATACGGTTTGTCGCCTTCTCCGTCCACGACTATGTTGTGAAAATCACTGTCCTCGCTCTCCGACTCCATTTGTATGTAAAACTGATTTTTCCGAGGCACTTTACCTGACGCACTGATATTATTATCACTGTTGAATCGCACATTTTTACACATAGCCTTGAGATGGCCCCTAGCACCGCACTCGTCACAATTATATCGCTTATAACGACACTTCTCGGAAGCATGCTGCCGGCCGCATCTCCAGCAATTATTGCGTTGCTGCCGGTTGTAATGTGCCGCCGCCGAGCCTGCCGCCGCCATCGGCGCCGCGGCGCCGATTCTATGCACGGCCGAAGCCCCCGCGGCCGCATCCACCGCTGCCACGCTCGCGCCCCGCACTCCGCCGCCTGAACAGCTTGCATCAGCATGTTTCTCTGCAGCTTCCAATGCGAACGCCAACTCTATAGCTTTCCTGTAATCCAGTTCTTTCTCCGCGAACAATCGACTGCGCATATCGTCGCTCGCCAGGCCGGACACGAACTGATCTCTAAGATGCTCTTCGAGTTTCTCGGCAAAGTTGCATGTACTCGCTAAATGCTTGAGATGTTGTAAATATGTGTTGAGTTCCTCGCCCGGCTCTTGACGACGCAGCCGAAATATATGACGTTCCGCGATGTCGGATCGCCTGGGTTCTAGATGTTGCTCGACGATGGTGACCAGGTCCGTAAACGTTTTATTCTCAGGTTTATCCGGAGCACATAAATCGCACATCAAATCGTAAGTGGCCTCGCCCACAACCGTAATGAGCGTGGCCACGTGCAACGCTTCTTTTATTTCATTTAACAATATGAATTGCTTAACGCGGTTCACGTATATAGTCCACTTTCGCGAAGACAAATCGAAACTATCGATTCTTCCGTACGGCATGACTTTATTTGCACGTAATATATTTTTAATCGTCGCCAGAAGGATTTTACAGTTAAACACGACAAGAGTAGTATAAGACTGTTTATTGCTGAACATGAGGGTGGATGAACATTTAAGATTACCCACAAATACCCAACATATACATTTTATTCACAGCGCGGGTGGAGACGCGTGCTATTGAATCTATTTATAGTTATCAGCTAATGTTACAAGTTAATTTAGAGATCATTTTAGATTCCTCGCTAAATCATCGCAAATAAAAAACCGTAGCATATTCCCTCATAATTTCTCTCTTCGTCAGATGGAAAATAAAGTTATCTCGTAAAGTGATACTCGAGCGTCTAAATACGACCAGTCATCATCTATTATTGATCATTTGCAAACGATCTTGTGGTTAAAATTAACATTAAGTTGTTTCTGTACTCTATCGAAGTAAAAAAATGGCCAATCTCTTTGACAATCAAAGCAACAATTTAATATTTATACTGACAAAGTGACAAAGTGTTGGTTACAATTTTTTTTTGCAGTTCCTCGTTTGTGGTTTTTGCTCCGTCATCTCTCTCTATATAAAGTGTTTATCTATATGAGTACATTCCCGTGGACTATCTCTTTTAGAAAGAAAAAAATAAAGAAATAAAATAATTTTATTTTGCAACAACATTAACATTAAATAAATTGAAGGGTAATCAGGTGAGCAATATCCTTAGACGAAGCATCATACCAAGATCCTTGGCAATATCAAATAACTATAGCTGTCAATGTCACGTGTCACAAAAATGGCCTCAACTCAGCATAGTACTGTTTAGGAAACAGCGCTGTTCTTCCGTTGAAGCCGTTCCGTGAAGTCACGAAAGGCTCAAAAACAGTATATATCTAAACACATTAACTTAAACAATTACATTACAATATTAAATAAAAGTCCAACCTGTCTACAGATAGTCATAATCAAATTTTTTTGGAAGAAAAAAAAAAGAAATTTATAAATATGTGTTCAAAAATAAGATAACCAATAATAAAAATAAAACATAAATCAAGAAAGAAGAATGAAGGTTTTAAGCTTCGTAGTTCTCAAAAGTTACGATTAACTATTGGTTTCAACGTTCGCACGTTACTCTACTAATGTAGACACAGTATATTAACTTGCTTATACATTTCTTGAAATAATCTGGTCTGTTTACGTTTTTCCAAAAATAAAGGTAGCTTGTACTTCTATGGTGAGTAAGTAAATACATTTATCTTAGTGCTGTAGCTAGTTCTGAAACCAACCAATTGGATTATTTACAATATTAAGAACGAAAGTTTATATACATTATTTTTTTCATAACAGATACACAATTTCTGGTACTTAACAGTGACATAGTTAACTCTTTACTTTTTTTATTTATTTAAATCCCGTTTTCAAACTAAATCAGTTGAGATTAGATATTTTCGACGTTTCGTGTTCTAAATAGAATGTGAATAAAGTCATTGATAAACATAAAGTTTTACTATGAAAACTGACTTAGTTTTGACACATTTTGAATACTCACGTAAAATTTAGTCGGTTATTCCGACTACAGTTTCGATCACATTCGGTGACCTTTATCAAGGAATGCTCAGCGTGACACAAACATAAAGTTGTTCGTTCTCCATATTCATATCATAGAGCATCTAGGACCTAGATGATAGATGTAGTGTAAAGACACTACTAACCTACTAAAAAAAAAAAAAAAAAATAGCATAGAGACCTACAATTATTGTGTGAACTCATTTCTTTCAATTTTTTTTTTCACTGTAGTACCACCACCTTCTTGTCCATACAATATTTTTTGTTGTTCTTGCCACCACCCGTGAAATACTTATCATCATCAGTAACCAGTCATCAGCCATCAGTTCACCTCATCAGTTCCACTTCACCAAATGAATGCAAAATGACTTGTTGATGAAATACCCAAATTGCTATAAGTATGCCTATAATTTAAGAGAAGTTCGCTCAATTCCTCATGGATCCCATTATCAGAACTGGATTTCATAAAAATAGGACCAAACTGGAAGTAAGTCATTTCAAATAAAAAAAGAATTGTACGAATCGGTGTATAACTAACGGACTTCTGTAAAAAAAAAAAAAAAAAACTAAGTTAAGTCTCAGCGGAAACCTCCAGAAATAATATTTCTAAATCCCAAATCAACATCCTCTCTCTAGGTTTGCAATTTTAGAACTAAGTAGTTATTTACCATCTACCGTCGTCGTGCTAAGACCGTGACATTTTCAGCAACCAATCCAAGCTATCACTTAATAAATCTGTTCTATAGGTCTGATTTCCGATTTATTTCAACATTTAAGCTGAATCACGAATGCTTTCGAGAAAACATGAGAACTGTTTTACTCGAACGATCGTTGCAATGTTACCGAAGTACTTGCCACAGGTAGTCCGAAGACTGGATGGAGTAGTGATGTTAGCACGGATGTGAGATAAAAGAGGGGCGACGATACGGGGCTAGAATTTTACGATATACCTTGCAGCTTATTAGCAGTCTAACGGGCAGCACTAGGATAAAATGTATATTATAGAATGATGCCAATTGGAGTTTTGGCGGGAACGTAAAGAAATTATGTCGCGTCATTTTATTATTTTCCAAAACTTGTGTTATTTCGAGTGTTAATGTGTAAAAACAGTGAATTTTTACCCGTTAAGTGTTCGTGAACATGCACGAGTGTTGGTGAATGGTATAATGTCGTGAAACGTGAATTTTCGTGTTGTTTCCAAAACTCCATAGAAGGCTCTAGTAAAGTTTTCACCACTTTACTTGGGCATGACTTCGACTTGACCGTGACTTGCTTTGCTCGCCTTGGACTGTGACTATGACTTATTTGACAATATTCAACAAAACTTGAAAACATATGAGTATACTTGACACTGGCAAATGCATAAGACGTGCGACGCCATAATCCTCTTAGGAGGAAAGAGAAAAAAAAAAAAATGATGCCAGTTGTAATAGACCTCTGTAGTATATTATACTTGGATTATACGTGTAAAAGTTAGTAATTCTCTCCGCCTGTATGACAACTTCTCCTACTACACGATCGTGATCAAAATTAAGAACGCATAATAAAAAAATAAGGAAAAATAAAATAAAAAAAATTGAAATTTAATATATATTATCACGTTTTTTTCCGAGCTGTGGAAAACTGTAAAACCGCGGGAAAAAGTGCTGAAGCCGTTTATTTATTGTTTTCTCGTGAAACTAATTTCTCAAATGATACCATCTATTTATATCCCTGCCCACGTTTTAGATCCGTTCCCAAAACTTTAGAGGGCCAGCAACACCAACCCGAAACATAGTGTAGCTGCCGCGTTAAACCAGCAACCAAGTACCTAAGTAGGCGTAGAGTTTTGGCGGGAAAGTGAAGATTTCATGTCGCGTCATTTTATTATTTTCCAAAACTTATGTTATTTCGAGTGTTAATGTGTAAAAACGGTGAATTTCTACCCGTTAAGTGTTCGTGTACATGCACGAGTGTTGGTGAATGGTATAATGTCGTAAAACGTGAATTTTCGTGTTGTTTCCAAAACTCCATAGAAGGCTTTAGTAAAGTTTTCACCACTTTACTGGGGCATGACTTGGACTTGACCGTGACTTGCTTTGCTCGCCTTGGACTGTGACTATGACTTATTTGACAATATTCACCAAAACTTGAAAACATATGAGTATACTTGGCACTGGCAAATGCATAAGACGTGCGACGCCATAATCCTCTTAGGAGGAAAGAGAAAAAAAAAAAAATGATGCCAGTTGTAATAGACCTCTGTAGTATATTATACTTGGATTATACGTGTAAAAGTTAGTAATTCTCTCCGCCTGTATGACAACTTCTCCTACTACAGAATCGTGATCAAAATTAAGAACGCATAATAAAAAATTAAGGAAAAAAAAAATTGAAATATAATATATATGACCACGTTTTTTTCCGAGGTGTGCAAAACTGTAAACCCGCGGGGAAAAGTGCTGAAGCCGTTTATTTATTGTTTTCTCGTGAAACTAATTTCTCAAATGATACCATCTATTTATATCCCTGCCCACGTTTTAGATCCGTTCCCAAAACTTTAGAGGGCCAGCAACACCAACCCGAAACATAGTGTAGCTGCCGCGTTAAACCAGCAACCAAGTACCTAAGTAGGCGTAGAGTTTTGGCGGGAAAGTGAAGATTTCATGTCGCGTCATTTTATTATTTTCCAAAACTTATGTTATTTCGAGTGTTAATGTGTAAAAACGGTGAATTTCTACCCGTTAAGTGTTCGTGTACATGCACGAGTGTTGGTGAATGGTATAATGTCGTAAAACGTGAATTTTCGTGTTGTTTCCAAAACTCCATAGAAGGCTCTAGTAAAGTTTTCACCACTTTACTGGGGCATGACTTGGACTTGACCGTGACTTGCTTTGCTCGACTTTGACCGTGACTATGACTTATTTGATAATATCTAACAAAACTTGAGAATATATATGTATACTTGACACTGGCAAATGCATAAGACGTGCGACGCCAAAATCCTCTTAGGAGGAAAAAGAAAAAAAAAAAGTATGAGTAGGTAATACTTTACAGGCATGTCCACGTTAATCTACTATTTCCCAATCAGTGCGAACAGGGTCCGTTAGAGAGTTAGAGCATTGAAGCCGGTGTGAGCGGCGCTACAAAGGCACTTCGGGTCTATGCACAGATTATAATACAGATACCATTATGAAATCGTAGTTCCAAAAAAAACTCACTAAAGTTGAAGGAACCAAGGCTTCGGTTCCCATAATTTACCAAATCTTATATCAGTTCTATCGTAGGCGTACGGTTCAGCACGAGGGATTCACGGCTGATTATAAGAAATACGTATACAGAAACCATTGTGACCATTAGATGGGTCGTTCCTTACGTGGTGCAAGAAAGTCGAGTCCAGTGCTGTCAATCGTTTTTCAAGCCACGTAATCTTCGAAATGATTAACAAAACAATGTTGAATCTATAAATAATAAGGCACGATAAGATATTAATAAAGGCATTGACCAATCTTTGCCTTTTACATTAAGAAGAAATGATCGGGACGAAGTAACACGACAGATTATATATAGATACAGCATTAAGAGATCGTTTTTCCGAAAAAAACTCACCAAATATGGAGTAAAGCGGGGGTTACGGGGACTGCGACCAAACGTTTTCATTAGCTATAGCAAGGTTATGCCTAATCGCACCTAGCCTACCAATGAGAGTAATTTTATTAGCTACTAGCTTTTCCGCACGACTTCACTCGCGTAGGCTACAGTAATTTCAAAACACCATTTCACCCATTCGGTAGTTGATTTTCTAAATATCCTGAGACATGACTCTCTCTATTTTTTATGCTTATTACATACCTGCGTTTGATTGGCGTAGCCAGATAAAATAATTTATTTCCATACAAACTTTGGGGGTCCATGCGTTACGTCACTGTTCCCGTGGGTTCGGTTGGAGCGGTGGAGCGGGAAGTAACAGCTTCCATTTCCCCCCTTCCCAGAAGGAATTTCGCAAAATCGGTTCTTATTGATCGCTTAGACCTTAGAGGAATGTTGTGTCCGATCACGTCTATATTATAAGGGGTTTGGTCTGTGCGTTGAATCCTGGGAAAAGGCTTGTTCTTTATACATACATAGATAGATTAGATAGCTTCGATCTTTCCAAGTGCGGAATCTAGGGGAAGTCTGTGGATCAATGGGTGCATGGGCCTCGTGTCACATAAATACGAACTGACCTAAAGAAGGATAGATGATACGAAAAACGTGTTTCTTGATAATAGATAAACCAACGATCATCGTAACTACTTGTCTGGAGACTTGTTAATAGACCTACAGTTACACCAATATAAAAGGTTATTTAGGTTTCAACATTGTTTTAGGTAGACAGCGTCTAAAAGTTAAGGGCCGGGTCCTCTGATTCAGCTCTTTCGTTCGTACTTATAACATTTTTTAGGGTTCCGTAGTACTACAAGGAACCCTTATAAGTTCGTCATGTCCGTCTGTCTGTCCGTCCGTCTGTCTGTCTGAATCCTTTACAGCCTTATAACTTTTAAAGTTATAAATTTACATGCATGAAATTTTGCACAACGATAGTCTAAGTATAGACCTACAGTTTCAAAAAATAAAAATAAACTTTTTTTTGTAAAATAAGGGTAGCTCCCATACATGTAAAGGGGGGGTAAAAAAAAAATTTCGCTGCACCCCATCATGTTGGGTGTCGTTGAATAGGTCTTTGTAAGGTGACAATTTCGACAGAATTAAAAAAACATAATTTTATATTAATGGGGTGGCTGTATTACATGTAAAGTGGGTATAAAAAAAAAATTTTCGCCTTTACCCCATATGTGGGGTATAGTTGAATAGGTCTTTTAAAATGATGCTAAGGTTTCCTATACCATTTTTTTATCAAACGTACTGCTTGCGAAATATGAGCCGACAAAGTAGCTGATCTTAGTAAAAACCTTTCTTCTAAAATTATTTTGGGCAACATGTGATAACTACTTTTTGAGTTATGCTGTAATAAGGGATAAAAACTTCAAACATCCTACGCACCTACGGAACCCTACTAAGCATGGCCCGACATGCTCTTAACAAGTTAATTTAATATATAAATTGCTGAGTGGACATTAAAAAAAAAGTTATTTATCTTTAGATGAAAACCAATGCCAGTGTTTCGTTATATGTTTCGATGATAAGAACAGACCGTTGATCTGATCCACATTTGTAGGCAAACAGGTCCAGAGATTTAAAATTTATATACGTATATTAAAATAACTTTATTTTCAGACAACGAAGGTCATAGACAAGTTTTTCTGTGCAATTCCGTAAAATTCAAATGAATTACTATAAATATTTCTCACATAACTATTGCTAACGTTATACATATTAGAGATAATCTGTGTGATGTACTTAAAAAATAATCAAGAAAATGCTGACTTTACAAAATCATCTAACTTCAAGCGTGATGTTTACCATCAGCCGAGCGACTAGCTGGTCTCTTCACTCAGTTGTTTCAAATGAAGACAAATCATCTTTATGTAAGTAGTCAACTTAAATCGTAATGAATCTCAATCTGATTTTCATCTCACAGCAAAAAGGTAATTAAAAAAATAATACAAATGTATCTGCTTAAGAGAAAAAAAAGTCCACTGACTTCAAGCCGTCCATAAATGCCTACTTTGCAGTTATGGATGCCTCCCGCTACTAATATGGATAGATAAAGTTTTAAAAAAAACAATGTATCTGCTTACATACATAAACTAACTACGGTAAAATTCAACGGTGCGGTGCAGATCATTCTTGGCATTTCCTTGAGTACTTCGAAGTTCGCATGACAATCAAAAGCTTAAAATAGCTCGTGAAAATTCTTAATAAATTTTTCAACTAAAAGTGTTATATGACATAACTTAATTGTAGTCTCGTTTTAACGTAACGTACTGTACGACCACCTTATCTTTGCAGTTGCCCAAATTAATGAACTAAACATTTGCAAAGGTTTTGATCAGAAAATACAATGGTGGCTCTTCCATTCAACTTTGAAGGTTAACCTGGTCAGTTTGTACGGGCAGAACGACACGGGTTGTTGACGCCTCAAAAGGTCGAAATTCGACACTACTTACCTTTAATTGAACTCACCACTTTCGCATTATTTTAATTGTACATTTCGTTGTAAATAATTGAATTCTGACGTCAGAGGCAATTAACGACTGGCGTGAAATTCACGACATGCCGTTGTTTTATCCGATCTCCTGGATATTGCGACAAGGGCTAATTCTAGAATAAAATATCGCTGTATACTGCGCGCAGATAAAGTTGATGGCTTTAGCGCGCGTTGGTCAAAAAATCAGGTAATTGCTAAATACAAATAAACCAGGAAATCATTCAAAATATATTATATTAAAATTAAAATATATTAAAATAGATAATATTACCTCACTAAATATCACACTAATATTATAAATGCGAAAGTTTGTGTTAAAGTGTGTAGGTAAGTAAGTAGGTAGTATGTAAGTGTGTTTGTTCCCGTTCAACTCTGTAACTGCTGAACGGATTTGGATGAAATTTGGTATGGAGATAGCTTATTTAATTGGATTAATACATACTATGGATACTTTTTATCCCAAAAAGTGCAACCGTTCCTGAAGGATAGCGGGGCGGGGCTAGTTCAGATATATAGGTAAATTCAATCTCAATTTATTTATTTATTTTTGTTGCATTAAAATCCCCAAACTGGGTATTGGGTATTGATGTAACTGTAACTGGGTATTCCCCAAATATCTTGGAGACTAGGCCTTCCCTAGGCTCTTATTCTCGCTGTGCTAGGTAAAAAAACAAACGAATAAAGATCCCCCTCTTTTGAAATCGGTTGAAAATAGCGCTATATAGCCGGCAATTCAGGTAGCTTTTCAAGTCTCAGTCTGGAAACGTGATCGCTCTCTAAAATTAACTACGGAATGTAAACGCGAGTCGGCTAAGGAATTTATTGATCGCAGACAGGCAGATGATTCGAGTCAGTAATTAACCACTTGGCGAAATGTTCATATCAGGTAAATAGCCAATTTATCAACTGAAACTAGTTAGAAATGGATAAACCTGGTAATTACTGGAAAAACTTGTTATGATAACTTCCACGACTAAAGGCCGCACTTAACTGTCACCTAGTAAGGATATTCATACAAGTCTAATGCCCGTCTGCACTAAACTTTGACAGCTCCTAAGTTCTACAGATCATACTAGATACCGCATTACGACATTCATTGTTCCTACAAAAAGTCACAAAAGCGTTCTCATTGGCTATCTCAAGGTTACGCCTACTCGCGCCTAACAATCAACCAATCAGAGTAATTTCTTATAAGTGTATTCAGACTGATGTGTGGTGCGCTTCGAACATTCTGAATGCAGAATCTATGGTGTGATCTGTGGACGTACCTAACAAAGAAAAATGCGTTGCACCAAACTTATATAGGAGGTTACCTAAATGCGTAAGACATGTCCTTTCCTTTGAAATGCCTACTTAGTTTAGGTGACGCTTAGCTAAGTTTTATCATTGTTGACTTTGTGCAGACAGGCATTATAAATTTAATATATTAAATATTATATGGCATAATATTGGTTCAAAAAAACTATGGACGTTCAAAAAAATATTCGTTATCGATCAAAATTAATACGCTTCGGATAAAAAGCTCTTCACACTCTGCAGACAGGCAATTGTTTTGTTTTACCACGCACAGTTTTACCATAAAATACGGACTGTTGACTCACGATTTAATTTAACCAAACAATAAACTTTAATGTTTTTATAGCGTCAACAGTTATTTTACTGGCCATCTCATTATTTTCATTGGTCTCACAGACCCATAAATATTTTCCAATCAGTATAACGCAACGTGGTAGGTACTTACTTATTTTCTCATTGGCATATCCCACCACGTACTAAGAAGGTAAGTATATGATGTATTTTTGATGTCATTACTTCAGTACACAGATTAGCTTTTGTGAATATCGCATTACGAAATGTTTGTTTGAACAAAAACACATCATAGTTAGATGAGTGCGTAAAGCACGAGTTGCAGGTCCCTGCACTGAGATAGCCAATGGTAGCGCTTTGTCTCAGGGCTGAGACAAAGGTAAGGGTTCCCTTTGGCTATCTCAGATAACGACTAGCCGGCTAGAAAATTCAATGAATAGTTTCAAATCAAATCAAATATTTATTTATTCATCCAAAAAGACCATTTCTATTATTACAACCAACCAAGACACAGATACGCAAGTACACAGAAACAAGTAATAAGTAAACTTACTTAAAAATATGTCGTATATTACATATTCTGTGCAGCATTAGTGTTTGACCGATGCGAGGTGCGCTTGGATCGGCCTGAATCCGAATCTATTGGAGGTAATCTGTGTCATATATTGTATGTGTGTGAGCAAGTAAGTATAGCTTTAAGTAAGTATAGATTGAATTAAAACAATATTACAGAAAAAAAAATGTAGTCATCTATTTTTTTTCAGATTCAGCGCTAATTAGTGAACTAGAAACTCTTTATAGTTTTCAATATCCGGGTTTTTTTTCGTTAGTCTAATTTCATATAAGGTGCAACGCAAGAAATACGGCTAAATTGATCACCTATAGATAACATTGGTTTAGCTACAAATGTCAGTAAGCTGATTTTCATCTTGATTTTTTGGTCGGTGTAACTTCTTGATACAATCTATTTATTAGCGTAAAATTAGTTTTCATGAACCAAGAAGCTTATGTATGTCACTAGCTGCGCCCCGCGGTTTCACCCCCTATTCTACAGAATCCGAATATTTTTCCGGGGTAAAAATATTCCGGGACAATAACCCATGTGTTTATCTAGGGTGTAAGCTACTTCCATACCAAATTTTATTCAAATTCGTTCTGCCGTTACTCAGTTGAACGGGAACAAACACACTTACATACTTACACACAAACTTTCGCATTTATAATATTAGTGTGATGAACCCATGATGAGTACCTAATTGACAAAAAAACGTAAGAAAATGCTGATGACCAATTGACATAGGACCTTTACCCATGTGAATTGCTATTTAAGCTAGAGTCAAAACTCTATGTTGGTGGCAAATACTTGATATACCTTTAGATGACAGTGACAGGTTCGTATTATCATACGAGTAAAGGTAAGTACCACTTGGATCCACCGCTGCGGGCCAGTTATTAATAAATACTTAATACGTACCCGTCTGTCCTCGAAGCGGCCCGCATTAAATCATAAAGTAATTACCGACCCGGGACAGGCTTAGATTGAGAAATAAAAAAAATAACCATAGAAATATATAGTACTTAAAATGCATGTGACGATTTGATTTCAATCGAAGCTACGTGTGTGGTATTAGATAGGTACTGTTACAAATTGAAATCTTTCGTTTTTGATCACTGCTTTTATGAATGTGATAGACGAGTGTGTGGGTCCCACCACTCCCACCCTTGGTATTCCCGACACAAAGAAACAGAAAGCAAAAGAGCAAAGAATAATAATTGATGCTGCATTACACTGACAACTGTAAAGTTATCGTCGCCGGCAACGCAGGTAGCAGTAGCAGCAGCACAGCTAGCAGTACGCCTGCGCGGAAATTACGCAGTTGCCACCGCTCGCCGCATACTAGAGTGATTTTCATGAAAGAAGTCCCACGGCAAACAGCGAAACTAATCGAATCCCTTTCACGCGACCTTTCCGTGGTGCGATGACAGCTGGCTTCTTTCTTGAAAACCACTACTCGCCCCGTTCCGCGCCCACGTCACGATTTTGAAATGAAGTTTGAATGATATTAAACAAATCTTAATGAACAGCATCTAGTATGTAACCTAAGAAAAAACTGATCCATAGAAAAGGGTCATTAATTGACACTCCACCAGGTAATCGGAACAGAGCTGTTTTTTTGCGATTTTCTTGTTATTATTCCCTTAAATGATTGTTCAGAATTACGAGAACAATGCCAATTCAATAGCCTTGCACACCTTTTCTGATTCACTCAGGATATTTAGCACTACTTAAAATAAAAGTTTATATCTTTAAAATAAAAATTAAAGTTAAATCATGTAATTCGCGTATAATTTATTCCCATAACCTTTTCACTTGACACATTTGTTAGTTTTACAGCACTTTGAATTGTAAGCGTCATTTCCATGTTAAGCAATGTTATGGGTACAAACAGTTATTTTATGACTATGATCTTTATATCTCGCCTCAAACTACTCGATTGCGTGTTTTATTGACAGATTGTAATCTTTTACATCCATTAAGTTTAATTTTTATTATATTTTACGATGCTTTGTACGACAAAGACGGCGGTCAAGTGTATAAAATTACCGTGTATTTACTGCGTTTCTTATTTCGATTCAATGTATCTTCTATAAAGCGGATGTATCTTTTTGTACTTCAACTAAGCCTTTGTGTTCGTTTATGTGCAAAAAGGTTTATATCAGCGACGAGACATAAATACCCCATTATTAACACGTGGATGTGATAATTTGAGTCCTGCAACTTTAACAAAGCTATTCACCGGGTTGAAAGCGCTGAATACTGACACTCTGATTGAACTTGAACAGTTTGTTATGGACGGACAACTTCTCACGTCGTAAAATAGTAAGATCCTTTCAGTTTAAATATACCTTATTCATGTCTTACCAGTCATGCTGGTCAGTCCGTACTTTTACAACCGGCTATAATTTGTTTAAAGCAAACGAATCATCATGTCAATTCGCTAGTCTATATTATAGACTAAAGGTTAAAATCGAAAGAAAAACTAACCTTACATTATAACTTTATATTAGTACACCGGCCACTCCGGGCCGCCGAGATACGGCCCACTAGTACCTAGACAGACTATGACATGTCATGTCTACAATAAATTCACACACCACATAAATAGCATTACCTACTATAATTACATAATTATGTATATCTATTGAATTTATACATATGTATATTGATATTAGGTATCTTACTTTTAAAATTTTATTTTTTTTGTTAACTTGTTTTTTTTTTTTTTTAATATTCCTTCATCTACAAACTATTTATTGTGTTTTTTAGCGATTAATAACATATTATTAAATGCTTTTTGTTAAAGCGCCTGTGTTACTTATTATATTGCAATTTTGGATATATGTAACTAGCTTCGCACGGCTTCGCTTGCATAGGCTAACAGTAATTGAAACATCCTCTTTATGGATTGATTTTCGAAAAATCCTTAGACATGCCTTTCTTTTATGCTTATTACCCAAATCGAGTTTCATTGGCGTAGCATTCAAAAAGATATAATTTCCATACAAACTTTGGGGGTCCTTTTCACCCTCTTAGAGGTACAAATCCGTCTTATTGTTCACCTAGACGATATTAGAAATGTTGGGTCCAAACACAAATTGGACACTGATTAGCAATAACATGTCAAGCCACAAAAAATCGATTTTTTTTCGATTTTTTGTGGGTTGACATGTTATTGCTTATCAGTATCCAATTTCACGTCCCTATCATAAAAGGTCTAGTCTGTGCATTGATTCCTAGAGAAAGGCTCGTTCTTTTATTTATATATATAGATAATTATGTATATTATGATATAAATAACTTACACTACTTATATTAAACGAGCATAAAAATACCAGAATATTTAAACTTGTTTTAATAAAATTCACCGTTATCTTGTTATCTTTACGAGGGTAATCTTCAAGTAAGTTCCGCAAACAGCAATTTACAGAAATTGCTCAGAAAATTGATTCCCAAAGAGGATAATTCGGTCCACTCTGAAAACCTGATCACAATCTATCAAGGACCACAACGACTACTACCTACGAAGTAGCAAATGCAAAACAAATGATCGGAGCACTGTGATTTATCAATCGGTAGGCATTGTTAACGTAAATTTTTCATGTTTACGGAGCCATTGGAATTCCATTTCAATGGAGTTTAAGCGTTTGTTTTCTTCACATCGGTGCTCGTCCGGACCCGGAAAGGCCCTGAAATTGTCCTGTACAGCAGCAAACTTAATACTCACAGGGGTTTTCTGCTTATCACATAAACAGCACAACATAGGCTACCATTAGACATCCTAATTTACGTGATAAAATACAGGTCACATTTCAATTTCAGGATCATCCTGTCCCGGACAGGACCCGGTATAATGTGAAATAAACCTGTGCCGTTGCAAACAACAAATGAGCAACCAGACTCATCCAACTACATCCAGACTGGCACTGACTAAGTGGTACCGCCGTCTGACCTCAAAGGATCGTATGCAACTGCATGACTGATGGCTTATACATTGCAAGTTCAATGCTTCGAGCTCGATTAGGCCATCGCTTCATACGCAATTCTCTACGCACCGGATTGATGGACGCCATTTGATGCAACGCATGCGTAAGACTAATATCTCACCTTTACATCAGAAGATTACAAATAAGAACAAAGTTACAACAGTTGTATATACCTCTTTGAATACGAGCGCAACTCTAGCTTAATAGACTTGAAGTAAATATTAATAGCTTCCTCCTCATTACGCTGGTAATTTATATGTAACAACATAATAGATCGGGTAATTATACGTTGTTTGAAGTCAATTTAAATATTGTAACTCAATTACTCAGTGTTCAGGAAGCGTCAACGTCAATGCACGGTAGCGGCGCCTCGCAGGGCTTGCATAATGTGCCTAATAGCGGTAATGCCACGTACTGAGCGCAGTTAGATTGTACCTACAGTGTGACTATTTGTAATGGATGCATCCATTGGACGCTTCATCAAAGATTTGTCAAGCTACGAGTATATATAAAGCAGTGCAGCAGTTTAGAACGAAATGAGTAAGTAGTATTCTTACTATACAAAAAAAACACTACCACGATTTTTATTATTGTTGAGTTCCCGATATTTCGGCTTCGTTGCATGCGCCATGTCACGAGTAGACTAAAGATGCGGGTGGATGATAACAAGTTCGAAATTTAGGACCAGGGCCATGTTCAGTAAGGTCGTTCGACGACGCTCCATGACATTACAAGTATGATGCAAATGTCATCGAGCGTCGTCGGACGTCCTTACTGAAGACGACCCAGACAAACATCGCAGACGTCGCTACACAATGTCTATAGATAGACCGCTGACTACAACCTACATGCTACAGCCCCCGATAGAATCGCTTTCCAAACGAGGACAAGGGCCGCAAACAACGCGAACATACGCAAATTTTAAATTGCAAAGGAGATGGTAATTAGCGAAAACAACCGCTAAAATTCGCGGCTAAAGATCAGGAGACGCCTGAACGAGCAACGCGACTGCGATATTTAGTGAATGTGTGTATATATAACCGTCACCACAGCATAATATGTTTGATTGAACCCACCGCAAATAACCCAACTCCACCCAAAATATTAATATATGGATTATCCATAATGATATCATAATGCATCTATCTAACTATTTAAAGCAATTTTGACGATCTGTTTTTCATTTTGTTACCTTTTCACGACTAAATGGCTGCACCGATTTTAATCAAAATTTAAAAAGCTTTCTATGGTCATGTGGCTTAAGGCGGGCGCAGGCACAATATTATATGTAGATACCGCCTGCCTAGCGTGGGGATTATTTATGGCAACCCCCGCCCCTCACCCCACACACCATGACGACAGACAGATTTTCATTCAATGTGGCGCGCTGGCGGAGGTCTTTTTTTAGAAGTGGTCGGCTTCAGGCTATTGATTTTGTAGGTGACGTTAGTGATTAGAGCCCAGTACACCTTGTAGTCACGTTAGTGCTCAAGTTTAATTTGATTTAAATGCCACCGATGAACCCGTATGGAAATTAGGGACAAATTACGTCTCCACTCTTACTTTCGTTTGTTACAAGCAGTTACATAAAACGAATCATTATTTACGGTTTCTTAATCCGTTTGTTGTCCTCGAAGGTTGTGTGCAATGATCGTAAATATCGATTTTGTACCCTTATTTTTTATCATCGGAATTTAACACGTTTTTATTATCTCGATTTGTTACTTCGGTCAGATATATCCAGGTTCGTTTCTTGATGACCAAACAAATACAAAAGATCTGTACCATAGGTACAAAGGTTCAGAAACAGGAAGGCGCGACTTGCTCAAGGAGCGATTTCGACTGTGACAGACTAGTACATACATTTTGTGAATTTTTTGCTTCGTACCTGCAAGATACTTATATATGAGCCTAATAACTTGTCAGGACGGCACACTTTGTTGCTTACAACGTATCAAAGTAGGGAAGCGTCACTCAGCGAAAGCCATGACACTGTTTTTTGTCTTTCCATACATACCATTTCCGTACATAAACATCACGTTACACGCTCGCTGTATGCTTGCACCCTTGTGATAACAATAAGTACTTACCGACTGGTTCAGGTGATTTTAATGCCATAGGCAATTTCCAATTTAGACATGGTTTCATTCGTTGCATTGTAGACAGTTTGATCATAAAGGATCAAATTGAGTCTATTTGGTTTCATTTGATTCTTTTTTTGGTTAATTATATTGATCTAATCTGAGAAACTAATGTTAGACTGACACTTACTAGTTTTGCTAGAGCTAGACTTTTTATTCGAATAATTTGCAACGTGTTCCGACAGGTTTGATCGGTTGTGACATGAATAAATCAAAATAGTCTATCAAAGACTCTATCTAGAACTGATAATCGTATGCGTGCTCAAACAAAGTCTACTCAATACTTATGCAACGTGTCTACATTAACCTACAAATAAAAAACAATGTCTGTCTGTCACGTACCTATATCAGGTAGGTAACTAAAACACAGAGATTTCGATACAACGTTCGAACCCTAATTTTACTTCCTTAATTGTTTCTGTCTTAAAAATCTTATAACAATACTTACTCCATTATCCTGAATACTTACAAAATGTAATGTTCCATAAAAAAATATAGGACTCTCTTTTTAAATTTCAACCTCCATTTGCCTCCGGTAACTCGACCCTTTCACAAAATAACTTTGTAAAGGATGTGTTTTAATTACTAGTAAGTAGCTCAACTCGTTTTTAAAACTTCGTTTTTGTTAGTCACATAATGGCGTTTCACTTTTATACTAATAACGAACATAATATAAGGGGTATCATTGTACTTATCATTATGAACAACTTTTACTACGGGCTCAATGCTGAAATCGCGAAAAACGATCAACCGTTCAGATCAGAACGTCTTTCAGCCTCTATGTATTGTTGGTAGGTACTATAGTAAAAGTTGTTTATAGCAATAAGTGCAGTGAATTATGTTAGAATATGTCCGTACAAAAAAGTACATTTATAAAAGTAGATTTTAAATTACTTAAGTTTGAAAAACCTACTTTGAAAGATTAAACAGTTGCATCAATAGCGGGTGAAGACAGATCCAAGAGCTACCATAAAATATTTATTGCAAACTCAAAAGTGGTGCTCCTCTACTCCACGGCAGTACTGAGATGAAACTTGAGATAGAGTTAATCAAATAAGTCAGATCTGAAGCCAACCATCGACCGAAGTAATAACTCACAGAAAATACAAGTTTAATTGCATATCAGTATTATTTAAAGCGCGTCAAAATATGTCAATCAGATAAAGTACGTTTGTAGATCAAAACGGATAGACTATGTTAGAAGACCGCCCGCAGCAGACCGCTTCGCAATGCTGTCGCCAGCCTTATTATAGTCACACTTTCGACAATCCACACAAATTCGTGACGTCAGTGGCACGTGGGGTACGCAGACAGGTGAGCGGGGCGCGAGTGCAAGCGTGCTCGAAAAGGCACGACGCGACGCTAGTGCTACATGGCAGGCGACGATACATTTATGAGAGGCGCGAGGGTCACTTGACTTGTCACTTATCATCAGAATCATCATCAGTCAGAAGCAGTCTACTGCTGGACAAAGGTCCTTAAAGAGGGAAGGGAGGGGGCATAATCCCCAATCTTGGCACCACAGAAGAGAAAAAAAAATACTCTTTCTCTTTTCTGTGCTTGGCATGCGTCTTGAGGATTGCAAACCGCTACTAAGAGAATGCTGGCTGTTAGTGTATTTTGGTAAGTTTTTTTTGTTACAACCCTGTACCACCGAGGCCTTCTGTATCTTCGTTCAAACTCGTAACATCGTGAAATTCGCATGGAATGGTATTCTTTATGGCATAAACAATACTATTCTATGCGAATTCCATGGAGTTAAATTAAAACCACGTTAAGAGTTTGAACGAAGATCCAGAATAACGGCTCAGAGCAGACTAGGGACGTGATCCAAGACGTGTTCTTGTTTTGATGTGCAAATCAGTTGTTTGATGTGCGGTAATATTTGGCTAAGGATATTTAACATCAACAGTTAGAATTTTGATGTGCTATAAAATTATCCGCACAGTAACTACCTCGCTGAACCACAGGTTAATTAAAAATAGCAACTTCTATCTTCTGTCAGAGAAGGAGTTAGATTAGCAGATCTCAGATTTATGACTTAGATGCCTGGTGCATTCAATGGATAAAATAGGACAATAAATTATGATGACTGTACTATATAAGTACCATATAGATAGGTACAAAATGACCGATCGGCCCATAATATATCTCTATAAGGAAGAACAAAATGTCCGTATAATTAAAATGTATCTTCTTAAATAATTATTATTTTATAACAATATCTGCAATGACAGCTGTCATCCTGACATCTGTCACATTGACACCTGTCTTTTACTGTGCGGTTAAGGTAGAAATCAAATATTTAAATCGCGTCGACTTTACGACGAGCAATAAAATGATAACGTTTAATCTAGTATATTATTAATCTAATTAGGCAACCAGAAAAATAAAAATACGCACAATATTACTTTCTTACTTCCGTATTAGATAATGATATTCTGTCCATATGTTACATGTTAGTAAAGCATACAGTTGATAAGCCTCTATAACAAAATATATCATATTTCATCCTATGCCACGTTCATAAACATATCTATATGCATTCCAACACAAAAGGAAACGTTCCTCTTTACAACCAATATCATAGCATAGTACAGACTAACAAATTTATCTGTTCAGTGCAGTGGTGGAGCTAACAGAGTTTTTTCTTAATAAAACTGATAGAGGCTGGTTGAAACTGTTTACTTCCTTCGTTTGATCAACTCTACAGTTAAAGTTGCTGGCACTGAATAGTATAAAAGACCTGGTTTTTACACGTGTTGCTATATTATACAATTTGTAACAAAGAACGACTGCTATATATGAGAAGACGCATTGTCATTTGAGCCATTTCAATTTTTTATCATAATTAATGTACTCTCTCTTAGGTTTGGCGTGTATGTAGACGATTTGATGTAGGTTATGTACTAGTCAGAAGCAATGCCATTTAGCGTGGTAATGCCGCCAGCATGCTGGGTACGCTGCCAACTGGTAGTGGGCTTGAACATTTGGATTATCTATAGACCTTTAATGGTCTCTGGATGATTCAACTGTTATTTTTATGTTGTAGTTTAGGTAGTTGTAGTTTGTATGTATTTTGCTTAGTTAATAAAGGCACTAGTCTGATTGATTTACATAATATATCGGAAAGTACTTAACTTGTCATGCATCGGTTTCAAGGATTATAAATACTTAGTATGTGATGGCAGCGATGCGTCTGTGGGTCAGATCATTTTTAGGTTTAGGCGCAGAATACCTGATTCTCAGAATAGCAACTGAGTCTATAAAGAGCTAATTCTCAGAGTGACAAATTTTACAAATGCCATATTATCAAAATGAGTAATTCTACAAATGCCATATTATCAAAAAGGCCAATCCTACAAATGCGCTATTCTCAATATGACCAATTCTGCAAATGCCATGTTATCAAAATGGCCAACTTGGAGAAACTTTACATTTTATTCTTCTGCTTCTGCATGAGCCTTTAAATATCCCACTGCTGGGATACCCTCGAATGGCGAGTAGGCCATTATCCACCAGGCTGGCCCAGTATGGGTTGGCGGATTCACAAATATCATCGAATTTCTTCTCAAGTAATATGCAGGTTTCCACGGGATGTTTTCTTTACCGAAAATCCAGTGGTATATCCGTACGTAAGTTCCAAAGCACTCATTGATATGGGCCCGCCCGGATTCGAACCCACGACCCCACGAATGTGAGGCGAGCTTGCCCCCACTGAGCTACCACGACTAAAATACATACACCTAATTGTTAGTTCACAGGCGTGATTGTTTAAAAATAAGGAATTTTTGCGTCTTTTGTTAGGAAAAAGGAAAAGTAAGGCTTGTTCTTTTCTTCCACAGAGAAAGTGGTGGTGAATAGTTCCGCTGTGAACCGTCGCACCTTTGCGGGCTGCAGGTGTCCCCAGGAATGTGAAGTAAGCGTGCTCCCACTGAGCTACCACTACTTACATTCTTCATACCTACATTTCATTGCTCTTTTCTCATTGATAAGCATTCAGAACCAAATACTTAAGGCTAAGGCTACAAATAATTATGCCATATAGATATTGTGTTAAAACCCGCTATAAGTAACTTATGTAACCCTACTCTAATCAATGTTAAATAGTTGATTGACATAGACACGAACAACGATCAAGTAGATCAGTAGTCGTATCCGAGGAGCTACATTTCTCTACGCGTCAGTGATTGAGGAACCGTTCGTACACAATGCGACGAATCGTATCGTGTCGTCGATTGGAATATTGCGTGCGCGACTCTCGTTGCTAGTGCGTGTGGTTTTTATCGCCAACCATGCCGCCCGTACCAAGTACGAAAGTTTTTCAAGCTCACTGTGAGTCGCGATGTTGTTGTTCACAACGCCAGATCCTTTTTTCTTGATTGTCCAGTCTGCATATTTCCGGAAGTCTTATTTCTCTAACTCCAAACATCCAGTTTCCCGAACTTTAACTCGCCTATTTTTCTCCTTCATATTTTATTCGTACCTGATGCTTGATAAGCTCCGTAGTTATTCGATTTGGTCGCCTCATGTACGAACGGCCTTACAACGAGTGAGTGCTACAGGTCAGTTATGTAAACAATACCGTAATCAGAATGATATGCCATGACTGACACTGACACGAACAAGCAGGTCAGTAGTGTGAGGTGCTCGTTACATTTCTCTGTTTATGTGAGAGTTTTCATGACAAAGCGATGTTTTGTTACGGTAAAACACGATCTAATTTGAAATTAATTTAAAGTTTTTTTTTAAAACTATTTTTCAACTTACTCAGTGGGCTTTGTGATAATATTTTTTAATATATTTTTAATCCTGCCTATCTGTTACCTTTTACTTTACTGTTTTCTCTTCTCGGCAGCTACACCAATCTTGATATAGTTTAGAAAGGGCAGGCATCATGTAGACTAAACGTCCACTGCTGAACATAGGCCTCCCCCTTAAAGCGCCACACCGACCGACAACGTTCCACATGCATCCAGCGGTTGCCCGCGATTTCCACGATGTCGTCGATCCACTTGGTGGGAGGCCTGCCTACGCTGTGTCTTCCAGTTCGTGGTAGCCACTCAAGAACCTTTCTTCCCCATCGATTATCGATTCTTCGAGTGATGTGGCCTGCCATTGCCACTTCAGCTTGCAAACTCTGACAGCTATGTCGGTGACTTTGGTTCTTCGGCGAATATTCTCGTTCCGGATTCTATCGCGTAAAGAAACTCCGAGCATAGCACGCTCTATTGCCCGCTGTGTGACTCTGAGTTTCTCCAAAAGGCCAGTAGTCAAGGACCACGTTTCAGTTCCATGTGTCATCGCTCAGTCAGAGATTCAACATCTAATAATATCTCGGGGTAACAAACGTAGTGCGTTGCCGCACATTGCTTCCAATTACTGTTGAATTTTAAAAATTTTGGTGGCACTGATTTGTTATAGGTAACCATAACTTCTACCATCATGCGAACGACATGCTCGTCTCGCTTCTCAGGTGCATGAAACTAATTAGTGTGAATTTTTCCTTTTAAAGTAAGTACTCTATGTTTATAAGCTTGTAACTGGCAGCCGGAAATCCCATATCATTTGCTTAACTGACAGCTGACCTTGACATCTGGTTGCATTACTGCTAAACCGTTTATCATATTCCATTTGCTTTAAACGTATTCTCTTTAGCAAACAATTACTAGTTGATTCGAATTCGTATGTTTTGTTATATCTAAGGTCATTGCCAGTAGGTGTAATGAACATTGCAGTTCATTAAAACAGTTTGATAAATTAGTTTAAATGTTCGCAAATATTTGATGTAACATTTAATCGTATGTTAATTTTTTATTCTTATCCGCTCTTGCAAATTTGATGATCATTATTTATTAGGGTTTGTGATTACATCATTACTTTGTGTTATAATAGTATATTCTACAATGGGAATATTTTGAGGTGTAGTCAAATACAAATCTTTCATGTATATGGATATCTACGAGTTTTTACTTATTGATAGGTATCTAACCTCTAAAATAAGTTTTTTTTTTTACAAACGTTGTTTAATTTTTTGCTTAAATAATATCTATCCATAATTCACTAATTTTAAATATCAACTGATTAGCGCTTAACTTCCAGTATCGAGTAAAGAAATCGTTTTCTTCTCTGCGATGGGTTACTATTGATAAGACAAGTATAAACAACCTTATTTCTTATGTCTCCACTCAGGAATGATAAGCTAGTTTCAATGTTGCAAGTAGAACCCACTTTCTCACGGTACCATGAAATCAAATGAACACAATCTGTATATTATTGATGCGGGCAGAAAAAATAGAGGCCAATAGACATGAAGATAATTATATTGCAATCGATGGCTACCTACTTCGAGACAAAGACAAAAAGTGTTCAATATGTTCATATATCATTGTAATAGTCTAGGGAATTTCGCCATTGATGAGATTGCCATTGATTTCTCTTACTAAATGTAGGAGTAAGAGTATGTGTGAGTGTGTCATTTAGTAAGAGAAATAAGGATGATAGACGTCCTTTTTTCTCCTTATACGCCTTATTGTTAGACCTTAGTATTAATAGTCCTTAAATAGTATTAATTAGAACAATAACAAGGAAAGAAGAACAAAATAAGGTATCAAAAGAAAAGGAAATAAATTAAAATGCAGCTAACGCATAGGTATTCAAACATTAATTGAGCACCAAAAAAATATTACATAATTTATCTCTGAATTAATTCACATTGATACGGCGAGCCGTCGTTGCTAAGAAAGCAAAAGATTGAGTTGAATGAGTAAAAGTGAACGTCAAAAATAATTGAAATTGTTTCTATAAAATATGTAAAAGTCTAGCTGTTCTGGCTTGGCCTGACATATACACAGAGCTTTTAAGAATGTGTGAGGCGAATTATTTCGAAAGTTAAAAAAATCGATTTCCACTTTGGCTAACATAAACAGTTATTTTACTTGAATTATGAACTACTCTTATTTCCCCAAAGGTCCGTTTTGTCACGTAATTTCCTTTAATTTGAACCGATCAATGCTCAACATGGAAAAAGACTTAAAAATAGTAATTACAAAGTCAATACTGTTAACAAGCTTGTAATTAAGTCAAAAGCGCAAAGAAAGTGGGCCATCTCTCACTGAAATAGTTTCACTACTCATCATCATTATTATGTCGGAAAGGTAGACTTTACATACAAACATTTTGCGTAGGTATTATAAGTAAATGGTAATTGAGATCCTATCACGGTTTTTTTGTTTTGATATAATGACTTTCCACTCAGAGGGTACTTGCTGGAATACACAGTCAAGAAACGCTAAAATCATTCTAGGAAACGCTGTCATGGCGATCCGGGCAGGTGATAGAGGATCGGGATTTGTAGCGAGGACTTTGGTAAGCATTCGTGTAAATTTGGTGTAGACATTCGTGTAACTGTGGGGCAGTGTAGGCAAATAAAACGATCTATAGATAAATATAGATACCTATACCAATAAACTATAATCAATAAACTACCTAATAGAAGGTTGCCATTATCAAATATATGCTACATGATATAAACGCAAGAAATCTACCAACTACCAACGAAATGGTTTTGGACGTGAAAAACCGTATTGCGTGATGCAGTCGCGTGCGATCCTCGAGATTCGATTCCGGCAGCACTGACAGCCTCATCAATTGCTGGACAGATTCAGCGTTCGCAGAACTTTCGCCAGAAGCAAAAATCTGATATGTATCGGAGAGGTGGTCATTAATACAACGATCGAGTCTTACTATGTTGTCAAAATGTTGCAAGATCTCGACGTTATCTTTATCTGCTACTAGCAGCCAAAAGGTGTCAATGTTCAAAAGCGAGTGATGTCAGAGATATTGCAGGATTTAATCAAGTCGCGATTTTTGAGATTATACTTTACAACAAAATAAATATAGTTATTCGTAATGCTGCTCACTTTCGTTTGTTCCGTGTATTACTACCAGTAGTACCACGGGAAGTTTTTTTTTACTCGTGTTTCACTCTTAGTCGACATTTCATAATTTGACCTGTTTGCATAAAAATAAATATGATTTGATGTAAATGACTAGATTTATTTTTATTGATAGAAACTTAAAATTCACTACTCAATATCATTTTAATTCCCTTGGTACATCGATCGATACGGTCGAGGGACTGGATCGATACATCCGAAAGAAATTTACGATTTACATAAAGCGTTACTTTTAGATACTCACATCGGCAAATAAAGAGGCGGAAAGCAAACAGTTTTTACAATATGTATACGCTATCTTAGTCAGTTTCTTTTGTATAGTTAGGCGAAATTCACTTTCTAAGCGATATTTTTGCATCACTTTATTAACGTAAGCAACAAATCCGAAATCATAAAACAATTACGAACGTATAAAACTTGTGTTATTAACCTATCGTTTACGGTTGTATCTAGTAAATCGATCATCAATCAAACCTTACAAGACTTGGATTTTAATTCGTCATGCCTGTGAAATCAAAGTCGGGATCGTACAATCCAACGTATATTTTTGCTAATGATGGTAACTCGTTTTCTAAATTTTATTGCTTGCCCTGGCAAGCTTCTGATTGAAGATGACTGATTCCTTCCGGACGAATAAATCAATGTATGGAAAGTACTTGTTTGATTTATTAACTTCCGTTTAAATTATGATTTGGTTTTTAGCACTGTCGATTTGCATATCTAAGTATATCCGAGGCATGAATCAGTTTAAAGTTATAGTTCAATTTTCATTCGAGTTCATTGATCTCCTGGTTCTACTGTCTTTAATGAGTCTCGTATAGATTTATATCGTGTGTACCTAGTTTATATTGCAGTTTTTTTTATCAATTATTCAGTACTTATCTAATACTGGTACTATAGTCTTGTATTACTGATCTGACAATCTACAAAACTGTTATAGTTAAAATGATAACAGCGCAGCCCCACGAAAACATCATAATGTTATAAAAAATTGCAAACCTCAGCTTTGGTAGAATAAAGCACAAAATTAGATGAATAGTAACCCTAGAGATGGATGTTGAGTCGGTTTCAGGTACTGTATCCAAATCTTTAACGTAAAACTATAAAGTTCTCGCAGACAAAGTTTTATTATTTATTTTATCATTTTAATGCCAAATTATCCATAAAATAATATAGTCAGACACTGAGAAAACAATTTGAATATATTATTCGAGAGATGGCACTGGTCTAGCCGCCAAATGACTATTTGAATGAACAGCCAACTGTATTCCAGCTATGTTCATTATCATTACAGTTAGCTACCTCGTAAGCGTAGTAATACTACTGGGCTCTGACTCCTCCGACAAGCTGGACAAGCATAGTTTAGCTTAGGATATATTCGCATTGTTTTTTATCTTCTAAAAACCAAACAGACCAATAGACCGTGACCGCACCACTGTTTCAGGGAAAAATATTGGTACGGTATGGTACGGTACGGTGCGATACAGCACAGTATATTATATATTGATAATAATAATTGTTTAATATTGTGTTAGAGTTTAATATGTAATAATTGTACAATGTTGTAAAAAGACTTGCCTAATATGACAAATCAGTTATAAGGCCAATAAATGATTCTATTCTATTCTATATAAAAACTCTTTGTTTTGTAATTTGGTTTGCTCATTCCTATGATAGCAATAGTATACATATTAATGGGTTGGTGGACTAAAAGCTTTAACGATTTATTATTTAAGTTGTCACATACACGATATTTCCACTGGCGAAACAGTTGTAACTGTTGCATAGTTTATAGCTTTGTCAGAGACACTCATAATATTATGATTGCTATATGGTTTCAGTTAGAACAATTTTCTTAACAGTTATCTATTTCTATATTTGCAAAAATCGTTATGTCTTTTGTCTTTAAAACTTGACTTTCATAATTATTCAGTTGATGTTTTGGATATAAATAAGTACCTATGTCATCATAATCATCCATAACCTTCCTTATTCCACTGCTAGATATAAGCTTCGGTAATGTGTTAGTCTAGTCCAGGTTTGACTCGGATGGTGGTGATTTCGTCGACCCATCTAGCAGCTCGACGACCAACGCTCCAAGTATTTACATAATTATGTATTACCTTTTATCACCTAAAACGATATAAATAGAACCAAGTTGATGTTAATGTTTAAATTAAGATGCCTACTATTAATTATTCTTAATGGATTGCCTTCTTAATTTACTTTGTGCTGTCTCTACGTCTTTCGTTATAAGTTTCCCAGACGAAAGTTTTTTTGTAGTGGTAGGGCTCTCTTGCAGAGTCCGCCTGGGGAAGTACCACACCTTTGCCAGTTATTCAACCGCCAAGCAGTAGTGCGCAAGCATTACTGTGTTCCGGATTGAAGGGCAATGTTTCCAGCGTAATCACTGGGCATAAAGAGATTTAGCATCTAACATCTCAGGGTGACGAGCGTAGCGCATTGCCGCGCATAGTTTTGAACTGTTGAAGTTCAAAATTCTGGGTGGCACTGAACTGTTATGGGCAAGCGTGACGCTTAACACCAGGTGAGCGACTTGCTCGTCTCGTCAACGAGTAACATAAAAAAAAGACGAACATGGATAAAGACGAAAATTTAAATGAGTTTTAGTCATCACCGTCACTCAACAGTGACATTAGTTCGTTCGGTATCCAAAGATCCGTTACAAAATTTAATTCTTGAATACCAAATGCACCAATTTTACTACCTGTTACGGGAAAATCAAATAAAAGTCTCCATCTACTCGAATATTGATGTCTATTTTGCCTGTCGTGTTGCGTGGCACCCCGCTGGGACACCTCAGTGTATTGCCATTACTATGATACTGTCTACTATTAGCTACTGTGGGATACATTAATATAAGTAAATGTATTATTGTTTTATTTTACTACTGGTAACTAAATACACTAATATTTGCTTCTGAAGTCAGTCGCAATAAGTTTTAACTTTTTAAACTCTTCAGTGAGAATGCTTTTCTCAAATGAGATTATTACCATTTCTTCAATTAATCTTGATATAATTCTACAGCGTCTGCTGTATCAAATGGCCTAAACTAACTTTAAAAGTCGAGAAAGCATACTTTTTATGTGTACTAGTTAAATCATGTGAATAACTCATAGAAATTGGCAGTTTCTGAATATTTCGTATTAGCTCCTTGACATATTAAAAATGTTGTAAAAGTGAAATTTCAAATAGAATAGTTTATTGAATGTCTTTATGGCGTCAAGTAGAAAAAAAACTGACTTTTATGGTAAATAAAACGAGTTACTGTAAAAGACAGCCTACACGCTACAAAACTTTAAAACATAAAATGAGTTTTTATACTCCTATGCAAGCCAAATATGGCTAAGCAAGTTAATTTAATAGGATGGCGTGGAACCTAATTTAATATTTTTTATCTGTCTCTATTTTCCCCTCATGCTTATAAAATTCAAAACATAAAGCCACTAGATATGAAATCTAACTATTATTATAAATGCGAAAGTAGCTCTGTATCTCTGTCTGTCTCTCTGTCTCTCTGCCTGGGTGCTTGTCGCGCTATCACGGCTGAACGGATCGACCGGATTTTTGCAGAGAAGACTGCTACTTTTTTCTGTAGGTCCACGCGAACGAAGTCGCGGGTAACAACTAGTATAAAATATAACTAAGGTCACAAAAGCTTATACACATTTCTATTATGCATCAAATTATTTTCATGACCTCATTCATATATCGAAACAAACATCGAATATTGTAAAATTAGATTCAAATTCAAATTAGAGACCTTCAGAATAATATCCGAATTGTACGTGTAGATTACAACTATATATCCTTAAAAATATTATAAATCTAACATCAGTTAATATTGATAAAGACATTTAACTCCAAAACGATCTAAAAAATTGCTTTTCAATACGAGCTCATTGTCTTGTGAGACACTCATCTATCTTAATTGAGTGTTCGATATTAAAGCAACAACATACTTACCAAATGTTAATTCGCAAAAGTGAAACCAAGCAAAACACGAACTTAGTTTTTTTGTATATTATGAGGCCACCTATTATTACTGGATGCTTAGAGAAATAAAAGTTATGATTGACGGTTGGAGGTCAGTGACAACAAAGTAAAAGCTATAAATCCAGGTTGTATGGAGAAGCCTGGACAATGCCCCTGGTAAAGTTAAAAAGTTAAACGATCGTTGGCTCCCCTATAATTGTGGAGTTAAAATCGAGAGGTGAGCGCTCCGTGACTTGGCGAGGTCGAGGTATTGTTGTAGAAATAATGTGAAGTAGTCATTGTGCACTTGAAAATCAGAAAGTAGGGCCGTTAAATACGAGTAATGTGGCTGATTTTTGCCCGAGTGCCTAGAAGGAAAATAATGTTTTTGGGTGTAAATGTTTGTAATGATATTTGATTTTTATTATTATTAGTCTGAGAGACAAAACCAACAGGTTCGTTTTATATTAAGCGCCACGCTTGCCCATAACAGTTCAGCGCCACCCAGAACTTTGAACATCAACAGCTTAAAACCCTGAGATATTAGATATCTTTATAAAACTAAAACTGCAATCAGAACCACCGGAGGACGGGCAGCAGCGTCTTCTTAGTAAGCGGTAAGCGTTCTGCGATCCCCAAGGCGCCTTCCAAGCGTGGGGATTATGGAACCCATCCTTTTCTAAGGAGGCCTTTGTTCAGCAGTGGACGTCTTCTGAACTCTTCTGGCAAAACACGATCATGATGATGAAATCTCTGTATGGCCAGTAATTCTACTTAAATAATAATCTTAAAATTGCATACTGTTTTTTATATTTATATAATTAAATAAAAATATCGCTGGAACCATTGTTTAAAATTGTACTTGTTTATTTGTGAGCTAGATTTAAGATTGCGATGTGTCGCTAAGCAAAATTTTCCAAAAAAAAAAAATTTTTTATGTCAGTTCGTTCGTATAGTTTTATTGACGTGTCATCCAACGTGCGGTAGCTCAATTGTAAATGTCACTCGCGGTCATCCGTCCAAAGACTGACCGTATCGTTGATCGTTCAATTCAATTCAAATGTATTAAGCCTGTGGGCCTGGGTTATAAAGTTAGTATGGTAAAACAGCTTAGATTCTCCAGATCCCGCTTTATCAGCTTACAAGCGAATCCTTAAAATTATAGATATTAATAATACAGTGACAGTTAATTACATGGAAATGATGTCAAACTATCTTATAATTATTATGTCAACATTTTTGTATGAATCGTAAGTAAGTCGTTTAGGGAATCCAAGTTGAGCTAATGCGAAAGTTTGTGTGTTGTAAGTAGGTAAATAGGTAAGTGTGTAAGTGTGTTTGTTTCTGTTCAACTATGTAACGACTACACGGATTTGAATGAAATTTTGTAAGGAGATTAACCCTGGATTAACACATCGGGTACGTTGTCCCGGAAAAATATTCGGTTTCTGTATAATAGGGGATGAAGCCGCGGGGCGCAGCTAGTAATAATTTTTTTTTTATTGGAATAGGTGATTTCTCTTCAAGCCAAATACCTTATCAATGACTACATTTTTTTTAACTTAACCCACCTCTCCTTAATGTTTACTGTTTGATCAAAAAATTCAATCGAATTGAGAACCTCCTGCTTGTATATTTTTTTTTTTCATTACATGAATCTTGGAATAAGAACTTCGAAGCGAAGTTTCTAGAACCCACCGTTCAGAAGAGAGCGTAGGTACTTAACGTGGTGCTTCTCTTAACTATTCAACACACAATCTCCCATTGATTTTGTTGTGGTGTTTTGTGTGTACAAGAAAGTTAAATTTGTCCATAAATTGAATAACCCGTTAGCTTAATGATGCAGTATTCGGATAAAAGGCGCGAAATTTGTAATTCTTTTGCCGCGTGTTGCCTTCATGCATCCATCACTTGGTTGGGAACCGTTACTTGCATGACTGCCTGAAGGAAAACACGTCAAAAATAATAGATTATAATGTGTCCTTGTATCACCGAATTGTATTTAACGCAAACGTGTTTTTTACACTACATTTTTTTTTTCCTTACAAGCGTGTTCTCGCGAAATTAAACCCGTAAGTAGAGTCGGAATTAACTTAACCCCATTGTACACGTACTGAGTCATTTCATACTGATATATACCTACTAAGCCCTAAGACTACGCAGAATACGACATATAAAGGCGTCTTCATACTAGTCTGCATTATGAAGGTAGGATTATAGCTTCATACTGGTCTTCTCGCGTACTCGTTGCGCACCTTTAGGTTTTATTAAGGTCGTCAGGTTAGGTCTTTTGACTACAACTCGCCTAAGTGACGGTGTGGGTGAATATGGCAAGCACATGCACCTGTCTTGGAATGAGAACTGGATCTCAAATGAGGCTGCCGAAATACATCGTAGGTGCTCGGGGACAGATTTTGAACTTGAAGGTGGTAGCTAGCCAGTCGAGTACCACCATGTCACTATGCTATGGTTTCTTCAATACTTTTTTCCTTCAGCGATAACTCAAGCGTATCCTTGTTTCCTTGTTAAAATTAACTTTAACGAAATAAATAAAGAAAAAATATAAAATTATTTTGTAATATTAAATAATATAGGCAGGTGAGCAACATTGTATACTATAGCTAATCAATTTTATATGTCACAATAATTGCCCCACATAATACATAGTAGCTCACTGCTCTCTATTTATTTGATTAGTTTGCCCGCACGGCTTCGCTCGCCTAGCCTATAGTAAATTAAACACCCCATTTCAACTTTTTAGGGGTTGGATTTTCTAAAAAATCTGAGACGTGCCTTTCTTTATTTTTTATGCTTAGTACACAAACCGAGTTTTATTGGCTTAACATGAAAAAATGTTTTATTTTCATACAAACTTTGGGGAAACCATACAACTTTACTCCTATAGAGTGGAATTTTGCAAAATTCGTTCTTAATGCTCACCTAGCATTTGAGAAGTGTGTTTAAAATATCAAGTTAGCTGCAGTTTGGTCTGAGCGTTGATTCCAAAAGGGCTTGTTCTTTTATATATATTTAAAAATATATTTCGCAGTGCATACTATTGTATATGACTGTGCACTGCGTATTTCAATACGTAAGTCAAGTTCAATTGCAAGTCAATACGGGACAAGCTATGAAGCAACCATATTATAGCGTACTCTGAATATCCGTGATCCACAGACATTCGTTGGCGTGTCACGTGTGTCTTTTTCTTTTTAATAAAAGCGGCTCAGCCTACGTAAACACTTCAAAATTGTAGCATAAAAGCTGTTGGAATTGAACTAAGAAAGGACCATAAAATAGACGTTGCTCGCATTATGCACGCCCCTACGATAATTCGAGAGGCGATAAATCCAATGCAGTCGACAGCAAAATTGTTGTTTTGACCGCACGACTTCGCAGCTTTTAAAAACTTAGTGCTTTCTTTAATTTTATGGCCTATTGACAGGATGCGTTTTGTATGTTGTCATCGGTGAAATTATGAGGCGAGTTTTATAGCGTTAATTGCTTTACATTTATATGCTCTTACGTATCGACTGGTTTTTAAATATTTATGGTGACTGGTTCGTTATAAAGTTTTTTTTGGATACGATGCAATAAATACCGCACTTAAATCGCGCGCATTGCGATCCAGCTCTTTGGTCTTCTTTCCTAACAGGGTCATCGGGAGTCCGGAGCCAGTTACAGATCAACCAACTTATCACAGCAGTTGAGTGGTGAAGCTACCATCGTATTTTCGTAACAAAACTACAGCTACCTGTTGAATGTTTTTAGTTCTCTCTTTTGGTCACCTGCTCAAATGAATTGTGCTTACAGTACATTGCGCGGACGATGTTTTACCAAATCAAGAGATGGATCTCTGAATAAGGAACTCGGACACTTTGATTTTTTTCGTGTGGTCAAGTGCCTCATACAGTCGTGTTGCTATGTCCTGTGACATGACTCATGATTATGTCGTTGCGTTCAGAATAGGTGTAGTGTTCATTAGAATGAGATACAATATCCCGAAAGAGGATTTTTAAAGGCAACCAAACCTCTTTGGTTTTTGTTTTGCCTCAGTTCGATGACTAGAGAAATGTATGCTATATTCCGAGACCGCGAATATTTATATCGATTTTGTGTTTGAAAATAAAATATTAATTCGGCTTAATTAATATTAATAAATCAACAAGCCGCTAACAGCAAAAAATCACTTTCCTTAACAGTATTTTACCAAAGCAATTTTTCCCAAAATCGGTCAGGTATTTTGGGCAAACTCCCATATCTTTGCTCTCGCTTCATGTAGTCGTACTTGCATCCAGACTCCATAAAAGAGAACAGGTAGAATGTTCTCGAGATTCCGTGGAATAACATCATACAGAGGAACCAGCTTATTTAGAGTTAACTTAGGGAGCCACAAACGTATATTCTTCACCAAACCGAAAGCCTCACATTGAATATTTTAGTTCCCTCTTTTGGGTAACTCAAAATTAAGTTTGTCGCCCTGTATGTGTAAGTACTAACTCAGATAAAACAACTTGACTTCCCACATGTATTTTAAGATACGGAACAAAAACAAGAGACTGTAAGCTTTGAAATGTAAGTACAATACTCGCTGAACTCGCAATAAAATAATTATGAGCAGAAAAACCTAAAGGGCTTTGATTCTTGTGTCTTTTTTAAACACAATTTCGCAAAGAACATTCTTGTATGCACAGAATCCACATTTGAACAAGCGGTCATGATGTTGTTATTGCAAGGCTTGAGACAGGAAACGCTGCTTTAGGTATTTATACTATCTTGTTGTATCGTAACTCTTTCCTTCAACATTATTATAATCACAGACTATCACTTTGCCATCTTCTGTACCCACGTTAGTAGAGAAACCTATAACAAGCACCAACATAGTTCCGGTCATATGCCAGTCTCCTAGGTATTTTCTGATGCCAGCTTCATCGCCTCTTCGTCGACCCAGTAGTTCTCCATTTCCACTCCTTTGCCTTTATTCTGAAGCTATTTTGGTCTACCGTATTCCTATCTGGCAGCCCATCTCCACCTGGGTTTCGTGATTCTTTCTTTCGGTTCCATGAAACGAATGCCAAAGATGCGATTTGATTGAACGATTAGCGTTGCACATTTAAAAAACAAGTTTTTATGGATCTCTATGCTGTTGGCCTCTACCGGCCTCTACATGCAGCATTACCGGACTTTGGTGTTGCACATTATGAGCCGGCTCGCCTGATTTAGCTATCTCGTTCGCACATTAAAACCATTTGAAAGAAGAGAACAAACAATATGATTAATCAAAAAAAAAAGAGGACAAAACACGAAAAAGTTATTTTTTTTTCTTTCTTCTTCGCCAAAGTAAGAAATAACAACATAATTCTTAAGATATTCCGTGTTTTTTTTTTCTCATCTCTGTAATTTTATATTGAAAAAATGGTTCAAAAGTGCGAACGAGATACCGGTATCAGGCGAACCGGCTCTTAAGTCAGCCATAAAAGCAATAAAAGTCTCGAGTACGTTTACCGGCCGGGCAAATGTTTGACCGAATTTAAATGTGGGCTCTGGGTATGGGTGCTAGTTAACCGTGCCTTTGTGCGTGTTCCGTGGCATCTGATGTGATCCGATTTCGACACAGGGAATCCTAGTCCAATGAGTTTTCCAATAAGTTTCTAATATACTTCATTCTAAAACGGATATTACTTTATTTAATTGTCTAACTGCCATTACACGATACTAAATAAAGGTAGGTATACGCCAGCTCAGTTAGTGTTCTGAATATCGTATCTATAGTAAAAATAGTGAAATCCCCACTGTATTCTAGTCTAGCCCTAATCGATACTTAGGTACTATTATTAGTAGAACGGAAACCATCAACTCATACCTATTAAAATCATCTAATGAACGGTTAACCTCATTGCAATCTACTTTACCAGCGGTTAAATTTTAACGTGTCATTACATTGTTATAAAGTAATTACGAAAATCGATTTGTTTCACCGGTAGTCCAATGAATAGAAAATTTAAGGACCCTATCATTAAAAATAGAAAGTAGCAATTATATGACCCCTCGCAGACGTGACCCTTCGTCGATGGTTAGTTTAAAACAGACCGTATTTGATTCTAGGTCTTGTAATTACAGCTGATGCTTCTTTTTTTCTCGTTCGCGCATTTTCAACATCTTCGAGGATAAAGATATTGGGTGGAAAATAAAAAAATAGAGAGTCAGTTCTAATTATCTTTAGATGTCTTATCTTTTCGATTCTTATCTTTAGAATAATGCCAATATTTTATAGCAATATTTATGTTACCATTTTCTATTTAGACAAAGAAAAATATATATTTTGTATAGTACTTGCTTTCCCTTTCTTCACAATCATAAATAACTAAGCTTATGAATTAAATTGACTTTCAACTAAAGTTGTTTTTTTTGGTAAGCAACCCCCGAATACTGAAACTTTTGTTAACTTTGACAACAGATTAATTCTAATACTGCCTTTGTCTGGCACTAAGCAAATGACAAAGGCAGCAATAGACTTAATCTGTCGTCAAAGTTAACAAACGTTTCAGTATTCGGGGATAAGTGCTTTATAATAACACCGGTAAAACTCGTATCTTGCAAAAACCAAAAAATTGTTTGAAGAATTGCCTGCCATTGAAATTGTTACTAATATGTAAATGAACTCCTGGTCAAAGGTTAGATATTAAATGCGATTAAACATAAAAGGTCACTTGACGATGTTTATGATGACGAGCTGCCTTTAGCATTAGCAAGGTATTCCACGGTCAAATAGCGTCCGAAGACGCCAAAAAACCCAAAAACAAACTGACCTCCTTACTTTCCGAGAACACAACCTTCATGTTATGACTTATAGAACAAACAGTGTATTTTGTACTTAAAAAAAAATAGGCAAATTTTAATATTGTTTCGTTTCAAATTTCGAAACTTGTGACGTAACAGGGAATTCCTCGGGTCGCGACGTGACGTAGAAATCGTATCCAATCCTGCGCAGCCCTGCAAATGTCAAGACTGCAGTTACGTAAGCGGCCGAGTTTACCGAGCCGACCTTTGGCAACACCTTTGAAAATTGACTTGTACTTTAAGGAAATCTTGATACAATGCAATTGTCCGTACTATATTGGGCGCCATAACATGAAGATACGACGCATTGTTTGAATGTTGCTCAAGATTATTTCGCTCTCGTGTTAACAGATGTAACAGAAAGAGTGGCGCGAAATAAATTGAGTCAAGTCAAAATAAACGCAGAATAAAGCTCAGCGGCAAAAATCAACAACGAATTTAATTTGAAGTCACAGAATTCTCCTATTTATGTTACGTTTTAAATTTACTTTTACCAGTGGTGACAATAAACAACAAGTTAAAATAAGTAAATAAGTTATGTAAGTCCAACTCCATGGAAGATATTTCTAGAATAATATATAATTAACACGGACACGGACTTAACGTCTAAAAACTAAACAGCCAAATTAAGCTACATGTTCGTGTTAAAATTATCCTAATATCAATTATGCGTTGTATCATAATTAGAGCGTAAGAACTTTACTGTGCAAGTATTTGACCACCTTATGCAATACAGGCCGTGTAATATGATACGCGTTCATTCACGCTTAGCTACAAAGTCATCCGTTAAGATTGCACACCTCTCGTTTTGTTTTTAGAGGTGAGATAAGGATGGAAGTGCGGTCGGTTTTAATTAATTTTGGGCAGGTAGTGACCCAAAGCGGCTGTCTCTTGAAATTAGTCAGACGTGGTGCCGAGAGTAGCTGTCAATAGGTGAGACTTGCACTTTTGCAACACGTTTGGTGCTGTAACAAAACCAGGTGAGTGAACTGCGAATATGTAATAGATTAGTGTGTGGTAGGAAACTCATGATATGTAAAAAAAAATTGAACAGTTCGCTACGACCGGAGTGAAAATAAGCCAGAGATGTTTTGGGTCAAGAAATCACGTACAATCATACGATCTCTCGAAATGAAAAAATGAGTCGTAAATTATCATAATTATGTAGCGCTACATATTGCGACAGAAAGATGGCAATAAGACAAACGCCGGTGTCATATATTTTTTCCAAAGTGAACGTTTTGTTTTCCAAATTTCATTAAGTATTTAAATCGATGTTACTTAGTTGTGCCTACATCAGTTTCTGAAGTGTCACATACACGCATAGATAGGTATGCATGAATGTGCTACAATATAGGCCTATCTTGGCATGATATAGATAGATGCGCATCGGTCAGTCGTCCCCACCCTCTCGTATTTCACGGCTTGTTATTTCTGTCAAATATAGTATTAATATGTATGAAATAATAAACTTGTAATTTTTTTTTAAGATCGCGAGTAACCGGTGGATGCAAGTTGCAAATTGTCTTTCTGTGTGGCGGCCTAAGGGGGAGGCCTTTGTTCAGCGTTGGTCAAAAAAAAATGCTGTTGATGATGATGATGATGATGATGATGAATAAACTTTTTAATCAACTTCTAAGACCCTTGGATTACTGCCAACAAGAAACCCTACCAGCAAGGATCAATCATTATCATCATCCTTGGCTCATTGCTCTTGTAATTCGGGCGGCTTGGGAATCGCAGAACTCTCACGATTTACTAAGAGGACGCTGCTGCCTGTCCTACGGTTGTCGCACTTTTAGAACATAGGTACCCATGAAAGTAAGTAACAATCAGTTTCAAATTATGATTTCTAAGAAACACATGTCCCAAGTCGCAACATACCCACCCCCAAAACCGGACCACCTGACCAGAGATTGCGCAATCCGGTCGCATAAAACCATCTGATTGGAATCGCGCAGCGCCTTTTGTCATCCACAAATCGATACAATTGGACACCTATTAGGCCCGACTGCACTTTAGTGCAGTCAAAGTTTACTTTGACAACTCCTAAGTTCATACTTAACTCTCAAGGACGTACCTAACAATGAAAAATGCGTTGCAGGAGGTTTACTAAATGCGTTAGACATGTCCTTTCCTTTGACATGGTCCAAGTCCGACTTAGTTTAGGTGATGCTTAGCTAAATTTTATCTTGGTTGACTTTAGTTACGGGCATTAGTTTAGTAATAGTTTTAAGGACTTTTGTGAAATTGCGAAATATTTATTTGTTTTTTATAAACTAAATTGGTTTTTATTGCAATCATCCGTGCTGCGTCTCGTAATTCATAACAATTAGGAAGCTGAAACCGTCTAGATTCCAGCTAGAGAAAGTTATAATAAATCAGCAAAGTTTTATTAGGATTGCGGATTGCTCCCTGTCCGCACTATGACAATAAGGCACACCACAGACTGGAACACTAAATCAACTCGGCTAATAACTAGCAGCCCGATAACATCTAACTTTCAATATAACCATCCAATTGCAGCCTTTCTTAGAAAGCTCACTTCTTTACAGCCATATAATTACTAGCACAATGACATTTCTATTAAACTATTATTTCTAAATCGAGTCAATCTAGAATGAGATCGAAACTTTAGATAAGCGCACCTCTTACTATCACTTAATTTAGGTATAGGTATGTTTGTACCATGAATCATTTTTATGTTCAGTCGATTAAATCGATATGTTAGTCATCTAATCGAGTTGTAAGCAAATATTTGTTTTTGTAAAGTGGTTGAGTAGTGTTAGTTAATATTGAGTTCTGGGAAATTTTAATATACTCGACCTATTTTTTTGGTTACTGTATGACCTAGTGAGTAAGTTATTTTCCTTTCGTTTTCTCATTGTATCAGTTCTTTCTTGATCCGAAAACGATCGTCGTCGACTTCATGAGCGTTATTTTTTTTTACAATATGGCGAAAAAACACGACATTGAAAGCAGTAGATGACACTAACTCAGGGTCCATACCGTGATGTTCTTTTGTTATTGCAATGAAAGATAGGTTCAGCCGGCGACAATGCGTGACCGTAAATTGTAATCATAATCATATATCAAATACATAATCATCGCAGTAAGGGCATCACGGCACAGGCCTAGGAACGTAAAAAAGGCAAAAAAAGCCTATAATATACTCAGCAGGGAGGAAAAAATGGTTGATAACTACGATGATGACGATGATGATGACGTATATAAGTATGTATACGTGATGGTGGTGATCTTTCTATGTTTTTTGCTACAAATAAACTATTGTCTTGTCTTGTATATTTCAGTAAACATCAATTCTATTATTTAAGTTCAATAAGCGGTGTCCTCGCTACCCTATATCTTCACAACCCTTGGACCGAACCCTTCGGCCGTCTACGTAACAGTAGTTCCGTAACCAGTTACCAATGAGAAAAAAATGTTCTTTTGACGAAAACAGTTTCGTCGAACATAAATGCTCTTATTTGAATTTAAAATTTTATTCGCATGAATTACTTACTTGACTAAAAATGTTGATCATGACATTTTCAACGATACGCAAGTTTTTTACGAATAAAATATACGTACATACGTACGCCGATTTTCTCCCGTAAAATATAAGACCTTTGCTTCGCTTCGTCAATAAAGTAACCTTTAAAATATCCATTTATATTAAGTGAATAAAAATGAATACGTTCGTCTCGAGGAAAAAACTTCGCTTGCGCGATTCAGAACTCCTTACATTACAACTATTAGTCATCAAAAAATGCACAAAAATGGATCAACGCCATATGGCGAAATATAGAAAGTATTTTTGTCTCTCTGTCTGGATGTTTGTTGCGTTGTCACGGCGAAAAGGCTGTAAGATATTGATAACATTTGATGAGGAGTTACTGTATATCACAAAAACAGATATATTTTTTTAAGTCCACGGAAACGAAGTCGCGTGTAACAACTAGTACTTCATAATATTGTACTGTTGACACTGAAAAAAATTAAAGTAAAAATTAAAATTAAATTTAACAATACACAGTTGTACAATAAAACATTTATATGCAGGAGCTAGACCCATGTAGGTGTTTCTTTGATGTAAAATTACTTTAAAATGTCTTGCCAGGCGCCAGCTCATTGTACCATGAATAGATAACCATGGTCATTACGTTAAACGCGCTACAAACGTCGAGCGATCAATCTTATAAACACCGCGTATGTCCACTTACAAATTACTGCTATCCTAGTAAAGATAGCTTTTATACTGGTACAGTTAGCTTTGAAAGCGATAAAAATGTAACATTCAACCAGTTTTTTCTGTATAAAAAACTAACGACTGACTGGGTGGGACTAGAAGCAGGAAATTGTGCAACGAGGAGTTTCGGTGAGCACGAAAAATTGATTTTTGAAAATTCATCCTCGAAGGATGAAATATATAAGAATTAAATATATAGGATATATAGGATAATATATACATATAGAGGATGAAAGTCTGTATTGAAGTTCGTCAATTTGCCCAAAATTTGCGAAACCGAAGCCGAACCATGTTTCCACGCCCTAAAACCATAAATCTAAAGACGCTGATTTGTTATTTTTTTGAATTAGGAACCCGGGCTTGCCACGGAATTCAAGTTTGTAATTTAACTTCAAATTATTTCCTAACCTACTTGTTGCACTCCTTTTTCTTAATTTTCTTCTTTTGGAAACACTACAACACTTTCACTTTCAGATTTTTACCTCATAGCTTCGAAAAAGTGTAGTTATATTTTATTTTATTCAGGATACTTGTTTGTGAAAAATTTTTATTACTCATTCATAATATGCTTCACCAAATAAAAGTAACTTATTTCTCCATCGGTACGTAGCAGTAACGCATCATGCATAGTACACCTATGCGTTTAATGCACTTTCTTTCAAATCGTTTATTAAAACAGCCGTGTTATAAATGATAGGACGCCAGAAAAACGAACGCGGTACATCACGCGTCAGGAGAAAGCTCAATAAATCATCTTTTGTTTAGTGCGTGTAATATATTTAAGCAAACAGGAGGCAAGAAGACTGGAGGAAAGCAGTAAGGACAATCACAACAAACATAAATACGAAAACGGGGGCCAAGTTTTGCACGAAAATGTGCAGAATTGTCGATGAACGCCATTCTCCACAGCATCGTCGCATGCCTAATTTTATAAAACTGTGATTTTTCTGTTAAGTGTACCTCATTAGTTCAACGAATAATCTTATTTTGAGATATATATTATTTATGTTCTGTCATCTAATTGCATAGAGGGAAAACATTTTATATTAATGATTAAAAGAAAATCAAATAATTTATTTAATCAAATAATTTATTATTCAACAAGAATGGCTGGACGTTCTATCACCTACTTTTCTTTTATTATTTTTTTTTATTTAGCTTAAATTCTTCCATATCAGAACATAGACCTTTCCCAATCTCTTCCACGACCCTTTGCCCTGCCTCTGCCTGCTCTGCTCTGCTCTGATCTTCTGCCTTGATCCTTGAGTGGAGACCGATGGCAAACACCAACCACCACCCACAATACACCATACCACTATGCCACCAAAACACCGGGTAAACGACATACTAAGATGCGCATATCAATGACTGGATGGCCAAGCCAAAACATTACACTACAAGAAATAAATTTCAATCCAAATATTGGCACAATAAGTTTAACACTGTTTTAGACCTTCACAATAGTTTATTAGGTACATATTAGTAGTGGTATATTGTCATCTCCTTGCATTCATCAGTGTACCCGTGAACACGGCGCGTGCACACAGTATGGTAATAAACAATATTCTATTCCATTCTACTGCAACTATTCTAAATATCAGGAACTCATAAATAATCAATAGCTGATGTAACATATTTTGTCAATATTCTTAATGCAAAGGTAGACAATGCCGAACTCCTCAGCAAAATTTCATTTTTACACCGTTACACCGATCTAAACGTGCAAATTAATATATCCATTGCTAGGACGAACTAAAAAAAATATCTTTCTACACAGAACCTCTTCATTTATGAACAAGTGTTTGATAAATAACAATGTAGATATATTTTTTGAAAGAATTCTTTGAAATCTAACTATTCATAATTGAAATAAATAAAAAAAAATACTTCCCGTTCTATTTGTATTTAGCAGAAACTTGTTATTGGCATATTTTTCTTCTACATACTTATAATTTTACTTATTAAGAAAGGCTGTAAATTTTCCTTAAAATGTAAAATAAATAAAATAACAAAAATCGTTGTAAATAACCCGTGAGTACTAATAATTTAAATGTAATAAGATCGCAAAAACAAAATATAAGACCTATAATGATTGCTACAAGCAATGAGTGTAAGGAAGCAGGAACATAGTCATAGTACTGCCTTTGGTAATAATTGTTGTCCATATTTAAGTAGGTAGTATCTTTAATAAAGAATTTCCTATCAAAATATAGGTAAGTGGGATATTATGTTATCATTCAAACAAGATTTCGACATCGTCCAGTAGCAGTAGCTGCTAATTAATTCGCAACTTTTGAGTAAATTTCAAACAATGCATGAGCTAATTTGAAAAGTAGTAATGCTCCTTACTGACTGTACTTACTCATAATATATTGTTTACTCTTACATGCGAGTAACATGCGTCGGTTCTTGTATCAAAGCTTCAAAACGTGTGTCATTCAACTCGGAAATCAGAAGAATGGGGAAATGTGTAGGTGTCGATGTCGATATGCACTTGTTATTATTTTTTCGCGTTCATTCAAATACGTAGCTAATTTCAAAAACTGACACTAAACATAAAAACATATCCTCACACACCCTATCATACTTAACCCTCATATCCATTATCAGCCAGAAGACGCCCGCTGCAGACTGAACAAAGGCCTTCAAAAAAAAGTTGGCAAGTGGTGGCCACAATAACCACGCTTGGCAGGCGGCTTGGTGAGCGCAGAACAGTCACCGTTTACTAAGAGGACGCTGCTGCCCATCCGCCGGTGGTTCTGGTAGTACTGGTTTTCGACATACCCATACCCATGACCTCACACTTACTATTAATTTTAACAAAGTAACAAGAATAAGCATTGCTTATCTTTAAATAACTGTGTATGTATTTTAGACTTATTCTTTTGTATTTTATTGTAATAATATGTTCTTTTTCTCTGGAAGTATATATGCTGTAACATAAGCATGCATAGGCATACCGTAACGAAGGCATGAGTACCTGGCATGCATGCAGATGCAGAGTATCTTATAATTTTTAATGCACCATTAATGTTTTTATTGTTTTTTACTCAAAAAATGTTGACTCGGTAGATCGCTTTTTTAATATGTTTTTTTTAAATCCTTTAAAATCAATATAAGAAACTGAATGACCAGAAGTCAGAGTAATGTTTTTCTATATCTTTGCAATAAATATTTATTTATTTACGTAAGATCAACAGCACAATTATGTAACAATAAACAGAAATACCTTTTATAAAACAGCGATGATGAACTATTACGAAAGTACTTGGGCAGTTAATTCCCGGTCAGGACATTTTATATTATGTCATCAAATCTCTCTACTCACGCCTGTATTTATTGGCATTAAAAGAAAATAAACAAAAGCAGCACAATTAGAAGAATGTTTTACTTCTCTGTATTCATTGCAATCATCATTATGAACAACTTTTATCATTGGACCAATCCTGAAATTGGGAACAAAGTTTATGAATTGCTTTCATTCGACCTGATAGGTAGTCATTTAATTTTTCTGTAGGTTCACTTAGCTAGCATTAAATTCTTATTGGAATTCTTGGAAGGCACCTAAGTATTGTTGCAGCCAAATAGCGCCTTACGAGGAATAACGCCCTTGTGTGCTTAAACTCCCCTGAATGCCCCCTGTGTGCTCTGAATGTCGCTATCTCGTTCGCACATAAAAAATAAGTTACCGAGAGGAAATTAAAAAATCTTGATTATTATAGCATACAATTGCCAGTGTTTTATAGCAATTTTCATGTTATTATTTTATTTTATTTTGCGGAGAAGAAAAAAATACAAAAATACATTTTTCCTTCTCCTTTAAAACATTGTCAATATTACTAGAACTTAATAATTGAATAACTTTAGAATAACATAAAAATTTTTTTTTGAAGAATTGCGTAAGTTTTTGCTTAATTAGAGAAGCCTCTTAATTCACTGTGGACGTGGATGAGGTAACAAAGGTCCTTTCAACCGGATTTAAATTATGAAGTTACGTAAAATCTGTATCGGTATTCAGACATTAAAATACTTTTTAGAAAAGTTGCCGGCTTGACCGGTCGACGAGCGTCTTGAGTCGTAATTCTTGGAATACTCCAAGAATTTGCAGCTAAAATAATAGAAAATATTATACATTCTTATTAAAACCGAATTAAGTACAGCTTAATTGTATGTTGCCCAATGAATTACTAAAGCTTGGTGTAATGTTAGCCGTCTCTACAAGGGATTGTAATTAGTTAGATAGTATGATAAAATAAGCGTTTTCTAGATACTTTCCACCTTCCATCGAAATAAAACCTGTCAAATGGTGTGTTCCAGCCGCCTCATATGAGAGCCAGTACCGTTCTAGTATGTATATACTAGTGTGTATATACACACAGTATAGTATGTGATCTGTTCGGTCATGCTTTATCGATCGAACTTCGGTATTACCACAGAAGAAATAGTATCAAAGAGTAATCCCAGACACAATGCAATGGCTAGTACGGGATTAGCCAAGTCTGTCCCCGCAATTACTTTAGTGATAACACCATTTTCCTCAAGTAGATCAGTAGATTCATTGATAAGACATCAATTAGAGCAAAATAGTCGCAACCGTTAAGCATTTTAGCGAACAACGGCAGGCGATATAATCTCGACACAATGTAGGTAAAAGATTGCGAATAGCGAGAGCACAGAGGTGCAACTTTCTTGAAAGGAGAAAATTCGATGAAATTCGAAACAAAAATACCTATTACTGTTGTTTTTACAAGTGTCACAATACGTACATAAAATATTGTAAAAAAAAAAGTAAGTATTGATTTATTGTAATTTTTTTTTTTTTTTTATGACTAAGCTGTTGGTATCCGGCCTTACATTCGGCGAATGCAAAAGGCGTTGAGCGCTAAATCTATTATTACAGCGCGGGGGCGACTAGCGCAAGGGCACTGCTGCGGTACGAACCTCGGCTTGGGTCGTCTCCCGGGAGGGTGACCATGAGGAGGGTCCATCTTCAACTTCGAATTTCCACAGATATTTTACTACTTCGTATTTTCTTCTTTCCTGGAGGCCTTAGGATAGCATAGCCAATGGAAGTTCGATCTTTTTGTTCAAGTATTAATATGTATTATTATTAGATCGTATATATATATTGATAATTTGACTTATTCGACTATAAGTATCACGTATTCTCCATTAGTGCACACCCTGTCTTTTACTTCTATGAATCTTCTCCCTCTAAGGTTGCCTGAAAGGATAAAAGTTGTGTAAAATATAAAGAGTTAATTCAATTAATTCAATTCAATCCCCAAGCTGTCTGCCTAGCGTGGAGATTATGGCAACAATTAAGGGGTAGGCCGTTGTTTAGCAGTGGACGTCTTCGCGCTGACAATGATGATGTTGACGATGATGCTGTATCTGTCCAGCAGTTCCAAGTACCTAATTCACGAATGTTGGAATTCCTTTTACTTTAATGTATTATTAAATTTTATAAGATTAGGTTACTAGTTACTTACTACGTCCTCTTGGTTAATCTATGGCCAGAGTGATGCCATTTGATTCGGAAGATAAATGTCATCGTGAAGTGATAGTTCGTGAGAACGCTCGCAATAACGGAGGTAACTAATGTTCTATACTATCAGAGAAGGGATCGAGAGCGGTAGGTATTGCTATCAGTGTGCCTTAAAAGCTTTTTAGTCTGAAAGATATTTTTTCTTCTTCACCAAAGCCGCGGGATTACCCAGTATTGTTTTTGGTTGATAGGCTAGGCGTTTGACTACAACTCACTAGAAGTTGAGTGACGGTCTAAGAATCCTAACCAAAAATGAGGAATAGGAAGGCTTTCAAGTGAGACTGCCGGATTACTTGGCGACCGATGTTCAACTTGAGGGTGGTAGCTACTGGTAGCTAGGTACTAGCTAAGTTCTAGAAAGTATACGCTAGCAGAGCTATGGTTTTCTCACGATGTTTTTTTTCTTCGGTAGCTCAAGCTCATTGTTGGATTTGAACCCACGCCCTGCGACGCGCGACCAGTGGGCTCATCCCGTAACTCTGAAAGCGATAGCGAGAGTTGCGCGAGCGGGACCGCGCATAGTGCGACTAAGTTGGTACGAGCGAGATGGCATGCTCTCGCAATCAGAATCACGAACGTTTCAAAGTTAGAGGATAACCCCGCCGGTCTTGCTAAACTGAATTGTCACTAATCAAGTTTCTGGTTTTCCGATCCAGTAATTATTAAAATTGAATGTCCTAACTAATGTTATAAAAGCAAAAAAGTAACTCTGTCTCTCTGTCTGAGTGTTTGTCGCATTATCACGGCTAAACGGCTTAACGGATCGACCTGAAATTTGCATATATATAGCTTTAGGGTCGGCAAGTGACAAAGGCTACTTTTTATGTCGGCAAAATGTATGAAATTTTTAACGCAGGTTAAACCGCGTCGAAACGATTCATCAAACGTACTAAACTATCTAATTACGGTAAGTCTACCGTAATTACGGTGTAGTTTGAGACACTGGTAGGTACTTATTAGATTCGTATGTGATGTGAATTGTGATGAAGTAGATGACATGCTGATCAGGGGCCTTATCATGTAACTCTGGCTGCGATGGTCATCGCGTGCCATTTTACCTGCGCCAACTTACTTGCATGGTGCGAGGCGCGTCGTGCGAGCGAGCGGGATAGCAAACGAAGGCAATCGCCACCAGAGTTATATGATAAGACACAAATAAGTCTTACATATAACAAGTAAGACAAAGAAGATACTTATTTTTCTAAAATATGATGCGATTGTACAATTGCTCCATAATTCTTACATAACACTTTAATGTGTTCCTGAATTATATTAATTGAGCCGTCCACGTCCACATTATCTGGTTCTATAAAGTAATCTCGACACAATTTATTAAGGATCTGAGTTTCACAAACCAAGCAACATTAATTAATTTGAAGGTTCCGTGACCGTTTTATCTTGAAGTAAATGCTGTCTCAACTCTGAAGCAACATGAATTGAGGGCAGCACCGAACTTTTTAAAATATTCCTTTGCAACGTCTATTATTTATCACTATATTATCTGAACTGTGGAAGTTTTTTTTTAACGCTAGTAGGTCCCCGTGTGACCAACAACTCACCTGTATTATTGGATCTGTGGGAGGACTGATTGTATAAAATAACAATCGTCCTCCCACGTATCCGTGAACCAGTGCATATAGAAACTTCTGTTCTCTATTTGTGAATCTGGTTTTGTATCCAAAAAAAAAAACACCTTTGACTATTTGTCGAATTAATTCGTTTCCAACATAATCATTTCGACAACTTAATATAATTAATATATAAATTGTTTGACACTATTAATCAATAGTTATAATTTGTAAATGAACTGTTACTACTTAATATATATAGTTTTTAATAAAATATTGAAATTGCATAAAATAAAATAAAATCAAGATACTATGAAAGCTAATAATCATTCAATTATTAAAAAATAATTTAAAAAAATGCTAATAATAAAATACTGAAGAAAAAAAATAACTCGCCTGGAGAGCGACAATTTCGTTGAAAATGCACGCATCCACTGACTTAGTTTAGTCGTAAGTACTCGATTTCCTAAAGAACTATCACTTTCATCCTGGAAAATATTTGGTTCCTGTAGGACATGTATATAACATATAAAAGCACAATGTTAACATAGAAATGAAACAAGTCTATATTCGTTAGAAATCGTAGCATTTTTTTAAATGAATGAAGAGTGTTGTTTTTACCTCGACTTGCTTCTTGTTTGCTACACAATTATTTAACAATATTTTTTAACAACAATATACCGAATCTTACTACTCGTTAAAAAAAATATATTTTATTTTGATAAAGACATTTCCAATAAAGCGCGCAAATCAATCAATACGTTGCAAAAGGTTTTTAGATGTGCCCATTTATTGTTTTGCTGTTTTGTATGTGTTGTATTTTAATAAGCCACGAGTTCTCCGGAAGTTATTTTAATTTCTTAATTTGTTTCCTAACATTATTACTGCACGATTAAACGATTTTTAAGCTAAGCCCATGCCTTACCAAAACCCTAAAATTTTCAGAATAAAAGCATATTAGGTAATTCTATGATCATGTTCACACACATACCTAACAAATTTCCAACTGTTAGCTTATCTGTGCTCTTTGAGAGAACCCAATGAAAAGGTTCATTTATCTCCCTGACAAATATCTCATAGATACGAGAGCCGCAAGTAATCTGTCAGCTAATTAGATTCATTATAGATGCTACTTTGGACGATAAGAACCTAGCTATTTCTTTCTTATTTTACTTTGAATGATTAATGAATGGTTGAAGATAAATGAAAGTTACTCAAGTTTCTTTTTATATTTAACTACAAGCTTGCCCCCACGGCTTCGCTCGCATAGGATACACTAAATTTAACACCGCATTTCACGTCCATAGGAGTTGATTATCAGAAAATCCTGAAAAAAGGCAATGCTGAAGAAAGGAATCTTTCTTTATTTTTTTATTTTATTTCCATACAAACTTTAGGGGTGGAATTTCGCAAAGTCCGTTCTTATTGTTCACCTAAACTATTAACAGGAGTATTAGGTCCAAATTTCACGTATCTATCATAAGTGTCTGTGTGTGTGTTTGGTCTGTGCGTTGATTCCTAGAAAAGGGCTTGTCCTTTTATGTAATATAATGTAAGTCATAATACAAAGTTACAATATATAATTGTTATGTCACAAGTGTAAACTAGCTGCTCTCAACAGTCATGTTATTAAACCACGGAACATCAACTTAATTTATTTTTTCCGTGTATTAAACGGACGATCTTTCCAATTTCGGATGGGTGACCTTGGTGACATTTACTACTAAACCCCTTTAGTAGTAAATGCCAACGCGGTCACCCATCCGATATTGCCCCCGCAAGTAGCGAACAGAAAATGTGAGCTATTGTTGTAGCGTATTGGACCAAATGCTATTACATAGATAAGAATGTATACTAGTGCTAGCTACTAGTCTAGCATTTCAATTTGTAAATCATAAAAAAAAATACGGTAAAGCTGACCATACAGTCAATACGCCAGTTTTGTTAGGTATGTACAAACTAAACTAATACAAAACAAATTTAACACGGCAAAGCTTAAAAACTAGAAAAGTGGCCCTAATCATTTAACTTACGAAGATGAGTCCGCTATTTTCCTACTGCCGCATACATACGTATAATAAATAAGCATTAGAAAGGTAAGAACCTTCGATGTTCCGCTTGTGCAATACCGTCCTTAGATCATAATAACAGTAAGGCCTAAATATGGGACGCCATGTAAAAGGATAGTCAGTCCACTGCTGAAAAAAGCCTCTCCCTTAAAATTGGCGAGGGGTTACCATAATCCCCAAGCTTGGCAGGCGGTTTCGGGATCACAGAACGCTTACCGTTTGGATCTGTATATATTCTAGAAATGCCATCAGAACCACCGCAGGAGGGGCAGCAGCGTCCTCTTAGTAAACGGTAAAAGGATAATACTACAATTCAAGAAAATACTTTCCAATCTCTTCAAGCATTTATTACGTACCGATAGCGGCATCGGTAAATATAATGTTACTTTGTATCAAAAAAAAAAAAATGTTCCATGCGAGCCGGATCTAAAAGATTTCATACGCAAACCACAAGGCATTACTAGTGCGGCGCGGGCGCGCCAAACATGGGCTTGCACCCTGATCGGTCTCCGCGTAACATAATATCCAATGTGAGGTCGAAATTGATCTCATTCGCACACAAAACGAGTTCAGTTATGCAGCTCAAAAGATATTATCCCTTATTAGCGAGGGCATTTGAAAGTTCCATAAAAATACTCCGGCAGTGAGAGTGTTTAAAAAGAGGCAGATGCAACCAAATAGTATAAGAATCTACTTCTTAGTATATGTTCTGCAGAAAACTACACTACCTATGTTAATTTTTCACTGTACTCTACTACGTATAATTCAAAATTCATCATAACTTTATTAATCTATATTAGTGTGCGTGATTCAGTTAGTTCTTCTACGTTTTTACTGTAGTTACGTACATCGCGTCAGCACGAGTCCTGCGCCCCATCATTAACGGACTTTCACCGAGGAAACGCAATTTTCTAGAAACGGTAGCACGAAGATATGCTTTCTGTTTTTAGCCAACCGTGAAACGCCGGGAGCTATGTTACAGCATAACACTGGCTTACTATAGGCTCTGCCTTCTGAGAAACGACCTCAATCGACCGGAATATAGTTTTGCCACGTATTGCTACAAATTTTGCCCTGTCCTGTCCTAAAATCAAGTGGTGGTGAGCAGGTTATTTGGCAATATATGATAGCAGATGAAGTAGGTGCCTGACTGTGAAGGTAAACACGCATTGAAATGCACGGTAATGAAAGGCTGATCCATAAATGGGCCGATGACGTTAAAAACTCTTAGGCAAATTAAGATTGGTACAGAACTAGAAGTATTGGATTTAGAAAGCTTACCTCTTAAAGTTCATACGGCATCATTTGCCACCCAGGTCTTTCTGATAATATTGGATGTAGTCTTAAGCATACCCTCGAGTGCAATTCTTAAAAGCATTCATCGTCTCCGATTATCATTAGCACTCTTAGCTTCGGGTAAACAAAGACCAAAACTTGGCAGCCCCTCAAAATGCATCAATCTTTGATCACTGGACCGACGAAGATCGCAGTGACAGCATCAACTAATCTGTTCTGAACAGTGTGCAGTTTAGACATTCCACAGATTTCGCAATCACATATACCGCATACCTGCGGCTAAATGAAATGTATATCACATTCCGACGGATACATTTGCATAATAATAAACTTGAGATGATCTGATATCCTGCATCCCGTCCTTCACCTTTCGGATAAGGAATGGAGCATTATTACGACAAAACACATCACGATTTAGTTATAACTCGTAGGTAAATTCAGTTTTGACTGGATGTCATGAAGCTAAAGAGGGAAACATTAATGAAGAATGGGTACATTTAGACGATTTATGTCGGCCGAACCTAACACCCTGTAACGGTTTCAACGAAGTAAAAAAATTCGATAAAGATTACATTACAATTTTATATAGTTTTATTATAACCTTCAATAAAATCTTCTAGAACCGTCATCGCAATTACCGAATACCACATAATTGTCTTAATATATAGGCCCCACATACGCGAGACCAGATTATTGCGCGCGACCGATTAAACAAAACCATGTTAATAACTGGCATTAATTATTTCCGATCATAAAGTTTTCGGAAATCCGGTGACTGATCGGTTTTTTTTTTATCTAGTCTATCGTGTAGTTTCTGCTGCTTGCCATTTTGTGAATATGCAGTTCATTGTTTGGCATCTTTTGATTTCCTTTAGAAATCTTCTTGCAAAACTTTCCGCGTCTACATGTTGTGTTGTGACACTCTGCTTTTTGCGATTACTTATCTAGTATCCCTCGTGAAATATTGTTCACGGACTAGTTCTTTCACTTCATTTTGCCGGCAGTTTCGCCACTCGATGCCGTTGTCAAAGGTTATCAAATACATAAATGGGATAGCCTTGTTCGCGAGCTTTTTGAGTTGCACTGTCTGACTGCAGGTCGAAAGTTCAGGCTTGTTTGTAAATATGCACAGAATTTATTGTACACGTTGATTTATTGCAATTGTAACACTTACATTGTAAATGATTGTTATGAGAAATGTCAAAAAATATTAAAGTAGGTCAAAATTTTAGTTTGACTTCATTTTATTGGCTCTAGAGACTCGAGAGCTTCTTTACATTTTCGGGACTGATCGAAACCACACCAGCTTCTGGTTTTGAAAGTATAAATGATTGGAAAGCTAAACTTTTTATAGATATCATCGTCATCATCAGCCATAAGACGTCTACTGCTGAAAATAGGCCTACCCCTTAGGGCGCCACACCGACCGAAAAATTGCCACTTGCATCCATCGGCTGTCCGCGACTTTCACAATGTCGTCGGTCCACCTAGTGGGAGACCTGCCTACGCTGCGGTTCTTGGTCGCCACGAGAGCCGTTTCTCCCCATCGGTTATCGGGCTTATAGATATAGAAAATAATAAAACTCCAAATTTGTCACTTACCCCACAGTTTTTAAATTAACGCTTAAAATCAATAAGATCCGTAATCCGTCATTCCATTCATAGAAAGTGCATCATGATACTTATAATAATAAATTTCAATGTCTCGATTGAACGCCTCTTTATATCTGTAATTAAATTATAATCTGTGGAAGATTAAATTCAATGCGCGGGCGGTGGACGACCACGCTCGCTGATAAAGGTAAGTTTACACGACCGCTAAACTGGGATTCATTGCTTAGATTTTGTACTGTCCGTAAGCGTGGACATTGGACAACATACCAGGAAAAATCGTAAACTAAAGAAAATATCCCTAGCAATGGCACAATAAGGGCTGAGTTGATGAGAAAGATGTGAGTACATTGATCAAACCTGTAAGGCCCGAAACGTAAGACCCATTGATCCCAGTATGTGTAACTAAAGGTACTTACGACTTCTGTACTGGAAGCAACAGTTTATTGGTACATGTTCAATTGTTCATGAGTTATCAAAGTACGGTGAGAACATACCTTTACGAACACTACTCTTCTCAAAACTGGCATAAAATTATGCTAATCCTTGTCTATGCCTTGTAAGCTTTAATAAAACTTTTTATCCGTCCATATTATTGCAAAATCAGCTTTCATCTACTTTCTTCAACTCTATTATATTATAGAAGCGACATCATTTTAAGTCAACGATTGTCATAGTACTAATAATGATATATTTTTTTATAAATCAATGATATTTTATTAAGCTATGTCGGTAGTTGATATTGGAATTTCTTCATCTTTTATTGGAATATAATGAGTTTCACAAAAATGGTTACCGTTTTTATTGTTATTTTGTATGGATTACGCTACGATGGGGCTGACATAAAAGTTTTGGCCAAAAAACCAAAAATTTTTTTTTTTATGTAGTAAAATTGACACTCAGTACGGCCTTGAAGACCAGGGTACGTGCTAAATCTGCGACCAGATCCACCAGAAGACGGACAGCAGCGTCCTCTTAATAAGCGAATTAGCAATCCCCAAGCTGCCTGCCAAACGTGGGTATTATGACAATACCCCTCCCCTTAAAGGGGAAGCCTTTGATCAGCAGTGGACGTCTTCTGGCTAATCATGACAGCCTACGAGTGGTCGACTACACCAAAGGAGATACTGTACTGTATACTTAACTTTTAAGATAATAAATAAAAAAGGTAGTGGACGATACGAAAGATTTTGCCACGAGGTTGCCTGGAAGAGATCGCTTTAAGCGATAAGGCCGCCAATTGTTACACTAGTTTTAAGTAGATTTTTGTATTATGTATGTAATTTCTGGTGTGAACAATAAAGAGTTATCTATCTATCTATCTATCTATTTTCTGGATATGGTCCTGGTTCCGGGTTACTCGTAGGGACGTGGAGATTTTTGGAACAGAGGAACAGTATGGTTTGAATTGTAAAGTATTATTTAAAAATGTAAAGTGTAATTTACCTCTATGGTCCCTTAATCACTGACCGACACCACAATTGGTTGAAACCCTTCATTTTGTAATATGAAAGTTTCCTCGATGATCATTTTAAAACAGTTGCAAGCCAATTTCTCAGTAACCGCTGCGGTTACTCTGCCTAACAATGAGTTGGCAAAGCAGAGTGTTGAGAAGCTCTCAACGGCCCAACGGGGGGTCTTCAAACAAAACCGTCGAAATCAATAACGTAATGAGAAAATTGCGCAACCATTGTACTAGCTATTCAAAAAACTCTTTTGGGCATCGGATTAACAATCTAGAAGTGCACGGAAGAACCACCACAACACGGTGAAGACAGACCAGGACAGACTATAATTAATTTTGACAAGTTGTGCACTTTTGCCAGTAATTTTTCAACCGAGTTTACCAGCATTACTGTGTTCCAGATTGAAGAGCAATGTTTCCAGCGATTTTACTGGGCACAGAGATTTAACATCTAATATCTCAGGGTGGCGAGCGCAAATAGGCTACATGAGGTAATATAGTAACAAACAAACAAACACATAAACAAGGCACCACTGCGTGCTTTTACACAACGCGTCCTTATGCCCCGCATGACTATTGTTTTTGTGTTTTACGGACACATTTATGGACATAATATTATTATAAGAAAAATACTCTACTGCAAAGTGTAGCCTACGTCACCTCAGAACTACTCGGAAGAGGAGGGATCCAACGACACCTCACTCATCAAAATCGGTCTAGCCGTTTAGGCTACAGGAGGTAATATAGATACACAAAAACATACTTACTTACACCCCAAAAATATTACCCTCCTTCTTGGGCAGTCGGGTAAAAAGGGAAATCCAGTTTTTCAATAAGGCATTTTTACTAAATATTTATAATATAATATGCATAAATATATTATCAAACTGCTAAAACGTTATAGGAAAGAAAAATAACCAAACATGTTTTTTTTATACCTGACGACGACCTGGGGCTCCATACGAAAATATCTTACGAAAATACTGAATTTCGAAATAAATCACAATTTTTTTTTTTTTTTAGTAGTATAATAATCACACCCAATAATATCTATTTTGATTGTAACTACTACTTGCATTTGACGCTTTTGACGCCAGTCACAATATTTCGAACAATTATATTTACCAACTTCAAACAACATTAAACATTATTAACCTTAATCTTTTTCGTAACACTTGCTTATTTCAAAATGCTCTCGCGAACATATTTCTTTGTCACTTCTAGCATATTGCTTTCTTATCTTTTATATCATTTCAAAGAAAACAATCGTGATAATGGACTCAAGGTTAAAAAATAAAGAAAATATAATTCAATGGACAAATTGCGTTTGATCGTTGTCGCAATAGCGTATAATGATTGGTGCTATTCATAGGTGGTAATTTAGCTATAATGTCAATCATGTAGTACTGATCATCATGTAAACACTCACCTTGGATCTATTGATAGGACGGTTTCATTATTTGTGTGATCGTATTTGCTATACTATATACTTCGTGTGATTCATAGATTATTATTTAAATACCGCATTACGAATTCGTTGTTCCGACAAAAACTCACCAAAATTAGACGAAAGCACGGGTTGCGAGGACTGCGATCAAGCGTACTCATTGGCTATCTCAAGGTTACGAATACCCGCGCTTAGAAATAGTATTATTTTATATTGGTTGTATTTGCTTCGATCGTCCTAAGTGCGGAATCTAAGGGTGATTTATTATTTATTTATTATTTAACTAATAATACTTTTCACTAGCCAAAATCACACTAATATAATAAATGCGAAAGTTTGTGTGTAATTAATTAAGTAGGTAAGTATGCAAGTGTATTGATTTAAATAAAATTTGGTAGCTTACACCCTGGATAAACACGTAGGCTATTTTGAATCCCGGAAAATATTCGATTTCTGTGAATAGCGGGTGAAACCGCGGGGCGCACCTTGTTATCTATATGTACGTAATAGAGTGAATTACGCACTTTCTACTCATTAGTGAGAAACTGAAGAGGTTTGAAAACTAGACTAGTAGTAGTCGCAGAATTTTTAGATCTGGACTCAGCCGAGTAAATAGTTTAAGGAAAATTCAGGGAAAAAAACAAGTACCTATTTCCTTGGCCTAGTTAAACAGTACATGCAAATCTAAACTGTGTTAAAGTGTTTGAAGAATTATTTTTCTATGCTGAATATTATTGTACATACTTTGGTTGGTAAATAGATATTTGCCGTATTCTTAAAATAGGTTTTAGATTAATAATAGATTGCAAAAGCAAATATTCAAATTTCTAATAAACAAATTCGCATCTCGTTGCTTACTACAATGTTGTAGTAAATAAATTTCTTCAAACCTAATTTAATGTACTAAAATTGAGATAAACCTAGTTCCTAGAACTCTTTGTCTATTAGTATAGAATCGATATGTTGATTTTCTTGTTTCCAACCTAAGTTAATTCAATATTCTAACATCGCTATTACAAAACTGATTTTGTAAACATCGCACAAAAGTTAATTTGTTATCGGACGAAATAGATTCATGCGCAATAACGGAAAACCACTATAAATGTAAGTTTTCATTGTTATTTTATAAAAGTGATAAAAATAATAAATTATATCGAAAATACGATGTAATCTGTAAACAAAACATTGCATGATAAAATAAGAGACAGATAAATCTAAATGAAAGATACGTTACCGGAAAATAGCGTGTTACAGAAGTAACGGTCCGGACCAGATAAAATATTTAATTGGCACGAAGATGTTTTGACTAGAGTTAAGCTCCTATATCATGAACATTTGTATCTAATACATATTAAAATTGAGGGGGGTTTTGGAAAAGAACTTCGAAATTCACTCTGCGTGACCAAACTCCGTATCAGCAATGGTTACAAGAGTTATTTGTACGTGGTCGTGTGGGTATTGAGTTGTTCTAAACAAAAGCCGACTAAGCAGGAAATATATAAAAGTTCATATAAACATTTTTACCGGGTGACAGACAACGTAATGTTTTTTTTTTTTTTTTTTTCTCTTAAATTTTGGCTTCACTCGTTGTGTATTTAGCCAGTGTCAAGATTTGTATTATTTGAAGTGAAGTAAAGTATTTCACAAATAAAACAAGTCTCGGTCATGGTCTAAGTCAAGTAAAGTAAGTCACGGTCATGTCCAAGTCATACCCCAGAAAGTGGTGGAGACTTTACAAAAGGTTTCTGTGGAGTTTTGGAAATAACACGAAAAGTCACGTTTCACGACAATATACTATTCACCAACACTCGTGCACGGTCACGAACACTTAATGAATAAAAATCCACCATTTTTACACATTAACACTCAAAATAACACAAGTTTTGGAAAATAATATAATGACGCGACATGACTTCTTCACGTTCCCGCCAAAACTCCAACGTAATGTTTAAAAACTGGTAGTGTAGCTAGTAGGCAATGCGCAGCAATTACAGTGTAGAGAGAGCGAAAAAGGGCTCGAGCTCTTAGGAAAAACGAGTGTGGCGCCTTCGTAAGCGCAGTAGACTTGAAGCGTTGGGCGCTGTTGTAGGGTCACCGACTGCGTCGACCAGTCCTCAGGCTATGATGGCTGAAACAGACTCGATACAGATGGACGAAGACGAACCAAATGAAGGATTCCGAACAAATATGAGCTACATTTATTTGCTGTTTTTTTTTATCTGTAGAGATAATGTTTATTATTATTAAAATAAATATCTAATATTTAAACGATAAATAAATTGAAATAAAACCTAAGTAAAAACAAATTATAAATAGCTATACCTATACTTACAATTTAAAACTATCACTAATCTAATAAACCGCTACCAGCAGGCACCGTGCCCAAAATGCGTGCAGAGTTGCTTTTCTCTTAAATGTTACTATACCTGATGAACCAAGAAAGACGTATTCACAAAAAAACTACCTAGTGTAGCAATAGCGATACTACCCATCCCGATTTTTTTTTCTATCATTGAACACATTTTTTAAAATAAACATTTAAAATCGTGATACGAAATAAAAGGGTCGTTACAAAGAAAGCGCTCAAACAAAATCGGTATCGCCAGAAAATACGATGCACTTGAGTGAGTTTCACAGTTCAATGTCAAATAACATCTAGTTTATGCGTGCAGGAAGCACGGAGCGATGCGTATCGAATGACCAGACTGGTGCTGTAGGGATGCCAGCTTTAAGTTACAAAAATCAGGACTAAATCTATAACATATACAGGTTGTTACTGAAAGGTGCAACAATATTGAAAGGTATGTAAGTACTCATCATTATGAATAACTTATTATTATTAGCTTATTATTACTTTCATTATTAATAACAGCTGGAACAAAGTAGTGTTGCAGACTATACATTGTCTACTAGCGTTGGTTCTGTAATTTTCGTGCAATTCCATAAGCATTGCCATTCAAAACCATTTCAAATGACTATGTTGTATCCGTACCGTTAGTCGTTGTGAAGGATACGCTCGAAGTTGTAGACCATTATAACTTTTTTATCTGGCAAGTGCCTTTATTAAATAAGCAAAATACATACAAAATACAACTACCTAATCTACTTAGCCTACTACATAAAAATAACAGTTGGTTCATCCAGAGACTAATAAAGGTCTGTAGATAATCCAATGTTCAAGCCCACTACAACTACCTTACAACTACCTTGGACAGACTGTCCAGTTAGGTAAGTCCAACTGCGACTAAGAGGTCGCCTGAATAATCCAACTCGGATGGGCAGCATTCGGGAAATTGCGTGATATCTTCCCGTCCAAAATCCCGCCGTGCCTGAAAACAAGGCACGAAGTCGTCAACCAGTGATGTCATATGATGGTGAAACTACTGGCCTTTTCGAGAAACTCAGAGTCGCACAGCGGGCAATGGAGAGAGCTATGCTCGGAGTTTCTTTACGCGATAAAATCCGGAACGAGGATATTCGTCGAAGAACCAAAGTCACCAATATAGCTTTCAGAGTTTGCAAGCTGAAGTGGCAATCGGCAGGCCACATCACTCGAAGAACCGATAAGCGATGCGGATGAAAAGTTATTGAGTAGCGACCATGAACTGGAAAACGCAGCGTAGGTAGGCCTCTCACTAGGTAGACCGAAGACATTGTGAAAGTCGCGGGCAACCTGGTGGATGCAAGTAGCAGGTTGTCGCTCGCGCTCTAAGTGGGAGGCCTACGTTCAGCAGTGGACGTCCTTCGGCTGTTAATGATAATGATGACCTAATCTGAGTATAGCTATTCGGAAAAGCCTCCAGTCGGAGAGCATATTATTTTAGTCCATCCATATACTGGCTAAATAAATCAGATATACATCTCTGGATCCATCTTACCTTACAAAGCTTACATTTTCTTAAACAAATAAAAAAAACTATGACTTTTTTTTTGTTTATGCTTCCTACGTCTATGGCAAAATCTAAATAACGATAAATCTCACAACCTACACGCACGTATAAAATGTATATCTTTACCAATATGGAGGCGAGGTGTCCGCATAAATCTGGACAGCTGGCGACCTCAGCGATCTACGATCGTTATCGAGGCAATACCAGCTGATACCAGGAGTATACTGGGAGACGTACCTCGTATCTGGATCCAGTAAAGTCTCACTAGTCCGCCTCCGGAACTAAAAAATACTTCAAACCAGAAAGTGTGATGTTATTTAAATGTTTAGATAAATGACTAGATAATTTTATTAAGCAAACAATACTCGACTGCTTACCTAAATAACAAAATTAATAAAAAAAGGTTTGTAAGCATTATTTTATTGTAAAAATGTCAGCTTCTAAGTTTCATCTCGACGCGAGGGGCATTCCTTCTCATTTGAAATCGAGTAAAGTATTGTCATAAAACAAAAACATTTAAATTAGATTAGAGAAGATATAAATTATATAAATAAGATATATTATATAAGATTATATAAATGTTTTTGTTTTGGGGAAAAAGAAATGGATTAAATAAAAGGTTACTGGCAAATTAAAAATGTGTTTATGAAATCATGAAAAACAATATAACTATGTCGCGTTAGTATAATTACTTAAATAGGTATTTTAGCTAGATGTGCACACCTAGCTCTATATTCTTAGTATAAATTCAAGGCTGCACTCCTGCCCCGAGCTATCTTTCGGTCATTTTTAACAATTTCTATTTTGGCTAAAGAAAAGAAAAAGCGGGTGCTTTTTCGGGAACTTCAGTATGTGCTGCCGGTATATCAAAGTGCCGGAATAATAAGTCTACCTTGCGGTGTCTGGGTGTACTCGTATCTGGATGTACCTTCTCGGTATCTGTAGTGGTATTTACTGGTGTCCCGCGGCTACCGTTATCGCGCGATCATGGGATCCTCACGCCTGGCGGACTGGGCGCAGTGAATTAATAGATACAGTGAGAAAGCTCTACAGATGTTTCTTAAAGACTGATTCCATCTTGGATGCTCATTCCTTAATGATCTGTACTGTACCTCCCTCGCGACACCTGATTACCACGGACTGCAGATCAAGAGAGAAAATAAGAGGAAAATTATATTTATCTCTTTCTCTCACGTTTGTTAGACAGCGGTCGGCACTAGCCAAGGTTTTACACGTGATAACGCTCTCAGGTTCAGTCGCCGACGACGATGCGCGACCATAAACCTTACACGCCCCATACGTACTTATAAGGTTCACGGTGGCGAGCAGGCGGACCATGAACTTTAAGTAAACATACCATAATACTTAAACAATACAAGCTGGCGCTAAGTTTCGCCGTCTTTCATCAGGAAAATGAAGGAAATAAGCTGAAAAGATCTTCTCGGTATTTTTTACTGTGTTCCATCACTTCAAACGCTAACATGCGTTGAAAATTAGATAGCAGGATGAGTGGGTTTAATCGAGATCCGATTACCAGTGGCATCCTAACATTAAGCTGGTACCCAATAAAAGTCCATAAACTAGGCATATATCGAAAACCAGATGCGCTTCAAGCTTTAACTTACGGTTCTCTATTTTTTTTCGGGATAAAAAATATCTGGACCAATTCAAATAAAATGTGGCCACGTTTTATATCAGTACCTGATCCCTGCGACTTCGTACGTTAAAATATAAACTTGGGTAAAAATATTAAGCTTCCATACGAAGTTTCATCCCTTAGGGGATATTTTTTTCATAATTTTTTCATTATATTGTTAAGGATTCGTGTAAAAATTTGCTAGAACTTTGTTTTTTGTGTGTTCTTTTCCTGTAAGTCGTTTATATTAGACTTTACTATAAGACTTCTTTTATTTTCTTAGGTTTGTTTTCAAATTGTAAACATTTCAAAACTTTACTTAGGGTACTTTACTATTTTTTTTAAATGATATTGCCTGATGGTGTGTTTAACGCTTGCCCATAACAGTTCAATCATCATCATCATCATCAGCCAGAAGACGTCCACTGCTGTCCAGGGGTCCAAAGTGTTCGCTAAGAATTCGTCTATCGGGCAAAGCCAAATGACGAAGCTGAAGATTGAAGACGGTGGTATCATCATCATTATCATCATCATCAGCCATAAGACGTCCACTGCTGAAAATAGGCCTCTCACTTAGAGCGCCACACCGACCGACAAATCGCCACTTGCGTCCACCGGTTGCCCGCGACTTTCACAATGTCGTCGGTCCACCTAGTGAGAGGCCTACCCACGCTTCGTCTTCCGGTTCGTGTTCACCACTCAAGAATCTTTTTTTCCCCATCGGTTATCGGTTCGTCGAGTGATGTGGCCTGCCCATTGTCACTACAGCTTGAAAACTCTGAAAGCTATATCGGAGACTTAGGTTCTTCGACGAATGTTCTCGTTACGGATTTTATCGCGCAAAGAAACTCCGAGCATAGGTCTCTTCACTGCCTGCTGTGCGACTCTTGAGTTTCTCAAAAAGTCGAGTGGTCAAGGACCACGTTTCAGTTCCATATGTCATCACTGGCAACACACATTGGACCTAGAAAATGAAGATCTAGAACACAGTAATATTAGCAGTAGATACTTACCTACTGCTTGGCAGTTACTAGGCTGATTCTGCAAAAGAGTCCTACCACGACAAAATTATTGACCGAGCGAAGCGAAGGTCTCAGAGTTTACTGGGACAAATCGGCATTTGTATGTATGTTTGTATATTTGTTGATCCGATCTTCATGAAATTTTGTAGACAAGTAGTTCATTTCAATAAAATTATTAAGTTCGAATATGAGCTGAATCGGTCCAGGGGTTGTGAAGATATAGGGATCGCGAGGTATCAGTTCGCCGCGAACTACTAGTTTTATTCATTAGGTATTGAGTGAAGACACTGTCATAATAAAATGTCAACAGGGCCCGTACCATGAGGTGCTTATTGCGATGATTGTTAGGTTCAGCCGATGACACTGCGCGACCGCGAACCGTATCGCCGCGTAATAAGGTGTATGGTCGCGCAGCGTTCTCGGCTGAACCTAATAATCATCGCAATAAGCACCTCACGGTACGGGCCCAGGCCACACTCAATAATAAAATAGGTATTGTAAACGACTTAATAGAAAGTTAATGTTTGTATTCTGCACAATAACTAGTAATGCCAATTCAATATTTATATTCGAGAGAACAATAACTTTAATAACATACAGTGTGTAGTATGTCAACATTCATTATCGGCACCTAATCAAGTGTCTATTATTAATAATCTCTGTAAGGATAAATAAAATTAAGCGGCACGAGCTAAACTTGCAGCATATTATTGACTCGAACATTTTGCCGATCGTAACATTATACTATTGGTAGAGGAGTTTTGGCGGGAACGTGAAGAATTCATGTCGCGTCATTTTATTATTTTCCAAAACTTGTGTTATTTCGAGTGTTAATGTTTAAAAACGGTGAATTTCTACCCGTTAAGTGTTCGTGAACATGCACGAGTGTTGGTGAATGGTATAATGTTGTGAATTTTCATATTGTTTCCAAAACTCCATAGAAGGCTCTAGTAAAGTTTTCACCACTTTACTGGGGCATGACTTGGACTTGACCGTGACTTGCTGTGCTCGACTTTGACCGTGACTATGACTTGTTTGAAATCTAACAAAACTTGAGAATATGTATGTATACTTGACACTGGCAAATGCATAAGACGTGCGACGCCAAATTCCTCTTAGGAGGAAAGAAAAAAATTAAAATATTGGTAGACGTTTTTCACACACAGCGCCATCTAGCCCCAAACTAAGCAAGCTTGTACTATGGGAACCAGATGACTGATAGAATACACAAATACATTTTTTTTTTAAATACATACATAGAAGACATAGAAACACCAGACAAAGAACAAACATCCATGTTCATCACAAAAATATCTGTCCTGGGTGGGAATCGAACCCACAACCTACAGCTCAGAAGGTGGAAATCCGCCGACTGAGCCACAAGACTAGTCAACATTATGAGAGTATGCTACTTTGATTGTAATATTTTTGTTGTATATGCAGCTATCACTTTGACTTCTTTGCTTCATAACTAGAGAAGTTCTGACATCAAAGAGAATATACGTACGTACGTATAATGTACATTTAAGAGAGAAGAGAGAAGAAAAGAGAAGAGTTTCATAGAGAAAAAATAAAAAAGCAAGGCTAAGGCTGAGTTCAAATTAGATTGTGTAAAAGTATCTTCAATATGTGAGACAGTCTGGAGCAAGTGCCTAAAAAAAAATTGACTGAACATGTATGAAACGTGTACTAGAAATAACAGTCCATACAAAACGTCAAAAAATGCACAAAAATTGATCAGCGCCATCTAGTGAACTTTTAGGATGTAACTTTGTCTCTCTGTCTGGATGTTTGTCGCGTTATCACGGCTGAACGGATCTTGATAAAATTTAATAAGGAGTTACTGTTTATCACAAAGACAGACATTGTGTACTTTTTTATGTCCACGCGAACGAAGTCGCTGGTAAGAACTAGTTTAATATATGTGGTTCCGTCAAACAATTAAGTGCGATAACAATCTGAAAAGCTATAAATAAATAAATAAAAACGTAATAACTATTACAAATTTTAATAACGTGCGTTATAAAAATGACGACAATAATTATAACAATTATATTTTATTTTGCTACACATTCCACTACTTGTTAAGAGTTTAAAAAAATTGCTTTAGCAATATCTATTACACAACAGTTAATATTTGCTCAAGTCTCGTAAATCTTGGTCTAATAACATAGCAATCAAAATTGATATCTTTATAACATCAGTAATAATATTAATAACGTTAAGTGGATAGGAATTCGAATGTTAATAGAGCCCGTAAATTTTAATTATTATTTAACAAGATTGGATTTGGCTGCTGTATATGGACAGAGACTTGACACGTGAAGTTACTCAATGACAACCTATTCAAACTGTGCAATATCTAATCACTGACTACTTCGATGGCTATACCTATTATATCAAATATCAGCTTACTCTGCTAACTTACAAGGATAAAAAAAAAACTTTTTTTTTTGTGCATTTGTTAACAGGTAACTAGCTTAACAGAAGCATTCAGGACGCTCGAAGCACACCACGCATCATCAATACACTTATACGAAATTACTCCGATTGGCTGATTGTTAGGCGCGAGTAGGCGTAACCTTGAGATAGCCAATGAGAACGCTCTATCGCACTCCCCGCGACCCGCGCCTTCCTCAAACTTTGGTGACTTTTTGTAGGAATCTCGTGATGCGGTATCTAGTGTGATCTGTGATTCCATATTAACGTATCCTCCTGTTTCCTTCCTAATAACACGGGCAACGAACGGAATAATGACACTACAGTTTTTTTGCCATTTATTTTATATTCATCATCACCGTTAATATTGAAACTGTGTCAGTTTAAAAATGAACTTCGGCAAAGTTAGGCCTGAATCAGTTAATTTTTTTTTTTTTTTTTTTTTATTTGACGACCGTAAAGTTTTGTGAAAAGGCATGTTGAGTATGATGTTGGGAAGCGGCATGCAAGAATTGAAGGGGCTGATAATAAAAAAAAACACTGGATAAGATGTTCCACCAATCAATTATTCCTGCTTTGCACGATATGAATCGCTTCTGAATGAAGAAATAGAAATTATGTTAAGTGAGTTGGAAAAAATCAAGTTATCCATGCATTGCAAACTACAAGCTTTCATAAGTTAACCTTCGTATGTGGTCAATAAGTTACGTAGTAGCATAGTTCCATGCATGAGGTCAATGAAAATTGGATGTAAGCTGCCCAATCAAAATCAATTTAGATTATATTATTAAGTTTTCAATAAAAAACGTATAATTATGGTCCAAGCACCGCGTTGATTTAGACCAGCCCACTTATGATCACCAGCAATGATCGATCTGCTTATAGTCTACGGTTATCAAATTGCTGTTAATTTCAATCGTTCATATAGCTAACAATTCTTATTATAAAATGTATCGAGCAACATTCCAGCACCTTGTAATGAGCGGATGTCGGGAATCGATAGCAAAATTGTGGGCATATTTTATAATTTCAACAATAAAACCACCGAAATGCAACCTTACTTGTTGAAGTTTAAAGTTGACTTTCAAATCGGCTGTTGGGAGATTTATTGTGACTATATAGAAGAGACCGCAAGGAACATAGTTGCTTTGAAAGTGGCCTTTATAGCGTGGCTATAGATGCTGGATTTACATCTTCTTCATGGTGGTTTGCAATAAATATAGATAGTTAGGTAGGTAATAGAAGTTGGCGCCAGTCGGTTTGAGCGTGTACTCGATACCATCGAGGCTCTAGGCGTCAAAATACAACGGTTATCAGTATTATATTGCTGAATAATGAAGTTCTGGCATTAAATTGCTCGTCTCGTCACAAAATTCCATTGAAAAAAAAGGAAGAAAAACTATATTTACATCTAATATCGCAGGGTGACCAGCGCAGTGCATTGCTCTTCAGGCTTTGAACTGTTGATGTTCAAAATTCCAACATTACCATCAGGCGAGCGATTAAACTTGCTCGGCTCATCAGTAGCAAAAAAGGTTCTATAATTCAAACTATAATTATTATTATTTAAGATAAGTTTGCAGAGAAATCAGCATTTAATTTCATTTCGCTTTATTGCTATGAAATAGGACATATTTAAATATGAAGTAGACGGAATCCTAAAAATATAGTGTCACTGCATCCAGTAGCCTCATTTTTCGAAGCACCATCAATTTTTTTTTACTAAAAGTTTCTTCATACATATAGTTAGAAAAAATCCATAGAGCCTTTTTAAAAACAAATTAAAATATTCTCTGTTCCGATTCAGTTCCTCTGTCGTTTGTTTTTGTTTGTTTAAATTTAAATAACACAGGGTTAGTTCCCCAATATTTGAGAAGACAATAAAAAGCTCGAGAAGTGGCGATTCTTGTCGAAGCCTGATATATCCACATTACGTACGGAAATCCTCATATCTTTGTTTATGCGAAGAAATCCTCGATCTACTCGGGGCAAGGATAAGCTAACATTGCTGAAACGATTTCGTTGTTTGGACATAAAGTGCACTTTACAGAGTAAAGTAAGAACCATGGTTCTGCAAAATTTACCCGTTTTTAGGGTTCCGTAGCAAACAAAGAGGCCCTTAGAGTTTCGCCGTCGCTGTCTATTCGTCCATCTATCTGTATTTTATTTTAATCAGAGAAAGGAATACAACGCACTTGGTATACGAAAAGCGCTATAAGGCACAATAATTTGACATTTATCTTATTTGCGACACATGACTCAAAAATGTCAGATTTTAGATTATGTATTACAAAAGAATAAGAAAATTTTGTTATATTTCTTGATAAAACTACATAGCTCAGGAAATAACAGAGTGAGAGAAGAAGTGACAAAATACTAACTAATATTATAATTGCGAATGTAACTCTGTCTCTCTGTCTGAGTGTTTGTCGCGTTATCACTGCTAAACGGCTGAAGGAATGGAGCCGAATTTTTCAATAGATATAGCTTAAGGGTAGGCGACGTCACAGGCTACTTTTTTTTTGTAAGTCCACGCGAACGTAGTAACGCCTAGTTTAATATATTTTGTGGAGCGCCATTTTTGTTTTTCAATAAAAATGTTCATTTTAAAATTTCATACCTAGTATTTATGACAGAGTGTATCTAAACATCATTACCGTTTAGACAGTCATATTTTGCGATGTGCCGTTAATCTTAATTGAGTGTTTGACTGTCGTCGGTGATTCAAAAAAAAAAAAACAAAAAAAATACAAAATTCTTTATTTTGGAACAAAAACTTAGTGAATAATGCAAATAGAACGATGCTACCCGCAGTAGTTAAATAACTGTGTCGCGGGTAGCAACGCCCACCTCCGAAACACCCATTAAACGGGAGCTCCAAAATTACTTCTTCGATTTCTTATCTTAGGACGTTCCAATCTTCCAATATTAAAAAATAGCGCGACAACTCATACTCATACTCTATTATATATAACCATAGACTACACGTCACTGGTTTTAATTACTCTTGGGTATACATTAATAATAGAAAAATAATAATAATAATAATTTGCTATTACAAAAGTCAATAATTAATATTAAATTTAACATACTCTCAAAAAACTGCCGTTCAAAAGAAAATATAACCAATGAAGTTAAATTATTGTAGATTCAATCAAAAATTAAGTATTTCATAGCTAGGCCTTTATTATTGATTATTTATTGTGGTACTACACAGACTTCACAAAATTTTGGATTTAAATATTTTATTTTATTTTTGGAAAATCGAGTGAAAAACTCGGGGCTCATCTACTAAAGCGTTTTTTTTTTTATTATTTTACAATCGTACCTCACCCACTACTTCTGCGAAATAATTACCAAAATGACGACTTCCACAAACCGACTGCACTCAAAACAAACTCTAAACTCAACTCAAAAGATGTTCCATTGATCCGGACTCTTTGAAGTCTGGCTCCGATAAATAGAGACGTCAAGTTCCAAAGTCATTACGTATCGATGAATTTAGTGATCTCAGTTGAGTCATGATCATTGAGATGTAATGTGTGTTTGAGTGACACTATCAAAGAGCGTCGTCGCTCGTGAGGTAGTGTTTACAATGTCCGATGCGGTAAGATTTCGTTTGTCGTAATGTTAGCAGATGTTTTTGTACCTACGTGAACTTTTTTTTTTTATGTTACTCGGTGACGAGACGAGCATGTCGCTCACCTGATGTTAAGCGTCACGCTTGTCCATAACAGTTCAGTGCCACCCAGAATTTTGAACTTCAACAGTTCAAAACTATGCGCGGCAATGCACTGCGCTCGTCACCCTGAGATGTTAGATGTTAAATCTCTGTATGCCCAGTAATTACGCTGGAAACATTGCCCTTCAATCCGGAACACAGTAATGCTTGCACACTACTGGTTGGCGGTTGAATGACTGGCAAAGGTGTGGTACTTCCCCAGGCGGACTCAGCAACACCAACTGTTATGAATTTCAGCAGTCTTTTAAAAAAAATCCGTACTAACACTTTTGTTGTCGCTAAAATGCTTAATATATCTCTTGGTCCGAGAATTGTATCACCAAGTGTTGTATATATTCTGAAGAGACCACTGTACCTTGCCTGATAGTGCACTTACGCCACTGTGCGCCTACGTCATTGAGTGAGGAAGGTAGTTGAAAAAGAACCACAAAATCCAATCTGCGAAATCACGATAAAAAAACACGGTCGTGTAGCGATAATCATCGCGAGTAAGAACTAGTTTAAATAAATTCTGAAGAAAGATTGTTATTTCAAAAAAATATACTAGCTTCCTCTATCCGTCTGCCCATTGTAGATCGCGAGTGTCACACTAGGTGGAGCAGTGGCCGTCACTGTTGCAACATACAAACATACCACAGAATGTTCAAAAAGCACTGCATAGAGTTCTCAGAAATTTGGATACCAAAAGGTACCAAAAATATCGTATTATATGAAAAGATTTCTACATGGAGTTACCCATATTGTAATTCCATTTGCGATAAACCTGAATAAAGATGACTGTACTGATGCATGCCATAGATACCTCACCTTCAAATGAAAACACATTAATGCGCGATCTCTAGCACTGCCTAGATAGAAAATCGGCGCCTGTCTGCCTGTCCATCCTGTCATAGATACATCGGAGAACATGCCAACCTCTATCTATCAGTACTAAAGAACCTTGCCACAACAAAATGAGTTAGCATTCTTGAAATACCTAACGAAAGGTTCCAAAGAATCTTTCGTTGATCTGTAGATTAATATACTATGAAAAGGTACTTAGGTAAGTTAAAATGTATTTACCTAGGTAAGCCGACAGGCGTCGATATAGCCAGCCTTGTAAGTTAAGGATGACAACTTTTGTAAATGTGAAATTGTTGTGAAAGAGAGAGAATCCTATATATAACTTGACAAATTACTATTCTCAAGTCATTTCCTTAGTTTAATAATATTTAATAAAAGCGTGGACAAAACTGTAACACTGTAACCTGTTACCATTCTTCCAAATCGAGAATGTGCTCAAGATAGTTTTAAAAACCGGCCAAGTGCGAGTCGGACTCACGCACCGAGGGCTACCAAAGTTACCAAAAAAGTTAGGGTTTTCCTTCGCTGCGCTAAGGACCCCGAACCTGAAGTTCATGTTCCGGTTCCTTAGCGCAAACCAGACTCACACTGGACTAATTTTCAATATTTGTTGTTATACTATAGAGTTTGGACTTTAGTCACACCATGTTTCACTCTTGTATTTATGATACGGCAAAAACAGCAAAAGTCAAATAACAGGTTTCTTGTATGGATGCACTCCTTAATGTAGTATTGTTTTTTTGTTATTTGTTAGAAAATCCGCCGTAACAACACATGCCAAAATTACAAGCAGCCAACTATTTATTACGTTCGTGTACGGAACAGAACGCTAAAAATAGCCGATATTACATTATCAGTAGAATTGAAAGATTGTGTATACATATTTATTTATTTTTTAATTCGTTTGTCGGCTGGCACTGCAATCAAAGAAGCAGATTTCGGAAAACTCCACAATCGATATTGTACGTAGACTTACCGCGAACATCCAACTATTTTCGTCTATCACACAATTTTGTTGTTATATTTTATTTTATTGCAAACTTTTCACTCAGATTGCGTAAAATAATGCCTTTTAACCAAATTGATTATTAAGTAGTTCGTTAGATTTGTGATTGTAATAAAGCAGGAATTAAGCAATAAAGCACCTATTTAGAAATGGAAATCTTGTCCCAAAAGTGACAAGCTAATTAAGATTTATTGTGATCTTATAAAGAAGCCAAGAAAGTAGCCCAATCGTATTGCCAAATAGACAGCTAAAAGATGACGTTAACAGTTTTCTTCAAAAGACCATTTGCTTATTGGACTCATAAAAGGGTTTTAGAAATTACGCAAGTCGCGAACTATGCGTAGAAGGTTGGTTGGAGTTCCGTTCTAAAACCTATGCAGAAAAAAGGTACGGGGCTTTCATATTCAAATATGAATGAGTCTCATTACGTCTAACAATAGGGGTTCATAAGTGTACACTCAATCTCAAAAACAAACATTAAAAACGAGAAAATAAAATTATCATATTTTACGTTAAAAAACTTAAAACACAAGGGGACTGTAATCAAAAACCAAAAATCATTAATCAAAAAAAAAACGGGCTCACTACTGGACACGTCGGGTGTTATTTCGCTTTGAAACTACTAAATTAGTCCAGTTAACATTAAAAATAGGTAACTGGCCCTTTAAGTGTATACTCAACTATGTATAAGAAGCAGAGACTCACATTTTTACTTACAGAGTGTTCTGGAACTCGTGTCCAAACCGCAATAGCTCCATGTTCATTCTGAGTAACTTTTACTATGGGACAATACCTGAAGTCGCGAAATAAAATCAGCTGTTATTGCTGCAAATATATTTCACACTTAAAGAGAAAAGCTGTAATTTTTTGCGATTTCAAGTTTGATCCTGTTGTAAAAGCTGTTTAGAATGAACATGAAGATAGGCATGCTTGCGTGTCGGACACAACTTCCAGAACATTCTGTATTTTTGCAGTTAACAACAGCTTTAACTTCTCGATAGACGAGACAAATACCTTCCCAACTTGACATGTGGATATGCCAGCCCGTCAAAGTACCTACAAATGTACGAATCTCACTTTCATATCACATCACATCACATAAGTCATAATAGCTGTTCGGCTGTCATGTATTACGGTAGCTGCTCATTAGCGGTACATGCATTTGATTTACGCAACACGAGTCATACAAATAGGTACATACAAATTAGCCGTTTAACGTTATCTGCGGACTTGTTGGTTTCAATATTACCAAGGACGTAAATATACACTGTATTACCTAGAAGAGACTTATAAGGTGATAAATAGTGGCCGTGCCCACAAGTTTAAGGTGCATCGTTTCACTCATCGCGCGAAATTCAAATTTTCTTGCGTTTTTTGTCAATTACAGCTTAATTACTCATCGTGGATTTATCGAAACCAATTTCGCGCCAATAAATAAGTTGTTTTAAGAAATTACGGGTAAAATGATCACCTAGATAACATTGGTTTAGCTACAAATTTCAATAAGCTGATTTTCATCTTGGTTTTTGGTTTAGTGGGAAATGTACTTATACTAGCTTTCAACTTGAACTTTTGGTTGGTGTAATTTCTTGAAACAATCTATTTATTATCGCAAAACTAGTTTTCATGAACCTACGATGAGTAATTAAGCTGTAATTCACATAAAACGCAAGAAAATTTGAATTTCGCGCGCTGAGCGAAACGATGCACCTTAAGCACCGTGACTAGTTTATTGTGTACCCCCATGTTTGGCAACTTAAAATTAAATAAGTACCTAACTGTTGCAAAAAGTAGAGCCTCAAAATGTAATGTTAGCGATATATTCTCTTCCCACTGCTCATACAAATAGATCTCTCTTTTTTACGCAATTTTTTTGAATTCATGATCGGTATTTACTGAGTTATTCACAATGTTGCTGTTTTGGTGGTCGTTTTGTTATTTACAACTATACCTTAGGGTGTCTACACATGGCCCGACCTGACATCGTGTGAAAGGGACAGCTAGATTTGAATTTCACGGGAGCAAAAGAAACAAACTATTAAGGTTATAGCTTCTCCCTTTCGCTTCCCCAGAAACTTATATATAGCCATCTCTTTCAAGCGATGTCGGGTCGGGCCATGTAGCGAGGCCTTTACATTGTACTTTATCACCCAGACGCTCAGTGCGGAATAATGGTCTCCCTGGGTTGGCATAATCCCGAAGCTAGACAGGCGGATCGCAGAACACTCAAACACTCACCGTTTACAGTTAAGAGGACGCTACTGTCCGTCCTCCGGTGGTTCTGGTTGTAGTTTTTGGCCATACCTAGGTCATGTTAAATTGTACATATCTAAGTCTTCCTAAATTGAGTTTTAGTATCATTAGTTTAGTAATAATTTTACCTGAACCAGCAGAAACGCTACATAAGTAGGTATATACGTATTTATTTTACAGTCCCTATAATTTATACCCTATATTTTACTGCTTCAGGTCTCACAACTACGACTCCCTAATGATATTGCACTCGAATGACGATGACGACACTTAGTGTCAATAGTCCATCAATCTATGAAACTTTACGGCGAACATAAAGCTTCTGCATTTAATTAAATAACGATAGAAACAAATGGACAGAAGAAGATTTGTTACCGATTCCATGAGTCGTATATCTCGACAACGGTATCACTTTCACCGATGAGTACGATACGCCCGCGCGTCGCTCGCTACTCATTCGTCAATCCGGACAGGTGCCCACGAGCATCTAGGGTTGCCACTTTGCATAAACAGAAACGTTACGTCACTTTTTTTTATGTGTGCGGTTGGAGGGACTTTTCGGTCGCCTAATAGAGAGAAATAAGTTGTCAAATCTCGTTATGCCCAGTAATTTCACTCATCAAACCTACTTCTTAACTAACATACTTTTGTACAGTACTATTCACATCTCTTAAATACGTTTTGGATTCACAATGGATACTAATTGAGTTTTGCTACAAATTACTAGAATTTGTTTCTTCAAACTTTGAATAAATAGAAATACGGATAGTAGAATTATTACTTTGAATTTCAAACTGTTTTTCAAAGTACCAATCAAATTTTAATGTAGTGAATATAACGGACTACTAAATCCTAACTAATATTATAATTGTTAGAAACATTCGAATGAGGAATATAGCCGCAGTCGTATCAGGACCAATAAAGTTTCGAGGTATGAAAATGAATACGTTCGGCTCGGGGAAAAAACTTCACTTGCGTGATTCAGAACTCCCTACATTACAACTGTCAGTCCTTACAAAATGACAAAAAATGCACAAAAATGGATCAAAGCCCTCTAACGAACTATAGGAAGTAACTTTGTGTGTCCGTCTGGATGTTTTTCGCGTTATCACAGCGAAACGACTAAACGGATCTTGATAAAATTTGATATGGAGTTACTACAGATATGGAGTTACTGCGTATATCAAAAAGACGGAACAGGATATTTTTTTATGTCTAGCGTCGCGCGTAGCAACTAGTGTGGTATAATGGCGTTGACTTTGTTATGTCATTTTCTTAACTAAACTATATTTGAGGGCTTTATTGTTGTTGCCACCCTTTTCTAACAAACAACAATGAAAAGAGACGCAGATAATTTTAGTGCTGTCAGATTAGTTTAGTGTTTGGTGTGGTACAACATAATTGACATCAATTTCTCTTATCTTTGATTGTGGCTGTGAAGTGTTAAATATTGAATATTTTCTAGCGCTTTTTTAAAGGCTTAAATAAGGGCTCGGATACTAAAAATTATATTAAATAATAACTTTTTTCCAGGCTTTCATGTCTGAAAAAAGTATTGGTGCCAACCCTATATCTAAATATCCATTATGACACTTAATTCGATACAATTTCGCGTACCGGTTGTGTGTTATTCAATTTTATCTCGTAATTATTACAGTTTCGAAATGACACAACTTAGATTTATTATATTTTGACGATTCAATTTGTTACTAGTTTACTATTTTTATGGCTAGTGATTTGGATGAGGTAAACCTAATGTAATACTTGGAAATACATTAATTGGGTTCGGTGAAGTGGAACGGTCAAATTGGTCGTTTATCTTCCGTGTTGAGTGATCTGAATTCAATTGATATCTCAATAAAAATTAAAATAAAAAGTTACGGAGATCGTTGCAAGATTTAATTTGCCTTATGACGTTTTGCCTTAAATCGCTACAAACTTAGATCTGATTCTTTGGTAACTATTTCAAGCATAAATTGTCGAAAACATACACACAAAAATTCGACGATGGGCAGGATTCGATGGGAAGATGACGGGTTGACGCTGCTGGGGCCGTTAACTAGCAACAACAACATTTTTGTAACAGGCAAATTCCAACATTTTCTTTGTTGTGTAATTCCAGATGTCTTATATTAATTCTGATCTTTATCCATCATCATTATCAGCCTGTTATCACCCCATGCTAATCATAGACCTTTATACTTGTATACCACTCATCCTGGTCCTATGCCAATCTTGTCCAGGTTTGACCCTCATTTTTCACAATATCATCATCCCAAAGATCTGGACTGACGCGAGGTCAATTGACGCGCGACGCTTCGTTTACCAATCCGTCAATGTTTTTAGTTCACCTGCCAATACTTTACCTGGCAAGGTGTCCTGCCCAACTTTTTGAGTTCCATGATAATCGTCCCAATGTCACGGACCTTAGTACGACTCCTTTCGAGCACAGCTTCATGTGTAAACGTCCATTTCTGGGCACCATATGTCATAAATCAAAAAATCCCTTGAAATCTTAAAATCTTAAAATCCCTTGACGTTCTGCGAGTCCAATACAATAATGCTTTCAGAATGCTGATGCGACTCCCGCGGTTCTGCAGCGCGTCTTCCATGTTTGTGGAAGCGCGCACTGATGGCTTTGCTGCTATAATGAGAAAAAAGGTATCCTCACTTTTATGTAGAACGCGTGCGAGTGGCAACAGCATTCTCAAAGCTATCACCGATAAGCTGAACTGCCCCATCTTGCAACATCACATTAGAATATTAGTAAAATGATTTTATTTAATTTTTTATATTTTTCTTTTAATTTGACATTCTAATATAATTTAAAATTTAAATACAATCAATACATTAATATTAAGTTAGTACTTAGCTTAGAGAATGGATCGTTTGTGTCTGAAAATAAATAAAATTTTGATTTTGATTTTTTGATTTTGATAATAGGCAGAATACACGAGTTATAAAGGCGAGTCTTCAGGCATTGTGGTAATCTTGTTAAGAGGGACGTCCTGCCGCGAGATTTTTTCGCAGAAGATATTTGAAAATTGTATTGCTGTTGCTGGCAACCGGTGGATGCAAATGCCAAATTATCGTTCAGTGTGGCGGTCTATAGGGGAGGCCTATGTTCAACAGAGGACGTCTTACGGCTGATCATGATGATGTTTTGGCAGAGATTAATAATCTGTTGATTTATATGTAAGCTTGTGATTGAGCTTAACAAAGTTAATTGTTTTAGGATAGTACTAACTACTACTAAGTTCTGCCACTACTAACCTAACTTAACGTCCATTTGTATGTTCGTAATTACAGAATAGATAACATTAGTAGTTAGTTGATTGATTCAGGCGTATCTTTGCGGAAGTTCAAACTGTAGTACTGTTGTACTGTACTGTTCATTAGTAGTTAGTACAAAAGGTACTAGTAAGAAGTCTTTAATGGCAATGTTTGACCTCTACAATTCAATACAATATAACTTTAATAGACACAGAAAATACAATTAAACTTAAAACTAAACAATAATAAAGAAACCCGCGGAATAATAGGCGGCGCTATCACCTAAAGCGAGGTCTTACTGGCTTTCTTGAGATGGACAGAATTCTGAAATAGAAATACGATTGGCGGTGTACATAATTAAATAATGAAAATGCCTACATATACCTACTGCCTACTTATAAATAAGCATCTTTATATGTAGATAACTAACGTTAGTTAACTACCTAGAGACCTAGACAGTCACGATTGTGTACCAGTAACCACAAAACCGCTGGATATCCTTGCAAGCACCTTGCTTGTAACTTTGTTAAGACCGATTTTTTAGTTATTAGTTAAGACACTCGCATAATCAAAAAAATTAAATTATAATCACAAAGGAATTTAAGGAAATCGATGAAAAACCCCGAATCTCAGTAAGTAAAATTTCACACAAAATTTATTACCATTGACTATGCGCAGACGCAAATACTTTACGAGTCTTACATCAATATTAATAAAAACTTATAAAAACCTGGAAAATGTTTAGTTTCTCCACCGATGACTATCATCCGACTGGAGTCATTTACCACATACAGGTTTAGCTTCAGTCATGCATCTGTCTCAATGGCCGATCCCATCGAGACAACACGAGCAATTAGACTTAGACGCTAATCTTTTCATCTAAACGCTCAGATGAAAGTGTATGATAAAGTATGCTGTGGATGGATGCAGGATTTTATCAGAGGGGTTGCCCTGCAGTTGCCCCTAGTCTGGCATCTGTCCGTGACCTCATCATTTTTACACTCACTTTTGTATATCTAATGAAGCTCTAAGCTTTTTTAGTTGACAGGCTAGGCGTTTTACCACAACTGCCCTGGTGTTAAGATTGCGATCTTATTTGTAGAGACATTACTCGTTACTTTCAGTTTCATTTAAAATTATTGAGTCTTCATTCTTCAAAACCTCTGTGTCAAATTATCTAAATGTAATTGACAGAGCGAGGCAAAGGTCTCAAAGTCTAGTGAACAAGTCGATTTTTATTTGTATATTTATACAACGATATTTTACATATATTACATACAGCGATTCAATTTAATAGACTTTTTATGTTTCAATATAATCAAAACCGGTCCAGGTCCGGTTGCGAGGGGGGGGTCGCGAGGTCTCAGTTCGGAACGAACAACTTGTTTAAACTAAAGAAATTCCGTACGGAGCACATTCCAACCCATACAACCAGTAGATATCCCATATTTGCTGTCGACTCAAAAGCGCGATGCAGACTTTCAGTATTGTTCCGTAGTTCTAGTATTACGCTGAGTAAAAGATGCTCTATAAAAAAAATAAAAAATTACGTAATAAAATGGCATAAAACCACGTCAGTTTTTATTGAAAGACTTTAAAAAAGCTTAACCAAGTACAAGCGCAGTATTTGTTCGTAGTTAATAAGGCACTCTGGCTAGTCCTGAGTACGCCCACGAAAAATGTACAGCATTGCTTCGGAAATCTAACGCACGCACAGACATCGCGACTTATTTCTACTTGTCATATTCTTGTCACTGAGATGTTGCATCGCGTTGCACGATGGTACCTTTTATTTTGTTTCACCATTCATTAAGGCTAAGATTTATCGCTTGAAATAACCAGATTACATTCATAGAGCCACGAGCAGAAATATGATGAGAAAAATATAAAGCAAGTCTTTGCTCGCGTCGCCAATTTTTAAGTATAGCGCTAGATGGTCTTTCGACGCTAGATGATGCCATCGATGAATCTGTCAGTTTAGTATAGATGAGCGACCGCCCGCAAATGACATTTACAGCCGAGCGTTATCGAAGTTGTCCCGCTCGCGCATTTTTACATTATTGAATATAAAGTCATCGAGTGTGAATTTCCAAAACGAAATGTTTTCTGATCACAAATATTTTTTAATACTCATTTTTATATATTTTTTATTTATTTTCCTTTTGTAATATTAAAAGATATTCATGATATCTTAGACCACTGACGTGAATAAAATTCAGTGTCAAACGAAAATTTCTTTATAATTTTTCTGGGCCCGTACCGTGAGGTGTTTATTGCGATGATTATTAGGCTCAGCCGACAACGCTTCGCGACTATACACCTTATTGCGCGGCGATACGGTTCGTGGTCGCGCAGCACCGGCGGCTGACCCTAACAATTGTCGCAATAAGCACCTCACGGTACGGGCCCTGATCTTATAATACTTACCTGATACAACAATATAATATACATTTTTAGTTAATTCACAACCTATGTAAGTACAAAAACGTGCAAATTTGAGAGTAGTATAACTACATAATATAGTTCCTGAGCAGCGATTAAACCTTTATATACATCATAGGTATCGTCTTTTTTCTTATCTGATCTGCAAGCGAAGTCCCATTTCCTCGTTTCGTTTCATTTGTACAACAAACATTTTTAATTCCTCATAATCATGAGAACCCGCGGCAACTTCAAGCATCTGATCGTATCTAGCTTTCACCCATGATTCATTAAATTCTTTAATTGACGCTAAATATCCTAGTGATTGCGCGGGGTCGACCACTTGACCTTCCTCTGATTGAATTAGTGACAAAGCTTTTATATTCGCGAATACTTAGCACTCATTCAGCTATTGTACCAACTTTTGTTCGTAACTGCCTTAAATTATAATGATAGGCGCGGTCTTCACGAGCGGCTAAACCGCGACGATAGGTCAGCACTATAAATTTAAATTATGTACCTCTAGTATTCGTTCTGCGTTTGAAAAGCTGCATTGAGTAATTCACATGTGAATTACTCGGACGTGGAAAGAGTATCTTATATCCACTTTATATTATTTTCGCTTTATGAGTACCTACCTCCTCATAAATGAAGGTGTTCAAGTATTGATAATATTCGTTTCATCACAACTTTCTAATCGTAAGTATTTTTAGGAACTTATCAATTCTTACAACGTTGTCAAAGCAGTCATTGTTGCGATACACAAAAATAACATCGAATCTGCATAACCGTTCCAACAGAACTTTAACAGGACTATATTAAAGTATTTTTATTTTATATTAATAGACTGAAAGGGCATATTTTTTTCCTTTCCTTAGTCATACGCTTTTAAAAGGCTGTGCGATTTGCTGACGCGTGTCGGTCAATTTCGCGGTTTCTCGATGGATTCTGAACATTTTGCGCACATTCGATGATTGATATTATATTCGAGATCTTTCCATCGTGTGAGAGATTTAATTTTGGAGGTGACAAAGGAGAATGGGCTAACACGGTCTAAATATCACTAACGAGATTTGCGTTACATAGTTATGCGCAACTTTTAGTAAAAACGTTCAAAAGAAATGTTGCCAGTTCAGACTAAAAATAACTAGTAGTTTAGTAGTGGTTTTGACAGTTGGACCAAAGTCCATACATTTTGGCCCATTGTCCTTTAGTTTAGAATTTATAAACCAAAATAATAGATATCAAACATTTTGTAAAAGCAACAGGCAAAAGTGTTAAAGTCGTTTCTATGGGGAACTATAGTCAAATTCCAGTCCTAAGCTCGTAACAGCCCTAACAAGATAATAAGGCCAGTAATAAGTAAGTAGAGAGCATGATCCTGCGCAGATAGATAGCAATCTCGCTGCTAGTACTGAGCCCGCCTCTACTCCAGGCGGAACGTTGGCGCCGCTAATGCGATCAGCGGCTTCGATTTATTGACCATATCTCTGCATCGGGATTGCTACACCTGCGTCTACCTACCTGTCCTTACTATTTATACAGAACAGTGCGTTGCATAACCACAATAATAGTCATGATGACAGATTATTTGATATTGCTTGGTAAAAAAGTTGTCCTTAAATAGAAACGTCCAATGAAAAAATACTTATTTCCATAAATAAAAAAGTTATAAGCATTTTACTTTAATGCTAGACAGAGAACGCAATATATTGATCAATATTATTTTTATTTCGTGTCAGCGTTTCCATTGAACGATGACGTCACGTGTCATGTGCACTCTACCAATATTAAACTAACACTCGCATTGCAGGAAAGAAATAGCCCTTCACATCCCCACCAAAAACTTTTAACGCTTATATCTCAGAACTATACTAGCCGATTTAAATTATTTTTTCTATGTATGTATTATATTTTTTTGGTAAGCTCGTTATTTAAAATAAATAAACATTATTCATCTACTTAGTAGACGAGTAATGTTTCTAGTAGATTCTACCTTGTTACATGCTGGTGTCTATTTTACCTTGCTAGGTACTATTGTACCACATGAACTGACATGAACTTGAACTTGTTAAAGCCGATAGTTTTATCGGTAGTCGGGTATCAGTGATTATTTCCGGTCGGGCGCGCGAGTTTCGCGTCCGGATCACGATTCATTTCGCCGGCTATTTGCACTTGTTGCTTTCACATGTTTGAGCGTCACACTCGGTTCCTGTATTAGACGTTATCGGCGATCGGACGTGGGCAGGGATCGGACAAGGCCGGGTCGTGGCGAACTCTCTCCGCGTCCGGACATCGACTGCCGTGTCCGATCGATATTAGTCCGACACTGGCGGCTGTCGGCCGGTGTCTGACACCCGACACTTTGCAGTGAAAACAGAAACTCATTAGATCTTTTAGCGGCATGTAACTACATAATATATTAGCGCGATACGATTGCGAGTTACAAGACGCTATACGTTCTATGTATGAGCTGTCCAATGCGCTTGTATTCGTATTAAAACGATATACATTGAATGTAAGTAATGTAATGTATCTGTTTAATGTAAGTTAATCCTATGTACAGCCAGTGTCCGTTTGACCACATAAAATATATCTAGTGGGTAGCTATAGAACATGACTATGAGACTATATAAGCGACTATAAGACAATTATTATTATTAAAAGATTATTATTATTATTTTTATTTTTAAGTAAATAAAACGACTGCAAGAATAATACACTACGAATATAGGTAAAGGACAAAGAGGAATCCAACGACATCTCACTTGTCAAAATTGGTCAAGCCGTTTAGGCTAAAAGATGTAATATAGGAACACATAAACATACATATTTACATAATTACCTACTTATATGTTCACATTATACCAAAAACAGTATTGCCATTATTCATAGGCAGTCGGCAAAAAATTTGTGAAACATCCATTAAGATTGACTGCTTTTCTTCTCATATTTTACTGGGCTAGTGCCTTTATTAACGGAATACTATAGCTTCTTAGCCTACTACACAAAACATGTAAGAATACGTTGAAGGTCTAAGAATAGTCCAAATGCTCAAGCATTGTACCCATCAATCGTCCGCACTTCTGCCGGCACTACCGCGCTGATTGGCAAAAATACTACTTTTATATATCTGTGTATAAATTACATCAGTAATCTGAGCAAGTTGCTCAGCTGATGGTAAGCATTACGCCAATAATAGTTCAATTCGTCAGTGGTCAGTTCACTTCTTGTCAATCTACTGTGTACGATGTGCCATGACTTTTCAGTGAAATTAACGTTAATTACGGTCAATTACGGTACAGCATAATAATAGTTAAACATCGCTCTAACAACATAACAGTAGTTGACTACGCCAATGTGGACAGAGGTTTCTGCGACCATGTATATAGTGAGAAATAAGTAGTTATAGTGTACGCCCATAACGCCATTAAAGGTAATCTCGACAACAACAACTGCATTTCCATCAGGAATTGAAATAAATTGCGTAAGCAGAAATAAAGTACACAGAGTAAGTTTTGTATAAAATTTATTACTTACGAAAATAACTGTAAACCTTTACATATGTAAACGTTATTACTATAGTTATTCTATTTAATATTTACAACATTACTTCCGAGGAGTCGTAACTATCGCGAGGTGTATTGATAAAAGACATTTTATTTTATATTTATATGAATACTGGGATTATTATTTACACATAATCACAGACCATGTAACCAGTAGATAAACCACACCTATTCCTCTCTCACGAAAGCAATACTTTCAAAAGAGCCTAAGCTCGTCAAATAGATCGCCTATGATTGGCGAGCTTTGGAATCTGGCCAGTCATAGACGTGGATTACAAGAGGTAATTTTGAACCGGTCAACCGTAAGCGCGGTTTTCTACCTCGTCCCGCGCCCGACGTGATTTATTTGAAATAGAAAGTTTCTGCATGCGCGGTCTGCTGGTTACATTATCTTTGCACATAAGTCGTACTTTATAAAGGAGTTCTCTTTGAAAAATCTACGGGTAAACTGCAATTACTGTAACTGTACATTTTAATTTAGTTGTAGACGTAAAATTAGCTTAAATAATATTTTACATAATAACAGTCTGTGGGATGAGTTTTACATTAAAATAAACTTAAGTTATAATTCAAATGCTTAGCGATGGGCGCTTTTTTCTGACGCTCTTATTGTTTTTGCCAAATATCGTTCCGATGACCTGCAAACAAAACAAACAGATTAGTCGAATTCGAGGGAGATGAAAGAAAGAAGAGTTTCAGTATGATTCTTCGCCAAAAGTTACAGTAAACCATACTTGCTATTCAAATTTAAAAATCTTCATTATACACATTATATCTTAATTATTATAATGAGACGGAACTATAGATAATGTTTTCAATCTTCGACCTGCATTAATAGAAAGTTGTAGTGCTAAGCGTGGGTAACTCTACGTAAAGCTTAAAGTTGAAATAAGACGACTTTACGTAAGAAACCACTTTGAAAATCATACGGGTATATTCACGATAAGACTTCCCAAGCTAACCGAAAGGAGTCCGAGACGCAAAGCTTGATTCTCAGACGATTTGCGCCTTACCTCGACCGAAGCAACCGTAAATGTAGCCAATGTAATGCTATGACTTGAATTACCTTAGAGACAGAGTAAGCCGCGAGCTTGCGACGCGGCGCGGGAAGCAGCAGTGCGAGCGCCCGCGCTTCGCGTAGCAACGCGTGGAAGGCCAACGCGGCCCCCGCGCACGACTCCGCCGCTGACACTTCATAGAACTGGCACCCGAATCGCAGCGACAGCTCCTGACCCTCCTCCGCATGGACCTCCCTACACAACATTCGATGTTACATAACATTTCCCGTTAAAACCAGCTCTGTTATTTCAGAAGAATAGAAGAGTTGGTGACGGAGCCCGATACCAGATCTTCAATTCAAAAATAAAATCCCTCTAGCTTGAAACTGTACTGGCTGGTACAAATGATCATGAAAATGGGGTTAATTTGTACTAACTTGGGGAGGCCGATCGACTTTCAGCCTTCCGCAGACCCAGAGATGCAGAGAAGCACAGATGCATGGAAAGATGATGTGTTCAGAATATATTTAAGCTCAATGGCTGTCATGAGCTTACATATGAGCGTATGACCAAGAGAATTGATTCCATTTGTCATAGATGGCAAGATGTATTATATTGGGGCACTGCACTACCATACAAAGATGGTTACAGTTTTCTGTAGGAGTATATCATTCACTGCAATATTAAAATATGATTCAAGCAACTTACTCATATTATGAGGAGACATTTTGCAACTTTTTCGTGAGTCATGGGAAAACCCAAGTTTTAGTGGTACATGTGGATATAAGAAGGGAGTGCAAAGATGTGGTGTAAAGTAAGATTACCTTGCGTGTTCGAGGTCACGTTTGTTCCCCAAGAGGGTGACGGCGGCACATCCGGGAAGCCTGGTCCTTTCCAGCAGCGACAGCAACTCAGCAGCCGCGAGAAAAGAGCGTCGTTCGCACACCGAGTATACCACTGCGAACGCGTCGCCCCATCGCACGTGCTCCGCTAGGCAGCCTCGGATCTAAACAAACATATCCTTGTTTAGCATTTAATAGTACACCTATTGCAGGAAAGACTGGTACTTTAAAATAAAACCATTTGGCAGATCATCACTACTTTCGATCTACCCCAGCAAATTTGCATGAAGAAGACGTCAGTATGAGGGGAGAGGCGACCAATTATCAACACAATGACCAAGGGTGACAAAAGCACCCATCCGTACTGATGACCACGACCTCTCTGCTAAAACCGTAAGCAACTAGGAAGAGGCGTGCGAGTTGAACATTAGTTTGGAGAGTTGTAATTTCTCTGAGGGGAATGTATATTGTTTTTTTTTTTTATAAAATCCTTAGTAGTCTTTGTCTTATCTTCATTATTGTAAGTCGAGAAAATGAAGTTTTTCGTAATGCATTTAGTCTTTGCATTATGCTCCTCCACCTGCGATCTTTATGGCGTCAGGAATTGGCAGACTAATTGGGAATATAGAATCATAATGAAGGCTTTTAATTCTTGTTCTTCTTAATTCTTGTTCAATACTATGAAATCTACAAATAATTTACTGCCTTGATTCACTTCGAAAAAATAACACATTTATTTTTAGATGACATTACAAGTTATGCGGGTAAATCGATCAACAAATCTAAAATCCGCAAATCGAGCAAACGGACGAGTCATCGACATTCTGTCACCGATCACATTCTCCAGAACTTATAAGCATTTCATCCGTTTATTTTTATCGATATCTTAAAAATAACTGACATAGTACAAAAAGTCAGTGAACTTCATCCATAATGAAGTCACAAGAGGAATTCAGTATCGGGGCCGAGCGCTGCACCGAATAAAATCGCCGATTGCGCAACGAGAACATCGATTCTATCTTTTAGTTCCGTTATCGATTCTCTTAATAAACCATCGACCGATTGTTTCGATACACGAAAACAAAAACGTATTTAAATTTTATTGGATGCCGTCGTAACAGTAATGAAAACACCAACAATTACGTAACGAGATTCACGCGTTCTCGTTCAGTTCGCGTAGGCAGGAGCTTAGGATTCCGCCTCGAGCGGACCGAACTCGGCGATTACGATAGCATCTGATAAGCCGATACAAGGCACATAAACTTTGTCTAATTAAATTGTACAGCGGGCATCAGCCTCCGCTACCCGGCCCGGCCCGCCGCACACAGATAAACATCTCTATTGTTTACTAGTAAATTAAGTTTTGAACCGTCTATCGCTTTATTTACCTACGTAACTGTCGTACTCGCGACTTTATCGACGAGTCTTTTGTTCGCCTCGATGACAGCGTTAATCTTTGTTTTGGAAGGCGCCCGATAGTCTTTACTTACCGCACAATTAGACGTATCTAGTATTTCGACTTCGGATACAGCTCCGTCGAAAGCCACTCGGTGTTGATAAAGGAAGTCTGTAACAAGAGCAGTAAGATTATATCCTGACTGGTGCAGCTGTGTTTGTGGAAGCTATTATACTCATTAACAGCAGTGTGTGAACCAATGCTTGCCACGAAAGTGATCACCTTAACATTTCGACAATGTAACGAAAGCGTCGCCAGTTATGCAATCTCCAAGGCAATTTTTAATGTCGGAAGGAAGGAGACATTTCCATTTAAATCACGCGACACAAAGCTGATATGAGTTCAATTTTAATGTCACTTAGTTTGGCACAGCTGGCATTTAATTTCGCATTGTGTTCTCGAGATTGCGAGTAGCATTGCCAGAAGCGATATGCATTTTGGAGTAGGTAAATATGGTTCAAAGAAATTAACTCACCTCCTGTCGAGCTATACTCTCCAATGTACCGCTTTGTTAGATAACGCACAACCACCGCTGCAACAAATGAGAAAAAACTTATGAACAAGTTGTTACATCCATAAGTACATTGCATCACGCCAGGAACATCTTAACAACAATGTGAACAATTATGGGGTCGTCACTCTCAACTTTCTAGAAGCAATCCGAGCATTGATTAGTCTTTTCACTCCAGGTATTCCATCTGGAGGATGGGGCACAATATAAACAGTTACTAACAATGACGTAGCATTTTACTTGAATGGAACAGGCTACCGACAAAATGAACTGTGGAGAATCCTGCTGGCTCCCGCTAAGGGACCCCGTCCCTATTCAAAAACGTGATTGCTTGTCCAGAAACGCTTCGGACGTGACTGCTTGAAGTAAGTACTGCGCCTTTTGATGGTCGTAATTACAGTTTCTATCAAATGCTTGGATGGTTAGAACATGTAATTTTGTTTTGGAGTGTGTTATTTACGATTCGATTGTTGCGGTCGACAAGTGTTTATTAATGAACTATCATTACCTATCGTTACATGTTATGAATCTCGAATTAGTTATTAAGCCTGTGATTGATCTGCTTTCGGTCATTTCAATTCTTTTTTTATTATTATCTCGTATGTACTTTTGTAACGTATACCATAGATTGTTTATAGATTGCAAAGGACGATAACCTGTTTAATATTATACTATAGATTCACGTACTTTAGATAAATTATATTTCGATTCCCTAGTGCCTAAAAATTACGTAACACTATTACCGAACCATCGACAGTCAACAATAACATTATTATTCCTTGTAGGCATATAAAATAGGGTATCGTTTTCTCCTATCCCAACGGGGCTATTGTTGGCGACGTTGCCCATATCCGTCAGTCCCTTGACCCAAGACATTACACAACTGGTCAATAGTAGAGCAGTGCTGGTGACCGTCAATTTATGCATTATGCAACTGCACCACGCACTCGCTGACAATGGACTTGGAATGTATTCCGGACGCATTCTAGTTCAAACGGCTAGGACCCAGATGGTACGATATCGCTTACTCACGATTCACTTATTTGTGTGCCCGATCACTAACCTAATAGTTACCTTTGTGGGTACAATTTTCGTGCACTATGAAACTAGAAACAAAAGCCATTAACCCCGAGTTCTAGAGGTTAATATTTAAAGAAAATGACATCCTGTTATTCAAACAAGAGGTTGCTTTCACGGGAAGCCGATCACGTTTCAATAAGGACCGCGCTCGCACCGGCCCTTATGTTCTCCCCCGAGGCGAGAGCCACGTTGATGTATAGCTTGATCCCAATCTGAGGGTTAGAAACTGGAGCGCCTTTGACAGGCCTCCAGGGCAGGCTCATTGGTGGACCACTAAAGACAACATAAAATGAGACACCATACTAACCTACTAATGCACAGTGGAAGCAAAAAAAAAGGACCTGAGCTGTTTATGTTTTATTTATTTGCAAGCACATTTTATTTGTTAAGCTTCCTTGTTTGTACATTTATTTAAAGTTCCGCTGCCAAATTAAAAGAGATCATATTCCAATATGGATGACCTCTTTTCATTTCATTAAGTGAGAAAACGATCAGAACAATATGAGAAATGTGCATAATTAATTTGACTTTGAAAATAGAACAACAGAATGAACGTCGTAGTATAGTATTGTGATCAAACGTCTTTAAATTAAACATTAATTTATTTTTTAAACTACAAAATTACACTAATGCTAAAAAACTAAAAATTATTACCAACTTAAAGTATTACAGAGATGAAACAAAATATTTTAATTTAATTTTCATAATTCTGTTATTCCAACTATAGTTTCGTTCACATGCGGTGGACTTTTTCCAGAATGCTATAAGCATGAAGCTCGCGCGACCCCGTCTTGCCCCGTTATAATAAAATAAAATGTGTCAAACCCACTTCAGATTATAAAGTAAATAGTATTTTCATTTATAATTTCTCAAACACACAATAAGAAAGTAATTTAAGTGAGTACTCGTATGTCAATAAAAATCACGATGAATGTAAAATTCATATAATACAAGAAAGGAAAGCAGTATCAGTTCAATACATTTGACGGCCATTCGACAAATCTACAGAGATCATTGTCACACAATAAAAAAGCGAATGTGGACATCGGACAGTCATTAAAAGCTCTGAAACGAAGGCGCCATGTTACCACATACTACGGCTCGTGGTTTATGAAATACATTCAAAATTCCACACTCTCATTTTCCTTTCGATTTTTTATCCGTCTGCAGTATGTGCGATACTTTCTCCGATCCGATTGCGTGCATAATCGAGTGATAAAGTTTCAATGCTCTACTTTTGCGGAACAAGCGGAATTCCAATTATTTACCGTTTAATCCGATATTTGCAGGCAAAGTACCGATATTTGTTTACTTGAGATTGAGACTAATAAGCGTATATTCTCAGTTGTCGCCACTGGCTCCGTTACCGCAGGGTCCGGAATTTTCGTAACGCTTTTATTTTATCAAAGGGATTGCGCGCCTTCCGATTGTCGATGTATAAAACCTCAAATATATTTTTATATCCTTATCATATTGGTACTGGCAATTATTCCATTGACTTTTGATTACCTGCTTAAAGACATAATGTTATAACATTATAACAATGACATTTTAGTAGAGGTATAATTTTAGCGCAATTAAAATGACCCCGAAGACCTGTCCTTTCGGACAAATTTCATTATAGCTCATCTCTTTTACTCTCTAAGTTTTCGCATCTTCTTTCGCACTTTTTGGCAACTGTAAACAGACACTGCAGGTGAATCGAATTCAGAGTGCCATTTTAAAAACCTATCTTTAGTAAAATATCACTGCATTATAATATCAATAATTAGCAATCTTGTTGTTCATTTACTTCCACTAATATCGAAAATGTCTCGAAATAAGAAAAATACGATAGAAAAATGGTTACAAAAATTCTCGGAGTTTATTTATACAGAACAGGATTCCTTGATATACCATTTCTGTTTGTAACGTTAATTTAAAACAATTAAAAAGTGGATCAAAAAAATAGTTTATCGACAATCGAAGGTCGATAAACGTGCAATCCCTTTGACAAAACAATACTGCTACGAAAATTCTGGACCCTGCTAATAAGGAAACCTTAATAAGTTCGTATAGGTCGAGTGGCTATGCCTGTTTTTTTTTTAAATGTTTGTATGCCGCTGATATGACTTAGCGGATGTTGTAATAGGACTCACAACTGGACCTACAATAAATTTAACATGTTAACGTACAAGTTGCAAATTGTCGTTCAGTGTGACAGCCTAAGGGGGAGTCCTTTGTTCAGCAGTGGACGTCTTTAGGCGTTGATGATGATGTTATATGACCCACTGTAGCGCTCAGTTGATAATGCCACTTATGCTGAACCCATCCGAAAACTGACCGTCTGATGCACAACATAGGAAATCATATTTTGAGCAGACTTCTAAAAGAGGATGTTCCTAATTCGAGTGTTTATTATTTAAATGTAAGCCGATTTCAACGTTTTTTTTTTAAATTACATATCCTATCATATCCCATATAAACGTACGAAGTTTAGCTTTACGTTGATGATATACAGACAAAAGGCAAAATTTTAATAAGATTACAGTCAGTTGCTCTATTGTCTAGAGAGAAAAAAAACAACTCATGGAAAACAATGATTACGCATGCCATGTGAAGATTGATCGAGTGTTGATCGGATTCACATTAAAAATAACAACAGATTTTTATAATCACCCAAGCATATAAGACAAATTGCGGCGGTCACACAACATGGCACCACGTGGGTTGATAGATGGACCGTATCGGTAGAAACAATGGAGCATCGGCAGGAACCTGTGCTATGGGTAATTAATAGATTGCCGGCTTCATCTATCAATCGTCGAACTGGCAAACTGAGTACGTCAACGTGTGGTATTGTAAGCATTGACATCGCGTATCAAAATTCTAAGAAAGGTCAACTGTGTAAAAAATACATTGCTCAGCTCGGAGATCTCTGTCAGTTATGACGTTCCAGAGATTTAAGATAGTTACACTTTGTCAGTAAGTTCTAGATTTTTATTTATTCTTGGTTGTTGTCTGACTGCAGATCAATGGCCCCTGCCTGCTTTAATGTGTCACGACTTTGATTTCCAATTATGACTAAAGATGCTGTTCTTAAAACGAGCTATTTTACTTTATGTAGCTACTAGCACATTGCTGGTTTTCTGGGTCAAAGAGTATCTTTACACACACTACTGCATTGATAAATGTCTTCAAAATGTATGCAGCCGCTTGGTAGGCGATGTAAAGGTTTCTTAATACGAGTAAGTCATAACTAATGTCACTTTCGCATTTATTGTGATGATGATCTACAGGGCTATTTTCAATTCAGCAATACCCTCTCGAAAGAACCTTTCTTACTTTGCATTGATTGTGATGATGATCTACAGGGCTATTTTCAATTCAGCAATACCCTCTCGAAAGAACCTTCCTTACTTTGCATTGATTGTGATGATGATCTACAGGGCTATTTTCAATTCAGCAATACCCTCTCGAAAGAACCTTCCTTACTTCGCATTTATTGTGATGATGATCTACAGGGCTATTTTCAATTCAGCAATACCCTCTCGAAAGAACCTTCCTTACTTCGCATTGATTGTGATGATGATCTACAGGGCTATTTTCAATTCAGCAATACCCTCTCGAAAGAACCTTCCTTACTTCGCATTTATTGTGATGATGATCTACAGGGCTATTTTCAATTCAGCAATACCCTCTCGAAAGAACCTTCCTTACTTCGCATTTATTGTGATGATGATCTACAGGGCTATTTTCAATTCAGCAATACCCTCTCGAAAGAACCTTCCTTACTTCGCATTTATTGTGATGATGATCTACAGGGCTATTTTCAATTCAGCAATACCCTCTCGAAAGAACCTCCCTTACTTCGCATTTATTGTGATGATGATCTACAGGGCTATTTTCAATTCAGCAATACCCTCTCGAAAGAACCTTCCTTACATCACAACTACATTACTACTGCTACTACTATAATTACTAAGACTAATAAGTTCCCCCGCAAAACAAAAAAAAAAGTCGTGGCAAAACAAAAAAGTCGTAGCAGCTTAGTGGGAGCACGCTCGCCTCATATTCGTGGTGTCGCGGATTCGAACCCGGGCGGGCCCGTACTAATGAATTCCTTGGAACCTACGTACGGATATACAACTGGCTTTTCGGTGAAGGAAAACATCGTGAGGAAGCTTGCGCCTTTCCGGAGAGGCAATTCAATGGTGTATGTGAATCCGCACTGGGCCAGCGTTGTGGATATGGACCAATCACCAATTGAGAGTAGCATGAAATCCAAGCAGTGGGATGTGAAAACGCTAATGCATAAAACGAAATCAAAAACATTTTAATAAGTACTCTGAATGACAATAATATTACGCGGTTTCCAGTGAGAAGGTATGCGGGGACCGAAGCTAAAAACCTTGACCGAAAATTTGAAAAATGCTTTGTGAACTTTAATGGAACAGTATGATGTAGGGGAGATGCCAGTGCGAGAGTTTATGCTAATTTAAATAATGCACAAACGCTTGGTAGAGCTTATCGGCTCTATATATAAACTTTGCTTTCACGCGTGACCTTCTCGCCCGCGGGAAGTTGACAGACCATAATAAATCTTTACGCTGCTCTCCTTGAGTAGTGAGTTAATCTTATGATATACAAATTATCTGTCAACTTTTCGCTGACGAGAGTTGACACGCATTCAAGTGAAACATGTTTTTTTCTTTGTAGACAAGATTCACCTTTCGATCGTCTATGCATAAGAGTAAGGGCTTACCTACGAAATCAAGCGAGTGCGGTCGCGAAATTTTAAACATATGTATTATGCAAGTGCTCACGTACAAAACGCAGGTACGTCGAAACTAGCGGGCAAGTTCACGACTGTCACTCGCGGCAATATCAAAAATGTGCATACGTTTGTTCCGCGGTTTCAGGTAAGTCACACGTCACACCCGCGCAAACGCCTGGCGGCCAACGTATTTGCACCGCACCTGCGTTTTGAACTGTCTAATAGACAACGTACAATCAAACGTAGTATAATTTTAGAGAAGTAGTATATTTTATAATAATAAATCATTTTCTGAGGTTCTGTATCCAACCCTGTGGCCTGCATAAACGCGTTAACCTTACTTTTTATCCCGGAAAAATTTACAATTCCTGCAGGAAGATTATTTGTACATTCGATGAATACAAAACTTGATATGCACTTTTCAATAAAAAGGTATTTATATTTATTATATCATATTACAGTTTTTCTGTATAAGTGAAAGAGTATGAGTGATATAAGTGAACTCATAGCGCTATAACCTCTCCGAAGGACTACGCACAGCATAAAACACTAAAGCTAGAGACGTGAAATTTTGACAAAAAGCCTAAAGCGGCGAGAAGGAGTGTTAGTTAGTAGGAGGTAGTAATTTTTATTTATTTTTTATGTAGTGATTGTATCACTTTATAAATATACTAAAGTAAAGAAATATTAAATACTAGCTGTTACCAGCCACTTCGTTCGCGTGGACCTACAAAAAAAAGTAGCATATGTCCGTCTCCGAGACTTAAGAGGATAGTCCTTCCGCGAGGTTTTGGCGCATTCGATATTTGAAATTGTATAGCTGTCGCTCTGTTTGTCGTGCATAGCCGATGGGTAAGAAAGGTTCTTGAATGGCAACCACGAGCTGGAGAATGTAGCGTAGGTGGACTAGGTCCTCTAGGTGGACTGACGACATTTTGAAGGTCGCGTGTAACCGCGGTGGATACAAGTTTCAAATTGTCGTTCGGTGTGGCGGTCTAAGAAGCCTCCTTTGTTCAGCAGTGGGCTTCTTCAGACCGTTGATGATGATGGTTTAGTTTGGTATTGGGCCATATGGCATAATTTAACACAACGGCAGCGATTTTTCTTTATTCAAATAAAAGTGTGAGATCACGCATTCGCTGGGCCGCAAATGGCCCGCGAGGGCAAGTTTCCACCAAAAGCGACGTACAAAAAAGTTGGAAGTTTTTTTCTCGTGTTTACACGAGAGGGCGAGTTTCAGTGGAAAGTGTTGCACAAAAAGTAGACTTTTTTGAAGTCGAGTGGTTCGCTTGGCCGCAACCCGTACTGCTCAATTCGCTACAAACGGCCCGCGAGGGCGAGTTTCATGGGAGTGTTATAAGGAAAACAAATTGATTTTTTCATGGTCGCTCCATAAAGCTGGCTTGAAGCGGCCCACGAGGTTATGTTAAGGGAATGTCTGGAAAATCAACTACTATACTGGTCGTCTATATTCTACGCATGATGCACTTATAGCGAATGCAAAAGCGTCTTCAAATATTGGTACCCTGCTCACAAAAACGCCATTATTTTTTCTAGAACAACGCGGGCGAAGCCGCGGGCAGCATAAGTATTAAGCCAGTATAGGTGTTCTGGTCATGATTTATACTTAAAATAAAAATTCCGTAGCAGAGTTACCGAACATAATATGGACATTACTGTCGAACATGTCAAGCAATGGCAGGGCAGCGGCGAGTTTAAAACAATACATCAATATTTCAACAGTGCAATGCCACAATCGATCATAATGAGAAGGTCGGCGCATGCGCTGCCTGCTGCTTGGCGCACGCGCATCGACAAGTAAAGCTGTCCGAGCTGTTATAACCACGCATCTTGGTCGCGACACCATCCACGAATAAATAACTGAGCTCCATTATAAATGCAATCACCTCTCATTTCCCATATAAAAACCATGGTAATATTCTTTCGAAACCAGCCAAAGTTCAATGCTCTCGCAATACGATTCTGGCGAAAACCACACGCCGACATGCGATTGCAAACTCGTTAATTGAAAATTCTTTATTAGCCCACGTTGATTAAACTGTAGCGATCTAAAGCCATTTCTTGGATAACCACAGGGTGCGCCTCGTGTATTATATTTAAGAGCGCCGTAATGTGACCCAGATATCGAGCGGCGAGATAAATATGGGGCTGGGACCATTTAATGTATGTCCACGTAACGGAATTCATCATACGCGTAAATAAAGAACCTGGTTGAATGTAAAGGTATTTATATGAACGAGCTCCGGGAATAATTTGAGGTGATCAATAATGTTTAATGAGCGTATAGATCCTAGATGCATTAAACGATGTCAGTCGGGCGCGGATCCGTGACGGACTAGGGCCACTCCCACGTCGGGGCGAGCAGGCAGGATCTACTTTGAAAACAATTTCGCACGTCGGGCGCTGCGGTGAGCCGTAATGAATTGCAAACGCATGCGTCGCCCGACGCCGCCGGCTACCGGCTAGTCCGTCAGCCGTCGGCCTGGGAACAATTAGGGCGATGCAATTACGAGTCGCGGGCTGCGCCTGCGCCGCGCCGAGCGACTCGGCCGGTGGGTCAGCGACGCGATTTCCCGACGGCCGCGAGCGCCGACCGACGACGCCTGGCGCCACCGACTGCCCAGCGTTGTGTAACTACCATTAACGCCATAGCCGTCGAGGTCGTCGTTCTACACATTTATAACATATCGTAATATTTAAACAGTGAATTAAGCGAGGCAAGTATTCCTGTTTTAATGCTACAGTATGGAATTTTGACTGCGGCTTTAAATTCAACTGCTCCGATGTGTATCTGCGTAAAATGTTATTTAAAAGCTGGATTGAACAGTATTTTAAAATTGTTTTAAATTATTCGACTAGGAATAGAGCATGTCTCGTACATAATTATATTTTTTAATGACTCTACCTATAGGCATGTAAAAAAAAACAATTCTTACAATTACGATAGTACCAAGACAAGCCGACAAGCCCCAAGATCAAGCTCAATCAAGTTCATGACGATAATGTCAAGGTTCGAACAATACAAATCTTAAAATACTACGGAACCCTAAAAAATACACAGAGTAGCATAAAGTCAAGCAAGGGTAGTTACTCTATTTTAAACATTTTGGCTACGATTATCAGTACATATAGATAACTCATCTTACTGTCTTAGGGTATTTCGTTCATTGTGGCAAAGAGTCGGAAAAATTTAAGAAGAAATATAAAGTTTTACAAAAGTTCAAACGTACAGTTATCCAAACGGCGATTGCTTAGATGAAAATAAAAAAAATATGAAATATAAAATTCAGACAACTTCATTTTGATTTAAAATTTTTGAATCGGTAAAGTTAAGGTTTTTTTTTTTGAAATCTTATTAATTGAGTACTTCTGTAAATACGGTTTAATTTGTTTCAAAATTTTAGTAAACGTTTTAAAGGTTTTTTTTTTTTTTGTGGATATCTTGGATATCGATATAAGTCGATATCTTGGAAGAGTAATAAATAAATTCAAGATTTTTTATAAGATAAGATAACTCTTTATTGTTCACACAACATTTTACGTACATTAAAAAAAGAGGCTTAACAACTAATAAGTAAAAATATTACTTATTAATATTAATATTACTTGTACTTATTTTAAGAAAGTATAAATGTAGTACAGAGATGAGTAGGTACAAATCACTTAAGCATAGCTTTGAAGTATAGAAATATAAGAAAAACAATTAATTACAGCAAAATTAAGAATGATGATTGAAGAATCATTCTTTTGCGTCAATTTTCCAGGTAGGTACGTTATTTACTGATAAAACAATGAACAATTATTATTGTGGTTATTTGTTCTACGGGAGATGTCATTGTTTCGGAATGCGAATCTATTCAATGGAATGTTCTGATAAGACACAATGGCAAAACAAATATTTTTATTAGGACACTGTGCAAGATATTATTATTATTCATTTTATAATTCATTCCGAATATTTTTTTAGCTTTCGAACAACATTCACGTTTGAGTATGAGAAGGTAAGTTTTCACAACTAGATAAGTTTAATGTAAATTGTAAACGCTTTTTTTTTAAATAGGTACTTATACATTTTTAATGGATAGTAGATATCACAGCCAACTAGCATCGCACTAATGTGGATAAAAAATTTAAAGAAGGTTTTTATGTAAAATATTTCACATTTTGTTTGTTGACATTATCCAGAAAATCTACAAAAAAAAAGGATTCCCGTTACATTATTCTTGTAAGGTAACCCACGCCAATATCGCGGTGAAAAAGGCAATTTGGGTGTCCAAAATTGCAGGTCGCACTAATTCACAAAAACCGGGTCATAATCATACATTTCTTAGTTTATTACCTTCTTTAATGTATATAATAAAATGCCTGTTTAATTTTTTATCGGCAATTCTTTAGATTTTGAAAACAAAATATGAGTTTGTATCGATGTTCATATAAATTTTCCTTCGGTTCTAGTATCTTCGTACGCAAATGAGATCAAATAAAACTATAATAAGTCGATGATAACCAATAGTCACTCAACAAAGAAATGCAATTACTAACCTGACTTTCCACTGCGTGGACTCCCCAGAACCACCACCCTTATACGACTCACAGTCATCTTCATTTGGGCAAGGTTTGTTTTTCACGATTTTTCCAATAAAAATCCCCTTAACCGGACATAATGTCCGTGATATACCAAAAACACATGAGTGTATCACTCTATTCACGGTACCGGGTCGTTATCGCAACAATTTGAGTAAGTTATCGTAAATACGATCGATAATTTGGAATTTTGAGATAAATTTTGACGGGCGGTGTTCTCGACCGATCGCCGCAACGTTTTCCGCGCGACTGACAGCTTCTCTCGCGAGTTTGGAAGTTGCGTTGCGCGCGCGCAGCCTCCGACCGATCAACCTTCGAGCCAGCTCCATTAGTTCATGCAGTATGCGCATATGACAATGTTTACGCTATCCACATAAATTGTCAATTCTTGGAATGTATTCGCAACCCTGGACTTGTATCGTACCCGGTGATTTGTGTATTTACCTCACTGGAAGGAAACATCAGAATATTATTTCCCAAGACTTTTTTACTTTGTAGACTAATCTGATTCACATATTTCTTTGTTATCTAGAATAAGCTGATCTCTTATCTTTCTGTAACACATTTTCGAAGAAAGATGTTGACATCAGCGTTTCCTTTGTCTACACACGTGGGCATAGTCAAGCCACGCGTAGTAAATGTTGTTTGTAAGAGTGATGACTACAATGACTCCTATTTGGCTTAGAATACCCTTTCCGACCACTCCTGCGACTGTGCATGAGCCTACTTTGAGCAGGGAAGCTAGGAAAGTCCGTGTAAGGTCCGGGTAGCGCAGCTTGTTCGCACCATGTCAAGGTGAGGGAGTAGCTTCCATATCGCCATAAATTCGTTTCGCAGACATAATTGGAACCGCTCCACCTACGCGCGTACGACGACATCTTTAGCTCCCAGCTTTTCTATTATGGCTTCTATTACTTTTCATTTGAATTGATATAATATACGTTCGATTTTCCTCAAAATATCGAATCTCTTTCATCGAGTATTTTTCAAATCTGTTATAGCCAATACATTGCTGTCCAATAAAGACCTGCTTGTCTTTGGTCTGTTTAAAAATGATGTTTTATTTCAAAGTGGATATCTAATATAAATATGACCGATTATAACATTTTATATAAAATCGGGGAGGATCAGTGATTTGTTTATTTAAATATTTTTTTGGGTCAATTGATTTGGCACTGACTGCGATTTCCCCAGGAATTCCCTGTATTGTCACAATCAATATTTGTGCAAACCGCGTCGAATTGAGTGCCAGTAAGGAAAGTAAGTAAAGCTGAAAATACTTACACTAAAGAAACTGACACTAAACAACTGACAAGCCCACGTTGACTATTAGCGGGCGCGATTTCGTGTTCACATTGGGCGCCAGGCTTTAGTGCCGGTGTGAAGTGTGACTTACCTGAAACTGCGAGCGAAACGCGCGCTCTGCCGCTGGTTCGACGTGAACTCACAAACAACTGCACAGTTTTGATATTGGCGCGACCAACAGCCGCGAACTTGGCCGCCACTTCCATCGCACCTGCGTTTTGTACGTGAGCACTTGCATAGTACACCAATAATGTATGATTTTTCGCGCCCGCGCCCGCTGCTTAACGTGGGTAAGCCCTGACTGTAATCACAGAAAAATTGTACGAGAAAAATGACAATCTCATACAAAAAGTGTACGTATTTAGGCAGCTGATGCTTAAGCCGCTATAAAAGCCTATGAAAATTTGGGTAATATAAAAACATAGTATTGATATTATGTCCGCAATTTAAGGTTTAGTTCAAATTAGATTGCAATATAAAAGACTTACAAAACATTTTTTAACTCGTTTTCCAAATAAAATTTAAAAAAATACTGATATTACTAATTAAAATATATTCATAACAACACAATGTAGCGTTTTTCTCTGTACCATTACTAAAGAGTTAGCTTGGGTTTCTATTTCAAGTCAAGCAGAAACTGTGACGATCATGTCGCAATTCGAAGCACTAGCGACTTACGTCCTTATCAGTTACTACAATAGGGCTACGCATTTTTCTATGGCCATCGGTACTCTTCTTAATATAATTTATCTACGCTGAAATTACGTTGTTGTTCAAGAGAAGCGTACAATTTTCCCCGAGACTACCAAATGAAAGCAAAAACACGCGCCAAAGAATTCCAGCCATCAGCGTCATTAGACTCAACGACCTCTACATGTAAAATTAAACCCGTATGAATCAATGATAAGCACTCGCTTGGCGATCTCACGAAAATGGTGCTTTCGAAAATAGAAGAAAATGGCATTTGCATAGAAGTTGGATCACTTGATTTCTCTGCTAATTAAGGAAGCTTGGTTAAAGAAAAACAGTGTTTCTCGACGCAAATTGATCGTTACAAGACTACTGGCAACCGCTTCCCCAGACAAGGTTTTATAAATTGTATTCCTATTTATTGTGAGCTTTTATATTTCGATAGACTATAAAGCTATAAATATTAATAAAAAAAAATTAAACTAGTTGCGTCCCGCGGTTTTCCACTTTTCCCGCCTTCCGGGAAAAGTATCCAAGGTACTTACGCAAGAAGTACTTACACTAATTCCTTTCAAAAAAAACATTTGAGGTGTTCACTATTAATTATTATTATGGTGGTTATTGTATTTTATCCCTAGAATAGTTTAGAGTCGGAGTACCAAATTTAATGTAAAATAATATACCTCAAACTAATTGGTCGGTGATTAAACCAATACTAGACTAAAAGTACTTAGTTCCATAACACGATTTCTATTACTTATTGATAGTAATGCTAACAAAGCAATACCTTTAAAGTCTATATTTACAGTGTTGTCTAAATCTAACAAAGGAATGGACATGCACTCGAAAGGATATGATATCATAAAACAAACAGATTTCAATGATCGAGTACACTTGAAATACGTTTAGTATAGTTGTGAGCCGCCAACGCCGGCGCCGCCACCGAGTCGCGACTTGACTCATTCCAATACTATTCAAGATCAATTGATACTCATGGAATAAGCGTATTAATGCTATCATATTCGCTAAGTTTTTGCCTTTGTTAACATGTCTAAAGTAAGAGATCTGGCGAGTTAGCCGCAAATGTCATAGTGGTAGGACTCTTTTGCAGAGTCCGCCTGGTGAAGTACCACTCTTTTGCCAGTTATTCAACCTCCAAGTAGTAATGTGCAAACATTACTTTGCTCCGGAATGAAGGGCAATTTACTGGGCATAAAGAGATTTAATATCTAATATCTCAAGGTGACGAGCGCAACGCATTGCTGCTCATGATTTTGAACTGTTGAAGTTCAAAATTCTGGGTGAGACTGAATTGTTATGGGCTGGCGTGAAGCTTAACATCAGCTGAGCGACTCGTTCGTCTAGTTTCCAAGTATTATAAAATAATATTATAATAATCAGGATCAGACCAAATCCGGCAATTTTTTTAAATCAACTCCTATACTAAGCCTTTCAGACACTATCTTTGTGCTCCGAGTCGTTGAAACAAGTGTATTTGGATTGTAATTTCCGAACAGTCTAAACGTAGTAAAGATCCCGCTTCGCCAGACCACCAAGAGGGGCTTAGTGGAAATAAACTTAATTCGGCCCTCAGTAGGTACAGCCGGGTAGGTATTTTTGGAAAATTTCCCTGTCCGTCATCACTGATCATCAAGAGTCATGAGTCATCATTGTGGTCATGCATGATTACCAAAAAAGTTACTTAGACTGTACCTAGTATTAAAGTTTTCCGGCTCAACATCATCGTGAGCCGGAAGACGTCTACTGCTTTACATATGCCTCTTAGAAACTGACAACAATTCGCCATTTGTATCCACCGGTTGCCCGCTTCTTTCACAATTTTATCAGTCCACCTAATGGCAGGATGCCTACCTATGCTGCGTCTTTCGCTTCATGGTCGCCACTCGAGAATCATTCTTCCCCATCGCGTAACTTATCCGGCTCGATTAGGTAAACGAGGCACTCCTATAAAAGTCCTGAATACATTTCGTAACCAATGTTCAGTTCACTGCAACAAAGCGGCAGGCCCATGCGCGGATCATAACTTTGATTAATTTCTTGCAACAGTACCGCTCGTTATTGTGTCCGATATTCAATTAAAGGCGTTCTAATTAAATTACTTATCAGCGGTTGAGCAACGATGTAAATAAGCATTTATTTATTTAGTCGTGAGTCGTACGTTTCGCAAGTAGATTCTGATACACTAGCGTGTCAAAACTCGTTTGTTAATGGGCCCACAATGGCAGCACTGTTCACACTTGCCTATTAAACGATTCATATCTTCGTCTTTAACTTCAACAGTTGTGTACCAACACGTTAAACTCTCGACTACAATACCCGCTAATAGTTTCTTGCTTATTCAAACGAGAAATGAAAAATTCGCGTTTCAACACTTGGATCCAATACACAAAGGCGCAGTATGGATATTTTTAAGCCCGGAACACTCTACCCGGCAAATGTGAGGGTAGTCACATCTTACTCAATTACTTTTCATTTCTGTCTTGTAAGAAAACGGTGAACATTAGAGCAACACAAGCCTCCGGCGGGCTTGTCCCGTAACTCTGAAAGCGATAGTGATAGTTAGCGAGCGGGACCGCGCATTGTGCGACTAAGTTGGTGCGAGCGGGATGGCATGCTCTCGCAGTCAGAATCACGAACGTTTCAAAGTTAGAGGATAAGCCTGTTCGGACCGGTATACCGAGTTGCTCAATGTTGTGAACAATGATACCACGCCGAAGAATCGTACTAAGATGTGCTCATAATTTATTATTCTTTAAACTCAATGCCAAAGTCTTTTTTTGTGATCCACTTCTATTTGCAATCATTCCCAGGAATTGGAGCCGAAACTATTACTATCTACCAGCGAACCACAGTTTGTCGTCGTCGTCCTTACTGTTATAATACTGCGCCTGCGTTATTGAAAACGCTCATAATGAACCTAATGCTGTAATGCTTGGCGTCCAAAATGAAGCTTTCAAGCTTAGCTAGTCTTAAACAACACAGACTCAGACAGATCGCTTAATATTTGTTTATTCCGTGGCCAGACGCTTTTGCAACTCTACGGTTCATCGGCCAATTTGTTGATTACACAATTAATACGAGATGTGTATTTTAAAATTCAAAATTTGGCAACTTCTTTCCTGACGCAAAATATTTTACAAATAATAGGAAACTCATTGACTGATTGGATGATAAATAAAAATATTGTATTTTTTTGTAATGATTGCATTCAATTCAACAAACTATGATCTCGATTCTTGATAGGGAGGTTCACACATCACGAAGGGGCGTCATCGCCGACGCCAGTTAACCTCTTCGTTGAACAGAATCCAATAACAATTCGTCGGAGATCGGGTCACACGATTGGCGCCCAACATGCGCCCGACACTTTGTTGTTTCTGCCTTGCAGCCCCCTAATTAACCCAACATTCAATTCCGCAAAATGACAAAACAACCATTTTAATTACAAGTTCGGGTTCTTTCGCCTTGTTGATAATTGACATCCATTTTTTTACGTTCAATTAAGGTCCGGACATAAAGACGCTTACGTGGTCCAATGTTTTTTTTTTCTTAAGTAGTTTACAATTTACTTCAATTAGTAAATTGCAAATAAAACTAATGGACTGAATGTCATGAAAAAAATTATAATCGTCACATTTATCTGTGCATTTACCACTAATCTAGTCTATTTATTCTTTCTCCGTGCTCATCTGGGATGGAACCAGCATCAAATCTATATAATCTAACACCAACATAAAAAGGACCTACCTTTAGTGAGTAGGTATTCCTCTGGAACAAATTGCAGCACGACATTAAATTGTATCTACATAACTCTGTGTGACTGTAAACCAAGTTCTCAAAACTGATTAACTCTTAGCAGTACTGACAAATTACCGGTAATTGTTTCGTTTCTGTAGCCGATTACCGGTTTCTGAGCCTAATTGTTTTCCAAAGTGCCTGTTCTCGCTCAACCAACATGAACGGGCCTTTACCAACATCGAGGCTTTATTAAACCATGTAATCTAAAATAAATGGCTTCAATAAATGCCCAACGGTTATTGGATGATTAATTTGCAGAAGATTCATGACTCATTACGGTACCATTACACGGGAGAAAATCACATGGTTGTTCTTAAATCCGGCCATTGTGGTAGAGTGCGTATACATTTTAAGTGAAGGATGTTCTTGATTAATCGAACGTAAAAAACACTAACATTACTGTCAACAGGCTATCTCGCAATATATCCATAAATTAATAAAGAATATTGTATAATAACAGTATCCTTGGATTTCGAGTTACTCAGGATCGCAAAAACCTTCATCGTAAAGACAGTTACTAATTGCACGTGCACGATCGATCCATTTTATCATACTAATAGTTGCCCCAAAAACGAAAGCTGTCATATAACATGATAATGAAGTATTTGATAAATACGAGATTATTACTTTTGAGATTTTGAAATCCTCGTTCTCGGCTAAAGGCGCCGATCGACCGAATTCGCCAAAAAATCGTTCGATTTCGATATCGACATCGTTACATAAACTCAAACGTGCGACGCAATCACATTGGATGATTTTATTGTTATGTTCGTTTGTTTTTCGATAAAAGCACGAACAGAAGAGAAGACGTTAAAAGTTGCGAGCCATCAACGCGTAGCACGTTCTTTAGGATTGCAAAGTCCTCAAGGCGTCGACAGCGAGATATGCTCTTTACACGTATTTCACTGTCCGCGACGCGCTGTTACACAATTTTGTCAATACAATAATATTTTTTAAAATAACATCGGTTGCTCCACACATTATCGCGGACACAAAGGAAAAAGTGTGCCGTTAATAACTCGCTGTCTCACATTCTAAGATAAAATTCCTTCGTTATTTTGCACGAGTGGCACCGACACCTAATGGAATGGCATCGTTTAAAATCAACATAGTAAGCGTTCTGGTATTTTGTGGTGAGATTAAATTCCTCGCGCGAACACAGATGCGAGCGAATATTTTTTTACGTGACATATAAACAAAAGGCTTTTGAGTGAGACACTTTGATTAGCATTTATTACAAATTAAAATCGGAAAATGTGTTGCATAAATTTTGGTAGCCACGCTCCCGGCCTCAGCTATATCTATTTCACATACAACCTTATTGTAGATTTAAAGCCACTGAGTCATCATCAGCCGGACGACGTCCACTACTGAACATAGCCCTCCCCCAGCGCCACACCAAACGACAACCTGCCACTTGCATCCACCCCGCGACTTTCACAATGTCGTCAGTCCACCTAGAGGGAGGCCTGCCTAGAAGAACCCTACTCCCTAAATCGCTGAGTGGGAATTAAAAAATTAATAAGCATCTTTAAAATACCATTGCCAATATTTATAGAAAGAAGATTTTTTTAGAGAAAGAAAAAATGTTTTTCCTTCTTTTTCATAAAAATAGATAATTTAAAAATGACATTAAAAAATTAACAATTAAAAACTTGCTTTAAATCAATGTCATTATTAAAATGACTGACTGTTTAATTAATTAATTTAATAAAATAAAAAATTTTGAAATGCGCAGTCGTAGGTAAGCGGCATTAGAATAGTTATGGACTGTATTTATAATAGTACTTATAGTTAAATATTTTAGAATAACTATATAAAAGAAAAAGTACATAACAAAAGCAAAGCAAAATAAGTAGACCTTTTTATTCCAGCAAAAATACTGGAAGACAACGATAATGCTTCTAAACATGATAATAAGCTCTATCTTTAAGATAAAAGATTGACATTAATCATGTTCGCTAGTGGTCTCGTCGCTTAGTTCCTGCACCGACTAACGAAGAAAACTCGACTCTGTCCAACAAATATTGCTTCTATTTGTTGGAAAGAGTCAAGTCGATGAACCAATTCGAATAAATGTAAAGATTACTCAGCTTGGAACCAAAACAAAGTGGGTGTCGGCTTGTGCTCGAGCGATAAGCAACATTGTTGCAGACTGATGGCCAAAGAACTTCATAAATCGAAGAACACTACTAAACTAGTAACCGACTCTACTTCACTTCTAATCAGAATGATGTCCGATATAAATACTGAATTGTCAAGAAAGGTCTATGAAGAATAACGAACAACTATTGTTCTAAGACAGGAGAATTCACGTACAAAAATTCTGCTGTTTCGTACATTTTATTACAAGATCCACAAACATTTTGTTTGGAACAGCAGAACTTTTCCCGTGAATTTTCACATGTTATAGAACAAAAGCTGTTCGTTATCTTGTATACCAAATCCTCACAACAGCTGCCAAGCCGATTAAAAAGCACCATGTATAAGTATGACATTATAATTATTTTATTAAACATTTTCGACACCTGTTGTGAACGTTTTTTAAATTTTGTTGAATTTTTTAGAATTGTTGTTTTATGGAAATTGACATTTGAAAAGGAGCAGATAACTAGCTTCTTTGTAAATATTTTGACGTCGGAAATGACCGAATGTAACGGAAAATTTTAAACTGTAATTTATACCCTGCTTTTTACTATGAAAACTGACGTGGGTTTGACACATTTTATAAAAAAAATATAACTACCTGCATTCTGGCAAATAATTCTTATTTCAAAAAAAAAATATGCATATATAAATAATATATATATAAATAATAACATATTTAGCAACAACATTTATGTTAGAATGTAAGTCACAAATTAATAATTATAGACATTGCATTATGAAATTGTTGTTCCGGCAAAAACTCACCAAATTTGGAGGTAAGCGCGGGTTGCAGGGACCGCGAACAAACGTTTTCATTGGCTATTTCAAGGTCACGCAATGAACAAAAGATGAGTAAAAGTTTATAGGTGTATTTTGCTAATGCGTTGTGCGCTTCGATCGTCCTGAGTACGGAATCTAGAAATTATCTGTGGTAAGTATTTATGTAAGTATTAAGGTTGCATGCTCCTATTATATAACTATCTCCTCTAGCCTAAAAGGCTTGACCGATTTCGACGAGTAAAGTATCGTCGGATTCCTCTTTACGCCTGGAGTGACATAGGCTACATTTTGCAGACGGGTTTCTTGTTTTTCTTTTAATAATATACTTGTTTTTATTTACTGATGTTTGCCAAGCTAAGCAATAGACCACAACGTCACATTATATTAAGTGACGGTGTGATGGAATGGTGATTTGTAAGATTTTGTTATTGGATTGGTCTAGCTCAGTTACAAAAACAGTGTCATGGCTATTCATGAATTAATATTCTCAGCAAAAAGTAATGAAGAGAAAATCTATAGCAAGCCGACGTGCTCGACGCCAGCCAGTCTGGCCAGTCTGGCCAGTCTGGCCAGTTTAGCGTCTCGTAAAAAACCACTTGACCACCTATCATCAAAATAATTACAGCTTTTAACTCCACCTGTATTACTAGACTAATAGCTAATCATTCTATAGAACAAATAGAAAGATTCGGACAGTGACAAGACATGTGTAGTCGATATTCGATACATGGGTCAAAGTATCGAATTGTATTTTAAACACAAAAAATAATGTGGACGTCTATCTTCACAAATGAGGGCGGCCATTAACAATACAGTTGTTTTGGGGATTAATTAACTGCGTGACAGAAATAATGTACCCGCTTCAAAATATCTCTGTTTATTATACTTTTAGGTATGTTTGCAGATCAATTCTATGGGTGACCGCGAGTAGCATTTACAACTGAGCGGTACAATGGGCCAAATGACAAGTAAAGCTAAGACATTTCAGAGGACACAGAAATTTTCTTTTATATGTGCATTAATTTGCTTTGCAGTTGGTAATTTTGTTGTTACACTTGGTAAAACACAACATTTCAATTTAAAAAAACCTATTAATTAGTTATTGACCTCATAAATTTTACACAGATTTTCACCAAACATAGCTAAAAACCATCGCAAAGGACCTGCTTCCAAATATAAAAAAAAAACGCTTTCAAATCGGCCCAGCCGTCTAGAACTGTACCTATACGATACCGATTTTTAAAGCTTCAAACTTGGTTTTTAGATGGGCGAATAAACATTTTTTTTTTGTTTTATGCGAAATGTGACCCAAGAAATTATCAGATTTTTTTAGGACACCAACATTAAAAATAAATGAAATCAGTACTTTAATGCGAGTTTTCTCCACATTACCGTTGACAGCAATTCATAAAGATAAAATATTGATATGCGATTAACAGTTAACGTAATGTTTTTGATGATATTATTCAGTATGGATAACGAGAGTTTTCAATAATAAAAGTTATGTTTATCGATGTAATAAATGGAAGTTGTTCAAAATGTCTTGTGATCTGGGGATGTTTTGGACAGAAATGCAGACTGCACATTACTTAGTAGGTACACAACTTTCCGCTCTGCTTTTTAAGTAGGTATTTGAGTTCAGGTCTATACTATATCAACGAACATTATAATTGTCTATGACTATACTTAGGTATCTAGTTGGTAGGTGTGATCAAAATACATAGGTCTAATCTAATGCATGCAAACTATATATTCACTGCTGGAGCTGGACTGCTCGGAGTATATACGCAAATCTATAATAGCACTTAGCTCTATTATTAGCATATTCGTTGGTATATTCCTTTTGTAAAGTCTTTAGTTTTTATATTCCGTTTTAGTTGATAAAATATTTGTAAAACTTGATAAATGGCACGGACCCCGGGGTCCGTGGAGCAATATTGTGAAAAAAAAAAAAAAACAATATATTCTGTCTTTCTCAAATGTTTGATTCAGATATTCTTGGTATTTTTCTCTCTATTTCTGATACACGGCATCTCGCAAAATTGTTGGAGAGTCATGCTTTTTTCTGCTTCATCAAATGAGTATGACATTTCATTCTTGGCTGTCTCCGGAAGGAACAAAAAAAGTATTGATCCTAATAAACTTATAGTCCCAATAACCATCATCGGAAGCCAGTAAGCATAGAATTATTTAAGATCGCTACGTATGTCTCCACTCTGGTCTCCACCAACCCGCCCTGGGCCAGCGTGGTGAATATGGCCCAATCACCCTTCGAGGGTAGGTTAATATCTCAGCAGTGGGATGTTTAAAGGCTGAAGACGTTTAAAGACTTTCTATCGAAACATAGCAAAGGAAATAAACCCGCAGAAATACACAAAGGCTACTCCAAAGCCTCTAACGTAGGTAACAGTTCAGGATCCCACTGCAAAATTGTTCCATAACACATATTGACACCAAATCTTGCTACTACAACAAATATCACTGATTGCAAACCGGTACTTGAGTGGTACTTCTGGTTTCCGGGATCCAGCACCAGTGGTTCGGTGCCACTTCTGTGATAAACAACTGTGAATAATACATTTGTATTTCGAACATGTACTTAGAACGATGGAAAAGCAGAAGAAGGAACTGCTACAACCCATAATCTACCGCCGGAAGAAAACTGCTAAAAGCGTTCGCCGCGGCAGATGGTGACATTCTCGACGCGCCGAACGACGCCACGACTTCATAACCGAGAGTACTCATGTCATTACCATAATGTTTGTCTTTGAGCATTCGACGCTGCGGACAACGCTGTGGGCTCTGCCTGCCGCTTCACGCGTCGCCTCTTCGTAAACGGAGAAAACATCCAACGCCCCACGCGACGCTGCACGCGCCTCGCATCGCCCCTTTTCTCCCTGAACGAGCCCTTAGTAGACGTTTCGGACTTACCTAAAGAGCAATCCAACGACACATCACTCGTCAAAATCTATTATATCATCACCATAACGCCGAAACTTAAAAACAATTAGTCGTTTCTTCTAAAAGGTCAATCTGAATCATTGCAGTCGTATTTTCTGAAAATTGGTCCAGTGCAATTTGTTATGTGGATAAACATTGGGTCGTGATCGGCGCGCCCCCCGCGATGGATCTTCCTGGTATAGCGGGACCGGCACCCGGCCAGACTAACTGCAATCTTAGTACTATTCTGTTTATATTGAGCCATCGATCGAATATGGCGAGCTACTTGGTCATGATGGGTCCGGTTTATAAATACATTGTGCTTTTTAATCGGCTAGGGAGCGGTTGTGAGGATGTTGTATACAAGATAACGAACAACTTTTGTTCTACGATTTTTTTAAATTCAAGAAAACAAATCAGCTGTTCCATACAAAAATTTCGTGGATCTTGCAATAAAGTACAAGCTTAATCAGGCCAGCGAATTGCTTGGACATTACAATCTAGCGCGGTGTCACCTCTACCACCTCTAGTACCTATTTAGTACATAAAAACCGTGTAGTAAATTGTAAGCGAACACCTGCAGACCGCGTAGTATTAGCGGATCTATGCAAGCTCACCTGCTATGATTTATTCCAAAGTACAGCTATTGTCCTGTCGCAGCGAGCAAAGCGTAAACTTAAAATTTTGCCACAATAAACGGGGCCGTCCGGGCATGGACGGTCCTGGAATTATATTGTGAACCTCTTATCTTATTATAGATGATTGTGATAGCGATCTCGCGCGAACGGTAGCGCGCATGGTGCGAGGAAACTGAAACGAAAAGGATGTCAAGATATCACACTCAGAATCACGAACGTAAGTACCTAATAATAGTGCTTATAATATAAATACAGGGTCTTATAACTCATACCGTGTCCTGTACAATAGAATAAAAAACTAAAATGACTAGACAGATCTTTCGTTTGTTACGACGGACGCGCTACGAAGTGTACCATTGGGAATTCTGCTGTAATTATGCATGACATGCGCAAAGGACATGGACTGCAAGTACTGTTCGGTCCCGGACGGGACCCGGTGTAATGTAATTTATGAACCGCCTAACCTCAAATGTCTGGTGTTTCAAATACAACAGTGTAACTTAGATACCTTGGTTATTGTAGTGCAGAACCAATGTCTGATTCATCTGACACCGCATAGCGCCAGGCCCCAAACAAATAATAGGTACGTAAAGATTCAGTTTAGATACGGTTTTCTCGAGCGCCTAGATACCGATACAAGACTAGAAAGTGCTATGAAAGAACAAGGACAGATAAAACGAAAATAACGAACTGGTAGGTAAGTAGGTATAGAAAAACAAAACCTAACAAAAACTCATTACAAAAACTCCGTCGATCTTAGGACTAGCAAGTATGCTCCTGATCACTGCATGAGCATCGCGGGACAGACAACCTGTAATCCGTGAAACAAAATCATAATCATAAGCAGAAGACACCCACTGCTTAACTAAAACCTCCACTTAGAAAAGGTTAACATAATCCCCACACTTGGCAGGCGGCTTAGCGCAGAACGCACACCAATTTTTTATTATTTTTTTTGCTCGGTGACGAGACGAGCAAGTCGCTCACCTGATGTTAAGTGTCACGCTTGCCCATAATAGTTCTGCGCCACCCAGAATTTTGAACTTCAACAGTTCAAAACTATGCGCGGCAATGCACTGCGCTCGTCACCCTCAGATGTTAGATGCTAAATCTCTGTATGCCCAGTAATTACGCTGGAAATATTGCCCTTCGATCCGGAACACAGTAATGCTTGCACACTACTGCTTGGCGGTTGAATAACTGGCAAATGTGTGGTACTTCCCCAGGCGGACTCTGCAAGAGAGCCCTACCACTACAAATATGAGTTACTAAGATAATGTAAGTCTTTAAGTGTAACGTAAGGATTCATACAATATCTGCAACATCATTTATTTAGCACTTGAAATTTATGATGGAAAAAAGAACTCACGTTTACTTACATAAACTTTGAAAATTCTGACTCTCTCTAATTTTGGCGAGTCGTGTAAAAAACAACAACGATATGAGCAGGTAGCTCAAAGTTTTTGTATACTTACCACTTATGGTTAATGGTAGGTACAAATCAAGACCTATGACCCCAACACTTATTAAAGCTTAAAGTTGGCATTTGATTTCGGGTCGCAAAAAAATAATACAAATTAGAGCAATGGAAGAACTAAATCAAACATAACGGTTAATGGTAATCCCCTAAACTTTTGACCGTTGAATTTATTTCTGATTGACATTTAGCTCTAATGCGGATTATTACGGTCATAATTTGCACGCTTTTTGCCTTTAGGGTCGTCGGTTTGGGGTCTCATTGACTGATGTATCTTCATTAGATTAATTTTAATGTTGTATCTGTACGTACCTACATAGAGCTGTAATGTACGGTGATTAAATGGAAGCACTATATTCACAAAGCATGGTGCGGTGACACATAGGTTTTTAAAGTGTGATGGTTTGAACCAAAGTAAAAAAATAATTAAATAGGAACAAAATGTTCACACGCTTCATTGAGCTGTATGGTGGCCGCAATTTATTAAAAACCCATGTGTCACCCGCACCATGCTATGTGAAATGGAGTGTTAGCCGACCAAAGATATTTCACAAAATATTGACCACATAACACATATATTTTCACATACATCGTTAGGGGGTCGTCCATTAATCACGTGATGTTTATTAGCAAATTTTTAACCCAACTGTGAGTTTTTAGACTAATCTCCTCCCTCCTCCTTATCCAAAACCACGTGCCTTTTTTGGTACAAAGTAATTTAATTCTCGAAAATGCACCGTGCTAAAAATATCCAGGCAGACGTTCGAAATCGCGCGATCAACGAAAAAATAAATACACGTAATATCTCGCTACATCCCTTACCCCCTTACTTGTGATATCTCGTGATTTTCGACCTCCCTCCCCCCTTTTCGACCCTCACGTGATTAATGGACAACCCCTAAGGTAGATAAGTATTTTAGGTAAGTAGTACCTATATACGTCAAGATATTAGATCTAATATGTTCTACAAACACCAATCTAAAGCATTGACTTTATATTTATACATTAGGTATATTTTATACACTCAGTGCATCTTTGTACCGTGAAAGTTGTTTCAGAGAACATTGAGGGGATAGTCCTTCCGCGAGGTTTTGACGGATTCGACATTTGAAATTGTATGGATGTCGCTCTGTTTCTCGTAAGTACGATAGAGTGAGTTAGTGAGGTTCATGAAATTATTGTTTTGGGGGCAGTTTGGGGGTTATGGGTGTTTAGGAGGTGATAATACGCCCTAAATCTTAACAAAATCTTATGTTTTTGGTGTTAATGGCTTCGATAAACTATAGCCTATAATAACGATATTGCGAAATTTAAAAAAAAAACACATACAAGTATAGTTTTTCACGGTGTGGATAACATATAAAAAAATCATCGCAGTCTGATAAAGTTCAGGGTGGGTATCAGACTACGCTTTTTTTATGGACGAGAGGGCGGTAGCCGGCAAGTCGTCCAGCTAATTGGTGGAATCGAACGCATCTCGCTCTCGTTACAAGGTTCGCGGCAAATTCGCACAGTATATTGACAGGCGCACAAAGAGAAATGCAAATTATTTTTAATTGCCTTCCGGTAGAAAGTGGGTGAAGTCCGAACATGGAACGGGCCGGTGAATCGGTTTGATTGTCGAAATAATGACAAAGCGGCGGCGCCGGGTGTCGAATTCGCGCCAGTTTGAAGGGAGGTTCTGGAGCGGAATTACTGGTCTGCGAGGCATTCAGTTTTAAAAGAAACGGGTTTTAAAACGAGTACTGTACCCAAAGACTGGACCATTTTATATTACATGTAGGGGAGTCCTATGTTCAGCAGTGGACGTCTTCTGGCTGATAATGATAATGATGCAATTACTGTGCTTATACTTACTTCTTACGTCATACACTTTTAACATATGCAAGACATACACTTGCATACATCTGCCTTTAAACATCCGACTGCTGAGATAACGGCCCACACTCCAAGGGTGACCATGTAATATCCGCCACACTGGCACATTGCGGGTAGATCGAGCTTTCGTTAGAGAGTACTATGTTCCTTGTGATCGAGACTCAATATTGTGGCAATTATTGACGTGGATAATGAAATCATGATATAAAATATATCAAATGAGGTATCTGACCTCCTGACTTAGTTGGTAGCACGTCTGCCTTGTAAGCATGAAGTCTCTCTCGGGTTCCGGTCAGGCAGATGTTTAAATAATGAATTTTTAATATCTCCTCTGGGTCTAGGTGTTAGTTGTCCGTGTCTTTGTGTGGTCTATGGAGGCCTATGAACATTAAACGTTATTATTTAATGTTAATCTTAATCTAACGCCTGATATCGCATCTGATTTCCATTATACTTAGTATGAATGGATCGTACTTTGCTATGCCAACAGTACCTTCACGAACTGCGACAGACTAGTTGCGCAAATCATTTCTCACTTTCCTTGGCGTTTCAGGCGTTTTCGTCTGTCATGTTAGCCTCAAAAATGCGCCTTGAAAGTTTAACACGGGCCTAACAAGGCTCACTTTCTACGGCCCTTCGTCATGTCGCCGTCTTACTCGTATCAACACTTCACGAGATTGAGTGTTGATCACTCTTCACGGTTCCGTCCAGCTGTTGGACATAATTGGCAGTTTCAGACCGCAAGGTACAAAGGAACTGACGAAAGCTAGGCAAGAGCATGCTCTAACGCACGCAGCTATGGCTTGAATTTGGGCTATCAATGATATTTTGAATCTGGCGACTGGTAGTTATTCGAATGGTGATATTGTTTCATTTAACCTCCCTAATTTGACGCTCAATCTGTCATCTGAATACGCCCAAGTTAGTGTGTTTATTTTGCTCAAGACGCCCAGCAAACACTGGGTTAACGGGTCTGCATTAATTAACACTTTAAGTAGGTGAGCGAATGCAAATAAAATCGTAATGGGTATTGATTTTGGATCAATTCACGCTTTGCCTTTAATGGGCTTAATGCATTTGTTGGTGCACTTCGCAAACGAAAGGTGTTTTAACAGGTGAGATGGGTCTCTAGATAACGGACGAGGAAAGTGGAATTTAACAGCTATTCATGAAGCTTTTGTTACCTTTGGTGTCTTGAAATGCTAAGGTAGTTTTTATTGAGTCATTTGAATAAACAAAGGTATTGCCCGAATGTAAAGAAACTTGTAATATAAACACACATTCGGGTGCAAAGATAAAAATATGTCCTTTCATTTACATAATTTAAGCTTAAAACTGGGCTTGTGGTCACAAAATTATTGGATTCTACAAAAATACTTTACATGGGTTAGAACGTAACCGATACCTTTAGATCCGAGACGATATGCGCTACTATCTTATGAGTTTAGGATTATCCTGACACTAATGAAGTAGGTACTATACATCCATTCCATACCATATCCGAGTAGACAAATATATTATAATACAAAAGAGCTTTATCGTAGGTTTATACGTAAAACCAATATTCACCGTAATAATCCCAGACGTCCATAATCAATAACTCAATAATCTGCTCCTTGTATATTTGAGTAGGCGTTGTGAGGAACACCCATTTGTTTTACTTAACTGTAATGCTCTTATCCAACGATACGCGTCCTCTAAAGAAATCAAAATGGAACCATTCAAAAATCACTGTAGTACTGTATCATAGACAGTATTTGAAGACTTTCAAAGCTTGCCATAGAAAGTGGGGATTTTGGTACTGAAACAAAGTACTCAAATATCTGCCCGCTGTGGACTGGTACTTACAAACGGTGGTTATTGTTTACAGGTGGTCCTTTGTTCAGATTTGGGACTTTGGGACCTAAATGCGTGTGGGTGTGATTTATAGTAAAAACGGGCCTGGCACAAAGGTTATCCTCATTTTGGTTTGAGATTTATCTTGCCGTATTGTCCTTATGATATACAGTTAGTCGAAGGGATTCAGGCGAGTCACCGAAGGCTGCCCGATAAGGGGGGCGCGACGTTTGTGAAACCGCTATGCAACGTTCAAATTCTGGGATTAATTTGAATTTAATAAATTTAGGATTTCAGTCGAAAACCAAAGTTTATTATTTATTATTTATTGCACTACTTAAAGATAAATATTTCCATAAAATTATATGCAAATTTAGAAATTTTATTTGAAGAATTTGTTTTAGTCTGTTTACAGGATTTGATATGATCGAGTAAAGTACATCCTGTCGTGTAACCAATTAGTACCTACCTTAGACAATATCTTTAGGTGTATCGTATATTTTATGTAAAAAATATCAAAATAATAATATATAATAGTTTAGGTATGTAAATACGTAAAATATTTGATCTAGCATATCATTTCTCTCCGTTTCGCCGCGGCGCCTTGCCTTCAGAAAGTTTCGGTAAAATTCATGCATCATCTTTAGATTTAAATATAAAAAAAAATTGAGTAACGAAATTTGATTTGAGATAAAATCTCGTACTTATTCTCGAAAACCTAAATTAAAGAACCACCAAAATTTAGTTAGACGAGATGCCAATGCTTAGCTATCGAAGATGACAGGCTGAATATGATAATGATGATGAAGTCTAATTTCTTCAAAGCATGCGATTGTACACTAAGTACCTACACTTTACATAACAAAATGGAACTACAATAACTATTAGCTTAATCAAACCCTGACAAGCAAGCGTGACAAGTTCTTCAAGCCGTGATGTTTAAATGCCAGATGAGAACGATTACTAAACAAATAATCTCGAAGTTGGCACGACAAGTAGCAGACTTTGAGTAGGCCTTAATTTCGTCACTTTGTTAATGCAATCCGCATGGCACTTAATTAACGAACTTGTTGAGCAGAGACAGAGTTGTGTGAGGTACAGGGGAACAAATAAGTATTAGATTCTTCCACGTCATAACTTAGGGTAGATACTACGGTGATATTAAACTTTGTAGTATCTAATTGGTAAAGCATACTAGGCTCTGGGAACGTGGATTTTTAAACGTAGTGTTTGTTACATTGTAGCTGAAGGAATGCTTTGTTTTAAATATTATGTTAGGTTAGCTAGGTTTTAGCTATTAAATTATGTTTTAGGAATGCTTGTATGTAGTATGCAGTAGCTTGCCCGCGCGGCTTCGCTCGCCTAGGCTACAGTAAATGAAACAGCTTATTTCACCTATTTAAGAGTTGATTTTCGAAAAACATGCCTCACATGAGACATGCCTTTCTTTATTTTTTATGCTTATTACATAAACCGAGTTTCATTGGCTTGGCGTGAAAAAAGATTTAATTACCATACAAAATTCGGGGTCCATTTTGCCCCTTTAGAAATGAAATTTCGCAAAATTCGTTCTTATTGTTAGACCACACCTAAAGTATTAGGTCCGATTTTCACGTTTCTATCATGAGCAGTTTTTTGTCTGTGCATTAATTCCTAGAAAAGGGCTTGTTCTTCTACTGTGTTCCTATATTTCCTCCTGGAGTCTGAACGGCTTGATAGATTTTGAAGACTGTGGTGTAGTTGGATTCCTCTTTTATGCCCGGAGTGTCACATAGGCTTTTTGCAATTTGGTATTTTTGTTTTTCTTATAATAATAATACTTTTTGAATACGGGTTCCGTATCCCTTGCCTGTAGTAGGAGTTATCTACTATATCCTACTACTCCATCAGGTTCGGAGTCAGATTTGGAGATACTCCCGTTTAAGCGAGCCGAGAGAGATAAAATACAACTATTATTTACACGGGAATCCTGGGATGATGCCTCATGTAAAGTTCTAGGGGTCACTGGTGCGTTCCTATGCAGGCAGATGAGTGTTTTAGGATATGCAACCTCTTTTAGACCTGACTGCTGTCTGCTGCAAATGCAACCTGCTACCTGATTATGTCATTTGCGCGGTCTAGTCGCTAATTTGACAGTTCCGTTATAGTGACACTGTCACATTTGCGACTAAATCGGGAGTTGCGAGGTACAAAATCAGGCAGCGGATAGGTATCTTTCGAATATTTCTTCCCGTCTTAAACAAAAAAGATGTCAAACGTGTCTGCAGTGCAAAAAAACATGCCAATAATGCTTCTGTGAGGTCGTGAACACAGCAAGAAAAAGCTCATCAAGATTATTGTCATTACTTCCATTAGCGATTTGTATCTTTTTTTTAAATAGTGGTACAAAAAAAATCGACTATACTCAATGTTGAGCCGTCAATGACCGTGTTCTGGTATTAAAATACTTCAATGATTAGTTTTTAGGGAAGCAAAAAAATATGAAATAAGCCCAATGGTTAAGGGTTGCGACGCGATGCGGCATTCTTTACAAATTTGACTGAAGAGAAGATAGGGGCCGGTAGGATTATTTATAGGGGTGTGCGTTACAGAGATGCTAGCATGACAACGCGTAGCGTGTACGGCAGAAATCAAAGCGAGCGCGCAAAACTTTTGGTAGGTACTTTGAATAATTTAGATTTTTAACATAATAAAACTACTATACACAAAATAAAAAAGCGCGAGCGCAGCGACCACACAATTTTTACGTGTTTTTGTGCAGTATAAAAGAATGTATGACGTAATATACCTACGCACTATATTACGTCATAATGTATCATCAAAATCTCATGATCAAGATCATAATTTCCCATCATCAAGATCATAAATTGCGCGTCTTTTCAACGCCATCTCTTGAGAATCAAGCGTGCTGTGCAAATAAACTATAAAATTAATAATTTTACTCATACGTGTAATGCAAAAATATTCATAACAATATCCTCTATCTTTCGTTCGAATATCGTTTTTCTCTATACAATTACGAATGAGTTAGCTTGGGTTTAAACACAGATCACACTAGATTCTGCATTCAGGACGCTCGAAGCGCACCACGCATCAATCTAAATACACCTATAAGAAATTACTCTCATTGGTTGATTGTTAGGCGCGAGTAGGCGTAACTTTGAGATAGCCAATGAGAACGCTTGGTTGCACTCCCAGCGACCCGCGCCTTCCTCAAACTTTGGTGACTTTTTGTAGGAAAAACGAATCTCGTAATACGGTATTAGTGTAATCTGTGGGTTTAAAGCACTAGCGACATGTTACGTCCTTATCAGTTACTATACAATCGGGTTACGCATCTTTCTATGGCCTTGGCAATCGCACTTTTTTAATAATTTTATTATAATTTATCTATACATACTTAGCATCCTCGACTTCTCGGACAGCCCTGCTTGAAAACTTAGTACGTAATTTTTTTTTGATTCCTTGTAGTCGAAATGCCAAAGCGACTTGCGAAGCGGTGCGACCCAACTCTTTTTAAAAACATTTGTGTAAAAATAATAAATTCCATACAGACTTGTCAACCATGGAAGATTCAGTCTGACCACGTCCGATCTTATGACTAATTTATGTGAGGTATAATCCTAAACGCCGTAATGGGCTGTCATAGCTACTTGTTTGATGATAAGTCGACGTTCGATTGCGAAGTGCCGATGGCGATATCGTTTAGTTCGGACATTTGAAGAAGTGCTTTGCTGTAGGTAAAGAGAAATAATAATATTCCTACATGCCATCGTCTTCAGCCCTCATCTGTTCACTGCTACGCTAACTATGCTTATCAGGCCAATCCTTGGCTTTTGTTATCTTCAGATGTAGCTTAATCATATGCAGGTATAGTTCAAACATAAACTTAATTATGGCTGCCCCACAGAATTCTCCTTATTAAATAAGGCCCCCATTCATTTAATAGGGATTTATGCCCTTCTGAACAATTGCATTCTAGTGTCTAGTACCTATATTTTTTAATACGCCATCTGTCGAAATCTCCTGTAACTACGACGCAATACAGCGCGCCTACACCTATCTTGTGATGAACCACGAAATTGGCCTGCGAGTTGCAGTCAGTCACTCAGTCTCAGGCTGCGACCGAGTTCTAAAGTCCTCGCTACATTACCTGACCTGACATCGTGCTAGAGGGACAGCTAGACTTACATAAAGCAAAAGAATCAAACTACTAAGGTTATAACTTCTCCCTTTCGCTCCCTAGAAACTCATATATAGCCATCTCTTTCACGCGATGTCAGGTGAGGTCATGTAAATAAGTTCGTACGTTCTTACAGGCGATGTCAGATTTTTTTTAATTCTAAAGGTCTCTGACATGGGTTATGTTTCGTCCAAGGTCTCTGACATAGCTTAGCAATTGTTATGACATTTAACGTGTCATGTGACCGCTCAGTTGTAGATGTCACTTGTGGTAGAACAGATCCTTACAAAGTCATAAGTAAATGTGGATAGCCCACTCTTGAGAGAAGTTTATTGCACTATAGCTGTAAATAAATGATATAATAATAATAAATAGAACAATTAAGAATACACATACCGTGATCCTTTCTTCTATACTATATAGAGTTCATGAGATACACAGATAATATCATAAACCCATCATTCATTCAGCACTCTTATTATGTTCGTCTCGTATTACTTCAGTCAGTGATTTGATTGTGACAGCATGCCATCCCGCTCATACCAACTTACTCGCACTATAAATGCTCCTGCTTGCGCATGATCATTACTACAATCAGGTACATCCAAGGCAACTTGTGTATTGTAGATAAACATATGGATAATAGACATAAATTCTAAAGGTCATGTTGTCAAAAGTTATTATCTGTATTAATTATTTTCTATGCTCACTTATACAAAAGTCCCACATATCAGGTTTCACTGTCCATGATTTAAAGAAGTTTTCTTTGAAATTGGCCCACTTTTCACCATAGCCGGTGGCTTTCCTTTTCATCTCATTATAAGGTGTGGCAGAAATATCACTCTCACCCATAATAGTCTCTTTTAATTTTTTACATTCGCTTAGTACTTCTACAAATCTTTTGTAAATATTGTATTTGCTTATGCATAAAGAACTGCTCGGTAAAGTTGCCTTTTTCTTTGTTACTCCCAGCTTCTTTCCTTGCACTGCAACTTCGAGAATCCTGAAATAATTACTTATAGTTAGAAATTGGGTACAAATAAATTAAACCAAAATGTTGTCTCATCTATGTGATGTAGCGCAAACAGAAATCAACCACATTTAGGTTTTATTGCATATTGTGTTGCTATTAATTTATATAAATTTAAGGTTGTTTTTATTTCAATTACTAGCTGATGCCCGTGACTTCGTATGCGATGCAAACTCATTCAACAAATAAAAGATCAAAAAAAATTGGTCCAGTTAATCTTGAGTTATAAATGTAACTAGCCTGACTTTGTTTTATAAATATATAGATAGAATAAATCTAGATGAAATCATGAAGTTTTTGGTCTATGACAATATAGTGCCAAGTTTCCATTTGATAAAATTTTCATATATTGATTGCTTTTACCACTGCAAGGAACAGACTGTCGGTTTAAAATTATAACACGAGTGGCAACAAGAAATTGATAATAACATACAAAATAACGGCACAGGACTACACTGAACACATACTTGACTAGATACATTCTGGGCTTCATAATTTTTACCACAATCACAAGTTCAGACTACAAGTTTTTCTGCATCTTTCCAAGATTAAAAGTATTATGTCGGTCCTGATACAGAAAATACCGCTTGCTATATTTTTTTAATCAGTTCAGTTGTTTTGCAATGAAAAGGTACCAACAGACAGACACAAACAGAAGACGGAGAAGATTAGTTTGACAATACAACGAACTTTATATAACTTTTGTAAAATGAGATATTGCTGGAAATTATTGACTTACGGACAATCTAGTTTGATCCACACAATACTGCTTGCTGCCGGCCTTGTTTTGTCCTCTGTCTTTATAAATGTAAATGGCAATGTTGTTTGATAAAACTCTGGCAGTACTTTCAATTTAGAATCAAAATCATTTCTTTTTAGAAGTGCTCTAGTTAATGTTTCAACAGAATACGGCATGTTAGCCCCAAATATAAAATGTTTAATATGTATTGGTCCACATAACAAGTGCAGCAGACTTCCTTGTATGCCCAAATGGATCCATTTAGCCATTTTATCACTACATGAGACTGATAATGTCCTATCGCCTCGGCCAGGCTTAGTCCTCACTTGTCCTACTACGTGATAGCTTAATCCTGAGGCTTTCGGGTCTTGTTCTGAGTTAGGTAAGCATTTGGCACCAGTTCTGTGTATGTCGGAGTCTAATTTAGCCTTTTTACTGTATATTTCAGAATCTTCGGTTTTGCGTTTACTGGACTGCAAAACCTCACCAAATTGTTCTTCATCACTTTTGGGGATTATTGAAGCATCACCACAGGGCAACTGTGAAGAGTAGAATATGAATTCTATGTGTTGTTTCAGTTCGAATTTTTCGTTCGTAAGCAAGAATATAGATTGTTTATTGTTTAAAGTATTTTCGATGTTGTCATAGAGGTACAGTAAGAATCCTCGTCTAGCTAATATTTCAGCATGACTGTCATTCAAGATATCACCTCTTGGGGACATCTTAGAAGCTCCGATGCACTTCGAGCCGGTGCCTAGGGCTGCTACTTCGATTTTTTCACTGCTTCTGTCGTACATCACAATACATGAAAGTACTGTCCATTCTTTTTGAATGGGTTTTCCAGTTTTAGGTAGCTTTTGATAGGAATTGAAACAATTTTGTACGATCTTATCGACTACATTTTTTTCTAGGTTAGACATGGAAGTATACTTGGAGAGCCTATTTTGAATGAAACAAGCGCTTTTGCGCTGCTTACTAACTAATTAAGCGAGCATTATAATATAGTATATTACTTTGCTATACATTCTTTCTTTTAACAATGATAAATTCGATTTAGTTACCAAAATGAAACCCAGCTGTTTCTGTTTACAATCGTACCCGACCCATATTTTTCTTTTTTGTTTTTTCACCTTTATTTGGGCAGGCTAAAGTCTTTAAGGCCATACCGCTTCGTCTGACATATTTGACAGACAAAGTACAAAATAAAATAATGTCGATTGCATTTTTTTGTAGCATTACAATAATTTGATACCTTTAGGTATTTAGATTTCATTTACAGTACTGATTACAAATTTGTACAAATTAATGGTAGAAAGTTGAAAGGTTTGTAAGCAGCTCTCGGGACCAACTCAATATGATCATCAAGGAACCTAATACTGTAATACTCCCTAATCATAAAGTTCAAGAAGCCCATCCATAAGCACAACCAGCACAAGGCGCTGAATCCCAAATGATGGGCATTCGGAGAAGACATGGTGTAAAGATTCAATTTCCTGCGGTGAAAAATATTTACAATAAGCAGAGTTGGCCATTCTTATACGAATTCTTATATCTGTTACGGAAAGTATTACTCTGACAAAACCATGGCGTGGAATTGACATGCACATCTAGGACTGGCTAAAGCTAAACTGGCCTCGTGTGAAAGAGATGGCTATATATAAGTTTCTGGGGAAGCGAAAGGGAGAAGCTATAACCTTAATAGTCTGTTTCTTTTGCTCCCGTGAAATTTAAGTCTAGTTGTTCCTTTCACACGATGTCAGGTCAGGTCAGGCCATGTATGACCACTCTTACAACGACAGCGACATGAAAATGACCTCCAAGAAAATGAAGGACGGGGCGAGAGCAACCGCTGCGAGACAGATAGCGCAGCTTTAAATCCATGTAGCGCAGCGTAATCCCACTCTCGCTCGTCCTCACTCTACCGATAATAGTGTCGGTTATATTCTACGAGAAGTTTTCTGGCTAAACAGTGTAGGAAAATCGCTAATTTAAATTTTCCTACATGGTTTATTTATTTCTAGGTTAATGTATAAAAAAATACTAACAGATTATTTATTTTGCTTTTCAGACAATTTTCTTTGTTTTGTCTGCTATTTGTTTTGTTTCCTTTTAATATTTCTGAATAATTCTTTATTATTTTCTAAAGAAAACCTGAAAATAAATAGTTTGTTTGTTTACTTTTCGTTTGAAACATTGTCAAAAGTAGATGTGTCAATTCTTTATTTTTTATACGTCTATGTCGTAAGATTCTAAGTTTAGGTTAAGGTTATACCTAAAATCTCATATAAATTCTCTTTATACAAGATTTTTTGGCCGAATTTTATATTACAATCTCTGTGATGATCTAAATTTTTATTTAGAATACTTAAAAAAATAACCCTGGCTTATTGTATTATTCAAATTTTGACGTAAGGAACACCATGAAAGGCATAAAAGGCAAAATTCTGGAAAAAGTTTTTCAGTTATGATTTTACCATCTGAAGCTCGAAATCTGTAAGGCTATTTCCCGGGCCAGGGACCCTATTCCTGTGCGCTCGAGATTGTCTCGGTCACTGTCTCTCTAATTTAGAATTTAATGGGAGTGAGAGTGACCGAGATAAAATGTCATTTCTCCGAATAGGGGCCCAGGCAGGCCCGGGAAACTCAAGACTGGCTCGAAGCTCGAAGGTCATAATTTGAAGCAGTTTAAAGGCCATAAAACTTCAAGAGGAAGAATTTTTTCTCCAACAAAAATTAAACAAGCCGGATCTGATGCAACGAATGGATTTCAATTTGAATTGACTACTCTAATATAATAATAATTGACTGGTCTAATATCTCAGTTCTGTTCCTAAATCCAAAGGAACTGCAAATTCGTAAGAAAAATACCGTGAAGTCCTCTTTTCGTCAATCGTGTCAATAACGATTGACGAAAAGAGGACATTTCCAGCGCAAGAAAACATAAAAGTGAACCAGAAAAATATACCCGAAGTCATCTAGGAAGGAGTCGCATCATTTTCCAAGGTTATCGACAACAGTTTTAACTATAAAACCTTACTTACGTCAAAATTTACAAATTGGTCTACAAAATTGTATTTGTTTTTTTAAAACAGTGTAAATCATTGGTTGTTTTAAATTCTGTCTAAATTTCTCTTTGGTTTTTCCTCAATTTTAGGGTCCTCCCATAGGTAGGTTCCTTGGTCCTAGGTAAACTGACCTTACGTCCCCCCTCTAGAGGGCGTAACGTTACAACAGGTAGGTAATCAAAGGTTCGGTTGCCTGGTTGTCATAAAACGTTATTTATGAATTCGTTATGAACTCATAGACCAAAATAAACAAAAGCATAATCATTGAAATTGATAAAGCAGGTGTTAAAATCAAAACATAGCTCGGAGCACTCAGTGAAAGGAAAGGAAACAAAGCTACGATCATTTCCTAGAGATTTCTGCAACCTGCCTTGTATAATTTAATTCAGCGATGCAACTAACTAGGTAGATAAGTACTACCTAGGTACTATGATATGTCAGTATTTAATTGCGCAAGCTATAAAAGGCATAGGTCTTATTTTAAGGTGTAGGTGTACCTTATGAAGAAAAAAGAAACTACATCGACAAACTTGATATTTCGATTCAGCAAAACATTTGCGCGGGCAAAAGACCTATCTACAAGGTCGATGTTGTGCAATATTTTGGGAAGTGCTTATCGATCATTTCTACAATACAAAACGCTGCAGCCCAACAAAGTTATCTGTACAGTAGAGCGGAGAACCACCAACGCATTTTGAAGAAAACGACGCGACGTTAAAGAAAAAAAATATGAAGTGAAAACAAATTAACAACTGAAGGCCTCGCTACATGGCCTGACCTGACATCGTTTGTAAGAGATGGCTATATATAAGTTTCTGGGGGAGCGAAAGGGAGAAGCTATAACATTAATAGTTTGTTTCTTTAGCTCCCGTGAAAATGAAATCTAGCTGTCCCTTTCACACGATGTCAGGTCAGGCCATGTATAGACACCCTAATACTAATTAAAAAGCAGGATGCTTGAGGCAAAGACGTTCATTTGAATTTGGAGTTCCAAGTACAGCGCACGATATTTGAATTCCAAATGACAAAGACCCATGCGATGATTGTTAGGTTCAGCTTTAGCCGCCGATGCCGACACCATAGACAAGAATGTATACTAGCGTAGCCGACACTGCGCGACCGCGAATCGTATCGCTGCGCGACAATTTTCACAGTTGCGCAACGCACGCGGTTGAACGGGCCCAGTTCTGGAAGACGGTAATTGCACAGATGAGGGCCTAGCTAATAATTTTAGTTCCTCCATGTGTCCAACTGTACAGATAAGCTTGCCGTAACTGTAGTTGCCAGTCGTCATACATAATGCAATATGTTTTTATTCAAAGGTTTCCCAAATTATGCAATGGAACAAATTGAAATCGTTTTGAATCAACACCGACCCCCGCGGCGCAGGTTCGGTTCGGGACTTTAACAAAAGCCTCCTATCATATAAAATTATAAACCTATTGCCTTGGAACGATTATTGAATGATAAATCTTTTGTAATGCAAAGCACTGTACCTACTTAGTCGTAAATGCTTATATGGAAATGTAAAATAGTGATTGAATGAAAGGGATCATAAGGCCAAGAACCACCGAAGCGAAGAAGTGACGAGAGGAGATGCTTAACAGCTAGGGTGTTTTCACCAAAGCTTTGCAGATATGCTACTGGCTAGACCGGTGCAGAGATGTGTACTGGCTAGAGAGGAGCTGAGAGCTGCGTGCGGCGCTGTACTATTGAGAGTTGAGTGTAGTATTACTCTATGGTTGAGTGGGGCGGTGCCGCTCGCCGCACGCTCTAAGAGTGGCTATACATGGCCTGACCCGACATCGTATGAAAGAGTTGGCTATATAAGTTTCTGGGGGATTATCTATTACTTTAATCCAGGGTATAAACTACCCCATACCAAATTTCATCGAAAACCGTCCAGCCGTTTCAGTGTAAAGAAGTAAAACACTTATTCACTCGCACACAAACTTCCATAATATTTTTTTATTTCCAATATACAATTTATAGTGTGACCGCTAGTAGTAGAACTCGTCTGCCGTAGAGGAATAGAACAGGCGATTAGGGCTATAAGTACCTACCGTTAGCGTACAGGGCCCCTATTCGGAGAAATGACATTTTATCTCGGTCACTCTCACTCCCATTAAATTCTAAATTAGAGAGACAGTGACCGAGATAATCTCGAGCGCACAGGAATAGGGTCCCAGGTTACAATAGGGGAGCACAAGCGGAGATTTTGGGATTTACTGAAGCCCGGGAGATTAATATAAGGGGGGATAAGTGGGGATACCTTGCACCCTGTTGAGTAACTACACCTATTATAATTATGGCCGTCCGCATTGTACTTATACAGTAGTTTACTATATGTATTTAATTATAGTTATATATAGTAAGTAGTTTTATCATTATTTATATATACCGCCGACCGAATTTCTATTTTTAAATTCTGTACGTCCTAATGTTGCCTGGAAGAAAAGCTATTCAGGCGATAATGCCGCCCGTTATAACGTTGGATATTTAAACATTGTTTATTTTAAGTTTTTTTGTATTTTTGGTGTCTAATGAAGTTATATTATACTAGCTGTTACCCGCGACTTCGTTCGCTTGGACATAGTATCTTACGTCCGCTATATCTCTGCAAAAATTCAGCTCGATCCGTTCAGCCGTTTAGTCGTGATCACGCGACAATCGCACCCAGATAGAGAGACAGATAGTCAAGAGTTACTTTCAAATTTATAATACTGGTTAGGATTAGGATTGTTTGTAAGTTCCATACCTCTGCTGTTCTTAATAAGAAATAAATTTTTGTTTCATTTGCCTGGAAGAGATCGCTTTCAGCGATAAGGCCACAACTTGTTGCACTAGCTTACAAGATAGTTCTGTATGAGTTTTATTATTATTTTGGTGTACACAATAAAGAGTTTCTATCTATCTATCTATCAAAGAAGGTGGATTGCAAACGGTTAGTGCGTGTAAATGAAATTTCCACCATAGGAGGGTGTCTCATTTTTGTTGGAGGGGTGGTATGTAGAAGAACGGTTATGGCAGGATGAGGTCGTGCAGTTTTTGTGCACACTCCCCGTAGAGTATTCTACATATAAAACACCAACAGAGTACTGAGTGCCAGTTTTTCCAAATTACTCGATCGCGTTAACGATCTATAAATAATTTGTATGAAGCCGTCTAGCGCCGCCTAACGTCATCTAGATGGCACTGCTCTTACTTCATACAAATCATAGTTAACGTAAACGCGATCGAATAGGTAAACGCCGCAATAAGAAATACTCACACGCGCACTCTTCACGCCGGTGTGACAGGCTTTGAAACCTAGACTTCACCAAAATGTCGTTATTAATGAGTTTCTTAGCACGCCTTTCGATAGAGTCCCTCGAGATACGAATTTACCGGGAGCAAAAGAAACAAAATATTAAGGTTATAGCTTCTTCCTTTCGCTCCCCCAGAAACTTATATAAAGCCATCTCTTTCAAACGATGTCTGGTCAGGCCATGTAGCGAGGCCTTAAAGACGTTATGGAGATGCGTCGATGGTTGGCCGGGTTTGTAGAACTGCCTTTTTTTGGAACTGGTTGCACATTTGCTTTTTCCAGGACCTAGGACAGGACCCGGTAGCATTATTTAGGGTATCAAATGAAAGGGCTTAATTAGCACATTTCAAAAATATATAGGTATTTTGTTTGCTGTTGCTCGCGGCTTTGCTGGGATGTACCCGACAAAGCTAAAGCGTTAGAACGTAGTCGGATTTAGCACTCAACTCTAGTTACAATACCTACAGGTGACAGTTACATCGACTCGCGATCATCAACGTGAGTCAGAAACTAACCCAGTCTATTTAAAAGTAATAGGTAAGCAAACGAACACTAATAATTCATATATTATTGTATAACATTAATAACAAAACACATATTATTATCTATGAAATTGTGTAATGCTGCCACGACACAACGCAGTTGCAATGGAGACGCAATATATTGCACATTTCCGTGCCTACCCTCGCGTGTTACCGTTATCTAAAGTTTACTTTTAGCTTCCTATAAAGTATACCATGCTTACTTAGCATTATAAACTGCTGTAGCTACTTAATGCAGTGCATTACTGTATCAAAACATTTCGAGCGCAATGTCTGTGTTCCAACTGAGATAACAAATCGGAATCGTGCCGGGTCCACATTAGCACGGCGCACGCGCACGTTCCGGCCACACGGCATCTGATAGGTAATGCTCCCGCTACACTATTTCATGTTATTACAGCCGCTGTGGTGTTCCACACAATATCGTTTAGAAAGATCGCCAGCTCGCCTCGCCCTCTATCCGATAGAGACCATGAATTTCTTGAAACAACCTATTGCGTGAGTCGGAAGCTCAGCGTCGAGTGCCTAGGTAGGTAAGTACCTAGTTATTGTTTTAATGTTTGCGATTTTACACCAGAAACACGGAAGCGAAACCTGATACATACGAACATAAAGCAAGCCTTCCCGGTTCCTAGCTGCTCCGTGTAATCCGTGTTCCTAGGTAAGACTGCTTACAGCTCAATTTCTTGGTTCATAACGTCTCAATACGAACGCAACAGCTGTAAGCCGATTTGTAGATAAATTAAGCGCCACTTAATATGACAATTTACGAGCGTGTCCAACAGAGACATGTTGCCTGGATACTGGTATCCATGAAGTCACGGGAGGACAAGGCGATTAATTAATTCTACTTCTAGAAAGGACATCTTTATGCGTCCGCGAGGGGTGATTACTACAACTTGCTGCTGCCGGGCAAACAAGAATTTAACGGATCCGGAAAAGGTGATCTACTGATTGTTATTTGACCTACGCATGTATGTAAGTACTTATAAACAGGATTTTTATAATAAACTAGCTGATGCCCGCGACTTCGTACGCGATGAAACTCGGCCTTCGGCCATATATATATAAAACTTAAAGATCGGAAACGGACATAGATTACTTTTTTTTTTGTAAGTCCACGCGAGCGAAGTCGCGGGTAACGGCGAGCAGTAGTAATTTATAATCTTCAACCGTTTTTACACAGGGTACAGTCACCTGTCAGAATTCTATTACAATTTTTCAAACAGGATACAGTCACCTGTCAGAATTTTTACAATTTTTGCAATTTTTCTATTTTGTAAACTAGTAAGTACATAAATACAATTTTACATTTAACCAAACAGTTTTTCTGATAAATTTGTCAATGAAAATGGTGGTTTGAAAAGGGTTACATCAAATTGTAGTTACAATTCTACAATTTTGTAAATTTTCCACCATTACAATATTATAACTTGTAATTTTTGTTCAACAGAAATATTATGTGTAAATTGTAACTTTGTATCACGGTACGGGCTCTACTCGGGTAGTACACCTTTCCACCAAGTTATCTTTTTAGATTTTGTCCAATGTACTTATTTAATTTTTAATGATTTAGGAATTAGGTAAGACTTTCTGATCTATATACTTAGGTAGAGACAGGGACCCTATTCCTGTGCGCTCGAGATTATCTCGGTGACTGTCTCTCTAATTTAAAATTTAATGGGAGTGAGTGAGAGGGAGATAAAAATGTAATTTCTCCGAATAGGGGCCCAGTCGCGGTACAAAAAAAAAATATACTTCGCAGATCAGTGTTACCGTATTTCTATTCAGTCTTTAATCTAGCTGTTAAGCATTGACTAAGTTAATATAATCACCCTCAAAAGAATCACTCTTAACTCTATATGTAATAAAAAAATGACTTTAAAAAAACTTTCCCTCTGTTCCCTGTGCCCCAGGTCTGGGGAAAGGTGAAAAAAACCGTGGGCCACAGTGAAACACCCAGTTAAAACAATGAAATTGTATTATGGATGTAGCCCATTTTAGAGCAATAAATATGATATTCTTCAAGAGGTTTTCTTGCTCGTCAGAAAATATCTTCCTGACACTATGATAATAATTAAGAGTCTTGATCATAGTCTCCTTGTTTTTTTATTTTTCTGAACATGCCGTGCAGTAGTTCAACCACAGATGAACCAGATACCTCGTCACGCGGGTTTTGGTTCGATCAAAAGTCACCACAGTTTGAGGAAAGCACGGGGTGCGCGGAGCGTGACAAATAATTCCCATTGGCTATCATCAAGGTTACGCCCACCACTGTGCCGAGTTAGTACGTTCCGTAGTGATGGGGCGAACACTTGGGTCGACTGCCGCTCTGCCATAGTAATCGCACTCACTCGAATCTCAACTCACTAACATAACATTACTACACAACACCATTAAAGTACTAATTCTTCCTCAGTGTCGTGCACTCGCGCATTTCCTGAATCAGTGTGTATTGTCGCCGTACGGATGTGTAAATCTAATTCAAGATGGGATTGAAAACTGAGAATCATATTTCCTACACGCTGCATAATAAAATTATCTACTATTAGTTTCTATTGACGCAACATTGTTGTAAAATTCCTAGTATTTAACTGCAATGGTAACGACCGGTAGCATCAAGCAAGCGCGTGCGACTAAAAAAATCATAAACTCGCATCCCTTCGGGAGCCCCGCGGATCACAGACTAGATCAGCGCGCGGCATCAAAAGATGCCGAAAGGCGACGCATCTTTTGAAAGACCGCGCCGCGGCTTTCTGTCAAAGAACAAAGAACCCTTTTGGCAATATCACCAAGGTTGGATTTAGGTACGTTGAAAACGATAGCACAAAAATTATAAAAGGATATTATTTACAAAAAAATATAATACTTACGCTTCATTATTTTTAACCTATTTCCAAAAAAACGGAAAGGTTCTCAAGTAGAATGTTTAATAAAAAAATAATCAAAGGATGAAGAAGGCTACAGACGGCCACGGGAATTGATGAAATGCAATGATGCGTATTTACGAATTTTAGTGAAATACGCATCACTGAGGATCAACAAATAATTTTTTAATTCGGTTCATAAACGACGGAGTTCCGAGTAACAAAAAAAAAATAAAAAAAACTACTACTTGAGAACCTCCTTCTTTTTTTGGAAATAGGTTAAAAATAATAAAGCATACTATATTTTTTTATAAATACTATCCTTTTAAAATGTTTGTGCTATCGTTTTCAACGTACCTAAATCCAGCCCTGCTTCTGATTTTTAGGGTTCCGTAGTACTACAAGGAACCCTTATAAGTTCGTCATGTCCGTCTGTCTGACCGTCCGTCTGTCTGTCTGTCTGAATCCTTTACAGCCTTATAACTTTTAAAGTTATAAACTTACATGTATGAAATTTTGCACAACGATAGTCTAAGTATAGACATACAGTTTCGGAAAATAAAAAAAAGCTTTTGTTTTTAAATAAGGGTAGCTCCCATACATGTAAAGGGGGGGGGGAAATAAAAAAAAAACACTGCACCCCATCATGTTGGGTGTCGTTGAATAGGTATTTGTAAGGTGACAATTTTGACAGAATTAGAAAAACATACTTTTATATTAATGGGGTGGCTGTCATACATGTAAAGAGGAGATAAAAAAAAATCGCCTGTACCCCGCATGTGGGGTATCATTAAATAGGTCTTTTAAAATGATGTTAAGGTTTCCTATACCATTTTTTTATCAAACGTACTGCTTGCGAAATATTGGCCGACGAAGTTGCTTGCAATGTGTCCCCCCCCCCTGCCATTTCTAAACTATGCATCTCAGAAACTTGTAATCTTCCATGTTGATAGATCTTAGTAAAAACTTTCTTTTAAAATTATTTTGGGCAACATGTGATAACTACTTTTTGAGTAATGCTGTAATAACGGATAAAAACTTCAAACATCCTACGCACCTACGGAACCCTACTAAGCATGGCCTGATATGCTCTTAACAAGTTATTTTCTCTAGTCTCACCACAGTCTCATGCACATGCTAGATGCTGCCGGTCGATTCTATCGTGATTTCGTTGCTTGTCGAGTTTAGTCGAAGCAGAAGGTCCCGATTGCACAGTTTAGTTAGTTAGAATTCATCAGTGTTCGAATCCCTTTACGGTATGGTGAAAATCGAAAATGCAAGTCTGCGTTTTGTTTAATGAGTCACAACACTACTTTATACGTGTGTTCGCCAGAAAGGGACAACTGCATGGGATATCCGCAATGAGGAAAAGGGATAAGTGACGACGTGTCCATTATACGCTGAGCTCTGCTATGTCTTGTAAAACTGAATTATTTTACTTAACGATGAAAAGTTATTCCGTCTTTTTTGTAGTTTAAGTGCGCGGATGACTTTCTACACAATTTCACTGCACAGATAGTCATTTTTGTTTACTGTTGGTTATCAGGAAAATAAAACAACCGTCTTATTTTGTAAGCCGCACGCACGCACGCACAGCTCTGGCACTTGGTCGGAACTGAGGTTCACTGTTTGGGGCGGCGTCTTATATAAGTCTTATAAAACTTATGTGTTGCGCGCTAGGCTCGTCCTAGACTAGGTATCTAGTTCTATTCATCTGTGAGTTCAACAAACGAATGCCATTTTCAACCGGAGCAACAGATGTTCTCATGCTTTCTTCACTATGAAAGCCTATATCAGTTTTTCTCTTTCTATTTCGCACCATCTTTGGAAAAATCTATTACAAAACAAAAGATGGAGTCTTAAAATTAACTACAGATGGAGTACAGTAACACACTACTGTTTCACATTCTATAAAAAAAAAATAGCCTAGCTCTACAACAAATTTTATAGAGACAACTCTATAAAATTTGTCAAATACTTAATAGTATGAAAACTACAATTTCATAATAAAATTTTGATTATCTGTTACATATACTTTTTCACGTACCTAAAACAAAAGATATACATGCAAAAAATCTAGCTCATTCGTTAACTCAACCACCATCACACTCATCCACTTGCGACTAACTTCAGTTACGTATCATACTATGCCGCTATTGGACGGAGCAAAAGCGCACGAATATATTGAAAATTCAAATTTTTATGGGCTCTGTTTCGTTGTGCACCGCGTTTCAATTTTCCCCAACTACCACTATACTACCTTATAGCTTACTTAATATCATTGCCTTAGATACGCATATCTACTAGGTAGGTAGGATTAAGTATACCTTTACATATTCGCATAAAACGCTATTGAGTAGGTACGGGCACTAATGTATGCAGCCTTGAATAAGCAATTTACAAGCAATAAATTCCGTGTGCGGCAGAGTTGAATTGCAGCTGTAAGTAACCGCAAAAACGAACACAAAATAAAGTGCAGGCGCAGCGGGAATTTTCTCATTTGAATTTTATTTTCGCAGCAACTATTGTTTTAGATTGGACTCGTACGGCAGGCCGTAGCAAAAAAGGGGAAGAGGATAATAGGACTATTACACGGCGTAAACTCTTGTAATAGCTATAGCTATGCAATTTTCCAAGCTACCTGCACCGAGACCAAGACATTGGAAGCGCAATAATATTATGTCAAAAAAAAATTCTACATAGGTACGTACCTAGGTGAGTATGTACAATGTACTTTAGTTTTCTATTGCGTGCATGACTGTAGGCGAGTGATTGAAAAGTGTATTTTCGTTTTGTTGGCATTTTACAAATCCATTATAAGCTTCTTTATTTTCCACTACTTTACTGAGGCCTGGACTGGACCGTGACTTATTTTGCTGCTTTATAATAATAATACATTTATTTCGAATAAGAATCATACATACACAAAAATCGAATTATTAACATGGCAGTCACATTTCAAATTAATTAAATAACAATGTCAAATTGACCAAAACTATTAAAATTTGAGACATAAAGATTAATTGAGAATATTAAAAACACGCTTCTTTTTGTGCAGTAGAGTAGGGTGTAATTAAACTTGGTTTAATAAATAGAATGAGACGTCTGAACTCCTGAAGGACCTGTTAAGTCATTTGCGGCACTTTGAATACACAATAAGGCATCAACTCCACCCTTTTACTAGTGATTTCTTAAAAAATTCCTACACTTCAAAAAACATTTGAAAGTTTTTGACAGCAACGTACTACTTAGCTTGGCTGGAATACAAAACCGACATGCCGCAAGGTGGGCGGTCCCAAGTTACGTGGCAAACAATACTTTGTGGCCCATCCGCTATAGTAGATAGTAGAGAATCCTAGACCGAAACTTGTAAAGAAATAGTTTTGGCGGGAATGTGAAGAAGCCATGTCGCGTCATTCTATTATTTTCCAGAACTTGTGTTATTTCGAGTGTTAATGTGTAGAAATGGTGGATTTTTATCCACTAAGTGTTCGTGAACGTGCACAAGTGTTAGTGAATAGTATAATGTTGTGAAACGTGACTACGTGTTGTTCCAAAACTCCATAGAAACCTCTATTAAAGTCTCCACTACTTTACTAGGAAATGACGTGGACTTGACCGTGACTTACTTTGCTTGACTTAGACTTATTTTAATTTAATTTTTAAATTATTTAATGAAATATTTGACTTCACTTGAAATATTACAATATTTGACACTTGCTAAATACACGTGTGGAGACAAAATATAAAAGAAAAAAACCTGAAAATGAGCTGTCAACAGTTCAAAGACTTCAGTGTCAACTGTCTGTGTCATCTGACTACTAAACTTTTTTATTGTTGACTTTTTTCTATTTTTATATTTAGTGAAAAGTCCTATTTTAATTTGTAGCTGAAATCCTGTAGAATATTCTACTTGAGGGTGCAAAGTTTATTAAGACATTCCCTTATTGAAAGATATAACCATGGGCAACTGGAAATTAGAGGTAGGCCGGATGGCTATGTACACGGCATTCCCTGTGGCTCTTTTCTTCGTTTTCAACCAGCCAAAGTACTTCGAGGAGTGGGTGACAAACACCAAGCGCCAGATCTTTCCGCCAGAAAACGAGCAAGACCGGAAAGATATCCAAAAACTCATCCAGGACATGCGGAAAAAACAGATGCAATCATTGGAAGGGGAGTGAATATACGTAACTCTAACCAGTCATTATTTAGTAAATTTATATTATTATTAAACAGTGGTCTAAATGAGGCCTATGCTTTTATTTTGTGAATGATTATCTGAAATATAACCTCACTTTCAACAGCATCATTGTGTTTATGTAACAGAACAGGCAGTCAATTGGGATCTTTGAGCTCTCGGTAAGTACTTTACTAACTAGATAAACATTCCAACAAACAAATAATCAAGACAAAATATTTTTATTACCAGAGAGAACAAAACAACACTAGTTAGTAATATTTCGAATTAATACTATTTAAGGTGTTCTGTTTGTTGTGAAAACTCAACACAACTCCCAGACTGGTTGACAATAATGATGCATAAATAACATACTCAACACCTGCCCACTCCCCAATAATGCCTGCTACCATAGGAGACACCACTCCAGATAAGGATGCCACACTATTAGATGCACCTATCAATTTACCTCTATGTGCACCATGACTTCTATTCAATACCATCTCTAAAGTTATTAATCTACTGACTGAATTTCCAATAGCCAACGGAATAAGCCAAAATGAATAAAAAAAGACATTAGGAGAAAAAATTAAACCCAGATATGCACTAGTAAACAATAGAAAAACATGGAAAGTTCTTGTGCTATAGTCTTCATCATAAGCATAGAAGCTATTAATAAAACATATAAAACAACATGATATTGAACCAACAATACTTTGGAATGATATGATACCACCTATATACTTTGGTGTCAATGCAAATTGTTCTTTTAAAAACACTGCATAAATTGCATAATACACACCCATAGCGAAACCCACTAAACCTTTAAAAATAAAAATGTCCCCATAGTGAGACCACTCAATTTCATACAGTGCTAGTAATGACTCCTGTATACTTCTGAAGAACAGTTGTATTACATTTCCTCGTACATTTCTTATAGTTCTTGTTGGGCTTCTGGGTGGATTTAGCAGCAGTGTAATAAGACCTGAATGAAATAAAAAATTACAATAAACAACACTACACTCAAAGATCCTCACTAAGATTACCAGTGTCACAAATGCCATAACACACAAAAAATACATTTATAGGCAACTGACACCAGACCCACAGTTCAAATCATAATCAAGCATTTACTAATAATCCAACTAAAGCCAAAAAAAAATATGTTTACATACCTGCATTAAAAAGACTGCACATGCCCACAGAAATCGTAATAAATGAGAAGCCACCTTCCGGGTAAGTTTCCTCCACATAGCCTCCTATAACTGGTCCCAAGGTCATACCGACACCAGACACTGCCATCAACTTGCCATATATTTCCCCTTGTTTCTGCTTGTTCCTCTCATAGTCTGCCACCATTGCCTTTGTCAACATTTGGGTTTGCTTGACTAGACCTGCAATATTTCACAAATAAATTTAATTAGCTAAATAGGATTTTATATAAAGAGCAAAATGTCCAAAGAGTCTTTAAGTCCAAGGCGTAAAAAGACCAAGAAGCAAAATGTCCAAAGCTCACAATTACCAAAGTGCAAAACATCTGTAGTGCAAAACTTACAAAATTCCAATTATACTGCTAGATGAACTAAGATACTATACAGAGTTTATTTTGGTGAGTAAAACCAGTAAAAAAAAAACTCAACACCTCACCTACTTACAGCAGACGATTGTGTTTTAAAAATTTACTTACCTAAAACAGCTCTAAGGAATAGTATAAGATAAATAGAACTTGTAAGTCCCATTAAAATGTAACATACACTAGACATTAGCAATGTCATTATTAAAATTGGTTTTCTGCCCTTCAAGTCACTCAAACTTCCCTAAAAATATGAACACAATTAACAATCAATACAAAAATGTTTAATTACAGACTACATGCATGGTGCAAGACTTACAATTATTGGTCCTGAACCCAATTGAAATATGGAATATATAGATCGCAAAAGTCCCACTTGAATATGACTGCCACCAATTTTTCGAACATAGATCATTAGCAATGGCATAAAAAGCCCTACTCCTAAAAAATCCTGTTTTAAACAAATGCAAATTATTAAAACGTATACCTTTTGCGGATCTTTAGCTGTTAATAGGTATGCCTTGTAAAAGCACTATTACATCATGTGATTTAGTATGCCAGCAACCCAGAGCCTCCAGTATTTCAATGATCTGCGGTCGCTCGGGCATATACTAGCGTGGGTATATGCACAATACACCCCGTCACACAATACGCCGCAATACACATGCGAGACTTCACAAGATGAAAAAGAATAAGAATAGTGGAACTGTTGTTACACAAGAAATTGAAGAAATGTGAAAAGAGAACATGCTAGAATTGCATGCTTTCTTGTGTAGCATAGTAAAATGAACTCATATAAAGCCTGACCCACACTGACGCGGCTTCCTGAGGCCACCACAGTGGCGAACAGCTGAAGCCTAATATTATCGTGGCCGAAAATGTTAAATCGACGATGGTGATTGGACGTCTGCTATCATACAGGGACCCTATTCGGAGAAATGACATTTTATCTCGGTCACTCTCACTCCCATTAAATTCTAAATTAGATAAAGAGATAAAATGTCATTTCTCCGAATAGGGTCCCAGATAGCTGATCATGATAGGTCATCGCCGCAGGACGCGTGTGTGGGCTAGGTTTTTTTTGGACTAGCTATCTCTAGGCTTAGTTGGTACTAGTTCCTAGGAAATTGTTTACCACAAATGCTACAGCTTCAATAATATGGATTGGTGACACCATCTCTATTTCTTCTTTGTAAGTCACTAAATAATTTTCTGTTGATGTTGTAGTTGGTTATTTTATGCGGTATAATTATATCCAATGGATTTCTACATTTTTGTTAGGCTGTGAAGGAAAACGCATAGCACGGTATTTTTTATACTTCCATAATCCTTACATTTGTATTACAACAAATAGATATCCAAATTCAATTACCCTGCGTTTTCCCCCTTAGAAGTTATTCCAAGCATAGATGAATGTATACTAGCGCGCTAGTATACATTCATCTATGTACTAGCGTATGATTCCAAGTTTACCCCCTTTTTTACTTCACATGTCATGATTGACAACAATACTGTCATGCACGTCAGTCGTGGTCAAGATCATGGTGTATCTCATGGATTTAGCACATGGATCTTGCTTCGTCTAAGATTTAGCATCATTTCGTCCAAGTTGTCTCTACACGGGCTTATCTGATTTATTCGAAAAGGATAACTATAGACTGTTCACGAAGAATGTCTAATATAGGGGGCTCTCCCTTACACAATTGGATGAGAGTGAAAAGGACACAAAAGGCCCTTGTGGAGACAACTATAACAATTCAAGTACATGTCATAAACATGACGCAGTTTACTTCAAATAGTATTTACCAGACTGTCCAAGAAGGAGGGTTATGTTGTCCTGATTTAACAATAGCCTCTACCATTGAGCGACTCGGTACCGGCCCGAACGCCAGAAATGGATCAGAATTACACGAAAGGAACTATAGATACGTGAATTTAACGAATAATGCCACAGCTTGTCCCAGTTGCTCCCAGCAATAAAGCTCACAGCATCAGTAAAATGCTCACAAGTGTTTTACATAATGAGTTTTCTAATTTAACTAAGGCAGGTGTTCACTGTACCTCACAGCTGTACCGCTAGCATCGTGACTATTTCCAATAGGTAAGCGTAACAAACTTGGTTGGCGCCGACCTAATAGAACACAGAAAGATAACTATTTGTATGTAACTTGCTTAGACTTCGTTCGTGTGGACCTACAAAAAAAACAGTAGCCTATGTCCGTCTCCGACCCTAAATCTGTGCAAAAAATCAGCTCGATCCGTTTAGCCGTGATAACGCGACAAACGAATAGATAGTTACTTTCGAATTTATAATTGACATAAGCTTAGAGGCTATACAATTTTTTGTTTGCACAGAATAGACATACAATTTATTTAGTAGACACTAACAACGATTTTACTATGAAAACTGACGTGGTTTTGATACATTTTGTTTTAATAAAACGGGGATACACTCGTTAAATTGAGTCAGTTATTCCGACTATAGTTTCGATCACATTCGGTGACCTTTATCAAGGAATGCTCAGCGAGACACGCGCGCGACCTCGTCTTGCCTTGCAAGGCAAAACTAACAACGATATTTTTTTTGCCTAAGAACTAGCTGGCACCTGTACTAGTAATAAAACGGTTCGGAGTTAGGCTTAGAAATAACTGTCTATAGATGTTGCTCTTATTTTTTTATATCCCTTAGCCATACACAGTACTAAAACAATACGAAAACAATCAAAACTTTAATTCAAACAAAGAACCAATTAATATTTAAAACTTTAACTTAACAATAGTCATATACATTACAATTATAAAAATCACTGTATTGTCAAACGGCTTTGATTATATCATTGAAACTTATCTGAGTCAAACAGATAACTCATTATTCGGATTTAGTCATATTTTAGTCTTTTCTGTTTGTGTTGGTAACTTAACACAACTCCCAGACTAGTTGAGAATAAGGATGCATAAATAACATAATTAACACCTATCCACTCCCCAATCATGCCTGCTACCATAGGAGATACAACTCCAGACAATGACCTCACACTATTCGATGCACCTATCAACTTACCTCTATGAGCACCGTGACTTCTATTCAAAACCATCTCTAAAGTGATTAACCTACCCACAGCATTCCCGACAGCTAATGGAATTAACCACAATGTATACAAGTAGACATTACAAGAGAAAATCATGCCTAACAATGCAACAGTCAATAACAGAAAAACATGAAAGTTACGTTTACTGTAGTCTTTGTCTTTTGTATAAAAGCTATTAATTAAACTTATGAAATAACTTGACAATGAACCAATGATACCTTGGAATGATATAATATAGCCTATGTATTTAGGTGTTAAGTCGAATTGTTCTTTTAAGTATGAAGCATAGATTGAGTAATACACGCCCATAGCAAAACCTATTAAACCTTTAAACATAAATATGCCCCCATACTGAGACCATTCAATGTCGCGCAGTGCCAGGAAAGACTGCTTTAGACTGCTAAAGAACATTTCTAGCAAATTTCCTGTTTCGCAGTTTGAGACTTTTCGTTTTTCCTCAATCGTCGGATTCGGTAACAAAGAAACCAGACCTGAAAATAAGAAAATGTGATTTTTTAGAAATTAGAAATTACTTAGTTATGAAAACCGGTGTTTGCGCTTTTAAAGTAGCAAGTGTTATTCAATAAAGTAACTTCCATCCAAAACTGTGAAAGCCATTATTGAGTGACAAATATACACTCACAAATTAGTTTTTTTTTATGCAAATACTTTTTTATGCTGGCTTTTTATTTATAATGAGCAAACCAGCAGATCGTGAACATAGTCACTGCGTACTTGGCATTTTCCTTAACTCGATATAAGAATTTGATGTTTCACATATATTATGTTTTTTTTTACACGAGATAGGCATTCGTTTACGTTTTGTTGTTTTCCAACGATCATAACTTTACACATAAAAAGTGTAGAATGAAATGAAATCGCAATGATTACTATAATAGCTCAATGTGAAATTCCTATTAATATTATAAATGCGAACGTGTGTTTGTTGGTTTGTTTGTTCCTGTTCACGCCGCAATTCGCATCAATATCGTTTAAGGGTCAGAGAGTGACATAGGCTAGATACTTTTTATCCCAGGAAAATGTACGGTTCCTGAGGGATTTTTGACGCAGGTGAAACCGCAGGGCGCAGCCAGTATCAAATAGATTTAACTTTTTTAAATTTTATAAATAAACTCATCATCAGTCAAAAGACGTCCACTGCTGAACAAAAGCCTCCCCTTGCTATAATCCTGACGCTTGGCAAGGGCTTGGGATGCGCAGCAGCATCGTCTTCTTAGAGGTTGTCTAACACCTGTCCGCCGGTTGTTCTAGTCATAGTTTTAGGACATACAGAGATCCACTGATAGCTGTCATCATAGTGTCAGTTATTCAATCTAATACCTGATTTATGATAATAAATCTTTGTTTCCTAAATTATATTAAACTTTCACTATGGTTTCCTAATTTTCAGATTTAATTTGATTAGAATTTACATACCTGCATTAAAAAGGAAGCAAATGCCCACAACAATTGCAATCAGTAAGAATCCATATTCTGGGAAATCTTCCGCCACATGACCGCCTATAATTGGTCCCAGCGTTATACCAACGCCAGATATTGCCATCATCTTGCCATATATTTCCCCTTGCTTCTGTTCTTTCTTTTCATAATCTGGTACCATTGCCTTGGTCAGCATTTGGGTTTGCTTGAATATGCCTGTAACATTTAATCTACCAAATCAAATGTTTAATGCAGTTTAAAAAAATCAAAATCCATATTTATACATACATAATAATATTTAAAAGAGGCCTATGCCGGAAAGCAAGCTGGGGAAGCGGGCAACGAAATGGAGCTGATATAAAATTACAATTAAAAACAAACATGACAACTTTTTGAATGAAATAATATATAATATGAATAAAGGCATAATGAAGTCGATTCCAGATAAAATCGTTAAACTAAACTTAGTGCTATTGCTATCTTTTACAAATAGAAACGCAAGAAAGAGGTAGCATGCATTTCAGTGCTGTCAAATGAGTCAGATCTTAGATCTGTGAGTGAGTGCCAACTAAAAACGAGTTTTAAGTGTCGCTGGTGTACGTTTTTTTTTCGCGGCTTAAATCGGTAAACTCGTTTGACAGCACTAAAATGTATGCTATCTATTTCTTATGTTTCTATTAGTAAAAGACGGCATAATATTAGTAAAAGACAGCTGAAACTAGCACAATAAATAAAAAAATAAACATTATATTAAGTATAACAGGTATGTGATATTAGACTTTTTCATGAGATTTTTTACTGATTTATATTTTTTAAACGACTTCAAAAAAAAAGGAGGAAGTTCTCAAATCGACTGTTTTAAAAAAAATACATATAATGATAATAATTGTAAAAAAATATCTATGGAACTTACCTAAAACAGCTCTTAGTAAAAGTATCACATAAATAGAACTTGTAAAACCCATACTAGTGTATGCCCCACTAGACATTAGCAAAGACATTATCAAAATAGATTTTCGGCCTTTTAGATCACTCAAACTTCCCTGAAAATAAAAAGTAAGCAATTATTCCAAAAGTATTTTAATGAGTACTGCGGGCTTATCCAGTAACTCTGAAAGCGATAGAGATAGAGCGCGAGCGGGACCGCGACAGCGACTAAGACGGTACGAGCGGGATAGCATGCTCTCACAATCAGAATCACAAATGTTTCAAAGTTACAGGATAAGCCCGCGGATTAAGTATTGCCTTCAACTTGTCCAATCTCACACATGCAGTTTCCTAACAGTGGGGTGAGGGGGCAGCATACGGATTATATTTTAAGGGTGTTTATATTTTAAGGGTGTTTACAGATGACTGAGTAATCATTTACATGCATTTATGGTGGATATGTTATGGACAAAGTATGAATAATGACCAATATAAGTAGACAATGTGATAATAACTACCGGATTTATTAAATAGGCTGGGCATTATAAATAATATCTATCGCTTATTGGTCAGTGCAATAAACAATGTTATTAATAGTTTTATTTTGTGTAATTTTAATATTTATAAATTAAATACCTATGCATGGCATGTTATTCATTTTAAGTAATCAGACTTATGATTCTCAGTAAACAAATCAAAATGAAAAAATAACAAGAAAAACCTCTACTTAATAATTATTTATTTTCTTTTTTTTTTGTTACACCGAGATGGCATTTTGAGTTACAGAGTATTTTTCCGTTATGCCAATTGCATTTATTAGATTCACAGCAACCTTTGCAAACATATCGGACAATCGATACACTTGATGCCATTCTAACAAACTCTCATAGTAAATTTACAGAAAATTCTCTTTGGTGACATCTCTGTCTACAGAATATCTTTCAGAGAAAAAAACTTTTTGTTGTAATAGCGATTTCTTGAATATAGTTCATTCAAAGAGGTTCAGAGTAATAATTCCCATAATTCCCAATTTCTAAAGGACCGAGTTTGTAACTTCAGTTCCTGCTCCCCGCATCCCACGTCCTATCCTATGAATACATTATAGTACATAAATTGACCAATAGTCACTTAGCATTGTTATTAATTATTAATAAAATGTAATTATTTTGTAATTAATAATAAAAATATCAATATAAAAAATAATAATAATATGACTAGACAATGTGATAAAAATTAATTCATAAATGATTATTAATCACATTGTCCAATTTCACTAGTCATTATGCATAATGCTCAGACATTATGATAATGTCTTTTTTAATCACCTGGTCCATAACAGATACAAGACAAGAATTAATATAGCTTACAATTAATGGCCCTGATCCCAGCTGATACCCAGCGTAAATTGACCCCAGAAGGCCTACATGAATATGCGTAGCTCCAATTTTTCTTGCATGAATCACTATCAGCGGGACAATAATGCCAACTGCAAGAAGATCCTGTAAATTTTATAGAAATAATATTAGATAAAGATAGAAATAATATTAGGCACTGTGCACTTGACTAGGTCAGTTAGACACAGTTTTAGTTTTTGAAAATTGAGCACTATAAAATTGTTTCAGCTTTCTGATGTTACGAATCTTGTGATATATTGTAACATATGCACGAATCTCTGAAACACAAGCTTTAGCTTAATTCAGAGATCTGAAGCCCACAGCAATTTTTGAGGTCAAGGTTGGCATGAGATTAATCCATTTATTTTCTAAAATACAATCACTTGTCACTTGTATATGAAGCTTTGTATGTTTAATGTTGTGTTTTTACTAACTTGTCCTTTATAGATGAAATAAATAGAATACAATATATATCAAGTGCATAACTGTATAACAAAGATCTTAAAATAATATAGGATAAATATATCAACAACCAAATTATTCTATGTCCTTACGGACATAGAATAGGTACTTATGTATGTATCCATATGCAGCCGGGCACCGATACAGCGAATGGCATTGCCGATTTCAGGTTTCTTTAGCGAATTTCCATCTCCGCAGATAATCGCTAGGTAGGTACTTACCACAAATGCAACAGCTTGAATTAAATAAATAGATGATATCATTTTTCTAAAGTTGATTTTTATTCGATGCCTATTCAGAAGAGCCGTTCACATCCTAGCTTCAATATCCATTCACAAAATACTTGCAAAATACCTCTATCTATCACAACCTCGGAAAAAAATCACAACATGCATGGTTGGCATTTTTTTTTAATAAACAAGTTAAACAAGGTTTACAGATCAATTTTATTTTTCATGATGAATGCAAAGTTAGAGCTGAGAGTAGTATATTCCATAGCGCTACGATACGAGAGAACGAGAGCTGGGCTGCGTTCACGACATGGACAAAGTTGTTTCATTGTTTTCGCATTCGCTCGGATGTACGGAACGACCAAGTGGTTTTTAAGCTCAAATTTGACGTTGTCAACAATTTTTCATTGGTTTTGACATGACGTTTAATTTATTTAGCCAGTAGCAAGTTTTGTAATTTTTCAAGTAAATTATAGTACTTCACAATAAAAACAAGTCGTAGCAAAAGTTTTAATCAACTTCAGCCACTTTCCGGTCTAACTCATGCTTCAGTAAAATGTAGGAAGCTTTATAGACAGCTACTACTGAGTTATAATAAAAATATAACACGAAAAGGAATGATTTACCACTTCATACGATTTGCCCACATTGGAACACATAGGACACATAGGTTGTTTTTCATACTGATGTTAAGAATGGCGAAGTTGCACTCTGGGGGCATCCGGTTGTGGTTCGGATCTATGTCGTGAACGTACACTGAGCTGAGACTGACAGTGACAGATGACAGAATGGTGAGGGGTGTTTTATCTCTCTCTCTTTTTTTTGGCTCCACACTTTGTTTATTTAGACAGAGTCAAGTATTGTTATTACAATACTATACTATTATTCAATAACTATTGTTCAAGTGATATTAAATAATTCACAATTAAAATAAGTCTCAGTAATAGTCTAAATCAAGCAAAGTAAGTCACTGTCAAGTCCACGTCATCCAGTAAAGTGGTGGAGACTACTAGAGGTTTCTATGGAGTTTTGGAAACAACACGAAGAGTCACGTTTCACATCATTATACCATTCACCAACAGTCGTGCACTTTCACGAACACTTAATGAGTAAAAATCCACCATTTTTATACATTAACACTCGATATAACACAAGTTTAGGAAAATAATAGAATGACGTGACATGACTTCTACAAGTTCCCGCCAAAAACCCCATTGAGGGGTGTTATCTTTATGAAAAGAAAAGGAGGAGTTATCGAAAAGAAATATAGTGATATTTAATCCTTCTAATAGTGATATCTAATTCTTTCATTCCTCCAAGTATTTAATCTATGCGTGTTATTTATTTCTTCGAGGAAAAATTCTTTTCTTTCCTCCAAGAGGAAAAAAGATTCTATGGGAGACAATAATGTGCGACCCGATAATGTGCAGCCTGATAATTGGTGTACCGGTACATTATAGGGTAATGTAATATCATGCCGTACATTATCGGCACGGGCCTATAATGCTCAGCCAATAATGTACGGCCTGATATTCCATGTAGATCAATTATCAGACTGTACAATATTGGACGTACAATATCATGCCGTACATTATTGAAACAGGCCGATAATGTGCGACCCGATTATGTACAGTCTGATAAAAGACAACCCATCCCTCATTAATAAATATATAATAAATAAATTGAAATATATAATTTTGTTGTTCTCCAAATCAAAACTTGTAATAAAGTGCTATTCAGATCGCTAGTATATATTTTTATCAATGAGCATCAGAAGATGCTGGTATCGTTGAAGTAAAGATTAATTAATTAATATAATATAAGGGGCGTTGAAGTTTTGGCTTCCAGACAGCAAAAGTTGCATATCACCAGCACAAATTTAAGCACCAACCGTTAACAACCACCGCAACAGTTAACAACCGTAAATGAAGTTGTTTGTCCATTCGTTAAATTTTTAGTAACTAAATGTCAGAGCATGAGCGCAATAAAGTAGGCGGTACATAATAGAAAAGATTTTTGTTTTTAAATTTATTTTTATTTTTGAAAGAAATTTGTTTGTACAACGCCTGTTTCGTTCTTTAGTGGTGTAGTGGCGCTATTCCCCAAAATTATAATTGCACCATGACTTTATTTATTTTAATCCAAAAGTTTAGCAGTGTAATTGTTATCAAAAACAATAGATAATGTATCCTACGCCAGTACGCCAGTGAGCTTAGGACAAAATATTGGTTATTTTGATAGTAAGACACAAGTAATTTTTTTTTTGTTTAAATATGTAAAGAAGGAAGTATTTTGATCGTTGATTTTAAAACCATTCACTAGAACGAACACAATCATTATCTTCAGTCGAGATTATATGTTGTTTTGATTCAACGTTGTTTACATTCGTCTAATTTAATATCCTATGAGGCGTTTTCCAAAAAAAAAGAAATCCTTGTTATAAAAGTACCCCATAGATGGCGTTAGATGTACCTTGAGGTTTTCCTGTCACTTTCAAGACATGAAATACAATAAAATGTACGTGTGCCTCTTTTTTCTCGTGGTTATTGGCTCCACATGTGTATTTAGACAGTTTCAAGTAATGTAACTATATATTTGATTTCATTTGAAATATTAAAATAGTTGACACTGGCAAAACACACAACGTGTGTAGCCAAAATTTACGATTTAAAAAAAAAAAAATTTTCGCCAGAAATGAAAATGACAGGTAAAGCGATAGGACTATTACGCCATCTAGTAAGTATTTTAGAACTTTTTTTTTTTTTTTTTGAAACGCCTCAATTATGTTACATCGCAGTGTACTATCATCCTAATGTGGAAGGTAATAGCTCAATGGGTTGTACAATAAAATTAAACATGAATAAACATTATTTTTATTACAAGAGAAATATGAAATGATTATATTTGTCGTCTTTTCTTGACTTGATAACTCAGTATAAGTCCCAGAGTAGTTGCTAGCAATGACGCATAAATAACATACCCAACACCTAACCACTGTCCTATAATGCCTGCTGCCATTGGAGATACAATTCCACATAAAGACTTTACACTATTAGTTGCTCCTATCAATTTACCTCTGTGCGCTGTACTATTCCCATGAGATGGAGTTACTACCACAGATATTGATTTCTCACTCTCACTATCAGACGCACCTATCAAATCATCTGTACTGCCAACACAACTCCTATTCAATACCATTTCTAAAGTAACTAGCCTACCGATAGCATTACCAATAGACAGAGGAATCAACCAAAACGTAAACAAATAAACATCAAAAGAGAAAATTAAACCCAGTATTGCGACAGTTAATAATAGAAAAACATGGAAATTCCTTACACTATAATCTTTGTCGCATGTATAAAAATAATTGAAGTAACCTATAAAAAAACTTGATAAAGAACCAATCACTCTTTGGAATGATATGATGCTGCCTATGCACTTTGGTGATAAGTTATAACGCTCTTTTAAGTATGATCCATAGATTGCATAATAAATTCCCAAAGCAAAACTACTGAGTCCTTCAAACATAAATATATCTCCATACTGAGACCACTTAATATTTTATAGATCTAGGAATGATTGTTTTACACTGCTAAAGAACATTAATACTACATTTCTTGAGTGACATGATGGGGTATCTGTAATTGATAATGTTTGTTTTGCCCTTCTTGCTATTGGCTTCGGCAACAATGAAACCAGACCTGAAATGAATGAAAATTTGATCAAGCTACCTATTATAAATTAAGCATTTAATAAGCATCATTTTATAAAGAAAAACATAAACCGAATTGCAAAATGTAGTCTATTTATATTCCGGATATAAATCCGAATCTAACAACGCCTCTTAATCCAAAACCAATCCAAAATTTGTCAATCTGTTTAGGCGGTAACAGGTCACATAGGAACACAAGTACTGGCATAGACCCGAAAAATAAGGTAAAATAGTCAATTTATTTAGCAACTTACAAGCATTTAAAAAAAAGCAAAAGCCCACAGATATTGCAACCAATGAAGATCCACATTCTGGGCAATCTTCAGCCATATGTCCTCCTACAACTGGGCCCAACGTCATACCAATACCAGACACTGCCATCATCTTGCCGTATATTTCCCCTTGTTTCTTCTCGTTCCTCTCATAGTCGGGCACCATTGCCTTCGTCAGCATTTGTGTGTGCTTGAATAGACCTGCAATATTTTGTTGATTTATTAATGGCAAACCCAAATAACATTATAAACTCAATATCGATGGCTAACAAACAATCGTCGAAAAGTAGAAATTCATCACATTAAACATTTATCGAATTGCAAAGGGGGAGGCCTTTGTTCATTAGTAGTCTTAGGTCTTGATGATGAAGATATTATAAAACAGCCAAATTTGCCAAAGCTATGCGGTGTTGTTTGCTAGCCGACAATCTGGGATTGTCTCGTAGTAGCCTTGAGACTTGTTGAATTCATATTTTCCTTCTATAGATAATGTAAATAAAATGTACCTTTATAACTTGCCTAAAACAGCTCGAAGTAACAGTATCACATAAATAGAACTTGCAAATCCTATTATAGTGTAAGTTACACTAGACAATAATAAGGTCATTATTAAAATAGATTTTCTGCCTGTTATGTCACTCAAGCTACCCTGAAAATACAATATAATCAATCAATGAAAGTTTTGAACTGCGTGCAATTGTGGACCAAGAGATGACTTACAATTAGTGGTCCTGAGCCAAACTGAAACCCAGCATACAAAGATCCCAGTAGACCTATATGAATATGGTTGCCACCTAATCTTCGTACGTGGGACATTAACACTGGGACCATAAGACCTACTGCTAGAAGATCCTGTAAAAATATGTTATAATAATTCGGTAGCTACTTGTCTCTTTTAGCTGTAAGTTAGCAATCAGTCTTTTCTTAAGTAAAAGGGGTGTAATAACAAGAATTCCAGATAAAGCAGATTTTACAGTTTATTTGACTAATTGAAATTAATGTATGTTCTAAGATGGTGAACTCGATTCTCGTCTCTGTGTTTACCGAAAAAGTGCAATCTAATACTATAATAATATAATATATTGTCTTCACATCAAGAAAAAATAGGGGCCTGCTAGGTAAGCGTTCTGAATCCTACATAACACAAATCAGGCAGAATGTGATCAATCAAACCCAGACCAATTTTTTTTTTAATTATAAAATTACGTATTATAGACAACACCCCAGCACATTCCAATGTCCCTATGATGTTTATGAGATCATTTTGCTGAATTTCAGCCAGTCAATCGCAAGAAAAAAAATAGCCTTATTCGCATATAATATTCAAACTCATTTTTTTTTATTTTACCAAATAATTAAGTTACTTTACAGTTCGGACCAAAACGTTACTAAATAGAATCTAATCTACTAAATAATTACAATAAAATAAAATATTAATCAACAATACAATAACTTGTTAAGAGCATGTCGGGCCATGTTAGTAGGGTTCCGTAGGTGCACAGGACGTTTGAAGTATTTATCCGTTTTTACCGCACATCTCAAAAAGTGATTATCACATGTTGCCCGAAATAATTTTAAAAGAAACTTTTTACTAGGACCTTTCCAATTATACCCCACGTTTGGGGCATGCGAAAAAAATATATAGTCCCTTCTTTACATGTCACCCACCACCCTATTAATATAAAATTATGATTTTTTTATTCTTCCAAAATTGTCAAGCTAAAAAGACCTGTTCAACGACACCCCACATGATGGGGTGCAACGAAATTATTTTTTACCCTTATTTACGTTACTCTTATTTTACAAAAAAAAAAAGCATTTTTATTTTTCTAAACTGTAGGTCTATACTTAGACTATCGTTGTGTAAAATTTCATGCATATTAGTTTTTAACTTTGGTAGTTATAAGGCTGTAAAGGATTCAACATGATGAACTTATAATGCTTCTTTTTAGTACTACGGAACCCTAAACAATTAGACAATAAAAAATGTACAAATACAAAGCACAAAGTGGCCTTATTTATAGTGAGAATTCTGTGCACAAAGTATATAAATATTTTATTTATTTTTTATTATTCATAAATAAAAAAACATTGGCTTAATTTTATAGGCAAAAATATTGTACTCCTCACCATACTTTAAGGAGCTTTTCGAAAATACAGACCATCTGTCTGCACACATGTGAGTGTGACTTGTGTTTGTGACGACACAAACGCGTTGCGGTTAATATTCCTAGGTGTCTCGTACACAACCTGACAAACATATTCAAATAAATAAATAATACAACACAACGCGTATGTAATCAAAATACCGAACGACTGCGAGGATTTTAGCCACAGATTCATCTGTGATTTTAGCAAAGTAGCCACAATTCAATAGGACATCGCAATGTATGGTGGTGCCTTCTGTAGTACATAGTACATAATAGCTCAATGGTTTATTCCTATGTAGTCCACAGTGTACACAGTAAACTCATACTTACTACAAATGCAACGGCTTGAATAATACAGACAGGCAGCAGAGGCACCATTTTCAGGGTAGTTTCCAAAAGTGTAACTCAGGAAAGTAATCTTCTATTTCATCTTAGATATATTTGACACATTATGTGATACATAATAGCTAGCAACGTTCTGGGTCTTATTTAATAAGGAGAATTTTGTGGCTCTGGCATCGGTTATTTGTATCCGATACGTTGATTTTACAACAAAATGATGTTTGCCTTACAAAGGTTTAATTTATTATTTTTAAATATAAATATGTTGAATCCATTTTTATATCTTCCAAATTATACGATAGAGAATTTTCGAAAATCTAAAATAATCATAAACGTTTTTGTTTAGTAGGGAGAAGGTAATATAATAACGTTAATAATTTGTTTCTTTTGCTCCCGTGAAATTCAAATCTAGCTGTCCTTTATCGGCCCGTGTCGATAATGTACGACCGATATTTCACGACCTGATAATGCACAGCCTGATAATCCATACACTGGTACACCAATTATCAGGCTGTATATTATCGGGTAGTCAATTATCCGTATAGACTCCCACTCCCATGCTTCAAAACGGGCGAATAAACAAAAAAAAAAATCTGCTCATGTCATGTCTTTTGTTTACATTTTTCTTTCACACGTGGATTGAACCTACATAATTTTATTTTGTTTCTAACATAATATTATACCATGTCACAACCGGCATCACAAAAACCACCGGGTAAAAGTTGGCGAGAAATTAACCAAGAAAGAAAATCAATGAAGCGAAAGCGAAACGAGGAGAAGATTGTGAAACGCGAGAAACGAGCTGCTATTGACAAGGAAGTAGAGGACAAAGCTAAAGTGGAAGCTGAAAAAGAGAAGAAGTACTCGGAAATCTCGACTATTAGCATAGCTGTGCCCGGCTCTATTCTGGAGAACGCTCAGTCTGCAGAGTTACGTACATACTTGGCTGGCCAGATCGCTCGAGCAGCCTGCGTGTTTTGCGTTGACGAAGTAATCGTATACGACGATATCGGCGATAAAATAGACACAAAAAAGGCGAAAATGGAAGCAGCTGACGGCGTCAAAGTGGCTCGTAAAAGTTCCGTACAGTTGGCCCGGATTCTACAATATTTAGAGTGCCCGCAGTACTTGAGGAAGCATTTCTTTCCACTGCACAAAGATTTGGAATTTGCTGGACTTTTGAATCCTTTGGATGCGCCACACCACTTGAGGCAGTCCAATGATTTCAGATTCAGGTTAGTTATGCAAGCTTTTTGTTTTTTGAGAAGGTAATTGCTCTCTAAAATTATTTTGTATGACCAATCTTATAATTTCAGAGAAGGAATAACTATGAACAAAAAAGTGAAGCCTGGTAAAGGTTCCCAGGTGAATGTTGGTTTGCTGCAAGATGTTTCAACAGATAAACTGCTGAATCCTGGCATCCGAGTGACAGTGAGAATGTTGCCAGCACAAGAAGGTGGTAAAAAAATTAAAGGGAAAATTGTAAGCCTGACCACACCAAGAGCAGAGACCGGAGTATACTGGGGCTATACTGTAAGGATAGCTAATAACCTGAGCCAGGTCTTTACCCAAAGTCCCTACAAAGAGGGGTAAGTATTTTTCTCATTAAAGATGTCGACAAAGGCCTCAACTGATTTATTTGAATAAGATAACTAGACCTGAATTTCACAGGAGTAAAACAAACAACCTATATCAGTAACTTTGTTTCTTCGGCGAATATCCTCGTTCAGAATTTTATTGTGCAAAGAAACCCAGAGCATTGCTCTTTCCATTGCCTGCTTAGTGACTCTTGAGTTTCACCAAAAGGCCAGTAGTCAAGGACCACATTTCAGCTCCATATATCATCACTGGCATAACACATTTGTTGAAGACTTGCCTTCAGGCACTGTGGGGTTTTGGACGAGACAATATCTAAAGTATTAAAATTACCAATATAGCTTTCAGGGTTTGCAAGCTGAAGTGGCAATGAGCAGACCACATCACTCGAAGAACCGATAACCGATGGGGAGGAAAGGTTATTGAGTTGCAACCACGAACAACGAAGGGTTGCGGGCAACCCCTGGATGCAAGTGGCACATTGTCGTTCATTGTGGCGCTCTAAGGACGAGGCCTTTGTTCATCAGTGGACATCTTATAGCTGATGATGATGAAAACTAACAGCATATAACTGTAGAAGTTCATTTCATTTACTCCAATGAAATGTATGTATATCTTAAGTCAATTATGTAACAGCTAAATTTGTCAATATGTTGGGATGATTCTGAGACATTTGATCAGGGCAGTAATGTACATTGACAAATCTTAATTGTTCACTGCTGTTTCTATCTCCGTGTAAAATGGCCTAATATTTTCCAGGTATGACCTAACCATCGGCACATCTGACAGAGGGAAACCTATTGACGAAGTACAAGAAAAGTCTCTCAACTACAACCATGCCCTCATTGTGTTTGGTGGCTTACAAGGCATTGAAAGTGCTTTAGAAAGTGAAGAGCAACTACAAGTGAACGAGGCCAGCTTGCTCTTTAACCAGTATCTTAACGTGTTGCCCAATCAGGGCTCTCGAACGATAAGGACAGAAGAAGCCATCCTTGTTACACTATCAGGGTTAAGAAGCAAGTTAAAAGCTACCAATGAACCAATGTTGTTTACCGAAAGTGGTATTGCTAGTAGCTCTATATTCCCACAGCAAAAAAACGAGCCCACTCCGACATGTTCTGATAGTAAGATAGATTTAAGTAGATTTGACTAAAAAACTAATTATAAACAGTTTTTTATTTAAAACCCATTACAAAAATATACTTTGGAAGCCCGTCTCCAAGAACATAGTTAAACTAAGAATGCCAACTAACAAGTATTGAAGTCTTCACCGCTTTTCAATAGCTTGTTGTACTGTGTCACGGAGTAATTTTATGGTGGATGCTTGATCTGCAGCGCCAATTACTGCAGTGCCGGAGACTATCATGTTGGCACCAGCCTGTAAGATAAACAGAAGTGACTTATATTACTGAACACTGATCTGATCTGTTATCACAAGATGTTCAAGTTCAAACAATTTGTAATAACAATTTACCAAAAATTTTCTAAACTCCAGGTATAATAATACATATACACTGAAAACAATGTAGTTACATTTGCCCTGCATTTCACGAGAAATATTTGCAAGAAAGACAAATGAAATTCATCAAAAATTTTAATGTTGTAATTTTTTACTGAAAAAAAAGGTCTGACTTTGACTATTTTTTTTTTTGTATTTTTGTATTGCGTTTACTCTGCCAATTAAGAATTGGTTTTGATGATATTTTTTTTGTTTGGTATGTCATACTTCAGAGTTCCCATATACATTTTATCGAAATGGATTGAGCACTTTTTCAAAAAATAAACAATACCAAAAAATATAATATACACAAATGAAATTTTGGTTTTGTGTCCCAGCAAAAGTTTTGATGATTTTCTACTTTTTAGTTTAAGTTTGTACATCGAGGTATAATCTTCAAGCCGATTTCCTTTAGTAAAACTGGGTTCATGAAAATGGTTAAAAAAAATGGCATATATATATATATAAAAAAATAAAAGGCTTACATTGGCACAGCAGGCTATAGTAGAAGGTCCCACACCCCCATCCACTTCAATATCTAAATTGGGATAGTGCTCTCTCAGATATTGCACCTTCGCCATTTGCCCCTCCATGAACTTCTGCCCTCCAAAGCCGGGCTCCACAGTCATAATTAGCACCATGTCTGACATGTTTATGTACTTCTCCACCTCTGAAACTGGGGTACCTGGCTTTATGGCAACACCAACCTGAAGAGATAATTACAATTTCAAAATATCTGAACTTTAAAAAAGTGTTTCAATTATGCTTTAATGCAAAACTTCCCTGTTATCTTTTCATGAATAATAATAGTTTTCATAGCTGTACTTATATTGTAAAAAAAACTAAAGAGATACAAATGACTGGTAAGTAGGTATACAGCAGCTAGTAAAATTTAGTTACAAGCACATTTTGTAATGTTCACCCACCGAAATTCTCCTTATAATATCTTTGGTTCAGCCAGATCTAGGTACACTAAGAAATTAAGCTTTACCTTCATTCCATTTTCCCTAATTTTTCTGCAGACATCTTCCACATTTGAAACGGGTTCAATATGGAAGGTGTATTGATTCACTCCAGCTTCAGCCATTGGCACAATCCACTGCAAACAGGAAACAGACTTCAGGTAAATAGCTTGTCATGTGGTCAATTCAGAAACCCTCACCATCAGATGGATAATAAATAGAGATAAAATAAGTAATCAATAAAAATAAAGTTGGGTGAACTTGTAATTGGGTGAAGATTTTCTTCATTCAAAGTGTCATAGTCATTTAATCAATTGGATGCAAATTGAGAGTTGGGCTGTCAGTGAGAGAGTGCTAAAAACGTACCTGTTCTGGGTTGGAAACCATCATGTGAGTTTCAAAAAAGGCACTATTTATTTTGGAGCGAAGGCACTTCACTATTGGATGTCCAAATGTTAGATTGGGGACAAAATGCCCGTCCATTACATCCAGATGCAAGTAATCCGCACCATTGTCAAGTAATTTCTGAGATTCTTCGTAGAGTTTGGATAGATCAGCGTTCAGAATCGACGGTCCGATAAGTGCCCGAATGCTTCGACTCATTTTAAATCAAGACACGGATGTTCGATTTTCTGAACTCAATATCGGTGCCTCAGTAATTAAACTGTTCGCATAAAGCACAGGAACTCACAACACTTCACAGTAGAAAGGTAGAGATACAGGAATTTTCAATGCTCTCGCTAGAGAGTATGTTTTCAATAGGTATATAAAAAGAGGTACCTACTTAACTACTCTTTGAGAGGACTTTTGAATATTTCATAAAATATGTTCGAATTTTAGAATTGAGGTTATCAAACATCCGCCAACTGATTTTTCTTGGTCTAGGGATTGTGTTAGTGTTATCAATGCAATGATAACGGCCATCCGGGCCAAAACGGGAGTTTTGGCGCTAAATGAAAGTGAAAAAATCACGTCGCAGCATTTGTGTTTTTCGAGTGCTATTGTCACAGAAGAGATTTTTTTTACTAAAAAAATGTATTAATTATGGTCGTGCTTTAATAACTATTAAAGTGATAAGGCATTAATTATTTTTACGCAAATGGTATAAATAGCACATTATCTTTAATATGTGTTATAAAGTGCTACGCTAAAATACTTTCAGGACAGGAGCAGTTTAAAAAAAAGCGAAGTTAACTTTTCTTGATTTTGATATTTTGGCAGGAGTTTTTGGCGGTAACGTGAAGAAGCCATTCCGCGTCATTGAATTATTTTCCAAAGCTTGTGTTATTTTGAGCGTTAATTTGTAAATTTTCATGTGTTTTCATTTTTTCATGTCGTTTCCAAAACTCCATAAAAACCTCTAGTAAAGTCTCCACTTATGTAAGTCTACTGAGGCGTGACTGGGAGTTAGCCGTGACGTGACTTACTGTGCTCGGCCAGTCCACTTCTTATTTTACTAAAATATATATAATATTATAAAATATTGCAAAACTTGACACTGGCTAAATATACTACGTGTGGAGCCAAAACATAAGAAAAAAAATGTTTTGGCAACTCTGTACAGCTGTCAGAATGAATAGCAAGTCAAGTTTATTTCTTTTATTTTTTGGCTCCACACGTTGTGTATTTAGCCAGTGCCAAGTATTGTAATATTTCAAGTGAAGGCAAATAAGTCTATGTCAAGCAAAGTAAGTCCCCGTGAACTCCACGTCATGCCACAGTAAAGTGGGGGAGGTCGCATTTCACACCATTATACTATTCACCTAACCTCGTACACGTTCACGAATACTTTATGGATAAAAATCTACCATTTTTACACATTAACACTCGAAATAGCACAAGTTTTGGAAATAAATTACAATGACGCGACATGACTTCTTCACGTTCCCGCCAAAACTCCAACTTTTTTTTCTTTTTTCTCTCTCCTCCTAATAGGATTTTGGCTTCGCACGTCTTATGCATTTGCTTATATATGTATTTTCAAGTTATGTTAAATATTATCAAACAAGTCATAGTCACAGTCAAAGGCGAGCAAAGCAAGTCACGGTCAAGTCCAATTCATGCCCCAGTAAAGTGGTGAAAACTTTACTAGAGCTTTCTATTGAGTTTTGGAAATAGTTTGAAATGCCCGAACCTTGGAGCAACACAGGCCTCCCGATGCATATTTTTTTCGCGTTTCTTGTGGGGGGAGTCGACGCACACACCAAAATATTTCGGTAACTCCCATTTTGTTCTATGGGAGATTCAATTTTATTTCAATGGTAGAACCATGTCGAACTATTATAACGAATACTGTCCCATTTGTCCTAAAAAAGTATACCTGGTTAACTCCCATTAGTTCTATTTTATAGAACTGTTAAAACTTTTTTGTCCCTGTCGCTCGATGGCAGAACTATTGAAACAAAAAATGTGCTATGAGTCCCATAGAATTAACAACACTTGGTGATAAAGTAAAATATATTTGTCCTCTAATTAATAATTTATTCATTGATCCATACCTAACTAAAATTCCTGGGCCCATAGTACATCCGGATTTATAAATTGTTTTTTTTTTTACCTACGAATGTAAACAACGTTGAATCAAAACAACATATAATCTCGACTGAAGATAATGATTGTGTTCGTTCTAGTGAATGGTTTTAAAAACCACTAGTAAAACGATCAAAATACTTCTTCTTCTTCATCTTTTAAAAAAAAATCTTTACTTGTGTCTTACTATCAAAATAACCAATATTTTGTCCTAAGCTCACTGGCGTACTGGCGTAGGATACATTATCTATTGTTTTTGATAACAATTACACTGCTAAACTTTTGGATTAAAATAAATTAAGTCATGGTGCAATTATAATTTTGGGGAATAGCGCCACTACACCACTAAAGAACGAAACAGGCGTTGTACAAACAAATTTAATCAAGATCTCTAATCTCGAAAGTACTGCCCAAGCAATATAAGGAGAATTCTGTGTGCCCAAGGATGTTTTGTGTAGGTACAGTCTGAGCATGATTTACCCAGCCATCTAGATTTTATCCATTAAGACATTATTTTATTTTTTCCATAGTGTTATTAAAATCAATTTCAATGCAAATATCTTTAAAAATTCTGTTATTGAATATTCTTCTCGTATGCACTATAGAAAGCTATGGACAAAATAACTGCAGCACTAAAATTTGCAAAAACAACAAGCAGCTTTGTAGATTTCAGGTACTTAAAGATAAATACTAGTACTTTACTAAATAAGTGACTATAACCATCAAGGAGTAAACAAACAGACTGAGAAGCAAATTAGGAGATAACAGATTCAAAATCGACGCACTAAAAACGGCAATAAAATGCAGTGTCCAGTAGTGCGTTTGAAAAATTAGCGGTTACTTATAGCAGTACTAGCTGCGCCCCGCGTGGAAAATTCCATACATTTTTCTGAGATAAAAAGTACCTATCCTATGTCACCCTTAAGCTATAATTCTATGCAAAAACTTAGGTCGATCAGCGGGCTTATCCTCTAACTATGAAACGTTCGTGATTCTGATTGCGAGAGCATGCCATCTCGCTCGTACCAACTTAGTCGCACTATGCGCGTACCAGCTCGCGCAACTCTCGCTATCGCTTTCAGAGTTACGGGATAAGCCCACTGGTCAGTATACAATAACGCTCGAATGATTTTTTGAAAGTGACCTCCTCAGCTTATGTTTCACCTTGAAAGCGACCTCCTTGGCGCTTATGTAGGTATTCCTGGTTAATTTCAATATTCCATACAGTTATTTCCCTGAGGAAACAAGTAAATTTTTCAGGAATAAAAACTAACCTATGTGCGCCAAATTTCATCCAGATCCGTTGAGTCGTTCTGGCGTGATTGAGTAACAAACAGCAATCCATACAAACTTTCACATTTAATATATGATGTCATATATATAATACTGAAAGATATTGTAACTAAACACTATTGTTGCTACAATATTAATAATAAAGGTATGCATGTGATTTAATCCGCGATTTCAGGGTTTGTCCGATAGTAAAAGTTGTTCATCATGATGAGTATAACCCTTCAATATTGTTGCACCTTTCACACCTTGTGTACATAGTAAGGTTTCTCATGTTTCAAAAAATGGTCGTCAAATGACCAAATATACCAATAGGTATCTCTGTTGTTCAGGAAATAAGAGAGTCTTCCAATTAGGTTACTCTACATATAAGTTTGTAGAGATGATAGCTCAGTGCTTAGCGCATTAGGATCATACGCCGCATGACGTTGGTTCAAATGCCAGCAATGAAGTAGAGTTATCGGTGAAGAAAAACACCGAGAGGAAACCAGAGCTTGCTTATAGGATACTTTCTAATACTCGGCTGGCTAATTCGCGCAAAGAGCTGAAGCTTTGTATTTACGAAATCGCAAATAGCTAGGAATGGATAACAAAAGGCGCCTCTTGTTTTGATAGCAAACTCAAAAGCCAGCGAGGCATTGCATCGAATTTGAAGTGCTGCTCAAAACCGACGACGACAAGAAAGCAATCCTGGATAAGATCAACAGCAGACGGAACAAAGTGGCGGCCGGCGAGTTAAAATCTTATCCTTCCGCTGATAACATGCTGAAATTGGTAAGCATGGAGTATGTCAAATGTATAAAAGGTTTTTTAGACGCCAGAATGATGATTTCCCCACAATGAGCGGTGTAGAGTGCTGAGCTTAGAATTTTCGTGAGTCTCGAGTAAGGCAGTAGGAGAACTATTAGATCTGTAGTGCTGCCATCTTTAATATTCACGTGGACAAAATTAAAACTACCGACTAGTAAAAAATACAAGATCCCTGAAAAAAACTGTCGACCGAACTGAACAAGATATCAAGATATTCAAAATTGTCAACTGTGACTAACTACAAAGGTAATGTACTTTATAACAATAATAAGGTTATTGCGTGGTTAACCTAACCCAAATCAGTTAAAATTGATTATCACAAGAATCTTAAATTATCGCGAAAGTTTGTGTGGACACACTTTTGTCCGTGCTTGTATTCCGACAAAGATTTTAACCCGGAAACCCTTGGTTTCGGCAGGGTTTCGAGTAAAATCGCAAGGACTGCTAGCTAGATAAGTTCTGGTTTTTTAGCCCAATTTACTAAATAAAGCATTCTTCATAGCAATGGAACAAAAAACTTGAGGAATCCGCACGGACGTGGGCCAATCAATGTGTTAAAAATGATGCCCCGGACATAAAGGATGCTTGCAGGGACCTTGGTACGCACAAGTTTCAATGTTATTAAAAATTTAAAGCCCATCACAGACCCAAGTCATATTTAGTATTGCATACGGCATATATAAATGAAAAAAAAAAAGGATCAAACCTCACTTTCATTTTAATTATATACCTACCTAAGTGTTTGTAATGTGACTTAAGTTACGCTACGTTATAAGGCTTACCCCACAATACTGAAACGTTTGTTAACTTTGACAACAGATTAATTCTATTGCTACCTTTGTCATTTGCTTAGTGCCAAACAAAGGCAGTATTAGAATTAATCTGTTGTCAAAGTTAACAAAGGTTTCAGTATTCGGGGGTTACACTCATAGTTCTCTACTAGGATTCCCTGTGTCGGCTTATGGAACACAACAAAGAATTGCGGACATATACATTTACTACTAATTACTAAGTATATTAATCATATTTTCATTGTCTTTTATAGCGGTTTGGACATTAGCTGGCTAAATACATAAGCGCCATGTACTTAGTTTTATGCTGTTTCTTCGGGGGTATACTTTTTTGTATGAGATGGTCATTCTTCTCGTAATATTTTTCTATGGTTACACCTATACATATTCGGAATCTGTGTGAAGAGATCTATCTGGATCAATGCCCCTTTTTTATGCTTACGTACCTAAGTATTTGCTAAGCACAAAATACCTACATATTTATATCTACGTAATTTGAGACAATGATAATGATATGATGATGATGATGATATGATATGATACCTACTTTGTTACCTAAGATTGAACTTGTTGAACCAATAAATCAGTAGTGTTGAAAATAAAGACCTACCTAGTTCAGCGAACACTTCCAACGTTTTTAGTAGATCTACCCTTTTTTAGTAGAATTTACATAGATGAATATGAAAGTAAGTAAAGTCAGCTAAATGAAATGTTACCTAATTTGAAATTCTGCTGACGTCAGTGTAAATTAGTGCCGGGACAGGAACGGGATGTGAATTAATTTATCGTAGGCGTGCAAACTTCAGGTCGAGAATCACTTGACTCTTAATTCGTTAAAAATGAAGTATGGGAACTCTGTAATAAAAATTATGTTATACCGTTATTAAATTTAATTGTAGATACCGCTGTTAAATGTTGCTTGATTTTTGATAACATCACAGAATACTGTGATATGCGACCATAGCTAAACGTTGCATTTTGTCTGTTAGAGGATAAGGACTAAGCAGATTCTCAGGCAAGTAGTGTTGGGCTCGTTTTATGGAGTCTGCCTGGAGAAGTACCTCTCCTTTACCCAGTTATACTACCACCAAGCAATAGGGTGCAAACATTACTGTGCTCCGTATTGAAGGGCAATGTTTTCAAAACATTATTGGGCATAAAGAGATTTAAAATCTCAGGTGGCGAGCATATAGTGTCAACAGTTTTTAACTGTTGTGGTACTGAAAAATTCTATGCAAGCGTGACGCAATTTAAGTGACTTGCTCGTCTCGTCATTCAGTTGAAAAAGCATTTTTTTTTGTAGAGCATAAATACAAATCCTTGTACCCACACAGTTGTGTGGATTTGTAATTTAGTTGGAAGCATTGCCCTTCAAGCCGGAGCACAGAAATGTTTGCACACTGCTTGGTGGTTGTATAACTGGCAAACCTAGGTATAGCAAAAAAAAAACGTGCTACTGATCAGAAGAAGGATAGATGTATTTTTTTAATCCGTCCCAAAAACGTATTAAGTTTTCTACTACACGTAACTACACTACACCCACATAAATACAAATGATAATAATAATCGATTCATTCAAAATGTATGAATCGAATTATTAATTTCAATTATCAAGTTGCCATACCGTGCTAAGAATGTATTTCGCTTGTAACGCATCTATGTGGCTGAATGGGTATAAAATGATAAAACATAAATTTGTTACAGAGGATGTGAGCGTGGGACAGAATATCGCCACGGTTTATGGAGAGTCCCCTGGACTGCTTGCTACGGCGTTAGTCGACGTTTGGTACATGGAACTATTGAACAACAACGGGTCTATTCTACCTCGATTCCGGGAGTAAACAAATCTCTATTAAAATTTCTGCTTAGATCTTGTTGTGTTTGGAAAGTTAAAATGTAATTATAGGAATTGATGCAAAAATCATAGAGTTGGAATAGTAATGCCAAAACCGCACTAGCAGGTGGCTTTCTTAGCGAGTGAGCGCTTTGAAAGGTGATTGCCTACTCGGTCATGACATAAAATTATTAAAAATCTGGCAAGTCACCTGGCTCACTAAGCACGTTTTCGCTAAGTGCGGTTTTGGCCTTATACTGTGCTGTGCTGCTTCTATGGTCTTCAGTCTGAAGACACCCTACTTTCGACCACGGAAATAGGACCGGCCTATTTTCTTCAGTGTCAAATAAGTTTTTGTGGAAAAATATATTTTTCCAGACAAGCTTTTATAAAATCCGTTAATGGTGCTGTACGCTGATCAAAATGAGTCCAAACTCCATAAATTTATTGTTAGTTACTGTGGTGTCCGTTTTATATAGTTTTTGATACATAAAAAATAAGATAAGATAAGATAATGTTATTCAATGGCTGAATTACAAACATCATATAATTAAATACAAGAGCTGTGCATCACACCGTATGTCGTCATTAATACAATTTCAATAATCATTTTCAAATAATCTAATAAATGTAATATAATTTTAATAATATAATATAATATAATAATATAATATAATTTTAATAATATAATATAATATAATAATATAATATAATTTTAATAATATAATATAATATAATAATATAATATAATTTAATAATATAATTTTAATATTGAATCCTTTATTGCTACATAATACGCGGTGCTCGCAAGGGCTCGGCACCGAGGCTTGGCTTTCGGCCTTAGAGATGGCAAATAAAAATTACGAACTTACATACAAACTTTCATCATATTTAACCCTTAGGGGATGAATCTTAGGTATGACTGGTAAAAATCCTTTCTAACTGCTCACCTACGACAGTATAAGAAACTCCTGTGCAAAATTCACCGGCTTGGGCGTACGTCGTCTTTTAGTCAGGCTTTAGATTTGTATCAAGTAGGCTTTTGCGTGAAGTTTTGTGTATTCCAAATTAAAATAAATATTTTTCAAATACAGATCAGGTGTGACAGGTCCACAATATAGCTACTTCACGCAGTTAGTTTGGGCGGAGTCAAGTGATGTGGGCTGCGGCGGCGTTAAGTTTAAAGTATGTCAAATTTTAATACAGTATAATAGAAGATTAACTCACAGAATTCACCTTATGATTAACTATATAAAGCGCCACTTTGTAATCGATTTTTGAATTTTTTGCTTACAGATCTAAACGAATTTAGTACTAAAGCCAAAGAGAATATAAATAGTAACTAAAGCATTGCTGACAGGGACAACGACATTTTAATAAGTAGAGTTCTATCAACTAAAGCCTTCATAAATCATTCATGCTTCATAATCGACTTCTTGGACGAAACAATGATGCTAAATCCATGATCGACTTGGTTGGCAGTCAAGTGTTTTACTTAAACTACTAAGAAGTCGAAATAGGTGTAGAAAAGAAGTCGTAGCTAGTCTACACTGATATCTAGCTAGCCATAGATATCATAGATATCTATGGCTATGATATCTATGGCTAGCCTTGTGGTTCAGTGGGCGGATTTCCACATTCTGAGCTGTAAGTTGTGGGTTCGATTCCCTCCGAGGACAAACATTTGTGTGATGAACAAGGATGTTTGTTCTTTGTCTGGGTGTTTCTATGTATTCTATGTATGTATTTACAACAACAAAAAAAGTATTTATGTATTCTATCAGTCATCTGGTTCCCATAGTACAAGCTTGCTTAGTTTGGGGCTAGATGGCGCTGTGTGTAAAAGCGTCCACCGATTTTTATTATTTTTATTTATTTGCTACGATGATGTAGTATAAATAAAATAAAAACAAGAGAACCTAGCTGGACCCCATTTATATATAAGTTTTTTATTTCATTTAATTTGCTCATTCTGAAGATTAATTATGTTATTAGGTAACCATGACCACATACTTTTTTTTACCAATACAACTCCTATCTTAATTTGTTACGATAAATCTTTCAGGAGCGCCTTCATGATCAGGAGAGTGGCAAAAATCGTACAGTATACAGATTAGTTTGCAACTTTGCTCCGTCCGGCAATCGCCAGAACCAGTCGGTTTACACTCATGGCAATCCGTGCAGCAGGTGTCCGAACGGGTCTGCTTGTGATGCTATCTATAACGCTTTGTGCAGTTAGTATATCATTATTACCTACAAGGTAAAATTTTAACCTAGTGATTTAAGCATTAGCATAGATAGATTTTACAATAAGGACTTTACGTAATGTATGCGTAATCTTCAAAAAAATTGCAGGCAAACCGGCTAGTGAAAACCAAGACAGTCCAATGAATAATACTGAAGATAACTTTAATTCACCACAAAACAAGCATGATGATTTTCTAAGTATTCATAACACGACTCAAGCTGAAGAAATTGAAATCACTAGTCATTTTGATAAGGAATCCGATATAGAAAACTATACTCTATTCGATTATTTTTCCTATTTACATGAGTATACAAGGCAAGCTATTACAATACCTTCTACGCCTAAACCTGAATGTAAAGATGAGCTCGCTGTGGATGAATTCATTAATATATTGAAAAAGAAATTGAGTAATGATCATATGTTCAAGGAACTGTTATTAGCTTCCAAAACAACGCAAGGATTCCCTGATACCAATATCACCGATGCCAATGTAGCTGCATTTATAAACAAAATTTATAGTAAAAAAGAACCTCCAACGACAACAAAAAGCACAGAAAACGAGTTACTAAATTCGACCCTACTTGTTGATTTGGTAGAAGCTGTTATTTTCAGAAGTGGTGGTAAGTAATCTTATTCATACATATGCATCTAGACATATACTTAGTAGGTATGTGTAGCAAATGAGTATTATATTATATAAAGTTCTTATATACAATTTGTTTTAGACAAAAGTCCTGCTCGTGTAGTAGAAGAACAAAGTACGTATTCTATGTCTGACGTCAGTCCTGTTAAAATACAGGCACAGTTGGCACAAGTCCAAGAAAACGAAGATTTTACTGGCCATTATTTTTTTCCTGAAGAAGAGGAAGTAAACAATACATCTGAAACTACAGATTACTACGACGGCACCAATCCTTCTATAGCTGATATCTTACTTGAAATCGAAGATTTAAAAAAAAACGCCATAACCAAGAACTTTTTGGACGACATTTTGGAATCTGAGTCTTCAGAGTCCTCTACAGAAACTGCGACAACGATTATTATTTTATCGCCTGACAATATGAATGCACACAAAAGTGGTCATGAAGTTATGAAAAAGTTTTTGGAAGATATTAAAGAAAAATCTGATTAAATGTATTACTATTCTGTTATAATAACTATTATTTTTGTCACTATTATTTTAATATTGTTGTCATAATAAACAATATGAAACTTAGAACGACGTTGCGTGTCTCTAAAAACGGCCCTAATGGTATATCACGCTTATGTCGTCTCTTTAATTCGCTACTGTATTGTGGCCTGCAATGCAGCTGATAATCTGATGAAAAAAGTTTTAATAGCACAGAAGAAGTGCTTTCGTGCTATATATGGTATGAAGTGGATCGAATCCTGTAGACCTGTTTTTAAGTCTCAAAAACTTCTTACAGTGCCCTCTATTTATATTTATGAGGTGGCTAAATTTGTGAAAAGTAACCCATCATTGTTCACTGCCTTCGATAATATTAACAGAAGGACAGATAATTATTTGCGTCTCAGCATGCCGAATGTAAGATTGGAATTGTTCAGGAATAACTGCATTTACATGGCGCCTCTGATTTTTAATTCCCTGCCTAATGATTTGATAGATTTTCCTTTTAATAAATTTTGTGCGGAGCTACACATGTGGTTAGTGAGCGAAAACTTTTATACTATTAAATAATTTTTGGACAATACATCATGTCGCTTGTATGCATATCACGCAAAATATTAAATTGTTAGATTTAGTTATTTTTGACATATGTATTTGAATAATTTTGGAATATTTAATTTGCATGCCTGAGCTGCGGTTGTTATTGGCTGTTAAAACTTAATTTAAGATCCATGTTACCCATTAACGAGCAAATAAAGAATTGAATTGAATAACTACCTATATTCTAAGATATTAAATAAAATAACATTTAGAAATTCTGAACTTTAATATTCTTACAGCAAAAACCAACATCACTTAATTTAACTACCCCACGCCATGACTAAGAAAACAAGCGTTTAAAAATAATAATAATATGTTCTGCAAAAAAAATGATTCAGTTCTTTTCTAAAAAAAGCTATGACATTATGACAATAGCATAATAAATCTCATAAACACGTTATAATACGTACGTCCATATAGAGCTGTACATTATTAGGATTACCCAAAATATGGTATTATAAATTGATCTTGTGCCACTACATGCACAATGATGAGGCGATTTGTCTGATTTTAAGCCCATAGCCATTTTTGTCAGCTTAGAATAAAGATCATCGGTGTCTTGATTTATTTTTATTTTATTTTCTATCCTATTCTTACAGTCTTTGTCGGCTAGTTGCTCATATTTGCTAATTTTGTCTCGTTTAATTCTACCATTATCTTCATCATGGCATATACAATCACTTTGTTTATATTGTGGTATCTCAGTATCATCAACTATGCCTCTGTTTGTAACGTGGCTGATTTCTGGTATAGAAGGCGTCTTTTCTGTTAGTGCTTCCTGAAACTCAATAGTATTTTTTTTGTCTGTACCATCCAAGTTACGTCTTTGTACATTCAACGAACGTCTTTCACAATATTCTTCATCTTCTGGTGTAGAAAAGTCAGTAGAAGTGGCATCGTCGCCTGTTGTCTGTACTGGTATTTTGTTTCGATCCATAAAGTCACGAGTACAAGTAGAAGTTCTTGTGCAACCATCTACGTACCCTGGTGGTGTTCTCGAGCCGACTTCTACATTATATATAATTCCGCCCGCTCCATTAGGTACACCTTTTAAAATGTTTCCATCAGATCCAGTCATAAACATCGGAGCTGTCCAAGTACAGGTTATTTTTCTTGTGCATTGCTTCATTCTTATAAACGGAGTATTTGCTGTGATGGATGGTTTGGTAACTGCTTTTGTAGGGGTGGTAACAGCTTTCTTTGTAGTAACTGCTGCTTTCACAGTGGTTGTAGCAGCAATGACTGCTTTTTTTGTAGTGACTACGGCTTTTGTAGTGGCGACTGCTTTTTTAGTTGTAACGGCTCCTTTTTTTGTGGTGGTAGCAGCTGGTTTATTTTGTCTTAAAACGTTTTCTCCGAAACGTCTAATTTCGTAGTCCAAACCTTCGAGAGTACTTAGTTTTCTAAGGTGCATTAACTCTTCAAAAGATAGATACTTTTCTGTGAAATGATCTCTGTGAGGGCCTTTGTAGATTACTTCGTCATTCAATTTTATCGTTATAGATTCTGTTGGTAACCTCATCGTAGTTGAAGTCCATCGGGATTTTTTATTCCTCTTATCAATTAATGTTGTGTATCTTAGCGATTTTAATTCAGTTGGTTTTTTGTAGTTAAACTCGTCCATTTGCCAAAAGGGCTTAAATGTCATCTGGTCTTCGAAGTCTCGTCTTTTTCTTTCGCTGGAATAGAAGGTATCATGTGAATCTTGTGGTCGTTTCAAACTCATTAGTAATTTACCGGCAATTTCTTTTACCTGATTTATTTCAGATTCTTTAGCCTTATATTGCAGGCTGTCTTCAATTTCAGAGCTATCAGAGTGTTTTTGTTGATTTTCATCTCCATTTCGCAATAGTATGTTAGGAAATAGGTCGTAGTAATTGTACTGAGTGCTTTTATTTGCATCTTGTTCGTTGCCTTGTGCTCGACGATTAGCGCAAAATGATGTTGGCTCAGTTGGTGCACAGTTGTGACTTGCAGAAACTGGACATATTGGTGAAGCTATAGGAGGGCATGTAGCTTTACATGGACAGGAGTCATGGCTTGGAGGAGCTGGTGGTGAAGATGGTAGTAAGCAAGAGTTACATGATTGCATTTTTAAGCATGAATTAGACGAATGAGATTGTCCTCTTGTACACTGATTTGTTTCACATGGCTTGGGGTAATCGTTGCATTTTGGTTTGCGGGTACACATGTGATCGCCAAAATTTCGGCGTCCATCTAGTGCATAATCATTTTGATCACTATTAATCCTACGACCATCGGGTGCATAGTCATTATGATTATTGATGATTCGACGACCATCAGATACATAGTCATTTTGACTGTTGATGATTCTGTGACCATTGAGTGCATGATCATGATTATGTTGAATGGATAACGGATTAGATGTAGTTGTCGTATCAAATCTTCGAAAATGTTGTTCAGAAAACGATTGCGTTGTCTGAAAGTTTTGAACTGGTTCAATTTTAGTAACATGTCCGTGATACATTCTCGAATGTCCTCGTTCTGGAGTGAAAGGATGACCTTTAAAATTGTCAATATCGTTTAAAGGATTGAGATGAGGACTCTGCATGTGGAACGAATCTCGTTTTATAGCCCCTGAAATATTTTATTGATTTATTAGAGTTGTTAGACCATGATACATAGACGTAGACTTTGTGATGCCATTTTTCTGAACTAAGCTTTGATAACTCAAAAATTACAACAGAACTTTAAGTGCTGTCAAATTGAGGTTACTGGACCAGCGTGACCACATTTTTTGCTATCTACCAAAATTATGGCAGTAAATTACTATAAATTTAATAAGCGCCTACTGTGAGCCCGACTCACACTTGACCGATAATTAAGATTTTTTGTTATACTATAAAGTGTGCACTATAATCGCACATACTTTATGCGTATATCTAGTAGCGATAGAGCGAAAGCAAAAAAAAAAAACTTCAAAAAAACGCGTGTCTCGTATGAGGTTTCCTGTATTTAGTACTTTTTATTTTAAATTACATTATCAGCCAGAAGACGTCCACTGCTGAACATAGTCCTCCCCCTTAGACCAACACTCCGACCGACAACGTGCCACTTGCATCCACCGGTTGCCCACTACTTTCACAATGTCGTCGGTCCACCTAGTGGGACGCCTGCTTACGCTTCGTCAGTATGTTCAGCAGTGGACGCCTTCTGGCTGATACTGTAAGTAGGTGTGTTTGTTCCCGTTCAAATCTTTAACGGCTGAACGGATTTATATGAAATTTGGTATGGAGGTTGCTTATACCCTGGATTAACACATAGGCTACTTTTCCCATTTACTTTTCCTGGAAAAATATTCGGTTAAATAGCGGTTGAAACCGCGGGGCGCAGCTAGTAACACGTATTCTGTGAAATTTACAAGCGGCTACCTATCGATCTATCTCTACTTACCGGTGGACAGACAGACGGCGTAGGCCCTTTGACTCCTTCGGGTACCGAACAATGAAATGGAAATCTAATAAAAGTGATCATACTGTATAGAATGTTAATTACAACAGCATCGGCACCATATATCTAATGGTTTAATTCCTACTCAACTTCTGATGCATGCATATCCTTACCATTAGTATTATTTAAATAGGCGTGTCTTATTTTCTGATATCTTTGATCTTTAATCTCGCTACTGTTGGAACTTATTTGTTTCAAATTATTCGGATCCAACTCTTGCTTCGCTGAACTGTTTGATGAATCAAGTATCCTAAGTAAACTGCTTGCTGTAGATTCTGTGACTATTTCCGTTCCTAAAATTAAACGCTGTCATTTATTAATCCTATTCCAAAGTCACTCAGACTGTATAATAGGATTGAGTGGTGGTGACAAAACAGACTTCGCAAAACGCCTTTGTAGCAAAATGACGCATCGCGAAAACATTGGGATTACAAACTTATTGACAGACTTTTGTAAGTAGGATTAAAATCCATGAGATTCACATTTTAGATATTAACAACCCCAGTCGTATTAACTGTGAAATGTGGGAATCGTACACTGCGGGAATGAGTTTCCATCTGCGGTATTTCCAAATAACTAGAGCTGTTAATAGAGTCTTAAAAAGTCGGTAACGTATCTCTGACTGCCTCTGGTGTTACAAATATCCATAGGCGATGGTGATCGCTTAACATCAGGCGGCCCATATGATGTTTGCCACCTGCGGCATTAAGAAATGGGACTTCTACGTAATTTATCTACAAGTGTACTCGATTATCTAGTATCGATTGAGAAGCGGTGTTATTTTAGCACAAGCCATTGCAGGAATTGTTGAAAGAACGTATAATATTGACACTAATTGCTGCCACCCGGTTTTACCAGTGTTTTTGATACTTCTGCATGACGTACATTATTTTCTAGTCCTGAAATTAGACTAGAAAATGATGTACGTCAAGTACGTACGTACGGACATATGTACAATTGTACATAAACAAGTTCGATGTAGCCTATCGTTCCATCTGTCCCCTGTTTTCGCCCAAGTTATATTAAATTTATTTTTCTTGCAGATCTTATGGTTTAAGGAATTGTTTATGGTCTCCCATTACTAAGCCTCCCGTTTAAGACATTGATAAGGATTTTGCTTTTTACTTCCATATTAATTCGCTAAAATTTATAATGCGGAATCAAAATAATTTCCATGTAATATTGCGTTCTATAATGTGCTTTACCAGTTTCGTGGTCCTGTTTGCACAACCCAGGAAACTCTAAATCGGGCGACATGAACTTGGGGCATTGAGTCGCGGGGAATCCCAAGACGTACACCGGTTTCCCGTGATTGTTCCCCTTGGGGGCAAAGTTACAAACCAGTCTCTCCACAACAGTGTTTATTTCTTGATTCTGTGAACAATTCTATCATTTTTATACTTGCTTTAGTTGTTATCACTTTTCTATTAATATAAATATAATAATTATAATATACTTAATATTAATAAATATGGAATTCTGACATTTTATCTGAGAGTATCGGGGCAGGCACTTAGTAGACAGAGTCCTGGCTCGAGTGCAAGAAAACCTCATCAAACCATACATAATTTATATAATACAGTTGCGCCACGCGGTTACACCCGCTATTCTACAGGAACGGTTAAAATTTTCGGGATAAAAAGTCTAAGCTCATGTGGAAGGGAATACAGGGAATAACCTACCTCCATACCAAATTTCATGCAAATTCATTAAACCGTTACAGAGTTGAACGGGAACAAACACTCTTACATACTTACACACACAACTTTCGCATTTATAATACTAGTGCGATACAAGCTTTTACCCGCGGCTTTGCTCTCCTTTGTAGCGACGGCTCCTGGAGCATGTACGAAAATATTGTGTGCGCTACAGACACGGGAAAATGCAGATGGAAATTGCCAGCAGCCTGCAAGAGATCGCTTTAAGCGATAAGGCCGCCAGTGGTTACACTAGTTTTAAGTTGTTTTTTGGTCTTTTGTATGTTATTTCTGGTGTGAACAATAAAGAGTTATCTATCTATCTATCTATCTAATGCATGACAGAATCTCCGATGCGAAGGTATTTGTCAGACCTAATATTGCTTCCCAGATATTTGAAGTGACTCACTTCCTCCAGAGGCTTATCACCAAGATTAAGTGTGGAACTATCAGCATTAAAGCCTCTAATGTGTGTCTTGGAAGAACTAATAATCAGGCCAAATCATTAATGTAATGCATCTACAAAGTCTTGGAGATCCGCCATATTATCAGACATAAGGCATACGTCGTCTGCATATAATATTATGTCAGTATTGGAAATTCCACGCACCTTGGACTTCGCCATCAACATTATAATGTTCTAAAAGTCAAGTTAATACTAAGCGAAAATTTTAGTTGCGAAGATGTTGCCGCTATGGCTCTGATAGATATAAAAAATAAAAAATATCCTTAAAATAAATCTAAAACAAAGTAGAACATGCAAAGTTTTGTAACTAACAAAAACATTTTGCACACAACCCAGCCTGTGTCAAAGCAGGCTTAATATTTTTTTTTTTCTCACTTTGAAATAAGTGGATACTTTATTCTATGAAAAATTTAAAATCGAGAAAAACAGCTCAGCATAAAAAAATCTATTTAAATGTTATATTCTATACTCACAAAAAATTTAACTTTGCCGCACCCGACGTATTCGGTGTCTGCCCATATTAACTGAGTAAAATAATTAGTCTTCTCATCACGTGATCTGTAATAAAATTATCCTTTCTTTGACATAGAGATAATATTATATTAGTGAGGCACTTAAGAGCACGAGGCATTGCAACTGAAGTCTCATGTTTCTTGGTATGTATTCAAATCGTACATATTGTGAATAGGTGTAAACTAATGTATTATGTACAATGACTATAGTAAGCTCGCGAGTTGAATGCAGTCGGGGCCTAAGGCGGCAGCATCTTCCACCGCCATGCGCAACTGCGCACGTCTCGCCACTCACGACTGCAGTGTAGTGTTGTCCTTGAAATTACCGAAAGCTCGCTTATTGCTTGCTTGTCGCTTAATACTCAAGTTGTATTTTTGTAAATTTTTACTTTCTAATATTACTGATCTGAGTACTTCAAGTCCAGTAACAAAAACAAAACAAAAAAACGCGTTTTTCGGGTAACGTGTCCAGGGTAAAAGTAGTGACAGCAGCGATTCTGACTTGACTTTAAGAAATAAATAACTAAATAAAGGGCCATAGAACATCTTTTTGTTTGTTTATTTTTATTTTTATTGTGTTAATCAATATTTTCTTTTTAAATAATACAGTCTGACTGTCACTATAATTTAGCCACAGCACTATCATATTCCTAAGCTCGGCATTCAGCTCGAGCGCTTTCTGTAAGTCTAATTCTTTCAGCTCTATAAATATAATTGGCCTTGTTTAGCTCAGTGAATATTAAGTCCAATTTCTAAGCTACGAATTATTATCGAGGTTTTGCATTCCCATTTGTTTTGGTTTGGGCCAATCTTGTCAAGGTGTTCTAGCGAAATTGTTGGAAGTTTTCATGTTATCGCTCTAGGTATTTGTATTCCGTAGATATGCTTACCATTTCATAGTCACCACATTTTTTGATTAGGTACAAATTGACAAGACTAGCACCACCGAAGGACGGGCAGCAGCAACCTCTTAGTAAGCGGTGAACATTCTGCGATCTCCAAGTCGCCTGTCAAGCGTAGGGATTATGGCAACCACCTCCCAATATGGAGGCTTCGTCTAGCGGTGGACGTCTAAGTGCTGATAGGATGGACAAGACAAGAAGGTTACTCGCCTGATGATAAACTTCACACTTGCCCGTAACAGTTCAGTGGCACCCATAATTTTGAACTTCAACAGTTTACCTCTTGCCGCTGTAATGCACTGCGCTCGTTATCCTGAGGTATCAGATGCTAAATCCTTTTATGCTCAGTAACTTCACTGCTAACATTGCAAAGAAAACTTCAATCCGGTATAATAGATTTCGTCCAACACCTAATTCACTTGCTGTTATCGATTTTCGTCAAAAAGCATGAAAAAAATTACCGATTATAATACACAACACTGCCCGTGTAGTGAAGTTTCAACATAAACCACATGTCAACAAAACTTTTGACGTTCAGACCTGGTGCCGGTCCCACAACAGCGGCTACGCTTTGACTCACCTTCATCGCCACTGAAAAAAAAGGATATAAAACACCTTTTTATACTTCTCGTATATTTGCTTCTCCGCTGAAAAAGGTTTACGTACTCTGTCCGTATACCTACGATAATGGTGTAAATGGCGATGAGTACTCTATTTGACCTTTGTAAGCAGGTACAACATCGGTCAACTCTATTTTCGCTTGGTTAATTTTTGGGTAACCTTTTAATCCCTTGGAGATACCTACATTGAAGAGATTTAATATAAATATCACTTTTAAGCTGTACTATGGCTACTGTTCTAGGACTCTGGTTTTACAGCCAGTATCACCGGACCACACGCAGTAGCGTTCTCTAAATAAAAGGTGAACGTTCTGCGATCCCCAAGCCACCTTCCAAGCTTGGGGATTATGGCAACACTTCCATACACCACGATAGATTGTCGTTCAGTGAGGCGCTCAAAGGAGGTTAACCTTAACAAGTAAAATCTCTCGCTTTTATCACCTAATTTTAACATAATTGTTTGTATATAATTATAGACACTGAACAAACCCTCCCTTTTTATGAGATATGCCTTTGTTAAGTTGTTGTTGTACAGAGGACGTGGTTGTTGATTATAATGATGTCTACATAATATTATAGTTAAGTCTAGCAAGACTAGTCTGAACTGCGTAATTTTCTAGGACAAGTGCTCATTTTGGGTTATTAAAGAAAATATACAAGTAGGACTAAGAAACACAACTTCGGAAATTGGGTTCCATATTTTCCTGACTACGTAGGAAATTAAAGAACTCAAGGTCAAGAATCAAGTAAGTACTAACAAGCTAAGGTCGGGTAGCCAGAAAATAAAATGTCCATATTAACAAAGCTATACCTCAGTAGGTAACATAGTTAGCAAAAAATATTATTTCTAACGTTTTATTTGATTTACGCTGTGCGAATGTTTCTAATTGCAATTACTTACGTCTCATTTTACTTTCCTTTAAAAATGATTAGCTACAAAATTAATTATTTTTCATTGTTGCCGCAGTAGGAAAACGGCGTTCGGTATCTGGACCAATTTATGAAAAATATGGGCCGACGGACATAATTATTAACGCTAGCCTATATCTGGATAATTGCCGCCAAGGCTTTCTATTACTACGTTGTTTTTTCAAACTTAATTGTTCATGAAAATACCACGAGTCATAAATAACATCTGAACGGCATGAGAAACATAATTATAATCGACCGAGTGAGCGAAGTGATCGAAGTCTGCTTCATTTGGAACATTTTGCTTTCATATGTCCGTATGTTGGTATTGTGAACAGGTCGCATTTTTCAAATAATCTTGATGTAACTTGGTATACAGGCTCTATAATTTTATAGTGTTTTTTTTGTCGTCGTCGATTTAAGAGGGATTAAATTAGAGGGCCATTTCCTGAAAACAGGGGGGAGTTTGCTGCGGCGCCATTTACCGGCCGTCTTTGATAATATTTGGCAGGCACATACCGTACTCTTGAGTGGCTACCACGAATCGGAAGACTTCCCTCCTCTTCGGGGGAAATACCCCTCCAATAAGAAGACGAAAAAACAAATACTACGAAATTGTACAATTGAGGTTGGGTAAAAAAGTTTGTGCTCGCGAGGTCTACTGTTCTCAGAACTCTAGTGCTATTGTTATTTCTTAAATTGGCCAGTAAATAAAAACTGGTGCCGAAGTAGCCCATGGTTCTGCGTACAGTATCCTTCTTACTTGGATTATGCTACTATTACTACTAGTTAATTATGTTACTAGAATCTAAAACTTACATTTAATTTTACTTACCCAGATCTCTACACTCGTCTTCTTTATTCAGCCTCACTGAGGGATCGCATTGGTCGGCCCAGCGCTGGGCAAAAGTCGCTAGCTCGGTGGACCATTGCTAGAAAAAGATTAGTTTCAATCACACTAATATTATAAATACGAAAATTTGTGTGTAGCTGGGTAAGTATGTAAGTGTGTTTGTTCCTGTTTAACTTTGTAACGGCCGAACAGATTTGAATGAAATTTAGTATATATGTAGCTTACACCCCGGATTAACGCATAGGCTGTTTATCACGGAAACCAATTCAGTTTCTGTAGAATAGCGGGTGAAACCGCGGGGCGCAGCTAGTTTTATTATAAAATCTGGCGTCATTTATTTTGCTGGCTTACCATTAGACAGATAGATATTTAATCTTCTTTTTCCTTAATTTTCTCAAAATAGATTGGATAAAAATCCCATCTGCGTGTTATCAATCTGTCATATTACAGAATAAGAGCAAGACAAATACATCAATATTTCTTTACTTTCTCATTTTCTCAGACTTTACCCCAAAAGTTATCCTTAAAGTAGATAATTAAGCTTAACTGGCTATATGTATGCGAAGTGTACACTTGATTAAAAGTCAGAGCAATGAGTGGTGCGATGTCGTGTAGATAAATGTGGTTGGGCTTAAAATAATGGTTCTAACGGCTACGAGTAAAGCACATACAATACATACATAGCGGGTATATAAAGGCTCAGTTATACTGGAAGCGTTTCTAGAGTAGAGCTGGCACGAACAACGTTTCGAATAAGCGGGCTTATAAGAGATCTTCAAAATATTTATATTTGAGCGTAGAAGCGGAAAAAAATGTTCTGTCTGACTTTATTCACACGTATGAGATTATATTTGTAGTGGTAGGGCTCTCTTGCAGAGTCCGCCTGGGGAAGTACCACACCTTTGCCAGTTATTCAACCGCCAAGCAGTAGTGTGCAAGCATTACTGTGTTCCGGATTGAAGGGCAATGTTACCAGCGTAATTACTGGGCATACAGAGATTAAACATCTAACATCTCAGGGTGACGAGCGCAATGCATTGCCGCGCATTGTTTTGAACTGTTGAAGTTCAAAATTCTGGGTGGCACTGAACTGTTATGGGCAAGCGTGACGCTTAACATCAGGTGAGCGACTTGCTCGTCTCGTCACCAAGTAACATAAAAAAAAAAAAAAAAAAAAAAAAAAAAAAACACGCAAAATAATTTTAGCAAAAATAGTCGACTTTATCAGGACCATTTATTTAAATTTGCTTGTCATACTCGATTAACTTTCAAATTTGAGATTATCTTGTCGCAACCGTGAAATACGTATCATTGAGGAGTTCCGGAGGCCATCTGTGATCTTCTTCATCAGTTCCACTTCACCAAAATGATACTTCGTGAACGCAAATGCATGCTTGATTTGTTGATGAAAATAGCAAAATTGCTAAATGTAATGTATAACAATAATAATTATTTATTTGCTACAAGAATAAATATAAAATATAGTAAATTGTATGTTTTAGAATAAATTACAATTGTTTAAAAAAAAAATAAAAAAAATAACATTTGTTTTTATTTCTAATTGACTACCTATTTTGATTATGCCAATATTGCTTATTGCTAGTCATTGCTGTAGGATTTCCTGTGTCGTGTCCTCTTCAAAGAACCTAATATAGGTACTTGTATTAAAATGTTCATTACGTAAGTGATGATCTAAGTAACATAAAAATAATAATCTGTTAGGCGTATTACTTAAGTATACATATTAATTATTAATTATAAAATACATATTTGAAATGTAAATAAAAAAAATAATGGATTATAAATGACGGAGTTCCGAGGTAACAAACATAAAAAAAAAACATTTTTTTTTTGGAAGTCGTTTAAAAAATATCGATTGGGCAGCTAGAACTAAACCGTAGCGCGTCACTACATACATGTCCTACTCACGCATGATGTTTGTTCTGGTCCAAAATTATAGTCTTGTAATTTGCGCGAGGTCGATTTCAAAGCGTGCATATTGTGACCTACTTTATAACTATCAAAAGTTTGAGAAATGCTATAGGCTTTTGCTACGTTCAAAATATAGTAAGCAGCGTCTACGATTAAAATGTATTCCTGGCAGCTGCAACGAGTAAGGCCTACGTCGTAGCACTCGTAGCAAAGGAAAGGGGACGAAACTGCATCAGCAACCGTTATTAACTTTTATCCTCATTTTATGCGACAATTAGGTATATTTACTATTAATCATTATTAATAATATATATAATCATAATAAATTTATTATTGGTAGAGTGGTAACAAGTAAGCAGCAATAGCGTGAAGCGTGATTCCAATTTTGTATCTCATTCTATGAAAAGTTCATTAAAATGATAAAAAGCTCCGGGTACTCCAGTATTTGAATTAACGACTTGGCTTTCAAAATTACAAAATGGGTATTATTATACATTTTTTGTTTTGGGCGAATTGCTGTTTCACAAAAAATACGCCAGACGTTTATTAGTTTCAAGCGTTTGAACATTAGTTAAGTACGTAGTTTTATTATTTCCTTTGAAAAAAGCGAAAATAATAAGCAAAAGTGAAGTCAGAAAAACCGTGACTCCGTGCTTAAATAGCCAGCCAGCCGCCAGCCCTCAAAAGCATTATTCACACTACAAGGAAAATATAAATATGTACCTAACTAGGTGCATTATTTGCAAATGATTTCCATAATAACTTATTTTATCATTTGAAAGTAGTCATGTTTTAATTTAACAATTGTTTTGTAATGAACTACTTGCTTACAAAATTACATGAATTTCGGATCAACGGTTCGCAAGTTGTCGTCGGACAAATATACATCCGAACTACAGAATTCTCCCTATATCCAAACATACACATAACAAATGCTGACTTGTGTCCGTAGAAGGAACTTTTCTCGGATTAAAAAAAAATAAAATTATTTTTATAGCAAATATTTTGTGAAAAGTAATTTAGTAATCTATTTATTTGCTTACTACTTTCCTCATATTGGCGGCCTTCGGGAATTTTCTCAAGCGACCGACAGCCACCAAGTTTCTTCTCGCATTTATTCTGCTAACGATTTCCACTATGTCTGCGTCAGTTAACGATGCTTCTTTGTCAAAGCTGCGACATGCAGCGGTCGGGCCGCCCAACTGAATATTCAAAAGTAAATGAAAGTTAACTCAAATAATGTTTTCGTGTTGTCGATTATCGTTCATGATGAATTTCGTTATGTAATCCGCCCAGTTTTTTCGCCTGGAAAAAACAATTTTTTGTCAGGGTGGTACCAACCAGTAGGGTGCAAGCATTACTGTCTTTCGGAATGAAGGGCAATGTGTCCAGTGAAATTACTGAACACAAGGAATATTTTTAATTACTTATATCTCAGAGTTACGAGCGCAAGTGCATTGCCTTGTGTAGGTTCAACTGTTGAAGTTCAACATTGTGGGTACGATGGGACTGACATGCCAATGTTGGCCAAAGTCCCCAAATAAAAAGAGAATTTAAAAAAAAAAAACGTTGTGGGTGGCACTAAACTTATATTAGGCCTTATATTAGACGAGTGACTTGTTCATATCATCAATAAAGAGCACAAAAATGTGGGTACTTAGTTTAAAATTGTTCTAGAAGAAGATGAAATGGCCACATCATATCCAGCTAATTGCAGCGAGCTCAGGATAGTTACAAAGCCTAGCATTTACTTTAGTTTAAATACTTTAAATAGGAAAAATGAACTTTCTTTATAGGAATAAGATTTCTTATATTTTAATGAAATGGTCTCATTTGATTTGAACAATAAGTACAAGATTGTTGTAAATAAGAAGGAATTGATCTTGTCCGTTATGTTGAGTAGACTGGGATTTCAAACGTCCCTTCTTACTTAGGATTAGAGCAACAGATACGATAGGAATACGTTTTAATTCCACCTCTAGGCTCTAGGTTTAATTCACTAGGTATGTCTTTATCTGTCTGTCTCTAGGGCTGCTCGTAGGATAACTCCTACGAGGTCACGATGTGATATCTACTGAGTTTATTTTATTCATTAAGGAACAGCGTCAGACATGTTATAAAATGCAATGGAAATATATATATTGTAAACTTAATAAAAATACTGCCCACAGCACAAATCTCAGATTACTCATTGAGTTATATAAATTTACCGCTAGTAGTTGTAACTCACAAAATAATACAATACAATATAACTTTATTAGACATCGAAATTACAATAAAACTTAAAATAAACAATGTTTAAATATGCACCAGTATAATGGACGGCCTTATCGCCTAAAGCGATTTCATCCGGCCAACCTTAGGACGGACAGAAATTTAAAATAGAAATACGGTCGGTGTGTATATAAATAATGAAACTATCTGCATATAATTAAATACAATAAACTACTAGATACATAAACAATACTATATAAATACTATAAATAACATACATACGTACCAAATTACATGAAGAAAGATTTAAAAAAAAAGTGAATAAAATAAAGGATTACTCCTATAGGTATGTATTATACCTATTATTGTGTATTATAAAAATATTGTAATAAGTCGTAACAATACATAGTAGTGCCTATTAAAACTTTAACATAATACACAATATCTTATTATTATTGATAATGATCTACAAAACCTATAAATTTTCCTAAGGTGCAAGAAAAAATATAAATATATACGTTGAGCGACTCCACCGTAAGACGAGTAGGAACGCGCAGTTTGAAGCGACATTCATGCGCGCAATTTCCGTTTGAAGTCGTTCTAGGTACATCATAACATAAAATGGTAATTTAATTAAAACAAACGAAGTAATTGTCAACAAGTTCAAAAACAGTAGAAGCTTCAAGATATTTGCATCTTGATCAAGTGTATAATAATTGCATAAAAAAACAGTAGAAGCTTCAAGATATTTGCATCTTGATCAAGTGTATAATAATTGCATAATAAATACTGAGTAATCGAGTACCTATAAGACAGATAATATCTATTATATCTGTAGTGCATTGCACGTAAGAATTGCCTTTGAAACTTCTGAATGGCCTCTTTATACTTATCGTAATAGGGGTTCCAAATCGGTGCAGAGTAGGTATTCAAGTTGAAAGCGAAATAGAGTGTAACAGAAGGTGGTACTTATCTAAGATACTTATCATTATGAACAACTTTTACTTATGGGTGAACCCCAAAATCGCGAGAGAGAAAAAACAGATTTACCATAGAAATATGTCAATGACATTGATATTTTTTCGCGATTCCAAGGTTAGGTTAGGTTATTTTTTATTTATTTTTATTTAATACCAAAAAATTACAATATTTCAACATCATAAGTTGTCTTAAAACCTAATTAAGGTTCGACTAGATATATAAACTTACTAACTAACTAACTTACTTTTCAACATTGTTGCACCTTTTAGTAACAACCTGTATATGTATATAATAAGTACGTAGAATTTCGCTTAAAATATGAAGATAACCATATTATTATGACCTTATACATTTTAAACGCTTTATTAACGATCTTATCAATGTGTTTATTAACTTAGAATCAAGCTCTACTCCTAAATCCCTAGGTATTCGTTTTTTATGTTAGGTTTTGCCCTTGGTTTCACCCGCGGTTTGAACATAATCGTAACATAGTCACTAGAGATTGTGTAACCAGTGAAGGAGTTCTCAGAATCTATGCAGTAGGTCCAGGGATTACCCACTACCAACTATCAAACAAATTTACAAATGCTACCCCTGTATAATATATGTATATAAATATATTCAATTCAATTTATATATATTTCACTTAAATCTAACAAAACGTACCGAGTATTTACAAAGCGTGTGGTTATTGCATATCTCGCAATACTTTCTGTAACTTTGAACGGTCACTACGCAGAACAATAACACGAAAAATTTCATGATAACTCATAAAAAAATAATTAATTTAGGCATCAAACAACGCAAAATATATAAATATAAACTGTTCCTAGTAATGAAATAAATGTCCCCATCGCAGCCCTCTAGATGTTTATTACTAGTTGCTATGGTGTCATTGAAAATGGCCTATTTTATATTATGTTGGTTATGTTTTTTGTGTTTCATATTTTAGTATTAACGATTCCTCTTTGTAAAGTGACTAGCGCTCCTCATAGAGCAAATCACCCAGATATTGCGACGTTCTCAAAAGGATACGTTCAAATTCCTAGCTTTAAAGGTAATTTTGAATTTGGTTTTATATATTTTATATCTTATAATAGATAAACAAAACTTTATTTGTCTTTTTACAACCATACTCTGAGCCATGTGAAGGGCCATAAGCCCGGCCTAAAAACTCTGACATTAGGGCTAGCCACTCGTCCTTTACGAACAAAATTATGTCCTTTATGATTTTTTTTGTTTAACGAATATTATGTTGAAATATCAGAAGTCTCTGTATCCTGTGTCTTAACACACTGCTAGGTAAACTAAACAACTGACGACTTGTACATTTTTCTTTCAGATGGTCCATCACAAAACGCGTCAACATTTCGTACACAGAAGCCAATGTTTCAAATTTTAAGAAATCTCACCAAATTAGCAAACAACAACAACCTAAAATCAAATATTTTCGACAAAATGTTGTCAGAAGAAATGCTATCAATCAAACAAAGATTTTTTGAAAAAGATTTAGTACACTCATCGACAGCCAATAAAGTAAAACAAAATCCGGCGCACTTCAATAGTAGGTGTAGACCTACTATTGAAGTGCAACAGAAATGGTCTGTGGTTGACCTCTTTACAAACCCTATTATCGATGAAGCAATTACAAAATCTGCTAAAGATGGAAATGATATCTTAATAGACAATGAAAACAAGGTAGGATCAGATTTGATGCACGATGATTTAAAGAGTAATAACATATCTGATAATAAAATATTAGAGTTGAGAAGTTTACCATCTGCTAGGCATGCTGAAATAAATCAGAATGAAGCGCTAGTATCATCTTTTGCCAAAAACCATATGCATGTTACTCCAAAATGCAGCTGTACAAGACCTGATCATCAGCAATGCACACACACTATCGCAGAAACTGGAGTATCATACTCGGTATATCCGTTCTACCTACAGCCTTACCAAAGTTTCCTATTTAACGACAATCTTGAAAATCCATACGAGCACCTGTACTACCATCCTAAAGTTGTAGATGAATTGAAAATACCTAAGAAAACAAAACGTCGGAAAACTAGGCCGCCTCCGGCTGAACTGTATTATGAAGACAGTAGAACTAAAGAAATAGACGACGATGAATACTCATCGAGACCAAGAACGACACATCAAAATATTATAATGAATATTGATTACGAATTAGTCGATGAGAAACCAAAAAAATCAAGCTGTAAGAAAGGCGATGGAAACAATTACAATCTAATAAGTGATTTAGACGAGGTGCTTAACGAAGGACTCAATAAGAAATGCTATTGCTCTCATTCCACTCTCATTTTTCCAAAACAAAGGAATACATCATTAATTTTTATGATTGTGCACACGTATCAGTATTTTTATTACAAAATTATTGTCTTTGAATAAAATCCAAAATTTAATTATATACTTACTTATTTATATATTTTATTAAGAGGATAAAACAGGGCTCAGTGTACATTCCTTAACAGAGAGAGTAAGATATGTATTGTTCTGTATTATAATAGAGGTGAGCTACGAGTTTTGTCTGTTATTTACTGATACGAGATAAATAATAGTACGGCAGGTATATTTTCGCAGGGTACACAGGGTCTTGTTACCAAGCTGTAAATTAAAAAAAAAAAAAAAATATGTTTGAAGTATAGTATAGTTTTTATGTTTGAAGCAATCGGTTCTGGTGTTGTGAAGTTCTATATTTGTCAGCACAAATTAGTGAATTTCGTTGTAAAACTGTTAATACTACCAAAATAACGAATACCAACCAATAAAAGGGCTCTTCTTTGGCACCAACGTATTAATATAATAATATTAATGCGCGCAATCGCTTATCAATACCTTCTTTTGATTGTGTGTGAAACCGATACTCGACGATTGGATCAGCGGTAAGTGTTTGTAGCTTACGCCAGCCAAGGCAAACTATCCAATCCACAAGTATGCTTGCTGAGGTTTGCCAAGCATGGTGATGAAGCTCGCTCCCTAAATTCCGCTATCTAGTACGTAGTACTTTTCTAAATACCTATAAATGACCATCGAAACTGGGCTTAAAAAAATAATTAAAGTCACCAATGTTTTAATGGATTTTGTTTGTCAACATTTTCTATTTTGACGAAGAACAAGAAAAAAAAAAACAGAGATTTTTCCCACTTTTGTTTTTTTAGTTTCGCCAAGATATAAAATAATGGCATGAAAATTGCTACAAAACATTGGCAAAATAGTATTCTAAAGATAACAAACGAGTTTTTTCAAAAATTGTCATTCTGTGATTTCTTATCTTCAAAAATGTTGAAAATATTTAAAAGATATATATAGCTCAGGGTGCGAGCGTGGCTTTAATTTAAACACTGAAAATGACTATTAGCGAAATATGTCTAACTTCAGCTAAAAGAATTTGCTCCAATGGATCGATTTCTGTGCTTATTTTATTTGAATTTTATGGCTGTCAAGGAGGAAGACATTTCGACTTCTGTTCCAAAGTAGGTATGTGTAGATTTTATAGGTAAATATATTTGGTCTTTTCGTATTCCTTTGATGTTATTATTCTTGCGGGGAAAACCGAAATGAGAAATCAATATCATGCAGAAAAAGCTTTATCTCGGCTTAACTAGGGTGGGCTGTCTGTCATCCATTATTCACGATATTAGAGGCTCTATTCTAAAAAGAAATATATTTACTTAAAAAAGCTCGTCATGTGATCATTATTTGACAACCTTCTCTGAGCAGAGTCAGCCTTGCCGCGCTACTCGAATCGGCGACAGCAAAGTTGTATGGAATTTCATTGCTATGGCGTGTTTTAGCCACTAGCAATTTCCTTTGAAAATCCATTATTGTTGAGTTTTGTATCAAAAGTAGTCAGGGCTAAAACTTTCCTACGACAATTTGTATATGTATCTAGTCTGGTAGCCTTATTTAATAACTAGCTCTTGCCTGCGGCTTCGCCCGAGTTTTTTGGTGAACAAAAATCCATTGAGCTACTATGGAGGTAAATAATTATACTTTATCACACAGAAACTATATATTTTACCGGGATAAATATAACTTGTGTTAATCCATGCCATAAGCTACCCGAAAACCAAATTTCATCAAAATATGTACAGCCATTACAAAGTTAACGAGAAACAAACATGCTATTACCAAAATTTTAAATATATATTTTCTGATACTAGCGGGAGCTGATTTTGAAAAAACTGTGATACTGGTATCTTTTTATTTTTCTTGTAGAGTATCCACACTAAGTTTGGTATCAATCGAACTAGAGAATAAAAAGTTTCATAACTTTAACTCCCCATTTCACCCCCTTAAGGGTTGATTTTCGAAAAATCCTTTCATAGTGTGCTTTTACAATAAACATACCCTCCAAATTTCAAATCTCTACGTCTAGCGGTTTAGGCTGTACGTTGTCTATAGATAAGTCAGTCAGTGAGGACAAAGCCTTTTATAGGTATAGATTAGAGGTAACTTTAATTGTCAAATTCGCATGTGTGAAAAAGCTCTTTTAAATGCTAACTACATACATTTTTTTAGACCAACTTACAAAAAGAAAAACACTTGTAATACAAACCACGTGCCAAGTGTGTTGACCGCAAACACCGCAGAATTAGTCACAGGCTGAAGTATAATATCAAATTCAAACGTTGAACTTTGCATATAATTCAACCTCGTCCATTAACCCTGTCCCTAATATTATTTACATATCTGAACCGTCGGAACTTTCCTTTTATCTTCGTTGATGAAGATTGATGACACTCTTACTGGGGCGACAGTGACGACTTATATACGCAAATATGAAATGAAGAGTTACTTTACTCGGTAATTACTCGGTACTTTGTTCATTTAAGCAAGAAACTCAAGACTCTAGAAGGTACAATAATGATAATGAGGGTAATGATCTCATACCAGCTATTCTGAGAGACAGTGAGACAATCATCATCAGCGCCACACTGAACGACAATAACGTCGGTCCACCAACTCGGACCTACGCCTTCAGTTCGTGGTCACCAATCAAGAACCCCTTTTCCACCCCGTCGGTTATTGGTTCTTCGAGCGATGTGGCCCATTGCCCATTGCCACTTCAGCTGCAAGCCCTAAAAAGTTAGATGTTTATCTTGGTTCTTCGATGAATATCGTCGTACCGGATTTTATCGCGCAAAAAATCTCCTAATACCTGGGTTCGATTCCCGATCAGGCAGATGTTTGAATGATGAATTTAAATATCTGCTCTGCTGTTCTTAGTTTGGTGATGTCTTTGTGTGTGTTCCATGGCATCCCTGACAAAGGGAAACCAAGTAGGAAGCTATAAATGTGAGGCGTTATTTAAGTATATATACATATAAAATACTAGGGGCCCGCCATGGCTTCGCTTAAGTACCAAACATCACAGGATCACCCGCTGGTCTAATTTGAAGATTGCCCAAAAATTTCATGAAAATCGGTCCAAAAATGAGGTTGAGCTATCACTAAAGGAAAGCATCGTGAGGAAACCATGGCATGGTGGTAGAAGTGGTAGCAGTGTGGTGATTGCGGTGGATCACAGTGATCTCCAAAGTGGTATTCAATCCACTGGTGGATTAAGTCTGTAGTTGGACTCTGTAGAAGTTGGATGAAAAAGATCACATATCTTAGTTAAACCTTGAATAGAGGGAAAAGCTATTTGCAACTGATAAAATAGTATCGCTAGTAAGTTTAGGGGCGTCCATATACGAGTAAGATTGCTGCAACCAATAGTGCTAAAGTATGGATTGAGTACCTGGTATCAAGAAGTAGGTACTCATATCATGCATATGATTATGTATCCCTGGTTATATTTTACACTGAGTTTTGAACAAACTAAAAATTATGCATCTATCTGGTTACTCATACACGAATACATTGTACTGAACATGTAGAACCAATGTTGTTACTTAATCATGAAATTGCGGGGGGAAAAACGGTTATCAACAGAAAAATTACATTTTCATTCAATGAAATGGACGGAGCAGGAAATTTTTTTTTTTGAATGTCTCACGTTTGGTCTTATTCTGAAAGTTGCTCATAATGAGCTTGATACTTTACTTTATGCCCGAACCATGAAATTACAAGGAGAAAATATCCGCGCTTCCATAGTAAAATGTAACCAGCTTTTTTTACCGATATCAGGTTTGGTCCCATAAGTTAAAGTTGTTGAAAGTGACGAGTACAATGAGCTTCTTAGTCACCGTTCCGTGTAATTGTAACGTGTCTTCTCAATTGTTATAAAAATCGACAAAATTAAATAAAGAAATGCTTAATATTATACTGAAATAAAATATTATAGCTGCTTATTATATTAATATATTATAAGGGTATGGAGTATATATATATATAGAGTATAGAGTATCATAATCGTCGTCATCAGCCAGAAGACTTTCACTGCGCTGAACTAAGTTATTCTAAATAGCTTAATAGCCATCCCCTACCCCTTATTCTAAAGTTAACTGAGTGTTCTTCATACAATTTCGCTTCGTTATTAAGAAGTGCGTACGAGATAGTCAATAATGGGAGAGCTGTGCCCGGAGCAAAGAATTGCTCAATATAAGCCCAAAAATCATCTCACCTTCCGCCACGCCAGCCTACGTTTGTGTTTTTCAATATTTGTCCTCCACACACTTATAAGCTTTATTATACAGGCGCTTCACGACCACCTTTTTATATTTTATGTATGTGTTGTATTATTTTCGTATTTATTAGCTAGATGCACCCACCGCCATTGTTGCGTTCAAAAGAGAGTGTGGTGTTGTGGACCGTCGTCGCTCGTTGAAGAAAACGCGGCTCACACAGATTTTGCGGGTACTATGACATATTTAGGTCCCTACAATATGACGACACGGGATACATACAACAAGGAGTAGGATATTAGCCGAAAAGTCAATGTCATCGACATGGTGTAATTAAAAATGAAAAATGAAAATGAAAATATTTTTATTAGCATAAACATAAGCTTAAATTAGGATACATAAAATAAATATACTTGTTACACACTTGGCTTATGTCTATGGAGGTTTGAAAAGTGGCAACACAGTGATTTCCGCACTAGGCTAAGCCTGTATCGCGGGAATCTGATACGATTTAACTTAAGTCTATTGCCTCTAGTTAACAATATAATGAATATATAAGCATATTACTAATAATAGGACCAATTGCACATTCTTATCAATAAATAAATATTTTTTAATAGGGTATTAAATAAGTAAAAGTAATTAACTGTTTGTATATTGTACAACATATTAATATTGTATTATAATATATATGTATTGTATAAGTATTGTATATATAAATATTGTATTATGTAGACGAATTTATGTGTTGTTATGGTATTAAAAAAGTAAACAAGTTATGATAATATCAGAATGATTACAATTGTTAGAATGATAAAAACATGATAAAAACAAATTACACCACACAGTTAACAAATCAGCCATATATCCAACACAATCGGTGTTTTATATACATCTTATATCTTTCACGCGGATTCGATATAAGAATGGTGGAATACTTCTCATGCTCGCTAACACTATTAGGCTTCAGGGTTTGTAAGGGAGCTTTGAAAAAAGTGTTTAAGGTGCAACGTTTCGCTCAGCGCGCGAAATTCAAATTTTCTTGCGTTTTTTGTCAATTACAGCTTAATTTCTCATCGTAAGTTCATGAAAACTAATTTTGCGATAATAGATAGATTGTTTCAAGAAATTACACCAACCAAAAATTCAAATTGAATGCTAGTATAAGTACATTTCTCGCTAAACCAAAAACCAAGATGAAAATCAGCTTATTGAGATTTGTAGCTAAACCAATGCTATCTAAGTGATTATTTTACCCGTAATTTCTTAAAACAACTTATTTATTGCCGCAAAATTGGTTTCAATAAATCCACGATGAGTAATTAAGCCGTAATTGACAAAAAACGCAAGAAAATTTGAATTTCGCGCGATGAGCGTAACGTTATTTGATTGATTCGCCTTGCTATACTTCCGTTATACCTCTAAGATTCCAGATATTGATAACTAATTTACATTGAAAATAGGAAGAAAGTAGAGCTCGATCCTCAGTAGCTTAATTCGCGAAGTTCCAAATCCTACTATTTAATTTCTGTCACGTTTCGGCCTCGCGAATCCGATTTCAGGAAGGCACATTACACAAATACGGATAGGTATCCATCCATATAGCACAGTATCTATATAGCACAGTCGGTATATGTACTTACCACAGATTATTTTCGAAAAGCTACCGCAACACGAGATCGTTGCTTCCAGAAAAACTCACTAGAGTTGGGGGTTGGGACTGCGAACAAGTGTCCTCATTTGCTATCTCAAGGTTACTTCTAATCGCGCCTAAAAAATAAACCAATGAGAGTACATTTTTGGTTGTGTCTTGACCAATGCGTGGTACGCTTAGTACTGAGTGCGGAAGCTAGAGGTGTAATCTGTGGTATGTGGTGACACATTATTGACACGAAGGTGGAAATCCCCTATGAGATGGAAAAAATAAGGTGTGTCGTAATGTCAAATCATTCGTGCCCGAGATCCGTGCCTCATCGCTGAGATCCTTGTTTGTTATCCATGGATCCGTATATATATAGTGATACTCATAATTAGGGGTACTTGCCGCTCGGTAAACCCTCTTTGTCCAGACTGTTAACATACGTGGAGTGTCATGTACAAGGATAGATGTAATTATGTAGGTGCATGTTACTCCAAGAGTATACTCCTTCTGGCTGGATGATGTATATATATATATCATCATCATCATCATCATCAGCCAGAAGGCGTCCACTGCTGAACAAAGGCCTGCCCTCTTAGAGCGAGTCACTGCACGGCAATCTGCCATTTGGATCCGTATATATATAGTGATACTCATAATTAGGGGTACTTGCCGCTCGGTAAACCCTCTTTGTCCAGACTGTTAACATACGTGGAGTGTCATGTACAAGGATAGATATAATTATGTAGGTGCATGTTACTCCAAGAGTATACTCCTTCTGGCTGGATGATGTATATATATATATATATATATAGGCCTGCCCTCTTAGAGCGAGTCACTGCACGGCAATCTGCCATTTGGATCCGTATATATATAGTGATACTCATAATTAGGGGTACTTGCCGCTCGGTAAACCCTCTTTGTCCAGACTGTTAACATACGTGGAGTGTCATGTACAAGGATAGATATAATTATGTAGGTGCATGTTACTCCAAGAGTATACTCCTTCTGGCTGGATGATGTATATACATATATATATATATATATATATATATATATATATATATATATATATATATCATCATCATCATCATCATCAGCCAGAAGGCGTCCACTGCTGAACAAAGGCCTGCCCTCTTAGAGCGAGTCACTGCACGGCAATCTGCCATTTGGATCCGTATATATATAGTGATACTCATAATTAGGGGTACTTGCCGCTCGGTAAACCCTCTTTGTCCAGACTGTTAACATACGTGGAGTGTCATGTACAAGGATAGATATAATTATGTAGGTGCATGTTACTCCAAGAGTATACTCCTTCTGGCTGATGATGATAGATATATATATATATATATATACATATATATCATCATCATCATCAGCCAGAAGGCGTCCACTGCTGAACAAAGGCCTGCCCTCTTAGAGTGAGTCACTGCACGGCAATCTGCCATTTGGATCCGCCGGTCCCCCACAACTTTCAAAATGACATCGGTCTCCCAGTAGGCGGCTTACCTGCGCTGCGTCTTCCGGTTCGTGGTTGCCACTCAACATCCTTTCTTCCCCTTCGGTTATCCTTCTAGGCGGTTGATATATTAGCCGTGATAACGCGACAAACACCCAGACAGAGAGACAGATATACAGAGAGACAGAGCTACTTTCGAATTTATAATGTTAGTTAGGAGTAACGGCAGTAAAAAAAAAATCGACGTATTTATCGATAAAGTTGTAGGCGCGGACTAGTATTACCTCAACACTATGTCTTAATCTGCGCACAAGAAAATAAGAAACTGCTGTTCCATACATTTAATTGCATGATCCACGAACATTTTGTATGGAACAGAGCAGATATTTTTCGTGAATTTTCAGAAGTCGTAGAACTAAAGGTGTTCATTACCCTGTATACAATATCCTCACAGCCGCTCCCTAGCCCATTAAAAGGCACCTTGTATATAAGCTAATGATGAAAAAATGCGCGGGAAAATCAGCAGTGTACGCGACAGGCCCCTAAAAGCCTATATCGACCGCTCCCGTTTATGTCAGTAACCCTCAAGCCATATTGTTTATGGCATAAGATATCTTTAGCGCTAATAAAGTCGCTTTATCTTTCTTCAACTACTACCACAGAATAAATAATAGTATTAAAACACTACTTATTAAAAGAGAACATTTAAAAAAGTCGGGATAGGTATATTAACATTACGCAACACTTTTTACCCGACTGCCCAAGAAGGAGGGTAATGTTTTTGGGTAGTATGTAAGTAATATACGTAAGTATATAAGTATGTGACTATGTGTCTTTGTGTGTTCCTATATTACCTCCTGTAGCCTCGATTTTGACAACTGAGGTGTCGTTGGATTCCTCTTTACGTCCGAGTGACATAGGTTACATTTTGCAGTCGGGAATTTTGTTTTTCTTTTAATAATATTATTTGTCTTATGCTGGCGTCTCGATTTTATCTCCGCCCATCACATCAAAGCTCATCCACGTAATAATTGAAGTTTGCAAATGAAAATTTAAAAAAATATTGATCGAGTGAGCGAAGGGAACGAAATGTCTCAGTTTTAACTGGCAAAAATTGCTTTCATTTGTCCGTATGTTCGTACTCGCGTATAGGTCGTATTTTTCAACCAATCTTGATGAAGCGTGGTATACAGGTTAAACGGTTTATTTTATTTTTTTGTCGTTAGCGGTTTTTGATTGCTGGGGTATTTCCCACAAAAAGGGGGAAGTTTGCTTTGGAGCCAATTAAAAAACGCCGACGACTAAAAAAATTAAAAAATCGTAGAACCTATATACCAAGCTTCGTCAAGATTGGTTAAAAAATACGACCTGTACGCGACTACCAACATGCTGACATTATCAAAATCGGCCGATGTATGGCGCCGTAGTAAATTTCCCCCTTTTTGGAGGAAATACCCCACCAATCAAAACTCACCGAAATATGTGTAGAACTGAGAGTGTGAACAACAGTTTGTGCTCGCAGAACTACTAATATAAAAAGATTTAACATCTAACATCTAACATCAGCGTGACAAACACAGTGCATTGCCGCGAATTTTTTTGGGTGGTACTATAACCGTGACGCTTAATGACTCTTATTCAGTACCTACCATAAAAACAGATTTTAGCCATGTCTTTTACTCTGCGGCACTACCTAAAGGGGGTACGAAAATTCTTATTACTTACTATACACGAAACTTGATTAAAGGTAAAAATTAACTGCTACATTTTTTGGGTTTCTGATATATATTTTAATGTAGGTAAATTTCGGAATACGCGCGCTTAATTAATTATATTTCTAGCAGCTATCGAACACAGCCTATTATTTTAGCATCGTGTTTTTTTATTGTATTTCTAGTAGGTAGGTTTTGTTTTATTACGTTCGAGTTTATCCTAGTAAGTACATAAGTAAAAAGAAAACTAGAGATGGAGGCGTACGTATTTTTTAGTTTTGTAGTTTATATTTTATACGCAAGGTACGGTAAGGTACCTTGCCGTTCTTCATTATACAAGTATAATGAAGAAAATGTATGTCTTAATACGCTTGTACAAAGCTAAACCAAATTGGCGCGTTGGTATGTGAAATCCAAATCTTCAAGCCCACTACCAGTTCGCAGCGTACCCAGCATGCTGGCAGCATTACCACGCTGAATGGCAATGCTTATGCGTTGAGCCAAATAAACGCCAGCATTTTGGTCACGCGTCGCGTCAACCAGGCGCTCTGATAAGTTTTTGAAAATAAGATGAGCTCCCGGTCCCCAAGGGCCCAACGTCTCTACTCCAAACGTATATACCTTCTTAGTCTATGATTTTCACCATACTAATTCTAACTGCGTAGATACATTTTTTAAGTAATCAGTTTTCTGTTTTGTTAAAAAATCAATTCGGCCTGATTAGATCGCCGTTTGCAAATCAATGATAAATATTTCTTAATAATAATTATAATTTTTTAGATAAATAAGTATTATAATATGTAAATAGTTGCGTTTTTTTTTTGTATATGCTTACCTCTTTAATGTATAGTACAAAACGTTCATTGTTTCATCATTCTCCATACTCTACCTCTTCTACATAAAACTATAAAAATTATGCATCAAGTACTTCCAAAATGAAGCTGACATGTTTGTGTAACATGCTTGCTTTAATTAATGGCAGTCTTCCAGCTTAGTATCAAAATGACTGCAAATATTAAAATTATATTTGCATCCCTTACATTTTTCTATTCATTACTATTCTTTCCTAATCCTAACTAATATTATAAAGCTAAAGTAACTCCCTCTCTCTGTCTCTCTATCTGGGTGTTTGTCCCGTTATCGTAGCTAAAATCAGTTTCCTATGTGGTTTTTTTTTCCTACGTTACCACCTAAATCCATGCTACGTAACTAGTATCGTAGGAAGAACACGTTTTTGTATTTCTACATAACCAGTTTCGTACGAAGACAAATCACTGAAGGAAAATAATAATACCTCCTGCCGCTTCTGTAAGCATGTTTTCTCCGTTGTTTTTAAAGTCACGATTCAAGTAAATACATAAACGCAAATGAAATGTCCAAAAAAGTAAACATTTGGTTAAAAGGCGCTAAGGCGTTTACATATTTTTGCACTTTTCTGTTCGGGTACGCCATATTTTGTAACAATCATGAAATTTTACGGTGCGGTGGATCTTAAAAAAGGTATTTTATAAATGTTCACGTAGGTAAATACTTGATACTTAACCACAATCTATCTGATATAATGTTGCTTCACAATCTAAGATTTCCTAAGTCGATGATGCCACGGAACATCCAAATAATAAACAACTAATAGCCAGACCGGAAGCAGATATTTAAATTCAGCAATCAAGCATCTCTGTCCAGCCGGGAATCGAAACCGAGACTACCTGCTCATAAGACAGATGGACAGATAAGACAGATTGATAAGACAGAAAAGACGCTATCAACTAAGGTAGGTATGCACACTATACAAACTATATAAAATATCAGTTAAATCGTTAGTAAAACTACTTATAATTTCTCAACAGTTAGGTATTTGCGTTCGTGGTCTATAAATCAAAAATATAAATAAAATTCAAGAACCATAATAGAATAAATATTGTAATAGATATTTTTTTTATAACACCCTAGAAGAATATCTTTATAAAATTAAAATTAATTTAGATTCCATAATTTAGATTTATTAGTAATTTAAATCTAACTAAAACTTCTAGATAATAAATAACTAAGAAAGTATCCAATAAAACTTTTCATATTGTCTCACACTATGTTCTTTATAAGCAGCGCTTGCACTAATTTCAGTACGATTTTATTACACTACACTAACTCATAACGGTTTCGTTCTCTTGATTCTATGGTATATTTATTGAAGCGGTAAATAAAGTGGAAAGTCCGAGAGCTGCCCGATAGTAGCACCAACCAGTTAACACAAGGTCTGTGGTAAGCCGACTGAAATGTACCATCATTTTTTAATAAGTGAAGGATTTCAGAGATATTACTCGGGATTCTGAAACGTGTGTTAACTTTGACAACAAATTAAGTATACAATAGCTGTAATTGTCATTTGCTTAGTGCTAGACAAAGGCAGCATTAGAATTAATCTGTTGTCAAAGTTAACAAACGTTTCGAAATCCCGAGGCTACAATTGCTTTCAGCTGTCAAAACTGTTTTTGTAACTAAGAATATAATTGTTGTCGTTGGCATGAAACAAAGACAATTAAACCAAATTATTGCGCGTGCAGAAGCATTTTCTTTAAAATACAACAAAATATAGCTAATCTCGGTTATCAACGCGGAATAAGGCAATTTTACGCGCTTACGACAAGGCGGCTTAAAATTTCGTTCATGTAATTTGTGCCTATATAGGATTGGCCAGCTCTATCATAGGCTCAATCATATTGATGCAATAGGCTGTTTTTTTGTTTCGTAAAAAAGCTGTCAGTTAATAGCAACGATCTATGAAACAATTTATTTTTTCATAAATAAATAAGATAAAAAGAAGAAAAAAGGCACGTAATTTTGAAGTGTTTTTTTTTAATATTCCTAATAGTATTATTTAACAAAAGAAAGAAAGTATTATGTAAGAAAGTCGTCAGAAATATTGTTTTCACGGCCTATGTTTCGGCCCAATCTAAGACGTAAATTTAATTAGCATGTTCAATATGTTTATTTTAAATTCAATTCTTTAATTCTACTTTTTAAGTTTATATCGTGTTGTGTACACATACTTAAGGGATATAGTCCAGATCGAAACTGTAAATCCTATTCTGTTTTTGTATTTATTTGACTGTATTCTGTTTTGTGTGCCAATAAACTAAATAAAATAAATAAAAATAAAAATAAATTTGCGGAAGTGAAATTTTATTTTATTTTTATGAGATTGCTTGCAATTATTCGTACTTCATAGTTACCTTGCTTGGCGTCGACCACCGTCTAACAAGCAAGAAAGAAAGAGAGATTAATATATTTTTCTCGTACTTTCTCTCGTTGGTCTGCGGATCACCTATTTGATACATTTTTGTACAACAATATTATTTTTAATTTGCTGCACAACGTGGTTTCACATGTGTCAAAAATCCCTCAGGAGCCATACATTTTCCCGAAATAAAAAGTTACCCATGTCACTCTCCGAACCTTAAACTATATCCATGCAAAAAATCAGGTCGATCCGTTGCTCTGTTGCATGAAAGAGGAACAAAAAATCAATAAACACACTTCCGTAGTTATATTATTACATATATACTAGTGATGGACTTTTTTTTTTGCGAGAGGTAAATCTCCACATGGTGCCCGACTGCTTTGGGGTGCTGCCGGGTTATGTGGGATTATACCGACTAAAACCCCCCGGTGGCCTGCCTTGGTGCTTGACTGAGGGCTCCGGGATCTCCAAGGGAACGCACCGGAGCCCTCAGCACCACGCTTCAGCTCCTCCCGGGACAGCTAGCAGCTGTCGTGAGACGTTTAAGCCTACAACAGCGTCCGCCATTCGAGGCTGTATCCTCCCCGGCCTCGCTTTGGTAGATGGTGGTTAGAGCTCAACCTCTAACCACCCCTGAGCCGACAGGTCCCCTTTTAATAGGCTCTTACTACAGACAGGGGATACCGATGCCGTATTCTAGTGCCCCGGCATCAGGGCAAGTGATGGACGTATCGTGCATAATTTTATATACGTAATTCTTCAGCACATTGAAGACACATTTACAATGATCATAAGCAACAGGAAAGTTGATGTTTTCACAGTGCTTTGTTTGATAAATTACGTGTAAAGACACGAAAATGTGTTGATTTTTATCGCCAATAAAAAGTAATAAAATCCATTTTAACGTCTAAATGTTCACCGCGAGCAACATTATCGTGTGGATTTAATTTTATACTAAAGTGATTTATTAGCAACGGCGATTTAAATAATTCTGTGATACGAGTGTATAACAGCTATGAAAATACTTTTGGTAGGTATTGAAAACATCCGGTAATATTTATCATTACAGTTTATCGATCATTTATATAACAAGAAGCTGTTTGTGTATAAGTTTCACATTTAAATCCGCGTCGATGTCGTATTATAAAAAATCTAAAAGTTTATCTTAAAACGTTATAAGCACTAAAATTAAAAACTAAACTCAAACTTAAAATTTTATGAGTATCCATTAATTACAGGCAAAGCGCCGAAAATGTTAGCCGCAATTTTTCGCTTCACTTTCTGCCCGAACCGCAGGCCAGCTTTTTGGTTAACTTAACTTTTGGTTATGGTTACCTATGACACATCTACATATTACCTAAGCTAGTTTTTTTTTATCGGGCAAGTGCCTTTATTAACTAAGCAAAATACATACAAACTACAACTATCTAAACTACTTACTTGTACCTAGGTTAGGTAAAAATAACAGTTGGATTATCCAAAGACCATTAAAGGTCTATAGCTAGAAATTGTATACTTACTTGACATATAGTTGTTGATCATATTTAACTAAACCTATGACTAAACCAAGCACCATAATCACCGAAGCCGATAACAAAGAAACATTTTGTATGTCTAGGAAACTATTCATAGTCAATATTATTTAAAATTCTGGCTAGCGTAGCCCAGAGTTCAATTTATTTGTTTAAAGCTCAGTCATAAAATGCTATTAATTAGCTCCTAGTCACGGAACAGCAAATTTCGTTAGTAAATAATTCAGGGGCAATCTGGCTGTGCCCGCCCGCCTTGGCTTTCTCTTGGGCAGACGTAATACCGCCGCGCGCCAGCCGCCCGCCTTCGAGAGCACGCGGTGACCGCTCTGATAAGATACTCGCAAACGGACTCCGACGTCATTTCCTTGATACAGTGATTATCCGTCATTCATTACTCAATTACCGCGAATTTGACGGGGAAAAAACAAAAATTTTCAGTGAAGCCGGAAGAGTTTTGTAACTTTAAAAAGTTTTTCTTCAATTGAAAATTATCAAGTTATAAATATAAAAACTTCGTGTTAGCTGGACATCATATGTACGTGTGAGTTTGTAGAATAGTATTAAATGTTTTTACTGCTGCTATGTTTTTGAAAATATTTTCTAAGCGTAACTTTGTATATTTTTACCAAACCATAAACAATGAGAAAAAATACTTTTTATATAAAAGTAAAATAAATTATTATAAAATAATTATTGTTTTAAGCTTTAATGAGTTTACTTCATATTTTAAACTCATAATTATATTTAGTACTAACTGACCGAGCGAAGCGAAAGACTCAGAGTCTACGGGAACGAATCGGTGTTTATTTTTTGAGTATATTTTTCCGACGATAATTTGAGTAACGCAGAATATTTTTTATGTTCCAATATGAGCAAAAATCGGTCCAGGACTTGTGAAAGAAATGGGGGCTTCAAGGTCTCACTTCGTAGTCTATCTGAACTTCTATGTGCAAGACATGCTGTAATTACAAGTGCACCAGATTATTGCCTTCATCATTGTAATGTCTGTGTAACCTGTGTTAGGGATCCATATTAGATTTAAAAAAAAAAACTGTTCAACCATAGAAGATACGCATAATAAGATTCGCATTTTCTGCTCCTACACCAGTGTCATAAATTCGAGTGTGATTATTACCACTTAACCCTTAACACATAAAGAACAATGGCGAAATTTTATGTCATAAGTCTTAGAGTGTCTTGAAATATCATTTATATAGAACTTATTAAGCCAGAAAAGCCAGAATAAAACATCACAAAATAAAAAACATTAAATTGCAACTTCATTTCTTTCAGTTGTTTTATTATAGACTTTATGGTGTTCCTTTATTTTAATGTATTCCATGTTTTTGTGTGTCTTGTCTGTTAAAATAATCTTTTTTTTTGGGTTGTACTTTTGGCGGAAGCGCCATTAAAACTTGTCGTTCATTGACATTGTAATATTTCTCATAACTAGAGTTTTAATCGCGGTTAAATACTTCGTAAAACTATGCGACATTAACAAAAATAAATCAGGTGCAATGACTAGGAGGCTTGGCCATGATGGCTTTAGCCTGCCCGACGGGTGAAAAAAAGAAAGATAATAAAAAGACGTTTCTGGTTCGGACGCCAAATGTATTTTTTTATCTTATATTTTTGCCCCACATTTCTGTCTTATACTTTGGCTCTTCGAATTCCTTTTATTTCTATACAACCTGGACTGTCTTTGGACTTGCGGATATTGCTTTTCTTCTGTGTGACTGGTTTTCGTGTACATGCCGATACCGGTCAAATTCATAATCCTCCTTATTGCTTCGCGACGTCGGGTAAAAATTTGATTTTAATCTGCTTCCGCCGCAACGAAAATTGCTGTTACTCGCTTGTGAATATGGACCCTGGTTCTAAAATATTGGGAGTGCTAACGTTAATATCATATAAAAATTTGTCAAGTCGGTCATGGTAGGGTTATGTTAGAAATAAATATCCTTCACTTTTCACAGGCTGAGTTCTTTGTGTGCAAATTTGTTTTTGAGGGTTTTTCGGAACGTTTTGTTTGACTACTCATTACCATTACCTTGGTCGTCTATATGTCGTAAAGTACTAGACACCAATTAGTCAAATAGCGGCATCAAGTTTTATTCTTAACGGACACGTATAAAAACAAAAAAGTATAATAAAAAATTGTTTTGAAATATTATTTAAATTATTTTCAATTTTCTTTTGAACTCGATCTACCACTCGATAAGGCGGGATTTGACCGCTTTACATGTAGGGCTTTCACTATAAGGCCCAGACTCTACCGAAGCGGAGGTGTGCTGATATGTGCGAAGCGGAGACGAGAGGACATGCTATCAGCTAGGGTGCTTCAACTGAAGCTGTGCCGAGATGTGTACTGACTAGAGCGGAGCTGAGCTGCGTGCTGTACAGCTCCGCTAGCGAAATTTGAGTGGTGCGGGCGTGGCTGGTAGGTTGTGCGACACAGGGGAACTAGCGGTGCCGCTCGCCGCACGCATGCTGCACGCACGCCGCTCCCATCTCCTCTCGTCTTCGCTGCGCGCCGCAGCCTGCTTGCGAGGCGCAGCTCACATCTCTGTTTTGTTCCAGCTAAACAAATATGAGACATCTCCTCACCTCTCTGCTCAACCATCCCCACCGAAGCTAAGCAGAGACGAGGTGTGTAAATATCGAAATCTTATTGGTTGTTTCTAACACATCTCCTCTCCACTCGTCTCGTCTGCGCTTTGATGGAGTTAGGGCCTGAGTTCCTAGTTATCTACAGAACTCCAAAAAAAAAAACTCGCATCGAAACGAGGTTCTGATTTTGGGCTATATATATGTAATATAAATAAATCCTTGATCGACGAGAAATCATGATAAAGGGTAGCTTAACAGTGAACAGTGCTGTGAACAGGCTTAGCTTAATCCTGTATCAAGCGGGACGAAGCGTAGATACGTATCAGTGTGGAACTGTTGATAACGTTATCAAAGTACGTTAATGATAAATTTATCATCAACAGTTTTTAATTGAAGGCTTCGCTTGTTTATGTTAATACAACAATCATTTAACCATGTCGGAAACTTTCGGAACTTCCAAGCTCGACTTTCTCTTTCACGTATTTTTTACAATTTAAGAGTTAAAAAATCAATGAGTGCAAACTAAAAAAGAACCGGACAAGAGCGAGTTTGACTCGGAGACCGAGGGATCCGTAAGAACGAAGGATTGAGGCTCTGTTTTAACTTAATAGCGAATTACAAAAACAAATAAGGCACTTACCATGTAGAGGTAAGGACGGCAAAAATTCAATAGCCTCTTGAAAAATGTGTAAATCCGCCCCTGGAAGGCACTACACGAAACATACATTGGGCGCATGGCCTCCCGCCTGTTATTATGACTGTTAAATGCAGGTATAGAGTTTCTAGGTACCTTTATCTACTAAGAATAGATTACAATCACTAATATAAGGAGTGCCACACGCGACTATACTATCAGCGTCTGGCAAATCGCGTCCCATTAGCAAATTACTTATTGAAGCTTAACGTAACCATACACCTATCTACTACCTACTGTACTACCCACATACTGTGTGCACACACATTGATTATATTTAAATTAGTTTTCATCATCATCAGCCAGAAGACGTCCACTGATGAACAAAAGCACTCCCCCTTAGAAAAGGGAAGTGGGCTACCATAATCCCCACGCTTGACTGGTGGCTTGGAGTACGCAGGAAGAGGATGCTGCAGCCCGTCCTCTGGTAATTCTGGTCGCAATTTCAGGACATACCCACGTTCGGGTGTAAACGATTTTAACTTTTAAACTTTAAACGATTAATACTCACAGCACATTTACTTACCACGGTTTTTAAATTATTTTTTTTGAAATAAAATAAAACTACTATATAACTATATATATAGATACTATTATTCGTCTAAGAACCACCCACATGGCTTTCAGGGTTTGCAAGCTGAAGGGTAAAACTGGCAGGCCACATCGCTCGAACAATCGATACCGATGAGGAAGAACCAAGCCAACCAAGTTGTTACAGGGTCTTCTCACGAAATGTAGTTTTTGATAATTTGAACATGTTTTTTTAGCGTAGGCATGCCTCCCACTAGGTGGACAGACGAAATTGTGAAAGTCGCAAGCAACCGGTGGATGCAAGTGGCACATTGTCGGTCGGTGTGGCGTCTAAGGGGGAGGCCTATGTTCAGCAGTGGACGTTTTCTGGCTGATAATGTAATGTAATGAACATGTTTTTTTGTGCAGTAAACAATATATAGGTTATAAACTTTAAATATATGTATGATAATTTACATTTTTATTTTATTTGCTAGTCACCTAAATATGAATAAACATTAATATGTGATTAATAAAAAACAAAAATGTCTGTTCGTTTAGTATGGCGTCCGGTTAGTACGACGTAATTTCACCGGTCCCTTGGCCGTCGCTATAATCGGATTCTACTGTATAAGGGTATAAATAACTAAAACCCGACTACGTCTCTAGGTCACGAGGCATTTTTGCTTGCAAAGTATTTTTTTAACAATGTGTTTGTCAAAATAACAGCTAACAATACTTAAAATACATTGATACCTACGTATTCAAATGTGCTAATTAAGCCCTTTCAACTGACACCCAACAAAGCGTCATAAAAAAAATGTTTATTTTAATGACTTTATGGCCTCTAGAGGTCGCCATATTCAAATTAATGTGAATACCTATAACCACCGGACGCTCAAAACGCCTCTAACGATACCTCATTTGTCAAATTACATTCTTTCCATTTTTTTGTGTGGTATATTAGTAACAGTGGATAAAAACAATTTAAAATTGACAACGGCCACGCCCTTTGTCAACTTCGAACTTTGCCCTTTGACCCCGGAGTCCGTGGAGCGGCACTAAAAACAATTAAAAAAAAACTAGTTTAGAAGTCATGTAAGTCAAGAAAAGATAAACGAATGAATAATACAGACCCGGACTTACTTCATACATATCAAAATCATAACCCTCTTTTTTGCGTCGCGTAGTCGGGTAAAAAAGTTAAAATAGAATCTTATTTGAATCATTTTTGTATTACCTACGTACCAAAATCATATAATTAGAATATGAATGTAAATACGATTTGATAATTTAACTTTGCGATCGCTACACAACAGTACTTGTAAGTATCAGAGATCCGACGCGATTGATTACGCGAAAGCCAAATCCTGATTCCCCAAAATTACGTTATAATATACAGATTTAATTTAATCTGTGATATCTATTCTGCGAGTATTTCCAGCTACTACATAAAATTGCTATAAAACATTGCCAATGTTATTCCAAAGATAAATTACCTTTTTTTTTTAATGTACACTCAATAATACTAAACATTTTTGAAAAAGTGGGAACGAGATACAAAGAATAGGGAACTGAACCCAAAAAAACTTTTAAAACGATCCTATATTCGATCTCTTACGTCAAATTAGACGACATCACATCAATATTTTTTGTGCTTATATGACATTTATTTTATTGTTTTCCATGTCCTAAAGTTGCGACCAAAACTACCGAAGCACAGCCGTCGTCTTATTAAACGGTGGGCGCTTTGCAATCTCCAAGCTGCCAGTCAGCCGTTGCGGCAACCCTCCCCTAGCATCACTCTCCTCCCCTTCCCTATTCTCGCTATCTCATTCCCACATATTCAACATTTTGAATATAAAAATTATTCAGTTAAAATTTAAAAAGTAACAGAATATCTTTGGAAAACAATGAGGCGTTTTTAAAAAAAAAAATATAGTTCTAAAATACTTACCAGATGGCGTAATAGTCCTATCGTTTTATCTGTCGAAATATTTTATGTTTATTTTTTATATCGTAAATTTTTGCTTGTATTTAGCCAGTGTCAACTATTGTAATATTTCAAATGAAGTCAAATACATAGTTACATTACTTGAAATTGTCTAAATACACATGTGGAGCCAAAAAACACGAGAAAAAAAAGGCACACGTACATTTTTTTGTTTTTCTTGTCTTGACAGTGACAGAAAAACCTCAAGGTACATCTAACGCCATCTATTGGGTACTTTTATTACCAGGTTTTTTTTTGGAAAACGCCTCATTGCCAATGTTATATTACAGCAATTTTATGTAAATATTTTCGATTTTGACAAAGAACACGACAAAAACAATATTTTCGAGTTTTTTTTCTCCTCCCTCGCCAAAATAAAAATAACATGAAAATTGCTGTAATATAACACTGGCAAAGATGTAATGTTCGAAAAATAAACGTTAGTTTATTTTTAGTTTTTTTATTTTTTATTTATTTTTTATTTGCACTCAGTTAATTGTCGCTTTATCTACTACATAAAGTGAGCACACATTACAGCTGTTCGTCCATTCCTCATGTTCAACATGTAAGTTAGGTACTTATTGAATATTCAGATCACTAATACTAGGTATATACGTACTAATACCATAAGTCTAAGTACTATCATAAGTTGATACTCAGTTACTATCAATAGTTAGTAAATCGAGAAGCTGGAAAATACTCGTAGCATCGATATCACACAAGCATTGAGTTTATAAGTAAGGCCTAAGTGTTCGTGAACGAGTACGAGTAATGTGTGTTGTGTTGTATTCTGAATTATAATGCCGTTAACGTGACTTTTCATGTTGTTTCCAAAACTCCATAGAAACCTCTAGTAAAGTATCTACCACTTTTCTGTTGCATGACTTGGACTTGAACGTGACTTACTTTGCTTGACTGAGACTTGACACTGGCAAAATATAAAACGCGCGAGTGAAGCAATTACGGACGGGACCAAGGGCCTATAGAAATGTGTATGTGTTGGTCTTATTCAAGCAGAGCTCCCTATATGAAAATATAATGAGATTAAGAGATCTTGAACCTTGAGGTTGGGCTTGTCACACGCCCGCTGTAGGTATTTAAGCCCGGGGTCCGGCTTACATTCAGGATCTGTCAGGAACCCGATAATTAGACTGAACGGAAATTAAATTATAGAGAAGAGCATGGCTCTCTGACCATTAATTAAAAAGGCATACCAAGCTGCGGGAGTATATCATTGCACTATGAAGAACTTTACAGGCAATTATTTAGGCGGCTGTGAGTTTCGGTTAATTTTAATTTCGTTTCGAAGTATCTCGTAGACGGAGAGTAGGTGACAAAGACATTCGAAACTCAAAAAAGGCAATTTGTCTCAACCCACATCTTATAGGCCTAACAGCCGCAGGCCGAACTGCCGCGCGCCGTCTAACAAACGAAGAGATAAAGAGAGAGATATATTTTCCTCTTATTTTCAACTGTTGATCCGCCTAACCAAGTCTGCAGGTCTGTTTACAAGCTGGTAGGTAGGTAAGTCTGTTTACAAGTTGGTAGGGAGTCAGTAGGTTCTGCCTTACTTACCTATCAAATTGAATACATTAATTAGACTTACATTGAAGGGCGGATACTTAATGATATATATTCTTGAGGATTAACTGGTCTTAAGTTTCGCCATTTTTAGCATGATAACTTATAAAATATCAATATCACTTAGGTTGACGAGCGCAGTGCATTGCCGCGTATGGCTTTGAACTGTTGAAGTTAAAAAAATTTGGGTGGCACTGAATGTTATGGGCAAGCGTGACGCATAACATCAGGTGAGCGACTAGCTCGTCAGGTCATTGAGTAACATAAAAAAAATATGATACCAGATTGACGCATTATTATGTGGAAAAGTTTTATTTTCTAACCTGAAAGAAAATACTTATGGTAAGTATCTACTGGCTGCCGTCCACTTTTTTTTTATTTCTGGCTTTTCCGTTTGTTTTTTTATACATTTGTTTTCCACACAACTACATTATATAAATTCAGTGGTAAGAAATGCACAGACGTAGATATTACAGAAAGTATACAACCGAAATACCTACGTAGGTGGGTTATGCATTGTGGAACTACATAGCTGAATTATTTATTTATTTATTGTCCTACATAATTATAAAAATGCTTCTGACAAGTATTTTAAGTGGTAATTTATGCACCAAGATAGTACTTCGCGCTCCTTGTTCCACGCATCTGCTCTGCAGCTGTAGGCGTATCCCATAACTCTGCGATAGCGAGAGTTGCGCGAGCGGGACCGCGCATAGCGCGACTAAGTTGGTACGAGCGAGACGGCATGCTCTCGCAATCAGAATCACGAACGTTTCAAAGTTAGAGGATAAGCTCGCTGGTCCAGTAGTAGATACGTCGCGTGTTTCAGGAGCCCGTTGTTAGCGTGGTATTTATACGTCTCCACCAGAGCGTGGGCACGGAGCTCGGAGAGCGGAGCGCTGAGGGCAACTTAAATGGATAACCTTTGTAAACAGAATATTATATGCAACTTGTGCACTCATATACAACGATATTTCAAACCGCGTGTCCGTCGCTTGCAGAGCGACAAAAAACAAACATTTTACAAAACTGCTTTCGTACAGAGTAAAAATGGGGCGCTATGATGTTATGAACGAAAGCTTTGTGGTCGGGTGCGATTCGCGCGATATCACATTATATTATGTGAGCCAGAATGTTCGCCAAATTAATACCAATTTAATTAATGGTTTTAAGAAATAATAATAATAAAAACATATTACAAACTAAGCAAAGCTTGTAATATGGCTGCCAGAGACTGATATACGTACATAGATATTTTGTAAATACATACTTATATAGATATTAACACCCAGACATAGAACAAACACAAATATTCATCACATAAATGTTTATCCTAGATGGGAATCGAACCCACGCCCCCAAGCACAGAACGTAGGTTCACTACCAACTGAGCCACCGGGGCAGTCAAATAAATTACTTAGTACAGTTTGGATAAGGTAATATAATAAGTTGCCTTGATAACAACTAAAAGCTCTACGTAATAATAAAAATATACTACATTTTATAAACAATAAAAAAGCAATATACTTAGGAATCAAACATTTAATTTAACCAATATCTCCAAAAACCAATATCTCGATCTTGTGATGTAGGTTTGTGATATTTCCATGTTAAATCAATTTTTTTTTGATATTATATATTTGCCTATCCTGTTATTGATTTTGGATTTTGTTTTCCTGTAATAAAAACAGATTCCTTTAACATCTTAGGGACCGTACCGTAAAGTTCTTAATGCGATGATTATTAGGTAACCTAACAATAATCGCAATAAGGATCATGTTATCTCGGTACGGGCCCAGGGCTTTAGGGGTTTCAGGACTTAAGCTGTAGAAAATATAAATAGCTGCACACACTTAAAGGCACATATATGACACCGCTTAGTTACTTGAGTTATTTTTTACGGTTGACCGCACAATTTTCGTTTCTATTTGGGACCCTATTCCTGTCCGCGCGAGATTATATCGGTCACTCTCACTCTTATTAAATTTTAAATTAGAGAGACAGTGATCAAGATTATCTCGAGCGCACAGGAATAGGGTCCCAGGGCCTCTAGTCTCGACTTTTCGCTATGCACTTTGCGACCGAATTCGATCGCTTTGACGCAAAATTCAACGCTACGTTTGCGTATTTTCATAACAATTCGTGTTCGTTGTCGAATTTTTGCGTCATAGCGACCGAATTCGGTTGCAAAGTGCTGTAGCGAAAAGTCGAGACTAGTGCCCCAGGTCTACCACATCACCACGCAGGTTGATGCGCTCCACGCATCGATCTTATTTTATTCCCGCCCATATTTTAACCATTGTCTCTCTCGCATGTTTCGTATTTAGACAGTTCCATGGATGTTCCATGCATACTTTGGCAGTTTTGGTTTAGCTGTTACGAAATCTTTAGTTTTAAGAAAATAAAGACGAGAATAAAAAAACTCAGATCGTTTTCATTCAGGTGTGAATGGTGCCTAAAGTTTGATTTAGCTCTCTTATTTGTTTTTTATTTTGTTTAGTGTTTACTCCGGATTTGAAGACGTCCGCGTTGTTTCATTGTTAGAACAATTAATAAAGGTTACTCTGGTATCCAGTGATGGCTGCAATACGTACCTAGCTGGCATGAAGTGTTATTTTGTTTATGCTACGCGACATCGATTATTTATTTATAAATCGTAAACCGGACTCAGTTTGCGAAATATCGGTAGATTCGATACTTAGTAAAAGTTATCAAATTGTTATCATTCTTATACTGGATACTGGGTTACACCAGGTAGTGGACCACGATTAATAAATCGTGATCCACTACACAAGCTTAATTATTCCGATCTATCGCTTCTCTAACAGGACCGAAAGGAAAAAATCCGTTGTCGGCGCTTGTCGTGTTTCTCTGCCTGCCCGGGTCCTAGGTCTGGTAGGGTTCCTATGCTTAACCTGATGTCGTATGGAATAAAATTCGTTTGATATTTTAAATAGCACAATATGCTTTATATTTTTATGTTTTAATATCGGAAATTTAGAGGAAATAGGTCGAGGCGGGGAACGCAGGCCCTTATATACTTCGTTCTGTGGTCGCCGCCTGGTGGTAGTTGTGACAGGCGGCGGTCACGTGGTCGTCCTCCGCGCTGCATCGCGTGTCAACGTCCGTAGTCAGATTGTTTGGACTAAGCTGCCGGACCACGTGTTCATAGGGGTTTCATTTTATGGTTAATAAGTATCGAAACATTTTTGTAGCCCGGAATTTAAAAAAAAAGTTGGTCTTCGATTGACGCGTTGCCTCATCTAAAACATATTCACAAAATACTGATACTCCTAGCGAAGGGGAAGATTTACAAGATATAACAAGACCGTGATAACTCACGTCGTCAGCTGCCATTCCGAACCGATGGCTGAAATGTTTATCACGCAAGAAATGTAGAGATTTTCGAGAAATGTCGCGTTTTCCATTACAATATTTCTAAACTATAGCAGATTCGACTACAGGAAATCTTGTGGATTTCTTTTAGAACACAGAGTTCATCTGTGTTTTAGAATAAGTATTTATCTCTCTATTCTACAAATCTACAGTCATTTATAAGAGGGACGTCCTGCCGCTAGGTTTTGGCGCAGTAGGTATTTAAAAATGGTATTGCTGGCACTCTCCTATTTTGAAGCTAATTGGTGTAGGCGATAAAAAAAAAATACATATACTTGATGAAATCATGGTTTTGTGTGAAAATAGTTATCACCCCCTAAATCTTAACAATTTTTTTTTTGTCAATGGTTTTTGGTGTGATAAATAATAATCTTCGCAAATTTAAAAATATATTTTTGATATTCTAATAAAAACTAGTTTTTAATCGATTTCCAAAAAAAGGAGGAGGTTCTCAATTAGACTGTTTTTATCCAGTTATAAATTTATCTGCCACATTTTTTGAAACATTTATTAATTACTTCCAAATAATTTAAATGTTAAAGTTAATGTTAAAAAGGGGTTTTGTTTCGTGGAGCTAAATATTACCACATACCGCATAAACCATTTCAAGGTCGTTGCTTGGCGTTCAGCGGCGTAACTCTGAGATATCAGGTCGCAGTCCCCGCAACCGACGTTTTTTTCGAAGTTTAGTGACTTTTTGTCGGAAAAACGATCTTGTAATGCGGTATCCTAACTAGTATAATACGTTCGTCTCGAGGAAAAAATATTCGTTTGCGCTATTTAGAACTCCCTACATTACAACAGTTGTCAGTCCATACAAAGCGTCAAAAAATGCACAAAAATGGATCAATGCCATCTAGCAAACTATAGGAAGTAACTTTGGATGTTTGTCGCGTTATCACGGCTAAACGGTAGAACGGATCGTGATTACATTTGATAAGTAGTTACTGTATGTCACAAAGACGGACATAGTAAGCTTTTTCATTTCCACGCGAACGAAGTCGCGGTTAACAACTAGTCTATACATATATAATCTGTGATTACACCCTATTAACCTAAAAAACACCCACGACCCTGCCAGACAGCAGACGAGCCTACCTAGACAATTTCTTTTCCAGTACGAGGAGGTATTAAAACCAATCTATCAAAAATAATACTGACAATAAAATTATATTGCTCGTAAATAGAACATCAGTTATGGGGCTCTATTTGTTAATCGCTCGTATGATTTCAGACGTAAATATCATGCGATATGAAACATTTTTTATTGATAGAAGCAAATTCGAATGGTTGAAACCACTCGTTGCGTTAGCCATGTGATATATTGATTATTTAAAAAATGCAGCTTTTGATTTCGTTCAGTCATTTCGCATGATTTCGTATGATATTTTCATGTGAAATATCATACTAGCGATTGAAATTTCGAGCCAATGATCCGATTCTCCAAGGCCGGTATCGTGTAATGTGGAATGTAGGTAGGTAATGTATTCGTGAGTATCGTAAATGAAGTACCTAGCGGACACATATTTACCAATTTGGTAACTAGCTGTGACAAATCGCTAAAATAGTGCTTGTTGTAGAGAAGCTATTGATAATCCTGTTCTCGTAGTAGGTTTTTGGTTATACGACGTCACACTGAAGCCTTCACTGAAGTGTTCACAGCCGGCATCATGCTGAGGTGGGGCAGGTTTGTGACAAAAATAAAACAAAATAGGTGTTTGTTGTTTTTTAATTGTAATTTTTATTTATCTTTTAAGTTTTGTTTGTATTTTGTTTTGTTTTTGTGGCAATTAAACCATTGTCTATTGTCACTGGGTTATTTAGTGCATGATCCAAATAGTAAATAATGTAAAGTCCCATTTAATCGTGGTAAATGTGCGACAAGATGCAAGTGGCACGTTGTCGGTCGGTGTGGCGGTTTAAGGGGGAGGCCTATGTTCAGCAGTGGACGTCTTCTGGCTGATAATGAAATGTGCAACAGTTTAAAATTGACATATATATGCTAGAGTCATCTTCTAGCTAGTACAAACTAGCATAGTGCTATACGTTTTGTTTTTATTCAGTAAGCGTGTGGTAATAACAGTGAATTTAAGTAAAGTTGCTCAACTGAAATGGAAAATTGTAGTGAAGTTGTAGCAACTCTAGTACGTAGTACCTACATAGGTGGTAACTAAACGAGAAAATGTAACTTAATATCGACTTGATCTAGTTGCAGATTTGTCGAACCAATCAGAAGCGGCTAGTTGACAGAAGTCAGTGTCCTAGCTCGTATCGTTTTGGCCATTTGGCGCGCTTGCACAGAACTTTAATGAAGATTTAAAAAAAGATATAAGATAATTATAACTCTGCTGAAAAGGTAAATACATGTTGCCACAAAGATATATAAGTACAACCACCAACTAACCAGCGAGCTGTGATTTTAGAGTCGGGCGAGATAATTGCAAAACAAACCTTGCTGTGTTGTGATTTAATTAAAACCCACAAATATGACCTGAATTTGTTTACAGCCAACAGAATAAGAAGCTTGGTAAAGTGAACTTAAGGCGCTTATACATTATACAAGGACACGAATCACGGCAGAGGACAGCCAGGTACACTTACAATATACTTACTTACTAATTCTCATGTTGACCAATGTATGTTTTCATTTATTGAAGCGAACGACAAGATGTTTTATCTATTGCTCAGTTATTGTAGTATGCAATATGCTTATATCAAATTTATAGTTTAACGTAGGACAACAGTTAAAAGTTTAACAGAGCATTTAACATGTTTAACATTTTAAACATTTTATCAGAGCATTTAACATGTTAAACATGTTAAATGCTCTGATAAAAAAAAATGTTGCATTTTAAAAAAAAATATCTACTTATCTCTCAGTACCTAATTGTATAAATCATTTATAATGTTGATTGTGTGAGCGAGAGAGCGCGTATTACATAAACGTGGCCTTAAGTGCTTTATTTTCGTACAAACCGATGATATACATAATATATACAGGGTGTTAGTGAATGATGTGGTAATAATATTGAAAGGTATGAAATTAAATGAAATGAGCCTTTATTTGCCAGAACGCAGGTAAGCAGGGTGTTGAAATTTGAAATGTTCCATTACATTCGGTCATTTCTGACGTGCAAAAAAAATCCATAGAAATCGTTACTTAATAAATGTTAAAAAATTGAATAAACTTTACCTACAACAACTTTACAAAAAATATCAAAAGAATACAATTATTAAGTCAATAGAATACGTTATCATTATCTCATGGTATGTATGTAAGTACTCAACATTATGAACAACTTTTGCTATGGGACCAAACCTCAAATCGCGAAAAAAAACAGCTGTTTCATACATTTTGTTTTTTTCGCGATTTCAAGGTTGCAAGTAAAAGTTGTTTAAAAGTATGAGTAAATACAATATACATACCTTTCAATATTACCACACCTTTCAGTAACCCCCTATGTATGATACGATCGATTGTGGTTTACAGGTCTAATAAGTATTTGATTCGCAAACTATCTATGTACGGATTCTAATACTTTGATGATGGAGCTAATGTATTCCAAAGTGGGTCGATCGTCGGTATTTCTTTGATGTTACCCAAGGCACGCTCGGTAGTTGATATGTTATTATTATAATCTATGATTAAATAGCGGAGGCTTTAATAATGAGATAAGTTCTCTAATCTGTGCTTATAACAATTTTGAGAGCATGTTTATTGGAGTTATTTTGTAACTATCCGTATTTTACTCGACGTGACTTTTGCTTGATTGAGGGTCTGAGATTGACATGATCGTGATATTTCTATCCAGAAAAAAATGTGGTGTCAATAATCGGAAATTGTTTTCGCAACTTTTTCATCTCGTCACTCAGGTGTTCAAAATACACTATTTAATATATTTAATAGGAATTATTTATTTTGGGCACGATGCCTGCTGGTAGCGGTTTATTAGATTAGGGCTAGTTTTAAATTGTATATATATTTATGATTTATTTTTGCTTAGGGTTTATTTCAATTTATTTACCATTTAATGTTATTTAAGTTACTATAATAAATAGAATGACATAGGAATAGGTTTAAAAAATACTAATATGATACTATTTATAATTATTCACTTCGGCTTGACTTACATTGTAATCTCGTATCAGAAGATCATAATTTTATGACATATATATGATATATAATAATAATAATATATGCCATTTTAGAGTCAATTTAAGAGTGAAACAAACCTCCGGTTTTATGATTCTTTTCTTTTTCACTTTGCCTTAAGGAATTAATTTAAGAAAATATTTAATTGCAATTACGCTTCGGACATTTCTTTGTTAAGTTTTTTCTTTTCCTTTCCTGTATAAGTTTTATAAGCACTTTAAAACTCTTAATTTTATTTTTGTATACAATTTCAAATCCACATTTCCAACACATTATTTTGACTCTAGAAATGTGTCCTCACAAAAAGCTCTGGGTTGATGATGTAACGATTTTCTTCCCAGTTTTACATTGATTACCCGTGATTTACATTTAATCACAAAACTCGATTCGCAACGAACAACGAACGTTAAGCGAGGATGGTTAGATTATTAGGTCTGTATTTGACCAAGAGTTTGACCTCATATAATCACTTCCGGCTGCTGTCGCATTATATGGGTCGCATTTGGAATTACTTTAGTCTGTGGAGCCGAAATAAATACTAGTTCCTTACGTTTGGAGTTACCACTTACCTTTATAAGAAAAAAGTCGTTTGCGAAATACCTATTAACGATAATGCTCAAAAACATAAAATTAAAAAAAAAACACTATTATTGCGAGTGTATTTTGCGAAGTGGTGCACCCTAAAATCCATAACCTAACTATATTTTTGCCCCCACCCTTTTCTATGACACATCTGTTTTTTTGTCATTTTAATGTCGGTGACACAGTTAGACATTGAGGTCCTCCATCATTTACTTTTTTCGATTGATAGTCCACTATCAATGACCCAGTACCTAATACTGCTAATACAAGTACTATCAATAATGGATACTATCGTAAGTAAGTACTATCGATATCCTAACTGATTTGCGAGGTCAAGTATCGATAGTGGAACCATCCGCAACACTCACCTACTCACTACTCACTCATCTATTATCACTCAGCTACTGCTAATCACTATCACAATCGACCACTTAATAATCCACGAGTGTAATAAGTGACCGAAAATAAAATTGATTTAAAAAAATAAATGCTGTGACGTGATTTTTTGACGTTGGCGCCAGAACTCCACTTTGACCTTCTGCGTTTGGCTTATTTATATGACTTTTGTTAGTTACTTGTTTTTCTTTTCTTTTGCAAAAGTTTGACGCTGTAATCATTAGCGAGATGAAAGAAGAAAACCATATGAAAAATATTGTTTTTTAATTTTGTTCTTATTTGAATTACAGCCACATCTAAGGTACCTCCCTATATTTTAAGCACACATCGTGAATCTCAGACATTTCATCTCAAATCCGAACCCGGGACATTGTACCGACTCATATAGATATTCTAGAACAATATAATATGTATTTGTAAGAAACTAGCCCTGAAACCGCAAAAATCGCTGTTTCATTACACTAGCTAATGTAACGTTTACTCATTTTAATTTAATTTTCTGACGCGTAGAGAAATCCATAATTACTATTTTGAGCTCGAATATTTCAACCCATGGGTGAAAAACAGTTTTGGAAAATTTTAATTGCGGGATAATGTACTGTTACTGAAGAATTTTCCTCGCTGGTGAAACCGCAGGGCGCAGCTAGTTAATAAAAATCACATAAAAACGACAGACAGACGAAAACGGGGAACTTTGCTACGCAACCCTAAAAAAGGAGGCAAATGAAATTAAAAATGTAGGTGTTTTATACAATGAGGTAATTCCGGACTGACTTGTTTGTTCAATGCCGCTAAATGGGCTTAGCGAAAGCAGGAAAAGGAGTGATATTAAAATAAAAAATACCTATAGAAGGTTAGATGGAACTGCTACGATAAGCCGAAAGGGTGTCATTTTACTTTACTCGTTGTTATGAACAATTTTTACGATGAAACCTGAATGCGCGAAAAGAAATAGCCGATCCAAATTTTTCGTCGAGTTAGCTTTTGAGGATTCGTTAGAAAATTAGAGATCCTTAATAAAGTGAAATAAAATAAAAGGATGAGGCTTTCGTATTTGGAAAGCGAGGATGGAAAAAATTATGCTTATCTACCACATCGAGTAGGATATCGTTGAAAAAGGAATTAAATATTATTATGAGGTTTCCAAAACAATTTTTCATAAATATTGACTGGGTTTTTAAAATAGTAGAGCCCAAAATAGCTATTATCGATTTTTCTACGCGTCGGATGATTAAAATCAAAACAAATTTTCTAAACACCTATTAACACTACAATAGTTTATCATTATAATTATTTTAATATGTTTCAAGTAATTAACAAAAAAAAAAAAGGAAAATAAATACTAAGGCATTAAACTTAAAAAAATATATATTACTCTCGAAAAGTATAATTATTTAAGGGGCACCTTATTAGATACTTCATTATAATCATTGTGTTTTGTTAAGAAATATTTGTTTAGGATTTAATAGGTTCTAATTCAGATGTGTTTTTAAGAAATATGAAATAGGTATTGATTAATTTTCTTTAACAAAATATACTCAGTAATGAAGTGGGCGTTTTCTCGAAGGTGGGCGTAGATAGACACAAGTTTCTTTCTTAAAAAAATAAATTACCAAGCCGACAACAGAATGTCAAACAAGTTCATTATGTCGAATAGCAGTTGAATACCACATTGAAAACTTTCGCCTTTCATATTTCGCAAACAAATTGTTAAATAAATCCGATAAAATGTAAATTTAAAATACAAATAAAATTAAAATTATTGTAAATTTGTTAAAGTACATAAAATATTTTGTTAAAATACGGAACGCTTTTGAATTAAAAAAGAAATTAATTTGTATGATTCGCGCCTATAGCTACACTTATGCACTGGGTCCAGTAAATCAACCTCTATGATAACCAAAGAAAAGAGACAGATTTTTCCTCTTCCGTGATTCGAGTAAATATAGGTCAATGGTCGAATACACAAATATGTAAATATCGACATTGAGCAATACGCCAACTGTTTTGATATTTTTCCTGATTAAAAAAAGTGAATCAAAACTCACTTTCATTTTAAAAAACCTACTATCTAATAAAACCCTACACGAGTACTCCTCTTGTGTAGGGTAGGTATCATTAAATAGGTAGGTTTTACCTATATGGGAGCTTCGCCATATCTAATGACCATTCCTTCACAAGCTTGGACTTGACTAGGACTTACTTTATTTGACTTAGACTATGACTGAGACTTTTTTCAATTATGAAATATTTTACTTCCCTAGAAAAATTACAAAACTTGACATTGGCAATACACAACGTTTAAGCTAGCTAAAATTTAAGAGAAAAACAATAAAATCACACAAACATCACATGTCAAGTATATATATCATAAACTTAAAAATATAAAAACCACGAGTTTTGGCGGGAACGTGAAGAAGACATGTCGCGTCATTGTATTATTTTACAAAACGTAACTAGTGATAATACGTTCGAGTGATAATGTGTAAAATCGGTGGATTTTTATTTATTAAGTGTTCGTGAACATGCGCGAGTGTTGGTGAATAGTATAATGTAGTGAAACATGACTTTTCGTGTTATTTCCAAAACTAGAGAACCTCTGGCAAAGTTTCCATCACTTTACTGGGGCATGACTTGGACTTGACCGTGACTTGCTTTGCTCGCCTTTGACTGTGGCTATGACTCGTTTGATAATATTTAGTAATAATAATAAAACTTGAAAATATATATGTATACTTGATACTGGCAAATGCATAAGATGTGCGACGACAAAATCCTCTTAGAAGAAAAGATAAGGTGGGCGTAGATAGACACAAGTTTCTTTCTTAAAAAAATAAATTACCAAGCCGACAACAGAATGTCAAACAAGTTCATTATGTCGAATAGCAGTTGAATACCACATTGAAAACTTTCGCCTTTCATATTTCGCAAACAAATTGTTAAATAAATCCGATAAAATGTAAATTTAAAATACAAATAAAATTAAAATTATTGTAAATTTGTTAAAGTACATAAAATATTTTGTTAAAATACGGAACGCTTTTGAATTAAAAAAGAAATTAATTTGTATGATTCGCGCCTATAGCTACACTTATGCACTGGGTCCAGTAAATCAACCTCTATGATAACCAAAGAAAAGAGACAGATTTTTCCTCTTCCGTGATTCGAGTAAATATAGGTCAATGGTCGAATACACAAATATGTAAATATCGACATTGAGCAATACGCCAACTGTTTTGATATTTTTCCTGATTAAAAAAAGTGAATCAAAACTCACTTTCATTTTAAAAAACCTACTATCTAATAAAACCCTACACGAGTACTCCTCTTGTGTAGGGTAGGTATCATTAAATAGGTAGGTTTTACCTATATGGGAGCTTCGCCATATCTAGTGACCATTCCTTCACAAGCTTGGACTTGACTAGGACTTACTTTATTTGACTTAGACTATGACTGAGACTTTTTTCAATTATGAAATATTTTACTTCCCTAGAAAAATTACAAAACTTGACATTGGCAATACACAACGTTTAAGCTAGCTAAAATTTAAGAGAAAAACAATAAAATCACACAAACATCACATGTCAAGTATATATATCATAAACTTAAAAATATAAAAACCACGAGTTTTGGCGGGAACGTGAAGAAGACATGTCGCGTCATTGTATTATTTTACAAAACGTAACTAGTGATAATACGTTCGAGTGATAATGTGTAAAATCGGTGGATTTTTATTTATTAAGTGTTCGTGAACATGCGCGAGTGTTGGTGAATAGTATAATGTAGTGAAACATGACTTTTCGTGTTATTTCCAAAACTAGAGAACCTCTGGCAAAGTTTCCATCACTTTACTGGGGCATGACTTGGACTTGACCGTGACTTGCTTTGCTCGCCTTTGACTGTGGCTATGACTTGAAAATATATATGTATACTTGATACTGGCAAATGCATAAGATGTGCGACGACAAAATCCTCTTAGAAGAAAAGAGAAAAAACTATATCAAGAGCTAATCAAGCTAAGAATACTATATCTATTTGATAGCTACGATGCCACAGACAGATAACCACGGTAAATTTATAACACCCCTCTGTTTGCGTCGCGGGTTAAAAATGTTTTGAAAGCATTGAGGCTATATTATGTAGTAACATACTAAACACTTCAGTGTAAAACAAAATATTCTCCTTTTGGCTTCGTTTTTGGCCTTATGAAGGCTTGAAGCAAAAAATGCCTGCTGGAAAGTTTTTGTCTCCGCAGTGTTATTTTTGTAGTTTTAATCAAATTTTATTCCCGGAAACGAGCTGATTATGTTGCTAAAGGGCACGTGAATAATCTCAACCGGTTACATTTGGCTGAAGAATGCTCATAAAACTCAGTACTCTGTGAACTGATACGCCACGTCTTCAGATAATGTGATCAAAGGGGTTTCGAAGGATGAGACATCATATGTACATATATAACATGTATAACTAGCTGCGCTCTGCGGTTTCGCCCACATAGAAAATTCCTCAGGAAACATACATTTACTGAGATAAAAAGTACTTAGCCTATGTCTCTCTCCTATTTCTAATCTATATCCATGCAAATATTCGGGTCGATCCGTCCGTCTGTTGCTACGTGAAAGAGAAACAAACAACACTTTCGCATTTATAATATTGGTAGGGACAAGGATACACATATACGAAGAAGCATATATAACTCACACACACGAAAGTAAAACGCTGAACACTATATCCAATTATTAATTGGATATTGTCGTTTTTCTCAATCATTTTTTTTTTGTTCTTTCGAACGACGACACGAGCAAGTCGCTTGCCTGATGGTAATCGTCTCGACTATACGATTGTACATAGCAATTAGTGCCACCCAGAATTTTGAACAACAAAGCCCTCCGCAGAAATGCACTGAACTCTTCAGCTCTAAGTTTGTGAGTTGTGATGATTTATATAATTATAAAATTTGCTTAATAATCAGTTTAATAATAAAGTTAATTCATTTAACCGGTCTGACCTTTCGTCAAAATTCTTTGAAGGTTCGGTTAATCTGGATGGTTTGTGTACCTTCCGATTCATTCTTGATACGGTACCTTTTGGGTATAGCTAAATGTATTAGTTGTAGGAGTCGAAGTTACCAAGGATCTAATAAATACTTTAAATGTGCTGTTTGCTTTCCTACATAACATTACTTTGCTAGGCCGTTACAAACATATTACAGACTAATGAACTTAGAAAGTAGCTGCATTTTCGAGCAAATTTAAATCGAATTAGATTATTTAAAGTACTTATTATATTTTAAAACATGTTTACAAATTAAAAAAAAAACTAATAACTAAATGTAATAACTTATTATTATTTTCAATATTTTTTTAAAGTTATTTATCCGTAATACAATCTAAACTTAAAAAGAGTTAAAATTACAGCCAAAATTGTAATAAATTAACTGCTGATAAAAACAGAGCGCAGGGCCCGTACCGTGAGGTGCTTATTGCGATGATTATTAGGCTCAGCCCTCAATGCTGCACGACTATACATCTTATCGCGCGGTGATACGGTTCGTGGTCGCGCAACGTCGTCGGCTGAACCTAACAATCATCGCAATAAGGACCTCACGGTACGGGCCCAGGTCACTATCCGCAGACAGGGCACCCAAAATGCTGGTGACGTTACCTCGTTGAATAGCAATTCTAATTCTCTGGCCGAGGTAAGATAATAACTATATAGAACAAATTACTTAACCTACCTTACAATAAAACAATTAAAGAAAGCACAATATTTAGCATGAATAATTAAACTAAACTATACTTACGCTGGCGAGTTCGCTACCGCCACCGGCGGGTACTCAGAACACTGGCAGAATTTTCCCCTTGAAGAACAATACTCAATTTTTGGGAAAATCATGCGCCAGCACTGGGATCCCCCGAGGCGACGAGCGGTCTCTTCGATAAATCTTTGCAAAAATGTTTAGTGTTGGACGATGACGGGCTCATATGTTATTTAAGAGGCACGCTTTTGAAACGATCCTTTACCTTTTTATTAATTTACATATTTCCTATGTAAAAATAGTGCCTTATAATAAGTACAAACCTGAACAAGGACAAAAGTGCATAAAGAAAGTTTTGTTTTCTATTTTTGAATCTTGTTGTGTATAACAATAAAAAAAAATATGCGAATAATACAATATTGAAAAAGTAAACCTGTGACAGAAGTTCTAAGTATCGAACGTTTTGGATTTATGATATATTAATCTTTATATCCAACGTTTGGAAAAACTGCGGCTGCATCCTTTTTTTCCTGAGATATTTTATTATCTGGGAGTTTTCAAGGTCATAGTTATTTTTTTTAATGGCTTAGACTTAGTAGTTTGATTTTTTACAGCTTTAAGGGGCCGTAGACTTATTTGATAATAATTCCAACATGATACTTCAACCTGTTCTTGAGAAAAAGGGTCATGGCAGACAGACGGACGGACGAACAGCCATAGACAATTAGACACAGACGGACAACGAACCCCAAAACCAGACCAAAACCTAAACCATTTTTACCTCAAAATAAACCCCTAAGATTAGTTTTTTCCTTTTGAGGAACCTAAAACCCTAAAAACGACATCTTTATACCAGCAAAGCATTTGCCGATAATTCTAAAGTATTTAAATATCTAAAGGCAAAGGTTTGAACACCAGCGTGAAGGTTAATCAGTCACGGAAATATTTTGTTCGAAATTTCAGTCAATATCAAGTTGATGAAATTACTTGTTATATTTTTCTATTTAATAAGCCTGTATCCTCTCCACCCATTACTCCCTTTCAGCACGAACGTTAATGCAGGTTTTTGCTGACACCACTGGACGTCGGATTTCCAAGTTTGGGACACGATCATTGAGCTACAACTCAATGGACACGATCTGTGGTTTACCAGTCACCAGTCCACCAGTTACCAGTTTACCAGTCAGTATTCAGGCACAGCCCGTTCCTAAGCCTCTGCTAGTCAACACTAATAGTTAGGTAGTTATATGGGCATCTCACAACAGCAAAACGTGCCAATAAAGAAACTAGCATCTAAATAAAACCTTTCATTCACTTGCGAATATAACGCAGAGTTTATAATATTTTTGTGTTGTGGTACGGTTTTAAAAGAATCGTAAAATAGAATATGATAAAAACACGCTCGTAGGCGTTGAACGTAAAAGCTAGGAGTGATGTACGAGTATGTAATGCAATATAGATTGTGTTCGAGTATTATTTATAGCCATTACGTAAAATAATGTTAAACTAGCTTCGCTAGAATCAAAGAAAGCTAGAATTAAAAAATACTCAGTCGTCAGTCGTCGTCAAGATTATATATAGTCCCGAGATGTAGTAGTTGACAGTTGATGTAGTAGTTGACTTATCGTACTATTTACCCAACTATGAAAAAGGAGGGTTATGAAATTGACAATCTATGTATATATGTATGACGTATGTATGTTTTTGTTCATATCCAATCTCTAAGCCCTAAACCGATTAACAGATTTTGACAATATAGTTGCTTAATTTTGTGTCTTCATACTCTGCGGCTTTACGGAATTATACTAAATCCAATATGGCGTGCTCTATGAAAAAAAAATCTTAACAAAACTATTTTTTGACGTAGAATTATCTCAAAAGCTCTCAGACAGTACGATTAAGCTAATGGCCGGGCTGAGATGAGAGTGCAATCTTCAGTTGATACGTCGGAATATGGAAAGCTTAATAAGCTTAATAATAAAGCGAATCTCGAAATCTTTGCGACATGATCTGCGATCCATCAATATACGGTGTACGCAGTTGAGCGGAACCAGGGATTCAAAGTATTCGCAAAGAATTCGTCTTTTGGGATAAGCCAAATGACGAAGCTGAAGATCAAGATCCGCAGTATCATTTCGTTGAAAACCGAGATTCTGAGACAGCTCGAGAGGTTTTACGGACAGTTGTACACTTCGACACGAAAACCTGTCGTCAGTACGGCTCGGGACACCAGAGCCAAACTGACCCGTCACTAAACCAAGGACATCTCACACATCGTACATCGGCCTGTACGAGATTAGAATGGCTCTCAAACAGCTTAAAAACAACAAGGCGCCGGGTGACGACGGGATAACGACAGAACTTCTGAGAGCGGGAGAAAAACCGGTACTTGTAGTCCTCCAGAAGTTATTTAATTTCGTCGTAGTCGAATGTACTGCGCCGGAAGCATAGCACAGGAAAATTGTGGTGCTCTTCTTAAAAATTGTGATAACAATCTACTGAATAATTATAGACTTATTTTGCTCCTGAGCCATGTTGCTCAGTCCAAGCTGTTTTCGAGAGTCATTGCGAACCGTCTCGAACGCAGGTTTGATGACTTCTTGCCTCCCGAACAAGCCAATTTCCGTAAAGGCTTTGGGCACCAGGGACCACACAGTATAATTGACCATTATCCTGGCGTTTGTGGACTATGAAAAAGCCTTCGATTTTCAATCGAGACCTGGGCAATATTGCAGTCCCTGCAGCGGTGTCAGATCGACTATAGGTATATCGAAGTACTGAAGTGCTTGTATGGAAACGCCACCAGTGCCACCATGTCAATCCGATTGCAGGACGAGAGCAAGAAACCAATCCAATTGCAGAAAGGTGTGAGACCCTTGTCTCACACCTTTCTGCAATTGGATTGACATTTCTTCGAATTATTTCTCCGAAACTGCTCGCGAACGCATTGGAAAATGTTTTCAAGCTTTTGGACTGGGAGGGATTCGGCATCAGCATTGAGGGCGAAACTCTCCACCCATTACTCCCTTTCAGCACGAACGTTAATGCAGGTTTTTGCTGACACCACTGGACGTCGGATTTCCAAGTTTGGGACACGATCATTGAGCTACAACTCAATGGACACGATCTGTGGTTTACCAGTCACCAGTCCACCAGTTACCAGTTTACCAGTCAGTATTCAGGCACAGCCCGTTCCTAAGCCTCTGCTAGTCAACACTAATAGTTAGGTAGTTATATGGGCATCTCACAACAGCAAAACGTGCCAATAAAGAAACTAGCATCTAAATAAAACCTTTCATTCACTTGCGAATATAACGCAGAGTTTATAATATTTTTGTGTTGTGGTACGGTTTTAAAAGAATCGTAAAATAGAATATGATAAAAACACGCTCGTAGGCGTTGAACGTAAAAGCTAGTAGTGATGTACGAGTATGTAATGCAATATAGATTGTGTTCGAGTATTATTTATAGCCATTACGTAAAATAATGTTAAACTAGAATCAAAGAAAGCTAGAATTAAAAAATACTCAGTCGTCAGTCGTCGTCAAGATTATATATAGTCCCGAGATGTAGTAGTTGACAGTTGATGTAGTAGTTGACTTATCGTACTATTTACCCAACTATGAAAAAGGAGGGTTATGAAATTGACAATCTATGTATATATGTATGACGTATGTATGTTTTTGTTCATATCCAATCTCTAAGCCCTAAACCGATTAACAGATTTTGACAATATAGTTGCTTAATTTTGTGTCTTCATACTCTGCGGCTTTACGGAATTATACTAAATCCAATATGGCGTGCTCTATGAAAAAAAAATCTTAACAAAACTATTTTTTGACGTAGAATTATCTCAAAAGCTCTCAGACAGTACGATTAAGCTAATGGCCGGGCTGAGATGAGAGTGCAATCTTCAGTTGATACGTCGGAATATGGAAAGCTTAATAAGCTTAATAATAAAGCGAATCTCGAAATCTTTGCGACATGATCTGCGATCCATCAATATACGGTGTACGCAGTTGAGCGGAACCAGGGATTCAAAGTATTCGCAAAGAATTCGTCTTTTGGGATAAGCCAAATGACGAAGCTGAAGATCAAGATCCGCAGTATCATTTCGTTGAAAACCGAGATTCTGAGACAGCTCGAGAGGTTTTACGGACAGTTGTACACTTCGACACGAAAACCTGTCGTCAGTACGGCTCGGGACACCAGAGCCAAACTGACCCGTCACTAAACCAAGGACATCTCACACATCGTACATCGGCCTGTACGAGATTAGAATGGCTCTCAAACAGCTTAAAAACAACAAGGCGCCGGGTGACGACGGGATAACGACAGAACTTCTGAGAGCGGGAGAAAAACCGGTACTTGTAGTCCTCCAGAAGTTATTTAATTTCGTCGTAGTCGAATGTACTGCGCCGGAAGCATAGCACAGGAAAATTGTGGTGCTCTTCTTAAAAATTGTGATAACAATCTACTGAATAATTATAGACTTATTTTGCTCCTGAGCCATGTTGCTCAGTCCAAGCTGTTTTCGAGAGTCATTGCGAACCGTCTCGAACGCAGGTTTGATGACTTCTTGCCTCCCGAACAAGCCAATTTCCGTAAAGGCTTTGGGCACCAGGGACCACACAGTATAATTGACCATTATCCTGGCGTTTGTGGACTATGAAAAAGCCTTCGATTTGCAATCGAGACCTGGGCAATATTGCAGTCCCTGCAGCGGTGTCAGATCGACTATAGGTATATCGAAGTACTGAAGTGCTTGTATGGAAACGCCACCAGTGCCACCATGTCAATCCGATTGCAGGACGAGAGCAAGAAACCAATCCAATTGCAGAAAGGTGTGAGACCCTTGTCTCACACCTTTCTGCAATTGGATTGACATTTCTTCGAATTATTTCTCCGAAACTGCTCGCGAACGCATTGGAAAATGTTTTCAAGCTTTTGGACTGGGAGGGATTCGGCATCAGCATTGAGGGCGAAAACATCACTCTCCTTCGTTTTGCCGATGATATAGTCATCATGGCAGAGTCGCTGAAGGACCTCAATAATATTCTCAACGACCGCAATAGCGTTTCCCAACAGGTAGGTCTTAAATTAAATTCAATAATTGAAAATAGTGTGTACATTTTTTATAGACCTACCTGTTTTGAATTTCGAATAATATTTATTGTTTCATTTTACGTTCGTGGGTTTTGAACTTATATTTTATGATGTAACTTTTTCTCAAGGGGAATGTGTCACTGAAAAGTTAAATTGGCTCGTGTCGGCACAATTCAGAAGTTATTACGTTGTAAATAGGATATTTTAGGGATTGGATTAAGGAGAAAATCTATGTATCTACAAATAATGTGTGAATTCAAGTACTATTTTTTATTCAAGCTGTCTTTTTTCATGATTTAGTACATATCATGAAGCTCAGACAATCCTGTTCTAATACTTATCACAAGACCTATGGATCTTTTGTGAAAGTAACATATCCGAGTTAGAAAAAATGTTTACATGCACTAACACTGTAATTCCCAATGTCTATAAAACATTCAATCTCTTGTATTACGATGCTGGGAGTGTATATAATGCAACTTCGCGATAAACTTCGCACGAATGTAATCGTGATTTAGGTAAGTACTATGGACTTGGACTTATTAGAACGCGATTACGCAACCATCGTTAGTTCACGCGAATTTTGACAGAAGAGTGCCAATGGACATAGAAAAATGCGAAACCGTAATATTATAGTAACTTGATAAGGACGTAAGATGTCACTAAGTGTTTCGAATTGAGACATGAAGGTCACAATTTCTGCTTGACTTGAAGTTGGTACGAGCAGGATAGCATGCTCTCGCAATCAGAATCACGAACGTTTCAAAGTTAGATGATAAATTCACGATCTAACTCTGATTCTCGATTCGTGACATAAAACGAGTCATCCTAAATACTAAATACACAAATATTTTATTACCGTTTTTATTTCAAGTTAGTTGCGGCTAAAAATATGTTTCCTCATCAAGTAGCTATAAATCGCAGGGAAGTCGCAATGTCACGTCCACGGAACACTTGTCAGTAAAAGCGTTTTAAATCCTTCGTTGAAAAAATATTGAAAAACGGAATTAATGGTTTCGATACAAAACTTACTTAGCACATTTATTTAAAAAAAATCCGTACATTTCACTTAGACGAATAAGCGATTTTTATTGGAAAATAGAAATGAAATATATAATGACTTTGAGTTCTATTTTCCTATATTCGAAATATCCGGCAGTATAGTGGGCGACCTTATCAAAAAAAAGAGGGAGAAGAAGTGAATAAAGGTTCTTGAGTGGCAACCACAAACCGGAAGACAAAGCGTAGGCAGGCCTCCCACTAGGTGGACCGACGACATTGTGAAAGTTGCGGGCAATCGGTGGATGGAAGTGGCACGTTGTCGGTCCGTGTGGCGCTCTAAGGGAGAGGCCTATGTTCAGCAGTGGACGTCTTCTGGCTGATAATGTAATATACATGATGGACAGAAATATGGCCAACATTAATGTATTTGGAATTGACGGGCTATGTGTCCATTGCAATTACTGGGTTTAAAGACATTAAACATTTAATACCCTCTAGCGACGCATTGTCATCAACTGTTGAACTTCTCATGACGCTAATCATCAAGCGAGTGAATTGTCCGTCTCGTCCACAGAAGAGAGAAGTAAATAAAAAAAATTCCTCTTCTGTGGTCTCGTCACTCAGATTCATAAAAAAAGGACGCAGCCTTTCAGATGACACGTCGGGCGCGTGCAATAGATTCTCGGTTAAAATTGATCTACACTAGATTTCTCTTAAAACTTGAAAAATATCTTATATAGCTACTTATTAAGTTTTGTTGTTTCGATTACAACGTGAATAAACATAGATACATGTATAGATACATTCATCGTCGCGTCGCCGTCCCGAATAAACCCGAAGAGAATGCGATAATCGGAAATTCTCCTGCCGCCAGAATGTTCTAATTTATGTTAACGGCGAGCTATTCCAGTTTCACCCAATGTTTTCATAACATTAACTTAGGTACTGTCCGAGAAGATATTATCACTGTGCAGACACTGACGAATTTTAATCAGTTTTTTAGATAGGATACTTATATATCAGGCCAGTAATGTTTAAGTAGATTAATTCTTAATGAAATCATATTGTTTTTTTAAACAACGTCGTTTAAGTGTATTTTAATGTGACATCCGTCAATTGTGAATTTGATCACGAGTTACGAAGGTAAGATTTACCTTGACGAAATACATTACTGGTATACGAAATAGTAACAAATAAGGTGATTGAAATAATGGAGCCAAAGTTCAAAGTTCTTTATTAGTAAACATAAGTTTATACGTCAAATAATGTATAGTAAACTTTACACAAATAATTAGATAGTTCATAGAATCTAGTTCAATCAAAATTTTAACATAATACACATACACATACATTGCACTTAATTTACATTTGTGCATTTTTATTACAAATTGCTCTTATAAAATGTCAACTCGATTTGACGTCTACCTTTTCAACTTTATCGAAATCATAGAACGTTTGACGATCAGCCAGCGTTTCAACCACGGAAGAGAATATTTTTTTTATCGTTTCAACCTACTCTTGAAACAGTTGAGACTGGGGGCATCTGTTACACCTCTAATGTGAGAATACCGAGCTTTTTGAAATAGGGCCTAGCGGAGGTGCAGTGCGATATCCCCACGATGGCCCCTACGGCGCGTTTCTGTGCTCTGAAAGCACGCAGCTAATATGCACTATATACGTTTTATAGGTGACACTGCTCCATATTGCGCTGCCCTATGCAATGCACTTGTAGTTGTCACACTTTTCATTCAGTCACTCAGAAACAAAAACCTTATTCGCATAAAAAAATATGTTTTCTCAGTCACTTTTTCGTAGTGGTATATTTATGCGAATACAACACAGCACACATCAAGCTTTATCTGATTGAAGTATGGTAAAGTGCCACAATTGGGACATTGCGATACTGCGGTGCTAGTCTAGTACGTATATATAGTAAATTAGCTGTTACCCGAGACTTCATTCGCGAGGACCTACAAAAAAAAAAACCGTCTCCGACCCTTAAGCTATATCTACGCAAACATTCAGCACGATCCGTTCAGCCGTTTATCTGTGATAGCGCGACCTATAAACCACCCAGAAAGAGAGACAGAGTTACTTTGGAATCAATTTTATTAGTTAGGATTATAGATCAATGATTGGAGTTCGTTGCGCTACTTTAACTAAGTCTATATCTGTTATTTATTAATATATTATTGTCGTTATCATAAGTAATTTAATTATTAGAATGTATTATTATTAGTTTGTATGTTTATAATTATATTGGTTTATTAGAGTATAAGTATCACATAATCTACATCATTGCACACCCCGTCTTCTACCTCTTCTATGAATCCTCTCCATCCTATGGTTGCCTGGAAGAGATCGCTTTCAGCGATAAGGCCGCCAGTTGTTACACTACTTTTTAAAGTCTGTTTATAAATTATGTAAAATTTGTGGGAACAATAAAGAGTTAATCTATCTATCTATCTATCTACTTTTTATATCAAAATAATTATTATTCAATTCGATATCTAAACAAAACGGTAAGATCGGTCACTCTTCCGATCATTCAAAATAAGAAAAATATGCAATTCACGCAAGTCGTTAAAAATTTATCAATCAAAAGTTTTTACGAACTCGACCAAAAGATTTGTGTAAAAGTACAAAGTACCACGTTTACAGCATTAATTAAGGCTGCGCTCTCGGTCAGAGCTATCTATTTGACACATTTTCTACATTTTTGAAGATAGAACTGAATGGGAATTTAAAAACTTATAAGGGTTCCTTTTAGTACTACGGAAGACAGTCCGTTATCTTGAGAACTGAACTGATTTTATCATGAATAACTATTGCCAATGTTTTATAGCAATTTTAATTTTATTAGGTATTTGATTGGGTATTTGTTTATTTTGGTTAAGAAGACGGAAAAAATCTTTAAATAATGTTTCTTCCTCGTCAACATACATTTTGTGATTTTTTGATCAAAAATGTTGAAAATGTGCAAACGAGACAGCCTAGGAGAGGTGCGAGCTCTTTGGAGGTAACTATGCGACCGTCTATTCCATTCAAACGTATTCTCCTGTTTCCTCCCTTATTAACAACATACAATATTTTTATATACATTCTATGTTTTATTTATTTTCATGAAAGTAAAAAAATATATAGAAACACAATGTTTTTTCCGTCGCATCATTGTTCAGGGAGAAAACAGGAGAATTACACACAACTTATATATATATATATATTACACTTATATACACTTATATATATATATATAAGTTGTGTGTAATAACTATAAAAAATACTTTATTATCATACTAGAAGCACAGACTAGTAAAAATATCTGGGCTCTTTTTGTAACAAATTTTGCGTGTTTGAAGTCTTTGAGCAGTTTCTATTTCATAAAAATACACTACATTACCATCGATATCGTTTTTTTTTGTTCGGCTGTGGTATATTTTCGTTAGGTCATAGAATATAAATCGTCCAGAAAGTAACCGCCGAGCGCGCGAATCGATCCTGCTCGAAGATGACGGCGTAGGGGTGGCGGAGTGGAACGCCCTAGCCCTGAAGCCGGGGTCTTAGAACATGGCTTCGGCTTCAGTATCCCCTGCCTGTCCTGGAAACCGATTAGCCGATTGGCTTTTAGGCTTGTGTGTGGTCAGATTTGCGGATCTGCCTACCCGTCGAAGGGAGCTCAGAGAAGATAACGGCACGGAGTGGCCCGCGTTTTTATTAGGGAGAATGGAGAGGAAATATCCTGGGAATGTGGCTCTATGGAACGTTCTAAGTTATTTGACGTAGAGTGAACCCATGCCATGGCGATGGCTTGAAATAAAATACTTGTTTTTTACTTTCAGGTCGTATTTTTTTAAAACAAAAAGAATATTCATAGTCTTTCTGAACAATCAGTATAAAAAGAGTATAAATGATTCAAGATCCTCAACGACATCCTTGATACCAACCTCAACTTATACACTCTACTGGATAAATTCCAAATATAAGTAATCGGAAAACAGATGTGGACGAATTCTCAGAATCTCCTTTGTCGTCCCTAAGATGAGATGAGTGAAGAAATAATATAACGTTTCCGGAACAAATAGGTAAGTAAGTATCTATATATAGTAAAAAAAAACTTTCCTCGTTTTAGGATTTCGTCGTAGCATGTCTTGTGCATTTTCCAGTGTCAAATATTAAATACTAGCTTGTCCGCACGGCTTCTCTCGCATATGCTACAGTAAATGAAACTACCCATTTCACCTCTTTTGGGTTATTTTCGTAAAATCCTGAGACATACCTTTCTTTATTTTTTATATTTAAAAATCAAATCATATCCCGGTAAGTAGAAGCTAAGAGCTTCTATGTATATAGTTTTTGAAACAACACGAAAATACACGTTTCACAACATCAACCATATTTGTTTACACTCATTTACGCTATCGATTAGAATACACTGTTAATAAACAATGGAAAAACTACAAGAATTGGAAAATAATAATGTATATTATTTTCTTAAAACAACGCGGCTTACTCCAGAAATCTTTTAGACAATACCTGCGAAGGGCATTTTTGGAATTTTTGTCCAAAAATCCCCTTACCATCAAAGCATGAGAGGTGAAAGGGGTTATTGGAAAAAAGTCCAGGAATCCCCTGAGTAATTTTTTTATATTTTTTTGTGTATTAGACAAAAACTCTGGAAGTCCCCTTCACAATTTATTTTGTTTCTGCGGAAGAGGATTATTGTACAAAAACCCAGAAACCCCTTAACCACTTAGGTTACACGAGTATCAGCCCAAACGGGGCTGTTCGGGTATACGCCGTAGAGTAAATACTTTGTAGCCGCGTTGCTCTAGACGTATAACTGATCCGGCGTGATTTTTACACGTTGACGCCAAAACTGATACCTATCTACTAGATATTTTTATTTATTAAAGCACGGTAAAGCTAGTAAAACATGGCTAAGTTTAGCAAGTAGATACACTAAGCCGACAAGGTTGAACTAAAATCTAGATATTTATATTTAGTAAAGCATGGTAATGATTAGGAGTAATAGTATTCTGTAATGCTTAACACAAGGAGTGATAGTATTCTGTGACGCTTAGACACAAATCCTACTATCTAGTTAGTAAAACATGGGTAAGTTTACCAAGGAGATACACTAAGCCGATAAGATGTAACTGAAATTGTGATCAATGAAAGTTTAATGACTCATCAGTAATTGAAACTTATACATGAAAACAAACAAGAACAGAACAAGAAGAAATAAGTAAATTTGACAACCATTATTGAATTGGACCCTGGTTGGACGTAAGTCGCGTAATTCGGAGAAGTCAAAACAAGCAAAGACTTTAAAATGCGTTCAAAAGTTACAGCCATTGTAAATTGTCTTCCAGGTCGAATTATAATTCCGCAACGCAGAAGACGCCAATTTCAATTTATAATTAATGGATTTTCAACAAAAAAACTAAGAAGGTACAGGTTTTAAAGCAGAACCCATCTTCAAAAAAGATTAAACCACATGACCATCACAAGCTATGCGTGTAATTACAATACCATTGTAGGGATTAATTTGAAAACCCGGACTTTTGTGTAAAATTTGAAGCAATCATGATTCAATGGGCCTTGTATAAAAATGAATGTAATTTGCTTTTTATACGAATCGTTTTCATGGTGAAAGTCTGCTTTCAGCTGCGGTCTTTTTAAATCATTTGCCAAATCTCTGAGTAGACACGCCCATCCATTAATAAATCGGGACACATTGTGGTATCGTAAAACGTGCTTTAAATTCACCCATTTTAATCGAAGGATTCCAAAAACCCGTCCCCAATTTGAATCTTTAAACGATACTGGTAACTGGTACATATTTATTATGTCAATTTAACTGATTTATCAATTTCAAATCAATTATTGGCTTTCTCATAATATCAGGGACCAGGGCTGATGGCAAAGCCAGAGAGAAGACTTTACCAAGCAGTGTGATTAGGAAGACTGGATCATGATGATGATATCGAGTGCAATACTCCTGATGCCTTTGATGTCTTATTATTAATACATTGCCGCGCATTATTTAGAACAGTTGACGTTAAAAATTCGCGGTGGCCCTGAACTGTTATAGGCAAGCGTGACGCTCAACATCAGGGGAGCGGCTTGTTCCTCCCATCACACAATAGCATAAAAAAGCTATGTTGCGATATATAATACCGCGGCTTTGATGTAATGTTAAAGCCTAGATAAAATAAAAGACGTACTACAAATCATGAGTTGAAAGTAGCATTCAATATGTATTATTAAACCAAATCAGTTGGTGATGGTATGCGTAATTGATTTATCTGTTAGTGTTAAAAATATCCGTGTATAACTGCCAATTTCCGGGCCGACTGACTGACCGTGTGCTGCTGAGAGCAATTTTTTTTAAATAGTAATTCCTACTGAATCTTATACTACTAAATACTTAAACTTAATTTAACTTAATAAATACTATATATTATATAAGCTATTAAATTGGTTTAGATTATCTATACTTATATTAAAACTGTAACAAGGAGATTACGGTACATTGAAGTTTTTTTTTCGGATTATTTGGGAGCAACAGAACCCAAAAATATAGTTTTCAAATAGTTTCTGTCTGTCCGCGATAAACTCAGAAACTAAGGCACGGATTTGCATGCAGTTTTTTTTTTAATGAGTTCCAGCGTATAACCTAGGCTTTGTTTCATCAACATCGGTGCAGGAAAATTGAAGTTATGGCGCAATTTAGGAAAATATGAAATGTCTATTACACGTTGAACCACGGAACGCACGGTACTATGGGACCAACCCTGAAATAGAGAAAAAAATCTGCTGTTCCATAGAAAAATGTAAAGTTCATAGTACTCATGAAATAGAAAAATGTCAAAGAGACTCGACAAAATGTATAGAACAGCAGTATTTTTTTTGTTTTTTCAGTGTTGGTCCCATAGTTAAAGTAGTTCATAATGATGGGTACTGTAAGCCCTTTTCGGGCGGTCACTTGCGGATGGGGCACCCTGTATTTGACGGTTAAAGACGGCTGTACACTTGCCCCTTTTAGTTGGGGTTTTCCACAAAAAGCCTCCTATATTTTTCGCTGGGGTATCTGATAAATTACACGTTCGGGGTGACGTCGTTTGAATAGATTTGTATTTGACTGGCTCGTAAAACTCGCAGTGAGACTTCAGTCTCACTTCTACAAAGAAGAGAAAGCGTCGATGTCTGTGTTTTTTAATTTATTTATGAATACAATATGGATTCCAACAGAAGTCACTCAATATCACATTTAGAAACAAAGATGTTCAACCACACTAAATTGAGAATATTACAAGCTTTAATTTAATTTGCAATATTTGTATGTATGTAATATGTAAGTATGTTTGTCCTGGTCAAATCTTGCAACTGAATTTTAGACCAGTTCCCCATGTTCAATTTAGTTGAAATGTTGCATGCATTTTTAGTTCCAATAAAAATACAAATTGCTATGAGAGCGAGCTGATCTGATGATGGAGACGGAAGGTGGAAAACTCCTCAGTAACTAACAGTAAATTGATGGAGTTTGGACTCATTTTGATCAGCTTACAGTACCAATAACGGATTTTATAAAAAATTGTCTGGAAAAAATATATTCTTCCACAAAATTCTTATTTATTATCGATTTATTTAGTTATTTTGTTGTGAGTATATCATTCAAATGGAAAGACAGAAAAACTATCGAGAAGTAGTTCAGATCAAAGTGATTCGTGCTCCTTATGAGCACGAATCAAAATGTTTGATTCCTGCTATCAAAAAATCGCAATAGAATCTTTATCTTCAGTTATTTCAAAAGTAAACGGCCCCTAAATAGTTGCGATTATAGCTCGGTGGTTAGCGCGCTCGGATCGCTTGCCGCATGGCGTGGGTTCAAATCGCTACAATGAGCTTGAGCTTCCGATGAAGGAAAACTACGGTATGTTCCAGCAGCTTCATTTACCAGCCAGTTCCCATTCCAGGCTAAGCTACCATCTTCAACCAAACCGTCTCTTAACATCAGACTTGGGAATTTGATTTGTGGTCAAGATGCGTAGCCTGTGCCGACCATAAAAAATAAATAAGAATTATAAGTTGGGGTTCGTAGGTTCTCAGGGTGTGGTAAATGAGTTCGATAGCACGATTCGAAAAGAGTACACTATAATATGAAAGTCAAAGTAAAACACGGTCACAACAGTCCATAAAAACGATACAAAATTATATTGTTTGCGAGCGCCTTGCGAGTCGCGGGCGGCGGACGGCGGTTCTCTCTCTCTCTCTCTCGCGCGCCGGCGGTGTCATTGGCGGGGCGCCCGTGTGTTTAGGCTGCGTTCAGCCTTCGCTTACGGACGCGTTCGAGCACCGGTGAAGCCCGCGTTATAGAATTGTTTTTGATCTTTCCTTTTTAATTCACTCTGCTTCTCTTCTTGCTCTCTCCTGTTTTGTATGCAAAGGTAGCCATTACAAAAGATTTTCCTCAAGAAGCGTGGGATCCTCAATTTTTTTATTTTGAGCTAAAGAATATCTGTATAACCTGATAGTTCTTGATATATTCTTTTTTTTAACCGACTTCCAAAAAAAGGAGGAGGTTAGGTTCTTAAGTCGACTGTTTTTTGTTTGTTTTATGTTTCTTACCTCAGAATTAAAACCATTTTTAAACTGATTTGGAAAAAAAAGTTTTTTATTTGAAAGAATATAGTTCCAGATAGGTTCCATTTTTATCAAAATCCGTATTTTAGCTCATCGAATCCTTGCAGCGATTATGGTATTTTCATCAACAAGTCAAGTCAACAACATTCAGTAACTATCATTTGATGAAGAGGAACTGATGAAGAAGACCACATATAGCCACGTAATGATAAGTATTTCACGGGCGGCGTAAAGAACATTTCGTACGTTTATTTCAGAGTATTTTTTGTAGTGGTAGGGCTCTCTTGCAGAGTCCGTCTGGGGAAGTACCACACCTTTGCCAGTTATTCAACCGCCAAGCAGTAATGTGCAAGCATAACTGTGTTCCGGATTGAAGGGCAATGTTTCCAGCGTAATTACTGGGCACACAGAGATTTAACATCTAACATCTCAGGGTGACGAGCGCAGTGCATTGCCGCGCATAGTTTTGAACTGTTGAAGTTCAAAATTCAAAATTCGTCTCGTCACCGAGAAAAAATTTAAAAAAAAAAAAAAAAATATTTGAAGTGAGTTTTTTTTTGTTAAAATTATATAATAACCTGAAGTGCATTTATGTATATTTTTTATCTGTACCTATGTCATATCAATCGACAATGCATATAAATTTCAAATCAAAGGATATTTTCTACAAATTTGTATATTTTTGAGTTCCCGATAAAATCAAACAAAATCGTGGTAAATATCCCTTTATACTAATTTAAATGCAGTAAACATCCGCGAAATTCTAAAACAGTGTTCGAATAGACATTGTATACATGTTACGTACTTCCATACTGCGTACGGCGGATGTATTTACGTACTTACATATACATCCGTCACTGACTATTCGATATCAATAAAGATTCGTTAAAAATGGATAGACGTTCAAATCGTATCGTGATTTAATAAACGATTAAACAACAGTCTCTTAGAGTTCACATTCAAATCGTGCGCAACTCCACACAGGCGCACACGCCGAAACGTGAAAAGCAAAAAAAAAAAATATCCTTCAAATGGTCAAAAACCGAATACCCTTTCACAAGCTACAAGATGATTCGGCGTGACGATTTATCATTAACGATTTACAGTCTCGCATTTTTTGGCCGTATTCGTGATTTTATTTTGATTCGTGAACGCGTGAACATGGTTTTAAAAGAATACGTGCCACCGAAAAAATAAATAATCACAATCCAGAAATAATAGTGATTCGTCGATGTGTGAATTAGCCGTTACCGAAGTATTTTGGAAAAAATCACCATTAGGCAGCAAAAGGCAGCATTAGAATTAATCTGTTGTCAAATTTAACAAACGCTTCAGAAACCCGAGGTATGTCTTGCAATCGCTTGCTATTGCACCAATTACTACCCGGTTATTACAATCAAATTTTGTTTTTTAATAATTTATTATATAATTGATTAATAAGATTGCGCTGAGTCGAGTTTATGAATAAATAAAATGGTATCTTCAGGATCATTGACACTAATATGATTTATATGTATATGTATAATCTGATTTATCTCGGTCATCGTCCTAGTTGTAAACTCAATTACTCGAGGAATTGATTAATGAACGCAGCAATTTGTTCATAGATACTTAATTACTACCAAAGAAAATCTACACAAGATGAATAACAATCTCATACAAAAACTACCGAAAAAATCTGCTTAAAACTAGATGGCGCTTACGTATTTAGTCAAAAACTAATGTCCAAACCGCTTTAAAAGCCGATGAAAATATGGCTAATATAGAAATATAGTATCAGTATAACAATATACGACCTAAAAAATATGTTTCCAAAAATAATATTTTGAACGCCATCTCTTGAGAACCTTGCGAGTTTTGCAAATAAAATATATAAAATTGATAATTTTACTGATATTATTAATTCAAAACTATTCATACAGTCGCGATTTTTCTCCTGATCACTACTAATGTGTTAGCTTGGGTTTCTATTTCAATTCAAACAGAAATTATGACGATTATATTGCAGATTAAATCACTAGCGACATCTTACGTCCTTATCAGCACTACAATCGAGTTACGCATCTTTCTATGAACTTTAGCACTCTTAGTATAATTTCTCTATGGTACTACTTACGATTGAAAAACTAATGACCCCTTTCTGGACTAAGCTAGACCTAATCTCAGGCCAGGAAATAAGGGGGTGTGACAAGTGCGAACGTATCTGTCCTAAAACAGGTCTTCGTGTCTTCGTTTTTAGTGGAACTTACCTTGGGGACTACTTCGCTTCTTTCTATTTTTGACAAAATGACTCGTTGGTAATTTACACAAACACAGCTCTGATATAAATGACTTGAAAGATGACATCCCATTTCACATGTTGTTTTTCTCATAAAACTTTCTATATCATTACATAGAAAATTTATGAAAATCAGTTTCCATTTATGCTCGATACAATTACGCCGCTGTTCCATGTGCTTTTAACATAAACTTTTAATATAAAGCACCTTAAATGCTTTATATTAAAAGTCAATTTAATTTGAAGATATACTTCAAATATCAATTAAATTAGCGAATATCCGAGCATCCTAGGAATCACTAATATTGTTCGAGGAAAATGTTCTTAAACTTAGAAAGACGAAATTATCTTTCTTAAGTAAGTGGGCTATAAGCTTGGGCAATAAATTATATTAAATATTTTTGTTGGACCTACCCAAAATAAATCTACAACAAATAAATTGTCTTCTTTGAAATCCATAAATCGCATTCGTGAATCTTAGACATTGTTTGTAGCGAAGTTTAAATCAGCTTCTTCCCTAAGGTATGAAAGAGTAATTAATTATTTATACCTAAATGTAATTTAGTAAGTAAGTAGTTCTCCCCAAATTGTGACCACGCGGATCCTATATTATTATCACAATCACGACAAATTATACTCATATTCGAACTCAAAAATTATATTTGCATGAACTTCTTGTCTACAAAATTTCATAAAGATAGAAATACCGTGAATTAATACCATAGAAATACTATTATGGCATAACTACCTATCGATAATTATGATAAATAATCATTATTATATAATAATTTCATTGAATTTGATAGTAAAATGCATGGAAAATGGAATAAAGCAACCATCGGACGTAAATGGAAACTACATTTTTCATTAATTATTTTAAACGAATGAGTGTTATGTTTTTGGGGTGTATTTATATAAGTTTGTAAGCTATAACATAATAAAATTATTATGTATGTGTATTTAATTTACCTCCTGTAGCCTAAACGGCAAAGAGAATATAAATACTACGTAAACGGCATGACCGTGAGGCATGTGTGAGGTGTCGCTAGATTCCTCTTTATGCCCGGAGTGACATAGGCTACATTTTTCAATTGAGAATTTTTGATTTTCTTTATCGAATACGTAATAAAAGTTTATTCGACAGCGTGCAGTTATTCTAGGGGAAACTGATCAGCGATATGCAAGACATAATTCTTATTCTAATTGGGGGTGATAAGACCTGCACCACAGAAGAGAACTTTTTTTTTTACCTATCTTTCTCTCTTCTGTGACCCGGACTGACGTCCCGCTAAGGGTGTTTTGTGCAAGACATCTTCTGACACAGAATTATGCAAAAGCAAACACCGCTTTGCTCCCATAGAGTCCCTTTGCTTCGGTCTGTCAATTATGTAAATTAAAATAGGCATCTTGGCTGCGTATTGTAGGTCTTTACAAATTGTACAGAGAGTAACAAAAAAAATGGTCCATACATTTTGTCGAGAGTCAATGAACTTTGTCTAAGGAATCATAGAAAAAGTTCAACATGAACTCTCGACAAAATGTCATATTTTGACTTTATTATAAATTGACTGTAGTTGTTCGTAATGCTGAGTATACTGACCCCCTTTATTATATAACAGGGTTTTTAGAGCATTCCGCATAATAATTGTTCTCTGCGAAGCAAGGAAATGTAGACATTTTACAAGCCCAGGGGTAATTTGTGTATGAAAATAAATGTTGGTATATTATGGACTGAAACACATTTGAGACATTTGTTTTGTTAAGTAATGTAGCAGATGTTTTGGTTTCTTGTTCCGACATCGTTTTTACTGAAGATAATTCGGATATTAAATGAATATGCGTCACTGCGGATTAAGGATCGGCTCCGGTGACTCAGCTATCTCTTTTGCGCTTTTCAAAATTATTTTTTATTTTAGCGAAGGGCAAAAATCTTCTTGTTCATAGCCAAAAAAAAAAACAATAACACGAATAAAATTGCTATAAAACATCGGAAATGGTATTCTTAGAGTGCTAAATACTCAAGTTTTTTAAAATTTAACTCGTATTTTATATTTAAAAACATAAATTTCCTATAGTTATATTATATTGCTCAGTCTGCCTACCTTTCGATTCTACATAAATTTGATGTTACTGTTGTTGCAAAATAAAATAATTTACTTTTTTTTTTTTTTAAATGACCTAATTTTGTAATGGAATATCATAAAAATATCTGAATTAGCCAAAGACATTGCGCCACTTACGAGCAAGTAATTAATTGCTTCTCCAGTTTGAGTCTTAATGTTTTCCCCTAGCTAATGGGATGTGCTACTTTTGCTTGATTGTTCAGCACATAAGTATTGTTAGTAAAATTAGTCACGCCGAAAAATTGACATTAAAACTGGCTTTGTGTCTGCCATATACATACAAACTATATATTACTAGCTGATGCTCGCGAAGCTCGGCCTTCGGCCTCACTAAACTGTTCATACAAACCAAGTCCTCACAATTACGAACACAACAAAAACGAAATCATCAAAATCGGTCCAGCCTTTCTCAAAGTTATAACGTTCCAAGACAAATAGGGGTTCATTTTTATATATATAGATATGGTTTCCGGCTGCTACGTAGAGATAAGTAACCTTTTATGAATTAAAAGCTCGTCCCCACCAAACTAGTTGCAATCCAACTTCTTTGCGGATGCGGTACAATATTATAATTGAAATCTGTTACTTGTCTATAAAGTTTTTAATTTTTAGCGCAAACATGATATATATATATATATATAATATATTTTATCATGTTTGCGCTAAAAAAACTTTATAGACAAGAATATATATATATATATAATATATTTATATATATATATTATATATATATTTGATAAATTCCCAACTCTACCTAGATCTTTCAAAATCTATAGTAATATATTATAAGGAGTTATATGGAAGGCGATAACTACACGCATCTACAGTAGCGCAGTGCAGTGCTGCGTGCAGTGTGTCGTCAGATTGCGCAGTTTACTTTGATGTGCTAGCGAAGTTTTCTTTTTGTAGTTTGTTGCAGTCAATAATACTAGCTTAACAAATTCAAAGATATTCATATTCATGTATATCTACGCATGTAGGTATTAGTTACTACTTGTTGTTTTTATTACAATAATATACTTTGTCGTACGTCGTATCATGTAGCATCCAGCTTGACGAACATTTTATTGTGTGTACAAACTACATAATTATGCTGTCGACATTTTCATGATGCATGTTTGTTTGTGTTGTTACAGAGGAATAACGCGAGCTGAAAATATGAGATTCATATACGAGAGTAATTGGAACTTGGAAGAAAAAAACCACCTCACATGATGGTATATGAATCCAACTTAGATGTTTATGAAACCAGAGCATATGATGACACAGCTACGGTGACAACCGCATCTTCCGTTGAAGACTCCACGAACTCGACGCTCTTGAACTCATCATGGACAGACTACGACCCCAGTGTCTGCAACCCCAGCTCTTCCTCCGAAGACTTTATCACCTCTCCTCTATTCCAAACCTGCATTTACTTAATGTACTGCACTGTGTTCATTGTAGCGCTAGTAGGCAACGGACTGGTCTGTTTTATAGTAAAAACCTCGCCGCGTATGAAGACCGTAACGAACTATTTCATAGTAAACTTGGCTGTGGGTGACATATTGATGACAGTGTTTTGTGTTCCTTTTTCTTTCGTGTCGATGTTAGTGCTCCGGTACTGGCCGTTCGGAGCCGTGATGTGTAAAGTGGTGAACTACTCGCAGGCGGTGTCTGTGTTGGTAAGCGCGTACACTCTGCTTGCTATCTCCATCGACAGATACATGGCGATCATGCGCCCTCTCAAGCCGCGGCTGGGGAAGACGGCCGCTAAAATGGTAGTGGCAGCCGTTTGGACTGGCGCCTTAGCGACCGCTGCGCCTATATCTGTCGTTTCACAATTAAAAAGGCCGACAGATTGGCACCAGTTCTGTAAAGCGTGAGTACTCTATGTTTCCATTGTTAAATGTTATATCTTTCGTAATCGACTATTACACGGTTATGTTATATTTACAGAGATATTTGCCTCGAACAGTGGGAGCACGCTGAGCAAAGTGAGCAGTATACATGTGCGCTGCTCGCCCTTCAGTTCGCGTTACCGCTGAGCGCGCTGGTGTGTACGTACGCGCGCATCGCACACGTGGTGTGGGGCGGCCGCCCGCCCGGCGAGGCGCACTGCGCGCGCGACTCGCGCATGGCAAGATCTAAAAGAAAGGTTAGCGGCGATACTCATTACCTAAACGACGCAATATTGCAAGATTTTGTCTTCTTTCTTTTTTTTTCCTTTTTTTTCTTAAGGAGGCTAGCGGCTCATTTGTGACAAGCTACACGTCCTGAAACTGGTCAGTGCCACGCCATGTCACGTTGGTTAAATGGGTACAGTTATGTAACGATAAAATCCAACGATGACGATCCCACAGAAATCAGCGATGACGTCATTCGTTCGCTAAACGTGTGACTACGCAATAGTAGGAATGTATTTCGATGTACGAAGCTCCAACTTCCCTATTTTTTCCTGTATTAGGAATTCTGCCAACGTGAACATGCAACATATATAGCGGGCCGGAATCAATCGAATAAGCAAAACAGAAACCAGAATAAAAATATATTTCTGTGGAAAAATATATTTTTCCAGACAAGCTTTTATAAAATCCGTTATTAGTACTATAAGCCGATCAAAATGAGTCCAAACTCTATCAATCTACTATTAGTTACTTAGAAGTTCCGTTGTCCACCTTCCGTCTCCATCATCAGATCAGCTCGCTGTCATACTATTGTCATCGGAACTTGACAGGCATGCAAAATTTCAATTCAATTGAACAAAGGGAACTGGTCTAAAATTCAGTCGCAAGTTTTGACCCGAACATACATACATACAAACATTGCAAGGTAAATAAAAGCTTGTAACAACCACAGAAGAGAAAAAAAATTCATATCTTTCTCTTTTCTGTGGTTTACACTTTGAATAAAATGCAATTCTTTTCGGCGCGCCTTTATTTAGTCTGCGTTTCAAAACATTCGGCCGTTTTTCGAGTGAATTTCATCGAATAAATTTTGGCTTTGGTACCGAGTTTGAGCGGGTAATATTCACTCAGAGCGAATAATGTTTAGGAACGAGGAATCTTATTCTGGCGCGCTCGAGACATCTCGGTCATTGTCTCTCTCTCATAAGTAATGACATGAGTTAGAGTGACCGAGACAATCACGGGCACTAGAATATAGCCCGAGGTATTTTACTCTTGTCACTACAATCGTCAGCGTACTAAAACAACTCAACTGCTTCAAAAATCCAAAATGTTTTATAATAGCCCCCAGGTTTCACCCGCGTGAAAATCCGTCCGGAACCGTACATTTTCCCGGTAGTCCGTTTCCCGGTACTCTATATCTACTAACTCGTAGTACCTACCAAATTGATCAAAAGTTGTAACAAATCGAACTTTTACACATATATTATTGCAACCTACTGCAGGAAGACGTTAGTATCCGAGATACAGAATACTTTTCTTGTTATCGGGTGCTAGCACTCGCTATATATACACCTACTTAATAAGCTAAGTTTAGTCTACCTGATTACCTATCTATCTATGTATCAAATTATCATTAATCGTAAACAGCTATTTATTCGTGTACAACTTTTATGAGTCAAATAAACATTAATACTTATTATTACATATCCACTCAAAAATTCAGGTCGATCTGTTGCTCTGTTGCTCGTGAGAGAGGAACAAACAAACCAAAGAACACACTTTCGTATTTAGAATATTAGTAGGGATGCTGTTTTACGTTTTTAAGTTTTTTGTATCTTCCATAACTTTTTCCTTATAGTTTTTCGAGTCCCGACTTATTATGAGCTAACAATCATTCCTTGTACCTATATGCACTTACCTACCGTAGGCTTACACGCTTTTCTGTTTTTTTTTTTTTTTTTTTATTATACTATGGCACTCGCCTGTTGCTAAGCGTTTACCCATAACTATACACAGAATTTTGATTTACTGTTCAAAACCATAGCCGCAATGTACTTACTGCGCTGTGAAATATCTTTAAGCATGCTCAGTAATGTCACTTAAAACATTTCACTGTAATGGCTGCACACTACTTCTTCTCGGTTGAATAACTGGCAAGAGTCCTACCACTACTATAATTGTTGGTTTGATGAAATGGAAGACAAGTATTGATATAAGTTTACGTCCTCCTTAGATGGTGAAAATGATGGTGACTGTCGTCGCAGTGTTCACAGTCTGCTGGCTGCCTCTCAACGTTTTCATCGTAAGTGTTGATAGACGATTCGAATTCCGCTACCTTGAGTACAAGTAGATTGATTGATACATTCAGCACTACGATTTAGTTAGATTTGTTTATTTACGAGATCTACATGTTTACGCTTTGCCACTTGTTGTTGCGATAGAGTAAAGTACATACTTAAGTCCAGATTTAAGTAGGTATTTTGTGTAAACACGTACATCGCAAATATGTACCGTGTACTAACTTTCACCATATACCTAGTACAAGTCGGCCCAGACTCCACCAAAGCGGAGACGAGACGAGCGGAGAGGAGATGTGTTAGAAACAACCGCTTAGCTTGGGTGGAGACGGTTGAGCAGAGAGGAGAGGAGATGTCTCATATTTGTTTACCGCGAAAAAAACAGAGATATAAGCTGGCGATAGCGCGCAACGGAGAGGAGAGATGTGATCGGTACGAGCCATCGCTAGGTCCCCCGCGTCGCACAATCCACCCGCGCCCGCGCCAATCATCTCTCGCTAGTTCAGCGCCACACGCAGCTCAGCTCCGCTTCGGACATCTCAACTTCGGAAGAGTCACACAAAATACCAATATTGCACGCCCAGATGTTTTGAAAGGCTTGGGACTGAGTCATATCTTTTGGATAGGGAAAATAAAATCATCGCTTAGGAAATGCACATTTAAGAGCGCTTATATCTTCTTCTTTAGGACATGCTTAAAATTCTAACTAATATTATAATTCAGAGGAATATAGCCGCAGTCGTATCAGGACCAATAAAACTTCGAGGTATATAAATAAATAAAATAAATACGTTCGTCTCGTGGAAAAAACTTCGTTTGCGCGATTCAGAACTCCCTTCATAGCGTCATCTAGCAAACTATAGGAAGTAACTTTGTCTCGCTCTCTGGATGTTTGTCGCGTTATTACGGCTAAACGGTTGAACGGATCTTGATACTCTTTTTATGTCCACGCGAACGAAGTAATAATTATCTAAAAAATTGGTTTCACAGGTGTTGTGGACGATACACGAGCAAGACGAAGAGTGGGGCCGGTGGCCGGGAATGCCATACGTTTGGTTTGCGAGCCACTGGCTGGCGATGTCCCACTCCTGCTACAACCCCATCATTTACTGCTACATGAACGCGCGCTACCGGCGCGGGTTCAAACAGGTCAGACCTCTAAATATCGTAACCTACTACTATTATATCAGTTATAATATTGACTGTGCTATGTGAATACTTTAGTTTCATAATATTAATTCGGTTGTTGTTCTAGGCCTTCCAGTGCGTTCTCCGCACTCGGTCCGACACGCCTTCGCGGCACCGGTCCAGTGCTGGAGAAGGAATGCCCATGTCAGGTGAGATAAGTCTGCAGTCGACCTATGGTTACCACCCCGTAAAAGTATTTAAAAAAAAAAGCGTATATTATTAGTTTTGTACAATAGGCACTGTTACACGAATGCTTGCAAAGCTTATTGTACAAAAACGAATTATTCAAATATTATAGTGCCGAGCGCTGTTTTAAGTCAAGATACTCGGCTCGGCTCTCTTCAGTCAAACAAGACCAGACAGAATATTCACGAAAGTAATTAGCATGCATAGTGGTTAACACAGAGTATGGTTCTCCGTTCTATTTCAGACAAGTAAAAAAATATCATTATGCATCAAAGACAAGAGAGTGACGCGAGAAACGGATGCCTTTTCAGAAGCAGATTACTCGTGGGCGAATATCAATCATTTTATCATAGGCAAGTAGGTAAGTATACCTTTCAAGAATCACGGGTCTCTTTTGTGAGTGAAAAGCATTCATTTGCGGTAATTCCACGTCACCCTCAACAATAATAACGCGTATCATTGTAGGTCAATAGCAAAAATGTGCTTCATATTCTTACTTAACATTGGTTTCTGTTATAAGTTTTAGTGATTTAGTAGTTTTTGTAGTTTTCGAATCAACTTTCTTAATCCGTACAGTTAAGGAGTGGAACAGACTGCCAGCTTCCTTGTTTCCTGAGACAATCAAGGGCTTTTCAAGGCCAGAGTGAATAAATAAATCTTCATCTTCGACCACATCAACGCTAACCAACAGGCGAATTGGTGGTCAAACTTAGACACGCTAAAAAAAAGGTTTAATATTTTGTACAGACTATACAGACTACAAAAAAAATTAGGGACGGGGAAATACATTTACAGATGGGCTCATATCAACTAATTCAAGCTTGTAGGCGGGCCAAATATATAATTTTTTTATTTATTGTTTGAAAGTACTGAGTCCTTGTGAAAACTGAAATGACTGTTAATTATTTGATATTTTTTATTAATTAAATCGTTGAAATTTGGCTCCAACTTAGTTAACTAGCGTAGCGTAAGTGTAGTAGACTACACCGTAGCAGAGCTTTGCCGATTAGTTAAAATCTACCAAAATTGTTTCTTGAGTGTCGTATTGAGGAGAGGTGGTTGTGAGTGTTTTTGAGGTGTTGCCAATCGCGGGCTGGATCAAATCATGTCGCGGGCCGGATTTTGCCCCCGAACCTCCTTTTCCCCATCCTTGGTCTACAGAAACAGACTACCTGTAGTTTGTACTTAACTGCTTACCTTTTATTTTATGATTTATTTGCAAAGAAGATTAGATTAGACAAGGTTTTTATTATCTACGAATAATGCGCTCTACCATAATCAGTATAGTCACTTTTTCAGTAGACTTAGAGACTTAATTGGAATCAATCTGGTGGACTGACGCCCTTAATTTTTTAAAGTTAAATGAAATTGATGATTTCATTAGCTTTTAAGGCGTTACCCAATTATCTGCTTCACAGTACGATTGAATTCGAATGAAATGGATTTGCTTATAAATAGCTACTTAAATATTGTTATAGGAAAGAAAAATAAACTGATAAACCTACGTACTTACCCGCGTGTCCGCTCGTGTATTTCGTAGCTCGTGATAACGCAACGTAGGCACTTATACAATTACTTCGTCGTAGACAATATTTTGTAGTTACGTTTCCTGGAGAAGAAAAGATCATGCCATTTATCTTACCAACTTCGAACAACGAGCGCTTCGAGCTCGGAATAAGAATGGAGCGAACTTCTTGTCTTTCTCACCTTTATGTGTAGGTCGCCAAATGGTGTGCCAAGTTTTGCGTTGTAGATTATCCCATCGCTTCCAGCGTCCGATAACGCGCAGGTCCACAGCATAGGACTCTCTCTCTATCTCTCTCTCTCTGAACTTCTGTCTGTAAGTTGTTGTTATTTACGGTCGTTAAGTTTGGCACAAAATTATGCGATTGTTTATTTCCAAAATAGATAAAAGCTTAGGTATTTAAGTACTCAGCTAGTATTTTGCCATATTAAAATTAAAATAATTTCGACTTACGTTAGATTTCCTATTACAGAAATGATGGGCATGAATGGCATCGCGCGTCGTGGAACGTCTAGCAGTTGCGTGAGCAGACTGAAGCGAGCACCGACTTGCTCTTCCTGCACGTCGTTGCGAAGAGGGGGGTGCAACGTGCGCACGGTGGTTCCCCCCATACGTGCACTCTCCGTGCGGCCTCACTTCAATTGAGTGCTGTCTTTACAAGAACGGTCTTTAAATACTTCTATGGACAAGACTGCAAAGTGATAGTTTAGTATTTTTTTGTGAATTACCAAAAAAATTGACTGCTATAATATTGTTAGGTTCACTGCGAAAAGGCGGCCTAATTTGTAATATTTGAAGAAAAACTTCGTTACAGAATCCTTTATGAACCTTAGTGAAAGATATTTGAATGTACCTACTGATGCGAACTTAAGCCCGAAACCTATCTAATGATGTGGCATGTAATCTGACAAGTTTTCCTAGCGCGTTACCTGCAATATGACCTGCCACTTACCACGCCTTGTATGGAAATTTGTCAGATCACGTGACAAACGTCACGTCACTTAGAAACGTTTCGCGTCTTAATGACCTGCCAGCCTGCCACCTGGCACGCGTTGTATGGAAATTTGTCAGATCACGTGTCATGTCACTTAGAAACGTTTCGGGGCTTAATGACCTGCCAGCCTGGCACCTGGCACGTGTTGTATGGAAACTTGTCAGATCACGTGTCACATCTATTAGATGGGTTTCGGTCTTTTAATTAATGGGAATTTTAATAATTTAATTTCACGATTTGCTCTCGATGCTCACTGAATGGGGTGAGATTTTTTTTAATTTGTTTTTTCGCTCTCTTTGCTAAAACTAAAACAGTTTAATAGTGGCTGTGTGTATTGTTCGAAATAAGTTTGTATTATTGAAGAGATATATTAGGTTGTGTAATTATGGAAAATAATCTTATTTTTATTTTATTTATTTTAATCACATTGTGCAATATGGATATCCAAAAGTTACACATTTCATTCATATTTAGAAACATAGGTACTAAGCTGGGTGCGCTCCCATAGTTTCAATTACAGGACACCACGTCATGAACCTAGGAGTTCAACTAGACTACATTGGGAATATTTTTATCATCATCATCAGCCGGAAGACGTCTACTGCTGCACATAGGCCTTCTCCCTAGTGCGCCACATTGAACAACAACTTGCCACTTGCATCCACCAGGGACCCTATTCCTGTGCGCTCGAGATTATCTCGGTCACTGTCTCTCTAATTTAGAATTTAATGGGAGTGAGAGTGACCGAGATAAAATGTCATTTCTCCGAATAGGGGCCCAGTTGCGCCGCGACTTATGATACCTAGTGAGTAGAAAAGAGTAGAGTATAAATTTGGGTAAAACAGTGAAAACATTAATTTTTTATCTAAAGTGGATACGCAGATCTGCTCAATCATGATTTCTTTAACTTATGTACAGGTAATTTAATGTATCAGGACTTAACCACGCTAAAACTAGTTTATTTAAGTCAGCTCGTGACCACGGCCATTGAAACTTGGCCGAAACGTCGAGGTATATAAATAAACTAGTTTTAGCGTGGTTAAGTCCTGATACATTAAATTATGTGTTAAAATCGCGAAAGTTTAAAAGTTACATTATGTACAGGTCTTATAAAGCTGGCAAATGTCGAATTATCTACTTACCAATTAATTAAAAACGGAATCTCATAAAAATCTGTGAAACGTGATCTCTAAAAGCGATGTAAATAGTAAAGTAGGAGAATTTTTGTTTATTTAATATATGGAATATTTAAAAAACTATTTGAAATAAATAACAAAGTTGAAAAACGAAGTTTGTCTTAGTTATTTTTATTTAATTTGACTTGATTAATTACCCGATCCCTAACCATCATTTCAAAACGATTAATTTAATTGCTACTTTCATCACTGCTCTCCGGGCGCCATGGATCCGACCATCGATATCTGTCAGGAATGCATATGGTATAAAATAATAATTGTATGACTAATTAAAAGAAAAATAAAAAAACCTGACTACAAAATGTCAGGATGACCTACCTATTATCCCGAGTGTAGGGACACTCGGTCACTTGGTCCATTTAACCCACATACATAGACCTTAAAACGTTCATGACTGTACGCAAATGGTATACCAAATGCTGTGACATGAGACTTTTCGTGTTGCTTCCAAAACTCCATGAAAATGAAAGTGGAGGCTTCTTCGTTTTCTTTTCTTTTATTCTTGTGATCTCTACTATTTACTCTTATTGTTTATTCTTGTAGTCTAATAAACTCAAAAGGCAAAGAGATATTTTATACTGCAAAGTAAAAAGTATTGTTTCTCGGTATTTACAAAGTTTTCGTTTATTTGAATATTGGGAAATTATTAGGAGCCGGAATAAAAAGTAACCACAGTCCAACCAGTAGACAAGTAAAATTTTAAACTTTTCTTTACTTATAGCATTGAACGTCTCAAAGATAGTCAAAGTCAGACCGAGATGGCAGAAAACTTACAAGAAAGTTAGCTTCTGGCATTAGTTTATTCTTATCATCTCAGTCGGTTAGACTGTGTGACAGGTAGACCTGCACACAAAAAAAACACAAGTACATACCTGTCTTCACAGTCTAAGGTCAAAAGTAAATTAAAAAAGCAGTTGTATTAGTAAGGACTTACAGAGCGTGTGCATTTTTTTAAATTAAAGCATCGCGTTTACGCGTATCAGTTCTATATACAGGGTTATAAGGAAAGGGTATTCTAAGCCGAAAAAGATTCATAGTACTCATGATTATGAACAAATTTTACTATGGGACCAACCCTGAAATCAAGAAAAAACATCAGCTGCTCCATACATTTTGTCGAGTGTCATTTCTATGGAACAGCTGTTTTTTTCTCAATTTCTGGGTTGGTTCCATTGTAAAAGTTCTTCATAATAATGCGTATACTAATATGTGCCCTTTTCGGCTTAGCATACACTTTCCTTATAACCCTTGATTATAATTATTATAGACCTTGTTATTTTAGAAAGTTGCAATTAAAACATTTAAATCATTCGTACCATCTTTTACTAAATCCAAGTTTATATGCAAATAAATAAATAATAAATAATTAAAAAAAGTTGCGTTCGTCCTCACTGTCAACGAATAGGTTATTTAAGTAACTTTCAATAATACTGTGAACGAACGGAACTTTTTTCCCCGGTCGTCTGTTACCGAGCGGGAAGTACGCGCAGTATGAACGAGCGGGAAAAAATAGCAGCGTTCGTCAACACCGTGAACGAACGAAACTGTTTTTTCCAGATCGTCAACAGTGTGGACGAAGGGGTGCTACAGAGCGGGAAGCACCCGATAAAAGTTTGTACGGAAGTTCGTTATTTTGACTATGTACCTGTTTCCGAGGCCGAAGGCATCGAACAAACTCGCTGCCATCAACTGAATATAAATGCCAGAAATTAATCAACGAAACTGTTTGTAAACTAGTTTATCGCGCCTGTTACGTTTCACGGGAAGCGGAAACGTTCTACAAATATTTTGTTGTCAGTCATGACCACAGATTATATATAGATACCGCATTATGAAGTCGTTGTTCCGACAATAAACTCACTAACGTTGGACGAAAGCGCGGGTTGCACGAACTGCGACCAAGCTTCCCACTGGCTATCTCAATGTTACGCCTACACGCGCATAGCAAAAAACCAATGAGAATAGCTTTTTATAGGTTTATTTTCACCGATTTATTGTGCGCTTCGATCGTCCTGAGTACGGAATCTAGATGTGATCTGTGGTCATGACTTTCCCATTAAAGCATTTTATCACAATTTCAGCTATTTTAGTGGAAGCGTAGATTAACATCGTATGATGTATTGTATGAACAAGAATTTACAAGGCATTTGGGGATCATAACGGCGGCTTATAATTTACATGTTAGCAATATAAGCGATACACGCACACATATATGACGTATGCCTTTGGAAAATTTAACATATCATACCCACACAATGTAATACATAGTTATATTTTATTAGTAACTAGCTGTTCTGCGACTTCGTTCGCGTGGCACAAAAAAAAAAAGCAGGTTATGTTCTATGCCAAAAATCAGATCGATCCATTCAGCCGTTTAGCCATGATAACGCAACGAACACGCAGACAGAGAGACAGAGTTACTTTCGCATTTATAATATTAGTTACGATATATTCATAATGACTCGGGTATGACCTAAAACTGCGACCAGAACCACCGGAAGACGGGCAGTAGCTTCCCCTGAGCATACGGTGAGCGTTCTGCGATCGACAAGCCGCTTGCCCAGCATGGGGATTATGGCAAACCTAATTTAAGTTCTTCGTTCAGCAGTGGACGACATCTCGCTAATGATGATGATGATGCATAAGGTAAAGTGGGTATTTTAATGTTTTCAGTAAAGTTACTGGGGAACAAGAGACAACATATACTTAACATCTAATATCTCAGGGTGACAAGCGCCGTCCCTTGCCGCGCAGGGCTTAGAATTGTTAAAGTACTCAACAAACTTGATGAACATATACAATGTCGCCCATCGGCAAGTGACCGCCAGAAAACGCAAAATGTTCCTGGAACATTTTGTCGAGTGTCATTGACATTTTTCTCTGGAACAGCAGATTTTTTAAGCTTCATCGTGTACGAAGTCGCGGTCATCAGCTAGTCTATCTATATATATAAAATTAATCTCCGTTCGAAAGTCTCGCTAAAACTCAAAAACGGCTGGACCGATTTGAAAATTTATTTTTTGTTGTATTCGCTATTATCAGGACAAGGTTTGTATGAAGAATTTAGCGAGGCCGAAAGCCGAGCTTTATCGCGTACGAAGTCGCGGGCATCAGCTAGTCTATCTATATATATAAAAATGAATCGCCGTTCGTCAGTCCCGCTAAAACTCAAAAACGCTGGACCAATTTTGATGGTTTTTTTTTGTTGTATTCGCAATTGTCAGGGCTAGGGTTGTATGAGGAGTTTAACAAGACCAAAACCCGAGTTTCTTCGCCTACGAAGTCGCGGGAATCAGCTGGTATATTATATATAACAGAACAAGCCCTTTGCTAGGAATCAAAGAGACCAAACCTTTGGTAGACGTGAAATTTGAACCCAATACTCCTCAAATGGTCTAGGTGAACTATAAGAACGGGTGTTGCAAAATCCCTCCTCTAAAAGGGTAAAATGGACACCCAAGGTTTGTATGGAAATAGTTTTTTTCCATGCTTAGCCAATGAAACTCGGCTTAATACTAATCATACAAAATAAAGAAGGGCCTGTCTAAGGATTTTCGAAAAGAGGGGAAATGGTGTGTTTAATTTACTGTAGACTATGCGAGCGAAGCTGTGCGGGCAAGCTAGTTTCCTCATATGTAAGAATCAACGGAGAAAAGCTCCAGTAATTCGGACGATAGCAAACCATTAATTATTTTGGTTTTATTGGGTCGTTTCCAGTTGTAGAAAGAAGTTTTATAGGACAATAAAATGGCCAGTCCTTCGCCCATAATTGATATTTACGACAATGTTCACGCACTGTTGACATGGGAATTTTCCTGAAATGCCTGATACGTTGAAATTTAAGCTTTAATTTTCTAAAGGTGCACCACACACTTCTGCGCAGCACTGGAGCGGCATCACCTCAACGCGATCCTTATAGTGTTATTTAAATTAACTGCACCATACACACCTCAGGACAAGGTAATAAAACCGCGTGCGGTTCATAGAGAACTCACTGTCACCGCACTTCCATCGGGTAGTCACCACGCTTGTATCAGGTTGTCGCCACGCTTGTCTCGCCGTAAAAGCTGAGGTGCACGCAGACCGTCTGTGGTCTCCAAACTATTGTAAAAGCGAGCCGTAAGCGCGGCGTAGCTCTGCCGTAGCAGTGCAGGTACTTTTTGGGTGCTAAACGACTCCGGTTAAGAGCCTGCGTTTGGTTGACACCTGGTTAACGGTGAGTTGATGCCGATCAGATGCCGTGCATATTTGTATGTGTTGCAACCTTTACACTCATCATTTCTCAAAATCAATATTACAGCGATGATGGCTCAGTGGCCAGCGCGTTCGAATCGCGCGTGGCGTGGGTTCAAATCCCAACAATGAATTTGAGCTGCTGCTGATGCTGGTAGCATCGTGAGGAAACCACAGCACTTTCTTGTTCTTGGCTGATAAGCTACCGATCTCCAGTTGGAAGTCTGTCGCCAGGAGACAGCCACACTTTAGAGACATTTCCCATTTCAGGCTAAATGTTTTTTTTTCTACTTTATCAGGTGAGAAACCCCTCGTATGTCAAGTATAAATAAACAAAAGCGTAATATACTGAACTGATCACGTGATTTCAATGCAAAGGGGCATTCATTTCAAAATTCAAGCCTCTCTCTACTTTTTTATTTATAAGTCAATCTACATAAATTTTGTCGGCGGGTCGGCACATTTCACCAAACTATTTTTCACTTGAAAACTTGACAATTTTACGACCACAGCATATTTTCAGCGGTTTTCAGACTGTTTATAGACACTAGTAAACTTAACAGCCGCACCTATAAATAAATCAGCTGATTTTATTTTCAGATTAAATTCAGTCAACGTTATTTCATTAAGCCATCAAAGTCTTATCTGAAACACAGGTTTTTATTTGCGTGGTTAATAAAGTTCGTTTTAACTTTGCCTATTTTGGAGAAAAAAATAACAAAAAAAAATAGATTTCTGGATTAATAATGTTGCATTGTACCGGACTGCGCAAGAAGGAGGGTAATGTTTTAGGGTATATGTAAGTACTAGCTGCGCCCCGCTGTTTCACCCGCTACTCTACAGGAACGGTAAATTTTTTTGGGATAAAAGTCTATGTGGTAACCCAGTCAATAAGCTACAGCTTTGGATGAAATTTGGTCCATACCAAATTTCATTTGAAAATTTGGAAATTTGGTATGGACAAAATTTCATCCAAATCCGTCCAGTCGTTACAGAGTTGAACGTGAACAAACAAACTTACATACTTACCTACTTACACACAAACACTCGCATTTATAATTTTAGTGTGATGACCTGAAAAGAGGGAATAATTAAGGGACAAATTAAGTAATTAAGGGATGCTGGTTGAGTACGTGCCTTAAGCGATAAGGCCGCCAATTAGAAGTCTAGTCGATAGTGCTCCTTACTGTATCTATTCTTCTAAGCTTTGTGTGGTTTTTAAGACAGTTATCTATCTATCTAAGTATTATTTTTCTTGTTTAAGCAGGTTCATTAAAATAAATCTTTTAAGGATCGCGTTATTTTATCAGAATCGATGTCTAAAATAATATTTTGGCGCCCACAAAACCTTATTGAACTTCAACTTGCCTTTGTTTGCAAATCAAAAACCGATCCGGGGTATTCAACGACGTACTCGAGAAGTTATTGGTAAAGCAGATTGGTTAGTAGATATTTACATTGGTTTACTTTTTTTCCTATGCAGATAAGTAAGTACTTTTTACGAACCAGACCAACGTTTGACTACGATGTCTGAGTAGTCGATGCTAAACACAGATCACACTAGATACCGCATTAGATTCGTTGTTCTTACAATAAGTCACCATAGTTTGAGGAAGGCGCGGGTCGCGGGGAGTGCTATATACCAAATGCGAGTTAGTGACGATACGATGTCTTCCTCTTCATAATATATTGTTTATAAAATTAGTAAAACAGTTTAGTATTTTTATTAAACTTTCATGCACACACAAACACTCACATTGTTCACAAGTATATACACACCCACCCACACCTAACACGCAACCCCCACACACAAACACCCATACCCATACACTCACGTATACAAACATACACTCTCTGTCTCTTTATTGTTCACACTAAATTTTTCATAATTTAAAAAGAGGCTTATAAACTAGTGTAACAACTGGCGGCCTTATCGCTGAAAGCGATCTCTTCCAGCTAACCATAGGGTGGAGAGGATTCATAGAAGAGGTAAAAGACGGGGTGTGCAATGATGGAGATTGTGTGATACTTACGGCCAAATACTGAAACGTTTGTTAACTTTGACAACAGTATAACTGTAATACTGCCTTTATCTGGCACGAAGCAAATGACAAAGGCAGCAATAGATTTAATCTGTCGTCAAAGTTAACAAATGCTTCAGTATTCGGGGGTTATACTATAAATTACTATTACTATTTTCCTTCTCAAATCCGAAAAAATATAAAGTTATCATCATAAAACTTGCTTTAAAGTATTGGCGATATTATTCTAAAGATAAGTGATTGTTGTTGCTTTCTTCAACACTGAACGACAATTTGCAACTTGCATCCACCGGTTACCCACGACCCTTCTTATTGTCGTCAGTCCACCTAGTGGGAGGACTACCTACGCTGCGTCTTCCAGCTCATGGTTGCCACTCAAGAGCCTTTCTTACCCTTTCTTGCTTTTTTAATTTACTCCTAATATTTTTTTTGCACCAAAAAATTATATTATGTAAATGAGATAGCTCAGGTCAGAAAAGCGACGGGTATTAAATTAGCCCCTAATTTTGCCTAAAATTTAGCCTCGGCCCTAATACTTGAAGAGTAGTACTATTTTATTTATTTTGTTATCCTACTAGTTTCATATACACCACAGAAGAGGATTTTTTTTTACTCTTCTGTGATATACACCAAGCGCATGCTGTAAACTGACAATCAAAAATTAACTTTGTGGCAAAAATTAGCGCAATTATTTGTGGCGCTTTTTTTATTTGTTTTCAGGTGGAAATTAAGTGCTAGTTTTAGCAAATTTCAATTTTGTTTTATTTTTTATGAAAATGAATTGTTTTTATGTAATGATTCTTAAAATCAAAGTAAATACTGTAACTGCATGCTGTAAAATATTCGATTTAGCATCGTAATTTAAACTTAGCAATTGACTCATTCTATGTATTTCCATTCATTTCCTCTTTCTTATGAAGCAGACGGAATGTAATTTCAGTTTGCGAAATATTTTTACTGTAGATTCTTTCCTTTCACCATTTTGTTTCTTAAGAGGCTATTCCGAGAAAAAGAAAGCGCTATACACTTTCGCCCCCAGATGTAAAGAGATGGCTTTAGCACGCGTTAGTAATAAAAATAGATAATTGCTAATTACAACTAAACCAAGAAATCAATCAAAATTATTTTCTATGCTATCCTAGAATTATATTAGAGTAGTAATAATCATTTGAATATAGGCATACTCGGGTTTCTAAAAGCTAGCGTAAAATGCGTGTAAATCGAGGTCTTTTCAATGTTTTTTTATTGAGAAAATGTCATTGTAATCATGTTTTTCTTCTTAGTTCTAGACGACAGAACCAAAAAAACATATATCTCAAAATAAGATTTTAAATCAACATAACTCTAATGAGGTGCATCGAATAGAAAAAATATCAAATTAGCTTCTTAATGCCTTGTCCTATGTATTTGAATGCCCCTTGTCCAGACTCTGAATTCTTTTTATTCTGGTCACGGAGATACTTTATTCTTTCCTGTTCCAAAGTTTATCAATAAATAAAACTATTACGAAAATATGTGAATAGCCACTAGGTATTCGGATAGACGTCGAACATTTTTAAGGATTGAATGTAGAATCGGATAGTCTTTTTAAAAAGGTTATGATAATGTAGGGCTAACATAATAATATAGTAAAATAAACAATTAGTAAAATACTTATATTATATACGTTTTAGATTTAATTTATTTAAGTATTTATTTTAATTTTGTGTCTAGTTTTAGTTTTAGTTTGTATATATAAGTTTAGATTATAATTTAGCTATATAATTAATTTTTCCTATACATATATTTTATAATAATTAAAATATAATCATTTATAAAATACTTATATATATATATAAGTTTTTACGTTTATCATAAATCAACTACCTCGTAGCAGAACTTGTAGTACCTACCAAATTGGTCAAAAATTGTAATTCATCAAAATTTAAATTTGAAAATTAATAAGTTTAAAAAAAAACCTACTGCAGGAAGACGTTAATATCCGAGATACAGAATAACTTGTTCGGGTGCTAACACTCCATAAATAGCTTTATATACACCTACCTAATAAGCTATATCTATCTACTTAACTATCTATCTATGAATCAAATTGGTACTTAAAAACAGCTATTTTCTAAAAAAAATATTACTGAGGTTCGACAAATGCCTAGTCCAACCCAATTGATGGAGAAAGGGCTTAAAATTTCAAAAAAACTCGTTCAATATAAAGGTCTACATCAGAATTCACTCAGAAGCAAATTACAATCTATCACGGTAATCTGACGTGAAACGAGATTGAAGACCACCTTTCGAGGTTATGAATCCGTTAATTATAAAGCCCAGATTAATTAACGGTCGCCTTCGCAATTAGAAAACTGTGCTCCTCACCCCGTGGCGTGGGTCGCACTAAAACTTAGAGCAATGTAATATAATTTTAACAAAATAAACCGACTTCAACAAAATAGTCTGAATACCCACTCTGAACAAATGCACCTTCGAGATGTTATTGGCGCCACCCGTGAAATACAGAACTCACTCTATCACTCTGAAGATACGGTGGCCATCTGTGGTCTTCTACATCAGTTCCACTTCACTTCACCAAATGATACTTTCTTAATGCAAATGTGGTTGCACTTGTTGATAAAAATACCAAAATCACTATAATATGTAGGTATGCGTATAACATTTCAGGAGTTCCCTCAATTCCTCATGTATCCCATTATCAGAACTTGACTTTGATCAAAAAAAGGGAATTTTTCCAAATCGGCTTAGATCTAAGGTAACAAACATTTAAAAAAAAATTAAACAGACAATTTCAGAACCTCCTCCTTTTCTTTTGGAAGTCGGTTCAAAATAAGAGAGAATTAGAAGATACTGCGTAGTAACAATTATCTAATTTTCAAAAATCTATCAGTACGGCCGATTAAACACAGTTGAATGGTTACCGCGAGGTGCTTATTGCGAAGGTTCAGCCGACAACGCCGCGCGACCATACGCCTTATCCCGCGACGATACGGTTCGTGGTCGCGCAGCGTCGTCGGCAGGACCTAACAATCGTCGCAATAAGCACCTCACGGTACAGGCCCAGGTATTATAATCTAAGGGATAAAACTCATTTTTACTTTGTATTTTTGAGCACTAAGTCCGAGTCTCAGTTCTGAGCCCTAGCCCGCGTACGAAGTCGCGGGCATCAGCTAGTTACCAATAATACTGATCAGCTGGTAGTACATTTACGTCATTACGGAATTCTTGCTCTTAATATAGGGCCGCCTTTGTACCTTTTGTACGCCGCTGAGTATAATCAAAGAACGATCTGTATTGTTCGATCCTTGTAAGCAAAAGAGGGTAGATGGAAAAATAACTCCATCAATTCTTTGTATCTACTATCGTTAATGGGTAGAAGCGATTCTGTCGTAGTGACTCGCAACGAACGCACGTTACGTTCGTACTCGCGCCGTAGGCAGTTTACAAATTTCCGTCTAGAACTTTCCATCGAAACCACTGTGTCCGTGACTCTGTGCTGTGCGGTGACTAAGGACTTTGGAGTGCACTTCCATCATCAGTTCAGCCGTGCCGAACTGTTCCACTTGGATCGCGACTGGCGCTAAAGCCGTATTGGCGGTCGTGGATTAAAGGTTGGTGGAGTTCTCCTTATACCTTCGTCAGCTTGCAGGGATAGTTTATCAGTTTCTCACCTGAAGTTCAGATGCACCTCATACAGTCCACTTTTAAATTATTATATCTCCCCGAGACTGTACGTAGATCGTACAATCTTTTTTGGTCACTTCGTACCGTATTTTAACCGGATACATCCTTTAGTGGGACTAAACCCAGAAATAATAATAATTCTGGTTATTTAAACACCTTTGAGTTCGTAATTCATAGGTATTATAGTACAGACGTTCTGTTACTATAATTATATTTCTGACCGCGTCAGATCACCTCACGTAATTATCGCCGTGCGTAATTACTTTCGTTAAGACGTTCTTAACATATACCATATATTGGCCGTGCCAATTCACCTCTTTTCCCTACAAATACTAATATATTTCATGCGCGTGGTAGACGTTCTACTCGCGACGTGTCATATACCTAGCCTGCCTAATCAGCTCTGGTACTTATATATTTCCACACTATACACATATAATCTTGTCGTACAAGTATTTATTTATGTAGTGTGTAGTTTATTTGCATAAAATATAACGTATTTTCGTGAAAATATATTTTTCTTTGCATTGTTAACCTCCTTGTGTGTCGTTACACAAAATGGCGCCGCCATCTAAAGAAAAGAAAGATGTCGTTGAAGTAATGTCGAATGAGTTAACCGTGTTAATTCATCGCAAACAACGCATGTTTCAACAAATGCAAGTAGTTTATGATATGTCCCGTGATTTATCAGATCCCGAAACTATACAATTGTTTTTGATGCACGTGTCTGAAATTCATGATTTGCGTAGTTCATTTGAGAAAATTATATTCGAAATATTCGAAAAGGAACTTGAATCAGATCCAAGTTCAGTTCTTAGAAGCCATGAATTGAAAAGTTTTGATGACCTTTATTTCCGTGTAAAGTTATGTGCAAGCCAATGTAATCCGAAAGGTGATTATAATAAAGGTGATAACACTTCGCGCTCTGTTGAGTCGAAACCTCGTTTACCTAAACTCGAGTTGTTTACGTTTGATTCGAATCCTGAAAATTTTGTAACCTTTTATGAGACGTTTTGTTCTATGGTACACAATCAACCTCATATTCCGAAGATAGAAAAATTCCACTATTTATTGCAAAGTGTCAGGGGATCAGCTTTAAATATCGTAAAAAGTATTCCGATTACCGCCAACAATTACGATCTAGTCTGGAAAAGTTTAATCGAGAAATACAAGGACGAAAGGTTATTGGTAGGTAGGTACATTGATAAGATGTTAAACTTTTCACCGCTGACAAAGGAATCTTCTACTAGCCTGAATACGTTTATTGAGAACTTCGACCATTCATACAAGGCGATTCAAGCGCTAAATATTAAGGACTTGAATAGTTATTTAATGTGTCATATTGCACTGCGGGCATTGGATCCACAAACACGGAAAGGCTTTGAACAAAAATTAGATCAAAATACTATACCTACTTTTGATGAACTTATATCGTTTGTTCATAATCATATAAAAGTTTTGGATCATTCTACGTCATATTCTACTACGAATGTACATCAGAACAAACGCCAACAGAGTGATGCAAAACAGGGTAGTTCGAGAAATTACTCGCATGCGTCTTCGACCAGTCCTAAGTGTTTACATTGTGGCGGAGATCATATGATTTTCCGATGTGATCAATTTCGTAAATTGTCAATCGGTCAACGCATTAGCCGTGCTAATCAATTAAAGTTATGCCACAACTGTTTAAAACAAAACCATTTTGCAAGTTCGTGTAAAAGTAACTTTAAATGTCTAATTTGCCGTTTATCTCATCATTTACTTTTGCACGAGGAAGTTAGCGTCAATAACAAACCGGCATCAAATCTGATTCCAGTAGTGCCGGCCTCCTTGCCGTGCAAGGTAGATCAGCCAGCTGTTGTCAACAATACTTGCCATGTGACGTCATCGACGGCTGACTATAGCGTTATCTTAGGTACTGCAGTTGTGAACTGTTTAGATGCGTTTGATAATTATCAACCTTGTCGTGTTTTAATTGATTCGGGAGCACAATCGAGTTTTATTTCTATGGATTGTTATCAGCGACTGGGACTGTCTGCAAGTAAATGTCCGTTTAATATTTTCGGACTCGGTGGCGAATATGTAAAAAATCACGGAATGGTTTCTTGTGCCATTCAGCCGCGTCATTGCGCGACGCCTACATTTAATATCGATGCCGTGATATTACCGAAGATTACTTCTGATTTGCCGACCGTACATATACCTGATAAGGTAGTTAATGAATATAAAAGTCTGCAGTTAGCCGACCCGTGTTTTTATACTAAAGCACCGATTGATATAATTTTATCCGGTGACTTGTTTCCGTACATATACGACGGGAAGAAGTACATAATAAATAGTGATGTACCAGTAGCGTTAGGGAGCGTATTTGGTTACGTAGTAACCGGGAGACTAGGGATGCCTTTCCCTAGCAACAGTGATGTAGTACCGTGTGCAACATCACTACATACCTCGTACACTTTAGAAAGTGACAACTTAAATGAAACTCTCAAACGTTTTTGGGAGACGGAAGCTTTGCCGTGCGAAGTTCCGATGAATCCGTTAGACGAATTAGCTGATAAAATATATGTAGAAAAACATTATCGTGATGAAATCGGTCGCTACGTTTCTCCGATTTTATTGAACCCAGAGCACGCACCTCTCGGTGATTCCTATGACGTCGCATTAAAGCGACTCAATCAGGTCGAGCGCCGTCTCGCTCGGTCTCCAGATCTTCATAAGGCCTATGTAGAATTTATGCGAGAATATGAATCCCTCGGGCACATGGAGCTATACCAAGGTTCTGAACCTTCGGCGTATATAATTCCGCACCATTGTGTTCTGCGTCCGTCTTCGCTTAGTACACCTCTACGTGTTGTTTACGATGGATCGGCCCATGTTAAAAACGGAATATCTCTCAACGATGCACTTTTGACTGGCGGAAAACTGCTCCAAGATTTACTGAAAATTATTATGAATTTTCGATTGTTTGAAGTATGTTTCACCGCGGATGTGTCAAAAATGTTTCGAGCCGTGTTAATCGATCCTGCCGACAGGAAGTTTCAACATATTCTGTGGCGTGAATCTCCGACGGACCCGGTGCGCACCTATGAACTTAAAACGAATACCTACGGGCTCCGTAGTGCACCTTATATTGCTGTACGCACGTTGCATCAGCTGGCGGCAGACGAGTTATCTCGCGCTGAAAGTTCGCGATCTGAAGCCGCTAGGGTTGTCACGCAAGGGTTTTATGTTGATGATCTTTTATGGTCTTGCCAATCCAGGGAACAGGCGTGCAAAATGCAAGATGATTTGACATCACTTCTTAAAAGTGGTGGCTTTGAACTAAGGAAGTGGGCTAGCAACTGTCCGGACTTGCTCGATAGAATGCAATCGGATCAGGTTTCAGCTATCAACTTTCAGGACGATACGTTATCGTCATCTCTCAAGGTCTTAGGTTTGACATGGCTACCTGCCTGCGATAGTTTCGCTTTTAATTATAACATGACCGACACAAAACAAACCAAACGATCAGTATTAAAATTGCTCGCTAGCATTTTCGACCCGGTAGGTCTAATTTCGCCGTGCTCGTTTGTCGCGAAATGCATTATGCAAGATCTTTGGAAATTAGGTATAAACTGGGATGACCAATTGCCACCCGAGCCGTGCTCGCAGTGGAATCAATTCATCGCCGATTTGCCGCTCTTATCAGAGTTGCGTTTCGAGCGTCATCTTTTAATACCTAACTTCTGTGATGTGCAATTGATAGCTTTCTGTGATGCGTCGACTCGTGGTTATGCGTCGTGTTTGTACCTACGCAGCGTAGATAATGATGGGAATGTCAAGGTCAGGCTGCTGACTAGTAAGTCGAAAGTCGCGCCGTTAAATCCTGTCCTGTCAATACCTAGACTTGAGCTTGAAGCAGCCGTGCTGCTCAGTAGACTTGTTAGTTTTGTCGTACATAACTTAACAAGCATACATTATTCGTTAGTCGCTTTCAGCGATTCGAAGAATGTTCTAGCGTGGATTCAGACTCAACCTTACATGCTGAAAACTTTTGTGGCTAACCGTGTTAGTCAAATCACAGCTGTGGTACCACCTAGCTCCTGGTTTCACGTAAGAACTCATAACAATGGATCAGCTGATATGTGCTCGCGCGGTGTACTGCCCGCTCGCTTCGTGGAAGTCGCCTCGGAGTGGATGCACGGGCCCGCGTGGCTGCGCGACGATCGAGATAAGTGGCCTATCGAGTCATTTTACGTGAATAAAGAATTTAAGGTTCCCGAGCTTAAATCGAATAGTGCAACGTTTGCATTTAATTCATCTGACGATAGAAACGTTTTTTGTAATAACCTCGAAGAAACTTTCGAGAAGTTTTCTTCATTTAATAGATTACAACGTGTAATCTCGTGGTGTCATAGGTTTGTAAATAACCTGCGATGCAAAACCTCAGAGCGGTCTGTAGGGCCTCTGAGGACCTCTGAGCTTAAGAAAGCTCACAATATTATAGTTAGTGTTCTTCAAGCGAATCATTTTGGTTCAGAAATCTCAACCCTGCAAAAAGGCAAATTTGTTGCCTCGCTACGAAAGTTGGCACCTTTCGTGGACTCTTACAATTTCCTCAGGGTGGGGGGTCGACTTGTGCAAGCCGACTTGCCCTATAACACGAAGCACCCGGTGTTGCTTCCCAATTGTCACACGAGCAAGCTATTAATAAATTATTTCCATATAAAATATTTGCATGTAGGCCCTCGTACGTTGCAGGGCATATTATGTAAAAATTATTGGCTTGTCAGTGCTCGTAGAATCATTCGATCCGTGTTATCGAAATGTAAAATTTGTTTCAAATGCAAACCTATCGCGTTACAACCGGAAATGGGTACGTTACCCGCACCTCGGCTCATGCCTAACAAGATCTTCGATCACGTTGGTTGTGATCTGGGAGGACCATACCTCGTGAAAGAAAGCTTGCGCCGTAACGCGAAGGTTTGCAAGGCTTATTTCTGTCTCTTTTTGTGCTTCTCGACTAAGGCTGTTTTTTGCGAAGTACTTTCACAATTATCATGCGATTGCTTCTTAGCTGCGCTTGATCGTTTCGTAGCAAGGCGAGGAATTCCGTCATGTCTGTATTCAGACTGCGGAACAAACTTCATCGCTGCTGCTAAGCACCTTAAGGAAGTAGCAAAATTCTGGAATAACAGAGATAACCAAGATGAAATTCTTGATGGATTAACTGCACGCCAAATAGAGTGGAGAAATAACGCACCAAATTCAGCTTCGATGGGCGGAATTTGGGAGAGTGGGATAAAGCAATGCAAGCATCTGCTTATCCGCGCTGTAGGCGATAAGGCTCTTACGTTCGAAGAGCTGTCAACGGTATTTTGCAGAGTTGAAGCCGTGCTTAACTCGCGACCTTTGTGCTCGTTGTCAGACAACCCTAACGAATTCGAAGTCCTGACGGCAGGTCATTTCCTGATAGGTCGAAGCCTAGTAGCGGTCCCGGAATATGAGTTTGAGGATGTGCCTATGAATAGATTGTCACGTTGGCAATTAATTCAGAAGGTTTCACAGTCATTCTGGAGACGATGGTCCGACGATTACCTTCACACTCTCCAGCAGAGAGCGAAATGGTTTTCTTCACCTCCCAACTTAAAGGTTGGAGATTTAGTTTTGATTAAATGTCATTTGACTCGACCTTTACAATGGCCGCTCGGTAGGATTGAAGCGACACATGAAGGAGTTGACAAAATCGTACGCGTTGTCACTCTTAGAACTAAGAATGGTCGATTTAAACGACCCGTTAATAAAATTTGTCCTTTACCTTATGCAAATTAATTACCTCTAAGTTATGTAAGAAGTTTATATTCTTATTAAAGTCTACAATAGTTTATAATTTACCTCTTATGTACCTAATCTTTTTATGTTTATTTACCTATAAGTACACATTACGCTATACATATAGGTTCACCTCGCTGATAAGCTTTCTAAGTTTATTTAGTTTTTTGTTTTATAACTCCCTTTGAGGATTGTTATATCCTTTACATCCTATATTCTTAAAGGTAGGGAATTCAATCATGTTGAATTCGGTGCGGGGTATGTTCGATCCTTGTAAGCAAAAGAGGGTAGATGGAAAAATAACTCCATCAATTCTTTGTATCTACTATCGTTAATGGGTAGAAGCGATTCTGTCGTAGTGACTCGCAACGAACGCACGTTACGTTCGTACTCGCGCCGTAGGCAGTTTACAAATTTCCGTCTAGAACTTTCCATCGAAACCACTGTGTCCGTGACTCTGTGCTGTGCGGTGACTAAGGACTTTGGAGTGCACTTCCATCATCAGTTCAGCCGTGCCGAACTGTTCCACTTGGATCGCGACTGGCGCTAAAGCCGTATTGGCGGTCGTGGATTAAAGGTTGGTGGAGTTCTCCTTATACCTTCGTCAGCTTGCAGGGATAGTTTATCAGTTTCTCACCTGAAGTTCAGATGCACCTCATACAGTCCACTTTTAAATTATTATATCTCCCCGAGACTGTACGTAGATCGTACAGTATTTTATCTATGGTATAATTGAATGGTGAACCTTAATAAAAGAGTATCAAAAAGCTTATTATCCATTTATTAATATCATCGTCATTGGCCAGAAGACGTCCACTGCAGAAACTGTCATGGTGTGAGGGGCATGGGGGTTGCTATAATCCCCACGACGGCGGTTTCGGGATCACAGAACGCTCACTGTTTACTAAGAGGACGCTGCTCCGGTGGGTCCGGGTTGCAATTTTAGGGCATACCGGACAGCTATTAATATAGATAGACTATCTCACCTGAACGGCTTCACTCGCGTAGCCTTCAGTAAATAAAACATCCCGTTACACCTGTTTAGGGTTGATTTTCGAAAATAGATATATATATATATATATAATGGAAAGGCTTCTTTCTAAGAATAAGGCCTTTTTCTAGGAATCAACCTTACAAAGTAGTTTCACAAGTGGCGGCAAAATATACCTTGATTTATTCAGTTTGTTTCGTATTAGAAAATGTTACTAAGTTGTACATATATAGAGTTAAGGCCGCTAGTTGTTACAACAGTTACAGTTATTATTGTCGAGTCATTAAAAGTCACTCTTGTTAGGTATGTATAGGGAAGTTGCCAGCGAGAGGTTGTTAGCTAATTTCCAATAATCCTGTACTACTAAAGACTTTACAAGTATAATGCAAACAATAAGATAATAAATAAATAAATAGCAAAATATATTTTAAAAAGTATTTATTGAAAGTATTTATATATTTTTCTTTTGTATTACTCCGTCGGTAAAGGTTATTAGAAAAGACAAAATCACACTAATATTATAAATGCGAAAGTTTGTGAATAAGTGTGTAAGTATGTAAGAATGTAAGTGTGTTTGTCCCCGTTCAACTCTGTAACGGCTGAACGGATTAGAATGAAATTTGGTATGGAGGTAGCTTATTCCCTGTTTTAACACATAGACACCCGGAAAAATATTAGGTTTCTGTAGTATAGCGGGTAAAACCGCGGGGCGCAGCTAGTTGTTTAATAATTTAATCCAATTTTGCAGAAAACTATAAAAATCTCTTGCAAATTGTTTGAAGCAACTTAATGTGCAGTGGTTTTATGAAACAGGATTTTAGATTAGTTTGTGGTTGTGTTGTTGGGTTGGTTTAATCCTGACTCTATCGTCACCCTGGGACCTGGGTAAAACTGAAGCTTGTGCTTGATAAAATCTATTTACTGAGGTCCACGCTTAAGTACTAATTTGTCAGGCTACAAAGACATCAAATGCAAAGATAGGTATGCTCGTGCGAACATTTGCGTCTTAATTAATCAAGTAATTGAAGAATGAGAGCCAATCTTTCAAAATCTATACTAGTTACATCATATCGTTCTCAACTAAGTTGCAACGTTCTCGAGTAAACCGCTTACCAATAAAGTCAGCTTTCGACGGCATGTATTTATGTCAGTGATTATTCAAAAAAGTAACATAGGATAATAGGCTATTTCCCACAAAAAAGAGAAAGAAGTTTAAATTGGTCCTCTTCTGCGCTATTTCCCATTCCAAGCTAGGTGTGTGTCATCCTTAACCATGCTGTCTCTTAAAAAAAGAAGAGTTTGTGGTTAAATGTTAGCCTGTTTAATATATTTAATATGTTTATAAAAAAAACGCATATCTAAACCTGTATACTCTATAGAGTGAAAATGAAGTGACATAAAAATGTATAGTCATTACTTGCTCAGTGAACTAACACGGTACTTTACTTTTGTTTTTTTTTTGCCCTTTTTTTATGAACTTTCATCACTCACGGGGCTCTTCGTTCACAGTAGTCTTGCTCGTACATTTTAATTTTTTTTTATAGATGTAAAATGACTACCTAAGTATTTATTTCTAAAAGCGCTTTGAAATAACTTTCGTTTTTATTTTCTATTATTTTTGACGGAGGAAATCGATGAAAATTAAATGTTATTGCTTACGTCATGATAGAAAGATACAACATAGTTTGTGGAAATTCACACTCGTCTGGTAAAACTTGCAAATGTGCAATTAGGATGGCACAATAATAATTAAGTGTGTATATCAGACTTTAAATTTTACTATGACAACTGACGTGGTTTTGACACATTTTGTTTCAATAAAACAGGAATGTAATTGAATTGTAATTGAGTTAATTGACTTTTAGATGTTATTAGTTTGTTCTGTTTCTTTGAGAGTAAGAGAGATTGAAAAGAGTGTAACAATTCTGCGTGAGTTTGAACAAGAATAGAATCGTTTATTGGCCTTATAACATTGGTAGTTACACTGGGCAAGTCACATTTACAAAATATTTAGTTCATAATTACATAATTTCAAATATCTAATCAAAAGCCACAACAAAAAATAAGTACTAATAATAATTAATTTGATAAAAAGAAATAGTTTAATTTAATAAAATATGATTAATAATAATGTCAGCAAGTTTTATAAATGTCAAAAAATAATTCAAGAGTCATGAGTTATCTAATAATTCAAATAAGTCCACACTATCAATTATTCGAAAATAAATGGAATTTAATACAGAGTCTACAAATACAAATACGAGCGACAGAGTCTACAAATTAAAAATAATTCGCTGGTAGAAACTAAAAAATAATGTCAAATACACAATTCTGGATGCAAATGCTCGACTTGAAAATACGAAAATCGCTATGTATGCCTATATAATATTTGAGTGCCATCAATTCCTCATAGATCCCATTATTAGAACTGGGTTGAGATAAAAATGGGACCAATCTGGAAGTATATCTTTTCGAACAAAAAAAAATATTCTTCCAAATCGGTTTATTAGTGACGAAGTTCTGAGGTAACAGACATAAAAAAAAAGCAATCGACTTGTGATTGCTTTGATTTGCTCCGTATGCGTGTCTCCGACCTTTGTCTAACGAGAAACTGCCGGAAATGCAACAACCAAGTAATTTGACTAGCCTTGTGGCTCAGTGGGTGGATTTCCGCCTTCTGAGCTGTGAGATGTGGTTCGATTCCCACCCAGGACAAACATTTTTGTGTGATGAACATGGATGTTTGTTCTTTGTCTGGGTGTTTCTATGTATTCTATGTATGTATTTACAAAAAAAAAGTATTTATGTATTCTATCAGTTATCTGGTTCCCATAGTACAAGCTTGCTTAGTTTGGGGCTAAATGGCGCTGTGTGTAACGTCCACCAATATTTATTTATTTATTTATATTATTAAAAGAAAAACAAAATACCCGACTGCAAAATGTAGCCTATGTCACTCAGGAAGTAATGACGAATCCAATGAAATCTCACTCGTCACAGTCGGTCAAGACGTTTAAGCTACAGAAGATAATTAGGAAAACACAAGCATACATTACATACCCCAAAAACATTACCATGCTTCTTGGTCAGTCGGATTAAAATTAAAAATGTATCGTCTATTATGGTACCTAGTGTTATAATGTGTAAATCACTTAAACTTTATAATCATGGATAATGTTTTGATCAAGAAAAACTCGCATTTTGTATCTGTGCAGTATACTCTTCCGCTCGCTTCACAAACGAAGCCATTACGATCCCTGAACGAAGCCATTAGGATCCCATCTCGTCGAACGTTCGCAGCACAGATAAAGTTTCACAGTTACACCGTTATTCGAACATTGCCCGGGAAATGAGATGCACAGAATAATTATGTCGACAACAAGTATCGATGAAAAAAAACAACCTCTATCGTTGTCATGGCGTGTAGACGTCTTTCTACCCGACTACGGCAAAGCAAAAAGAAAGGATATGAGTTTGACTGGTATGTATGTATGTTCATCTGTTCCCTCATAACTTATAAACTACTTATATCATAATTTCACAAAATGAGGTATTTGGAAGCGTCTTCCGTTGGTTATAGGTTATGTGACGTCGCATTAAATTGAATAGGGGCCTCTAGAGAACATAAACTTAGTTGACATACACGATACGAACAGTTGAAATACTTAGAGAATCAATGAAGGTCGAAATGCTCAAGCAGCGTTTGGCAGCGTACCAGGCAAGCAACCCTGCATTATTAGGCGCTTTGACTAAAATCATTGTAAGATTTAGATATAATGCATATGCATGCATGCAATAGCAGTAATGCCGACAACATGCCTTTTATATTTTTTTTACAAGTTTTATTTAACTTGCTATGTTTTTATGGACACGAAAGTACTTAAATATGTTTGGGTCAAAATTTGCAACTGAATTTTAGAAATTTTGCATGCCTGTCAAGTTCCGATGACAATACAATATTATGAGAACGAGGTGATCTGATGATGGAGACGGAAGGTGGAAAATTTAACTCCTCATTAACTAACAGTAGATTGATGGAGTTTGGACTCACTGTGATCAGATACAAATAACGGATTTTACAAAAACTTGTCTGGAAAAATACATTTTTCCACAAAAACTTATTTAATTTCCACTCAGTATTAATAATAAATAAAAAATATGATTGATTGATTGAACAAACAATTGATCCTTATTCCTATTGTACAGCACGCGACGTTGCAGCGGAAAGACACTGATTGGCTATTTTAGACAAAGTTTAAAAAAAAAACGAAAAAGTGCGAACGAGGTAGCGAGAATCAGTAAATCTAAATTCTGACTATAAATTTGTTCGGCCAAAATAAACACTTCTTCTGTCGTCCCTGGCCTTATTTCGTCTCGTTGAGCATCCAAACAACTAAATGTGATTACTTACTTATTATTCACGTAAGGAAAAATAGGGATACTCATAATGCTATTTATACTACCTCTCAAAATACTCGTTATATTTAGCGCAACTATTGGGCAACACGCAGTTAGCTTCCTGTTATTGTACGTTAATTCAAACTCGATTCGAATTATTAATGAATTAGGAAAAGTTTTGTTTACTCTGTTAAAAGCTTAGAAAATTATACTAAGCCCGAATTTATGTTGCTTATATAAATTGTTCACCGTAAAACGTCATAAATCTTTTCATAAATATTTAAAATTAAATTAAAAAGAAAGAATTTTATTACCTGAGAGAGGTATTCCTTCGCAGATACTGGACCGGTGGCAGGATCGGACAGATTTCATATTCCTCGAACAATACAACCCACCCAGGACCTGTCGTAAAGCGAGCACAAAATTAAATTTATTACTAGACCATACTAGCTGAGCCACTTGGCATCACCTTCTATTTTACTGAAGTAGAGAATCCTTAGTTCTATTTCCTTCGGTCAAGAAAGCACAATACTAAAATAATAATTACCCGACTGCCCAAGAAGGAGGGTAATGTTTTTGGGTTGTATGTAAGTATGTGAGTATAAAAATATGTATGTTTGTGTGTTCCTATAAGACGTTCTTTAGCCTAAACGGCTTGACCGTTTTTGACAAGCGAGGTGTCGTTGGATTCCTCTTTACGTCCGGTGTGTCATAGCCTACATTTTGCAGTCGGGTATTTTGTTTTTCTTCTAACGATATTACTTGTAAATATTGGTGGACATTTTTCACACACAGCGCCATCTAGCCTCAAGCTCATTATTCAGGGGGGAAACAGGGGAATACTAGTGTATGGAATAACAGTGCCACAGTTAGCTCGTAACAGACGAGGTATCAGTGCTGCGGGGCGACGCACGTAGAGATGATACGAATGCGCGTAGACGTAGCATAGACCACAGTATTTTATCACTGTCTTGGCGTAGACCCACTACGAGTGCAGGTAAATGCAGTGCAGTAAAGTGCAGTAAAGTGCAGGAGTGCAGGTACTAGTCATTTTTTTTGTTGTGGAACTTGATGAGGGGACGTCATGCTTGCCGATAACAATTCAGTGCCACCCAGAATCTTGAACTTCAACAGTTCAAAACCTTGAGTGGCAATGCACTGCGCTCGTCACCCTGTGTTATATGTAAAATATCTTTATGCCCAGTAATTACGCTGGAAACAAAGTTACGATGGTTAGTAGGCGTCCACAAAGAAACAAAATAATGCAAATGCTACACAATTTAGGAAATATTAGGTTTAGACATGCAAATTTATTTTCAATTTGGTCCTAATTAAATAGGTTGCCTATTTGCCTAATTTGATTATATTTCTCAATTAGACATCTACTTTCAAAATAAAAGCATACACAGACTGAAATACATATGTAGAGAGATAGCGTGTTGTGCCCCTAATCACGAAGCGCTTAAGCAGTCAGTCTGTGTATCTCAACGAGAGCGATTTGTCCTCTTTTAGGTTTTTTTAACAGGTAGTTACGTTTCGATGTGTGTGCTAAAATTAACTTCATTGTGAAGTAGCGAGAGGCTATATTTATTTAACTGTCAACTCGGAGTGGTTTTTCTCTACTCGTACTACTATTTTATTCAGCAAACCCTCAGGTTAACGTCTGGAATAATTTGTCCTTAAGAAAAGGACCATTCAAGCTGGGAACTAATAATCGCCAAGATGATGGCTATATAGCAACCTACTTACTCATCTGACAAAGATACATACATATGTATAGATACAACTTGTCTCACATTATTTATATGTGTCTTGTATTTAAAATAATGCGAGATAAGTTAAATAGTATTCAGCAGGAATAAGACCTTTCAAGGAAGTTTTGGTGCTTTGATAATAATACCACGATAGCAATCACGATAACAATTGTTAAGCGTTTGTTACTGACAGACGGTAAGTTTTAATCAATTCTCTTCCTAATATTTTAATTAAATCCCAAAAGCTCGTTCAAAGAGACGAAATTAATTGTTTCTGCGCCAAAAATCAAACGATAGCCCAGATGAAATAGTTCAGCTTTGCGTAATATCGCAGTGTTTTAGGGACATTTAATTTTAGTACGTTTATCCGTTTGTGGTTAGCTAATATTTTAAATAACGATGTTTGTAACTTGTGTGTATACGTTGATTTTCACGACATTTTACTAGCCAGTAGGCAGTTCCAAGAACGCAACGCAAGAGACGAAAAATGGTCCAAGCAAGCAGCTGTGTGGGCAGGCCCGAAAGGTAAAAGAAGATAAAGAAGACCGCGCCGAAGAAGTTGCTAAAGCTGCCAGACAGATGTGGCTTTTATACTGGCCAAGGACCGAGAAACGTGGCATGAAATGGAGGCGACCTTAACCAAAAGTTATTTAATATAAGTATTATTTTTAATATCATGCGCACGGATCATCAGGTGACACAGCGTGTGTGCGTAACACGCGCTTTAAGCCAGGCCTTTGTTTTTGTTGCATAATCAAAAGTCTGTATATTGTTCCTTAAATCCCTACATCGTGGTTTCTGGGATCTCTAAATATTTTATTAAAATCCGTTATATAGGTCTCTATATAATACCTAGGGAGAATTCTGTGTTGGGTCTATGTGAAGCGAAGTTTTATTCATAAAAAGAAAAAAGATTTACTCGTCTTTTGCTAGAAATGTTTGCTAAGAGAAAACGTTCAAACATTTCACTAGTTCAAAAGACTAGGTATGTACCAGCGTAAACCCAAGTTAGTTTAGTTAAAATGATTTCATTTCCAAGAAACGTCTTTGAAGGTACAAGCTCGGTACAAGTAGGTATTTATTTAAAGCTATCCCAAGGTATTGGACTACAAAGATCGTAATACCTTTAAATCAATATGGCTATGATAGTTTCTTCTTCCAATAAAACGAAACAATCTCAAGTCAGATTCACTCGTAGAAAATTGATGCAATTTTTCATCAGTCCGACATCTGTTCTTATATCTAGTGAAAATTGGCTGTAGAATAGAATTTCTTATTTTTATTTGAAGTGATACTCGGAATACAACATAATGAAATAGGGACGGTTATTTTTTTTCATCCCATCTATTCGAAAAGCTTGGTTCGCCTTTAAGTGAACCCAAAGGTGGTGTTTTCTATAAGAAACTTTTAGGGGGCAGTAATGAGTTTTACCCCCGAATACTGAAACGTTTGTTAATTTTGACGACAGATTAAGTCTATTGCTGCCTTTGTCATTTGCTTAATGACAGACAAAGGCAGTATTAGAATTAATCTGTTGTCAAAGTTAATGAACGTTTCAGTATTTGGGGGTTAGTCGTCTTTATAAGTGCGCCGCAATTATCTTTGCCGCCACTTTTTAAATTTGGAATCTTGTTCGTCTTATGTGTTTAATCTTAGTGTTCAGCGCCAAAGAAATCGAACGCAAATATTGTTTGAATAAAGACTGGCTGGTACGACGGCACGTCTCCAGCTGAATAAAAAAAAAGAAATCAAATTAAAAACGCGCGAACTACAGCCCGCGTTTTAGTCAATCTTCACGGATTTTTAGAAATTCGTGGTTTTGTTTTGAAAAATGAGTTCTTAAAGTGACAGTGAATGTATAGAATTAACTCCTGAAAGTATTAGAACAATATTAAACAATTATAACCAATAATTTTGAGCACCGAATGCTTCTGCCAAATATTATCAAATCGGTCGGTAACGGGCGCCGCAGCAAAGGTGCTGTGTCTTTTTGGGGGAAATACCCCACCAATCAAAAATCGCAGAAGATTAGAAAAAAAAACGTAGAATAGGTATGTATGTATACCAAGTTTCGTCAAGATTGATTGAAAAATACGACCTGGGTCCTATTTCTCTATTGACATACCTAGCTTGTTACGCGCCATGTTAAGTTCAGTCCGTGTTAGTCGCACGAAACAGTATTCTCTAAGTTTCTTAAACGCACGATTCTTCACGTCGATATAGTTTAAGGGTCGGAGAGTGACATAGACTTTTACCCCGGGAAAATGTACGGTTCCTAAAGGATTTTTCACGCGGGTGAAACCGCGGGGCACAGAAATATCAAATATAAACGTAGGCAAAAATCCCCTTAGCCTTTATTTATGTAGGTAGAGAGTTTTATTAATCGACTTCCAAAAAAAAAAGGAGGTTCTCAAATCGGCAGTTTTTTTATTTTTTTAATGTCAGAACTCCGTCATTTATAAACCGATTTGGAAATATATTTTTTTGTTTGAATGTACAGATTGGTGTGATTTTTTCAAAATCCAGTTCTGATGATGGGGTCCATGAGGAAAAATCTTCAAATTTTATAGGCACACATTTAGCGATTTTGGTAATTTCATCAACAAATCAAACATTTGCATTCAGAAAGTATTACTTGATGAAGTGGAACTGATGATGAAGACCACAGAAGGCCTTCGGAACTCCACAATTATATCACGGGTGGCGCCAAAAACATTCGATAGACTAACTAACTTCGAGGAAAGCTACCTAGGTATCCAGACAAAGCTTCGGAGGGCGCCAGCGGGGAGTCCCGAAATATACTAGGTATGCATATGATATAATATTTTAAAGAAATTATACCAGGAATACATAAGCGATGAGGAGGTCGTCTTAAAAAAATATTTTTAGCGATATTATGCTGAACGGATCGACCTGAATTTTTGCACTGATATTGCGTAAGGGTCGGAAAGTGACAGGCTACTATTTATATCACAAAAAAATGCGTAGAAAATACAATTTTCCACGCACTTTGAAGTAATTAAAATATTATTTTCTACTTTTTATTTTAAGATTGAAGTCTTTTTTTTCTTCTAAAAATTAATTTTATCAAATTTCAAAATCGATCAAGTAGAAAATAAAAGAAAAACAAAATATCGGACTGCAAAATGTAAGTATATAGCCTATGTCACTCCGAACGTAATTAAGAATCCAATAACACCTCGTCAAAATCGGTCAAGCCGTCTAGGCTACCGGAGGTAGGTACTTAATACAGGAACACACTTACATATTTACATACTTACACGCAACCCTAAAACAAGGCAGTCGGGTAAGAATACTACTTTACTTCGTATATTTAAATATAGTTTCTACCTTCTAATACTTGGAAGTGTTGGATAGACAGCGTGTAAATAGATATACGCCTAAAGTCTAGACAGGTACTTATGAACACTTATCAATTTAATTGTCACATGATATGAGTTGATGTCGCCTCCGCTAGCTTTGTCATGGAGCTTCCTTAATTATTTTGGGTAACATCTCAAAGTGAAGCTTTGAAACCGACAAAGACTACTTATACTTGATTAAGGGCCTCTTTCGTCATCTCCAAGTAAAGCGTTGATTAGCTACGTTCCGATTAGTGCTAATTGACGAGTAAAATTCCCAAGTAAGTTTAGTTTTCCTACTAACTTCACTTTTCTAGCTTTAGTATTGTTTTTTTTCTGTTGGTTAGCGCTATGCAGACTTTTATAAACCTATAACCTACTACAGTTACTTGTCACTTTAAACGGCGAATACCTTGCTTGGGACTTTGGGACTTTACTTGGAGATGATGAAAGACGCCCCTTATAGTACCGACTTCGGTAGAAAATGTTTTAGAGTGTATTTTTTTATAAGTTTCCTAATATCAAAATGTATGTTTTACTATTGTGATTACACAACCATAACACTGTGGTTACACAACCATAGCGATGTGGTTATACAACCATAGCACTGTGGTTACACAACCATAACACTGAGTGAAAACTGTTTTCCGTAAATAGTGCACACAAGTGAGTAGTAGTGGACATCGCGATACTTCAAGCCAACGAATGCGTCCCTTGCAGACTTCCGGTTTCCTTCTCAAAGCATAAAAGGTGACAAACCTTCAAAAACTTCTAGTGCTAGACAATCCACAGCAGTTACAGGAATATTCAGCGCCAAGAGGTAGTGAAAAAGGGCTCGAGCTCTTAGACTTGTAATGAATCAAACGAGCGTCAGCAGAACTCATCAACAAAACGAGTGAGGCGCCTTCGTGAGCACCGTAGACTTGTACCGTAGACCCTGTTGTAGGGCCGATTGTGTCGACCAATCCAGAGGCTATGGTGGCCGAAACGAACCGGAACGACAAAGACACACCAAATGAAACACTTCAAGATTCTGATATAAGCGGGGCACTATGGACCTTCATAGGGATCCCGATACAAATATGAGTTACATAACTTTAATCCACAGAATTCTCCTTTTGCTTTTATCTTTAAAAAAAATACTATACAGGAACGCGAAGGCCCGGGTGAAGCTGAGGGTTCCTCCTCATTTAAAACCGCCTAATGTTATTGTCATTTGGAGCCCTAATTTAAACATTTTTGTTGTATTTTGGGAGAAAGTAATTACGACTTATGAAAAGTCATGGAACAAAACTTGTTAGGTATGATGTATGGAACCCGCCTACAGGTTTTGCGTTAGTATCTGATAATCCTGAATATACCTGATTAACGACGAAAGATGTGTTCACGCAAAACAACAAATATTAAAAAGATACGGTAGACCAGCTATACTACTCACCTTAATGTTTTATTCCTATAAAGTAAAGGTAGGTATCTATGTTTTTATTGTCGCCAGTTACTTCTGGTTTTGGTATTTTGTCAATGTAATAAATTAAGCTTATCCGCAGTCGGCTTCTAAAAGTAGGCCAAACAAATACCAAACAAATGTAAATAAATATGAAATGAATTCTGTCACCTTTTACATTAAATATGAAATGAATATTTCATATTTATTTATATGGGAAGAACATAAAATTATGTGGGCTGTCTCACAAGATAACGCAATGTAGTCAGGAAATCCTGTAAGATTTTACTACCGAGAAGGCCGGCGCCGAAATAAAAAAGAATGATGTAATTTAGAAACAGAGCCTATTTATCCCCCATCATAGCTGTTTTTGTAACTTTATCAAATGATAATTTATAGCATTATTTCTAAGTCGTAATCTATACCTACCAACCTTAATCCGACACTTGATGCCAATAATAATAATAATTATATAACACTAGAAGCGCCCCGCGCTTTCCCCGCTATACAGGAACCGTATAAAATATATTTTCGGAATAAAAAATAGATTGTTAGTTTAGGATATAAACTGCATAAGGTAACGTAGTAGTTCGTAAGGTAGCGTAGTAGTTTGCGCCGAACTGAGACCTCGCGACCCCTATATCTTCACAACCCCTGGACCGATTCAACTCATATTCGAACTTAAAAATTGTATTGAAATGAACTACATGCCTACAAAATTTCATGAAGATCGGATCAACGGTTCGCAAGTTATCATCGGACAAATACACAAACACACAAATATACAAACATACATACAAATGCCGATTTGTCCCAGTAAACTCTGAGACCTTCGCTTCGCTCGGTCAATAATACCTGGGTATTGGGTGGACATGAAAATCATTATAACATATTTTAAACGATACAGCTAAAGAAAATGATGCAAAAATATTGTTTAATATCTCGTCAGTAATTTATAACATAAAAAAAATATTGAATGTGCGAGTGAGAGAGGATGAAAATCGATTTGCTGCTCTAGGAATATTGCCTATCAATCTACGTTGTACCAGAGGTCTGTAATTAGGTACCTAACCAACTTTATTTTAAATCTCAATGGAACCAACTTATCACTCCAAAAGGTTACTAAGTGACTGCACCTAGCAACATAATCTACCTGCATATGCATATTTTATATGTACATACCTGCATATGTTCGGTAACATTTGTGACTACTAAAGTAACTAGGTAAACTACAACATAAGCTCGTACTACAACTTTATATTTCCTATAAATAACATTCGAAAAGAATACCAATCTAAATTAAGACCCAAAACTTTTAATACCTGAGTTACTGAAGGTTATATGCCGAGGTGTAAAACGTGTGTAAAACCGTAATATCTTTTAAGGGATCTTTACAGCCGGAAGCTTAAATGCGGGACAATAAACTGGTCAGTGATACGGCAGTTTGTGTTTGATATCGGGGATCTTGAGAGGCCATTCCCTACATATTGTGCGCCGTCCGGACTGTCGCAAAAAAACGGTTTGTAGGTTTATGAGGACATTTGAGAGAGATTTATACAAAAAAGAACTTGAAGCGGTAAATAATATCCTGAATTTGATGAAAGTTACAAACTGTATTAATAAAATGGACTGCTAATATGTTTGTGTTTAAACTAATTAGCCTTGCGATGATTGTATGAATTAATCATTGTGGTGGATATCTATCAATTATCGCTCAATCTATACAAACATACTTAGCCAACCTCCAACCTACGTGAAAGTAAATGATAGTAAAATTAATTTTAATAATTATTTTTATCACCCTAAGTTTTCTTTTTGATATTGACATAGGCGTTTGATCACAGCACACCTGTGGTTTTAATTGACAGTGTGGTCGAATATGGTAAGCATGCACTGGTCTGGAATGGGAAATGGCTGTCAATCAAAACAAATAAATGAGTTTATATTGATTATCTCTATTGTCTCTTGAGAGAATAAACATACCTATAATAATAAAGCTACCCTCGAAAGTTAGTCTTGCACTTACGATATGTATCGTCATCTATAATCGACGTATATCACAGAATGAAAAAATAAATAAAACAAGATAGTAAGTAACGAAAAAAGTTAAGTAACACGTCACGCCTGGAAGCTTTCAGGCAAACTTTTTCCTTGTTCGAAAATACGAGAATGCTCGGTTGGTCCCTTGTATGTCTTTCGCACATTCGCGATTTTGCATAATTTTTTTGAAGACGAAACCACTTGTTTTAATTTTTTTATCTTTAGAATAACATTGCAACTGGTGCTGTGATTGGTAACCGTCGCCTAGATTATTTTTTCTTTTCTTCGTCATTGCCTATACCAAATACTGAATACTTCCTGTTACTAAAGCTGTCGGATCGGGCGAGTGAGAAATCTATGGCACGACTATTAGACCCCTCACGCCCGGCTCCCTGATTCTCGTTATCTCGTTCGCGCTTTTTAACATTTTTAATATACAGAGAGGAAATTAGAATACCATTTCCAATTTGTGTAATAATAGCCATTTTCAGAGGTAAATAAATATTATTAGAGTTATTTTGCTCATAATTCGGCAAAATAAAAAAAATATTTAAAAATATCTATAAAACATTAATGTAAAGATATTATATGTTTTTTTTTTATTTTATTTCGTGTCTGTAATTGTTATATTCAATAATGTTAAAAAATTGCGAACGAGATGGCGAGAATTAGGGGAGTCGGCCTTTAACGAGCGCCCATTTCCGGTTGCCAAATGAAGCCAAATATTTGTGCTTCGGGTGTTTTGCTCACATACTCGTAATGTTGAAATTCATTATGTAGCTGAAGCATGCGTGTATTTTACTCCCCTGTTTATGAGGATTCCTTGTCTTGTAATTACTTGACGTGAATAAATTTCGTCTTGTTATATCAAGGTTGGTTAAATTTACGTATCCATTTAAAATGTTTACGGTAAGAAGGATAGATTAGTGATAGTTACATTTCGTTCTGCAGGGCTAGCATGCCCACCGCGGCAAAATCTTTTTGTTATGGAAGAACAGGACACGGCTACGATTATGTATATGTTTGTCTCAATTTTCACGACATGAAGAGTAGAGAAGATTTTGTTGCGGTGCGCATGCTAGCCCTGCAGTTCGACCTCTCAGGACACGAGAAAACCACTCAATGTGGTAGTTGGTTGCAACGGGATGGAACAGGTGAAAGAAACAACATTCTTGAGCTTCCAGATCAATAGCCAGCCCTAACATGGGTTGGTCATATCGACAGACTTTGTCAGAAAGTCGGCCTTGCTTGCTTCTGGCGTCTATCGGCTATTTTGCCGCAGAATATGGTTCGGAATGTGGTTCCTGTGGGCACAAATAACAGTTTCGAACGAAGGATTTATATATAAAAAAATACTGTTCATCCGTTTGGGAGCTACGAATGGCCGGAATATTCCCGTATTACTAAAATAAAATTCGTCGAAACGACGTCGGTTTTAAAAGTTAAAATAATGACCTACTTAATTAATCACATGATTATGGAATTCTGCCAAACCCGTAAACGTGTTGCAAAAAAACAATGAGGCATAAGACCGTAATGTTTAATGAGACTTGTTAAAAACTTGGACTCCTGAGTGCCATTACTTATTACAACTCTCAGTGCTGCAGCTTTATACATTATATATAATATACATAGTGAAGTATCCAAGCAAAAGTATAAAATGGTTTGGTTCACAAAAGTGAATGTAAATTGAGGAAAACAGGACATTTCCTGAAACTCCCGGGGCGAAGTTCGACGAAAGGTAATGGTATACCACTCAGAAGCTATTTATTCTAATTTTGGTTCCACACGGTTCCACCACAAGTTTAAAAAAGTAAATATAAATGCAGTTGTTTCTATGAAGATGTTTGTTGATGATAATAAAATTTTCATTTCACTTTATTTTTATGGCGTTGAAGAGAAGAGACGAAATAGAAATATAGCTACATACAAACAGTGTAACGAGTTTCCCTCGGGGGAGCCTTACCCCTAGAGGGCGCGTCCCCAGGTGGCGGATCGGGGGATGCTCACTGGGTTCCGCAAGGGACGCCGGGGAGTAGGGGGGAAATTAAATACCCCTCGCGGACCAAACAGGCCGGAGAAGGTAACTCCGTCATCAAACCCCTGCTGCGGGCTTCTCCAACATCTTCGGAGCCGAGGCCACAGCAGTGCTGAGTGTTTGGTCTGGAGCACTCAGAAGAGCTGGCGGCGGAAGAGCCTGAACAGGCCAACGGCGGCGCTCACGTCTTCCAGGAAGGCGACAGTCTTGGCGTCAGGCGGCAGCCGGCCGTAAAACAAAAAGCCAAACACAACAATCTCCTCGTTGAAACACATATGGCAAAGAATAAAGATAAATATGGTATAACAGCTAGGGCGTCCCCCTTAAGCGACGTTCCACGATCGGATGCGAGCAATGCGAACCAAAATGCGAAACATACTAGGGCGTTCCCCCAAAGCGACGGTTTAGACAAGAACTCTTGTTTGCAAGAATCGACTAACAACCTTAGGCTAGCGTCATGGAACCTAGGTACTATGACCGGACGCAGTAATGAGCTAAGTGAGATACTTAAGAATAGATATATAAACGCATGTTGCATCCAAGAGACAAGGTGGAAGGGCTCCAAATCGCGAGACATCGGAAACGGATATCAACTCGTATACCATGGCATAGATAACCAAAGAAATGGAGTGGCTATCGCTCTGGATAAAGACCTAAAACAAAGAACCATCAATATTGATAGAAAGAGTGACCGTCTCATTGCCGTCAAATTGGCTATGGACAATCAACCCATACTTAATATAATATCAGCCTACGCCCCCCAAACTGGCTGCACAGAGTCAGAAAAACAGACCTTCTGGGAAGATTTTGACGAGCTTATCCAAACCATACCACTGGAGGAAAAAATACATATCGGCGGTGACCTGAACGGACATGTTGGAGCTTACAGCGACTCGCACAAAGACGTACACGGAGGACATGGCTACGGCACCTTAAACAAGGAAGGGACTACTATCTTGAACTTTGCTACTAGAAACAAATTAAAAATAATAAATACGTATTTTCAAAAGAAATCAGAGCATCTAATTACTTACAAATGCGCAAAACATCTAACGCAAATCGACTATATAATGTCATCGAGCAGTATTCTCAAAAACTATAAAGACTGTAAAGTTATCCCTGGAGAAGCTATTACAGCTCAGCACAGGTTACTGGTGTCAGTGTTAAAACTCACAAAGCCTCTTAAAACTTACGTAGATCGTACTCTGCGTATAAAATGGAAAGAACTTCACTCTTTAAAGGGTACTTTGCTAACCGAAACAGTTGATGAATATCTTAGACAAGATATTGCTGCAGAAAAAGCTGCAAATGATACGTGGTCAGATTTCGAAAGGATATGTCAAAATTACGCCCAAAGAATTCTTGGCGTCTCTAAAGGAGGTTTCTCATTAGATAGGGATACAACCTGGTGGAATAGTGACATTAAAGAAATACTAAAAGCTAAAAGAGAAAAATTTAAAATCTGGCAGAAGTTTAAATTGGACGAGGATCACAAAGAATATAAAAAATTTAAAGCAATAGCTAAAGCAGCTGTAGCGCAAGCCAGAGCTGTATCAAGACAAAATTTCTATGAAAATTTGGAAAACGCTGATAACGAAAATACAATTTACAAAATAGCGAAACAGAGACACAGGTCAACTCAGGACACAAAATTTAACAAGTTTATTAAAGATAAACAAGGAACTTTACTTACATCAAATAACCATATAAATAACCGATGGAAGGAATACTACGAAGAGCTGCTAAATGAAGAGTTTCCCAGCAGAGAGCTGCATGAAATACCACCAGCACTAGGACCCATTGATCGCATAAGCCCTGCTGAAATTAAAGCTGCACTCGCTAAAATGAAAAACCATAAAGCGATGGGTCCAGATAATATACCTGTTGACCTATGGAAGAAGTTAGGTAACAGTGGCCTGCCGTGGCTCACAAAACTCTTTAATCTGATTCTCAAAGAAGGCAAAATCCCAGAATCATGGCGCTCAAGCTTCCTTTCTCCAATATATAAGAGCAAAGGCGATCTGTCCCAATGCAACAACTATAGAGGTATCAAGCTAACGTCACATACCCTCAAACCGTGGGAGCGAGTGATAGGAGCTCGTATTTCTAAGCAAGTGAGTTTGACTGAAAACCAGTTTGGATTCACCGCTGGTAAGTCCACGACAGACTCTATCCAGACCATCCGGATATTGTTGGAGAAGCACCGCTCCAATAAAGAAAACCTGTATTTCGCCTTTATCGACCTGGAAAAGGCCTTTGATAGGGTGCCTAGGAAACTTGTGTGGCAATCTCTTAGAGCCCAGGGGATACCAGAAGCCTATATCAGAATAGTTCAGGACATGTACAACAATATCACCACAAGAGTAAAGAGTCCAGCTGGCCTTGGTGAGCCCTTCCATGTAAAAGTGGGAGTACATCAAGGCTCAGCTCTAAGCCCACTGCTCTTTAACCTGTGCATGGACTATATAACTCGTGAAATCCAGACACCAACCCCATGGTGCATACTATATGCAGATGATATAGCAGTGATCACAAAGAACGCTCCCGAACTTCAGGAATCCCTAAATAAATGGACAGAAAAACTCGAATGCCATGGACTACGAATTAGCCGAACAAAGACGGAATATATGGAGTGTGACTACGGTGGCAAAGAAGACATAGGGTGCGACATGCTGATAGACAACCAGCCCCTCCCTAAAGTATCACGCTTCAAATACCTCGGGTCCGTGCTCACCACTAACGCACTCGTAGATGATGACGTCAGCCATCGAGTGAATACCGCCTGGCTCAAGTGGAGATCCCTATCCGGCGTGCTCTGCGATCCTCGAATGCCCGTGAAGACTAAAGGCAAGGTGTACAAGACAGTCGTCAGACCAGCCCTGATGTACGGATCAGAGTGCTGGACCACCAAGAAAACACATGAACAACAACTTCATGTAGCAGAGATGAAAATGCTAAGATGGGCAGGGGGAGTAACACGTTTAGACAAAGTTAGAAACGAACATATTAGGGGTTCGTTTAAGGTCGCGCCGATCACAGAAAAACTAAAAGAAGCAAGACTTCGGTGGTACGGGCATATTATGAGGCGGGACGATAACTACGCCGTAAAAAAGGCAATTAACATCCCAAACAAACCCAGAGGTAGAGGCAGACCCCCAGCCACATGGTGGGAAAATGTCCAGAAAGACGCGAGGAGCCTGACCCAGCCAGCGACGACAATCCAGGACCGAGCGTCCTGGCGCCGAGCAACGAGGAGGCCCGACCCCAGATAAACTGGGACTAGGGGCAAGGAAAAGAAGACAAACAGTGTAACGAAACCGCCAGCGATAAATCTAAGCCTCGAAAAGATCCTCAAAATCTAAAGGCCTTAATCGCTTTCGCGGTTGTCTCGCTCGCGCGTTTTAGCATTATTGAACATATAAATATGAATTTCCAAAAAGTTGGTATAAATATGTCGTGTCGTGAAACTTTGTAATCTTATCATAAGATTACAAATGTTTCAAAGAAACTCGTTTATAAACCGACTTCAGAAAAAAGGAGAAGGTTCTCAATTCGACTACATTTTGATTCTTTTAATCAGACAATTTTTAAAAGTTGACAAAAACAACAAACGCCCAAAAAAGAGAAAAAAAAAGTACCTTTCTCTTTTCTGTGGACACGCCAATAAAATATATAAGTTCGTGTCAAATATCTGAGACCCTGCTATCCTTGAGAAAGCTATACAGAAATGCTAGTTAAATCATCACTTAAAATTTAAAACGCCTGTGAATTTGATCGCCAGTCTCAAGTTAGTACCTATTAATCCTTTGTAATAAAATACGAATATGAATAGTCTAGTTTAAGGATAAACGACTTTCATACAAAACTGTCGATGCCTTTTTAGGCGTCCTACTACGATTTTGAACTGGGCATGACTTAACATAGGTCTAATTTGGCCTCTAAGTATCGCAAAGTCGATAATTTAAAATGTTCATGGCTAGGAAATACCATCTTTCAACCCAATAATTACGACAAATTTTACGATTGTAGTGGTGTGTTCTTTACATGCGAATCATGCGATCATGGTGTGCGTGAAATATTGATGTGTGCGTGCGTCTTGCAAAAATCGTGTACACTGGTTGTGCCGCGCGCGCGTCACGCGGTTTACGCGACGTTGCCAGCTTGTCGGAGCGTGTGTGAGCGAGACTAGGTATTCTTGCCTCGCGGCTTAGTCCGCGCGCGGTCTTCGATAATTGCGACGTTGCGAGATTCGGTATCGGTGTGCAGTGCAGTGTTTGATTTGGTTACCTAATCTATCTATACCAATATTATAAAGAGGAAAGATTTGATTGTTTATTTATTTCATTGTTTGTTTGTTTGAATGGGCTCCAAAACTGCTGAACCGATTTGAAAAATTCTTTCGCTGTTGGGAAGCTTCACTATCCCCGGGTGACATAGGTTATATTATATTTTCAAAAAAATTAGGGATCCTTACTAAAACTCCAATAATGTAACCCAAGATGATGTATTTCGCGTGCACTGCGAAAACTATTCATGATGAAAGAATAGTCTATACCAATATAATAAAGAGGAAAGATTTGATTGTTTGTTTGTGTGCATTGAATGGGCTCCGAAACTGCTGAACCGATTTGGGAAATTCTTTCACTGTTGGGAAGCTACACTATCCCTATACTATACTATATTTTATTTAAAAAAAATTGGGATCCTTACTAAAACTCGAATAATGTAACCCAAGATGTAAAAAAAATACCTAAAATATCCTTTACATCGCGTGCGTTGCGACAACTATTGATGATGATAGAATAATCTATCTATACCAATATTATAAAGAGGAAAGATTTGATTCTTTGTTTGTTTGTTTGTTTGCATTGAATGGGCTCCGAAACTGCTGAACGGATTTGAAAAATTGTTTCGCTGTTGGGTGGCTTTTCGGCTTTCTTAATATTTTTTTTTTTGTTTGTGACTTGACGCGGGTGGAGGGGTTTTCGTGTGTGTATTATGGTTTTTATTTTTTTGTTGGGTGCCCGTGCGAAGCCGGGGCGGGCTGCTAGTAACCTAATAATAACGTACATAATTATAATAGAATGCAGCAGACATCATCGTTGCGCTATAGACGCCATCAATATTCTGGCCAAAAATGAGCACGAAACGTGTTCGTGCTCGGCTGAAATATTATCATGGCGAAGGTGTTTCGTAAGTGCCTACCTACCTAATTTATAAATAAAAAATATAATTCGAGACTTCTTGCCCATTTTCATGGCGATGGGGGGATTTCTACCCTTCCAACTGCGATTTTCATGTACGGTCATAGATTTTAAGGATCATCATCATCATCATCATCAGCCTGTTTCCTATCGTACCGAGATTTCTTACCCATTTTTCATAGCAATGGGGGAAATTTCTACCCTTCCAACTGCGATTTTCATTTGCGGTCATAGATTTAAAATTCATCATCATCATGATCAGCACGCTTCCTAACGTATCGAGACTTCTTGCCCATTTTCATGGTGATGGGGGGATTTCTACCCGTCAAACTGCGACGTTCATTATCGGTCATAGATTTTAACCATAATCATCATCATCATTAGCCAAATTGCTACCGTATGGAGGTTTCTTACCCGTTTTCATCATGCTCCTCCTTTTTTTTTAACTTTACAAGTCGACCTAAACGATCCAGCCATACCCAACTGCAGGACCGCCCCGCGGGCCGCTCGCGGCCCGCGCAGCCTCGCGAAATATATATTTTGAGGACTTTGACATAGGTAACCATTTATACATTTTTAGGGTTCCGTAGTACTACAAGGAACCCTTATAAGTTTGTCATGTCCGTCTGTCTGTCTGTCTGTCCGTCTGTCTGTTTGAATCCTTTACAGCCCGCACCAGCTTCGCACGGGTGTTTGACGAGGGAATGAAAATTATAATGCACACGCAGAACCCTTCTATTTGCGTCAAGTTGCAGAAAAGAAGGAAGTGTAAGGAGGGCTGAAAGGCTGCCCAGCAGCGGGGGGATTTTTCGGGTCGATTCAGTGGTTTCGGAGCCTATTCAATGCGGGCAAACGGGCAGTCAAATCTGTCCTCTTTATAATATTTATTTTTGGTGTGACTAACTAATAACCTAAATGAAAAAATTCTGAAAAACTTCCTTCTTAGTGAAATAATAGTTTTTTTGTAAAAGGTGCCTATATAGGTATAGGAACCGATATAGGTAGGTGGTAAGGTGGTAGATAGAGGTATATGAAAATCTTGGATATTTCATGCTGCGCGATTGAAATATGTACATAATACTAATAATACCTACCTACCTACCAACCAACCAACCAACCAACCTACCTACCTACCTACCTACCTACCTATTAGTTAGTTAGTTAGTTTTGTGTGTGGTGTTTGTTGTGTTGTTTGATAACTTATTCTGTAAAAAAATAGCACAAAAGGAACAAAAATCTACAAAAACAGTAATTTTCAAATGAGGATTCGATCCGGGGACCTTCGTCTCATTGATACACACTACAAAACGAAGCATAATGAAAATCCGTCCACTCGACCGCTCGGCCAGTCGATCTGACAGGTGGAATGCCGAAAATCGGGTACTCAATTTCGTATTTGCTTGTAACCGTTTTGAATTCGCATGTGATTCGGTCATAGATTTAAAATTCATCATCATCATCATCAGCCTGTTCCATATCGTACCGAGATTTCTTACCCATTACCCACGCCCCGCGGTTTCACCCGCGGTATAAACTCTGTAACGGCTGAACGGATTTGGATGAGATTTGGTATGGAGGCTACCATACCTAAATTTGGCTACCTCCATACCAAATTGCATTAGAATCCGTGCAGCTGTTACAGATTTGAACGGGAACAAACACACTTACATACTAACATACCTACTTACATACACACAAACTTTCGCATTTTGGTGTGACTAACTAATAACCCCATATCTAAAATTTGTTGGAATTCAGCATTTCTGAGTATGGGGCTCGGTGCGCGCTCCATCAGTGCTGCCAGGAAAAATAATGCAAAATTTCGGGAAAAAAATTCACCTCAATAATGATGATGAATGCATTTTTATGTATGATCTCGTTGCGCGCACGCTCACTGATCCCGGGAAAAATATTGAAAAAATTCTGAAAAACTTCCTTCTTAGTGAAATAATAGATTTTTTGTAAAAGGTGCCTATATAGGTATGGTACCTATATAGGTAGGTGGTAAGGTGGTAGATAGAGGTATATGAAAATCTTGAATATTTCGTGCTGCGCGATCAAAATATGCACATTATACTAATAATACCTACCTAGCCACCAACCAAGCAACAAACCTACCTACCTACGTACCTACCTATTAGTTAGTTTTGTGTGTTGTGTACACACAAAATAACAAATAACAAACAACAGTACCTACTATGGACTAAATTAATCTAACCCGGGTCTAAAATCCATATTTTTAGTCGCAGAATAATGTCTATCGACGCGGAAAACACAACATTTTTGGGTATTGCATATTTCATTAGGTATTAGGTATGTAAAATTCGAAATTAATTTGAAAAAAACCGAAAAAAAGTGGAAAATTTGTTCGGAAGGTACCAGACTCGGTGCCTTTAGAACCCCCGATATGGGGTTATTCCAGGGACCCAGTTATTCAATCGTCAAGCAGTAGTGTGCAAAACATCACTGTGTTCCGGATTGAAGGGCAATGTTTCCAGCGTAATTATTGGGCACAGAGATTTAACATCTAATATCTCAGAGTAATGAGCGCAGTGCATTGCCGCGCATGGTTTTGAACTGTTGAGGTTCAAAATTCTGGGTGGCACTGAACTGTTATGAGCAAGCGTGAAGCTTAACATCAGCTGAGTGATTTGCTCGTCTCGTCACCAAATAACAAAAAAAAAAAAAAAAAAAAACTTACATGCTTACACACTTACACACGAACTTTCGCATTTTAAATATTTGTGTGACAATATTAGGTTTATGTAGATATATACTTTTATAAGTTTCGTTACTAATTTTGAATAAGTTTGTTTTTCAAGAAACCCACAGCAAAAATTAAAATAAATAGTATTCTCGAAATTAAATTATAAAAAATAATTCTACCTAATTTTAGGGGTTCGAACCCGGAACCTCACGAGCGCTACCTAATCAAACTGATGACTTCGGCCACCGAGACGATATTCAGAGCAACGAAATTTCGTATTTGGTTGTAACTGTTTTGAATTCGCATGTGTGCGTAATGTTCATGCGTGCATACAGGCGTTGAAGATTATTTGAATTTTCAGTCGAGTGCAGCTATTAATGGGCTCTATTATTTTTGAGATGTGTTTATAACAATAGTAAGAGGTCGCAAAGTGAATTAAAACTGGGGCAGATTACCTCAATTGAGTTTTCAACGACAGCGCCATCTCTTGGCGCCTACCTACCTAGCGGACTCAAACGAAGCACCTTAAGTTGAAAACTGTGGAAATCTATTTTGGATTAAATAATACATTATTTTTATATTCAAATGTACAATAAAATATTACAAATTACCTACATAAAAAAAAAAAATTGTAAGCAAAAATAAATAAATACAAAAACCTAATCTACAAGCCCCTTGGTGGAGGCGAAGGTGTCCAGAATGCTAGCAGCATTACCACGCTGATACGCCCTGCGCTCTTAACGCATGACAAAGCATGGTGGCCGAAACAATCAGCCATTTCATTGTAGGCACAACGATGAGGAACCTGGCAAGGGCGTAGGGCTTATCGGAAGGTATTATTGTCTTAAAGATTACCAATATTTTTGGATGGCAGAGCATGCAGCCAAAGCCCCGACTCCCATCGAGTGACAGCAAGTAGGCGAGCACACTCTGTAGAAGAACTTGAAGAATTAATTAGGGCTGGAAGTCCTAACTCACAGAGCGGCCCGTCCTACTGCCTCTGAGAAGCGGGAGTTTTGGGCAAAGTTTGACTTGGACTTCATATTTCCCACCTCTCTACAGCCTCAGCTTATTATTAGATGACTTATTTGAAAATTTGGAAGGGATGTTGATAAAATTGCGTTAACTAATTTTTGAGTGCTGAAGACTGGCGATATGAAAGCTAGCACAGAAACACTTCAAATTTTGCGTATACCGAGACCTCCATACCTTACAGGTAGTGAAGCCTGACGTCAAGTGTGATCGTCGAAAAGTGATTTAAGTATAGTGCTGTGTATCCCTTTGAATGTTGCCAAGCTGTTGTAAAGCAAGTCAAGGTAAAGTGTGATTCTATAGCTGACAACATCTAAAAGAATACATAAATTTTGGAACAACAAGCTAATATCGAATAGTAATATAAGCCATGTGAGTTTTTATTTTCGGAAGGTGGTCCGAAACAGATTAAAAGTATTGAATTTTGTCGTCAACAAAACCTTGTAAAAACTAGTTGAAAATCTAATTTCCGTTACTGAAACATAATCTGATATGAGTTTGAAAACTATTAGCGCTGCCACAGAGATTTGGAGATCGCTATTGAGCGGCGGCGTCAGCGGGTCGGTTTAAATTCGGCTCCCGTTCAAAAATTCATTTAGTTGGTAAAAAGTGAGTCTTTTGCAAAACAAGTGCATAAGTTATCATTAATATAAGTGCAGTGATTAATTAACTGTGTAATCAGACTCATTCAATCAATAAAAAGTGACTTTTAGTTAAAACCTGGCAAATCAACCAAAATTCTCCGAAATCCATAGCACGAACGTTGACCTTTCCACGGTTAAGTTATGTGGACGCGTAAGTAACACCAATTTCACGGCGCTTATGGCCTTGTTCTCGCGACGTCTAACTGCACTCACCGGTCTTCAATATTTTTGTAAATTATCGTACTCTATAGCTATATAATTTAATAGCAATGATGGAGAGACTGCCGAACCCAACACTAACCTGCGGAGGCTGTCCGATTAAAATCACTAACAGAGAATATCTGAAATGTGCGCGATGTGGAGTTATTTATGATTTGATCTGCGGAAACGTTTCGGATGTGCGGTTCCTAAGAATGACTCCTGAACATAATTTTGCTTGGGAATGTGTACCATGCCTGACAAAAAAGCCAAGAAAAGATAATACGGACACTCCAGTTGGCGTTCACTTTCACAGCAATGAAGACTATATCACTGTAAGAAAACCTAAAGAAAAACCTTTAACACTATCTTTGTCCAGCGGCTCTATGGACGAAAGCAGCTGCCTATTAAATGAAACATTATGTTGCGTTAATAATACACAACTCAACAAAACTCTGAATGAGAACACTAGCGATGCTTTACTTAAACGTGAACTAATGGAAATGACTGAAAAACTTGCCAAAGCTACAGAAACAATTAACATCTTACTATTAGAAAACTCGGAACTTAAGAAAACAATTGATTTACTGAAAGAAAACGAACTAAGAAAAAATGTTGAAACAAAAAACAACCATCATGACTCTCACTTGCGTACAAACAGTTTCTACGAGCTCAGAGAAACCTCAACACCTAAACCTGTGGAAACTGAAGAAAACTTTGAAGAAGTATCGAAAGGAAAAAGAAAAGCTATTAAAAAAACATCTGCTACCGCAAAGACTCTACATAAAAACGATAACGTATTAACTAAAAACAAGGGGAACATGCTTGAAAGTCTGCTGCTAACCACTACTAAAAAGAAGGAAAAAAGTTCAATAGTGAACAATGGCAACCAAAAAAAGAAAGAGAGTAATACCAACCCGGACTTTGCGTATGAAACTGAAGACAGACATAGATCATTCAACTTATTGAAAAACAAGAAGATTTCGAAGGACATGAAAGATAAACCAAATATAATCATTATCGGAGACTACCAACCCTACTAAGCTACTGATTGAAATATCGGCATTTCTAAAAAGTTTTAGCAAAGCTAATGTTATCCTAACAAATGTTACACAAAATCCGCACATAAACGAGGATAAACTTAATCTAAATCTAAAAACAATTGCTAATAATTTTGAACGATGTCATTACTTACATGTTTATCCTATTCAAAAAAAGCAAAAACTTCACAGTCATAAAGGCCTCTGCAAGATACTCAATGACTTTATCAATACTTACGACTACAAAAACAATTTTCTGGGTAAAAATATTATGAAAACTAGATCAAAAACTAATAAAACCAAAGCTGGCACTACTATCAAACCTGGCACAATACCGTATTATTTTAAGATAAAAAATGAAAAAACGGGATTCCCATCTATGCAAATAGTTGACAACCAACATGAAATTGATGTTAATCCTAAACGGGGTACGATACCATTTTATTTTAAAAAGCCTAATACCAAAATTCTCTCACCACGAAAGCAGCTTTTTCGTAACTAAAGTAACAAATAATACCTCACATAATCTAAACATTTCTTGTCGTGATTCCAAACATTCGCTTAGCATTATGCACTTGAACGTTCGAAGCCATAAATCTAAAATAAGCAAATTAGAATTATTAAACGATTTTCATAGATTTGACGTCTGTTGTTTCTCAGAAACACACCTTCGTGATGAACAAGCAGATGTTCTCCAGCTCGACGGTTTCAAAAAAGCTGCCCACTACTCACGCAAACTTAAAAAACAAGGTGGTGTTAGCATTTATGTGAACCACAATATTAATTACTCGAAACTAGATTGGATCTCGGATATGGCCATTGAGAGTCATTTCGAAAGCTGTGGTATCATTATAGAGGAACTAAACATTATAATCATATGTATATATAGAGCTCCAAAAGGTAATTTTGACCTTTTTATAAATACTCTTGAAACTTTACTTATTAAGCTTATGAGAAACAGGACTAGCACTAAAAAAGTGTTTATACTTGGTGACTATAATATAAATATCTTAGAAAATAACAGAAGAACTGAACAATTTATTAACACAGTAAAATCTTTTAAATTTCACCCAACTTTCACGGATCCTACAAGGTATTCTTCCCACTGTCAAACCTGTCTAGACAATATTTTAACTAATACAAAAAAATACAAAGCAGAAATCTTAAATGTCGGTATCTCTGATCACACTGCGTTAAAAATGGAAATTAAATCTAACCTAAGTTATCAAGAAAAATATTGGTACGTAGAAAAAAGAAATATCGATCAATATATGGACATATTTTTAAAATATCTGGCACAAATAAATTTCAGCCAAGTTTTTGAACAAAGCGACCCAAACAATGCATACAACGAGTTTATAGAACTATATACAATTTATTGTTTGACCTTTGTATCCCTGTTGAAAGAATAAAAATGTTTCACAGAAAAAAACCTAATTGGAAAACCAAGGGCATTATTTTATCAAGTAAAAAGAAAAGAGAAATGTTCCTCAAGACTCACTTAGTCAATAACGATGAGTATGAAATCACTTACAAAAAGTATTCAAAAACATTTAAAAAGGTAATAAGACATTCTAAAAAGTTATCAAATATAAGATTTATAAATAGAAGCAGTAATAAAACTAAAGCTACTTGGGGACTTATAAAACAGTACACAGCTCCAATAAATAACATAAGAACTACAATTAATAGTTTAAAGAATAGCGCTGAAGAAATAACTGACCCTGTACGTATAGCAGATATATTATTGAAACAGTTTACTCACACTAATAGTAATAAAAATAAAAATAGTAATATTACATCATTTAATACAAACACATCTCATAATCCACGAAATAGTAACTCAATATTTTTAGTCCCGACGTATGGTTCCGAAATACTAAACATTGTTCAGAGTTTTAAAAACAAAAAGACTGCTGGCTACGACAAAATACCAATGCAGTTAATAAAGCAAAGTATCCTCTTTATTCTTGAGCCACTTATACACATTATTAACCTTTCGTTATCAACTGGATGCTTTCCACAAGACCTTAAAATAGCTCTTATCAAACCGATTCATAAAAAAGGACCTAAGGATGACCCTAACAATTATAGACCTATTGCGCTCCTCCCTTGCTTTTCAAAAATATTTGAAAAAGTAATATATAAAAGATTTTATAGGTTTTTTAGTCAAAATGATATAATACACAAAGATCAATTTGGCTTCCAAGAAGGTAAAAGTACCAGTTTAGCTATTTTTAAAATGCTTAAGCGAGTAGGCGAAAATATTAATAAAAGAGAACCTGGTGCTGCCTTGTTCTTGGATTTGTCAAAGGCATTTGATTGTGTTGAACACAGTATATTATTAAAAAAATTGGAACGAGTAGGGATTAGGGGCCTTGCCTTAAAACTTATCGAGTCATATCTACAAAATAGATCTCAATCAATAGTTTTAGATGTCTATAATAGATCCACAAAAACAATAGAACAAATAATTTCCCAATCTAAAGATATTTTATCAGGCGTCCCTCAAGGCAGTATAATTGGTCCTATTTTATTTTTAATTTATGTGAACGAACTACCACAAGTAACTGAACACCTATGTGTAATGTTCGCTGACGATGCCACTATTTACATTCCCAAACGCAAGTTAAACTGTCACGAGTACGAAACTAAAATAAACAATATTCTAAAATCTGTTGGTACTTGGCTAGAAAACATAAACTTAAAATTAAATATAGAAAAGACAAAACTATTGCAATTGAGAAATTATAAACAACTACCCTTGCAACTCAACATTTCCTACAAAGATATGCAAGTCAATACAGTACAGGCAACCAACTTCCTTGGCGTCAGTATAGATACTCATCTCAATTGGAAATCTCATGTAAGTAAAATAAATAATAAACTCTCAAAGTATTGTTACGTTTTATCTATATTAACAAATATCTCTTCTAAAAAAACTGCTATAAACGCATACTATGGTTATGTTTATCCTCAGTTAATATATGGAGTGATATTTTGGGGAAATTCAGTGGAGGTAAATTCTACATTCATAATGCAGAAAAGATGCTTAAGAATCATATTTAAATTAGATAGCACTGACTCCCTTCGTGATGTGTTTAAAATTAATAACTTCCTAACTCTTACTGGTATTTACATCTATGAAATCTGTATATTTATTAAAACATATAAAAGCTATTTTTGTGATATTAAGTCTAATCGTGCCGAAATTAAAAGACCTAGACATAAGTTCAACGTTTGTATACCACAATCCAATAACAGTATGTTCTCGAATAGTTCATATGCTATGGCTATTAAAATTTATAACTGCTTACCCTTAGAAATAAAAGTACTAGAAGGCAATAGATTCAAAAAGCAACTAAAGTCATGGCTTATCTCAAAAGTATTCTATACCACTAGAGAATATCTTGAGGACCGCAAATTGTTTGCTTATAATTTGCATAAGTAGGTAGTTTTTGTATAGTATAGTTATAAGTACTTAGTATATGATAACATATTATGTTATAACACCATTATTGTACGCTCGAAATGGGCAGGCTGTTGGAACTTTTACGTGATAACATCTCATTGTACACAGCTTAGCAATAAATATTTTCTTATTCTTATTCTTATTCTTACAGAGTAAATTACTCTACATAAAAGCTTTCGGTACTCAGACAGACCAACTCTTGGTTACAAGCGAAAACGCAGGTACGCCCAGGTACGAGGTAATCCAGATTTCTTCCATACTTGGAGACCAATTTCTTCTTTTCCCCATTAAGAGGATAGTCCTTCCGCGAGGTTTTGACACATTCGATATTTGAAACTGTATAGCTGTCGCTCTGTTTCTCGTGAGTGCTATAGAGAGGTTAGTGAATTTTCGTAACTTTTTGATTAAATAAGCGTTTCGGGGCTAGTCTGCTATTACCCCCTAAGTCTTAAAAAGTTTTGTTTTCGGTGTCAATGGCTTGGATAAAATATAATCTAGGTAAGCCACTGTGTTTTGTTTTTTCAAAAAATGTTTATGGTATTCTAATAGCAAGTACTTCACTTCGCCGTATTTACGAAGCAAAAAAAATTGCCGCTTTAAAAAACTAAGGCTTAAAATAACTAAGATATTACGAATTTAAAAAAAAAAAAACGTAGAAGCATAGTTTTTCACGGTGTAGATAACATTTAAAAAAATCGTGTAAATCGGATAACATTTAGGGGTGGATATGTCTTTTTTTTTTTATCTCTTTTATTATCTGTCTTTTTGTATATGGACAAAAAGGCGGTATACTCTTTTGTGCTTGGGAAGACTGAGACAAATATATATACAAATAGAAATTGCTAGAACCTATTTCTAGCAATTTCTATGATATTAAAAGGAAAACAAAAAACCCGAGTGCAAACGTAGCCTTTGACACTTCGGACATGAAGAAGAATCGACCCCATATTACTCTTAGGCTACAGGAAGTAACATAGGAACACAGAAAAATACATACATAGAAACATACACCTCAAAAACCTTGTCGTCTTGACTCGTGGTAGATTCTGGTCGAAATTGGTAAAACGTATTTATAAACATTTCATAATTATGTTCACAGTATTAATCAAAGCACTAGCCCTACTCAAAGTCCTAGTGAAAGTCCCAGACCTAGTGGTAAATTAAATAAATTTTTATTCATATTCATTTATTTGGTAAAGCCGATTTACAAGTCTAAAAATATATTATTCTTAGTATCACATAAAATTTAATTTAACAATTTAAATATGTATGAACAAGTGATATTATGTACGTTATTTTATAATATGGGTCTGTGTTTTTATGTGATTCCCGTTATAAAGAATTGTTGCCTGAAATAAAATGATTTGTTTAAAATACTGCCTATAAAGCCCTATAAATATAATAAAAATCAGTTCACTAACTAACATAGGATAAAAAACTAACAGTTGAATTTATAACCTTGATTGTTGTATGAACAATATCAACAAGTACTTATCCAAAACAACAATTTAAAAACGTACCGCTATTCGGTAGCTGTAATCCATCAACGAAAACAAACTCTGCAATTAACTAACAAGTTAAAATTATTCCAACCTACTAAAAGTTAGAGTGGTAAACAATGACTTAAGTAGATAAACAATGAATTATTTAAGAGCAAGATTGTTACAAAGGATATTCTTGGGTTTTTCTTCTAGCATGTGCTTTTTGGCTTGGGGTATTTTAACGAACAGTAGGCTTATCCCGTAACTCTGAAAGCGATAGCGAGAGTTGCGTGAGCGGACCGCGCATAGTGCGACTAAGTTGGTACGAGCGAGATGGCATGCTCTCGCAATCAGAATCACGAACGTTTTAAATTTAGAGGATAAGCCCGCTGTATATTATTATAAGTACATAACAATAGCAGATTAATTGCACTCGTTTCTGGCAATCACGTCCGCACTATCAGCTCTATAGAGTACCAGCTGAGTGAAAACACTTTTTGAACTCCTGCCTAGGGAGCAGGTCCCGGCAGCGCATGCCCATGTTTTATTTTCAGAGACACATCCGACAAGGATAATTATTATTTCAAAAAGTTTATAGCAGAAGCGGAGAAATAGTAGAGATTTGTTATAGATACCTACTGTTTTTGTCGCGGTCTCTGTGGCCACTTACTGGTTTGCTTATATATTATTATACATAATTATATTATTATACATATATCATACAATATTTTGAATTCGAATCGCTGACACGTACCTAAGGAGTAAATTTATAAATGAACTGTTTTCAATTAAAGCCTAATTCATTAGACTGGTTTATAGCTATCAAAGCATTTCCTTGGGTTTTGTTGTTTAGGTTTACCTCAAAAAGAAAAACGGGACCCATATAACATACACTTCGTTGTCCGACCGTCTGTCTGTCAAGACCCTTTTTCTTAGGAATGCGTCGAGGTATCAAGTTGAAATTATTTGCAAATACTGAGGTCTACGATTCGTTGGAACTGTAACAAAATCAAGCTTCTAAGTGAACGCAATCAAAAAATACGGCCATTTATGCCGCATACGATATTTTATCGCTTTTGCCGCAGTCGCAAGTACCTAAATCAAAACCTATAGGGTACTTCCCGTTGACCTAGAATCATGAAATTTGGCAAGAAGCAAGGCTATTCACATTCACATTTGCGATTACAATCTTCAACTTGTAGTAAGAGAAATGAACTTGACGTATATTGTATTGACGATTGTACGGACGCCTCGGCGATACAAACTAGCATTTGGCAGTATTTTTTTTTGTTTTTTTTTGTGCTCTCTTTCATCGTCCTGTCTCCTGTTCGTAGAACGTCTGGAAGTCCAGGGTGCGATTCCTGGCCGGATGTTTGACTGATGAAATTAAACATATGTACCTTGGCTTTGGGTATTAGTTGTCCAAGTGTTTTTGTATCTTTGGGTGTTATGGTGCCCCCGACACAGCGAATCCTTGGTAAGTGTGCGGAGTTATATAAGGGGCGAGCAAGCTTTTCCAATAACGATTCACACGAATCTCCAACCTAACATAGTGATATCGACCAAACAAAAATAAATTTCATAATATAGATAAAAAAAAAACCATTCTTGAGATATAATTTTACCAGACTGTCTACTGATAACCTATCTATACTTAACCTATTGGCTCGTATTGTCATATTTTATATTATTTATAACTTATATATTATTTACTGATTATGCATACTCTCTAGGTGAGGCGACGCGTGACCAAACGCTGGCGTTTCTTTGGCTTAAGCATTGCCATTCAGCGTGATAATGCCGCCAGCATGCTGGATACGCTGCCAATTGGTAGTGGGCTTGAACATTTGGATTATCTTAAGATCTTTAATGATCTGTAGGTAATCCAACTGTTCATTTATGTAGTAGTTTAGATAATTTTAGATTGTCTCTCTGTAATTTTTATATTAAATATATTAGTAAAGTGCGGACCAGATAGTGAAAATCAGAGACGCCAATCGGGCCTCGCCTGAGGGCGGCGTGGCGCGGTGAGTTGTAGAATTTCTCTGCGGTCAAATCAAGTGGTTTTATTATGTTCAGTAACCCTTATTAGTATTGATACATACTATTACATACATGCCTACCTACTGCAGTTCTTAGATAATAACCGAGATATTATCTTGGTATTTATCTATAAGAACTGCAGAGCAAAGAATATCTACAGGAGTTAATAGTCGTAATAAATAGCCAATGCGGACCGTAGTAATTGTAGCGTCATAGACGATAATATTGTAGTAATCATGATCAAGATTTGTAGGTTTACCACTAATAGACCTTGATCTTTGCTATTTGGTGCGTGCGGAATTTGAATTACAAAATATTTCTTGATAAAAACGATGTCTTGTGTAGAATTAGTCATGAATTTTAGAATAACTACCTATTCTTAGTCATAAATTGATAACTTATTTAAGACGTTGAAAGGGTTCTTAGATTATGGGCGGATACCCTTTTTTGCAACTTTTTACCCGAGTACGAAAAATTTAGATTACGATTATGTATGTATATATAAAATATTCATAATTATGTTTCGTCTAATATTCTAAGCCGCTTATTAGATTTTGAAAAAATAGGGGTCTATCGATGCGTTTTAACACCCCGCGTGTCATATAATATAGACTATATGGGATTATACCAGATTATACTAAATCCAATATGGCGGATTTTATACCATAATTTCGCAAGTCAAAAAATATTACGTTATAATATTATTAACAATGCCCGTCTGCACTAAACTTTGAAAACTCCTAAGTTCATACTTAGCTCTCTAGGACGTACCTAACAGGGAAAAATGCGTTGCACCAAACTTTAGAGGTTGCCTCAATGCGAAAGACATGTCTTAACTTTAAGACAACGATTTTGCATGTCATAAGGCTAAGCAAGCGCTTAGTATCAGTGTCAAACAAAACAGTCTCTCATAGTAGACCAAACTTTGGTCTACTATGACAGACTGTTTTGTGGCCACCAAAGTAATGGTGGCCACAAACGACCACGTCGAAAATTATCATTCTTTCATTCATTTCATTCGTTACGTCAGTTTGTGAATCACTTATCCTAAACTGGTTGGTGCAGAGGAAGTTGATGCCTAAGTCCGACTTAGTTTAGGTGATGATTAGCTAAGTTTTATATTTGTTAAATTTAGTGCAGACAGGCATTATTTTAATCGATACCCTACATCTGGTACCGAAAGGGTTTTAGCGATTGTAATCAGAGTAACCCGGCTGCGACCCATTAACAGCCGAGTATTTTTCAAAAATGTTCCTCTCCCCGTAAACACAAAAAGTTCAGTGACGTGTAGGAATTATAAAAAAAGAAAACATATTTTTATCAACGCTTAAGTATAATTTTAAAATCCAAACCATGTCAGTGGCCTGCAGGTGGCCTTAAAACTGACAACAGGGCTAGCCACTCGGCCTATACGAACTTAATTAAGCAATACTTTACAATTTCTTCGGTAGAGCCACGGTAACAGTCTTCACTTCCAGGTATTCATCAACGCAGTGGAAGCCACTGTAACGAAACCATCAACCAGTTAATGCTGAGGTAAAACAAAAATTTACGAATAAAACTTGGTAGAGAGTTGAAAATAGAATATATAGAGCAGGACCATTTTCTTAATGACCAAGATATTTTTATATACAACAACTAGGTATCTTTAAATTTGCTAGTAGTTCTGCGAACAGTAGACCTCGCGAGCACTATTTTTTTTGCTCAACCTCAATTCTACAACTTCATAGGTTTTTTTGCAAGTGGCGATATTTTGATTGGTGAAGTATTTCCCCACCAATCAAAAAATTTCTTTCATCTGTCCGAATGTTGGTACTCACGTACAGGTCGTATTTTTCAACCAATCTTGACGAAACTTGGTATACAGATTCTACAATTTTATAGTATTTTTTTTGTCGTAGTCGTTTATTGATTGGTGGGGTATTTCGCCCAGAAAGGGGGGAAATTCACTGAGGCCCACTCAACGGCCATGTTCTCTAGTCTCTGTTCCGGACATCGATCTGAGTACTCACGACCTTATATCTCGACAATCTCTTGACCGATTTTGCTCATATACAAAATTATTCATTAGACCTGAGTACCAAATGTTTATGCCAAATATTATCAAAATCGGTCGATAAATGTCACCTGAGCATCCCTCCTTTTTTGGGGGAAACACAAAAAAAAAAAAAAACAATCAAAAATCGCCGACTAAAAAAAATAACTATAAAATTGTAGAATCTGTATACCAAGTTTCGTCAATATTGGTTGAAAAATACGACCTGCCATACCAACAACTGAAACTGATGAACTGAAACATAACAACTGAAAAATAAAAAAAACGTTCATGCTTAGCTAATGAAACGCGGTATGTGTATAAATCATAACAAATAAAGAAAGACATGTCTTAGGATTTATGGAACAAACAATCCTTGAAGAGGCAAAATGGGATGTTTAATTTTCTGTAGCCTATGCGGTGCGGGCAAGCTAGTAAAAAAAACCTCATGCTGACATTAGGTATAGGTGTTAGACTCACTTTTCTCGGCCGATACCGGATTCCTTGAAACCGCCGAATGGAGCTAAATGGCTGAACTCTAAGTATGTGTTGACCCTGAAATAAAAGTATGAATAAGAAATAAATACAAGCAATTAAAAAACAAACATTTCTTTTATCAGCTCTTCTCTACTTCGTGTATCCTTTACCTTCACTTTTTACTACTTTTATTTTTTATTTTATTTTTATTATATTGCTTTTATTAACCAAAAATCATTATAAAGTGAATTCGATTTAAACACAACATTTTTTTAGTGATGAAGGAGAACACAATCATTAAACTTCATACAGTTTTAATAGCAAAGTAGGACGTTATAATTTCGCCTGTTTTTGTCTGTTCTGCGGGCAAACAGCAAAAACTACTTTGCACTCCTGTGAAAACTTTCATTATTTCTAACAAAACTACGGAGCCCTATTATAAGAGTTTCACGACATGCACTTGACAGATGTATGTGTTTTACTTACCACACGGTACCAGCCTCTACATGCTTGCTGAACTGAAGCGCATTGTTGAGGTCGCTAGTGAAGATACCAGCCGCAAGCCCGTAGTTAGTGGCGTTGGCACGGTCCATCACCTCTTCCAAAGTATCGAACTTAATAATGCTCTGCACGGGACCGAAGATCTGCAAATAATTGTATCCAGTGTGTTTATTTTTAAGAGATTATAGAACAGCTATAGAACAGTTGTGGTCCGAACGCATTTCCTTATCAAACTAGCAAACTACAATATCTCGAACAATATCAACCCTACCTCTTCCTTAGCAATAGTCATGTCATCAGTGACATTAGCAAACACAGTGGGTTCGACGTAGTATCCAGTCGTCCCAACACGCTTGCCTCCTGTCATCAACTTAGCTCCTTCTTTCTTCCCCGAATCTATGTATCCCAAAATTTTGTTCATCATTAATTCGTCGATCTGAAAGAGAACATTACGTCCAATTTAAATACAATACAATACATTTACATTACAATAGTTTAGGAATGTATTTAAAGTTTTAAATGTATTAAAGTTCCGCATTGCCATAGATAAATTCTATAAGAAGAATGCCAATGCCCATAGGAAGGTGCGTAACCTGATTTAAATACTGAAGAATATGTAAGATGTCGCTAGTGCTTTATACTGCGACATGATCGCCACAATTTCTGCTTGACTTTTAATAGAAACACAAGCTAACTCATTCGTAATGGTACGGAGAAAAAACGCTAGTTGTTATGAATATATATGCATTAGTAATAGCGGTTTATTAGATTAGGGTTAGTTTTAAGTTGTATATATATTTATGATTTATTTTTACTTAGAGTTTATTTTAATTTATTTACTATTTAATGTTATTTAAGTTACTGTCAAATAAATGCCTTTAGTAAAACCATACATTTCTATTTTTTTGCAATACAGGTTCTCAAAAGATGTCGTTGAAAACATTATTTTTCGAAACATATTTTTTACGTTGCGTATATTGCGGACATATACCAATAGGTTTTTCATATTAAACATATTTAGATCGGCTTTTATAGCGGTTTGAAAATTAGCTGACTAAATACTTAGGCGCAATCTAGTTTTATGCAGTTTTTTCAGGGGTACACTTTTTTTTCTTGTATTTGTAATTCTGCTCGCATAATTTTTCTGTGGTTTTACAACCAAGACCCTAACGAATTAAATGTCATTTAATGTATTCGTACCTGTGGTCCATGCTGAGTGGTGGCGTCAGAAGGATTTCCAATTTTAATAGACTTTGCAAACTTAGTCGCAGCCTCAACGAATTTGTCGTAAATTTGGGACTGTACGAACAACCGAGAAGCGGCGATACAAATTTGTCCTTGGTGGGCAAACACTCCAAAAGCTGCTGTTGGGACAGCGATGTCAACTGTAAATAAAAACAATACACAATTTTTTCAAATATAAGCATCCATATTGTCAATGATATCTGACCTATTGTGAAAATGTATTGTACTATTGTAATTTTTGCTGCCATGTAATAAGTATGTCTGTCTTTTATCAGCGACTTAGATAAGTACTCACGATTGGCATCATTCATAATGATTAGCGGACTCTTGCCTCCAAGTTCTAAAGTCACGCGTTTCAGATTGTTAGTTCCAGCAGCTTTTTGTATCAACTTGCCAACCTGAAACGTAATAACTTTGAATCACCTTGTTATGATGAAACTGATTCTACTTATGTCATAGCTCGTATATAGATACGAAGGAGAACCTTAGTCGGCAGAATTTTACTACTTACTTCCAGAGAACCAGTAAAAGAAATCTTGGCAACATCAGAATGGTGTGTGAGAGCAACTCCAGCATCTTCTCCGAAACCGTTCACTACATTAACGACACCTGGCGGGAAACCAGCTTCCTTCAGCAAGGCGGCTAAAGCCAATGCTGTCAATGGAGTCTGTTCTGCGGGCTTAACGACCGCGGTGCACCCTGGAAATATCCGAGTAGGTACGTAAGTAACATTTACGGAACAGGAAAAACAATATTTTAATTTTGTTATTAGTCTTAATAGTCAAGAGAAAAAAAAATGTCCTGTTCGATCACCAACTCGCTGGTCCGACCTCTTAAAAAAAAGCCACGCAGTCCACCGTGGTACAGTGTACACGCAATGCCACCAACCGCCAGGAATGAAGAAGCATTGCAAGACGAGCGGCATCCCTGGGTAGGGAAGACGACAGCGAGGAGCCTGCGTGTACCATCCACAAAACTGCGACCACTCTGCCAAGAGTGCACGACTAAGAAGAAGAAGTCAATAAACAATACCTACCGGCAGCTAAACACGTGCAGACTTTTTGCATAAACATAATTAATGGCCCATTCCACGGCAAAATAAGGCCACACACTCCAACTGGTTGCTTCAATGTATAAGTGAAGACATCTCCATCTGAAAACAATAATTATAATTTTACTGAATTATATATTATAATGAAAACTGACGTGGTTTTGATACATTTTGTTTTAATAAAACGGGAATACTCACGTTAAATTGAGGCAAGGCAAGATAAGGTCGCGCTCGTGCCTCGCTTAGCATTGCTTGATAAAGGTCACCGAATGTGATCGAAACTATACTCGAATTAACCGACTCAATATAACGTGAGTATTCCCGTTTTATTAAAACAAAAATAATTATAATTGTTAAGCATTGTTCTATATAATAGAAAACATAAAAACTCGACTGCAAAATTTAACTTTTGACATTGGAGATAAAAATGAATTTAACAACATCTCGCACCCCAAAATCTGTCAAGCCTTTGCTAGAGGTATTATGGAGACAGATATACGTATTACCTACATCCGAAACACATTACCTTTCTTCTGGGCAGTCGAGTGAAACGAACGATAAAGGAAACTAAACTAAATTTTGCGTATGAGTTCATATTTTTGTACCATCGTAGATTCTTAGCCTTTTAATTAAAGTGCCTACCTAATGGTATAGTGTCTCCCTGTATTTTGTCAGCCAGGCTTGCAATGTATTTTACAGCGGCTCCAGCTTTCTTCATGAAAAGTCTAGCAGAGGCGAGCAGCATTCCATTGTTTGTGGACTCTAGAGCAGCTAAGTACTCGAAATCTCTTTCCACCAAGTCGGCAAATTTGTGTAGGAGCTGCCCTCGCTGAGAGGCGTCCATTAATCGCCATTCAGAGTTGCGATGGAAGGCACGTTTAGCCGCACTCACTGCCGCATCGATATCGGCCTGGTAGTTGAAAAATTAAACTATTACTAATAACATAATTATATACTACTAGTAGTAGTTCGCCCCGAACTGAGACCTCGCGATGTTCTGTTTTACAAGATTTTATTTCCCTCACCTACTTACATAATTTACACTGTTCATAATGTATAGATAGATACCTAAATGACATGTTGTTCTTCCAAATCAAAACTTTTTCTTTTTCGACCACTTTCAACAGTTTCGATCGAGTTGACATTCAACAAATATAACAGGTAGGTAATGCATGGTAATGCATTTTTTTATGTGGTAGGCTAAGTAGTTTAGCTAGTTGTAGTTTGTATGTATTTTGCTTAGTAAATAAAGACACTTGCCCGTTAAAAAAAAAATGCATTGTTCCTATGACAGTAAATGATCAAGATGATGCTGATTTTTTTTGGTACCTAATTGGTCGTAATGTTGTGAAACATGACTCTTCGTGTTCTTTCAAAACTCCATAGAAACCTCAAGTACTCTCCACCACTTTACTGGGGCATGACTTAAACTTGTCCATGACTTACTTTGCTTGACTTAGACTATGACTGAGACTTATTTTAATTTGTGAAATATTTGACTTCACTGGGAATATTACAATACTTGACACTGGCTAAATACACAACGTGCGCCAAAACTTAGAAAAAAATAACATCTTGCGCCCATGTACCACATCTTATGAAGTCAGGCGTAACATCTCGATGTTTGTGTCATTTCAAAACGACGCTAAGGTTTAAATTATTACGTCAATGACTAGATGACGGCTGCTTTCTGTCTGCGGATCTCGCCACCACGTTTTAAGTGCATAGTACGCCATCTAGTTTATTTTATAAGAAGCGAATTTTGTTCTCTGTTCCGTTTGACCCCTATATCTTTGCAAACCCTTGACCGAGTATGCTCATACTCGAACTTGAAAATTGTATTGTCATAAACTACTTGCCTGCTCATGAAGATCAGATCAACGGTACACAAGTTATCAGACACAAACATACAACCTCGCTTCGCTCGGTCAATTACGAGTATAATACCTAATCACCGGCTAAGCTGGGAATGCCAAATAAATAACTTGCGTACTCGTTTACGAAAAATGACCCATATCTTTAAGAAAATGGGGTCAGTGGCGGATCCAAACACACTTAAAATTGTATACCAGGCTCTTTGCCAATCTATATTGAACTACTGCATAGTGTGTTGGGGATCTGCTTCTAAAACCCTTTTCGAGAAAATGGAACGCGCTCAGCGCTTCATATTGAAAATTGCCTACAAGAAGCCAATGCTTTACCCTACGTATCAACTTTATGATGAGACAAAGTACCTCACGGTTCGACAACTATATATTCTAGCCGTGTTTTTGCGTTTTCATAAAACGGCTCATAGTACATTGGTACCCTCCACAAGATCTGCGCGGCGCAACTCCTGGATGCTTCCTCGTACAAGAACTACGTTTGCTCAACGCTCGTACCAGTTCAAGGGTCCGTTTTTATATCAGAAACTTGACAGCTCCCTTAGCTTGTTAGAAGCGTCGCGTTATGTTTGTAAGCGTAAACTCACGTGTTGGTTACTTTCGTTGGACTACGCTGAAACGGAGAATGTCCTCATAGTAAATAAATGACATTAAAGGGGCCTGCTCACTCACCTCCGTATGACGACTATGACCTACTGAGGCTGAAACCATCATTGCCATATAATTAAAATGGTTGTCGGACCGATTCGTGAGGGTTCAGGTCCCTTCTTTAGCTCTGCTACTGTTACTCCCCTACTCCTAAACCACAAGTTACCGTAGTGGCTTATGTAAGCGAAGCCGTGCAGACAAACTAGTAAAGTTTATATATGTATATATGTGTATGTGTGTATGTATGTGTGTATGTATGTATATATGTGTATGTGTATATATATATATATGTATGTGTGTGTGTGTGTATGTATGTATATATATACTCACCAATACGCAGGAATAGTAAATACTACGGTAATACGCATAAAAACACTAACATTCACACTCTTATAACACACTCAGACACACACCAACATTATTATTACCAACATCACAAGTACTACACTACACACTACACATATAAGTAAGTCCTGTTTGAACTTAAGATTCTTGTTTAGTATCGTAATTGTTTATCCTCTATATATAATATTTTGTTTTGTTTTATATGCCCTAGTAAGTTTATGTACATTTCGACCTGGTGCAGGCGGCGCATTGGTAAAGGTTTCACCACTGGGCGGCCTGCATGGGGGAAATGTCATAAGCTCTTTAATCATTTAGATATAACTGATATAACTAAGTCTACTAATATCACTTTTCTATTTTGTGAGTGGAAGGCACTGGATCCCACGACACAGGACTCATCCTAGTGTGGGGCACAGGGTTCGTCTAACAACAAATCAATGTATTGTGCATCTAAATAAATAAATAAAAATAAATTCTAGGTTTCAGAAGTTAAAAAAAAAAAAAAAAAAAAAACACGTATTATACTACATTCCACATGGCATGATGCTGGTGAACATTTCTAAATTGCGAGCATCCCACAGCACAATGAAGTGTCTGAATATTTTGTACCTTTATAAAGAATTTCTTTATCACACTAAGTTTGTAAGTATGTAAGTGTGTTTGTTCCCGTTCAACTCTTTAACGGCTGAAAAGATTTGAATGAAATTTGGTATGGAGGTAGCTTATACACTGGACTACCACCATTTTTTATCTCGGAAAAATATTCGGTCTCAGTAGAATAGCGGGTGAAACCGCGGGCGCTGCTAGTAATTAATATTCAGATGAAGTATATGAATACCATAAATATTTAATCCAAATAGACGGGAATTTGTAATCGTTAAAGATACGGCTTATCTTTAATGATTACAAATTCATAGCTACCAACGAAAAGATATAAAATAACCCGTTCAGTCAAAAACAGGTATACGATAAATTACTAACGTTGCCGATTGCTGAGGAGACTACTTTTACGTCACACAATAGAAAAATACCAAGGTCACTACAATTAGTCTCAGATAGCGGTGTCGATCAGGGACCCTATTCGGAGATATGACATTTTATCTCGGTCACTCTCACTCCCATTAAATTCTAAATTAGAGAGACGGTGACCGAGATAAAATGTCATTTCTCCGAATAGGGGCCCAGGTTGTGCCATTTTATAATCAACTTTAAAACTGTTGCAGTCCTTATGTCATATGTTGAAATGAAAAGAGACGTAGAAAATTTTGTAATTCTATCTGATTATTTGGTTTTGTGAATGGTACAACTGAAACAATAGGAGGATTAATAGGAGGCTGACTTTTTTATGATTTCCTTTTTTACATGTGACGCCAAGTGGAATATGCCGTAGCGCTGTACAATCATTTCATTCTAAAACGACAGTGCATAGGCTGGGCAAAAACTGTGCTAAATAATTATATACCTACATATCATTTTTAGTATGAAGTTGAGACTGCCTCGCAAGCTGCCTCGTTTCTGCATTGCTTCGGAAATGTTCGCGCAGGCCCGGACTGTCGGTTTTCATGCCGTCATTCAAATAAGGTGGCATCGTAAGCTAGGAGATTGCGGGGTAGTGGCATCCTTAAAGCTATAGCAGTGAACCCCTTCTTGGAGTTTTTGGCGGGAACGTGAAGAATTCATGTTGCGTCATTTTATTATTTTCCAAAACTTGTGTTATTTCGAATGTTAATGTGTAAAAACGGTGAACTTCTACCCGTTAAGTGTTCGTGTACATGCACGAGTGTTGGTGAATGGTATAATGTCGTGAAACGTGAATTTTCGTGTTGTTTCCAAAACTCCTTAGAAGGCTATAGTAAAGTTTTCACCACTTTACTGGGGCAAGACATGGACTTGACCGTGACTTGCTTTGCTCGACTTTGACCGTGACTATAACTTGTTTGATAATATCTAACAAAACTTGAGAATATATATGTATACTTGACACTGGCAAGTGCATAAGACGAGTATTATGTTCCTTGGCATAAGACGTGCGACGCCAAAATCCTCTTAGGAGGAAAGAGGAAAAAAACCCCTTCTCGCTTCTGTTTTGACGTTTTGTGCAGACGAAGGTCAGGAAGGAGCCTACTAAGGAGTTTGAAATGTTTGCAGATCATGCGTGAAATAGATTAAAAAGTATTTAGTATATAATTAAGTAAAGTAATGTAATAAGTAGTTAAGTAATGTATAATTATGTACCTATTATTAGTTTTAAAATATATATTTTACATTTATATATAGTTTGTATTTATTGTATGTATTTTATGTAGGTTTATGTATTTATTTTCATATTATTATTATTTTTATGTATCTACACCACCGACCGTAGTTTATAAGTCATAATTCTGTCCATCCAAAGGTTGTCTGGAAGAAATCGCTTTAGGCGATAAGGCCGCCCATTATACTACCGTTTTCAAATATTATTGTTATTTTTTTTCAGTTTGTCTGTTTTGGTGTATAATAAAGTTATATTGTATTGTAAATTTTAAAAAGTAAATTTTAAGCTTGGTAAATTCTTAATTTGCAATGGACTTTGTTGTCCGAAATTAAATACATTATTACATATTTTGTACCTTTATAAAGAATTTCTTTATCACACTAAGTGTGTAAGTATGTAAGTGTGTTTGTTCCCGTTCAACTCTTTAACGGCTCAAAGGATTTGAATGAAATTTGGTATGGAGGTAGCTTATACACTGGACTACCACCATTTTTTATCTCGGAAAAATATTCGGTCTCAGTAGAATAAATTCTTAATTTGCAATGGACTTTGTTGTCCGAAATTAAATACATTTTGATTTGATTTATGCAACAGAGTTTAACGTGTGGAGCTTTGTAATCACTGGCCTATGTCCTATGTCGCCATTTATGACTATAGCACCGTTTTATTCGGGTGCAGAAATATATTTCACCGAGCTCGACTAATTTAATAAGGGCCTAGTCTTAGTTTCCTGCGAAACTTGCAGGAAAATATCCCGGTTAGAAGTGGGATCCGCGTTCTTGCTGAGTTTTCTCCACTTCGCACGGTATTTGCCATTCGTATTTAGTTGGTTGACTCGTGCTACCTTCCATGACGTAATTAGGTACACTAGTCCCAAGTGTACATAACTATCTATATTAATACTTTGCTGTGATAAACTCGGTCTGATACACTGCGCCTGCACTGTGTCTATTAAGATAATACGATGAAAACCAACATGATTTGCCTTTTTTTTGATCATTTGATCACGTTGATGTAGGTAAATGCGATCGAAACTATAGTTAGAAGAAATAAATAGAATAAAATAAATAGTCAAAGAAAGAACAATGGACTCAATTTAACACGAGGATCTAATCCAAAATCATTAAATAAATCGTGATAATGGCAGTAACTTACATCTTTTTAAATTACGTTTTTGAGCGATATAGGTATACTTAGTACAACGTATCCTGTGGTGATATTTACCTTGCCTCCTTCAGCGACTTTGGCGACAACGGATCCATCGTGAGGGTTGAACGTTTCAAAAGTCTTTCCGCTCTTGGCGTCCACCCACTCGTTGTCAATGAAAAGCTATAACAAGTATGATTATTTAAAAAAAAACGACTGAGATAATAATATAATATCATATCATATCATAATATCAAAATTAATAAATTTCCGATAACAGATTTTAAATACACTATAATACACAATTATACTTGAAAATTATGACCTATGCCGACGTATTGTGTATGTATTCCTACGCCTTTATTTATTAATTTCCTTCGGGACTACATTATGCACAAAGTATAAAATTAAATTAAGCTACCTGCATACTTACCTACATGATATATATAGATGATTCTATGACTACACTAAATCAAAATAACTAGTCTAATAAACCGCTTCAACAGAGCTCTTGCCCAAAAAAATACGAATTAGGTACCGCGTTGTATACTAATCCTTTACGCAAGGTAGAGGCCATTTTTCTACACATAATACCTGTTTGATTGAACTTACTTTGAGTTTGTACACGTTAGTTTATACTTATAAAATAAAAACAAAAAACGAAAAATAACCTACCTATCGGTACACATTAACTATATCATTTTTAACACAATTAAATAACACAAATTACGTACTTTAGTATATTTGATTTCTGGCGCCATTGTTGTGTCTCACTCACGATACAGTTTCGACTGAATCTATCCGCGCGTCTCCGATGTTTAAACACAACGAGGAAAAATGCGTAAGTAGATAGTCATAAACCAACCAAAGAAACATTATACGAGAGGAAAAAATGACAATCTGATACAAAAAAATTGTACCCTCGAACAAATAGCATAAAACTAGATGGCGCTTACGTATTTAGTCAGCTAACGTCAGAAACATATTGGTACGTTTCTACATTCGGTAGTTAGTACCTATATGTCCGCAATTTTGTTCCAAAATAAAGAATTTTGTATTTGTATTTTATGTATTTGTAATTTAAGGTCCAGTTCAAACTAAATTGCAATATATGACGTATGAAATATGTTTTCAAAATAATGTTTGCTGCGCTATCTTTTAAGAATAAATAAAATTTTGTTTATATTTTTTTTTTCGTGTTTTGCAATTAAAATATAAAATTAATAATTTTACGGTTTTTTTTCTCCGTACCATATACGAGTGAGTTAGCTTGGAGTTAGTATATTTCAAGTCAAGCAGAAATTCTGACGATCATGTCCCAGTTTAAAGCAGCGACATCTTACGTCCTTATCAGTTACAACAATCGAATTACGCTTCTTTCTATGGCCATTGGCACTCTTCTTTATATAATTTCTCTATGGACCAACTAAGCTATCATCATGACTTGCAGAATTCTTGAATCCTGATGTTGCTGTAACTGTATATAGGTTTCTTTAGATATCTTATCGGGTGATTTATCGGGAGATTTATTGTTCCAACTTACTGTTAAAAAGTTCACCTACTCACCGTGGGTTCCCGCCTCGTCATTGGGGGGGGGGGGGGGGGGGGCTTAGCAAACGTGGCCTGCTCTTCCACGTTGAAGCGGCCACAGAACCTAGGTTGCCAACTGAGGCGGGCTGCAGTGTCGTATGGGAGGCACGGCACCTGAGGATAGAAGGCCGCGGCGCTGCTGCTGCTGTAGAGGACTGCTGGTGTGCCGTTGCTGGCGTTCAGACACGGGGTCGTCTGGCGTCCATCGGGCGGCTTGGTCCCCGGGAAGGTGGTTGCGTCCGCCATTTGTTCTGGCGTGACGCGACGGGGGGAAGGTGCAGCACCTGACTCCGAAGGAGGGTCTAAAGACGGACGGCCGCGGCGGGTTCTCGGTTGTGCGAGATCGTTCCCGTGTTCCCGCCTCAAGCGGCGGAGGAGGGGCACCGTGGAGTTTTAGTGGGTTAAAGTCCCACATCACCGCACTATCTCCCAGTGGCAGTGCGGTATGCATGCGCATTTCTCCACGAAAAATATGGCTTCGGACATAACTTATCAGTTGGAAGTAATAATAGATAGTTTGTAATATTACAAACAACCGGGATCTCTAGTTTAAGGCTGCACCATTTAGTGGCCTCCACGGCTGATTGAAGGAGGTCGCGCTATTCTTATGCAGAGCTGTTACCGCGCGTAGTTCGAATGTGGTGAGGTTATCCATGTAAATACCCTGTCTTGTTAATATTACGCGCAAAATGGCCTTTCCATTTGAAGGCGCGCTGACGCCAGTTTTAAATTTGTTAACGTCAAGAGTGGCCTGTCACTGTCAGAGCCACTCTAGCGAAGCGTCGCGTCCATGGATTTAGCATCATACTGGATTCATTGCATACAGAGTCATTGCTTTGGCAGCGTGTCCACTTTCTGTTGGCGCGTTTAGTGAGTAGGGAAGTGAAAACTAGTGCAGAATCTATCGATAAAAATGTACACAAATGTACAAAACTAAGAATTTGTAAATTAAGAACACAATGTCTGCAAAAATATGTACTTTATTGAACATCGAAACTCGTAATTGCCATGTAAACAGTACGAATATATATAGTATATATAGTAACTATGAAAGTTAATAAGTATCTACACTTTTTTTTTAATTAAACAGTTTGATTTTAAATAATTGGTTAACCATGACACAATATTGGTACAAAATATCATACATTTCAAGCCACGAAAGCTTCAAAAAGATTAAAATTAATTATCGATAGAATACATATCAAGCTGATTAAACGCGGATAGGAATTAACGGTTCATGTTTCACTTAATTTAGTATATGTAGGATATTACAAGAGTATTATAAGATAAATATCGACAAAATATCGACAATGTTTGAAACGTGCAGTGGTACTTCACTAGCAGGAACATGTAAAACAATGCATTTATTTATCTTAAAGCTTAAATTCATAACTAAATAACACTGCGTGATAGTTGTATGACTTCAAACATGTATATTCTTTAAGTGAAACGAATATTTAGCTTTGATACTGGTTATTTTAGGTAATAAACGCTACAAAAGACTTACGTGTGAAATGATAATTCTGGCTCTTTTAATCCTCCTTTCGTTGTTCTCGATGGACAAAACACAGCACAACACGCCATAATATCACTATGTGTGATAGTATTAAGTCTTCACAGCGGTATTTTTATATAATTTCACTTTTGAGCAAGACGGGTCGCAATGTTATGACCTTCTAGTCGGTCACAAAATGGACACAGAGTGCGAGGTTGCCAATCTTACAATAGCTCTCTCGCTTACTCTATGCGACGATCCGTGTAATAAAAAGAGAAACATGACAATGTGAACGTCGGAGCGGCAACGTCTCATAGCTCTGTCCAGTATGATGTTTCGTCCAAGGTCGCGTCTATGGGAGCGGGGCGGCCATCTTAAGAAACACACTTTTGATCGAGGACAGAGCACCGTGTCTGTGACGAATCGCTATTCATCGCGCCAATTACAGTGATTTTACAACAAATTAGACTTGCTTTTGAAACGGAAGACAATTAAACAACTGATAGACTATTTATTTTATGTTACGAAGAAATATAATAATTTGAGAGCACAAAACAGAGTAGTTGTTCGTTTTGTTTCACCGCATCACGTCCACTCCCTAGGATGAATATTCTGATGAACGGCCACCTGCGCCTTCAAATTCAATAATTCCTTCTGCATCGTCAAAATAAAAAAAAATTGACATAAAAATTTGCTTGAAACTATTCTAAAGATTATTTTTTTAAATTTTCACTGTTGTTTTTTTTTATATGACATTTCGTAAAAGTGCGAAAGATAGCCTAATAATTAGGCGAACAATCTCTTATATCAAAATTGGACGATTCGCACCGTGGTCCGAGCTACTTGTGGTGTGAGATGTCGCAGTACCCCAAAAAACTTGGAAATGGCGGTACCTCACACTAAGCACGAGAAGAGCTAAAACGACAGCAAATTAAATTATATCCTACACTGAGCACACACCTCGTGATCATAATCTCTGTTCAAAATTTAACAATTTGTTAGAAATATTGTAAAATATGTTATATACTTACGAGATAAACAGTGCCTAAATATTTTGTCTAGTCATTACAGATTGCATTTAATTGCACAATATTTAAAAGTAATGCACTAAACAAAGTGAACGTGATACGGACACCTTAAAAATAAGAGGGAAATATATTTCTCTCTCATTCATACTCGTCTGATAGACGGCGGTCCGCGTGAACCAAATCCGCTCTACTACTATAGTAACTAGTCACAATGACACCTCACAAAAACTTATCAATTATTGCCTATGTGCCTATATATACCTACCTACATCGTGGTACATAAATATGCTCAACGCGATAATTATATCGCTTTAGTTTGAATCTTGCTCACTTACCGACATGGCACCCGAAATTAAATACACCAAAGTGCGTTATCTTCATTTTAAATTTTGTTATAGTTAATTGCGATAGGTAAGTTTAATTAAAATCTTATGCGATTCATGTGAAATTATTTCAGATATTCATTGACAACGAGTGGGTGGACGCCAAAAGCGGCAAAACATTTGATACGTATTACCCTCACGATGGATCTGTTATCGCCAAAGTCGCTGAGGGAGGCAAGGTAAATATATGTAAATATATATGTATATATATATACCTATCATAACCATGTGACACACAGCAATTATCCATTCTGTATCTACCTTATTTTGTTCTTTAAAGATCTATCTTAAACGGCTGATAGAAACAAACAACCTAAGGGTTGGTGCTTACCCCGGCCAAAGAATTAGCAATGCTATTCAAACGAAGTCACATCGACAGCATTTGGAGCTCTTTTACCTTGCCCACGGATGTGAACTGCGTACCTACTCTGTTTATTATCTGTCATCATCAGCTAGAAGACATCCACTGCTGAACATAGGTCTTCCCCTTAGAGCGCCACACCGACCGACAACTTGCCACTTGCATCCACCGGTTGCCCGCAACTTTCACAATGTCGTCGGTTCACCTTAATGACTACGCAGCGTATTCCGGTTCGTGGTCGCCACTCAAGAACATTTCTTTCCCATCGGTTATCGGTTCTTCGAGTGATTTAGCCTGCCTATTGCCACTTCAGCTTGCAAACTCTGAAAGCTATATCGGTGACTTTGGTTCTTCAGCGAATATACTCGTTCCGAATTTTATCGCGCAAAGAAACCCCCAAAGATAGCTCTCTATGACCCGCTGTGTTTCTGAGTTTCTCCAAAAGGTTAGTAGTCAAGGACCACGTTTTAGTTCCATATTATGTCATCACTGGCAACACATTGGTTGAAGACACTTATCTTCAGGCACTGCGTGATTTCGGACGAGAAGATATCACGCAATATCCCGAACGCTGCCGAGTCAGATTCTTTCGTCCTCTTTGTCGAAGTTGGACTTACCTAACTGAACAATCTATCCAAGGTCAACAGATCAATAATGGTCAACAGCTTCAAGAGTATCTTCCCCGCAGTGACTAGCGCTATGCGGGTACATCTAAAAAACCTTTCTTGGTGCTCACCTACGTTAACACGCCTGTGTATTAATATTTTATGAATCAGTGTCAGATTCAGGATACTTTATTGCATAAACTGTGTTAATATTTAAATAATTCGTTTCAACAGCTTACATTTTGCGGGCGTACAATATGTATATGCTTCTAGGTATATCTTCAATATGTATATATAATAGTATGCTTCTAGGCCTCCGAAATAATAACTATTTCGCTGTTCTAGACCCACCAGCTTAAGCCAGGCAGCAACTGTCATTATGTTATTACTTAGGAAAATAGCAAACGTAACTATTTAAACCATTATCACAAAACGCTGCATCATTATCTTATCCATCTTATCTAACAAGTGTTTTGTTTTGTTTATTTAATAGAATTTATCAGTATGAAGAGGTTTATGATTTAAGTCTGTATAGGCTGGTCCAAACGGTGCGACGTCAATCCGAAAAATGTAGGTTCCTCATACCAAGGTCTTCATGAAAATACCCCATATATGTTCTACGATCCGTCGTAGTTTAGGAGTTATGTTTTTTTTTTCTTAGGAATTTTCCAAATAAGCTACTTGAAAAAAAAACTTTTTATGAGAGGATTTTTCCATAGTTTTTTTTTCGGATTCTCCTTCGTCCCTCTTCGATAAATCCACCTAAAAAAAGTATCAGAAAAAAAAAAAAAAAAAAAACGAAAAATCGTAGAAAACTCGAAACGATTCGAAGCAACCGCGAGAAGCTTTAGCTTCTCGGGATTGCTTGACACACACTTATCTTTGCAAGTGCAACATACATGCATCGGTGCATTTTATTCTTCGAGAAGTTTTTTATTTTCTCGTTTCATGTTCATAGCTCCGAAATACATGTTTTACCATTCTAAGGGTCAGCCTTCCTTTTTTTCCTTAAATTGGAGGTACTTACTTAAGAAATGTTAATATCCCATCATCAGGCTGACATCGAGGCGGCTGTGAGCTCAGCGAAGGGGGCATTCAACCGTAACTCTGAATGGAGGCTTTCTAGACGCCTCCGAAAGGGGAAGGATCCTCAATAAGTTCGCTGAGCTCATCGAGAGAGATGCCGATTACCTCGGGGCCTTGGAATCGTACAACAATGGCATGAAAACAATGTCGGCGCAGATGATGGTCAAAAGCGCCGTGAACAGTGTGCGCTATGTGGCGAGCTTAGCGGATAAAATTCAAGGCGACACCATTCCCTTAGGTAAAACTTCCTTACAACCCAAAACATTTTTATCATTTAATAGTCTACAATGTCGCCCATCGGCAAGTTACCGCCCGAAAAGGGCTTATAGTACTTATCATTATGAAAAAAAATTACTATGGGACCAAACCAGAAATCGAGAAAAAAAATCTGCTGTTCCATAGAAAAATATCAATGACACTCGACAAAATGTATGGAACAGCAGATTTTTTTTCTCGATTTCTGGCTTGGTCCCTTAGTAAGAGTTGTTCATAGTGATGAGTACTATAAGCCCTTTTCGGGCGGTCACTTGCCGATAGGCGACATTGTATACTAAAGAGGAACTGGTTTGATTCCATTGTAAAAGACGTAGTATATTTCAGTGGAAAATTCTCTCTTCTCTATAAAGATATTAAATATATATTCTCTCTTCTTCTATAAAGACACAGATTTAAAAACGAACAACCGCAAAGTAGCGCGTGTGATTCAATCAATAACTTTTATAAAACCAAACCCATCTTTATTTTTAATGAATTGAAACCAACACAGCTTCTCTAGTATCCAGTTCCTAATGATGCCGTATTTTTGCAGATGGTGACGTGTTCACGTACACCTTAAAGCAACCAGTTGGAGTGTGCGGCCTGATTCTGCCTTGGAACGTCCCCCTCATGTTGTTTTTGAGTAAAGTGTGCACCGCTCTCGCTGCTGGTAAAATCATGGTCTCATTATCTTTCTTGACGTTATACTGTATCTCCAGACATCGGACGGAGTCGAAAACGCCAATAACTATTCATGATTCTTTTACTAAGGGATTAACTTAATCCCATAGTAAAAGTTGGTCTGGAGAGTTTACGTACAGAATGTTTTTTGTCGCGATTACATGGAACAAAATTAATATGTAATCGCGAAAAAATATCACTGTATTGTCCAGACAAGACACACTGTATCTTAATCCTTATCCTTACTTCCTTACTAACATTATAAATGCGAATGTCTCTCTGTCTGGGTGTTTTTCGCGTTATCACGGATAAACAGCTGAACGGATCGACCTGAATTTTTGCAATGATATAGCTTACGGGTAGAAGACGAACATGGCAACTTTTTTTTTATTGGTCCACACGAACGAAGTCGCGCGTAACGGCTTGTATTTTATATACAAGACTGATATGATCGTCATTGATAGATATAATCATTAGGTAAGTATTTTAGTTTTAATGTTTTAATTATATATTGTTTTAATAAGTTTATTTCAGAATATAACAATATAGTATTCAAATAAAAGTAATGTCACGAACAAAACAAAACACAAAAGTCAAATTATACCTAAGAATGTCCGTCAGGATCAGCCCCCCTACCAAACGTCCCCATCAAACTGGCAGCGTTACCGCGCTGGATGGCCAGGGAGATGTGCTGGGCAAGAAAATGTCCCGAACGAGGATCCCGCCCCCTCTCCCTCAAGCGACGCCCTAGGTCGGTCACGAACTTCTTGGCGTCGGAGCCCCACGATCCCGCCGTCTCGACGGCAAACGGCACGAACTCGTACGTTGATTCAAGGCTTGCGTATTTGAGACGTTTGCCTTTGGCGGCCGCCTCCGCTCCTGCGCCAGCCGCCTGCCGGGTAGCGGCGAGGTGGCAGGTAGCGAAAGTGCTCACACACGTGGCATCCCAAATTAGGCACCGCCCCCTATGCCAAGGAATCAACGTGAGCCCGTCAGGACGTTTGCCATCAGACCGCGACAGACCAGAAGGCTCCAGCACACATGGCACGTCCGCTTCGACCAGGGCTCGCCTGATAATTTCATTGATCGCGTGATGCCGAGGTCTCCGCCCTGCGCACTTAATGCAGCTTAAGCCATGATGGCCATTTGCATCGACCCTTGCACCACACACGCAGACGTGAGGGTTGCATACTGCACACCCGAGCCGAAAGCCCACAGCCACCCGAAGGGAGTCATCGTCAAGGAGCGTGCCCATATGAGGAGATGGCAAGGCATGCATCCAAGCACCTGACTCAGACTTAGCGGCGGCATGAAGTCGGGCCAGCTCGACGCCCGAGCTGTCTTTCTGAAGCTGTGATAATATCTTTTTGGATGTGATATCGTCCCACCCCCTTTGCAGCCCTGGCTTATCTGGAGGGTCAACGCCCGGACAAAGAGTTGACCACACACTAAGGGCTTCCTCAGCGTATGGGATGCGGAGCATGTCACCATTGCCGGAGACGATGTGAGTAACGAGCTCCGCAACTCCATACGAAGAAGACAAGAAAGCAATGGGGCCAGACTCATGCAATCGACGCACACCCAGGCCACCATGACGAACGGGCAAGCTTGCCTGGCACCACTGCATCTCATTGAGACTGATGTTGAGGGTCTCTTCCAGGATACGCTTCAGCGTGTCGTCAAAACGTTGCACTTCATCAGGGTACTTCCAGGTCGGAGCCGTTCTAACAACGTATGTTAATTTTGGCATCGCGAAGCAGCTCCTGAGAAGTGTCAACGAGACGTGCGCCGGAAGGTGTTTGAAATGGTTTGCGAGTGATGCCAGGATATGTGTCTTGGATAGCACGCTATCAGACACGCCCTCGGAGAAGATGGGGGCACCCAGAAGGCTTAACGCCTCTCGATCCACGATTCTCAGCCCGGGAATTAAAGCCGTGAATGTGGCCACCGATTTCGCAGCAACTGGACTAGTATTTTAGTTATTTGAAATTCTATTTTTTTTAAGCTATATAATGATGATTATCGTTGCACTTACTTTATGACTCAATATGACTAATGGTAAAACGTGACTGGCAGGTTGTACTGCTGTAGTGAAGCCCGCAGAGCAGACGCCGCTGACAGCACTGTACCTCGGGGCTTTGCTGAAGGAGGCAGGCCTCCCCGCCGGGGTCGTTAACATCGTGCCGGGTTTCGGTGAAGGTGCGGGGGCTTCCCTCACGCACCACCCCGATGTTGCTAAAATCTCTTTCACTGGCTCCCTTGAAGTACGTACCTAACCTACTTAAAGTACCTAACTTCCTTGCTCTAATCTAAGCTTACACGATATTTCAGTTTCCACTATCAACCTAGTTTTGCCTACTATACGTCCAGTGCAGTTTAGGTCTGTGTCTATGCGACATAAGGGACATTTCGGTGATTTGAAATAGCGGGACTATTGCAACTGAAGAGTTGAGTAGTTCGGTTAACCGGACTAACAACCGAGGCACTGCTACCAAAGGCTATTTTTTTACTTATGCCAGAACTGATATGGTCATGGTATGGTACAAGTATGGTACGAGTTACAAGCAAGCAACAGTGGGCAGAGACCTTCATTATAAAAGGATAATTACCTCGCTCTCTCTCTGCAAGTACTAGATAATCTAGATCTTAGAGAGCCTGGTTATTACTATACTTACTAAGCAGAAAGACGTTTATTTTACCTACTCGTATTATTGAAAACATCCAAAAATAAACATAACCTGTTCAAAAAATTTCGTTGAGTGTAAATGACACTTTTTATGGCACATCTCGCTGACGAGGATAGTCAAAACAATTCAAATCAGACAAAAATGTCATAGAATATTATCTAAAGGTTAGGACGGTCACTAAGTAACTTTTATTACATTATCGATGTCATGGTATTTGGTATATACAGGGTATATGTACCTACCTTAAATTATGGGGTGTATAATCTAAAGGACATACTCATACGCAAATAGACAAGAGATATAATTATACGTGGGTAAGTAAGTGGGTACGTGGTATTAGTATGCAAATCTGACATTGCATTTTTTTTTCTTTTTTTTTTAATGTCTCACGTTACAATTTTTTATTCGTTATTCCCGTTTTATTAAAACAAAATGTGTCAAAACCACGTCAGTTTTCATAGTAAAACATTTGTATTTTTTAAAAACTCCAGAGATTTAAGTTTCTTGAGGTAGTTTATCAACTCAGATATCTGTTACAGGTTGGCAAACTGATCCAGCAGGCGGCCGGAGCTAACAACCTCAAGAGAGTCACCCTGGAACTCGGCGGAAAGAGTCCGCTGATCATAATGAACGATGCCGATTGTAAGCTGACTTACTTCTACTTAAAATACCCCATAGCCCAGTCAAGTTGACTAACTTACCTTAACTTAGTACGTAGCCGGACATAACTTTGGAGTGTGAGTGTGTGCAGTGTCGTGGAGCTCTTCGTTACTTGCGTCCGGAGTTTAGTTTATATGGTCCATTATGCACTCGGTAATTTTCGTCTATTCAAAATATACTCGTTGGTTCATCATGGTTCTGAAACCTCAAGGAGCATTTTCCTTGCAGTGCAAAAGGCAGTTCCCAGTGCAGCTTACGGTGTGTTCACTCTCCAAGGACAGATCTGCGTGGCTGCCTCACGTCTCTACGTTCAGTCTGGCATTTATGACAAGTTTGTTGAAGCAGCTACTAACTTCGCCAAGAATTACAAAGTCGGACCTCCCACTGACCCGACTTCCCAAAATGGACCTCAGGTATGGTATGACGACACAGATGAATTATGACGATAATACAAAGTAACCTGCGATAATTATTCAAAATTGTACTGTTTAGTATCTACTTACTCAATATATTTTAAGATAAAGCTAGGCATGCCTATGCCTAGCTATTATACTATTACTATGCCTATTATCGTTTGCGCATTTTTAATATCTTTAAGATCAAAAAACGTTGAATGGAAAATAACAAAAGTATTAATTATTATCAGTGTTATGATTCTAAGTATTAATGGGATAAAAAGACCAACATAATTATGTATCAAGAAAAGTAGTTTTTTTTTTAATAGGCTTGCGTTTGACTGCCATCACGTCTGATGTTAAACGAGGATGCAGCCTACGATGGAGCACGCTTGTCTAAAAGATACCGATTCACTCGCGACTTAATGACACCCTTAATGACACCCAGATTATAATTATCAGGAAAAAGCACAATCAACTGTTCAGCAGTTCGAATAGAGAAAGTGGAATCAAACCGTTTCGTACGAGTTTTTGGGTATATCAACCATGAAACGATGTCGCTTTTTCGAGGTCCTGGCTTTCCGATAGAAGAATTGGCAGCGGGGAATAAGATCATGCAATTCGGATTTGCACACTCTCCGAAATGTATTCTATAAAATACCGAGAGGCTAGCTACCTTTCGCTTTTTGTTGCCTTTCGCAGGTAGTTATTTGAATTTCTTCTGCAGATTGATGAAACAATGATGAACAAGGTTCTCGGATACATCGAGAAGGGCCAGAAAGAAGGCGCCAAGCTGCTGACCGGAGGAAAACGTATCGGCAGAACCGGGTACTACATCGAACCCGCCGTGTTCGCTGACGTCACAGATGACATGACCATTGCTAAAGAGGAGGTACACTTACATATCATACGCGACTACTGCAAACAGACTAACTATTAATACTAACTAGTAGTTCGCGGCGACTGAGACCTCGCGATGCTCGTCACAATACCTGGACCGATTCAGCTCATATTCGAACTTAAAAATTGTATTGAATTGAACCACTTGCCTACAAAATTTCATGAAGATCGGATCAACGGTTCGCGAGTTATCATCGGACAAATATACACACAAACATACATACAAATGTCGATTTGTCCCAGTAAACTCTGAGACCTTCGCTTCGCTCGGTCAACTAATATATACCTAATATACTATAGACTAATCTTCAAACCTTTAAAATCGCTGAGCAAGTGATCACTACGTTTTAACATAATATGATCGTGATGGCCATGATGTGCTGATAAACACAAAACGACGACTCTAAATATAGACTAAGTATTAACTTCAGACTGATGTGCCTAAAAAAATACTGCAACGTAATAACCTTTGACAAAGTAGTAATCACTAAGTTTTGACTGTATTAAAAAAACATGTTTTTGCATGTCTGGTTAAGAAATCTAACTTACTGCAAAAACACATTTGAAAAACCCCTTTATTTAGATAATATAAGTAGGCACTCAGGTAAGCGAGCGTGTTATAGTTAGTTGGATGACCAACGTTTTTAGGTTCAACTCAGTTAAGTACTTACCCACATTTATATACAATACAATACAATATTACTTTATTAAACACCGAAAATAAAATTAAAATTAAACAATAATTAAATATCCGGCAGTATAATGGGCGGCCTTATCGCCTAAAGCGATTTCTTCCAGGCTTCTTCTATTTATATGATGTGTTTAGTACTTTCTGCGATATCCATGCCAATTGTGATTTCTACCCGACGGCCCAAGAAGGAGGGTAATGTTTCTGGGTTGTATGTAAGCAGGTATTTGAGTATGAAAGTAGGTTTGTGTGTTCCTATTCCTATATTACCTGCTGTAACCTAAACGGCTTGAACGATTTTGACGAGTTTGGATTCCTTTTACGTCCGGTGCTACATCTAGGCTTTATATATTTTGCAGTCGGGTATTTTCTTTTTCTTTTATTATATTAATATTACTTGTTTTTAAATTGGTATAAGTTGTGTAAGCACCTAATTACAATTACAATACTACAAATTAAAATCAAATTAAGTCATTTAAAATCACTAGTCATATTACGCCGTGTGGATAAACAAAACAATATAAGGAAATGCTAAGCCGAAAGGGGTTTATAGTAATCATGATTATGAACAACTTTTACTCTCGGACCAAACCTGAAATCGAGAAAAAAAATAGCTGTTCTACAGAAAAATGTCAATGGCACTAGACAAAATGTATAGAACATGAGCCCTTTTTGGCTTACCATAGCCTTTCCTTATAACCCTGTATATATATATGATGGTACAGAGTGTAGGGATAATGGGATGAATTCTGTGGTATTCCAATAGCATGAATGATGTAAGGAACATCTAATCGTACACGCCACATGCCTCGTTACCTACATTTTTGTGCAAAAATAACGTTTTTTTAATACTTAGGTCAGACTTCAGAGCTCAAATCATATAACTGGTTACAGATCTTTGGGCCAGTGCAAAGCATCTTGAAATTCGAGACTCTCGAAGAAGCAATAGACCGCGCAAACAACACCAACTACGGCCTGGCTGCTGGCATCTTCACTACTGACCTGAACAACGCTCTGCAATACGCTAAGCACGTAGGAGCGGGCACTATCTGGTAACTTTGTTTAACAACACCACTGAGTCCGCCTTTTCGTCATAGTTGATTGAATCAGGCGTTATTCTGAGGCTTTTTTTTTGTCCTTCATCCCAATTCACCTGCTAAAATATCACCAGAGCCCATAACGTGATATCCTTTTTGCGATGATAGTTAGTTTCAGCCGCCAACGTTGCGCGACCGTGAACCTTATCGCGCGGCAATACCGGCGCGGCGACTAAACCTAACAATATTCGCAATAAAGATCTCCCAGCAGTCATAATATGCAGACGGATATTTAGTTTTTCTTAATAATATCATTTTTTGTAATGGTAGGGCTCTTCTGCAGTGTCCGCCTGGGGAAGTACCACACCTTTGCCAATTATTCAACCGCCAAGCAGTAGTGTGCAAACATTACTGTTCCGGATCGAAGGGCAATGTTTCCAGCGTAATTATTGGGCATAAAGAGATTTAACATCTGAATATCTCAGGGTGACAAGCGCAGTGCATTGCCGCGCATGGTTTTGAACCGTTGAAGTCACGTTGAAGTTCAAAATTATGGGTGGCACTGAATTATCATGGGCAAGCGTGACACTAAAGATCAGGTGAGCGATTTGCTCGGCTCGTCACCAAGTTACATAAAAAAACTTGTCGAGTAGTTACTTATTTATGCTGTTTATTTCTAAGATAGCTACGGAACCGTAACATAACTACTTACGTATGTCACGACATTACTATCCTATACTCTATTTTATATTCTATTTTTGCCTATATTTTCTCTATGCTATGTCTAACAATGCCATGAACTTGACAGATTTTTATAATTTAATTTTCCATGAAACGAATTTTCATCAATTGATTATGTTTTTCTAGGGTTAATAACTACTTGGCTGGTGGTCCTCAAGCGCCTTTCGGAGGTTTCAAGGATTCTGGCATCGGTCGTGAGAAGTAAGTAACACCTAGTGCTTGATAAAATATTATCCTCACGATTTTTTTTATCGGAAGCCTACACTCATTGTTGGGATTTGAACTCGCACCGCCTGCGGCATGGCGTCCAATCAAGACGTATATCTATCTTGTTTATGTCCAGAATCCAGATAGGACTACTACGTTCATGTCATGACGGCCAGGCATGAAGCGTGCCTGGGACACACAAGAGACACGAAAGTGGAGAAACGAGCTAAAAAATATAGCCACGTAGTCCTCATGAGCCAAGAATAAATTCTTGAGTTCTCAAAAATTTGCTAAAAATAAGTCGAAAAACCAAGTAACAAGATAAACAAGTCATGGTGGTAAGCGCCATATGGCAGCCGTATTCAGAACTTCCTTCACCCCTTTTCACCCAGTTAGCCAACTGCATGGGCGTGGCGTCGGACACTAGGCAGCTGAGCTGAGCTCCAAAAGCTCGGCTCAGTATATTTCGGCATCTCTTGGTAGCCAGTGCCGGCAGCTGAGCTGAGCTCCAAAAGCTCGGCTCAGTATATTTCGGCATCTCTTGGTAGCAAGTGCCCAGTCAACGAACCAGGCTAGGTGTGCTTACCTTCTTCGACCACACAGTCTAGTCAAGTAGAAAAAGTGTCATAACATTTACTGGGTGAAATTAACTAAAACTGCTTTGTTACAGCGGCCTGCGTTGTCTGGATGAATACTTGGAGGTTAAGACTGTCACTGTAGCTCTACCGAAAAAATTGTAATACTATTTTAGCGTTAAGAGTACTCATTTGTTCCAAAGGGTCATTCGTTCTAATGATGTTTTTTATATTTCTGTCATTATTTATTGCTTTTAATTGCTGTTTACTTTACAAAAATAAATAAACTCATCAATAAAGACGTGAAATAAATAAATATGCAGATTAGATGAATTCTTTGTTTTGAGTAAATATTCATTTGTAGGCTATTAATCTACAAATCCTATGCTCGAAGGAAATAGAAGATCTTAACATCATAATAATATTATCATAAGTACTTTGATTGAGGCTAAAACATATAATGTACCTATTTATTTTGGGTTCAAAATCAAAGTAATATATTTAATGGGTTCAATGTAAATCAGCTACTGGCCTAAAGACTTGAGCATGACCACTAAGTTAAATAAATTAAAGACACTGGCTAAATACAATAGACGTGAGATCACTCGTGGGAAGTTTTGGCGGGAGGAAGTCATGGCGCGACGTTGTATTATTTTCCAAAGCTTGAGTTATTTCGAGTGCTATTGTATAAAAACTGTGGATTGTGAACGTGCGCGATTGTTTGCAAATGGCTTAGACTTAGAGCAACACAGGCTTCCGGCTGGCCGTTCGGGCCGGTACCGAGTTGCTCAATGGTGAATGCAAAGACAGACCTTATTTATAAGGAGAATTCTGTGGGTGAATGGTATAATTTCGTGAAAAGAGACTGTTCACGTTGTTTCCAAAACTCCATAAACCTTTATTAAAGTGTCCACCGCTTTACTGGGGCATGACTTGAACTTGATTGTGACCTACTTTGGTTGACTTAGACTACGGCTGAGACTTGTTTTAACTGCGAAATATATTACTTCCACTGAAATATTATAATACTTGGCTAAATACACAACGTGTGGAGCCAAAACATGAGAGAGAAAAAAATAACAACATAAACGTCAGAAAATGAGAAAAGTTAACAAAAAGAGTTTGGCGGGAACGTGAAGAAATCATGTTGCGTAATTTTATTATTATCCATTACTTGTGTTATTTCGAGTGTTAATATGTAAAAACGGTGAATTTTTACCCGTTAAGTGTTCGTGAACATACACGAGTATTGGTGAATGGTATAATGTCGTGAAACGTGAATTTTCGTGTTGTTTCCAAAACTCCATAGAAGGCTCTAGTAAAGTTTTCACCACTTTACTGGGGCATGACTTGGACTTGACCGTGACTTGCTTTGCTCGCGTTTGACTGTGACTATGACTTGTTTGATATTATTTAGCAAGACTTGAAAATATATAAGTATACTTGACACTGGCAAATGCATAAGACGTGCGACGCCAAGGTCCTCTCAGGAGGAAAGAGAAAAAAAAAAATAAAAATTTTACAAAAGGAGTTTGGCGGGAACGTGAAGAAATCATGTTGCGTCATTTTATTATTTTCCATTACTTGTGTTATTTCGAGTGTTAATGTGTAAAAACTGTGATTTTTTACCCGTTAAGTGTTCGTGAACATGCACGAGTGTTGGTGAATGGTATAATGTCGTGAAACGTGACTTTTCGTGTTGTTTCCAAAACTCCATAGAAGGCTCTAGTAAAGTTTTCACCACTTTACTAGGGCATGACTAGGACTTGACCGTGACTTGCTTTGCTCGGCTTTCAGTGACTATGACTTGTTTGATATTATTTAACAAAACTTGAAAAAATATAAGTATACTTGACACTGGCAAATGCATAAGACGTGCGACGCCAAAATCCTCTCAGGAGGAAAGAGAAAAAAAAAAGTTAACAAAACAGAGTTGTTTTGTAAGTTTTGTTGTTTTGGCTCTAAGCAAGAGTATTAACATAAATAGATAGCTTTTTCTGCTATTTGCCGTTGAAACTCCAATATTTAGATGCTATTCTTGTAAAACACAGAAAGCAAATTGTGGTTTAAAAATGGAAGAACACCATTATAACAAGTTTGCTTTAACTTTCGAAAACCACTCGGTAAGTTGGTTTACAACTTGTATGATTGTTTATTCATAACTTTCTAATTCCAAATCTAGCGATCATGTTCGTTTATGTAGACAGCTAGGTAGGTAGTCAATGTTATTAGTGTGCAATTATTATTAAAGTGTTTTTCCTATTATGGCCCTGTTTTGGTCTTTCGTCGTAGGTTTTGATACCCAGTCATACATGCAATAATTAAAATGCCAATTTTAATCCTCAAAAATCTCAGAACCAGTTTTGAAGATTGGGAATTAGTATGATCATCATCAACAAAGGGCCTAAGCCTATCCCTTAGACCGTCACACTGAACAACAGTAAAAATAGTATAGAACAATGATATTTTACTAGAGATACTATTTTAGCCAACTTAAAATGACCCCGCAAATCTGTCCTTTTGGACTGATTTCATTATAGCTATCTTTTTAACTTTTCGCATCATCTTTCGCACTCTCTGGCGGTCTGTGACTGCAGCGGAGCCGAATTCAGAGCGCCATTTTGAAGGTAAAAACCTATCTTTAGTAAAATATCATTCGTACAGAAATACTGTAGATATAGTACATATTTTAGTGTATATATAGTAAAGTATATATATATTGAGTGGAAAGTAATAAATAAATAAATAGCAATAATCTAACCGCTATGAAGAAATTGCAATAGATATGACACTACGCATATTATACCATATATTGTAAATGTGGTAGGATAGATGCAAGGTTTTATTCCAATTCCCAGTTCTAAGCCTGGCCTCCAAACTAATAGAATTCATCATAGGTAACTTGTAACTATTTAATTCTTACTTCATGATCATATGTTAAAAATAAAAATAAAACTTCAATACAATGTCGTCAGGTAGCAAAGAAATAAATAAACCATCCATAAATATCCATGCAACTTGACGTTGCAGCGGCGAGTGTTGTCCACTGCCCCACAGACATAGTATTGAAAATAATCTAATTACTATTGTATAACTTAATAAGCTAGAAAACTGGTGCAAGTCTCAGTTATTCTTAGGAAATAGACTCAAATAGATTCCATCACCTTCCATACTGCTAAGAACCAATTTATATAGCAATGTCATAATCAAAAGCTCAATGTTTAAATTGCATACTGAATCTCAATCATGGCCTTCCATTTAAAAGTGAAAAAGATATTCTCTGGACAATTCTATACTTTATTAAACATGGGGATAGTGTTCTTATCATTTGTCGAGTCTTACATATTTCCCTTTGCCGTAATGAAGTGGATTGTTGTCCTGTCGAAGTATGGTGGTTTGATGAAATTGCTCCGAACTGGTAAAGTTCACTCAAAAACTGTGTGCAGATATAAATACAAGTTACAGCTGATGACAGTGTGTAGAAACAGTTTGGTGGATGTCAATCAGATTTCACATGTGAATGTGGTTGTGGACTGTGATGGAATCCAGGTATTATGATGTAAATCAAGTTAAGCAGCCATTACAATAAGTGATTCAGTGTGCGATATACCCATTCATATTATATTTGTCTAATTATTATTAGATGAGGCTAAATTGACGATTGATTGACAGATTAATATTAATGACCCTCCTGGCTTAGTTGGGAGTGCATCTGCCTTTATCAGTGGGCACAATCCTAGGTAGTCTGCTAAATCGCAGCACTAGGGGATTAGTGATAAGAAATTCAAAGTTGTATTAATTTATATTTGCAACGAAATGGCAACGAACAAGTGTCGACGCATTGCGAGGCAATGGAGGGCGTAGTGATAGAGATAGACGACAGTAAAGTGCAGCGGCCCAACTACACGCGCTATAAAAACCGGGGCGCGCGCCCAGCGACCCTGGTATAAATGAGTTTTTAGCCATCTAAACATAATTACCAAACGAGCAGACGCTCTCGGGCATTTTGTCTAAATAGATAATACCTAGAAGAGAACTAGTCATCGTGACACAGGGAATCCTACAGCGATGACTAGCGACTGCAATTCAGAATTAGCGACACGGCAATTACCCAAATGTAATTTGTAACAAAATAAAATGTAAAAAAAAAAGATACGGCGGCGCCGGTCGCTATCGGTCGGTCGGTATTTTTTTTGTTTATTACAATTACAATTTATAATGGTTTTTGCTCGAAATAACGAGCTATTAAACAGAAGCCCACGCCATATCCCTACAGTAGCTTCGGGTGAAACTCAAGAGGCAATAAAGTCGCGCTACGTGCTATAATCCCAATAAAATGACCCTCGGTAAAAGATAACACCAGCGCCGTTGAATACTATACCGAATAAAATCAGAGATAGCCACTAAACTTTACGACCCGACGGAATTAACCTGATGGTGTAATGATTGTACAGCCCATAGCGTTTAGCTTGAATTACAAATTACTGTAGCTGACGCATCTTCTGGATACGCTCGTAAGGTACGTCGTACGGTATGCCCATCGCCCATCCTAACATTGGCTTCCCACTAATTCTAGTACTTTGTTTTCGAAAATTTGCGCCTTCTGTCGAGAGATTTTGACAAATTTTCTAGTATTTTCTAAATTTTCTAGTATTAGCAAAGAGTAATTTTTCCGTGACTTTCTTTATTCACACTTTACTGTGTATACTTATAAAGATTTATTTTTAAGTCGTTGACTGTTATAATTTAAGCACAGATGATCTGTGAATTTAAGTAAAACTCGCTTCTTAATTTCATGTAGTCTGCACCTATAATTTATTGTGGTGACGTTTAGCCTGTTTCCATTGATTGCCTCCTTCTTTGTTACAATGACATCTTTGTTACATCAAGGCGGTGTCTATTAAATAAATAAGTCGCATCGTTCACTAACCCAGGGAGCAGGGGGAGGCGTATGTTCAGCAGTTTGTCTTCTGGTCAACCTATTAAACTGCGACGGGGATCACACTGATGCTAAATATATCTACTTGTGCACCTTCGAGTTGAAAGCTGTCGTCAAGCACCTAAAAAAGTGTACCGGCTACCTCACTTGAGAGCCAGTTCCGATTCCAGGATGAGTGTGAATACAATCTACGATCATAAAGTCACCAAGTAAACCATACAAAAAATACTGAATGCAGACTGGTGTTAAGTGACTTTGTGATCGCGGATTATATTCATAATTAGCCTGGAACCGGAACTGGCACTCAAGTGACGCAGCCGGTACACTTTGTTATGTGCTTGACTACAGATTTTCAACTCGAGGGTGAACAGCCGAGTCCTAGAAAGCACCGTTTTCCTTCATCGGCAGCTCAAACTCATTGTTGGAATACGAATCCACGCCCTGTGGTATGTTATCCGGTACGCTAACCACTGAGCTATCATCGCGACAAAAATTCGAAATTCGTATCATTGAAAAAAATCCCTTAGCCCGGTCCTTACGCAGTATAAGTCTATGAGCTGACTATTCTGTTAGTAGGCATTAGGCTAGTAGTAAAGAGTAGGAGAAAGTTTGAATATGTTTTGCATTCTTTAGAACTTTATTGGAACACTAGTTTAGATATACAAATAAATAAATTGTGTAACCAATCCTTCAAATTATTCCACTTCCCACGATTTTCGTCAATTGTATTTGCATGAAAAACCAACAACCTACAAAATCCCATAGTTGCACAAAATTTCATGTGGGTCGGGTCACGGTGCGCAAATTACCGTTGAACAAACACTCGCAAATCATACAAACGCAGACTCGGGGACTTGTCCGACCGTCGACGATGAACGGAACGAGCAGCTAGAAGCGAGTATATAGTTCCGATAATTTTGCAATTATTATTATAAATTTTGCTATAGAAAGTGCCATGGGCGATTACTCGCACTGTAGTAGAGAATGAAGCGAGCATCGCTCAGCGAGTATTATCTTTGATAGCTCTCGTCGACAAACGAAGCGACAAACTAGTGGAGAGATAGTTCTCGCCGGCAGTGTGCACAGTATGCGATCAAATAATCATATATGTGTCTCTTTTCTTCACACGGAGTCTATATCTATTATAGTTTTCTTGAGCGAGAAAATAGTCGATAGTTCGTCGCTTCCGCGCTGGCGATGAGGGAAGTGCCTTATTTCCTTCAGCAGAGGTCTCGAATTAGGTTGGTCAATAAGGACAAATATTTATTTATTAACGTTGTTTCAGTTGAGCTATTGCGGGCAGGACTGCAATAGGATACCACCAGCTCTTCAAAAAATGTATGGCCCGAAAGTCAGATATCTAGATCTAAGGTACGTTTGAGGTATTACCTATCTTCACCAAATAATATTTATAATACAACTCACCGCGCCGGGCGTAGGACGAGGTATTTAGTCTCGTTTACGATTGGGCGACTCAAAATTAAGTAAGTAAGTATTTTATTTATTCAGCTAAGCCTTAAGTCTAGGTTTACAACAGAGATATGACAATGACAAAAATGGTGAGAGAGTAAGACCGAGAAAACAGTTTTTAGGAGCTTTGGCACCGGGCCCCAAACTAGACAACAAAGTCTGTGTTTTGGGTGCCCAATTGATCCAGTTCAGCAGAAGCATGTTTCGTGCAGAACTGTACATGTTTATAAACAATTATATATATATATATAAATATACGTATGGCTATAATATCATAATTCCCGTGGGAACTCAAAGCATGCTTGAGATAGGATGGGAGAGTGTTGGGAAGCGGAGGAATATGGATGTAATTAATTATTATAATATACAGAGAATATATCCTGTATATTATAATATACTATATATATATATATATATAGCCCTTTTCTAGGAATCAACGCACAGACCAAACCGTTTACGATTGAGACGTGAAATTTGAACCCAATACCTACTCCTGTAATAGTCGAGCTAGATAAACAATAACAACGGGTTTCGCGAAATTCCTCCTCTAAACGGGTTAAATAGACCCCAAAGTTTGTATGGAAATAAAATCTTTTGTCATGTTTAGCCAATACAACTCGGTTTGTGTACTAAGCATAAAAAATAAAGAAAGGCATGTATCAGGATTTTTCGAAAATCAACTCCTGAAGAAGTGAAAAGGGGTTTTGAAATGACTAGCCTATGCGAGCAGAGCCGTGTGGGCTAGCTAGCTATAGCTAGCCCACACGTTTATAATATTACGACAGCTGGTTATTTCGCTTACTCAGTTTGTTCTACGCACAAAAATTACGATTCCGAGAATTTCAATGCATATAAATTACTCGTTTAATATGTAGAACGCAAAGGTTGCAAAAAAAAACAGAATTTATTAGAATAAGGTAATTTTAGCGCGACGTCCCTGTTCTGTATCATGACTTTCCACCCCTAATTACTACTGCTACACTACTAATGGACTGCTCGAAGTATACAGGCTGGGCCCCTATTCGGAGAAATGACATTTTATCTCGGTCACTCTCACTCCCATTAAATTCTAAATTAGAGAGACAGTGACCGAGATAATCTCGAGCGCACAGGAATAGGGTCCCTGGTCTAAACTTTGACGACAATCCGATAAACGTTGGTTCCTCATACCAAGAGCTTCACGATGAAAGTCGTTAAGAAAATTAAAAAATAAATTATTACACAACAAAATAAATTAAGAAAATTCTTAAGGATTTTCTAATGAGCGACTTAAAAAAAAACAAATGTGGTTTTTTTTGGTGGTTTTCGGATTCTCATTCGTCATCGAAACATGTAACAAAATTTTTTTTTTTTTTTTTTTAATTGTTGTTTTGTGGTTGTCGTCATCATAAGGACAATCCTGTATACGCAAATCTAGTAATAAGTAACACCAACGGCCGCACTCGGACCCGTTTAATAATTAAAATGTCTGATTGCGGCCGTTAGCTCTGTAACAGTATAAGTTTTCTTTGGTATATTCCTTTTGTAAAGTCTTTGTTTTTTTTAAATGTTAAGTGTTAGTTTGCAAACTTCTTAACTCTGACAAAAGGCACGGACCCCGGAGTCCGTGAAGCTGCAAAGAACATTGAAAATGTATGACATAACAATGTAGGTCATCATCAGCCACAAGACGTCCACTGCTGAAAAATACCCTTAGGACGCCACATCGAACGACAACGTGCCACTTGCATCCAGCGGTTGCCCGCGACTTTCACAATGTCGTCGGTCCACCTAGTGGAAGACCTGTCTACGCTGCGCCTTCCGGTTCGTGGTCGCCACTCAAGAACCCTTTCCTCCCCATCGATTGTCGGTTTTCCGAGTGATGCGGCCTGCCCATGGCCACTTCAGCTTGCAAACTCTGATAGCTATATCGGTGACAATGTAGGTCAATGACAAATAACAATACAAAATAAAAACCGTTACTACTATTTGCAGTTACAACAGCATCGAAACATTGAAAGGGTTGGAGGATTTCACGAGATTAGAAGAACTGATACTAGATAACAACAAGATCAGCGACGTAGTAGGGTTCCCTCAGATGCCGCGCCTCAAGACGCTCTCCCTGAATAACAATCAGGTAAACTTCGTTACATAATTACGTATCTTGTTAGTTTGTTCTTATAATGGGGAAGTACACAAAGTAAACACAATTATATTCTGTGAAAACCGCGTGATGTGAAGATGGTGATGATAGCCTTAAGGGTAGGAGACGGACATAGGCCCCTTTTTCATTGGTCCGCGGGATCGAAGCCGCGAACGCGGGTAACAGCTAGTAAATATATAAATAAGTTAAAATCTATAAATCACAGTAACATTATAAGTGGGAAAGTTTTTGTATAAGTGATGTGTGTATGTAAGTGTGATTGTTCCCATTCAACTCTGTAACCGCTGAATGGATTTGGATGAAATTATGTATGGAGCTTACACCCTGGATTAACACGGGCTATTTTTTTTATCCCGAAAGTATATATATATACCATTATCACAGTACAGCGGGTGAAACCGCGGGGCGCTGCTAGTAATAAATAAATAACGCTTCGCACTCATAGCTCCCCACTAGGATTCCCTGTGTCGGCGATGCTATGAAACACGGACAACTGACACCCAGACCCAGAGCAGATAATTATTTAAATTCGTCATTCAAAAATCTATCCGGCCGGGAATAGAAGCCGGAACCTCCTGCTTATGAGGACGACACGTTACCAACTAAGCCAGGGGGTCGTCGATAATGCAGTAAGCCGCGAGCAACGAGGATATCTTCACTTGCAGATAACAGAGTTGGAATGTCTCGTGGACAAGTTGTCTGCGAGCTGCGCGGCGCTCACCTACCTGAGCCTGCTCAGCAACAAAGCCTGTCCCAATGAGCTGTCCGACCTGGATAAGGACGATTCAGACTATCAGAGATACAGGTAAATGTAACTGCCACTGAAGAACTCGCTTCCCTTATAGGCTATTTCGTGTGAGAATTTTTAAAAATTTTGATGATAAAAAAACCAACGAAGGAAATGAAACAAAATAAAGTACCTTTAAAATAAAAATGCCATTGTTTAAAAGCAATTTTTATGTTAACATTTTCTATTTTGACGAAGAAGAAAGAAAAACACAAATGTTTCGATAAAAGGAAACAATCATAGCGGTGACGAGAAGAATTGTATCAAATTGTATGGCGAGCGAAAGAGCGCTGTGGAGCGGAGCGGGGTATAGCGGTGCGATGCGAACGGAGCGGAGCGTGGTTCATTTACTACAAGCAATACAAAATGACAACGCCGCTCGTCTCCGCTACGCAGCTCCGCTCCACCTCTCTTCTGTGGAAATACCCACCTCTTTTCACAGCTCTGATCCGCACCGCTACGGTGGAAACGCAGCCTTACTCTTCCCAATACAGTGAGCGAATAGCTTGTCCTGAAACTCAGTTGCGACATCGGAGCGTGCCCTGCAAAGCACGATAGCATTCATGAATACCATTGCTTCGGGATGTAACTTTTGCCTAAATCCACTTTACTCAAAATTACATACGAAGCTCAAAAGTTGTTACGTAAATTAGATACAAACTTGCTCTTTGCTTTGTTACTTGGAATGTAACATACTCGTACATTGTGCTAAATGCTTTTGTTTAACTTTAGAGAATCCGTCATCTAATTTAGATGAGTTTGGACTTGTTAGCAGTCTAAGTACTCCGCCGTCTCTTCTCAACAGTACATAATTGTGATTTTATATCTTATTTTAGGGGTCTGTACCTTAAAAAAGAAATGAGAAACTCTTATAGGATGACTGCGTTGCCCGTCTCTGTCTGTCTGTCATGACACTTTTTCTCAGGAATGCGAGGAAGTATTAAATAGAAATTAAGAGCCAGCTCCCCTGATTTAGCTACCTCGTTCGCAGGTTTTATTTAAATATAAAATTAAGGAGAGAAATTTAAAAATAAATATCAATTAATATCTTTAGAATACCATTGCCAAAGTTTAAAGCAGTTTTCAAGTTATTCTTATTTAATTTGGCGAAGAAGAGAGAAATAAATAAAAAACTGTTTTTTTCCTTCTCCTTCATCATATTAAAATCTACTAACATTTAAATTGCTATAAAACACTTGCAATGGTATTCTAAAGATATTAAAAGAATTTAAAAAAAAATGTCCTCGCTGTAATTTTTGTATTAAAAGATGTTTAAAAAGGTGTGAACAAAGTACCAAGAATCAGGAGAGCCGGGCCTTAATATCAAATACTGAGGTCTTCAGTCCCTTGAAGCTGTAAAAAAATCAAGATAATAAATCAACGCAATAAAAAAAACGGGCATTATTTTTCACGGTTTTTTTTTTTGCCGTAGGTGCGTTACATTATTTGGATACAAACTTTGTGTGCATAAAATGTCTATCGATAATTACAGTACATTACATAATCAAAGTCTATCCTGCCGTCCCACACCAGACCTCTATTAAACCTGTATTAGCGGAAAAATAGTATATGAGTTACAGGTATGTGATTTCTTAAAAAAAAAAACTCGTATTTAAAAAAATAAAATAAGATATCTAACTTGACACTAGAGACTACATAAGACTCCCAGCGACAATAAAAGGGGCATATTTTATGCCGCATACTTTGTCGCTTTTGCCGCACTCTCGGTTAAGTCAAAGCCTATAGGGTTGCTAGAATAATGAAATTTCACAAGTGGAACTAGTAGAAACTACGACGAACTAAGAAGTAACCAGTAGAAAATCAAAATACAACACATAAGTACCTATACTTTTCAAGTTATGTGCTGAGTTATAACCTCAGATACTTCGTGATACACAAGCTGCCGAACCTACGCTTCCTGGACTCGCGGCGCGTGTCGTCTACCGAGCGGCGCGAGGCCGCGACCCGGGGCCAGTTTATGCGAGTCCGCCGTCCCACAGACGTGCCTGACGCGGTCCCTGTACTGGCGCCCCGGGGCCCCGCCGCAAGACCGCTGCCTGTCGACTTTGGCGCTTTGGGCAAACACAAAGGTTTTTACACAACTTACTAATTCGAATGTTTTCTGAAAAGGGTCGCTTTCAGCGATAATAGGTTTTGTTGTGTTTTGATAAATAGTATTTTTTGCACATAAGGTTATTTTACCCGATAGGCCGTGTTTTAATGAAGATACAGAATAACGGCCCAGGGCCCTGTTGGGAGATTTGACAAACCGATCTCAACTATCTCTCGTCTCGATTGCCTCCGACCACTCGATGTATCTCGCACGCTAGCGTTGAATATCTCGAAAGATAGCGTTGAGAATAAGAAGTCTCGAAATTCGAGATTTTTTTCGAGACGAGATTTAATCTCAACTTTTGTGAATGGGGTCGGAGACAAATGAGACGAGAGAAAGACGAGATTGGAATCTCGAAATCAACATCAATTTGTCATATCCTCTGTAACCTAAACGGTCCGATGGAAGGTATATTTTTATTTTCAGGCGCCTACGGAAAATGTCTCCACAGGTACACAGGGAAGCATTCAGAAGGCAACAGGTTTATAGTAAACAGCGACTTGTAAACTGCAGGAAATGAGTAGGTAATGTAAATGACTAAATGTGTTCATTACAATTTTGTTAGTGTACCCAGCACCTAACCTTCATACTCCTTTCTACCAGAACTTGAAAACATAAACACTTATTATTATTATTTATTATGGGCCTGTCGTGTCCCAATGCTGGGCAAAGGCGTCTCAACCCTCTTTTCATTTATCTGTCCCGATCTTGCTAGCCGGTCCTTCTGGTGCTCGTCCAGCTCGTCCCTCCACCGCTTGGAAATAAAGTTGGAAGGAAAACTGGGAAGCTCTATTGTTTTATTTTATCAACTAGCTTTGCCCGAACGGCTTCGCTCGTAGGCTGCAGTAAATGAAACACCCTATTTTACCTCATAAAGGGGTTGGTTTTCGAAAAGTCCTGAGACATTATATGGCTCAAGATAATTACAAGAAAAACAAATAATAAATTACTTATTTTACGCAGAATACCTCTTGGATGATTAAAAACTTTTAAATTCTAGTTAGTAAAAGCCAAAACACAGAAGACATTAGTCACGGCGCAAACTACAAGTATTAATGATAATTATTATTACACAAAACGAATTTCACCGACATAGCCTGAAAAAATAAACATACAAACTTTGGGGGTCAAATTTACCCCTTTAGGGGTGGAATTTTGTAAATCTGTTCTTATTGTAAACCTTGACCATTTGAGGAGATCTGGGTCCAAATTTCACGTCTCTATCATATGCGGCTGTGCGTTTATTCCTAGAAACGGACTTGTTCTTTAATTATATAATACAGAAATAGATTACCACTTATGAGGCTATATCGAGAAAAAGATAGCGCTATACACTTTCGCGCGCAGAAGGAAAGAGATATACAACACATATATCCCAAAATAAGATTTTTAATCTATATAACTACTGAGATGCAATGAAGTTCTGGTGGAACGTTGTATTAAAACTATTTGGTGCTGGGTACTTTAATACTTATGTCATAATCATTATGGCATAATAATTATATTAGTTTAAATTGATTTATAAATAAAACTGTGTGCAGATAAATCGGTGAAAATTACTACCTGCCACAATTCGAACCGTCAAAAATAAAATTGATATTGTTTTATCAAACTACTATCGGATCTCATACTAAAACCGATATTGGTTTTAACCAAATGTTTTTGCCATCGGTACATAATATGTTGTATTTTTTGAAACCCTGTATTGACTCGCGCTAAGATGTGACGATACGGGTCCGATCATTTTCTTTTTTCTATGGTTGTAAATGTTAGTTAATATTTTGTTGTATTTTGTTTGATATTAAATACTTAAATGTACGTTTTTATTACTGTAATTATAATTCTAAGCATATATTTTATTTTAAAGCAACTTTTATACAGAGTTTAATAAAAAAAAATATGACGTAAAATTTGTTTTTCTAAACGATATTTTAGTTTATTACATTCTTCTCATCATCATTTACATTCCTCTCGCCTAGTTTTAGGTTTCAAAAAGTAATAAAAATGCATTGATAAAGTTATTCATAAATGTATTTTATTCATAAATTGAATATTACGAATGAACCAATTACATTTTAGGAATGCACAAGGGTAGGTACACGATACATAAAAATAAATTATTACTAAAAAATATTTAAAACTTTCTATCATACAGTTATATTACTCAAACGGTTTATCTCATAAACCTTTTTTTAATGATTAATTTAAATGTACTTTTGACATTATGTACAATATTAAGTACAGTATCCCGGGAACTGTACGGCAGATAAAATGTACATCAAAACAAAAGTAGATACAGGTGTATGAACCATTTCTTAATTAAAAACAACGCTAAGATTATCTTTCTGCGTTAAATGTCAGTCTACTAGACAAGGACAACAACACTATCAGTTCTGTTGCATGTAGTTAAGAGAAATAGAACGCCAGAATCAACAAGATTACACAATAGAAGTGTTAAATGTTGTTGCAAAAAAAAAGTTTCATTTTGTTGTTATGTTATAAAATAACACCATTTCTATAATCGTATTAAAATCAGATTTGAAGTGTGTTACTTACCACACAGACCTTTATTTCCTTAAGTACATATACAGGGTGTTTCTGAAAGGTGCAACGATATTGAAAGGGATGTACGTACTCATCATTATGAACAACTTTTTATAGAGGACCTGGGGCGCTAGTCTCGACTTTTCGCTATTTTTGCGTCATAGCGACCGAATTCGGTCGCGAAGTGCTGTAGCGAAAAGTCGAGACTAGCGCCCCAGTCCTGAAATCGCGAAAAAATAATCCGCTGTACCTATTTGTCGAGTGTTATTGACGTTTTTCCTATTATTTTGGAAAGGGTATAGCTGCTTCTGTAACCAAGTTGTTCCCTTCCCTATAATATCCAAGACAGAAAGTAGACTCAAATCAACTTACCTAGCACTTATTTCCTAAGTAAACGCGAGCCGTGATTCTAAGCAATTTAACATGATTTGGGCATTGTTTTATTTTATTCTATTAAGCACCATACAGACAGAAATAATTAGACATAATTTACTACATAGCTTTTAGTATAGAATAAATAAAATTGCTTTGTAAAGTAAGCACTGTACACATTACCACTTTATGGCTAACTCAGGTACGTCCCGATATTATTTTGTTACAAATGATACGTTTATGGAGATAGTTACAACTTGTTAAAACGAAAGACGAAATTCCCAACAGTGGGAATCAATCCAAAAAGCGAGACACGTAACAACTTTGTTGGCGCCGTACCCCATCAACAAACGAGAGAAAGAGAGAGGCATAATATCTTCCTTTTATACTCTCTCGTAGGTCTGCGCGGTGCGTAGTTGTCACTGTATTCTAGTTTTGGTACAGGGCACAATGTACTGGCTCGTATGACCTAGTCGAGTTGACTGAAAAACTTATATTTATTTCAATTCTTAATTTTCATTGGCTATAGTTTATCTAGTATTCAAAAGGATCGGAAATAGCTATTTTATTATCGTAGCCCTTATAAAGGAAGCTTTTTGGCAGTACTGATGAAGTAAAATTATATAATTTTGCAAGCTGTTGTTTTGATTGTCAAAACAGTTTTGCGATACAGCCTATTAAGAAAAAATGTTAAGAAATATTATTCTACCCAGGAAACAAACAATAAAAAATTGTTACAATGACGTCGATTCTGTTTTCGCGTATTCTAAACTATATTTGATCTACAATACCTTTGTCTGAAATATTAAAGTGAAAAGAGAGATTAAACTTTACTGTGGCCAGTCTAATTACGAGAATAACAAAGTCTTCGAATGACCCAGGTACGTAATTTGTGCACGAATAAAGCCTTTTAATAAAGAGCTATTTACGAAAGTTTAGAAAACGATTAGGCATCATCTATAACATAACCTAGAACTACAACCTACAACAATACTAGTATTTTATTAGTTAATTATAATATTTTATTTTTGTATGTTTTTATCGCTGTACAAATTCGTCATCGAATTCATAATGTATCCATCAGCCGGGAAACGTCCACTGCTGAACATAGGCCTCCCTTTTTCACCGCCGCGCAGATCGACTACCTGCCACTTGCATCCATCGTTTGCCCGCGACTTTCACAATGTCGTCGGTCCACCTTGCGGGAGGGCCTGCCTTGGCTGCGTCTTCCAGTTCTTGGTTGCCACTCAAGAACCTTTCTTCCCATCGTTTATCAGTTCTCAGCAGCATGCAGCGGCAGTAGCAGCCTAACAAGAATAATTAAAAAGAGAAAGAAAATACCGGACTGCAAAATATAGCTCATGTCCCTCCGGATATAAAGACGAACTTACAAACAATACCTTACTTCTTGGGCAGGTATAAAAGAAACCACGGCGTAATATAAATTAAACTTTAAATTAATAACATTAACGAACATTATACTCGCAGTGGGGCAATTTTTACCCGACTGCTGTAATGTTTTTGGGATATTTGTATGCGTGTTCCTATATTACCTCCTGGAGTCTAAGCGGCTTGACCGATTTTGGCAAGTGAGGTGTCGTTGGATTCCTCTTTTCGACCGGAGTGACATAGGCTACATTTTGCAGTCGGTATATTTTTTTTTTTAAATAATTTTATTTAGTTTTAGTTTTTGTACATACTATTATAACTGAACTTCTTTTAACATTTGGGAACGCATGTTCAATATGGTCGCGTGGTTTACTTGCCGACATAGCTCTCAGGGTTTGCAAGCTGAAGTGGCAATGGGCAAGCCACATCACTCGAAGAACGGATAACCGATGGGGAAGAAAGGTTCTCGAGTGGCGACCACGAACCGGAAGACGCAGTGCAAGCAGGCCTCCTACTATGAGGACCAACGACATTGTGCAATTCGCGGGCAACTGGTGGATGCAAGTGGTAGATTGTCGGTCGGTGTGGCACTCTAAGGGACATGTTCAGCAGTGGACGTCTTCCGGATGATGGTGATGATGACGCATGGTTTAGAATTAGCTACAATATAAATATTTTCCAGTATTTTATTATGTCCTTAAAATACAAGTTTGAAACTCTTATTAGGCAATCTTTATAAATAAACATTCTATGGAATCATTCAAAAGATATGTTTTACAAAAGGTACAGTTATATAAACAATAATAATAATGTCATTATGTACACATAGAAAAATATATTAACTGCGTTAGATAAAAATATTCATATATGAAAAATATAAGGTACTTAGTAAAACTTACTACTGTTATGTAGTTTCGATTGAAACTTTGGTTAAGTTCTTACCCTCTTATCACAAGTTACCTTGTATAGATACCGCATTACGAAATCTTTGTTCCGGACAAAACACATCAGTTTGAGGAAATCGCGGATTGCGGGGACTGGGGCAATGGATTCCCGTCGACCACCGTAACATTACGCCTATACGAGTCAAGGAAATCATAAAACTAATCATCATCATAAAACTAATATTATAAATGCGAAAGTTGGTGTGTAAGTATGTAAGTGTGTTTGTTCGCGTTCAACTCTGTAAAGGCTGAATGGATTCAGATGAAATTTATACACTGGATTAACACATAGGCTACTTTTTATTCTGAAAAAATATTCGGTTACACCTACGGTTAATTCGCGCTGCTAGTAAACCAATAAAGGCGTTTTTTATGTGTTTTGACTGAAATGTAGTGCGCTTGGATGGATTTGAATACGGAATCTATATGTGTAACCTGTGCCCTTTATTCACAAACGTTCGATAACCCAATCTTTGCTATAAAGTGCTCTATTAACTTCTCGTCGATAAAAACGAGGCAAAGCACTTGAGCTAAAAATTGGCCAGGATGTTTCTAAATAACTATAAGTTTTCAACAAGCAGATTAATATGAAAGCAATATTATGTATGTATACATACAATTGGGTAAACGCGTTGGAATGTATGAATCACAATTGTTTCTGCACTGATAGAGTATCTCGCCAAATAACAAGCAGCGAACTAGATCAATGCAAAGATAATGTCATCCTGGGCCCGTACCGTGAGGTCATTATTGCGACGATTGGTAGGTTCAGCTGAGCGACCGCAAATCGTATCGCCGCGCGATAAGGTTCACCATCGCGCAACGTCGGCGGCTGAACCCAACAATCATCGCAATAAAGGAAGTCTCGGTTCGAACCCCGATATAATTTATTTTTGTCATATAATTATAATCTAATTTTATTCAATATACAAATGTGCAGGTTTCAAATTAAATGGCACAAAATTTTGTAATAGTTATCAAGGCGTCTTATCGCTCACCAACACATGCTCACGAGCGCTATTAATTAATACTACAAAAATGCGAAAATCATATCACATTTATAAATTACCAGCTAAAACTGTTTTTGAATATATGATGATATTTAACAGGTGAGTTTGATGACTAAATCTTATTTATTTTTAAATAATCAAATAAAAAGATTGGTGAAAACGAGAATCCTTACTAATATTATAAATGCGAATGTATCTTTGTCTCTCTGTCTGGGTGTTTGTCGCATTGTCACGGTTATACGGCTGAACGAATCGAGCTGAATTTTTGCATAGATATAGCGGGTAGGAGGCGGACATAAGCTACTTTTTTTTATTGGTCCACGCGAACGAAATCGCGGGTAGTACTCTATACATTTGTGCATAGTTTTACAAACATCGATTTCGGGTCACTGTTAAAAAAATGTCGGAACTAGACTAAAACCGTAGTCACTATTAAATAATCTGTGCTTTCTATCATGTGACCTGGAGGTACTAATACGAGTACCGACGCTAAAATAAACATGAGTATTTCATTTATTCTATTTTGTATACCGTATACGTTTTTTTATTTGTTGATCTTTTGAACCTTTGATATTTTTTTTTATGTTTTGTAATTTGTTTTTTTTTCTTAATGGTTTGGATCACATCTTTTAGATTCCAGTTTCGTCATCGCAGAGTAGTGATTTGTGTACTGGAACCCATTATAGAATCTATGCTTTAATGCCTATATTTATTTCCACGGCACATGTAAAATAGCATTTACACAGATACTGTCAACGTTTATAATGAACGTGGTCAAATGTGGAACTAGTTGCTACTGTCTACGAGCCCTCGTCTAATTTTCTCTTTAACCCGCTTCCCTCATAGGCTGTCTCATTCACGCATTTTCAACATTTGAAGATTAAACAATAAACCTCCAGGGGCGCTAGTCTCGACTTTTCGCTACAGCACTTTGCGACCGAATTCGGTCGCTATGACGCAAAAATTCGACAACGAACACGAATTGTTGACGAAAAACCGCAACCATAGCGTTGAATCTTGCGTCATTTCAATATTCAACGCTATGTTTGCGTTTTTTCATTATCTTGTTATCTTAAGAATAACAATGCTAATGTTTTTAGGGCAAATTTCAACATTTTCTATTTTGACGTTGAAGGAAAAAGACTAGATTTCTGAGTATTTTTTCTTCTCCTTCGCGCCAAAATATAAAAGATAACATAAAAATTGCTATAATACATTGGCAGTATTCTAAAGACTGTTTATCTTTGTTAATATCCACTCTGTGACTTGTTTTATCTTCAAAAATTATGAAAATATGTGAAAGAGATAGTTCTGGCCGGGAGCGATTCCCTAATAAGAGACGAGAGCCCCTTATCCACATCATGATAATCCGTGTCGCGCTGCACATGTTGACTGGCACATTTTACGGTTTTGCTAATTTCTGGAATGTACATTAAACCTGCATGTGACCATGCTTTGTATATTTACTTGAGGTTTATTTTTTACAGATAAAAGGTAAACCTTACGACCGATAGGATTGATTATATTATTGCCAATAGCAGATAGAAATATACTATTATCACACTAATATTATAAATGCGAAAGTTTGTGTGTAAGTAGGTAAGTATGTTACCCCCGAATACTGAAACGCTTGTTAACTTTGACGACAGATTAAGTCTGTTGCTGCCTTTGTTATTTGCTTAGTGCCAGACAAATGCAGCACTAGAATTAATCTGTTGTCAAAGTTAACAAACGTTTCAGTATTCGGGGGTTAGTGTGTTTGTTCCCGTTCAACTCTGTAACGGCTAATCGGATTTGAATGAAATTTGGTATAGAGGTAGCTTATACCCTGGAATAACACATGATTTTCATCCCGAAACTATTGTATACATAAGGTTATTATTTTTGACTTGTAGATGAAAATTTACCAATAAACAATATTCGGTTTCTGTAAAATAGCGGGTGAAACCGCGGAGCGCAGCTAGTGTTATTATAATCATAAAAAATATAAAATCATAGCTATTTTAATTTTACTAGTTTCACTCACGTAAGTCAGTTTTTCGTCTAGTTTCAACGAAATTTGTGTTATGGATTTTAAAGAAAAAAACTATGGTAATTTGTGAATTTGTTGATCGAAAACGTCCGATCAACGCTGAACGTAAAAGTAATTCATGTAAATATAAAACAACAGCAAACACGATTTTAAGAAAAATTTCCAACAGAAAATCGATTAAAAAAAGTCCATTTGCGAAAACGAAAATTACAATAATATTAATATTATTAGTTACCAAAGAGAACAACGGAATTGACTATAGACCTAAGTACTCCGATCATTTAGAGATCCTGACACGCAAAGTCACCGCCGCTTAATCATATCACTAAAAGTATATCAATAAATCATTCGTTACAAAAACATACATCGAAAAATGCTTATAAAAATTACATTACAAAAATAAAATAACATTTCATAAAGCTTCATACGTAATTAATCGAATACTCGGCATTATTAGAAATCATGTGTCCAGTCGCAGTTGTTACATAGTTGAGTTTGTTATTTTGACTTTTGTTGACTAAATCAATGATAAAGTTGTAACTTTAAAACTTTCGCGATTTGAACATATAATTTAATGTATCAGGACATGCTAAAACTTCTTTATTTATATACCTCGACGTTTCGGCCAAGTTTCAACATGGCCATTGAGAAAACTAGATTTAAAAATAGTTATATAAATTAGTTTTAAAAATTAAATAAACTAGTTTTAGCGTGATTAAGTCCTGATACATTAAATGATGATAAAGTTTTGTTTTAATAAAACGGGAATACTCGCGTTAAATTGAGTCGGTTATTCCGACTATAGTTTCGATCACATTCGGTGACCTTTATTAAAACAAAATGTGTTAAAACCACGTCAGTTTTCATAGTAAAATGGTAAAGTTATCCATGGAACTTTTATAGGTAGTTTCTGAACACGCGATTTCAGTTAAGGCCCCTAACCCATCCGCAGTTGTCTCGTTGACACACTTTCACATTGTTGAAGATATAAAAACACTGTGTGTGAATTTCCAAAAAAAAAAAAAAACACATCATAGCTGTATATCATAGCATCATAGCGTTGCAAATAAATAAAATAAATGAATGTTAGTTTTGATATTTTTAAATTAGACGTGTTTTTTGTTTCGAACGACAAAATTGCTTTTTTCAATTACTTCCATCAAATGTAACATTATCAAAACGATTATAATTTATTTATTATAAACAACTACGATGTGGTTTTCTCGTTTTGGAAATTCGCTCCGAGTAATTTTATATTAATAACAAACATTGTCCAGTGTGCGAGCGAGAGAGAGCAAAGGGCGTGATAGCTACCAATACAAGTGCCGCGGTCCGAGACACGCCAACAGCGCAAACAGCGTTATAAGCGTTATTATGAACCAACACGTAACTTTCTTCATGCCACGGCATTCTTTTTGAAAGAGGTATATGAGCTACTATAAGAACTCTTTGCTATTTGTATTCTGTGTTTAAATAATGTTTCATGTAATGATTTAAGCTTTTTGTTTCTTCGACACACCTGAAAAATCTCTCATGAAAACTCTGACTAGAAAACTAGTTTATATTTAACTAATATATCATCACGAAACGTTTAGAATCACCCAAGACATACAAAATAGGCTAAGCACATCACTGCGCACTACTACAACAGTTCTTAGCACTATTGGCGTCGTTATTATAACCGTTATATTGGCGCTGTTGACATATTCTGGACCGCGCCCCTTGTGCCTTGTTGGTTCTCATAAGCGCTGTTTATATATTTCGGACCGCTTAATGTCGGCCGCCGAACGAAGCCAGCGTGCATCACGAATAGCACTTCACCCGAAACGCGTCACAAATCATAACCACTGAAAAATGTCCACTCGCATATATTTCGTCTAACTAAAAGTACACATAACTCGAATACTCTCTCGAGCCGGAGCGGCCACGGGAACATGCCCCGAATGGCTTGGGGAGTAAGGGCTACACTTGCGTGACACAGTGCGCTAGCTTCTCGACCTCGGTTTGCAGCGCCTGCCGCTTGTCCGACTCCTGTTTCAGTTTCGAAGACAGCTCTTCGATCGCCGTTTTGAACATTGTATTTTGTACTTCTAGGAGTTTCTCCAAGTTTAATATCTGTGAGAAAAAATAAATGGATGTTTTACAACCAAAATACTTTCGGTTTCAGTTTTTTGATCAACCCTACTGTTCTTATTCCTCCGAAGATGAGCCCTTTCACTGAATAGATAACAGTTTTCTGTATTTTTTTCAAGGTGCAATGATGACCGAGCTTGAAAGCCGAGAGCGGAGCTATGCTTAGCTCGAGGCCGTCATAGCGTGGCCAGCAGTCACGTCATTGCGGACCAAGGCTTGTATAGTGCTTTACTCAAATAATGCGAGTAATTTTATTTAAATAAAACCAGCTCAGTATGAATTTAAATTTCAATACGAATGCAATTACTCATTTCAAAAATCGGAAATCAAAATAAAATATAAAATTTGTCGATTTTCCATTGCGCAAAACTGTCGTAGGCAAGTTTTTGCACCCGACTAGTTTTGAAACAAAAGTCGATAATAATGGATTTTCAAAGGAAATTGCTGGCCGCTAAAACACTACAATAATGAAGTTCCATACAACTTTGCTGTCGCCTATTCGAGTAGCGCGGCAAGGCTACGGGTAGATTTAAAAATAGTTATATAAATTAGTTTTAAAAATTAAATAAACTAGTTTTAGCGTGATTAAGTCCTGATACATTAAATGATGATAAAGTTTTGTTTTAATAAAACGGGAATACTCGCGTTAAATTGAGTCGGTTATTCCGACTATAGTTTCGATCACATTCGGTGACCTTTATTAAAACAAAATGTGTTAAAACCACGTCAGTTTTCATAGTAAAATGGTAAAGTTATCCATGGAACTTTTATAGGTAGTTTCTGAACACGCGATTTCAGTTAAGGCCCCTAACCCATCCGCAGTTGTCTCGTTGACACACTTTCACATTGTTGAAGATATAAAAACACTGTGTGTGAATTTCCAAAAAAAAAAAAAAACACATCATAGCTGTATATCATAGCATCATAGCGTTGCAAATAAATAAAATAAATGAATGTTAGTTTTGATATTTTTAAATTAGACGTGTTTTTTGTTTCGAACGACAAAATTGCTTTTTTCAATTACTTCCATCAAATGTAACATTATCAAAACGATTATAATTTATTTATTATAAACAACTACGATGTGGTTTTCTCGTTTTGGAAATTCGCTCCGAGTAATTTTATATTAATAACAAACATTGTCCAGTGTGCGAGCGAGAGAGAGCAAAGGGCGTGATAGCTACCAATACAAGTGCCGCGGTCCGAGACACGCCAACAGCGCAAACAGCGTTATAAGCGTTATTATGAACCAACACGTAACTTTCTTCATGCCACGGCATTCTTTTTGAAAGAGGTATATGAGCTACTATAAGAACTCTTTGCTATTTGTATTCTGTGTTTAAATAATGTTTCATGTAATGATTTAAGCTTTTTGTTTCTTCGACACACCTGAAAAATCTCTCATGAAAACTCTGACTAGAAAACTAGTTTATATTTAACTAATATATCATCACGAAACGTTTAGAATCACCCAAGACATACAAAATAGGCTAAGCACATCACTGCGCACTACTACAACAGTTCTTAGCACTATTGGCGTCGTTATTATAACCGTTATATTGGCGCTGTTGACATATTCTGGACCGCGCCCCTTGTGCCTTGTTGGTTCTCATAAGCGCTGTTTATATATTTCGGACCGCTTAATGTCGGCCGCCGAACGAAGCCAGCGTGCATCACGAATAGCACTTCACCCGAAACGCGTCACAAATCATAACCACTGAAAAATGTCCACTCGCATATATTTCGTCTAACTAAAAGTACACATAACTCGAATACTCTCTCGAGCCGGAGCGGCCACGGGAACATGCCCCGAATGGCTTGGGGAGTAAGGGCTACACTTGCGTGACACAGTGCGCTAGCTTCTCGACCTCGGTTTGCAGCGCCTGCCGCTTGTCCGACTCCTGTTTCAGTTTCGAAGACAGCTCTTCGATCGCCGTTTTGAACATTGTATTTTGTACTTCTAGGAGTTTCTCCAAGTTTAATATCTGTGAGAAAAAATAAATGGATGTTTTACAACCAAAATACTTTCGGTTTCAGTTTTTTGATCAACCCTACTGTTCTTATTCCTCCGAAGATGAGCCCTTTCACTGAATAGATAACAGTTTTCTGTATTTTTTTCAAGGTGCAATGATGACCGAGCTTGAAAGCCGAGAGCGGAGCTATGCTTAGCTCGAGGCCGTCATAGCGTGGCCAGCAGTCACGTCATTGCGGACCAAGGCTTGTATAGTGCTTTACTCAAATAATGCGAGTAATTTTATTTAAATAAAACCAGCTCAGTATGAATTTAAATTTCAATACGAATGCAATTACTCATTTCAAAAATCGGAAATCAAAATAAAATATAAAATTTGTCGATTTTCCATTGCGCAAAACTGTCGTAGGCAAGTTTTTGCACCCGACTAGTTTTGAAACAAAAGTCGATAATAATGGATTTTCAAAGGAAATTGCTGGCCGCTAAAACACTACAATAATGAAGTTCCATACAACTTTGCTGTCGCCTATTCGAGTAGCGCGGCAAGGCCAACTTTGCTCAAAGAAGGTTGTCAAAATAATGACCACATTACGAGCTTGTTTGAGTCAATGATATTAGATACCGCATTGCGACATCGTTGGTCCGACAAAAACTTGCGAAAGTTAGAAGAAAGCGCGGATTTCAGGGACTGCGACCACGCTTCTTATTTGCTAAAATGAGAGTAATTTTATTATGACCGAGGTGTGCGCTTCTAACGTCCCGTCTTATTGTTGAATCTTGGGGTGATATGTGGAACTGTGGGCTTATCCCGTAACTCTGAAAGCGATAGCGAGAGTTGCGCGAGCGGGACCGCGCATAGTGCGATTAAGTTGGTACGAGTGAGATGGCATGCTCTCGCAATCAGAATCACGAACGTTTCAAAGTTAGAGGATAAACCCGCTGATTTAGTTCCACAAACTATCAATACACTATACTACACTACACTATCAATATGTCGTAGTAGCTCAGTGGGAGCACGCTCGCCTCATGTATGTGTGGTCGCCGGTTCCAACCCCGGCGGGCCCGTACCTATGAGTTCTTTGGAACTTACGTACAGATATAACCACTGGCTTTTCGGTGAAGGATAACATCGTGAAGAACACCTGCATATTTGGCGTATGTGAATCCGCCAACCCGCACTGGGCCAGCGTGGTGGATATGGGCCATATCACCCTTCGAGAGTAAGCTGATATTTTATTGACCGAGCGAACTACTAGTTTGTTTAAGAGCAAGAGCACAATTATTATACAACAATAAACAGAAATACATTTCATAAAACATCCAAGTATAGCGTATATCCCAGCAGTGGGATTCTAAAAGGGATAGAGATCGCAGAGACGATCAATTTGACAGCTTACCCTATTATTAAGTTGTGCGATCAACGCTTCATTTCCTTCGCTCTTCTCTGCGCCGTGCAATCGCCTCTCGAGCGTATTTGACGCACTTTTGTCTTGACTCTTCTCTATCGGCCTGTCTTCGACCTTCTCCATTCGTTCCAGTGTGTTAGTCTTTTCGAACAGACTGCCTGCGATTTTACAACTCTCGCTCGATTTCTCGGTGACGACGGTTTTCTCCGATCGAGAGTTGGGAGACTTGTCGGTGGGGTTTTCTGTGGAGGTGCGCACGGAGGCGAGGGGGGGCGAGGGCGCCGGCGGCTTCTTGACGTCCTCCAGCATTGATACTAGCGTTCGACCTGTTAGTAAGTAACAAAAAACATGTAACATTAACAGCAGATTATATGAGGTCAGTTGCACAGGCAACTGACCTCAGGTTAGTTACTCAGATTATCCGAGTCAGTTGCACAGATTATCTGAGGTCAATTGCACAGATTATCTGAGGTCAGTTGCACAGATTATCTGACGTCAGTTGCACAGATTACCTGAGGTCAGTTGCACAAATTAAATCAGGTCAGTAATACAGAGTATCTGAGATCAGTGGGTGAGGTTAGGGTAATACAAACCGGCAGCAGTGGGTGAGGTTAGGGCAGGCGGCTTGGCGGGCACCATCTCGGGATCCCGCGACGCCGGCGACACGTCTTTTTTCACGGTCGAGTCCAAAGAGTGGCGCACTTTAGTCTACAAACAAACAAGTAGCATAATATGAATGTTTCATCAAAAATTAAAAATACGTTTTTTTATTTTTTTTAGCTTACAAGTAGTTACCTGTACGAAAACATTTTATTATTGTTGATCTGCAGCGCTAACATGCGCACCGCGACGAAATCTATTTGTTATGCAAAAACAGGACACGGCTACGATTATGTATACGTTTGTCTCATTTTTCACATGAAGAGTTAAGATTGTCGCGGTGCACATACTAGCCCTGCTGGATGACACGGAACGTAACCGCATCACACTAGATACCGCATTACGAGATTCGTTGTTCCTATAAATAGTCACCAAAGTTTGAGGAAGGCGCGGGTCGCGGGGAGTGCGACCAAGCGTTCTCATTGGCTATGTCAAGATTACGCCTACTCGCACCTAACAACCAACCAGTCATTTCTTATAAGTGTGTTTAGACTGATGCGTGGCCGCATCACACTAGATACCGCATTACGAGATTCATTGTTCCTACGAAAGATCACCAAAGTTTGAGGAGGGCGCGGGTCGCGGTGAGTGCGACCAAGCGTTCTCATTGGCTATGTCAAGATTACGCCTACTCGCACCTAACAACCAACCAGAGTCATTTCTTATAAGTGTGTTTAGACTGATGCGTGGCCGCATCACACTAGATACCGCATTACGAGATTCATTGTTCCTACGAAAGATCACCAAAGTTTGAGGAGGGCGCGGGTCGCGGTGAGTGCGACCAAGCGTTCTCATTGGCTATCTCAAGATTACGCCTACTCGCACCTCAGAACAATCAACCAATCAGAGTAATTTCTTATAAGTGTATTTAGACTGGTGCATGGTGCGCTTCGAGCGTCCTGGATTCAGAATCTAGGGTGTGATCTGTGCAGAAAGCTTACCTCTTCAAAACTCTCCAACACGGATATTCTGCTGCTAATTGAAGACGTGCTTTTAGACATTTCCATGGAATGGGTCGACCTTTTCCTGTCATCCTCCAAGCCGCAATCTAGAATCCTGTAATTGAAAAAAAATGCCATTATGATGTTATGATATTTTTTTTTAAATATAGTAACTGCAGTAATATACAAAAGAAACATGTTTTTTTTTTTAATGTTATTGCAGCTGTAAGAACATTTCTTAGCGCGGCACAGGAATATTAGATTAGTCGGATGACATCGTAGGGACAGATTCGCGTACACTAATCGCGATTTTCCTCCCTTCACGATTTATAAGAGAACGCTGCTGCCCGTCCTCCGGTAGTTCTGGTCTAGTCTGATTTTGGTTTTGACCCAGCAATGTCATATCGCGACTTTCCACCCTCAACAAAGCTGATCATCTTCATGTCATGTCGCGACATTATGTATTATTGTGTGTTACATGTATTATTTTCCAAAACTTTTGTTATTTCGAGTAATAAGTTATTGTGGAAAAATATATTTTTCCAGGCAAGCTTTTATAAAATCCGTTATTTGTTCTGTAAGCTAAACAAAATGAGTCCAAACTCCATCAATCTACTGTTAGTTCCTGAGTTCTGTTATCCACCTTCCGTCTCCATCATCAGATCAGCTCGCTCTCATAATATTGGGATGTCATCGGAACTTGACAGGCATGCAAAATTTCAACTCAATTGAACAAGGGGAACTAGTCTAAAATTCAGTTGCAAGATTTGACCTTAACATACATACATAAAAACTAAGTTAAATTAAAGCTTGTAAAAATGGTGCAGTTTAATCCATTAAGTGTTCGCGAAGCAAATGCATAAGACGTGCGACGCCAAAAGCCTCTCAGGAGGAAAAAAAAAAAAAAAAAAGTGTTCGCGAACAAGCACGAGTGTTGCTGAGTAGTATAATGTTGTTAAATGTGACTCTTCGTGTTGTTTACAAAACTCTATATAAACCTCTACTTAGATAAGATTTTTTAAATGTCGTTACCTTACACTATTGAATTAGGAAATTCCTGTAAGGATAGTTGTAATTTGCATGAATAAATAAATAAATAAAAGTCTCCACCAATTTACTGGGACGTGACGTGGACTCGACCGAGACTTACTTTGCTTGACTTGGTCTATGACTGAGACTTACTTTGCTTGACTTGGACTTGGAAAAAAAACCAAAAAAGAACAATTATTATTATTATGACTGAGACTTGTTTTGGCTGTGAAATATTTGAAATGTTACAAACATTTCAAGTGAGTCTTGTCTTGTACTTGACACTGGCTAAATACACGTGTGGAGACAAATTATAAGAGAGTATAAAGCTAGCCTGTCGGTACTGCCGCCGGCCGGCTTGCCCGCCGCGCAGGGCTCCGCCGGCCCGGACACGGAGCGCGACTTGGTCTCCACGAAGCTGGTCTTCTTGGCCTGGTTCAGCTTGAGCTCCGCCATCCACGGCGCGCGGTGCTTCTCCCACTCGCGCGCGCGCGGCTTTATCTCCTCCGCGGACGGGTTCGAGGGAGGCTTCTCGGCAGGGGGCGGGGGCTTCTCCGTCGGGACTGGAATGGAATATACAAGATATGAGTTGAAAAACTGAAACTCGACTACGTCCTTATAAACATATATGTATGTCGTCAGGGGAGGCCGATTGTTATCCTGATCCGACATCTTATCTTACTTTCGGAACGTCAATTAGTGCAAAACTACAAATCACTGTTTATTGTTCTTTACCAAAGTTATCTTATTATTAATTTGTCTTCTGTCACTCATTCGTCCAAAAGTTCTATATTTCCTTAGTCACTAAATTAAACCTCGACTAATTAATACTAGTGTTTCGCGGCGAACTGAGACCTCGCGACCCCTGTATCTTCACGACCCCTGGACCGATTCAGCTCATATTCGAACTTAAAAACTGTATTGAAATGAACTACTTGCCTACAAAATTTGATGAAGATCGGATCAACGGTTCGCAAGTTATCATCGGACAAATATACACACAAACATACATACAAATGCCGATTTGTCCCAGTAAACTCTGAGACCTTCGCTTCGCTCGGTAAACAAGATATGAGTTGAAAAAATAAAACTCGACTACGTCCTTATAAATATATATGTATATATTGAAATGTGCTAATTAAGCCCTTTCATTTGACACCCAACACGGCATCATTAAAAAAACTTTTGTTAGGTCATGATTATGTGCCCTAGATGGTGCCATATTCTATTTAATGTGACGTCACATAGCCTATACCCAGCGGACGCTCGAGACGCTTCCAAAGATACCTTATTTGTCAAATTATGATAAGTAGTTTAGAAATGATGAGTGAACAGATATGTATGTAGCTATGCCAGCAGCCCAGAGCCTCGCTCCGTTATTTCAAGGAGCTGGGTTGGCTTGGGTAGAAGCTGGCAGGGGGGAATGCACATTACACCTCATGCGGGACGTCAGTGCAGGACTTATCGCCTCCATCTCGAATAAGAATAAGATATGTATGTATGTTAGATACATATATAAATTACACATAAATATTGGAGAATATGAAGGTATTGCAAACTCAACGGATACTGTGTAACGACAAATTATTATTATTATGTGAAAACATGTAATGAAATTGATTGGAGCCAATTTAATTATTTTACCTTCATAACAAACAGTGGGCTTATCCCGTAACTCTGAAAGCGATAGCGATAGTTGCGCGAACGGGACCACGCATAGTGCGACTAAGTTGGTACGAGCGAGATGGCATGCTCTCGCAATAAGAATCACGAACGTTTCAAATTTAGAGGATAAGCCCGCAGGTATGGATAAAATGTAAGGTGGAATAAGTCGTAACACAGTATACTTTTAATCTCGGGATAATGTGAAAAACTTGGAAACCGCAACACATGTATTCTAAATACGCAAAAAAAAAACGCCTATTCATACCTTCGTGTCCATTACTGAGGCCAATCTGGTGCGGCGTGTCGTCGCGGAGCACCTGGCTCGGCGGCCGGCGGCGCGGCGCCTTCACTCTGCAATATTATATTGTATATTACTAACTACCTGTTACCCTCGAATTCGTTCGCGTGGACCACAGATAACACTCTAGAATCTGCATTCAGGACGCTCGAAGCGCACCACGCATCAGTCTAAATACACTTATAAAATTTACTCTAATTGGTTGATTGTTAGGCGCGAGTAGACGTAACCTTGAGATAGCCAATGAGAACGCTCGGTCGCACTCTCCGCGACCCGCGCCGCGCCTCAAACTTTGGTGACTATTTGTAGGAACAACGAATCTCGTAATGCGGTATCTAGCGTGATCTGTGGCGTGGACCCACAAAAAAATAGTAGCCTATGTCCGTCCCGACTCTTAAGCTATATCTATGCAAAAAATTAGGGGATCCGTTCAGCCGTTTAGCCGTGATAATGCGACAAACACCCAGACAGAGAAAGAGTTACATACGCATTTATTGACCGAGCGAAGCGAAGGTCTCAGAGTTTACTGGGACAAATCGGCATTTGTATGTATGTTTGTATGTTTGCGTGTATATTTGTCGATGATAACTTGCGAACCGTTGATCCGATCTTCATGAAATTTTGTAGGCAAGTAGGTCATTTCAATACAATTTTTAAGTTCGAATATGAGCTGAAACGGTCCAGGGGTTGTGAAGATTTAGGGACCGCGAGGTCTCAGTTCGCCGCGAACTACTAGTAATATTAGTTAGGATAGTGCGGACCTGCCAGCGCGCGGGTCGCTCAGTATGGTGTTGCGTTCGACGTGGTCGAAGGTGTTGGACGTGTTGCCGGCCGGCTTGCTGGCGGCGCCGCCGTCGAGCCGGTCCCACTCGCCGCTGCTGCCGCTCCCGCTGTTCGCCACCAAGCTTGGCTTTTCTTTCTCCTTCTCCTTCTCTTTTTCTTTTTCTTTCTCTCTGAAAATTGATAAATTTTTGGTAGTCACATAATTGACCGAGCGAAGCAAATATGATCTGAATCGGTCTAGGTGTTGCGAAGATATAGGGGGTCGCTAGGTCTCAGTTCGGCGCGAACTTCTAGTATACACTCTGTGTAAAGTTGGACTCTGTAGGAACAACGAGTATTATTATTAGATTAAAAACAACAACCTGTACATCAAGAGGAATCCAACGAAACCTCACTCGTCATAATCGGTCAAGCCGTTTGGGCTACAGGTGGTAATAAAGCAACACAATAACACGACAACAACGGAACAATAACACAATAATAAAGTTTTTTTCGTGTTTTCACATTTCGTGCTTATTTAACTCTGGGCATAAAGAGGAAAACAGAAACACCTCACTCGTCAAAATCGGTAAAGCCTTTTAGACTACAGGAGGTAATATAGGAACACACATATATGGCAAAAACATTATACCCTTATTGGGCAGTCGGATAAAAAGGAGATCATGGTACGTACTTATCTGTTGAAGAAAGCATTTTGCTCTTCAGCCCGCTGAATAGTCCACCCACACCAGAGGTGGGGGTGGGGCTTTTCTTTAATGGCACTGGAGGTTTCTTTATCTGAAAAACACACAGCCATATTAAAATCGCATTTACTTTATTACTTCTTAGTAGTTTTCTTTTTCTCATTTGTTTTTCAAGACACAGTCTGGTTTTTTCTTTTATGGTCCTCGGTGAGGAGACGAGCTAGAACTTTTGAATTCTTCAGCAGTTCATAGCCCTGCGCGGCAATGCACTGCGCTCGTCACCCTGAGATATTAGATGTTAAATCTCTGTATGCCCAGTAATTACGCTGGAAACATTGCCCTTCAATCCGGAACACAGTAATGTTTGCACACTACTGCTTGGCGGTTGAATAACTGGCAAGGGTGTGGTACTTCCCCAGGCGGGCTCTACAAGAAAACCCTACCACTACAAAACGGAACATAAAAATGCATTAATCTTGAGCTACAATACACTATCGTCGCCGACGATTCACTGCCGTGCTTAGGTTCGTCATCTGAAATAGACTAACAAAGCGCAAATTGCGTATCTGAAACGATCTTGATAAAATTCGACAAAGAGTTAACAATTTTAATTACTAGTAGTTCGCGCCGAACTGAGACCTCGCGACCCCTATATCTTCACAACCCCTGGACCGACTCAGCTCATATTCGAACTTAAAAATTGTATTGAAATGAACTACTTGCCTACAAAATTTCATGAAGATCGGACCAACGGTTCGCAAGTTATCATCGGACAAATATACATACAAATGCTGATTTGTCCCAGTAAACTCTGAGACCTTCGCTTCGCTCGGTCAATTAATTCGGGCAATGGAGAGAGTTCTGCTCTAAGAACTGCGCTCTGCGAGCGAAGCCGTGCGGGCAAGCTAGTAAGGAATCAAGGATCAATGATTACTTTCGCAAAGAAACGCCTAATTCGAACAAGCCAACAACTATTGGTAACTTTGTTTCTTAGAAGATGTTTATAGGTCATTCAATTACGTCTCGCTTATAGCGAGGTCTATACAGATAACTAGAACTTCAATAACAACTGGCCACGATAATACTTTAATCAATTTAAATTAATTAAGTTCCATTGACATTACGTTAAGTTATAAGTCGATTTTGTATTATACACATAATTTCTGGTGTGGACAATAAAGAGTTATCTATCTATGAACGCCCAATAAATACGTTTGAATTAAGGTATTGGGCGATCAGATCACGTTTTCGAGTGAAAGAGGGACTAGAGCGAACGTTAAGATTTTTTTTTATTATAGAAAAGCAAAATAATTATCTTAATGGGCTAGGTGAGCTGTGGTCAAATACTTAGCCGGTACACTATAAAAAAAACTAACTTACTTGACCATCAATAGTTCCATCCACGACGGTTTCACTGTGTAATAACTTCTCAGACTCACTCTTGTTTGTGTGCGTGACTGTGCTCTGTGTGCTCGTCTCTTTGCTCAGTGTATTTTCTTTGTGCATACTGAAATATGAAGAATAGAAGGTTGATGGCATTTGTCAAGGCATCGACAAGGAAAATGTTTTCGATTTCTTGAGCTAGTTTCGATAGATAGAGCGAGTAGAAATACTGACACATGCAGGGCTAGCATGCGCGCCGCGACAAAATCTTTTTGTTATGCAAGTACAGGACACGACTACGATTATGTATACGTTTGTCTCATTTTTCACGAGAGAAGAGAAGAGTAGAGAAGATTTTGTCGCGGTGCGCATGTTAGCCCTGCTGATTATCAAATGAGGTCTTTTACAGAAAAGATTAAAAAAACTTCCCGATGAACTAGAGCACGTACAGTAGTTCCAGTAATAAGTCATCATCGCCAAATATTTCAATTTCAATGAAATATGGCCAAAAACAAATCCCAGATACAGCTATTGTTGAAAGACGTTACCAAAAGAAAATGACAACCGACAGTGTTTTTGTTATTTAAAACCTGAATTAGGAATGCCATTTAGTGAAATTTGATGGAACTGATCCTAAAATTTGCTTTGCAACTATTATTCCACTATGATTCAGCAAGATTTATAACTATATAAAGTGTAGTTTTTTTTTTTCGATGTCCAACTATGTAAACAAACATGGTCTCTTCCGAACTTCAGCTCTACTAATTCAGCTCTTAATTAGTTATCATTGGTTGCCTGTCTGTTATTTTTTTTACGTAGATGGTTAATTTAAAAATAAACTTGCAATTAACCGGATTAGTCCTATTTGGCCCGGTGACCCGGCCCCGGTACCACGGCGGTTAGGAAAAATGTTCAAGGATAGTTCCATCGGCCCCAATGACCATATCACCGGGGCCGATGGAACTATCCAACACCTGTCTAGTGCAATGTCTACTTTCAAGTCTAATTTACTAAAATTAAATAGTCCCCAAGGCTCTTGTGCATTCATAACCGAGACAGCGCATTTGTAAGCCTCACTTTCTCAAAATTGACACAATAGAATTCAATACGTCTTATTGCGCAACATCATTGGGCTTTTGTAGGTAATTAGGCGAAATATTCATGAATGACGCATGTCTAAAGTAAATCAATTATCTGGACAAAAGGTTTTTTTCACAGTTCTTCTGACTTATAAATGCGAAAGTAAAGATATTAATTAGCATCAAAACTCCTTAACATCTCTACTCTGATTTATAAATGTATGGAAAAAATGTAAACAAAGGTTAACACAACCTAGGAAAAAAAATGGCCAGGTGATAGTAGATTTCATAATTACGTGGAAAGCAATAATATCATTTTATTTAGTGGAGGCGACGAATGACCAGAATGCTGGCGCGTATTTTGGGCAAAAACGTAGCGTTGCCATCCAGCGTGGCAATGCTGCCAGCATTCTGCCCACTTCTCTTACTCCAAAGGGCTTGTGGATTAGCAGGTTTTTATATTAAATTTTATTTTAAGGTTTTTATATATATTTAAGTTGTTTTATTTTTAAACAGGCGCCTAGTTTTAGTTTGTCATTTTTTTTTTTTTTTTTTTTTTTGTTTATAAGTAAACTTTTTAAAATAAATTCTATGTAGCATTGAATATTTTAGCAATATATAATGTTTAGGCAAATAAAAAAAACTTAAATGAAAGCGGTTGATTTTGATAACTTTTAAAGGTAACTTTTCTGGGAACTGCAACTAGTTCTCCGTTTTGCTTATTTTTTATTTCTTGGACTCGAAAGCGAATCTGCCTCTCCGTTATTTGTTGTTCTTGTTTTTAGTTGACGTTTGTTGTTGTTGTCGTTAAGTTTTGTTTTATTTTCTGTTACGTATAGTAAGCTTTGCTGTTACGTTCGGTCTTCTTTAGAAAACCGTAATTTTCCTGTTATGAAGGGCGAAGCTATCGTAATTTTCCTGTTATAAAGGCGAAGCTATCGTTACTTTCCTGTTATAAAGGCGAAGCTATCGTAACTTTCCTGTTATGAAGGGCGAAGGTATCTTAACTTTCCTGTTATAAAGGCGAAGCTATCGTAACTTTCCTGTTATAAAGGCGAAGCTAATCAAATGATGAAAATTACGATTTAAACAATTCTCTCATAGTTAAATCTGAGTATATACACTATTCAATAGCTAAAAATGTTTATTGCACCTGCACTGCACTTTGACCCTTTGACATTAAAATAATTTGTCATAACTTTATTTTTCGAGTTTTGGTGAACCGGAGTATAGTCTGTTTCTTTTTAGAAGTCGAACCATGTAAACAAATCTAGCAGACAGACCAATGATAATCACTAGTGAGGAAACTCTAAGGTGTAATTAATCGATAAACACAATGTTTATTTACGTAGTTCTTACATCTAAAAAGAAACACTATACGCGCTATGATCCATTGCATATTTAGTGCACGCAGTTTTAGCTTGGCAGATATTTATTTCTGTCTCTCTACTTGTCGGTTACTTCTTTACGAAAGAACGGATGGAACGTTACGTTACGATTTATGTTGTTTTTTTTATTGGTTGACGAGACGAGTAAGTCACTCGTCTGATGGTAAGCGTCACGCTTGCTCATAACAGCTCAGTGCCAGCCAGAATGTTGAACTTCAACAATTTAAAAACCTGCGCGGCAATGCACTGCTTTCGTCACCCTAAGATATAAGAAATTAAATGTTTTTATGCTCAGTAATTTTACTGACAACATTGCTCTTCAGTCCAGAAAACAAGAAAGTTTGCACACAACTGCTTGGCAGTTTATATGGCAAAGGTGTGGTACTTCCCCAGGCGAACTCTGCAAAACTCTACATTTTAACTTAGAACAACAAACGTCGGTAGTCTATATTAAAGTCATTATCTACTCGCCTCGAAGGTCAGCATTCTAAAGCGTGTGTTTAATCGCTTTCTTGATAAGCCGTATCGGTGGTAATTGTTTTTACACTAATCATTTGAACGATTTATTTTTTGTTATTATAGGTGTTTATAAGGATATGTTCTAATATGATACCTTTTCTATAATATTCGACTCCGGAACTTAATCCCAATCAGCTTTTATAAAACTTAACTTTAAGGTTTTTGAGTTTATTTATAAGTACAAGTATAATTTTAAAAAGAAAAAAAAAAAGAAAAAGCGTACCGCATACCTAACACTCCGGATATAAAGGCGAATCTAACGAAGCCTATCACAAATCAGTCAAGCCTTAAAAGGCGGTAGGAGGTCACTCAGGAACAAACAAAAATACAATTACTTACACCCGAAAGGTTTACTTTACCCTCCTTCTGGGCAGTCGGGTAAAAATACCTTTCATAATTCACCACCCTTGACCCCTGCATCATCATGTTATACTGTACTACGCTTGTTTTTAAGACTTTTATTCCTAAGTATGAAAAATCTGTTGAGAACAATAATGAGTTTATTTATATTTTTCTAGTATTCCTGCAATAAAATGTTAGCTATATTCCACCCGAGATGTACTCAGATCAGTTCAGCCTTTTAGGCGTCTAAAATAAACAAACATACAAATTGATGTAGGGACAAAAAGACAGGAACAAATATTTAATTATTAAATGAAAAGCAAAATACCCGACTGCAAAATGTATCTTATTTCACTCCGGACATAAAGAGGAATCGAACAACACCTCACCCGCCGAATCGGTTCAGCCGTTTAGGCTACGGGAGGTAATATAGGAACACACAAACATACATACTTACGTACATCCCAAAAACATTAACCTCCTTTTTAATGTCGGGTAAAAATCCAGTTACTTGCGCATACGTAATACTAAAGATCCGATCAAATACTACGATTTTTTTGTTTAGCAAAACGTGTTAAATCTTACCTTATCTTCGTCGTGGTGAGTTCCTTCACGGAGGCCGTTTTCTCAGAATACTTGTTGAGTGCGGGGTAAATAGAATTAGTCTTTGACGGAGGCCGCTCCGGTTTCTTTTCTTCCACCTCAACCGCAACTGAAGTCACAAATAACACATTTTTAACATTAAACACACATTAATTTGACTTTCAAAACTCTTTGACTCGTCCTAATGTAGAGGATAATGAAAATATCATTTAACCAAAACAAATAAAAACATTTCTATTTGTGTCTATGATCACACTGCAAAGTTTACAAACAAATTATAAAGGTCTTATATGGAATTGTTCATTGATGATCACTTCTAAACGCACACATTGAATTATTTATGTACAATCAATTCTCGTTATCACGTAATTTTTTAAACATAGAAGCAAATATTCTTTAAATACACTATAAATTGCATCTAATAAATTCGCTACATCGCTACAAAAAAGTTCAGTACACAACACTCACTTTCGACACCCATTTCGGTAGTAAGAGTCGAAAATCTCGCTACAAAATATGTCAAAACCAAGGAAATCCAGTATGGGCATTAGGAGTTACACCAACGCGGCGTGCGGTGAGGCAACTAGTTATAAAAAGTCGAACGCGGCCGCGCTCAGCCGCGTTACGCAAAATCACGACTCGGCTCGCAACCTTCGCGAGAAATGTCAATAGCAAAACATTGGATACTAAACGCTGGTGCGGAGGCGGCGGACGGTTTGCCTGGGGTGCTTTATTAACGGGCTGAAAAACTGTATGAACTGGCTGAGGTACTAATTAACTGGCTGAAAAACTTTATCAACTGGTTGAGGTACTTTCTGAACTGACTAAGATACTTTCTGAATTTAAGGAGGTACCTTCTGAACTGGTTTAGATGAGACCTATCCAAAAGCAAAACATAAACGCTGGTGTGGAGACGGCGGACGGTTTGCCTGAGGTGCATTATTAACTGACTGAAATACATTATGAACTGCCTGAGGTACTTTCTGAATTTAATGAGGTATAACTGAGCTTAGATCCGACCTGTCTAAAAGCATTAGGCAGGTTTTGGAAGCTACTGAATCCATCAGCTCAGAAAACGGATAGATGCGACTGGCGACGCATAGTTAATGAATCAAGGGAGACAAGGCAGGCCAGCAGTGAGTTCAGGGCTGCACAAGTTCTTTAGACAATATTGAAATGTTATGTTTGAACACAGCTCTAATGTCATACAAATATTAAGATAAGAGAGGAGTAAAAACAACATGAAGTATTTTTTCTAGGCTAGATAGTTATATTGAAAACCGACACATAATTAATGGGTCTTTCATCGGTAGTTTTAAATAACCATCACTCTGATAGTAAAGGGATCAATAATCTAAGACACTTTGTTATCGTTTAAAATAAATACAGTTAAGGTGCTATGAGTAAGTCGACAAAAAGAAAGAGCTTTAAACTTCCGCGTGCAGATGAAAACAGATCCTAGAGTAGAATAGTAAAAGCACTCGTAAAAAAAAAATGCTGTTTACAACTAAACAAGAAAATAAATCAAAATGTTTTAATAAGCTTTTCTAGAAATTATGATTACCTCACTATTATAATATCACAGTAATAATCGCTTGAATATACATTAGTGGTTCGGAGATTTGGCGAAAAAGTGGGTAAATCGAAGGTTTTTCTGTTTTTTTTTTTTTTTTTTTTTTTTTTAATTTTTGCAATAACAGTCAATAAAACAAAAAAAAGCACACCTAGATCTAAAATAAAATGTCTAATGAGGTGCAAGAAATAGCAACCCCAATTTTTTCTTCAGTTATGCGTTTAATTCCCCTCAAATGAATAGGCATCAGACAAAATGAGTCACATCTCTTCACAGCGACCGGCATGCGGACTGTTTACAAACTTGACTACATCTACATGTTCACTATACTATGTCCACTACAACACTGTCTGTATAGTACATGACTGCTGTAAAACAAATAGTGTTATTATTGTTCTAACTCGACCAGAGACGATATTCTGCCCGGTATTATCTGTGTACTTTAAAATGTCCAAGGTTTCTGTGACGTGCCGCGAAACTTATTGACTGGTCACGTATCACGTCATGATTAAAAATAAAGGATTGTAATAAGTTTGCAAATATTATCTAATTGCACATAACTGGGTATATAAGCTGTGTAAGTGGTTAAAAGGAGTAGGTATAGAGACTAGAAGAGGCAAGATGTACGGCCACCTTGACCATGACAAATTATTAAAAACCATTATAGAAGTAGAAGAAATCACAGTACCGTATTCTGAAAGGATTCGATTCGACTCTCAGTCTCAGTCATCCTGACTGTACATGAGGCAGATGGAAAATAGATGTTAAATCGAAACCTTTCTGTGTGAACTGAGAATACAACAGCAAGAAGGTTAAGGAGAATATTCTTAGACTATCCTATAGTCCTTCTAGCACCAGTCTCTTTTGCAAAAGTCCTTCTGGGGAAGTACCACACATTTGCCAGTTATTCAACCGCTAAGCAGAAGTGTGCAAGCGTCACTGTGGTCTGCATTCAAGGGCAATGTTTCCAGCGGAATTACTGGCCATACAGAGATTTAACATGTAATAAATAAATCAGGATGACGAGCGCAGTGCGGTGCCGCTCAGAGTATAGAACTGTTGAAGTTCAAAATTTTGGGCATTGAACTGTTATGGGCAAACGTGACGCTTAACATCAGGTGAGCGACTTGCATTGCATTGCATTGCTTGAATTCCTTTATTTTTAAACCCGTGGTCAAGAACAAGTAAGGCGATAGTAAGGCCGCTGGGAATAAGCCAATAGGACGGTGAAAACGCTGGCAGGAGACCGTAAGGTCTGAAAAATACAAAATAAATGATGAAATTATTAACAAAGATTTAACTTTTCATCGGATAAAATTAGAGGGAAAGTGGTGCTGCAAATAAAATTATCAAGTATATCGCTATAACTTTGACTTTGTACACGAGTAAAAACTCTTAGTCGATGCTACTCAGAGAAAACCTACTAGGGGTAATTTTTGAGACAAAAAAAAAGAGATAGTTCGTATTTCACTATGTTATGTTATCATTTCAATAGAACTATAACCACAGGAAATGGCCTCAGTCAATGAGTCTTGTAAAGTTACATAAACATTAATCATGACACTTTATTGCTTCTCCTAACTTCATGAATGAGTTAAATCATGAAACACACAAGTCATTGATATTTTGTTCATTGACCCATATTATATGAAATGATGAAATATGCCTACATCTTACAAAGACCAACCTGAAACAATGGGCACAGTCATGATCACGTGTAATTTGTTTTTATTGTTTTTTTTTTTTTCGTTTGACTGGCTTAGGGATTTAACCACAAACTCACCTGATGTAATGCGATGGTGTGCTCGAGAATCAAAAATCCTCGCGAGATAATTTTATGTAAATACGACCAACAAACAGGTAAATGACTACGGATGTAATTGTAACCAATGACAATTAATTGTTTTGGGAAAAAAATTCGACATCTATTTTAGAATTATTTTTTCTTGGATGGTGAACCCATCCAAGAGCAGAAAACAACCGAAATTATTTTTTTCTTCTGGAAATTAAAAAGTGGTTGTGTATACCTTCTAAGCTCATATAAGCTGCCAATGTGTTGTAATGTCATGGTTTCTAAATTCGACGTCTATAGGATTCCCTGTAAACGCCAGACACGGAATATTTCCTACGGCTCCTACTACTCAGACAGTGATTCAATATTTGTGTGGACTACACAAAGATTTGAGTCATTGCGACCGGGACCACTTGCTTCGCTTATCAGGAACATTTTTTTGCTTGTTACTTACTGTGGTATTAAACTAGTTCTGCGAACAGTAGACCTCGCGAGCACAAATCTTTTGGCACAATCTCAATTCTACAGTTTCATAGTTTTTTTTTTTTTGTCGGCGGTTTTTGGTTGGAGGAATATTTCCCGCAAAAAGTTTGCTGCGGCGCCATTTACCGGTCGATTTTGATAATATTTGGCAGAAACATTCGGTACTCGATTCTAATCAAGAATTTAGGATATGAGCAAAATCAGTAAAGAGGTTTTTATTTAGACATTTTGCTGACTTAGCGCTCTTAGATTTTTTTAATCTTTTGACAATTCGAGTCTTTGTCGTATTGCGCTTTTGACATTGTGCTACTAAACGAGCTCATCTTACTGTCACTCACCGGTAGGCAACATCTGCACGAAGTTGTCCGGGAAGAGGCCGACGCGGCCGAGCAGCTCGCCGCGCCACCACCCGCGGTCCGGGGCGTCCTTCGACACGATCGTCACTATGTCTCCTTCCGACAATGTCAGCTCATCCTCGTTCACCGCCGAGTACGGGAACAGCACGCGACACTGCTCCTTCACTGTTCACAGATACGGCTGCTTATAGCGTGGCAAACATTTGACGGATAACTTTAAACACAAAATCAGGAAGTCAACAATTCGCTAAATAGTTGAAATTAGCACCGAACCACTGTCAAAGTGTGTTACCACACTGTTTCTGTTTGAATTTAGATAGGATATGAACGTACTAACTCATTACCAAAGCGTAACATGAATAACAGCGACATAACCGCAATACCTACACATCGATCGTGCCTAATCAAAGCGATACGCGACCGGATGAACCAAAATATTTACTCGTTAAACGTTGGATTTGCTACAGCACAAGTTAACAAAGATAAACAATAATTTTAACAAAAAAAACCGACTTCAACAAAATACCCTGAAAAAATGCACTATCGAGATGTTTTTGGTGTCATCCGTGAAATACTAAACTAATAATTTTAAAGTTTCGGTGGCCATCTGTGGTTTTCTTCATTTATTATTTACCAGCGACTTAAAAATTAGCCTATCCGTCTCCCAACCCTTAAGCTATATCTATGCAAAAATTCAGGTTGATCCGTTCAGCCGTTTTTCCGTGAAAACACCCAGACAGAGAGACGTAGTTACTTTCGCATTTCTAATTAGTGTTAGGATTATATTATTTAAATAAATAATGTATTTATTAGACTTGTTGACGAAAATACTAAAATCGTGTATGGCTCAAGAAGGCCTGAATTCCTCAAGGATCCCGTTATCAGAACTGGATTTTGATAAAAACGGGACCAATCTGGAAATATATACGTGTATACGATATATCCTTTCAAATAAAAAAATTACAATTTTTCAAATCGTTTTATAAATGACGGAGTTCTGAGGTAACAAACAAAGAATTTGTAATTTTTTTATGATTGACAGGCTAAGCGTTCAACCACAGCTCACCAGATGTTACCCGATGTGGTTGAAGGTGGTACACACCGTTAACTTGGCTAACATAATGCCTTGCAATAAGAACAAGATAGATACACGAATGCTTGGCTAAAATGAGTTGCAGTTTGAACAACATCGTCACAAAACAGACCCACCCAACAATCATATTTCCTTGATGGGCTGTTCATATAAAGGTTGTTCAACTCCCACTTGGCTTCAACCTAATAACCGATCAGACACCACAAACCTACAAATGGCTTTAAATAAAGGGGGGGAATCATCGCAATCGGTATGATCAGCGCGAGTCCCCACAACTGTGTCCATTTGAAGCGTTGATTGAATTAGCGCGCGAATGAACAACCTCAATCGAGGATTATGAATACTACTCATATTTGTAGGCAGGATGACGCATCGCCTACTCGTATGCGCTTTTAAGACGTAATTGTAATAACAGTAAAGGGCGGAATGCAATACCATTGAAAATGTTTGTATTGGTATTGGGTAGTTGATTTATTGATAGCTAGCTGCGCCCCGCGTTTTCACTATTATTATACTATTCTACAGAAACTGAATATTTTCTCGGGAAAAAACGCCTATGCGTATGCCTATGAGTTAATCCAGGGTGTAAGCTACCGCCATACCAAATTTCATTCAAATCCGTTCAGCCGTTACAGAGTTGAACGGGATCAAACACACTTACATACTTACCTTCTTACACACAAACTTTCGCATTTATAATATTAGTGTGACTAGCGAACCGCCCCGACTTCTCACGGCTAACAAACTTCACAGGATCACCCTAATAGGCTGGGCTAATCTGAAGATTCCCTGAGAATTTTATCAAAATGAAAAAATAATAAAAAATAAACCAAAAAACAAAAACGATCCAGCCGTTTTGGAGTCTATAGGGAACATACATACATACGTCGCCTTTTATATATTAATACGAAAGATACCAAATCTGCGTCATGACGAATGAACTGATGAGAGACGAATGAACTGCTTCCACGTGCGTTGTGTTAGAAGCATTCTAGGCAAAACGCTTAAGCAAAACGTTGCTGGAGGTGCTGGTGGAGGTGCTAGCTCAAAAACGCGCATGTAGGATATAACAGACCTAGCATCTCAGCGCCTCTCACGAACCTTTAAAAGTCTCATTTGCCAGCGGATACTGTATCGGTCTACAAGTCATGAGTGTCAAGTGTTCTAAAAACTCCTGACGCTGCTTGGATCGTCTGTATTAATGTAAGCAACTATGATGATGATTGTAGAAGATTTCATCGATTGTACAGCTGGTAACTGGTGTCACGAATCGAGGGCTCACCAGGCTTGGGCGGCAGCGCGGGTGCAGGCTCGAAGGGCGGCGCGGGTTGTGGCGGGTCCAGCATCACGACGAAGTTGGAGGGGAACACGCCGACACGGCCCTGACGGCGCCCTTGCCACCACCCTTCTTCCACCTGCACCAGAAAACAACCAGATAAAAGATAGAGCAGAGCAAGATTTAAGGAATGGTGATTAAGTATGTGAGTGGTTTTCAAATATCATATATTGGATCGTACGTTTTAAATTGAGCAATATAGATATTTTTTACTCATGGTGAAACCAAACTTGGGCTACAAGTGTAATATTTTCTAAATACTTGGTTCACTTATCGCGGTCAATCTAATTTAACTACGCCTGCTACGCCAATAGATAAACGAAACAAAAAGTACCTTTTAGAACTATCCAATATATAGCCAAATTTTCGGAAATGCCGGTATTAAATAGGTAATTTACTTCAATAGTTTATTTTCAACGCTCTATAACTAGGTATATTGGGAACAATGCTTACACCCTAGGCCACACCGTAAAACGCGCCTCAGACATGACGCAACAGTTATTACTCGTCTAGACTTTAATGTTATGTCAAGTTTTGCGCCATTTTTCCGACTGTCGATTGAATTGATTACTTGTATCATCACTCCTCCCTTCATTTTCCATCCAGAAATAATAAAATAACAATTTTATTAATTATCAAAAGAGAATTCTGTGTGACATCAAGCGCGACAGTGAATATTATTAATAACGAAGGAAAAAAAGGTTTCCAGGGTTTAGGGTGAGTAGGTAAATTGTATACGAAGATCTACGTGTTCAATCATCCACTACAGTCGATGACCATCATGCGAGTATATTGTCGAACATGGACATCAATAAAAAAGTTACTCCGGAGATAAAAGTATACATTTACACTTGAACATTATTACCTGAGTGCCGAGTGCGAGTTTTTCCAAATGCATTTACTTACTCGGTCGCGTTATCGTTAACTATAATTTGTATGAAATAAGAGCAGAGCCGTCTAGCTTCATCTGGCACTGCTCTTGCTTCATACAAATCATAGTTAACGTAAACGCGAACGAATAGGTAAACGCAATTTCAAAAATCGCATATGTAGGCAAATTTTTTGTACCGTATCGTAAACTATACACTAAATTAGACAGCACTAAAATTGTTGCCATCGCTTCCTCACATAATAAAAGAGAAAGATATGTATATTATTTTACTTCTATCAGAGGAGTTTCGTTTAGAGCGTCGTACAACAGAATAGACACCAATGTCTAGCCATTCGTGCCATTTGGGGGTAAAAAGCTTGGTTGCAAGTTGGAGCGGGGGCAATACGGACGGACTCCAAATTTCAAGTCAACAGCTACAGAGTTAATGTATAATTTTGGTATTCTTACTTCTCCGAGTACTTCGAGGACGTCCCCGACGCAAAGCAGCAGCTCGTCGGGGTTCGCGGGCTGGTAGCTGAAGACGGCACGGCACCGGCCCTGGACGCCACCACCACTCGCCCTGCACCATCAAATTGAAACAAAGTCATTGGCGAATCTCTGGTTTAGTTCTTTAGTCGTTTTCCTTTAAAATGCCTTTGCGTATCCGGTCGCCCCGTGCCCGGAGATCCGTAACGCAGGGTGCCATGCGCCACTAGCGTCAATTCTGTATTATCACCCACTAAACTAAACGAATCTGATAGGACTAAAATTATCAGCGTCTCTTTTAACTTTAATATGTTAGAAAATAATGGCAATAATTGTAGAGATGTCAAATTTATTTTAATTCGAGAAATAGTACAACAGAATCGACGTCAATGTCAAGTTTTCGCCCCGGCTCAGGCCAACCATAGATCCGAATATGCTATTCAGCGTAGTTCTTGAACAATAATATTATGTCAAGACAAGAACTGACACAAAAATTTAAAGAAATTTTTTGTAAAGAGTCGCCTTAGCAGCGGTAGGACGTAGGACAACTGACTGCAAGGAGAATTTAAAACTTAGTGAAATATTGTGAGACCGCGGCCTAAAAACCTGGCACCAAGCTAGAGCTGACTAATCAAAATGAAATTATAATTCACAAAATATTTTTAACCATTAATCGTAAAGCCACAGTATAAATGATAGTTATTACTACATGACCAATCCAGTAGTTTATAAAAACTCGCGACGGAGCACATAATAGGTTAATAGTATTATTCTAACACGCACCCTCGCAACTTTCTCAATACGTTTCCAATATTAACAGGTTAAATATCCGAAGAAACAAAAAAATATAAGGGCCACACAACAAACACTGACTGCTGCGAAACGCGTGTCTTATCACATATCTCTCCGATAAGATAGCGAGCACAATCATTATTTCTACTAATCGAAAAAGTTTTATAAAACAACCGTATCAAATAGTTCCACAATGAGAACCGGTCGCGGTACGTTGAGCGACTTTCGCTCTTATCCGTAACGATCTTGGGTGTACCGGATTTTAAATTACTTGATAAATTCGAGTACCTTCGCAATATACTTCGACTCGAGTCAAATCTGTTGTACTCGTACCATTTCCTATGACGGAGCTGTAAAATTTACCTACACACCTAAAGGCGCGTTCGCAGGCCCTTTTCAATGCGAGAACTAAGCATTTGACCTTGAGCCCACCCGAGTAGGCCGCTTTTTACCCGACTGCCCAAGAAGGAGGATAATGTTTCTGGGACGTATGTAAGTATGTATGATTCCTGTAGCTTAAACGGCTTGACCGATTTTGATGAGTGAGCTGTCGTTGGATTCCTCTTTATGTCCGGAGTGATATAGACTACATATATTTCGAAGCCGGGCTTTTTTTTCCTTTAAATATTATTCCTTGTACACTCTTTACATGTAACCTACCGAGTGCGCAAGTGACTGACAAATCATTCTCGCTTCCTCGCACGCGTTGCTAGCCTCTAGGTATTTATAACGTACGTTGCTCTTCGCTGTGAGTGCTAAAATTAATTTCATTGCGAGCCGAGTATTTCTTTGCGTTTACAATACTAGCGATTATTACATCATTGATTGTGTTAACACACACACACATACACACACACAAATAAATATGACTAAAGCAACTCCGACTAATCGAAGTAAATTATTATAGGTCACACCTTCAAAGTACCTACTGTACTGGCCTGATACGATTTATTCGAAAATGATAGCCCGTGTGGAGACACCTTCTGTTATGACGCCAGTGACTGCCGGCAGTAACTGTTTACGCGGGCCACTACCACGCCAACACTGTCTTCGTCTAAATTAAACTTTGGCCCATTTTAGCTAAAACGGGATACCATACAATTTCACTTGAAGAAGTTTGATCTATCTTTACTCTATACTGTAATAGGAGTAAACTTAATTAGCGGAAATCGAACCCGCACTATTTCCCGACATCGGGAGTTATCTTGAAATCGAAAATCGTTGAATACTCACCGAGCGGTGCCGAAAGTTCTATTTATCTGTGCGAAAAACTAATAAAATATTCAAACAAGAGTAAAATTGTACCAAATCGATAAATGAGCTAAAAGTGTGTCAGTGAACTAGGTAGGTACCTACAGACACATTGGTAATCTTATATCTCCGTATTCGTCTAGTAAACCTGTTTTAAAGCACTTGCCGTGGGATGTCGTAAACGAGACTAACAGTAAACCTTAGTAATGAACTTTGACATAGACGCACCTCCTAAGCACCGAAGGTTTCTCTTGAATGCATCCAACACAAATACTATCGAAACATTAGAAAATGTGATATGTAATGTGTGATAAACAGAGAGAAAATGTAAGTTGAAAACTATTCAAAAAACATTAAACTCCTTTTTTTTTTTTAAATAACTCATCACGCTGGGCACAGGCACGAGACGTCTCAAAACTCATTCATGTAATTTAAATGTACCTCTCCTCAAGTTTGTTTGTGATACGAACTTTGTTCCTACTATGACAGAACCTGTTAGTGATATAATTTTAAATTAAATTGATGGCATATTACAGACATAGTTAACCTAGTACCAATATGGTTACGTAAATACAGTGTGATTCTCGGTAGAGTAAATCCGAAACTGGTCATTGTTAATCATTTAGTTTTTAGAACAACATGATAGGTATGTGATACATGGAATCGCAAAAAAAAAACGCTAGATTATCTATACTGATATTATACATATTATTATTTTTTAAAGAGGTTAACTTTGTAATTCTGTTTGTTTGTAGGAGGTAATCTTTGGAACTACTGACGAATCTGAAAATTCCCTTTCTAGCTACACTACCCTGGTCCCTGAGTGATACCCTAACTGATGAGTGAGTAAAATTCATTTTGATTAAACAGTTGCGAAAGTGTGTTTTTTCCTCGTTTACGTAACAACAGAGCAACAAATCGACGGAGTAGTTTTTTGTATGATTACAGTCAAAGGGCCGAGGAGTGACATAGGATACTTCTTATCCCGAAAAACTATCGGTTACTGAGGCATTTATCCTGCGGTGCCGCGAAAACTAAAAGTTAACACTGCGGGTCGTAGAAAAGCGTGAGTGAAACTGCAAGCAAAAGCTAGATCCATATAAAAAGCTCATTGACATTAGACAAAATAGTTGAAAGTGGATGAAATGGTTTGGAATTATTTATAATAATGATCCCGTGTCAGTCTGCAGTTTATCGAGATTCACCCTGTACTCGTATATTTTATATTGGTTATTATAAAGGCGTCGGTTCTGTTTTTGAACCATTTTCCAAACCTAACCAAAGATAGAAATTCTCTATTCTCCCAAATTGCCATTCTTTTCTCACTGCCTCTGAAATGAAAAGAGTACTCACTTTGCGAGTCCAGGCTCTGTGAGCACAGATACGAAGTTGTCGGGGAACATGCCTCGGCGTCCGCGCAGCTCGCCCTTCCACCAGCCGCCCGGCAGCCGCTCCACCTCCCTGAGAACGTCTCCAGGCCTGATGCTCAGCTCATCTGGCTCGGATGCGTCATACGCATAGTTGGCGACACAGGACACTGTTAACAAAAAAGTATAAATTTCAAATTTCAAAAAGCCCGACATGTCAATGTAGATATAATGTACTGGCGTAGCGGGTACAATTTCTGTTATATCGAATGTGAGAAAACCCCGGATTAATTCGGAAAAGATATATATTAAGTATATCTTTAAAACTCCAAGCATATACCTTCTCCGTTCCATCATAGCTAAACATTGATTGCTTGTTTACATACAGAACTTGCTCTCTTCAAATTTTTCAGATATGAAGAGTGTTCATGTCTCAAAATGCACAATATTCATGTAAAATTACATCAAGATTGTTTGTTTGATAATGAAGAAGTAACAAACAAAGTACCCTTGTAATTTTTAGTGTAAGTTGAATATTGATCCCACATAGGTTTTAAAATGGTAAAATGTAGGTTTTAGAGGATAGTCCTACTGCGAGGTTATGGCGCATTCGTTATTTGAAATTGTATAGCCGTCGCTCTGTTTCTCATGCAGGCGATAGAGAGAGTTACTGAATTTTCGTAACTTTTTGATGAAATTAGCGTTTCTGGGGTAGTCTTTTATCACCACCTAAACCTTTGGTCACTTAAATTTCGACGCAAAAAATAGTTCACTTTAAATGCCTAAGGGCCGTTCAAGTATTACGTAAGCAGATTTATTACATCCCATCCTCCTTGTCAGCAAAAGTAAGCAAAGCTCTTACCCCCTCCCCCCATGCTTAAGTAAACATTTTTTTTTAATATTATAATTATAATGTTAGAATTATAATTTTAAAAATAAGAAAATAGATTTAGGATAGAGATTAGATTTTACTGATACAGTATTCAACATAGAGTAAGGGTCAAAATAATTATAATCTTACGAACATAACAAACTTATTTTAAATTTTTGGTACACAAATTAAATTCAATTTAACAGTCTTCAGTCCATGAAACCCGAATTCCCATGATGATGATGAGAACCCATGATTCTAAGGTGGAGGTTTGCCATTCGTGTAAAAAAGAAAATAACTACCGATGACGTAATCATCATCTAGACTCCGCAACCCCCCATGTCATCCAAAATAAGCAAAACGAAGACCCCCCCACCCCCCATAATGCTTACGTAATACTTGAACGGCCCCCTATAACAATGAAGATATTGCGTAATTTAAAGAAAAACATGTATACAAGCATAGTTTTTCACAGTATAGATAAGATATTTAAAAAAAACCATCAAAATCGGATAACATTTAGGGTATCAGACTACGCTTTTTGTATGGACGGGCGCAGTCCTGAATATACTATTCTTAAAATGGTTTTTCCACCAACAATACTAATAGAACTACTGAAAGTGTAGACAGCCTGTACCTCTAACAAAAAATACTACAACAAAATTTCTGTGACATATTTGATAGAAAACATATTGTAAGAAATATAAAACATGCACAATTTTTTATACATTTTGTTTCGAATATGAAATGAAGACTTCCAATAGTATTTATGTTAAGGGTATTGTGAGAATGATATTCAGTTTACTAATACTAATCATAAGCTCGTAACTTTATCACTTTAAGACAGACCAACCTACTTAAGCAAAGTATGTTGGTCTGTGCTTAAATCACGTGGTGGTGTCCCTTGGTAGTAATTCTAATGAACACCTGTTATATACCATCATTCAATAAAACTGATCACCATTTACGTTTATTAACTAGCAACTAATCTAATCTTCAACTATAAAATAAAGAATGCAAAATCCACTTTTACAGCCAAGTTTGTGTTCATAACTTAGCTGACCCTTTTCTACACACAAAGCTGCAGTCACAGATATTATCATATTCAAATCTAAGATAAGCTCTCTGACTAATAGACAATGATACAAAGGCGGCGCGCATTTTGTTTATTAATATGTAACACATGTCATGAGACATGAGTCATACAATCTGAGGAAGCAATCAAGGTAAAGAAAACTACATATTGCATTAAGTCATTCATATACTATTACTTTTATCCCATCAAAATGTTTAAATTTCTATGTTGGTTTCCGTTAATGTCAAGATAAGCCCGATTTCCGCCGTCCGACGCCCGAACAAAACTATGTCACACATATTTATCACACAATTGCAAAGATCGTAATGCAGCGTAGCAAAGTTTTGGATATCATGAGTGTCAGCCAAATTCATGTCGCAAGACCCGTAAAGTACAGTTAAGCATACACAAACAAGCGTAAGTCTCGAAGGATAGCAACTCAACTCACCCTTTTGATTAGAATTCGTCTCCATTTCCGACATCGCACTCATATCACATCATCGCCTTAAAGCAACTATAACCATTTGCTAAATGCACATTTCCAAGTGATCACCTCGTATTAGCATTGATTTCTCGTAATTTTTACAATAAAAATGCAAGCGTGTGAGGATGAAGATTTCTGTTTTTGATAAATGTCAAAAAACAAGTTGACACTGACAGTGAAGGGGCACGGCAGGGCTGCCAGCTCATAATTTTTTTTACCCCTACAATAGGTACAATAAGTCAAAATATCCCTTATAACTACCAATGTGGAAGCGCGGTGGCACAGGCGACACGAAGATAACTAAGGAATAAAGATGTCTCCATACGATGCAACCGTCTTATCTGTGCAGGCCCAGGTCCGTGTAGACACACACCTTAACACGAAACTAATGAGTGTTGCGTTGAACCATAATTGACGTTTGTGGTGTGTTTCGAACCGCATCTACTGCTGCCAGCTTTATTTATATTTCTAATTTTTCTGGGGCTGGCAAATTATTATTTTTCTCTGGGGCTAATATAATAGCCCTGCGTAATAGCCCCAAGACTTACCAAGTCCCAAGTAAGCGAAGTGAAGTAAGTGATTTTATCAGCGTTGGTAGATAGGGGGTTTTTCGTTCCTTGAGAACTTTTTATTTGGGGAAATGAAATCCTTGGGGAAATGTTTGGAGAAAGTAAAATAACTAAGGGGAATTTTGGATTTTTTTTCGCTAATCAGAAAATGCTGATTTTGTCGTGTGCTCCGTTTTTCTATTTTATCATACCATTGGAGTATTAATGTTCTGACGTCGCGCGTAAACGAAGATACACATACAGACAAAACATTATTATTGACTGAGTATTGATTGTACGCAAGCATTCTCTATTAGCTCTAATCATTGCTTGTTCGCCAACCACCAACGCCATCTTTTTCATAATATTTTTTTTTGTCCTTGTAGTTTAGGACTTTGGCGTCGAACGTCTTGTGCATTTGCCAGCATAATGTTATTTTTTATTTTCGTCTAGCTTCTACCTCAGCAGATAATCTGCTATACCATGAGTAAAGGAGTTAGACGAAAAAAAAAACTTAAATCTTTAAAATAGAGTCTAGATTATATCATTTAATTTGTTTTATTTCCTGTTTGAAAAAAAAATGGAGAAAAAAAGTTATTTTTTATTTTTTAATAAATAATAATAAAATAATAAATATCTGGGACATTTTTCACACACGGTCATCTGACCCCAAACTAAGCAAAGCTTGTAATATGGCTGCCAGAGACTGATATACGTACATAGATATTTTTAAATACATACTTATATAGATATTAACACCCAGACACATAACAACCACAAATATTCTTAAAAAAAAAAAAAAAAAAACAAATAAAAAAAATTAAAATAATCTAAAATTAAATAATAATCTTAAAAACAATCTTAAACAATCTTTCTTTAATAATCTTTAAATTTAAATAATCTTCTTTTATTTAGGGACATTGAGTCACATTTGAATATGCCAGTCCCATAGTTAACACACAAATACAATAAAAATTTAAAGAAGAGAGACTCTAGTTTTAAAGACCCTAAGGGCCGACTGATAGAGCATCCTAGCCGCACCAGATGTAGGCGCCGATAAGATGCTCTGAATAAGTCCTAGGTTATTCAATTCCAATTTAGGTTATTTAGACTATATGTTTCAAAAAGGTTATCTCGCATAGATGTACTGTGGACACACTCCATAAGGAAGTGGAAGGAGTTTTGGCGGGAACGTGAAGAATTCATGTCGCGTCATTTTATTATTTTCCAAAACGTGTGTTATTTCGAGTGTTAATGTTTAAAAACGGTGAATTTCTACCCGTTAAGTGTTCGTGAACATGCACGAGTGTTGGTGAATGGTATAATGTTGTGAAACGTGAATTTTCATGTTGTTTCCAAAACTCCACAGAAGGCTCTAGTAAAGTTTTCACCACTTTACTGGGGCATGACTTGGACTTGACCGTGACTTGCTGTGCTCGACTTTGACCGTGACTATGACTTGTTTGAAATCTAACAAAACTTGAGAATATGTATGTATACTTGACACTGGCAAATGCATAAGACGTGCGACGCCACAATCCTCTTAGGAGGAAAGAAAAAAAAAAAAAAAAGGAAGTGGAAAACATCTTCCACAGCGGCACCACACATATCACAACTAGGGTTGTCTATTTGCCTCATCAGACATTTAAAATTATTTAGCGGCATGTGTCCAGAGCGCAACCTATGAGCTATTACAATATTTTTCCGTGTCAAGTTCACATTGGTCCACTATGGTATTGTAAAACATATCATTTTGGGGAAAATAATTCTTGAATATGGGGAAAGTTTAGAAACTCGATATAGCAACCCTGGATCCTATTGTGCATGGCGGCAAGTTTCAATAAAAACGCGCGCCAAGTTTTTTTTCATTGCGCAGTCACAGCTATGTAATGTATTAAAAACATCAAAACATTATTTCTAATTTTATAACATCGATGTATGTATTTTAAGTTCGAATATGAGCACAATCAAACAAGGGGTTGTGAAGTTGAAGGGGTAGCGAGGTTCGGCGCAATCAACTAGTGATAAATAATCAGCATAGTAAAATTTCAAATAAATATTATTTATTTATGACCAGCAAAACTGTACGCTAGACAAATTTAACAATTCTATTCCAATCGGCCACAATCAGATGCGTTTAAGAGGTCCCTCCGAATCGGGGGGAATACCAAGTTCTTCATTGGTATATGTGCTTGGATCAACATATGGCCATTCTCCCTGGAATGAAAAGATATAGTTATATTACTGTAATCTTCAAATTGCAAACACAAGAAACTTTGCCAGTATAGTAGAATCATACGGGTCACTAATTAATAAAACTTTGTCCAGTAACCAAAGCATCCAACTAAAATAAAAGGACAGGACTAAAATTACCTGCATCTCTTTTTATTTTAATTTGTGAGAAAGGGATTGCAATAATTTTAGCAGCTGTCAAATTTACAGTAAGCGCACAAGTTGAACGCCAAACCTTCAAAGGCTTTTGAAGCCCCCGACTGCATTCTGCTCGCGCACGGACTGATGTTAATTAAGAATACATTTTTGCAGAAAAATATTTTTTTTCTGGCAAGCTTTTATAATATCCGTTATTGGTACTGTAAGCTGATCAAAATGAGTTCAAACTGCATCAATCTACTGTTAGTTACTAAGGAGTTCCGTTTTCCACCTTCTGTCTCCATTATCAGATCAGCTCGCTCTCATTATAATGTATTGTTATCGGAACTTGACAGGCATGCAAAATTTCAACTCAATTGAACAAGGGAAACTGGTCTAAAATTCAGTTGCGAGATTTGACCCGAACATACATACTTACATACAAACATTACAAGTTAAATAAAAGCTTGTAAAATGGCACAACTGAAACAACATCAGTATCTAGCAACAATGAAGTTTAGCAATGTACACTTTTAGGACAAGCAATTGTTATCAAATAATTGCAAAAACATACATAAATATGCTCAGGCTCCGTGAAAATATGCCAGAGGATCCACCACCAAGCAACACCTCCTATCAATTCAGCGTACATAACATGCCTCTTTGATGGCATTGGTGGTGGCACTCTGTACGTCCATACCCTGTAAACAAGATAAAATAATAATTGAAACAAATTCAGAATAATGTAGACTTTAAGGTCAGTACAGTGACACCCGTAATCAATTAGTGAAAGACTTTAGATTCAGCCCACTGCACAACAGTAAACCTTATTGCTGCATTGATTCATTGATTTCTTACAATGAAGTGGCGAATTAGTCAATCGAGTAGTCAATCGTTTACAAACAGTAGTAACTCAATAGTGCTATCAAGTAGGTACCAGTTTCACCTTGTCTTGTAAGCTCAGTTGCACTTCGGAAGCAATATTCAGATATTGCTTCTAGATATTTTTCAGATATTGCCATTTACCTGATAGTAAGTAACGTGCCTGCTCATATTTGTTGCAAAGTATTAGTCAAAAAAATAATTACAGATACAATAGTCAGTTCTTAAATAGTTTTGAATGTGATATCAGCTGCCTGGTAAAGGCTGATTGAAGGTTACCGAATAATAATAATATGATGCATAGCACTATAAACTGGGAAGAGATTTTTCTAAATCAGATTTATGAAAGCAAAAATGTTATTGAAAACAAAGTCATCAAAAAGTGTTTTCTTGATCAACGTAATTCTAAAAAACACCAGTGACATAACACCTTACCCATGGCTTCCATTCCTTTTCGCTTGTTTTACGTTATCAGCAGTGTTTTTAAGAGCTCGTAGTAGTATAGCCCTTGAGACTAACGTTTTTGTTAGCATTTTTAAGGGTAGAAAGAAAATTTAAGTTATTTTCCTGTAAGAAAAAGTGGAAAACGCAGTTTTTCTTTTTCGAATTTCGATATTAATTTATTTTTCCTCTTGTTTTTTGGCTTCACACATTGTGTATTTAGCCAGTGTCAAGTATTGTAATATTGCAAGTGAAATCAAATAGTTCACAATTAAAATAAGTCTCAGTCACAGTCAAAGTCAAGCTAAGTAGGTCACAGTCAAGTCCACGGCATACCTCAGTAAACCGTTGGAGTCTATACTAGAGGTTTCAATGGAGTTTTGGAAACAACACGAAGAGTCACGTTTCACAACATTATACTATTCACACGTGCTCGTGTTTACGAATACATATCGAATAAAAATCCACCGTTTTTACACATTATTAACAGTCGAAATAACACATGCTTTGGTTATTACAATGTTGCGACATGCCTATTTTACGTTCCCGCCAAAACTCTTATCTCTTTTGTCTAGGCTGATTCTACCTTCAAAGTCACTGTCACCGTTATTTTTTTTCTTCAATGTGGCTCCAAATAATATATTTTAAATAGCTAATGTTTTTTGTAGTGGTAGGGCTCTCATGCAGAGTCCGCCTGGAGAAGTACCACACCTTTGCCAGTTATTCAACCGCCAAGCAGTAGTGTGCAAGCATTACTGTGTTCCGGATTGAAGGGCAATGTTTCCAGCGTAATTACAGGGCATACAGAGATTTAACATCTAACATCTCAGGGTGACGAGCGCAGTGCATTGCCGCGCATAGTTTTGAACTGTTGAAGTTAAAAATTCTGGGTGGCACTGAACTGTTATGGGCAAGCATGACGCTTAACATCAGGTGCACTTGACAACACGACTTGCACGTATCGTCAAAAAACAAAAAAACAGTCTCAAGTTTTTTTATGATACTAGCGATTCGTCCCGGCTTCGCACGGGTGTCAAACTTCCCGTAACTCTGAAAACGATGGCATGCTCTCGCAATCAGAATCACGAATGTTTCAAAGTTATAGGATAAGTAAGTTTGACACATTTTGTTAATACAACTCATTTTAAAACCAAAGTATTTTAGGGAGAATTGTGTGATTAAAACAAAATTATTTTAAGGCCGAAATAGAGGAAACTATTTTTACCTTACATACACTCCAAAAACATTCCCCTCCTTCTTGGGCAGTCGGTTACTCGGGTAAAAAATAAGCGCATCTCTAGGCCACTTCCGCGGGCAGATGAAGAGTAACGGAGATGGCGCGCGCTATTCAAAAAATCGATTTAGAAATTGCAGATTACCTAGGGTATGTCCTAAAACTGTCAGAAACACCGGAGGACAGGCAATAGCGTTATCTTAGTAAAGCCTCCAATCGTGGGGATCAAAGAGAAAAGAATATATATGCATATAGGCATATGGCAGTACAATATAGTCTGCTAAAAAAGACAGGGGTCCGGATAAGTGGCGAAAAAAATGTGGAAATCAACATTTTTGTCATTTTTAGGGTTCCGTAGTACTACAAGGAACCCTTACAAGTTCGTAATGTCCGTCTGTCTGTCCGTCCGTCTGTCTGTCTGAATCCTTTACAGCCTTATAACTTTTAAAGTACACTTACATGCATGAAACTTTGCACAACGATAGCCTAGAGTTCCGATAGCCTACAGTCTCAAAAAATAAAAAAAAGGTTTTTTTTTTAAATAAGGGTAGCTCCCATACATGTAAAGAGGGGGTAAAAAAAATAATTTCGCTGCACCCCATCATGTTGGGTGTCGTTGAATAGGTATTTGTAAGGTGACAATTTTGACAGAATCAAAAAACATAATTTTATATTAATGGGGTGGCTGTCATACATGTAAAGTGGGGATAAAAAAAATGTTCGCCTGTACCCAATATGTCGGGTATCATTGAATAGGTCTTTTAAAATGATGTTAAGGTTTTCGATACCATTTTTGTATCAAACGTACTGCTTGCGAAATATTGGCCGACAAAGTTGCTTGCAATGTGTCCTCCCCCCCCGCCATTTCTAAAGTATGCATCTCAGAAACTTCTATATTCCATGTTGATAGATCTTAGTAAAAACTTTCTTTTAAAATTATTTTAGGCAACATGTGATAACTACTTTTTGAGTTATGCTGTAATAACGGATAAAAACTTCAAACATCCTACGCACCTACGGAACCCTACTAAGCATGGCCCGACCAGCGGGCTTATCCTCTAACATTGAAACGTTCGTGATTCTTATTGCGAGAGCATTCCATCTCGCTCGTACCAACATAGTCGAACTATGCGCGGTCCCGCTCGCGAAACTCTCGCTATCGCTTTCAGAGTTACGGGATAAGCCCAAGGCTCTTAACAAGTTTTTTTTTTACAATAATAGACGATTGGACTAAATTATGCATGTACCTATGTATATAAAACTATGATCTATAGTCTACTTAGTTATGAGTTGCGCGGAATTAAAAATCATATATTTTTTCGGTTTATATTTAATATCATTCCTAACTCTGCAGACTGGTACTGTACTGCACTTCAAAGTTCTTTTGGTAGGTATTTGTATAATATTTCTCTACTGCTGTAGATAAACAAGGGGAAAAAAATGACAATTCTATTTATTTTGTGCTTCATTTTGACAACATGGACGTCCTTTGGCTACCTTCCCATTATCAGGCAGTGCTGTATCATCAAATGGTATATTTTCTAATTTTACAGTATCTTCGGTAATTTTAGCCTCTGAAAAAGTAAGAAAGAAATAGTGTTAGGAATTATTGATTTATTAGTGCCAGTACATAATTAAATCAATAATGAGCAGTGTAAGTAAATTGTAAGTTAAAAAATTGAGTTGGAAAACATGAGCATTTAAATAGGTAGTGAATACAGTCAACTGTAGAATTCTTCCATTAAATAGGTGAGTTATTAGTCCAACATCACCACGAAGCAAGTCTGCAAGTGCAATTCACCATCATCATCAATATCTTATTTGTCCCATTGTAGAGCAGTGCCAGCCCTGGCACTGCACCGATGGGTCTGGTTTATTAGATAAAATAATAATATTGGTGGACGTTTTCACACACAGCACCATCTAGCCCCAAACTAAGCAAGCTTGTATTATGGGAACCGGATAACTGATAGAATACATAAATACTTTTTTTTTTAAATATATACATAGAATACATAGAAACACCCAGACAAAAAACAAACATCACACAAATGTTTATCCTGGGTGGGAATCGAACCCACAACCTACTGCTCAGGAGGTGGAAATACTCCTACTGAGCCACAAGGCTTGTCAATATCTATACTAGAAGAGCTAGTAAATAACATTTTGATGCCTTAATTTATAAAGGTGGCATTAAGGCGGCGCGGCACTGTATAACACTATCCGCACTCGCACTATAGTGGCGCAGCACGGCTGATTTGCCTCTGGGAGAATATTTTGCAGCACCGCTCCACATAAATGCGGTTCCACCTTCCAACATACCAAATACACCTGGTTTAACTTCTCTGGCCTGTATAACATTTGTTCTTAGTTCTATTTCAACATCTTCACTATATTTAATCATCTGTAAAAAAAAAAACCTCATATTAATTATTTTATTGAAAATCATTAAATAAACTAACAATCGAAAGGTGAAAGTAGTTTTTGAAGGATAAAGTCAATGAAGTGGCTGAACCACTTTTGTTTCAAGTTGGCAAGGAGATACTCAGTACTCAGTAGAAGAAAATAATGAATGGTGTGTGAATGGTGGTCTCAGTTGAGAGCAGTTTTCATTTCAGGCTAATACCATAATGTTTACCATCCTCAACCACAACAAACACTACACTTAGTACAATAAATCATTAGCATAACCAAATTGTAGTCTTACAGCTTTAACTGACTCTTCATCTGTGACGTGCTTATTTTTACTATATTCTTCATTTATTTTTAGTCTGGCTGCTACGAGTGCTTTCTGATCTCCTGCGAAAACTTTAAGTCTGGTTCGGTGAAGCTTCTTGAAACCTTGTAAAACCTGGAATTTTATACCGTTTTAGCCAAAACGGCACACACAGTTAGCGGCAAACAGCTTGAGCAATGAGGTCATCTGGGCAGCAGTTAATCTTTAGGTCTCTCTGGCAGGACAAAGGTTTCAGAGAGATCAACTTACATGTACATGCACTATGCCGCTATTTACTCAAGATGTTTGCCGGTCAACGTACCTTTGACAGAGATCACAATTATTAAAATCAGCATCTATAGATAGATTAGTAGTTCGCGGCGAACAGAGACCTCGCGACCCCTGGACCGATTCAGCTCATATTTAAACTTAAAAATTGTATTGAAATGAACTACTTGCATACAAAATTTCATGAAGATCGGATCAACGGTTCAAAGTTATCATCAGACATATATACACACAAACATATAAAACATACATACAAACAGCCGATTTGTCCCACTAAGCTCTGAGACCTCTTTGCTCGGTCAAATATATACTACTATACATATAGAATTAAGGAATATTTATAATCACATTACATACATAAAAATGTTGCTTAAATTTAATCAATGCTTAAAATTGTCTGTCTCATTTTCACACATGACAATTCACATCGGCCAAAAGGTGACAGAGCATTTCATTTTAAGCATTGATTAAATTAAAGCATCATTTTATGTAATGCCCATTGTGTTTATCTCTTTGAAAGGAAAGTGCAATGATACAATCAAAACAAGAACAAAATGAATGTTTGTTCTCTTTTACTGCAATTGCATTTTTTTGGCAAGACTTGGTGATGGTAGGTGCAGTAGGTCTCCGATGGAATTATGGCAACATGATGGTAAGCATAGCCTGAGAAGACCAATATAGCGATATTGTGACCTGAAGTGACAATATTAAAACAAAATCGGCTACACCTGGGCGAGATTGGCACAAAACAGGGACTGGCTCACCCCTCTATGAAGGTACCAGATAATTATATGTTACCCCAAAACAGGGAAGATTAGCGAAAGTGGGAGGAAGCTTATGCCGTAAGTACTAAGTACAATGGGCTGAATAAGCTGCCGATGATGATGATGATGAATTGCATTTGAAGACTTTCTTTGTGGTCATGTTGGACTAATAACCCACCTATTTTATGGAAGAATTCTACAGTCAACTGTATTCACTACCAATTTATATGCACATGTTCCGACTCAATATTTTAACTTACAATTTGTCGTGCACTGCTCATTATTTATTTTATGGATTGAATTATGTAACTCAAAAGTTCAATGCTCGTTTATTTAAGTGTTGGTTGATCTAGTTTCTAGAATAGAATAAGTGTGGGTGCGTCCACTTCAGGCCTAGCACAATTGCAATCTTTTGAACCTTTAATGCAACGAAGTTTGAGTTGAAAGTTTATTTATTTCGTTTGAACACTTAGTCTAAGATTAGTTTTGAACCTTGGTTTTTTTTTTTTTTTTTTTCTCTTTCCTCCTGATAGGATTTTGGCGTCGCACGTCTTATGCATTTGCCAGTGTCAAGTGTACTTATATATTTTCAAGTTTTGTTAAATAATATCAAACAAGTCATAGTCACTGTCAAAGTCGAGCAAAGCAAGTCACGGTCAAGTCCTAGTCATGCCCCAGTAAAGTGGTGAAAACTTTAGTAGAGCCTTCTATGGAGTTTTGGAAGCAACACGAAAATTCACGTTTCACGACATTATACGATTCACTAATACTTGTGCATATTCACAAACACTTAACGGGTAACAATTCACCGTTTTTACACATTAACACTCGAAATTACACAAGTTTTGGAAAATAATAAAATGACGCGACATTAATTTTTCACGTTCCCGCCAAAACTCCAATGAACTGTTGAATGAACACGATTTTAAAAAATTCTGTCACAAGTATTCGATTTTTGTAAATTAAATTTCATAAAAATGAGGCGTTTTCCAAAAAAAAAAAAAAAAAAAAGTATTTCTAAAATACTTACTAGATGGCGTAACAGACCTATCGTTTTACCTGTCATTGTCATTTCTGTCGAAATATTTTATGTTTATTTTTTAAATCGTAAATTTTGGCTCCACACGTGTATTTAGCCAGTGTCAACTATTGTAATATTTCAAATGAAGTCAAATACATAGTTACGTTACTTGAAATTGTCTAAATACACATGTCGAGCACGAGAAAAAAAAAGGCACACGCACATTTTTTTGTCTTTCATTTTTTGTCTGTCTTGACAGTGAAAGAAAAACTCAAGGTACATCTAACGCCATCTATTAGGTACTTTTATCACCAGGATTTAATTTTTTTTGGAAAACGCCTCATTGTTCACTACACTATAAATCATACTTTCGCTTGTTTTGTATCCAAAAAACACATAAACCTAATAATTCCTTCAGGATGAAGTCAAAGCACGGAAGAAGTTCGTCATACTTTCATATTTTAATCAAGTCTTGTATAGTTTTTGAAAAAATTACTAAAAATAGACTTTTTAGACAAAAAAGACTTTTTAAAAAGACACGTTTTGGTTATCCTCACTTTTGAAACATGGGTCTTAAAACCATATGCAACGCACGCTACATGGCCTGACCTGACATAGTTTGAAAGAGATGGCTATATATAAGTTTCTGGGGGAGCGAAAGGGAGAAGCTATAACCTTAATAGTTTCTTTTGCTCCCGTGAAATTCAAATCTAGCTGTCCCTTTCACACGATGTCAGGTCAGGCCATGTATAGACACCCTGAAGCTGTAGGTCTACAGCTTCATGCCTCCAAGGACCTTAGACGAAGCATCATTACAAGATCCATGCCAAGGACTATACGAACCTTAGACGAAACAGTGATACAAGATCCATGATACTAACGCATACGAACGCGATTCGGTTTTTTTGGACATTGACAACATATTGAAACGTCAGTTCTTTTTTTTTTGACTTATAACTTGGCTCCACTCATATATTTAGCAGGTGTCAATTATATCAAGTGAAGTCAAATGTTTCACAATTAAAACAAGTCTGAAGGTAAGTCAAGCAAAGTAAGTCACAGTCATGCCCACATCATGCCTCAGAAAAGTGGTGGAGAATTTACTAGAGGATTTTATGGACTTTTGGAAACAAAACGAAGAGTCACGTTTCACATTCTCAACATTATACTATTTACCAACACTCGTGCAGCGTGCACGTTCGCAAAAAGTTAATGGATAAAAATCCACCGTTTTTACACATTCAAAATAACACAAGTTTTGGAAAATATTACAATGACGCGACATAGCTTCTTCACATTCCCGCCAGAGCTCCATGTCAGTTTGTCACAAGAAGCTTGTAGGAAGCTTTTTTTTTCTCCTAAGAGGATTTTGGCGTCGCACGTCTTATGCATTTGCCAGTGTCAAGTATACATTACGTAGCCAGTATTCTCAAGCTTTGTTAGATATTATCAAACAAGTCATAGTCACGGTCAAAGTAGAGCATAGCAAGTCACGGTCAAGTCCAAGTCATGCCCCAGTAAAGTGGCGAAAACTTTACTAGAGCCTTCTATGGAGTTTTGGAAAATTCACGAAAATTCACGTTTCACGACATTATACCATTCACCAACACTCGTGCATGTACGCGAATACTTAACGGGTATAAATTCACCGTTTTTACACATTAACACTCGAAATAACACAAGTTTTGGAAAATAATAAAATGACGCGACATGACTTCTTCACGTTCCCGCCAAAATTCGTAGGAAGCTTTTTTTTTTTCTCTTTCCTCCTAAGAGGATTATGGCGTCGCACGTCTTATGCATTTGCCAGTGTCAAGTATACTCATATTTTTTTCAAGTTTTGGTGAGTATTGTCAAATAAGTCATAGTCACAGTCAAAGGCGAGCAAAGCAAGTCACGGTCGAGTCCAAGTCATGCCCCAGTAAAGTGGTGAAAACTTTTCTAGAGCCTTCTATGGAGTTTTGGAAACAACACGAAAATTCACGTTTCACGACATTATATCATTCACCTACACTCGTGCATGTTCACAAACACTTAACGGGTAAAAATTCACCGTTTTTACACATTAACACTCGAAATAACACAAGTTTTGGAAAATAATAAAATGACGCGACATGACTTCTTCACGTTCCCGCCAAAACTCGTACACTCGTAGAAAGCTTCTTGGTTTGTCAGTTCTTTCCAGTGCTGCCAACACGGTATCAGGTTTATGGTCTAGATCAAATCTTAAAAAGGGCTAAATTTGCCCAAAAACGTAAAATGAGGGCTAAACCGCTAAATAATGAACAAAAGTAGTTGACAAAGTTAGTTTTCGACACGGAATGTCGTTTAAAATATAAAAAATTATATGAAGTTTGATATAATTTTTTATATTTTAAGTTCTGTTTTGCAGTAAAAGCTCATTTCTTTTGAATCGTTTCCTATAAAAATAGTTTTAACTATTTTTATTATTACTATTTTCTATATATTTCGTTTTCTTTTTTTTGCAGGAATGTCCATTATCACTACGATTTTCACACATTTAAACTGTTACGTAACGCAATAAAAACTCCAAATGGAAATGAATGAAACATATAATGAGTATAGAGTACAATATTGTTGTGTAAAACAGAGACAGAACCGTTAAAGTAGATACGGGGAATCCCCATATAGATTGGAGTGAATGCCTTAAGTTTTTGTTTAAAAACTTCCTTTCTTTCGTGGCTTGTCTATGGTTTTGTTTGATAGATGATAATTTTAGGCTAAATCTGGGGCTAGAACAAGCAGAAAAAAGGCTAGATCTAGTTCGGTAAGGGCTTAGGTGGCATCCCTGGCTCTTTTAAGATCAAAATTCAAATCAACAAGCTGAACAAGCAAATAGCCAGTCTGGTGAAACAAGGAAAAAAAAACATTTCTAAGGAGTTTGCATGGCAAATAATGGCGGATACTTGCCATCATACTCCCTCAGTGCTCCTTCTCTTTCTCTCAACAACTAGCTTGTTTGTATTATCTGTGGTCAATCAAACTTTGTTCGTTAGTTTTGTTTTGCTATCAAATAAAAGTAAATTTTTTGTTAATTTGATAAGATAAATAGTGTGAAGTGACAAAATACTACTCTGTGAGTTCCTTTCCCGAAAATGAAACCGAAAAAACGGTTTATAACATGTGAAATTTGTGGAGATCGACCCAGTCGCAAAGATCACGAAAAAAGGAAGTTTATGGCGAAATTTCCTCTAGACGAAGCCCGGTAAGCATCATATTAGATGTTATTTAGCTGTTTTTAGCTCATTAAGGTTCAGCAGGCTAAGAACAAACCAAATTTCATATGTTATTTTCATTATAATTGTGGACTAGTGCTGTACCATAACTATCGACAATTATATATTTAAGCAACTAGTCGGCTTGTTTAAATGCTACTTAACATAAATCGAACTCTGTAAATGGTAGGTACTATCACAAAATCTGGCAAAAGTTTTAAAAACAATTAACTTTGCATTTGTGTATGTTTGAAGTAAATGGGTTTGGGTGAGTGGACCAACAATACATGTAAAAAAGCCTTGCGTCAGTCACGCGTGCATTTGCGTCTGTTTCTTATCTTGATATTTACTTTATCTTATCTCTTCATCTTGATTTATAAGTTTTGACTGTAAATTTTAAAACCTTTCCTATTTTAATGATAATACTCTAATATATTTGTGTGATAATAGCTTAAGAAAATAACTTAAGAAAATAACTTGATAAATCTTGTTTGATTTTTATAACTATCTAATGAAATGGCAATTTTACAGATGCAGGCAGCAATTTACACCTCGAAAAATAAGGAAAAGGATATTAGACTCAGGTAAATAATAGATAACAAAGTATTTTAGAATTGGTATCATATGGTGAATAATTATGGTGGTCAAGTCAATCCATTAAGCAATTGTAAACAGATGACCTATACAAAGTATAACTGGTTGTGTTAAGTAATAATGAATTAATATATTTTTTTAATGTTATTACAGATGTAGAAGTTACACGTCAAAAAAGAAAACACATTAAGAAATTACATTTGTGTCAACGCAAAATTATTAATTTGCGACAAGGAAATATAATGCCACGTATTAATGTTGAAAGAGGTAGATGAGCTACTAAAATAACTCTTTACTGTTTGCGTTCTGTGCTTAAATATTTTTCTATGCAATGATTTAAGCTTTTTGTTTGTTTGACAGATCTAAAAATCCGTCTTCATAACTCAGACTGGAAAACCAATTTTATTTAAACTAATATACTTTCATCTTAAAACGTTCGTTTATAATTATCCACTATATACAAAATAGGCTCAGCACATCACTGCGCGCTACTGCAACAATAAATCATTGGCGCTAAAAACTCTGATTAAGGCATATATACGTAATCAAGGCATTTCCCTTTTCCTACCTAATGAAAAATAAAATATAATATTGTGTATATAAGTTTTTTATTTTGTTACGGGACCACTTTAAGTCCAACCTTCTCAACAACGATGGGCTTAAATGTGGAGTAGATCCTGATGTGGATAAAAAATTACCTACTTAAATATGAGCCTCGATTATCAGTTTTTTATCGATATCGATAAAAGCAAAGCAAGCGTATGCGGCACTATTTGGCCTGTTAGGTTGGTACTCTTGGTATTTCAAAGAGAATCAAATGACGTCATGAACCTCTTAATTGTTTGTGTATTGGTATTGAAATGCCACGCAAATTGATTCTATTGGCTTGTACGGTGTCCCGTCTCTTATTACGTAGTATTACATACTCTTTGCAAATAGCTTTGGCAAATACAAAGAAAAAACCAAAGTGGAGAATTCTGTGCTTGATTCCGTGCCAGAGTATTAAGTTCCTTGGTTCTGTGAAAAAAACTAAAGTTTTAAAAGGTGTAATTTATAAAGGACATTGTGTGAAGAAAGTTTCAATGCTCTCCTTTCTTTGAGATAATTATTTTTCAGTGTTACAGGCTTTTTCGTTCACTGGATAAAGGTTCACGAGAGGTATAGAGAACGTTTGGAAAATGGATTCACCTGAAATATTGTCATCTTGTGATTCCCAGGCTCCTTCAGAAACAAGCGATTCAAAGTAATTCTCACCCTTATACTTAGATAACTTGAGTTTTTATCGCCCATTATTTGTTAATAATTAGATGCTGCTGTGTTATGGATCAATTTATTAAATCAGTCATTCCCTACATCCCTAGCTACCAATATTATGGAGGAATATTGTACAATAATAACATGATTTGAATTTTGCTTGAACAAACGTTTTGGTTGATTATACTGTAAAGTTGCTTATTTTTGTAAATAAAGAATTGATTTGGAATAACACATAACCTCATGCACACCTTGTAATATTTTGTTCTATGACTTTTAATCATTCGTAATTTTTTCTCAGAATGATGGCCTGGGTGAAGCTTAGAAACTTACCTTTGTTATGTTTGTTTGAGTCTGATTTTATGAGTTACATGTAAATGAACTAGTTGATGCGCGCGACTTTGTACGCAACGCAAGCTCAGCTTTCGGCCTCGCTAAGTTGTTGTAAATTTTTCTGATGTTTTAATAGTTATTCTGGTATTCAGAGAGCAGACAAATGCAACAAATAAAAGATCATGTAACTAACTAATCTGACTTTTTTTATATAGGACATACATTTACATATAGATAAATAAAATAGAAAATTTGCATTATAAAAAAACAACTTAATTTTTTCATACAAACTTAAAAGCATTTTTTGAGTGTCAACGAAATGAAGTCATGGAGCAAAAGTTGTTGAGCAAATCATGGAGAAATGCATTATTTCAAAATCATCCTGAATATCACTAAGCAAGTAATCACTGTAATAATAATATGATAAGTAATTTATTTTAGAAAAAATATCACATATTTTTTTTTATTAAACTACGGTTTATATGATTTCAGTAATGCAACGGGAGATCACAAGCTGAATGAAGATTATTCTGCTTTACAAGTAGAAGTTATATCCAATTTACAGAAACCCAACATACCAAATGTGAATGTCCCTGAAAAGATCATCATTTGCTTGGATGTGTGTTACAACAATCAGAACACACTGTACCGCTTGGGAGATGGAACCACATTTACTCCTATAAATATGATGAAAAGAGTTCTAGACTTCTTTCTGTATTCAAAAAATGCAATAAATAAAAAAACTGAATTTGCTCTTATCATCCTTAAAGATTCTGAACTATCATGGGCGCAAAACTTTACAAACAATCTGAAGGATATATTGAACACCATTGACTATCTGAGTTCTGAAGAGTGTACATCAGAAACTTTTGATTTCAAAAAGTTATTTCAGATGATAAAACAGAAAGTTGAAATACCAGAATACAGAGAAACGGAGCGAATACTGCCTCCTCCCTATGTTGTTAGGATGATAGTATTGTATGGCCGTTCAAACTGTATTCCTCTGATTCCTCTGGATGACCCGTACTTCATAAACTTAAAGAAACAGTTGTATTTCTACATTGACATATTATTGGCTCATGAAGACGAGTGCACAGAGCATAAATGTGAAGAAATGTATGATGCTTTGCAGGATTTGGATAATGGCTACTCATATGTTTATGAAGTATCAAGAAATGCCACCAAAATACATGATTGTATTGCAAAACTCTTGGCACATCCTTTGCAGAGACCACTTCAGAAAAATACTCATTACTCATTTGGTACAAGATATTAATGATTTACAGATATTCACTTGGGTTTATTTTTGTTGGTACTTATTAAAGAAAACATGAAAATCATTTTGAAGTATTTATTTAGCTCTTCAAGGGATTACGATTGGTACAAAAGAAAAAATAACTAAGACTATTATGTATTACACCAGTTTTCAAATTCTTAGAAATTTACTATGTACTTTTTCAGATTAATACTCCAGGACATCTGGGAAATCATATTCAAAAGATCCATAAGCATAAGATGCATAAGATATAAATTTATTTCAATATGTAGTAGTCCACTTTTGCTATTTGCTTTGGCTGGGTTCAATGTTAGAAAGACGCCAAAACAGTATGATCAAACTAATGTCTTAAATTGTTATTATTTAATTCTCGGCACAGCCAACTTCATAATTCTGTACTCACCAGTACAGGCTATCATAACAATAGTTTAGTCTCTAACATGATAGGCATAGACACTATATTACACAATGAAAGTTTATGATGAAGATTGAGTGCAATAATTTATTTTTTGAGCAAATACAAATAAATAAATATACATAGAAGATTACATTCAAAGGATGTGTTTTTATGCAAGTAAACAGTCACAAAACGCATTTATTTATAAGATAAAACAAAAATTCGCCAAGCTTTACATACATTTAAGTAAATAATATAAAAATAAATGTAAACAAGTCATAAAAATAATATATTTACAGTGATTATGTTAATGCTAATCTAAAGAATCTCAAACTTCATACAATGAGTTTTCTCTAAAAAAATATAGTACAATACAAAGCAACTAAAATCGGCTGCTTTACAAATTAATGCAATTAATAAATGGATAGATGAATAGAGGGATTTATTTATTTACCTATAAACTGGCAGGGAAAGGACCCCTCCTACTAAGTTTGCATCAATTATAAAACTGCAGTTTAGCAACAAAACAATAAAAAAATACACTCAATTATTAACCTAATCAAGGCGGCATACAGCCTATAAGCTCTAATATAATCATCATCATAAATCACTTAGCGATTATTGGTTCGACTGTTTGTTTAAATGTGAGGACTGGTATTTGAACATGGAGTTGCTTGCGATTCACTCAACAAGGATAACAAAAAAAAAAATAACAAATAATTTATGACAAGATTCAACTAGTTGTAAAAAACCAGCCCACAATAATTCGACACTTCGCCACGAACGGAACATTCCATTCTAGAACGCTACATCTAAATTATAATTACATTTGAGATCCTAGGGATGTGACAATACAATATTGATGCCTAAGATTTGACACTGGTTATTTTATGAACAAAATAAATAACTTCACATATCAGTCTCAACACTTTAAAATCTATTTACATTATTGTAATAAATTCAGCTGTTGCCAATTAATGTACTGAATGAATAGATCTAAACATATACTGATAAGTCAACATTCAGCTAAACGTAGCCAATCTGCTCCAATATCTATAGTATGTAAAGAAGACCGATAAAGTTAATGGAATGATGATTTTCCTATACATATTCTCTTAATATATGCCAATATTTGTGATTTTAGAAGATAAATAAAATATTATACATATTAAAGCATAGTAAACACTAATTCGACCTCGTCGCTGACGTCATTATACGCAACGCACTTTAGTCCTTACGAAAATATTTCAACTGCTGTTAAAAATAATTTGCAAACAAAACAAATGGAAAGTAGATTTTATTCCATTATTTTCATGTAAGGCTTTTATAGGAAATTAACAGTAATCGAGGACAGCAACAAGTAATCTTCATTCATTGAGTTATCATGTACCTACTATATACTAGAGTTGCTAACATCTGCAATGTTCCATTTAAGTAACCTTACTTAACTTCACTCAGTCACTGGCTAGACGCTCACTTGTTTACTGAATAAAAACAAAACAATGCTAGGGTGTGTATTAGGAGACAACTGGCATATTTATGTGAATAAAGTTAGTGTTGTACATGTGCCACAATTAAATGGGACATCGCAATGTAGTGCGGTGTGTCACCAGTACCATAGATAAATTATATAAAGAAGAGTGCCAATGGCCATACAAAGATGCGTAACCCGATTGTAGTAACTGATAAGGACGTAAGATGTCGCTAGTGCTAAACTGTGATATGATCGTCACAATTTCTGCTTGACTTGATATAGAAAGCCAAGCTAACTCGTTCGTAATAGTATGGAGAAAAACACTACTACTTGTTATGAATACTTTTGCATTAGTAATACCAGTAAAATTATAATTTTTACTAGCCAAACACGCTAGATTCTCAAGAGATGGCGTTCAAAACATTTTTTCGTATAATATATTTTCATTCTTCTCGTATAGTATTTCTATGCCAGTATAGTACAGAATAGCTCAATGTCTTCATTTAGTATTGTTGAGTATTAGATATCATCACAAGTATATTAATTTTTGTACCCACATCACACTAATATATCTTTCGCTCGTTCCAAACACAACACGCACGATGGGACTATACAAGATAAAGTCTATTCATCCTTACCTGAAAAAAAAGGTAAATAAACCTCTTTTTCACAAAATTGCCATTTTCTCGTAGTAATTACACAACCTAGAAAGTAACATGAATGTAATTATTTACACCCGAATATTAACGAAATTCATCATAATTACACAATATTTTGCTAAAATACGAATACAACGAACAACTCTAAATAATCTGAATTCTGGGGGCTTATTCTCTAACTTTGAAACGTTCGTGATTCTGATTGCGAGAGCATGCCATCTCGCTCGTACCAACTTAGTCGCACTATGCGCGGTCCCGCTCGCGCAACTCTCGCTATCGCTTTCAGAGTTACGGGATAAGCCCACCGATCTTATTTTGCGGTAGACTCCTCTACAGTCTATGGATTTTAGTGATGGGAATGGCAACTCAATAATGAACGGACTGACTGAACAATGGTAATAAATGTGTTCATTGGTATGTGTTTATCAACTTATAAGGACGTTTAAATAAGGAATAATAAAAGGACGATGTTTTAGAATCAAATTAGAAGGATAAATTATGATTATATAAATAAGAATTTGAACAGATATAAGGAAAATATTTTTTTTTATATAAAATAAAAGTTGCTTGTTTAATTTCAGATCATGTTATGTTATGAATAGGACTTTTTTTTCATAGCTCAATTTAATTACCAACGTAACTCTTTTTGGGCAGTTAGGAAAAAATAATGGATTCACTTCTTCATGCACTGTATATCTACTTGTCGTTCATTCAACGGAACCTCATCACTAATCTTGTCTATGGTTTTGTTTGTTTACCTTTTTTGTCGGATAAGGATGAACAGACTTTAGAACTGTAATGCGTACGAAAAACATCCAATATGTATATCGCAAGGAAGACAGGACTAGATGAATCGATATTACAAATAACACGTTAAAACATTTTGTTTTAAAATAACAGGAATACTCACGATAAATTGAGTCGGTTATTCCGACTATAGTTTCGATCACATCCGATGATCTTTTTTAAGGAATGCGCATGAGACAAAACATGTAACATGTCTCTCCCAATCACGATTACCATTACCAATTTTCGACCAATCAGTGAATGCTGTGGAAATGCAGATCCTTGCAAAAACTGAAAATGCGCTACGGGACAGATATATTATAAGTCTTTCTTTTTCTTCATGAGGAATACTAAATTTTTCATTCCTCTTTTTTTTCTATGAGAAACAGACATGACATCCAGCCGTCTATACTGCCGTGCGAAGAAGAAAAGGCACATCTAACATTTTTTTCAAGTTTGAGTGAAATACATATTTTGAATCACGAAATATGAAAAAAAAAGTTTGATGTGCCTTTTCTTCTTAGCACGGCAGTATAGTTTTCTCTGCGACTATAAGCGTGACGCGCGCCGTCTTGCCATGCACTGCGGGGCGCGGCGAGTCGCGCGCGCAATGTCGGAAATCGGGGTCGGAATAACCGACTTAATTTAAAGTGTGTATTCACGTTTTATTAAAATAGAATGTGTTAAAACAACGTAAGTTTTCATATAGTAACACGTTAAAACGTTCATAGTTTGTACCGCACCGCCGCGCCGCCTGCGCACGGAGCCTCCATCTCTACAACATTACCGCGTCGCCGAAGGGAATGTCGTCTGAGTGTCAGTCTTTATGAAGTAGAAACTCGTCGGGCGAGTCAAGCGGCAGCTAAAACTAACCTCAGTACACAATTTTTTACAATATTGTAAAAGACGGCTAGGTTTTCATCGAGCTGCAAGAGCGGGCGTATCCGGAGCTAGGTTAACTATGGCTACCGTAATTCACATATCTGTCTATTCTAGAAGCTATTTTATATATTAAATTTGCTTCTACCCGAGTCCCGCTAAGAAACATTCCGACAGCTATAGAGAGCTAACTTAAAAAAAATGTAACTGTATTATTATGTTGTCTAGCAGCTACACTTAGGTTCAAAAAAATATATACATTTAATATAATGAAAAGATAATAATCAATATACCCGACTGCAAAATGTAGCCTATGTCATTCCAACGTAAAGAGAAATCCAAAGACACCTCACTCGTCAATATGTGAGTATGTTTGTGTGTTTCTATATTATAGAGTGAGGTGTCATTGGATTCCTCTTAACGTCCGGAGTGATATCCTTACTAATATTATAAATTGGAAAATAATTCTGTCTGGGCGATTGTCGCATTTTCAGGGCTAAACAGACTGCCCTGATTTTTTGCATATATACAAGGTTATAAAGAAAGGGTATGCTAAGCCGAAAGGGGCTCATAGTACTCATGATTGTGAATAACATTTACTATGGGACCAACACTGAAATCGAGAAAAAGATATCAGCTGTTCCACACATTTTGTCGAGTGTCATTGACTTTTTTCTATGGAACAGCTGTTTTTTTTCTCTCGATTTCAGTGTTGGTCCCATAGAAAAAGTTGTTCATAATGATGAGTACTATGAGCCCTTTTCGGCTTAGCATACCCTTTCCTTATAACCCTGTATAGCTTAAGGATCGAAGACGGACATAGGTTACTTTTTATTTTGTTGGTCCAAACGGACGAAGTCGCGGGTAACAGCTGGTAAGCTATAATTATGATGCAGTCGGATATTTTGTTTTACATTTAATAATATTACTTGTTCACAAGGCTTCTTAGCCCGGCTCGGGTGTAGTACAAGTAGAAAATTAAGGTTACGTGATCATTCGGAATCGGTAGGTCGATCGTCTACGTTCTGCGAGTTCGTGAAAACATGCCGGAACCGCGGGCTCTATAATACAAGCTCGAAACGAGTTTGTATACGTTAAGAGTTCTTCTTGAATTCCGAGGTTATAATGGTCCGAACATTCACTACACATATTCGTAACTAGCATAGAATCTGTCCGCATTTCGTCCGCAGCTCGCTATTCGTCAGCGGGTTTAGTTCCGGGCCACGGGGCTTGTGTGGTTAGTTGCAGAGTGTGCGAGGCGAGGCTAGTGCTCCGTGCAGACGCAGAGACAGAGGCAGAGCCTGCAGCAGGCGAGGCGGGGGCGCGGGGCGGGTCAGGGGCGGGGCGCGGGCGCGCGGTGCGCGGGTCAGGGCGGCGGCGCGCGCTCCGGCAGCGCGGGCGCCGCCTCCTCAGCGCCGGCGCCGCCGCCGCGCGACCGCATCACGTACGCGTACGTGCGGTACCGTTTCATCTGGAGACATTCATTACCGTCATCATCTCTGACACCGAGAAAAAGTTTTAGTTTTGTCAGAAACGTGAAGAAGCCTTGTCGCGTCATTGTATTATTTTCCAAAACTTGTGTTAACGGATTGTGGATTTTATTCATTAAGTGTTTGTGAACGAGTGTAATAGTACAATGTCGTGAAACGTGACTTTTCGTGTTGTTTCCAAAACTCCATAGAATCCATACCGTACCTCGTATACGAGATAGTGTTCCTTGTCTCGCGCGTGGTGCGCGTTTTCACGCGCGTGGCGAAGCGCCGCCAGCTCTTCCTCAAGCCGTGCCGCACGCTCATCGTGCGCCGCCAGCTGCTCGCGCTGCAAACGTCGTCGACACAAACACAAAAGTAAGAAGTGCATCATGAAAACGGTCGTAGGATAAATAATCACTTTATACTGATCTATTTTTTTTTACGTACGTCCTAGGAACCATTTACTCATTTTGTATGAGAACGATTTTGGCATAGTTATTTTTTTGTTCAAGCGTGAGTTCTGCATAAAAATTTTTTTTTTTTTTAAAGCGGTTCGTGTCATTTTCATGTTAGGATCATTTCTAACAAAAATAATAAAAATATAAACTAATAGTTCCTAAGACAGTTTCCACGTATCTCCTATGGTTTCGGATTTCTTCATACCTCAGTTAAAAAACATCATTCTGTACGTATAAATTTAAAAAAAAAACAGTAGGTTATACTAACTAAAGATCCAAACCCTGGTCCCTGACTGACAGAAAACGCACATAACAAAAAAAAAAAGAGTTCTTTATTTATCGTATGTAAAAGGGTTAAACAAAAACATGAGATGACATTTTGATGTGTGGAAGGATGTGTGTATGTACCATGGAGAGCTTGGTGTGCGTGCAGGGCAGCAGCGGGCGCTGGAACTTGCGCTGCGAGCCGACGGCGCCCGCGAGCGGCGCGGCCGAGTACGCCGCGCACACGAAGTTTATCGTTTCAACCCACGAGCATAACTCTTTGGAATCACTGCAAATAACAAATGGATCTATAAAAGATACGAATTTCTGCTCTTAGGCTCGCTGTCCACGGGGCAACTCGAAACGTACTTTTTTTTTTTTTTTTTTTCTGCAATATTCAAACATTTAAATCAGTTTCAATATACACTGGTTCACGGATCCGTGGGAGGACGATTGCTATTTGATACAATCAGTCCTCCCAACGTACTGGTTACAAACTCAAATCCCCAACTATGCAGTAGCTTCGTCACAGCCACAGATCAAATTTAGAATCTGCACTCAGGACGATCGAAGCGCACTACGCATCGGTCAAAATACATCTATAAAAGTTTACTTTCATTGGTTCATTGCCAGACGAGAGTAGGTGTAACCTTGAGCTAGCCAATGAGAAGGCAGTCCTCGCAACCCGTGTTTTCCTCTGTGTGTAGTGAGTTTTGTTGGAACAACGATCTCGTAGTGCGCTAATATAAATGATCTGTGGTCAAAGCACAAGTATTTTATTAATGATGGTCCTTCCACAACGCAAGGTCAGGCCATGTAGCGAGGCCTTAATGGTAATCGTACCTTAACTTAATTTTTCATCTTTTTTTTTCTATGGGAAAGAGTGCTTTATCCAGTCGTGTATTGCTTTCTCTGTCTACGCCGATAACGAAAGGCGGTGTCACGTGACCTTATTTATACAACGTGACTTACCTAGTTTGGAACAAGAACTCCGCCTGGTCGGCGGTCTGCAATCGGAATACGTGCTGTTTCTTTGTGTAGTCGGTTGCCTTTGTCGCCAACGCGTGGTGTATTCTGTAACAATAGCGGACAAATACCAACAAAATATCACAATCGGAATTAATCATCATTTAAGAATGTATCAATAATGTAGTGATGTCAGTCCTTATAGACCAGCGTTTTTTTTTTCTTATTCTCTTTCATATGTTTGCGGGTTTTCGGGTTGATATAAAGACAAATTATACATAGATACGAGATCGTTGTTCCGATAAAAACTCACCAAACACGGAGGAAAGCGCGGGTTGTGGGAACTGAGACCAAGCGTTCTCATTAGTTACGCCCACTCGCGCCTAGCAATGAACCAATAAAACTTAATGTTTACAGGTGTATTTAGACCGATGCTTGGTGCTTTTCGATCGTCCTGTGTGAGAAATCTAGGGGTGATCTGTGTACAAAGAATTGTGGATCCATCGATTAAAAAGAAAGCGAAATAGCTGCACCGCTCCCAGTTTATAACTTTTTTAGGTTGTCGCATAACATAGGTTATCTACGGGTTGATTGTCTATGGATAGCCTACCTGATAGCGTTATGTATGTTGTCCGACATCTGTCCGCGTCGGAAGCCGTGCTCGTCCTTGTGGAGGTATAGCACCAGGTCCCGCAGCGTGCAGTAGAACATCTTCCACCCCCGCCGACCGAACGGCGCTGATAAAACAACTCAAACTTAGCCCATACAAAATAGTACACTTTACGACAACGGAGCAAAATAATACTTTGAGGGGAGGGCGCTATTTTGAATCCAGAAAGTAGCGAAGGATTATAGAATAGAATCCAGAACGTAGTGAGGGATTCTAATAAAGTACGTCGCCCGAGGTAAAAATATTTTTGCGACCGAGTGATACTTTCCTCCTACTCTACTTTTCATCTCCCTCTTTGAGAAAAAGAGAGCGACCGGTACAGTTTTGCACAACAAATAATTCCTCCCGACGTACCTTCGCTGTAAACCAATTTAGTATCGCGGGAAACTTCGATCTACCAATGGCAAAGCAGAGTTCTACGCGCGCTAAAATCTTGCGCTGTTATTGGTCGATCGCTTTCGGCATCGGCAAAATCGCGCCACCCGAGCGCCATCTTGGTCTTGGACAGTGCACGAATCGTGTAAACGGGGCAGAGCTAAGGATGCATAGCAAGTAATACTCTGCCGTTTGCGCTTGCAAATAAAGTTTAATATGTGTACATAATTATTTACACGTTCGGCTACTGTCGGAAACCAGTCTGCGCCGAAAACTGCCGATCGGAATTATTCGTTATGAGATGCTGTAACTAGCCCGGCGAGTACTAAACTTTGCGTAACTTCGAGTTGGCGAGTTTTTTTTATAATGGTAGGACTCTTTTGCATAGTCCGCCTGGGGAAATACCAAACCTCAGCAAGTTATTCAACCGTCAAGTAGTAGTGTGCAAGCAAATGTGTTACGGATTGAAGGATAATGTTGCCAGTGAGACGACTAAGCATGCAGAGAATTAACATCTATTAACTTAGGATGACGAGCGCAATGCATTGCCGCGCAGGACTTTGAACTTCAATTGTTCAAAAGCCTGGATGGCGCTGACCTGTTATGGGCAAGCGAGACGCTCACCATCAAACGAACGATTTGCTCGTGTTGTCATTCAATTGCATAAAAGTAAACCGATTGCAAAATGTAGCCTGCGACGCTTCGGACATAAAAAAGGAACCAACGACATTTTACTCGTCAAATTAAGTCAAGCCGTTTGTGGGCTACAGAAGGTCACACAAACTTACGTACACCCCTAAAACATTACTCCTTCTTGAACGGGTAAAAACAGATTGTATCTCAGGCCGAAGAGCGCAATGCAGTGCCACGTCAATTGGCAAAGTGGCGTTTGATGTAAGACGAGCGAGTAATAAGCGCTAGAAGTTGCAGCGTAAGTAGGACTCCCACTAGGTCGACTGACGACATTTTGAAAGTCACGGGTAAGCAGCGGATGCAAATATGTCGTTCATTGTAGCGCTCTAAGGGACGGGCCTTTGTTCAGCAGTGTACGTCTTCCGGCTGTCGATGATGATGCTGAGCGAGTCCTTTGTCTCGTGTAAGTGTCTCTTACTTTTCTTCCCGTTGGCGTCGACGCAGCACTTCCGCATGACGTATCCTTTCTTGTACTCGATGGCGCGGCTCTGGTCGGGCACGTCGAGGAAGGGGTTGGAGCCCGGCGCGGCGCCCCCGCCGGGCCGCGCCTCGCCCGCCGCGCCGCCCGCCGGCGCCGCCTCCGCGTCTCTGGGGACACACATCCAGGTCATTGAACACACTCGACATCGACACTGACGAAACCAATTAAAATGGGAGATGCATATATGAGACGAAACTGTTTGAATTTTGGCGGGAACGTGAAGATGTCATGTCGCGTCATTTTTATTTATTTTTAAAATTTGTGTTATTTCGAGTTTTAATGTGTAAGAACGGTGGATTTTTATCCATTAAGTGCTCGTGATTGTGAATAGAATAATCTCGAAAAACGTGACTTTTCGTGTTCTGGGGTATGACTTGGACTTGACTTACTTAGTTTGACTAAGACTGTGGCTGAGACTTTTCAATTGTGATACCAAAATTTAAGAGAAAAAAAAATGCTTCGCTAAATCGAAATAGAGCCGTTATTATGAAAGCCTGACCTAAAAATAAACGACAAAAATGCAAAACTTTATAACACAATCAACAGACAACGCAAGGATCGGCCTTTATTTATTTATTTATTTATTTATATATATATATATATATACATACATATACATATATAGACTTTGTTACTTTGCAATTTATATATATATATATATATATATAATACTAACAGTGCCCATTGGAGCGGCTGCGCGCGTATAGCGTGGTAGAGGTGCTTGAGCGTGTCCCGCGGGAAGTTGTCTCCGTCGTTGAGGTCGGCGAGGTTGTCTATGAACTCTGCGCACGTCATCCGGCGGAAGGCGCCGCCGCCCGCGCCCGCGCCGTGCAGGTCCGTGTTCAGCAGCATTATGGCGCACGTGAGCGTGTGGACCGCGTCTGGAACGTAAAGACCAAACGTTACTATTTCCATACATTTCGTTTAGTGTGAATGTAAGCTTTCTATCAGGGTTCGCCGATATATATCAGCGGATATATATCAATTGATTTCTATCTTGATATATCAATAGATTTTTTCCTGTCTTCTGAACTAAAAAATTTGGAGATTAATGTTTACACTTAGCGAAAAACTACAATTCAGAATAATTTAGATTTGTTCCCAAAATGGCATCTTCATTTAAAGTTGGGGAAATCCCCTTTACTTTAACTTACCAGTAAGGCTAGCTTTTCATTAAAATTCAGAACTTAACTTCATATCATATAAGGTTTTTTTTTTACGAGGTAATAAAATAATGGGGCTTCCCTGGTGCTCCTAGCGTTAATAATTTTCACTTTCTTGGGAAAATTTGCTTCTTTTTCTTAGCCTGGATATATATTCGATATATATCGGATATATATAAAAAAATCGGATTTTTGATGTTGATATGATTTTTTCAAACCCTGTTGGGATCTCAAGGCGCAGGGCTTTTATTTACACAGAACGGTGGTACTCGTGGAATACAATGAGCCGAAAGGAGCTAACTGTGTTCTTGTGAAAGTGAAGTTTGTGAAAGTGGGGGAAATAATTTCGCTTTGTGTAGTATCGGCCTCGATGCGTACACCATAGAAAAATTATACGATAAGAATGACAATTTCATACAAAAACGTGTACTCCCGCAAAAACTGCATAAAACTAGATGGCGCTTACGTATTCAGTTAGCTAAAGTCCGAATCGCTATAAAAACCGTTAAAAATTTAAATATGGTTAATATATGAACATATTATTGGTTCGCAATTTAAGATTTAGTTTACATTAGATTTCAATACACGAGGTAAAAAATATGTTTTGATAAATAATGTTTTCAACGCCATCTCTTGAGAACCTAGCGCGTTCTGGAAATAAAATATAAAAATAATATTTTTACTGACATTACTAATGCAGAAATATTCATAATAAGAAGCGTAAATATTGATAGATTACATAAGGATTGGTAAGTATATTTGATAATTATCATGATACTTATCGTGATAGCTATCACGAGGAATCTTCAATTCAGGAATCATTTATCTCGATAATTTCGTACCCCGATTGTTACGCTAGCGTACCTTGCGAGTTGAAGGAGCCAGGGTTGCACTCGAGGTAGCGGCGCGAGAAGTGCACGAGCACGCGCTCGCGCTCCTGCGTCTCCCCGGAGAGCGCGAACCGCGACAGGAACGCGCGCAGCGCCGCGTCCAGCGTCGCGCCGCCGAACGAGAAGTGCCGCACGTACTCCTCCGCCACCGCTCGCGAGAACTCGTTGCTGAAACGATTATGATGTTGATTTACGAAACCACCACCGACGATGAACGAGAAGCGAGTAGAGCTAGAAACCAGAAACGAGTTGGCGAGCGGCGAGAAACAAATACAAATATTTTTACTGTCCAAAAACCCAACTTCAAATACCCTTAACGCTAACATATTGCTAATACATCAAATTTAAGTTTTAAAGGTTTTAATTTACTCACAGACTCTGCACTAGGCGAAAGCCTGTCTCGCAGAGTCTACATACTTAACGATTGCCAAAAAGATGGTGCGGCGCGGTAAAAGATTACTATAAAGTTTGACTCGAATTGGGTGAACTATACACTCGTTTATAAAATAAACTGGTTTATAAAATAAATTGGTTTATAAAATAAACGAGTGTATAGTTCCGATAGTTTTGTCGCTGGGCGATTACTCGCACTGTAGTAGGGGGTGGGACTGGCAGTCTCTCGGCGAGCGTTCCGACCGCCAAGCGCGCATCGCTCAGCGAGTACTAACTTTGATAGCTCTTGTCGCTGCGATAAACTAGTGTAGAGAGAGTTCTCGCCGGCAGTGTGAACAGTCGGCGATCAATTATTAATATATGTGTCTCTTTTATTCACACGGGATCTACATCTATTATAAGTTTCTTGAGCGAAACAAGTGATAGTTCGTCGATTAGAGATGAGATCAGCGGAGCTGCCTGATGTATGTGTGTATATTTTGTTGCACCGTCACTTGTGGCACTAGTTTATAAGATAGTTTTGTGTTTTTTTATTATTTTGTTGTACACAATACAGAGTATCTATTTTACTATGAAAACTGACATGGTTTTGATACATTTTGTTTTAATAAAACGGGAATACAGTGCAAGGCAAGACGAGGTCGTGCGCGTGTCTCGCTGAGCATTCCTTGATAAAGGTCACCGAATGTGATCGAAACTATAGTCGGAATAACCGACTCAATATAACGTGAGTATTCCCGTTTTATTAAAACAAAAATTATCTATCTATATTAAGGTCAAGCCTTGCAACTGAATTTTGGACCAGTTCTCCTTGTGCAATTGAATTGAAATTTTGCAAGTCAAGTTCCAATGACAATACAATATTAAGAGAGCGACCTGATCTGATGATGGAGACGGAAGGTGGAAAACGGATCTCCTCAGTATGTAACAGTACATTGATGGAGTTTGGACTCAATTTTATCAGCTTACAGTACCAATAACGGATTTTATAAAAGCTTGCCTGGAAAAAATAAAAAACCACAAAACTTCTTATGACTCACTTTTTACTCAAATGCCTTGAAACATCCGATTTCTTAAACCCATCGAGGTGGTAGAGGCGTTTCGCGAGTCGCTCGGCGGACGGTATGTCGACTGCTTTAGGGCTGTAGTGGAACGAGTGCAAGGAATCCCCGTCCGAGCCCTCGTCGGAGCCGCCCTCGGACCCGCTGCACAGCTCCTGCACCAAGCGAAGCTTTGTACAACGCATTTTAGGTATTTTTTCCTTTGTTAACGACATGGAGACTTGGAATAGCTACTCCGTCTTCTGTATTTTTCGCTTAAGTTCCAAATTTCAAGAGTGATGAAGACAAAATGCGAGGCTACTTTGATGCAATTATGACGTGTGATTTTTTAATTTGGCGAAGGAGAAGAACAAAAAATAATTTAATTAAATATAATAATATAATTAGTTTAAATATTCGAACAAAATGTTTTTTTTCTTCTCCTTCGCCAAAATAAAAAACAATAACATAAACACTTCTATAAGACATTGTCAATGGTATTCACAAGATGTTATGTTTTTTTTTCTTTTTTAACTGTAATTTTTATCTTGATAAAATATTGAAAAATTGCAAAAACATATACCTAGAATACTATAATACCAAGATAACGAGAATCATTCCATGATTACTTTAATACTGAATACTTTAATCACGAGAAAATACACGGTTCCTGATATTCCATTAACGCGGGTGAAACCAACGCAACTGGCTAGTAACTGTTAGATGACACAACTAGACCATGTCCTCGTCTAATAAAAAGCAATGAGAAAGAGCGATAGTTTAAGCCAGTTTAGTTCTGTCAACTACGAGATATTCAAACCAGAAATATAATTTCTTCTTTAATAACAACACACAGATACATAACACAATTGAATGATCAACATAACACAATTCAATTTTTAAAACTAAAAGACAGATACACTCTTTAGTCTGTGGGTGTCAAAAACTGCCCTATCAAAAGAGAGAGAGAGAGAGAGAGAGAGAGAGAGAGAGAGAGAGACAGAGAGAGATAATGTAACGGTCTACAGCAAGATAACTCCACGAACTGTCTGTCGCCCGCGAAGGCAGTAAACTCACCTGATAACCCTGATTCTCCGGCGAATTGTGCCCGTTCTCCTTCCCATTCCGTTCATAATTACCATTACCATTGTTATTATTATTCACATTTTCACTGGCGTTAGCGTGCGAATTCGCATGCGAATTAGCGTTTTGTTTATCTGGTCCTTTCACTTGTATCACTATCCTGTATTCGTTGCTATGGTCTCCGTTTAGCGTGACGTCACTTCCGTGGTCGTTAGAGTAGGAGGAGTTAGATTTGGCTCGTTTATGACACGGTTCCGAGACTAGGATGGTCGAGTCCGAGTCCGAGGGGTCCGAGAGCTCCATGCGGGGGCATTCCCGTCCCGTTTCGAACATGTCGTCTTGGTCCTGGTAGTCCGGGCTGGATATGTTTGATACGGCTTCTGATAAGCTCATGTCGCCTGGGAACCGAAAACAAATAGGTCTTACTCGAAGCATCTCGAAGTAATCGTAAACTACAGATCACACTATATACCACATCACAAGATTCGTTGTTCCTACAAAAAGTCATCAAAGTTTGAGGAAGGCGACCAAGCATTCTCATTGGCTATCTCAAGGTTACGCCTACTCGCGCCTACCAATCTACAAATAGGAGTAATTTCGTATAAGTGTATTTAGACTGATGCGTGGTGCGCTTTGAACGGCCTTAATGCAGAATCTGGAGTGTGATCTGTGTCGTAAACGTTTTAACCTAATTCGGACTAAATTTAATACGAACATTATAAAACAAAAAGTAGCCAAATCGGTCTCTAGCAGCTCGTGAGTTATGCGCTTAACTACGAATATAATTTCATTTTTATTTATATAGATATACTAGCTTGCCCGCACAGTTTTGCTTGCCTAGCCTACAGTAAATGAAACACACTATTTCACCTCTTTGGGGGTTGATTTTTGAAAAATCCGGATACGTGTTTTTTTTTCATGCTATTACACAAACCGGTGGGCTTATCCTCTTTTAGCACACGTTAGCCGACTAGAAATCGAGGTAGAGGAGGTAGGTAAGAGAGAGCCATATTTTCCTCTAATTGTCTCTCGTTCCGCAGGTCTATTAATAACACTGGTGTAGTTAATTCTAAATTATAAATATAATTCTATATATTCTGATTACAAACAGCATGAATCGTGCAGTACGTACCGTTAAGTCGGTGCAGCGGCGGGGCGGCGGCAGGCGGGTGCGCGCGGGGCGGGGGGGAGGTGCGCGACGACATCAGCGACGACGACGCAGACGTGGGAGACGCGGGGGACGACGACCTAAAGGACAAATCACGTATTATCTGATTTATACCCGACTGCCCAAGAAGGAGGGTAATGTTTTTGTTATGTATTTTAGTATATAAATATGTTTGTGTGTTCCTATATTACATCATGTAGTTTAGACGGCTTCACCGATTTTTATGGATGAAGTGTCCTTACCTCCGGTGTGTCATAGGCTACATTTTGCAGTTGGGTATTTTGTTTCTCATTTAATAAGCCCTAAGTAGGAACTCTATAAAAAGTGATTTGTGAACTTTATACACAGATCACACTCGATACCGGATTACGAGATCGTTGTTCCGACAAAAAGTAACCAAAGTTTGAGGAAAGTGCGGGTTGCGGGGCACTGTAACCAAGCGTTCTCATCGGCTGTCTCAAATTTACGCCTACACGCGCCTAGCCATGGACTTATTAATGAAAGTAAATTTTTATAAATATATTTTAGTCTTTATTTTTTAATACGTATGGGTAAACTGTGAACCTTGTGTTATTGTGTGTTATTGTTTGTGTGTATAGTACCGACCGTTGCGAGATGCCGTCAGATATGGAGGTGGAGTTGGAGGTGGCAGATCCGTTGCAGTGCGTTCGCTCCGACGCACACGACACCGGAGCGTTGTAAGTCCATACGATCCTATGCAAAACACGCAAGTAACGGACCTGTTTGCCTCTCCCTTTAACTCGACAAAGTAGTGGCACGATAGAAAGAGACAGAAACTTTATATGGGTTCAAACAACATTTTTATACCTTCAATAACGAAATTTGTAACGCCTTACTTAACACTTGTTTAGAGCAAACACTTTTAGTTAATATTTGAGCGCAATCCTAACTAATATTACAAAATGCGAATGTTACTCTGTCTCTCTGTCTGGGTGTTTGTCGCGTTATCGGCTTAACGGCTGAACGGATCGACCTGCATTTTTGCAAAGATATAGCTTAAGGGTAGGAGACGGACATAGGCTACGTTTTTTAATCGCGGATAACAGGTAGTAGGTTATAAAGCCTCGAGTAGCGTTGCAAATTAAAAAATAATAACGAAACGTTTTTTTCCTTTATTTTCTGTTTTTTCAGTTTTTATTTTTATCACCTCGAATACAATGAAATAATCTGGTTTGAAATAAACTGAAGTGCCAATATTTTAACGATTTTTTGTTCTATTTACCAGAAAAATATAATAATTTTAAAATTTAATATTGGTATAAACTCTAAAACAGTCATATTAAACGATAAGTGCCTGAAAATAAATTACAAATTTGTGATTCAGTACGTATGAAAAAAAACATGGTTCAGTAAAAAAAAGACGTGATTTTTTTCAAGACATGTTTCCGAGTTTTTTTACAACACTAGTACGTATCGATGCAGTATCGATGACGGACCTAAAATGTACCAATCAGCGTTCAGTATCATACGCACCTCAGTTAGCAGTTCCCAAGATTACGCATTGCGAATATGTGTCACGTCTATTAGGGGTCAAGTCAACGGTCACAATAACAAAAAATGCGTGCTCAATTCGTTGCATCCACTTAGTTCTTCATTCGAAACTCTGCTTTATGAAACTGGATTTAGAGCTCACGTTTGATTAACTTAAGTGGGAGGGTAATATACCTGTCCCGTTCTGCCGCTGAGTCTGTCCGCGGGCCGGGAGTGGCGGAGTCCGGCCGCGCGTCTAGAAGTGTGTTGAGCGATGACGTCACATCCTCTTCCATCTCCACCGCCACCGCGCTCAGAGACGACTCCTTCTGGAACTTACGAACAGTTTCTGTAACACTGCACGATTACACACGCACAAGGATTCACAGAACTGCTATAAGCTAAGCTAAGCTGAGAGAGGGTAATTGTACTCCGGAAATGTCAAAGAAAAATCAGAACTGTTTGTCGAATGTCAACACAGATCACAGCTATATTACGCACGCAGGACGAACGAAGCGCACCATGTATCGGACTACATACACCTATAAAAATTTGCTCTCATTCGTTTATTGAAAATACCAATAAAACTATTGTAATAACCAATAAGAGCGTTTCGTCGCAATCCCTGCAACCCGTGCTTGTCTCAAACTTTGTTATTTTTCATCAATGATCTCTTATCTGTAATGCGGTATCTAATGTTATCTGTGAATATCAATGACCTTCATCTATGGAACAGCTGTCTCGTGGAATGAATTTAAGATCGGTTCACGAGAAAGTTGTCCTAATCGATCCTTTTTGTGCAGTTGATGTATTGTTTGTGTGAGGAGCGTTGAATGGTAAATGTTTTGAACAGTTTTTTTTTTTTGATCCTATAGTAAAAGTTGTTCACAATCATGAGTACTATGATCCTCTTTCGGCTTAGCATGCCCTTTCCCTATAACCCTATGTAGTAAAAGCTGTTCATAATTAAAAGTACAACAAAATGACACCTTTTCAAGTTTGCAGCTACCCTAATCCGAAATCTACCCTGTATCTGTTTACCTGTAAATGGTCTTCCGAGCGCGAGGTGCGCACGGAGTGGTGCGGCCGCGAGCACAGTTCCGCGCTCCCCGCGCCCCCCGCGCACCCCGCGGGCGACGCCGGCTGCGAGATGAACCTGGGAATTTAACGGCCTAAATTGAAAAAAAAAAACTATTTTTCTATTCATTCGTCACCCTGATATATAAGATTTTAAATCTTGTTATACCCGTATTAACTGCACTGAAAATATTGCCCTTCAATTCGAAACACAATAATATTTGCACACTACTGCTTGGCGTTGAATACCTTGCAATGGTGTGGTTTCCGCAGAGAGAAACTGCGAAACAGTCTCAACTTCCAAAAAAAGTACAAATATTCACACTAATGGAATCAGTTATGAGAAATATCGGGTTGTCTCACTGCACCCACTTTAATCATTTAATGAATTCATTATGAATCATGAACTCTATTTCAATAGTGATAGGAGCTACGAATAGCGTACATTTTGCCGGCATGTTCCCCCGAGAGGCCGGTGTCGGGCGAAGAGTTGTGTCGCTGCGCCAGCTCTACTCGCCCGCACATGCGACTCTCACAAGGCGACGCGGGCGTCGAGTTGTACCTGCAAATAAACGCCGTAAATGTAAATTGTAATGTAAATGCCGTCGCTAACTCCCGAATACTGAAACGTTTGTTAACTTTGACGACAGATTAAGTCTATTGCTGCCTTTGTCATTTGCTTAGTGCCAGACAAAGGCAGTATTAGAAATAATCTGTTGTCAAAGTTAACAAACGTTTCAGTATTCGGGGGTAAGAGTGATACCTTTAGAGGTGCTAGAGACTGTGGAATTCGCTGCCTGAGTACTCCCTATGGTAACTGGTAGTTCGCGCCCACAGATCACACTTAGATTCCGCATTCAGGACGCTCGAAGCGCACCACGCATCAGTCTAAGTACACTTACACTACACACACAAAAAACTCTGATTGGTTGATTGTTAGGCGCGAGTATGCGTAACCTTACAATAGCCAGTGAGAACGCTTGGTCGCACTACCCGCGACCCGCGCCTTCCTCAAACTTTGGTGACTTTTTGTAGGAACAACGAATCTCGTAATGCGGTATCTAGTGTGATCTGTGTTCGCGCCGAACTCACTCCCAAATACTATACCTTCGGATTTTACTTAACTTAAAAGCTGAATTGAAATAAACTACTTGCGTACAAAACTTCATGAAGATCTGATCAACGATTCGCAAGTTCGTAAAGAGGAATTCAGCGACACATCACTCGTCAAAATCGGTTAAGCCGTTTAGGCTACAGAACATAGTATAAGAACACACAAACATACTTACATACACCCCAAAAACCCTCCTGTTTTCCGTAAGCTATAATTACAATTACAATATTATCAGTATATTGACTAGCCTTGTGGCTCAGTGGGTGGATTTCCGCCTTCTGATCTATAGGTTGTGGGTTCGATTCCCACCCAGGACAAACATTTGTGTGATGAACATGGATGTTTGTTCTTTGTCTGGATGTTTCTATTTATTCTATGTATGTATTTACAAAAAAAAAAGTATGTATGTATTCTATCAGTTATCTGGTTCCCATAATACACGCTTGCTTAGTTTGGGGCTAGATGGCGCTATGTCAGAAACGTCCACCGATATTTATTATTATTATTATTTATATCTACCTGTCTCTTTGTCTGGGTGTTTGTCGCATTATCACGACTATACGGCTGAACGGAAGCTGAATTTTTGCATAGATATAGCTTTAGGGTCGGAGACGGACATAGGATACTTTTCTTCGTCGTTTACCTATGATAGTGTGTACGGTGTGTAGGCGCGTGGTGGTTGTGATGCGGATGTTCGACCCTCGACAGGTTGAGCATGAGGTCCCCAGTCATCATGTAGGCTTCAAACTTGGGGTGCGAGGCGCGAGGCTGGCGCGGCGCCTCCAGCAGCGCCTCGCAGCTCTCGCCCGATGCGACGCCCGACCCGTTCGACGACGAATTGCTGGACGAGTTGCTATTGCTGTTCGAGTTGCTGTTACTCGACGGTGGAGAGCTCGATCTGAAAAAAATGTAATTTTAGATAATAATACCAGTTTAAAAGAAAATTACACCCTGAATGCATCTAATCAAGCGATATTCAAATCAAATTGTAGTGATAGGATTCTTCTGCAAGAGTCCGTCTCGGGAAGTACCCAGTTTTTGCCAGTTATTCAACCGCCAAGCAGTAGTGTGCAAGCATTACTGTGTTCCGGATTGAAGGGCAATGTTTCCAGCGAAATTACTGGAAATACAGAGATTTAACATCTAATATCACAGAGTGACGATGCGCAATGCGGTGCCGCGCAGAGTTTGGAACTATTGAAGTTTAAAATTTTGGGTAGCAATGAACTATTATGGGCAAGCGTAACGCTTAACATCAGGTGAGCGACTTGCTCGTCTCGTCAGTCAATACAATTTAAAAAAAAAAGCGCAAAAAGTTTCTTCTAGACAAACATGTTCCATTCTAGACTAACATAGGGCAGGGGCTAACGTGAACCAATTTTGAAAAAAAATGTTGTTATCTTAAAAATAAATGCTTTTGATAAGACATTCTTTCAATCGATCGATAAAGCTTGTAAGTTAAGCATTTAAGAATCGAAAAACAATTGCCTCAATTACTTAGACGTTTGTACCGTTTAGTGCTTATTTTAGTAGAAGCAATAAACCTCTACTAATGCCGTGTAGGTTATAACAAGTAACAAGTACGTCAAGAATAATTGGTTCCTGACGTAAATACACTCCCAGCCTGCATTATTATGCGAGTGACGTTTGTGTGAGCACAAGTAGATGACGTCAAATTACAACTTCCTTGTATTCATTTAGATCAGTAACATAACAAAATGACCAACGGTAAACGCATCACTGCTCGATGCTACCTTGAACACCCTAGACAAAAATACTACAAAATGGCATTGCTAGAGCGTCGAAGGACGGGATCGATCGATTAAATTACCTTTAAACAAATCTTACAGAATCGACTCGTCCAAAAATACACATCTACTAATCGATGCTTATACCGAGCAGTCTCGAGACGGTAAATATTTCAATGTCGCGAGTGAGTAAGCCACGGCGACGTGACAAACCGAGGGGGTGGCCGCCCCTCGACGGCGCGCCACATATGTTCCTGCCTCGTTATCGCGTCGGAAATCAGCTGTCAAACCAGGGGTTACTTCCGACAGGGTTAGAAAGGGAAACCGCATTAATAGAGTCAATTTAAAGTCAACAACTCCAAGTTTTTTTTCGACAAGGATAGATTAAAGAAAATGAAGAGGTAACCAAACTACCAAACGATTCATCAGAACTTGAACGTGCATTAGTCTTGATGATGTTCTAAGCTGCGTTGGATTGCAGTTGAGTTATTTATAAACTTATCATTTAGAGTACTCGGAACTCGAATCTTTTATAGATAATGGAAGATATTTTGTCGTACTGCGACAGACTAGCGGTGACTGTAATGCTAGAGATAAGCGATCCGAAATCAAATTCTTCGCTCTTCCAGAACTGTGGAATGTGCGACACAATAGAGAATTTCACTCTCAAATGTCCGAAAGCCTTTTCCTGCAACATTGTTGTGCAAATAAAACTTTCACAATGTTATCTACACTGCAAGCATAACAAACAGATCAGCTCTTTTACCTATAAAACGTCACAAAGTATACAAAAGGAACGAAGAAAATTTCAAAGCTACATTTCTATGAAACTGTAACAATCTAACTGCGAAGTTCAAATTTTTCAGTCGACGAATTTGTAAAATTGGAATACTTGGAAACATGGCGAATTATGCAGGTTAATTAAGATCAATGACGTTCATACTCGCATTTACGGTGGAAAAGGCACGGTTAGAGGCAGCATTCAACTACCAAACAGTTACGGAAGGTAGATCGAAGTCATATCTCAACGGTGTATCCCCGGGGAGGATGATATGAGGCCGTATGCGTTCAAACACACCACATAAAGAATTCAAAGGTGTGTTTTTGTTTTCTGATGGGACGAGAGACTCATCAATAACTGAGAGGATTTAGGTGGCGCACGCATCTCGTACATTTAGAACAGTTGTTTGTTCTTCTAGTGTAGAAGAGAACTTACTTGTCTCGGTTTCGAGGGCCGATGCTACGCCGCTCCGTGATGTATCTTCTTACGCTGGCTTTGATTTGTGGGTCTGAAACATTCGATATCATTTGACTTTATTTATTTAAAACGGGAATAATCTCGTTTAATTGAATCGGTTATTTCGATTATAATTTAGTCCGTTGTAGGAATGAAGCGCGAGCGAAGTCGTCTTGCATGGAACAAATAACTTGTAAAGAGCATGTCGGGTCATGCTTACTATGATTCCGCAGATGCTTCAGACGGTTGAAGTATTTAACAGTTTTTTTCCGCTTAACTCAAACTGTTATACATATTAGTTACATGCTGTCCGACATAATTTTGAAATAACGTTTTTACTAAGTTCTATCAACGTGGAAGATGTCGACGTGGATGATAAGTTTCTGAGATACATAGTTTAGAAATGGCAGGGCAGGTAGAGACATTGCTTTGTCGGCCATATTTCGCAAGCGGTACATATTACCTTCATTTTAAAGACCTATTCTATGATAAGACACGACACGATTTTTTCATCTCCTCTTTACACGTACGGAAGCTACCCACGCATGTGCGTTTAAAACTTTACAAGTTATGAGGCTGACAAGGATTCTGACAGTCAAACGTATATTACGAACTTATAAGGGTTCTTTGTAATACTACGGCTTAGTAAGCTGTGTGTAGTGTAGTAAGCTATAATCAATTGATTTCTCTGATTAGGGACATGATAAAATTGCGGTCAGTTGTAACAATGCCGTTTGGTTCCTTTCCTTTCCACGGGTCACGCACAATTCGAGATGACGTTATTAACCGCTCACATTTTCCACTGAACCAGATAGTCATAAGACAACGTGCCGATGTGATCATCGGACTTACTTAGCTGTTTCGATTCTTCTGTACTACTCTTTTGAACTTCTGTACTTAACTAATTTGTCAGGACTAAAATATGCGACTGTTTTTATTTCTGTATGTCAGAAGCAATAATTTTAGAGCTGTCGCTAATTTTTTAAAGAAGGTACAACCGAAACGACCGCTATACAGGGTTATAAGGAAAAGGTATGCTACGCCAAAAGAGGCTCATAGAACAACTTTTACTATGGGACCAACATTGAAATAGGAAGAAAAAAACAGCTGTTCCATAGAAAAAATGTCATTGACACTACAAGCTGCTCTCTCGACAAAGCTTTTTTTTTCTCCATTTCAGGTTTGTTTCCATAGTAAAAGTTCACAATCATGAGTACTATGAGCCCTTTCGGCTTAGCATACCCTTTCCTTATAACCCTGTATATTACTTCTTCTCAAAGAAAGCACTAAAGACGTAAATCGAGACAAAGGACACGAGACAAGAGAATATTACGACGAACCCGAAAAAGAAAAATAATCTTCAAAGTCGATATAGCAAGATTACATTACTAAAGGAAGGAAAGTCTACGGTGGACGAGGTTTATCCTCCGGATCCCGAGAGTCGCCTACAAAATTACTTCTCGTGTATACTTTTTAGGACTTCGCAAATTCGACCAAACCACAAGAGGTTTTATTACTTGCAACTGTCGGTAGCGACCGCAGGTGTCAATTCAGTTACGATACTGAAAAATGTGACTATGGGTATAGTTTCTAAGAGATGGTGGGTAAATCTCTCGTAAATTGATAAATCTTAAATTATGCTATATTCTCTGACACGCGGTTTCCTTCGATCAAATCCGTCGAGGGTTGTCCGATGGTAACTGACTTTCAATCGCGATGTGATAAAAACTTTTCTTGGAAGTCTGCAGATGGTCTACGTAAGCGCGCACAATCGTCTGTCAAAGCAGTCAGATCACACCGCCAGTAAAAATTCTATTCGAAAACCGAACACCACAATCCGAGCGCTTTTTCGTGACTCATTTTTGTTACTTTTCAGGTTTTAAAACGCAACTTTTCTTGGATGACCCACCACCTTTTCAGTAACACGTTCACCGAAATCACGTCAAAAAAAACTCACCCTTCCTCAGTCTTAAAGTGACGGGGTCCGAAGATAGTCGCAAGCATTTTAGAACTGCAACAATCGAAAAGATCTATAATTATGATTATAAACACAATCAAAATTGGAGTATTTAGAACACTTTACACTATGGCTATACATATAGTTCAATTTATGACATAACAATACAAAACTCGGATCATTCAAGGTTTGGAATTATAAGACTAGTACTTCTTCTTCGTCAGCGAAATGAAACATATAATACAAAAAAAAAAAAAAAAAACTATTTGAATGTAGTGCCTACTGACCGAGCAATTGAACATTTACACAAATGGGTATTTACGGTTTTGATCATCAAACAAACAGCTGGGTCACCCTTTGCACAAAGTAAAACTAACCCTAGATGACCGATAGAGCGTCAATAAAAGAAAATCAATCTCAGCATCTACAGAAATGGTCATTTTATTGCAAGTCAAGAAGAATACATGTAAAATGTGAATTGCGAAGTTGCGTGCCGGGCGCGAGCCAGCAGTAACGCGATCATTGAATTAGCGTTAATAAGTTCGAAGATAACGGCAGAAATGACTCAATAACAGAATACTATTGTGTTAAAACGCTCGTGCGTTAACTTATCGCTTCGTCAGTGGACGTCCGGACGCGATCCGACTTTAAACTGATCAAACTGCTCTATTACCTCAATAATTTATACATTTAACGAGACAGAAGTTAACTCAGAACTCTACATTTCAATTACGACAGTTATCTGCATGTCTAGAATATGTCGTAGATAAGTGGCGTGTGCGTGATAAATGGCGAATTTCTTACCTTCACGGGTAGTGAACCGGTTTACATCAGTCCCATTAACCTTGAGCAAAACGTCTCCCGCCTCGACCTGCAATCCAATAGACTCTTATGTAGTTGCTACCAATTCCAAATGCACTTCGATTGAATCCTACGCTGATAACCATATAGAGATGTTCCGATGAACCCTGTGGGCTATTTCGGGAACAAAGAATATAAACTTGCCGTAAGAATGTCTAGTTTTAGTAGTAAACACTTTGGAAGAGCCAGAACGATATGAATTGGGTAGTCAAGGCTTTGAACAGAATTGGCTTTTAACTTTATCCAATATTTAGAACCTTTTATCCTTTAAAAATGTAAGTAGGACACTTTACTTGCTGGCGAACCAATTAGTACACGATAGAGGCTCGTCATAATCTGCTGTTACTAATGTTATTTCTGTCTACAGTTTGTACATCACATTAGGTAAACAAACAATGACCTTTAACATTAATGACATTTGGATGCATCTGTATGGTATGATCAACAGCCGTCTCTATTGAACAATGTAGAGCACAACATCTACACATATTAAGCAGACATCATGAACTATTTTCCGTAGAACACAACACATTAAATTATGAACCCTCCAATTCTGATTCAAACACGTGTCACACAGTTGTGAAATGTTTTGAATACACTGTATACGTTTTACACAACAGAACGTTAAAAAGTTTATTGTCGATTAACAATCGGTATCACTACATCCTTGCGGTGATGTCAGTGATTCACTGAGCACTCCATTAATCACGACCGGTTCGTCCGGAAAACACAAGTTTGTAACTCGACACTGGGAGAAACAGTGCAACGAGGAGCGACTGCGAGTGTCCTCGCATTGCGACGCTCGAATCGCGATATGTACACTGTACAGCGGCGTGGAGGAGCGTTCCCACGAAGTGTGTTACTCCATCTAATGGCAGCAGGGCCGAGCCTGCGAGCGTACGAGCGTCCGCCCCGCGCGCCGCTCTGCTGTCAACTTGTTATCACACGAGGGTCCACTAATGGATTGAGCTTAGAGATAAAATTGATCAAGCTCCCACAGAAGGGCGCAGCGGAAATGTGAATTAGCCGCGGAATGGTCGCAGAGAATCGTCTTGATTGTACATCGAAATTACGGTGGTTATAATTATACGATCAATGTTTGCTTTGAAAGTAGGGTGGCAGGAAGTCACTTGTAATAGTGTAATAGTTGTTTTTTCGCAATTGGGTAAATCAAGTTAAGTAAGAAGCATACGAATCTAAGGGCGGCATTCGGAAGGTCTTATCGGGACAAACCTGAAAGTTGGTAAACAATCAGGCGGTCGATATGAATGAGTGTTGTTTGTTTGTGTTACAAAAGGCGGCATGTGTGTGCAGATATAAATTGCTCTAGTCTAGCCGTGCGTATGGTGCGACGGCCGGCGGCGGCGTTGGTGCTGGCTAAGCGGTTGCCCCGTGCGGAGAGCTACGCCCACTCGCGGGACCCGCTTATTTTTTTTCTCTAGGCAATATTGAAGGCTTCATTTTTGTCTTTTATTTAGATATGCTTACTAAATTTGTAAGATAACTAGTTTACCGCATATGTTGGGTACACTATTTAATTAACGAGCCGTTGCGCGGTCTGCAGACTTTTAAACTTTTATCTAGGACTCTAGGTACGTTAACTCGATTTGAGCTGACAAATTCGAGTTTTGTCTGGTTTTGGCTGTATAAAAACGTGATGTTTATTATTACGGACATAGATACGAATTTAAACTTTGTTTGCTTCGCAAGCGCCTATCTGCGTGGTAGAGATTGGCTTTTGTAAATACCTCGCGTTTCAAGTAGTCCTACATAGCTGCAATGCAATGCAAGCTTCATACCCATGAAGCTTGCCTTACATTGCATTGCAATTATCTTCAAAAAAGCTTTCGATAGGTCGACTTCGGTTATGTTATAACCCGAATTAACGACGCTCTAGCAAACTTTTAATGGGTCCTACATTGGCATCGGCTGTGCAGGCTGTGTTGGCTATCGTGCTAAGTGTATCAAACTGGCGCATGGCGGCATGCCACACCCGCCTCGTAAAGTGGGGTCACGTCGGCTCCATTGATTGTCATCAATTTTACGATCGCACCTTGGCTTGGCTTGCCGCTGTTGGTGCCAAACAATGGCGCCTTTTCAATGTGCTTATCTACTTGCCCAGAGAGGACCACATGACTATCAATCGTGCCTACCCGCATATCTATGTTTCTACCTCAAAAAAGTCACGTCCTCAGTCTTTTCCTTTGTGGTTATAGTACTGAGCTATTTAGTATTTCGCTCATGAACTTACTTTGATGTTTTTAAAACATTTCCCTGAACGTCATAAGGACCGACTGCATCCGGGAATTAATTTGAGGACATCGATGTGACGGCTAGAGTAGGTTAGTTAAAAACAGGATAGGAAACAATTTAATTTGTACAGTGAGCTTAATTACATAATTTTGTATATAAATACAGTCCCGTGTTTTGTAGATAGAAGAGTATCAAATGATTATTATAATGATACATCAGTATGAAACATGAATTAAAATTATAGATATACGTTTTTATTATATGCAAACCACGTGCGCGTGTCGAGTATTATAATTAATTCTAAACATTTATTTTAGGCGCCTTGTGGTTGTTACGAGGTATTGGATCATGGTAACATTGTTTTTGCCGGAAATTCGCATGGATTGTCTTCGCTTGGTTACTCAACATATTTCTATCAATTTCTTGTAACACGCACCCGTCCAGAACTCTCTTTCACACATTTTTAACATTTTTTTAAATATAATAGGCACTGAGTGGAATTGACTTGGTATGTAAGTAATTCTAAGTATAGTAATATTTTTTAAATAAATTAAAGGATTTTTCGAAAACTAATTTATTCCTTCTCCTTTCTCAAAAAAGTAAAGTCATAAGATATAAATTCCCCACTCAGTGTTTTTTTTATCTTCAAAAATTTGAAAATGCGCTTACGAGTTGACTTATGAGAGGTGCCACACATAACTTGATTTATATGACAATACGTGTGGAGGTACTTATTACAATTTTATAATTATGTAGTAGCTAGGGTAGGCAGGACACGTGGTCAGGCAAAGAGATTGCAGGTGGGCTAATACGTTGACGGATTGGTGGCCGCGTACCGGTATACGAGGCTTTGGTCGGCCTCTAGCTCGTTGGGACGACGATATTGTGAAAATCGCGGGTTGTATCTGGACAAGATTGGTACCGGACCGGGATAAGTGGCGTACAAGAAGATCTACGCTCAGCAGCGGCGATTACGGGCTGAATATGATGATAAGTAGCTATCATTATTCTTATACAATTCACAGAAATCCGCTTCGCTACCGCTGCTGAGGGAAATGATATCGTAACTTAGATTTGCTCAGCCGTCGAAAAGGTTTCCAATAATTATTATACGCGATGCAGGTTGCAGGGATGCGCCAGTTCCACTTCTAATAACAAGGACAAGTATTCAAACACTATTCAAACCTGTAATAATAAAATAACAACTTAATTTATGTGACAAACACTGAAATCACGACAATAATTCAGCTGTAAATATCCGGGCTGACGAAGACAATATTGCAGTTATAGTTTCGTCATTTTCATTTTTTTTCTAACTTAACATTGTCCATGAAATTACGTGTTATCATAATCTAGTCGAAATGAGCGTATGGTATTCGTATCATGATTGATTGTTTTCACTTTGTCGGTTCAACGTTCGGGTGATAGTGATAGGCTTTCACTCAGTAATTGGTGTTATCACAGTTATCGATATTGGGACGTAATCTGCGATTAGGATGTTCAGTGTCAATGCCGATCTTTATTGGACTGCTGTAATAGTGATAATAGTCATTGAAGAACTGTTTGATAATCATAGATTCTGGACAATTGTAATCGCACCTGAAATTTGATATGGAGGAAGGCTACGTTATCCCGGAAAATAAGTTCCTGTGGGATAGCGGGTGAAATCGCGGGGCGCTGCTATTCGGTTATTAGAACATCCGTAGAAGTAATGCTCCTATGTATGTTGACAAGGGATCGAGGTTAACAACATATACAAAAGGAGGCCTTCGGCCATCAGTGTAATGTACCGGGTTACAAGAAACGGTGATACTAAACAAGAGCTAATTGTAATAATTAAATATCAACTTTAATATGTGACAAACACTGAAATCACGACAAAAATTCAGCTGTAAATATCAAGGCCGATATGAAGAGCATACCGCAGTTATAGTTTCGTCACGAAATTTGTAACTAAATATAGTTTTGCGGTTTTATTATTCTGAATCGTTCTTGAATATTGACCATAATTCTCAGCGGAAGACCACCAAGAAGACCAAATGGAAAGAAACCAGCAAGGCTTTATGTATTGGAATAAATTGTGCTTAAAATGATGATGAGATAATAATAATAATAATAATAATAATCTTTATTCACTATAGACAACTTATGTACATAACATTAACTTCAGATGCCATGGGCTAAAATAGGCTATAAATATTGAGTGGCTGCTGCCGATTATTCTAGATTAAAATATATTGTTTTATTTCATGTTTTAGATTAGACCAAATATAATTTGTCTCATTTTCGCGCGGTACTTCTCATTATTTTCCAATGTTTGACAAGACCATAATGATCGGTAGATAGTTCGTACCTATGCCTATAGCCTCTCTCATGAAAATAGCATGAACTTGTCAATTGGATTGGTTATGATTGGTCAGCTCTTCAAGCCGCCCAACCCTAGACGAAATTCCATGTATTAATTTTGAGCGGCCCATTTACGATTGGTCAGCTCAAAATTCATTATATATGAACTACCCCGATACAAGCTTGGCGTGGTAAGTAGTCGCGTCCAACTCTATTACTCGTAAAAATACTTCACTCTGCTTCGGCTGAATTTATAAAAACTTGTACGAGCCGTTATTGGGTTATTTCTGTGGAAGTGCGATTTACTCATATGCTGTAATCCGTTGATGATAATGTACTGAATACTGACGTCATGGTGAAACTGATATCACCCACCTGCATCATATCCCACAGCATAGCTTATTTCAAGGCCCCACTCCCGGTATCTCTGCCATACATTTTCTCTTAGTTTTTGAAGATACTTGCATTTATTTTTAGAATAACATTGCAAAAATTTAAAGTAATTTTCATGTTTTCCCAAATATTAACATGAACATTGCTTCATAATACATTCTCACTTAGTTTTTAGAATTCAAACACAATTTTTCACCTAAGCTGCTTTTATGAGTTGATAAGTAAATTGCATGGGCGTTTTTTTTCCTCGTCTTGAATTTTAATTGTGAAAATTCGGATTCATTTAGGGTCAAACTAAGCTATGCAAAATATTATTTGATTTGGTTTAGAGTAAGTGCCTCCGCAAGGTCATTAAAATTTTCGAACAAGTAAATTTTGGTAAAAGTTCGTAGATAGATGGAATATTAAAAATATGGTATACTACCTGTTAGCCATGACTTCGTTCGCGCGGACCAAAAAAAAGTAGGCTATATCCGTCTCCGACCCTTGAGCTTTGTCTATGCAAAAATTCAGGTCGTTCTGTTTAGCCGTGATAACGCGACAAACACCCAGACAGGAGAGAGTTAATTTCACATTTATAATATTAGTTAGGATATGGCTTTATTTTATTTCATTTTATAATGGAAACCATAGTCAATTTGTCATAAAATAAATTAAAAATGCATAAATAATCTTATTTAAACTATTTGATATAAGGATACTGCAGTGGAGAGCGGGAGAGGTAGATTTGTTGCACTTGTCGAACCAGTAACGTAAATAATTTCGAATAAAACTTACGCGTATTTAGTTATTTTAAGCATCATGGAGTATAATTTCATGTCCCAACGTTGATAAATAATGCTTAATTTTGTACACAAAGACAAAAAATAAATCTCAATTTCTTCAGTAAGTTCTGAAACTTTGAAGCGAATGCGGTTGAAGACGTTATCCAATCGAAATAAAATTTAACAAAGGGTTTAAGCTTGTAATATCGCACCTTTTCCGCACTATTAGACCATTAGAGGACCATTATTTTCCCATAAAAACGCGCTCCAACCTAGTGTTCGTGTTCCTTGTCACTGTACCTACAGCGGTACTAGTTTTACTGGCAGTGTAAACTATCTATGATTGAGATTTGAGATACCTACCCCCGAATACTGAAACGCTTGTTAACTTTGACAACAGATGAATTCTAATGCTGCCTTTGTCTGGCACTAAGCAAATGACAAAGGCAGCAACAGACTTAACCTGTCGTCAAAGTTAACAAACGTTTCAGTATTCGGGGGCTAAAGTATCAACGAATGAGCTCACATCGCGGAACCGCTGAATGGAAAACGAAGGATACGAACTCCGTTAATCGTACCTAGCTCACAAGGCTCCAGGAGCTAGGCGGCTCACATCGTGTTTTATTAATTTCCTTGGCACTACTATATTCACTGTTTCTAGCATAAATAAAGTTTGAGCCGCCCAATTGTAAACGCGATGAATTACCTTACACGCGCGTTTTGTCGCAGGTATTTTAAAGATATTTTTTGGAAGCGCTACCAAATAGTTTGTCTTTGGTTTTTAATTACAATTTGTTCTCTCATGTTTCAATACATATAACATCGATCACTATTCCATTTGAATGCCCATTTTCGCTAAGACGTGTAAAAATACCAACCTGTAAGTACTTAAAATGTTTACGGCTGTGCAGTGAAATAAAAGTACGGCCCGACCGATATATCTGTAAAGGTGGCCAAATGAGGGAACTAAAATTTCTCTTTACTTTAGTTATGTTCAGAATACGACAGTGGCTCTCCCACTGGCTTTTGGTAACAACGTCAAGGTAAGTAGGTACGTAATGAAGCTTTGATAATAAACTATGCAATTCTAGTAGGTATTATTGGATATCGCGCCACGCCCTCGAGAGATTACGGGGATACGGTCATGACCATGACTACTTGGCTACTGGACAGAAACGTAAAACATATTGCAATAGGGTAGATTATTGGTGCTTGATTTATTACAATAACATTCTTAGCGAAGAATATTATTAAATACTAGCTGATGCCCGCGACTTCGTACGCGGGTTTAGGGCTCTGAACTGAGACTCAGCCTTTGCCCTCTCAAATACCTACAAAGTAAAACTGACCAACTTCCACATAAAGTTTTATTTAATAATCCCTGAAAACTTTTTAGTGCTCATTTTCAGTGTCATTATCTTTTTTAACCCTGCACACCTGCAAGTGGATATGACAATATCCATGATTCATTTCTTGCAGCATAGAAAAATACAAGAGTGATAAGTTTTTTAACTGGGATAGTTTGGGCATATTCGTATCATTATGAGATACGAGAAAACTGCCTTAGGAACCATTTACTCATTTTGTATGAAAACAATTTTGACGTAGTTATTTTTTTGGTCAAGCGTGAGTTCTCCTTAAAAATTAGTTGTTTTGATCTAATTTTTGTTTCTAGACTTAGTTTCATGTAAGGGTGTCGCTATTATCTTACGCGCTTATCAGTTACTACAATCGGGTTACGCATCTTTTTGTGGCCATTGGCACTCTTCTTTTTACAATTTATCTGTGATATTTAATACATTTCAGTACAATAAGAAAGATTGCGAAGTAAGTAGGTATGCGTCTTGCTTCAACGGACCTAAATGAGTCACAAGTCTAGCTTGGTTACGATGAATATACGCAGTTAAGGCACGTACAGACGTACACGGGGTTTTGTTACTTTAACAATAAGGCAAAATTTAAAGGACTTTTAACCCCGCTCAAAGGGCCTTTCAGACTACGACGTATCACAAAACGAAGTTTACTCGTACTCATACGCACTACACAGTGGAAGATTTATCAGAATAGACTTGAGCATGGTTTTAGGGACTGATTTTTATTTTTCTATTACCTTTGTAGTAATTCCAATAGCACTAACATCAAAGATTTCTGTAAGACGAACTTCGAATATCTTGCAGAACCCTGTGCGCGCGCATACATTGCTCTTTGTTTCAAAGTTGTAAATTGAGTTCTCATTACCTCATAAACAAAAAACAAAAAAAAAAACAATTTTTGACTAAATTGCTGAATTACAAAAATAAACTAGGGACCGATAATTGAAGTGAAAAAAATTACAAAAAAAGGGTAAACATTTTACAGCCTATATTTGGAAAATGCGTATATCCGCTACTGCTCATTATCGTAGGGCAAACAGAAACAGTGTATAAAGCTCCGAAATCATAATGCGAAATACTACAACATAGTCTGAAAAGGTCTTATATGAAATTTGACTTGAGCAAAGAGATATCTTCTTTAATTTAACATACCTAGCAGAAATGGACATTTAGGATGTTAATTTGGTGAAATATGAATCTGCCTATTTACACACGCGGTTTGCGTAGTTATGAAGATATCCGGTATTAACAAATTTGGATGCTCTAATGGGGGAAGGGTCGGTACCGGATTACAGGTATCATTTTGCACAAACACTTTACTATAATATGGCTCTAGTGTTCTGGTAATTATCTAATGGACATAGAGTTATTTTACAGTTCAAAGGCTTTGGTATGAAACACAAATCAATACCTGTAAGACGGATCGTTCCTATAAATACACTCGCGAATTGGATCGCCTTTGATTGGCCAGCGCGAAGCGCACGACAATAAGGCACAAATTGTATGAATGAATTTTGAGCCACCTAATTGTAAGCGCGGTTACTTAATTACCTCGCCCCGCGCCCGGCGTGTTGAGTTGTTTTTTTTTTGCTGCATGCGTGTTTTCCCATATTTGATATGAAGTCATTCAGTTATTACTTATTATGAGCTAGCTGAACTCCGCGGTATTACCCGAATGAAATTCCTCAGGTGCCGTACATTTTCCCTGAATAAAAAGTAGTCTATAGATGTCACTCTCAGACCCTTAAGGGCCCGCTCCTCTGATTCTCGCTTTCTCATTCGTACTTTCCCTACGTTTTTTTAATATAAAAATGACACAGAAGAAATACAGAAAATAAACGTTATTAGAATACCATTTCCAACTTTTTAAAGCTATTTTCATGTTATTATTGTTTATTTTGACGAAGGAGAATAAAAAGTCGCGAAATAATTGTATATTCAAAAAAGTTGAAAAAGTGTGAACGAGATAGCGAGATTCAGGGAAACTGGCCCAAGCAAAAATCCAGGTCGATCCGTTGCTCTGCTACTGCGTGGAAGAGGAACAAACAAATCAACAAACACTTTCGCATTTATAATTTATAGTAACTATGGATGGATGTACAAGTAATTTTGTGCTACTTTGTCTGTTTGTTATCTTTCTACGACCATTCTGCTGAATCGGTTCTGTTCTTTAAGGTTTCGTTCGGTCCTAATCCTAATCACATTTTCAAGCAAGAACAAACAATTATTATGTCTTTTTGTTTTAATAAAACGGGAATACTCACGTTAAATTGAGTCGATTGCAAGGCAAGACGAGGTCACCGAATGTGATCGAAACTATAGTCGGAATAACCAACTCAATTTAACGTGAGTATTCCCGTTTTATTAAATCAAAACCACGTCAGTTTTCATAGTAAAATTATTGTCTCCCAGAGAATTCACCTTATTCATTTTTATGTCCTTTCCACATTTTATACAAATTAACAGTTTGGACATAACTCAACCGGGAAATGCCACCTCGGGAGCTGTGCTCTCAAATAATTGGTCTATTGATAACTAATTCACGGTACCCAACGCGCTCAGCTGTTCCATAGGCAATTGGCGAAACGGCGCCAAACTTGATGCATAAACAATGATGTTCCTTATATATAAATAGGCAATGTATTGGCTGTCCTTGGTACAATTAGTTGGCGCTATGATATGGGGCAGACGCCTACTTGACCTGCTCATACTAACTGTGTACGAAACTGTGATGCGGTGCGTCAGCGGGCTAGGCGGCCGGCGTCAGGGATGCGACTTCTAAAATTACGTCTAATAATGTTTTATTAGTCCTCAAATAACTTTTATGATGTCATGTTACGAGAAATAAAGTGATTGACGTCCGACAACGGAAGGACGAGCATTTGATTGAAATGTGAGGTACTTAAAGTAACTTTGTATAGGGTGTCTACCGCTGACTTTGATGTTAGATCTTTGCCCCCGAAATGTAAGGAATTAGTAAATTTTTGTGAAAAAAATATTTTTCGGGACAAGCTTTTATAAAATCCTTTATTGATGTAAGCTGATCAAAATGAGTCCAAACTCCATCAATCTACTGTTAGTTACTGAGCAGTTTCATTTTCCACCTTCCGCATCCATCATCAGATCAGAAATACAACCACTGCAAGTTAAATAAAAGCTTGTAAAAATAAAATTACATCCCATCATTTTCTAGTACATCATGTTATTGATCATATATAATATGATAGATATGTCGTCGATAAAAGCTTATCATTAGGCGCACACTAACAAACAATAAATAACTAGTTGCAAAATTTAACCAAAATCGGTAAAGCACTTCACTTTTGCATTTATAATATTTTGCATCTTACAGCCACGGAAACACTGATGTGTATTTTTAATCCTTTTTACGTACCTATTTTAATGTAGATAGCTATAAATTAGAGATATAAGTAGGTATATACCCAGTTAAATTGTTGTGGGTAGATTTCAGATAATATTTTTATATGATACCTAAAATTTCCATATTGCGACTGCTTCAATGAATAATTTTACAGGATATTAAAAAAAAATAAGTATGTACCTACCTAAAAGAATGAATCTAAAACTAAAGGACAGTTATACCTGAAATGGACTTCTTCAAAATAACTTCACACCCGGGATCAACTCAAAATTACTTTGACTCCAAGCCATGAATATATGTTCCATTTAGTTCATTAGTTCCATCAATACTTCAAAAATATTATATCCTAACTAATATTATAAATATAGCCGCAGTCATATCAGGACCAATAAAGCTTCGATTTATAAAAATGAATATGTTCGTCTCGAGGAAAAAACTTCGCTTGCACGATTCAGAACATTACAACTTTACTGTCAGTCCATACAAAACGTCAAAAATGCACAAAAATGGATCAATGCCATCTAGCAAACTCTAGGAAGGAACTTAGTATGAGTAGAAGTAACATAAAAAATGTAGACAAAAAAAATATGAATGCTCCTAATTGTCATTATAGACATGATTAAAACAATTAAACACATCTGTGTACACTATCATCAATTATAGCCAAATCAGGAGAGCAGGATTCGTGCCACACTTTATAGGTACTGTCAATGTAAAATAACAAACAAATGAATCACTTACAGTTCCCAAGGTTGTGAATGCACTATGCATTAACAGATAAGCCCTACAGCTGATTATTTCCACCAGGAATGGTAAGGCTAAATGTAAATAGTAAAGCTACATTTGTCAGTTGTTTAACAACTTTACATACTGCCATTTCGAGGTTGTATGACATTTAAAGGCTTGTTCTCATGGTGAACTACTGGCAATCGCAAAAGAGGGTGTTTTAAACCAATGTCATCATAATTTAATTCTTTATAAAAAATCGTCTTCATAAGCATTTGCCAATTCTAGGAAAGTAGGTAGTATTTAGTTAGATTAGATCATTCATATTTATGGGCAGTTAAATTAAAACAAAGTTTAATTGAATTATAACCAGAATGACCTTTATCGGCTGTTTAGCTTTGCAAATGACTATCAGTAGCCCGTAACATAAGTTCAAAGAATAAATTTCAATATTTATCCTTTATCTTTATGACAGAAGACAAGGGTCTACTTGAAGTCATCCCACTTGGTAATTAAGCAAATTCAATGAACAAATTATATAAATCTGTTAAACCTAAGCCTCAATCACCTTGACACAAATAACTGCCTAAGTCAGTTTGTCTGTGTACTGGCAATTGCAGTTTTTTTTTAAATGTAGCATATGGAGAAAAAAAGTCAGGTGGTAGGTGGCACACAGAAAGTTTGATGTCTAATATAACATGATATATTTTTTTTATGTGGGTAGCTACACATAAGATTAGTACCATAGATCCATTTAATTTATATGAAACAATTTGTGGAACTAAAAGTAAATAAGTGTGATGAATAAACAATGTATCCGACTGCTTAGGGTATAGTAGGCAACAATAATAAGGTATTTGCCTTCTGTTTAATTATACAGCATGGAACAGTTGCAGGCTTTGGAAATTATAAGTTGTGAACAGTTTTCTTGCTATTTTATGAATGTGAGATGGTTTTATTGCAATGTTTGTCTGCTGTTTGAACTTACAATTTGACAGGTAGATAATCACAAAAGTAGGTAGTCAGTCAGAAGGTACATAGTAAAACAAGTATGAAAAAGGACAGTAAAAACTTACCTCACCACTCCGAGCCGCTGGAGAATTCTCTTCGATTTCGTAAATAATATGTGGCAAACCGGCTTCGCCAAGCAGAGAGAATCCAAATCCCAAATTGTCACTACGATTCAGTACCACTAGTCTTTCGTCGGCCATATTCAGCGTACAGCTGCATTGATAAACCCCACTGAAGGAATTCACTAAAACCACTATAGTAAAACTACATGAGGGCCCATTACAAATAGTTAATACTCGATCAAACAACGAAAATATTCATAATTACAACGCACGACAAAAAGCAAGCGCACCCAACCAAAGCGAAAACAGCTACAGATTAAAAAGAAAATAAATATTGAAACTTTTGAAAGATAATATGTTGATATTGCCAGTGTACAAAATTTATTTTACTTTGTGCAAAGTTTGTGAGTAGGGTCCAGTGTCCAGTCATAATTTTTAACTTTTTTACGGTTTTCCAATATTATCTATGGCAGCAATGTATATCAGGAGAGTTTTGGCGGGAAAGTGAAGAATTCATGTCGCGACATCGTATTATTTTCCATAACTTATGTTATATCGAGCGTTAATGCGCAAAAATGGTTGATTTTTTATCCATTGTGTTCGTGAATGTGCACAAGGGTTGGTAAATAGTTAAATGTTGTGAAAAGTGACTCTTCGTTTTGTTTCCAAAACTCCATAGAAACTTCTAGTAAAGACGATGCTTAGGGTGTCTACACACGGCCTGACCTGACATCGCGTGAAAGGGACAGCTAGATTTGAATTTCACGGGAGCAAAAGAAACAAACTATTAAGGTTATAGCTTCTCCCTTTCGCTCCCCCAGAAACTTATATATAGCATCTCTTTCAAACGCTGTCAGGTCAGGCCATGTAGCGAGGAAGTCGAAGGAGCGCGACTTTATAACCAACTACCCTCAAATATAAAAAATGTAAACTCATTTCACGCATTTAAAAAACAACTCTCTCAACATATTATTATTGTCGTAAGACAAAAAATTCGTGAAGTGGTTCATTTGCAATAAATTATAATAATGTAATAATTTAGATATCTACTTTCTTTCAGCATTAATTTATTTGTAATATTTATTTAAACTAGTAGTTCGCGCCGAACTGAGACCTCGCGACGTCTATATCTTCACAACCCCTGGACCGATTCAGCTCATATTCGAACTTAAAAATTGTATTAAAATGTATTCTGTGGAGTTTCACGATATTATACTATTAACCAACACTCGTGCATGTTCACGAACACTTAACGGGTAAAAAATAACCGTTTTTACATATTAACATTCGAAATAACACAAGTTATAGAAATAATAGAATGACGCGACATGACTTCTTCACGTTCCCGCCAAAACTTATTTTATTTGTGAAATATTTGGTTAGGGTGTCTATACATGGCCTGACCTGACATCGTGTGAAAGGGACAGCTAGATTTGAATTTCACGGGAGCAAAAGAAACAAACTATTAAGATTGTAGGTTCTCCCTTTCGCTCCCCCAGAAACTTATATATAGACATCTCTTTCAAAAGATGTCAGGTCAGGCCATGTAGCGAGGCCTTTACCCAACCTGACATCATGCAAAAGGGGCAGCTAGACTTACATTTCACGGGACCAAAAGAAACAAACTACTAGGTTATAGGTACTAAGGTTATAGCTTCTCCCTTCCGCTCCCCAGAAACCCATATAAATATAGTCTTCTCTTCTCTTTTTCTTTCTCTTTCAATCTCTTTCATACGATGTCGGGTCTGTAACCTGGTTATAACTTCTCCCTCTCGCTCCCCAAGAATCTTATATATAGCCATCTCTTTCACACCATGTCAGGTCAGGCCATCTATAGGCACCTTTATATGAAATATTACAATACTTGACCCTAGCTAAATACACAACGTGTGGAGCCAAACCTTAAGAGAAAAAATATATGGAAATTATGTCAAAATGAAATGATTGGATTGGCTGGTGATGTTTATATTGTTTTTTAGATTGTGGTGGGCTTTTTGATACCAAACCAAGTTGACTCAATTAGTTGTGTAATAGAATAGAATAGTGTGACCGTGAGTGTGGCGGTACACTGTTAATCAAGCTTTCTATTAAACACGTAGCAAAAATGTATATTGTGTCAAATCTGGTAAAGGTTACCATTCCAAACTACTTGGCTGGGTTACCTATTCCTGACTCTATCGGGGGCTGGTTTCATCTTGGAGGTAAGTTTGAGGAAAACTTGTTAAAAAACATATTGGTTATGTACAAAGCCCAAGTTCAGGCGCAGCGTGGTTCGAAGATATATCATATTTTATCTTCATATTACCGTCGTTGCTGGCGGATCTTATAAAGACCCAACTTAAATAATTACCTACAATAGTAACTGTGATACGGCGCGTAATGTAATTTAATTGAGTCTGACCATGATAACTAGTCAATGACACACTTTCAATACCTACTTCTCTTACTGTTGTTCAATGGAAATAATACTGTGAATTTGAAATGAATTATTCACAGTATTAGAATTATTCACAACTATGTCATAAAAAAATAAATATAAGGTTTTTTTTTTTCTTTTTTTAAAGTGCTTTTTCGCTTTGCGAAAATGTCGCACATAATATAAGGTATGTTTAGGTTATTTAATCAAGATTCATATCATTCTTATTCGTATTTAATTATACATTTGGATTATATTTTAAGACCTTCAATGGTCTCTGGATAATCCAACTGTTCCGTTTTATGTAGCAGGCTATGTAGTTTAAAGGTAATTTGTTGTAGTTTGTATGCATTTTGTTTGGAGTTTTATAAGCACTTGTGTGTTATTTTTGTTTAAATTAATTAATTTCGTCATCATTAAGCAATATCTACCTACTGCTGGGCATGAGCGCTACCAACTTTATTTTTTAGGGTATTGTGCCATATACTACAAAAAATAGTATTATGCCAAAAACTCTAGAAAAATATTAGTATGCATTGAAATTTTAATAACACAATAATAAAAAATATGATTCAAGACATACGGCTGGCATTGCTGTATCCTTTTGCCATCCATTTCCATTTCTTTTGGTAGTGTTATCCAATGGTTTCCTTACCTCCTCATAATTTCATCCGATCAACATGCTGGCTGCCAACTTCACTATCTGTCTTCGCCAAATGTTAATGTTAATTTTAATGGGTAGGTATACCCATTAAAATTAACTTCAGCAACAATCTTCACAATAAAAACCTGTTTCTTTGAATAAATAACAAAATAAAGCACCTAAATTGAAACACTTATCATAAATAATTTCAGTGAAAGACTGGCTGGCACTGATCCCGCCCACAGTTGTCATCGGTGGCATTTCTTACTACTCTTATGAGACTATAAAGAAGGCTCGCCAGGCAGGCAGCGGTCAAATAAACCCGCAAATCAGGAAAGATATCAACAAAGTTGTGGACTTCATTGATATTGAAGACATAACTGAAAAAGCGTCGCTGTGCAGATGTTGGAAAAGCAAAAACGTAAGTTTTACAGATGGATTTACCGAGACATGGATGTTGGGTTCAGTACAAAATTCAAAAAAATGATGTCCTTAGTAACCTAAAATGGACTTAGATAAATGTATAGAAATACCAATGCACTGGCTTAAACCCTATTTTGTTGTAACAATGCCTAGTTTAGGGTGAAATTTTGGCTTTCAAGAACTACCTTTCAAGCCATCTGTTCTAATGAAACAGATGGCTTGAAAGGTACAATGTTTTTAGCCAACCCTTGGTTCTGAAACTTTCGAGTGAATCAATTTTTAATGTTTGCTAATCTACGGCTTTAGCACTCAATTTTTAATGAAGCCCCTGAAGTATAAATTATACCCTCTGATGCCTCGGTTATAGGGTGAGAATATGGAGAAAATTTTAACAAGTCAAAGGGCTTTGTAGAAAAATTAAGACCAAGAATAAGCCTTTTAATAATCATATGCTAAATACCTGCATAAATATCTTGCATGTCATTTAATTTTTTAACACTGATAAAAAATACTCATTGTTTGTTGTAGAATGACGTGAAATCTTTTTCACAAAGTATATACACTAAGAATGTTGCATAGTTGATAATAATACATTTTGGGCCTTACTTATTAATGTTGCTTTAAGTTAATAAATACTTAAAATGTTCTGTCAATTTGGGGCTGGCGTGAAATGTCACCCACAAAAATGAGACGGACAACGGACCATTGTAAACATTGATTCAATTTAAGAAGCATTTATAAATAAGGCCCATTATGTTCGAGCTAAGTTTTTTTTTAGGCGCATTTCATTTTTCATTTCCATAACATAGAAATAAACCTATAGTAAAAAATAAGTTATAAATATATACAAATTAAAGCTAACCCTAATCTAAGTTACATAATATGTTGTCTTATTAAATAATACTATTAACTTAGCGGTCTAGGTGAGTTGTTACTCAAATGTTTTCTTTGAACAATAATGACCTAATGATTTTCTTTATCAGAATCACATAATCTTGTGATATAGATATGATTAAATTTAGTTAACATCTTACCATTGATAAGATATCAGTATATAAAGGTATGAATTTGAATTAAATGATGCCTAGTAATGTTGATGTTCCAATTACCAGCAGCTCCCTGGGGTTTTATCCACGATTTTGTATACTAACAAAATTTTCTGAGTTCAAAAATATCTTATATCTGTTTATGGCAATGATATTTTACTACAGACGATTTTAGCGTACTTAAAATGACCCCAGCAAATCTGTCCTTTTGGACTGATTTCATTATAGCTATCTCTTTTACTTTTCGCATCCTCTTTCGCACTCATTTGGGCCGATTTTTCTAACTTCAGGTAACTGTTATCTGAGGAATAATATGGCGTAAATCTGAGGAATAGTATATCGTTTTGACATATTTTCTATACAAAAGCTGTCACACCGAAATAATATGTTATTCCTGAAATCACAGTATTATCTGTCGTTGCAAAAAATCTGCCCTTAATGACACACTTCTTCCTTGTCCTTTATTAAGTGATGCAAGTAAGAAGTTGATGAAAGGGTTATTCTACTTATATTATTATGGAAAGGGGTTTGTTTGCAGGATCTCATCATATCAATTTGAAAAGAAAATAACATGACACTAATATCATAAATGCGAAAGTTTGTGTGTGGGAGGCTGTATGCATGTTATTGTTCCCAACTAACTCTGTAATAATATAACAGATTTGGGTAAAGTTTGTATTGAGGTAGCTGGTAGCTATATACCCTGCATTAACACAGGCTACATTTAATCCCGAAAAAAAAAGTTCATTGTTTAGATGCATGATATTTTACACAGGCAGGTGTTCCTTATATCGTAGGTAATCACTAAGAAAGGATTTTTGAAATTTCGTCCTCTAAGGGGGTTAAATAGGGGATGAAAGTTTGTTTGGAACTTTGTAATTTTTATTTTGTATATGCGAGGCTGAAGGCCGAACATCGGTCCCGAGCCCTAAATCTGCGACGTCGAGCAGCGCCGCATACGATGTCGCGGGCTAGCCGGTGTTTTTTATAAAATTTATCCATATAAATTATTATCAACTATGCTGACACCATTATCATTCCATTGGCATGCTTATCAGAATACTCTCAATAAACACGCCATAAGCTTCTTATTTTATCAGTTTCAATTTAACTACAAGATATTGCTATCAGTAACATGTTTTGATGTATTACTTAGTGCAATAACATACGTACAAACTGCGCCACGTGATTTTCCTGTTTTCATCACTTTGTATGTTCATTCATTACATTGTGTATGTTTATCATTGCATTTACATTAGAATTTAGAGTAGCAAATGTCAATTTTCGTAATTTATAAAATAAACTAATTTCCTCGTTGAATTTAAATTGGTTCAGCCGTTTAGTCATGCAAGGGCTCATAAATTGAAGAAGTAGCTGACGCATTTTTATAAATTACTATAAATGGATACTGATAAGCAATAACATGTCAACCCACAAAAAAAAAATGAGTTAATGATACAGAACGCTTCTTTGATCCAATTATAAACTTATAAAATACCTTATTTCACCTCTTCAGGGATTTAATTTCGAATCATTATTGAGACGTGAGTTTCTTTATTTTTTATACCCAGTACACAACTGACCAACAACCGACTTTCATTGGCTTAGCATGAAAAAACACTTCATTCCCATACAAACTTTAGGAGTCCATTTTACCCCTTTAGAAGTGGAATTTTGCAAAACCCGTTCTTATTGTTCACCTGGGCCCGTACCGTGAGGTCCTTATTGCGATGATTGTAAGGTTCAGTTGACGACGTTGCGCGACCACGAACCGTATCGCCGCGCGATAAGGTGTATGGTCGTGCAGTGTTGTCGGCTGAGTCTAATTATCATCGCAATAAGCACCTCACGGTACGAGCCCTGAACTATTTGAGGAGTGTCGGGACCAAATTTCAAGACTCTATCATAAGTGGTTTGGTTTGTGCGTTGATTCCTAGAAAAGGGCTTGGTCTTTTGCATACGTACATATATATCACACTAATAGTATAAATCCGAAAGTTTGTGTGTAAGTAGGTAAATAACGGCGGAATGGATTTGAATGAAATTTGGTATAGAGGTAGCAGGCACATAGGCTACTTTTTATCCCGGAAGAAAATTCGGTTTTTGTAGAATAGCGGGTGAAACTGCGGGGCGCAGCTAGTAATAGATTTATAGATTTGCGTTGTGTGATGTTTGAATGCACGTACAGAAATGTCTCTTTCAATCAAAATATGGAGATATTGCAGACAGAGAATAGGTTCAGTTTTTTTTCTCCGACTGCCCGAGAAGGAGGGTAATGTATTTGGGGTGTAAGTATATACGTTTGTAAGTATGTATGCTTGTGTCCTGAAGCATAAACGTCTTGTCCGATTTTGATGAGTGAGGTGTTGTTGGATTCCTCTTTATTTCTTTAAAGCGTAGGCTATATTTTGCAGTCCGGTTTTTTGGCTACAATGCAAAATGTAGCCTTGTTTATTTGATGCGCGTTTAAATAACGTCTTTTTTTTTCAGTGGCCGTACTGTGACGGCGCGCACGGCGCTCACAACAAAGCGACTGGCGACAACACGGGCCCCGTGGTCGTGCGGCACAAGCCAAGCGAGCCTGCCAAGTGAAGTCCTCACGCTTACCCACAGTACCCCCTGTAGATGCTCGTGATCTTTGTTCCGTCTCAAAATCGCCCAAGTTTGAGAAACCCCGCGGTTTGCGGGGACCAAGCCAAAGCGTTCCAGGGTGCCTATAACACGCCTCAAATGCACTAGCGGAAGTAAATTTTTATAGTTGAATTTTGACCGATGAGTGGTTTGCTAAACTCGTCTTGAGGACGGAATCTACAGGGGGTAATCTGTGCCCTTACCACAGGTGATAGAAATGTGATCAAATCATGTTACACTTACTTTATTATTAAAACAAATCACAAATGAATAAAAACTAGAATAAATATATAGTATTGATCGTTAGTAAGGAAAACTTAAAAAATAAGCTTAACATTTTGTTTTTTATTTCTTTTGAGGCTTTCTTGCCAATGTTGTATTTTAATTTTTACGTAAATAAATGAAACAAGCATAATAAATTGATTGTTATCACTTTTATTCTGTTGATTTTATTTTATAATGAGAGATTATTAATGGACGATTTCTTAGTACTTATTTTGATAATAGCCGGCAAATATCTTGAATAAAAACCGGACAAGTGAAAGCCTGACTCGCGCACCGAAGCTTCCGTACAAACTTGTCTTTGTACTTGAAAAAATGATATCCCTTACACACGTCACGCTAACTTCGCCATATTTTTTTGGGATTTATCTACAAATTAATGGTTTTCAGATTTATTCCTTTAATTGTGATGGCAAGACCTAGCTTCTTGCCAGATTTCATGATAGTAAGTCAACGGACATATACTACAGGTTTTGATTTTACTTACGAGGGCGGCAAAATATGCGTCAATAATGACCGTAATTAGCTAATACTGTAGATTAATTACTGTTTATAAAATTACTTCTTGCATAATATGAGCAGGAAACAAATATTCGTTCTCTCCCGCACATTCTATATTTTTAATTATATAAATTTACAAATTCTGATATCGAAACTGGTATTAGCAACGTTTCGTTTATTCAAAACGTCTTAAAATGATTCCCAAATTGATTCGAACAATCATCAATTTATTTCTGTTTTACTCAGCTATAATAACATGTAGTTAACATGTTTAAATTAAAATGAATATGTAACGAAATCATTTTAAATGTCGCAAAAAAGAAACTATGTACATAAAATCTTGAATATTTTATTCTGTATCAGTATTTTTATTTCATTAAAATTGTTGATTGTGTGAACGAGAGGGCGCGTCAAGCTCTCGAGTAAATTTTTTTTATTCTCAAAAATATGATTATTATGATATTTGACTAAGTTTACATTGTGATTGTACATGCACAAATGCTATGGCACAATCTTACTTCTAGGCTTGAGCATCGCGGCTTCCCTCCGACCCGGAGCGGTCGGGCCTGTACCGGCAAACATCTTGAGCAAAAAGCGTCTTAGTGGGGAAAAAGTTGCCGCAAGTACACACGTACGTTGAAATCTTCCCGCGCAACCTTCGTTCCCCCAAAGAGACCTAAGACCTAAAAGAGCAGATAACGTCATTGCTCAACTTGTTTGCCGCTAACTATACCCGCGTTGCTCTCAAGGTTCTAGGTCACCGACGATTAGTCGCACACTTCAGAAAAAGTACTTATCACAAAAATATCCTCACCTTACGCAAATGATTCTATATAATTAACTAATCTGGCGGCACTAAAATTGTCTGCATCTCTATTTAGTTATATATGTGAGAAAAGGAACATATTTTTAGAGACGTCAAATTTAGTTTAGAAAAATGACACAGATCACAATCACAACCATAACTGCCACTACGCTTAGCAACTGCGTTTTTAAAAGTTTAACCCCTTTTCCGGGATACTCATTATTTTCTTGCTAAATTTCATTAAGATAGTATCAGCCGTTTAGTCGTGAAAAGATAACAAACAGGGACAGGCTTTTGCATTTATAAAAAGATGTATTAGCGCAGAATAAATAATAGTATAATGTATGCTATATACACACATACTATATAATATACCATACATGCCCAGAATTGATCAAACATAAATATATTACTAAAATTGGAATAAACATCTCGCGGTTTAGGATCTTCATCGCATATATGGGAAAAACACGCAATATCTAAATAATTACAATACATTGTTGTTTTTATTTCACATAAATTATTAATTCTAATGAGTGAGTCGAAGCATCTATTATACCGAAGCAAAGTATAAATATGAAACGTTTAATTACAATTTCTGATTTGTCGTGTTAACTCAATGATTGATTCATACAGGATGTGTGCCGTCAGGTATTTCTTACTTCCACTATGTTTATACAAATATTCAATGACTTAGTTGTCGCTGTAAATTAACAGCAAGAATAAGATATTTTGCTCATATAACTTCTAGAGAGGCAGGCACAATTTTGCTTGAGAACATTTTTGCTAATACGGTAAGTTAAAAGCAGCTTGTTTTGTACAAGTAAATCAAAAGTAAATGACAAATAAATCCTGATAAATCCTTTGTGGTGATACCTATTGTTAAAAAAAAAATATGTATCAAAACTGTTTCTAAAATGAAGGTGCGAGTATCTTTCTTGTAATACAACAGATTTTTTTTAAATCCAACTTTGGAAGATAAGAAACAACTGTATCCCTAGTACAAACACCATCGAAAAAAATCTTTGTTACGTATTCGATAACAAATGTATTAAAAAATAGAATAAGCCCGCAATATCGTGTCCGCCCTTTGGCGAACATAGAAACTAAACATTTCATACATTTTCTGTCTAAATCTACAAAGATGTTTTCGATATGTTTGTGTTTCTGCACAACGAAATTAATTTAAAGATTTCGAATAGTTCTTTTATTAGAAAGTATTTGTTTACTTTAAATTTAACTATCCAACAGACTTCTTAAAATTCTAATCAAACTCAGTCTCATAATTTCTATGCAGCTATCTCGTGGGTTTCCGTCGATGCGTTTTAAAAGCAAGCATAAAGTATCGTAACAATTTTCTCGCAGTGACAAAATGCGCTACTAAACGTAACATGGAGACTTCTCGACGGGCCTGTATCTGCATTTCTTCACAACTGAAAAAAATATAATAAACAAGTTATTAATTACGGCAAAAACTTGACTATATGTTTACCAAGAAGGAAGTTTTTTTCTGGTGTAATTTTGTTTGTCTGTTCCTTTCCTCCGTGTGTGAGAGAACTATGCTGGGAGTCTCTTTGCGCGATAAAATCCGGAACGAGGATATTCGCCGAAGAACCAGTCACCGACATAGCTCTCTGGGTTTGCAAGCTGAAGTGGCAATGGGCAGGCCACATCACTCGAAGAACGGATAACCGATAAGGTAGAAAGGTGCTTGAGTGGCGACTACGAACCGGAAGACGCAGCGTAGGCAGGCCTCCCACTAGGTGGACGGTCGAAATTGTGAAAATCGCGGGCAACCGGTGGATGCAAATGGCAAATTGTCGTTCTGTGTGGCGCTCTTAGGGGGAGGTCTTTGTTCAGTAGTGGACGTCTTCTGGCTGTTGATAATGATGATCCTCTTGACCGGATTTAAATTCGTATTTGTTGGTATTTATATACGGAAGTACCTAGTGTCATAGGCTACTTTTTGCAGTCGGGCTTATGTTTTTCTTTCAAAAATATGTTATCATTTGGATCGACCTTGATATAATTGTATATAGACATAACACACAATTACTTTTGTTTGTGCTCTTATTTTTATCATTATTGTTTGAAAGACTGTACAAATATGTACCAAATACAGGTAGTTAATAATAGCGCATTTGTCAAGAAAGCCTTGGTACGACGCAGAAAAACCCTATCAATGGTGAATCAGCATCTGACGCACCTTTCGCTTATACAGATTTGTACTACAAAAGTGTCCAGACTCCGCTAGTTAGTCGAGCAGCAAGTAGTCTTACTGATCAAAAATTATTCGCACTACTTTACTTGCCGCCACTCAACTAAGTTACTTAGGTACATATTTTTTTTTTACCTGGGACAGTATGGGCTTATCCGAATCCTTTTGAGATACGGGAAAACTGTCAACTGAATCATTTAGGTACTCATTTTGTATGAAAAATATTTTGGCGCAGTAATTTTTTTGGCCAAGCGTGAGTTTTCCATAAAAAAATAGTTTAGATCTTTTTTTTGTATAGCGTATCGGCTAAGTTTCATGAAAGGATCGTTTCATTGTATTGGAAGAATAAAAACGGAGCAGTAGAATTTAGTCAAATTTAATAAACTACTAACTAATGTTCTCTTCAGATACAATGAAATGATCCTTGTTACGTGAAACTGAGTCAAACCGCATTAAAAAAAGATCAAAATAACTCATTTAAATGGGGAACTCACGCTTGACCAAAAAAAATATTATGCCAAAATGGCTTTTACAAAAAGAGACATAATTGTTCATAGGATCTAAAACCTGATTTAAACTGACGGTGTGGTCTAAGATGGTAAACACACCCAGCCTTGAATAGTTACTGGCTGTTTAATGAATTCCTTTCTTCCGGAACACTCTCATTTTTTACCTGCTACAAGCGTAGCCTTCTGATTTTGATACCCGACTACCCAATAAGAAGAGTAATGTTTTTCAGGTGTTAGTATGTTGTTTGTATCATATCAGCCAGAAGACGTCCACCGCTGGACAAAGGTGTCCCCAAAGCTCTAAGGCGCTCTAAAGTGTGTATTATTAGGTCGGTACCCTTATTCCGAGGTATCGAGATTTGACTTTATCTCCGAAGTTTACGAATCAGTAGCCATTGTAATGAAGTGCAAAATATAGCCAATATGTTATATTTGGGTTTTTTGTTTGTCTACGCCTATACCTAAACGAGTAGACACTTCATTAACAAGTTCTGAATCAATAACACCATGAAGCGCTTGTAAAAAAGACACGTTTTACAGATGGGTGTTACTTTATAACATGGTTATCGTGTAATAAATTACTATACTTATCTCCAGCTGAGCGTCGTATTTGGCAGCTATTCGTTTATGACTATGTTATGTTGTGGTTTAGAACGATAACATGGAATATTCCAATAACAATCCGCACCCGGCAAAATGTCGATAATAGATCTTAGACAGTTGGGTGACGAGCGGTTCGTCCGCCTGATGTGCCTTTAATAGTTGTACGCCACCCGGAATCAGAACTTCATTTTCATGCACATACTTAGGCCATAATGTAAATTTAATTTGTATAGACTGAATAGCCAGCCCTAGTTTTCAAGCCTCTCGCGGCCACCCGTCCAAAGACAGCCGGATTCTAATGATGTCGGAAGGAAATAGTACCACAGTTTATTTATTAAACAATAACTTACTTCAATTCTCGTCTCGGCGATGACTTCCTCGTTTCTCAGCAACTCGTGTTTGAGCCCGTTTCTCTTCCTGTAAGAAGAAATTCAATAACTACCTTTACTTACTTACTTTGCTCAGAAATTAGGCTCATACAATTACTGGCTGCGTTTGTGCTTTGTGAAAAAGATAATTTAATGCTATTTGCAATTTATAAGGAGAATTCTGTGGTTATTTGTGACTTCGTGTTTTTATTTTTTTGGAACTTTATTTAAAAAACTTATAATTTGACAATCAATTTGACGCGTGTATTTTTGAGATTTATATACCGACAACAAAGACAAAGTTTATAAGGAGAATTCTGTGACCGACAAATAACGTGTGATATTTTTTTACTGAAACGGAAAATCACAGAATTCTCCATGGATTTAAGGAATTCTCCTTATAAATAAGGTCGGAAAATGTAGTATTGTATGAACGAGAACTTACCACAAAAAAAACTATCCTCCATAAAACATGCGATTTTGATATTTAAGAAATCTACATACTATGTCATAGGCTATACACTTTATAATCCTGCCTGTCACACCCTAAATTGTCTGTTTTGGTAAAAAGGTCACCCACTATTCATACGAGACAGGTAATTCATACAAAGAATATTTTTAAAAATATGCAGTGAGGGCGATATTAAAATCTGACCATGCATTACGAAGATATTTAATATTAGGTCACGGACTTGACATACCTTGTCGAAAACAACGTACATTGCCGCTATAGTATATTTGATCGAAGGTTGCGTGTACGAGCAAATCAAAATCAACCAAGAGACAGGATTAATTCAAAGGGTTAGCTTTGTAGGTACATAGCGCACATGCACTGGTTCCCTCGCTGCCGCGCCGTTGACCGCATCCTACGCAGCGGCGCATGGTGTCGTATTACCCCGCACAATGGCTCCATACCGACGTGGAGACCACAAATAAGTATTATTTCCTACACCGTCGCACCTCGCCCCGACACAAAGCCCCCAAAGTGCGTTTCATTGCTGTATAAAATTTAATGGTCCTTCGAGCCGGATGACAAGCCATTGTTGATTTAAAAAACTTGCTTATAACTTTTCAAAACTACTACAAAAATCTTAGAGTACATCTTTATCGAATTTCTGTTTGTAATCGATATCGATAGCAATTCGTACTTAGACACCCGTAAAAGGCGACGCGTGGGAAGGTATATTGCCTGACGCCCACGGCTAGAATAAAGCTCAGTTCAATTTCTATTGAGGTGAGCACTTGTCCGGTTAAATGAGCTTTATATTAGTTAACTTCCGTTATTTTCTGATACATCGATAAGCTCCTAATCCTGTTTGATAGACAACGTGAGAGTTGCATTCATAGGAATACGTCGCAGACTTGAATAATATAAGCCAGTGTATAAGGAAATCCTTGTAAGGCTGAAGCATGGATTCTCCTTCACATTTTTTAACACTCAATGTTATTTAACGCCTATAGCTTGCCCGCACAGCTTTGCTCGCATAGGCCACCGGAAATTAAATACGGTTCATTACAGAGACCTAGTTTTATTGGCGTAGCAAAAGTAAAAATATTTTCATACAAACTTTGGGATGTCATTTCTCCCCTTTAGAGGTGGAATTTCGCAAAAACACTAAGAAGGGTTTTACTGTTCGCCGAGATCATTTGAGGAATATTGGGTCCAATTTCACGTCTCTATCGTAAGCGGTTCGGTCTTTGCATTGATTACGCAAAGATTTGATTTGCGTTGCGCTTACGATAGAGACGTGAAATTTGAACCCAGTATACCTCCTCCTCAAATGGTCTAGGTCTAGGTGAACAATAAGACAGGTCCTTCAAAATTTTATCCCTGACTGGGTAAAATGGACCCCCAAAGTTTGTATGGAAATAAAGTATTATTTCATGCTAAGGCAAGTCACAGGATTTTTCAAAAATCAACCCTGGATATACATATTTTTTTATGGTTTAAATGGGCTGTTTCATTTACTGTAGCCTGTCTATGCGTGCGAAGTCGTGCGGGGAAGCTAGTAATATAATTATAAAGATAACATGTGCATACCATTTTATTTGGATATTCAATATAACTACAAAATATATGACAATACAGCACCACTGCACTACCATGCCAATATCGTCCGAAACTTGGTGGACAGTCTTCGAAGCCGATGGTTTCCCGTGAAAAGATTGGTTGCCGTAGAGTTAAAATAAGTTATAGAACTAGCTAGGAACACTTACAAGTATATTCGTCGCCAGACGATGAGAGCGGTGTACGCGATGCATACGATACTGCATGTGATCACCACCATGATCCCGGCCGCCTCGGCCGCTGGCTCGCCGCGCGGACTCGTGTAACGGACCCTTTGCGCATCCTTACGCACTGACTCACCCGCAGCTGAAAAGCAAACACGATTTAAGTAAAAATAAAACTCGAGCACCTCAATGACGATGCTGAGAAGTTCGTAAAATTAAGATCGCCGTCATCTGAAATGTAGGAATGTACAGCGGGAAGGTCGTGGCAATTAAGTTTGAAACGTCATTGCCCTCTTCTACAAAACTCATGGGGTCAAAGTATACAGGGTTATAAGGAAAGGGTGTGCTAAGCCGAAAGGGGCTGATAGTACTCATGGTTGTGAACAGCTTGTACTATGGGAGCAACCCTGAAATGCAGAGAAAAATATCTGCTGTTCCATAAATTTTGTAGTGTCGTTGTAATTTTTCTATGGAACGGCTTTTTTTTTCTCGATTTTAGGGTTGGTCCCATTGTAAAAGTTGTTCATAATGATTAGTACTATGAGCCCTTTGCGGCTTAGCATACCTTTTCCTTATAACCCTGTATAGCTTGTCAGCAGTAAATAAAAGAAAGGTTCAACTCCGTCTTCCGAAGGTCAAGACAATAGGTATAGCCTTGAACATTCGTGACAAGTACAAAATAAAAACAGAATGTCGCTTCAGCAATGGAGCAACCGCTAATAATTATAACCATTGGGCAAGACATACCTAAAACTAAGTAAACCGAGGCTGTAGCACGTTTTTGAGATTATTTTGTTCAAATATATTCAGTCAATGTGCTACCACCTTGATTTGATATGCATGTTTTAAACGCTCCGGCGTTAATTTTTTTGCGAAATATGCAAATGCTTCGTATACTTGAACTTGGTAACTCGTTCTTTGACCTCATGAACTTTACATAATCGTTTCCCACCCACATTTATCTTGGATCGCTATCCATCAAACTGATAATGGCGATAATGAATCTACTGTAGCATGTGTAGAGCGTCCAAATTAGCACTTCACGATTTTCATTATTCTTTATGGCCCCTTGTGCCGTCCACAGTAGTTTCGCTCGCGCATTTTTTACATAATTGAAGATATAATAATGCCGTATTGCCGTGTGAAATTCTAAAAAGTACATGTTTTTTTATAATTAGATTACAAATACTTATATTGTGTTTTAAATACCTTTTTGTATTGGTGTACTTTCAGTTGACGGAGATCAAAAAAAAAAATACCGGTCTGATACTATTATAATTATCTCTTCCTTCAAATGAAAAGAAAAACGAAATTTAAAAAAGTTATGGTAGACAGATAACTAAACCTACAACATACACAGTCAATAGATCTATACACATAGGTAACTCCGTCCGTGTCCCGGAACAAGAAATACGAGAAATAAAAGTGTTTTTCAAAAATGTACGAATCATGTAATCTTGTGTCACCATACTCTAAATAGGCGGTGGCGAATAAACATCCAAATTGTTCCTACAATAAGGTTGATATTGGAATCTTACTTTGTAAAAACTCAGCCTGTGAATCTGGCAGAGCGGGTACATCGGCTTTAGCATCCTCCTCGTCTTCGGGGAAGGTCGGCAGGTCCATGTGCTCATCATTGTCGTCTCTTGAATGTAACATGTCGAACACCTCGGTCCTGGTGACAATAGATATATAGTTTTTTACTGTTCACGCGATATCACAAAGGACAAAAAACGATTTAAAATTAGCGTAACAACAACTGGCGGTCTGAAAGTGCCTAAACCTGAAAGGACCTATTAGCATTTGAATTAAATGAAATTATGTATATTATTATTTGTTTATTTGATTGCTTAAATTATATTTCAACCCGGTCACTCACTGATGTCTATACCTAATACTATACGTAGTATTATGGACGCCATTGCGATCTGTGTATACAGAATTTTACGAAATATTTACAAACAGTATCATTATTAACAACTTTTAACGGGACCAACCCAGAAATCGCGAAAAAAAATATGCGGTTCCATACATTTTGTCGAGTGACATTGACATTTTCTATGAAACAGCTGTTTTTTTTTCGTAGTAAAAGTTGTTCATAAAGATAAGTACATACATACCTTTCAATATTGTTGACCTTCCCGTAACACCTTGTAAATGGGAGACCGTGCGGGTATAGTAATCGCAGACAACTGAATGTCGAGTGCGAGTTTTTGTAATTGCGTTTACCTATCCGATCGTGTTTATCGCCGACGACAAAAAAAAACTAGAACTAGACTTCTAAAACCACGTTTCGTCAAGATTGGTTGAAAAGTACGAGCTGTACGCGAGTACCAACATACGGAGATGAAAGCAAATTTTGCCAGTTAAAACTGACACCTTTCGTTTGCTTCGCTCACTCGGTTTTGTATGAAGTAAGAGCGGTGCCATCTAGATGACGCTAGACGGCACTACTCTTATTTCATACAAGTTACAGTTAACGTTAACTTCATCGAGTAGGTAAACGCATTTGGAAAAACTCGCACTAGGCACTCTGAGCTCTATAGTTTGAGTAGTAGTAGTACCTACGTAACGTCAAATTATAAGTTCGTTTGCTTGTTTTACAACGGCTTACGATACGATAGACATGCCTTGTGATTCACGTGGCCTGGCTATCATATCATATCTTAAGCCGTATCGTAGCAATCTATCTATGACGTGAAAGGCTTTCGGGCCTGTAAACACTTTGGCACTTTGTACTTCGGCAGCTAAGCCTATACGACAAGCCATCTATCATTATCTACCGTTACTGACCTGCTCACTCCACCCTTGTCGTCTACTAATAGCTTCAACACCGTCGCGTTAGCCTCCAAAGTCTTGTACCGACTGTTGTCTTCGACTTCCTTCGCAAGGTTCGGCAGCACTCTCTCTTCCGCCTTTAACGAGTCCATGTTCAGTCCATTTGCAGATACCAAACCTAAAACATAATGTTTATAGTCCATGAAATGTATAGAAAGTAGAACGTTCAAAATCTAATCAGAAAGCTGTTTCAAGAATGTGCAAAAAGGCAATTAAAATCAGTTCTGGGTGTTGAGGGGCGCCGCGTGAAAGTTAAAACAAGATACCGTTATCGTCAAGCTCAAAGTTAATATTTATAATAGTGTTAAGTAATTCGAACTGCAGCCGGGCAGAGTTATCGAAATGCAAACATTGGATACCGGTCGGTCAGCCACGAGAATCAGTGGGTCAGCCCCAGCCTTAAAGCTAATGTGTACTTAACGGTGTTAAAGCCGGTTTTCTGAAAGTTACTCACGGAGTTAATATTTTAGCGTATCTTGATAAATATGCTGTCATTGAAGGCGTGAGTCATCAGCGTACTCATTGATTTTATGGAGATACTTTGTTTAGGACCGTATTTCAAAGTGAAAGCATGGAGACTAAATCTGCATCTATTACGAGTTACTTCATAAAGCATTTTGCCTGCAGTGCGTTTGTCCGCGTTATTTTTTTTATTTTTTTATGCCATAGGTGGCAAACAAGCAGACGGGCCGCCTGATGGTAAGCGATCACCGTCGCCTATGGATGCCTGTAACACCAGGGGCATCACAGATACGTTGCCGACCTTTAAAGACTCTATTAACAGCCCTTTTGAAGAACCCCATGTTGTAGTTACTCGGAAAAACCGCTGGTGGAAGCTCATTCAAGCTCATCTTATTGGGATTGCAAATTCTTCAATGGAAAAATAAAAAGTTACTTATTCTACTAAAGCAAGAAAAGGATAGTGAGAATAGCTTTCTATTTCTTGATTAACGATTTGAACGGTTTGACTGTCAGTCAACACCTAATCGATGTGAGGCCTCGCTACATGGCCTGACCTGACACCATGTGAAAGGGACACAGCTAGACTTGAATTTCACGGGAGCAAAACAAACAAACTATTAAGGTTATAGGGTTATAGGTTTAGGGTTATTTAGGTTAGGTTAGCTTCTCCCTTTCACTCCCCCAGAAACTTATATATAGCCATCTCTTTCAAACGATGTCAGGTCAGGCCATGTAGCGAGGCCTTCAGTATTCGAATGTCTGGGTTGCCCATTCTCAATAAATAACCGATATTATCCTTGTAGAAAAAAAAAATACAAGTAGTTAAACAAACATTTCTTTTCATAATAGCGGGTTTACTTTCACTTTTAAAAGCTGGCTGAAAAATGAGAAGAGATATCTAACTGCTCCACCGAAGAGCAGAGCTCGAAACATTGCTTACAGATCTGTGTATTTGGTTCGCGCGGACCGGAGAGAGAAAGAGAGAGAAATGTATATTCCTCTAATTTTTATCTCGTTCGCTATTCGTTGTTTTCAGGTGTGTTAATGTAAAAGTTATACTTGTGTTATTGCGTTTATAAATCGGAATGTTCATAGTTTCCAACAACATTTTCAACTAGGTACCAAAGAAAAAGGACAATAGCGTCGGGGAGGACAACAGCGTCGAGTGGCGGACGCTGTTGTAGGCTTAAACGTCTCACGACAGGTACTAGCTGTCTCGGGAGGAGCTGAAGCGTGGTGCTGAGGGTGCGTTCCCTTGGAGATTCCGGAGCCCTCGGTCAAGCACCACGGCAGGCCACCGGGCCACATAATATATCCCACATAACCCGGCTGCACCCCAAAGCAGACGGGTATCTTGGAGAAGATTTCGCACTCGCAGAAAAAAAAAAAAAAATGTACCAAAGAAAAAATCAAACCAAATATCAATTTCCAGATTTCACGGATATTTGAGGTAAAAGTAGTACATAATAATTATGAGTACCTACAATGGTATCCTGGTATATATTTGTCGCCTAACCGGCACACATATTGTACATTGTAGTCGGAATTTATTTATTTATTTTCGGAAAACATAGTGTTATATTAGCTAGCTTATTAATTAAATTATTTCTAAACACCATTTATTAGCTTTCGCATTTTGAATCTAGAATAACAAAGTAGTATAATAAACAATATAGTATAGGTAATCGTACCGTAGTCTGAATAGACCATCGCTAAGTTATCTTTGTTCGTTTAAAGCCAGTATAGGCATCATTCTCACGACGACAGTTACCGGAAGACCAGCTAAGTGGGTACTTCCGCGAACTATTAATTGCACTGAATAAAACACTTGTTAATTTTGTTTTGCAACATTGTATCTAAATTATACAAACATAGCGCTTGCCACGCCATCCAGCGACTAGTAATGTAATTTTATTTTTATGTTTGTTAATATAATAACGTACCTACCTACGTATTTGATAGTTATTTTAAGGTAGTTTAGCTTTATACGTTGCACATCTATATCTATACATTACATAGTATAAAATGAAGTCGTTTTCAGCGTCTGTCTGTATATTCGTTTTAACTCCTAAACCACGCAACGGATCTTGATGCGGCACCATCAGTTAGATAATTTTTCACGGAAGGTTTATTTATATAATTTTTCTAAATTACAAATAGCCCGGGCGGGTCGCTAGTACATTATATATATTTTCCCTGTAATTAGATACTTACTTGTTGAAATAAATAAAAACTACGTACCTATATGAAAGCGCAATAATTCACTTAGAGACTGTATTTCAAAAATTTTAGAGAAACTGAAGAATTACGGAATTACGGATTAGATATTATATCATTAGATATATTACATAGAATTCTTAGCGGGAAGTGACACGGCTAAATTCACTATACGTGTGAAGCTGAAATTAAAGTAAAAATAAAAAATAAAACTTTTTGGTTCAAATAAAACGAAAGGAAAAAATGATTTAGGTATAGATAGACAGAAAACAACTTATTATACGAATGCTAAAATATTCTGTCTATATAATTATGTTTGCTTACTTTTCTCGACCAAACGGCTGAATCGATATCGAACGGCGGTTCAAAAAAAAAATGAATTTGGCATTTACAATTACTTAATTAGGGATTTTAACAAAGAAAAATATTTTTTTTTATACTTTTTACTAAAAAACAAATCCGTAAAACAGCAAACACCTCTGGGCGCAGGTACCTAGGCGAATGGTCAATAAATCGATCATGTCTTTGTTTAAAATTATTACACGCCTTGTTTAAAGCTGTATAAAAGTTCTTCCCTAATAAATTACTTAATAGCTACAATAAAGCTCGCTATAAAGTCATGGCAGTGCCATAAATAAAAGGTACTTGATGTCCAATAAAACTATTAGCACTAGTTAAGAGAATGAAACATGCTTTGTTCCCTGTCGCTCGCGTTTTCTCTTTCCTCCTAAGAGGATTTTGGCGTTGCACGTCTTATGCATTTGCTAGTGTCAAATATACTTATATATATTCAAGTTTTGTTAAATATTATCAAACAAGTCATAGTCACAGTCACAAGCGAGCAAAGCGAGTCACGGTCAAGTCTAAGTCATGCCCCAGTAAAGTGGCGAAAACTTTACTAGAACCTTCTATGGAGTTTTGGAAACAACACGAAAATTCACGTTTCACGACATTATTCTACAATTTACAAATTACAAACATTATAACCAACGAGGGTGTATCTCGTTGGTTTGGTATAATCGGTCATTTTCTCCCCTCGGTGAACAATGTACTATTTATTTTATAAATCATTAAAAATATTGAGTGTGCGTTTATACGCGAAATCGGTCATAGTGTTTGAAAATCTGGTGGAACTAGTGATTCTAGTCTATTCACTGCTATCCATAGTTTAAATAAATGTTACTAAAGAACGTGTGACGCCACTTCGAGTCACAGAATACACAACAGTATAAAGGTCATGGCGCAATGCCTCAACTAACAAGTTTTTTCTTTTATACAATTAAAACCCAACAGTATTTCATTCATACCAGTTCATACATGTCGAATAGTTAAGAAACACACGTGGTGCACAACTGGCTAAAATGTGACGTATCAAAGATCACTTTCATTTTGAAAGACCTATTCAATGATACCCCACATAAGTGGACACAGTCAAACATTTTTATTTCGGCCCCCGGGTCGCCCGTATTGTAGTTGATCGGAGTCGCCATATTGTATTTTTTAAGACGTAACCTTCCCAGCGGCAAAAAACCAGAGAACGAGACTGGCAAAAGGTCAGGAAAGAACAAGGTGGCGAGCTGCAGAGCAGACCTGTACACTGTACAGTCAGCAGAAAATAGTTGATGATGATGATGATGATGAATCTTACCCGATGTCAATTTTCAAGTTTGACGAATCTTCCTCCATCCCGGTTTCACCATCGAACCGGCCGCCATCGCCAGAAATGCCACCCACATATTATAGATACGTGGAAGTCTCGTACTGTTCGATTTAATCGATTGTTTCTTCCACGTACATGTAGATTGTGGAATGGCTTACCCCATTCGGTTTTTCCACCGAAATATAATGTAGACTGCTTCAAACGAAGGGTGTATAGAGTCCTCAAAGGTAGGCAATGCACTGACAATGCCCCTGGTATTGGAGGTGTCCATAGGCGGCGGTGACCACTTACCATCAGGAGGCCCGTCGCTTGTTTGCCACTTATTATATAAAAAAAAAAAAAAAAAAAAAACTATCATCATCAGGTTTTGATCTATTCAGGTTCAAAATTCTTGTTGGTATTGAACTTTTATGAGCAAACATTACGCCAATCTGGCAAACCCCGTGCCACCCTTGCTCGTCTCATAAATCATAATATAAAAATATCTAGTTTGTCACCATCGGTTACCAGGGTATTAGTAGACGGTAAGTACCACCAGTGTGCTATGACCACACAGTCCCACGTAATGACCACACAGCCTCACCACTCACCGCTGGTAAATTGGTTAAGTGCTCTGTTATCTCTTTAACTAACAGCTATTTGTCATGAGAATAAAACCTGAAAATGTACTAGCATTTGTGTGGTTTACGTAGAACAGTTTTTTTGAAATACATTGTGTACCTACATAATTTAATGCCGATAGATGCAGCAAGAGTTTTTTTGTTGTTCTCTTGATGAGTATAAATTGGAACTTAATCCATTTACATTCTTATATTCAACTTCAACTGTCATCTATTTCTCTCTCTCTCTCTCTCTCTCTCTGCCTATCACTCACGTGTGTAATTACAGGCCAAGCCATTTAAAAAAAAAAAAAAACTGTGATTGATCGCTTTCCGGTTTTGCCTCCAAATTCAAATTTTCCCGCATTCAATGAGTGATAAATAGAGATATGATAGATAGAGGGAGGGAAGGGGATCCAATAATATCCTTCCCACCTCAAATGTGATGTTTAGCATCGCAGGGGATTGTCTAAGGGGATTTCTGGAGTAAGCCGTAAATATATTATAAATAACGAGTTCTATATTAATGATGATATTTTCTACGTAGTCGGTAGAAAAAGGTCAATATAATCAGGTGCTCTATTATTTATCTTGTCGAAATAAAATGGTATTTTAGCTTGCATGACGAAGATGGAACCTTGTTCTAATGGACGACGCGACACCATAGAATAGATAAAAGTAGTACAAGGTAATGACGTACTTAGTTATACATTAATTTACTTATATTTTACTCATTATAATCAGCGCCTTATTCTGTACAACATAATATGAAGAGTGAAGTGTCGTTGGAATACTCTAAAAAGGGTTATAAGGAAAGAGTATGCTAAGCCGAAAGGAATCATACTACTCATGATTGCGAACAACTTTTACTATGGAACCAACACTGAAATCGAGGGGGGAACGGCTGTTCCATACATTTTGTCGAGTTTCATTGACATTTTTCTTCATAATGATGAGAACTACAAGCCCTTTGCGGCTTAGCATACCATATCCTTATAACGTACATATGTATACGTCCGGAAAGACATTGCCCACATTTTGCAGTCGGATATTTTGTTTATCTTTTAATAATATTACTTGTTTGCTCTATTTTACTATCCTAGCAGTTGTTACCGAAAATCAACATGTCTATTATTTTTCTTCGAGTTTTTTTGGTTTTAATTTTACCGCATAACAAAATAGGAAGTTGTTGTCCATTGGACAGATTGGACTACCTTGGACAGATTGTTAACCTAGGTAAGTCCACTCGAAGAACCGATAACCGATGGGGAAGAAAAGTTCTTGAGTGGCGACCACGAACCGTAAGACGCAGCGTAGGCAGGCCTCCCACTAGATAGACCGATGACATTGTGAATGTCGCGGGCAACCGGTGGATATACAAGTGTCACGTTGTCGGTCGGTATGGCGCTCTAAGGGGCTGGCCTGTTCTTCTGGCTGATGATGATGATGATAACAAAATAAAACACAAGAACTGGTTCCTTGTCTACTTCTCGTTGAACAATGTTGAATGGAAATGAGGCGCTGAGTTTAGATACCATTTAGATACCTTTGGATACGATAAATAGCCGATAGCCAAAAACGGTATTAGATTTATTTTATCCGCTCTCTATATAGCACCTCTAAACATTGAACATTGAACTATTGACCGCTAGTGTAAGGCAATATCGATTGCAAGAACATTCTCTAACCGTTGGCTTTGTTTGTCTAGTAACTGCCTATTAATCTGGTGACTAAATCGCTAGAAACAGTCCCTTCACTGAACGTGTTTTAATGTTTGGATATATCTGTCGTTTGTTACTAGCTGCGCCCCGCGTTTCTATCCGCTGTTTTACAGAATTTACAGGTACACTTTTCAGGGATGAAAAATATTCATTACGTAGTTTTTTCCGACTCGCACATGAAACGTCCAATTATGGGAGCTAACCGAAAAATCTTCTTTAGAGAGTAATGATTTTCGGGACAACATAAAATACGGGGGGTAAAAAAATAAAAAAAACTTGTATCCTGGCCAACACTATAATAATGTAAATTGTATGATTTCCTGTGGGTGCGCTGTTTTTTTTCCATCTAAGTTTCCTAAATTATATTTTAATAGTAGCAAGATTATTTTCTGTTCGTACAAGGTACTAGGTATGAATTACGCAAGCTATCTCTACCGTTTAGATGCTAAAACTCAAGACACTGTACCTAACTGAATACTTTGGAGTAACGAGGGTGTAGTTTGAGGTTCACACGAGTTGGGAATCGCACTTTCTTCCGAGTGATACGCAGTGCTTTATATCTACTACACGGAATTTTTGACGGAAACGGAGTTTTGGCGGGAACGTGAAGAAGTCATGTCGCGTCATTGTATTATTTTCCAAAACTTGTTATTTCGGTACATTTTTAAAAATACAGGGGCCCTATTCGGTGATATGACAAATCGATGTTAATTTCGAGATTCCAATATCGACTGACTCTCGTCTCTATTGCCTCCGACCACTCGATGTATCTTGCACGCCAGCTCACTTGAATATCTCGAAAAAATTCGTTGAGAATAAGAAATCTCGAAGTTCGATTTTTTTTTGTAGACAAGATTTAATCTCAGCCTTTGAGAATAGGCGTCCCAGTAATTAGTAAAAATGCCCGGCTTGTACGACAGTGATGACGTAAATTCTCCCTCATTTTTAAAAAGTAATGAGATAGATGCTTTCTGAGATAGTATAAACTAAGTTTGCTAGAAGTTTGTAATCGGTAGAGTCCATGGTATAGGAAATGGGAAAAAACTAAGTTATATTTATTTTTGTTCTCAATAGGTTTGCGTTTGCATATGTAGATGTAGCAAAAATATAGTTTATGTTACTGCGGCTTATTTTCTTTGACCTTGTGAGACCATGTCACAGTAACTGTTCTGTGTGTTAGTCACGTTTCTCTAAGGTTGCACTCTGATAAATATAATGCACGAGGTGATTAAAATACAGTGCTTGGCCGCGGTAATTAAGAGAAGGGGCGAGAATTCTTGCCCGCTGAATTACTGTTTAAATGTGATGCAACTAGAAAATATACCTATCCTAAGCCAGATTTGTCTACGAACCAGTCTGATATGCGCAATGAAATTCATTGGGTATAAGACCCACTTATATTGACCTCAGATATCAAAGAAATAGCTATATTTTTCGTTTCTACCCGTGTTTCACCTAGGTGTTCCACGGATGCATTTTTGTACCCAAAAGGAAAACCACGGGTAATCGCAGACGCAAGTCAAATACATTCTGTGACGCAACTTTTAAATTAATTATTACTCACGGGATGTTTAGTTGGATTTTGTTGTGGGGATTTAGTTTATTTTTTAGTTCCTGATAATATTAATAACTGCGCTTGATGTTTATACCAGGTATCAATTTCCAGTTTCTCTAGTTTTTGGCACTTTTTTTTTACCTTTTTATATTTCTTACCTTGTACGCAGGTAAATATTATGGAATATCGTCAAAATAAATAATAATTCAAAATATGCCGGCGATTTTTTTAAATAGACTCTGTGATCTGTCTGTGATGAACATCAACAGTTGCTCTAATGTCATCTATTTTGCAAAATATACAAAATAGGTACGTAAATCAAATTGTCTGCAGAGACTATTTAATAGACGTCTAGGAATCTAGCTAGAAAAGCGCCTTGCGAACAACAAAATTAATTTGTGCCCAATTGAATCTTCTCCTATGCCACAGAACTTGGACAAACTTGTATAGAATTTTGCCTTATATGACGTTCGTGGGTACTAAGCTTTAGCCTAACTAGGTGGTATATCCAAGCTCGTTGATCACGACAACAATTTTACGTATTACGTAACATCCAAGTCACCGATAAAAGCAAGTCAAGTCTAGTCCTTTCCAATGAGATGACTTTAAAGGTCAGCGTGAAGTAAATCTGCATTCGCCTTATTCCCTTGAAAAATGCGAATGATTTACCTCATTAATTCATGGCCGATACGAATATGAATCATTATGCTAATAACTACTCTCTACTACTCACTACGATATTCTTTATTTATCACACAAGGATTTCGCATATACGTAGTACTGGGCTTCCTCATGAGTATTCGGAAAATGAATGAATATCTGAATATGAATCACTCGCACATAAGATGTATTCTCAGAATCGGTCGGTGATAAATGAAGATAAAATTAAATAGACATTATAAAATCGTTATGTTGATTGATAGGCTAAAGTTTTACTCGAGATTTGTGCGAGAATTTTTTAGCAAGGATATTTCCTTTTGGTAAATAACCTGACGAGATGGGCTGAGAAAACATGCATGTACATGCAGTAATTGTAGAATAGGCCGATACTATTTAATATTTACCTACATCTTTACAAGAACTAAACTATGTGTCATCATTATCATATCATTATCCTTTATTATCTTGTCTTTAATATCTTCTTCACAAAGTAATTTTTCTAAAGACAATGCAGCACTTATTTGATCAGCTGCATCGCATGACCAATCGACAAAAGACATTTTAGTAAAACAGCAAAAGTGGATCACCCGACAGTAGCATGGTAGCTATTGTTCCACCTACAAAGTAGCGGTAGTATCATTGTTTTAAAGTGCTATTCATTGATAAAGTCTTATTACTCTGTTTGGGCACAGTGGGCGGAAGAATTGTAATGGTGTGGATTTAATGGCGTCTCGGGGAGTCATGTTGGTGTTCATAGGGCTCTTTCTTGGGAGTTCACGACCCCGCGGAGAAGCCATGTCTGGAGTTTGATTTTAGAGTCTGCAATGTAAATATACCTAACGATGCTAGTACGAAAAATATAAATTGAATTGATTGATTTTTTATTCTCTTTACGAATAATTAATAACAGTGTACCACAAGTGTAGTAAGATGTACAAGGACACTAGCCATTGTTTTTCTATATGTTTTTTCTTCGACAAACTATTCCAAGAGGAATGGGAACTGGCTCTCAAGTATGTTTATTGGAATTCGGTATTTATTACAAATGCTTTTATTCTTGACAAAAATAATGTTGAATATGGAATTTATTGGAAATTTAAACCTTATCTTGACAAAAAATATTGAGATTGGATTACAACATGTTTAACTTGGTCTTGCTTTGTCTTTTAACATTATCTAGAGAACGAAAAAAAACTAAGAGCTTGCTAACTGAGCGCGAGAACCACAAAACCTATCGCACGGCAAGGTTACATTCAATTATGGAAAACTTTCTCAGGCAGTGGTTTGCCCCTTTGTTATAATACCCCATAGCTAGGGGCCTTGTTAGAACAAGGCTAGAAAACTTCGCAAAGAGATTCGATATCCATATCAATTTAATATTTGCAGCAAAATTACAATAGAGATATCTTAGCGATAAGCGCACTGCAATTTGTTTTTGCAATTGTTTGCTGCTGATCATCGGCTGCCTTCAACCAATGAGCCTATAGTCTAAATTTGGTGTAAGTTGACACGAGTTTAACAAACGTACGAGAAACCGGGGGGTAAGTATAAAACGGTCATAATGGGCATAATTTAATACAAAGTTAATTTTACTATAGATAATCATCATTAAAAGAAAAACAAAATACCCGACTGCAAAGTGTAGTCTATGACACTCCGGACGTAAAGCGGCATCCAACGACACCTAACTCGTCAAAAATTAGAGATACAAGTAAAAAATTCTTACCAAATGCAGCGACGATCAGGCAAAAGAAGTTGTACTCGGCCATTGCGCCTGTAACAGTATATATTGTACAATATATATAAATAAATAAATAAAACATACAAGCATAGTTTTCCACGGTGTAGATAACATATAAAAAAAACATCAAAATCGGATTACATTTAGGGGTGGGTATCAGACTATGCTTTTTGTATGGACAAGACGACGGTATACTCTATATCAACAAAAAGTTGTCCTCTCTAGAGTTCTCTGCCCTTCAAACCGGATTTTGTCGAAGTAAATGAAATCATCATTAACTTACAAATCGACAAGTCCTTATGCTTACGTGATTGGGTATCGATAATGGGATTAGGGCCAATTATTAGACCTTTAGCTAGTTCTGCAAGTTAGTACTCCTTAACGAGCGTTACAAATAATTTATAATCACCACTTAAAGATATTCCCGGGTAGGTATGTTCTAAAACTGCGACCAGAACCACCGAGGACGGTCAGCAACGTCCTCTTAGTAAACGGTGATTGTTCTGAATTCCCAAGCCACTTGCCAAGCGTGGGGATTATGGCAGCCCACCCCTTTTCTAAGGGGGAGGCTTTTGATCAGTAGAGTTATGCAAGAACAGGACACGGGAACGATTATATACGTCATTTTTCACACGACATGAAGAGTAGAGAAGATTTTGTCGCGGTGCGCATGCTTGCCCTGCTGCAGGGAACGTCTTCTGACTGATGATAATAAAACAAGAAACTGACGAGCATGAAGAAAATATGGTTTTAAACAAAGAATTGAAATGAAGAATGAAGATGAGAACTCTACTCCTTTTTTGAAGTCTGTTAAAAATACAACTCGCTGCGCGGGACGAAGTAATTTATCGCACTTAGATTGGGCCGCTCAAAATTCATCTAATAGATTGTAATCCAATGAGAATATAATGAACATGAAGGGGAATAGGTATGGATAAAAGCTGTCCAAGTTATGTGGTCTGATGGTCTGTACTACCTATATATAAGCTTAAATATCCTTAAATTTTATTAAATGTTTTTACCCTTAATATTTTGTAGCTGGCTCGTATATGTTGCCGCTAATGTGTTTAGGTGTTTAGGTAATGAGCGTCTTATCTATGCCGGCCACACGAATTACGCAGGCATTGATAAGGAAGACAATGGAATGGAAGAGATGTCGGACTATCTGTGTATCGGGCACTTTACATCGACCTATTTATGAACTACTGTTTACAATGTGTTTACAAGTCAGCGGCTGCGACGGCGACGCAGCATTTTGGCTATTAATAGTTTTATGACAGAGCAAACAACGCGTTATTCTGTGATATCTTTCAAAATTATTTTGTCGCTGAAAATTAAAGATTTTTTTGTTTATTCCCCGTAACACTACTGCTTGGTAGTACCAGTAGTCTAAAGGAATTTTGTCTCTCCCGTGACTCCACTGAAAATAAGAATAAGAAGCATTGTCCACAAACTGGGTACAGATCTGGGACTTACCTATACCTATATACTAGAGACCCGCCTCGGCTTCGCACGGGTATAATTAAGAAAAATTGTTATCTAACTGATGGTGAAAACCGCTCAAAATCCGATGCGTGGTTTAGGTGGAGTTAGAGGTGGATATACGGACAGACAGACGCGGAAAGCGACTTTTTTAATACTATGTAGAGATAGTGATGTACAGCATTTACAGTAGAGAAGCATTATTATATGTTCTGTGGTAGAAATAGAAATCGCATGGGACATCGCGGAAAAAAATTAGGAAGGAACATTAACTTAACTAACCTACCTAACTTGTACATTAATAAACAACCCAACCATATTTTTAATAATTTGTGATATTGATTACCTCACACTCAATTTAAGTTTTAATTAAACATTTTGTTACATAAAACGCCGCTATTAATTCCACATTCGACGTGAATATTTGCGATTTAAAACCAGAGAACCAGTTATGCTTGTTTCGCGATCGCTAAAAATACCTGGCAGTAGTCGGGAGGACCGGCTTGCGTCGTCGGGAAGTATCGTTCCAGTTTGCACTAACAACTTGGGTTCACTCTTTGTCACTTCGGATTCGTCGGTTCTCGTTTCACGTCACATCGGCGCAGACGCAACACGGGCGTGCGACTCCAACCGCGGCTCGAAACATTCTGATTATTTCTGTTTTCTTAGGTCTCTGGTTCCATGGTTCGAGCTCTCTGACTGAGCCGCTGACCTCACTAAATGCAGGAAGCTAAGCTCTCGATCATGGCAAAGGTCGGATTTGCAAAGGAACTGCTACATAAAAAACCGGACAAGTGCGATTCTGACTCGCGCACCGTGGGTTTCCGTACAAATTGTAGTATACCTAACTATGAAAGTGCGAACACTGTTCTAACGAAAAGATAATCCGGATTCAGGGACAAACTTAACTTTGTAGTTGAAAAAATGATCTCCCATATACGTCGCGGTCATTTCTCCAGCTACAAATTTAAGTTTGTAATCGCAATAAAAAAATGTGATAGCTAAAAATTAATATTTTTCAGATTGATTCCTTTACTTTTGTTGCCTTCATAATTCTAGGTCAACTAGTTAGGGTTCGATTTACTCGCGAGTGTCAAAATAGGCGGCATAAATAGCCGTATTTTTTTTACTGCTTAAAGGAAATTAAAGCTTACCTTTGATATTAATTTCAACTTTACAGCAGTAATATAAACTCGCATAATTTCAACTTGATATATCCAGGTTTCGTGAGAAAAAGGGCGTTGACAGACACACGGACAGATAGAATACGAAGTGATAATGCCAGGGTTTCTTTTTTCTTTTCAGGTACGACACTCTAAAAAGTAGGTAGAGTTGGCAGATGCCTATATTGGCAAATTGCCGAGCGAAACAGCGAGGATATCTAAGATTAATGCTAATGTATTTTATCAAGATTTTATATATGTGGTCACTGTATCTTATCCATTGATCTTTGATATTGATCTAGATAGTTTATATTCGTTATTTCATCCCAGATCCTTGATATATTCCCTAGACGTGAACGCCTTGGAATAGTTATGTCTTTTGTCTTTTTCGATCGTGTTTAAAGTTTGAAAAGGGGAAAAGATACCTACTGAAGAAAACTGATTTATTTGTACCATACCTCTATGATTAAACTGCCTACCTACTAGTAAGAGAGTATAATATAGGACAACAGGAAATAACAGAGACGCACTGAAATGTAGATACTAGTAGTCAAATCCACTACTACTACTAAATACTATCTCTATAATTCTTCTCCGTCCTAAGGTTTCTTGGAAGAGATCGCTTTCAGCGATAAGGCCGCTAGCTGTTACACTAGTTTTTAAGCCTTTTTTTTAAATACATATATGTAAAATTTTGTGTCAACAATAAAGAGTATATATCTATCTACTGCTACTGTTACTAGTAAAATAGAAATCTGTGTAGAGATTATAATGGAGGTTGATGTTTAGGTAGGTGGTTATCTAGGTACTAAATACCTACATAACCTCCCTCTGGTATTTAAAAAGTTTTGTTGTTTTGGGCACCAACTTGACATTTACTTTTGACTTTTAAAGTGATTCGCGCAAACTACGATAAATGTTTACAAAAAATATATAAAAATAGCACAGAATTCTCCTTATAAAAAAAATTAGTAAAAATTGGAATAAAAAATCTATACAATAAATTTACAATCATCAATGTTTAAATAAAATGCACAAGAAGGCTTTGAAGGTTTTTTCTAAAAAAAATGTTTCAAATTCCACGAATTTACTTGACCAACAATAAGAAGAATTCCGAGTTGCTGAAGGATCGTCTAATAAAAATAGCCGAAAGATAATTGCAACCTTTTAAATAATAATATATATAATATAATAATATTAATAATCCTATAACTTTATGTAAGATTATGTACATGCTAACTTCCATAAACAGTAGAAATGTAGAACAAGTTTCCGGGCTAGTATTGTAGCCTTAGACCACAGAATTCTCCTTATAAATTGCCTTAGACGAAGTACAAGATCCATGATTGAAGCTGTATTTAATCTATGATTGAAGTAAGACTGAATTCAAAGAGAATATAAATACTACGACTGAATTTGCAGTAAGTATAGAAAATATTTTGCTTTAATGTATGTTAGTAGGTATGATTTAAACATCTATGAGTATCTACTTAAACACAGCTTATACTGTTATAATAAAAATACGAACATATTTTTGCTTTAATAAGATAATTATGAGGTGTCGCCGTCCAAGTCTAACACCTTATCAAAAACAAGAATATTTAAATAAACTGCAAAGAAAAGACATCAGACTAAAACAGAAAGAAAAAGAATTATTGAAAAAGGAAAAGCTAATACAACGAAAGATAACAAAATACAAAAAGCGGAAAAGCAATAAAGCTAAAGCAGATTTAAGGGCAGCGACAAAACTAAAAAATGCTAAAAGAAATTTGCTCGCCGCACTCGATAAAAGAGAAGCGATTAAAAAAAGGAACATTACGCAATGCAGACCGAAAAGCAAGAAAAGGCACAAGACGAGCGCAAAAGAATCCACGAAAAAAACGAAAACCAGAGCCACTTCGAAATCAGGATACTGTAATCCTTTGTGTTATTTTAATGACTTACTTAAAACTCTTAAAGAGCCATGCAAATGCACGAGTCAGAGAAGTAGATGGCGCGGTGGGAAAGCAAACAGTGGACCCGATTCATTCCTTGAACGGCTATTCGGATGGCCATGTTCATGTCAACATCACAGCTTTGCAGGCAGTAATAAAACAGGAATTAACTGTTATAATCCCTGCAGATGTGAAGAAGATCACTCTCCCAAGCAAACGTATTGGCAAAAAGCGGCAGGAGATTGTTATCTGATGTCCTTGAGAAGGCCTCCTCAGCCGTGGATTTATCATCGTTGGCCGAAATTGTATCCCCACTATGTAGATGCAAGACACCAGTGTAGAAATTTTAAATACGTATTGCTATGTTTAGGAGGTATTCTATTTTGGACGCCCTGTTTTCTTTGCTTAGAATTGTGTAAGTGCTGCTTCTGTGCTTGTTGTACAGATTGTCGTTGAAATCACTATTAAAATGTTGATACAACACTTCATTAAAGAAGTTTTATTTATAATTTTGTATTACTATTTAAAATTAATGGGGATATTCAATTGTTTTCTAGCTTATTTAACATCGGATTGAGGGCACGTCAGCACTGGGTGAGAATGAGCAGGGGTTGTTGATGATAAGCAAATTAAATGAATATGAAGTCATAAAATAATATGTGTTTTGGAAGGATCCGTTTGGTCTGTTCACAGCGCGTTCACGTCTTATATAGTTAGCGTCTAACTACTGAACCGTATTAATTTTGTGCACTAGTAATAGTATACCTAATCTAAAATATTTTCTATCAAGCTTCAAGCTATGTAAGGGCAGGAAAACCCTTGGTTTACGACTGGATTCGACATGGATTGACATTTCGATGCTTACAAGTGGGCTATCAGTTGCTCGCAAAGAGAATACAAATCTCAAGATTAACTGAGATACAAATACTACGTCGGTCGAGCGAGGCTGGGACGACGACGGCCGTTTTTAGTGTTTTGTCCAAAGAGAATATAGCTAAATACTCTAGAGGTTTGTCTTGGTCTTGGGGGAGACCTATGTTCAGCAGTGGATGTTTTATGGCTGATGATGATGATGAGAGTTTTGTCATCAATAGTTACATTTTTTTTTGTTTTTCGGCCAATGGGCAGGCTAGGAGATACAGGAACATAATACTCTAGATCGATGTATATGCCAAGGTATATGCTCTGTATATAATATATACATAAGTCAAAGAGAATACAAATACGCAAGTAACCGCTTTGATCTACTTAAATTTTGAATGGGAGAACCTTAGACGAAGGTGTGATACAAGATCCATGAGGAGAACCGTGAGCAGATTTGGCAGATGGTTTTTTTTTTTTCTCTTTCCTCCTAAAAGGATTTTGGCGTCGCACGTCTTATGCATTTGCCAGTGTCAAGTATACATAATATATTCTTAAGTTTTGTTAGATATTATCAAACAAGTCATAGTCACGGTCAAAGTCAAGCAGAGAAAGTCACGGTCAAGTCCAAGTCATGCCCCAGTAAAGTGGTGAAAACTTTACCAGAGCCTTCTATGGAGTTTTGGTAACAACACGAAAATTCACGTTTCACGACATTATACCATTCACCAACACTCGTGCATGTACACGAACACTTAACGGGTAAAAATTCACCGTTTTTACACATTAACACTCGAAATAACACAAGTTTTGGAAAATAATAAAAAGACGCGACATGATTTCTTCATGTTCCCGCCAAAACCCCTGGCAGATGGTTTTTAGTTATGTTAGTATTTTTGACTCATTGTTTGACTACCATGACAGTCACTTCTTTTTGTCACTTCTGTTTAGGGTTTCGTAGCATTTTTTATGGGTTTCTTACCATTAAAATGATAACAGTGTCCGTCATTATTTCCGTAACAAAGAAAAATATTAGCAATTTCATGACTGAAACGTTTCTCTGCCACACACTAATTGCTCCTTGTAAAAGGTCATCAATGTTGACCGAAACTACAGCCGGAGTACCAAACGCAAGTATCCAGTAGTGTTTTTTTTTAAAGAAAAATCTGAAACTGGATTGTTCAGTTACGGAACCCTACTATAGACGTGATAAGACAGTTAGCTATTGTTATACTTCACAAGATTTATTATTTTATTTTGCATAATTTATTTATTCATTTATTTTAATATGTGTGGTTTTAAATAAGTGAAACATAATAAATATTAGATATTGAATGGACTTCTTCCACCGATTACGAACTATACGTTTTGTGGGTTCAATTATTGACTCCAAGATTTCAAGTAAAACGAAGAGCACACAGAAAGATCAACAGGAAATTCGATATCCGCATAAAAATAACAACAATAAAACATCAAATAAATCAAATAATGACGAATCACAGAGTGACAAAATGCAAGATATTCGAAGAACACAAAACTTCGTGCTGCAAAATAATTCTCAGGAAATTCGAAAGCCCCCTAAGAATAATAGCAGTGGCTTAAAGTCAGTAAGAATTGTATGTAACAGAGTGGAAACTAAAAGAACACCGGCACTGTACAGAAGCGAATCAAACAGCTATACTACAACATCTCAAAGTGAGTATTGTGCATTAGCCATTAGCCAATGACTTTCAAACAGGAAGACCGGTGAGTCACTCTCTGGGCTGCTCGGGCAAAAGTAACTCTAACGACACACTAGCTTTGATCGGGACATCGTCCCTCCCTGTTATCAGACGTGCGACGAGCCGGCCCAAGTCTTTTTTACCCGACTGCGCCAAAGAAGGGTAACATGTTTACACAACATAAAAATGTTAAATCATGTTCCCGCAGCTCCTGCCCATTCCGCTTCTTTCCCATTGTCTTACTCCTATCTCAAGTGCATGTTTTCCTTCCATAAACTTACCACTCACGACATACTTTCATGCCGTAACGATCCCGCCCCACTCAGTTCCCGACGGCAACCATTACATCTACTGATGCAGATTATTATAATGTAGCGGAATATTATATTCCGGAACAGACAGACAGAACAGGCAGAACTGAATCGGAGATTCCAAATAAATCTAGTTTTTTTTTATTGTATAAAAAATTGCCCAGTTTACTATATCCTGACAAAATTTTGCTTTATTCTACTTAAGCTGTAATTTTTAGTAAATTAGGTAACTTTCTTGTTTCAGGCGACTTTGCTACTAAGACTAACCTTAGACAGCAAAGATACAGGACGTTGAGTTTGAACAATGTAAAAAGAAGATTCACGCGCAAGAAAAAAGGTTGTTCCAAACGCTTCGGCCAAACTTTACAATCATCTTTCTCTATGAAACGCCAGCCTGCGAAAACTGATATCACTAGAAATTATAAAGCCAATACTGGAAGAAATAAAGAAACTATAACGTTGTTCAAGACATCTAAAACATCAAATAGTCACGGTTCATCATCTAACAAGCTTGTATCTTCTAAATTGAAGAAAAATCTGCACTCGCGTAATTTGGACACTGACAAGAGCTTTTTCCGAAAAGTTGCGAGTAAATTTCCTTGGAAAAGAAGCGTATGTCCAATATGCTTACTAGTTAGTAATTGCCTTCGTAGTAAAGAAAATTGCGGAACTGATTGTCCAACTGACCCGTGCTACTACCGCATACTAAATTTTCAGCGGAAATGTAAAAGAAAACTTTGTGCCAACCATTCAACGCGCTTGTACCCGAAGCCTTCAGAAGATGAAAGTGAAGATAAACACGTTTCTTTTACTTCTGACTTACCTGCGAAAAATTCTTTGCCAAACTTTTGTAGTAATGTTACAGATCGACAGTATCAGATACCTTTGAACGATGATAATGAAGACAAACGTGTTTCTGTTACTACTTGCTCGCCTGCAAATAATGTTTCGCCAAAAGGTACTAAGGAAACATATTGTCATTGTTCAAATCATTCGATGCGACTATACCTGATTCGTAAAAACCATGGAAAGGGTAAAACTAATTTTGTTACTACTTGCTCTCCTGCGAGGAAATGTTCGCCAAGAGATAAGAAAAATCTTAATTTCAATCATTCAATCCAATTAAATAACCAAAAAACGGACGAAAATAAGATTAAATGTAGTTGTGCTGGATGCATATCTGTGAAAGATTTTTCACCAGAATATACTGAGAAATCATTTTGTCTTTGTTCTAATCATTCGATGCGAGTATGTCAAGAAGATGAAGACAGACATGTTTGCGCACCTTGCTATACTGCGAATTCATCGCAAACAGGTGGAAAAAACATTCACTCCGTGCCTTTTTTGCGATTGTGTCAGAAACATGTAGAAGATAAAAATACACATGTTTCAGTCACAAGCTCGTCGTCAAAAAACAAAGTTGAGAAATCCGAAGCATATAACTACACTTACGATGCAGTGCATACAATTAGTAAACCTATTTCAAAGACCAAGTTGTTAAAAGATGCAACTGATTATAAAAGGTGTCAATGCATAGACAATGCAGTGAATACGTCCAGTAAACAGTTAGATACATATGTGTTTGAAAATTCACCACATACGAGTAGTATTAAAATAACAGAAATGATACCTGAAACTAAAATTAGTCCGTGTAATCAAATAAAGGATATTGGAGTAATTACGTGCCCGCGAATAACATCTTCGGTTAGATGTTGTACTACGAATATGAAAACATCTGAAAGTACCATTAAAGAAATGAAAAATGTTGGAGTAATCGCAACGTCGGGAACAAGATGTTGCACGAGTGTAAAATTACTTAAAAGCCCTCCCAACTGTGCATGCATGATTGATATGACAACTAATACTTCCAAAGAACAATGCCACACATGCTGCTTGGGATTGAAACCTTCCGTGAGTTGTTGTTCAAATGTAGAATCTACTGAAAGTCCCTTACTGTTTGACTGCGCTGATCAAGAAATAAATACATCTAGAGAACAATTTTATGCATATGAGCACGTTGTTACAACATCTTCGACTTCGAAGCAAGTAAAAGCGACAGAATATCTCCGTAAAATATGTTCAAAATGTCGACAAAAAAAGACAAAAACAACGTCCACCTCAAAATCACAAACAAAGATGTGCCCATTAATCAACCCTAGAGCAACACCTTCTACTTGTAATGAGAAAAAACCTATATGTAAAAAATACACTTACAAAAAGAAAAATGAAGAAGTTTATCCACTAGCAATACCTTTAGCTTCAAAAGCAGTACATAATATAAGCTCCCTTTGGTCATTTTTCACAGGTCACCGGAACTCAAAAAGACAAGCTCTAAGACAAATTTTATTCGCGATAATTGCGATAACGTGGTGTCCGTGCATCGTCTTGATATGTTTAGGCTGGTGTTTTTCGCGTCCGCTTAAACCAATTCACCTCATGAGATCCAAAACTAGACAGTCACGCTCGCATTGCCAAAATGACCCGGGTGCGTGCAGGATACAGTCGTTGTGGACAAACTTTGCCCAGGATATGAAACACTTCTCCAAATCCATCATAACAACGGACAGGCGAAGTAGAAGTGCGGTAAATAAAAATAAGCGATTATGTTCTTCGCAGTTGTCATGTCGACATGAGAAGCATCCTAGTCGACAAAAAAAGTATACCACATATCGCTCTTCTGTTAAAGGATGGGCTATAAAACCAGTCCGTATTAGCAATAGACGCAAACCAGATCATTACCGACAAATATTTTATAATTATAATTTTCATACTATATTTCACAGAAACTTGCGACACTCTCCAGAAAAGTCGACACGTGTTTATTCACCAGAATGCCGCAAAAAAACAATGTCTGGTAAATATAAACTTTGGAAGCCTCTTTCTAATTTATCAATTTGTCCACCAGACAAGTTCCGAGCAAATAAAAACATTGTCATGCCTTCTGTGTGTCGAACAAAGAGTAGAGAAAATACACGACAGCCAGTGCGCCGCTGTAAGGAATGTAATGCCGAAATCACCATTGAGGAGAATGCATTCAGATGTAAAAAATGTTTTCGCGAGATTCCTAATAAAGGTTTTGGCTCTGTGCCACAAAGTGTTAAACATCAACAACGCAGCAGGCCTAGAATGAGGTATACTCAATTGGTACACAATAATGACCCAGGAGAAACTAGACGCGATAATTTGACTCGTAGAAGTTCCGAACCAAAATGCACCCCGTCACCGTCTGTTACTATTCAAAGACAAAGAGATGCTGCAGTAAATAAATGCACAATGTGTAGTAATCACAAGAAAACTTCATGTAAAAGCACAATTTGCTCAGGTAATATAGATCATGACTCTTTAAATTCAGGAGATCACGCTAAGAACAAAGATCGAAGTGGTACTAGAAACATCAAATCATCGCATACGAAATTTGAACTGAATGTATGTCCTGACAAAATCACAATTCAAGATCAAATTGATACTAATAACTTAAAATCATCGCACACAAAGTCTATTCATTCTGGATGTACTAAGCCTGATCTTCATGTATGTTCCGACAAAAACCAAAACCAATGTAGAAGTAATATTAATAACGTAAAACAATCGCACAAAAAATCTATTCTTTGTGGATGTACTAATATTGATGTTTGTGAATGTTCCAACAACATCCTAAGTCAAAGTAGAAGTGATACTAAAAACGTAAAACCATCGCACACAAAATCTATTCTTTGTGGATGTACTAAGCCTGATCTTCATGTATGTTCCGACAAAAACCAAAATCAAGGTAGAAGTAATATTAATAAGGTAAAACAATCGCACACAAAATCTAATCTTTGTGGATGTACTAATATTGATGTTTGTGAATGTTCCAACAACATCCTAAGTCAAAGTAGAAGTGATACTAAAAACGTAAAACCATCGCACACAAAATCTATTCTTTGTGGATGTACTAAGCCTGATCTTCATGTATGTTCCGACAAAAACCAAAATCAAGGTAGAAGTAATATTAATAAGGTAAAACAATCGCACACAAAATCTAATCTTTGTGGATGTACTAATATTGATTTTTGTGAATGTTCCGACAAAATCCTAAGTCAAAGTAGAAGTGATACTAAAAACGTAAATCCATCGCTCACAAAATCTATTGTTTGTGGTTGTACTAAGCCTGATCTTCATGTATGTTCCGACAAAAATCAAAATCAAGGTAAAAGTAATATTAATAAGGTAAAACCATCGCACACCAAATCTATTATTTGTGGATGTACTAATATTGATCTTTGTGAATGTTCCGACAAAATCCTAAATCAAGGTAGAAGTGATAATAAAAACGTAAAATCATCGCAATCAAAATCTATTCTTTGTGGATGTACTAAATTTGATCATTGTGAATGTTCCCACAAAATCCCAAATCGCGGTAAAAATGATACTAAAAACGTAAAACCATCGCAGACAAAGTCTATACTTTGTGGGTGTACTAAATCTGATCTTTGTGATTGTTCCGACAATATCCTTAATCAAGGTAGAAGTGATACTACAAGCGTAAAACCACCCCAGACAAAATCTTTAATTTGTGGGTATACTAAATCTGTTCTTTGTGATTCTGCCGAAAAAAACCCAAATCAATGTAGAAGTGATACTAAAAAAGTAAAATCATCGCAATCAAAATCTACTCTTTGTGCATATATGAAATCTGATCTTTGTGAATGTTCCGACAAAATACAAAAACAAAATCAACATGAAACTACAAATAAAATTTTAAAACAAGAACGGCATTGTACTAAGAGTATCAAACCCCTAAACAAAAAATCAGATTTGTGCGAATGTATTAAATCAGATTTATGTGAATGTTTTCCTAATACTTCGAAGCGCAATATTGCAGCTGAAATGTTTAAGTCAAAAACAAGAAAGAAAAATAAGTCCGTTCAATCTGTATCTTTGCAAAATTTAACCAAAGTCTCGAAGCGTGATAGAGCAATTGAAGTAAATACATCACCTAAAATAAATGCTATGACTCAACTTTCCTGTTGTGACGTTTTGAACAGAGTTCCAAGCCGTAGGCTTTCAGCTGGAGATTTCGGGTCACCGGTAAATAATTATCGCAAAACAAAAATGCACAAATTAAATTATAACACCTTTCCTATCTGTAACCAAAAGCAAATTCCATCAGCTGCATTCGGAAAGACTCCTCACTCAATGATACAACCGGCTCTTGCTTCTTATGTACCATGTTTAGCATACATAAAACCACAGAAAATGAACTGTCCCAATATTTTGAATTGTGATCTAATACCAATCGGAGTCAAGAAACCACCATGCTCAATAAAACCTCTTAAAGGACCAGTTTGTAAGCGAATACCGTGTCGAAAGCTTACGAGAATTACCAAACGTGATCTCATACCATCTAGTGCGGTGAAGCTTGCGGACAATTTGCATAAAATTAAATGTAGATGCATACGACAATTTCGCAATCAAAAGACAGGTAGCCAGAGTATTACTACACGCAATAAAAGCATACAACCCAATTTCCCTTGTCCAAAGCCCTGTCCGAAACCGTGTCTAAAGCCGTGTCCAAAGCTAAGTCCAAAGCCGTGTTCAAGGCCATGCCCAAAACTGTTTCCAACGCCGGTTCCAAAGCAGTTTCCAAATTGGTATCCAAAGACGTGTCCAACGCCGGGTCCAAAGCCGTGTCCAAATCGGTGTCCAAAGCCGTATCCAAAGCTGAGTCCTCGTCGTCCAAAGCTGTGTCCTCATCGTCTTACAAACCCGTCCAAACTTAAAAGTAGAACCTCCCAATGCCGCATGCAGCGCTTTCCACCAGGAAAAGGTTGTCAGGAAGCCGAAAAGCAGAAAAAATGCTTTAAATCGTTCCAAACTTTTACGTTGCATAAGAGGTGCTTTCAATGGTTTCAAAATACTCTCTTTTGTATAATTGGGGAAGCAAAAGTGGCAGATCGAGACGCATGGCAAGTAAATGTCACGTCTTGTGAAAATTTGTATATGAACACTCTCAAAGATAGACCATGTTTTTGGTTTTTCAAGCACTTCCCAAAATGTTACCCGTTATTCTTATCGTTGATCAAATCTTTTCACAGATATGGTAGATGTTGTATATTTTGTTGTGCCTTATGTTTGTGGGGTCCGCTTTTCTTGTGTTGCTATATTTGCTTTTCGTTTTGTCGCATGTGTTTGTAGTTATTAAAGAAATGTTTGAATTATATTTTGATTTTGTTTTTGAGACGTTCGAAACTTTGTTCCTTATATACAGAATGATTTATTTGTAGACTATTTCTTTTCAGGGTTTGTTTATGCAGGCTATCTTTCAAGACTTACATTAGTTCAGCAAAAAATAATGGTTTTCGCGTTATTTCTAATTTTGTGAACATAGAAATATATCATTACAGGTTGCGCGCTATAATGGTCGGTTCTCCTCACTCACTCTTCGACTAAATTAAAATGAATGGACGGACCCTAACCACACATTTTCCTTAAAAATAACAAGACAAAACAGTCGAACTTAGGATTCAATAAGTAATTACAAGTAACTAAGTAAGCACAAGTGTATAGTATATTTTTCACAAAAAAGAAATAGCCAATATAATATCAAGGCATATTTTTGCGAGTATTTGGATCGCAATGTATTAACGTACGTCTCGCACTTATGAGAGCGACTGAAGCAAAAAAGTCTTCAAAATTATCTTACTTGGCCCATCCATTCATTTTACTTTGGTCGAAGCACTCACTGATGTAATTCTCGAATCTGGACTGTTAGGGCTCGTTCAGCGATATGCCAGGCGTTGCGCGGTGCGTGCAGCGTCGTGTCAAGCGGGCAAATGTAAATGTATGTAAAATAATGAATGTGTCAATGCGTGTTTTGTTTCATTTGATATCTAGCGGCACTCGCGTCAGAGCACACTCCAACCACCGCCACGTGCGCCGCAGCTAGCGCCCATAGATGAATGTATACTAGCGCTAGCGCCGTTGCGTCCTTAGTGTCATTCCTTCCGCTTCCGCAGCAGACGCCGTCATAAAATAAACCAAGCGACGCCCAGCACGATGCGACGTTGCACGCGCCGGGAAAGCCCCGCGTTTTCTTGAACAAGCCCTTACATATTAGGCGAATGTCCCGGTGAGGAAGCACCTTTACAACTCGATATTTTAACATTTATCTGCAGGAACAGACAATAAAAATGCACATTCCTTGGCTTATCACCTCACTTTCGGCAGGCATAAAGAGGAATACCTATAACGACACCTATCTCGTCAAACACGGTCAAGCCTTTTATTTGGGCGTAGAGAGATAGTTATTCTGGGAATTTTGGCTACAACAGGCACTAAACATAAACATACCTACAACATAGTCACATATGGGAATCCGGGCTTTGGTTAAAGGCTATGCCTTCTTTTAACAGGTAGCCTTTTAGACCCGACTGCATTTCGTCTCGCCGTCAGTTTACGTGGTGTAAACTGGGCTGTAAAGGCCCATCGCTGCCAGAGTGGTAATGCAGGTGATCAGCTCGGTCACCAAGGTCTCTCCAGCTCAAGAAGTGCTGGGCGAATTTGTCGGCACGCTAGCCTGAATGACCATCATACACCGGGCTTTTGCCACCGGCAATGTAGCAGTTATACTCGAACCGAGTGGCCTTGCGCGTAAAAGTTGTCCAGTCGGTATGACACTTGTGCCCTGGAAGATGGGACGGTCCCTTGTGTGGGACGCAACTTGCGTTGACACAATAGCACCGTCACATCTTTCTGAAACACGGAGTAGGGCTAGCGCGGCGGCTCATTCAACGGAGCAGCACAATCGGCTAACAAATATGCTAACCTCGGTAGTGATTACATATTTGAGCCGTTTGGAGTAGAGACGTTGGGCCCTTGGCACAGATGACTGTGGGCCTTGGGGACCGGAAGCTCATCTTATTTTAAAAAAAATATCAGAGCGCCTGGTTGACGCGACCCGTTACCAACATGCTGGCGTATAATTGGCGCAACGCATAAGTATTGCCATTCAGCGTGGTAATGCCGCCAGCATGCTGGGTACGCTGCCAACTGGTAGTGGGCTTAAGCATTTGGAGTATCTATAGACCTTTAATGGTCTCTGGATAATCCAACTGCTATTTTTATGTAGAAGGCCAAGTAGTTTAGGTAGTTGTAGTTTGTATGTATTTTTGGTTATTAGAGCCAGTTTAAAAAAGTTTTCAAAAAAAACATACATACTTACATATTATAACAAAACATAACTACACCCCCAAAAACATTACTTAGGGTTGTCAAGTAAAGATATGCGGGCTTATCCTCTAACTTTGAAACGTTCGTGATTCTGATTGCGAAAGTTTGCCATCTCGCTGGTACCAACTTAGTTGCACTATGCGCAGTCCCGCTCGTGCAACTCTCGCTAAGAGTTACGGGATAAGGTCACAGATCAGTCGATTTTCTAGAAAAGGATAGATCTAGAATTTTTGCAGGCGTAAATGAAACAACCTATGACCGTAGTTAGTTATAGGCCCGTAGCGGCTTTTACAGAATGTGGAAAGGACGGCTTCCCAGCATGTTGGCTAAATGCGGAAAATGCCTGAAGGGAAGCGATTCTGGAAAAAATAAATACAATGACAGTTGACAGTTCCATAATGGGGTGTCTATAATATACAGCCCAATAATTAAAAAACGAATTGTACGGAAAGCACGACCGATAACTGGTGTACCTGGCTTCCAATTATCAGGTCCAATTTCCCAGGTCCTCCAATTTAACGTGATTAATCTAAAATTATCAGGTCGTACAATACGGGCTGCCAATTATCAGCACGTGCCAGTAAAGTACGACCAGGAATGTTCATTTGTACAGCCGATAATGTACAGCCAATATACCGCATTCCTGAGAAAAGTACACGTTTTATCAGGTCGTACACTACTGAGCTGTACTTTATCATGTTACGAAATACCGGTCGTGCTTTATTAGAACGGGCCGACAATGTCCGGCCGATAAAGTGCACGATAAAAGACTTCGTTTGGACGCGATAGTGTAAATAAGGCACAGATTAAAAATACAAAATACAAACTTAACGTACTGTCATATGACAAGGCTTAACAGCAGATTTCCAGGCTTTTATTTAAAAAAAAACCTAATCTAATCAGTTTTGAACCGCAAAGATTTCCAAGTTGTCATAAAAAAGAACCATAATACGTGTCTTGTTTTTACTATCACGTTCAAACGCAGCTCAAAATCGATAGACGTAATAAAACACAGAGGATCTCAGCTCAGTCAATGAGGAATGGGTTGTTTTTATCAGGCTGTACATGATCGGGGCGTACATTATCGGTTCGTGTCATTAATGTACGGCATGATGTTTTCTGTCCCAATGTTGCACAGCCTGATAATTGATGTACACATTGAACATTAGGCTGTACATTATCGGCTGTACATTTTAGGATGTCTGTACATGGCCTGACCTGATATCGTGTGAAAGGGACACCTAGATTTGAATTTCACGGGAGCAAAAGAAACAAACTATTAAGGTTATAGCTTCTCCCTTTCGCTCCTCCAGAAACTTTTATGTAGCCATCTCTTTCAAACCATGTCAGGTCAGGCCATGTAGCGAGGCCGTAAGTCGATAATGTACGGCATGATATTTAATGTCCCAATAATGCACAGTCCAATATTCAGTGTACCAAATGCTGTACCTTGGTGCTGTACAATACGGGCTGTACGTCAATTATTGGGTTGTGCATTATTAACATTATTGTCTTTTCTCCCTGTAGTAAAAACTAAAAATCGGGAGAAAAATAGATCACAGAATAATAAGCACGAAGAAATTTATTTTTTTATGTTCATAATACCTATTTCAATACACATTGCATAAGTCTATACAAAGCAGTGTTTTTGCAATTTCACAGTTAAGCTGTTACTCTGCAAATCGAAATGCAGACTGAGGAACGACGTCCAAAGCATTCGCCTGATGTAGCGGCGATGGAGCCCTCAGCGAGGGTCAAACAGCTCGCTAATCACGGCGCCATGGTGGACGTAGATCCTAATGTCCCTCCCAGGAGGTATAGTACCCGAATTTCGTTATAAGCAATATGATTAGCCACTTCTTAAAAATGAGTAACAAGGCCGAGTTGATTGTTTTTCTCAAGTTTTTCCTAGAGTAGTTCTAATTTTTCATTCATTTGTATACAAGATTATGAGAGCCCTCACCGCACCCAGTTTAACTTACTGTCCTTTCTTGCAGGAGCTATATTTTTTTCTGATATGACTAGACAAGATAGAACCTACCTATCCTAATTCATTCAATTCCACACAGCCCTTGTGAAGATGAGTGTTGACAATTGTTGTATTAGTATGTAGTGCCGGCTTTAGAATTACCGCCTGAAAATTTTGTACAATAGCTTAGCCTTAGCGCAATGATTGGTAGATTCAGCCTCCGATATTGTTGGACTGTGAATTGTGTCACAGCTTGACAAATTTAAAAAAAACTCATGCCTAAGGAGCTATTTGGATTTGATATGTCTCTAACAAAGCGCTCAGCCTAGCTCTTCCTGGCCCTGAAAGACAAAGAAGGCTTGGTGCACTGTGTGGCCATCTATGGCACCCACCCCTAAAGCCGACAGTTTTATTGTCATTGCAGGTACTATCGCTCTGGATTGGAAATGGTCAGAATGGCAAATGTATACCTTGCAGAGGGTAGTCTTGAACAAGCGTATATGCTATACATGAAGTTTATGACATTATTTTTGGAGAAAATCCGCAAGCATCCAGAGTACGGCTCAGTACCTGCACAAGTGAAAGCAGTGAACCAAACTAAGCTAAAAGAGGTGATGCCTAAAGCGGAGAAGCTTAAGCAGAAATTGCTGGATCAGTATATTAAGGAGCACACAGCTTATATTGCAAATGAGGTAACTTTTAAAATGGTTAATACAAAATGTCCATACAAAACATCAAAAAATGCACAAAAATTTATCAACACCGTCTAGTGAACTATACGAAGTAACTTTGTTTTTCTGTTTGCATTTTTGTTGCGTTAACACAGCTAAACGGCTGAACTAACAACTAGTTCATTATAAGCCTACGAGACTTCCTCCAACTTGAACACCCTGAAATTTAAATATTTCTGGTGCGCATGTACAGTGTAAGGCTGTAAGTTGTGCACAAAAAGTTAGAGGTGTCAGAGGACCCCTTTTGCTATTTTCTTGCCTATCATGTTCCCACAGCTGGGATACAGGCCTTCTCTCAGAGAGAGAGAGGAGGGGCCCTAATCCACCCTGCTGGCTCAGTGCATGTTGGTCAATGGCATGTCTTTGAACTTTTGAGGTTCTTAGACATACTGGTTTCATCACTTTGTTTTCTGTCACCGTTTTTGAGCAACAACATCAAATACTGCACATAATTTTTGTACTAAATAAGTATTTGGGTCAGGGCCGAGGATCGAGCAGGGTGCCGTTACATTGTGGAGCACACATGGTATCACTCGGCCACCATCACTCTTACTATTTTATTACATAAACTAAATTTGACAGTTCTAAAACTGGTGTCGTTGTTTTCTCACATATTGAAACAAAAACAGATGCAAATAATATTGGTAAAGAGTCTTTACTGTCCGCCATCTTGTTTCTTCTTCAAAATAGCGGCTACTCATAAATTCTATATAAACTGATAGCTGAAAGTGACACTAATACTCCAGTGTGACTTTTCCAAGACTTATGCTTTCCAAGTTACACAGTATTTTACAGTAAAACAATATTATTAGAGACAATTCATACCTTCAATTTAGTTCTATGTCAACTTACCAAAGGCGCCACCAGTGCATTTAGCCCTCAGAAAATGACAGATTATGGTTGGTGCCAACTCGAATTTATTTCATGTCCTATATAATAAAAATATACAATAGAATGGAAGCCATTTACACCAAATTGAAACAATAAATGTTGCATAGGAGAAACGAAGGCAGGCGGCAGAAGAGAGGAAAAAGCAAGAAAAAGAGGACGCAAAATTAGCCGAGCGCCTGCAGGCTGACGAAAACAAGAAGGACAACACTAAGCCTCATTTAACACACACGGTGAGTTGGCTTTTCACGGTTACACAACTGATAGGCCTAACATTTAAGCACAGCTTGCCTACTGTACTGCCGTGCTAAGAAGTTGTTTTTCAGAATATGTATTTAACTCAATTTTGAAAAAAGTGTTAGATGTGCCTTTTCTTCTTAGCACGACAGTGTAACACTCAAACTGTCTAAAATAACTAATCTGTAGTGTCTTTCCGATGCAACGTCGCGTCCAAGTACAATGCGAATAAGGATCAATTGTTTGTTTTTAACCTTATAAGCCTTTTTTAACCTTTTTAAGGTTGCCTGGAAGAGATCGCTTTCAGCGATAAGGCCGCCATTTGTTACACTAGCTAAAATGTTTTGTATTCTGTCCTACTATGTACAATCTGGTGTGAACAATAAAGAGTTTATCTATCTATCTATCTATATGTATTTAAATTATTACTAAATATTATATTATTATTTTATTATTTACTGGAGGTGACGTTGCAGCGGAGAGACTCTACAGATTGGTTATTTTAGACACAGTTTGAAAATGAAGTTACGCCTGATTCAATCAACTACTTTACTACTACTATGGCATAGTAATTTAACAGTACGCAAGCATTGTCTGAATTAGAAACTAACTTAATAAAGCTGCCTGATGGACAAGATGCTTTGCGGCACACTAAATTGCACAAGGACCTGGAAATTACGTAAAACGGACAAAGAAAGTTAATATCGCATTCGTAACAATACACTCAACAGAAAAAATATACTAGGTACTATTTAATAAAGAAACACTCAAAATATTTCAGAAACAATATAATTATAAGTTAGTAACTCTCTTACTGTTTTTATCTAATCATGTCGTTGATCTTATTGATAAGTACTGTAACAATACATAAGTACAAATATAACTTAAGGAGCTTGAGTTCCTCAATAAAGTATTCAAGAGAATATTTTTAATAAAACCGGTTCTACAAGTTTAGAACGAAACTCATTGGCATTGATTTGATAGAGCTATTGACTTGCCGCACCTAGTTAAAAAAAAACACATATCAGTAGCAAATAATTTCTGTGCAGTGAAAAGTATCTATCTATAAACATCTTTAAAATAGTGGTATACCGTATATTTCTGGTTATTAATCATTCCTAGACTAATACGGAAGTGTATTATGGAGACGTAACAAGTTTATAGCTGTCAATAAAATTGATTTCAATAAAAAAAAAAAACAAGTGATATCCAAAGTGTAGTTAAGATTGGCAAGAACTTTCTACTATTTATTGCATACTAGCTGTTACCCGCGATTCGTTTGCCTGGACATAAAAAAAGTATCCTCGAACCATCTTTTTGATATACAGTAACTCAGATCCGTTCAGGCGTTTCCCGTGATAACGCGACAAACACCCAGACAGTTGTCGGTTTTTGTTCACATATCAAAGGATTCAGATATTATTTTGTAGCTATTCACGTTCTAGCGTGGGCAACGTGTTCGTGATATTCGTGATTATCGTGGTGACACAATCATTCGATCAAACACTGCGAATATGGTGGTACTAGCACAAATAGCGATGTGAAGTGCCACCAACTATTTAATAATTGACAAAAATACTGCTCGATAAAAGATCTAAGCAAGTATAGAATATATTACGGTTGCTATGTATCAGTACACAAATGTGTACAATACGGCTGGGTACCGTACCTCTATCATGGTTAAAGTAGATAATGGAAATTGCTTCTACAATGTACGCCAGCAAGCATGGCCGGTGAGTCACGAGTATTTTTATTATAATGTGGTTCTGATTGATATCATATTATTTAGATTAAGGGCCGGCTTCCCTGTTTTTCGCTATCTCGTTTGCACTTTACAACATTTTTATTATAAAAATTACATAGAGGAAATTAAAAAAAAAAGATAATATTATACGTTTAGAATACTTTTGTCGATGTTGTATAGCAATTTTCAATTCAATGAAACGGTTCTTTTGGAGTTTTTTTCCTTCTTCTTAGCCAAAATAAATAACAAGATTAGATGATAAAAATTATGACTAAGACTTATTTTATCTTATTGCTATTTACTCATACACAATTCAATTCTGACATAACGATACCTCAATGTGGACTGATTTTGTGAGTTTTTGGTCATTTCTATTTTGTGGACGAGTACTGTTTGTTTTTAGCCAGTACAAAATTGTATATAGGTAGGTGGTTTTATTGTATGTTGTTATACGTAACGGTGGTACTAAGCTGAAAAGAGTTCATTGTACTCATCATCATTAATCACTTTTATCATAAGAACTAATCCTGAAATCGCATCGTAAATCGTAAATTTCGCATTTTTCTATGGAACTGCTCTAGCGATTTCAGGTATGTTCCCCTTGTAAAAGTTTTTCATAATGATGATTAGTGATTACAATCAGCTCACATCGGTTTTGTAACCCTGTACCGTGTAACACAGTACAAATGTGTATTGAATTGTCTTCTTTATCACTTCCTTTCACACCTTTCTGAATATAAAAATAAATTTACTGCTTCTCATCTGATATTAAGCGATGATGCAGTCATCGAAGTTTCCGAAAATCGTTTCCTGAAAGCTGCCTTCAAAGAAACGGTTTGTGATGGTCTTGTTCGAGACAGTGTTATTTTATTAGGTTAGTTTAGAAAGAGATAGTATCTAAATGTTGACCATGCATGGTTGGTTTTGTTAGGACGCGTGGGCGGTGAGTCCGACGGCGCCGCCGGTGGACGGCGTGCTGTACCCAGACGACTTCGCGGCGGAGACCCCGCGCGCGCCGCCTCACGCCTACCAGCCCTCGCCGCCGCTCATACCGCCCTCCAGGCCGCACGTGTAAGCTCACTATCCTACTAATTTTATTTACACTTACAAAAAGGCTAGAAAAAAAAAACTAATTATCTGATTTTTGGAATGTAAGCCTGGCAGTGATAGATATAAATTGTATGGCAAAAAATATGTCTATAGTGCATTATTCAGGGAGGAAACATGAGAATATGTCTATATGGAAAAGATGCTCCTTAGTAACCTGTTAGGGCAGAAATTTACCGAAAACTAGCAGACGATTAAATATTTCTTTGTTTTTTTTTTGTTCTGACATTAAACTTATGGAAGAACTGACAAAAAGGCAATTACATATTTACCGTGTAATGTTTCGGTAAATTTCTGCCTGATATAACTAAAGATTAAAAAAAACTAATCTAGTCAATGTTTTTTCCCCCCATAAATATTGAAAATGTAGGCCTTATGATATCCTTTGTATATTAGCGACAGTGCGTACACGGACGCGTTGTGCGGGTCGCACCGGCTGCGCACGGTAGTGGTGCCCGCGGCGCTGCTGGCGCGCTTCCTGCACTTGGCGGCCGCCAGCACGGCGCGCAACGTCGAGACCTGCGGGATACTCGCCGGGATACTGGTATGCACACTACTGATTCTACGCATTTCAACAACTGACTGACAGACAACACACTGCCGTCGGGGCATTGCGCTGTGGACACCTGCAGGTCCTGCATGCGCACCGCGACAAATTTGTCTCATTTTTCACGACATGAGTTGTTGACATGAACATTTTGTCGCGGTGCAAACGTTTGCCATGCTGGTCTTGTTAGTCTTATCATTGGATCTTTTGTGCATTTCTCCTGCCAGCACCTATCCGAGCAAACCCAGTTCCTTGAAATACCGGGTTAAGGTTCTGGGTTGCTTGCACAGTTGCTCTAGTGGCGGAGTGTCCTTTCCTTTTAAACTTATTTTATAACATTCGTTTGTCCAGGAGCGAGACCAGCTGAAGATAACCCACGTGGTGGTCCCCAAACAGACGGGCACCCCCGACTCGTGCGTTACTAATAACGAGGAGGAGATTTTCCACTACCAAGACCAACACAACCTCATCACACTAGGATGGATACACGTAAGGATTTATATATTATACTATTACCTACTTTATCACACCACACTATTATGCGCTCGAACGGAATTACCTACTTTATCACATCACACTATTATGCAATCGAACGAAATTACGTACTTTATCGCATCACACTATTATGCACTCGAACGAAATTACCTACTTTATCACATCACACTATTATTTACTGTCTACGAGTAAATTTTCAGTCGTTCATCAATGCTTGTCTTACCGGTCGCTGCAGTAACGCATCCGTTTTATCCAGACGCATCCGACACAAACTGCGTTCCTGTCGTCGGTAGACCTCCACACGCAGTGCTCCTACCAACTAATGATGCCAGAAGCCATAGCGATCGTCTGCGCGCCCAAATATAACGAGTGAGTATTCAAAACAATGCCAAACGTCAAATCACGAAACCCATGGCTTTAAAGAGAATTTAATGGTCTATTTAGATAAAATGGTGCTCTTCATTAGTTATGTAGATTAAATATATTATTTTGGGATATATGTTTTTTTGGTTCTATCATCTAGTATTATTACATGGCGGGAAGACATGATAACATGACAGTATCACGATTAAAAAATAACTTTTCATAGCTTTTAAGTGTTTAGCGCTAACTTTCCCTCGAAATACCCTCTTAGCACGATAAATTTGCGATCGTCGCTTTCGATTACCACTATTATGCCGTCGTGTAAAACCGTATGAGCCATAGAAAAAAACATCGGCACGTCGGTTAGCATGGCCGCACATGAGACAAAACATCAAATATATCAACCAATCACGATTACCATTACCAATTTGCGACCAATCAGGACGTAGTAATAATAGCCGACTCATGAAAAACATACGCTACGGATAGAAATATTATAACTTTGTTCTTTTCCTCCATTGGTAATATTAAATTTTTATGTGGAAAAGAGATATGTAGCTGTATATTGGTTTCTCTGTCTACGGTATGAGCGTACAATGTGCGCTTTAGGGGCAACGAAAAGCGCCCTCTATCTAGAACCTGTTCCAGGACGGGCTACTTCGCGCTGACTCCCAACTACGGCGTGCAGTTCATCGCCAACTGCCGGCTGAGCGGGTTCCATCCGCATCCGGCCGACCCGCCTCTGTTCCACGTACGTATATCACCAAGTTTCGCCAAAGAGTGCAAAATAATATCCGAAAAGTAAGAGAGTAAAAGAGATAGCTATAATTCAATCCGTCTTAAGGACGCGTATACCCTGGTTCTCGCTGTCACTATCACTATATCATCAAAAAATAAAAAATAATATTACTTGTAAAAATTTTGCTGTCTAATCTAACTTTATATTACAAGTAAAGTATAAGTACTTTGCATCTTTTATCGAAATATGTTATAATTTTTACTTTAATTAGTTGTAATGTAACTCAGTACTTTCTGTAATAGGAAGACCACGACACCTAGTGTGGAATCCAGTGCATACTGTTTGTCTATAGATCATAGTTTTTTCGTACAAATAAACTTTTTTTTAAATATAAAAATAACAGAAGAATTAATAAAAATGTCTAGTCATTGAGTTAGATAATAATGTTTTATAACGATTTTCATGTCTTCATCTTTTTCTTTGGCCAAGGAAAAGAAAAAATCTTTTTTTTTTTTGTTTTGCCTTTGCCTTGGCCAAATTAAACAATAACATGAAAATTGTTATACAACATTGGCAATGGTATTCTTAAGTCAATGACTACACATTTTTTTAAAGTTCTCTGTTATTTTTAAATTAAAAATGTTGATATAGTGCGAACTATATCAACATATACAGACAGCGAGAACCAGGATATACGCCCCCTTAAAATACAGATTTAGCGGAGCTATTTCAAAGGCGCTAAAATCGTATCTCGAGTAAAATATACAAAAAAAAAAAAGTTAAAAAAAAGAAGAAAGAAAAGAAGTACAGTTCCTGTAGGTTGGCATTAAGTTTTCATTGTTTAACTTTTAACAGGATATTATAGTGTAATGTTTCATTAACGTAACGTTTCTTTTCCAGAACGTCGCACACATTAGAATCGACGAAACTCTGCCGGTCGAAGTTATAGATCTGAGAAGATGAATAATATCTGAAGTAATTTTACGTTAACTCTTTAAGGGCTCCGATCATATATTTAAAACAATAGATTCATAATTAATAATAAAGCCGTCAGAGTCACAAAGCGGGCAATGGAGAAAGCTATGCTAAGCCAAATTTTATTCTATTATATTCTATGCTCGCAGTTTGAGCGATAAAATACCGAACGAGGATATTCGTCGAAGAACCAATGTCACCGACATAGCTCTCAGAGTTTGCAAGCTGAAGTGGCAATGGGCAGGCCACATCACTCGAAGTACCGATAACCGATGGGGCAAAAAGGTTCTTGAGTGGAAACCACGAGCTGGATGCCGCAGCTTAGACAGGCCTCCCACGAGATGGACTGACGACAACCATAAGACGTCCACTGCTGAACAAAGCCTCTTAGACCGCCACACTAAACGACAATTTTCATCCACCGATTGCCAGTCCACCTAGTGGGATGCCTACCTATGCTTCGTCTTCCGGTTTGTAGTCGCCACTCGAGAACCTTAATAATAAAAATGATAAACCTTAATATACATGACCTTAACAGAAACTTAATATAAATGATTATTATTATGTATACTAGTGTGCGTGATATCAGCTTGGTATTGTTATGTAGATTTATATAAAGTTTGCATTGAAATTAGTAACGCCCGTGTAAAATCTCTTAGTTTCTTCTCACTATTTCATCATTATTGTACTTTTTCACGTATGATTGTAAATTGTGCGGAACCACTACAAAAACAAATAAAATGATGTATTTCAAACAAGACAAAATATCCGACTGCAAAATGTAGCCTATGTCAGTCCGGACGTAAAGAGGAAACCAACGACACCTCGTCAAGTCCTTTTGGCTATAAGAGGTAATACAGGGTTATAAGGAAAGTGTATGCTAAACCGATAAGGGCTCATAGTACTCATGATTATGAACAACTTTTACTATGGGACCAACCCTGAAATCGACGGGGGGGAAATCAGCTGTTCCATAGAAAATGTCAAGGATACTCGACAAAATGTATGGAACAGCTGATATTTTTTTCTCGATATCAGGTTTGATCCCAATATAAAAGTTGTACACAATCATGAGTACTATGAGGCCATTCCAGCTTAGCATACCCTCTCCTTATAACCCTGTATAGTACTTTTACACATAAACATACTTACGTATACCCCAAAAACATTACCCCCCTTCTTACAATCGCGTAAATTTATCGAGTTAGAGTTACTAAAGGTGGTTTTTTGTGTTTTACCTGACTGCCCAAGGAAGTTTATGTTTTTGGGGTGGATGTAACGTATTTATTTAAGTATGTGTGTTTGTGTGTTCCTATATCGCCTCCATTAGCCAAAACGGATTGACCGATTTTGACGAGTCAGTGTGCATAATTTCTCTATGCTTATTAGGAACACACAAACTGACTTACATACACCGCAAAAACATTACCCTCCTTCTTGGGCAGTCGGGTGAAAATAGGACATATTTTTTTCGTGAATTAAGAAGTTATAAGCATTTTAATGTTATGATTATACAGAGCGCACTATATTCAGATATGACGTCACGATTAATGTGCGCCCTACAAACTAAACTGACACTCGCGTCGCATGAAAGAGACCTCACTCAGAACTTTATCTAGAATATAAATTGTTTTTTCAATATGCGTATCATATTTAATTATATTATTGACAAACATAGTTATTTAAAAAAGCTATTAACGAGAGTATGCTTTTCTGCACATAGAATTTTTCGTTATAGGTAGGTACTAGTTGTCAACCGGCTATATTATGTCTGTGCATAATATAGCATAATGTGCATAATCTTCGCTATTTGTAGTGGCTTCATAAGCTATACAGGGCGATAAGGACAGGGTATGCTAAGCCGAAAAGGGCTCATAGTACTCATCATTATGAACAACTTTTACTATGGGACCAACACTGAAATCGAGAAAAAAATAGCTGTTTCGTAGAAAAATGTCAATGAACTGAACAAAATGTATGGAACAGCTGTTTTTTCTTCTCGATTTCAGGGTTGGTCCCATAATTAAAGTTGTTCCCAATCACGAGTACTATGAGCCCCTTTCGGCTTAGCATACTATTTCCTTATAGCTCTGTATATATTGTATATGTCTGTTATATTGTTGTCTGTTAATGTGTCTTATATTTGAATATATATGTTGCGTGGCATTTGTGTATGGAGTACCGCTAGCGACAGTAGTGGCATTACTGTCTTTTTTGACCTTCAATGAAATAATATATGGAAACTATTCAAGATGCGCGATGATCCGCGATTTCAAAATGGACCGATCGAAAAATTTGCTTACCATCGTTCTGTGTAACAAAGTATTAGATATCTATTTTTGTATTCGTCCATCCCACTGCTGGGATACCAGCCTACCCTCGATGGGTGATTAGGCCATATCCACCACGCTGGCCCGATGCGGGTTGGTGGATTCACATACGGCATCGAATTTCTTCTCCGGAAATTGCAGGTATCCTCACGATGATTTCCTTCACCGAAAAGCCAGTGGCTACATTTTTTTTTTTTTTTTTTTTCTTTTATTATTTATACAGGGTTTTAATTCAATGACACCCTTATAACTAAACAATAATATTGATTTATATCAATTGGTTTCTCTCTTTGAGAGCTGCATGATATACGTCGTACAACCCTTTGGCATCCTGTGAATCAGGTTCTGCCAGCACGCTATTGCAACCTCCCACTTGCCAGAGAACGTGCTCACAATTAAATAGTTGACGACGCAATCCCTCGTTCCAGGCACACTCCATTAAAATGTGGTAAACATCCTCTATTGAGCCACATCGGTCACAAGAAGGTGACTCGACTTTTCTCATCATATGCGCAAACATATTTAGTGGAACATGTCCAGATCGAAGTCGTGCAGCTGTAACAATTTCGTTCCTTCCCATGTTGGCCCTCAGAAACCATGGGGAACGAAGAAGTGAAGGTTGAATGGTTTTGTACCAAATGCCTTTAGTCAATGATCTCTCGTCAAAATATTCGGACCAATTATCAAATGAAATATTTTTGATGTATGGTATTAAATCTGTGTAATTAGGAAGACAACTAAATAGGTCTCCATCGACAGCTGCTTCTTTTGCAAGTTTATCCACTTCTTCGTTGCCCGCTAGGCCAACATGAGAAGGAATCCATTGAATTTTGATACATTTGTTCATACTTCTCATTTGATTTATAATATTTAGTAAACTATAAGCTATCGGTATGCCTCTAAAACTAGATGTACTGACACATCGAGCTAAATGCAGAATGGCGCTCTTGGAATCAGTAAAAATAACAAATTTATCACAATTTATAGTTTCAATGTACGACACTGCTTCTAATAGGGCTATAAGTTCCAGATTCATGATACAGATTTTTGATTTTATTAAAAGTTTAATGCTAGTTCCAGTCTCAGCGTCTAAAAACGCAGCACCTCTTTTGTTATCTGTCAGGGATCCATCGGAAAATAATTTATAACACCCAGAATATTTATCACATAAATATTTTACACATTTTAGTTTTAGGTCCAAAGGATTATAAGATCTTTTTGGCTTATCAATGACGCTAATATTGGGTTCTAAGACATCTGTTACATCAATATTACTAACCCACGTGCTCATACTGAACGTTTCTAATTGATTACTGCAGTAGAAACTATTATATTTAAGAATATTATGCACAGATACTAATAGTGGTTTTTTTTTTCGAGTCCAATACCGTGATCTCAACAGGCGGGACAGCTCTTCAAGTAAATCAATAACGACATTATCACGAATAGACTTAGCTTTAAGCCAGTACTTTGACGCTAGGTATTGCCTACGAATATATAAAGGTGAGATACACAGCTCCGATTCCATAACATGAGTAGGTGTGCTTTTAATAAAACCTCCCATAATTCTTAAGAATTTGTTCTGTAATTTATCTAGCTTAGAGATTCTAGTACGGCAACAATTATCGAACAAGAAGCTTGCGTAATCGAGACGACTACGAACAATGGATAGATACAAGCGCCTCAAATGCACAGGGTGTACACCCCACGATGACCCAACTAATACTTTAAAAATATTAATGAATTTAAAACATTTTTCATAAACTTCATTTACGTGCTTAGACCATCTTATCCCTCTATCTAGCCATAGTCCTAAGTATTTAATATTTTCTACAATTTCTAGTGGTGTATCATTTATCCTGATATTCAAAGAGTCTCTATTAAAACCCCTTTTAAAAATACACAGTTTGCTTTTGTTCGGGGAAATATCTAAGCCTAATTTGGCCAAAAGTGAACATAATAATTTTAAACTAGATTCTATTGTCTCGTTTCCTTCTGTTATGCTTTTATAATGATTATATATAACGAAGTCGTCCGCGTATTGTGATATATAAACCCTATGTTCTAATATCCTACAAATATCCATTGTCACAGCGTTGAACAGAAAAGGCGCGAGCGGGTCACCTTGCGGAAGTCCAATTCCAGTAACTCTTGTCAGACATTTATCCCCAATCTTTAAATGTAACGTTCTTTCTTTAAGAAAATTCCATAAGTATTGACATATTTTTGGGCCAACCCTAATGTTATCCAATATCGATATAAGTACATTTATATCCACGTTATTGTAGGCATTTAATACGTCTATAAAGCACCCAATTGTAGACATACCTTCAGAAAATCCTATTTGAATTCTACTTACCAAACTACTCAAACTATCCATGCATGATCTACTTTTTCTGAATCCAACCATATAAGAGGAAAACATATTATTGTGTTCCACGTACCACTCTAATCTTTTATTTAAAACTAAGTGAAATATCTTACAAATGCATGATAATAATGAGATAGGTCGTAATGATGAAACTTCATCAGGGTTACGCCCTGGCTTTACGATAGGTACAATATTTACCGTGCGCCATTGCGTAGGTACAAATCCAGCTGATAAGAATCGATTGTATAACAATAGTAATAAACACTTTCCGCACCTAGGGAGGTGTTTTATCATAGAATACGAGATACCGTCGCATCCAGGAGATGTATCCTTTGATTTAATACATGTCTCAAGCTCCTGCATGGAGATTTCTACATCTAGCTGCGAGCTAAAACTTTTAAATACCGGCTGATCTGGAATGACGTAATCGGGAGCTAGGACATTAAGCAAGTTAGACGCTTGTACTTCGCTGATATGTTGTTGGCTATGTTTGTGACCTTTAACCCATCGCATGCGCTGCCACATTTCTGAAGACGAGGTTTTCTCATTCACGGATGAACATAGTTCAAACCAGCTATTATTCTTCGCATCGCTTATTAAATTATGAGCTTCGGCAATTTTTTCGTTAAGAATAGATAAATTAGCTGGTGTAGGATTTTTTCTAAACCGCGATAACGCTAATCTTCGTGTGGCCACTGATTTAGATAGCTCACTATTCCACCAGGGCTTAGGACTAAAACGGGACTCAGGATTTTGATTAATTTTCTTAAAAGGGATGTGAACATTAGCTGCTGTATTCAAATTATCTAAAAACGAATCATAAAACTTTTGGCTATCCGTAGGTATTTCGAAAGTATTAAATATATCATTAAGGCATTTACTGTATCCGTTCCAGTCAGCGTATTTAAAATTTCTTTTAACAATAGGATTGTTGAGCGCATAGTAGCTAGTAGCTATTTTAATAATAAGGTGATCGCTTTTTAAATTTTCTTGTAAAACTGACCAATTAAATTCTAATGCAATATCAGACGAGGCTAGTGATATATCTGGAGCTGTTTTTTGTAGGTGCCCATCTACTAATTTGACACGAGTGTCACGACCATCATTTAAAGCTATAAACTCACTATCTATCAGTGCATCAAATAAAGCTTTGCCCCTGGTATCTGTTTTATAGGACCACGACAAGTGATGCGCGTTAAAGTCACCAAGGATTAGAGTTCGACGATTAAATATAGATAGTAAATCTTCAAAATATTTCAGAGACGGGCTCGCAGTTTGTGGACAGTAGACTGAAATAATATTATCTATAAGTTTACAATTAAGAATTTTTACGCAGACTAATTCTAAACCGCAGTTAGATAAACTTAAATGACATACTTGCGACTTTATAGATTTATGCGTTAATATGGCCACACCGCCACCGTGCGAGTCGCGGTCGGCGCGATAAACATTGTATTGACTTACTCTCAGACAGCTGTTGCTCGCTAACCATGTCTCACTTATACAAGCAATATGGACTTTTTCTTGTATTAGTATCTGTTCAAAAGGAGTCAGCTTATTCCTAAAACTTTGGGCATTCCACTGTAAGATGTTCAGTTTTATTATATTTGTACTATCCATTACGATTCAGAAATCCGTAAATTAAGTTGGCAACGGGCCAATCCGAAACGTTATCTACCATCACTATTATGATCCACTCGACACACAACTTAATAACCCGCTTCACTTTGGATTGAACATCAAGGTTCTTTAAAAATATAACTTCCTTTATTCTAGACATAAGCTCGCTAAATGTAGTCTTCTCCGGTGTTCGCTCATCTGATTTTTGCTCCTGTTGTGTTGACTCATTCTCATATCTACCTTCTTCTATATCATTCCACTCAAATGACCCGGTCCAGTCGTTTCTAGACTTCTTTAATCTTTTCCTCGGCTGTCTCGTAGGCAAAATGACGCTCTTTTCGGATTGGACATCTGATGATCCATATTTTGTATTTGTCTGCAAGCTAAGGCTAGGTCGCGATTCTGCTCCACTAGTTTGTGTAACAATCTGAGTCATCGCTCGTGGATCTCTTTTCTCGGCCGGTATTATGATAGTTGAGTCCGCGTAAATTTGCGACGCTCTGCTATATGTATAATTATATTCCGCCATAATCAATCTTATCTTTCTTTCCTTCAGATAAGCAGGACATGTCTTTGCCATAGCCATGTGTCTTCCGGAGCAATTCGTGCAAGTAAATACTTTAGTGGCACAGTTTGCATGGTCACCGCTGCATTTAGGGCATACATCTCTTTTAACAGTGCACGTCTTCGCAGTATGCCCTAGTGCCCAGCACTGGAAGCACTGAGTGACAGGGTATACGTAAGGCTCAATAGGTACTCTCACTCCATGGACGTGTATATAAGTAGGTAGCCAGTTGCCTTTAAAACATAGACGCACAGTCTCTGAAGGGCTCCACCTGCCTTCCTTATCTTTTTCTCTGTTTCTGCGTGATAATCTCTTTAGGGATATAAGCTCCACAGATTCAGAACACGAAATGTTTTTCAAAATTTCTTCATCCGACAGGTCCAGGTCCACGTCTTTTATTACGCCATAAGAATAACTCACTTCAGACGATTTGCTAAATCTCCATCCTTTATTTTTTAATTCATCTATAGAAAATAGATCTTTTATACTCTTTTCTTCTTGAAATGTAACTCTTATTTTGTATGGATTAAGGTATTTTATGTTAGAGATATCACACATATTCAGATCTTTAAACAATCTTGCTAAAGCGAATTGCTTAGGTAAGGGTTTCTCGCTAGATATATATATTTCCGATTTATTTCTTTCCCCTGTTGCTCTTTTTTCTGTTTCTGGACGCGTCTTCTTACCTTTTCCTTTAAATTCCTCCCATTCTTCCTCATTATTCTCGTCTTCATCCCGTCCTCTCTTTACTGGTTTACTCACAGATTGTTCTATCTCTTCATCTACTTCGATATCTTCTACTTCTACTAAGCTCGTCGTCATTATCTCCGAAGCGCGCGCGGTGACGCGCCCGGCCAGGTAGCTAGACCCGTACCGGGCTTATCGCGACGCGCGATAAAAAAAGATTGCACAAAATACTAATGCACGACCGCCTCGAACGCTTACCGCTACGAGAATGTGGCTACATTTGTATACGTATGTGTGGCTAACAGTTTATACAATAAAGAAAAAAATAAAAATAAAGTATTTCTGATTCTGATTCTGAACTGTATTCTTAGCGACTTAGAAAGAAAAACAGTAAAGGTACATACCGCAGTAAAGTGGTGGAGACTATGTTATGCAGTCCAGCATCCTCTTGTCTAATTCCATTATTTTTTTTACATGACGCATTGCTATTTTATTTTGTGCGTTAAATCGTGTATACGGGTTGATTTTTAACTAGGCCATACCCGAATCCATTGAGATAGGAGTTTTTTTTTTTTTTTGGCCAAGCGTAAATTCTCCATAAAAATGAGTTGTTTTGTTCTGTATAAATAGACCTTTTTATTCTGAAATAAATGATTTGATTGATTGATTGTTAATTAATTGATTATCAAATATTTACCATGCTTTCAAGATTTCTCGCATTTCTAGCGTAAAAAATATTTTAAAAGTCGGTGTCATATATTTAAGAAATCGGTGTCATATATTTTGGCGCTAGTGATTCTCTCTACACCATATATTTAAATCTAAATAACTTTTTTTTTAGATATAAAGCCTCACGTTAAGAGGCTCATGTATTATTACCACGTGTGATAACTTAGGCACAGCCTGAAGACTGAAGCTTAAAGTTTTAGGGATAAATGTAAATAGCGTCGTATTTATTCGAGTTAAATTATTTTCTTTATATTCCTTCTTATTGAAAATCAATTAAAACGTCCTGCAAACTTATTTACGTTCAACGTGTAGTAGTGGTAGGGCTCTTCTGCAATGTCGGCTTGGGGTAGTACCACACCTTTGCTAGTTATTTAGCAAGCAGTAGTGTGCAAACTGTGTTCCGGATTGAAGGGCAATGTTTCCAGCCTAATTATTGGACATAAAGAGATTTAACATCTGATATCTCATTGTGATGAGCGCAGTGCATTGCCGCGCATGGTTTTGAACTGTCGATGTTCTAAATTCTGGGTGGCACTGAACTGCTATGGGAAAGCGTGGCGCTTAACATTAGGTGAGCGACTTGCTCGATTCGTCACCAATTTCCATTTAAAAAAAACACAATACAATACATATACAAACTAACGTCACTTTGACAGGCGTTTTTATGTCATTTGTCACTAAACCAAAATGAAAATCAGCTTGTTGAGATTCGTAGCTAAACCAATGTTATCTAGATGATAATTTTACCCGTAATTTCTTCAACCAACTTATTTATTGGCGCAAAATTGCTTTCAATAAATCCACGATGTAATTAAGCTGTAATTGACAAAAAGGCGATAAGCGAAACGTTGCTCTTTAATTCAGATTATGGGACGTTTTAATTTTTGATCATATTTGAGTATCATAAGATTTTGAACGTAATTATAATAGCTTAAAGCTTATTGTTTTGTTGTTTTATGTCATAGAATATAATAGATGCATTTGGTTATTTTATAACAGCTATAAGTTGTTTTTGTTATTATTGAAGTTCTGCATTTTATACGATTTTCGCCGTGCTTTGCACAAATAGATAAATATAATATTTATTAGCACCACATATTTAAATATTTTCACATTTCTAAGTGTTCATTATTTTAAGTTTTGTATAAGTGTTTAACAACGTTTTTCATTATCTCTTTGATTCGCTAAAACTTATCGAAAACGCATATCGGAGACTTTCAAAGTTCTGAAACTATCCATCACACTATAAGATATCTTTGTCAATATTATAAATATCATATTGATTAAACTATGCCTAAAATTATTTTAAAAAATCAATTGTTATTCTAATAATTTAAATGTATTTTTTAACACATTTCGTGATTAGTGGTAAACCAAGCGAAATTAAAATAAGAATATAAATTGCATTACGACGCAGATTGACATTATTCAATTAATTTGTGTCTAGAAAAAATTCGACGTTTTCGGAAGGGGACGAAGTCTGCTCGTTGATTTTCGCTCGCTTTATCACAGGTAATTGAGGTAAAATGTGCAATCCTACAAGACAAGCTAGTTTATGTATGTTCATTGGACCAATGGGAATAAAACACTTATTAAACTCGATATCTTTTTTATTGCAATTTATGATTATAATATCAACACTAAATATATATTGAAATCTGCGTACACGTGTGATATGGAATATGGATCCCACCTATTTATTTTGTACAGGTTTTTGTATTTTGTCAGTGGCAGTATTATCATTACGTTGCGCCGAAACGGACACTCTGTTTACGGAAATGTATGGTTGTGTTTGTGTTTTCAAGTTGACCAAAACTACTTTTGTTTCATTCTCGGCAAGCATTTAGTTTGAAGTTATTGTGAAAAATGAATTTTCATTATTGCAGCTAAGTATTTCCGTAATATTTTTACCTACAAACAATTTATTCAAATTCATTAGCGTTATAATATATTTTTAATAAGTTCTTATTTTATACTTACAAGTGACCCCTCTTTAGCGAAAAAGTATCACGCTAAGACGAATAAGTGAAGTAAATGTATAGGAATATTGATTTCTTACTTTGTTATTCTCATCTTTCTTCCACTTAATAACTTAAGTGTCTGACGAACCATAATTTTATTAATATTCTACAAACAGTGCACTTACGAAAACAAATACTTACACATTTGTGATACGGGAATACAAATTTTATACAATCTATTTTTATAAGGCACTCGGTGCTTGCATCAATTTAAGTTTTAAATAATACATAATATAATTTAAGTCTACCTCCACTTGTAACTTATATGTATAAACTTCATCATATTATAATACTAATATGGCTAAATACTAGCAAGCTCAGAAATCACGCCAATAATAAAAAAAAAGCGATAGTGTTTCTCGATTTGTTATTTCCAATAAAAAGAGTAACAGAGCGACATGATTTCTTGTCTAAAAAGCCTTGTTATAATCGCGTAGCCCGCTTCGCAGTTATTTAAAACGAGTGGTGAGTAATTTTGTAAATATGTCCAACAATTTTTTTGTTGATTAGCTTGATAAAAGATACTTTAGTCACTAAAGCACTCGTTACTCGAATAAATTACTAACATAGTCCGAACTAGACCAGATAAAATACGACTACCTTTTAATTACCAGAAAAAAGCGTTATCCACAGCCCTTACGGAACCCACCCATGAAAATAAATATTAAACAATCGATGTCAAAAAATTATCCGAAAAAAAGGTCCTCGATCGGACTCGACTTGGGTGTGAGAGCCGATCTGGGCCCCTATTCGAAAAATGTCATTTTTATCTCTCTCTCACTCAGAGAGACAGTCACCGAGATAATCTCGAACGCACAGGAATAGGGTCCCTGTACACATGCAATAACTCTGTCATGAAGTAAACGAAAATTGTGACTGATTGTGATTTACATGTCTTATCCCTTCTACATTGCCCTTTTTTTTTTCTGATAATTAAAAAGTAGTGCTGTATAATGAGACTAATTTATCTACATTCTAAAAACATCGCTCCCATGTTTAAATCTAAGCGAGTAATAAAAGTAAAGACATTGAATAGTAATTCGGTGCAAGTTTTTCTACAGCGTGATATCTAATCCTATCATATTTATTAATTAATTTCTTCATTGCTTGCACGATTGCTTTATTTCATAAGGCACCATAATGGATACTCCGAAATCTAACAAAGAGGTAGGAAACATTACACCACAGTAAAACTAATTATTACGTTATATTGCGTAGATGTTACAACATATTGCTTTTCTAATACTACGATTTGCTTAAATAATTAACGAAACTAACGAAGTATTCTAGGAGTATTTATAATACATATAGCATAATAGCAACGAAAAATATACGAATTTTTATATATTTGTGGATATGGCATTAAAAGCGCCACCTTACCTCGGGATTCTAAAACGTTTCTTAACTTTGACAACAGATTAAGTCTATTGCTGTCTTTGTCATTTGCTTAGTGCCAGACAGAGGCAGCATTAGAATTCATCTGTTATCAAAGTTAACAAACGTTTCAGAATCCGGAGGTTAGAAGATCAAATATTTGAGAACCTATTTAAAAATAGATATAAACTAGCATTAAATAGAAAGTTCTTATCTTAATTCAAATCTTTCGAAATGCTCATGATTGAATGTGAAATATGGAATGCCGTGATTGTTTTGGATTGGAAAAGAAGTCACTTGTATTCAATTGTAAATCATGATTATCATCATCGCTAAGACTGGCATGATTCCAGTAAACTTGGCGCTCGTGCAAGGAAAGCCTGCGTTGGTTTTTGCTTTCTTGACTTTCGAAGGGACTTCGAACGGGATGGTCTTGTTCATCATCCAATAGTACACCTCAATTAGGCCTTGCAGTTTTAATTCGGGACCTACGGTCTTTCGTATCCGCTCGTTGTACTTGTTCAGCCACTTTATCTGGAATAATGAAACGAATGGCAAAGTATTTCAAATAAAAGAGGATTCTTAATTCAACTTATTTGTCGTGTGTACGTTCCCGGGACTTCGCTGTATTACAAATATTATCCAAAATGTTCCCAATTTATTGATTAAAATCCGACAACGGCCTGCAAGTATTTGTTAAGATTTTAGGACATTTCGGCCTAGTACGAATGGCGCATTTGTGAAGGTTTCACCACTAGGCCACTTGCGTAAGACAAATGTCTTAAACTCTCACTAAAGAACTTACTACTTACTCGAAATTACTGATCGAAAACGATAACACTAATATTTTAAATACGAAAGATTGTGTGTACCTAAGTGTTTTGGTTCGCGTCCGACTCTATAACGGCAGAACGGATTTTAATGTAATTTGGTATGGAGGTTGCTTATACCCTGGATTACCACATAGCCTATTTTCACCACACTTTTTTTTTTATCCCGGACAAATATACTATTCCTATGGTATAGCGGGTGAAACCGCAGGGCGCTGCTAGTTATAGGTAATAATTTTAACTGGCGCAATCTTACTATAAAATAAAGCAATGACAAATACCTCGTATTCTGTGAGCAAGGTATTATCGATAAGCTTCGGTTCGTAGGGCAATAGCGTGGCTTCGCGCAACTCGAGGTATCCATTAGGCTTGATTGTCACTTCTAGTACATTTCCTAGCCTTATCCCAAACTTATTCGGCTCGTACCAACCAGGCTCTGGAATTGTACAAAAAAATTACAAGAATTGAAAAGGTAACTACAACCTACTACATTCCTATTCATTTATCTGTGGAATAGACGTACCGGCAGTGATGAAATATCCTTCCCGGAAAGGGTGCAGGTTTGTATCTTGTCTGTAGTCAATTACCACTGGATCTGAAAATTTAAAACTGTTCAATGAACTGTACCGCATTTTTGTTTGGTGGTTCCACTGAATTCTGCAGACAGTATTACTTGGATGTCGGCCTTACCTTCCTTTCTGTTCAAAGCCGCGCCGATCCCATGCCCCGTCGGATGCATGTAATCCTGCTTAAGAGTCCAGAGAGGCGCCCTGGCCACGGGGTCTGCGTGCGCCGCGGGCAGAGCCGCCGGCATGCTCAGCATAGACAACGCAGCTAGCGACCTGAGCACCGTTGTGTACGCTCGACGCTCGTCGCCATTTGGTTTGAGGCCATAGTGAACTGTGCGAGTTACTACGGTGGTGCCCTCTAAAATAGAAAATAAATTTAAGAACGAATATAGGTACCTCAAAAGTTATTGGCTACACAAGGTATATTCCATAGAATTCTTATAAATATTTGTTATATTCTTAGTATAATAATATTATACCAACGACAAAATATACTATATTAGGTATAGTATATTTTGTTGTTGAAATTTTAAATCGTTTCTGACAGTCGTAGAAAATATCGCGGCGACTTCGATTGTCGTTAACTGGATGAATGAGGACGGAAGACTGAGTTGACAAACGGGTTAATGATGATTTAGTTGCCTATAAAGTTGATAAAGGCGGAAAAATCTTAGTTTTATTTACAGTAAAACTTTACCAATATACTGTCCCCCGGACTGTATAACGAGCGTGCTGTTCTTGTATATCCTCCTGTTAGTCATGTTGGTGGGTCGGTAGTCGGGCTCTGCCCCGTTGGCTGCGTAGGCGACGCGGGTCTTCATCGCAGCGCCCACGAAGCCGGCCTGGGTCTCACGCGTGCCGTCCACTGTCTTTGTCACTGACAGCTCGTCTAGGCCATTCTTGTTCTGCAGATAAAGCATTTTCAAGTCAACTGTCAAGTATAGTCATATCGGAGTTCAACTTATAGTGGACCATATTATGTTTATTTGTATCATAACTTCAATATGCCTAGACCAATTTCGATGAAACTATAGCGCTGTAGCTATGTAACAGTAGCGCCGAGCTTCAAAGTATGTATTATTTATGTATTTATTTATTTATTTTATTTTATTCAATTATAAAGTTGAATAATAAAAATCTCAATACAAACTTGAACTTTCATCCCCTTAGGGGTTGATTGATCAAAAACTGTGAAATACGTGTTAAATATTTTCTGTTTATTGATAAAGTTGCAAAGTTTCATAACAAAAGCTTCACAAACAAAAAAAAACCAACATGGAAACTTTACCAACCCTTTTCACCCTTTCGGGAATGAAATTCGAAATCAAAAGTATCCTATATGTTAATCCGTGAAATAAGTAATACCTATACCAAGTTTCATTAAAATCCGTCCGATAGTTTTAGCGTCATGTGGTAACAAAGGGACAGGCAGACAGAACAAAAATAAAAAATAGATACTCTTTTGGCATCTATATTCCTTATGTAATTCCCCACAGACAAAATTTTCAAAAAATATTGAATGTACATACAGATTTAGCTCAGCTACAGCTTTATTATATGTATAGATATAGATATTATTCAACCTGAGTTGCCCATTTGCTCATACTTGTATTCAAACTTAACAGTAAAGAGATTTCTTACAATTTGTATTTTTTTAATTTTTTTATGGTACTGACTGACGAGACGAGCAAGTGTTACGCGTCACACGCTGATGTAACAGTTTAATGCCAACAAAATTTTGAACTTCAAAATTTCCAAACTCTGCGTTGCTCCGCACTGCGCTCGTCACCCTGAGATATTAGATGTTAAATCTCTGTATGCCCACAAATTACGCTGGAAAAATTGCCCTTCGATCCGGAACACAGTAATCTTTGCACACTACTGCTGGGCGGTTGAATAACTGGCAAAGGTGTAGTACTAACCTAGATGGACTCTTGCAAAAGAGTCCTAAGTACAACTATACAATAGGTATATTAGACGTAAGATGTTGATTTCTTACCTCAATATAACTAAATAGCGTGCACATAGCTACCGCGTCTCTCAAATGCGCTCTCCTCATGCCTTTAGCCTCGGCCTCATTTTTCATCGCCTTCAAGTAAATGATAGGCGAGAGCTGGTAGAGGCGCTTGCCTTGCGCCACGCTCTGTGCGATGGCGGCCGAAGCTCCTCGTTGGAAGGTGCCTGCTGCCGGGATCAGGACCTTTGCCTCTGGAGTGCGACGGAGCTCGGAGTATATTGTGTTGTAGTCGTTTACCCTTGACAGTTAAAAAAAACAGTTTTGGGTGGCACGAAACGCCGTTGTAATAAATGTGAAATGAAAGCTAAAAGGACTTAGGTCTAATGACACGCCCGTTTGGTTATTGAGGGATACCACAAAATCACTTTTCCAGACGTTTTTGGAACTGAGTAAGTATAGATACAAACAAATAAACCGAACAAATAGAAATATCTATTACCAATAAGTATTATTATGTAGAGGAATAATATAAAGTTAAAGTTCGCATACAGCCCAATACCTCCTACATAATGTAAGTTTTCTATACCTACAATATAAAAAAACATTAGTCTCAAAATTTGATCCAAGAAATGCAGATATACTTACTTAGTACAGTTATGCGATTGGCAATTATAAACCGCCAAAGCTTCCCTTACAGGCATGGCAAGTTTTCCTGGAGGAGCGAACACCCTCACGTCCTTCATGCTAACGATGACGAATGCCTTCAGAAGCGGGGAGTAAGGGACGTCTCTTCCGCGAACGTTTAGCAGCCAAGCCACCTCGTCCAAGGCGGTTACAACCATGGCGTCTGCCCCTACGGCCTTGAGCTCTTCGCGGACTGCTTGCACTTTTTCACGCCAAGTTACACCTGCCAAGGTATGAGGATTAAAAAATAGAAGTAATCGAATATGAATGGGGAACTAGGCTCATTGATAAACTAGGTAGGTTTACATCATATTTAGTATGACTAAGTATATGGTATACATTACATCAAGATACCATACAAAAAGCTATTAATTTCAACCAACACTTCAATAATTTCTCAAATTTTACCGTCGAATCATTGAGGTCGAACTTTACTTACGTAGTAATAATAGCTCAATGCGTCGAATACAATTTGTGCAAGTAAGAATTTTTTCGGCGAAACAAATCAAGTCGTGTTTTTTTGTGGTTGTTAGCTAGGCCACCAAAAGGCCAGGCTTTTGATCAATATAAAGATTCTTAATCATACACCTAAAGGAAAATTAAGCTTACCAGTGTACTCTGAATCATGCATTTTAGCGACGATCTTTGAGTAGTCAGGGCGCCGCCTCTGCATCTCCGGCTCTTCATTCCAGAGCTGGTCAAGCAGGGTCGGTATGTTTACCAGCTGTAAGCCCTCGCGCTGTAGCACTGCAGATAGCGCTTGCCACTCTAACACTGATGTCAGCCGAGCGTCGCCGCCGATGCGTCCATTGCGTCCAAGGCGCTCCTGGTAAAATGTTTCTGAATGTTGTCATGAGATGTAAATTTGTTTAAATTTCAGAAAAGTTTCAGGAAACGTTCAGTTCAATCCACTTAGTTATTATTTAAGTCAGTTCAGGCATAGCTCCTGGGCCTTCTATTATTTTCTAATTCTTTTTCTAATAACTGAATGAACTATGGTCCAGGTAAACTGCAGTTCAAACTCGTACCGCCTTCTGTCTTTGTGGTAATTTGACGTCATGTACAACCCATTAGGTTTTTCTAGGTCGGATCTTTTACTAACCAGTCACCCCTCCGCACGCTACGTTTTACAAGGGTTGAGTACCTATACTTAGTCTCGTTTGGAAGAAAACTAGCATCTACCTAGATAGTGACTTGCCCTATTCCGCATCCGAAGACGACTTTTTTTAATGACGCTGTTCTTGGCTACAGATTTTCAACTTAAAGCAGTTAGACTTTAAGGTTAGCCATCAAACATATTTTGTGACCTTAAATGTTCATCGCAAATCACAGAAACTGTGTCGAAAACTGAAGGTCTGAGAACATTGTTCTGTGCCCCCTGCAGGGCAAAGGCTTCCCTTCTTATCCTCTTTTTAGTTCTCACAATTGAAGGCTTTTTGGGAACTTTTTCTAGGGGCCTTCATTCTTTCTGGGTCCAAAAAGAGTACAGTTCGATCCGATATCTCCAACTGGGCCTAAAACATCATCTAAAGCTTTGCGAAGCGTCCGACATGCGGAACATATGTCCAGCCCAGTACTGACTACCAGTGGCTTACCTAGGATTTCGTGCGCCCATTTATTTCATGTAGACTTAGTTGCAAAAAGTCAAATACTAACCAAACGATAGAACCTATGTCTACCTAATGCGTGTTGCGAGTGTAAGATGATTTTGCAGTCTCCTATATTATGCGCCCATAGCCCTTCGGTACGCCACTGCTACCTACTTACGAATAACAATGTTACCGCAATCCACTCGGCCACAGTGGGCTGGCCGGGGTCATCCTGGTCCAGCACGAGCCAGGCGCAGGTGAGCGTGGAGCGTGCTCGCGCTACATCGCCGCTCGGAACCCAGATAGCGGCTCCGCCGTCAGCGAGCACAACACCGGTCCCCGCGCCGTCCCACCCGCTGATATATTCCAGCCGACGCTCTTCGGGAGCCGGCTCTTCGCTCTGAACAACATACAAACACAAGAGCTAATCTAATAAGCTAATCCTGAGCTAATCTTGGCCTGGTTATACCCGCGATTTTGACGGCATCGTCGTCCCACAAAGTATATTGGCGTCTCATACTTCTCTTACTCAGCGCAGCCTACAATGGACCACCTGCCATAGTTCTGCATGACAACGTGGCCCATCCATTTTAATTTCGTGATGGATTCGTACTTCACGTTACTTATTGTAATAGCTGCGCCTTGAGGTCTCATAGAAGATTTTCCCACAGATTAAGTATCGTATTAATTTCAACAACCAACTCACCAAATGCTCATCACTGTAGAAAACAAGGAAAGCATCGAAGAACGCATTGAGCGTGTATCCAGCGTTCCTCATGCCGATGCGCAGGCGTCCCAGCGGGTTGGTGGTACTGGTTGCGTCGGCGCACACGGGCGGCGGCGGCGCCGTGTGCGCCTCTTGCAGCGTGATAGTCACTGGTGACATCACAGGGGAAGTGGGTGGCGGAGTCGTGCTGCTGGTGGTAGCGGAAATGCGTGCGCTCGTGCATACTGAGAAAAAAAACGAAAATAATTATTGAGGTTTGTTTTCAACCAAGAAAATAGTTTAGATAGGATAGATTTAATTACTCGTAACATTACCTTTCACTTTTTTTTAATACATATGTGAGGTCAAAGACGGTAAAAATACTCCACATCCACATCTTTCAACACTCTCTCACTCACTCACTTTCTTTTAGCTTACTAGCAGCGGCCTGCGGTGTCACCCGCTATAGCGCTACACCATAGGAATAGTAGATTTTCCGGGATAAAAAGAAGCCATGTGTTAATCCAGGTTATAAGCTACCTCCACATCAAATTTCACCCAAATCCGTTCCGCTGTTAAGAAGTTGACGGTGAAGTGTGGTTGATCCCAGCCAAGCAAAAAGCGTAAGTGTGTAAGTGTTACTTACATACTGACATACACTTACTACTTACATATGTAGGCTAGTAAATAAATATTATTACGCACAAACTTTCGCATGTTACCCAAGACTTCATTCGCGCGGACCTACAAAAAATAAAACTAAAAAGTGGTCTATGTCCGTACATATGCAAAAATGAAGGTCGATCCCTTCAGCCGCTTCGCCGTGATAACGAGACAAACACCCAGACAGAGTTACATTCGCATTTTTAATATTAGATAAGACTACGATAATGTGACGGAACTAGAGTGATGCTGTCAGATCACGCCGTTTGGCATTTGGCGATAGATGTTCGAGTTACGCGTTTGCCATCCATGCAGTAGAACTATTGCCATACGATGCATTCAAAGGCTGCATTAAAAGAACCTATTAGTTTTTATTACCCTAGAGCTATATAAATTGTCACTAGTTTAATCGAGAACCAGCCACAGTACATATATTTTAAATTTAAATTTTTAAATTTTTATTCTTGTACCTTAGTACGAGTGTGGTACGAGTACACTCGTTTGTCGTACGGCTGACAGCTATCCAACTACACAGGGAAGGAAGCTGCCTGCCGAAATACAGGTGTAAACCTAACTCGGCAGCAGCCACTCAATACTTATAGCCTATTTAGCCCATGGCACTTGAACTTAATATTATGTACATAAATTGTCTATACTGAATAAAGATTAATGATTCGCAGAATGAGACACCGTGCTTCGCTTGCGACTTTGCTAAAAAAGTTCATCAGAAGGAGAAAGCGGCTAGCGACAGCACAGGTTCTGGCGCGGGAATGTACCAGGGCGACATCATCTGTGAGCAGGTAGTCAGAAGTAAAGCTTTTGAAAGCTCTCAGGCGGAACAGGGACAGGAAAGCAGACAGTGTTGCCTCCCTTTTACGCACCCCTGTGAAATGCCAAGGGGCGTGTTTATCTTTGCATTAATTTTGACCCCCGGAGTGCGTAGTAACCGTAATGATTTATTATTAAGCAAATAAAACATTAAATTGAAATAAAAGTGAAGTAAACACACCCTTATAAAATTCTAGCTGTGTACCAAACATACATAACTGATTTAGTCACAACTTTATTGACCTTATCGACAAAAAATCAGAGTCTTAGCTGAAAGTAAGTTAACGTAAGTTTTTATTATAAAACTGAGTGACAAGACGAGCAAGATGGCTGTTACACTTTTACATTTTGGGATGATCGATATAGCGCATGCTCCATTGGCCTTTGGGGTCAATAGTACCCATGAGGTACCCCAGGGATGAGGATTCCATTGGAATGACGTCAACAACTAACAGGGTAACAGAATGTTGTAGGAGGCTCTCTGTCCTTTCCCTTTTAATACGCACACAACTTCGGCGTCCATGTATACGCACAAGTTGAAAGTAAGCTCGGGTTGTTTACATGTTTACTTTGCGGTGATATAGCGTGTGGGTATGCAAAAGTTGTTTGGGTTGCTGTGGCGTAGTGGTTGTACGGCTGACTGCAGTAAAGGTTGTGGGTTTGAGTTATTTGTGTGAAAACTAGAAAAAAAAAACAACAACCTACCCTGTAGGAATATATCGACCGCTATAAAAGTAAACTTTTATAAATGTACCTAGCTCTACTAATAGTCTTTGAGCACGTTGAAATATTTAAGGTAAACTAACTTATTTAGGTAATGATGCAAAAACACATGTTAGCTTTGTATGAGTTTTGTTGACTCTGATTTCAAAAACACAAAGAGCTTCCTTGCAAAACATATTTACACTAAAATTGAATATAATTTATATCTCAAAGATAGCAACGATACGATTTACGACTTATTATCGATACCCACGAAAGAAGAGCCTCATTAATAACTGTTAAGTAATCTGTGACAAAGGGTCCCTACGCACTCACGCACACAAACAGAAAATCCCTTTAAAGCCTTCGTAATACGCGTTTCCTTCACCCACACAATCGTCTCGCGCCGAGCCTACGCAGAAAAAACGCGTGGCACGTGACTGGCGTCCCTTAAGGAATCGTGACGTGTTCCCGAAGGGACGAAATATCCTGCGGAATACCAGGGTATCAGAACGTGGCAAGAGGTTGTATGTGACGAGTCGTCCTGCAAGGATGTCCAAGGATAAGGCAACGACCGCGCGGTCAGGCGGCGGTAGGCCGTTCACCGCCTGCACAATGTCTGCGTGAGGGCATTGATAAATGCGCGCAAACTGCATTATACATTATGCAACATATATTAAGTAGATACAGTTTTTTTTCATGTATATACGTATTAGGGCTAAGATAAGGTTCTAAATAATTGCACCAATGTCTGCTTCAATGATATTCAATTCTTTTCCAAAAAAGGTTCACCAAACAATAACACAAGTTAGAACCACGCACCTTACTCGCTGGGGTATAGAGATTGTGGGCTAGAAGTTTACTCTTACATAAATCACATTATCACATCACACCATTGTGAAGTGATAGTGTGATTGATCACACCATATCATCACACTAATAGTAGTAGTAGCTTATACCCTCAATCATAGGTTACTTTTGATTTCGGAAAAATATACGGTTCGTGTAGGATAGCGTTAGAAACCGCGGAGCGCTGCTAGTGAAATAAAAGGATAAAGTTGTAGTATCGAATCATTATCATCATTATCAGCCTATCGTATTCCCACTGCTGGGACACAAGCCTTCTCAGAGAGAGAGAGAGAGAGAGAAAGAGGATAGGCCCTAATCCACCATGATGAGTCCATGATTATTTTTAAGTTTCGAATAATAAAAGAGATCATTTCAATGCATCTAATTCTGTGAGATTGCCTTGATGATGATACTGTGGAACACAAGTAACTTCTATCAAAATTACTTTCGTACGTATTCGATAGCAAAATGTATAAAACATTAAACAGCAACTTTAATATACACCAAAGAGACAATAAAACTTAAAATAATCAATAATAAAATAACAAAAAGGCCTTATCGCCTAAAGTGATTTCTTTCAGACAACCTTTGGATGGACAGGTGGTGTAGATATATAAAAAAATATATAAAAATACATACATAAACCAACTTCCTACATAAAATACATACAATAAATACTATATAATTATATGCAAAATATATACTATAAAACTAATAAATAGTTAGGTAAGTATATACATTTATACGTACCAATTAACACAGAAGGATAGTGTTTATAAACGTAGTTTTTAAATATAGGAAGATAATTAGCCTGACTGACACATCCAGACACTATCTCTTTTGTTTCAATCGCGATGTATCATTATTCAATCCCGTTCAAGTCAGTATAATAATATTACATATATAATATATATATAATATTCACAATAATACTAAACAACCCTGTTGTACAAACATACCTACACGTAGATAATCATTTTATGTTTAGATGTACTTCTTACACGCGCGTCTGTAAGTGACGTAGCCTGTTACGTATGTTCCCTTGAAAATTACAACGAAATGAAACGTAACGTAATTTCGTGGGAATCGCATGAACACGAACGAAACGGCGTGTAACTTTCCCGTTCCTGTCATCAGGAGAACAGAAACCTACAGGATGCTTTATGTTACATTTACATCGTCCTTCCCTTGCGTAACACGATCGACTACGCGTCACAGAAGTGTGTGCGTTGATGTAAGCTTCGAAAATATACGTGAACACTGTAACAAACATGTTCCACATTATGGGTAAGTTGGTACATAATTATAATATGTTATAAATTACCTTATTCAAAACCACTCTTGTGCAATTAACACAAATACCTATATACCTATTACTTCAACAAATGATTTACTATAGAAAGCTCAAGATTGGCAATCTTTCGGAAACCTTTACGAAACCACAATATTTCCAATTTACAAATGGCGCCCTAATCAAAAAATATGCGTAAAAATGCGTGTGCGTAAGAACAATGGTTTGCCCCCTTTTTATACCAGGAACATATAGAATGTGAAGAGATGATATCGTCCCAAATCGAGGAGCTTTTGTGTGGAGTTGGGGGCGGGGCTGTGGGAACAAAATGAATGGCAGTGAACTTTTTGGAAACCGGGATAGCAAAAAGGAAAAAGCACAGCTGTTCGGTGTCCAATACAATGTGAACTCTATTCGTTTTTGCTAAGGTCTCTTTATCGAAAACAAATAAAACTAAGTATAAAACTAGACTTTAACACCAAAATCTATGTTGACTATACCTAATCGCACTAATATCATAAATGCGAAAATGTGTGTGTAAGTATGTAAGTGTGTTTGTTCTCGTTCAACTCTGTAACGGCTGAATGGATTTGAATGAAATTTGGTATGGAGGTAGCTTATACCCTGTTTAACACATATTCGGTTTCTGTAGAATATCGGGTGAAACCGCGGAGAGCAGCTAGTATGTACGTAAAAACAAATGAAATGCTGTCACACTAAACTATATTAATTCCCCCGTACCAAAAAACACAGTAATGCATCATAATATTTTAAAGTAAATTATGTATTCCTGCGATATAATTTACTATCACGTACGGCCTAGGTGAAAATAAAACAGTTCCTGATATTTATTTATTTAGGTTCACCTACACTGTGAACACCAATACAATGTCAAAAATGTACAAAAATATACTACAAAAATGCAAATTTTGTTAATTGTTTGTTTTCGTAAATTAACATTTACTCGATGTGCATTAAAACTCGGAAGGCAATTGCGTCATCTTTTTATACACAAGATAGGTAGGTAATAAAAGTTTCAATGCACTCGAAAGGCAGTATTTCTTTTTTTACTTCCCAGAGTCTGTATTATGACGTCAGTTTCAACCAGGCTTTCATAGGCATAGTGGAGCCTTTCAAAAGTTGTAGCTCCACCCACTTAAATTCCATTCACGGTGTACCTTACGCTTTCGTTTACTCCAGATTCACAAAAAATTTTTACAGTACGAACGAATTAATCGTTAATTTCATCCTTGATTATTATGTTCATGACCTTATAAATAAAAATGCCACATAATTAGTAGGTAGGTTATTCTTTTCACTTTTCACTGCTACTTTTCCGCAGTCCGCGTTAAATTCTTAACCCGTTCGCGTTTCGCATGTCTGCTCTACCAGGCATTCGTAACTAAGAGGAGGTGGAGTATTTAAGTATTGGTTACAATACGATACAGAGCAGGCGAGGACATCATACTGTACAAGTGAAAAACTGGCTTCCAAATTGAAATTGACTATGGGGGTCTCTACTTCCCATTTACAATATATGCTTCAAATTAATAAAGTCAACCACGACAATCTATTAGCTAAGTTCATAACGAGTAACATCAAGACACATTGTCTTGTTGCGAAGTTTTTCCCCAAGAACCAACACTGTCATTCGTTGTCGTTGTCATAACATTTTATTTTTGTTTAAAGTAGCATGATTTTTCAAACAGATTCAAGAGGCTTTCTTTGTCAGGTAGGTATGTATAATCGCACATTGTCTCATCTCGATGTATATTACAGTCACAGAATTCTCCTTATAAAATAAATGTCTTTGATTACAGTGTAGAAAGTAGAAGTTTGTACATTAAATGAATAATCTACGTACGCCCGTAGCGTATCAAGTATAGATAGATAAATACTTTATTGAAGAGGAAGAGAGAGAGAGAGAGTACAGTGTAGAGAAGAAAGTCTGCTTTTTTTAAGTCACATTTTCCGCTATCACATTCTCGGGAATTTCTAACCCGTTCTCGTTTCGCAAGTCCGCGCGACCAGGTGCCCAGGACTCGCGGGAGGTGCACCGAGTGGATGTGGGGTAATAGGTGATTATTACAATAGAGAAGGTATTTTCAATGAACATTTTCATTGAATTTACATTAGAATAATCTAGCAAACAAATGGTAAAATGTCGATAACCAACCAGCCAGCGTGCAGCTTGGATTTAATCATTTCAGTTGACAGGTTGACACATCGCGCATTATATTGAAGCATGGACGTGATATTACATCCATGTATTGAAGGATGCCAACATTTACAAAATCACTTTACTGCATCTTATTATAGGCTATATACAATGTTATATTTCATATTTCAGTTTTATTTAGTTGATTTTGACTTGGGTTTTATTTTAGGTATAGCGAATTCAATTGCAATTGTAATGAGATGCTATATTATGGTATCAATATTTGTCGCTAAGCATTTTGTCTAAAAAAGTAAATCTAGCAATGGCTAACGTGCATTTGTTAATATATTTGATTTCGTGATACGTAGTAAAACAAAAATAAACTCCAGTGAACGAGATAACATCACAAAAGAAAGGGACACGCTTCTGATTATCATAGGCCTACTACAACATTGAATGAAATATCTTCACTGTGTGCATCACACACACAACTGCAGTCTAAATAACTCTGCAACTGGCAGCATGAGCGACAGAGAGCGAAGCCGTTTATCAAACACCAACGTTCGTTGATCTTTGTTGGTGCCCAGCCTTTCGTCGAAATAAGCGTAGGGTATTTGGGAATGGGGCGGATCGTCCGTTAACTAAAGGGTCTTGCGATTTTGGTTTTTGTTTTAATTTGCGACAGCCGCAGTTAAATACGTATTATGGATATAGCTGTGAGAAGTAGGACAATGCAGCTCTCGGCTGTTCTGGCGGCCTGGTGGAGCGGTCGCGCTTGACGCATGTCAGCGCGCCACGTGGGCGTGTGCGGCGTCGGGTCTGGTTGTGGTAAACATAGGTTGCGTACTAACTGCTGGGTTATCTTCCCTGCCGTTACATACTAACTGTTTGGTAACCTACGTGAGTGGCACGCGGACGATGCTGGTGTGGTGTCGACACGGCCACGTGCGTACAGACGAACCGCGTTGTGTTTAGGTGTAAGCATGCGTAGGTAACACGCGGTGACTCGAATTGTTACCCGCTGTGTGCATCAAGATACGCATACATGCTTGGCCCTTCAATTCAATAAAATCTATATGCCAAGCAAATCTTATTAGCTTTTTTGAAAGTTTGTCACAGATGTGACGACCAATAACGTTAAACGTTTTTAGAGGTAAGTAGGTCAAATTGCCCGACCTAAGAACTAAAGGTTTGCATCACATGTGTACACATCACATCACGTACACTATACCAACATACGTTTACACACTAATCGCATAGAGACAAGTCACCCACACATTTCCTCATAATATTATTAACACTTTCTGGACATGTGAGTGAATTAAAAATATAGTGTGCAGGTCACACACGCGGCACACGTGTCGGAAAGGGTTGCACATGTGGGCTATATGAACCAGGGTACCAGAGGTGTGTAGGAGGTCGAATGTCACATGTGGTGACAGTGTGTGTGAGTACAGGGGCGCAGGGTGGTGTTAGAAGAAGGGTGACTGCATGTGTTGGTGAGGGGTGACTGTGGCTATACGAGACTCCGGTCATGTACAGTTCTGAAGGCGTGTAGAAAGTGTTACATTACGTTACCTGTAAAAATATAGGTCGAATGTGTGCTAGTAGCATATTAAAAATCCAAATCTCATTTCAAGATAGTCAAGTAGACTTTATTAAAATCGATTTCACCTTAAACTGCATATTCACAACTTATATAACATTATAAATGATTATGTACAGATTTATTATTCAATTATAATTGAAATATACAATTACAAAATGTTTTGTTTGTATTCAATTCATAGTAGGATACAAAAAAACGGAATGGTAATTGTCGTGGTTGAGGTATTTTTCGTAGCACAATGCTACGAGCGCGCGTTGATGTCTTTTTTGTTAAGTTACGTAATCGAAGCAGTTTTTTTTAATTTGAGTTTTTTTTCAAAATAAGTATCTTTATTTAACGTTTATAAGCATACAATATTTAAAGTTACGATAAATACAAAGTAAAATACACGGTCTGTCTATTTTACCTTGTATTTATCGTAACTACATAATTATATTAAAAAATTCAATCAATACTAATCAAAAAGGTTCGAGTGGCTCCTTAATTCTCTTCGAATAAAGTGAAACCTGATTTAGGTCTGCTTTCCTGGAACACCCCCTCGAAAGAATGCCAAGAACGCGAACTTAGCATTCCACAACCTTCGTTGTTGTCGTGATCTCCTGTTACTCGAGATTCAAGTGAGGCCATCTTTGTGCCCGAGACGCACATGTGCGGCGCCGCGCACATTGCCCTTGTAATTAGGGGTCCATACACAGGACAGGATTCCTTGCTTCAGCGGGCCTAATATACGCATCGTGATTAAATCTTTTCTACTCTTTTTAACCGACTGTCCAAGAAGGGAGGGGGGGGGGAATGTTTTTGGACCATATACACTACATATATATGTTTGCGTGTTCGTATATCCTAAACGGATTGACCAATTTTGATGAGTGAGGTGTCGTTGTATTCTTTTTTATGTTCGGAGTGACATAGGATTCTTCTTACTTGGGAATTATGTTTCTCCTTTTAATCTATATATATAAAAGAACAAGCCCTTTTCTATGAATCGATCTCTGTCTCTGTGCTGTCTGTGTGTCTCTTCAAATTATCTAGGTTAACAATAAGAAAGGATTTTTTTGAAAGACCCAAATTTTTTTTATGGAAATACATTATATTATTATGGTAAGCCAATGAAACACGGTTTGTGTAATGAGTCTCAGGATTTTTTGAATGATTTTCGAAAAATCTTGAGACATGCCTTTCTTTACTTTTTATGCTTAAAGACGTGAAATGGGGTGTTTCATTTACTGTAGCCCAGGCGAGCGAAGCCGTGCGGGCGAGCTAGTAATAATTGAATTAATATTTTTTTAGGAGCATGTTGGGCCCTGCTTGTGTGGGGTTCCGTAGGCATGTAGGACGTTTGAAGTATTTATCCGTTTTTACCGCTTATCTCAAAAAGTCATTATCACATGTTTTCCAAAATCATTTCAAATGTTTTTTTTTACTAAGATCTATCAACATGGAAGATTAAAAGCTTCCGAGATGCATAATTTAGAAATAGCAGAGGGGGGCACATTGCAAGCAACTTTGTCGGCCCATATTTCGCAAGCGTTACATGTGATAAAATAATGGCGTAGGAAGCCTTAATTTCATTTTAATTTTTTCATCCCCTCTTTACATCTATGGGAGCTACACCCTTATTATAAAAAAAAAAAGTATTTTAATTTGTTGAAACTGGAGGTCTATACTTAGAACATTTATAGCTTTGGAAGTTATAAGGCTGTAAAAGATTCAGACAGACAGACAGACAGACAGACGGACATGACGAACATATAGGGGTTCCTTGTAGTACTACGGAACCCTAAAAACAAAAAACGGCTGCAAATAAGTACACGTTAAAAACATGACACTGGCAAATGCACAAGACGTGCGACGCCAAAGTCCTGAAGGACAAAAAAAAAGTACACGTTTGCCTCATTTTCGACATAAATAGTAGATTAGATTAAGTCGCGGTGTGCTTGCTAAGTTGGCAGGGCTCTCAATATACTCGACATAATAGTTTCTGCCAGATTTTTCGATACCAAATTTTTCACAATTCGTTTTCGCGTTTACAATGTTATTTAGAACGTAGACGACTGGAAGAGGACCAGTAAAGTTACTCGGTTGACAACTCGAACGTTGGAAATAACGAACATATTCAGCAAGCTATCATCTCGAAACCTACCTTAATGTAAGGCGTGGTTTGGTAGGTCACGCACGCTTGAAGGCACAAAAAGCCCTTTTCTAAACGAACTCCTCAGCAGTCATGTATTCCTAGTCCACAAAGTCATTGGGAGTGACATGCCCATTATTTCTTGTTAAGGGAATCCCTTCTTGTCATTTACACCTTTGCTATGAAGGGCCAACCCCTTTAAATAAATTACAATGCTTAATTACTGTTAATAAGCTGCCCATATTTTGTTCAACAAAAAAAAAACACAGGATTGTTTTCGTCTCATGGGGCTCACAAACCATAATTTGTGGAAATGTTTATTTTATTTGTTGCGTCGAATTAATATAATTTACTTGTTTGTTATCATTATTATAATATCTTTTGTCCCTTAAATTATTTATAATATAACACAAGTCACCAGGGGAACAAGAAGTATGAGGAGTTCAAAAAGGGCTCCTCAAGGGCTTGTCGAATTTCAAGGTACAGTTACGCACAGGGCGTGGTTTCTTCAGCCAATGAGAGGGGAGTAAGATACGCATTAAATCGCAAGGTGGCACGTAGACCCTTAAAAACGTGGTTCAGTTTTTATTTTCTCCCTCTTATTTTTGAACTGGAAAGAGATAAAAGAGGTTATTAGTAATGATGTGAGTGATTGCAACACAGACGCCCAATGGGCCGACGATTGCGACATCGGCATCGCTTGGGCGCGATGGCAGTCGTCCCAGTAATTTTAAATAACCGGCTGTAATGATATTTTCTTTCTATTGTATTTGTATAATTACTCTGTTTAATTGTAATTAAGGGCTTGGAAGCGACTTTGGCTCAGTATTGGTTTCACGGATATTAACTAGAAAACCGTACACATCTAAAATTATATTTTCAGGACGATGTCAGTGGTGGACAAAGGAATACTCGTGAATTACCTAGAACTTCAAAATTCAAAACCATCGCGAACAATGGTTCGACAACGATGGTTAGTCAGTTGCGTTCTATAATTTTCCGTAGTTTCTCGGATACAATTACTTTCCATTGTCTAACGCTGGTCACTTGTACTAACAAAATTGTAAATAAAGTTATCCAGTTAACTAAGTTAACTTTAGTCGATTCTGTCATGGACTTAAAAAGGTTGTCTGTACTGGAATTAAAATTAAAATGATATTCAATCGGTCGGATACTTCTCCATATTTGGACCCGTGCAACTGTCAAATCTTAGCCCTTTCAAAATCCCTTCATTTCGTCTTTCGTTAACAGCTAAAGCTTCTATCTAGTCATGATTGCCTGGTAGATTTGTGCGCGGCGTCACTCGGTTCCGCCTCCCAGCATCAAGATGGCCGGGCCTGTGGCGAGGGCGGGTGGGCCCTTCACTTCAAAGGGCAAGCCTTAATTAAATTAGAAGCTGCCAATCCTAAAACAACCTACATAATTACCTACTCTACAATCTACATGCTTCTCATGAATTGCAAAAATGCTTTATACGGGGGCAACGTTTCAGGAATATCGAAATCTACATCATCAAAAGCTTGCAAAGCCACGCAACCTAAATTTATTATTTATGTCTGATATGACGACCTTTAACCCTCAAGATAAGGTTCAAAATAGACAACATAGGTCTACATTGAAAGGAGTTGCTCGATTAGGGTATTGAGAGGGTGGTTCAAGGTTAATCGAATTATACCACAAGAAATTTAATAATTGTACATCATCATACTTGTATATATTTTAAATTCTTTCGGTGAAGTAACATGTCATTTCATCAATACAAAATTATATAAATATTTTTTTTATGTGCTACGTTGTAAGCAATCACTAGTGTCGATATATTCCCGTATTGACGACGTATCGGCGATTGGCGATAATGTCGAACCGTTCGGAAAGTACCAAGGCTACATGGACGCATAGGAGCTCTTGCGACCAGAAATCAATATCCATTAATACGGTTCCAATAGCTATAGCGCATGGTGTATCGATTCCGGCAGGTGATAGGGATACAAGGGGCGGCTCGAGCTTCACGAACGAGATGGGAGAGACGACACGTTTTCTGTCGCGGGCGGCAAAACTTTGAGGAGCATTCCTATGTGAACTTTTAAGGTTCCAAGTGTTTCAAACACCGTTTCTATCGTGATTATTGCCACTCTGTTTTTATTGACAAAATAAACAACAAATAAGTATTTTTTGTCTTTGCATAAAAGTAACTCGTGTAACAAAAAATAAACACCTTAGTAAACTGCGTAAAGTACATATATTATTATACATAATTAAAGTTAATCACGACACGCCCCTTCCCTTTGCCGTGTCATAAATTATACCAAACGACTGTCATTTATGAGGAAAAAAGAAAAAAAGTAATGTTATGCGTAATTAGATCGAATATGTAATAGGGGAGCATCATTCAGGTGGAGATCTTTCGGAGGAAAGCAAAGGGCCGAGGACGGCCTTGTGCTGACGTACTTAAAATAAAATTCGTTTACTTTGAGCACAGAATTCGTTATAGTTATTACGCCACCTATTTATACCATATTATTATAGATTCCTAGCTGATACCCGCGACTTCGTTAGCATGGAACTACAAAAAAAGTAGTCTAAGTCCGTCTTCGACCCTCAAAGCTATATCTATACAAAAATTCAGGTCGATCCGTTCAGCCGTTTATCCGTGATAACACGACAAACACCCGGACAGAGAGACAGAGAGACAGAGTTACATTCGCATTTATAATATAAAATATAGGACCGCAAATTCTAGTAAGAGATTTTAGAATAGCTTTGGCCTTTGGCTTTTCGGCCAAGTACACTAGCTTTTTTTGCTCCCGATGAGCGCAAAAATCTCATTTTTTGGGATTGTGTCCTTTGGAAACGGACGCCACGTTGTCCGTCTTAGTGTACCACAGAAACCTTACGTGTTTCTGGTTGCCCCGTTTACTGTTGCTCCTCTGTCATTATAATCATTAGTGGTGGGACTCTTTGCAGATTATTTGCTTTCCGCCTACTATGGCGAGCCCTCTAGCTCATATCGAAACTCAGTTGTAAAAAATGATTTGTAGACTATTTATAATAAATTATGATATTTTACCGGTGTACCATCATTATAGGAACAAACCTGTCATCACACTATATATATTATACTTTTGAATCATACCTACTCATGTAAATATCTACACGACAGCTACAAAACGAGACGAGACGTTTATGAGAAAGGGCCTCATGATCTTCACAGGAAACACGAAATCGTTGCGCCCTGTTATGGTATCCTCTTGGCATAAGTGAAATATGGCAGCCTCTACTGCTAGCGGTCAAGTGTTCCCGCACAGTGGTCAGTATCTATCGGTGCCAGGGCCGCGTCTGTTTGCGGGTGGTTGCCAAGTGGGCAGCGCGGAGCGCGCCTGTACGCGCGGCCTCACCACCAGGCACGCAGCACGACGAAGATGTCGTTATCTTGCACACAGTCACAGGCATGAAGAAGGGCATACACCACAGAGTTGAACACTTACAGAATTACAGCTCTAAAAGAACTGCGAACAAGAAGGCATTTCGCTACATGATGATGCCATGATGCCATGAAATAAAACTCTATAGATAATCCGCCTAAATTGTTAACTGAGTCCTGAGTAAGCTGACTCATGCTAAAATAACACACTTCTCCAGGTATGGCACTATAGATCATGTTGTCGCCAACCGCATTGCCTATCGTGACACCAGGGCCCGTACCGTGAGGTGCTTATTGCGATGATTGTTAGGTTCAGCCGACGACACTGCGCAACCACGAACCGTATCGCCACGAGATAAGGTGAATGGTCGCGCAGCGTTCTCAGCTGAGCCTAAAAATCATCGCAATAAGCACCTCACGGTACGGGCCCTTGTTATTTTTTTGGATCACGGGCTAGGTCTTGCAAAGAAGTACAAAATACAAAAAAAATATTGAACCACTTACTAAACTTGACCAATTTCGCTCATATTCGAAAATCAAAAATGCAAATTTATACAATTACATACACTACTTGCCTATATTGCACAAAAGTCGGGTCAGCAGTTCAAGTTTCAGTTCATTACTCAAGTTATCTTCGAACAAATATACCTATATATAAACAAACTCCGACTTGTTCTTGTAGACCTACGTGAAGGTTAGGGGTTCAGTTAATTATTAGGTACACCGGCTCCCATTCTCGAAATTAAGATGTAAATGGGAGCCCGATAGTGTAACGTACACCAAAATCTCTATTGACAAACTACATCGGGCGTACAAACATTTATGAAACCAATGAAAAAATCCTGCAAAGATTTTTTAACATGAAACATTTAAGTAGGTATGTTTCTTTTAGAAAATTCTGCTGTGTCGTCTACAACGTGAGTCTCTGTAACGTGGTTTGAAACTATGGTATTGCGCTCTTACAAGTAGTTTCTCTGTAGGTTTACTACTCGGCGCATGCACACAGGCGCAGAGGTCGTTGCAGTGCCGGAGTGCATTCACCGCGCTGCATTTGTCGCCCGCCGCGCCGAGGTCAGACGATACGAGGTGCGCTAACGCAGTGCAGTCACTTGCCTGCTGGCGGCTACGACGCATATCGAATGACAGTTCCAAATTCAAATGTTGTTTAAAATTTCATGGTAAGATTAAAATGTGTGATTACTAGGAATTTGACTCGTAAAGTTAATTCAATGTTTGCTATATCGGTAAGATTTAGCTCACCAAATGCCTTTTTTGCAAATCAGCATGTTTAAATTACAAAGCTCTGTAATAAAAAGTATTTTGTGTTTATGTATTGTTGTGGTGCGCGTTTACAGGATTGATACGAGGATACATAAATTTCACAAATATACACAAATATTTTCATAAATAAAGTGTGATAGTGTGATAATCTGAAATTATTTTACTCGTACTTGTACAAAATATAGGAAAAAATTGATAAGAACGACAAATAAATACAGAGCTAGAAAAACGTTGTGATGATGATACAAAACACGTCAGAAAGAGACTAATTAAGCGCAGGTGTAAAAACCCTTTTGAGAGACAATCAGCGTAACATGGGGCAGGAGGCTATCAAACTAAACCCATAAGCGATAAAGCAAGACAATGGCATCCATTTGTCACTGGGTGGGCTCACGCGTGCCGTGACTGGGGACAGGCGACCAGGGTGGGGGTGACAGTTCTGGGTTATGGCGTGGCGAGGTCATCAGTGCCCTCAAACAGTCTTCTCGATTACACGTTCAGTCGTCAGGCATACTGAGCAAGTTTAGTAATCACTACGTCAGACACTTGTCCTAGCTAGTAAAAGGCCTTTTAAACACAGGGTTCAGTAAGTACTTCACGTCCTTATAAGTACTTCATGTCCGTCTGTCTATCTGTCTGAATCCTTTGCAGCCTCATATCTTAGCTACCCTTAGCATGTAACCCTTACATGCATGAAATTTTGCACAACGACAGTCTAAATATAGACCTACAGTGTAGTTTTTTTTTTGTATTATAAGGTTAGCTCTCATACATGTAAACGGGGAGTAAAAAAATAACATTTCTCTGTAACACATCTTGTGGGTATCATTGAATAGGTCTTTTAAAATAAAGCTAAGGTTATCTCCACTTTTTTTTAATCAGATGTATCGCTTGCGAAATATGGGCTGACAAAGTTGCTTACAATGTGCACCCCTGCTATTCCTAAAATATGCATCTCAGAAGCTTTTAATCTTCCATGTTGATAGATCTTAGTAAAAAAAACTTTTATTATTATTTCAGGCAACGTGATAGTTATTTTTTGAGAAGCGGTAAAAACGGATAAATACTTCAAATGTCCTACGCGCCTACGGAACCCTAGTAAGCATGGCCCGACATGCTCTTAACAAGTTTTTATTATAATCGTTTACATCGTTTAGACAACGGCTTTTAAAATATTCATAGGCAACAAAGTCCTATAGTATAATTAATTTCGCGCTCCCGACCTGAGCTATCTCTTTCAAAGATTTTAATACTTTTGAAGTAAATCATGGGGTGACATTAAAAAAAAGTCCTTCAAGCCAGAATCCTCACTTCTGATAACTTCATGAAAATCAGTTTTGACAATGCTAAAAATTTTTCAAAAGTTAGTTATAATTAGTCACCAAAGTCAGATAATTAGTCGCATCATAATGCCGATGAATTAATATGATTTTTTATGAATGATTAGGTCAAGCCAGAATCCTCACCTCTCATGTGAGAAAACGGTGGGGAACGGTTGATTTGGTATCAATTCCAAAAAAATGTCGTGAATTAGTCGTGACTACATGCTGAATCTCGGATCAAATGCTTCAATGGTTCCAGAGTTATAAAGGCAGCTTGGCGTGTTCTGGCGTGAACATTTCAAGCCGTATCATCAATCATCACCACATAGTATACGATTTTTTTTTAAATTAAATTTGAAATTGGTAATAAAAATTAGTCTTCCAAAACTAAAAATAAATTTGATGTGGGTGTCTTTGTAGAAAATTGTTAAAACGACATGTAAACTTCAAAGCACAGAATTCTCCTTATAAATAAGGCCAAAAACATAAAGTTTATCCTTTATTTTATTTAATGAGGAGAATTCTGTGGAAAACTTCTACATATATTTTTCAAGTCAAGTTCAAAATTCATAACCCATCTATAGTTTACTTATATTGCTTAGTTTTCAAGTAGTTTTAAGTATTCCATAGATGAAAGTAAATATTGGAATGTGTTTTACATAAATAAATATAAAAAAGTTTTTCCAAACATTGTTTTTTTAATAGTCACATGCTTCACTATTTTACTTCAATTTAAGGAATACGTACAAAATACTTTTAAAACGACTTGAGAAGTAATGAGCCTATAAGAAAAGCGCGCGGGCAGGGCCCCTATTCGGAGAAATGACATTTTATCTCGGTCACTGTCTCTCTAATTTAGAATTTAATGGGAGTGAGAGTGACCGAGATAAAATGTCATATCTCCGAATAGGGTCCCTGTAGTGAGACCAATCTCAATTTGCTTACTAATATTTCTCTATGCTAGCCATTCATTCCGGCTACGCACCTTCATTGTTATATCAACAGAACTACAAACATTTGTAAAGTTTGATATTATAGACAACAGGCAAATTTTGGATTTTGAAATTAGGTTTTTTTGCTTTTACAGACCTATTAATCCCTCCTCCTCGAGTCTTTAGGTCATTGCTGAGCGTCGTAATGTGCCCGCCCTTTCTCAGGACATAGCCGCTTTCACTACGAATCATAAATCAACCTGGAGACATATGCTCGAAAGTCTGTTTTTTATTATTTTTTAATTATAATATATTGGGGATAATTTTGTCCTATGAGCCGTCCACGGGACGCGTAGCACGCTCCCTCAGCACCACATTTCGAAAAACTTGTTACGTCGTCTTTCTTTCTTTTATTCTTCTTTCTTTCTTTCTTTTCTTCTCTTTTTCGTCTTTTCTTTTCAGCTTTTACGATCCAGGACTCTGCGCCATATATAGGTAAATGGGAAATACCAAAGTCCTGACGATGTACATTTTGGTCCTCTAGAGTATGTTTCGGTCTTTCCATACTTTGCTTAGTGGGGTCATCACCGATTTCGATATCATGTAGGTAATTATAATAGGTATTTATTACATTTTGTTTTAATAAAACGGGAACACTCACGGATTACGAATTATAATAGGGATTTATTATGCTATCGACCTAAAATAAATACCTAATTATAATTTTACTATGAAAACTGACGTGGTTTGATACATTTTGTTTTAATAAAACGGGAATACTCACGTTAAATTCAGACGGTTATTCCGACTATAGTTTCCATCACATTCGGTGACCTTTATCAAGGAATGCTAAGCGAGACACGCGCGCGACCTCGTCTATGATTATTAGATACCTATGTATCCAAAATTAGGTGAATCTAAAAAAGCGTTAAAAAAATAACATGCGCACGGACTCCGTAATATAACCTAGTGAGAGTAGGAATCTGATGAACTTTTTGCTAAAAGCTATTAAGTCATAAATCGAAGACATATTCAGTAAATTGATTACATTGTTAATCTTGTATTTATGGGAAAAAAGAGTGATATTAACCATCCGTTTTAAAGCCTTTAATAACTCAATCAAATCACGTCCAGCGGGACAGGTTAGTGGAGCGTGGGGTGCGGCCTTTCGCAAGCCTTCGCTGTGCTGCCCCAGTAGATATTTCTTTTTATGGTCGGGTAAATGCCAGGGAGTGGCGGCGCGCCTTCAACCCCGTGCCTTATGCCTTACTACACATTTTGTAACCCATTTTGAGCCCTAAAGCAACAGAGTAAGGGAGACACGACAATACTTTTCTGACCGTCTACGGCTACGGGAATAGAAAAGGTTTTTTCCGATCGTTTGGTAGGATGGCCGTGGTAAGCTGTTTATGGCGGTGACCTTTGCAACAGTAATAAAATAAAAAGATAAATTAAAGTCTTTGTGATTTAGGTATGACAAGAAACATGGAGTACTGTTTAATACCTACCGCCGATACCTTTGACTTTTGCTGGGGATTATAGCTAGCTATCTTACACTATTAGCTTGTTCGCTTTGTATACATAGGCTACGGTAAATTAAATACCCTATTTCACCCCCTATAATTGTATAGATAATGTAAATAACTAACGTTTAAAGGACAGTCAAGTTAATTTCTGTCCTGTAACTGATGATTATCTTTTATACGAGAAATAAACTATCACTAAACTATTATAGTATTAGTAACTATAAAAAATAGTTAGCGGAAATAACGTAGAAAACGAGTTCGTTTAAATTTTGCACAACTTATCAAGATCCAACACTTCGAAATATAAACATTCCTTACAATCCATCAAGCAACCCCACCCCGTCGCACATAGAAGCGTAAAAAATAACCAAGACACCCTCCTTGTCCTTGCAATGTCTTCTCAACGCATGCGGTCCTGGTACTCCAGGAATACTAGCGCCCCTTAGTTCCCACGCTCGCACCCATGAGGCCTCCGGTGAGGCCTCCATCCTTTTTTATTCCCCTGGGTCGCGCCACTCGCACGCAGCCGTGGAGCCTGTGAGAACGGCCGGATGCCTGCTAACGACTAACGTTTTTATTGGGATGAACCGAATTATGTCGAGATCAACTATTACAATGAGTGTAACTCATAGGGAACAGAAAGAAAATTTGTTCCAACAATTATCAGTCTTACTCGATTGGAAAAAACTTCGCAAAGTGTCACAGTGTAACTCGTTTATTGGTGTTACGCGTTCCGAACTCACAAGTCACTGTATCTATTTTTACCCGACTGCCCAAGAAGGAGGGTAATGTTATTGGGTTGTGTGTATATATGTTTTTGTGTTCCTTTGTTACTTACATACACACAAAACATTTAAAGTACCTTCCCGGTGCGATGGTGCGGCATTCAATGCACAGCTTTTGAGTAAGTGAATGGGGTTTTTAGACTTTTTAGTAACATTTATGGTGTGCTTAAAACTGTCTCAGTTTTTAATTTTCCGCAGTAATAAGGTCCTACGAGTCCTACCGATATTGTAAATGTCTGTTCGTAGACATTTAATTTTCAACTCGTCAGCTGTTTTAACTTAACTTACAACTGCTTAAACAGTTTTAACCGTTCAATTAAGGTTCGACGTCAGAGTGACGTGAACCGGAGGTCGTCTCCGGAAGCGACCCAAAAACCCGCAGTCTGTCGTGGAAAGCTATCTTTATATTGAACCAACCGTTAAAACATAACTTTTATTGCAGTAAAGTGTAGGTACTTACTTGCTAGGCACAGACATATGCATGGTAAAATAAATGATACGATAATGATATATATGTCAGACTTTACAGAAATATAATCCATCAAGTTATTTAAAATTTTAGTTCCTGGGTTATGGCTGGTTAAACTAGAATAGGTCGATTTTTCGCCCCAAAAATCACTAAATTTCATCGAAACCTCTATTCGTATAAAAACACGATCTAAGACAAACAAAAAGATACGTTTGAAAAGTTTGAGAGCAAACCAAAATCTTACTTAATTACGTTAGATGTTTGTTTGCTCTGAGATTGAAATCTGAAAATTTGAAACAAAAGTTTTGGTTTTGATTGTCGATCTTGTCGAGTCCGAGGGTGCGTAGGTACGTAGGTATATAATATATGTAGGCAAGAGCGCCCAGTTCTTGAGAAGGATCGTGCTATTATCTACTGGGATCGCTCTATCGTATCAGACAGGACTATTGTCGCCAACAAGCCCGATATCGGTTGATAGCGGTTGACCGGTCCCAGCACCGCGCCGTCAACGTTGCGAAGGCCGAAAAGGACAAAGTCAGCTAGTACCTTGACTTGACTTGACGATGTAAACGCGACATGGTATGTTGACTCGACGACGTGGACTCTACTGACTATCCCGATAGTCGTTACAGTGAACTGCTAAGTCCTATGGTCCTGACCAATGCCTCTCCGGTTGTGCCAAGGGTCAGATTCAGAAGGCAGTCATCCTTTATAGATACGCAATGTCAAGAGGTTCCTCAGTTTGAAGACTCGACTACCAATAGCTTCTACACCCGACGTCAACCTATTTCAAAAAAATTGTTCTTAACAATAATTTATATTGTAAAAATTTAGAAACTTAAATTATCATTGTAATATTGAAAGCGCGCTCCGCTGAATATCGCGACGAGTCCATATAAAGTACTACATTATACGGATACTGAGAAGCAGTAACATGTCAAACCACAAAAAAAAAAAAATATGGTACAGAACGTTTCTTTGGCTGACAATGAAGCGTGTGACAACAATGTACAATTTTTTGTGTGTTGACATGTTATTGCTTATCAGTATCCTAATACGATCAACTAAAAGCCTGGCTATTGTACATATTTGTCGAGAAAATTACATAAACGCCAATAGCTTATCTCCATAGTTGGTAGAAAGAAGACAGCTTAGTTTAGAAAGTCCTATCTTAGTTGGTGTTGGAGCCCGAGGCCCTGGTTTCGATTCCCGGCCGAGCAGAAGTTTGAATGATGAATTCAAATATCTGCTCTGGCTATACCTACATGTAGGTAAAGACCTGCAGGTATTATTACTTTTAAAACCTCACCTGCAGTGATGGCAGCAAACACGAAAATCCGGAAAAACATCGTAATTGCAATAATTCTTCTTTTTTTATTCACTTCTCCTATTTCAGCAAATCTCACCGCATTCTTTCAACTTTTTGAAAATGATCTACTAATTCAACATTTAATTAGAAAGTTTTAAAATGTGCTGAAGTACATTGCTGTTTAAAACGACAACGAAGCGAGATATGCTCTTCAAATTTCAGAAGAAACACCAAAATCCGTTCCGTAGAGCCTAAGCCTAAATTTGACCACCGGTAAGGTTTCCCGCGAGACAAAGCACGCCCGTCGCTTGGTCCGTCGCACTACTATTTCAGCGTTCCTGAAGGCACATGGCTAAGCTCGTACCCCCACACACTGCTATCTATTCTATGCCAGTTGCGACCCACCACCACCCCTTGCCGTGGTGCCGAATGGGCACAGGGAGCGTCCCGAGCCTATAAAGAAAATTGTCTTGCAACTAATTGGAACAATATTTGTCGCTAGCGATATAACTTTGTTTTTCATTACCTCACAAACGATTTAACTAAACTGGACAGTTGTGGGTTTTGTTTTTTGTTTATGTACTTAAAACTGTCAGACAATGGCGTCGATTCCCGCTAAACCAAACTTAGTGCTATTGCTGTCTTTTACTAATAAAAACAAAAGAAAAAGATAGCATGCATTTTAGTTCAGTCAAACGAGTTTACCGAAAAACGTACATTAGCGACACTTAAAACTTGTTTTAAATCGGTACCCGCTACGGTCTCGTCTAAGTTTGTATGGAGAACTAAGATCTGACTAATTTGACAGCACTATAATTCATGCCATCTCTATCTTGTGTTTCTATTTAGTAAAAGACAGCGATAGCTTAATTATGTTTAGTGAGTGCAAGGTGGAATTGCGGCCATTTAATCATTAAAATATAAGTAGTAACTTTAAAAAAAAAAGCTTTTTATATATTTTACACGCTCTCGCGGTTCTTGATTAAACAAAAGCTTCGTAGACACCAAAATAAGTATTAGGTATTGGTGTCGATTCTGTTTTACCATTCACTAACCTAATCTAACCGGACAAAAAAATTCTATCTTCGTCTCTTTTCATTTCAATATGGGAGAAAATAATGGCAGCAATGTTAGATCTGCCAATTTAGTTTAGTTTTAAAAAATTACACAAGAGAATTGACGTCACTTGTGTCGATTCCGTTGAACCAATTTCTTAACTAAACAAAATTTACAGCTCTAATCTTGTTGCTAGACATTTTCCCACATTGAAATCAAAAGAATTGCAGATAATTTTAGTCCTGTCAGATTAGTTTATTGCATGGTACATCACAATTGACACAATATTTATTTTTTATTTATTTGTTTATTTGGCTCAACGCATAAGCATTGCCATTCGGCGTGGTAATGCCACCAGAATGCTGGGTAAGCTGCCAACTGGTATTGGGCTTGAACATTTGGATTATCTATAGATAATAAACCTTTAATGGTCTCTGGATAATTCAACTGTAATTTTTATGTAGTAGGTTAAGTAGTTTAGGTAGTTGTAGTTTGTATGTATTTTGCTTAATTAATATTGACACAATTATGTATTTTTTCCTGTGTGTGTCGCTGCATTGTTCATAACCAAAAAAATATGAATTCGGGCGTGGGATGTTCTGTCGAAAAACAGCGATAGAGTTGTTTTTATTGCGGTTTGTTTATCTGCAAGTCACATAACTACTCAAGATTCGAAAAATGTTTAGAACTAAACCTAAAACATAACATTACGTAGGTTTAGGTACTAGGTAAATACCAAATACATAGTCTTGGTTTTCGAACATATCCACCGAAGAAAACAACACAAAAAACTTAAGTAATTTGGTACTTATTTCTAGAAACAGGCTTTACATAGACGTACCTATGCCTATATTAGGGGGAGGCCCCTAATATATATTATAGGGGGAGGCCTATATTCAGCAGACGACGTCTTATGGCTGATGATGATGATGATGCCTATATTTACCTCTAGTAAATGCCCATGTTATATACTATGTTAGCAGTGGGTCTCAAACTCGGCTATTCTCTTGGTGACCCTAAAAAAATTACCTGATCTAAAAGTTCGCACGCAATAAGAAGACAAACCATCAGCTTGCCAAATCGTAACAACTTATCAAAAAGAAGTTTGGGGTCGTGGCAGTGGCAAAGAAACATTGGAAATCTGTAGACTTGAAAAGAGGTTGAGAACACTGTAATTCTGCCTGTGCTTTTACGGCTGAACCGATCTTGATAAAATATGACAGAAAAGAAGTCCCATGAGGACGGATTAAAGTATAATGGATACAATAGTGCTGCTTCTTTTAACTTTTTACACCGGAAAGTTAGAAAATTACTAATAAAAAGAAGAAAAACGAAAAAGAAAAGTGTAGGCAGCGTGAAGAATCATAAATACGAAAAATAGCTGTGACCATTCGCTAACAAACTGGTAAATGTTGATACAAACCTAATAAATAAATTTATAAGAATGAATCCGCAGGCGCAATAATTGTGTAGGTATGAGGTATGTTTATAACTTTCCTAGTACAAGTACCTATCTACGTAGGTATAGCATTGTAACAAGGCCGCGGGGTGCTGGGTGCTCCCCTAATTGGACGGCTGCAAATGTTAGCAGAGCACGTTGTCGCGACATTTGCCGTAACTGCTTCGTTGCCTTTACGGTTTACGACAGGGCCGGGATGGCCGATCAACCTATTTACGGGCTCGCTCGAATAGTGCCTTGGTTTCTTCTTTCTACCCGACTGCCCAAGGAGGGTAATGTTTTTGGGGTGTATGTAAGAATGATTGTGTGTTCTTAGATTACCTCCTGGAGCCTAAACGGCTTGACCGATTTTGGCGAATGAGGTATTTTTCGATTCCTCTTTACGTCCTGAGCGACAATTTTTATTTTTTTAATAATATTATTGTGGTTTACCAACTGAATTAAGCAAATTACTGTATTGTTGGTGTACTGTACATTGGTGAAATGTGTTATATTTACTTAGAGATGCATATAATATAACAGATAGATATGCGTCTCTTGTGTTCTATCAGCCACAAAGAGAAATCAATTTCTTTGATTAGTATTACAACACACATTTAGATGTATTTGCGCCATTTCTGAGGCTTAGGGTGGTGGAAAACTGACATCAGAGCTGACCAATCATTCCGTCCAACGACACTCACACGGTTATTATATTTATTTATGTACTTCAGCAAAAAAAGGAAAGAACGGACGTTTTGAGAAGACATCAAGAGAAGTGGAACTTTTGCGATCGGTGGGCATTCTGAGAAGTGAACATTTAATAAGCATGAGCACAGAACATGATTGATGATGAAACATTAATGAAGAACATGAGCCTATAAAGTAAAATTTTCTAGCCAAGTCAATAATAAAGTACTTAATTAACATTCATACTGCCTAGCTGCTACCCTAATTTATTCATTTACTAGCTGCGAGTCGCGGTATCACCCGCTTTAGAAAATTCCGATCTAAAACTATATCCATGCAAAAAAGTCAGCTCGATCCGTTACTCTGTTGCTGCGTCAATGAGGAACAAGCAAACCAACATACACTCGCATTTTTTTATTAGCTATTATATATATTGTTAACGGTTCCTTACAAACTTTACTAAAAAAAAAAACTTATTACAACGAAATATACATTTATAAATCAATTATCTTAAAACATAGGTATGAAAATCAAAATAACATGACAAAGAACATGATAGGAGCGATGTGCACGGCTTGGCAGCTGAACAGGCACTGGTGTGCGCCTGTTTTTATAGTTTTCGAGCAGTGGGGCGAGCTGGCGTGACAAAGATGGCGTTTGTCCTCTAACAATATAATTATTTAGGGATTGTGGTGCGTTTACTTAATAACTATGGAAATCAGAAAAAAACATACATTTGTAAACATGTTTTATTATTACCCGAAAAAATGTACATTATTTAAACGCTAGGTACCTACTACATACATTACATACAATTTCACTGTTGTTAGAACAGGCAGTACAATCCAGTTAACACCAATAAAACCTTGGTTTACATTGCTCATTACATTTTCACATGGCTGGAATTATTGTATGGAAATACGTTTTATTTTTTAAAACGAATTTGTTGTATACCTACGATTTTGTTAAAAATCTCAAGTAGGTATATTTTTTGCGAACATATGTAGGTCAAACAAAAATTTAAAAAAATTATATTTCTCTACTCCGGCTGTATAAAATTATTTTGCCCTATCTGAAAAACTACTTATAAAACACCTATTGTAAGATCAAAAAGATTTAAACAGTTGTTTAAAAATACAATAATTCACAATCGTATAATTAATTTACATACAAACACAACAACCTGGCATTATTATATAAAACATTAATTAGGTACATAAATACATTAAAAAAAAAACAAAAATGTCAACATACACACAACACGTCGCTTAATTTACTAAAAATTAACGATTTACCTACACACAGAAACCTAAGTCTAAATATTTTAAAGTCTATGACTATTGTTATTTACACAATTTACAAAATACAAATCTAGATTCTGTTTAATTGAATTCAGGTTCCAGTAGGTAAGCACTTTCATCGAAATAAAATCATTTCAAAATGGTTTTGGAGAATGTACAGAGGTCAATAAAAGATTAGATACTGAGGGATCGATCGATTCTTTTGTACAATTTTCCTATTCGAAAGCTCGAAAATTATCTGCGTCCCTTTTGCTCATTCTTATAGTGAGAAAAGGATGACAATTATTTTGGAGCTGTCAAATCCGATTCAGTGTAACGATACAAGAGAATCGAAACGACCGATTTAAATACGAGTAGACCGTCGCAAAAACGGTACAGGCTCCGATTTTTATTTTAGAAAAACATTGAAAAATTATGGAAGAATAGATGACTTGTAACTGGCAATGCTATGTTAACAGGTGCAGAAAATTATACTAAAATATATTATGTAACTTTGTCACTATATTAATCACACAGAGAATAAAGCTTTGTTATCAAAGCCCTAAGATAATAACCAGCGTCCATGTTTTAGGTGCCATTGTTAACACATTTCGAAGCTATAAAATAAATGCTATAATTTAATCACGTTTTGAAATTAAATGAGACAGATGTAGTTTTAATGCTGTCAAATAAGTTTAAGAGAATTGTAAAACCGAATCGACGCTAGTGACGTGCAAACAAACGTGGTACAAGTATGGTATAACTAGTATTTTGAAATGCACAAAAAAGTACCTAATGAATGTTTAGAGTTTCACTCCAATTTTTTGCATATTTTTGGGGCTATTCTCATAAAATCGGAACAAAAAACCTAGATCACAAAAAGAACAAGATAATAATTTTGCTGCTGTAATTGCTTAGGACAAACCCCATCTTAAATAGTAACGAGGTTTCACAAAATTTGCAACAAGTAGACACGCAAATTTTCGTAGTGGTAGGGCTCTTCTGCAGAGTCCGCCTGGGGAAGTACCACACCTTTGCCAGCTATTCAACCGCCAAGCAGTAGTGTGCAAAGATTACTGTGTTCCGGATTGAAAGTCAATGTTTCCAGCGGAATTAATGGGCATAAAGAGATTTTACATGGTGACGACCGCAGTACATTGCCGCTCATGGTTTTGAACTGTTGAAGTTCAAAATTGTGGGTGGCACTGAATTGTTATGGGCAGGCGTGAAACTTAACATGAGGTGAGCGACATGCTCGTCTCGTCCCCAAGCTTAATAAAAAAATTATGTATATAATTATAGATCAATGCATGAAAACGCGCTTCGCCCTTTTTCGCTCACGGCACAACATTCTGTACTCTTAAAACTTCTATCCAAAAAACATTCTTACGTATTCGATAGCAAAATGTATGAAAAATGGCCTTAACGGGCGTAAATGGAAAGTATGTTTTAATTTATGATAAATCAAATTTTTCTATGGAATTCATAAGCTTTTTCAGAGAGCCGCACGAAAAGGAGAGCGATGAATTTCTGTGTAAGGTAGCCAAAACGTCCGGTTGGTGTGTAACCGCCATTAACTCACAACAGAACATTGCACATTTTCTAACTACATTAGCAGAAAGGGCGGGACGCGTTATCGCGTATTAAACCAATAGAGTAGTTGACTGATGTCTGATTTAATAAGAATAATATAATGAGTATGTATGTACGAGTATAATAAATAAATAATTTTAATCAGCAAATAAAATAATTTTGGTGTGAATTGAACGGGGATGCTGTCCCATTCCCGCAGAGCGACTGTAAGTATAGAATTTGTTTGGCGCACGTGAGGCGTGACGTCATATCTCATTATAGTGCGCTCTGTCTAGCTTGAAATTAATATGCTTAGGTAAAACTTCGTTATTTAAAAAATATAAATAAACTATCACACCCGCGGACACGGTGCGCAGGGACCCCGACTAACAAACGAGAGAGAAATATATTTTCTCTCGTTGGTTTGCTGTCTGTGGTTTTCAGGTGCGTTAACACTTTATTATGTATCAATAACAAATAATCAGTCAACTAGTCTATAATGACATTTTTGCACTAGTCACATTTAAATCTTGAATGAATCACTTAACAACTTCTACACTAAGGCCGGGTTGCACCATCTACGTTAACTTTAAACTCTCAGTTAGAACCGAGAGTTCAGGAGAATGTTTTGCACCATTTTAGCTATGTTCAAAATGACAGCTATTAATTTAACTATAACAGTAACATTATATTGCATTACGGTGCAACCCTGTCTAAGTTTTACTCTAAAAAGTTTAAAGATAAGTCCCCCCATTAAAAAAAAAAAACAAATGAAATTAGTATAATACAAATAATTTTAGTAATCATGAAAAACAATACAATTATGTAATTTTATAAATACGAGATCCGACATTGAAATCATCACCTTAACAATGGAAGCTAATGCGTAACAAATAAATTAATAAATAAAATTTATATTTGAAATCGTGACAAGAGTGTAGTCACAGATGTTGCATTGAGATTACCCTCTATAGACTCCGCACTTAAGACGATCGAAGCGCACCACGTATCAGTCAAAACATGCTTATCAGTTGATGCGTTGTTGAATAAATGAAAAAAGGCTTTTTAATTTAAAATGGTATGTCATATACCTTTTTCAAATAATAATATTGTATCATCTAGTTCTGATGTCTAAAGTTTCAAGATCGAAAAAAGATTGTATAATGTTTACCTAAAAGAAAGAAACAAATAAACAGACAGAAAAGACAGCGTGTTAATAAAAACGTGGTAAAATTCACTTTAACTGATTCATTGCTAGACGTGGCTAGGCGTAACCTTGAGATATACAATGGGAACGCTCCAATAAGAGGTAATCTGTGATTGAGACCAAAAGTAGTAATTATTTTATACCCTTTAAATATGTCTGAAACAAAACTGATAAGCACTCATCTGATTGAATTGGTTTAATTAGTTACGAGAAGCATACGTAATAATTTACACTCTTATTTCGCAACGCTTCATAGGCGTATTATAGCAAAAATGTGCTTTGTCTCGTTTTCGCACTTTCCTGTCTCTTTTTTTGGTTTAACTAAAAAAGAGCACGCAAACAAAGAACAGGCAACCAATGATCATCACTAGCGAGAAAAGCAGAGCTGATAGTCGTCAAAAATAGCCATTTACATAGTTGGACATCTAAAAAGAAACTGACTATATCCACGAGAAGTTGACAAAGCTAATTAAATTCATTTAAATTTGTAACGAAACTGGTAGTACTTTTCTCACATAAGTAAATTAAAGAAAAAAAAAAAATGATGCCCATAAAACAGTTTTAAAGAACTCTTCACAGATTACCTAGATTCGTTCCCCCATTTGAGGAGCGATATAATTTTCGTTTCGCTCTATACTAGAATAGAATACCGTTTACTATAATACGTCAAGTTACAACAACTTTTAGTTTTACACAACGAATAATTACGATCGGCTGTTTTCGTTTGCGCAGAAAAGCGCAGACCGGTTTCCCACAGTAGCCGAACGTATAATTGATTATTTACACATAATGAACTTTATTTGCAAACGCAAACGGCAGCGTATTGCTTGCTATGCATTTTTAGCTCTGTCCCAGTTACATGATTCATACGCTGTCGGAACAAGATGGGGCACGGGCGCGGCAAAATCGCGGCGCGATTTTGCTGCGAAATTGATCGACCAATAACAGCGCAAGATTTTAGCGCGCGTAGAATTCTACTTTGCAATTGGTAGATCGAATTTTCCCGAGCTACTTAAATTAGTCTACGGCGAAGGTACTCGGTCGGTAGAAATTATTTGTTGTGTAAAACTATACTACGACACTGATTCTATTCAATTCATTCAATGTGTGCTTTCCAACTTACGCAGTAAGCAACACAGTGGCGAGATGAAAAAAACGCATTATATAGTCATAATTGTATACTGATTTTGGGTATTCTTTAGTGACGAGAAGATTTTCGAGTTGCCAAATTTAGAATCTGTCAACTCAACAAAGAATCGACACTATTTCCTCGTTAACTGTTATCACCAGGGTCCGGAATTTTGGTAGCACTATTAATTTGTTAAAGGTTTTACATGTTTATCGACTTCCTATTGTCGATAAACGATTTTTTCGATTCACCTGATACGTGTTTCTCGACATTTAATCTTATTCTTTAATGTTACTCCGGATATTATTGTAACCATTTCTCTATCGTACTTTTCATATATCGAGACATTTTCGATATTAGTGGAAATAAATAAAGAACAAGATTGCTAATTATTGATATTATAATGACAAGATATTATAAAGCAAGTATTCAAAAGTCAATGAAAAAATTGCCAGTACCAATATGATAAGGACCTAACAATATATTTGAGGTTTAATACATCGACAATCGGAAATCGATAAACGTGCAACTCTTGACAAATTAAAAGTACTACGACAATTCCGGATCCCGGTTATCACATGGCTAAATTAAGGATTTAACTGATTTTCTACATATGGCATGTATGCCCGGCCGTATATCTTAGCTTATGTACACTACTAATGTCCTCTGACTTAATTGACTTTTAGCAACATAGTTGCACGCCAAATAGAGCCCTATCACGAACCACTGTCGTCGAAAACAGTTTGACAAACTTTCGTAATTATATGTATACATAATTATGTATATAGTTTGTATAGCTGTTCGCGGTAGGGCGGCAAATATCGTTCCACATGCGTCGATGACATTTAGAGTACGGTTTAAAATGCGCACATAGTTACTATTGGCACTGTCAGCGTGCAAAAAGTTGGTTAAAGATGCGCATTTATAGGCTTTAATGTGCAATGCATGTTTAATGCCAATGGATTTAATGCAAGCCAGTCTTCTGTGTAGACAGAAACGAAACTGGCCATCATATTATAAGACAATGAGACAGATAACCTGAAAAATGAAACCTATCTGACATAAGCACGCTAATGACCGGTTTAATTTGTTGGCGCGTTATTAGCGTACTAGCAATTTAAACCGATCGACATCACTGTATGTGGTTTCCGCACTGTGAGCGCATTTATACCACACTCATACTCACACTCATCTTTATACATATTTGCACTATTTTCGTTACTTGAAGATCTACGTACAGTATCGGGTAAGTAATTATAACACACCTGGGACAATAAATTACATTATCTAGCTACAATTATACCGAGCAAACATCATGCGACTTTTCGGAAATCAATCAAATCGTAAGCAAATAATATAATAGCCGGCTAATATCTTGAAAAATTACGTATTCTGCTCAACTGTCTCTTTGGAGCGAAGGTTGCGCGATGAGATTTCGACGTAAGCGTACATGCGACAACTTTTCCCCGACGATGCCGCTTTTCGCTCAAGATTTATGCCGGTCACTGTACCATTAGTAAGAGAGTCGAAATACATTCGAAAATAATAGAACAGCTGCAAATCCAAAACAGGAAACTCTTTAAATTTTTACTCCTCATTATGCAGCATGTCAAAACGCTATAATATATGATGTTATCTTAGTGTAGTTTAAAAAAAACTTTCGATGTGAGTAAAACATGAGTTTACCAGGGAACTATTTAATATTTGGCGTGTCATATTACTTGCCAAGTACTGTAATTTACAAACTACTTTCCAAAGATATAAAGTATCGATAAGTAGGATATAGTATATATAGATGTCGATAATTCATAAGAGTTAGTTGTCTAATTTCATACATGTAATTTTGATTATAAAATTCCTTGAATTTATGATAAAATATTATGTATCGGAAATCGCTATTATGTAAATTCAATTTAGTGTAGCAATTAGTAGAGAAATTATAGCATAATAATAATAATGGTTGAGTCAACGCGTCACCAAAATACCGGACGACGCAGCGCAGGCAGGCCTCCCACTAGGTGGACTGATGGCATTTTTAAAAGTCGCGGAAACCGGTGGGTAGAAATGGTTAATTGTCGTTCAGAGTGTTCAGCAGTGAACGTCAAAAAACTGCCGTTTACCTGACCCAACATACAAGCATTGGCATTCAGTGCAGTCAGCATGATGGGTACGCTGCCGACTAGTAGTGGGCTTAAGCATAATTATTATCTCTAGACCTTCTCTGGTCTCTAGGCACAGATCACACCTAGATTCCATAATCAGGAAGATCGAAGACGCTTAAAAAAAATGTTCTCTTATTGGTTCATTGATGGGCAAGAGTAAGCGTAATCTTAAGACAGCCAAAGACAACGCTTGGTCGCAGTCCCCGCAACCCGCGCTTTCCTCAAACTTTAGTGACTTTTTGTCATAGCAACAATGCGATCTAGTTTGATCTGTCTCTTGGTAGCCCAAATGTTCGTTTTGTTTAGCCTAAGTACTTTGTATCTATAAAATAATAAAAGCACATGCGCTGGTAAAAAATAAATAAAAATAATATTTTTGCAAACCAATCGAGCTAATTTTTTATTTTATTTGGAATGTTACAGTTATTATAAATAATTAAAATTATCTTTTTAAAACGCGTCCAGAATATAAAAAAGCAACTTAGATTCATGCTTTACCAACTATTGTAGATTTATCTCGCAAAATCCATAACATTTCTCGGTTTTACACGATTGTCGAGCAACGAATCTTTAGCTGTAAAAGTAGAGACGATGACGTCACAGATTGCACCTGGGGAAATTGTTACAAGTGACGTCATTTTGATATACGTATGCGATGCGACCGTGGTTATTGTAAGCAGTGACGCCATTTTGGTGTCCAGACGACGTCACAGTGTACGACGTTTGATATTCTTAGAAGTTTGATATTTGTCCGGACAACGTCACATTGTACGACTGTTGATATTGTTAGCAGTGACGCCATTTTGATATCCAGACGACGTCAGTGTACGACCGTTGATAGTGTTAGAAGTGACGCCATTTAGATGTCCGGACGACGTCACATTGTACGACTGTTGATATTGTTAGAAGTGACGCCATTTAGATGTCCGGACGACGTCACATTGTACGACTGTTGATATTGTTAGCAGTGACGCCATTTTGGTATCCAGACGACGTCACAGTGTACGACCGTTGATATTGTTAGAAGTGACGCCATTTAGATGTCCGGACGACGTCACATTGTACGACCGTTGATATTGTTAGAAGTGACGCCATTTAGATGTCCGGACGACGTCACATTGTACGACTGTTGATATTGTTAGCAGTGACGCCATTTTGGTATCCAGACGACGTCACAGTGTACGACCGTTGATAGTGTTAGAAGTGACGCCATTTTGGTATCCAGACGACGTCACAGTGTACGACCGTTGATATTGTTAGAAGTGACGCCATTTAGATGTCCGGACGACGTCACATTGTACGACCGTTGATATTGTTAGAAGTGACGCCATTTAGATGTCCGGACGACGTCACATTGTACGACTGTTGATATTGTTAGCAGTGACGCCATTTTGGTATCCAGACGACGTCACAGTGTACGACCGTTGATATTGTTAGAAGTGACGCCATTTAGATGTCCGGACGACGTCACATTGTACGACCGTTGATATTGTTAGAAGTGACGCCATTTAGATGTCCGGACGACGTCACATTGTACGACTGTTGATATTGTTAGCAGTGACGCCATTTTGGTATCCAGACGACGTCACATTGTACGACTGTTGATATTGTTAGCAGTGACGCCATTTTGGTATCCAGACGACGTCACAGTGTACGACCGTTGATAGTGTTAGAAGTGACGCCATTTTGGTATCCAGACGACGTCACAGTGTACGACCGTTGATATTGTTAGAAGTGACGCCATTTAGATGTCCGGATGACGTCACATTGTACGACCGTGGTTATTGTAAGCAGTGACGCCATTTTGGTGTCCAGACGACGTCACAGTGTACGACGTTTGATATTCTTAGAAGTTTGATATTTGTCCGGACAACGTCACATTGTACGACTGTTGATATTGTTAGCAGTGACGCCATTTTGATATCCAGACGACGTCAGTGTACGACCGTTGATAGTGTTAGAAGTGACGCCATTTAGATGTCCGGACGACGTCACATTGTACGACTGTTGATATTGTTAGAAGTGACGCCATTTAGATGTCCGGACGACGTCACATTGTACGACTGTTGATATTGTTAGAAGTGACGCCATTTTGATGTCCGGACGACGTCACATTGTACGACCGTTGATATTGTTAGAAGTGACGCCATTTTGATGTCCGGACGACGTCACATTGTACGACCGGTGATATTGTTAGAAGTGACGCCATTTTGATGTCCGGACGAGTCTTTGGGAGACGTCACAGTTCACATATCGTTATAGTTAGCGATCGTTGATATTGTTAGAAGAGCCCCAGCCGGCATGGTGACCAGTGTGGCGGACGGGCGGGTGTCTACGCCTGCGCGGCGTTGGGCGCGGGCGGCGGCGCGGCGCGGTACAGCGGGTTCTTCCCCTTGATCGGCAGCGGGTGGGCCTCCGTGTTGAACACCCACTCCTCCAGTGGGAGCAGCGTGTCGTCCGAAAACAACAGGTACAGGTACTGAAATGGAAGTAAACATTAGATGGCCATTATAATTAAACGTTCATATTTTTATCGCATGTAAGTCCGCGTTTGACCATCTTTTTTAACTTGAACGTTTGACCCTCTTACACTTGTTAAGTATAACTAGTTTGAATTATTTTGATAAACTATTAGTATAACATAATCAAGGAAATGTTGTTAAGTAAATATCAATGTTTCTTTGAGAAACTTAAAAAATAATAATAATATAACAAATTTTTGAACTCAAAAACTGATCAAAATATTTTTACGCTACGAGTGTTAACAATGAGGACTTATCCAGGATTTTTATTTCCACAAGGGCGTAGCCACATTATCTTTTAATGTTTTGGCGCCACAATTTGTCGCACATTTTTTGTCAAGTTTTGTAATATATTCTAGTGACAGTCATAGTCTAACCTTCCGGCTGATGATGATGTTGATGAACACTCGAAATACCACTCGTTTTGGAAAACAATACAATACAATGACGTGACACGACTTCTTCACGTCCGCCCCAAAACTCCGATAGTGTGTTGCCATTGAAATTTGACAGTTGTAAAAGGTCATATCGCACCAAAGAAGAGTTGGAAAAGAGGTGATAATTATGAGATAATTTGTATTTGTAGTGACACTGGCAGAAGTGAATTGACAGAAAACGTCAACTTAGTCAAATGAAGCGACATCTGACGAGCTGACTTTTTAAGACCCCTATTTTTAGCGCCCTTAATACGTCAAAATGTTCTTTCTAGAGGCTATTTCGAGAAAGTCACTTTCGGGCGCAGATGATAAGAGATGGCTTTAGCGCGCGCTAGTCAAAAAAACAGATAATTGCTCATTACAACTAAACCAGGAAATCAATCTAAATGATGTTCGATCTATCCTTAAAATAATAATAAATAAATATTATTATTACCTCATTATTAATGATCACTTGAATACACACTAGGAGTTTTCAATGGTTTTTTTTTTGTTGAGAAAATTTCAATTAATCGTGTTTTAATTTTTTAATCTACATAACTTATGAGTTGTTATGTATATAATGATAAATTAGCATGTATGTAGCTTGGTATGTTACCTTGAGCGTCTCAGCGAGGAAGAAGCTCTGCTGCACGTCGTCTCCCTGCGGCGCCTGATGGTACACGTTCACGAGCCCCGTGTACCCGCCCTCCACGCGGCATTGCTTCTCCAACGCCTGTACGAACAAACAACACATGTGTTACCACTTCATGTAAAAAAACATCATATAAAATAATAATTATATCTACGAATTTTGATTAATTCCTAATCGACATTATATTTTTGAATTTTAATTTCAATATCGCTTTTTAACCGACTTCAAAAAAAGGAGGAGGTACTCGATTTGATAGAATATATTTCTTAGTTTTTGATTGGTTGAAAATTCTTATTTTATTTCAAATTTCCAGATTGGGTTTTTTTAATCAAAATCCAGTTCTGATAATACGATGTATGAGGAATTGAGGGAACTCCTAAAATATAGCGATTTTGGTATTTTCATCGACAAGTCAAGCATTTGCATTCAGAAAGTAGCATTTGGTGAAGTGGAACTGTTGAAGAAGACGATTGCGCTAATAGTCTTTGGTGTGTGGTGCGCCTAAATATTAAACTATTTTTTTTTCTGTTTTGATAAAGTCAGTGAAGTCAGTACTTTTTATAATTTTGTATGTCCAGTTTTGTAAAACTTTCAATAAAAAAAAACTATATTGTTCACCTGCACGGCTTCCCAGCCCCAGTCCCTGTACTTCTGATCTTTGGTGAGGCGCCACATGATGAAGTAGCTCTCGAAGGTCTCGGGCCGCAGCAGGTACACCTTCTCGTTGCTTTTCTGCGCACGCGCTTCTACCGCACCAGAAAATCTGCACAAGCGATAACATCATTGTAATGGGAAATAAAAGCATAATTACCAAGTTCTTATTTAATTCTTCGTCGAGTCCGCGAGTGGCGTTTACAACACAGCGGTACTGGAGATCGGGTAACACGTAAAATTATAGCCGCAGCGGCTAGAGGTCGTCCACTAATCAGGTGAAGTTTTTTTTAACTGAAACACACGATAGTCAAAGAAAGGCGAAGTGATAAAAAAAAAACGGCGTTGGAAAATGTTGAGGTATTCAGAAAATACCATGATGGTATCTTTAGATAAGTTGTCGCTTTGTATGGTAGGTTGAGTCGCAACCTGGCAGTCCTCCCACAAGGTATACCGACGACATTGTGAAAGTCGCGGGGGTAGGGGAGGGCGGATGCAAATGGTTGTCGTTCGGTGTGGCGCTCTAAGGGGAGGCCTATCGTCAGCAGTGGAAGTGTACCGGCTGATGATGATGATGATAAAAAAATATACTTTATAAGTGGGTATAGACAAGGTACCTGAACGCTTCAGGGCCGAGCTTGGTGTCGGAGCGCGCGTAGCTCTCGTGGCACGTGTGGGTCAGTTTGTGCGCCACGTCCATGTACCGCTCCGAAAGGGAGTTCTCGAGCGTGGTCGACGCTAGCGCGAACATACCGCCTGGAAACAATTATTAACAACTAGCTGTCACCCGCGACTACGTTCAGGTGGACCATAAAAAAAATATAGCCTATGTCCGTCTCCTACCCTTAAGCAATATCTATGCATAAACACAGGTCGATCCGTTCAGCAATTTAGACGTGTTAACGTGACAAACACCCAGACAGAGAGACAGAGTTACATTCGCATTTATAATATTAATTAGGATTAATTAGAGTAGTATAGTCATTAATCTCTCTTATAGTCTCGCTAGACGGTTGTATCAAGCGTCAAATGTGGAGCCAGTAACCAGTAAACTAGTCTACATGTCACTTTCTCTGATTCTTGGGTAATCTAGATTATTGCTGTCGTCAAATTCATATGCGAAAAACAAAAACGTGGAATCGATCCATTTTTGTTACGTGCACAGCGAGAATGTAGATCTCTTTGTCGGAATCTGGTCGAAAAATGCAATATGGGTTGTCTTCAAATCTAGAGTAAGCAAGATTAAGTTTAAGCGTGCTCCATCCCAGACATTATACCGCTTAAAATCAGGCATGTGTGTGCGCACTCCTAGCGGAAAAGTTTCGAATTTCATTGCATGGTTTGAGTTTCGTAGATATTTACAGCATGACTTCGTATAAACGTGTATGGTAATTTCAAAGTGTGTACAATTATTTTTGAGATATTTGCGCAAAACACTTATCGCCTGGGGTAGCGTTCTCCCAGCGGCACTTTTCTTTCGCTTAACTCAAATCATGTAATGAAGTAGATAATTTCCCGCTAGGAGTACCCAGACCATCCTCTGCGTGTGCGTACTCCTAGCGGAATTTACAAAAAAATAATACACTTGAGTAATTACAAAAGATGCATAGCAGACTCGACGCATTTGCTAAGCTATCACACACTACAATCGCATGCGAAGTACAACAGCTGATGGTCCTTCTCAAAAATCCGTCCATACTTCAGTTTTCCCAGATAGGTGAGCCCCGAGGTGGAGATTCAGCATTTTCTCAAGAACGGCTTACATGTCAGATTATAAATAAATTGTGTATTGTATCACCTGCGAAGCACGACAGATGGTCCATCTTCTCCTCAATGATCCTTCCGTACTTGAGTTCGGCCAGATAGGCGAGCCCCGAGGGCGAGACGCGCAGCATCTTGTCCAGCGCAGCTTGCATGGCGGTGTCGAACATGACGCGCGCCTGGTCGTCCGTCTGGCCCGTCATCAGCCACGCCTTCAGGAGGTACTCGTAGAACGAGTCGCCCAGCGCGCCTAACGACATGTGCCCTGGCAAACAAACGAAATTTGTGTTTACTAGAACATCTTGTCCCTATTTGGGTGGCTAGGCTTATATCTTCTTTCTTATCTTCCTTCTTTCCATGTTTTCCTATTGACTGCTACGGTGGGATAGTTCCTTTTATAAGCATTTTTCCGCCTAGAACGGCTGATGGTCGTTCTCCAGTTTATATTACTAAAAGGAAAATTCAAATTAGGAAACGGACGTAACTGTGTTAAAATTATAAACCGAACACTAGAGGCGCGGTGCCTTCTGGTTAGTTTTTCAAACCTGTCTGACTAATTGGTTTGGTTATTTTCATGTAGGTAAAATATATTTTAATGAAACATTTAGTTTTAACAGTGTTTTTTTTCGTAGCATCCTTAGTTTAGTTTATAATAGAGTATAGAACTGTGACTCACTCTGTCCCCACTGGCCAGTGCGCGGGTTGATGAAGTTAGGGTACAGGTCGCCGGGCTTCTCGATCTTGTCCAGCACTTCGCGGATACGCTCCACTTTGTTCCTATACACTGTTTACAGAAAGCTTTATGTATTGGTTATAATCTCTTTCGCCTAAGGTCCAATATAAAGTCTAACCTACATCAGAAAGTATTAAATTCTTTTGGGGAACCTTCCCGCTTTGTGTAGTGTTAAGCAGGCCTTATATAATAAGGAAGATTCTCAACGCATAGTACTCTCTCAATGACGAAAAATCCCTCGTAACTTCTTCTAGACTCATGCTCGACATGCAAAGCGGACTGAGCAAGTTCCAAAATCATTCAAACGAATGTGGCTCGCCTTAGATAAAACTAGTAGTTCGCGGCGAACTGAGACCTCGCGATCACTATATCTTCACAACCCCTGGGCCGATTCAGCTTATATTCGAACTTAAAAATTGTATTGAAATTAACTACTAGCCTACAAAATTTCATGAAGATCAGATCAACGGTTCGCAAGTTATCGTCGGACAAATATACACACAAACATACATACAAAAGTCGATTTGTAAACTAGTAAACTCCCAGTAAACTAAGAGACCTTAGCTTCGCTCGGTCAAAAAAACTGACCGCTTCTGTTAGTTTTTTTATCATTCTGCACGATGAAAGAGATATTTCAGAAGAATTTTAGTAAACGGTATCAAAATATGAACAAATTAGTAAAACATCGTAAGCACATAAGTTTTAACACCACTGGTAAGGTCAATCAAAATATATATAATCAGAACAGTTATTTACCGTCACGTCCTGTGACGTCACTGAGGTAGGTGAACTCCAAGTGCAGGGTCCCCAGCTCTGAGAGGATGCTGTTCGGACCCGCCCAGTGGTACTGCCGGCTGGCCTGGAAACCATGCATTACTCTTATTAGCGAACCAATAGCAAACAATAGCAGATAGGCTGGCTAAACTAAATTGCCTAGCCGTATTTACCACTTTTGCCCACACAAAGCTTTCATTGGTACAACAGGCTAGGCGTTTGACTACTATTCTTCTGATGCCGATGTTGTTTGTGTGGTCATCATCATCAGTCATAAGACGTCCACTGCTGAACGTAGCCCTGCCCTGCTGAACATAGCTTTCAGAGTTTGCAAGCTGAAGTGGCGATGGGCAGGCCACATCACTCGAAGAACCGATAACCGATGGGGAGGAAAGGTTCTTGAGTAGCGATCACGAACCGGAAGACGTAGCGTAGGTAGGCCTTCCACTAGGTGGGTCGACGACATTGTGAAAGTCGCGGGCAACCGGTGGATGCAAGTGGCACGTCGTCGGTCGGTGCGGCGCTCTAAGAGGGATGCCTATGTTCAGCAGTGGACGTCTTATGGCTGATGATGATGTTATCACTAACCTAGCTGTAAGTATAGGTACACCAATTAAATATCAGTTTCGTTCTCCTTTAACACACGTCGGTTACTTAACGTGCATGTGCGATGATAACAACGACCTCAATCCAATATTCGATAAATGTTTTACTTGACACGCTTTTGCTATGCACTTGTTGTTTCATTATGTTTGTGTAGTTTTAATTGCTAATCTTTGCGCAACCTGAAGATCATTGTTGATAATATAATCGCTATTAAACATAATAACTTTTAAGTTATTGCAAACAGACATCGTTTTTGACAGTTTTTTTTTTTTACATCGCCTACTTTTATGTACTCGTTACCGCATCAACATAATTTTTGAAAAATAAATTATCGAGCACCCAAACTGATCACTTTCTTCAATAAAAATCTTGACCGGATCTGCCTCCAAATAAGGTCTCATATCGTTCGAACCAAGTTCCAAGCAGTGAAATATCAAAGTTTTCTTGCTTATTGCCATGACATATCCACGCCATCGTAATAGCCAATAATAAAGATACATACAATTACATAGGTACGTAAAATTATACGAAGGACACCGAATGTCCATCTAATAAGCAGTAAAGATATGACCTTGCTTTTATGTTATGGACACCGGGTCGTGAAAATGGCACACAATTTGGACCTATGCGAATATTTTCATAGTGATAACTAGTCTATTATTATATGTAAGTTTTTGTTATATTTTAATAAAGGAACGGGATAATGTGAGCGAAAGTAAAATACAAACCCTGATAACGGAGTTTTCCTTATTTTCGCATACTTACCTACGTACATCACATCACACTAGTATAATTTTATTATGTGGAAAGTATTTAAGTGTGCATGTATACTTTCTTAGTGTCAATTTTATTTGCAAAATTCTTATGAAAACTGGTATTTATGAGTATTTTTTTATGTACACACCTATTAAATATTGGTATGTGTAAGCATTTGATAAATACGAAAAAAAACGATAAAAATTTAATTAAATAGAATAACGACATTTTATCAACGATGTTCACTTAATCAATTATCAAAATAATCTCTAAAAAATACAATATTAATTGAAAAATTATTTTATCTACACTTTATTTTGCTCCTGTGTAAGATTAAACTATAAAAGGTAACTAATTAAGGAACCCATAAAGTATCTCATTAGGAAATCCATTTTATAATAGAAAAAATATTTCCATGTTTAAAACAGGGTTACATACCTTATTGTCGAAAATTGTTCATGTTTCCCATACCTATTCATATTATTCTGCAAAAAGTAAGTACTAAGTACTGAGGTAAAAAATTACCTATTCTGTGGTAAAGTTCACTCGTTTTCCCAGAAGATGGCAGTAAAGCTTACGTTAAGTTTATAGGTACCAAGTACATACTGCGTTGTAGAAATTAGGTTGATAGGGTAAAAACCCTATCAACCTAATTAGGTAATACTCGACAACAGGCAGCAGGTATAGGGATGATATTCGTAGCTCAGTCGTTGGCGCGTTCAGGTCGATCGTCGGCGATCGCTCGACGACGACTTGCCCGTTCAATAAGCAAGTGTGTTCGTCCGTGTGATCACACAGTGTCGTTCATAAAGGTCGTCGATAGTCGTCGAGTGTTCACACTCATCGCACCGTAAAATCGGTGGGTGAAAAACATACCGCTGTCAGTTTGACAACTTTGTATGTAAAGTGTTGACACATTTTTCACATTTTTTTTTTCTCTTTCATTCATTTTTATACATTTAAGTTTCAAAGAAATGGAGCACCGCAAAACTACAGTAAGTTTGTCGCGGTAACCACATTCAAAACGCGCTGACACATAAAACACAATAACATAAAAATGCGCAAACTGACATACATATAAATTAGTTCAGTAAATTAGTTCAAATCTTAGACAACAAAGTAAGCAGGCATCTATTATCCGACAAAGTGACATACGACTCGGACTCGGGCACTTAGTCAATAGTGTCAATACAAATTGACACTATTGACTAAGTTTGTTTATGTTTTTATTTTAGTTCTAATTTGATTAACATGGATGATTTAGCAAAATATGAGTAACTAGCTGCGTCCCGCGGTTTCACCCGCTATTCTACAGGAACGGTTAGTTTTTGGGATAAAAAGCCCATTTGTTAATCCAGGGAATAAGCCTACATACCAAATTTCATCCAAATCCGTTCAGCCGTACCAGAGTTGAACGGGAACAACATACAGATACAGTTACCTACTTACACACAAACTCTCGCATTTATAATATTAGTGTGATGTAACGTAATAATCATTGAATAAATTATCTGTTTTATGGGATAATTTGCGAAATAAAACCAATTAAACATTGTAAGGTTATAAAACAACCGTGCCGTTCAATAACTTCGGGTGAAAATCATAGACAACCAGTTAATATTCGTCCGGCGTTAATCAAACTGAATGTGTTCAAAGTGAACGCAGCCCTGGAGGTGATTTTAAATCTTAACAATGAACTTCAGGTCCCGGTGAACGAGAACATCGTCAGGAAACCATAACACGGTCGTAGGGTACTTCCTATTATTCGTATTATTCGACAGACTAGCTATCACCCTCGGGCTCTCTTGAGAGCCAGTTCCAATTCCAGGCTAGGTGTTTACCAATCTCGTACACACCGTAACTTAACATCCGGGAGTGTGCGGTAAAACAGCTGAATTTAAACCGTTGTCTATTAATTTATTATAGTTGGTGACAGTCAGTATGTCAGTCAGTCAGTAGGTAAAATAACAGAAGTGTACACTGTGTTCACGAACGCCTAATGCATTTGTGTAAATAGCGAGGTCACCGAGGTGTTAAGACCGGAAATCAAAATAAAAACTAGACAAGAAAAACTGGTCGCACCGGTGATTGCGCATTATTGTATAGTTTACTATAATTATATAGGGAATAGACTTTATAAGTGGGCATTATGCCGTCTTTAACCTATGTGCTTTGGTAAGCTATAAATTAACAAAATAGCTTTGTCCACTGTTTCTTCGTATATCCTTGAACTCCGTGCCATGCTTTAGTAGCGGTTCTGAGTAAAAAAAGCCCAGGGCAAGAGTTTAGAGTGATTTGACATAATTGCATCCTTACCTTGGTAGAGGGGTTGATGAGTGCATAGGGCAGTCCGGTGGGTGTCTCAAACGCCGGCAGTAACGCGTCCGCGACCTCTGCCGCCTTGTCCCGGAATACCGTGTCTCCAGTGAGGGCGTAGCACGACAGCAGGCCTCCTACGAATCGGATTGTCGTCTCGAATACTGACAATTCGGAATCCTGAAACATACGATACATATCTTTATTTCTTACCGTATATCTGCTTAGCGCATTGACAAGACGGTCTAATCTATATAAGTCTGTCAGATTATATACGAACCTTCACAGCGCTAGCAAATGCGTATTACTTACTAGCTGCGTCCCGCGGTTTCACCCGCTATCCTACAGGAACCGTTATATGTTTCTGTGCATTTATATCAATGCCTCTTGCTTTGTAAATTCAAATAATATGTACAGAGTGTCACAGTTCCTCCTCTCACATGAGAACAATCGCGCGGCCATCTGACACACGCTGAATCAGTTACAAACTTACAGATTGTTATTGCATTCAACGATAGCTCATTGTTGAAATGACCACTCGGCAAAAATGGTGACGAATGGTGCGACTAATAAATATTTTACTTATTGGCTTGCCTTTAAACGCCTATTATACGCGGTTTCGCTTGGATTATTTAAAATCTAGAAACCATGCTTTTGTTCTCTTTTTGCTTCTGTCAATTGCGAAAGTTCTCACCAAGGCTTCGTTTCTTGAGTTTTGCTAATGATCATGTGGAAGCGTTTTCACAATGTACGCGACTAAGTCCCACGTATTTTTTGCTACTTAATACCCATAAAGTTAAGGCGGGAATACACATTACACATGCCTGTAAAATAGAGCAGTAGCTTGCTTGCTAGTTAACGGCATATGCATGTAAATGGCACGCCGTGGATACATTTGCAAGTAAACTTCCATACAATTTGTTCCCTTGAATGCTTGTATGTTGTCGGTTTTGCAGCCCCCCGCGACCCGTCCCTCATATAGCATGCAAGTAAATCAAATTGTGTGCGATCTACTTGCTTGCCAGATACAGGCATGCCAGTTAGTGTATACACATGACAATACTGGCACGTTCAAGGAGCTGGTATGCAAGTGTGCCAGCTATTGGCATGTGTATACCCGGCTTTAGCGAATACCATAGATATCTGCATCGAATCTTTACATATGTTTACATTGAGGCGGTGTGTCAATTAGAAACAAAAGCCATAGACTATTGTTTGCAAAATATTGTATTCAAAGTATATACTGTGATCAAAGACATAAAGGGGTAGACACCTAATCAGCAAATCAAACTATCCTGAAAGAAAGCACACCAGTATTGACGTACCTGTCAAATCAAATTAAGAGCTCCATACAGTTGTCATTCTCATCTCATACTGATAAAATATCCGAATAATCAGACAAAAGATGGTATAATGTGCAATAAAATCTTGCCGAAATTACAAGGATTCAAAGAACACCACTGCCACATCCATCTACAAGTCCTAAAATATACTTTTAGGATAAAAAATCAAAATAATAAAATTATTGAATAATGTAAACAGAATAGTCACTATGACAACGTTATGTATAATAGTGTTGCCAAATATTTTTTGTAATTTCCCAACTTTGTTTACGTTTCCTAGAGACTCAGATACATTATAATATGTAGCTGATCTTTTGATAAAAATAGTTCGGCAAAGTAGAGATGAATATTGGCGGAAACCTATTAAGGTTTCGACCAATATTAATTTACCTATAATACATAATTTTCATAACTTTGCCTAAAATATGTGTCGGCGCATAATTATCAACAACAAGCCTACAATGAGCGTGTCACGATATGACACAATTGTATTGCATTTTTTTTAGAAATAAAATGTTGTACCTTCCTAAGAATGTAAGAATGTAAATTTGTTTAGTGTGGTTGTGGGTTTTTGGGTCTGCAAGAAAAATGCACATTCTCTTAGGTTTTCAGCTTCACATGTGTGTTACTTGAGGTTGCAGAATAGTCAGGCAGTTTCAAAAAAGATAAATCCGCTAATAAGCAAAAGTTGCGTATGCGTTATTTGCAAATTTAGAGGATTCCATTTCCATCGTAATAAATTGAAAATAAAAACTTAACATTATTTAACTTAACAATAATGTGGATGATAAAAAAAAAAAGTATAAGAGCCTATTTAAGAACCACTGTGATACAACCTAAATCACACCAATCAAAATTTATTTACCCGACCAAATAGGGTAATCACTTTTTAATGGAAAGCCTCAAATGTCATGACAAAAAAAGACTGTCAAAAATTATAAGCCATTTCAAAATCGTGTTTGTATGGAGACTATCCTTCTGGACCTTATTTATAAGGAGAATTCTGTGACTGTGATCAATCCGCAACTTCTCTATAATTTTATTTTAAAAATCGTGAGTAAGCTCATATGGAACTGAAACGTGGTCCTTGACCACAGGCCTTTTGTTTATTTTCATTTTATAGGATTCCGAGTATGCGGGAACACTCGAGAGGCTTCAGTTATGTTTTCATAGAGGGCAATTTTGAGAGGTACACGGAAAAAAAAAGTAAGTTCAAACTTATATTTATTTTAATTTTAATTAAGTATTTATTTGAGTTGTTATACAGGGTTGTAAGGAAAGGGTATGCTAAGCCGGAAGGCGCTTATAGTATTCATCATTATAAACAACTATTACTATGGGACCTACTCTGAAATCGAGAAAAAAAAATCAGCTGTTCCATACATTTTGTCGAGTGTCATTGACATTTTTCTATGGAACAGCTGTTTTTTTTTCTCGATTTCAAGGTTGCTCCCATAGTAAAAGTTGTTCATAATGATGAGTACTATGAACCCATTTCGGCTTAGCATACCCTTTCGTTATAACCCTGTATTGAATATATTGATAGTAATTAATAATATTGAAGGCTTTGGCATCCTATTATATATATATTTTTTTTTTTTTAAATTAAATAAATTAATAATAGGATGCCAAAGCCTTCACCAGTAAAGCAGGAACTAACAAAATAAAGAGTCAGACCATTATAGAGTTTATTTTCTTGTGTATTATTTTTATAAAACAACTAGCGATTTTATAAAACAACTAGCGACCCGCCCCGATTTCGCACGAGTACTAAACGTCACAGGATCACCCGCGGGGCTAATCTGAAGATCCCCTTCATCAAAATCGGTCCAGCCGTTTTGGAGTCTATAGGGAAGATACATACATACATATATTGATATATTGAGTATACATAGCCTTTTATATATCAAGATTTACAACAGATCTATGAAAGTTTGTTGTTGAAAAATCCACGGTTACGCAAACGTAGTGTAGAACGCCATGCGTGTAGTTAAAATGACTATACGGTTTTTTTTTATGTTACTTGGTGACGAGACGAGCAAGTCGCTCATAATAGTCAGTGCCACCCAGAATTTTGAACTTCAACAGTTCAAAACTATGCGTGGTCACTGCACTCGTCACCCTGAGATGTTAGATGTTAAATCTCTGTAGCCCAGTTATTATGCTAGAAACATTGCCCTTCAATCCGGAACACAGTAATGCTTGCACACTACTGCTTGGCGGTTGAATAACTGGCAAAGATGTGGTACTTGGTACCCAGGCGGACTCTGCAAGAGAGCTCTACCACTACAAATAGTTAGTACTCGCGTTAAGCGAGACGTGCTTAAACTGTACACAGAGAGCTAAACACCAAGCTCCTTTACGAATTTGACGCATTGGGAACACCTACGTCCAGCATTTGACAAATATAGACTGATTGGATAATGAGATATATGGTAAAAAGACGGTTTGAATGACTGATAGCTTCAAGCGGATAGCGGTAGCTTCAAGAGTAGCTTATTTAGAGTCTTTGAAGTCACGTCGGCCTTTAATCGAGCTGTAATTAAAAGCGGACGAGTTCAATGTATCAGGTACCAGTAATGACCAATTTATCGTCGGCGAATGTGAGATAATACGGATATTCGCTAATCGAGTGCACTGACATGCGCCTTAATTGGTCCCTGCTCACGATTACTTCGGAAGTTTCGGACTGTTATATTGTTTATTTTTAATTAACTGAATTCACTTGGAAAATAATTTCACGACTGAATTATTACTTCTGATAGTTACTGTACCTGTCCAGTAAATAAAAATTTTGATAGAGTGATTTCTGATATCGCAATATCTATATTTAGGTATCCGTGGTCAGATAGGTTTGTTAGATTAATCTGATCACGGGCACTGTTTAGTGTCCTTGGTTAGATTAATACATTCTAATCAGGGACACAGACAAACTAGCCAGGTCCACTCACTGGTATCCGTGGTCAGAATGCAACCGATCTATAGTCACACTATAAGTTACCACAACGCGGCCAGTGTGACTATGGATAATTTCATTTATCCGTTGTCTAACCAGTGTGGCTACTGGTTTTTATATTGACAGACAAATGAAAATCTTCAAACAAATGAAAATTGTAAAACCAAATGAAAATCGTAGAAACAAATGAGAATCGGGATAACAAAATGAAACTGACTTTTCGCGACGTTCATTTATTTAGACTTTTATATTTACTTTATAGTATACTTTTTTATACAATGAATACGTAATCTGTCTATTTGTTATTTTTTCACGCGAGGTACACTGGAATCTTACTTATAATCAAAAAAAGATATATGGGGAATACTAGAAAATTGCAGATAAAACTGCGAGGTGCGCATATAAGAGACTTACGATTTCGTTGATGTGAAAGTGCTCGGCGATCCAGTCCCGCCCTTCCCTGAACTCGTCCATCAGCCCCATGATGTACAGTGTGTCGAGACCGTCCACGATAGTAGCGCCCAGGTCTCCGCCGCCGAACACGCTCGAGAGGTGCGCGCGCTTCGATATCGGTTTCAGCTCGTTCTTGCCCCACGCGTACAGCTTGTAATTGTTCCATGCGTGAAGCATCATCTGGAAGAGAGATGTCAAAATTAGAGATAATCTTGGGCAATACCGAGGTTATGATTACTTTGGTTTCAAAAGCTGCCTAAAGAGTTTAGAGAAGAGGAAACAGAAAAATTTGACTTCATAAGTTCGTAGCTTGACTAGCCTTCTTTACAGAACGATGAAGCTCAAAATGAGTAAGTTCCGTATGAACCATACGTTCCGGTGGGTTCTATACTTGGAGCTCGTGGCTTTTGTAAAGCTCTTTAGTACATTGGACAAGTAAGTTTGGCGCACGGGGCCATTGCTTTACAAGGATGTTTCTTGTTTTCATTTATGATTGACAATTGTTAAGAGATATCGTGATCGTTTCGTACGACAAATGACAATAAAAATCAACTTCCAAACATAAAAAACTTTAATAACACGTGTAAGTACGACAACATTTTAAGAATTAGTGTGAAAAGATAAAACAGTTATATCTAGTCAAGCTACACGTTACGAGTAGAGTAGATGTCGTCACCCGACATGATACCCAAATTTTAAGATAAACGCGAAAACTCGCTGAAATGGGTCTATTCGAAGCGACATTTTGATGTGGGTTGAATTTGATCTAGAGTCTTATTTGTGTGTAAAATGTAAATGTAACCTACTTTTGCCAAAAAATAAGGAATTCATATTAGCTATTCAGTTTCGTTATATTCCAGCCAAGCAAACTAATATTCCGTTATAAAGACTACCACATTTCACATTTCAAAGGCGTTGCGCTCCCGAAGTCTTTTTAAAAAGAGCTCTGCCAAAGCTCGCGTTCTGAGCAAGTTTTAATCTCGACCGTTTCGTGCAGAAAGACGGGATACTAATGAAAGGATATCGGACTTTCGTCGGGCCCATTAATTATTATTAGGTCCTCGGGAACTTGGAGAGAGTCGCCAATGACTTGGAAAAACTGGCGACTTTACCAATTACACTTTAAACGGAACGAGCCGAGTTGAATTTTATGATTTGTAACGACGGGAAATTTAAAGTGACCACACTTTTTGTCAGAGCAGCAAATGGCGACAGCTATTGCACAAGACGAGGAAAAAACTGGCAATCGAACCGATTCAACTTTGCCTTTCAAATAGTTTGAAATCTTTTATAATTTAGTTAGAATACTCGTAATTCTGCTATATCAATTTAGCCGATAAGAAAAAAAAAACCACCATTATGTGGTATTCTTATTTTTTATATACTTGTTTTGTGCCTAACTTTTCGTTTTGTCATGAAATTGTACCGAAGATTCTTCACCCAACTGACATGATAAGTGGCAATGCTGCTATAAGGCGCTCGTCTTTATTTTTAAAACCAAGCACACCTCCTGGACGTGATTGCGTTTAGCTTCAGTGGTGTTCGCTGCCTCCAGTTTGTCCTCCGGGTCGGGCGAGTTTCTCGCGAGACGAAAGGCGCGGGCTTCCGCCCCTGCGGGGTGTACGCTGCCCGAGGCTTCCTCCGACATTCGCACCAGGAGGAACATCGTCAGAGTGAACGTCGCTCCGGCCACAATCAAACGCTTCAGCAAACGCATCGCGATCCCGTCTCGAACGTCACAACACTTATCGTGGAAATTTAAACACGTGTCAATTACTTGAAATCACAAAAACATTTCCCGATGCTACGCTTTAATTATTTTGGATGTGCTGAATGATAGAATTAGTATTTTATTTATTACAATTTTCAAGACGAGATATGGAAGAGCGGCGCGAGCGCAGGCTAGCGGTCGGTCCCGCTGCCGGCGATTGATTGCCACAGTCAAAAGCGATATAAAGTGATAACAGTTTATGGCCACGACCAAATTCGTCATATTGTTATCAAAATACATTCTACACTCGGATATACTTACTGTCTTAGGTATTATGTAAACATTTTAATTTTACAAATAAAATAAATAAATAATATAATATTTGTTGCGCGTTTAGTACCTTTTTATTTTTTTTACTCGACTACACAAATAGGAGGATAATGTTTTGGGCTTTATGTTTGTGTCTTACTTTAATACCTCATGTGGCCTAAAAGGCTTGACCGGTTTTGCCGAATGAGGTGTTCTTGGATTCCTCTTTATTTCCGAGTAACATAAGGCTACACGACGCTCCGACTGCGATTTTCTCTTTTTCTTATAATAATACTTGTTATAGATATATACTTACTATTTTTATCTATAACATTAGTGACTATTAATTGTTATAGGTAAAATATAATAATTATTAGCGACAACGGTAAAATCTACGGTAGTATGGATGGGTGCTAATGAAAATTTAAGAAACTCAGTACAAAAGTGAATTAAGTCCAGTAGGTATTATTATTATCTCGAAAAATCGTAATATTTAAATAAATATTATTTATATGTGTTTTAGTTTAGTTCAACTAAACATAAAATGTCAATGGTTTCCCAACAGTAAAACGAAAACCAGACGGACTTGTCAATGCTTCCTGTACTGCATAGAGAAATTATACTAAGAGTGCTAATGTCCATAGAAATATGCGTAACTCGATTGTAGTACTGATAAGGACGTAAGATGTAGCTAGTGCTTTAATCTGCTGCATGATCGTCACAAATTCTGCTTGACTTAGAAAAGAAACCCAAGCTAACTCATTCGTAAAGGTACGGAGGAAAAACGAGACTTGTTATGAATATTTTTGCATTAATAATATCAGTAAGATTATTAATTTTATATTTTATTTGCAAAACTCGTTTTCAAGGCGCTGATAACATTGTTTTTGGAAACATATTTTTTTACGTCGTTTATTATTACAATCTAATTTGAAATAACCCTTAAATAGCAGACGTATACTAATACTATGTTTCTATATCAGCCATATTAAAATCAAATAACATAGAGGTTTGGACATTAGCTTACTAAATACGTAAGCGCACTCGTTTTTCCGGAGGCACGTTTTTTTGTAAGAGATTGTTATTCTTCTCGTGTAGATCTTCTTTGCTATACTGTATAACCTAAGAATGTGATAGCATTGTAAAAAGCTGAAATTACATTTAGGTTTTGTTGTCAAGCTGTGGGACCCAAAATATTGCGCCATGTCTAAATCGGATACATTGTGGAACAACACAAGTCACCTTCTTAACTTACTTAGATAACCTATGATTTTTAACCCGACAATAACTTACCGTCCAACTCAAACGGTTCACCAATATGTCTTAGTTAGAAATTTGGCGAATAAATTATTTTCTTGTAATCACCCATTACAAAATAGACAGAAACGAATATAAAAATATTAAAGATGCCTATACGCTGATGGTAATATTAAGATTTTATGAACTTATGCAACGTCGAATGTATCAACTTCGAATATAAATCGATGCTTGGAAATGGTATGCATCTCTAATTTAGTGAAATGAGACGAGAGGGACAATTGATGTATGTGTCTGTGATTAATAATTTATCAAGAGCATGACGGGCCATGCTTTTTGGGGATCCGTAGACGCTTAGGACGGTTGAATTATTTAACAGTTTTTTCCGCTTATCCCAACAAGTTGTTATCACATGATACCCGTAATAATTTTAAAAGTACTAAACTTAAACTAAACTTAACTTTTAATAGCATCTATCAACTTGGAAGATGATAAGTTTCTGAGATGAAGGATTCTGAGGTACAGCAATACTTTTTTCCTTGCCCTCTTTACATGTATGAGTTGAGAGCTACTCATGTCATACAAAATAAACATATTTTCAAACTTGAAGTCTATACTTAGACTATCGTTGTGCAAAATTTCATGCATGCACGATTATAACTTTGGAAGTTATAAGGCAGAGAAGGACGGACAGACAGACGGACATGACGAACTTATCCTTGGGTTCCTTGTAGCACTACGGATCACTAAAAAATAGGTCGCCTTTGCTAATCGTCGAGCTAACAATGATATTGCACAAAGTATAAACATCCGATTTAGGTCGGAGCGATAAAAATTAGTCCTTTGTCCGTCTATAATAAAAACTTTATGGAGCTCTATTCGCGAAACAGAACCTTTTACTGTTCCCGTGTGCTATTTAAAAAAATCTTAAACCCAATTAGATCATAAACAGGAAAATTATATATAAAAAAAAAAGTAAGTTTAAAATGTATAAGTGTGTAATCTTAATTATCTGTGGAAATACCGATACTTATACATAGTTCAATGGAAAGGCCTGAACTTTTATCAATACCGATATTGAACATATGCGACACAATATCGAGATAGATACGTTATTGTCGTCTACAGCAATACAAAATAAGTACAGTAAGGGAATGAATATGTCTTTACGTTGATAATCCAAAATGGTATTGTACGAAATTGAACTCGTTCATCAACTTTCTTAACTATTGTTGATAGGCGAGTGGTTGAAAATAAACAAAATTGAATCGAGCCAATTCCCTGCCAATTATCCCGTATATCTGGGAATAAAATATATCGGCTGTGGAAAATCGGCGGGTTCCGAGAGGAAGTAAAGCAATATGTGCCGAGATTGGTGCGGGAGCTAATCTCCGCGGGCGGTAATTAAGTGGCAGACCCGGCGGCCGCGGTACCGCGGGCGTAAATCCGAGGCCCGTCCAGATTTACTGTTATAGCCCGCGCAGACACACTATACCGCGGCTCTCTACCTCCTCTGCCGTACCAACTCTTGACCGGACAACATTCGTAACAAGCAGTAGCTGAGATATTAAGTCTGATTACATATATTATTATGTCAGTAAACTACAACTAGTAGTTCGCGCCGAACTGAGACCTCGCGACCCTATATCTACACAACCCCTGGACCGATTCAGCTCATATTCGAACTTAAAAATTGTATTGAAATGAACTACTTGCCTACAAAATTTCATGAAGATCGGATGAACGGTTCGCAAGTTATCATCGGACAAATATACACACAAACATACATACAAATGCCGATTTGTCCCAGTAAACTCTGAGACCTTCGCTTCGTTCGGTCAAAAAGACGACTTTTCCCATCTCGCAGGATTCACATGATGCTCGCAATCTGCTCGTGGACTTGAACCTACGGTTCCCATAAGAGTACTTGGCCTGCTCTACTACAGAGGCTCTACATAACCTTTAGGTCAATCAGGCTTGCCTTAGCCGGGAATATTGCAAGGATTCCTTGCCACCAGCGAGCACTTTAACCGACTCTACCCAGTACAAGCAAGCATAAATTCGGAGCAAGTATTCTCTGAGTCGACATGTAGTCGATAAGTCGACTCAGAGAATAGAAATCCTGCATTACGCTACCGATGGCACAGCATACCAAACCTCCGAGCGACCAGGCTACAATAACCTCGTAGGGAGCTATAAAGCCGGGGTAAAACGATGTAACTCGTATTCCTCCACACATCTCTGTGTGACTTATCGCCGTTGCGGCCAAACTATCCGTTTAACTGCGGCGTGCGCCGCCACTAAAACCGAACCCCGATTGAATCCGCCGCTAAAGTAATCGTAACTTTATCTGTTGTTCGTGTATCTGTTCTGAAACCATATGTTCCTTTTGCACATATTAGTTAGATAGAATGATGTAATGTTTTATTTAAAACAATGTTCAATTATATACTAGTAGTTCGCGGCGAACTGAGACCTATATCTCCCTATATCTTCACAACCCCTAGACCGATTCAGCTCATATTCGAACTTAAAAATTAAAAAACTAGTTGCCTACAAAATTTCATGAAGATCGTATCAACCTTTTGCAAGTTATCATCGGACAAATATACACACAAACATACAAACATACATACAAATACCGATTTGTCCCAGTAAACTCTGAGACCTTCTCTTCGCTCGGTCAATTATTATATATTCTTACGAATTCTAATTAGCGAAAAAATCATAGTAAATCAACATTTTTAAAACAGCCAACCCTATTCTTCCATAAACAAACATCTATTAAATCATCTTATCAAAGCTGTAGCGTGTATGCTGCCACGTGGACTTTGTATTGATGAGAAAGCGGTGGAAAACGTGCAAAGAATTTTGGAGTTGCATTCAATAATAGAATATTGATCCAACCAAAACATTTTGATTTGATAAACAATAACTCTAATGGAGCTTTAACGGCCTGTATTTTTGTACACTTAGAAATTCTTTTTTACTACCAGAACGATAGTCAAACTCTTCTTATAAACCTCTACGTTTAACAACAAAAATGCTCGATGATACGGTTAAAGTGGTAGCTTGGTAGCGAAAAATAACAACAAAGTACATATTATTATATATGTATCATTTATCTATAAATTGAGTCTAGTCGTCACAGCCTTAAGTCGCTGAAATTTTGTCAGGCAAGCAACGGCGACGGGGGTTTGAGTTTTTCTTTAATAGAACATCTGCATAATGGCCCGTTATTCGCTTTGTTCGGAACATGTTATCCGCGTCCCCCGCGACTTCACCATTATGTACCGTCGCTATTTTCTCCTCGGCGAACGAACACGACATTTTTACTTCGTCTCCTTTTGCGGCAAGTATAGGCCGTCTTTGTGATTTAAATCTTCCTTTCGCGGGAACAAAACGATCTAGCACTGGCGGCCGACTAACATGGACCCTTGTAAGCGATCTCGAATAAAGTCGGACCCTCATGTTTTATGCCTATTACATAGACGCCGGACCAAAAAGATTCGCTTTTCGCAACCTCGCCAACGTCCACCTCGAAATGTGACATGGGAATAATAAATCATCCACGAGACAGAAATATTAAAAGGCATGACGCGGCGAAAGCAATTAATTAATGCAAAGCGCTGTAAAACTCGGCAGCACGGAATTCCGGAAAAAATGGGGTTGTGTTATTGAGTCGGATTCGTTTGCGTTGGTGAACAATGCAAATTCGTTTGTTTAGTCACCACGGGACGGGGCTCGGGGAGGTGGAATCGGAAAACATTCTTGATAGAGGTTAGCGAGGGCGCCATTTATCATTATCATGGCTACGATATGACAGCTCGCCGCACCTTTGCGTTCCCTACTAAATCATTAAATTTTACAAGTTCGGATTTATTTGGAAATAAATATCGAGGAAAAAACTCGCTTTCGTATACCAATAAGCAAAAACAAGTAGCTACAAATATGAAAGAAAATATAAAGAAATAAAATAATAACCTCTATTTGCTCGGTAAAATAGTAGACAAGGCAAACAAGAATAAAATAATACGTCGAGAGACCAGTTTCAGTAGAAAAAGAAAATGTGACTGGAGGGCATTTCTGGAGGACTGGAGGTGAACATTTAGCGTGCGAGCCGACAGGTGCGAACAGAAATATCTCACACTTCTTCACGTACCCATTGGACCGAATGGGAGAAAGGATACAAGAAAATATCCGAGAGACGACCGTTGATCAACGAAACCTTTTACAGATAAAAAGATAGATACCGAAACGTTCATCAATTTCGTAGGATCGTGATAAGACTTTAGCTAACATTGAATCTAACGTTTCCGGAATAAAAGAAGGAAAAATGTAAATAGAACCTTAATCGAGTCCCGAAGAGAAGTTAAATCGAAACAGCGAGCAGAGTCCAAGGTAATAAAGCTATTTCATTTCAATGATAGCGTCGGGGGAAGTGCTCAACAATGGCAATGATGAAGGCTGCGGGTAGTGGGGCGACGTTAGTGGGGTAGTGTGGCTTTGTCGGGTGTTGCGGCCTCTATATCGACCGTACAGCGACACATCCGCACCCGCGCCTGATGACACTCTCGAAACTATTAGAGCAAGCGCCCACATTTACTGACAAACATCACATGTAAAGAACGCCAGATCTGCTTGTTTTATCTTAGTACAATGTTCTTACAGTCTTAGTTTATGTACAAGACCACAACTTTATTGGTGCCATTGGTGTTTTTTTTTGACGTAATGGACTAGTGGTGGACAGCGGCGATAAAACATTTAATTTGTTGGAAACTGTTGTTTTTTTTCCATCCTAGATGCCACCAGCGGCAGATTGCGGATATATTTTCATTCTGCATTCCTATGGTGACACCGCATTGCTGACTATGGCAAAGTGACCACAATTAATTGGAACATCGCAACGTACTGCAGTGTCGTCTCTAGTAAGTAACACATGATAGCTCAATGGAGACGGTATAAAGACAAAATCGATATTTTACTCTCAAAAAATGGTGGGCAAGAAAATTTAAATTAAAGCATTCACTGAAATCACAAACAGCTTAAAGGAAAGAGGGCAGGTATTGAAATAGTAATACGGGCCGAACCCTTTTTTTTGTGGTACTCGGTGACGAGAAGAGCTCACCTGATGTCGAGCGTCACGCTTGCCCATAACAATTCAGTAAAATTCAGTGAATTCCATTCAGTGTTGAGTGAGTTTAATTATAAGATTAAACTAAGCATGATTGTAGATTTTTTGTAATACTCATAGTAATAAACACGTTACATTTTTTATTTTTTTTCGTGCCACCCTGAGTTTTGAACTTCAACAGTTCATAGCCCTGCGCGGCAATGCACTGCGCTCGTCAGCCTGAGATATTAGATGTTAAATCTCTGTATGCCCAATAATCACGCTGGAAACATTGTCCTTTCCGGAACACAGTAATGTTTGCACACTACTGCTTGGCGGTTGAATAACTGGCAAAGGTGTGGTACTTCCCCAGGCGAGCTCTGCAAGAGAGCCCTACCACTACAAAAACTCTATCGGTGATATCAGCACCCGAGCCGCACCGAGCGCGTATTACATCGTCATTCATTTCCATTTATAAACGGTTGCATGTGTAAGCGCGGCCAATAAAGCCCATTCAGAGGGCGAATTTTGCAATAGTACCGCTCCATTTGTTTCGGACAGGTACAGGCGGAAGTACCGTAGGCGCGGAACGCAAACACCGCCGCGTTTCCGGCTTTGCGGTGTACTTCACAACGTTCAATAAATTAATTTATGGACTCTACTCCGCCGCAATACAGTCGTTACTAGAAAGGGTACGCTACTTATAGATTAGAACCTACTTGTTATTAATTTGAAACGATAAGATTAATAATATTAAATTCTATTTATTTTCGAATAATTAATAGTGTGGACATATTTGAATTATTGGATAACTCTTGACTCTTGAATTATTTTTTGACATTTATAAAACTTGCTGACATTATTATTAATCATATTTTTATTAAATTAAACTAATTTTTTTTATCAAATTAATTATTATTAGTACTTATTTTTTGTTGTGGCTTTTGATTAGATATTTGAAATTATGTAATTATGAACTGAATATTTTGTAAATGTGACTTGCCCCGTGTAACTACCAATGTTATAAGGCCAATAAACGATTCTATTCTATTCTCAACAAAATTTACATCGATCGATAGTACACTGTGGCATGCATGCCTACTGTTATCCCGCGCACCCTCGTCAGCGCGACAGTGATTTGCATGGCATGCAACTTTAATGACACGCACGTGTACCACAAAAAATAAATACAAATATAATATAGACTGTCATACTTGTGCCCGTTACTTTGGAAAATAATTACATATTATTAGGAGAAGAATTCAAAATCCCGAAAGCAAAATGTAGCCTTTGTCACAGTTGGCATTAAACAGGTCGACAGGTCACTCGTAAAATCCGGAAAAGGCGTTAAGCCTACAGGGTTATAAGGAAAGAGTATGCTAAGCCGAAAGGGGCTCATAGTATTCATGAATGTGATCAACTTTTACTATGGAACCAACTATGAAATCGAGAAAAAAAAACAGCTTTTCCATACATTTTGTCGAGTGACATTGACATTTTTCTATGGAACAGCTGTTTTTTTGGTTGTTCAGTCTTCATCCCAATAGATCTCATCCCATGACGTTATTTTCTTAAATCAAACCACTTTCTATTATTGACTCGTCCCACACTTATTTTTTGATTTTTCTACTCTCATGTCATCCCAATTTATATTAAATGCTATTTTAACTCATCTCTTCTCTTCTCTTAATTTCAGGGTCCATAGTCCATAGTAAAAGTTGTTCATAATGATGAATACGTATCGGCTTAGCATACCCTTTTCTTGTAACCCTGTATAGGAACACAAAAACATTCGTACTTACATACACCTCAAAAACTGTCCCTCCATCTTGGGCAGGAGGGTAAATAAGAGAGCTACGTAACGTATACGACCTGCAAAATAAAAACGTAGCCGTATAAAAACGTAGCGACATTTCAATAGTGTAATAGAGGTACAAGTTACGACAGTTAAGGCTATTCCCACCGGTCAGGGGTGGGACGCGGCTGTTATTTTTACAGAGCAACACCTACGGAGTCAGTAAATTACGGTCTCGCTCCGCCTCGCTTCCAGAGAATAATCGTCTTAAGCCTGAGGGGGGCAATGAAAGCTCCTCACAAATATTTACACAAAAAAATCGCAGGAAAATATTTGAGGAAAGCTGGACGGAGATTGCCATTTGGATTATTGTTCGAGATAACAACACAACCATCAATTAGGTTGAGCAGCATGTTCGGGATGAGTTGATTTTAGTCCCAAACTTCACGTCGAGTTCATAATGTAATGCCTGTCCTTACTAGACAAAACAACATACTGTTTATACAGGTTGAGGCGTAATCAATTGATAACCCGTTACCTCGAGGTTGGGCAACATTATTAAAATCCAGATGAATAAAAAAAAGGTAAAAAAAATTACAAACTTTTCGAGTTTTTGGTAATTTTAGGTACGATTTAGAAAATGTTCAATAAATCGAAAAACTATGAGACTTTTACTGAATACAAATTTTAATTTTCTGAACATTCATGCTGAATATTCATCAGCAGGTAGCGGGTTATCCATTAATTATGACACATCCTGTATAACGTGAAATGGAAAAGCTAATCTTTGGTTGAAGGAAGCGAATGCGAGGGTGTTATCTTTAGTGTAAACTTTAAACTCACATTCGGCTACTACTTTAAAGGGGAAACTTAAGCTAAATCTGTGGAAGAAACGAGAAGCTTAGCTTAGGAGAGAAGTTTGTGATTTTTAGAAAAGAGCTGCATTTGCGATTACGTTTCTTGGTATCTATTCGTATTCATACGGAATACATTTTATTGTCTCAGTTTATTTTCTTTTACAATATACAAACGAAGAAAGATAATTTTAACAAAAAAAACCGACTTCGACAACATACTCTAATTAAGTGATTAGTATAGATATTCTTTGTATAGATCTTAACACTAAAAATTTGTAAATAAAATCAATTCAAAATATTTGAATTTCAATTCGAAATTCGAAATGGCATGGTCCATATAATACATAATATTTTTCCAGTGACTTTTAAAGTCCCTTTATTCATAGTCTAATGCCATGTCAAATACTAGTATTGGCATCAGGCTACGGTTAAAGACCTTAATATTGTGTGTGGCATTATAAATCTGTGGTCTTTTTCATGTTTTCCACTTCACCAAACAATACTTTCTGAATGCAAATGCTTGACTTGTTGATGAAAATACCAAAATCGCTACATGTATGCCTATAATAGTTGAGGAGTTCCCGCAATCCTCACGGATCCCGTTATCAGAACTGGATTTACATTCTTTCAAAATAAAAATTAATTTTCCATATCGGTTCACGTATATAGTGACGGATATCTGAGATAACAAACATAAAATAATACAGTTATATAAAATAGTTATATATATATATATATATATATATATATATATATATAGTATATAGTTTTTATAATAATATTTTTCACCTGCTTGCTTTTTATAATAATAATTTTGTGTGTTGATAAGTTGCACTTGCTATTATGCATATATTTTTTGTTGTTTCAATTTTGTTTTTTTTACCGTTCCGTGCGGGAATAGTGTGTGACGTCACCAACGGTTCCAGCGGAAGACCAGTGCTGGTTGTTCGCAACCAGTATTACGCTGAGCTGGAACCGGTTTGTGGTTAAAAACAATGGGTATTAGGTCTTTTATTTTATTTTTTATCTATCTTTTTGTTTTTGATTCTTGTGTACAATTTGGTATTTCCATTAAAAAAAATTGTCTATTGTCTATTGTCTAAATACTTAATTAAGCCTTTTTGGGGGAAAAAAAATCCAGACAATCTTTTATAAAATCCGTTATTGGTATGTAAGCTGTGTCCAAAAAGCAAAATGAGTCCAAACTCCATCAATCTACTATTAGTTAGTGAGGAGTTCCGTTTTCCACCTTCGGTATGGAGATAATATTGTATTGTCAGCGGAACTTGACAGCTATACAAATTTAAAACTCAATTGAACAAGAGAACAATTGAACTGGTATAAAATTGAGTTGTAAGATTTGACATATATACATACATAAGAACATTACAAGTTAAATAAAAGCCTGTAAAACTCTTGTACTCGAATTGAGAACGTCCTCCTTTTTTTGGAAGTCAGTTAAAAAGAGAGATAGATACAATTTTAAGCAATACCAAAAAAGTTTAATTATAGCAATAAAATTAATTCGATTTATTTTCAGTTTCAGTTTCTTTTTTCAGCGCCTGAAAATATATTAAATTGAGTTCATATGCTTTTGAGTAAGTTGCTAAGATAATAAATAATAAACCAGAGCGCCTTTATCTTTAGTTGATCTGGCAATGCTTCTTTCTGCGAAGAGTGAGTATGCTGAAGCCTCGCGATGCACCACACACTAATAAGACACCGACCTTAGCAAGCACATACCATAATTATAGCCGGTGGAGAGGTTGCACCTATTCGGCGGTATTCGGTTACCCCTCTCGTAAATATAATGCGCAAAATAGCATTAACTTGAATCGCTTACGATTGGGCGGCTCTTTGAATCGGCCAATTATTTCATTAATTACCTGGCTCCGTGCATTCTGATTTAAAAAAAAAACTGCATAAACGATCAAGTGGTTTTATTACCTTTGCTGGCAAAAGTTCCCGAATGAAGTAAAAGTAATAGTTACCTGAATAACTAAATCAGCCAGATTCCTTTGATGATCGATGACATGGGCATCCACGTCATCATATTCACGAAACGAATTTGACGGACAACGCAAACTCAATTACGATGCAAATTTCCATTTATTCGAGTACATTCAATGCTATTAAAGAGAAGAAGAGATTCATATCCTTGGAGCGATCAAACATAAACGGGCCAAGATGGTGTCTATAAACCGATTTCAATAAGATCCTCACCCGTTATCCAAAACAAATAAAATTTGATGGGATCTGGTTTTATTCATATTTTATGGGGATGTACAGTTTTTTAGTTGTGTGCATTAAAATATTGCAGTAGGATTGGCAGCAATCTCTTGTTTGGGTAGCCAGGCAGGTGTACCGTTGTTTGCTCAAATATTTGCATAGGTACTACGCTACTCAGTAGCGGCGGTGGAGGAGCGACCGGCTCCTAGACATTTTAATCACGCCAGAGTGAAATAAGAACACGCTCTCATATTGATCGCACGTGTGTTTATTTGCCAAAATTGAAATATTTTATTGATAAGGATTTGGTTACATTAATAGATAGTAAAGATTTTTTTCTTTAATATATATATATATATATATATATATGCAAACGAAGTTTGATACACAATTTTTAAACCAGGTGTACGGCTTACAAAATCTGATCCGATAAACTGACATTGTGTCTGCGCCCTCCTGGAATTGATGGATACTTACTGGATTAAACTTTGTTAATATATATATCATAACAAAGTTTAATCCAGTAAGTATCCAGCAATTCCAGGAGGGCGCAGACACAATGTCAGTTTATCGGATCAGATTTTGTAAGCCGTACACCTGGTTTAAAAATTGTGTATCAAACTTCGTTTGCATGTTAAAACATAAATACAATGATCCTCACACAGGGGGGTGCAGGCAACATTTTTTTTACATCCCCAGGTTACCTGTATGGGATCTAGTCGCCAATGATGGCGTCACCTACCCAGTGAGCATCCCTGAACCTCTACAAATCTATCGACACCTGATTTTCCGGTCGATTACAGAATTGGGGTTGTAATAAATACAAATATTAAATGTACATGTCAACTTTGTTTAACTTATTACGTTGGGTAATAATCGATTTACTCCGCTAACATACGAAGGGTCGTCTACACCAACCAGTCATATCGGCAAATGTATTGTACTCGTTTTCTATGGATCCGAATGAAAAATAACGCAGAAATACAATCGCATAAATGATCACGAAACCCGACTGCAGCAAGACAACTTTTCAGTCCAATAGCGCCGGTACTATGATACAACTCGATATTAGCGAAAGACATAAAATTGTACTAAATACCGTTTGGTGTATTCGCAGTGAGCCTGAAATTTATGTAGAAAATAAAACGAGACGCTATGCTAATAACATCTGGGATTTTAAAGGTCCAATCCCTCAGGCTTAGTGTACTATGAAACCTGTAGTCGATGTCAGGAATACTAAATGTTAGTCATCAAAGTGGAGAGAATATATTCTTACCATTGAGTAAATATGTTTGGCTAATTCCTGATTTGAAATGAAAATCGCAGACGGAGAAACCGGAGAAGATATTGGCAAAGTTTGAAGGATTGCCTCGAGTGGCTCGGCTTTCACAATCGCCTGGCCATACTCGAACTATGTCAAGAGATTTACGGGCTCACAATAAATCTAACGTTCAAGAACGTTCAAGAAATCGTTTTAAAATAGACAAGCGGTTTGTTTGTTTTATTTTGGTCAAAAATCTATACATACTGGCCGTGTATATATAATGAATGGATAACCCTTTACCTGCGGATGGGGGACATCGTGACGGTTCAGAAAATTAAATTTTGTATTCCGTAAAAGTCTCACCGTTTTCGAGTTACTGAATATTTTCTAAATCTTTTTCAATGAAATTTGTACCAAAAATTATCAAAAACTCGAAAAGTATGCAATTTTTCAGTACATTTATTTCGTTTTTTTTTCGATTGTCATAGTGTTCCCCAACCGCAGGTATTGGAAGAACAAGCCCTTTTCTAGTAATCAACGCACAGACTAAACCGCTTATTATAGAGACGTGAAATTTGAACTAAAATAGTCTGGATGGACAATAAGAACGGGTTTTGCGAAAACTCTACCTCTAAAGGGGTAAAATAGACCCCCAAAGTTTGTATGGTAAAATAGTTATTTGTTATGCAAGGCCGCAAAGTTGTTTTTTGGCTAGTGTTTTGAAACCTGAGCAAGTGAAGGATTCTGGGGTTCAAATATAAAATCCTGAGCTTAGAGAGCCTTTCAAAGCTACAAGACGCAGAATAACTTTGCTGCCGAGCGAAAAACACAATTTTTCACCTCAATACAGCGAGGAAAGTGCTAGGATGATGGAAAGTGAATAAAAATGAATGAAAGTAAAGTATTTTTTTTCATACAGTCGGCGTGCTGGCCAGTGCGATTATTCTAAAAAGAGGTTGGAGAAATGAAATAAGTATTAAAATGTATTAATGCATTTGCAGTGGACTGGCAGTATAGAAAATTATTGAATAGAAAGGTTCGAATTTTAAAAATTCTTTCAAAAGCGTGTCTCAGGATTTCTCGAAAATCAATCCCTAAGACGGTGAAATGGTGTGTCCCATTTACCTCCTAGGCGAGCGAAGCCGAGCGGGCAAGCTAGTTCAAAATAAAGTGAATGAGATTATGTAATCATTTCTTGTGACGAGCCGTAATAAAATAAGTTTAGGCTCCTTAGGCAGCCGCGTAAATTTGAAGTACGTGGCTGACTTACTACGAATGACAATGAGGAGGACCGGCCGGAGCCAGAGGACAATGTAGAAAACTCGATTTGTCGTAGTGGACAGACCCTAACGAGAGATGGGGGACACGTTGACGGGATGCCGATGACGCTTGCAATAGTCTCACTACACGGAAAAGGCGGGCATACGTGTGACGAAGCTGAAACCTCAGTTTTGGCTAAAAGTTTATTGGAAAGCGTCTTGCAGTACATATTGGAAAGCGTTTTTTTTTTTTATGTTACTCGGTGACGAGACGAGCAAGTCGCTCACCTGATGTTAAGCGTCACGCTTGCCCATAACAGTTCAGTGCCACCCAGAATTTTGAACTTCAACAGTTCAAAACTATGCTCGGCAACGCACTGCGCTCGTCACCCTGAGATGTTAGATGTTAAGTCTCTGTATGCCCAGTAATTACGCTGGAAACATTGCCCTTCAATCCGGAACACAGTAAAGCTTGCACACTACTGCTCGGCGGTTGAATAACTGGCAAAGGTGTGGTACTTCCCCAGGCGGACTCTGCACGAGAGCCCTACCACTACATCTTCGAAAGCATCTAAAAGTTGCAGACAGACGTTTTTTACTAAGTAACCCACTAGCACCAATCTTTTAATCTTCATTCGTAAATATATATTTAATAGATCGCAGATACTACTGATACTAAAACACGCGCAAGTTTGGACAAAGTTCTATCAATAATTATAAATTACAGAAATATGACTAAGAACACTATGTATGTAAGTAGGTCCATCCTACTTACTTACATAGTGTTCTCAAATACTCATTGCCTGTTCATAGTAACACGTTCATTCATGTGGCTGCACGGTTTTTGTTCGAGTACAAAATATCCCTTATTTGGTAGCTGTTCGATCCAGCGATTCCTCCATGTTGTCGCGGCAGCCGACGCCGTGCTCGGAATCTCCAACTAGATAATATCAACGTCAAATGGCAGTTAGAGCCGAGGTTTAAAATTCCCAACGATTTATTCGTTTGGAATTCAGCAATTTACTGCTATAGCAACAACAAATCTGCTGTGGTACAAATGGGGTCGCCTCTGCCAACGCAGCCACGTTCAATATCACTAAGTGCAGATTATTACTGACTAATTGACTGCACGTCACCGCAACAAAGTAGCAAATTGCTACGTTGGATTCTCCAACAACATACGCACGACATACCGCTGTACAGGCAAAGTTCAAATTATTAACAACCTCATTTTTTCGTTTGGAATTAAGCATCACTATTTTACGATTCGAATGCATTTTTTGAAGTAGCACATACTAAAAAAAATCTTTGTTTTGAGATGATAATCAAATTGGATGGAAGAAAAAAGACCATGGTCGAGCTTCTAAACGATGGTCTGACCGACCATGTAGAAGACCCCGAGAAAATTAGGGGGCGTCGAGATGGCACAGAGGAGGTTTGGGCACAGGGCAGGTAATAAAAATAGTCTAAAAACGATCAAATAAACATGCAATTTTTTTTTATTTTTGGGTCATATCCTATTTTACGACTATAATAAATAATATTATACGTTGAAATATAATCGTGAGAATAGCTGTTTCAGGTTCGCGACAGATGGTAAGTAAAAAAAAATAGGGGCTCTAGAAAAAAATTATCTCTAAGTGGGCAAAATAAGATTGAGAACCTATGATCTACAAGTTTCCTTCATAGTATAATTTACAACTGCTAAACCTAACCTTAACCTTATCGTACCCTTTCTAAGCAATTAAAAGGTTTTTTTTTTGTATTTTTAAGAGGCGTTTGGAAACCTTACTTTAGAGCTCATAAGCGTTCTGTTCTGGCAAATGTAAGTATAATGTTGCACCACTTCGCTGTACTGCTCGTCCGTGAGCGATGTCGTAAATAACTTACAATTCGATAGCATTATCATTAATGACGTATGTCAAAGAACAATACAAAATAATTAAACAAAAGTCACATTTTTATACAACATGTTATTTTATCATTATATTATACACCTATACATACACAATTATATAACAAAAACATTAAATTGTACATTCAATATTTTAGCAGCCTATTGCTGCTAAATATTGATTGTGCAATTTAATGTCAATTCAACAATGTTCATTGTTTTCAGTTACAAAGAATTACTTATCAGTACAACAATAAATCATATTTAGTTCATATTATGCTTAAGGTCGCGCTCCGGGCCAGAGATTTTCAACATTTTTTTTTTAGACAATATATAAAGTCTCTAACCAGAGATAAATAATGTTTTGATTTATGATGTTTTATTTTAGTTTTATCATAGATAATGTTATATGTTCTAACTAACATTCCGATTATATTATAGTTTACTTTTTTTTATTTCCCTGTCTAATCACTATTTATGGCAAATGTTGTATATGACCATAAAGGGTGATCATATCAGTTTCATGTACTTACGTAGAAATATGTTATAAGAATGTAAAATATGTTCACTGTTGGCGTATCTCAATAAATAAATCTCTGTGTATAAAAAAAAATGTTTTATAGCAATTTCCATGATATAATTGATGAAGAAGCGGAGAAAAAAAATGGTTTTTTTTTTTTCATTATTCGACTAAATTATAAATTGTTTTCAAACATTGATATTGATATTCTAGAGATAACTTTTAGTATTTTAAATTTTTATCTCAGTTAATTGTTACCTTCAAAAAATTTTAAAATGCACGAACGAGCTTACCTATTTGGGAAGCTAGCTTTCGATCTCTTTCATCGAATTAAAAGATCTAAATAATCTTTCAAAATATTTATTTTACTAAGATAGACATAGACAACATACAGTTTCTGGAAATTTACGGTTTCTACGAAAACTTGCAATTTTCGTGCCAGAGCTATCTCACTTGCTCAAAAAAACCAGACCATACCCACCAAACCAAGTTTATCTAAAAGTTATATGTTCATATCAAAATATCAGAAATTATTTACCGAAATTCTCGTTTTGTTAGATTTAGTTTGACGCAAGAGATCGAAAAGCTTCATTATTTCGTTTTCTTCTCCTCCGTCAAATTAAAATATATACGAAAGTTTCCATCAAATATTTGTTATTTTTGTCACAAAAACATATAACATTTACCATTCTTTTTGGTATTTCAGTTAAATATAAAATAATATAAGTAAAATTAAATAATATGGAAATTCGTAAGCGAGACAGCCTTGGACGCGACTGAGAGCCAAATAACTAGAAGACACAATAACGGTCTTGTAACAATAACTAGAGATCTAGGAAAATGCTCGCTGTAATAAGTAAATTAAGTTAGAGAGCAAGTTAAAACACGGTACACCAAACTTGTTGAGCTCAGGGACTCCGGCCAGAGGCAATGCACTTACAACTCTTTGTTAACTGGTAAAATAAATAAAAATCATTGCGTTTCTGACCAAAGATAGAAAGAACTCAATTCTAAAAGCGGTACAGAGTGCAACGAGCACAAAAAGTAATTAGTGTTCTACAAAATAATATCTTAACTAACTGGGATGAGTAATGCTTTTGAAAAATTGTCTAATCCGTTTTCTAAGACAAAGACGAAGATTGCACAATATCACGAGCTTTTAGCAATGCTACTTCAAAGTCGACGGGTTAACCTAATGCCGCTCGGGGTTCGGGGTTACTCAAAGAGATTTCTGATTCTTTGACACAATCATACCACAGTAGACGGCCGTAATTTATTTTGGGCTGTTGAATGGTACATACCACACTAAAGATACGAACGGTTACATAGGAGCAAAAAAACGTAATATACACATTGAATTGTATTGTATTCCACTAATTCTTAAACTGCGCATGTATTTTTCTGTGTTAATGTTTATATATATATTTTTATTATATAATTATTATTTTTTATTTCATATATATATATACACTTATATTATTTGTAAAACATCATTTAGTTTATTTCTTTATAGTACCTATATATACACATAATAATAATACGATTTGTTTCTACCTACTTAAGTAATATGTTTAGACCTTTTATTGGCTGTACTATATTTTTGTTTAAGATTATTTTTATATTATGATTTTGTGCTGTTGGTCTATTAATAAAAAATAAAAAAACAAGATCGGGGCAATAAAAATTAGACAAACAGAACACGATTTGTCTCAGAAATCACAGCAACAAGAAAATAGTTGACGGTGACGGACACGTCAAAATCTCCGGCACGTCAAATGTGCATTGTGGAGGGACATATATAACCCCTTGTAGATATGCGACTGGTTACAAAGTGTTCGTTTTTGCTCGCTAATTCATGACGTTGACGGAACGATTAATAATAACAGGTTCTGATTGAGGATAGCTTCCACAATTCTCGATTTATCTTGTTTTTGAACTTACGGATGCGAACAAAGAATAACAGCGTTATAAAGTATTTATGTAACAATATTTAGCGACGACTGTGGAAGCGGGCAGCTAATGGCGCGCCACAAATGGCAAAGCGCCCAGACTTGATTGGCTAAGTTAGCGCCAGGCACGTACGATATCCATTCAGGGCCGATGAGGAAGCTCGAGAGAGCAGCACTCGACCCAGGGCTCGGAGGAGACACCTCCGTGCATGGAATTACACAACCGCTCCTGATCTGTGCTATTGCATAACTCGCTTATTGCTTCACTAACAACAGAGTGCGGCACCACCTGGACGAGATTGGTACTAAGCAGTATAGATTGGTGAAAGCTGCATAAGCTGCCGATAATGATGATGAAGTCATTAGCACTCGTGAGCACATCCCAGAACCATTATCTTCCCGTAGCTCGTCCAAGATAATCAAATACTGTATTTTATAATCTTGGTTGATAAATTATGTCTAGGAATCAGTTTCGAATCGATAATAATAAATACGCGAGGATTTATATCAGTGCTTTAATCGAAAAATAAAATCGCGAGGGCAGTCACGAGGCGCATAAGCGCATTGTTGTTTGCTGCTCAATGGCAACAGAATTTCACACGAATTCAAAGCCCATAGCGATTTTTCTTTCACGATTACTATTACAAAGCTATAGCTAAAGCTATAGCACACCAAATGAACTTAATAACAATTATATTATTTTATATTCTAGATATTTCCCTCTATTTTATCTCATTACCCGATTACAAAAAAGGAGGGTTATCAGTTTGACAGTTTATGTATGTATTGTATATATATGTTCATATCTATGTATCTATCTAACCTACTAAACCGCTTTTCAGATTTTGACAAGATAGGTGTCATAGGCTATTCAAAATTATACAAAATCCAATATGGAGGAAACTATAACAAATAAAAATAAAAAATGATGTAGAAATATCGTGTTTGGTAACTACGGTTAAAGGGACTTTAAAACTCAACAAACTCAAATACTATGTACATTAAATGGACCATGTCATTTTAAATTTCTAATAATATTTTCTTGTTTCATACTCTTACGTAGGCGTGTTTTAGTTTTTGAATGTATATTTTATTTTATACAGTATTTCCGGACACCGATGTTCTAGCCGAAAACACGAGTTACTCATCATTGTGAACAACTTTTATTATGGTGCAAAGCATGAAATCGCGGAGAAAAAAACAGCTGTTCTATACATTTCGTTTAGTGTGAATGATATTTTTCTGTGGAACAGCTGGGTTTTTTTTCGCGATATCTATGTTGGTCCCGTATGTTTTTGAATTGTTCAGAATGATTAAGTGTTTTTGGCTCAAACATCGGTGTCTGGACACATTGTATAACCATCTTCTCGCGATACTCTAAAGAGAATGTACCTTAAAAGGACAACATGGTTTTCTGCCAGAAATGTCCACGTTTTGATCACAAATGTACATTAAGTACTTAGACAAACCCAGTAGAAGAAATTTATTTACTAAGTTTTATTTAGAAACAATCCGATGCCAACCTACCGCGATGCAATTGGAAAACGGAACAAAATGAAAATCACGAAATCGATACTAGCAGCTAAAACTGGACAAGCAAATATGCGACCGCTTGAAAAAGACATCTCATTCGAGATCCAATTTACGTCGGCCCTGGGAGCAAGCCGCATATAATCTACTTGCGGGCTTGACTCCGCAAACAGTTTATTTCAATCTAGTGTGTGCCAGATACACTTTTCGCGATCACATTTCGCTGCAGTATATTCTCTGAAACCTGAACATATTATGCATCTTTTCTTTCCACACATAAACCTGAAGAAACCCAACTAATAATATAAATGCGAATGTAACTCTCGGTGTCTTGGTGTTTGTCGCGTTATCACAACTAAACGGATGAACGGATCGACAGGAATTTTTGCATTGATATAGCTCAACGGTAGAAGTCAGACATACCCCGGGATTCTAAAACGTTTGTTAACTTTGACGACAGATTAAGTTTATCGCTGTCTTTGTCATTTGCTTAGTGCCAGACAAAGGCAGCATTAGAATTAGATAGATAGATAGATAGATAGAAACTCTTTATTGTGTACACCAAAAATAAAAGAACACATGTACAGAACTATCTTATACTTAAGCTAGTGCCACAAGTGGCGGCCTGTGACAATTAATCTGTTGTCAAAGTTAACAAACGTTTCAGAATCCCGAGGATAGCCTATTTTTTTTGTTGGTCTACGCGAGCGAAGTCTTCGTATGTGTATTCGCTTCGCATGTGTAGTTTAGTTTGAAATATCTCAGTGTCTTAGCATCATCGGTTTAAAGAGTCTGATTCGGACAGCGACCTCCCGTGTGAATGTTTGCTTCCATCGTAGAAAATGTTTTTTTTATCGCTCAATAAATCACTTCTCACACTTTCCTCGGTTCGCGATAACGAAAGGGAGTCTGAGTGCAGATGAATTTGAATTTCAAAACAATAGATTCCGTTTGTAAGAACAAAGTCTTGTAGATTTTGAATTATTTGTGATTGTTGGACTAATGGCTGAATAGATTAAGGACTCTTACAATCTGTCTGAATTCGAAACAGAGAGATTAAAGACGAGCATTTCGTCTGATTCGTTATTTAAAGTAGCTTCTCTCAGACTTATTACATCTTATAAGGTAATGCTGCAGTTTTTATACTTAACATAATTATATTGTCAGATATATTATTTCTAGGTAGAAAAATATACTTTTAAACGCTAAAAGAGCATTTCATTCGTCGACAATCGTGAATAAAACGCTGTTTTAGTCACTAGAGATATAAAACATTTTGAATTTGGAACAAACACGAATCAAAAGAACTATGTACTTACTAAAAAAAATGTACTAAACCTACTGGCTGGTTGAATGGATCTACACCGTTGAGCCAATTCAAATTAAGATAAAGATATCCCGCCAATTATTTTCTGTTATCGTGGTATTAGATACTATGCTACTATTTATTTTTTCGCAGTTATGGTATAAAGTAGAGTTCGCTGCTCTCAAGATCCAACTTAATCTCTCGAATTAAATTATCTTTTTTTCTGTTTCTGTATAATCTACTATACTTTTTTTACAGATACTATCATTTAAATCCTCAGATAGCGTAGTGTTTTCCAGTACCTTTTCCCGCTCACAAGTAGCAATTATTTTCGCCGAGAGCAATCTTGTCGGAGCAACCAAATTAGATTCTCGAGCGGCCGTGGACCTCATCAGGAAATGAGAAAAATGTGACGAATATTTTAATGGATTCCTTTGAAGTTAAATCAAAGTTCGTATTTAACAATCTAAGTTTTCTTATTCCCTATGAATCATATTTTACATGAAAAATATATTCTTTATCTCATCTCGTAAATAGACGAGTATTTTGAGGCCACATTTATTATGTAAATTTTCATGAGTGGAACATAAATTCGTATTCCCGATTTTCACAAGAATTTACGTTACCTTTGAAAAGACTTCAGTGTAAAAGAAATAAACATTATTAGGTTCTAGAGGAAGTAAACGAGTTTGTTTAATAAGGGGAAGGAAATCCGAATCGTGTGTAAATCAACCTCGCGAAGGTATCTTCCGTTATATGTAAACTAAAATCTTACTCTCTTCGTACAAGGAAAGAGAATGGAAAACAGGGTGCCTGAACCAGCATCGGGTCGCCGAGGTGGCGGACTGGCGAAGGCGCTCGTTTTATATGCAAATTTTCTACGTCCTTATGAATATGAAAATTTTCTATTAGAACGTGTCGCCGTCAGCGATCCCTTGATGTCTTGGGAAAGTTGCCCTTCTCCGTAGATTTTCGCCATTCAGCGGAACGCGACCGAGCATGCAAATTCACTTGCTGCAATATTGTGAGGGTAAAGGAGATTTAGTAGAGATAACAAACGCACTGCTAACAAAATAATCCCGGTGAAATTAACGAAATCTGATTATTGTTTCTATTGGTGATTATTGGTCTATTGGTTCCACTATTCAGTGTCAAGCCATTAGCCACGGCAGGAAGTTCCGATACGTTTTTTCGAGTCGTATCATTCATGGCAGTATTACAATCAAAGCACATGTAACCAACAACGATGGTGACGATGGTAGCTATTGGAAAACTCACGAGTCTACCTACACATCATAAACGGTATTGTGTAGGTGAAACGAGTGCGATCCCTCGGGCGTCGCATGCAGGCACGTACTACTCCCTAAGGACACAGGACTGCGACATTTACTGAATCAGAATCAGAATCAGAATCAGAATCAGAATTTTTTATTGCAAAAACTGTGTACAAAAGGTGTTCTTGATAGTAATAAAATAATAAGTTTCAACAGCTTACCCATTGCGGGTAAGCTGTTGAAACTTAAAATTAATTAAGAAAGCGGGTAATTAATATCTTAAAGTTTGCGAGGGAGGGACTTCGTATGTCGCAAACTTTAAGGTTCCTATAATGGATCATATTTGCGAGCTATTGCTTAACTATAGTATATCGCTACTCGCTATGATGGGTGGTGGAACTTGTTTATACTGCAATCGAAACGTCAAATTGTCGACGTAATACACTATTTATTTAAATTCTTTAAGCTTATCTTGATAGCATTTATATATGCATGTCTCGTTGCCCGTGGACCGCATCGAGATTATATTGAAATAATCAGTCAAAGTGGAGTCCATAAAATATTCGAAAATAAAATGTAATAAGAAGCGACGGAGAGAATGTAATCTCGATATTGGATCTAAGTCGTGAAATAGAAGACCGTTCAATGGCAGTCTATAAAACGGATAGTAAACCTTGCGAATCTTTAAACGTCAAATAAGTAGGTAAAAATAAATCGCACTTCATTTCATGAATCTGAAATAGATATACATTTAAAGTGATCAAATATTATGCGATTGGGTTTTAACTTTATCAAAATAAATCCTAAGAGAAGGTTTATTACTAGTCGTCACTTGTCTCAATCAATGAAATTCGCTAGTACTCATAAATGACGTTGTGGATAAACTTGGAAACACGCGAGTGCTTGAAATAAAAACTGAAGTACGTCGAGGGATAAAGCCAAGTCTGGGAATTTAGACAAATAATACTAGTTGGTGCGGAGGAGAGGCGTGGTGAAAGCCTAGGTGGGGACTGTTGGGATGTGGACGCAGCCACGGGTCGCGTCAAGAGCTTACATTTCACGAAAACAGGCACTCTGCCAACAGATGCACCGCTGCACTGTTCAACATTTAAGCACTTTACTGGCAAATTTAAATTTCAAATCAAGCTTTATATTCTCCGGTACATTTCCAGTAACTAAAACAGACTCTGCCGAAAACGCACAAAAAATTACATTTTCAAGTTGTTAAGACACGTATGAGATAACTTTGGCAATAAAACGAGAAAAAGAGCCTTCGAGGCCGTAGCTTTTACTGAGTTAAAGTTAGTCAAAGTGGCGTACTTGGGCGAGAGCTAACTTAGCGATGGTCAATAAACTTAGCACCCGAGACGACTCGTGCAACAATAAAGCGGAACTTTCGCAACAGTTTATCTCATGAATCTTGAGCGAAGGTTTTTTAATATTAATATTTAACTTTATAACAATAACTAAAACAATATATAATTTTGTAGAGATGGCGGAGATGGTCTCTGCGATAGGTTGTGATTGTTCGCCAAGAATTCAATTCAAGGAAACGGCCAGGGCAACAAGCACACACTTCCAGACGTTGACACGCTACCCTATATGCACAGTAATTGAGCCTTCAACATGTTATCTGCCTCAGTTGTCATGACGTCAGTAAAATGCTCTCAATTCAAGTATCCGACGACTCCACTGATGTCTATGATAGCCTACTAGTATTACAATGGTCAGTGGCCAACACACACATAAAACTAGAAACTTAAATCATAATGAAAGACGCGACAAAAGTATAACGAGCGTATAAAGAGCCGCGTCGTATAAATCTGATACATTTCGGCGCCAGGAAACATCGCTTTTATGGCGGTTCCTAAATGTTAACTACTTACGAGAGCATGTATAAAAATTATGTGTCGTGCTCTCGTGCAAAATTTAAGTGAGAGAAACAAAGTAAAATTTAATTTTCTGGTGTTCGCAGAGGCCACGGGGAAAATAACGAGATCTACCTTTATGAGGGCAGAGGTCGCGTCGAGAAGGTGGTTCGCGCAATCAATCAAATAGGAGCTGAACTTGACGACGACAAGCGGTCTGCGAGTACGGTGTCATGCTCTCTATTAATCATAACGACACAGCTACAATATATTATACCAAATTATCGACTTTGAAATACTACCCAGCTGGTGGTAGGTCAGTCAGTAGACGAAGTACTGCGAAATCTATAAAATATTGATAAAGTAAGAAATTTATCAAATATTTAATAATTCGCCTAAAGGTATGTTTTTTTTTGGCTAATAAAATTAGTGCACTGTGAAACTATACAAATGTAAACATGAACTAAGATTGAATACTGTATCAATTTGAGCAAAACACAATATTATCCGTCAAGTTCAATGAGCCGCCTGCCGAGACAATGAGTCGTTTCCAACACAGCAAAAACAAAGCGGCAAGCGCGCCGCGCTGCCGGTCTTTTCACGAGCACACTTCATATTCACTTCATCGTCAAACACAACAACATGCTACATGATTAATTCTCCGCGGAACCTTTACTCTGATTTATTTTTGAATCACGATTTTTAAAAAAGGCTGCACAAAAACTCACACGATATAATGTAATACTCCGATGCCTTAAGAGGGCGAATTCGAGCGGACATGGTCATAAAACAAAATGTAAACGAAGACATAAAAGCGAATTAGAAATGACGAACGTATTCGATAGAGATAAAACGATAAACGATACAAGACAGTTCGCTTCGGGGGGTAATGTTTAATGTACGAATGCATTTAATTACGAGCATCTTATAAATACGACAGTGCAAATCGGCATCGCAGAGATCAATGAATTACAAGCTGCATAATAAATGTGCAGATAATTATCGCAGAATTTTTTCTTAAACAAACTCATTGGATTTCATTTACACAATTAGCATTTTACGGCCTATTTTGTAATACAATATCTCTGACATTATCACGCCTATGCTACCTTAGTGGCATTTACATTTGATGATCAGTTTATGAATAGTAAACAACAACAAATTCATCATCATCATCAGCCAGAAGACGTCCACTGCTGAACATAGGCCTCCCTCTTAACAACAAATTAAAGGTTTGTTATTCAGTTTTATGTGGAATAAAAAAAAAGTTGTATGTAATGAATTCCAAAAGTAGCACCGCTTCAAAAGTTCCGAAAATGTAAAAATCTGAACAACTGTCAAAGATAGAGAATAGAGAAATTCTTTATCAGAACAAACTCCGCTAAAGTGGCCACCACTACATACAGCTTTATATAAAAGTATATTTATAATATGAGGATGGCCTATATGGCTAGTTTATTTACCCGCATGTTGTGACTTACGGTCCGGTGTTAGCAAAAAGCTAGTGTAACATCCGTAGCGCGGAATCCTCTGCGATGACTGATCGCAAACGACCGGCGGGATCTATCAAGTGTACTGCGGACCAACTAAGTATTTGTGGACCTTCTCATACTGTACTACGTCATTATGTGTTGAGAAGAGAAGTAGAGTTATTTATCACACTAATATTATAAATGCGAAAGTTTGTGTGTAAGTGTATAATCTAAGTGTGTTTGTTCTGTTCAACTCTGTAACGGCGTAATGGATTTGGATGAAATGTAGAAAATTTAACCATTCCTGTAGAATAGCGGGTAAAACCGCGGGGCGCAGCTAGTTTACCATAAATCGTTCTAGCTAGAGTCATTCTTCTTTGTACAATTAACAAAAACACAATTTTTTTTTTGCGGTAATTTTTTTTATTTTGGCCTTTTTTGCTCTTTGTAGCATATTTATCGCCTATAATAGTTAAGTTGACATAATCACGTGCTTTTAAGAAACATGATAATATTATAATGTGGCAAATAATTCCTTCACCTCACATTTTTGTGGGGTCTCGAGTTCAAAACCGGGCGGCCCCGTACCATTGAGTTCTTTGGAACTTACGTACGGATATACGACTGGGTTTTCGGTGATGGAAAACATCGTGATGAAACCTGCATATTTCAGGAGAATAAATCTGATGGTGTATATAACATGCACTGAGTCAGCGTGGTGGGTATGGCCTAATCACCCTTCGAGGACAGGCCGTTATTCCAGCAGTGGGATGTTTAAAAGACATTCCTCATTATAATAATGTAGCCATAAGTTTTAAAAAATCGTCTCTTCCACAACTAAATCCAATGTTTATAAGTACATAGTTTGTTTAACTTTACTGTACATCCCGCAGGCGCGATGTTCTAGTCACATAATGTATTATGTACGACACTTGAAAATCAATCTACTTAAAAATCGTTAGGTACCAAAAACTTCACGTCAAATTGAACAGACTAGACAAAAACGGAGGATCTAAAGCTCTACCTGCGTTTAAAATCTGTACTGTAAAAAAATATCATATTTTAAACCTTTATCTACGATTCCTACAGAAAGCGGCGGAAAAGCAATAAATTTTTACAACACCGTGCGTAAGTGAATACGGCAATTCCCTAGCAACGTTACATAAGTGAGCCGGCGCGCGTCTACTGTTACAAACAGATTAGTTACCATCATGTGTTTGTGAGTTATTACCCGGGCCACTTTCACCTCGCCGCCTGGGCCGCGTGCTTCATAACATAAACATTCCATTTCTGTACTTTTCACATCTCTAAAACGGTTACGAAATGAGATGAGGTTTCCTTGTAGTATTTAATAAAATTTTAGGGTACAGAAAAAAACATTTGCGAATAGCTATTTTAGTTACGCGTATTTTAGTCAGGCTAAGGTCAGAAAATGGATGAGGCGATTGAAATAATGTTAGAATTTTGCCGATAGCACTTACCTAGACATTAACTGTTATTTCATGAGAGAACAGAACAAATAGGCAGTCAATACAATACTAATGAAGCTAATAAAGACAAATTTACAGTCATAGTTAGTGTCAGCAGGCCATTGAATATCGAACTTCTATTTGTTATTATGTCATCATAAATTTGGGAGACGGCAAGCACTACATTACACGACCGACGGGCGCAGGTTTGTGTTCGATAGATCATAGCCTTCACTGAAAGCGATAACGATTCAAATATCTTCGTTTGAAATTGAAATGCAACCTCAAAGGATCACAATTCGAGATTAACGGACCGTTCGACGAGCGCATTTGAGAAATTTGCATGAAATAATTTTAAATGAATCGAAAATTTGAGATCATTTGCCAAAATAATGGGAGCTTACATCGCAAAGGAAACCGAACCCCTGAGTATCTTTATTGCGATCTAGGTAGTTCATATAATAGCAGGAGGGAAATTAATTCATCGCACGGCGGAGGCATCGTCCCGGCTATCTTCCACGATAAGTTTTAGCGGCGGCAGACGAGCCCCGGAGTCTTCTCGTCAAAACTATCGTAACAAGATCGGGATTTCTCAGTAAGTTCCGTTCGGTTCGGACTACTTCGGACGCAACACAGATAATATTTATCTGTGGGACGCAAGCTCGAAAAGAAGACGCTTATCACGATTCGCGAGAGATCTTTCATTTCGACGTCTTCGAACTCCCCACAAGAGGCTGAATAAATACGATAAACAGGCCATCATTTATGTAAATACTGCACCTAAAATATAAGTGAACCTATTCAGAGTGTAGGTACGTTCTGTGTTCGTAGACACAATCAACTTAGTGACTAAAAGAAGTTAGAAGGCGGGACGCACCTCGGAGGTAAAGCTGGCGTTATATGATATGACAAAATACCTTAGTCTAGTCTAGTTTTAGAGCTATTGAGGGGAAACTTCTGAACTAGACGATTTGATAAACTATACAACAGAAAGCAAGTAAAAATAAGTACTAAAGATAAAACGAATGTCACTGATTAAACTTTTACTTCCGGAGGCAAAAACCCGATCACGTCCGCATATTCTTGTTTACACATATTACAATGCAAATAAAGTTCATTGCTTCATCTTATTCATAAAATGAAATTGATCTTCCTACGCTTGTACCTCGATCCTTGCAATGACTCAAATACAGCAAAAGTTCAAATAAATTATTCTGAAAATGGAGTTTGCTTGGGTGCATTTCGGGTACCAAATCACACAGTATAGTGACTGGGATGGCGCCCACACAGTGACAGGACAATCGTCGGCTTATGTATCCAGGGATAGCGGTAGCCTAATTTACGACTCCAAGCCAACATCATCTGGTTATGCTCCGAACATATGCGGATATCTCCGCTGTAGATATTACTTCGTTTCAATAGCACACGCTCGGGAACACCGCGACGCGCTTCTTATTGTCAGAGCTGAACGGCTAAATATGGCTCTTTGTCTTTTACCATTAGTAAAATTGCTAGTAGTTAACGGCATTAGAGCTGTCCATTATGATCTGCCGGCTCCCGCACAGGCCATTACATTTCGCGATCAATTTGGAGGAGTTTCTTTGATATTCTAGCGCGGGCTCGGGCGGGTGAAATCGTAAGCTCTCGATTATTTATGTGGTCTCGTTCCCGGCGCGCAGGCCCTGCTCCGCCGCTGCCGCGTGTCACTACCTAAAGAGGAGTAATCGCTTGCGGCTGCCGGCTGAGTGAATTTTTCCATTCGGAAAATGGCCGCAGGAATTAGGAAAAGCTGACTTTCATATTTTACGGGAACGCGGCCGGATCCTTCGCCCCTAGCCACTCTGCCACCAGCGACCGAGTTACAGCCGCTTCTTGAGATGTTTTTTATGTTGCTCGTAAAACGGAGCACACGGAAATAATACCGAAACAGGGAAGCGGAAATCGCGTATTGCCACAGTATACAAAGAACCGGAAGTAAAAATAACAAAATTAACCCGGGGACTGAAAGGCCGGCGAGATGAACTAATTCCCTGACGGTTAGTAATTCTTCGCTTGACGGCTTACCTGAAACAAGAAAGTAATTGAATAAGACAAGATGAAATATTATTTGTAATGCGAATGATAAGAGGCAAGTCGAAGGCTTAGATTTTGAGAAGTCGTTAAGGGAATGACTAAACATTAAAATATTAATTACATGACAATAATCATACGGTAAAGAATATGTTGTGATAGTAAATTGATCCCTTTTTTTTATAAGACGTGAAATTTGAACCCAATACTCCTCAAATTGTCTAAGTGGTTATATGAATAGGAACGCGGCGGATTCTATTGAGAAATTCCACTTTTAGAGGGGTAAAATGAACCCTCAACATATGAAGTTTGTATGGAAATATAACAATTTTTCATGTTAAGCCAATGGAACTCGGTTTGTGTAATAAGCATAAAAAATAAAGAAAGGCATGTCTCAGAATTTCTCGAAAGTCAACCCTTAAAGAGGTGAAATGGAGTTTTTCATTTACTGTAGCCTATAGGCGAGCGGAGCCGTGCGGGCAAGCTAGTATTATATAAAATGACGTCGGGTTAGTTACACCATTTAAATAATTCAAGAACGGCTGGATCGATTTGTATTATCTTTGATTTGTCTTCGCCCCGAATACCAGAATAACTATTAAAACATCAGAAAAATTTACAATGTTTGTATGAAGAGCTTAGCGAGGCCGTAGGCCGAACTTGCATCGCGTATGAAGTCGCGGGCATCAGCCAGTAGAATAATTTTTATAGTAAATTAAAATCCGAATGTTCAACCCACGTAATGTATCACTAGACAAGCACGTGGCAAGAGAAAGAACCATGACAAAAAATAATTGCGCGTTGACCTTTTTGAAAGCCGATCCCTAGACGAATAGCGTTTCAAGACCTACATGCGTAATGTGAGTGGCATCTAATACAAGAAAGTACACGAGACGTACGAATATATGAATACTTTACAATATATCGTTGTCTCATATCGAACGTGTGATATTAGTCGTAAAGCTGTCGTTTCAGGAGCGAAGAACGTTTAAGGCTGAGCCAAAGGAGCCCGTATCAGGTCTAAAGAGCTTCCCAGAGGACAAACGAGCGAGATAAGCTGGGGCACTGCACTCCGCGCCCGCTCGCTTACTACCCAACATTAAAGATTTCAGAATAAAGTGGCTTCAGAGATTCAGTAGGGGAACGTTTTCTACAATCCATCACATTTCAGTCGCAGCAGAGATTCAATTACATAATATTAAAATCATGTACTCAGTTCAATTTTCATCTCATATCATTTAACTCTTTAAATTATTGAACAATGAGATACTTTCACTCCTTTTCTGTAACTAGTGGAGCATTGCTCGGCACAAGCCTGTTTCAGATAAAGTTTTGCAATCTCGGACTTTCCTAGACTTTAATCCGTGAGGCTATTCATGAGCTCTTCATACAATTCTTGCTTATTTCTTTAGAATAGAAGTATTTATCTTCAATGTCTTTTTGTATTACCATTGTGATATTGGTTACTGATTGAGTATAAGCCCGATTTTCGTTCTCCCTTGCTGGCTTATTTAATGTTTTTAATTAATTATATAAAATTACTAGGAGCGCCCTGCGGTTTCACCCGCTATACCATAGGAATAGTAAATTTTTTGGGATAAAAATTAATAAAGATAAATATTTTCTGGGTAGCATATGTGTTAATCCAGAGTATAAGCTAACTCCATACCAAATGTCATCCAAATCCGGAGTTGACTGGGAACAAACACACTTTCGTATAATTATAATATTAGTGCATAATGTTTAGTGCGATACTAAGGGTGATATTAAAATTGTATTTTTTTCGTGCAATATATTCTTAATTGATATCTTAAACTAATTCTCATGTTGATTCATAAAAGTAAAATACAAGATATTTTCTGTACTGTATGCTATTTTTGTAATATTATGTGCGCTTAAATAATTAAACAAAATGTAACAAAAACTTTTTTTAATATAGATCTCAGGCATATTATATAATATATTATGTCGTGGGCTAATCGTTGAACTGGGCAGATCACGATACGACAACATTTCATGATTTGGCCGATTATTTCGTGATGCCCCGTATAAAGTTGGGCAGATCGATGAGAGAAACCTATTTGTCGATTTGCCCTTCTAGTCACTTGGCCACATCGAGTTAGGGCTGGGCGCATCGTAATGTAGTTCCGTTTCGCGACGCTTGTGGCTTTGTCAGCTGTGTTGTTGCTATTTTTATTTGCTAATACTTTGGCCATAGTATGGCTGGGTAAATCTTTATTATCTAGTAAAATAACTATTATCTAAAGTTCATTGAATTGCTACAGAACTATATGTAACCCTACAGAATCGATTTGCCCAAGCATGGCCGGGCAAATCGGCAAACGTTATGCTTTGAACGATGTGGCGGTTATTAGACAGGCAAATCAAGAAATGCCGCCGAATCGTGATCTGCCTAGGCAGATCACGATTCGGCGGCATTTATTTATTATATAAATAAAAATATTATCAAAAAAAAAAAAATTTTTTTACTTTTGAATTTTTTATTATTTTTTGACTGTCAAAAAATAATAATTGTGCGAACGAGTAAGCACGTAACGTGTCAGAGCAATCATAAACAAAAAAAAAAACTTTTGTCATCCATTCGGCTGTTCATCTAAAATATCAAGCAAACGAAATTAACCACTGCAATTGGCATGATGACAGATTAGAGCTGGCAAAAACGAAACAAATAGGTACTTATTAAAACATCCGCAGCCACATTATCCATATAGCCAAAAAGGCGAGGAAACAAATAGATAAGTCGGGTGTCAGTTAGCCAGTGTCACAAACAGGGCGTTATGAATCACTCTGGACCCCGCCCCTGGAGGCAACATTACGCCGCATTAGCCGAACATCGGAGCCATCAGCGGCATACCTATTATCGCAGCATCGCCATGATAGATGGCCTCTCCAAGTCGCCTGCCACGAGAGAAAGAACCTTCTCTATACAACGCGACGTGTCTTCCACTTGGTCATAACATAACGTCGTAAGGAAGACTGATATGTGTCGCACTGGCCAAAATAAATAGGACGCGGAATACTGAACCTTGGCATTAATAGGATAAATGATTTATGGAGTGGATAATCCAAATATTAAAACGGTACAAAACCATACCGTACAGTGTGCTTCGTATACCGTAAAAAATAAGCACGAAGAATTATAAAAGATACAAAAAACTCATAGATACGAATTAACAGAAAGGCTATAAGTATTTTTCATCTATATTCTTGTGTGCTTTTCTATATAACAGTTCCAGTTGATTGACTAGTGCGTTACCTTCCGGAAGTTAATTTTCAATATGAATCTTTAATAACCTGTAATAATCTTTAGTAGCTAATCTGTAGTGTCTTTTTTAATTACATTACTTAATTATTTGTAATTTCTTGCAACCTGTTTGTTGCAGCGGAAGAAACTACAGATAATAACAAATCTGTTTTGATGAAGGATTGGTTATTATAGATTCAGCTTTGTAATGCAGTTGATAGGTATGTACGAAACGAAATTTACTAGATGATGGTGGCTACATAATTATGTGGAATGCTGTACCGTCGATCGATATTGAGCAAAAAGTAGCAATACATAAAATTTTCAAGGATCCAAGTTTCCAGTGTGGTGTCTCAAGTGTCTGGTTCATTGACACGTCTACAGATCGACCGATGAACAAAGGGTCCGGAGATGCGGTCACAAGCGGAAGATATTCATTATGAAGCCCACTGATGGATATCGAAGTAACGCTACCATTCATGGTAATATGTTACCTTGTGCCTCAGTGGGAGGATTTCCGCCTTCTGATCTGTAGCTTGTGGGTTCGATTGCCACCCAGGACAAATATTTGTGAGATGAGCATGGATGTTCGTTCTTTGTCTGGATGTTTCTATGTAAGTACTCTATGTAGGTATTTACAAAAAAAAAGGATTTATGTATTCTATAAGTTATCTGGTTCCCATAGTACAAGCTTGCTTAGGTTGGGACTAGATGGCGCTGTGTGTGAAAAACGTCCACCGTCCACCACCAATATTTATTTATTTAATATTCAGTTAATAATTAACATAATACTTAAATGCAATTAAACACATACATAATTCGTCTTCGTTTCAAGATTTTGTGGATTCTGATATCTGGTACTTATGAGAAATATGCACAATGTAGATTATTGAGCCTAATAATAATAATAAACATGCAATTCATTATTTTATAAAGAAATAGTTAATTTACTTTTAATGTTTTCGTGTGCTGGGAAAAGTAAAAAATTATTTTAAAAACGCAAAACGCGAGGCCAGACGCAAATGCACATAATATAAAAGATTCAGCTTGGCCTTACAATTAACTTACCGCCTAACCCCCGAATACTGAAACATTTGTTAATTTTGACGACAGATTAAGTCTATTGCTGTCTTTGTCATTTGCTTAGTGCCAGACAAAGGCAAAATATTATACCCCATTCCACACCTAAAGATATCATAATCTTGGATTGTTGAGCGTTAGCGACTCGACATTGTCAGTCTATTTTAGGAGTTAATAATGCCAATGAAGAAGTGTTTGTACCAGTGGAGCAGTTGGTCATCTAATTATCATTTTTACGAGACATAGGGTAGACTCGAGACGTCGTTAGAGGAACAAGCAATGAACTTATTGTGTGACAAAACGACAGTTCTAGAGGTGAAAGGCGCAAAAACAAAAAACTGCCATTCAACAACAACAATCGCCAACAACGGATCAATAAACCAATTAAACACCGTACAAATTATCTGCGTTTGATGATCATCTCATCACATGACATTGGCAAAATTGTGAAACACTCTCGCGAAAGCCATAAAACAAGAATTTAATTGTCATTTATATCATTAATAGTCTTTCCACCGCATTAATTGCTTTTTGACAGCGCGATGACAACTTGCGGTAATAATAAATAGAACGCATTTTTTGTATGCGATATAATTTCGCATACAAGTTACTAGTAGCTAGTACAAAGTTTTGTTATCTAAAAAGCGATTTTAATAATGAATATGGATAGACTATCCTAATTCTAACTAATATTATAAATGTGAATGTAACTCTGACTCTCTGTCTCGGTGTTAGTTGCGTTATCACGGCTAAACGACTGAACGGATCGAGATGTATTTTTGCATAGATATAGCTTAAGGGTAGAAGACGGACATAGGCGACTTTTTTCTAGGTCCACACGAACGAAGTCGCGGGTAACAACTAGTAAGCTATAATCGTAAATCTTCCTGACATTGGAATGTGTAATAAATAAATGTTTTGACGAAAATCTGTTTCAAAAAAGCGAAATAATTTATTATACCTACCGTTTAATTTGACTCAATATATTGAAATTTGCGATATAAAGTAAACATAACTGTTACATTGTCGATCGTTTACATAAATGCATTGAGTCGGAACTTTTCTGAGATCGGAAACTTCTGTTTTATTTGAAATCCATCACGTCCCTAAGCTGGTGGGTGTCATCAGAACGGAGGATGACGTGACAACACTGTTTGGCCAGCCATTAAGGGCAATGAAAGAGTTCCGGCGCTTGCGTTGCTAATTACAGCACGCATTAGGACGGCGGCATCATTGTATGATTAGCTGTAACTAATGCGAACGGTCACCCTGTCTTGTTGCGCCATTCAGAATCCTCTGACAAACCGTGGACTCCTTTAATCTTACGATCTTCAATTACAGAATCATCCATTACTCACCCGCAGTTTTTAAAATGCAGATGACAGTATCTATAGTATTCTAGGCATAATGTCACTGATAGAGGACATACTAATTGGTTGGTTTGCTCTTAGCAAAGCTAACTTTGTCGTCGGCAGGCGCGACGCGACGGTGCGGCGTTTTGTTTGAGTTATAACAAGTTGTCCGTAACTTTAGCCGCTGAGGGCATCACTTTGTTAAGGCCTTTAAAGGTTTAGCGGTGAACCAACGCCCGCATGTAATCAGATTGTCTAAGAAATTATAGAAATGTAAAATCACAAAGTTAATGATTCAAACTGCGACTTGGTCGTCACAATTTTTGCTTGACTTGAAATATAAATCCAAGCTAACTCATTTGTAATGGTACGGAGAAAAAACGCTACTTGTTATGAGTATTTTTGTATTAGGGATATCAGTAAAGTTATAATTTTTTTTTTGCATTTTTTTTTTTGTGTTCAAGAGATGGCGTTGAAAACATTATTTTTGGAAACATATTTTTATTTTTTTATAGGCGTCGTATATTGCAATCTATCTGCAATCTAAACTAAATGTCTGAACTAATCTTAAATTAAAGAATAAATTAAATTAAATTAAAATAAGTTAACCTAAATTTTTAGTTTAATCTTAAATTGCAGTCACTATATCAATACTATGTAATTTTACCATACTTTCATCGGCTTTTATAGCGGTTTCAAGATTAGCTGACTAAATACGTAAGCGCCTTTTAGTTTTATGGTGTTCTTTCGGGGGTACACTTTTTTGTATGACATTCTCATTCTTCTCGTATAATATTTCTATGGTTCTGGAAAGATTCGTTTAAATAAAATGCCATAAAACTTCACGCATCTTTGAATGAATATGTATCTTCCGCAATTACTTGGTATTTGCAGTAGGTAAGTTTAGTAATAAATGGCACTTAGTTTAACGGTACGTGAATTGTTATAGATACAATGGGACTCTCTCTCTACTTAAATTTAACAGTATTAGCTTTCTAGTGTACGTGCTTCGAATACTAATTTTCTCAGCCTTATGATAACCGAAACTAATACTGCGTTACGGAAAGTCCATTGCGAACTGTAAAATTTTATTTTCGCAACTGTGTTCTAAATCGTTTGAATAAGATCAGTTTGCATAAATTTTACACTCACACATTTTTGTCCTTATTCCTAATCACAGAAGAATCCGCATTCTGAACGATCAAAGCGCACCATGCTTCGAACCTATAAAATTTACTCTCATCGGATCATTGCTAGGTGCGAGTAGGCGTAACCTTGAGATAAATGAGAACGGTTGGTCCCAGTCCCCTCAACCCGTGCTTTTCTATACTTTGCTGACTCATAAGTCACCAAAGTAGAGAAAAGTTGTTGTTGTAGTTGAGTTGTCGTTGTTCCGGTTATAGTTGGAACAGCAATCTCGGTATGCGGTATCTGATGTCTTGTGTGCTCTCTGTTTCTAATTCAAATATTTCAAAACGTCAAATTTCCACCACGCCAAGCGCTGTGATTGACACTGTTTGCTAATATTGCTGAGCTGTCGCCGAGGACCGATCGACGTGCAAGCTTACCATTAAAGCAAGTTAGACTTCTTGTTTAATTAACGAACTTCTTGATTGAGATTCGGAAGGCAAAACCGAAATTAGGCAATTCGGTTCGGTTATAAATACGAGTAAGTAAATTTCTGCCTTGGTATGGGCATATTAATTATGCGAAAAGTTGGAAACCACTTAGTAAAGGAACGATGAGCATGTTTGTGTAATGTGTATATGTAGAGGACGGCAACGGGGTGGACGGCAACGGAAGGTATCGATGATCTATACTCAATACTCAATCATATATTGCGACACATGTGGATACATGCAGGTCTTAAATAACATGTTTTGGGTTTAGTGACACATATGACCCTATTAGGGTATGGCAACACTTGGTCTAAAGACAATGCTTAGTGAAAAAAGACCAGAATACACTTAATAACATGATTGTGTAATTTTTATATGTAGAGGACGGCAACGGAAGATATCGATGACCTAAAGACAATGCTTAGTAAAAAAAATACCAGAAAACACTTAGCAAGAAGAACGACGAGCATTATTGTGTAATGTGTATATGTAGAGGACGGCAACGAAAGTTATCGATGATCTAAAGACAATGAAAAAGACTTAATAAAAAAAAAGCCTATGATCTCAGATGTCACGAATAATAGGGATAAACGGAAAGAGTAATGCTTCGGCTACCCCACATATTATTTAGATGAGAATAACGTAAGATAATAATAACGATAAATACGATAACGAAATGCTTTTTTTGTCACAAAAGAAAAGGTATACTCCAGGTATAACGTACTTAGTGAAGTAGACGAAAACCGCTATTCAATCCGTACCCTACGCAAGTGGGGTACGGATTGAATAGCGGTAATAGCCTACAAAACAACGAATATTCAAAGCTATCTCGACAAAAAGGTCATTTCGAGAAAGTGACGATATTTACGTGATCGGAGAGCGGCGACGATACCGTTTTGGTTCGTATGTGTGTCGGGTCGCCACGGAGTTCTGTTACCGTTACCTTACCAGCGAGCAGCATGCTTGATAATATGAACTCGGTCTGGGCGAGACTGGCATCTACACGGAATGTTACGAAAGTTTAGATTTGCAAGAAAACTTGTAGAAGTTGATTGTGTTCAACCCTATTTTTATGATGAGTCACTTCACGATGTCAAATATTACCCACGGACACATCGTGGATCGATGTGAGTGAGACGGGCGACTATAAATTGTAATTTTGACATAATAATAGAGTCAAGACGGACATTACAAATCGCGCGTTCAACGAAAAAATAAATACACGTGATATCATATCTCATGACACCCTACACCCCATGTGATATTTCGTGATTTTTTCCGAACCTCCCATCTCGAGCCTCACGTGATTTATTGACGACCCCTTTTCCGTGTTCAGTAAGATCGTCCGACGACGCTCCATGACATTACAAGTAAGCTGCAAATGTCTTCGAGCGTCGTCGGACGTCCTTACTGAACACGCCCCTTATCATGTTAGTGAAGCAACATGACTCGTGTTTTTACAGCTGCCAATTACGATGTTGTAGGTATGTAATGTAATCTTTGGGAATCCCAACCTTCAGTATAGTTTAAGTTTATTTTAAGAACCTATATTTCCCGCAGTATGGAGGGTAATGTTTTTGGGTTGAGTGTGAATATGTAAGTATGTCAGTATGTAGTTTAGTTGTGTTCCTATATTATCTCCTATAGCCATAACGGCTTTATTTTATTTATTTATTTGTAGGCTTGCGTTTGACTGCCATTACGCCTGATGGTAAACGAGGATGCAGCCTACGATGGAGCACGCTTGCCTAGAAGAAACCGATTCACTCGCGACTTGAAGACACCCAGATTATAATTATCAGGAAAAAACCACCATATTTATTTATTTATTATGGTACTTTCGACAGCGTTACCTGTGACCATCCCTTCTTGTTCGTTACGCTCTTGACAGAGCCATGAGACCATCCGTGAACCTACACGTTCTAGTGTCTAATCAATGGGCACCTCATTTTGTCAAAATCGGTTGTGTGGGAAGGGGAACTGCATTTACATACTAAACACAAATACCGCTATACCGTCGTCGGGTAAAAAACTGTTTCATAACCGGTTAGCTATTGCACCTACTTCCTCTTTTGAAGTACTTAGGTATTCAATATAAAATGTTAGGTAATTTTTTCCGTACAAAATCATTATTTATCAATTTCATCAGTTCATTATTTAATTGTATCAACAGGCCTTGCATGCGCACCTTTACAAAATCTTCTTCACCCTTTATCGTTAAGTTGCAATATATCTCGGGATAGTTGCTGCATCGACATGCTCTCTCTATGATTGTAATTGTGTATATGTATGTATGTATATTATTATTATTATTATTATTTAGGTATGTATATATTGTTGTAGCATTAGTAAGTAGTATATTTTTATCATTTTACTTTGTTTAAGTAGTATGTAGTCTTATTATGTAAGTATGTATGTCTATTTTTTCTGTTTGTGTGTTACATATACCTTTATAAGGGCACACCCCGTCCCTTACTTCTTCCTTATAAATCCTCTTCATACTATGGTTGCCTGGAAGAGCTCGCTTTAAGCGATAAGGCCGCTAATTGCTACACTAGTTTTAAGTAGATTTTGTATTATGCATGTAATTTCTGGTGTGAACAATAAAGAGTTATCAATCTACGACGTGCGAAAATGAGACAAACTTATACATAATCGTAGCCGTGTCCTGTTTCTGCACGACAAAATTAGTAGAATATATTTTGTCGCGATGCGGTGTGTTTTAATGGTACCTAATATAAAGAGTGATTTACTTCGTGTACCTGGATGTTTACAATAATTAAAGTGACTTTGTAGTTGTATAATAGCCCTGGCATGCCTCCTGGCCACGATTTACTTGAATTGCTATTTTTGTGAGTGTACCTTCCACGAAGCGTGCAATAAAAAAAACATACGTACAAATAACTCTTACAATGGACCAAGAACGTGCCTTCAGAGATTCAAGAAAAGTAGGTTTTCAAAGAATTTATGGCAAAAAGCAAACGTTTAATCTTATTTTCTTTTGTTCATTGTTAGAGAACTAATTTAATTTATAGCTTAGTCGACTTCTTTCATTTCCAACCTACAGCCCATTTTGTTTATTGCCGAATAACTAGCTACATGAATACAGGGTTATTTTTAATTAACCAGGCACCTCTCGCAGGCTGCCAGAATCATAGTCAACAAACTTCAGTATAACTATATCTTCACAACCCCTGAACCGATCCAGCTCATATTCGAACTTAAAAATTGTATTGAAATGAACTACTTGCCTACAAAATTTCATGAAGGTCGGGTCAACGGTTCGCAGGTTATCATCGGACAAATATACACACAAACATACATACAAATGCCGATCTGTCCCAGTAAACTCTGAGACCTTCGCTTCGCTCGGTCAAAAACATTTAAATTAGGACCATAAATGACAATAACATTACGCGGTTTCAAATGGAATACTAAACTTTTATCGGAAAAATGAAAATTACGGACGCGAAATGCAAACATGTTGTAACTATCTACAAAACGAAACACATTTACTACCCTTTGTACTGAGAAAGATCAGGAAACGAGTTTCGCATCTTCCTTTTACTCCATATCAAACCTATTGTCCTGAACAAAATAGGTGCCTTATTCAAACTTACAGCTGCGCGTAAAGAAAATGAGGCGCTAGCGCTGTTTGTCGCGAGGCCTTCGTCGATCAAATATTTACGGAGCCATTGCGCCCCGAATACTACGAGACTGATTGGATATTTGTCCAACTGGAATAACAAGAAGTTTTTGCATAAAACATACCTTGTTGACAAAGACTGGAATTTTACAAAGAGCGGACAGGCGGCCAGCTTCATTATCAGCCTGTTTCCGAGAATTAGGCATTTCGTTTGTGAAGCAAGGAGAATGGGTAGCCGCCTAAATGAGGCTGTGCGGAAAGTAAGAAATGCTTCAGAGTTATTCAAAACTCTTTTTGATACCCTTCTAAGGTCCGCAGGCCTAGACAGGGTTTCTTTTATTTTGCACTTTCGATGTTTCAAGTATCAAATCATGTTAGTTTTGTTGGAAGGCCTGATAATAGGCTTAATTAGGCTTGTTATTTTTTTTTCTTGATGACAATATCAAAATGGCTATGTGTATGCCTATAATATTTCAAGAGTTCCCTCAATTCCTCATGGATCACATTTTCAAAATTGTATTTTGATAAAAAATGGGACCAATCTGTCCCTTCAAATAAAAAATATAATTTTCAAATCTGTTTATAAATGACGGAGTTCTGAGGTAACACACAAAAAAAACCTTCTGTCACTTGAGAACATACATACTTTTTTGGAAGTCGGTTAAAAAAGAAAATTGAAAAGTCTTCCAATTATGCGAGTAAAATAGCTGCGGCAAGACTTAGTACCTTGCATTCTGTTTACTCACCAATTTGACGACAATGTGTTTTGGTAGCATTGAACCTAGCCTAGCTCTGGGGTGAACGACATGTGTCAATTTGTAACTATGCATAGAAAATAGATAAAAATTCTAAACGTATTACGTCAAAATTGTTATTATGCGAATAAGTTTTTGTTTCTCAATTTAGAATAATCTGAATTGAATTTATGGCTTGTTCCGTCTTTATCCCAATAGAACTCATCCCATGACGTCATTTTCTTAAATCAACTCACTTTCTATCGGAGTTAGTCGGAGTGGAAAAAGAAAATATTCCTCAACTAAACATTTGTTCCGTTTTGAAAGAAAAGTTTGTTGTTCCTTTTCAGTTGGTCAGAGTGGAGTGACCGATTACAACAATAGCTTTCAAGGCACATAAGTAACACGAACTAGACGATAAATAAATACTTTTTGCAAACGCGAGTACCTACATTACTATTATGCTATATTTATTTGAACGATTCTTTACTCGTATTGGCTGCAACAAGAACAAACTTACTTAGTTTATTAAAAGAGGCTGTATTTGCCTGTTTTCACCCGACTGCCCAAGAAGAAGGATAATATTTTTGGGGTGTATGTAAGTATGTATGTTTCTATATTTGTGTGTTCCTATATTACCTTCTGTAGCCAAAACGGCTTGACCGATTTTGGCAAGTGAGGTCTCGTGGGATCCCTCTTGATGTCCGGAGTGTCTTAAGGTACATTTTACAGACGGTTTCTGTTTCTTCTTTTAAATAATACTAATACTTGTTCAGATTAAGAAACGCCTTAAATAGTGTCGAATTAGGATAATGGTTGATCGAAAGCCATTTTTTACAAATTCTTTTGCTCCCGTGAAATTCAAGTCTAGCTGTCCCTTTCACACAATGTCAGGTCAGGCCATGAATAGCCTAAGTCTTTCAAACCACCTACTGACCGATAAGGCTTATTCCCAACTGTGCATAAAACCACGCGTAATTGTATACATTTCACTTGGCACGCATGCATGCTTGCTGTCACCATGTAATTGTTGCGGTCGAAGACCACCACGAAATTAGTGTCGGAAAAGAAAATCTACTCGAGAAGAATAACAATCTCATACAAAAAAGAGTACCCCTGAAAAATCTGCTTAAAACTAGATAAACAGTGCCTAAAAAAACTTATTATTATTTTAGACACTGTTTAAAAATGAACTTCCGCAAAGTTACGCCTGAATCAATCAACTACTTAAAACTAGATGGCGCTTAAGTAATTAGTAAGGTAATGTCTAGACCGCTATAAAATTGGATTAAAATATGGCTAATATAGAAACATAGTATTAGTTTATGCCCGCTATTGAAGGTTTAGTTCAAATTAGATTGTAATATACGACAGTAAAAAATATGTTTCCAAAAATAATGTTTTCTACGCCTTGAAAACCTAGCGAGTTTTGCAAATAAAATATACAATTAATAATCTTACTGATATTATTAATGCAAAAATATTAATAACAATTCGTGTTTTTTCTCCGTGCCATTACGAATGAGTTAGCTTGGGTTTCTATTTCAAGACAAGCAGAAATTGTGACAATCATGTCGCAGATTAAAGCACTAGCGACATCTTACGTCCTTATCAGTACTACAATCGAGTTACGCATTTTTCTATGGACATTAGCACTCTTAGTATAATTACTCTATGGTGTCGGTAAGTAATTGGAAGGAAAGTCTGTGAAAGTTACAAGGCTGGCATTTGCGTGCAGGATGGTACCTTGAAGACGCACCTTTTGAACAAAGTTATGATCTTCTGTGACGAGGCTTAGACGCAATGAACAAATAAAGCACGCTATCTAATATAAAAATAATAAAATCTAATCCTTTTTTTTTAACAGGAAATCTGTGGAGTCCTGTATACAATAAACAAAACACGGTTACTTATTCAGGTTACAGGCTACCTAGTAGAAGGATACTAGGTCTAGATCCTTATCCTTACATACTAAGAAACAGAGAAACTATTATACTAAGAGTGCTAATGTCCTTATAAAGATGTGTAACTCGATTGTAGTACTGATAAGGACGTAAGATGTCGCTAGTGCTTTAATCTGCGACATGATTGTCACAATTTCTGCTTGTCTTGAAATAGAAACCCAAGCTAACACATTCGTAATGGTACGGAGAAAAACGCGACTCGTTATGAATATTTTTGAAATAATAAAATCAGTAAAATTATTGATTTTATTTGCAAAACTCGCTAGGGTCTGAAGAGATTGCGTTGAAAACATTATTTTTGCCAGTCACTCAACCGCCAAGCAATAGTGTGCAAAACATTAATGTAGTATTCCGGATTGAAAGGCAATGTTTCCAGTGTAATTACTGGGCATAAATAGATTTTACATCTAATATCTCATGGTGACGAGCGCAGAGCATTGCCGCGCATTGTCTTGAACTGTTGATGTTCAATATTCTGGGTGGCACTGACCTGTTATGGGCAAGCGTGAAGCTTAACATCAGGTGACTCCATATTATTTATCTCTCCACGTCATGTTACCGTTAACGTAGTAAGCATGAAACGGACATTAGTAGAATCGTAACAGTCGCAAAAGTCATAAAACCAAGAACACCAAGGAAGTAAATCACCTCCCGTGAAGTCAAGTTCGATGATGATGATGATGATGATAGATAAGTTAGCCGCGCAGTAATCATAGATCGTAAATGTTAATACTACACTCGACTGTATATACCATCCATTTTATGACCTAGACGAATATGATTGTATGAAAATTTAATTTATTTTATTTTAATTCACTATTAAGTAATTTATTCAATTTAATATTAATTTAATTTATTGTTTTATAAGGGTTTACTTTCTGCTAATTGAACCTTGTTTATCCTGACCGACTTGTAGCTTTGCTACCAATATATATTTCATTTTCATTTCATTTCATTTATAATATTATTATTATTGTTGTAGAGAGATTCTCTTACTCGAAACTCTTAAGAGTTAGGTTATTATGATTCCATTAATTTATTGTATTTCTTAAATTTAGGTTTTTTTATAAAATTAATATTAAAAAAAATGAACCTATTATTATTTATAGTTATTCATTCGAAATTCTCTCGTTATCGAGGATAAGCTAAGATTCGCGGGCTTTTGGCCAAACGAAAAATAGTATAATGTCAAGAATTTTCGTATATTCTGCAGGTGTTTAAAATGACTGCTTTCTGAAGCAAAAGGGTGAGTAGATGTATGTCTATGTCGAGACTTTGTAGACTAGTGTTGAGTGTGTGTGGGATTACACCGGTGGAAGAAACGATGATTGGGATAGTCTTAACTGTCTGAACCCTCCACTGTTTTTTTAACTCGATTGCTAGATCCGTGTATTTAGTGAGTTTTTCCGTATAAGTAGATGTTATGTTGTGAGTATTCGGGATTGCAATGTCTATGAGCAATCCAGCAGATAAAATTAACAGAATCATGAAATCAAACAAAGCAGAACTAGAAAATATTACTATAATGCCATGTGGTCATGGTCTGTGGCATTTGTTTAGCATACCCCCTGATTGGGGCAATTACTGGGTAGCCGAGGCGGAGTGATCACGCTAGTTTACGCTATTATCTTTCGGCCTTGATGGGTTGTGCCTTTGCGTACGTATGGTAGGCATATCAGGGTAATAAGCAGGGCCGTCCGTACCCTGGCGTTGAACCATCAAAATCAAGGCCGCCGAACTTATGGGCGCCAAAATTTACATCACTTAAGTACCTCGCGATTCTGAAACGTTTGTTAACTTTGACAACAGATAAACTCTACATAGTATAAAATAAAGTCGCTTTCCGCAACTGTCTGCATATCCGCTATATCAAAATCCGTTGCATGGTTTAGGAGTCCTAAACCATGCAACGGATTTGTTGATTGTTGTTGTTGTTGATTTGTTTGTGATGTGATTTTCACCATCAGTTAGTTAATTTTTCAAGTATATAGTTTCTGTTTCTCGGTCTCTCTGTCTGGGTGTTTGTCGCATTATCACAGCTGAACGGATCAAGCTGAATTTTTGCATAGATATAGCTTAAGGGTCGGAGATGGCCATAGACTACTTTTTTTTTTCATAGGTCCATGCAAACGAAGTTGCTTGTAACAGCTAAATCAAGTTATATATATATAAAGGCAGTAACTTCACATTTAACCCGACAGTTTTTTTCTAAATAACACCCATGCAAAGCCGGGACAGGTTGCTACTTGAACATAAAAACCATACCATGCAAATAGTTTATAGGCAAAAGTTATTGCATAAAGTGTCAGCACAGATTAAAACAGCTGTGTTGATTGAATTGGCAATAAAACCAATGTTTTGATAATCTGCAGCAAGGCTTATGAATTGGAATTGAAACTTTAGACATTGTTAGAATTCTTAGAAGTATAAGAAAGAAGGATGAACAAATATTTATGGGGTCTGGGAGCGAACACAAATTAACATTATTGCATTTATTTATTTACAGGTGAGCAGCACAGGCTGATGTGATAACAGTGTTGAAACTTAATAACTGCGAGTCAAGATTATCTTTTCCTTAATTATCCAACTATATTATGTGAAAGTTTTTGAGTGTGTTTGTTTCCACTTAATGGCAACTGTTTTTTTTGTATTTTCAGGCAAACGAAGTCACGAGTAACAGCTAGTTTGCTACAAAAATTAAATACTTTAATATTTAATGCTTGTTAAAAAAATATTTGTGATATTCATATTATAACCAACTTAAATCACCTTTTCGTTGTAATTCTGTAGTAAGGTTTTAGTAAAATTTCAGGCTGCTTTCACACAATTTATAGTTTGTCTTTAACGTAAAGTACATATTCTATCTATATTAAAGTTCGCCCACATGCTTAGCGCCCCAATAGTCCGCAAATCATCCCAGATATTTGATGTTCACCCGAGAGAGATTGACTCTGAGCAGACGTAGCGCGTGAAAAGCTACCAAGACACGATCAGCGCATGATGAAATCGCGTTATATGACCGCGCTCTAAGTGCCACCTTTGAAATAGGTATAATTATGCCAAAACTATTTATGTAATTAAGTTTCAACACTATGTGATATAGGCAAATCACCCTGTGCTGCTCGCCTATAAATAAATAAATAAATGAACCTAGATCTAGAAAATGAACCTGTCATAAACCTACAGTTAAGTCGATAAGTTGCCCGTTAAACTAATCGAAAGAATGAAAAACTACTCAGGATTGTCTGATGTGGTTTCACATAATTTACTTACCTCTTTTACTTTTTCGAGCTTCTGTTTGACATCTGGGTCAGCACCGGGAGCCAGCGCCACAACTTCATATTTGTCAGAACTTGCAGCTTTTGGCCCTGAAGGCGATACTTCTTTACCAGCATGCTCCACTGCAGGCTCTTCTATTGCGTCCACAGGCGCTTTACTAGGACCTTTTGACGATGATACAGAGGGTGCTACGTCAAATTGGGGTCTCTCTAACACTTTCATACCCATGTCCTCATCTATCTTGGCCTTCAGCCGATTCCGATCCTCCACTATGTGAGGGTCGTCGCCTTCCTCGCCGTGACGCACTATTCCTACCACTGGAAAGTCTCCCACGTCGTTATGTGCCAGAGGAGGCGGCATAAGCAGTTCAGGACCCGCCTTTTGGATACGTTTGTACACATTATAGACACTTTCGTTTACACTGTTAGAACTTTTGAACTCTGGCAAGTAAAACAGTGCCCCTAGCCACACGATCCCGAATGTCAAAAGTACAGAAGCGATCAAATATTTCTCACGGAGACGAAACGAACGCCGTGAAATGGACGGGACGGGTACTCCATTCACGAACCGCTGGTATGTTGGCAAAATTCCCGTCATGTTTACGTAAACACAGAACCTACACCTAAAATTGTAAAATAAATAATGACAGCTTCGAGATGATCCGTCACCAGAGGTCGACGGTCATCGGTCGCCATTAAAAAACTGACTGCTGTTAGTAGCTGAGATCAGTACTGCCATATGTGGTTTCCAAAATTCCCTCATAGAATTTAGTCTCCCGACTTGGAAATATTGGCTTCGATGCCACTAAAACTCAACTGAAATTTAGTGCTGTCTTTTACTAATAGAATAGAAACACATGAAATATATAGCATGCATTTTAGTGCCACTTATCAGATTTTGCTCATATTAGGTAAAACATATAGAAATATAGTTGAATTGATTGAAATAAACCTTACCTACAAAATTCTATGAATATTGGTTCAACGGCTTGCAAGTTGTCATCGGACTATAATTTACACAACCACCGATTTGTTCTCGATGAATCTGATACCTTGGTTAAAATTAAAAATAAATATAAAAAAAGGTTGAAAGTTTACAATGCTTTTTGTTGAGTACTACAATGATTACCCAGAATTGAGACCGCATTGAAACCCACACCCCCGTGCCTCCCTTCCAACTTCTTTTCGACACCTATCCTTCACCTATCTTTCCAACTCCTTAAATTGAGGCTTCTACCGCTGGTTTATATTTTAATTGTTTCATCTCTAACTAAAACTTTATTTTGTATTAATCCGTAAGTAGTTCCGATACTAGCATAGCTTCGGAACTACTCGCGAATTTGAGCCAGTAATTAAAAGTTGAAAGTGAGCTAGCATTGCTCAAATAAAATGATTTTTTTTTGCAAGCAGCAAGGCGCGGAACCTTCTATCAACCTGTCAGACCTAACAGACTACAAAAGCGAACGCTTATTTTCTTTGACAGCCCCCTGCCCAATGTAGGTAATAACGTTCTTGAAATGAAAGCCAAAATTGTATGTTATGAACAATATCGAACAAGTTTTTTGAAGTAACCGGATCAAAAAATATGTTCGTTGAAAAATAAATACAAACATTAATTTCATTCCCTAGACACCAAGAATTCAATTTGCTTAGTCAAAAAATCTAATCGTTGAACCAAGTAATAATTTAGTTGGTTTGTGTAAATATTTAGAAAGATAACAAAAAAATTGGCGACGGAATATTAATTATGTTAAATAGGTATCAAATTTTCCTAAGTACATTAACTTTTTCCCGAGAATTGCGAAAAATACCTTAACCTGGCAATGCTACTCAGGTGACCACGGCTGACATATTGCTGACATAACAAAGAGGGGTTTAAAAAAAAATAAGTATTACAATACTTACTAGAGCTACTACATGAATCTGTACTACAGCTTCATGCTTACTAGATGGCGTAATAGTCATAGAACTTTACCTGTCATTGTCAATTCTGTGCAAAAGTTCAAATTACATCTAACGCCATCTATTGTGTACTTTTAATACTAGGTTTTATTTTTTTAAGCACGCCTCATACTGTGTATTAGATATTGTAGCCTATGCGAGTAAAGCCGGGCGGGCATGCTAGTAGGTACTCGATAGGATACTCATGATTTCATGATAGTCATAAATCACAATTTCTCGTTTCGAAAATATTTAAGACGCATTGCGAGATAATTTTTTCACGTTGCGCCAAAAATTCTTGTTCAAAAGTAGTATATAAGGTAAGTAATAGCTAGCTAAATAGCTATCTACTGTATTTATGTTTAAAGATGCAAATTTTCTTTTTTTTTTTACAGTATGTACCTACTAATCCTACTATTTTAAGCTGAAGATCATGACATGACATGATATTAAATATCATGTAATATCAAAAGTAAAGCAAGATTGAATAAATTTTATTCAATCTTGCTTTACTTTTGGTTTATTGTCGAGCTCTTATAACTGTAGTTAAACAGGAATAAACGGACAAACGGACCAATTTAATATTTTCAAGGCAATTTTTTTTTTGTTTAGTTACTACTAAACAAAAAACTAACTTACTGTTCATTCGGTATATAAGTCTAAGTACAGGAAGTTAACAATATTTATTTTCTTTTTTGTTACAAATTGAGTAGCTGATCATAAATAGCCATTTTGGGAAAAAGGCATATTTTGTAGAGACTCATTTTCACTCGGTTGTCATTTTGAGAAATGTTGGGCAGTTTTTCTCTGTTGCAGAGTTACATTATAATATGTAAAGCGCAAATCAAATTATGATAAAAGGTAGGTAAATGAAATACATATCCAGAATAGCAATTTAAATTTAATGATAAATCATTAAAAAAAATTGTACAAATACCACGATGTTGTAAATATCAAAATATTACAAAACATTGTTGAGATTAATTAAATCTTAGCAATATAAGTAGGTACATACTAACAAGTAGAATAATTAATTATTAATCTCATAAAATAAAATATTCTCGAGTGAGATCCGTTTTAGAAGGCATCCGATGGGTATTTCATTAAAATCTAAAACTATATTTGCACTGTACATTAGCAATATAATATTTTATTGTACCTACCATTTTAAATAAGCTTTGTAGGCATAACAATTAAGTACATCGTAGATTGAATAAGAAACAACGCGATTCATAATTTGATAGTGCCTTTATTACTAACAATTACTTTACAAGTCTTGTCTGAAACGCTACGACCTAGGTTTGAACCTCGACATATAAAAGTCGCAATCCGGGCAGTACATAGCCGGGGGATTCACTAGTTTCTTACGGCACAAGTTACAAGGCAGTTTGGGCGCGCCCGCGTGGAAGGTGGCGGGCTCGCCGGGCGGGTAAGGCGGCATCTGGGGCGGCACCGGGGAGTCCGACCCTCCTTTCGTGCCGGGCTCGAAGGACACCGACTTTTTTTGCAACTGCTTCGTCGGCAAGTGCTGGTAAGGGTTATAACCACTGCTGTATTGGTACTGGCCCATTTGCTCGTTTGGCGCCCCGTTGCTCTCATTCGCGTTCTGATTGTACATCGGCCTTTGCTGTTGAGAGTTGGCATAGTGGCGCGCATCCTGCCGCGGCTGATTCGAGTTGATATCGTGGTAGTAGTTGTTGGTCTTTATCGGCTGATACGTGGCGTTGTAGTTGTCTAGGGGTGGGTCCCCGTGCGGCGGCGGCACGCGCTGGTAGGGCGAGGGCGCGGCCGCGGCCGCGGGCGCCGCTCCGACCGGCTGCGGGTAGCGACTAGAATACTCTGAGCTGGCGTAGCTCGTCGGTGGGTTGTGGTAGCCGTGGTACGGGGGCGAGTTGCTCGGCACGCTCTGGTACGGGGACTGGTTGCCGTGGTTATACTGCGCCGATTGGTTGTACGGCCGGTTGTTATAGTTGCCGTTCAGTGTCGACGCCTGCGAGCTCGCCGGTAATCTATGGTAGTAAGCGTTGTTCGGTGGCTGGCTCATTTGGTGGAGCTGGCTCGGTGGGTGTGGATACGTGTTAGGAACGGTTCTCGGCAAGTTATTTGTCTGTTTGGCGATGAGGTTCTGCGAGGTCGGCGTCATCCTATTCGCAGGGTTTTGGCTGAAGTTCGGTGGACTCGCGCCGCTCTGGCCGGTGTAGGCGGGTGGCTGAGTGTACGGGACCGGCCCGGTGGCGTGCTGCGCGCTCGGAAGCGCTTGGTATATCTGATTGTTGTTCCCGCCGGTTTGGTTTTGGATCATTTGTACAGGCGAGTTGGTGCCATACACTCCGGTGCTTTTCTGTGCGTTGTATTGCTGGTGTACCCGTGATTGTGCCAGTAGATAAGGCGACGTGTACTCGTGCTGCGGCTGTCCGTTACCGGGCTGCGCGGCTTCGTTGGCCGCCGAGTTGTGCGACAGGGAGGATATTGTGGATCGAGACGACTGACTGTCGAACGACTCCTGGCGGTGGAGGGACGACTTCTCCGATTGCAGAGGCAAAGTCGTCAGCTCGGGCTTATTCATCGCAGACTTTAACACTCGCTCCAGAATCGGATTAGGAATGTAGCTGTCGTCCTCTTGATCCTCGGCCGTTGACACCAAGATCACCTGGTCGCAGAACGACACGGACTTTTTCTTGGGTTTCGACCGGTCGCCGTAGGTCTCGGTACTCGTTTTCTCGACGTGTTCTTCTTCCATTTGATTCGGGTCTATCGAAGACGAGGACGCTCGCCGCACGTACAGGTTCGGCTGCAAGTTTAGAACGTTTCTGTTGCTTCCCATGCCCACGAGAGCGACATGAGACCTGTCGCTTTCTGTCACAGTATTTTTGGAACCGTTTTCGAACCTCGAGGCCATATTCCGGACGCTATTGCCGTTATCGATCGTCGTTTCGCCTTCACTGGGGCAAGACAGCTGCCCCTCCAGTGAACCGGACCTCTTCAGCTTGAAAGCCATCTGCTTCGCTTGCAACTCTTTGAGCAAACCGGTAACAGTATTAGCGGGCTCGAGGTGCATCTTCGGCATTCCGTCTTCGTTCATCTGATAGTGGTTATTATTGTGCGAATGTAACGTGTGATAGTTTCTCTGATCGTGATCTATTCGATTTATTTCGTCGAGAACGGACGACATATTGATGGGTGAGGGCGGCGGCGGAAACTCTTCACTGGGCTGTCTCGAGTGATTGACAGAGTTCATAGGGCTCGGGTACGGCGGGAGCTCGAACGTGGGCTGGGACGGTCGCGAGGGCAGCGCGCAGTCCACCACGTCCACGCCATTGTCGAAAGCGTTCGTGAGGTTGTGAGCGTGGGGTGCGGGCGCCGCGCTCGGCGGCAGGTCGCGCTTCACGGGGCTCTGCTCCTGGTGGATCATGGCCGTGGTGACGACAGTGTGGAAGTTCTGCTCGAGCGAGTTGTCGAAGCTGTCGTAGTGGCCATGGTCATTGTCGTCGTATCGCATGAAGGGCATGGAGTGCGGTTCGTCGCCGTACTGCTCGGAGAAGCCGCCGTCCTCGTCCGGCTCGTGCCGGGGCGGGTCGTGCCTCGCGGAGAGCTGCGAGGTGGTGCGCAGCGGCGGCGGCGGCGGCACCTTAGCGGCCGTCAGCATCTTGCCCGCGCTGCCGTGGAAACTCTTCCGCATGAGTTTGCTGCGCTCGAGCGTGGGGTTGGAATTGCTCGGCGCCGGGTACTCGAGGTGCCCCTCCGACAGGTAGCCGCTCAGGTTCGACTTGTCGTCCGCGGTGCGCCGCCCCACCTCCGCGTCGTCCACCGACGACACGCGCGTCTCCGCGGCGGGCTCGCTCGTGCCGTCGCCGCCCTCGGTCAGGTCGGGCATCGATCTGTTCTTTCGCCGGATCAGCCCGCCCATCAGGAGCTTTCTGCGGATCTTGTGCTGCTTCTTGTTCTTTTTATCGTCCGCCGGCGGTTCCTCCTTTTTCTCGGCGGTCACCTGGGCGGGTGGTTCCTTGCGCGCCCGGCCTCGGTCCTCGCTGCGCGACCGCTTGTCCCTCGTCTTGTCGTCGTCGCGCGACTTGTGTCTCGGCGGGCGCTCCCGCCCGATGACGTCGATGTCGTCGTCGATACTCTTAGGGGACTTCTTCGAAGAGCCTTTCTTCTTGGGCAGCGTGGCGTAGATCTCGATGGGAACGGGCGCGGGGTCGGGCGCGGCGCGGGGCGGCGGCTCGGCGCGCGCGAGCCCCGGCACGCGGCGCTGCAGGCTGCGCGCGCGCATCAGGCACGAGTTGTGCTTCATGCGCGCGAACGTCATCGTATGCGGGTTGTTGTAGGGCGCGTCCATGGCGGCGCGCGCCTTGCCTGCGGCCGCGTCGCAGAGTAGCGCGGCGGCCTCGGCGTCGCCGGCCGCCTCCGCGGCCGCGGACCGCTCGAGCAGGCGCTCGGCCTCGCGGCACAGCGCCTCGCAGTCGCCGCGCGCGATGATCTCCGGGATCTGCGCGAGCTGGAAGTTGGCGCGCAGCCCTTGCTGCAGCGGCAGGCTGTCCGTGGACGAGAGCGAGTACGAGTCGTAGCCGGCGTCGCACGAGCCGCCGCTCGACATGTCGCCCTTGCGCGTCGGGCTGCCCGGGAGCGAGCCCGGCGGGCGCGCGCGCGCGTACAGGTACGGGCTGTCCGCCGTCGAGGAGCCGGACGAGGCGCTGTTCCGGTCGCCGGACCAGTTGCCGGAGTCGCGGCGAGCGCGCCCGCGCTCCGGCTCGCCGCCCGAGCCGGTGCTGAGCGAGCGCGCTAGGTGCGCGCGGCGCGCCGCCTCCGCCGGCTCGGGGCCGGGCGTGCGCGCACGTCGTTCGGGCGCGCCGGCGGCGGGCCGGTCCGGCGCCGGCGTGGCGGCGCGCCGCGGCTCGCCCGCCGGAAAGGGTACCACGTCGCGCGGCGCGTGCCGCGTGTCGCACGGCGTTCCGTCAGCGGCCGCATAAAGCAGCAGCAGCGGCTGGAAGCGGCCACGCCGGCACTTGTCCACGACGTGCGCCCACTCGGGGCCCACCTCCTTCACGTCGGCGTCGTCGAAGTAGATCCAAGTGTGTAGCTTGCTGTGGTAGAAGAACGTGGAGTAGTGCTTGCCGTAGTAGGTGACGAGTCCGACGAGCCGGTGCGTGGCACGCGCGGCCCACGCGCGGTCGACGCACGCGTGAAACGCGTCAGTGGGCCGCAGCTCGGTACCTAGCGCGCCGTACACGGCCGCCACGTGCTCGGCCGAAGGACGCTCCGAGTCCCACACCATGCCGATCGACACCACCTCAGGACGGTTCATCAACGTTCGACAGATTTGAATTTTGGCCCCGCATGCGTTCTGGAAAAGAAAAATCAAATAATCTTAGGTACCTTACGTAGATTTCTAAAACCTAACTTTACCGAAATATTTAATATTTCTGCATCGTACTATTTACGAAGAAACCCAAAAATGGGCTAAGTATTTGATACTTACTGGGCAGTCTCTAATATCGCCCATGCCGCCTGCTTTCTTCAACAATAAGCCAAAACTATCGCCGTGTTCTCCGAGCGCCGCTTGAGCCGTCAAAGCAGTCGCTGATACATAATGTACCATCTGAAAAATAAAATAAAGAACATCAGTAAATCTCGATAGAATCAGAAACCTACACTTAAAATTTAAAATGACTACTACTATGATAGTACTCTTGGGATGGTGGTGATATTTTTTGTTTTTTATTAAGTGTTATTGTTAATTAATTTGTATTTTTAATTTATCTGTTTCAGACACATCGCAGCACGAGACGGCCCAGCTGGAAGCCACTGCTACGCTGTTTTATTCATTTTTATTTTCAAATTTGTGAAATTTTCTTTTCAAAATATCCAGGTCATATGTTAAAACTGTTAATACTTATTTTTAATTAATTCAAATATAAAGTAAAAAGAAAAACGGTGTTGCTCTATTTTAATCTTTTCAAAATTAAATATTTTTCTTATCTATATACTCAGGTTATAAGTAATTTTTCTATTCAAAATATTAATGTTAATAAATACAAGGTAAAAAACAAACAATTGATCCTTATTCCAATTGTACGCGACGTTGCAGCGGAAAGACACTACAGATTGGTTATTTTAGACAAGGTTTACTAAAAATTACATTTATAATAAAATTAGTATAGAACCAAACAGCGACTTAATTTCACTGGCAGAAAGCTTTTTTTTAATGTATCAGGCCACATTTTCCGAAGACACATTTTTCACAACCGCTGAAGAGTTCTAGAGACGACACAACGTAACAGTACGTAACTAATAGATAAGTACTTAGGACGTCCTGCAGCCACTTGAAGCGACGATCATGAATTGGGCGCACAGAGCTGAACACCGAGCTCAGTGGCGTTCATAAGGAGAGCCTTACGTCTTGCATTAGACAAATATAAGGTGATGATGAAGTCTGTACCTAAAGAATAAGTTAAACTGACCTGCGTGAACGGTAGCGGCTCCGACGTGGCCTGACAGGCGCCGCACACGGACTGCTCGACTAGCATCATGGCAAATTTCCGATGCGGCACGCAGTGCGGCGCGCGACATGCGTCGTCCTCCCTCCTGTCTCCTCCCGCGGCGACGTGGGCGTGGACTCGTAGCAGAAGGTGCTCGAAACACTCGCTGGCGTCTGCCATGCAGCCGAGCTGGAAGCGTGCGCCGCCGCCGCCCAGCGCACGGCGCAGGCTGTCGGCCGCGGGCGCACGCTCCGCCGACCATTGCAGCTGCGTGAATAACTCCTGCGGACAAACGAGACAGTTTTTACAATCCGTTTTAAATTACTTGAGTACAGAGGTTCCAAGCGGTCTACGAACTTTGACATTGAAGCTGGCCACTCAGCTTGTTATACTAACTTACTTTACTACATAATGAAACGTACAAAATGTGATACGACGTCGCAAGTACTCATATCGTAAGTCCATCAATGCGTCGTAGCCGCAAAGCCTTATTTGAATTTTAATTATATGAACATAGCGAGGTTTACAAACAAAAAAACATGACATATAAGAATACCCAAGCATATTTAAGTCAAAAATAAGCGTAATACAATAGATCCATACAATAAAAGGTCTGTGGGCACTTTCTATATTCTACCTGTAATACTGTTAAATTATTAATGGGCATAAAAATAGTAATAAGTAATAGTAATTAATACTATAGCATGATCCTCTTTCCATTTTATAAAGGTGTGTCTTACTTTTGGTGTCAGCAAATACGTATAGATTATTAGATTATTTTTATTAGGTACTTATATGGAAAACATTTCAAAATTGAAAATGCGCAAGCATCCAATAAAAGGCTTTAGAGTAGACGTGGCAAGGAAAGTTCTGGTCGAGCCTGGTTATGCTAATCGAACATTTCACTTCACTAGTATAAAGACGAGAGTTGTTTGTGACCGAAATGGGCGAACAAAAACCAGTATGGCACGAATACAAGAAGGTATAGGTCACAAACACACCGTGACCCGGCTGAGGCGATCATTTGGCGCTCGAAATCGTCTTGGTGTTTTATGTTTGTAACCGTTAGTTGAGAGGAAACATGATTTTCATTCATTACACGATTTGCTATTGAAAACTAACCGTATTGAATTTTAAACTCAATCAGTGTTGCTATATATAAGTTCACACAAGAGGAAATAAAACCAGAAAAGACATAATTTTTTAAAATTAAAAACATAAACCCGAAACTGGACTACTACACTCCGGATGTAAAGATGAATCTAACGATGCCTCGCACTCCAAAACCAGCCCAGTTGTTTAGGCTATGAGGTCCCTTAGGAATAGACAAGCAAACATGCTTATATACACCCGAAAAAACATTACTCCCCTTCTGGCAGTTGGGTAAAAGTTGCTCTTAGCATTGGAAATAATGAAAGAAGCTAATATTTAAATGTTATTTTTGCAAGGATCCTTGCACGGAAAAAATACTAAATCTAACATAAAACTAAAATTTAGAACCAATCTAATAAATCGCTACCAGCAAGCATCGTGCCTGAAAACCTGGCCGAGATAATATTCGCATAATAAAGGATACACATAAGGCCACTACAAACCTCAATCAGCATGTTTACTTAAATATGAAAATCTTCGAATCTACGTTTACGACGCTTTGGTAGCTCCCAAAATAATTTTAAAGGGTTTAATCATTGCGTTTTCCGGTGGGCCGGCGGACGCAGCTTGCCATGCCTTCCGTTACTCGCGCGATTAAGCGCTGCAGCTCTCACAACTTTAAGCCTCGATTAAGCTTTTAAAACATCAAAGCTCTAAAAACTACAACAAACTAAAATCCTGCAACAAAAAGTTACGTAATCCTACATTTTGACTCCAGCGCGCAAATCTACAGCAGTTGTCATTGTCTCTACTCCTGTCACATTCATGTTCATCTCAGTGTAAGAGGAAGGTGGCATAAATACTATCAGGGCCCGTACCGTGAGGTGCTTATTGCGATGATTGTTAGGTTCAGCCGATGACGCTACGCGACCACGAACCATATCGCCGCGCGATAAGGTGTATCTAAGGTGTATAGGTCGCGCGGCGTTATCGGCTGAGCCTAACAATCATCGCAATAAGCTCCTCACGGTACGGGCCCTGTTCCTTATTATTGCCTGCGAATAAGTTAATAGGTCTACCTTTTATTAATAAAATATGTCCGACTCTGCTGAACCAAAGCAAATTTTTGAATGCTTTTATAGAAGCGCGTGTAATCGTTTTTTTGCCCTTGGCGTTTAAAGTTTTTGCTGAGAGACTTATAGACGGTCATTATTTACGTTTTTCGTTAAAAAGCCCAAATTCATCGTTATGTTAAAAATAAATTGTGTACTTTAATATTACATGTTCAATTTTTATTCAGAATGGTTAAAACAATTCCATACAATACTTGGTAAAAAAAAATTGCTTACAAAACATCAGAAATGTTACAGATACCTAAATATCATTTCTTAATTATCGGTAGGTACAAGGCGGACAGAAGCCGCAAGAAGCAGGGTAACGACAGCGGCATGGGAGCGCGCGCTCCACCATTCCCACGGCACAATGGGAGACACCCCAATTTCCCACAACTAACATCAAATACACAACATTAGATGCATTAGTTCCGGGTAGGCTTGCTTCTGTATTATGCTAAAAATCACAGGTATAAAAGGCTACTCGGCAGGCAAACCTTTATCACCCAGGCAATATTCTGAACGCAGTTGGAAAGGATTCGATACGTGAACCACACTCTCCGTCTTTGTCATTTACAATCATGTTAACGAAGGGTTGGTCTCAGACCCTTAACGATCAGAACACAGCGGCAGGTCTGGTCAGCCTAATAAACTGTCTAGTGTCTACAAAGATATAGGTGACCTGCAGGCGCGAAAAATAAACTCTTGTTTTAGTCCTTATACAAGCAGCATTTTTACTGAGTTTTTGAATTTGCAATCGTAATTTAAAAATATACCGAACAACCACTTTAATATCTCCAAGAATTGTATGTAAATAAATAATGCAGTTATGCAAATAAAATTTGTATATTCGTGGGTAACAATCAAAGATACTCTATCCACGTATGTTGAATACTCAACAGCCAATGTTATAATAATTGTCGTTATTTGATCACGATAAATAAGGATAACTAGTGTTGGGAAGTGTATTCCCGTTGTGCCCATTGCTTTATCCCCATTGGTGGGGACATCGAGACGTCACCACCCTACGAATAGTAAAAACTACGTTGATTAATGTAACAAATGAGGCAATAAAGGCCTATAGACGGTCCAAACGATCTCAATTTACTTTTTAGTTAGAGTTAGTACAACAAATTAAATAAATGCAATATAAATACTCGTATGAATGTTATAGTACATTGTTACCCTAGGAGTGAAAGTAACTTATTTAGTCCTGAAATGGGTTAAAACTATTACCAATAGTATCGAGGGTCCAAATAGGTCTTTAACGCGAGGTAAACACTGTGCTTTTCATTCCAAATACAAGGAAAGTAAAAATAAAAACATGAATTAGCTGAAGAAAAAATGAATGAATTTTACAAAACAAATGAAGATCGGATTGCCGCTTTCCCGCCTATTTGGATGTTTTTTTGTGGCCGGCCTGTTTTCTGCCATTACTTTTCATTTTCATCATTGAAAAAAATCTTAATATTTTGCCCAAATCTATGTTATTTTAGAGAAATAGTTAAAAGTAAATTATAATAAAGTCATTTAAAATAATATATTCTTCAATTAATACTTAACTTTATGTTATTTAAATTTTACATCGCGCTGTAATTGAGTGGCTGTATAGAAAGTTGGCACATGGTTCAATGGAAATGTGAAAATTGAACTAGTTTTTTTTAAATAATTCGACAGCTGTCAGAAAACGATTCTCCCTAGGGCTGAAAAGTATTATGTACTTTCAACCCGCTCCTCAGGCAACTTTAGACCTATTTTCCGAGTAAGAGTTATGAAAAAATATTTTCGTGAGACGTCTAAAGCAAAACGATTTACTTTAAAACTAAAATAAAATTAGACAAATGGCTCCGTACATCTTTAAACCGAAGGTATTATGATAGATAGATAAACTCTTTATTGTTCACTCCTGTTTTTACATACTTGGGACAAAAAAGCTTAATACTAGTGTAAACCACTGGCCACATTTTGCACAAATTCGCTTTACAAACGCTTATTTAATGATCTTATTTTGTCCATTGTCATTATCTGTCCATAATATTATATATATAAGCCCGTCTTCTCATAATTCTTCTCCATAATATTATATAATATATAATAGGCATGATGACTGATTATTTTGTTATTGCTTCGAATCTTTAAAGCTCCATAAATACAAACAAAAAAAAGACTTCATAAATAAAGAGATTATAAGCTTTTTAAGTTCACGCTAGACAGAGAGCGCACTAATTATATTGAATTATGACGTGTTACATTACGTTATCAGCCAGAAGACGTCCACTGCTGAACATAGGCCTTCCCCTTAGACCGCCACATCGACCGACAACGTGCCACTAGCATCCACCGGTTGCCCACGACTTTCAGTGTAGTCGGTCCACCTAGTGGGAGGCGCCTACGCTTTGTCTTCCGGTTCGTGGTCGCCACTCAAGAACTTTTCTTCCCCATCGGTTATCGGTTCTTCGAGTGATGTGGCCTGCCTATTGCCACTTCAGCTTGCAAACTCTGAGAGATATAACGGTGACTAACGTATACGTATCATAACATATTTTTTATATAAACTTTACTCATCTACCCTATTGCTGTGCGAAAGCTCTTTTACCTCATTCCGTGTCTCTCTATTGACTACGGTTATTGATAAACTGCACTCTCCTTTCCGCCTCTCTAATATTGTAGTCTAAGTCTTCATTATATTTATCCGCCTTTTCAAAAACACTTGTTTTCTCTTTACCCCAGAAACTTGTTTCATTTGTTCCCAGCCGTTACCTCATCACTAGCGGTAGGTACAACACAATAGACAATTCAGGACGCGCGTTAAACCGGAGAAGGCTCTCATATGCGCATACATAATGCAACCTTCTGTATTCAACGGGCAAATTGCCTTTACAAGCCGTCGAACTATTGTATTGGAAATAAGTATTCGGAGTTACTAAAAATACTACGTCTATGGTAAGATTTTTTATAAGAAGGAGCTTTTACATGTGTTTTTTTACTGTTTCGTCTTTGAGCCTAGTAAGTTTTCACATGTAAGTTCAAAGTTAACATCATTAGCATTCCTATCGTGCTATTGTTGGATGTTTGTTTCGACTCCTTTGTTGTTTAAAAGATAATTTTGCGTAGCTAAGTTGTTGCGTCAACATTTTAGGCTATGGGCTGGAAATGGAAAGCTTTTAACAACCTTAATAGTTTTTAAACGCAAATAACTTGTAACATTTTTCGCTCGTGATTTTCAAAGCTTAATTTGTTGTAATGTACTCGTATGTGACATTACTGATTCATTAAATCCCCAGTCGTCTGATGTATGGAAAGTAGCTTAATAGATTGGCCTTATTAGGAAGAACCACAACGAGTGTCGTGATTTAATTAGCAAATTCATGAGCAATTATAGTCAATGTGGTAACGACAAGATTACATTCGTGGAAATCATTTAGTAGGGACCGTGTATGGAACGAGCGCGTCGATGTCTTTTGCACTGATTGATTAATCTGACTTGATGAAATCTTAATTTTGAGAGGATAAAGATCAGTTTATTGCTGGAGATTAATCGTACTAGAACTATTTTTAAATTACCAGCCAGATGAAGTCCACTGCTGAACACAGGCCTCCCCCTTAGACCTCCACAACGACAGACAATGTGCCACTTGCATCCACCGGTTCCCCACGACTCTCACAAGTATAGAAAATTTAATTTAGCGACAAATCAAAGAGTTTCAAATTCCTGCAGATGAGAACCAATTTTACTGTAGTTATGAAACTAAGTAAGCTTAGTAACTTTTACTGTTATGCTGTTAAACTTACTCTAAAAAGATTCAAGGTAGTGGGGCTGAGGATGGGGTCGGGCGGTTCGTAGCTGACCACGGGCGGGGCCGGGCGGGCGCGCGGCAGTGTATTGTGGCGCACGCCCGCCAGCGAGCCCGACATCGGCAGCAGCATGTCCTTGGGCGGAAGCAGCTCCCTATCCCGCAGACCCTCGATCTTCTGCTTCTGTATCGCCGTCCCCTTACTCCCGCCATCGCTGCTCTCCTTACGCTTATACCGAAACTTTATCATCTCCGCATCGCTCGAACGCACACTTCACTTTATTCACTTCATCCTCATTTCGATTCAATCTACACCTCTCTTGACCGAAGACAATGGCTGTGCGCTAAATAAACACACACATCAGCGAACTCTATACGGCGATAAGTAAACCGAACACGTACTACAGAAACATTTCATTTGAATTCTGCGAGTGCACATGAACGTTAAGATATGCCCATCCGCGCCATTCGAAGCCTCTTTTTATTATTCGCCTATTACTGAGTCGGGGTGGAATAATACTAGCTGTTTGGGCGCGAAAACACCGGCCGCGATGCACGGTGCACGTAGCAGGTGGTCACACTATAGAACGCAACTGTCGCGGTGCATCACTCCACTAATTAGGCACTTACGATTCTATGACATATCACTTTTAATGACTATTAACGAACGCCTTAAAGACTCGATATAAACTCACTAAATATGGATAGAGACAAACGATCGGCTCCACTAAGGCTTTCGGACGAACTGAAGAGACAAGAGGCGCGGGGGCGAGCCTCTACCTTCCAGGTACACACGCTTTTTGTAATCTATTGTTAAGTTAACGCACGTGGGTTCTCCGACCTCTCTGTCTGGCTTGTTAGCTTTTTCCGTAACGCTATCGCCGCGTTTTATGGTACTACGAGGCTTTGTTTATATTTCTATGGTGATAAGTAGAAATTCTGGTAAAGTTGTAAACGTTTTAGAAAAGCTTAAACGCACGTGCTGCGGGCGTTTGCAGATGTGGAAGTGAACACCACTTGTAGAATTGAAATAGCATTTATGAGCGTTGAACCAGTAAACTAGCTATTTTTGCAAATAGGACAACATCTGTTTACTAACTGATTAAAATAAACTTTTTATTATCATACGCTTTTTATCACACACCTATTTTGCTTGTAATCATCCAGCGTTCATATTTTCATATCCACATTACTTTTATCGTAAAGGAATTTTGATGATTCACATTTGAAGAATGTTCGTGTACGTCAAAGGGATGGCCGAATATGACAAACGACCCTTTCAACTTCGATAGTGATGGGCAAATAAAACAACGTTACAAAACTGTGGAGATTTTATACGGCCTATTACAGCGGCGTTTTATTTACCATATGAATTAACTTTCACGATGTGAGTCAACTTGTAAGTATGCCAGTTGTAAAACGTGGTCAGTTTTCTCGGTGAGGTCACTCAAATCACTGATTGGTTCTCGAAATATGTCACCATGCACTCTGTCTTAAGGGTACTTACATAACCCCTAAAGGAGCTTGAGAAATTCACACTTGTTAACTTGTAAAAGTGTTCTCTATATTTGTAGCTCGCAAAGTAACAACTTCCTTTTCCAATTACGAAATCACGTTTGTGTATCGTCTTAAATTATATGTTAAGAAGCTAACCTGATAAAGAGTTGATTCATTTATTCTGTGCACCTCATCAGTTATGTAGATTACAGATTTTAGGTTGAGCTATATGTTTTTTGGTTCTATCATCTAGTATAGCTACGTAAGAGGGAAAACATGATTACTTTATATTTTCTCTATATTTCTCTCTAAAAATAACATTGAAAAGACCTCTAGTTTTCGCTAGATCTCCGAAACCCCAGTGTATTTAAGTGATTGTAATATTTGAATAATAAGATAATCATAATTTCTAAGATAACATAGAACAGAATTTTGATTTGATTCTTGATTTGATTGTAATTAACATCTATCTTTTTCTTGAATTAGTCCCTTAACAGTTTAATATTGAAATTGTTAATCATTCAGTCGCTAATATGATTCATTCTGGTTAGATAACTATGTGTTCATGGTTTAACATAACCGATACTTTTTAAGGTTGTAAAACCTGCGTTCTAAGAAACAGTCCGTTAAGATTACCCCACAAGGAAACCCGAACAAAATCGCCGCCCACGATTCAGAATAATCTTCGAGTTCTCATAAATTTTGCATTCAGGTTTTGTGAATGAGTTACGTGCCTCTACCTGGTTAAAACGATAAGAAGCTGATGATTTAGTTTGCGAGAAGGTCTAGTTTTTCTGTTTCCTTTTTAAACACATCATATTAATGAAATAATGTAATGTCTCATTTTCGCTAAAGTTTGAAAGAAATTGACGTCGATTCTGTAGAATCTGTATACTATTATTGAAATTTTGAAATTAAATTTGATAACTCTAAAAGTAATGCTATCCTTTACTCAGATATTGAAATGCAAAGCGATGTAGATACTTTTAGTCCTGTCGGATTAGTTTAGAAACTGGTACAGCAGAAACGACGCCTAAAGCAAAACCGGCTTTGAAATACACTGCGTTCTTATCACGTACTTTTTTGTTTATATTTAGAAGTTTCTTTGGAGTTCGACAATTCTTTATCAAGTCTCATATACTGGAGTGAGGAAGTGAGACACATTATATTTAGGTATTAATTAAACTTCAATCAAGCGACGCGCAACACCGTGAGAGACTCTCACAAGGCGACGCATCGATCCAGTTACACCTACTAACTGTTACTGTGAGAAATACATAATTTGTTGTAAATTATAATATTTCCTGTAATTGCATCTTCGTGACTCTTTGCTATTGGCGAACTCTGTATATAAATAAACATATTTATGTATTACTCAAACTAGAGAGTAAGAAAAGAAACATATATCAGTGCAACGTGCAAATCTGAAAGATAACAAAATCTGGAGACTAAAATGTTCAGATTTTGTCGTAGTGCAAGTACATGAACATTAAGTTGAACCGCTGCCGCTAAGGAATATTTCGTACATGATCTTGACATTCAAATTCTCAGTCTTATGCTTCCGTAAGACCACCAAAAGGTTCTTCTTTCGATTCGTGTATAAACCTTCTAGAATATTTATTCTTACAATTTTCCTCAAGAAGTGATAGAGTATTCTGAGAAGAGCGCAATAAATGACTCAATCGAGCGACGATGTCCAGAAACTTTAAAAACAAAGGTGCGCCGTAAGATTAATACAACCGTCCAAGTAAAAAAAAATAGTTAAAAGACAGACCTTGAATAAACAAACGAATACAACGCATATTTAACCTAACCATACAACGGAACAACGAATAAAAGGTTATAAATTCGCAGCCTAATCATATGCTTACACGTGAATTTACGAAAATCCCATTGTCTACCGAAATGTTGAACTTCTATGCATTTGGGAGCAGTTTCGTCATTGGCTCCATTCAAGAGGCGGTGTTGTGCGTATCACCATCAGTTATTCATTGATCCTTTGCGAAATAAGCCTTGAAGCTGGGATTTTAGGTTTGAAATTGTATTTTTACTCTACCAATTTACCTAGAGTTGTGACTAATATTGCTAGTTTTGGGTGGTTTCATCACTGGCCGCCGTGTTCGGGTTTTCAACGGGCAGTTCTAGGCGTATCGCTCCATCGCTTACTGTGTCTTGCGACAAGGCCTTGCGGCGAAGTCTTACTTGGAAATTATTGCAAGTCATAGCTTTTATTGACGTCTCTTGCTTTGGAGGTTGCACGTCCGATGCTGTACTTTTTGATTAGTTAAAGATGAACACGGATTTATGTTTTGCGTTTTATTCGCGAAAGTTTGTATTAGGTATGTTGTATTGTTACATCGAATTTGGGAGAAATGTCCTTTTGTGATGAGCGGCCGCCCGTGTTTTTAAAAATAACTAGCTAATGCCCGCGACTCGACCTTCGGCCTCGCTAAACTCTTCATACAAACATAGTGATGTTTTAATAGTTATTGTGCTAATTGAGACGAAGAGAAATCCAACAAATCAAAGATCATAAAAAATCTTGAGTTATAAATGGTGTTACAAACCCGACTCTGTTTTATATGTATATACAAGTTGTTTCTGAAAGGTGTGGCAATATTATAAGATATGTATGTACTCATCGTTAAGCATTACTTTTACTACAGGAACAATCATGAAATCGCGAAAAATAAATCAATAAATACATTTTTCTATGGAACAGCAGATTTTTATTTTTTGCGGTTTCAGTATTTGTCCTATTGTAAGAGTTTTTCATAATGATGAGTACATACAAACCTTTCAATATTGCCACACCTTTCAGTAACACTCTGTATAATGTAATACTATATATGAAATTTATTTTATTGCAAGGCAAGACGATGTCGCGCGATTTAGCATTCCCTGATAAGGGTCACCAAATGTCATCAAAACTATAGTCGGAATAAGCGAATCAATTTAACGTGAGTATTCCCGTTTTATTAAAATAAAATGTATCAAAACCACGTCAGTTTTCATAGTGAAATTTATTTGTTAGTTTTTGTATTTTTGTCAGTATACTTTGACCATCTAAACCAGCGTGTGTATATTATTTACATTTTATTTTACGTATATACATTTTGAGTTTTATGCTAGCAATATACATTTTTTACAGATTACAGACATCGAAACAGCTCAACTAAAAAAGTAATTAATTTGGAGCTATTAAATTAATGGCTCACGATTCAAATTGAATGCACGTGTTGTTCACATATGTTTAATTGGATCGTCCCATCCGTTGCCAAGGTGTTGAACAACAAACATTATCCATTATGTTTGTACGCGGAACCCTAATTCTTTAGAATCGATCATTGCAGCAATATACCCATTGTAATGCAATGCAATCTATAGAGATACCTATTAACAGGTTTTCAAGGTAAGATATATGCGAATTATGGACATATTGTGTAGCTATAATTGAAAAGTACATGAGCTTTAGCAATAAATAATTCATTAGGAATTGCAAGTGATTTGCACTTAGCTTTAACTACTTTGAAATGGAAAATGACGAGGAAAATATTAATGAACATTAATACATTTCATTGAGCGTTAATAGCATGTTTTGTGCCAATAGTTGTGCATGTGCGTGCTAATTCCAATAACTGAAAACGCAAAAATGTGTATCTCTAAGGTCAATGCCTCCATCAATTAAAAAGCAAGGTCCTAATAGTTCTAAGGGAAGCTCTAAGTAGCACGTGCAATTTGTTGCAAAGCTTTTCAATATAGCAAATGGTCCTATTACTACGCGATCCGGTAAAAGGCAACGGGAAGCGAGCGCCTGCGATACCGCGGTGTGATGAACTTTGGCGGCGATTAGTTACACGTCTATACAACTAACTTCTTATAGAACTGTGGCTATTTACGTACTAACTCTTTAACAATCTATGGATCATATACGTAGTAACTAACGATTGAACTGCGGATTTACTATCAGCGGTTGGAATTGATTAGTTCTACGCACAACGTCTAATTCAGTTACGATTGCAATAAAATATTGTGTAAGAATAAAACCTTGATGTGATTGATCGACTTACATGAGATTTTGTGCTTTATATGTGTCAAAAGCGATTAATATACTAAAAAGTCACGAGTAAGCGGCTAAGAACGCTCTGCATTTCCTGTGTTTTAAAACGAGCGCCTGCAACTATTTAAGAAATGGTGAGTCAAACGTATTTTTTTGTATTAATGCTGTAATAACATTAATAAGTAAAGACGTAAAGTTCAAAGTACAGCTTTACATGATAATGATGAGTGCAATAGTCCTTTCTCTGACTAAGTGCGTACTCGATTCGAGTCCGCAAAGTAGGTGAGTAAAGTTGGCTTATAAACAGGCAGTCTGTAGGTACTTTTATACTCAGCTGTGGGTTGTAACCGCAATTATAGGTAAAGCCAACGACAATGAGAGCAATGACGTCTTCGTGTAGGAGGTCATTTTGGCGAATACATATATGAATAAACTTTACGAATATGTAGGTAAATGGCACGATGTGGGTGAACAATAGAGCACAATACAGCAGTAAATGTTTTATCACCTGCATTAATATTGAATTAACATTGAATTAAGGTTTTGTTATTATATTGTTGATGACTATATTTTAGTCAAATATGATTAAGTCGCGAGATGGACTTGAAACTTTGCAACAATTTTGTCGTAACAAAACTTGAAGTGAGGATAAAATTTGCATTGATGAGGTGAGTTGGTCGTGGAAGTTTTATTTTATTCTTTAACTAAGCACCGGTAGATTGCAGTGTTATTATGACACCTGTCCAATATGTAAGTAAATAGCGCAAAGACATTATTGGCTGCTATCGCCCGCAAGAAATAGATTAGACACGCCTCTAAAACGCTGCAAGTTTCTATGAAAATGTAGCAATCTATGCGCACATTTCGTCGCGTCATATGAGTATGTTTTTTTTTTCTTCATTATTTTTCCGACCCTGAAACGTTCACATTTACATATCGCAATACTGAGTTGTCGCTGACGCATTTAAATGTATTAACAGTAATATATTTGGCCCGCAGCCATCTCGAGCTGTCACCTGCAAGGCTAACGAGTACACAATTCTGTGTATGACCGCTTCCAATCCAAACACCGCTCACTTGATTAGAACACAAATTAAAATGATAATGACCTTTGCACTGACACTTCACTTGCGCAATCCGCACCTCACTTATCCACTTAAAAATCACTCGTAACAAGCACGTGTGTCAATCCAAAATGTGTGAAAAGTTCTTCGTAAACCGAGTGTTCAGTCCGAAATTAAATGTGTTAAAAAACCCGCAAACGTCTACGCGGCGCGGTAGAGCGGCGCCGTTTACGAGTGGTCGTAGTACAGTCTCAGGCTGCGCAGGCGCAGCGTTCGACGCGCGAAGGCTTCGACGCGTGTGAGCGAGACAGCACGATAGGTTTGCGCGGGAGTCCGGTTACGTATCCCCTACTTATTGTGGCAAGTCTAAAATCTTTGTGCACGGAGACTCTTTCATTTATATTTCTAACTTAGCTTCTTAATCGTCGACAAGTAAATAGCAAATAAAAAACACTGCTGTTATAATTTCTGTAAGCTTAGTTTATTTTCGGTTTCACGACGTTCTTTTTGTCTTAAGTGATTGTACTCGTTGTAGGTTATCCTTTGTAGTGAGCTTAGTAACCCGCTTATATTTGCTCACTATAGTAACATAGAGTAGTAAGTTTCGCGAATGCTAGTAATTAGCCTGTCTGCTGTACGGGATTGTGATGTAGATAAGGTAGTATAAGTACACTAGATAGATCTAGTGTAGATCATTGGCCGCTCGCGTCTGCCTGCTGACCATTCACCTGTGCGATAAAATCACGATTTATTTCTTAACCATATTGTATTCTAATTACATGAAAGATGTATCAGATTGAGAGAAATTGCAAGGCTTTGTACCTAAAAGAAAAATCGGTTTTTAACAGATTATTGATAAGTAGCAATTTTTTTTGACAGCTAACTGACAGTCAAAGCACAGCCTAAGCCGCTGGGTCTAAAAGCGGGAAATTTTGCATAGCAATTCCATATATAACTCAGGAGAGCAGTAAGAAAGGATTTTTGAAAATTGATTGTCATTTTGAATGAATTTTTGAGAACGGATATATGGAAGTCTGACAATATTACTTTGCATTTGCGAAGCCAAAGGCCAAGCAGCACCGTGTACGAAGTAACGGGCACCATCTAGTGTAATATTATATTTACAGTTTATTCATTTTTAATTTATACTTAAAATCATTTACATTATTATGTGTTAAAGCTGATATAACTAGACATAAGCATTGCGAGTCGAACCTGCGGTCATGTGCTTATTGTGCCCAGCAAGCCTTTTGATAAATCTTCTCTACTCTTTATGCTAAAATAAGGCAAAATTATATAGCACGGCAAAAAGAGTAGAGAAAAAATTGTCGCGGTGCGCATGCTAGGCTTGCTGGGGTCAATTATTGTTAGCCTATGACGGAAGCAGGTTCATAGTAAGTAAAAAGACCTCTACCCAGAAGTGGGGTAAGGAAAGCCTTGGAATTTGAAATTGAACGAACGAAATGGGGCTTGTAGATTTATAGCTGCACCCCGCGACTTCACCCGCGTGGAAAGTCTCTCAGGAACAGTACATTTTCCCGGGGATAAAAATAGCCTATGTCACTCTCAGATCGTATCAGTCTCTCATCACAGATAGAATATATTCATGCAAAAATTAGTGAGAGAAGAAAAAATAAACCAACAAACACTTTCGCATATATAATATCAGTATGAATAGGGATAGAACTCCATTAACACTTTATAATTATACGTGTATGATATTTTTAAGTACAAAAAATTCACTACTACTCACACTGTTAATGTTAATTAGGACTTTAAATAAAACAAAAGCAGCTTGTTTTTTTTAGTATAATGAGGGCAAGCGCTATATATAAAAGCTCAATTCGGCATGCAAACTGCAATTTCGATCGCCGGGGTCCACCATACTGGTTCGGAAATGTGACATTTGAGTGTTGTGCTACTGTCTGGACAGTAATACTGCATGTCTGCTAATTAATGCGATATGTCTGTGATGTAATAATAACGATACTTGTGTCTCAAGTAATATGATTCTATACACCTCAATGTTTTACATTTGTGTACGCACGTGTGTGAAACCAGCGTTGATAATAAAAAAAAAAATTGAATCGTTTTGTGACAAAACGAGTTTGTCACTCGCCCTATGGTAAGCGTCACGTCTGTCCATAAGAGTGCAATACCATCTAGAATTTTTAAACGATAGCAATTCAAAATGCTGCGTGGCAGTCCTTAATTCGCTCGTCACTATATGCTCAGTAATTTAGCTGGAGACATTGCCCATCAATCCGGAATACAGTAGTATTTGCACACCACTGGTTGGCGGTTGAGTAATTGGCATACGTGTGGTACTTCCCCAGACGAACTCTGCAAGTCGTACTCCACTACACGTACAAGTACCTTCTTTCCACGTATTTAATATTTTTATTATTAAAGTATGCATGTATGCAAATTTTTAATCGAGTAATCCATCGCAGTATTTCAATATTTCTATTATGTACAGAGTAACTTAACTACTCGTCGTAACCTTTAAACCTTGACACAAAAACTTCCAAGACTTAGTACCACTACTTTTACGAGTAGCCGTGTATTAAAATAAACTTTTGGCACGGACGATAGGCAATTTACGTCTATTCAAACATCAAGATAGACGTATCGTGGTATACAAAAGCTCTAATGTTGTGATGCGCTCGCTCAAGTACATAGAACAAAATGTCAGCCTACAGTTACCTACTGTTTACATAAAATTACCTAGAACAGGCTTAGCAAGCCTGCAATAGCAAAACATGGGTTTGCAATAACATAATCGCTTGTTATAAACATTTATGTAATTTATTATGATAACAACGCTGGGAATTAATTGATTCCCATGCAAATTCGTTAGTCTGAAGATAAAAGCTATCGATCGGCGTGTTTATTACATAACTAAACTGCTGTCTTGAAAAGCTTCCCCGCGTTTGTCTTTTTAGCCCAGTCAATTTTCACATTTTCATAGATTATTGCATATGGGCAAAAATAACTATGCGCTAGAGCAGCCTTTCTAAAACGGATAATATTTGACGGAGCCTTAAAATAATTAAAAATTCCTTCTGTTGTGTATTCCTTACAAGCAAAGAACGATTATCCTGTTATTAACTTATCCTGTTACTTACTAGTAATAATTTTACTTGACATTAACGCATCTAATGAATGAAAGGTATCATTAGAACGCATAACCAACGCAAACACAAACTACAGTAGTAAGATTTTTTTAAATTTATGGTGGAATATTTAGATATTTTTTATTCATTTTTTTTGATTCCTTCCTTAAAGTATCCCCTTATTAATTTTATTTCATTAAGATCAGTATTGTCGCGGATCCCCCCCAGGAGGTTTTACGCAGCATACTTTGAGTATAGATGCGGTTCAGTACCTAAAATTGATTCGCAATGGACTGGTTTCCACTCAAAGGTTGATATTCATAACCGCAAGTAAGATACCTAAATAAGAGAGAGGATATCGAATTTCATAGAGGCATATCCGATGCAAGTATTTTCCACTGGTTATGCGCATACCAGTAAGGTTAGCAATCTTCGATTAAAATTTATATACGCCCATTCGCCTCGAGAAAAGAAGCATCTGACTCACACATTGAGGAATTCATAATTATTTTGAAATGTGCTCAAGACCTTAATGGGTTTAAGTGTGTGAACCAAAAAAATAATTTGTTTGGAAAAATGTTAAGAATACAAAATAGGGCTACGAGAAACAATGACTCTTTAGAAGTGTAGAAACAATACTCCAACGCTGTAAATATTTCAAGGAGCCAAACATTTTTTGTATCGATTCTTGTTTGTTTAATAGAATGTGAGCGTGACAAATTACGGGAGTTGCCACAAATAACAGAAACGTGCAACCAAATAAAGATTTAACTTATAGAAAATTGAAATCTTTTGTTGGAGCCTGCGTTTGCAAGGAACATTAGTTGGCATCGACAATGGAGAGACCTGCATCTGCGGACGTTCACACGGCAATAAACCATGACTTAAAGGCTACTCAGTACAGAAGCAAAGAGTTTTTAATATTCTATTATTTGCGATTTAAAAATAATAAAGTAAAAATAAGTAAATATTTAAAAATGTGCCGAATAATGTGCTAAATAACTAACTATAGTAGTTCGCGGCGAAATGAGACCTCGCGATCCCTATATCTTCACAACCCCTGGACCGATTCAGCTCATATTCGAACTTATTTTTTTTATTGAAATGAACTACTTGCCTACAAAATTTCATGAAGATCGGATCAACGGTCCGCAAGTTATCATCGGACAAATATACACACAAACATACATGCATACATGCATACAAATGCCGATTTGTCCCAGTAAACACTGAGACCTTCGCTTCGCTCGGTCAATAACTACTAAATAATTACTGTGTTCCGGTTCCCGATTTAATATTTCCTGCGAAATTACTGGGCACATCCTATATTTCAGGATTACGAGCACAGTGCCCGCGAAGGGGCTTGAACCGTAGATGCTCAAAATCTTTAGTGGCACTGACGTGTTATGGGCTAGCTTGAAGCTTGCCATCAAGCGCCCGTCTTGCTGGTCTCGCAGCTTATCTGCTAAAATAAACCTAATCTTAGTTCCATTGAAACAACTGATGTCCACTCTCGCATCTCAAGTGTTGTCCTACTTAACAGCACACTTGTTCATTTCACTTCCAACCAGTTTGGCATCCAAATCTGGTACTTAGGCTACGGGTTTCCGACATAACTTATTTACCCATGTTGTTATTACTGTTGGCGACAGTTCGTTGTCAATTTTATGGTACGTATCCGTTAGGTGTTGCGTAATAAAGGTTTCTATTTTATGAAGGCTTTTGGATACAAAATTTGATGCCAAAAAGCATAATGTCAATAAGTTTAAAGCGTTTTTTTGTTGGCGGATAAAATGCAGACTACAAATTATCACAAACTTCGCCAAAGCAGCTTTTGTCCTCTGAAATTTCTGTAATCGATTAATCTATTTCGAAAATCAAACAAATAATCGCACAAATATTCCTGAGCACTTAGGTTACTAGGTACTCTAACTCTGTGGCACGACTAAAAATAAGTGGATAAATTAAGTAAATTTATAGTCATTCCACAGCTATATCACTCGCACAGTTGCAAGTTTTTATAGATAAGAGTGTGAATATCCAAAAAGGTAAGTTATATAGCATCTGTCCATCTCCATTTTAACACCAGATTTTTTTTTGTTTATTTTAACCTTTTAGTTCAACGGTAGGGATAAAAAAAATAATGACCTTTTATTTTATCCCCCGGAATTAAAAAAAAAAACAGTTTCTCTAAAAAGAATAATTGTATGATAAACAGATACAAAAATATAAACTTTTCTATCTCCCACTTAGTGATTTTATCTTCTATAATGTAAACTTGCGCGAGCGAGACTGCGGATAATAGTAAGGGCCTTAAAAATACCGTAACTTGCTAAGCAGCCATATTACACCTAGACGAGATAACGGTTGCAGCAATTTTGAAAATACCTCCGACCTGGTGTCTGACCACTCACTACGAGTACGAGGTGAAGGTTGAAGGCGCGGTTGCGAAACTTATCTTTGTGGTTGCATAGACGGTAGTAGATTTAAAAAAAAATGTAGTTTAGTAATTAATTAGGGACGTTATTTGGTTACTCAATTTTTTTATTCTTCACGGTTGATCACGGTCATTTATAACCGCGAAAGTATAAAACCGTCTTTTATTCTAAAGAAGTGACAGGTAATAAGGACAACATAAATTGTAGGAGTAGAAGCTTCATTCCTTATCGATCTACTATTGGACATCTATGGCACGCCAAATTATAAGTTAGTAGCTGATGCCCACGAAGCTCGGCCTTCGGTCTCGCTAAGCTCGTCATACAAACCTTGTCCTCATAGTTACGAACACAACAAAAAAGAAATCATCAAAATCGGTCCAGCCTCCTCAAGTTATAGCGTCACCAGGAAAAATAGGAGTTCATTTTTATAAATATAGATTTAGCTAGTTACCTTATTACCCAACTGCCCAAAAGGAGGGCTATGTTTTTCGGGTATATGTAAGTACAAATGTTTGTCTTTTTTTATGTGACCTCCAACCGCCTAATCGGCTTGGCCGATTTTGGATTGCAAACATATTAAAAACAGTTGAAGCGTCGGGTTCGAGCTAAGAATCCCGAACCGAATGAAAGAATACACAATTGTTTTGGTAACTTTTGTAAGGAACGAGAGTCGGACTCGCACTTAGCCGGTGTTTATTTCTTTTAAAAACCAACATCTAACATTTTATTTATCTGGTAGAGGGTTGTTATTTCATATGACATAACCATACTATGACAAGTAATAACGTTTAAAAAAAAAGATAATACCCGACTGCAAAAAATAGCATATGACACTCCAGACGTAAAGAGGAATCAAACGACACCTCGCTTGTCAAAATCGGTCAAGCCGTTTAGGCTACAGGACGTCTTATAGGAACACACAAACATACTCAAATTCTTACATACACCCTAAAAACATTACCCTCCTTATTGGGGCATCGGGAAAAATTTATGCGCTTAAACACAATGGTTCGTAAACCACAAAACCTTCGGAATAAGTTAGAAGCCTTCGATTATATTAAAGTGTCAGATGGTAATGACATATGCACACGATTGACATGCGCTTGAGCAAGCCATCTGCATACAATTTGAACTGTGCTACTATCATTATAGTACACATTTTTAAATAAAATTGACCCTTATTACATTGTCATAGAATCAAATCTCAGATATCAGAGTGGTATCATCGCTAAAAAGGGTTACCTATAGATTTTAACACCTTACTTGTAAGGATTAAATTGAATATAAATGCTAACAATGAAGCACACAACATAATAAGGTACATGATATTGTTATTTGCGTTGATAATTATATTCAATAAACGTTGGTTGGCCGTCTACGTAGACGGCCAACCAACGTTTGCCAACCAACGCCAACCGTAGTTCCGAAACCAGTTACAAATAAGAAAAAAAAAAAACTTTTGACGAAACGAGTTTCGTACAAATAAGTATATTTCTGTGTACGAAACCTACGGGCTACGGAAGAGTATAGATAGGGAGGAACTATACTTCGTACGAGTAATTACTTAGTGAATTCATATCATCCTGTTCGAGAAATACCATTAAAGCCCGAGGAGTCTAATAGTTCAATCGAGTTTTGGTGGGAACGTGAAGATATCATGTCGCGTCATTATATTATTTTCCAAAACTTGTGTTATTTCAAGTGTTAATGTGTAAAAACGGTGAATTTTTACCCGTTAAGTGATCGTGAACATGCACGAGTGTTGGTGAATGGTATAATGTCGTGAAACGTGAATTTTCGTGTTGTTTCCAAAACTCCATAGAAGGCTCTAGTAAAGTTTTCACCACTTTACTGGGGCATGACTTAGACTTGACCGTGACTTGCTTTGCTCGCCTTTGACTGTGACTCTGACTTGTTTGATAATATTTAACAAAACTTTAAAATATATAAGTATACTTGACACAGGCAAATCTATAAGACGTGCGACGCCAAAATCCTCTTAGGAGGAAAGAGAAAAAAAAAGTTGAATCCACAAAGACACGCCTATCGTTTAGCCTGATCGCTTACTTACGCTTCTTTCAGTTCAGCATGTTGATGCGTCCACGCATTGAGTTAATTTTATTCTTGCCTTTATTTCAATCATACTTAAGATCTCATTTGTTTAACGTTTAACCGTTGTCTCTTTCGCACTTTGCTCATTTTGATAATTCGTAAAACGTAAAACTTATGGTGAACATGGTTATTGGTTTTTATGTGATGCGCACAATTCAAAGCATAGATAAGTTATACTAAGTGTGCTAATATCCATATAAAAACGCGTCACTCGACTGTAGTACAGATAAGGACGTAAGATGTCGCTAATAATATCGGGGATACACTTTTTTGTATGAGATTGTTATTCTTCTCGTGTACATTTTATTTGATTCTAAGTAACAGATTGGGCCACTACGTAGTAAGCATCGCATACTTGTACTTTAAACAATTATGATTATTAAAGAAAGAAAAAAACTGCAAAATATAGCATAATATAACACACTCCGGACATAGAGAGGAATCCAACGACACTTTACAACATCTCACACCAACATACATACATACACTGCAAAAGCATTACCTTCTTTCTTGAGCAGTCGGGTAAAAATTGATGGGAAACGTAAATAGATGCATTAAATAGACTAAAATATTATATCATAATACTCATATTATAGCTAAAACCTGTATTACATTCGATTATAGTAAGAATTGTCCCACGCCCACACAGTATTGCAGCCGTGAACTTTGACAGAGCTCGGTGGCAATCTCTAGTATAATGACGTCATATATTATTCAATAGATTAGGTATGGCTCGGACCAAATAGCTTTAAGAATTAATGGATCTATGCAATGTTAGAGACAAAAGTGATTAATTCCACAACGACCGAGCTAGGGCTGTCAGACGAAAGTAAGGTTTAAGAAAAACGTGAAATGACTGGATATTGTTAAAAGGTTATAAATACGAGGTAAGATTTTAGTAATTGAATTGACACAGGCAAAATAACATCTCACCTAACATATTATTTTTTAAATAAACGGCTATTTTGAACGCCGAACCTGCTGAATCGCGGCGGGTGGGAGACAATTTCGCGTATACAATTTAAAAAATAAAAAATATCACACAACTACAATTTTTAAATGATTCTTGTCAATTTCCACAAATTATTTATTTATTTATTATTTATTTATTAAAAACAAACGTGACAACACCCTTACAGTCCAGGACCAATACGATGTAACAGTTAATTTTATTTAATTATATTATATTAATCTTACTACCGATTTATATTTTCACAAAGCCTATAAGCGACAAATACAAATACTCGTAGGTAGATAAATTTTAATAAAAAAATATGTTATCTATTAATCAATTTAATCAAATGAAAAAAAAAAACGTAAATACAGTATACAATCTTTAATTATAAGATTAAACTAAGCATGATTGTAGATTTTTTGTAATAGTAATAAACAGTATAAATTGTAATTTTTTTTTTCTATGCCCCGTTAAATCTTGTTCTATTTTCTAACATTCATCAAATACCTTAACTTAGCAGGATATTTTACTTTTCTCTTACAACTTAGCAGCCCTAATTTCTAAGTGACACTGTGTAGGAGCATGGCGCCACCGGTGGCGGTTCTTTGTATCACAGCAGCGTTGGTGTTGTCGCGTGTTTCTTGCCGCTTTGCCCTTTTACGGTATTCTCTTTCACTATCGACCACTTATGGACGGATTGGAACTACGCAACCGACTGAAACCATAGGTCTAACATGCCCATTATTTTCTAATAGTTGTAATCACGTTGTTATACCATTTTAACTATAAAACTAGAAATAAAATAGAGTATACGTAGGCCGTTAGCAGAGCCTATGAAGTACTTTAACATACTGCCCCGGTGGCTCAGTTGGTAGTGAACCTACCTTCTGTGTTTGGGGGCGTGGGTTCGATTCCCATCTAGGACAAACATTTATATGATGAATATTTGTGTTTGTTCTATGTCTGGGTGTTAATATCTATATAAGTATGTATATAAAAATATCTATGTACGTATATCAGTCTCTGGCAGCCATATTACAAGCTTTGCTTAGTTTGGGGTCAGATGACCGTGTGTGCAAAAATGTCCCAGATATTTATTTATTTATTTTTATTTTATACTCCTTATTTTTAACTTGAGAAGGTAGTTGTAAATCTCCATATAGTAAAATTTTACTCAGTCTAGGGGAGTTCCAACGTCAAGTGGCTGTCGTTGTCGTAGCCGGAGGCATATCAGGACAGTTTGCGGTCGTCCCGGGAGGAGCTGAAGCGCAAAGCTTTGGAGCCCTCCGTCGTGCACCAAGGCAAGGCACCGAGCTTTAGTGGGTATAATCCCACACAGCTATGATGCACCCCAAACCAACCGGGTATATTGTGACGATTTCCGCCACGTAAGAAAAAAAGGGAGAGTCACGAATGGAGTCGTGTGATTTAGTGCCTTCCCTGCTCATAATATAAAGGAGGTATAAGTAAATTTTAAATACTTAATGTAATTTGCTAGACTTAACAAGCAAACAGGGCTAAGCTCATTAATTTGTGTTTTAATTTCCAAGACAAGTGTGTTTCGAAAAATGTTTACTGTTAATTCATAGCAAGTTTATAAGTACTTGTATGATTACAAAAATACAAAAAACTAAATTGCATTTTGTTCCACGTCAAACTCGGGATGTCAAGCATTAAAAAGTAAAAACTTAATGTCATTTAAGCCTACAAATAGCTACGTAAACGGGTTGTAGCCCAAACGGGAGAGTTGATCCGATTGTCACCACCGATGTGGGTAGAAGCCTTGGATTACCGTCAGTAGGAGTCAGGTGGGTTCAATTTAAAGCCAGTTTCCTGCAAATGTTATTATGGAGTAACTTAATCATATCCTAGATATTAATAATATGTATAGCTATATCCAATATCAATAACTTAAATAACATTAAATAGTAAATAAATTAAAATAAACTCTAAGTAAAAATAATCATAAATATATATACAACTTAAAACTAACCCTAATCTAATAAACCGCTACCAGCAGGCATCGTGCCCAAAATGCTGGCCGAATTGCTTATAAGTAACTTATACATTTTACTGCATTTAACATAAATATACAAGTAAGTATATGAAGACATGATAATGAAAACTCCGAAATAAAGATGTTGTAATCTTTATGCGAGACAAGCACGTTTCTGACATGATGATAAATTTGCCTAAAACTGTTCATTGCTACCCAAAATGTTGAACTTCAATATTTCAAAATTCTATTTTTCATTAACTACACATGTTTGAATAAAAATGAACCGTCAAAAGATGTGGGAGGTGATCAGTTTTTTGCGGGGCAAAACTAGGTGGTCCGAACTTAGTTTGAAATGAACTAAAGTTAATTTAATTAGTACTGTAACGTTAAGTTATATTATACTTAAATGGATACTACCCTAATATTTTAAAGCGCAAAGTTTGTGCGTAATTGTGTAAGTATGTAGATAGATAGATAACTCTTAAGGTGATATCTCTTGATGTAAGTATTTGTTTCTTATCAAATCTGTAACAGCTGAACGGATTTGGATGAAATTTGGTACAGAAGTAGCTTATTGTCTGGATTAACACATAGGTTACTTTAAGCCCCGTAATATAAAAATATTTGATTTCAGTAAAATAGCGGTTGAAAACGCGAAGCGCCGCTAGTAAAGTTTCATATATAAACTCACAAAAAAATCTAACCTACATGTGCATAAGTGCAGTAGAATTAATACAATACGAATAAACCCGATCGAAACGGTTGTTATGCTCTCTACCTGGCACCGACAAAACACAGGATGCGTTTATAAAGCAGATGAACTTGCATTGAAACCTGCGCTACGAGTACATCCCTCAATACATTTGCAGCAACGTGTTTGATTCAACTAACGATGCGTTTTATGCGAGGCTATTGCGGTATTGTTTGGGAATTTTACATGCTATTGTATTTGGATTGGACTATACTTTGCTTACACGCACGAGCAAATAATCTTCTTGTCAGTTGCGTTAAATTATTATGAAATGTTTTGGCGCTACATTTCATAATTTCTAAAAAATGTGGCGCTATCGTTGATCTAACTAAAGTCAACTTTCGAGGAAATATTTTGAAAGTTGGATTAATGAAATTAGTACATATTCCATATAATTACACAAATATCATATACAGAGTTATTTTTAGCTTCCCTACATCTTAACAGCTTTTGTTCTATGACTTTTCACAAAACCTTAATAATTCCATTGAATTTTTGAAACCAAGTAATGTTATTGAGCCCTTATTCAAACGTTTTTGTTTTGGGAGAAAAAAAAAAAAAGCCATGGAACTAAAGTGGCTAGGTATGATGATGATGAGGATGATGTTGCCTGCGAGAAGTTTTAGGTTAGTTAAAAACAGCCTCTAATCTTTTTTATTTAATTAATCTTGATAGAGATCCCTAATAAAGCGCTTAGCAAGTGTTTGAGTCGGCACGGCTTTGACATACTTACTACTTATATTATTGTAAGATTCTTATTTTCAACGAAAAGTAAATGTTCACCATTTCTATCGTTTTGTAAGATAAAATCAGTCGAGAAACTAGACTCTAGACTGTAATGTTCTGCCGGCTTAGTTACACTACATTGCTCTATTCCTAGAAAGGTTGTTGCAATATTTCATAGCTGTTAGTTTGTTTTAACAACTACATTATGGAAACGTTACTGCTAGAGCTTTCGCAACAAGCACTCGGTTCTTTAATTTACTAACAACAAGTCATTAGACATACACACACAAACATTTTCTGGTCGTTTGTTTGCGAATTTCATTGTCTTTTGTTATGCGTTGTCGTCTCACATCGTATCGTGTATCACACCTTTGTTTTCTAGCAAAAGGCAAAACAAAGACTTCTTCATCTCAAATTATCTAGATTAAAGTAAATTCATGAATATAACTATTAAATTCATTTAAAATATTTCTTCAGAGAGACTTGATGCTATTAAAGATATCAACCAACTTACCAAGAGTGTACACCCACATAGTAAATAATAATAAATTACAGTTACTACTGCAAGTCAGAGCTTCATGACTGCTTTTTAATACGGTTATTGAAACATCTTAGTTGATAGCTACTTTTGAGTCCGATGCCAGTATGACGCTGCGATCAAAATCCATAGCTTAGCTAACAGTTGTACCAATAACCTACAGATTCGTATAAAGTTTGTATTCTACGTCGTACAAAAGCTGTACGCGGCATGACGCGGCAGTGGTCGATGTAAACGAGAAGCCGGACCGGTTCCGCAGCTGCACGTGCGACGTTATATAGACGTGCACACGATCTTATGAGGATATAGAGGATAGACAGTCGGAGACAAAACTGTAGGAGAAAAAGAAGATGCTGAAATAGAAAATGTCCAAGAACAAGTGCGGTTCTTTCGGTTTGGATATCATTAATGCAAGAATAGATCTTGATAATAAGACATCCAACTTCTTCAAAACTAGATAAGAGAACATAGAGGGGTAAACAAGCAAACAATCCGTGTCGTACATCAGCTACTGTATTCTCAGCTCAAACGGACACGAGATCAACGCTGTCTGTCCGCGTCTTCTAAAGTCAGGATGACAGAGACTGACTGAGAATGTAGATTTCAAATCTTATCTTTTCTGAACGGTTTCAGAATACCAGGGCAGAAGCGTGACCCGGGCCGCAATTTATAAAAATAGCAAAGTCTGCATGACTACTGACGACAACTCAAAATGTTGATGTTTTTCACGTTTAATGTATCCGAAGCTATTCAATCTTTTTTATCCGCCTGTACCACCATGGGTCCGATCATGGTCGAGGGTCGAGGCACGCTCGCGTGCTCTATCCCCATGAACGTATCAAATGTACTCCCCGGGCCAATCAGCGGTTTCACGATCAACAAACGTAAGAGGATATCGTTAGTTTTGGAAAATTGATTTGTTGCGTAGATGGAAATTGATGGGGTGATATACAGTTTATTACTGAAAGGTGTGGAAATATTGAAAGGCATGTATGCACTCGTCGTTATGAACAATTTTTACTAACGCCAATTTAACGTAAATTTTTTTTACGCCTTGAACAGCAATTTTCCTATTCTGTTTTTTTTTAGAATGTAAGAATTCTATAGTCACATATAACAAGAATCAGACATACATAATCTCTTATGTGTTGTCACGGCAATATGTAGTTTCTCATAATGCTTTATCTATGCGCAAAAACCAGTGTAAAATTATAGGAAGTGAAAATTACGCAACGTGTTTTTGTCTCTAGAGAAACAAAGGTATTGAGTCTACCGACACACTCTTCATCTACTTCGTTGGTAGCTTTTGATATGACCTCGTTGAGGTTTTAGCCGGGGAACCTTGACTCCGTCTTATGATCAAGCTATTACCAAAATGAAAATAAACCTTAGAAAAAATTAAAAAAGTCCAGAAAATTCATAATCTAAATTCCGCATGCTGGTCCAGCGAAATCTTCGACGTGTTTTGATGGTAGCCGTGCGCTAAAATTGCCAAAGCATGCATGAAACTGTCAAAATACGCAACAGTGGTTACACGATTGAGCAAATGAGATCTTATATCGATTATAATAAAGGCGAGAATAGAATAAACTCATTACAAAAACAACTTGCAAATACAAATCTAAAAGACGCGTTATATACTACAATATGCGCCCCATGGTTTCAACCACGTGAAAAATCCCTCAAGAACCGTAAATTTTCCCATACCTATATCACTCTCCGACGCTTAAACTACATCATGCGAAAATTCAGATCGATCCGTTGCTCTGTTGCTTGCGTGAAAGAGGAACCAACAAACCAACAGTCACACTTTCGCATTTACAATGTTAGTAGGGATGCTAGTATGGTATTTCTCAGTCAATGTTTTATAAAAGTTTAAACCGATTAAATGTAGAGTTTTTAACTACTTACTTATTAGGTACAAATACGCGAAAAATATTAGAAGTAATATTCCGTAGTTCTCAGTAATTCGCCTAAACTTCGATCGATCGTCATACAATTATAAACATTAAAATCTGTGCCTACAGAATCATTCATTATCAACTAATATCTATTGGAAAGGAGTAATAACTGCAGTTGCTGGCTCACTTTGCATGCGTTTGAAGCACGTACTTAAGTACCCTGACACAGTTGCAATGAACGTGCCTAGATCACTTTTGGTAATAAACACCTTTGTAATACTTGTCCTTGATGAACAATATGTATATATTTTGTTTTAATATAACGGGAATACTCACGTTAAATTGAATCGGTTATTCCGACTATAGTTTCGATCACATTAATATAATTAAATAATCATAATCAATTTATTGATAAGGTTTAGTTACAGGTCAGGTCATTAAATATCGTACAATATTGTGCAGACCTAAGTATTATAATTATATTATTAATATTATTATCAAATAACAAAAACAAATAAACAAGAAAAAAAAATATTTTTTTAAAAACATGTCAATTAATACATTATACAAAATAATAATAATAATTATACAAAACAAAGCATAATTAATACACAATGTCAACTTCAAAAATTAATATTGAAATAGTATCTAATATTTAATGCATATTACATAAATTGCATGAATACACAATTATGTTTAAAACGGCATTGACAAATTAAAATCTCTTCCGTCTTTGGCTTTTTGTAGGTTTAGAAATCAATTTTGTCAAAGAAATGAAGCTAGAACGGTAAAATTTGACTAGGTAAAGTCTAGTGTAAGTTGACTTTTTTAGGATTAATATAAGCAAACAGGGACTTGTAGTCGATTCGCTATCAGATAATAGCTAACGGCTGCAGTACTCATAAAAAAGTTAATGAAAATCCTACGTTTTTATTTGCCTACTTAGTTTTTCTAACGTAAGTAATTACAGCCTATATAATGAAAAAAAAAATATGAAAATAGAGTCTGTGTAAAATGTATGTTATTAAGCTTTTACAGTTGCAGGTGCTGCGTATCTTCTGATACTGGACTTTATTTGGTGTTCAAAACGAGAGAAGTGGCGTTTTAAACACCAAAAAGTTATTTATCATCATCATCAGCCATAAGACGTCCAGGCCTCCACCTTAGAGCGCCACACCGACCGACAACGGGCCACTTGCATCCACCGGTTTCCCGCGACTTTCGCAATGACGTCGGTCCACCTAGTGGGAGGCCTACCTACGCTGCGTCTTCCGGTTCGTGGTCGCCACTCAAGAACCTTTCTTATTTTTATTTTTTATGTTAAAGTGCAATACATAACACAAGTCAACACACCAAGAAGATGGTACAACCGTAATATGAAAGTGGAAGTAAAAGTAAACTTTTAACAAGCTTGATATCTGAACGGATATCGTAACAAAGAACAAATAATAATTATTGTTATTGTCGCGGGTAGATATGACTCAAGTGAAATCTCCACGTCGACCTGATTTTATTGTCTTTTAACAACGAAGCACTGTAGCTGACCAAGGAATATTAGAGAAAGACAACAATAATAGTGGTTTTGGGATACTGGGAAGCAATAGCGCAAGACGAGCCAGTCATTTGATGGTAAGCTTCGCGCTTGCCACAGTTGTAGTACCCCCAGAAGTTTTTTACCCGACTGCAAAAGATGGATGGTAATATTTTTGGGGTGTACGTATGTATGTTCCTATATTACCTTCTATAGCCTAAATGGCTTGACCGATTTTGACGAGTGAGGGGTCGTTAGGTTACTCTATAAGCCTGAAGTGGCATAAGCTACACTTTGCAGTCAAGTATTTTGTTTTTCTTTGAATAATTTTACTTGTTGTTGTACAAAATTCTGAACTGCGTCCGTCACGTGAATTGATAGACCTCATTTGCACTAATACATTTTATTGGGAGCCAGGAAGACAGTAATGCTTGGTTGCAAAATAACTTGGGTGTTCCATCAGTCCGACCCACCTAGCTTACTTGGGAGCACGTCTGCCTTATGAGGGTCTCGGGTTTGATTCTCGGCCGGGCAGATATTTATTTTGTTTTTATTTTTGTCAAGTAATTAGTTGAAGTTAATTTGTGTTTTTGTTCACATAACAGAGCATTTTGAATATTGCAAAAATTTGTAAATCAACTACTTCTGTCATGGACTCTAGATCTTTTTGGCTGTCCGTGTCTTTTTGTGTGCTCCATGGTATCTACAACACAGGGAATTCTAAGAGCCATGGTTTAAAGCGTTACTTATAATTTGTACCATCTAAACTAATCTGACGAAGCTTTCATTTTCGTCACTTGTTATTTTTCTATGTTTAGAAAATGGTATCGATAAAGTCCACATCTGACTTCAGTGACTTCGTTCATTAGTTGTTCATATCATAGTTATCCGTTTAATAATCATACGTAAAACAGTTATTATTAGGTACTTAGGTATGTGTATGTCTGATTGATTTCCGTTATTATCTACTGAAAAAATTACAAAGTAAATATTTCGGTTCATTGATTTCAATAGTTGTATAACGTCAATTTTGAACCTATAGAAAATTCATACTCGACTTGGCTTTACTCTTCCGGAACGTTGGTGTCAAAACCACTATCACAGGCACGCGATATCAAATGTTTTCTATTGAGATGGGGATCTTAGTTTACTGGATTGTTGCAATCAATTTTGGGTGTTTTGTGATACCGCAAAACTAATTCCTTTGGAAACGCTGTTGGTTCAGTGAATCCGATTATAATATTTTTGTGAATATTAAATATCCACTGGAACTATAATATTTATCAGTAATCAAATGCTTAACGCTATAATTTTCATCTATAAAACGATTAAAAATTTCTGATAAGACCGACATTAATTAGCAGTGGCACATTATCATGCGCCCACGCTATCCGATTATATTGTCATGAAAAAGAAAAAGCTAACGATGCGTTGAATAGTTTTCACTATTTCACGTCTAAAATAAAAAGGAATTTGAATTTATACTACAGAGTATTGGTAACATTAACTTCACGGGACAAATAAAAACAAAAGGTGTACGAGGACTTTGCGCCACAACTTTCGACCAATCACAGTAGGAGCCAACAGTTCTACGAACTCCCATTCGTCTGCTATTGGACTAAAAGCGCGCCAACTTTGTAGCTTGAACTGGTTTTGAGATTGGAAGCTAACGTGTTATGTGAGTGTGGACATAATAAAAATTAGAAAGCATTTTGTACTGTATAAGGGCTGAGTTCTTAACGATTATTGCATAGTTATTAAAATAACGTGGTACTTAGATGATGGAAAATCGAGCTTTTGGTAAGATTCGATTCTCAATGATAGAGAATAGAGTATATGTGCACAATACTGTACATATATTTACAGCGTCAGCTTATGTTACTTTATAAAAATTGGGTATGGTAAATTTGTCGAAACAAAGAGCTTTAAAGTTTAGGTATCTACCAGGATAGAGCCAAGCTATTAAAAGCTATTAAAAGGGCTGTAACTGTAGCTATAGCAAAGTCTAATTTCACGTCTAGTTCCCTAGAACCAGTCGGTTCAGTCCAAAGTGCGGAACAATTCTCCACAGTGCAGTATATATGAATAGTGTAGCTAATCAAACCTTTAAGAGTGTAGTACAGTACCTGGTTTCAGAGTTATAGGAATCGCTGTTATGAAAACCTTGATAGGTTTTCCATTTTCACAATGTATTTTTTTAACTCAATTACTTAGCCGTAGATAAGTCAAATTAAGTAATTCAATGGCGTATGTGAATCCGCCAACACGCACTGGGCCAGACTGGTGGATATGGCCTAATCCATCCTTCGAGGGTAGGCTGATATCCCAGCAGTGGGATGTTTAAAAGGCTGATATAGATAGAAATAGATAGATAAGACAAACTTTCTATGAAAGACCCGGGTATTGCCTAAAATACGACCAGAACTTTGAATTAAGAACCGGAGGACGGGCAGCGTCCCCTTAGTAAACGTTTCTGCCCCATACATCGGACGTGGAGCCTGTATCACACACCGATCACTTAGTGATCATTTGTTAATTTTGTTCGTTTTTTCTATTTTATTTTAGTTTTAAATTTGTGTATTATGGATGCAAATCTGGAAATAAATATATTTCATTTCATTTAGCTTCGGGATCTCAGAAAGTGCTGCGATCCCGAAGCCGCCCGACAGTCGAGATTTTTTTAAGCAGGTCTTCTGGCTGATGATGATGAAATTATAATTTAGACACCTCTTGCGCCAAGTGTGGGGATTATGACACCCCAACCGAAGAGGGAGGGCTTTTTATAACAGTTGATGTCTTCTGGCTCATGATATGATGTGAGAACCATTTTGAAGCCTAAAACCTGGCTGACTCTTTTGTTTATATTTCAAACAAAAAGCTCTGATGCATCGAACACATATTATGCAATGACGAGGCTATATGGTAACTAACACCTAACACACAGTACACAAACTGCACTGCACAAACTTCACACGACCGTACCCGATATCGTTACAAAAGCGTCGTCGTTTGTAGTTAGAACTGCTACGAAACTATGGTTGACGCAAGTTCGTACGTGGTATAGCTCGGCTTTTCCGAAACTTGACCTTCGACCTCGCAAACGCAAAGTAAAAATGACGTATACTTCCATATAACTTTCATACCCTATACTTTAACACCATACGGGGAAGAATTATCAAAAACCTGCCTTGGTTACTGCTCACCTACGTTATTTAAGAAACTCCTGTGCAATTTGACACTCGAATGTGTTTAGTAGTTGTTCATAATGTTTAATTCATGTAGTGTCGAAAGCTCGGGATCTGTCCCGAAGGCGGGAACAGTCGGCTATTGTTCGCAAAGGTCACGCTACTCGGCAAGCGTCAACGGCCGAGGTCACTGTGGTCTTTCTCTTTGTTTAAGAGTATCTCGAGGCGCTGACAGCCCGAACAACTATCTGTGACTCTAAGAGTGGACCAAATGAACGAACTTCGTTTTCTACACTGTTTTAGACTTTCGCGGTTCTTTACTACATTTAGTTTATATTTATTAACATAAGTAGCTTAAGTATATATTTTGTCAATTTTTATTTTTCCTTTTCATCCATGTTCTTAGTTTATTGTTATTCGTGATTTTTGATGTACGCCTACATCTCCCTCTCTTCAACCACGGGGATGACTGGTAGAAAATGCTTTAGCATAAGTCCTCCTGTTGTACCAAATACGTTGTATGTGTGTGCAATAAAGTATTAAATAAATAAATAAGTATTGACGGGATATTTACCGCGATCAGGAACTCAAAAATAACAGAAATCGTGGTAAATATTCCGTGAGCGCTAAAATTTTTGTTCAGAAACTACGACAGTGGCGCCACTCAATTTGACTGATATTTTCTTACCAAAACATGATCAAATATAGGTGAATATGCCGGCCACATTAGCTAGGTTATTTATAACAGTTATTCAGCCGATATCTTTTATAAAATATTGTAGAGTAAATGTGATTAATAAGAATGACAAAACAAGTAACTATATGTTTGGCAGATACCTAAACCTTTTGAAACACATTTCCTATTATCAAACGTTTGATTAGCTTTCCTATGATATATGATATGTTCCTTTGTTTTAATACTTCCCTTATGGATCTTAAGATATTTCTCTTTTATCTTTTTGTGGCAAAAAAGCTACGTTTAATTTAGTCTAAAGTAAATTTGTTATTCTAGATTCAAAGTGCGAAAGCTAATAAATGGTGTTTAGAAATAATTTAATTAATAAGCTAGCTAAGATAACACTGTTTGTTTTCCGAAAATAAATAAATAAATGAAATATGAATGGTATGTTGATTTATAGCTGATATGGTAAATGGTAAGTACACGTGAAAGCTACACGCACATTCTGGCTGAAACAAGCGTATTTGACGAGGGGACTAAACCACTGCTTTACATAAGTATAACATGTGCATAAAGTTAGAACGAGCACTGACCAGTTTAGTATTATCAAAAGTAAAACGCGTCATTCTGCAGACATATTATTTTTTTTAGTGGTAGGGCTCTCTTGCAGAGTCCGCCTGGGGAAGTACCACACCTTTGCCAGTTATTCAACTGCCAAGCAGTAGTGTGCAAGCATTACTGTATTCCGGATTGAAGGGCAATGTTTCCAGCGTAATTACTAGGCATTCAGAGATTTAACCTCTCAGGGTGACGAGCGCAGTGCAATGCCGCGCAAAGTTTTGAACTGTTGAAGTTCAAAATTCTGGGTGGCACTGAACTATTATGGGCAAGCGTGACGCTTAACATCTGGTGAGCGACTTGCTCGTCTCGTCACCGAGAAAAAAAATATCGGTCAAGGCGTTAAGGAGGTGATATAGGCACACACAATCGTATTCTTACTTTCATACACCTCAAACATATTACCCTCCGTCTTGGGCAGTGCGGTAATAAGCCGAATTAAGCTAGCTAAAGCTTATAAAGCCAACTACTACGATAGTAGATTTGTAGTCTAAAGGAAGTTTAAAAGTACAAGATATAGTTGCGTAATGAGATTTTGAGTAGAGATTAGTCTTACTTCATAGAATCCGGCGCCGAGTTCGTGACTGCGGTTCGTTGCAAAAGAGACGGGAAATAAAACGCTTTCTTGCGAACTTGTTTATCGTACGTTCTTTTTAGTCGGTTAAGGAAGTAACCTTTCTAAAGGAAATATTTAAAACGTAATCATTGGCAGTTTCCTTAAGTACTAGTAAAGTACACACAGAATACAGAATTTTATTCGAGAATAAGCTGCTTTTCTTTTCCATGCTTAATCAAAAGTAAAACCTAAAAAAAAAAGAAAAAAATACCCTAAAAATCATGCTTAATCAAAAGAACAAGCGAAAAAGAAAAAATAGAAGATACATAAAAAATTAATAACAAACTGCTTTAGTTCATAATCCTCGGTGTCATTGAACTGTTATGGGCAAGCGTGACGCTTACCATCAGGCGAGCAAATTGCTTGCTCGTCACTAAGATAAATTTTTAAAAAGCTGTGCAAGTTACCTTGAGCGCGCAGAATATGCAAGATGGTCCGAGGCAGGCGTGGCCCGTGAGTTCGCGGAAGCTTCGCCGGAATATGTCCAGATGCCAGAGCACCTGCAGACAAGAAACTTGAGTTAGGAATATTAGCTATACAAATTAGCACTTAAATTAAGTATCAGCACTAAAGATAATTAAAATAAGTATTCGCACTTAAAGATAAAAGCGAGGATCAGGCTAAGAAGAGTTGTGTCTTGAGAGAGTTCAAGTGGGATATTCATTACAAATACTATTTTGGCTAATGATAGATTAATGATGGTTCCGCATAAACTTCTATACTTTACTGCCCAAATCAAAACTAGGGATTTGCTTTTTAAAAGTTTCTGTACTCACAATGTCTAAAGTAATGCTGCAGTGATCAAAAACACAAAGTTATTTTTTACAGAATTAATTGACTGAAGTAATTGTAGGAATTAAATAATATGTAAGTAAATGAAAAAAACTATAGATAGATAGATAGAGAACTCTTTATTGTTCACACCAGAAATAACATACAAATGACCAAAAAAACAAAAATTTTAAACTAGTGTAACAAATGGCGGCCTTATCGCGTAAAGCGATCTCTTCCAGGCAACCTTAACCGTAACTATAAGAGATTGTTATCACATAATTATTCGTGTACAGAAAACTACAAGAACTGCATCTACATATAACAACATAACTATTGTATAACTATTTATTACACGTTGAAATATTGTTGCCGGTAAATTATGTTCGAAACAATAAAACCGATAATTTTTTTGCTATCAGATAATTATAAATACTCGGTAGAAACTGCGCACATGTCCTCTGCAGGTGTATTTTAAATATTTTACTATTTTTATCACTCAATATTTAATTAAGCTTAGAAAAAGTTCACCATATTTCATTAAAATTATGATTATTAAAAAAAAAACTAAGAATATATCTTAGTTATTTTTTTTTTACACTAATGCAACCATTTCAGCTGTGAACAAAACGTTAAGAATTATAATTACAAAAATAAAAGTTAGAATTTTATACACTGTTTTACACAATCGCGGTTTGTTTACTACATTAAAATTAGCCCGTATACATGGCGCATGCTACTGTACTGAAATAACAGGAACTCATAAACAATGAAAATTGTGGTGATTACATTATAAATATATTATAAGTCAAAGTCAAAGTTATTTATTGTTATAAATTATTATTATTATATATTATTATTATAAATATCCCATAAGCACAAATATATTTTTTAAAGTTTTTTTTTTACCAGAACGACCTCTACCTTTTCGCTTAGCGACTTGGCAATAAGCCGTTTTCCATTTTGACACTTGATGTCATTACATTCAGTTTCATTCATCCGGAATCCGAATCGATCCGATCCGAAAACGTCTCATTGTCTCGTGTCATAACCTCTACCTTTTTGCTTGGCGACTTGACAATAAGCCGTTTTCTTTTTTGACACTTGATGTCATTAAGCATCGAGCAAAGCAAGTCACGGTCAAGTCCAAGTCATGCTCCAGTAAAGTGGTGAAAACTTTACTAGAGCCTTCTATGGAATTTTGGAAACAACACGAAAATTCACGTTTTACGAACACTTAACGGGTAGAAATTCACCGCTTTTACACATTAACACTCGAAATAACACAAGTTTTGGAAAATAATAATATGACGCGACATGAATTCTTCACGTTCCCGCCAAAACTCCATTTAGTTTCTTTCATCCGAAATCCGAATCGATCCGATCCGAAAACAGCTTATTGTCTCGTGCCTTTTTGCTTGGCGACTTGACAATAACCCGTTTTCCTTTTTGACACCTGATGTCATTACATTCAGTTTGTTTCATCCGAAATCCGAATCGATCCGATCCGAAAACGGCTCATTGTCTCGTGTCATGAGCTGTAGCTTGCAGTTAAGTTTTTGACAGCAGTCTCGCCATGTGTTTTATTCTACATAAAGACGGCTTTCCACGTGGCACGGGAGCTGGGGCGTCAGGTGCTACGACATGTGTGACATCGCAAAAAATAACGATTATCCTTGGCATAATAAACGCGATGCTCATACATAATGCTTCGACGATAACCTGCCCTGAGCTTATTAAATATGGACATTATATTATACGATAAATGTCTCAAGTAATATGGCACATTTTTTTATTTTAAAATAACACCGGTCGCTCAACAGATCGATGTTGAAGTAAGCAAAGGATCGAAAGACAGCAACTTCTTCATACGATATAGCATACAAAGAGCCCGTAACAATAGCTCCATGGTCAAGATATTCTATTAAACGAAAATTAATGTAATAAAGTGAAAGTTAAAGCGAGACAAAAAACCATCATCACTTTTTTTATCAGAATACACTATAGGTGCTATAATGAAAATGATTTATTGTAAACTAGGTGTTACCCACGACTTCGTTCGCGTGGACCAATAAAAAAAAGAGTAGCCTATGTTCGTCTCCTACCCTTAAGCTATATCTATGCAAATATTCATCCGATCCGTTCGAGCCGTTTAGTCGTGACAACGCGACAAACACCCAGACAGAGAGACAGATAGAGTTACATTCGCGTTTATAATATTAGTTAGGATGACCATGGAACACACACAAAGACAAAGATAACTAACACCCACACTTAAATACATCATTCAAATATCAGCTCGGCCGGGAATCGAACCTGAGGCCTCCGGCTCATAAGGCAGCCATTCTACCATTGGCCAAACAGGTCTTCTAAAGTAGAGAGTAGAGCGCATAGTAACAGTAACAGTGGGTGGAAAAGCCTGTAAATAAAGAGAATAGGATAATTGATTATTTTCCGATACAGTAGGAATTTAAAAAAATGGCTATTAAACAAGTCATTATTACTATTGAAAGCGGATCAATAGTATATAGGTACGTTAATCCCCGCACCGCCAACGCATTTCCTGTCTGTCTCCCACGCGAATATTTTTAATGTCACGATTTAAATTAGTATAATATTTTAAAAACTGTTTTTTATCGTAAGTCTATGATAACTAGTTTGGCTTTTCATATTTAGAGCGGATCACTAGAGACGTGAAATTATGATCCAATCCAATACTCTTCAAGTGAGTGAACAATAAGAACGGATTTTGCGAAATTGCCAACTCTGTTGTTCTAATTAATAAATCAATATAATGTCCGCGGACATTTGCGTGTATTGAAATGCGGTGTTATTTATCAAAATACGGTCTTGTTTTCCATAACATCATTGTGCCGGGATCACCTGTGGCGGACAGACAGCTCTTCGCTATTGTTTCTGACTCCGAGGCAGGTGCATTACAACCAGTTTCGCGCAGATGTTTTCGCATAATTACGTCCCGAAAAGAAGCTTGATGTTTATTCTTCTATTTTGCAGACGGTTGTTTCTGACCTTCGTTTAACCCTATACAACTTGTATTTAAATGTCAAGGTGTTATGCATCGATTGAATTGGTACCCTTTAAATCTTCTTCGACCGCAATATTCCCACGTGATTTCTGGCAGTAATTTAAAATATTTTAAGCATTTTAATGAATCACAAAGTATTTCATAAACATTAACTGCCCCGGTGGCTCAGTTGCTAGTGAACCTACCTTCTGTGTTTGGGGGCGTGGGTTCGATTCCCATCTAGGACAAACATTCATGTGAAGAATATTTGTGTTTGTTCTATATCTGGGTGTTAATATCTATATAAGTATGTATTTAAAAATATCTTTGTACGTATATCAGTCTCTGGCAGCCATATTACAAGCTTTGCTTAGTTTGGGGTCAGATGACCGTGTGTGCAAAAATGTCCCAGATATTTATTTATTATTTATTTTTATTTAATTAAGAGAAGCAGTTTTTTCAGTGCTGACAGTATAGATTGTCATTTCATCATATCTAACTAAAGGGAAAAAAGAGTTTTGGCGTAACCTAATAAGGATGTTGGATGCTTGAAATTTGCACTAACACATCCTCGCGAATCTCGGAAAAAATGGCAAGGCGGAAGGACGACAGATGTTCCAAGCGGATAAGTGGTGTATTCAAGTAGCGTAACGATACAAAACTACCAATTTTGAGTCATGATTCTATCACTTTAAAGTTGATAATGAACTAGCAAGGCAAAAAGTAGAATTTGCACGTCCAACGCAAGGTACGAAGTATAGTAGATAAAATGCTGATTTTTTTAAGTCACGTAACTAGAATACTGTTAGACATAGAGCGTTGTGGAGACAGTTCAACTGCATTACGACCAGGGACCCTATTCCTGTGCGCTCGAGATTATCTCGGTCACTCTCACTCCCATTAAATTCTTAATTAGAGAGACAGTGATCGAGATAATCTCGAGCGCACAGGAATAGGGTCCCAAGAGGTAGGTTGTGTGTGATTTTCCTAGCGGTGTGGTGACTGTCACTCCTGAATAATGTACTTTGGAATTACAAAGAAGAGCGATTTGATTAGAGCTATAGTTGATTTGTTACGACAGATATGAACCTTGATATTATACTTAAGTGTTAGTTAGTTAGTTTATATTAGTCTTTAAGCGTCGAGTTACTTCACTATATCTCGGAATAGCTGCTGCATCGTCATGCTTATAAATATGTATGTGTATGTATGTATATTATTATTATTATTTAGGTATGTATTTTTGTAGTATTAGTAAGCAGTTTATATTTATTATATAGCAATTTCAGTAGGTATGTAGTCTATATTATTATTATTATATATGTTATTATTTTTTGCGTCTAGCATTATCCCTTATCAATAGCACACCCCGTTCCTTACCTCTTCCATACAAATCCTCTCCATGCTAAGGTTGCCTGGAAGAGATCGCTATAAGCGATAAGGCCGCCAGTTGTTTTTTTTGGTCATTTGTATGTTATTTTTGATGTGAACAATAAAGAGTTATCTATCTATCTACTTACCTAACAATTATACCTTTTTTTTTTAGTGACGGGGAGAAAATCTTCAAAATATATCAATTACATGGTGCAGTCAATTATGTGGGTTTATACCCACTAAATCGGTGATGCGCCTCTGTTAGTGATGGAGGGTACTGGGATACTTACTCCCTTAGCACGATATCTCAGCCAACACTCTCGGGAAGTGCTGGAAGCATTTTTCTTTCTTCCCCTTACAACAGTACGGGCCACACTGAGCCGTTGTCTTCCCTAGTCTTGCTTTTAGGAGGTAAGATCCTCAAATCTGATCACCTACAAGCCCCAAAGGTCCTCTTTTAATCGGCTCTTCCGATAAGCAGGGAATAACGAAGCTGTATTTTTAGTCTCCGGCTCGAGGGTCAAAGAAAAGTTCTATATTCTATACCTATGTGAGTTTACGGAGCAATGTCTATTTGATAATGGTTTATCAGTTTGTGGAATGGTTTCGAAAAAAGATACCTACGCGTATTATGCATGGTCTGTTTAATTCATTTGCCGAAACATTTTGGTAACTCTAATTGTTACATATATTGTATGTATACATCGTTTAATGCGTGAAAATGTTTTCTAGTCGAACTTTAAGGATCTTTTAACTATATTTAATAAAATGTATGTTTATAAAATCAATAAAAACATTTCATACAAGATAAACTAAACTAACAGTCTCTAAGCAAACACACTTTTCTAAGACTGGGTCCACAGTCCACACTGGGCAAATGGTACTAAATTTATTTTGGGTTGATAGCGTTAAGTGATTGACAGAAGCTCGGTGTGTACTCAGCCTACATTCGTAAAGCTCGTGACAAACAGATAAAGGTTCCTGCTAATGGAACTGGGATTGTTGACTTTGTGATAACCATTTCGAAACGTGGCTTTTTCTGGAACAGGGATCTTTATCTGCGTTGATAAAGGATATTGTATTAACAAATTTTTTTCGTCAAATAAGTACCTGTGCTTGAAACCATAATTGGTAAAAATAACACAAAAGTCAACTAAAAAAAAAACTTCAATAGTGAATAGTTTAGTGAGTCTATTGTGTTGTGAAATAGAATTACAATTTGTATGTATATTAGTTCTGTTCAACGTTAGTTCGGACGTTTTTGCCGAAAGTAACGGTACGTCATGGCGACAGTATGGCGCTTACGCTTTGTCTCATTTGTGTATTCTAAGCATGGGTCAATGATGTCCGAAGTTTTCTTTGGCAAGTAAAGCATCACAACGTTACATAGATATAGATGTTCCTAAAAAGGTCACTATAATTCGTAACGGACGCTCCGGTCTGTCATTGGATGGGTGACCGTGAATAACATTTACAATGAACTCAAACGTCGCACTATGGAAAATGGTAGAATAAGAGCATATCATAAATGGTTTTTACGATTGTAGGTTTTGTCGTATAGTAACTATTTCGGACAATATAATTTATTATTTAATTATTTTTAATTTAATTTAATTATTTAATTATTTAATTTATTATTATTATTTATTAATATAACTTTAAACAATATATTAATAATGACTGTAACCCTAGAATAACTTTATCGAAAAAACTTGCGAATTTGACAGAAAATGTATGAAAAACACATACACTGTTTAATTATACATACATTTTGCGATACGAAGTGTTTTTCGATATTATTTAATTATGAAGACTGTTTCAAACTTTCACGACGTTCGCGAATTTTGATTATGTATTATTATTTTAGTGGCAGTAGCAAGTCCGCCCGTGAAAATGGTGCATATCATTTTGAATCCGTTAGAATACCTTAAAAATAATGCTTCATCACATCAGCCAGGAGACGTCCACTGCTGAACAAAAACCAAAAAAAAAACAAGTTGAAGTTTTCTGAGAATATCAATTTAAGACAGCCTTTTCATGAACAATCTTATTAGTAAGTTACACACATTGTCCCTCATCATCAGCCAGAAGACGTCCACTGCTGACGTCTAAGGTAGTTACTGTCCCTAATGGACACAAAATGTACTGAGCCTAGAACTAACAGCTCCATAAAGTTATTAAAAAAATACAAGCGATAAATCTCATCACTCATTAGGTAACTAGAGAACATGAAAATACAGCGAGTCCATTTCTACACGTTTTTGTGGCCCGAGGGAGAGCAGTGAGGCGTCTAACATATTGAATTAGTAATCTAGAGTAAAAAGTACTATTTGACGCTGTATGAGTCGCGTGGGAATATACTAGCTCGCACGATTTATTATGTAACGTGTTAATTGGATATTAATATGTGTGTTAAAAGCAATATTTATGCAGATCTCTATTCTGTTTTTCTTTAATGCATGTATGTTTATGGAATACTAGTAACCGCGACTTCGTTCGCGTGGACATAAAAAAGTATCCTATGTCCGTCTTTGTGATATAAACTATTTCTCAAGGAGGAGGATTGTCAAATTTTATCAAGATCTGTTATGCCGTTTAGCCGTGATAACGCGACAAACATTCAGACAGAGAGACAAAGTTACTTCCTATTGTTCGATTTGATCTTTTTTGATCCATTTTTGTGCATTTTTTGTCTTTTTGTATGAACTGACAGTTAATCTAGAGAGTTCTGAATCGCGCAAGCGAAGTTATTTCCTCGAGACGAGCGCATTCATTTGTAAACTTGGATACTTCTTTGGTCCTGTTACGACTACGGCTATATTCCGCTGTATTATAATATTAGTGAGGATGGTATTTATTTATTTTATTGATAGTGATTATAACTCCGCCGCCCCAACAAATACGTGAATTAGTTCCATTCAACGGAATGGAAGAGATCGCTTTTAGCGATAAGACCGTCACTTGTGGCACTAGTTTATAAGGTTTTCCGTTACTGATTTTTGTTTTCTTCTGTGCACAATCAAGAGGTATTAATAATTTAATAAGTTATTCGTGGTTAATTACGACGATATTTTTAATAACCATAGTTTTGGTAATTATTATTTTTAATTTAAACGCCAATAAATAACTAGTTTAACCACCAATTTACTACTTGCAGAAAGCAAATAATACAAATATCAAATATATACAATGTATTGCTTGATAACTATTACATAACAATAAGAGAAAAAAAGAGGAAAAACAGACAACACAATTTATTGAGTAAATTGTATCTCGAAACTACAAAGACCTAGGAATCAAGAGTCCAGTAAATTCATTGGAAACGACACGTCGCGTGCTGTCACTACACGATATAAACCGGAAACGAATTTGAATCGGAATATAGTCGGTGCACTTCCCCTGCGGAAACGTTACACCTTCGGTTTGTACCAGTTGCATCAAAAAAATTGAATTGATTATGTGTACTGCTTACATTGTCTGCTTGAGTCGTCTGCCGACGTGATCACAAACATGGATATTATTTAAGAACAACAGGCGTCATCATAATTATTGAGTACTAGCTGCTACCCGCGACATTGTTCGCGTGGACCAATTTTAAAAAGTTTCCTATGTCCGTCTCCTACCTGTAAGCTATATCTTTGCAAAAATTCAGGTCAGTGCAGCTTTTTCGCCGTGATAACGCGACAAACGCCCAGACAGAGAGACAGATAGACAGAGAGAAAGAGTTATTTTCGCATTTATGATATTAGCAGTTAGTTAAAATTTATTTTGATCGTACATATTTTCGTACATTCGCATTAATAATATTAGTTAGGATTGAGTATCAACATTGGCGCAATTCGAAATAATACAATAAAAATAATAAATAATACTGCTTTTTAGTTAAAGGCCGCTCTAATGGCCAAATTCTCATTTTCACACAAACATATTTAACATTTTTGAAGATAAAAAAATCAGTGTGGGAAATTAAAGAAAGAAAAAATCAATGCTAGTGTTTTTTCAGATTTTTTTCCCGTGGGGAAAAAAAACTTGCACATTTTGTTTTTTCAATAATGAAAAAACTTCTTCAAAAAATGTTAACACAAAAATTGAGAATGAACGACACCTACAAGTAATTTTATGCATGCCTACGCGTACTTATGAATAAAATAGAAATCAGTCATTACATCATTGGCAGTGTTATTATAAAGATAATTCATAGTTATTTGCTTTTTTTAATTGTAGTTTTTTATATAATACATATATATATATATATTTAGATCCTAATCGAAGCGCGCCAGATCCATGTCGCGCCTGTATGCCTTTATATTGCTTACATATGACTTTGTGCTACCTTAAGGACAAGGTCGTACTGCATAAGTTCTGTGACTAATAAATAAGATCATGGGCTATTTAAAGTATTTAAAACATTTGTTCAAGTTATTTTAATCACCTGCAATTACGATCGGATGCGCAAGTCAGTTTTGGGAACTTATATTAAAATTGAAAAGTAATTAATTAATTATGTACACTTAAAATATAGTCACACAAATATTACGTCTCCCACGACCTACTCAACTCACTACTAAAATGTATCGCGTAAGTAATGCATGCAAAATGATAAAATTGCAAAAATCATTACATGTATATTAAACATTTATTAGATGACAAGATTTATGATGACTACTTCATAAAATATTTTTAGTTCAGGCATTTTAGCTGTAAATTGTCCATATTTCACATCAATTGCAGTAAAGTAAATAAGTTTGTATACACCGCGACCTGATTTCAAAATTTTTAGGCCACCTATGACAAATCTATCTAAAATGATTGAATTATTTTAGAAATACTTCAATCAAAACATGCATATATGTTTTTATGTTATAAAAGTATACCATATGTAAAAAGTATGTAATAAGGTCGGCGCTAGACTAGACTAGCAATCACGAGTCTAAATTATCAGCAATTAGCAGAAAAAACCGTAGTTTGATAGGAACATCTATCTAGTCAGGAAGTGTAGCGTGACAGCATTAGTCACGCTTAGTTGGTCTTTTACTATACTTAGCTAAGTAATCGTGTCGTATTACTGCTAATGGTACATTATTTTAATATTATTGACACAGAATAATATGCAAAATCCTTAACAATAAGCTAGAGCAACAGGTGAAAGAAAACATCGTGACGAAACCCTAGTATCGTGGGAGGGTATTTTCTAGATACCACCCTCAAGTTGAAAATCTTGCGCATTCTGGCAGCCGCATTTGAGAGCTCATTCCCATCACAGGCTAAATTTATTTGCCATACGTAACCACGCTGCTTAACATCAGTTAAGCTGGTAGCCAAATGCTTAACCTGTTAAACGTAAACAAATACAAAACAATTTACAGAAATAGCGTTGTTCAAGAGTGTCGAGAATAAATCAGTATTTTTTTTTGAACAATCATCTGTTAACAAAAAGTAAGGCACACAGTCGTAAAGATTCATATAATGACACATTGGTAAAGATAAGAATAACTTACAAGAATTGCAATCGCTATTCAAAGCGGCAATTCGGCCAGCATTTTGGGCACGATGCCTGCTGGTAGCGGGTTAATTGGATTAAGGCTAGTTTTAAGTTATATATATATATATATTTATGATTTATTTTTACTTAGGGTTTATTTCAATTTATTTATTATTGAATGTTATTTAAGTTACTTATCGTCATTAAATTATTTCTGTAGTTGGCAAAAAAAATACATACAAAAAAATATTATTAATTTGTATAAAAATATTGATTTCTGTAAACGACGTGTTTTCAATTAAAATGGAGCTGGTATGAGAGATGAACAAACAGTTATCAAGGGTATCTGAACACGTTTATCCACTCACCTACTCTTGAAAGATAAACGGTAGTAGTCAATTATGGTGATTGCAAATTATGAACCGTTTACCGCGATTTATTTGCTACCGAGTGTTCGTGTCCCAGAGCCCTACCATATGATTTCATGATCCTCACGTGATTATTTCATTTTTTTTTTTGAGGAAGTATAATTATGGAACAAGATCATTTCGGTCCATATGTAAAATAATTCTGTATTATTTTTAGTTCTTATTATAAAATAACTCGAAAACTTGGCCATTTGCTATGGATGCTATGGCTCTTGGATATGCTTCAGTTAAGGTAAAATGACATTTTTTTTGTGTTTTTGCTAATTACAGCTCAATTACTCATCGTGAGATAATAAAAACTGATTTTGAGATAATATTTAGGTCGTATTAACAAATAACACAAACCAACAAATCAAGGCGATAGTCAGATTATGTAGATTTGTAGCTAAACCAAAAACGATGATGACAGTCAATCTTTCGACATGCATAGACCTATGATATGATGATAATTTTAATCGCTATTGATAGAACCTATTTATTATCGCAAAATCATATCGCTTTTACGAATCAAGTCTAGAAATATTAATTTATTTTACTGCTTATCGCCAGCCCTACGACTGTTTTATCATAAAATGCAAAAGGTTGTGTCTGTATGTTTATTTGCCACTCACTTCCTAAACAGATAAATGAATTGAGTGAAATTTCAATACACTTAATTCAAACATTATGATATGCAGGTGTCAGCAAATTTCAGGTACGTAATACATAATGACCCTGATATGCTAATTTGGTTTGGAGATTATAAACACAGTTTTTTTTTATCACAAAAGTTCCTATAGGATATCAGGTGTAAAAGGCGTATAGTATTGGCTTATCAAAAGGCCATTATTGTTGTGATTAAGTGATAAAAATATTCGGAGAGAGGTAGTACGAGTGTAAGTATAAGTATACTTACACTACGAGTCTCGAGCGAATGACCGGCCGGAACCGGTCACTATATTGTGTGTGCCAGATTTCCGAGAACAACCTCATCTCAGCCAATTTAACTTTTTATACAACCAAAATCATTCTAGCCATTACCTACGTATTAGACTTTAATAGCGGCCCGATTTGATTGCAGATGCCTCAAGGCATAAATTCATGGCAAAAAAATCTAAATTGCCCGTTTGATTTTGGATTCATCGAAGTTAAATTAACAAAGGGGTCAAGTAAAAGAGTCGTTCCATTCATGCACCATTAGAACTCACCGCCCGAAACGACCCAGACCCTAAAGTTTAAACCCAGTACATTTCACATAGTCTATCAAAACTCGGAGCATCCCTTTCCTTTTAAAAAGGGGAGAGCATCCATCCGTGCGATGGCCACTACCTGTATCTTGTACCTGTACACAAAATCCCAGCGTACAACTATATACAAATGAGTATAAACAAAATGGCTATAGGCAATTCTGCGTCTCGCTTCCGTAAACACGAAAATGGGTTACGAACGTTGCCGTCTCTTTCGTGAGCGCGTTGATGTCTTTTACTCCCGGGACTATGTTGCAGTATACGGAAAAAAATTAAACGAATTGAAACTACAATCGTTTTAGTAGTGTATTAAAATTTCGTGATACACAGACTACTTGTTTACTCATATGGAAAGCACGTGTCAGTTTCTATATGAAAGTTGCCGGCAAAATGTGGTATTTTGCGTTTACTGGACAAGATAATCGTTTATTTTGAATTGGAGGCTTTCGGGAAGCAGGGAGAGGAGGGATCGAGATTCACGACCGCCGTTCGAAACCGGACCCGATTACATTTCCATACCTTATATAGAAGTTTTTAGGAGGGAATGTTATGGAAATTACTGAATAAAATATTTGTTTAGCCGAGATCTTGTTTATTATAAATGACACGTTTAGTATAGTAGGTATAAAAACAAGCGTAGTATTAAATAACCATTGAGATATTTTCTGTTGAAATGTGTATAATAATATAAGTAAATAGTATATTGCATTCATTTATAAATTTCAACCAGTACTTGGTCATGGTCCAGTATTAAGAGTGTATCATAACCTACAGAACTTTTGCATATACTATGCAAACAGAGCATTTTAAATATTAGTAAAATAAGGAATAAACATTAGGTTTCATATATGTAAAACGGAATAAACAACAAATAGTAGGCTTTAAGGGCTCACCTTGGCGCTGTGGTACAGAGCACTGCTCCGTGTTAATTTAGCTTTAGTCATTGTCGAAGGCAGTCCGGTATCCAGTCCAAATAGTCACAAGCACTGTTCTCATATCACTACATTTGCACGAACTTTCATATTGTTTACAACCCTTTTTTGTCCATGAGAAAAGAGAGAAACTTCACACACTCGCGCACCAGCAGTGTTTACAATGAGGCAACGTACGTGGGAGTGTAGCGTAGCGCGCGCGCAGGCGGTGACGCTAGCGCCGCCGTTAGTAGTGGCATTAATAAGAACCAAACCGAACGCCACACAAGCGCTGCTCGCGGCTACGACACATAACTTTACTACGAGTTGTAGTATCTCGTTTTGAGGCTGTCTCGAGGCTTTATTTCTAGCCGCCATTTTGTTTCAACTCACGGCCCGCGGGAAGACGGGAATGATGATGACAATGTAACAAAATAATTGGCTTTATTATAAACGTGCCATGAGAAATAAATTGATGGTAATAATGTATACAGACAACTATTACACTGTGTATTATTTAATTGTTAGGTGGAAAGTGTTGTTCTTCAATGCGGGTAAAAAATTTGAAGTTTTCATACTTCTTTGATGAACTAAAAGCCTTACAGAGCCACAATAAAATTTCTACAGTTGATACAATATCCATTAAAATAGTGAATAGTACTGATGGGCAAATATCTTCCATTTGCTCATCAGTAGGATCAAATAGGTTAAAAATAATGCAATCAATGTAGGTTAGTATCATAACTTGCGTACTTACGGCTTCAATAAAATATCATAACTGCCCCGGTGGCTCAGTTGGTAGTGAACCTACCTTCTGTGTTTGGGGGCGTGGGTTCGATTCCCATCTAGGACAAACATTCATGTGATGAATATTTGTGTTTGTTCTATGTCTGGGTGTTAGTATCTATATAAGGATGTACTTAAAAATATATATATGTACGTATATCAGTCTCTGGCAGCCATATCACAAGCTTTGCTTAGTTTGGGGTCAGATGACCGTGTGTGCAAAAAAATGTCCCAGATATTTATTTATTATTATTATTTATTTAATAGACCAGTACGTATACGTAGGTAGTAGCTAGCAAGCAGTTAGTTTGTATAAATCCAAATAAAATCAAAACTCGTCAGGTAAGAATATCAGTAATTAGACCCGGTATTTTTTTCCTTTATTTATTTATTTATTTCCAAAAAAACAAATAGTAAGCTAACAGTATACCAAAACGCATACTATCTTAAACAATGAGTACAAAACAACTTAAATTCTCTTATAATAATAGTGATGTTATCACTAAATATGTCGATATGCTGGAACTTGTGCGCAAAATGATTGAGCACGGCCAAGGCTCTAGTTGTAGGTGGTTTATTAAAGGTACGGGTACGCTTCAGCTTTATCCAAAACATAATCCTTGGCCCCGTCCAAAAGAACAGACCTTCATTTCATCGTAGCAGGTGTTACTAAAAAAATACGAGCAAGACGTTCGACCCAGCAGGAACGTGGATTTGAAAATATATTAAAAGTTTTAACGGCCTGTTTAGAAACACCTTGCGATTTTTTATAACTGAATCACATTTTGATTTGAATGGTTGTTACGTTAACAAATATTTTGAACCGAGTGTTTGCAATGTCTTATTATTAGTCAGTATAGATGTTGTCACGAATATGATTAAAGTGTAATTTTTGCTAACTATATGTTTTAGCTTGATTACCGTAAAATAAAAGAAATCAAAATATAAAATGTACATAATTATAGTATGTTATATATATATATATATAATAATTGTATAATTATAGTAGTAGACTATTCTTAGTTATTACCGTTTAAATGAACAAGCCCACAACGAGAAAGTATTGTAATATTTTTGTACCTTTGTTTTAATCTATGGAGTACCTCATAATAGATATCTGTTTTCAAGGAAACGCATGGTATTATATTCCTTTTGTCTTTTAGCACGTGCTTACAGTTTACGCTCTACCTGCGATGTACGCCACCTTCTCTATTGTAGGTACATTGTTAAGAACGCGACATAAATTACAAATTTAAATTTACATTATACTCGTCCTCGCCAATAAATGAGACAAAACTGTTTCATATAAACTAGTTGTGTGCTACGTGAGACTTTACGAGCCCTATATTTTACTTACTAGTAAAACAGATATCACTGCATGGTCTTAGGTAAATATATAATGACAATTTATAATTATTTTCTATTCAATTCGATTCAATATCCATAATATTAAATATAAATTGTACATTATTTTCACAAAATAAACCTACAAGAAATCATTTCAAAATGATAAAAGTTACTGATACAACCATTTATTGCCGTAGACTGAGACCTTTGATTTGATCGGTCGAAAAGCATTTTTAACTAATGACGTACAGGATAGACTTTATAATAAAAGTAAGTATAAAGTAAGAACACCTCTACCTTCATAGTAGAACTATTCGCGAAAAGTATGTCCCAAAACAAGAACAAAACGCAAAGCTCGTTCAGAAATTCCTTCGCCATAATTAGAAAAGTTATTAAAGTTTAAAAATAGTTGCGAGGCCTCGAGATTGTTGCATGTCCTGTGGAATATGTGGTCCCTCTACCTACACCAGCGATGTCGCCACACCTTTACGATTCACTTGTATGCTTCGAGTTGAAATTAAAATTCTAGGAAAGGTATTGTCTGCAGTACCTATAAGCACGAAGTATCAAATCTTTTAATTAAAAGATAAAACATTATGATAAAAACGTGAGTCGAACCTGGACCTCTAACCTCATCACGCCCTTATCCAGTCTCATTGAATGTTACAAACATTAGCATAGAGAATTGAATGATATAACAATAACTCATCATTATCATCAGCCAGTACACGTCCGCTGTCTAATAACGGCCTAAATGTTACTAATATTATAAATGCGAATGTTTGTAAGTGTGTAAGTATGTAAGTGTGTTTGTTCCAGTTCAACTCTGTAGCGGCTAAATGGATTTTAATGAAATTTGGTACAAAGTAGCTTACAAGCACCCCCTCCACGTGCCATTTCTATACTATGCATACCAGAAACTTATTATCTTCGATGATCTTAGTAAAAAAAAAAAAAAAAATTATTTCGGGCAACATGACAGCGGTAAAAAAAAATTGAGTTAAGCGGAAAAAACTGTCTGTAGACTTCAAACGTCCTACACGTCTACGAAACCCTACTAAAAATGGCCCGACATGACAAGTTGTTTATTATTATATATTGTTATTTTATATTGTATATTTATATGCTAAGTTTTTCATGTTGCTACCGTTATTTATTCTTACACAGGGAAATCTCTAGACCTAGTCTATATATCCCGTTATGATAATAACTATATGGCGCCTGACTAACTTATCGAGAGCGATCAGAAGCCCCGCGTTATTAAGCCATAGCAATGTGGTCACATTCCTCACACCCAAGAATGCAGAAGGCATTGTATTAATCAAAGGACACACTATCAAGTATTCTGTGACCAAAATTGTGCAGATTTTGTATGAGAAACGGGCTGAGATCAAAAGTCTTTGCAACACCGTGTGCTTATATCAATCGAGAGGCAAGCTTTATTTACCGCGAGATTTACATTTTTTTATTTTTTTATTGAGTTTGGTGACGAGACGAGTAGGTCGCTCACCTGATGTTCAGCTTCACGGCTGCCCATAATTCAGTGCCACCCAGAATTTTGAACTTCAACAGTTTAAGACCACAAGCAAATGTTTAAAACTTTCGAGTGTAAAAACATTACTCTCCTTATTTCGCAGTCGGCTAAAAACAGTAAACGGCTACGAGTGTTGGTGAATAGTATAATGTTGTTAAACTTGGCTTTTCGTGTTGTTTTCAAAACTCCATAGGAACCTCTCGTAGTCTCCACTACTGTACTGGGGCATAACTTGGACTTGAACCATGAATGAGACTTGTCTTAATTATGAAATATTTGACTTAACTTGAAATATTACAAAACTAGACACTGGTTAAATAAACTAAGTGTGGAGCCAAAATATAAGCAAAAAAAAAACAACAAATGCGTTAGTGGTGTAGCCAACGTCACTCTTCTTATAATACAATTTTTCTACTTAAATAATACCTACTCATGGAAAAGTGTGCTGAGTCGACGGCGGTTTGATTAAAATAAGTAACTTGTTCTACTAACTAGCCTTCAACTAGTGTGTAATTACCGAATGTAACAGCATGTGTTAATGGCCTCCACGACTTTTGGGCAGGTTTTATTTATTAATCTTTAAAATGTACTTAGAAATGGGCGTAAAAGTTTATACTCACTTTTATAGTTAGACACGATGGTAAGGGTGTCTACACATGGCCTGACCTGACATCGTGTGAAAGGGACACCTAGATTTGAATTTCACGGGAGCAAAAGAAACAAACTATTAAGGTTATAGCTTCTCCCTTTCGCTCCCCCAGAAACTTATATATAGCCATCTCTTTCAAACGCTGTCAGGTCAGGCCATGTAGCGAGGCCTTAATAGAGAAAGGCGTTTTCTGACAAAGACTTGCTTATATTACCTCGTAAATCGTTATCTTTTTATTATAATAAAATAATGTTTATCGGCTGAAGAACGAAGAGACATCATGACATTATTAGCATAACAAGCCTAGCTAGGTAACATGTCACACAAGTTGTGTTAGCAACCACCTAAAGTTATTAACAGACTTAAGCATTATTTTACTGGCAACACTAAAACACTGACGCATGGATTTTATTATTGTCGTCGGGGCGCCGGCATTCTGTTGGTGCGAGTCATTGTGAACGGGCGGACAAGAGAGTGATTGCGTATTGGTGGGTTGAAAACCTGAACTTAAGGTACAGTAAGGCATTAAAAACCTATTTCTTAAATAATTTACTCGTAGTAGTTCCATAATATGTTGATTTCTCGAATCTAATGCGCGGTGTAAACATTGAACATTGATTTTTCTTACAAAATATAATACTGGAACCTGGTCATAGACGTTTTATTTCAACATTAATGTCGTTCCTAACATATCAGAAGTGGGATCGACGGACAAGTTGTCCATAATTGTCCGTTGGTCCCGCCCACGTGATATTTTTTTTTCCTCCACGTTGTTTTAGATAATTTTTTTTGCATAAATTAATACTAATTTACTTGGAAACGGTATGACTTGGTTGGAGTAAAATGATTAATAGATTTCCGATAGTAATCAAGTAAGTAAAATAGTCATTTTCTGTGGCTGGTAAAAATCGTGCATCGCATAACAGAGTAAAAAAATCAAAACGGTAACCATCATTGTTTTGTTATTGTGAACCACATATACAATAAATAAATTTGAAGACAAGACACAAAACTGTCGTGCCCAGGACTGCACCTTGAGCGTATGACTGTGTACTAATTACAAGACTGGAAAAAGGGAGTGTAATGTTTCGGGAATGTATGTATGCGTATACGTAAGTTTCTTTCTCCCATCATAACTTTTAAACACCTGAACAGATTTGGCTATAATTATGTTGTTAGAATCTTTACACCATTAAGTGTCACACTAGCTATGAAATTCTATAGTAATGGTTGGTTACATAAGTACGCTACTAGGGCTATGCCTAGTTATACCTAAAGACTTATTGAGGCAATCAAGCCGTCCCCCAATGACTATATCGCTCTTATGGTTTCTAAATCTCATTATGTACTCTAAGATAACTTGTGGAGTAATGAAGAATAAGTAATTATAAATATTTACTTTAATGTACGAACCTGAGACGAAGGCGTCGTTGGGCAGTTAGTAACTTTTCACCTGGAAGTTTCAGACACTATGAGCGAGCCAGAGCAGAACCGGAGGAACCGGCAACGAGAGTTGTGGTGTGGGGAGTGACCCTGACACCGAGCGCCGCAGAGGCGGCGCTCGTAGAAGGGATACCCCACTGCTGACTGGCGAACGGAGCGAGGGAGTGGAAGGGAGTCTGGATAACAGGCAAGTCCACAAGCGCTCACATTATGACACTGGGAGCGAGGGAGTGGAAGAGAGTCTGGATAACAGGCAAGTCCACAAGCGCTCGAATTATGACACGGTAAATGAAGCAAGATCAAGGCGATTGAGCAGGGAGTTGTTGCGGCAACAAAGCTCAAACGATCGTGGGTGAAGCGATAGCAACGAATATAGGAAGTCGCGTGCTCGTCGGAGGCGCGGCAAGGGCAGCAAAAGAAGGTCTCGTAGATCGGGTAGCAAAAATGACGCACCGGGCTCACGTCAGAGGAAGGCATCTTGTCGTAAGCGGCGTAGTAGTTCCGGCGGTGACTACGAGAGGTCGCCATCTGACGAAAGGCAGACCAGCCGCAGTAGGAGAAGAACTCGTGACTGCAGTAGAAAGACGAGGCGACGACATCATGAAACTAGCGACGCTTCTGAGGAATCGCGTAAGAATCGAACGTTTATTAAAACATTCTCCGATAAATCATAGCTAGTAATCCAAGTATTGAGCGAGTAAATAGGAAAATCTGCGTCAGAATTAATAGGGACATTACAAAATTTACTATGGGTTTCAATAAGTAATGGCAATTTCTTCCTTCACCAGTATGCGTATTCACAAGAGCTATTGAAGTTTTCCAATAATAGTTTTCCAATAGTATCTGAATGGTTAAATTATTATTATCGATAGATCTCGATCTAAGCCAGAATTTAGCTGCTAGATATCTTCTGCGAATGAACAAAGGGTGAAGGCATAACTCACTTTCCATATCATGTACGGGAGTGGTTTTAATGAAACCAAAAATGTTTTAAAGAATGGTGGGAACCATTCTCATGGCTTGATTTTGAACTTTATCGATTTTCTCTAAATGGCAGTTTGCACTGTTATCACATAAATAACTGCCGTAGTAATCTACTTCGGATAATCGCAATGCGACTTACTAAGACCGCCTAAGATGCTTAGGGTGGATTCCCCATTTAGAACCTGTTAAAACATACAATATATTTTAAAATTTAAGTGTTTTATCACGTGTTTCATTAATAATTTTTATCCACTTTAAATTGTTATCAAACCAGATTCCTAAATATTAACAAATTCAACTTGTGGAATTCTATAGTTGTTTACAATTAATGAAGCCGTATATCTACTTACAAGTCTAGGTTGACCTTTAGAGAATACGCATACTTTAGTTTCTCTGTGAGATACATTCAAGTCTATTTCTCCTACCATAGAATTGAGTGAGTTGAGAGCGCTCTGCATAACAGGCACTACGCCAGAGATTATTTTTTGCAGCTAGTATAAAGAACAAAGTCATCTGCGTATTGCGAAACAAATACCTGCGGGATGTTTTGACAAATTTGTATGGTAGCTGCGTTAAATAGCACTGGAGATAAGGGATTTCCTTGGGCTATACCGGTACCCGAACTTCGAATAAGAACGTCATTACTATCCAACTCGAATACAACTGGCGTTCGTGTAAAAATAATCCAAGTCTAGACAAGTTATCCATACAAGAACGGGACCTTCTAAATCCTACTGTCTCTTTTGAAAAGTAATTGTTTTTCTCCAAGTACTATTCGAGTCTACGTGTAATAGTATGTAATATCTTGCAAGGGCAAGATAGTAGCGATATAGGTCTAGTGCCGGAGACAGAATCATTATTTGGACCCGGGTTCGATACAGGGACCACTTTAATCTCCTTCCATTGCTTTGGATTGCCAAAGCTTGACGATAAAAATCTGTTTAGTAAATCAACAAATACATTTTGAGCTACTTTCGGCAGATTTTTAATCTGGGGCTGTATCAGACTGTTTGATAGAGTTTTTAAGTTCCTGTACCGAAATCGGCGAACATAGGTGCAAATTCTCACTTACAAACTCGGGAGCAGCCGGAGCTATATTGTCGGGTGTCGAGTTTTTCCTAAAATTTGCTAATGCCCTGCGTCTTTCGGCTACCGCTTTCTACAAGTCTTGATTTCAATATGGCCTGGGTATAAACTTGATTGAAAGATCGCCACCTAAACATTCGTTTAAGACGCCATTCAAATTTTAGAGCACTATCCGTACTAGCTATAGAGATGTCTGGTGATGTATTCTGCACTCTGCCATTTACTAGTTTGATTATTGTATGTGTGCCATCATTTGAGGAAATATAGTTATTTTCTAATATCGAGTCAAAAATTTGGCGGCCCCTTGCATCTGATTTAGATGACCAATTCGGGTGATGCCCATTAAAATCACCTGCTATTAATGTTTTTTTGGTTAGTTAAAAGAAAATATTTGATCCCAATCATTAGAAGTAGTCGTAACCCATTGTGGACAATATATTCCAACTACACTTTCTAAGTGATAACAATTGAGTAATTTAATTTGCAAAACATCAATATCAGAGTTTGAAATATAAGAACTACATAGTTGAACCTTAAGTGATTTATGAGTTAGAATAGCCACGCCTCCATACCCATCAACGTGGTCAGTCCTATAAGTATTATATTCTCTTATTCGAAAATAACTACCTATCTAGCCAAGTCTCGCTAATTATGGCGATATGAACCTTTTCCTGACATAAAAGAGATTCAAACTCTGTTTTCTTAGGTCGAATGCTTAGTGCATTCCATTGTATCTCATTTACAAAGATGTTTGAGTTGTTGTAATCCATAATTGTTTGATGAGATTACAACCAGGCTTGTCTGCTATATATTGCCATACAAATGATAATAACGCTTCAAAAACTATACCCACGCAGCTCTTGATTTTACCTTCTCGCGATGAATTTTCCGACTCGAACAGGTTTTCAGTTAGTTTTTTTAATAGTAGCTACCAAGATATTTGTTCCTTAAGCTTCGATTTCCTTTCCTGACTTGATTGGACTTCGCTCTTGTTATCGTTCTTACTGATATTAGTTACACACTCGAAAATGTCATTTTCTTTCCCTCTTGAAATCTTTTTCTTATTTATTTTCTCTTCTCCGATTTTGACGTTTTCTTAGGAATGATCTGAGATTCTCTAACGAGATTTGCATACGTAGGAGTGATACTGGATTCCGTTATTGTATTATTAATGAGAGCTTCTTATATAGATGCTTGCGGTGTCGGTACAGACGGGACTACTCGTGTAGTAGGCAAGAAAGGGTCTTGCGATGTATCTAGATGTTTTTTAGGTGATGGAGGAACATATAAAGTAATAGCCCTTTTATACGACAATGAAATTCTGCCATCAGTTCTCTTATTTTCCTCTCTTTGATGAATACTAGGCAAATTTTAGCCATTGCATAGGTTTTCCAGTACAGTCGTTGCAGTAAAAGTTAGTCGATTCGCAGTTAGGATGATTCTTTGGACATTTAGCACATACTGTTTTAAGTGACGGGCACATTTTAATCATATGACCGAACCTCCAACGTTGACTACATTGTGTTGCTGGGTAGGTATATCGGCTGACTATAACTCTAGTGTCATAAACATACACATGCAGTGGTAAATATGAGCCTTTAAAACAAACCCTTACAGATTCGCCCGGTTCCCAGCGGCCGTCAACTGTATTCCTCCGTTTTACCCTTTTAACTGATAAGGTCGAGGTATGACTAGAAAGCCCTTTCATTATTTCCTCCTCACTCAGATCTATATCGATATTATATTATATAAATTTTTTATAACGCCATAGGACTGACTATTCTCCATTGTTTTTTTGGCTTTTGTAACCATTTTCATTAAATATTTTTGGATTGAGCTAATAGTTCCGCATCATCTTAGTTATTGAAATGTGCTAATACTTTATATGCATGAATGTATTTTACGTTCATTACGTTATGTTTATTTCCGGCCTTGATCATTTTTGCTAAACCAAATCGTTTGGGTAATTCTTCCACACATGTTACGCGCACCTCAATTTTATCTCCGGTCAGACTCGTCGTGTCATCTTGTATTTCCCCATGATTTATTTTTTGACTTACGTGACATTGTACTCCTTGTTTCTTCAGGCCTTCTATCGTTTCTTTTAGCAGGACTTTCCGTCTCCACTTTGTAATTCGTCTCCATGCACGATTGCGTCAGATCATCCGTGCTTGTCATCTCACTCTCGCTCAATTCCGTAATTACATCATTCACTGCGTAAATCTCCGCTTGCACCGTTTCTGCTGCATTTTCGTCGCTATTCGTAGTCATTGATAGCAGACGACCTTCACATTCCAAACGTCGCAGTGTTTATAAAACGAATAGGTACATATAATTTCGTATGGTTAAAATATTTCATTTGCGCGATATGATAGAAAGGATAATGTTGTCCAGAGTTATAATTATACTGACCTTAGCTATTATAAATGTTTAGTTATGTGTAAAATATCAGGTTGCTCTGTATAAATATAATAAACTGAAGGTAAATAAAAGGAAATAAAAAAATATATACATTCAAAATTAAAATTTAAAATACTTGATCAAGTGAAACATTTTGCGCTTCAATACTTAGTGCCTATACCTAAATATATATATGATAGTTACTAAATGTATGTATTGTGTACCTAGAATACGTTAGTTTATATTTATATTATTTCGTAGACACCAACATGATGTATGTCATTGTAACACAGAAAGAGGTAAGCAATAATTATAGGCGCAGACTACATGAAACTAAAAACTATTTATGATTTATTTTTACTTAGCGTTTATTTCAATTTATTTACGATTTAATGTTATTTAAGTTACCATAATAAATAAAAATTAGTACATATAAAAAAAAAAAAAAAAAAATATGAAACTAAAAAACAAAGTTACAACTAAGTAATTATCACGGGGAGTATTAGTAGTTGTTACAATGATTATCTGTGATACTTCAACATATTAATCTGCGGTAATTACCACAAGGATACTTAATGAAATTATTTTTAAATTATTTGTGTAATATCTTTGTAAAGCGCGGGGACTCGCTTCTGCAGGATGGCCGAGCTGTTAGCAACCACCTAAAGTTATTAACAGACTTAAGCATTATTTTACTGGCAACACTAAAACACTGACGCATGGATTTTATTATTGTCGTCGGGGCGCCGGCATTCTGTTGGTGCGAGTCATTGTGAACGGGCGGACAAGAGAGTGATTGCGTATTGGTGGGTTGAAAACCTGAACTTAAGGTACAGTAAGGCATTAAAAACCTATTTCTTAAATAATTTACTCGTAGTAGTTCCATAATATGTTGATTTCTCGAATCTAATGCGCGGTGTAAACATTGAACATTGATTTTTCTTACAAAATATAATACTGGAACCTGGTCATAGACGTTTTATTTCAACATTAATGTCGTTCCTAACAGTTGTAAGGAGTTTTGGCGGGAACGTGATGAAGTGATATCGCGTCATTGTATTATTTTCAAAAACTTTTGTTAATTCGAGTGTAAAAACGGTGTTTTATTTTTCCTTTGCGTTTCATGAACGTGCACGAGTGTAAATAGTGTAATGTCGTAAAACGTGAGTTTTCGTATTGTTTCCATACAATCCTCTAGTAGTCTCCAACACTTTACTGGGGCATAAGTTAGATTTGACCGTGACTTACTTTGCTTGACTTGATTATGACTGAGACTTGTTGTAATAGTTTGACATTTTACTTTACCTATAATATTGATAAACTTGACAATGGCTAAATACACAATGTATGGAGCTAAAACATGAGAGAGAGAAAAACAATAAACAAATAAAAACAATTCTCTATAAATACCTGTTCATTTTCTATAAACGATAGAAATATAATTTATAAATATTTTGTTAAACGATAAAAATTATCACGGTGCGTGATGTAATATCTACAGTTAACAAACTACCTATCAATCTCTCTATGTAGTCGTGACTCAGCTGTCTAACAATCAATTTAAAACCATTATTCACAATGCATTTGATTCAAAATACGAATGTAGGCCGTTGCCAAGGATTTCACGCTTCCCTTTCCATCCCTCGGGACAAAAAACCAATTTAAATCTTTAAAAAAAAAGCATCACGCCCGACGAAATTTGGTAGCAGAAAAGTTAATTTAGGAGATTATAATCTTTCGGTGTCGTGTCTTGGAAATCAGGCTTGTTGACCCCTGAATTCAAGTTACTAAATTTTATTTGAAAATAAGACAAGAGGGAAAATGAAAAGATAACGTCTAGTTCTTTCTAATAAAAAACATTACATTTGGGTACATTTACTAGGTCATATGAATACGACTTTGCAGAAGCTTTGAAAAGTTTGTACCGAAATGTCTACTGCAACCATATAATTATTTTTTTTAGAAGCCTAGATCCATCGAGGTCGAGACTCCTATCTAAGAAGCAATACAATATTTCTATCAACTGCACATTTAACACCTCCAACCGGTTCCTTTCAACCTCACAAACATACCTCTCTTTCCCTCCTCACGTTGTAAGCACCAAAACAAAAAAAGCTAAAAAGCAAATGGAACCTTAACAGTTCAACTTTAAAACGTATTGTCATGTGCAATGTAATATATTGCTTCAGGCTGCTGTTGGTTTTGTAGTAGACGTAGTAAAACCAAAACCAGTTCTGGAGATACTAACAAGAAATGTTTACTCAAAAGGTTTACCGTTGAAGTTCCATCTTAGGAGATCTTCCATAGGAGAGCACTCCTTGTTCTACAAAAACTGTTTGCTACGAAAAGAAAACTTTATTGACACCAGAAAAAGTCGACACCACAAAAGGACATTACAAGGATAATACTTTAAAGATAAGCACAACAAAACGGTCTTATCGCTAAGAGCGATCTCTTCCAGACATCCTTTAGATAACTAAATTATTTGTTAAGCTGTTTATGACGTCGCTAAGAGTATTTTTACTTATACCTAAAGCCCGAAAAATAAATGAATTGAATTGAATTTATGAGTATGGACGATGACGTAATTGGATAAGTGTGAGGGTCAATGAGATACACTCTTTTACTGGTTGCAATTTGATGTAGTATTTTAATAGGATGTATGGAATTTTTAAAGAGGATGGGATGATAAGTATCGTGTTTCAGTGTTGTCGACTCGCCTACCAAAAATTACGAGCAATCGTATATGTTCAATCAAAGTTGTTGCTAACGTATTTTTACAAGGAGCGATTACAACATCAGATCTTTTGACCACAGATGTTTCCATCAGATAAAAATCTTGAAAAAAAAACAAGGCATGGCGCATATAATTACAATGAATGTTGACAAAACATTACACTATAAGGTACTTAAAGGCTGATTCACACGCTAGACGTGTTTTCTCTGTGATGACAATGATTTTCCAATGAGCTATCTTCTTTAAGTAAACACTATTGTTCTTGAGCACTTCCCAGATTAGTAAACTTTCAACAAGTCAAGAGTACACATAGGTAAGTGTGTATACTAAACATATTCAGTCAGTGCAGTCATCGGTATAGCATAACTTAGCTATGCGTTAACGTAAAAACTTACATCTCTACATAGTATAAAATAAAGCCGGATTCCACCTCAGTCTGTATATCCGCTAACTCTGCCTACGCAAAGAATTTTGATGCAGTTTTTACAATTAGTTAGATACTTTTTCACGGAAGGTTTATAAATATATAATCGCAGCGCGCGAAGCCGGGGAGGGTCGCTAGTATAATTTTTTTTCTTCATGCCATAGGTGGCAAACAAGCAGACGGGTCGCCTGATGGTAAGCATCACCGTCGCCTATTTGTTCATAAATTTCAGTGCCTCAGAGAATATGTATTTGAATTTCTTTATATCATGTTACTTTAACAAATCCTACTAGAAAATCCTTGTTTCGCGTCATTGAAATAATATATTTTTTCTTAGGATAAAGAAGAGTATGTTCTAATTTGTATAGGTATTTGGTAGGTAATGGGAGAGTTCTGTGCTGCATAACGTTGCTGGATATCTATTCGTGTACGTCAATCGTCCTGGTTTTCAAACTTGTCGAAGTTTGATCCTCACTTACAACTAAACCTTGTCATAGAATCATAGTAGTAATATCAAAACACGACAACCTTCGTCCTCCACCACAAAAGTATTTGCAATCATTCGGGACAAAGTACTTTAATGTTGGCAACACATGCGGGTGTAGACTTTAAATGTAAACTGCTCGTGATTCCCACGACACTGGCGATGGCGAGACGCCATTCACAAAACGCGAAATAGGTGCCTGACACAATGAGCGTGACGAACCGAATATAAGAACGAATTTTGTTATTGAAATTTTGTTATTTCACAGCTAATATAGTAACTGCTTTTTTGTTATTGCATCGCAGGCAAATCTGCATTTTAGTATCTAAGTCATCAAACATCACCCCTCTGTATGAATACTTTCTATGATATCATTTTACCTATGATATCATTTTATCGTCAAAGTTCCTATATTCAAAGCCCTAAATAATTATCTACGCTGATCCAAATCTGCCTTTTAGTATCTAAGTCAACAAACATCACCCCTCTGTATGAATACTTTCACCTATCATATCATTTTACGCCAAAGTTCCTATATTCAAAGCCCTAAATAATTATCTACGCAGATCCAAATCTGCCTTTTAGTATCTAAGTCATCAAACATCACCCCCCTGTATGAATACTTTCACCTATCATATCATTTTATCGTCAAAGTTCCTATATTCAAAGCCCTAAATAATGATCTATTTTTATGACATTCATACATTCATTTCGTTGTCATACCGTTGCTGCATTTTATCTATGTAAATTGCCTTTAAAGTTTTTTATTTACTGACATAGATGTTATCCCACAGCTGCCTAAAATACCTGTTACACCGAGACAGTTTGAAGTCAATAAATTAACACGAAATCTTCGCATAATATGCCTCGCATTGCCCTCAAATTAGATCTCCATATATCACGCCGTCAACCTCATACAATTTACATATAAGGTACTGGTGGAACTGGTCTATCTAATATCGCACGACATACTATAGCACAACTTTTCTCCTAATTTTTAGACCGGTTCGACCTGAGCCGTAGCTTATGGATGTTTCTCAAATTTTATATATAACCGACCAAATAAGATAACTCTACAGTTAACGCTACTTGTACTATAGCTTGAAGCTTTTAGAAATGGAAAGACTAGCTTTCCAGCTTGAGCAGCATGCGAGGTAAACACCCAGACGATGGTTGTTGGAATACCTGATTAGCATTTTATTATCAGCGTCAGCCTAAGCGATCGCTTCATCGGAAAACTGTTAGACGATCCTATTGTTTCACTTTGTTCGAATTAACATGTAACTGTACGTTTGCTTGGTATACGTTGAAGTAAGAAATAAGAGTAGGATGTAGAATAGCTAGTTTTTCCATTAGATCCTTTGGCAAAAAAATATGAATTACTAGATGTTACCCGCGGCCGAAAGTATCCTATATCTGTCTTTGTGATATACAGTAATTTCTTATAAAATTTTATCAAGATCCGTTCAGCCGTTTAGTTGTGATAACGCGACAAACATCTAGACAGAGAGACAAAGTTACTTCCTGACAGTTGTAATGTAGGGAGTTCTAAATCGCGCAAGCGAAGTTTTTTCGTCGAGACCAACGTATCATTTTTATAACTCGAAGCTTTATTGGTCTTGTTACAACTGCAGCTATATTCCTCTGAATTTTAATATTAGTTTGGATAATGTGCAAAAATTAAGTAACTCTTTTGTTTATTGTTAGGACCGGGACGAAATGCTAAGGGTCGCAATGTTGACCTATTGGTAATATTAATCTTTCGAACCAAGTAAATAGTAAGACAATAAAAATAAAGACCGGATTTAAAAAACCCAGGACGACTTTTTTATGTTTTTCACCGAAGTATACGGATTGTGGCGTATTTTGTTAATTAAATATAACAGGTTCCCTAATAAACTTGTAAACGATCAAAATTTTGTGAATTATTTTGCATACAAATAAACCTATTTTTAACCGACTTCCAAAAATGGGAGGTTCTCAAATCAACTGTTTTTTTTAAATGTTTGTTACCTCAGAACTCCGTCATTTATGAACCAATTTAGAAAAATATTTTTTAATTTGAAAGGAGGTACTTCCAGATTGTTCCCATTATTATCAAAATCCAGTTTTGATGATGGGAGCCATGAGGAATTTAGGGAATTCCTCAAATAAAAGTATTACATTAATTTAAGAAAAAATACAATTACTCTTTTAAATTTACACAAAAAAAAAAACGCAAATAGACTAAGACTACAGTCACGGCAATTAAGTAGGTGGGCGTGAAAGAATACCTCTCATTGATGTTTATCGCATGGTTAAATAAAAACACTCAATTGCTCGTAAAAACGAAAATAGGCTCTTTTTCTCAAATTCGACTTTAACGGCGAATGAAAACCTTTTTGGGGAACTAACTGGCAATGAAGATGGACAGCCGAGCAATGACTTGGGAAGCAATAGAAATGGGAAGATTAGAGCTTGTTAGTAAGAAAGTTCTGAGTGAGAATGTCTCATACATGGCTTACATTTTCTTCTACAAACAAGAAACAACCGAGATTATGTACTGGGTGTAGTACATCATTGTACTCGTCATTATGGACAATTTTATTTTGGGACCAACACTGAAGTCGCGAGAAAAATAGCACTGACATTTTTCTATGGAACAGCCGAGTTTATTTGCAATTCAAATAGTAGTCCAGTCAAGTTACGTGACTTAGTATGGAGGACCCGGACATAATTTGTAACATAAATATTAAACTGTGATTGGTATAATTTGCTGTCGTAGAATCAATATTAAGTTAAATTAAACAATCTGGAAGCACAGAACATAAAAAAGTATGTATGCTTGAGCCTTAATACATTATCGTCGCCGAGGACTTACTGCCGTGCTTACGATCGTCACCTGGGACCCTATTCCTGTGCGCTCGAGACTATCTCGGTCACTGTCTCTCTAATTTAGAATTTAATGGGAGAGAGAGTGACCGAGATAATCTCACGCGCACAGGAATAGGGTCCCTGAAATAGATTCTAACATAATGCAAATAGAGACGATATAGCAAAATTTAAAATTTGAGTCTGTTCCGGAAACGCAGTTTGTTTAGTTATTGTATATTAATATTTGTTGGTTGACTCTACAATGCTGTATCGAAAAAAAATATTGTTATTAATTACTTCCGGGTCAAATGCTAAATTGATTGGGCTATTGGTCCCATAGTAAGAGTTGTTCATAATGGCGGATACTATGGATATCCTAGAGCATGTACGTCGTCTAATCGAACCGAGCACTGAGAGAGTCCTGAAACATGGTAGCATGGTATGCCAAATAAATAAAAATCGCTCCTTCACGAGCTCTACATCCTCAAATAGGAGTTTGGAACGAACAACAACTTTTCCGCTTGTAGCGAAATAATATTTTTTTACACGACTGCCCAAGAAGGACGAGTTTTTTTTTGGATTAGTATTTATGTAAGCATAAATGTTTGTGTGTTCCTTTATTACCAACTGTACCCTAATCGACTTGACGGATTTTGAAGAGTGAGGTGTCATTGGATTTCACTTAACATCCGGAGTGACATAGGCTACATTTTGCAGTCGGTTTTTTTTCATTTAATAATAATATCTTGTAGATAAAACTTTACAGATATCACAAATATGAAAAATGTAATAAGTGTTATCCACAAGAGACCATAGAAAGTATTTTTGGTGTAATATTTGTTTTAAAAGGAAGTTAAGTTTCCATTATGGTAGATACTAAGATCTAAAACAGACTAAAATTATTTCCCACAAAATGTTGAACACTCGGCCACATGTAATAATAACACGTATCGGTAATAAGGAGTCCATGGAGCGCGACGTGGTTACTTCTCACGGCGATCTCGCGTTGGTTTAGCGCGTGGCTGCGCCTGCGCCGCGCCGGCCCGTGGGACCCTCTCGAGGAGGTATGAGAAACGTTAGTAAGGAATCACACTAATATTATAAATGTGAAAACTCCTGTCTTCGCGTTTTATGTTTACGACCTAAAGCTGCTCAGACGTAGATGCAGTTTGTCAAGGAACCAGAGTGCACCACGAGAGCAGACATGGGATAATTTCTGTGCTGAAGAATGCGCGAAACCTAAAAAGTCGCTGTTAAGCCGCGGGACCGCCCAAATTTATAAAATAATGCTGAAATAATTGGCTTTATTTATAATGTTTGTTTTAATAAAACGGGAATACTCACGTTCAATTGAGTCGGTTATTCCGACTATAGTTTCGATCATATTCGGTGACCTTTATCAAGGAATGCTCAGCGAGACGCGCGCGACCGCGTCTTGCCTTGCGTCTATTTATAATATCTATAAATAATTTTGTATCATCTTTTTACCTACATTACATTACTAGCTGTGCCGTCAGTTTTTACGCAATTTTCTGGAATATAAAGTACTTTATACCCGACTTCATGATGCAAACTTGCGTTTATAACTTTGACCTGTAAATTTATATTTATCAATAAATGACTTTGACTTCATAGTGCTATGCTATTCAAAACTTTACTTTATTACTAAATAACTAACTAACTTTATTGCCATCAATTTGTCACATATTAAAAAAAAAGGAACGCAGATAATTATAGTCTTGCCAGATTAATTTCTTCTAATAAGTGGTACAACAAAATCAGTGCCACTAGTTCCTTGTCAAATTTTATCAATATTCGTTTTAGCCACGAAGTTGGTGACGGACAGTTAATTTATTTGACATTTTCGTGAGTTTATCTTCTGCTATATTTTATAAGGAGTTTATCAATATTCGTTTTAGCCACGAAGTTGGTGACGGACAGTTAATTTATTTGACATTTTCGTGAGTTTATCTTCTGCTATATTTTATAAGGAGCCGTGGGATCCATACACTGTGATCTCAAAAAATCTGCCACTGCTACGGAACTGTAATAGTTTATTTATGGAAAACTGGTCCGAAGGCGATGGACAAAGCATACGAAGTGGCTATGGCAATGGCTATTATTGATTAATTTTATTGGAAAATATCTTACGCATTAGCAGTCCTATCGCTAGTGCAATGCAATTTATGCGAGTTCTTCCGTGCGAGTTATACACGGACAGCAGACCTACGATAGAGAAAATATATTTCGCTTTCTTTCTCCCTCGTTTGTTAGACGGGGATCCGCGAGAACCAAATCCACAGGTCTGCTAGCTATTAAAATGGCTATTTTGTTTCTTATTTAATATTTATATTGAACTAGCTGCGCCCCGCGGTTTCACTCGCGTGAAAAGTCCTCAGGATCCGTACATTTTCCCGGAAAAGTAGCCCTTGTCTCTCTCCGACCCTTAAACTATATCCATTCCAAAAATCCAAAATTCAGGTCGATCCGTTGCTCTGTTGCTTCATGAAAGAGGAACAAACAAACATACTTTCGCATTTATAATATTAGTAGGGATTATGTTTAATTCAAACCAAAATTGTCAGTTGTTAATTAAACTATATAGCCTTTGAAAGATTTCCGCAACTAAAGGAATAGTAAAGTCACATATGGTATGTATGTAAGTTATCTAGGCTACTTAATTCTATGTGAAGGTTATATTTTACGGTCTAACTCCACAGAGAGCATAAAACCTTGCGGCGAGGAAGAAGTTACCCCATTTAATTTGCTAAGCGTGTAGAATACCATGCGCTTACTGCCTGACCGCAAATAGAAATAAGTTTAAAACGGGAAGCGAGTCGCGACCGCGGTCCCACAGTTATCCCAATGCGATAAATTGTAACAATTGCTCTGTAACTTTCAATTTCTACGATCTTTTTGAATTACTATAACTATTTCGTCGTAATTTGAAACTATTTTCTAATCTGTGGGAAAAGCACTTATAAGGTTTGCGGATTGTTTTTGATACAACAGGATATTCTACATTGACGTCCATAATTTTTTTGTCTTCTTTTCTATATCTTTCCATTCAATAGTTGCCTGGAAGAGATCACTTTTAGCGATAAGGCCGCCCTAGTGGCACTAGTTTATAAGGTTTTTCTGTATGCGATTTTGGTTTTCTGGTGTTCACAATAAACAGTATTTTGTATGCTACCTTGTGAGGAGACGAACAAGTCTCTGGTCTGGTGGTAAGTTATAAGCGGTAAGTGTCACACTTGCCCATAACAGGTTAGTGCCGAAATCCAGAATTTTGAACTTCAACAGTTCAAAACCACGAGCGGCAATGCACTGCGCTCGTCACCCTGAGATATAAGATCTTAAATGTCTTTATGCTCAGTAATTTCCCTGAAAACATCGCCCTTCAATCCGGAACAAAGTAATGTTTACACACTACTGCTTGGCGATTGAATAACTGGCAAAGGTGTTGTACTTTCCCACGTGGATTCTGCAAAAGCGTCCTACCACTGCATTATCAAAACCTATTCCACAAATACTAGGTTCATGAAAAGTAATTTTGCGATAATAAATAGATTGTTTCAAGAAACTACAGCAACCAAAAATTCAAGTTGAAAACTAGTAAAAGTACATCTCTCACTAAACCAAATAACAAGATGAAAATCAGCTTATTGAGATTTGTAGCTAAACTATTGTTATTTAGGTTTTACCAGTAATTTCTTAAAACAACTTATTTATTGGCGCAAAATTTGTTTCAATTAATCCACGATGAGTAATTAAACTGTAATTTAAAAAAAACGCAAGAAAATTTGAATTTCGCACGATTAACCAAACGTTGCCCTTAAAAAGATTACAACTGCGCCACCTCCAAACCTCCCGGTAATACTGTTTTTATACATTCATATTTTCTGTTAGACTGGGTATTACTACTTTGTTTTTAAGCTATAAGCTAGCAAAGGAACAGAAAAAAAAGAAAAATTAAAATAATAGCCCTAAATAACACAGCGTGGAAAACTTCTTGGACTCAATAGGTCTTGACCACAATGATGTCCTCAGAATGCACGCACATAAGAATGAAATTACACATTACAATCCTTGCGAATCCTTATAAAGGCTTCCTGCTAGCGCCAGTCCTTTCCTCACTAGTGCATACTATAGTGTAGGGTACTATACCTATAGATATTTTAATTGTCCTGGCCATATGTGGCCAACCTTTGACCGACCACTGACAAGTAATTAGATAGTCGGCTCGGCGCGTCACGGTCGACGGACTTTTCCCACACGTCTTGCGCGTTTTCAAACCCTCATTTTCTTGAGATTAAGATAAAGCTGAAACAATAAATAGTACAGTTGTTTGTGGAATAAAAATGGCTCGGTAGATTTGGCAGGAGAGCTGTTACAACACAATGAAACGACATGATATCAGAATTGGTAGATGCAGCCGGACAGGATTTTTGCGAAAGATTTACAACTCGTAAAAACGTCCGTCCTGGGGTAAGACTTAAAGCGTTTTACTGCGTTTCTTCAACCTAAGAACAGTTATACGGGAAAGGTTCAATCCAAAATACGTTTCAAGCAATGCTCCCGTAAATCCAAGTCCATAAAGGTCTGTCGTAAAAGATTGCCTTGTGACGAATTACGGCTGTAGGTACGACAATGGTCCTACAAAACCTCAAACAATGTCTGTTTTTACATCGACCGTTTAGTCACACCAAACCCTGAATCCTTGAAGACAGTCGGGCAGGGTGAGTCACAGGCCGGGTCGAAAGTCACGGTTCAGCGCGCTTTGTAACTCAAGTCTGCCAACGTACCGGCAACGGTCACAAAGCGCCTTTGTTGGGTTGTTTTTCGCCCACGCTTGTCATTTTCATATTCGAGAATTAATTATGCTACTTTACAATAGACATCACACATTATGTGGTAATTTGTCATATGAATTAAGTATAAACTAGGCTCTAACTTCGTTAGGATTAATTTCAATTCTACCCTATGTCATCTTCATCTTAGAAGACAGCAAGTAATCGTAAGTGCGGATCACATATAAAAAAAAAAAAAAATTATCCTTTGAGATTACCGAACACCAAGTTCACAATCACAATCCACATAAATAGAAAAATTGTGTGACGATAAAATTAACGACAAGTTACTTGAGGCAAAACTAAAAGTTGACTAACCTACAGAGAACAAAACAAAGTCTTTTAATATGAGATAGACAAGCTAGCTTTCGCTCTATTTCCTCCCTTTAATTAAGGATAAGGCTGTTCTCCAATGAAGCATGCTAGCGCACGCCCCGTCCATTCAGTCGGCGGTGTGTCCAAGCGCTCAGCCGACCGAGTAATGCGTTAAACAGGGGGCAGACGTGGGGTCGACACCTGTATTCGACGACGAAGTGTCACTTCACACTTTTACTAGCCATTTCTGGAGAAATTGAAAGCCCCAAGAATGCATGTAGACCTGCCTTAAAAATCTACCCTGAGACATACATAACTTTCGCGTTCGGTACCTAGGTAAATGTAAAGTTGTAGTAACTAGGTTAACCTCATTTCTGATCTAGATTTAAAGACTGCTATTTTAAGCAATAAAAAGATTCCAAAACTAGACAATAACCAGACACTAGACTAGACAGTGTAGGCAACACTTGGCATTTCAATTCACACGAGCCAACTCTTCAATAATATACATTTCACGCGTGATACGAAAACTTTCTCACAATTCATTACAAATAAATAGCGACTCGGATGAAATGACAACTGTATTCTTAATTATATCGAGATTGGACGAGTTTCCGCCACTGCCTATAATACATCAAAATGATAGGAAGTGAAGCATTACCTCAAAAAACGACTGATAACATATTTCCGGATAAAGGGACACACACGACGATGACTCTTAAAATTGAGGTGAAATTACTTCTTGTCTCCTCTGACTACTTGGTATTCCAAAATTAGTCCGTGTAAGTCTTGACATGGTCTTTAATGATACAAAGAATTCAATTGTTACTTTAGTTATATTATAGTGACGTTCATAAACTAAAAATAATAAAATGTTTGAAGTTTGTAGGGGTGATATATTAAAAGAATCGAATTATAGAGCGTGCATGTACTCCATTCCTGTATAAATAATATACAAAATAATCGACATTACGGCCTCAATTCAATTCATTTTTATTTCCAAATAGGTATTAAAAATACTCTTATGGATAGTCATCACTAGATATAACTAGGTTAGATAAACAAAACGTCACAAAAGCACAACAATAATTATCAGCACTACAAACATTTGTAGGCTTAAAATAAATGTCAATAGCAAAAATAATATTTAAAATAAAAATAGTATTAAATAAGTAAGTCTATTCCATTATTAAAATTAACAAATAATAATAATATTACGAAAAAATAAATTCATGTCATTGTGTTCCGATTATTATAAAGTCAATGTCATTTCAAGTCAAGTTAATGTCATGTCAACATTTATATTTCGCCATGCCTTTTCGTCTTTTATAAATTGATTTACGTCGTAGTACGCTTTTTCCAGCAAAAGATTTTTTAATGTTGTTTTGAACTTATGTTCTTTAAGTGCTGTCAAGGTATTTGGTAAAAAATTGTAAAATTTAATACAATTCACTGCAAAAGATTTGCTTATTTTTGTAAGTCTAGTCCGCGGTACTGAATATTTCTCTCTGTTTCGAGTATTATAATCATGGGTGGATCCCTGTGTAGCATAATTCTGCAAGTTTTTCCTTGCATACATAATACAGGCAAATATGTATTGACATGGCATTGTCAGAATGTTAATCGTTTTAAACCGTTCTTTCAAGGAGTCTCTAGTTCCGATAGATATGAAACATCGTGGGATTTGTGCTAACAATAAGTATTATGAGATAGGTACAAATTATAATAAAAACAGGAACCATTAAATAATTCGAATACTATAAGACAATCAAAAATGTAAATACTTAAATGCGTAAGACATGTGTGGTTCTCAACACAGAATATTGAACTAGTGACTAAGATGTCTGACATAGAAATATCAAAACTGTTATCGTTCGGTACCTATTGATGGATAACATCACTAATACAGGTAAATAAATATTTCGCAATATCGACGTTCATTTACACCAGTATCGCACGTCTGAAGTGTGTACGTTATATAGTACGTAGCACTGAAGGCGGTGGATAAATTTAGGCTTCTAATTATCTCACGTCGGAATCATACAATTTGCATACTAGGTATACAAAACGTCAGATGATTTGGCGATATTTACAAACGCTACAATCAGTAATGGAATGGTCGCGTATCGAGAAGTACGGAACTCGCAGTGTTTTGTGATTAGATTACCGAATCAAATACATACATTATTTAAACAGTGTTAGAAGGGCGTGGAATGATATTGAGGACTGTACCTTAGGAGCTTAACATATCAACTGTTTTACATTATTATCATGAAATAACAGTCATACGTAAATCAGTTTCAGTTTCATTTATATTCCATTATTGTGGATAATTCTGTTTAATGCATAAAATAGTGAAAAGTATCAATATGCTGTCACCAGAGCACACACTTACAGTTGTGAGCTTGCTGGTAAGTCTTAATAGTTTCAAGTTATTAACTCAAGTAAGATTATTAACAAAACTCGCAAACTAAAACCGAATTTGCGCTTGAGCACTTTAGCAATTAGCATTTAGCTTTGTGAATATGGAGGATATGTTTATAGCTATTACGTATTGACTCTTTCTTTCTTAAAAATAATTAGGTATGAAATAAAAAACTCGTTTTTTGATTATAAATATACGGACCAAAAATTCTTGTGATTTTTTCAGGACATGTTCTCAGCTGGTCTCCTGATGCCGCAACTTGCCAACCATGTTAAAACTCTCGGAGGTAGCCACATCGTGATTGGAGTGATGGGAGCACTATACTCGGCTTCCCAATTGATCTCAGGACCACTTATTGTGAGTATTCATTCTATTAATAACAACACGAACAAGTACCTGATTGCAAGCAGGAAGTGTGTGTTGCCATGATTTGACGCATTGAGAGCTCTGGTTGCTATGCAGAAAAAATCACAGACCACCAGACTCGCCCTTCTTTACCGAGCTCTTGTCTAAAGAATCTCTACCTTGTATTTAAACTACTATGTACCTATGTGTTAAAGGATTAAATTTTATTACTCCACCAAAAGATTATAATTGAACTTAAACTAATTTCTTAAAAAAGACCTTGCAATAAACAACATAACCTTTATAACCTATCGTTGATCTTGATCGTCCTAGAATCCAAATATACAGGCTTCAAGAATTATTAACGTACAAATAGACTGTTCGCTGTTGTTGCCATGCCCTAATAAGGTCATATTTTGTATAACTAGATAAATATAAGGTGAAATTTATCACATATATTTATTATATGTCGCAATGAAAATAAGGAGAATTCTGTGGTCGCAATAAATCTTGGGCCTGAACGTCACAAAAGTAAAGCAAATTTTTTTAAATCGAAATTCAGAAAAAAAAACATTAAAAAACACAATAAATTATATGTTCCAGGGAAGTCTTAGCGATTTGAGAGGAAGAAGACCTATATTGCTACTATGTATAAGCGTATGCGGCCTCTCGTATCTTTTGCTTGGATTCATCTCATCCGTGTTCTTATTTCTGACTTTCAGAGTCATTGTAGGTATGTTCTCTAAATAACTAATATTATGACCATGAATATTGACATTTGAATGATTTAGCGTTTTTAGTTTCCTATCTAAAGACGATTTATATATGTATTTCGGCTGATGTAACATTTTTCTATCTTTGCTAGTTATCTACGTAAATCTTAAGTAGATTGTAACGCATAGTATAATAATATTGTATTTTTTTTTTATTTAACACACTTTTGTGTTTGACTACATCCTGCCCGAGGTTACGCAATGGTGTGGCATAGAAAGAAGCACGCTTAACAAGAAGTTACCTGTTTACTCTAGATTTGAAGGCTGTACTGCTGTTACTGTACTTTTCGGGGAGCACTGACTCAGTAGGGCGTTGCTGTGCGTATAAAAATGTGGGGTTGTGTGTACGTGGGGAATATACACCTGGTTCAAGTGGCACTTTATTCACCTTTGTCAATAACGTAAAAATAAGTGGGCGGCATCTATATGTATATATAGATGCGCAAATTCATGGCACATTGTCCAAGATTTATCGGATAAAAGACCGATAAACATGCATCTTTTGCCGTATCTCAAAGGCGTTACAGCCTAGACTAAGCTGAGACTTCTTCTTTTTCAGGGTTAACAAAACAGACGCAGTTATTGTATAAAGCCCTGGGTCCAGACTACGTGAAAGATAAAGGGGATCAATCGGTGTTGTATGGACGAATGGCTTCAGTGTCTGGAATCGGAATGTCGGTAGGGCCTATATTGGGAGGGCATATAATGGAAGCGTATCCTCAAAACGGTTTTGCAATTATAACTACTATTATGGCCGCAATATTTGCAATAAATTTAAGTAAGTATACGATTTTACGCACATCTACATCAGAAAACAATATTTTTAAAATGCTGTATATAAATTTTAATAAAAACGAAGAAACTTATCCAAAGAATATTAATTTCAGGTCTAGTTCGAATATTGCCTGAAATAAAACAGAAAAAAGAAGACAAGAAAGAAGACATTCCGTTTCCAAAACTAATCGATTCTATAAGAATCCCTCTAAAAGAATCCATATACGAATTTTACAAAATCGACTGGACAGTGTTTGGAGACGTGTTTCTGTTCAAATTGCTCATGACTTTGTGCATGATGATGTACTTCGGAAACTTCGGATTGTTCCTCAAAACTGTCCATGACGTACCTCCTAAGAACCTCGGTTACATCATTTCCTTCCAGGGAATTACAGGATCATTGTGCACCTATTTCATTGGATACATCAATAAGCTGTACAAGAATGATACTGATTTCACATTACGGAATTTCCACGTCTTTTTAATAATTACTTTAACGCTTGTTAGTCTTACGTTAGTGTCAAGTTTATCTGTTTTCATAGCACTATTAATGCCTTTAGCGATAGTTAGCTCCGTAGCAAGAATAATTACTTTAGAAATGATAACGGGTAGGAGTAAAAGTGATAATAGAGGAGCTGTGATAGGAGCATCAAATAGTGTAAAATCTTTGTCAGGAGTTTTTACTCCGTTAATAGCTGGTGTTATAAATCAGTATTTAGGTACATCGTATGTATTTTTAATGGCTGCTACTTTTACGGGTATTGGAACAGTTGTCAGTTATAAATTACGATTGAAAAGTTTAGCAACCAAAGATAAGTAGTGACGTTAGGTAGATAAGATAGGCAAATTAATATAATAATTCTAAAGTAATATTGAGTTTAATTTGAAAGAAATTTCCATAAGAATCTAAAAATATTAGCCATGGCGATAAATGTACACTACACCTAAGTTAAACTGATCTAAGATATATACATTTCCTTTGTCCTGATTTATAAAGCTAACACCTTTTCAGTGGCATAATCTATATTATATTGATATAGATGATAATTTCTTCACTTTCTCGTAAGTACACATGTACGTATTTCAGTAAATAAAATGAAGAACAGTAGAAAAGATCGGTTTTAGGCCAATGAAGCCCACAAGAATTAACACTTGAAACACCTTACGCAAGGGACAACGGCAGGATAGGTAAATTAAATTCAAGTCCAGGGGTTTTCGCCTAATTAACTAAGTAGCGGTTCATCATTAAATGGAAAGTGGTGCACTAATTGATGAATACGAGATACAGTGGGGTCCCAGGGGAGTTCCCACGACGGTTCCTTCCGGAGGCAGCGACCCGTGACGCTACTGTTTTGGCTTCAAGTTGGCTCTCTAAGACTGTAGTTATAACGTTGGCAGATCGTTGGCCTGTTTCATCTATCCATAAGATTTTGTTCTCTGGGTAAAATATTAGAAAATCTTCGTCTGTATTCCTAACAACTAATTTACTTGAAGTTTTAATGGGTCGAACCGCAGGACTTGATCATCTCAGGACAAAAGCAAATGGGCCACGCAAACAACACTTTATGGACGACAATCAAAGCACATTTTGTTCTATCTAACTGAGACATAGTTAATTAATTAGTAATTAATTATATACTGTTGTAAAAACACAACAAGCTCGGCTTCGGTCGCAGCAATTTATACACCCCATTTCACCATTTAGGAAAAGGAGAATCCTGTGCATTTATGGTTTGATGTTTGAAAAACCCTGAGACTAGAGTTTTTTTGTGTATTCAGTTCACAAACACATTGGTATAGCATGAAAAAAGTTTTTATTTCCATACAAATTTTGAAGGTGAATTTTAGTCCTATAGACGTGGAATTTTGCAAAAAGCGTTGTTATTGTTCACTTAGACCATTTGAGGAACATTGGGTCCAAATTTCACGGCCCTATCATTAGCGGTTTGATCTGTGTGTGATTCTTTGAAAAAGGCTTGTTCTTTTACATTATACTAGCTGTTACCAGCGACTTCGCTCGTGTGGACCAATAAAAAAAAGTTGCCTATATTCGTCTCCTGCCCTTAAGCTATGCAAAAATTCAGGTCGATCCGTTCAGCCCTTTAGCCGTGATAACGCGACAAACACCCAGACATAAAGACATATATACAGAGTTGCATTAGTATTTATAATATTAGTTAAGATATATAGATTGCAAGTAAAATGTTGGTAAGCAATTAAATACTTTATATGTTATTATAGTTATATGGCTTATTATACCTCCATGAGTATAACTCAAGTAGACCTGGGTAAGTCCTAAAACTGCGACCAGAACTCACAGAGGAAGGGCAGCAGCGTCCTCTTAAACAAAACAAACGGTAAACAGTTGTAATTCCTCAATTAATTAGGGGAGGCTTCGTCCAGAAGTGGACGTCTAAGAGCTGATAAGAAGAGTATAACACAAGTGACTTCTGTTGCTAATTCTACCCACATAAAAACACACGACTATTCGGAAATACCTATAAAAATGGGGCATGCCAATCTTTAATCCTTATATTCGAGGGGAAATTAAACCATTACAGATCAAAACTAACGACCGCAAGAAGCAAAAAACCTAGCCTGTCTTTCGGTATTTCCATAATGAGTACGTACATAATTAAAAAACTTAAATCAATCAGGACCCGCAGTCCAAGATTATTCATGTGCGCTTCACGTGATCAATATTTATAATCTGTGGCGCTGAAAAAGCGCATGCTACGACGGAAATGGCGGCAGGCGGCCGACGGTATTCCAGAATGTCACAATGACAATTCTTTTCGCTGTAGGCGCAGGTGCGGCGGCAAAAAAAAAACGACTCATAATAACCCTATTGTTGGCATCTTGCCTAGCCAGGATAATTAAAAATAACGGAGAGCTGAAGTTTAACTTGAAATAATAGTAACAGATAATAATGTAGGGGTTCGCTTATCAACTCCTACGTTTCACCATAGATGAAAAGATATTCTTTGATTTCACTATCCCCTCACACTGAGAATGCTCACGTGATCACGTATCTGGTTCTCCGCTTGCAGGGTGAACAGTGGCTCTCCTGTAGCTCTCGTGCCAGTGACGTTTAGCTAACCATGGAGGAGCACATGACACAGCGTAGATCTAGTATGCTATAGCGCATACACTAAAGTGGACATAAAGATGCAAAACAATCCATCAATAGCCCTATGCAATGGATTTTAGTGTACCGAGGGATATAATGTAGGAAAAGGTCTTTCACCCAGGCACTATTAGAATTCCCTGTGTCCGCGATGCACGGGAATGGAACACACGGAAAAGATAGAAAACGCTTATTAAATCCTTTATCCTGATTCCAAACACGATATACTAATTTATTTCTCACCTCACAAGCTCAGAAAGATTCTGTTTAACATTTGAATTCAGGGTGCAAAAGTGAATTTTATCCGCTAGCGTGGAAAGATTTTTAACTTTCCTTCTTGATGTCGTCAAGTAATGAAGTGGCGACATACCCTATGCCTCACCGTCGTTACAAATGCAATTGAATGAGCTCCTGTATATTTAAAAGGCATAAATAGCTAGGCTCGCGTCCCCTGTTTATTGTGAAATACTGTATGAACATCGACAGGTGCCGTCTTAAGCTGTAACAGGTGTTAAGTAATTATGTTGATAGACGTAATGCGATGATACTTATGTGTTTAGTTTAAACAGAGGCTTACCACGTGCACGATGTTTGAGAACGCCTACGTAATCTATGCAGATGATAAGTGAAGACCAAGAAAGTAAGTTTGCTGCGATTGTTGACAATAAAAAATTTTTGAGTACCGTGCCTAAAATGAAAAAAAAACAGTCCGAAATCAAATCGATGAAAGTGTACAAAGTGTAAAATTCTTGCTCTTTTTAAACTTACAAACTACAAAGTTTACAAGTGAAAAAGATAAGTTTTCAGATAGACTAGAAACTATAGGCTTCTTCTACATCAAAACAAACATAATCTTTCAAAGAATTTACTATTATTCTAAGTCCTAAAAAATTATTTTTAATTAAATTCATTTATTTTCAGGCAACCAGAGACCCATAACAATTTAAAACTAGAACAATAATATTAAATTAAAATTAAAATCAAAATTACCTATTCCTGTGTCAGTCAAACTACTTACAAATCTGCGTCAAACATACAAGTCAGTCAGAAAATAATAAAATAAAAATCAAAAATCATGTCAACAATCAAAATGAAATAGTAAAAATGAAAATAGTCTTATAAAATGTCAAAAATTAGTAATCATTATTCAGTCAGTTATACTTTCTCTTCGGCATTGGTACTGCAACCTGCCTGTTGCAGCAATGCCGAAGGAAAGGGCAGTCTAGTCTGTCGGCAATCATCACCAGGACAGCGTTGGAGCTGGCCCGCACTCTTCGCACCAAGGACGCGCCCCGTTTGCGCATAGTCGCGTAGAAGCAGTCGGTTCGCGCGTCCGCGAACATGCCCGAGGCGCTGCAGAACCGGGGCAGCCCCATCACCGCCCTGAATGCGTTATTGTACTGGACGCGGAGGGCGCCGTAACTCTTATCCGTGTAATTAGCCCACAGGCTGCACGTGTAGAGCGATGTACAGTACGCTCGAAAGAGCGTAACTTTGACCTCATTAGAACACCGTGCAAACCTGCGTGCTATCATGTTAGCTCTTACGGACAGAGCCCTCCGCTCCCGTTCAATGTCAGCATGATCCCTGAGGTCTGTTGCCTAAGCTTGCAAACAAATTCAACGTCATTTCATTGCCGGTTCCAGTTGAACCAATGGTATTACCCACATCTCAACATGGAGCATTAGTTGAGCAGTGGGGAAGAAGCGTTTTGTACACTTTTGCTATAAATAAATAATGTTTTACACTCATAGCTTCCCACTAAGAATCCCTGTGTCAGGGCCGTCATGGAACACACAAAGACGTGGACAACTAACACCCAGATCCAGAACAGATAATTAAATTTATCATTAAAACATATAACCCGCCGGGAAACGAATAGAGACCTCCTGCTCAAAAGGCAGACATTCTACCATTGAGTAACTTTACAGAATCGGAAACAACATGTCGTCGAATTTGTTTGCTAACCAGGCCTAACAAAGGTAATTCTTTCAAACTTGATTCTATTTAGAACCTTTATTTTCAGTAAGTATTCCCGTATTTCTTAACACTTGTCTACGAAACCACTTCCTTGGCTTTGCTAAACAGTAGATAATTCTACGAAAATCTTATTCTTTATTCCCACAAACAGATGTACATAATCATTTGTTTCACGTTAGTATTTATAATGTCATGTGAGTCTATGTTTGGTCATTTACATTCATGGTAGCCAATTCGAATTCCGCTGGCCACTTCTGACAACGAGGCGAGGTAAAATGTAACTATTATATTATAAATTCGAATATAACTCTGTCTCTCTGTCTGTCGCGTTTTGACGGCTAAACGGATGAGCGGATCAAGCCGAATTTTTGCATAGATATAGCGTAAGGGTCGGAGACGGACATAGGCTTCTTTTTTTGTAGGTCCACGCGAACGAAGTCGCGTAACAGCTTTTTTTCAAACATACCTCCTTCACAAATTTTAGGCAAAAAAAGTCACAATGAAATGGTAAAAATCGTGCTAATAGTTTCTGTTGCTCTATCACAACTAAAACAAAATAAATAATGGGCATTACGTTAAAATAAAAATATACAATACTACCACACGCACACTTAACTAAACTACGAGTATTCTACGCGAGTGGAATACTATTAGTAAAATAACTTATGTAAGCAAATGCACCTGTACAAAGAACGTCAAGAAAAGGCACGATCTATGGGGTCACAGACTAAACGGTAGCCACGATGCAGCGCACGGTGCGACTTAACTTATCTGTAGAGTAGAGTGGGGGAGCCAACATCGTTCTTTCTGAAGCTTCTGGTAGAATTTATTTTAGTTTCCTCATTTGGCCACTTTTATCAATAAGTTGATAGCACTGCACGCTCTTCTACATGCTTCTAACACAGAACAGGCTATAGTTCTCCGTAGTCATAGTCATTGTTTGAAGAGCACTGTTGCTATTTGATGTACTAATTTAAGTCTTATTTGGACGTGTAAGAAGCGGTCAATCTATGCATAACAAGTAAGAAGTTAATTTATTTGAGTGAACTATCAACATGACGCCGAGTTGACAAGACGCGGCTACTATTCGGTTACTTAACTCCCGTTGGCCAAAAGACGATTTTCCATTCGAGGTGCATATAGACATACTAAGTATATCCGACACGACTGAAAAGTACATGGAAAGTACTTACGTTACTAACAAAAACTCCAAATACAGAGCTCTGCCATTAACATGAGTAGTAGATAACATAAATGTTTCATTCGCAAGATAAGCAAAGAAATCAGCCAGGAAAATAGCTCGAAGACACTGTTACAACATCCTCGACAGAGTAAAACTGATATAGAATCACAATCAAAAGGCAAAGAATCAAGCAAAACCCTTTACACCTTACTCAAAGGTAGGCATCAGCGGGCATGAAACCCATTCTTCTTTGATCGACTTTCTTCTAAGACAAGTTGTTTAAACAAACGTCTGTTCAAATTACAGCACACCACAGATTATTAAGCAGTTCCTTTAGGCACACGACATGGATTTCTTAACAGTTTCATGACATAACGAGGGCGTATAGTCATAACAAAAACTTTTATAGACCTACGATTAGAACTACAAAAGGCAGCTAAGGTAAACTGTGAATGAGGTTTATAGACGATATATATAGGTTAATTTAAAAGATGGTTTTAAAATGAAGAGCATTAACGAATAGGTGATGAAATTTTACGACTTAATTTGAGAGAAAAGATGATTCAAATTGATGCGGCCAGGAGAGAAAGCCTTTCACAAAAGACCTTACATGTATCTAGACGGACAGTCGTTGAAGCTTTCTAAAAGTAATGACTTTAGTAAAGCAAAACAAAAAGCAAGAACAACGGTACATTTTGCAAAGCAATTTCTTCAGAGGTGACTCAGATCTAACCTTTAAAAATGGCGTATAGATAATTTTACCATACGATAATAAATTTTACTATTTCAGAAAAATAAAAAAAATAGAAATTTAAACTACTAAAGCACTCCCATTATAAAAAAAAAAACAAACAAACAACAACGGAAAACTCAGGTATCTAGCGGTCTCAATAATACTAGCTATCCCTTCAAAACAAGCTTACAGATCAAAAAAAAAACTCGTATTATCTTAGAATAGCTAGGAGTGGCTATCTTAGGTTCTTGTTTCACTTGAAGCCTCCGAACTCGTTACCGAAGTGATAAGGACTGTAAACAAGGAGATAAACAATAAACAAATAAACAAGGAGATAAAGCCCTCAACTCGACATCCTTATCTAACATTCGCCACGAGTTCCAGTAGTCTTATGATACAAGTTACAAAACCAGAAAAAAAAAGTGAAATTAGAGAAAAAATCCGTTCAGGAAACGAATTTAGAGGTTCTACAAGACAGCAAAGCCAAAATTCAAGCACAGGTATCCAGAAAATTTCAAGAGCTAGGATTCCATTTGTTAGCAACGACAACAGAAAATAGAAGGCCCAACAAAACAGGACGAGAGCAGGAGCAAAAGAAAATAGAAGGCCTAATTAAAGCATAACAGGAGCAAAGCCAAAAGAAAATATAATCTCTAGTGTTTTATAGCCCGTGGATTTTGATAATTGACATTAAATTAAGGTGGCACTAGGTACTCGTCAATTTTAACGACAACAGAACATAGAAGGCCCAATAAAACAGGACGAGAGCAGGAGCAAAAGAAAATAGAAGGCCTAATTAAAACAGAAAAGGAGCAAAGCCAAAAGAAAATATAATCTCTAGTGTTTTATAGCCCGTGGATTTTGATAATTGACCTTAAATTAAGGTAGCCCTAGGTACTCGTCAATTTTAAGCACAGGTGCTCGAAACGGATTATATCTTCTAACCTGACGCGGTTGGCCTCTGACGCCTCAAGTTGAAGGGCTTATCTCAAAAAGTGCATGTACACGAGATATTCTTAATTAAGAGCCGGAAGGTCAACGGCCGCGTAAGATTGATTGAATTAGGAACTCCCAAACTAAAACAATGCAGCAATTTTTAGGTTCCATTACAAAAAGATTAATAGGGCCATCGCGTGCTCCAATTATAAATGTTATACCTTTTATGGGAACACGAGGGCTATTAAAGACAAACCGCCCGAAGATTTCACACGACTGTTCGTCAGTTTTATTAATATTCCATGTATTAGTACAGATCCAATTACAGCAGTACCTACTGAGGCGATTTGTAATATACTTCTATGAATTTTAACGAGCCGATATGGGTAAAACGTGATGGCAAACAAAGGTTTAATAGTTTGAGCACATGTTATGAGAACGGATTTTGTAACTACACAAAAAAATGGATATAATGCTTTTAGCACTATATTTAGGGCAGGAGTAGTATAGCAATTAAATGAAAGACTAGGGATCTTCAAGGTGCACAGGTATCTTTTAGATCAGTTTTTGATGCGCTTAATATTTCACCACATCGTCGCTTAGCAACAGGCGAGTTCATAGCCAAACGCGGACTTATAAGGGATAAAAAAGACTAGCATATTGCCACTTATCTGTGCATAGTACTAAAACTAGAATAAAAAACGCAGCACCGAGCATACAAGAAAAAACAAAGTATAAAGGAGGTCGTCATCTTATTTCCTTCTTCGAATACATTAGAAGTATACTCCCTGTAGACCTAGATAGCAAGCGAATGCTTTCCTTTAAACATCGAATATGTCCAAACTTATGACATGTATTTCTACTTCGCAGAACAACCAACGGGCTGGTTTGGTTACTAACTGATGCGAATATGCTTACACTACTTACTATATAGCTCAAAACATTAAAGCTCTACAAATCATCGTATCATCATCAGTGGCATTTCTCTATACCTGCGTGTACCTAATCCGTCAGGAGCAGAATGCGTAATCTTCGCGTCATGAAGCGAAAATTCCCTCGACTGGTCGCCAAGTTTTTCCATTTCTCTACATTCCTGGCTCGTGCGAAGGCTTGCTGACTAGCGCCAGTTCACGGTGTGTTTCTATAATGCTTTAGGAATTTTAAATGCGTGTCTGTCGTATGCGTTTCGAAGCGTAAGTGGAACTAAGCGTTGTTTCAAATGCTTCGCCGTGCTAAATGCTACTTGATTGCGGAAAGTACAGCACAAAGCGCGCGTTATGGTTTTCGTTTCCAGTTTGTGTTTTTTAAAAGCTTTTTTCATAAAGTTTGTGGAATTCCAAAAAAGTAAAAAGTTTAATTTATTTGGCACTGGTGTGGGCGGTGAGGTGAGAATTTTAAGATTTACACACGCAAGCTAATTGGCATATAATGAGTTATTTAAATTTAACTATGTGTAGACGATTTCTATAGATAGCTTAAATTATGACATTACTAAATTTAAAAATGCCAACAAAAGGGTTTTAGTAATGTACAGCAAATTTAATGTTTAGATAGATCCAAAAGCTTATTATGGCTTCATCGCACTGCTACGTTGTAGCACCCACAGAAGAGCAAACAATTTTACTTCTAGATCTCTTTTCTGTGGTAGTACCTAATCGTTTTGAAAATATGACAAGTGAACGTATAATGGTAAGCCTCGTTTTTTTGACATACGTTTACAAAATTATTACATTTTTCTGGCAGTACCTGGGCGTACGCCGGTATTTTAATGGAAGTTTGATGCGGCACCCATGGTCCGCGTCATTAAATCGAGCGTACACCAGTTTTTTACAGGTACCTACATTTTTTATCCGTAATTATTCTCAGGTAAATTGGAACGTATTTATCAAAAGAATGGAATGTTAAAAATGCATGTTCTTATAACGCGTTGCGTGACATAAAACTGATTTTGTGTTGTGTTTGTTCTAAAAACGGCAAATTTGTAAAAATCGCAATTAATTCTGTTCACACCTGAGCAAATAGAACGGGAGCAAATAGTGCTATTGTGTTCTTAGGATCACACACAGAAAATGAATTTCATTAAAAAAATCTACTTTAGTCCAGTCCATATAAATCTAGTAAAATAATAGTGGAGTCAAGGTACATTTAAGATAACAAAGTAGAGCTTAACACAATATACGAGACAGTGTAGTAAAAATATGAGATCAGGTTGGTAACACATAACATTGCTTTAGAAATCGTGGTGCGTGGCATGGTGACAACGCCTACGTGGCTCCTTAGTCCCTATAAACTGAAGGCGTTGACAAAAACTGGACGCAGTTGGAGTAGAAAAGCAATAAAATTTAAAAATAAAAAAGTAAGACATACACTTCGTAGGATATAACGATTATGTCTTGAAGTAAGATTTTTTTGAGGCGCCAGGAATGTCAATAGTTATTACAATATTATGGAGCACGAACAGTACGTCCGACTTATCTTTAAACTAGCACGCTGTAAATGGTAGAACTTAAAATTAAAATGGAATGCCATTAAAGGTCGTCAGTTTTATGAAGGAAAAAAAAACGATATTGGCTCCTTTACGTAATTCGCAGATCAGTTGGTCGAACTGTATTGTTCATTTCAGACATTTGCTAATCTGAGACTGAAGTCTCTGCTCAAGGAGTTGCCAACGTAAAACCCCCCTCTCTCCAACGTAAGATTAGATGAGATTTGACTCGACCCCCTCCCCCCTTAAACATCTCACGTATTTTATGAACGCCCCCTTATATAACCCATAGATATTACCAATGTTGAATACTTCGGAAACGGGTCTGATAAGTATCTACAATTGTTTGAATATCATCAAGTAGCATTCAAATACATACATAAAGGTGTTTATAGAAGTCTTAGAACAGGTTCCGTCGGCACAGTAGTCACGTCAACAAACGACCCTTAATGCTAATAGCCCACGGTGGCATCATCAACACCATAGAAAGTAAATTTCAACTTTGGATCTGGTAAAATAGAAACTATATTTGAGTAGTTCGATCGAAAAGGTGAAGGCTTAAATGAGTACGCGCCGTTACACGTATGTCACCAAACCATATCGTCTCGATGTGGTTTGACCATAATGCGTGTTTTTGATGAAAGGTAAGGTGTGGTTAAGACCTGCGGTGGTCAGTTGGTCAAAATGTTTAGAATAGATATTAAATTGACATTGGCTGTAACTTTGTTTTGAAGTCATAGCATTTTTTATCCCCAACGCGCAGCGGGTCAGCGTGGTAGAAAGGCCTAGTCACCCTTCGAAGGTAGGCTTATATCTCAGCAGTGGGATGTTTAAAGGCTGATGGATAAGAATAGTACTTTTACAAGTCAGTTTAAGAAATCGACTTACCAAATATTATATACTAATTGCTAACCTCGACTTCGTCCGCGTGGACATAAAAAAAGTATCCTATGTCCATCTTTGTGATAAACAGTAACTCAATCAAATTTAGCAATATCCGTTCAGCCGTTTACCGTGATCACGCGACATACATCTAGACAGAGAGACAAAGTTAGTTCATATAGTTCGCTAGATGGCACTAGTTGGGCTTTTTTGTGCATTTTTTGACATTTTGTATATACTGACAATTGTAATGTAGGCAGTTCTAAATCGCGCAAGCAAACTTTTCTCCTCGAGACGAACGTATTATTTTTTATACCTCGAAGCTTTATTGGTCCTGATATGACCGCGGCTATATTCCTCTGAATTATAATATTAGTTAGGATTGTTCGATTATCCCAAATTAAGACTACTTTTAATTCCAAACAAACAGAAAAAAACAAAAAAACACAATCTGTAAATGCATAACACTTACTTTAATATTCGTGATAGAGGATTAAGCTTCCCGCTTACTCGTTGAAATTTAAATAATACCCAGAGCACGCTGCTGACGGCCAACTAATACCCGACATTTATCACCGAATTTATCTCTCAATATTATTTACGTCAACTTAAAAATGGATTAGGTACCAAAATGCTCCAAGAGCAGCGAGTCAAGAGGTCGAGATAAAGAACGCAGAGGCGAGGCGTCCAATATTTCAAAAGTGTTAAACTTGATAGAATTTCCTCATAAAAATTCAAAGGCAAAGTCATTAGGAATTTATTAATGTGCTTTCACCCGCGGAGCTGTTCACGTTATAAAGTTAATAAAAACATGGGATGACGTGTACAGATTTAAATCTCACGATTATCTCATCTCCCTGGCCATGTTTTGCGTGTCGGCGTGTCAATACTCTACGGAATCCGCCCACCAATCTACAAACACGTGGTGTTTGCATATTACTAGTTCCATATAGGTATTGTTTGTCTTTAATGAGGAATTTCGCAAGCCTCCCAGGCCAAGCAACCTGTATAAGAAATCTTGTGGCAGTTTTACCATTTTACCTATATGCATAACAATATTAACAGTATATCTCATAAAATTAAACTTTTAAACTTTTGAATTTGCTGGTTTAAGATTGCGTCAATTACCTACCTCGTTCTTAATGAAGGACCCCAACCAAATAGTTCAGGCCATTAATAAATCAATAGTTTAGCTGATATAGTTAGGCTCTCATAAACCGAAAAATATAAAATAATAAAATAAAATATGATTAAAGAAGATTTAAGAAACGAGCACTAAAGACTTACCTGTACAGCGCTATTTAGAAAGCAGTTGTTCTGCCCAGGTGCGTTCCAAAGCCCCTTCGTAGTGTGGAATATCCCGGAGTCCCGTGAACCATCCCTGGAGTGCTGAGGCTGCAGTTCTCCTTCATGATGGAAGCCGCCTGCGGGCGCCATTGTGGCCGCCATCACAAATCACGCGGCGTCATTTTGAAAACCAGCGCGAGATTTACGCCGGCTCCACATATCCACAAGGTATCTGGAACGATAAGCAGAATTAAATTATAATAGCCGTGGATGGTAAAATAATATACGTATACCTACATAGCGATTACTAACTTTTTTTACACAATAGACCTTACGATACGATGTACCCTATACCCATAACAACATACTAATTGTTGCAGGGTTGACAAAGCTCTACAAACTGTAAAAACTATATAATACTTCCATTGAGGTATTGTAGCCCAATGAATACTTCAGATGAAATGGGTGAGTATAATTAGACTAAAATATGAATACCCGTCTGCACTAAAGTCAACAAAGATAAAACTTTGCTAAACATCACCAAAACTAATTCTGACTTAGACATGTCAAAGGAAAGGACATGTCTTACGCATTTAGGCAACATCCTAAGTTTGGTGCAACGCATTTTTCATTGTTAGTACGTCCTAGAGTGTTAAGTATGAACTTAGAAGCTGTCAATGTTTAGTGCAGACGGGCATAAATTAAACTTCGATTTTCAAACATTATTCATCTTTCGTTCGACACAGAAGTATTCGTTGAGTGCTCAAGTCTTTTCACTTGTCGCAAGTGTTGTACCTCAAAAAAGGTTGCACATTAAATTATTTTACTAAACGAATTTCTAACCTTATGACTAGAAACTTTAACAACCACTTAGATAACATCTTATATATCGCCGCTATAATTGAAGACGTTCACAGTTTCACACAGAGAGCAGACAATCGGAGGCGGGATCTACTTCTGATTTCACATTATTGTAATTGAAACATCGAGGTTAATAAGGCGGTTTTCATATTTAATTGCACAATTACACATTAGTAGTGTACCTTTCACTGAGTTCTGGGCCATTGTTATGACTGAGACCGGGATTAACAATAGTTCGGTCGTAGGTACTTAACTAGGAGTAGGGACTTACATTTTGGTGACGAATGACAATACAATCAATCTTTAAATTGATTTGCTGCAGTCGCAATTTTAAATGCTCATTTTAAATGTTCATTGCCCTCTGCACAGAAGAGAGAAAGATACTAGATCTAGAAGTAAAAAAAAAAATCTCTTCTGTGGTCCTCTTTCTCCAAAAGGCCAGTAGTCAAGGACCACGTTTCAGAACACGAGGACAAATATATAAATTACAGAGAGGAAAATAAAAAATAATTATCCGGTAATATCTTTTGAATACCGTTGCCAATGTTTTATAGCAATTTTCATGTTAATAGGTAGTATTTATTTTGGCAAAGGAGAAAAAATATATGTTTTTTCTTTTTTCGTCAAAGTAAAAAATAATTCTAACTGAAAATTCAATTTTTAAAATAATATCACTTAAATAAGCAACACCATTATTATTTTCCAAGAAAAAAATATATACATTGTCAAAGGCATCATTTACGAAAGAATGCACAAGGAAGACACGCGCGCCACAAAAATGCCCAAGTCCATTTATCTAAGAGATGCCGTGGTTAGAAGCTGGAGTCGTCGCTAATGACTATGGGCAATCAAGGAGTTGCCCACATTCTTGACGGGATTGGCTCACGGGTAGGTGACAACTTGCGTGTTGCGTTGAAAAAAATGTTAAACATTTTTGTTGGAATTGAGATGATAGAGAAGCAATGTCATTACCGCTAGTCCATACAAGCATTGGCGAAAATAATAATCATCCGTTATAAAAATATATGAAAAATTCTGAAATATTAGATATTTGCAGCCCGAGTTGTTGGAAAACCCAAACACTTGACCGCAAAGATATTCTGGACTCCAAAAACATTAAAGCCGTCTAAGCTACAGACAGAAGTACAAACATACACCCGAAAACATAATCCTCTTTCTGGGGCAGGTAAAACGACAAAGATTTGAACTTTAAGATTATCATCATGACCGTAACTTTACTTCTACTTTATTTACAGAAGGCAAAAAGCTTTTTTTGCCTTCTTTTCTTTGACTTGTTCAAATTAGGCGCATCGCATATGGCGACTTCCGCGAACCGACTTCGAATGCGCAGAACGGTGACCGGGCTATGGTTCATTGCAAATCTTTGTGGTTCTTTTTTAATGACATTAAATGCAAATGAACATGACAGTTTGACCAACTTATCTGTACAAGTGTGCAAATTGCGGAACTACGGAAATACAAAGAGTGGCTGACAGTTTTATTTGAAAATTCGGATAGTGGCTCCCCCGTACAACTCTACAAATAAGTTGGTCGTACAAAAGTTACTTGTTAAACAAAATGAGTTTTTTCCCCTCTTAAATTTTGGCTCCACACTTTGTGTATTTAGCCAGTGTCAACTTTTGTAATACATATTTCACAATAAAAAGAAGACTCAATCATAGTCTAAGTCAAGCAAAGTAAGTCGCAAGTCAAATCAAGCCATGCACTAGTAAAGAAGGTCTTCAAAATTTTGGGTTTTTGGCTGTTTATATTTTGACATCCTTTTGATTTTTAATTGGAAATAGATCTACGTGTGGCGATACGGTGGTCGATGGTGGCGGTCTTTATCATTGCTTATTTGGTTCTACATACCTACTATACATGTTTAGGTACTTATTTTTATTAAGAACCTACATTAAATAAGTAGGTATACACCCAAACAGACAAACAAATTTATTCCAATAAGTTGGTAAAATACTAAACGAAAATTTAAAACATATTTTTCTATTTCAAACTCTTGCATTTTATCACGGTTATGTTTATTATATTATAAGCCAGCTTCGTATACGACTTCGTTCGCGTAGACAAAAAAAAGTAGCCTATGTCCGTGCTATATCTATGAAAAAATTCAGGTTTATCCGTTCAGCCGTTTAGCCGTGAAAACGCAAAAACACCCAGACAGAGAGTTATAGATTTACTGTCGCCTTTATAATATTATTTATTCTTTATTCTTTCTTTATTGCATATATGTACATATTCTTCTTCTAAAACTACGCTTTAGCTTACATTATGACATATACCCTGTAAATAAGGGCGCAGCAATATTATGTGGCTGGTCACAGACCATGTCACAAGTAGACATACTAATATGTAGACATACTAATATGTAGGCATACTAATATGTAGGTAATGTGTAACTACTAAACTACATATTACGAATAAACGTTAAACAGTAAGGGCTATTAATACAGAATCGACTAAAATTTAAATGAGAGTATGCATAAAATTATTAAATTAACTAATTTAATACATTTTTATCATTAAAAAATTCGTCTATCTCGTAGTAGCACTTTTGTATCAGGAAATTACGGAGTTTATTTTGAAAGCTTTTATCGTTTGTTTCTTTCTTTATTGTGACCGGAATATTGTTGTATATATTTATTGACGTGTACAGAGGACCCTTTTTGTATATTTCTAATCGCGGTACTGGTAACTTCATGTTATATTGTCTGCGGAGGTTAGTTTCTGATGTGTATAGGTGAGGATGCTTTCTTACAAAAGTAGCCGCTTCGTAGATGTAGATGCATGGTAGTGTCATCATTTTTTGTTGTATGAAATAGGGTTTGCAGCTTGTGCGTTGACGAATGTTGACGATGATACGCAAGCATTTTTTCTGCATCTTAAAAAGTTGTTCGGTATCAGTACTGTTTCCCCATAAAATTATCCCGTAGCGGAGCCATGAATACGCGTAGGCATAATAAGCAGTGAGAGCGGTGTTTGAGTTGCTGTTGGTTTTAAGTATTGCTAGTGCATAAGTGAATTGGGATAACTTGGATTTAACCTTTCCAACGTGTTCTTTCCATGTGAGATGGGTGTCAAGGTTAAGGCCTAGTAGTGTACAGTTGCTGGTTTCCTTAATTTTAAGGCTCTTTATTAGTTCAGTTAGTTGTAGTGGCTTTTTTTGATAAGGAATAATTGTATGAGTTTTGTCTTCTTTGTGTTGATTTCGAGATTATGAGCAGTTAACCATGATTGGATATCACGGAATGTATTTTATACTTGGATGAGGGAGTTGGGATCAATTGTACATTTAAATAGTAAAGAAATATCGTCTGCAAATAGGATACAGGGTGAATTGGTTACTTTTGGTAATTTATTTATATATATTAGGAAGAGAACACCGCCCACTACACTACCTTGGGGGATGGAGCAGTTGATTGTGTGTATAACAGACTGTATCGATTCTGTTAATCCTGAGTCTTGTCGGTAGTATTCGATTTGAACAAACTGTTTCCTATTTGAGAGGTAGGATATTAACCAATTGAGCGGTTTGCCTCTAATTCCAATTTCGTATAATATTTTTATGAGAATACTGTGCGATACTTTATCGTAAGCCTTTGACATGTCAAGTAGCAGTCCGACTGAGTAATATTTATCTCGCATGTTATTAAGAATTTCCTGCACGTAATTAAATATTGCTAATGTTGTCGATGATTTTTTCCGAAAGCCAAATTGGTTTTTATTTAGTAGTTTGTATTTTTCTAAATAGCTGTATATTCGATTGGATATTGCACGCTCAAATATTTTTGAAATCACCGGTAGTAATGCAATCGGTCTATAATTGGTAATATTATTGGTTTTACCATCTTTTTTGAGTACAGGTTTTACTTTTGCAATTTTAAGTGTTTCGGGGAAATATTCTTCTTCTATTGATTTATTAATTAGTACTGTTATGATAGGTGCAAGTTCATGATTACAAGATTTAATTAAAGCAGATGGTATATCATCTATTCCGCAACTATATGTATTGGGTAGTTTACTGATTATATCTAACACTTCATTTTCTGAAACTAGTGTTAGGTACATAGAGTTAACTAGAGCGGGTTCAGGAGAACTGGTTTTTTGCCTATTGAGGTAAAGTAGTTGTTAAATATGTTCGCGACTTGGTAAGGTTCGTTAACAATATTGTTGTTTTCATTTAATTCGATGTTTTTTGTTCGTTTACATGAACTTTTATTGGTGTTATCTTTTATAATTGACCACATAGTCTTTAATTTATTTTTTGATCGTGACATTTTTTTTGTATTGTTAATTTTTTTTGAGGTTTTAACACATTTTTTCAGCTGTTTTTCGTATTTTTTATAATATAGTTTAAGGGTTTTACTATTTGATTCGTTACAAAGTGTTTTGAATATTCTTTTATTTTTACATGATATTTTTAGGCCTTTGGTCATCCAAGTGTTGTTGTTTTTTTGTTTTATTTTTATTTTTTTTGTAAGGTATGTATTTATCTAATAGTTGCTTTAATTTTGAGTCAAAGCTATTATAATTCTCGTTGACATTTCTATGAGGTGTTATTATTAGATCCCAGGCTACTTCATTTAGGGCGTCTTTAAAAAGTTTAATATTATTGGTGGTAAAGCATCTTTTTGTAATTTTGACTGAAGTTTTAGGGTATGTTTTTTCTAATGATTCAAATTCGTAATATAAAGCTTTGTGGTCTGATATTCCCATAATCAATAACAGTTGTTTTGCATTGTTTATTATTGAAATTCGTAAACAAGAGGTCTATGCATGTAGCTGTTTTGTGAGTTTTTCTAGTGATATCTGAGATTCTTTGGTGTAAGTTGTATTCTAGCATGGTGTTAATTAATCGCATGTAGTGGTTACAGTTTTCGTTTTTATTAATATTGAAGTCGCCGCCAATGATTACGCGTTTCTTAGACAATTTTGTTTTGATTTTATTTAATAATGTATCCAGAAAAGTAAAGAATGTTTCAATTTCACGGTCATTGCGGTATACGTCAATTAATAATACATTCTGTTTGGGTATTTCTATGGCACAACATTCCACTATACATTCAGAAGAGAGTTCTTCAAGATCCACTTTTTTAGGATGAACGATATCAAGTTTCCAATCAACACAATGTGCAATATTGATTAACTTCATACATTAATGTTGTTTGACCCATATGCATTTGTATTAATAAACATCAAAATGAACAAGCATGTTAGGTAATGAAAACTAAACATTGTGGACCTACTTTAGTTGAGGATTCCTACTCGTAGTTCATAGAATCTATATTAATAGTTATTGTGAAATACATGTGCAGCATGGTTAATAATAACGAAGACTGAAAAATATTTGCTTTTCACATCTGTATTTAGTTTTCAACCTAAGTACTTCAGTGCAGGCTGTAGGGCATAATGAAGCCTATTTAGTTACCTACAAATGCTATTATTATATATATGTAATATTATTGACTGTTCGATGGCAACTATGAAGTGAAGTTATTGGAAAGTTTGGTAAAAATAATAATGAACGGAGATCTTTGGGGGCGGCCTTTGCCCAGCAGTGGGACAAAAGAGGTTTATTAAAAAATTAAATAATATAATCTGGTTTTGCGATGCTTGTAATAACCTATTATTTGAGGTCCCGGGCTTGAATCCTGGGCAAGCATATTGTAAGTATGTATTTAAATAATTAATTGAAATACATAATATCTACTCTCGGTCTGAGTGTTAGGCACGAAACATACAGATAAGATGCGATTCAGCGCGATGTAGGCGGAGATCGGACGCGCGACATTGAAGAGACGACGATAATATCATAGTACCATCGAACTGTTAGTATCTCTCCTATCTCTCTCTTCTATCCGTTCTACGCCCACATCACCTCTTCCCCGCCCCATCTCTTCTGTATATCTACTTCAAAACGCGTCGCTTTCATACATTTAATATGAACAATTTTTGAAGCGACATCGTCCGCGCCGTGTCCGCGCCTTACGTCCGATCAGTATATTTTGCGCCTCAGTTGTCCATCTCTTTATCTGTGTTAATATGTATTGCCAAATTTTTCTGAGGGCATTGCCGACAGGGACACCCAATTGGGAGCAATGAGTGTGAAACGTTATTTATTATCTCTAGAAGTTTCTGTACACGGCGGCGAGCTATTTCAGTCATTGTAACCAACACTTCCGATTAATCGATAACCTCACAAAAATCGAGGTTAATTCCTGAATATCACAGTCACTTGCGCAATCGCATGCCGGTTTTGTTTACGGGATTCACGGATGCAGTTGCAAGAATAACATTATCTACATAAAAATGTTTGTGGAGCTGAGATTATAGAAAACACATGGCCGCTATCTGAGGAACTTGGTTGGTAATATTTCATTGGGTATTTCGAAATAGAGTTTTTAAAATATATTGCACACATTTCCATTTTCACATTTTCTGCATTAAAAAAAAGGGTTGCCATTAACAATATTTAATACAGTCCTCTTAATATTTAATAACTATAGATCCTTATCCATAGACCTTATCCTAGCCTATATATAGATATTAAATATTTTTAAGTCAACATTTATTTTTTAGTGTCTCAACTGAATAGGCATCCCAAAATTTTAAAAATGTACATTTTATTTTTCATTAAAATATAGCAGACAATTGCTGTGACCGATTTGAAAGCTTTCTCTATAAGCAAGCCCCTTTAATCTTAGTAATTGATCAATCAAAGGTTTTAAGTATAACATAAATTGAAGGACGAAATACCCCATCTTCACCGTGCATAAAATTAATTTCGAAGCCTCGAAACCAGTTCCATTGCCGTGCCCGTGGCTCGTACGGTAGAGGAAAAAAAAGTAATCGGGCGCCGAGATTTGGGATGACGAGGTAGTAATTTTATTGGGTGTTAATATTAAAATCTCGCTTGAATTTTTGTTCTTATTATATTTCATTTGATTACAACAGGCAGGTAAGTACAGCTAGTTCTTTTCATTATAAGTTTTTATACATTAAAACATATTATGGACACAAAAACATTCGATAGACAGACCACAGAAGAGAAAAAAAAAACTACTTATCTGTCTATTTTTTGTGAGCCAGACAACATCGATACGCCCCACCAAAGTTTTGGCTGGAATGTTATCGATAGTTGCAAACTTTATTTCACAATACAAAATTTTGCCCATGTCCATGATTTTGATTGTGGAAATTTGTAAATGCATACCTACGTAATACTCGTAATCCATACTTAAACACGACAAGATATAAACACAAACTTCACATTTCGTCACGGAAACCGGTTAGTGCTACCTATGTCCCGACTGCAGCTGCACTCGTCTGGTACATTTTCCATGTCGATAAATATATATAAAAACGACGTACCAAAAAAAAACTAATAAATGAAACCAACTAACAAATTGAGTTTTGGCGGGAACGTGAAGAAGTCATGTCGTGCTATCGTATTATTTCGACTGTTAATGAGTAAAAATGATGGATTTTTATCCATTAAGTGTTCGTGAAAGTGCACGAGTGTTGGTGAATAGTATAATGTTGTAAAACGTGACTCTTCGTGTTGTTTCCAAAACTCCATTGAAACCTCGAGTAAAGTCTCCACCGCTTTACTGGGACATGACGTGGACTTGATCGTGACTTACTTTGCTTGAGTTAGACCATGACTGAAACTGTTTTTAATTGTGAAATATTGGACTTGAAATATTACAATACCTACTTGAGACTGGCTAAATACACAAAACTAACAAAGGAAAAAAAACTAACAAATTACAATGCAAGACATTTGGGGCAAATGTAGCTTGGGCCACCACGGTGAGAATCACACAAGTGCTCTAAATTAACTTTTATTATCTAATTATTGAAAAACATTTTATTTTAGCTTCCTCCTCTCTTCTAGTTTTGCTGTGCCCGACGGCATCCAACCGTTGCAACTGTGTACAAAAATAAACTTTTGTACACAGTTGCAACTGTGTACAAAAGTTTATTTTTTTACCACCTTGTACTTTATGAAAGCAATAAACCGTTTGAATCTGAATGCCTCGGCCTTTATTGACCAGATTCTGATAGAGATGCAGTCGCGTCACAAGCTGTAGACCTACCGGCTTCTTTACTCTAACTGCCCTAGCTAACCCTATCATCCGATGTTCTGATGTTGACGCGCAGGGGCACTTTTAAGTATGCGTAACAATAACTAATGACGGGGAAGAGATAATCACCCACATTGCCCGGCGACCACACTCCGCATTCCGAACTTGGACACGGCCTTAAATTTTGTTTCTTTTGTTGTTCATCATTTCACTTTTCTCTTTGAAATGAATTGACCTACAATCTTGGATGTAAGCTTTACTTTTGAACCTGATTTTTGGCTAGACATTGCGCTTATATATAGGTACGTATAGACTGTTTGCTGTCGGAAGATTGCTGGTGCAGCTGCCGTGTGTTGCAAGAAACTGAATGAAACATCTTATTTTCTTTGTTTACCAAATATTAACCTAGCCAGAGCTACCTCTTACAAGAGGTAGCTCTGGCTAGGTTTTCATTTTCAAACATTTTCATTCTCGAATATAAAAAAAATAGTCGACCTGAAAACCTCCTCCCTTTTTTTGTGAGTCGGTTAAAAATAACGCAGGAATTTAAAAAAATAGACTATTATGTTAAAAATACCATTGCCAATGCTTCTTTGGAATTAATTATTTTAGCGAAAGAGAATGTAAAGAACTCGAAATTTTTGCTTAAACATAACTGACAGTTTATTTATTTTAATAAATTCTTTATATTTTTTGTCTTCATGTTGAAAATCCGCAAACGCGTCATAAGCTATCTGCCTATGAGGCTCTGAAATTCAAATGGTAAGATATAGCTAAATTTGTTGTTCTAGACTAACTTCTATAAGGTGTTCAATAAATTCATTTAGTTACTTTAAGACCCTTGTTACCACAGTTATATACAATAAAAGTTTATCTTATCTTATAGAAAATCGGAACACATTGAGTGGTGTGGTGGGCACCTAATATGAACCTATTCAGAAAGGACATTAAAACGCAAAGTCAGCTTACAAAAGCCAGACGACAAAGCTTGTGTCACTAAACGTTCTTAAAAGCTTACTAACATGTCTTTAATTCGGACATAAACAACCTATTGATGGCTTATTAGTGCCGAGTCACGGTCCTTTTATCAAATTACCGATAAATTCGTTTGAGATTTCATCTCGGCGATAAAATAGCTGCACTGAGAAAAATTTGTACTGGGATAAATCACATTTCATAATGAGCTGGCCGATTTTACTAAATTAAGTAGTAAATCTACTTATTTTAGTTATTTCCTACGTAATAATGAGTCCATAGCTCCTTACGTTTGGTGCCCGCCACAAAACTAAAAATGTGTGGTCTGCCAACTACGTACACGTACCCGTCAACTAAAATAATGCGGAAAACTACTTACGCCCTAGTTAAAGACACATTACGGTTTGGTGTTACGTAATGTTCGAAGTCAATCGTGCATTAATAAAGAGTATTTAACATTACATAATGAGCAGTACACATTAGTAAGGACTCGGATACATTAGATAATGAATTTTACGCATTACAATGTACCTAAAATGCTACGTACATTAGTAATGTGTTGTAATGGGTCTGAGTCCTTACAATGTGGGAATTATCTTATATTGCGTAAAAAACGTAAGAATGTTTCCAGCACAATACATAAAGACCGAAACACATGATAATGTTCCTTAAACTTTATTTACAGATGTAAATATATTACAATTTATCTACTTTATTATAATCATTCACATTATGCATATGGTAAAACACATTACAATGATCCGGACACAGTAGTAAGACGTTAAACACTTGACAATGCATACAGCACATTGTAATGTGTGGGCGTCTGTTCAATGACACGCACACATGATAATGCGTACAACACATTACAACGATTCATACACGGTACATGGGCATTTGAACACAGTGTAATGTGTTCTTTACATTGCTACAGATCTAAATACATTACAATGTGCCAGTTAAATTGGAATGGCTCCAGCTAGTCAAAACGAAAAAAAGGGGTTTACAATGTGCTTGATACATTATGTAGTGTATTATTCGCATTACGAATCTGACGAAACACAGTACTATGTTCCGGGCACAGTAGTAAGAAGATAAACACTTGACAATGCATTTAACACATTGTAATGTGTGGGCGTCTGTTCAATGACACACACACATGATAATGTGTATAACACATTACAATGATTCATACACGGTACATGGGTATCTCAATACAGTGTAACGTGACCTTTACATTATTTACAGATCGAAATACATTACAATGCATCCGCCAAATTATAATGGCTCCAGCTCTTTAAAACGTAGGAAAAGTCTTACAATGGGCTTGATACATTCTGTAGTGTTTTATTCGCATTGCGAATCTGACGAAACACAGTACAATGTTCGGACACAGTAGTAAGAAGTTAAACACTTGACAATGCATTTAACACATTGTAATGTGTGGGCGTCTGTTCAATGACACACCCATGATAATGTGTACAACTCATTACAATGTTTCATACACGGTACATGGGCATCTTTTAAAACAGTAGGTATGTGTCCTTTACATTAATTACAGATCTTTACAATGTATCTGCTAGTGTCACGGCTCGCTCTATAAAACATAAGAAAAGGTCTTACGATGAGCTTGTTACATTCTATAATGTATTATTCACATATTAGAACTGACAAAACACATTATAATGGTCCGGAATGTTTTGAAAATTATCAAAAATAAAAATAGCAAAAGAAAGAAAATAAAACGTAAAGAAAAGCCGGGAAAGAAGTTCCCGCTTTTTTTATTTTTTTATTATCGCCGTACCATGAACGCTTATTGCGGGACAGAATAGGCTCAGCTGCTAATGCTGCGCGAATGCGAATTTTATCGCCTCGCAATACGGCTCGCGGTGAGCTGAATTTCAATTCCACTGGTGGCTGCTGTTGCGTGGCAACCATCGATCAACCAAACAATATGCATTCGGTCTCTTGCGCATATTCATATTCCAAATTTAAAAATATATTTTGTGGAGCAAAAACCTGTTTGGTCCCTGTTATCGGCGATCAAGTGGTCGTTTTCGGAGTAATATGGCGTCAAAAGTGAAAACCGCGTAGAAAAAGTTCATTAGCTCGTGACAAAATGTATGGAACAGCTGATTTTTTCGTGATTTCAGGGTTGGCACCATAGTAAAAGTTGTTCACAAAGATGAGTACAATGACCCCGTTTCGGTTTAGCACACCGCAAACTTATAAGATTATAACCCTATATAGTTGTTGTATTAGATAATTAATAAAAGGTAAAAGTCAATTTTCTCCCAACACTACACGGGGTCCATAAAATCCCTCATTTTATTTTACCTTTCTGTAGTTTCTAAGCAAACTATGCTGCATACAGTCATACGGCCTCGGATATAAGTCAAGCTATGGCTTAATTTTAATAATCAGTACAAAGTGTCAATATAAAATAATTTATTTGGAAAAAATAGCATTTATGGTTCTGAAACTCAACGTGGTCAAATAGACCTCGCACCAAAGTTTTGGAAGATTTAGTAGTACCTAATACGTGGTTTAATATTTATCTCGTTCCGGGGTAATGGAAAGTATCGCTCGTTGGCTTATGCGCCCCGCGGTGAAGGTGTCCTGTCTTTATACCTAATCAAAGCTATTCTGTTAGAATAATCGATATAATATACGCATAGTAGATCTAGTAAAAAAAGGGTTTTAGTGTTTGTATGTAGTTGTTGTAGTCCCATTATATTTGATTGACATAAAGAGCGTAATAATTCATCTCCCTATTTTTACTACCTACGTCAATGTATATATACATAAAAGTACGTCAGAATATTATCAAGTGGAGATCCTCAATCTCTGTATTATACGTCGTTTTCGTTAGGATACAGACGTGTTAGTAATAGAATACTTTCGTAATAATATAATTCAAGTTCCTGCCTAGCATTCGAGGTAGGTAGGTACTTAGGTAGTTATGGAATTATTGCTCATGAATTAATGTTCTTGACACATTACAGCATGTTTGTCAATGACCGTCGCTCATTACGTAATGAGTAACGTGCATGAAGATGGTGCAGAAAACATTCTATCGTGTGTGTTACCCAGTTCATTATAGACTCAAATTTAAAATCGCGGCGCTAATTAGCTTAAAATACAGTACCTAACTGACAAACAACTTGAGCCAATGACCTTGGCTGCGCAGTAGACGATTTTTGGGTATCTTTAGCGGATTGAAGGGTAGGTACGGGGGGCAGTTCTTTTCTAGATAATCTGTCGCTTGAGCGCTTCTGATGGCTTGTAATGGCATTTGCATGCATTCATTGCCGGTGTGACCAGATTTAGCAGGAAAATGCTATTTAGCAGGGTTAAGCTTTATGCAGGATTATCTGCATTCTTTGAATTGCCCTGTAATATTTGGGGAGCAGTGATGGGGAGTGGGGGAGGGGGGTGTACAAGACTGGTAATTATTTGGCATTATTCAATAAATGCGTTCCAAAATACCACTAACCGTATAAGGTAATAATAATTACTAGGAGTTCGTGGCGAACTGAGACCTCGTGACCCCTATATCTTCACAACCTCTGGACCGATTCAGCTCATATTCGAATTTAATTTTTTTATTGAAATGAACTACTTGCCTACAAAATTTCGTGAAGATCGGATCAACAGCTCGCAAGTTATCATCGGACAAATATACACACAAACATACAAACATACTTACAAATGCCAATTTGTCCCAGTAAACTTTGAGATCTTCGCTTCGCTCGGTCAATCATTGTGAATTTTGTAAAGTCCTTGACTTGATGACTTTATTAATGTCAAAACGCTTTTTGTGAGAGAATTAGAAACAACGAATTTTTTTCACAGGTCCATGTATAATTTTGTATATCGTGCATCCCCAGTATCCCTACATCCCTAACCTAGCCATCTTATATGAAATATGAACTGAAATCCAATGCTTACATTAATACTGCCTAATAAGCGAAACAACAAAAAAAAATGTATACATTATTGGCGGAGAATAAATAATTTTATCTAACGGATATTTGACAGCAATACAAAACGAACTTGGTGTATTTTAAAAATCTTGCTGGCAACACTGGCCGTCATTCACGATTTGATTTTCACGAGTTATGTTATTACCGCGAAAAAAACAAGTCGCCGCATTGTTATTGTGTGTAAGTGAAAGTTATTTAAAAAAAGAACCGGTAAGTAAATATCTTGCGTTTTATGATGTTTCTCTTTCAAATCATGTAAAACTAAGGTAAAACAATAATTACCTACATACAGTTGAGTTTAAATGAAGTTTTTTGTGTCTGGATTATAATGTTTTGATTGCCTGAGAATGACCTAGAATGAGTATGAGTGGGACCTAGGTATGTCCTAAAACTATCTAGAACCGCCGGAGGACGGGCAGCAGCGTTCGGTGGTGAGCATTACGCGACTCCAAAGCCGCGTGCCGAGCGTGAGGATTTGTGGTATTGAATAGTTTAGAATCTCAAGATCTGCACAAACACAGATTCTACGTATCCACTTAGAAAATAATAACCAACGTGAAGGAATCGCGTTTTTCGTACTTGTTTAAATGTTAGGCGAAACTCGTATCACAGAGCAATTTTAGGCAAATAGGTAGGCTAATTAATTATGTTACCTACAGCAAGTTATTAAAACAATCATTTGTTAACAAAACTTTTCTTTTCCAGTTGGTGTTATAATGACTAGAGAATCGATGTTTACATTCCGAAATCTTATAAATGAATGTAGATTAGACGAATATTTTGATACAGTACTTGACGACTATGGCATTCAACAGATCATGCCCATAGTTGGGCATCAAATGAGATTCAAAAAGGATTTTAAAGGAATGGCAGTCCCAACAAAATAAGGTCAGTCAGTATAATATCACAGCCTATAGCCTAGAGTACCTATCGAGCTGCAAATAATTATTCTGGATTTGAACTCGGTGAGCGATTTTGAAGTTTTCTTTTTTTTACTATTGACTTTAGTGCCAAAGTGATGCGTACAGACATTATGATAGATATTTGTTCTGTGGGTGATAGTACTATGCTTATGACTGATTCAACATTCATGGTTGTGGCGTGCTCATATATAGTCAGTTTTTGTTAGATATCAATTCTGTTATATTGTTCACTAAACTAAATTAAGTATATAGTAGGAGGACAAAACCAAAATTGTTTATACTGGTTTTTTTTATCTCAGTTTTTTAGATAAGTACAGCAATCCTGTCTATTTTTGTTAGATAGATAGCTAGATTTCAATTCTGTTTTATCATTTATCAATTTTAGTTAAATAAATGGTAAAACAGAATTGAAATCTCTAATCGTTCTTATGTATTGAACAGAATTGACATCTAGTCTTTTTTATGGATTATCGAATAAATGAATTAACCTACTTAAAGTACTAATTACTAACTTAACTTAACTATTAACTAATTAACCTAAAGTTTGTCACATTTTTCAGATAGCTGAAATTGGTGACTTACCAGCACAGATCATACCCTAGATTCTGCATTCAGGACGCTCGAAGCGCTTTACGCATCAGTCTAAATACACTTATAAGAAATTACTCTGTTTGGTTGATTATTAGGCGCGAGTAGGTGTAAGCTTGAGATAGCGAATGAGAACGCTCGGTCGCACTCCCTGCGACCCGCGCCGCGCCTCAAACTTTGTTGACTTTTTGTATGAACAACGAATCTCGTAATGCGGTATCTAGTATGATCTGTGCTTACCAGATACCACAGAAGAAATAATAGATAATGATTCAAGTTCTACATCAGCAAAGGAAGCAATTGTAGAGCTACCGATTCAATTTTATACTCTCTTCATTATATCGCTAGGAAGCCCCGGTCTCAGGAAAGTGAAAACATGGTTAGTACCTAGTTAATATTACTAGATTCCGAGAAAAAAGTCTCGTTAGTAAGTGGACAAAACGGACAAATTTAAAATTAATATTGTAACCTTTTGAAACTAAAGATTGTTGAGACATTTACCAAAGTTTTAGTAAAGCACTGTATTTCACGTAAAACATTACTGTCCAACTTTGCTCTAATATACCTTAATTAATTAAATTAAAGACTTAATTTACAGTATCAAATAGATAAAGTAAACACAACACTTATTTGTGCCTTAAAAATAGAGAATAGTAGTTTAATTATTATTTATTATTATTATAGTATAATATCCATATTATGAAACTGAGAATAAAATGCAAGTGGTGCATGGGGAGAGTAGATTCCAAATAGCCGAAGGTCTATATATTTTATTCTCCAGTGACATAACCAAGAGGCTCTTCATTATTATTATTTTGGTCTGATGTGTGCCAAAGTGGAAAAAAAAGTGAAGTGTAAAGTGTAAAACTGGGTGACTGGGCGAAGGCCAGCAGTATTTTGTTCCCTCCTTTCAGACAGCTCGGTCTTCAGTTTTGGTGGTCCAGTGACTGCGTTGCAATTTCAGTTCTTCACACCACCTTTGTCTGGGTCTCCTTGTAATCTCGCAGTGTCGCCACTCACCGACGGCTCGCCACAACGATTATATTATTAAAAATTATTATTATCCCCTTTGTTATTCATATTATGTATTATAAATCATACATATATCATATTATGCATCATAATTTTAATAAACCTTTTTTTTTACAGCAGATGAGACAGGAAAAGATGGACTTAACTGGTTCAAAAATTATGTAAAGCCATGGCACAATGGAACAATGGAAGCTACAGCTGATATACTAACCCAGTTAAACAACTTAAACCTGTTAAACTTGGAAAAGGAAATATTGCTGATTATGTAAAACAATTTCCAGCACTTAAACAGTCCAAAGGATACACTTTAGTAAGTAATCATCATTCCACCTCTTTTTTTGGGGTCGGCTCAATTTGACATCTTTTTGTAGAGCAATCTGTTCTGGAAAAGCCGTAATTCAGTATTTTGCTTCTTTACAGTTACTTCAAGACTTCGCGCATCTTTATTCAGATAGAGATAACAATTTACACTTTCATTTTTGTTGAAAAGAGAAAAGACAAGAAGAGGTTGCATTGAATAAAAGCAATCAAACCAAAGATAAGGACATCAAGCAAAGAATGCAAAATTACATTGCACTTGCTAAAGGTAAGATTTCATTAGAATTATTATGAATTATTTTAGTTTGCTAGGGTGAGGCCTTCGTTCTGCACTGGATGCCTTCTGGCTGATGATGATGATGATGATGATTGTAGTTTTTACCAGCAACTGAGCTTATTTATATGTCAGAGGACAATTATTTTTTTTACAATTTTAAATCCTTCCGCCGATTTCGACAAGAATACCAGAGAGGCGATTCATGACCTACTCAATTACATTACGGCTAAGCGGCTAGTCGATCCGCCGTTATAGTCACAAAAAGGGTACGTTTTTTAAATGACTAACAGTTATTAAATACGGCGATTTCTACGTTTCGGATGCGACACAAGATTGTTTCTAATTGAAAAGCAGTAAGCAGTAGTTTTAATAAATAATAAAATGTTTATTTTTTAGGTGGAGACTCCGATACAGTAACTAATGCGGCTTTAGTAGTTCTTACGTACGTGGTTGGATCGACTCATTCGAGGAAACGAGGGAAACAAACATTGGAAACCATCTCGCAGTGAAATTAGGGACAGATTTATTACGCAGGTTGCATCCTCAGGTGATGTAGGTTCTGTGGTTAAATTAAGACGAGCTTAAATGTAACGACTGGGCAAGACTTTGCAACCATTCGTTGTGTATGTTGGCGAATCTCTGAATCAAGTACAGTCAGCATATGTAGTTGTAGTGTAATTTTTATGCGTTCCCAGCTTTGATACCGGCTGTCGATGCAGCTTTCAAAATATTTCAAGCCACTGGTGCCTGCTATCCTGACGAGTGCATGGATTTGTGGCTTGTAATTCAGATAGGATTTTATAAAATAAAAACAGTTTTTGATAAGCCGCACCAAGCCACCAACATATTGTTAAACGACCTCGAATTACTGTAATAATGTACACTTGCTATCACTGTAAAAGGAAACATGACTCTGTTAAACAACTAATAATACATTATAAATTGTATTTCAAAGTTTCATGTGGTAATTCAGAATTTATTTGTGGAGAAGATGGCTTACGATATTATAGTTCGGCGTTATCTTATAAAAAAACATTTGCTCAAATGACATACCTCACAAATGCAATCTATAGATTATTATTTACAGTCAAATAGCCCAGGCCCTTCGTTTCTACAAAATGTTGGTGAAAATCCAATACATTCAGTTCCTCCAGTAAAATTGCAATCGTTCACGGATCGTTCACAATCAGAATGTGCAGATTCTTGAGTTCCCCTAGATTTTGATAAAAACCCAGATTCTAACCAATTTTCTGTTCCTCCAGTAAATTCTGAACACCTCGTAGAAGCAAATCAATCTCAAAAACTCAACCGCACATTTTTAAATTACTTATTGAGTATGAAAGGGTTTTTATTGCTTGAGGAAGTACCTAATTTTGTATACCTGGATTGACATCATGCATTATGTACGATTTTTTTCAGTATTGACGTTTTCTTTTATACATATTACATAAATTATAATATTCTATTTCACTTGAAATGCATAGCTCGTTTGTAAGTAGTACTCGCAGATAACACTAGATACCGCATTACGAATTCGTTGTTCCTACAAAAAGTCACCAAAGTTTGAGACGCGGCGCGGCTCGCGGGTAGTGCGACCAAGAGTTCTCACTGGCTATCTCAAGGTTACGCTTAGTCGCGTCTAACAATCAGCCAATCAGAGTAATATCTAATAAGTGTATTTAGACTGATGTGTGGTGCGCTTCGAACTTCCTGAATGAAGAATCTAGGGTGTGTTCTGTGGTAGTACTAAATGTTTATTTTGAATCTAACTTAGAATTATCTACTACACAAAAATGTTATTTTTTGTTTTGTCAGCATAAGTCCTCAACTCCACATTTTTTAACTACTTATAGCAGGCCGTTGAGAATGAAAGAGTGTTTATTTGAGCTTTCGTATTTATTTTGAGGTAAACTTTACTAAGTCAAATAAATATGTCTTGTCATCTAAAGAAAGTTTTGTTTGTACGTAGGGTTAAGACAATTATTATTATTAAGTATAAGATAAAATATAATAAAACATGTTTTAATTATTTTATTACAGTTTTTCTTTAATATTTCTTGACATTCTCGAAAATGCTGTAGTGGCCGTATAAACGGCTGATATAATTTTATTTTAATATTTTACAATTGCTACGTGAACTTGTATATGTGCGTTAATGGAGAAGCATCAATCACGTTCTGGTGTACAGTCAAGGCCCTAATATTATGTATCCAGATTTTAATAATTTGTTTTCAGATGGTTACTCTTATTCGCATAAACCGTGGTATTTGGTAAGATAGGTAAAATCTACAAATCCTGAAAATGTAATGCAAATCTATCATTAACTTTTGAGAAACTTAAGACTTTGAAGCCTTGACTGTTCATATTGTTTAACCTTTTGTTTTGTATAATAGCAACGTCTTCACCTGTTTTTAGTAAATGTATGTAAAGCGCTGGTTATGAAAGATGTAAATAGCGACCTGTTAACTTGTCTCTTAAGTGATGTTTCCAGAGTCCAACTTAACACGCACAGATGTGTTTTACACCAGCACAATACGTTATTGCGGCAGTAGCGTTATGTAATGTGCTAGATTACGTATTGTAATATAAATAGCTACGTGTTTAGACCTGGCGCCATTACAATAATGCGCTACTAATGTTGGCAGGTCCAAGCACAAGTAGCTATTTATATTACAATACGTACTACATCACATTACGAACGGTCACTGCCCCATTAACGTAATGTGGCCAGGGCCAAGCACAAGTAGCTATTTACATTACAATACGTACTTCAGCACATTACATAAGGTCACTGCCGCATTAACGTAATGTGGCCAGGTCCAAGCACAAGTTGCTATTTACATTACAATCCGTACTACAGCACATTACATAAGGTCACTGCAGCATTAACGTAATATCGCCAGGTCCAAGCATAAGTAGCTATTTACATTACAATACGTACTACAGCACATTACATAAGGCCACTGCCGCATTAACGTAATGTCGCCAGGTCCAAGCACAAGTAGCTATTTACATTACAATACATACTCCAGCACACTCCATACTGTTACTGGCGCATTAACGTAATGTGGCCGGGTCCGAACGCACGTAGCTATATACATTACATTACGTACTCCGGCACATTACGGACTGTTTCTGGCGCATTAACATAATGTGGCGGGGTCCAAACGTAAGTAGCTATTTACGTTACAAAACCTAGTCCAGCACATTCCATACTGCAACTGCAGCATTAACGTAATGTGTCTAGGTCCAAGCTCAAGTAGCTATTTACATTATAATACGTACTCCAGCACATTCCATACTGTTACTGGCGCATTAACGTAATGTGGCTGGGTCCGATCGCACGTAGCTATTTACATTACAATACATACTCCAGCACACTCCATACTGTTACTGGCGCATTAACGTAATGTGGCCGGGTCCGAACGCACGTAGCTATATACATTACATTACGTACTCCGGCACATTACGGACTGTTTCTGGCGCATTAACATAATGTGGCGGGGTCCAAACGTAAGTAGCTATTTACGTTACAAAACCTAGTCCAGCACATTCCATACTGCAACTGCAGCATTAACGTAATGTGTCTAGGCCCAAGCTCAAGTAGCTATTTACATTACAATACATACTCCAGCACATTCCATACTGCTACTGGCGCATTAACGTAATGTGACCGGGTCCAAAGGCAAGTAGCTATTTACATTACAATAATGTATTCTTATACATTACGTGCCGTTACTGGCGCATTATACTGTGAAAAATAGGACAGACGGACGTAATGGGTCAGCTACATTACGCGTAATGTGCCCGCCGTAATGTGAAACGCTCATTACGGCGGGAACATTACGCGTAATGTAGCTGACCCATTACGTCCGTCTGTCCTGTTTTTCACAGTATTTTTTGGTGCTGCGCTACGTAATACAGTTGTCGGCACAGGAAATTTTTCTCAGTGTGGTTACGATGGATCTGTTTGTTTGTTCTTTATTGGAAAAGATTGGTGCGTTTATTAAAATTCTTGGCAGTACTTTTTTTTGAAATCGCAATTTACTCTCCTAATTAACCTATTTACTTCGCACTTTTTAACATTTTGAACATAAAAAAAGTTTACACTAAGTTGTCTTTAGAATGATAATTAGAAATGTTTTCAACCTTTTTCATGTTTTGTTTTAATAAAACGGAAATACGTTTAATTGAGTCAGTTATTCCGACTATAGTTTCGATCACATTCGGTGACCATTATCAAGGAATGCTAAGCGAGACACGCGCGCGACCTCGGCTTGCCTTGCATTTTCATGTTGTCAATTTTTATTTAAGAAAAGAACGAGTAACTCGGTAAAATAGATTTTTCCTTCTTCTTCTTCAAAATAGAAAGTAGCATCAACATAAAACTTGCTTTAAAACTTGGCGATGCAACTTTAAAGATATCTACCGTTTTTTCCTCCCGTTCAATTATTGACTACTTTTTTTGCTAAAAATGTGTGTGAGTACGAGTTTGATCGATAGAAAAAATATTGATGTGCGAGCGAGAGAATGCGAACGCCCCGTAATACCACTCCTAATAGTAAGCACTATAAAGAGTGGTATTATTATATAAAATGGCTGGGTGGAACGAAGTTCATGTAAACAAATAGTCCATACATTTCGTTTATCAAAAATCATAACATTTTCCAAGAAATTTTCATTTAGATACAAAAATCACTCAATACTCGCTTACGCAATCATCATCATGATGATTGAATGATGAAACAAATTTTCATTTAGATACAAAAATCACTCAATACTCGCTTACGCAAATGAGTTATGCATTTTTTTTCTGTGGCGCGAAGCGTGTACTTTAAGAGGTTCCAGAAAAATCATATGGCTCTTATCATTGTACAAGTGTTTGTAGCGATGAGAATAAATGCGTGCAAAGCCACTGCAAAAAATACATATAAGAATCTCAAGTGGTTACAATCCTACCCTGGGAACGAAGATGTAAATCACATAAAAAGTGAAAGAGGAAAGGGCTGTTTCAAGAGCTATGAGGCAATAAATAATCTCGAGCGATAACCTTAAAAGCATTGGCTTTCAGTCGAGTGCCTTGTAAAGTTACAGCGATACGACTTGTACCTAATTGTCATAAAAGTTAATCTTTAATACCTTTTTAGGGTTCCGCACCCTAGAGTGTCAACTTTACTATACAATGTCGCCCATGGGCAAGTGACCGCCCGAAAAGGGCTTATAGTACTCATCATTATGAACAACTTTTACTAAGGTCTAACCCGGATATCGAAAAAAAAAATCTGCTTTTCCATAGAAAAATGTTAATGACACTCGACAAAATGTAGGGAATTTTTATCTCGATTTCTGGGTAGGTCCCATAGTAAAAGTTGTCTTAATGATGAGTACTACAAATAAGCCCTTTTCGGGCTGTCACTTGCCGATGGGCGACATTGTATAAGCCTACGCCGCGCACCATCCATTTTGAATCGTAATAGTTAGCCGCTTGAAATTTTCACAAAATATTCGTTATTTTGGCGGTTTCCTGACAAATAATAAAACATACAAAAATGAAGTGAGTTTATTAGTTATTATTTATTTTGTCCTTCTTCCCGAAAATAAAAAATAACAACATTAAAATTGTTATAAACTATTGGCTACGGTATAGTAAAAGTGAGACTTCATGCTTTTAATTTCGAATCATCAAAAATGTTGAAAAACGTATACAAGAGATAGCGCGGCCTTAATATTTCGTTAGACGCAATCTGAATCACTGACGACAATAAGTGGGTCGCTGACGTAAATTATGAGCATTCCTTTTGGTGATTATCATGGTTAGATTGCGGCCGCGATCAGCCTCAGGGCATGCTAGAGCCAAAATACCCAGTTTCACTACAGAGACCATCGAGATAAGTAATACGTGATGTCAATGGCATTAGCAGAAGCTGAGCTCTACACATAAATTCATATTATAGACTATATAGACTGCCGCGCTGGATGGCAATGGCCATCCTTTGCACCAGGAACGGGAGTCACCACCACTATCCCTGATGGGGCGCCCTATCTCCTGAACCAAACGTTTAGCCTCCGCCCCCAACATCTTAAGCTTCGAATAAATAATTATGTCAATTAAATATACAAAATTGGAAATCCTACCTGTCGACCCTGTCAAAGCGCAATAGTTCTAAGTTTTAGTTCTAAGCTACAGTTCACCTTTGCCTGAGCAACGAAAGATAGCTCTCCTCTGGATCCGAACATAGCCATAAAACTCATAAGGCTTGCCACAAGAAATTCAAACCTCAACTGAAGCGACGAACCGGAGAACAGTACACTTGTGTATTCTGTGGCGGCAGACAGAGATTTCTTGCAGCACACGTGTGCTTCAAAGCACGTCCATGTTGAAAGGCACACACACATGAAAGCACGAGGCTGCTTATATTATAGGTAGGGTTATCATTATTCTTGACAGTTTAAAAACCAGGACAAATATATATTTGATTATAATATTGAAATATGTTGGAAACCATCCTCTTTAAAATTAAAATAATATATATGAATGAAAATCCACTTCTACAGTAGGTGTGTATCATGTATATAGATTTAGATACTTTGTAACTGTCTTGCACTTACTCGTATCTAAGTATTTGAAGAAAATATTCTTAGTTTGTTGAGCTGATTATCAAACTTCAATATAACCTTGTGTAAATTTTTGAACATGTTTTTTTTCCGTCCTTCAAATCATTTTTGGTTATGCTTTCAGGTAAAAAAACCTTAGTATCATCGAGTGGAGTGGTAGCCCTAAGCACACGTAACACAAAAGGAGCAAAAGCGGAGGCTGCGCGTGCGCCGACCAAGTCGCCGACCCGCGAGATGGCACGAGTCAAACCGCCTCGCAAATTATCACTATTATTATTTTACACCATGTGTCTAGCCGTTATTTAGGCAATAAATAATTGCAGCGTTAACAAAAAACATAGTAGACTAGACGCTTATTAAAAGATAGCTGTACTTTATACAAAAATAATAATTCAGTTAGAATAATCAACATTAACTCAGTACATATTAGAAACAACCACTCGAATGTGAAACAGTATTTTCATTTAAGTGTTCATTTTTTAGCTTAAAATGCTAACCCCCGAATACTGAAACGCTTGTTAACTTTAACAACAGATTAATTCTAATGCTGCCTTTGTCTGGCACTAAGCAAATGACAAAGGCAGCAACAGAATTAATCTGTCGTCAAAGTTAACAAACGTTTCAGTATTCGGGGGTAAGTAGTTGCACTAAACCTCGCGACCCATGCAGATCGTCCTTTTAGTAAACGGTGAACATTCCGCGATCTCTCATAACATTTAACATCATCTTTCATAACATTTTTTAGGCAATGTGTTGAAGTTGGGCACCCAAGACAGGCTTTGTTGTTTAGTATGGGACCCGGTGCTAAAGCTTTTTATCGTACTGCCGAAGAAGGAGGCTAATGTTTTTGGGTTGTATACATATAAGTACAATATTCCTTTATTATTATTAAACGCAATAATCGCCACACTTGGCAGGCGGCTGAATCGGATCGTGGATCGCAGAAGGTCACCATTTACTAAGAGGACGCTGCTGCCCGTCATCTGGTGTTTCTTGTCGCAGATTTAAGAAATATACGGGTAAAAAAAAATGCGGAAAATCGCTTCAACGGTTCACAATTCTCAACGCAAAACTTCGTCGGACAAATAAACGCACATACAAACAATTTGTTCGTACAATACCGTAAGCTCTGAGACCTTTACTCGGTCAATAAGTACACGAATTCATGCATTCTAGATGTTAGACGAAGTTGGATAATATATGAGAGGACCACCAACGACCAACGCCCATACATCACAAATTAGGGTTATCAAGACCGAATTGAAAACATTCAGTACGCTGAGGTAGCATGATAGCCGTGAATAAAATTGTGTCACCATACAATATACCTACAGGTCTATCGGAGCATCTTGACAGGTTTAAAGGTAACATCTGTATTTAATGGTCATCATTCGTCAACGTCCGATGCAACAATGGATGTCCACGGCTTGACCAGTCATATTGAAGACCCAGTAATGCACGAAACATAAAAGCTTCAAGAAAAATATATTTTAATGCGGCTTAAGTTCTCGGCTCTTTTGTGGCAAATATTTCAAACTATAATGTCACATGCGTAAAGTAAAATCAAATGGCCAACTAGAAACTCAAGTTCGAAAGTTCAAGGAAAAAAGCTCTTGAATAAAAGAGCTTTGAGCTTGACTGCTTTGCTTGCACAGCGCTCGACCTCTCCTGTTGAAGTACATTTCACAATTAAATATCACACATCGATATTAAAATCTGTGTGGGAGGTCAGTAACCAATAATCAGAGTTGGTAATGGGTATTTTAAAGATATTGCAAAAGATAGTGCAATTTAATTTAGCCGATATTGTTTCACAAAACGTGAGTAGTCACGATATTGATTTCCAAACAAGCAATTGCATTGATTCATTCAACATTGAAAGACATATTATCTAATATGCTTCGAAATCGTACTCGAATGAGCAATAGGCTAATAGTTATAAGTGGAACCAAAAAAGTATAACAATGGGTGTAAAAGAGAACAGAAAACAGCGAAACGAGAAGACAAGCTGAGTACAATGCAACCAAGTTCTCTGAAACAGTGGCCAAATGAAGGAACTAAAATTTTCATAAGGAAACCATCAGGTTACGATGATGGCTCTCTCATTAAACAGTACAGATAAGTTGGAATTGTAGTGGTTCCATTCGCATGTTTTACTCAGTTTTGCCAAGAGAAGGTTCCCGCGGCTTATTGTCTAGACGGAGCCGTATTCAATGGTAGATTGGTTCAGATTAGCCGCTCGTGATTTGGGCCATATCGCGATGAAAGCAATCACGATCGGACGCAGTTGTCACACGATTCCTTTGGATAATCACGGCGCTGCGAGGCTTCTACGTACCTAGCACGATTTACATACAGAACAGATACAAAATAAGTGACATAGCCGTTGTACAACACAAGTGAGAACAATGATAATTATTATCATTATCTGAGAGAAGAAAATATGGGCGAATAAAAACCTGATTTCAATTGCAATAACCAGTAAGTATTTAATAAGAACAGACGCTTCGCATGAAATGTCATAAATTAAAATAAAATGCATCAGCCTCACCACACCTGCCTGTTTTGTTTATCGTAAAATCTAAATGCATTTTGATTTAAGAATACGGGAATGGCTTATTATACAACAAAAAGTTAATTTTGTAAAAAAAATATGTCACAAAAGTAGAAAAATGCCGAAAATCACCCGCAGTCGCAGTTGAATTAGAAAAAATATATTACTCTAGTTTTGTGAAATTTTATTCTGTATCTATGATATAAATAAAATAAACGAACTTTGATTTGGCAGTACAATCTAAGTTTGGTAGTGTCATGTAGGTAATACGGAAATCCTAAAATAAAAACAAAATGTGTCAAAACCACGTCAGTTTTCACAGTAAAAATGCAGATAAATATGTTTGTGAATACCTGAGATGAATGCCATCTTCGTCGCTCTCTCTCATGTCTCTCTGGTAGGAGATAGCAAAAAGCACAAGACACATTGAACTTTGAAAGTTGAAAAGTCCGACAATAAGGGGTAAAAAAAGAACACAGCAAATAGGAGCACGGCGAACCCAAAACACAGATATATCGTGGGTTAAATTGGGCATGCAAAGTGAAATAGAGTATATCGGCTATAATTGCCTAATTGGTCAGTATGACTAACTGTTTGCAAATTGTAGGATCAATACGACGACAGGTTGAATTACCAACTTATTTAGCTAACGGTGGTGCGTCCGCAATTGATTTGTGCACAGCAAAGACAATAAAATAACTTGATTGCGCATGCAAGAAAAAAATCTATCAAAACTATAAGTAGCCGCGCCGAGCGCGGGACGTGGTATTTAATCGCGATAACGATTGGGCAGCTCTAAGTTCATACAAGTAACTTGCGCCTAAAAGCCGGCCAACCCTAGGGTCCGGATTATAGCCGATCCAATTGCTAAGTTTATTTTATTTTGGAAACCTGTTTAATACCACATTAATATTTTTCGTAAGGGGGCAATATGAATGAGCTGTCACCTGGATATGTAGCCTGTGGCGCAGGATTAATGTAGGTAAGAGTAGTGGCTCTCAGAGTGGATCCATTATATTTCGCATGCTTGAACCATTTGGACCATCTGGCATGCAAGACACGCAACATCGAAGTCAGTACAAAATATGTTTTGTCCTAATCACGTCTCCACTGCCTCATTATGTAAATACCAGATTTTTGGAGCTGTCATTTCATATTGCGAATGTGAAAGTGTTTGTGTTTTTGTTACTTAATTTCGAAAGTCTATTGATCAATCACTGTTTGAAGAGAGTTAGCCTAGTATACCTATAGGGGTATAACCGCAGATTAACTGTTATGACTAATTATTATTCATTTATTTCAGGTAGATAAATGTCTCTTTCTTATTGAAAGAGACTTATCAACCAAGTCAATATTATACAATTAAATTTAAACAGCCTCAAAACATTTACAAACAAAACAAACGCCGAACCACAGCTAAGATAATCCATCACGATCAGCCCCCTTACCAAATGTCCCGATCAAGCTACGCTGGATACGTTACCCTTTACCACGCTGGATGGCCAGCGAGATGCGCTGCGCAAGGATATGTCCCGACCACGGCCCGACCGAAGATCCTGCCCCGCCACCCTAGATCGGCCACGAACTTCTTGACGTCGGCGCCCCACGATCCCACCATCTCGACGGCAAACGGAAAGAACTCGTACACTAATTCGAGGCTTGCGTATTTGAGGCTTTTGGCGGCCACCTCCGCTCCTGCGCCAGCTGCCTGCTGCGTAGCCGCGAGGTGGCAGGTAGCGAAGGTACTCACACAAGTATATAGTAACTATAATTTAGTAAACAAGATTGCCTGCTTTATTATGTATGTGTACTGGTATTTGAATCTCTACAACTTCTCTACACTCCAGACCACCAAAAGTGTCGACGTATTTCTATGCAAAACACAGCACTAGAAAAAGCTATAAATATCAAACGAGTAGGAACCTAAACCTGTTATTTAAAGTAGACTAGGCAACAGTGAACGCGGTCTTTGGAAGTGTCTATAAGCCCCAGACAGAATCTATAGAACTCAATTATTTTTACAAACGTCTGGCAAACGTACTCAGGGACCGTTTCGTTTCCTTTCGAGTGCTATAGCTATGACTCCGTCCTTAGACTGCTGATGCCAAACATTATAGATATTGCCCGCAGTGTTTATTCTTATGAAGACTACTTAAAATACCGATTTATGTGTAACATGATTAATTCGTTCCGATAAAATCTTTTTTAACATTTTTCTTTCTTCGCTTCCTTTTATTTAATAATTTTAAATTTATGTTAATAAAAATCATATTAACAACTTAGCAAAATAATGTTGGAAGACAAGTCATCGGTTTTTTTTTTATGTCTTAAGAAATTAAGTTTACTCGTAGCTATAGACGCAACATTTATCAGCAGATAATAACACAGTAAATATTTAAAAAAAAATGATAGCTGGCCACGGCACGTGCTCGGTTCACCTGTTCTAAACTTTGTAAGGCCCTGAAGCTATTTTTATACATAGCCAATTATGCCAGACAGCTACGAGTGTTTTATAGTTTTTAGGGATGGGTAAAAAACTATTGAGAGCGGGAGAGCGAGCCCCCTCCCTAAATGGGGAGGCCTTTGTTCAGCAGTGGACATCTTTTGGCTGATGATGAATGAGATCGACGGTGAGTGATCAGATAACACTATTATAAATGCGAAACTTTGCGCGTACTTTGTGTTACGCACAAACATTCGCATTTTTGTTCCCAGTCAACTTCGTAATGGCTGAACGGATTTGAATGAAATTTCGTATTGATGTATATGATATAACCTGGATTACCACATAAGGTATCACTCGTCATCCCGGAAAAGTTAACTGTTCTTTACGTAGATCGATAATAGCAGATGATGATGAAGGAATTCTTATGTGTGTTATACCCCCGAATACTGAAACGTTTGTTAACTTTGACGACAGATTAAGTCTATTGCTGCCTTGTCATTTGCTTAGTGCCAGACAAAGGCAGTATTAGAATAAATCTGTTGTCAAAGTTAACGAACGTTTGGAACGTTTCAGTATTCGGGGGATAAGCCTACACCGCTAGCGCCGAAGTATACTGGGACTGAATAGAAGCCGTTCGTACTAAACCCACTAAAGATAAAGGAAGGCAAAAAGAACAAAAAAACAACGGAACCCTAAAAAACGAAAAAGAAAAAAAGATCTGCCAGTTCCTTTTCTTGTTTTAAAAGTAATGTGTTATTTTAGCGTATAAGTTTAGTTTCGTGGTCGGGCAAGTACATTACAAAATCCATTAAGAACCCTCAGTAAACCCGCCTGACTTGTACCTGTCCAGTTTAATAACGTTGCTATTTATGCAATAATGTAAACAATAATTACTAAGCTACCAGCTAAGCCATGGGCATAATCTATTACTTTTTATGCTACGAGAGGTCTAAGTTACTCCAAGTTGAGTGCAACTTGAAGTAACTTAGAGCCTTGATCAAGATAAATAATATTGGTGCCTCGTTTTACGCCGCGATAAAATTTTATAGTAATATATTTAAAGATAAGGTTGGATTCGTATAAAAGGCTGTACGCTTTTAAAAAGCTATACAGTCCAGTCAGTAAAATAAAAAAGTGATAGCTGGACTTTTAATCGATTCAAGGTTCAAGGTTTTCAGTAATAGTCTGTAGACATACTAATACCAAGTATCACATATAGTCCAGGCTGAGCACCATAATTATAGCATATTCGAGTTGTTCCTGTCCATCCCCTAATGCTATACACACGAGAAGCCAAACAGGAATAAAAATTCCTTTCCGTCCCTAAGTGACGTAAAGAGTAACCAATCAAAATTACTTTTTTTTAAAAAGGTAAGAATACGTAAACATTTTCAATAGAAAATCTTCACTTGGGGTCATTAAATATTTCCGAGTGCGGCCGTTGGGTGTCAGTTATAAAAAACAACTTAAGTCAAATTATTTTTTTAAAGTTATTATTTCACACTTACCTCAGCAAAATAAATCCAGTCTGCAGCGATCCTTTATTCATAAACCGTGTTCACACCTATTCCTTTTCACACCTTAATCCTTCGCACAATAATAAAATCACACAGTTCTGTGAAAACACTGTAGCTTGAAAAACCCAAGTCAATATAATATTTATAACACAACGTAACATGAAAAAATTAAAGAATTGTATGGTCCAACAATTGTGTACGTAGTTTTAATGTTTAAAATGCGGTTTCCCGCCAAAGTTTTTGTTCGGCGATAAAGAAACACAACGATGTAAGCGAGGCACAGGGATACGCGTCCAATCGCGCCCGAAGCCGGTCGAGCGCTGAGCGTTCGTTAGTTTATTCGAACTTGGCTTCACCGCGACCGAGACGCTTTAGAAGTTACAAAAAAAATATTACGTGCTAGTCTTCAAAACAATCCCCATGGGCCCGTAATGGGATACTGTAAATGTTTTTTTGTATAATCGGGAGCAGTAAAACAACAAATCCTGGACAACCGGTTTATTGTTTATGTTAAAAGTTATACAACTTGTGTCTATGAGTTTGAAAAAGTTTTATCGTAATTAATTACTGAACATAATTATTCGATCAGTTTCAAATTACTTAGGTATATATGCAAGGCAAACACTTTTAATTTCTGGGCCGCCATTTTCTCCATTCGCCTAATTCTGGACATCGGTCCCCTTATACTGTAAGTCAGTTTTCTGATTCCTAGTATCACTTTCCTAATTCGGAGTTGTACCCGTATTTTCCTAAGTATAAACTAGGCTTTCCTTCCTAAGTATATACTAGGCTTTCCTTCCTAAGTATAAACTAGGTTTAGGTTAGGTCTGAATATCGTTCTCCTGATTTTCATTCTGAACATCGGCTTCATCATTTTGAATCTCATTGTCCTGATTCTGAATCTCATTTTCAATTTTTTCAACATCTTCCAAACTAATATCTTCCGCAAAATCTTCGCTTCTCTGCTTGATTTGTCCTCTTTTTAGAAAAGGTTCATGTAAGGCCTTGTAGAGTTTTTTAGCTTTTGTCGCTCCGAACCCGGGACACTCTGCAAGTCTGCTCTCTTTGGCTTTAATGATATTCTCCAGAGTTCCGAATGTGGTAATTAGAGTCATTGCATCCGTTTTGTTAACAGGCTTTATTGATGATAACGCGTTTACTACCTAAAAATCAAACACTATGAATGAATTTGTGACTTTTGCGACATCGGGAAATAACTTTTCGCACGTGTGAGCGAAGCGAACGAATTCTCTGCTTTAACTGGCAAAATTTACTTTCTTACTTTCTACCATCTTGAAGAAACTTAGTATTAAGGTTCTGTAATTTTATAGTAAATTATTTTCTTCGTCGGCGATTTTTGATTGGAGGGGGATTCCCCCAAAAAGGGGGGCAGTTTGTTGCGGTGCCATTTACCGGCTGATTTTGTTACTTATCTAAATCATAATAACGTAACATTATCAAAATCGGATCTCTTCGAAAATTTCTAAATGATAGTTTCTTTTAGAATATTCCTAATATTATAATGGTTGACAGATACTACATACAGTTTTTGGAAACTATCTACAACAACTTGCAAATAAGCGAGTGAAATAACTGTGGCACGACTATATAATTATAATATGTGTATACATAAACATGCACAAAAATGGCCTAAGACTGGCAGCGCTAGCGTCACTAGCAACAGGTGGCAGTAATCGTAAACAAAAGCAGTCGCAAGTTGTTTTCAAAGATAATTTTCGCGACGCTTTTGAATATTTCGACAACAAAAGCGACTCTCGCAACTATTATCGCTGTCAGTGAGAGCGAATAAATCGGAATGCTGCCTAATTGTCAGGTAGTCAAGGTCGATATTCGCACGCGATCTCGGTCGCCTACACAGAATGGATTATGCATAGTTATAAATTTTTACTCACTTTCTGATGTGGATCATTTTCAATTTTCTCCATGATCTTGTCGGGTGGTTTATTCTCATACACTTTGTAGTTCTCTATAATTTTACCGGCCTCTTCAGGACTCCAGGCGAGCATTAAAGTCATATCTGTCAAGAGGCATATTCTCGTTAGGTTCTTCAATGGTGTGTGGGGGTCTTTCAAGTCTACCTAGAATGGGTTATTAAAAACTGTTACCTTGTACCTATGTCCTTTTATTTTGTATCTATCTATTTTTCGAGTATCATAGAAAAATTATACGAGAAGAATGAACATTTCATACAAAAAAGTGCACCCCCAAAAACAGCATAATACTAGATAGTGATACGTATTTAGTCAGCTAATGTTCAAACCGCTATGAAAGCCATGAAAGTACCAACATAATTTGGTAGCACAGATCACACTAGATACCGCATTACGAGATTCGTTGTTCCTACAAAAAGTCATTTTACGTTATCTCTTTCATCCAAATCCTTTCAGCCATTACAGTGTTGAACGGGAACAAACACTTACGCACAAGCTTTCTCATTTATAATATTAGTGTGAAGTACCATGTATGTTCATGCAGAAGTGTTGACGGTGCCTGTGATGTCAGGCAAGAGGGCCACGGCATAAACCTTTCAGTAAATGGGGCTTTACTCGCATGTTTGTTATTTGTGGTAGTCCTTAGTCTAATTTTCGTTTATTACCTGAACCAACAGCACCCTCAAATCATATCTCTTCCCCAGCTCCTTTAACCTGTTGGTTATGTAATCAGGATTCATGTTGTGGTACCGCAGCGATAGAAACAGCAGACAGATTGTTTTACCCACTTCATAGTCTGGTATTATATCATCGTACTCCCATGGGACGCATCTGATAAACTTTAACAACGGATTACCTTTCTGTAACATTAAATAACAAAACTTTTACGAACATTACATTCTACCTCATTTTTGTTTGATTTCTATGGCGAAAATTGTTGCAGAAAGCAAATACAAATACACATTTTCTCTACCTTCCAACTCTATCTGGAGATTCTAATGACGGCCACTACACATTACTCCAGCACCCTTATTGTGTAATTTATGAATGTTCAGCTCTAAGAAGTTCAGTGCTTAATGGCTGGGTTATTGAACTAACAGAATTATGTACTAAACGAACCTATCTGAGAGGATTTTATTATTATTACTTGAATACAAAAGTTTACCTGTTTATTGTTTACCAAAACGCAGTGGGTTTTTGATGAAGCTGGCTTTGTGGCTAAATCTTTGGATGATCCTGAAACATAATACAACCAAGTCTTTAATCTGTAATTTTTCTTAGAATCTAACCAGATTGTAATAGATTAATATTCAGGTTCTGTTTTATTAAAAAGAGTTTTATGTAACTATGCCCTTGCCCCTCTGAAGAGAATCAAGCAGTTGGCTTCCTGCGATGATGGTGGAACCCAAGAGACTTGCACATTCCCACATCACCAAAGCAAGCAAGTTAATCATGACGCATCACCTCCTGACGCACATATTCAGAACTTGCTGAACATCATCGATCATATTGACAGTGCGGGCCATTATTCTGTATGTTTTGTTAAAACTCGTAACAAGGCCGCCGTAACTTAACTGCTCGAAATTCGCATAGACTGGTATTCTTTACGGCCGAGTTACGAGTTTACGTTACCATTATTCAAATTTCAAGCAGTTGCGGATTAGGTTGAACATTTTCTAATTACATTATCTTTGAGATAAGCGCGAGACAGGAAACAATAGCCCATTATATACCCAGCAATGTGTCGACACAGGACCATGAAGTTGATATTATTCCAGTTGCGCGGACAATTTTCTAGGCTGATTGTTCTTTCCAGGAAACTACAGAACTCATCAGAAAAACATGAAACGGACTTACCGGGTAGTGGAGGTTGTGTGATTTCGGACTCTAGTTTCAGTTGCTTGGGGGATGTAGGCTCACTAATCTCAGCTAACAATTCATCGAATTCGTCTTCCAATTCCATTTTATAATAAAGCTTTGGTAAAATTGAATCAAAATAAATACAATCAGAATCGCGCGTTTTTATTTTTTTTATTTTTTTTACCTCCTAAGAGGATTTTGGCGTCGCACGTCTTATGCATTTGACAGTGTCAAGTAAACATATATATTTTCAAGTTTTGTTAGATATTATCAAATAAATAAATTATAATCACGGTCAAAGTCGAGCAAAGCAAGTCACGGTCAAGTCCAAGTCATACCCCAGTAAAGTGGTGAAAACTTTACTAGAGCCTTCTATGGAGTTTTGGAAACAACATGAAAATTCACGTTTCACGACATTATACCATTCACCAACACTCGTGCATATACACGAACACTTAACGGGTAGAAATTCACCGTTTTTACATATTAACACTCGAAATAACACAAGTTTTGGAAATTAATAAAATTACGCGACATGAATTCTTCACGTTCCCGCCAAAACCCCGCGCGTTTTTTCTATTTTGATTTGGTGTTATTTTTTTTTCTTTTGTTTTGGCGCCAGACTTAGTGCATGTAGCCAATGTTTAGTTATGCTTGCAATTTTTTTTTTGTTCATATTTTAGATATGTCTCAGTTGTAAATCAAACAAAGTAAGTCACAATCAAGTCCAAGTCACGACCCACGATAAGGTGATGGAAACTTTACTGGGGTTTTTATAAAGTTATGGCAACATGAAAAGTCAAGTTTCACTGCATTATTCTATTCACCCACACTCGTACACGTTCAAGAAAACGAAAACAAGAACAACAATATTAACACTCGATATTACACAAGTTTTGGATAATAATACGATGACACGACATAACTTCTTCACGTTCCCGCAAAACTCGGCTATGGTTGACACTTGACAATACGCTTTGGGTTTTGGCGGGAATGTGGAGAAGAAATGTCGCGTCATTGTATTATTTTACAAAATTTGTGTTATTTCGAGTGCTAATGCGTAAAAATGGTGAATTTTATCCATTAAGTGTTCGTGAACGTGCACGAGTGTTGGTGAATAGTATAATGTTGTGTAGTGAAACATGACTCTTCGTTTTTTTTCCAAAACTCCATAGAAACCTCTAACAAAGTCTTCACCGCTTTACTTGGGCATGACGAGAACTTGACCGTGACTTACTTTGCTTGACTTAGAGCATGACCGAGACTTATTTTAATTGTGAAATATTACAATACTTGACACTGGCTAAATACACAACGTGTGGAACCAAAACAAGAGAAAATTCAAAAAAATAACAGGCTCCGGCTATCAGTGTCAATGTCAAATTAAGATAAAATGTCAACGTCTCTTGTCTCAGCTGCTATGACGCAATAGTATTGCCAGACTCGGAGCTATTACATCATTTTGGGGAAAAGTACTAGTTCAAATTATAATGACGTCGTTTCTTTTGCATCAATTTTTTAAACCTAACTAATCAATTTTAGCGCTGTCGTTAATTTAGATTAAAATATAGTGCAGTAGAATACACGCCAATTTAATTGAACTAGATAGTGTCATCATCTTTTCTATGACTGCCCTTCCAATGCGTTGAGGTTCACAGTTCACAGTAAAATCGCCGCACGCACACATTTTATAATATTGTATACAATTGTGGTATTTTTGTGCGTGCAGTAATTTTACCGCAGACCGATGAGAGAAAATAAGAATAAAATATATTTCTCCCTCGTTCGTTTGAAGGCGGTCGGTGTGAATATTATTTATAGTAATATATATAATAACTGACCAAGTGTAAGTCGGGCTCGCGTTAAGGATCACGAACTGAATGAAATAAAACACTTTTTTTGATAAACAAAATTAAATACCATAAAATATTGTGTAGTGTAGTATCACATATATATAGGGGAAACTTGAGAAATCACATGTGGCAGTTCGCAACAGATCTACACTGACAGACCAAGTTTTGTTTATGTTTAATTTATTTTTAAATTACTTTTCATTTCGCTCCACTCCAAGATAATAGGATAAATAAAAAAGTACAAACAAATAGTTAAACTGTTTTTTGTTCTGTAAGATTGCCTACTTAGAAAATTCAAGAAACTGACGTAAATACCATGCAAAGGTAACATGAATAACTTGGGTAATCCCAGCACTTCTGCACAGGATTCCTTCCAAGATGACGAAATATTCGACGATTCCACATTTTTGGCCAATTTTGACAACATTTCATTTAAGCAGACGAAGTTTCCTGAGAGTAACGTAAACGATTCAGCCAATACAAGTGCTCTAAACGTTAGGTGAGTAATGAAAATCAACTATCTTTTATATCCAGCCTTAGGTATCATATTTAATATTTTCTCAGTTTTACGACATAAAAATAAAGCTGCTTTGCAAAATGTAAAATCCTTGTTCAAGAGAAAAATTGCAAACTGAATCTCCACTCATGTCTTTCTACCTACTCTTTTTACATTGTTGCAAAACCTTTTAGTGCGCTGTGCTGCGACGAAGAAATCAGTGGGTATGACAAGCTTACGGGAAGAACATGGATATACCCCACAAACTATCCCATCAGGGATTATCAGTTCAACATCATAAAGGCAGCAATATTGAAGAACACTTTGGTAAGTTTTGAAACATTTTAGCAACAATGACAAATGATGAAAAACATACAGTTTTTTGGTAAAACCGGATGGAGTTGATAATCCAATCTATTAAGGGCTAAGACGGTTTGGGGTCATCTGAATTATATTATCAAAAACTTAGTCCCAATATTGGAGCAGCTTGGTAAAAGCAAAATTGTGGCAAATTACTTAAAATTAAACAACAAAAAGAAGAACTGATGTGGTTCATACAGATTATGCCAACTGTCATAATGCACTTTTGGCCACTTTTTTATTCCACATGAATTTAATTTCAGTTACTGCCAGTGCATTACTTTACTTATATAAGTAGTCAAGGAAAGTGGGAAGCCAGCAAAAACCTAAAATATTACTATACTTATTCTACACAGCATAGTGTGGTTTATCCATGGGTTTTTACTACTGACATTTTTTGTAATCGCTGGCAGCACAATGAAGTGTGTGAATATTTTTACCTATATAAAGAATTTCTTTAAATAGCAGAGGAAACAACAGACTTTTCTGCAAGTTATTACTCCAAAAGATGTATCATAATTATTACACAAATACACAAACAAATTATAAGCTAGAAGATGTCCGCTGCTGAACTAAGAAACAGAGTTATTTGTTTTGTTAGAACTTTTGTTGTTACCTGCGACTTTGGACTTCGAGGACTTAAAAAAAGTAGCTTAATATTTTGCATGCCTGTCAAGTCCCAATAGCAATACAATATTATGATAGCGAGCTGATCTGATGATGGAGACAGAAGGTGGAAGACGGAACTCCTCAGTAATTAACAGTAGATTACAAACTTATTTATTACTAGCCTCTCCGTCTCCTTAGCTGTATCTATGCAACAAATCAGGTCGATCCATCTAGCCGTGATAACGCAACATACACCCAGACAGATACAGAGGGACAGAGTTAAATAAATATTAGTTAATTTGTCAGCTTGCATAACGAAGTAATACTGATATTATTTTATGTGACAATGTTCCAGGTAAGCTTACCCACAGGATTGGGCAAGACATTCATAGCGGCTGTGATAATGTACAACTTTTACCGTTGGTATCCCCTCGGCAAGATAGTCTTCACGGCCCCCACGCGGCCGCTAGTCGCCCAGCAGATCGATGCCTGCTACAACATCATCGCTATACCACCTAGTGATACTATTGAAATGACTGGTAACTGCGACTTCCTAACTAATTTTATACTATATTTAGGTCAGTAGCGAGAGCCACATTAAGACAAATCTTCTGCCACAGAGATCTTTAAATGTATACACATGGAACAGTGGTACTAAACTGAAGGAGGTCATTATAATCATCATTGTGTAAAAAAGAACAATGGTGAACTCACATACATTGGTTTTATGTCAGTAAAATACAAAGCGGCTTTAGATCAAAAATATCGCTAGTAGTTCAGCAGCATTTCCTGAGATTGTTAGTCTCACAGATCACACTAGATACCGCATTACGAGATTCGTAATGAATCTAGGGTGTGATCTGTCTATGGTTAGTCTTAAGATTTATTTATCGAGGAGGCATTTAACAATTGTTATTAGGCTTAGAAGTTTTGTGTTATGTATTTTGTAGGTATGTATAAATTTCTTAAAGTAACTTATTTATTGGCTCAAAATTGGTTTCAATAAATCCATGATAAGTAATTAAGCTGTAATTGACAAAAAAAACGCAAGGAAATTTAAATTTCGCGCGATGAGCGAAACGTTGCACTTTAAGAACGATAGATAGTTTAAACGATCTAAAAAAATATATATATGACGGATGAGGTGGGTCACCGTCGTCATTAGCACTCATGATTCCTGGTCTTCAAACAGTGGGCGTTGGTGGGTAATGTTGCAACAGCAAAACAAACTGTTATACACTCAATCAGATTATAATGTCTTCGATAATTATTAGAACACTGAGTCGATAACAATAGAATAGCTGTATCGCTAGGTATGTATAGCGGAACGCGCGATGGTTCAGTCTCGACCGCACAAGCCGACCGCCAATGGAAAAGTGTCTCGCATTGCCAGTTTGCAAGCTGGCAACCAGTCGGCCGCTCGGCCACTAACTTCATCGAGCGCCGGCAGAGGGCGCTGGCGTCCCGGATACGACTAGATTGCGACATATATATAAATAAATCATATAAATTGATTTCAGGACATATGCAAGTCAACACACGAAAATCCCACTGGCAGAGCAAACGCGTCTTCTTTGCGACTCCCCAGGTCATATACAACGACATTAAATCAGGCATATGTCCCGCCGAGAAGATTCGATGTCTTGTTATAGACGAAGCACACAGGGCGAGAGGGAACTACGCATATTGCCAAATAGTCGCTACTTTGGACGAGATGGGGCATAAAACGTACCGAATGCTGGCATTGTCCGCTACACCGGGAAGTAAAGTGGATGATGTTATCAATGTAAGTATTTGTTACAAACTTGGAGTCATTTCAAATGTATTGTTTCAAATGGTTTATTGTTAAAACTGGCTTGTGCCCGCGGCTTCGCTCTCGTAGAAGTTACAAAATAATCTAACTTGCACACGTTGCACTAGAAGGCGATTTCGTGCCCATGTTAGCCGCCATGCGTTTTTGTTTGTGTGACTGTGACTTACCTGCGGGGTTATCCTCTAACTTTGAAACGTTCGTGATTCTGATTGCGAGAGCATGCCATCTCGCTCGCACCAACTTAGTCGCACTATGCGCAGTCCCGCTCGCGCAACTCTCGCTATCGCTTTCAGAGTTACGGGATAAGCCCACTGAAACCGCGAGAGAAACGAGCACGTTCGATATTTATTGCTTGCCCGTTACTTCCACCTGTACCTGAGTTTTGTAAGTGAGCACTTGCATATATTATTTTTAAAATTACAGGCCATTTATCAGGTATTTGTTTTTTTATTTCCATACATACTTCGAGGGTCCATTTCGACCCTTCAGAGATGGAATTTCGCGTAATCCGTTCTTATTGTCAACCTAGACCATTTGAAGAAGTTGTTTATTGGGTCGAAATTTCACATCCTCATGAGCGGTTTGGTCTGTGCGTTGATTCCCATAAAAGGAAGGTTGTTCTTTTATAGGCTTTTATTTCACTTCTCCCACTATACTCAGATTTGATTAATAATTTAATTTAGTTTCGCAGAAAAAGTTAGCTGGTCGTTTTGTCAAGTATGTTTTTTTTTTATTAGTACATCCGAGCTGCGCTATGATACGTCAAGACAGTTCCAATACTTTCCTGCTTTTTGTAAGACTTGAATGAAAAACGTAAATTCTATTCACTTTTATTAGTTTTTTAGCATAATAGTGTTGTACTTGGAGAGAAATATTTTAAGAAAATGTGTTTATTTTGCATTCATCTACAACGTTATTGCAACAGTCAGAAAGTTTCTTATCGCGGTTCGGGTGTAATACATTAAAACAATAATTTCTGTACTTTTATTTCGGGCCCAATAACTTTCCTTCCTTTCGAGCTTGCAGTTATTCGAAAATCATCATTTCCAGGTAGTAAAGAGTCTGCATATTGCTCACCTAGAGCTAAGGACAGAGAACTGCATCGACGTGGCTCCGCATAGCCACTCACGGAAAATCAGCACAGTCGTCGTACAGCTAGGACCAGAACTGTCGCAGCTCAGACAACACTATGTTGAGGTTAAATGTATACTGTGATATTTCCCATCCTTTACTGTCTCCATTTCGGATCGTTAAAAAATACGATCTGTACGCAAGAACCAACATACTGACAGATGAAAGCAAACTTTGCCAGTTGAAGCAGAGACTTCGTTGGCTTCGCTCTATCGGTCAATAACGGTTCACACTCATCGCTCCCAACTGCGTTTCCCTTTGTTAATGATGCCATATACGCATAAAGAAATGGACAGCTCAATTAGCGCCCAGTCAACCATCTGCCCTGTCGGGAATCGAACCCGGCCCGCCTTCTCATAAGGCAGATACGTTACCAACTAAGCTAGGAGAGTCGTAAATGTGGAAGCACTTAAAAAAATAATCAAGTTTAGTAATTAGTAATAACTTGTGGCTATCCAACATAGTATTCGATGTCGCATATCTAGTTCAATGTTTTGTCCTTATTTTTCTGTTTCTTCCTTTTTTAGATTCTAGACGGATATGCAAGAAGACTGAAGCAATTCAACATTCTCCCTCAAAACCTGGGCAATTTGTCCAAGGGAAGAATAGTTATGCTCTACAAGGAATACCAAACCAAAGATAGGGGGCAGAGGTAACTAGCCCATTTACACCTGGAACCCTATTCCTGTGCGCTCGAGATTATCTCGGTCACTGTCTCTCTAATTTAGAATTTAATGGGAGTGAGAGTGACCGAGATAAAATGTCATTTCTCCGAATAGGGGCCCTGTTCTAAGGTGATTTTATAACTAATTCCATTCCACTGATTTTACCCGTTATCCTACCAATACCTATTTTTCCGGGATTAGCATTAGTTTATTGTGTGTTAATTAAATAATATAGTATACTAGCAAGATTTTCTTTGCTAGCAGCGAACAGTGATCGACTTTTTTTATTTTATTTTTATTTATTTAGTTTATTGGCACACAAAACAAAATACAGTCAAATAAATACAAAAACAGGATAGGATTGTTTTGATCTGGACTATATCCCTTAAGTTAACTTAAGTGGTTACACAACACGATCTAAACTTAAAAGCAGAATTTAAGAATTGAATTTAAAATAAACATATTGAACAGGCTAAGTATATCGAAGTGCTGAAGTGTTTGTATAGATACGCCATCATGTTAATCCGATTGCAAGACGAGAGCATGAAACCAATCAAATTGCAGAAAGGCCTGAGATAGGGAAACCTTATTTCTCCGAAACTGTTCACGAACGCTTGGAGGATGTTTTCAAGCTTTTGGACTGGGACGGATTCGGCATCAGCGTTGTGGACGAATACAACACACACAAGAGGTACTACAGGAACACACAAATATACTTACATACACACCAAAACATTATCCTCCTTCTTGGGTAGTCGGGTAAAAATGAAGTCGTGGTTCTTAGTATAGTTTTTTTTTTTCAGGCACGCTCAACACAACTACATAATGAAAGACTTCACAATCCTGATAGCCCTTTACCACGGGTTGGAACTGCTCGTGAAGCACGGCTCTCGAGTCTTCCTCAACTTTTTCGATGAACACCCGGAGAAGACCTGGATCCAGGCTGACGACAGACTGACGGCCTTGCTTGAGAGACTGAGGGACGATCTCGGTGTCAATCCGCTGTCGCTTGACCGGAGCATGCTACCGGATGGGACTATTCCTGAGGTTAGCGATACCAGAGGTGGTCAGTTTCTTAGATTCCGCTCTCAAGACAATTGAAACTATAAAACAATCACATTCTTTGGTCCATTGGTAGTTCGAGCAACTAAGTAACTAGTTCGAGTAACTTTGAGATAGCTAACGGTATGTGATAAATTTTAACGATACATCACCGAGATTTCCCTTGAAATTATTTATTAATACACACCTTGAAAGTACATATATTGTGTAAAGAGATTTATCGAAGCTTTATTTCGATTTCAATGACCCAATAACATTTTTGATGTTCAGATGCCAAAAGATTTGTGCTTCGGCCACCCCAAGTTCGACCAACTGAAGAATATAATTATGGATCACTTTACGCTCTCGAAACAGAAAAACCAAGATACCCGAGCGATCAGTAAGTATTTTGAATTGCAATAGAGTCTGATCAAAATTTCTGAACTGTCAAGTAAGCTAAGTTGCTAGGCTTACCCCCGAATACTGAAACGTTTGTTAACTTTGACGACAGATTGAGTCTATTGCTGCCTTTGTCATTTGCTTAGTGCCAGACAAAGGCAGTATTAGAATTAATCTGTTGTCAAACTTAATGAATGTTTAATAAAGTATTCGGGGGTTAGTGTTGGATTGCCCTGATGCCGTATGTCTACATACGTATATCATAAATATTGTCCACTTCACAATACATAATATTGTGATGTGGACATATTTTTGTTTAGTTCGTTGACCTCAGTTAAATAGATCTCTATAAAGTAATGTTTAAGTTAGTTTTGAAGTTGTTTTTTCTGTATTGGTTGTTTTTTTATTTCTTCTTTGTTTTATTTAAATTTAAGTTCTTTAATTTATAAGTAAGATACCACTTGTTTTTTTTTCTTTCTTACTTTCTTTTTACTTGTTATTAGATGTAGCGGAGACTTATAGGGCTAGATCTAGAAGAACGGATGTGCTCCCAAGTTAATTTAAAAGTAGTTGATAATGACAATGTTATAATATCCGTTCAGTTCTGTAGAAAAAAATATATGCAAAAGTAGATGAGATGGTTATTATGTTGCAGTATTCTGTGAGTACCGCGAAAGCGTGAACTTGGTCCACTGCCTGTTGCTGCAGTGTCGGCCGCTCATCTCGCCTCAGATGTTCGTCGGTCAGGGAGCTTCGGGTAAGGTTTCAGTGACACAGGTACTAGCAAGTGCCCGCGCTTGTCCAGTGTTCTGTGTTCTCCGCCGGCGGTGTTCCTGCGGTGCTACTTGTCCATGTCTTTGTGTGTGTTCCATTCCATGGCATTCCCGAAACAGGGGAACAATATATGTGAAGCGTTACTTTAAAAAAAAAACTGCGAAGCATCTCCTTTTAAGAGGGCCTTTCCCGATTTGAGAGAAAATTACGATTGACCTGCTTACTGTTATGATGACCCTAATTACTTGTAATATTCCATTTGAATCTTGACATCAACACTTGTTCGTGTTTAAAAAATAAAATAAAAATTGACATCTAAAATCGTCATTCCATGTACGTAGTATTTATATTCTCTTTGTTTCCATGCACAAGGTCAGTAATACAATACAATATAATGTAACTTTATTATACACCAAAAAGACAATTAAACTAAATATAAACAAAAATAGAAAAATCAGTAGTATAATGGACGGCCTTATCGCCTAAAGCTATTTCTTCCAGACAACCTCGAGATGATCTTTACTTTTACATACCATTTTAGGAGTACGAACAGTCATTCATGTAAACTAGAAAAATGCTGAGTATTGGAGGCTTTTGCTGAATTTAATTCTCTAATTATAATTCTTTATCATAATCGCCACGATTGGCAGGCGGCTCGGAGATCGCATAACACTCACCGTTTAGTAAACACTGCTGCCTGTCCTCCGGTGGTTCTGTCCGCAGTATCGGGACATACCCAACGAGGGTACGGGGCTATCGGGGTTGACGGTCTTGATACCAGCTTGTCTACACACAGGCAAGGAGGGTAAAGCGGTGGTATCCCAGAAGCAGCAGCTGCGTGTGATGCGCAGCTTCCGCGAGGGCCTGTGCAACACGCTCGTGGCGACCTGCGTCGCCGAGGAAGGCCTGGACGTGGGCTCCGTCGACTTGATCATCTGTTTCGACATATCTACTCGCTCGCCGATACGACTCGTGCAGAGGTGATCACAGTCTTGCTACTTTTTTGTGTTGTTTTTGAAGTTTATCACAAAATGTTACAAATGTCCGTTTGCACTGACAACGAACAATTATTCATATTCATTATTTGCCACTAAGTGTACAAAGGTCTTAATAAAATATAATATGCACTTAAGACTTAGTCGCCCATTTCGGGCATTGCAAAATTACGATTACGCTACATATCAAAGTTTTAATATTATAAAATTAAATAAATAGTGTCGATAAAAATAAGGACGGAGAGATGATGATGATGAGATCAGATCGTCATACTTTCTTACTAGCCTTAGTGGCTTCAAAGTATTCTTCAATTAAGGAACTCCTAATGTAAGCAAACTCCTAAGAATATAATAGAATAGAATCGTTTATTGGCCATAATTACATAATTTCAAATATCTAATCAATAGCCACAACAAAATATAAGTACTAATAATAAAAGTTTTAATTATTTTTTTTGTTTAATTTAATAAAATATGATTAATAATAATGTCAGCAAGTTTTATAAATGTAAAAAATAAGTCAAGAGCTTATATCTAATAATTCAAATATGTCCACACTATTAATTATTCGAAAATAAATGGTTTTTTTTTTCAAACTTGTCTGGAAAAATACATTTTTTCCAAAAAAACTTATCGTCCCGGAAAAATATACTATTCCTATATCCTATGGTATAGTGGAATCCGATGGGGAAGAAAGCTTTTTGAGTGGCGACCAAGAACCGGAAGAAGAAGCGTAGGCAGGCCTCCCACAAGTCGGACCGACGACATTGTGAAAGTCGTGGGCAATGCAAGTGGCACATTGTCGGTCGGTGTGGCGGTGTAAGGGGGAGGATGTGCAGCAGTGGATGTCTTCTGGCTGATAATGTAATGTAATGGTATAGCGGACGAAACTGCAGGGCGCCGCTAGTTTAATAATAATAATTGTTTTATCTTTTATTTGTTGTGGAATATACTGTCATTGATTTCTTAATTATGATAACGTCTGATTTTTTAATTTTATTTATTGTATGTTTGTTCAGATGCGGGCGAACGGGACGCGAGCGTGGCGGGCAGGTCTACATCCTCGTGACTGAAGGCAGAGAACATCAAGTAAGTACTAATCCAGCTGGAAGATGGAAGCTTGATAAATATCATTTCGAGCCCCGGGCGGGCCGTAGTAATTAGTTAGTACTAAAAGAAGCCGTAGTAATTTGAACCCTATATCTTGGATAAATTAAATTAAATTTTTAAATTAAATTTATCCAACGTTTTATAAAACACGCAAAAACAAACCAACTATTTAAAGATATTCATTGGAAGTAGTTTTGTACGTGACATGAAATAAGGCTCACATTTCAATGTCTGGTTGTCCGGAGAGCGGTCTCTTATAAATCAAGAATACTTTTTTTTTTCAGACTCAAAAATACTAAGTGCACAACACTAAAGAAAAAAAAATCTGTGACTGACTTACTCTTCTTATCTAAAAATAAATATTGTATATCCGATTTTAATCTGCAAACATAATTGAAAGAAATCTTAGAACGTTCACTGATTACTTAGAGGACTCTGCTGCCCATCATCTGGTGGTTCTGGTCGCAATTTTAGGACATACGCAAGGCCATGAAATCTATACATGTATATGCAAAAGAGCAAGCCCATTTCTAGAAATCAACGCAAAGACCAAACCGCTTATGATAGACAAGTGAAATTTAAATCCGATATTCTTTAAATGGTCTAGGACTCTAGTTGAACAATATAAACGACTTTTGCTAAATTCCACCTCGAAAGGGGTAGAATGGACCCCCGAGGTTTGTATGGAAATGAATTATTTTGTTTGTATAGAAATGAAATATTAGTTTCATGCTTTGCCAATGAAACTCGATTTATGTACATAATAATCTTCACGCTCATATTGTAAATGCGAAAGATTGTGCGTAAGTGTGTAAGTACGTAAGAATTTAAATATGTAAGTGTTTGTTTCCATTCAAATCTGTAACTGCTAAACGGATTTGGATGAAATTTGGTATGAAGGTACCTGGATCAACCTGGATTAACACATAGGCTTATTATCCCGGAAAAATATATCTGTAGAAACCGTGAGGCGCAGCTAGTAAAAAAATAAAGAAAGGCATGTCTAAGGATGTTTCGAATATCAACCCCTAAAGAGGTGTGTTTCATTTACTGTAGCCTAGCCAAGCGAAGCCGTGCGGGCAAGCTAGTAAGTGTATAATATCACATTGGTTTGTAGACGCTAATGGACTGCATGAGGCAAAGAGACGGGCTCAACAAGAAGATACTGCAGTCTAAAGAAGTGGAGAACAATCTGTACAAGTGTAACCCTGGCATGATGCCGCGCGGCTTCACGCCGGACTGCAGGAAGATGTTCATTACTGTTGATAAGAAGAACGACAAAAAGGAACCTGACAAAACTGCTAAAAAGGTATATTTCGGCTATTCATTGTTATACTTCTTTATTGCTATAAAACATCATCATCAGCCGGAAGACGTCCAATGCTGAACATAGGCCTCCCCCTTAGAGCGTCACCCTGATCGACAATTTGCTATTTTCGTGTACCTAGTGGGCGGCCTATTTAAATTGCGCCTTTATACAAGTGAAACGTATATTAGATGTTCTGTGCGTTGTTGTCAAAACACACAGAGCAACAAAAAAAAAACACTTATAGGTACAGCAAAGGCAGATAAAAAGAAGTACTTTGAGCTGCACCCAGTCTTCACGCCCTGCCTGAACAAGTTATTTTATTGCTTTTTTTTATTGCGTAACGCCATGGACTCCGGCTGCCGTGCCTTTGGTGAAAACTTAGCAAGTTTCTCAACTTACACTTAAAATCAAAAACTAAAGACTTTAAAAAAGGACTTTAAGGTTTTTCAAAAGGAAAAACTTTTTTTTCCGAGTTCGGAATCTTGCTTCGTACGTTCTAAGCGGTAAATCGTTTTAAACTGATTCTTTCATACTTGTACTACTGTTATTGATTTTCTCGATGCGCCAATACAAACATACGGTCTTGACCCGAAAACTTTATCATCTTTGATCAGGGTCAGAAAGATCTCCGCACCATGTTGCTAAACAACCGAGCTACGTCCACCGCCACTAGTTCGTCGAGCAAAGAAGCCGATAGCACTAACCTTATCACTGAAGACGAGTTCAACAAGTTGTTCCCTAATGGATACCATACAAGAAAACCATTTCAGAAACCTAGCAATCATTGGGCTATGAACAAAGGTAAAGCAACAACATATTTAAAATATGAAATATACCGGTAATGCTTTATCTAAATGCACTGATCACTCCTAGATTCTTCAATCATGACGATCGAAGCGCATCACACATCGCTATAAACACACCTTAAAAACTTACTCTCATTGGTTCATTGCTAGCGTAACCTGCGTAAACTTTTGATAGCCAATGAGAACGCTTGGTCGCCGTCCCCGCAACCCGCGCTTTTCTCCAACTTAGGTAACTGTGATCTGTGTCTAAATGACAGTAGTTTAAAATAGACTAATTGCTGCCTTATCTTTGCATGTTAAAAAGGGATAAATGTAATAATAACTCCTTCATTCCTATGTTACTCACGTATATTTAGATCCTTGTAGGACATACAAATTTATAAACATGTAACTTTATAAGATAATTTGTTACAGCAACATTGAAAGCGCAAGCCTTCGACGCGAACCGAGGAAACGATTTGAATTTAGCCAGTTGGCTAGAGTGGCAGAGGACTTTACAGAAAACTGTAAATATAGAACATTCGAAAGACAGCGAATTTTTGTCTAGTGCTTTACAAAAGTGCGATCTCAAACGGCTGGAATCATCACAAAATCCAGGTAAGAATGAATTATATTAACCACACATTCACTTAACATCAAGTTATTTTGTAGTCTGCCTAGTATGGCTAGCCTGTCAAACACCAAAAAAATATATATATTTATTTGCAGTAATTAACACCCAAGAAGTCCCGTCTCAAAACGTGGTCACGGTACAACAATCTCCAGTAAAAACAACAAAGCATGCCAAGAAGAAACAAAAAACTCAATTGAAATCACCGGGAAAAAACTATGGCGACATTAGAGCTATATTTAGCACTGCTACTAAATCAACCAAAAGCTATACAAAATTAATAAATGATTTAGGGATACAAAATGATGGTAGTATTTCTACGAATCTCTTAAATCTCTTGGTCGACTTAAATATGAATGTGGACAATACAAATTATTCAAAAAAATGCTATGTTTGCGAGAACGTCTGTGATTGTAAAACAATAAAGGCAATGAAAAAAAATTACTCCAAACCACCGGTGTTGTCAAAATTTCTGGCAGATCCGATTTTACCTGATTTAGATTTAATAAATGAAATAACTTCTGACGATGTAATAAAATGCAGAAAAGACATTGAAGCAAGTCAAAATCTATCGAACGGTGATTCCAGAAATGGCAGAGAAACCGCTAAGAATGACAATGCTAATTACTGCAGCAATTTTGATTTAGAGTTTGATTTAGATGCATTAGATAAAAATAAATCACCCGAGGCTGTAGTAGAAAGTACTACAGAAGCGAATGTATCTAGTGATAAAAACTTCGACTTGGGTGATATCGAAGACTTATTTGCCGATAGTAGTCCGGAAGAAGCGATACAGATGAATATACAAGCTGCAGAAAAAATAGAAAAACAATATGAACCAACAGAAACTCAAAAAGCTTTAGGTTTCTTCGGTCTTGACAGTATTGATGATATTTTTGCTGATGACGAAGACGATGATATTCAAGACCCTTCGAATCCCGCGACATGCCATGAGAATGTCGTTAGCTCCAATGAAAATCAACTAGTAAAAAATAATCATGTGAAAGAACTAGTAGAAATTTCAAATGAGAAACCAAAAGAAACCAACAAAAAGTCTGTAATTGAACCGTTTAAAGAAGAATGCGTCCCTAATTCTGCATACCCCATAAGCCCTTCAATACTAAGCGGAAAACAAGCGGTCAAAGACATGCCAACATCGCCTATCCTTTGTAGTCAACCACGCAAATTTCATCTCAGCACCAAAAAGAACAGACCTCAAAGTTCTACACCTAATAGTAGCGCCAAAAAGAAACTGTTGCTACCAGACCCTGACAATGTAATCATTATTGAAGATGATAAGGATCTGAAAACAAGCAGTAGTGTCGCAGATATCACTGATAAAAGTATGGTCACTATTACTCAAATAGTAGAAATTATCAATAAAACGAATGACACATCAGTGAAGAATGTAAATGTAAATACAAAAATAAACGAAAGAAGTATGTCTCCGATTCTCTTGACGCAGGCAGATAGAAAGAAATCTGCAAATGTTAATAGCTTCCAAGCTAATAAAAAATCAAACAATAATCACAAAGAAAGTCTGATTATATTGGACAGCGACAGTGATTCCGACGACACTCAATCTTATGACGTAGAAGAAATAAGTAAAATTGACACAGACGTAGTTATACAGCAAAACTCTAGTCAAGTCAGCGGTAAAAGAAAATTTGAGTCTGACGAAAGTTTACTGACAGCGTCGCCATATTTCAACAAGAAACAGAAAGTAGATAAAGATACAACAAAACCCCTGACATTACAGGAAAAAGTTTTAGCGGCGATAACCTCCAACAAAGCCAAAGAAACTGTTAAAAATAACGATAACAATAAAACGATTAAAAGTACTAACAACCTAGAGAATTTCCGGTTCACTGTTACGCAGCCTGAAATCTTTTCGCAAAAAGAGAACCAAAATCCATTCGAAGAAATCGCAAAAACTAATTTTGATGATATACAACCAAGCCCTATAGACATGTTGCAGAAATATCGAAAAGAGAGCAAACTACAAACGTTAAGAAGTAAGTTCGATTCGATATTCAAAAAAAGCCCGAAAAAGATCATGGAATCTCCAAAACGGAATATTCTCGAAGAAAGTGCCGATTTCGTGATTGAAGATAGATTATTTAGTCCAGAGTGTATCTCTGGTAGAGGTCATAACAAAGAAAATACGCCAGTGAAAAGGAGGATTTCCTTCGATGACAGTGAAGATGATTTTATAAGCGATGATAAGGACATCTCCCACAGTCCAAACAAACCTGTGAACAAGCGGAAAGAAATTAGGCCCACAACAAATCACAAAGTGAGAAAAGTGAGTCAAAATATATTTTTTGATGTTTATTCTTTTTTATTCATAATGTTTAACTTACATTTTTAAAAAACCATCGCTCTATTTCATCTCTACGGAAGTGTACGTATACAGGGTTATAAGGAAAGGGTATGCTAAGCCGAAAAGGCCTTATAGTACTCATCATTATGAACAACTTTTACTATGGGACCAACCCTGAAATCGAGAAAAAAATATCAGCTGTTCCATACATTTTGTCGAGTGTCATTGACATTTTTCTATGGAACAGCTGATATATTTTTATCGATTTCAGGGTTGGTCCCATATAAAAAAATCTTCATAATGATGAGTACTATGAGCCCCTTTCGGCTTAGCATACTCTTTCCTTATAACCCTGTATAGACCCTCGACGCGTCTCAAACTTGTTAAGGCCCATCAAGTCTTATTGTTTAGTTCCATATGTCTTCAATCAACGCCCTTTAAAAGTTTATATACATTTCATAATTCGCCGCCGTTGTGGGCCTCCCCAAAATGGCGGCCAAGTAATGCACACTTACAGTTACTGCACAGTTACAGTCGAATAGTTAAGAAGCACCATATTTTCACCCTAGCAAAAACTTGCTACTCAATTTTCATATGGAAAAACCGGATTGAGTGACGTGAGTAGTACCAAAGAAAATGTATACTAGTATAGTATAGTTTTTCTATGGTAGTACCACAGATCACAACCCTAGATTCTGCATTCAGGACGCTGGAAGAGCACCACGCATCAGTCTAAATACACTTATGAGAAATTACGCTGATTGATTGATTTTTATGCGCGAGTAGGCGTAACCTTGAGATAGCCAATGAGAACGCTCGGTTGCACTCCCCGCGACCCGCGCCGCGCCTCAAACTGACGTGACTTTTCTTAGGAACGACGAATCTCGTAATGCGGTATCTAGTGTGTTCTGTGGGTAGTACTAACGTCGGTTGATATTTTGAGAACCAGCGTATATAATTTTCTTCATTTACCTTTTTATCCAGAAAAAGCGCAAGCACAACTCATTTATAGAGCTCGAAGCGTGTCTGTCCGACGCTAGCGCGGACAGCGGCGACGAGCTGTCGGACGACAGCGCGGGGAGCATCGCCGACTTTATATGTGACGACGATGACGTCACGAGACACGACATACACGCGGTATATCTGAAGTCGGTCAGGTAAGAAATTGCGATTTAGGTCTTCAATTCGCACCTAATGTTTACTTAACTTTGAGCCTTGAAACTTGAAAAATTGAAAAGTACTAGTAGTTCGCGCCGAACTGAGACCTAGCGACCCCTATATCTTCACAAGCCCTAGACCGATTCAGCTCATATTCGAATTTAAAAATTGTATTGAAATGAACTACTTGCCTACAAAATTTCATGAAGATCGGATCAACGGTTCGCAAGTTATCATCGGACAAATATACACACAAACACATACAAATGCCGATTTGTCCCATTAAACTCTGAGACCTTCGCTTCGCTCGGTCAATTATTTTTTCATTTAATTATCTTATGATGCAACTAGTTGTAGATAACCAAGTGCATGCCGTAAACTGACAATATATATTTTTTTTGTTATCGCCTATACTTTTTTCATTTATACTTTACTATTCCTTGATTTTTTGAAAATAGTAGGATAGCAACATAAACAAAAAAAAAAAGTATAATTTTTATGTGTAAGATGCTTTAAATTTAGTGCAAATTAGGCGCGTTTAAGACCTTAACCGGATCCCACTTTTTAATATTCCTATCAGCTCTTGCACGTCCACTGCTGGACGAAGCCTCCTCATATTAGGGGGGTGGTTGCCATAATCCCCACATTTGGCAGGCGGCTGGGAGCGCCAACCTTTTACTAAAAGAACGCGTTACATATACCTGAACTCGATTGTTACTTTATCCGTCTATCTTACCCGTTGTTAAACGGCTGATCCGATCCTGGTGAGAAGCAGGGAATCTTGATAATGGAAAAAAAAAAACGCGGGGTGTCGCACCCGCAGCTAGGTAGATAAAAGTTAACTGAGGCTTGCCCGGGAGCATTTTCATTCGCGTTTGTTGCATTGCGTAAATTGACTTAGTTGAGGTCCTGAAATAGTTACAGCAACATCTATAGTGTTGCAGGTGTCAACAGGCGGCGGTTTACAGTAGCTAATTTAAAAAAAGTGTTAACATGAAATCTGAGCACTTAAGTTTCATTAAACTTTTTGAAACGAACGATAATTTCAGGAGCCCCGTCAAGAAGAATGGTTTCAAAATACCCCAACTGCCACAGAAGTACCGACCAGAAGATGTATTTTCTCAGTTTGTCGAGGAAGATGCTTATGAAATGGTAACTATGAAAAAAATCTAAAACAAACCTTTTTTTCTAATTGGTTCACTAAACTGGCACATCATGGATGTACCTGATCGTGATAGTGCGCGACTGGGAACGCGCTTAGTACGAGTATGTTGGTATGAACGGGATGGCATGCTTTCACAATCAGAATCACGAACGTTCATAATGAGGGCACTGGTCGTAACATCCAAAAATTCATTTACATAATTGTGTGATTCCGGTGACCTTGACTTCATTTTTGAGATTGGTTTTCGAGTCTCATGGTTTAGTTCCATTTGCTCTCACGATATCGAGCACAGGGCCCTTATTCTCTATCGCACATGAGATAACTTGCCAATAACGCGTGACGTCATAACATGCTCTAAACTTAAACGCGGCTCCTAATCGTGGCACGATGTGAAGAAACGCGCGTTTAGGAAACTTAGAGAATACCGTTTCATGCGACTAACACGGAGTTAACACGGCGCGTAACAAGCTAGTTATGGCAATAGAGGATAAGGGCCCTGATCGTAAGAACTTTATTAACTCTTTTTTCCGCCACTCTTTTGAGGAGACACGTCCATAGAAGTAGATGGGATTAAAGCAACATTGATTGGGCGCGCAACGTCGGAAACCATTTTAGAGTAACGCCTTATATTTTGAATAGACATAATTTTTTTCATATTCATGACAATAATATTTTAATTTCTAGGATAGTTTCTGCGTAGATTCACACATTGAGTTAACGCAGGTTAACGATGTTTCCGAGCTAGAACTGGCAGAGATGGTTCTAGAAGAGAAAAGAAGGTCCAAGAAGAAAGTAAAGCCACCGTCTCCTACACAAAAGAACGGCGACAGTCCACTTATAAGGAGAATTAAAAATAATAAGAGACAAATACACAGCGATTCTGAGGATAGCAGTTGATATAGTTATAATGAAAAGTTATTTATGTATTACAGTAAATAATAAAGCAAAGGTGATTAAAGTAACCACCAATTCCTCCACCTCTCTTAAACATAAACGCGTACCAATAAAAAGCCTATTCCTAGCCTTCTGCATCTATTTATTTTGTTTTAGAACATTGGAGGAAAACTTTCAAACTTTGAAGTCACTGCTATCCTTGGACATATTTCAAAGTGTTGATTGTAATTACTTTGAAGACTTCCAGCGGGTCTGGATCAATCGTACTGTGATATGAATTATAGTGTAAGTGTAATAGTGTTAGAACCTGCGGACATGGTGCGGCAGAGAGAGAGAGAAAATATATTTTTTACCAATGCCTTGAATTTGAAATTACTATAAATATTTACACCTCGTGCTGTAAATAATATAAACGAATCTCAAATCTGATCATGAAATTCGACACTTTTCCGCTCACGTTAAATTAACGGAATCTTTTTTTTTAATCATTATTATTCCCGTATCATTAAAATTCAAAAATATATATTTCCGTCTTATCATGTCCACAGGTCTGTTAGGGTTATAATATTAGCTTGCTAAGCTTTTCGATAATGTCTGTCCTTTCTTGATCTTATTACTAATAGTATGTTCGTTCAATCATGATCCTCAGGAAACAAAATAAACAAGATTTATATAATTTACTTGGTTTTTATTTCAGTAGTAAACTTATAAAGTAAAGTCAACACAAAGTTAGATCATAGATAATATACAGGGTTATAAAGAAAGGATATGCTAAGCCGAAAAAGTCTCATAGTACTCATCGTTATGAACAACTTTTACTGCTCTTCCATAGAAAAATTTCAATGACACTCAACAAAATGTATGGTATGTCTGGTATAGTAGAATTCTTTTTTGTTGGTCCCATAGTAAAAGTTGTTCACAATCATGAGTACTATAAGACCCCTTTCGGCTTAGCATACCCTTTCCTTATAACCCTGTATAATGATTACAGTAGGAATTTTAAAATTAAGTTTCTCTTACTTTTACCATAGGTACCTTTTACGTACCAAGAGCCATCGAAACCGGAGTAGTTTCTGGAAAAAAAAATCTATACTGGAGCCAAATTTAGAGAAGGATATTGACGTGTAAATAAATTTCTATAAACTTGCAAATTTGTCAACGTTGACATTTTCCGTGCAGAAATCAAAACTTTGCGTATAGGCCGTTTCATTCAATTCAATTATTCGGACCCTAGGTTAGCACAACACTTGGTAAGTTTCATATGAAATTAATTAAATACATTCATTTCTTAAAATGCGTTGCTATGCTTATAATATGATTACGATGCCCAAGCACGAAGTATTTTTTTTTTTGCGTAGAGGTCATTATTATTAAACTTTGCAGCTTCATGTCAATAGATACGTCAAAATCTGCTTCTAGATTGGCTGCGTTTCTATATAAATTACCGATGTCCAAACCCATTTCAGGCGTTTCAGTTATAAACGAGAAATCATTAAATCTACACTTACAAATTCTATGAAAAAGTGTTTAGTCTAAACCCGCTGTTTCTTTCATTTCTAGGCGAAAACAATCTTATTTCCTGTTCGTGAACCAAAAAGTACAGTACTGGGCCGTGGTCAACAAGGACGATCTTACTGAACACGGCCCTGCTATTCTGTAACTTAGGGTTATATTTAATTAACCAAAACCTCTCTCGCAGACAGCTTTCTTCATCATATTTAACGACTTTGATTCTATAACATTAAATAAGTCGTCTCTTTTCTCCCAGTACAAAAACGTTTAAATTAGGTTTATTAACATTACACGGTTTATAGATGATATTTAACGCGTGAGCCCGGGAGAATCTTAGAAGATGATATAAGGACAAAAAAAAATAAACTTACAAACAAAAGTTGTCAAGTATGATGTATGTTGTTATGGTGCCTGCAAGAGGTTTTTGTTTAGTAAAAATAGCACTGTATAGTCATTTATAATTGACTATACAGTCAAGAAAATGTCTCCTACTGTCTTTACCTGAATTACATAATCCGCGATAAAATAACATAATTCATAAAAACAAATATTACGCGACGCCATTTCCATAAAAACGTACGTTACATTTTTCGGAAACTACTACTCCTATATTTTGATTAATCTTTATGTTTTAATCAGATTATTATATAAATAATTGGTGTAATAATGAAAAATATTTTTTTGGTAATGTTTGGCTATCCCGCTCGCTCACATGGTGCGAGTAAATTGGTGCAAGTGGGACGGCACGCGACCATAGTTACACACTAATGCCCCTAGGGCTATCCCAAAGAAAATGTATACTAGTATAGTATAGTTTTTCTATGGTAGTACCACAGATCACAACCCTAGATTCTGCATTCAGGACGCCCGAAGCGCACCACGCGTCAGTCTAAATATACTTATAACAAATTACTCCTATTGGTTGATCGTTAGGCGCGAGTAGGCGTAATCTTGGGATAGCCAATGAGAACGCTCGGTCGCACTCCCCGCGACCCGCGCCGCGCCTCAAACTTTGGTGACTTTTTGTAGGAACAACGAATCACGTAATGCGGTATCTAGTGTGATCTGTGGGTTACCCACTCGGGGTATACGAAGTACCATTCTTAAATCAAAATAGTTCCTGGAAAATTTAACCAATACGTTTATAAGCACAGCGTTAAATTGTTCAAAATTCACTATAGCAAATGCATTTTCATCTGAGTCTTCGGGCCATAAATCATTCAATCTGTCTATCTCGCTCGCACGTACAGGTCTTAACGAGTGACGTTTATTGCTCGACCACTCAGGACAATGCGTTTACTATAGTCAACAATCTACTCTAATGAAAATGAATCATGTGGAATTATATTAAATACATTACATAGTTCTATTATACCTTATTCTAGTACAAATTAATCTTCATTAATCTTTGCGTCGGCTTCCTTGGGGTGTCTGCTCTTCGTAAGTTCTTCGAATTCAGTTTGCAGCTCGGAATATCGCTTCTGCAGTACCTTCTCACGATCAGTTTGTCGGGTCACGTCTTCTGTTAGTGACTGTAAAAATAACATATTTTATACCACCCATTCTCGGAAAGTACATTATTCCTTTTTTTTAATGGGAGGAGAACGCTATCGTAAATATGCGGGCGGCAAAAGTGTATGGAAATCCATTGTTAGCGCGATGTTTTTTTTTTTGTTTTTTTTGTAGTGTCATAATGGTCTTAATGCCAAAAGACAATGTTTTTTATCACAAAGTCCGCAAAGTATGTTTTATTTATTTATCACACTAATATACCAAAAGCGAGTTCCTAGGCTGTAGGATAGCGAGTGGAACCGCGGGGCGCTGCTAGTAATACATGTTTCTCTTTTTGGAACTCGATCGAAGAAAACAACCGAGTTAGAAGGACGTACTAGTAGATGACGATAAAGGATGGTGTTTACCTCTATCCTGCGAGGAATGGCGGCCTTCTCCTGTTCAGCCAGAAACTTGAACGTAGACAGCTCAAGATTCGACTGCTCTATCTGATCTTGTAGCTCTTGGAATTGTTTTATAAGCGATGCGGCTCTGCTTTGATAACCACCTGAAAAGATAAGAAATTATATTAAATATGTTCAAATTAATAATATTCTTCAACTACTAGCTTTCTTCGTAGCTATCGACAACGAGTGAGAGTGAGGTCGCGAAGAAGTCCTATTATACGGCAATTCATTCAAAGCCCTGCGTGATATTGCTATGTTCCTTTTACTAATAGCGAATTTTGACCTTCCTGACTTAGTTGGTAGCGAGTCAGCTTTATAAGCAAGAATTAGTTGGTAGAGAGTCTGCTTTACAAGCTTGACTTAGAGTACGGTTTAAAATGCGCCCACAGTGCAAACACCACATACACTCCTAACGATCGGTTTAAATTGTTAGTACGCTCACAGCGCGCCAACAAATTAAACCGATCATGAGCGCGCTTATGTCAAATAGTTTCATTTTTCAGGTTATCGGCCTGTGTCTCATAATTTGATGGTCACAGTTTCATTTCTGTTTTCACGGAAGACTGTGGCCTGCATTCCATCCATTTCTTTCTATAAAAAACAGAGAATATCGAAATTCACAGATGACAAATTGAATTTGACATTAGCGCACACAGTGAACTACCTCATTCTTGTGAGCACCGTGAGCACGCTAAAATGACGTCACTCATGACGTCATGTGTCTGACAGGAGCCTTTATATGTGCATCTTAAACCGACTGTTTGCACGCTGACAGTGCAAATGGTAACTATGTGCACATTTTAAACCGCACTCTTAGTAGCGAGTCAGCTTTATAAGCAGGACTTAGCTGGTAGCGAGTCAGTTTTATAAGCAGGACTTAAGGACTTAGTTGGTAGCAAGTCAGTTTTATAAGCAGGACTTAGTTGGTAGCGAGTCAGTTTTATAAGCAGGACTTAGTTGGTAGCGAGTCAGTTTTATAAGCAGGACTTAGTTGGTAGCAAGTCAGTCTGGGATCGATCCCTGGCCATAGTTTGTTGAATAATGAATTTAAATTTCTGCTCTGGGTCTGGGTGCTATAGTCATGAATTTGTCTTCTTGTGTTCCATGGAACCCCGACATAGAGACGCCCTGAGACGCTGAAAAATGTATATGTTAAAATCTCTTTATACTCAGTAATTTCACTGAAAACGTCGTCTTTAAATGGGGAACACAGTAATGTTTGCACACTACTGCTTGGCGATTGAATTGGTTGGTGTGATACTACAGTCGGGCTCTGCAAAAGACTCGTGCCACTAAGAAATCCGTTAGTCTTACCAGTGAGCACTCTTAATTTCTTCTCCATCTTTGAGCACTTCTTGGCTTCCTTGGCCATGTGATTTCTATTCTGTTCTAGTCTTTTCTCAGCTGACTCTAACCTGTCTTTCTTACTCGCCAGATTTGCACGAGTATATCTGTTTTGTCCGGGCAAAAAGAGCACCTGAAAAAAAAACACAAAAAAGAGTGATCGAGGCAATTTTATTTGTCATAATTATACACCTTCATTTATTTCCAAACGAAAATTATCTTTTATTTTGTGACTTACAAACAAATATTCAGTGAACATTCTCTCGTTGGTAAGAAAAAGTAAAACTTATTTACTTATTTGACTGTGCTCTTATTCCTAATACAGTTATATTATATGAGTATAAGACTTAGAACTATGATGTAGGCTAGGCCCTACACAGTGTATACTGATTTAGTAGATTATTTATAGATTTAGTTACTGATTTACTCATACCTGAGCCAGGCACTCTTCCCAGACTTGCGTGTACGCGTCCATGCTGAGGTCGCCGTGGCCCATGCCCGCTTTCACCACTTCCATTTCCTTCTTGAGCTCATGTTTGGCCGCTTCCAGTTCATTTTTCGCAAACTCTTCGTACGGGTGTTGTTCTAGATACGCCAGATGGGAGGCTTGGAGCTGGACCGCGCGTTTTTTATCTACGCCTGGGGAGAATGATAATAAAATTAAATTGTACTATTAAAACTTACTTGGTTATTGGTTATTGGTTGGTTATTTCGGTTATAGTTTCGATATTTTTCAAGGAATGCTATAAGCGCGACCTTGTCTTTCCTTACATTGCAAAAAAAAATAAAAAACTTGCCAAGTCATGCTTCAGTAAAGCTTTCATTGATTTACTGAAGCATGACTTCGATTGGGCAGTGACCGAAACTGTTGACTTAGACTATGACCGAGACTTGTTTTTATAATGAAATACTATGATTTCATCATCATCATGGGCCATAAGACGTCCACTGCTGAACATAGGCCTCCCCCTTAGAGCGCCACACCGACCGATAACGGGCCACTTGCATCCACCGGTTGCCCGCGACTTTCACAATGTCGTCGGTCCACCTAGTGGGAGGCCTACCTACGCTGCGTCTTCCGGTTCGTGATCGCCACTCAAAAACACTTCTTCCCCACCGGTTATCGGTTCCTCGAGTGATGTGGCCTGCCCATTGCCACTTCAGCTTGCAAACTCTGAAAGCTATATCGGTGACTGGTTCTTCGACGAATTTTCTCCTTCCGGATTTTATCGCGTAAAGAAACTTCGAGCATAGCTCTCTCCATTGCCCGCTGTGCGACTCTCGAGTTTTTCCAAACGGCCTTTTGGAAAAATTATGATTTACTCGAAAGAAATTACAAAACTTGACACTGGCACATGTGTGGAGACAAAAAGTACCTGTCGGCGGGTCCCTGAGCGCGTCGTAGTGCAGCATGGTGACCATCTCGGCCTTCAGCAGCTCCTCGGCTTGCTGCAGCGCGTTCATGGGCGCGCCGGCCGAGCCGCGCAGCACGCCCGCGTTCACGTCGCACGGCCGCGCCACGCCGCGCTGCACCGCCTGCGAGCGCAGCGCGAGCGCCGCCAGCCCTGCCCGCGGGGTTCCAGTACACTATACTATACTATCATCATAACAGGGGGACCACGAATCTTCGAAATACAAGCTTTAGCTAGTTCAGAGATCCGAAGCCCACATATATCTTTAAGGTCAATGCTGGAAATAAAGAAATTTTGTATTGTATACAGGGCTATTGGTAACTATCACGCCCTGGATATTTCTTGAATTTGGTTGAATTGGTCACCGCTATCTCGCAGTCGTTGTATACTCACGTTCTATCTCCCTCTCCCTGGCGAGCCTGGCGTCCGCGTCGGCCTGGTCCTCGACGAGGCGCGCGTGCGCCGCGCCCTCGCCGTCCTCGTCCTCGTGCTCCGGCACCACTATCTCGTAGTCGTTGCGAGGTGCCGGCAGCGACTGGAGCGCCGAGCGCACTGACGCTTTTACCTGACAAAATGAAAGGAATAATCAAAGTTTACATTAGTTATAAACCAGCGATAATTATATTTAAATTTTAAGTTGTTCATTATGATGAGTACTATGAGGCCTTTTCACCTTTCCTTATAACCAAAACAAAAAAATAATAATGGTATAGTAAACCAATACATACATAGTAATTAATAATAATATAGGGATAGAGAATTTATATTAATAGGTGTACAGGATATTATATCAATGTCAATAGAAAGATGCGTAACCCGATTGTAGTAACTCATATGAACGGAAGATTTAAACAACGACATGATCGTCACAATTTCTGCTCGACTTGAAATAGAAACCCAAGCTAACACATTCGTAATGGTAAGGAGAAGAAACGATACTTATTATGAATATTTTTGCATTAGTAATAACAGTAAAATTATTAATTTTATATTTTATTTGCAAAAGTTAAAAGCTAGGTCCTCAAGAGATGGCGTTCAAAAAACAATTTTTGATAAGATATTTTTTTGTACATATATTGTATATTGTCATCTATTTGAACTAAACCTTAAATTGCGGATATATACTAATACTATTTATTCCATAGTTTTATCAGCTTTTATAGCTGTTTGAACATTAGCCACGGACTACGTAAGCGCCATCTAGTTTAATGCTAATACGTATCACTATCTAGTATTATGCTGTTTTTGGGTGTCACTTTTTTGTATGAGATTGTCTTTCTTCTCGTTCTCATCTTCATATCTATGTCCCTAGAAGAGAACTAGTCATCGCTACACAGGGAATCCTACAGCGATGACTAGCGACTGCAATTCAGCGGGCTTATCCCGTAACTCGGAAAGCGATAGTGATAGTGCGCGAGCGGGACCGCGCATAGTGCGACTATGTTGGTACGAGCGGGATGGCATGCTCTCGCAATCAGAATCACGAACGTTTCAAAGTTAGAGGATAAGCCCGCTGATTTAGCGACACGACAATATAACTAATACCGATATTATATATATATATAGATAATATAATAAAAACCATACCAAAGAATAACCCAACAACATTATGTAACTAAAATTATTAAGATTTTCATTGTAACTTAATGTAAAAACAATAATCATAATAACCTTATCATACTATTAATTGTACCAATAAACAAATTATTAAAGAAATTATTATTATTATTCTCGTATATTTTTTCTATTGTTCTATTCATGTGCCATTACCTGTTTTTGCATTTGGTTGACCATCTGTGGAGTGTCGCCGCCACTTATTCTGTCTTCTGGGTTTATGCTAAGCTTGTCTCTTAGACCTGGAGTCTGCAACCATAGAAACCATATTTAGAACTTAGCATTATTTAAATCGTAACCAAATTTATTTATTAAAACAATACACTATCATAACACTATCACTATCTTATTTATTAAAATGTATAACAGTATACATACAGTCAATGCCAGTTGTCCCGCATTGCTAGGCGTATTGAAACTTCCGGGCGTTGATATTTCGGTCCTTGAAGATCTGTCGACAGAATTCAAAAAATAAAGGAAGAATAAAGGTTAGCAAAATACATCATTTGACTTTTAGTTACTAGTTAAGAACTATTACAATTAAATACATTGTAGTGGATGCAATTGGCAGATTGTCGTTCAGTCTGGCGCTGTAAGGGGGAGGTCTATGGTCAGCAGTGGACGTCTACCGGCTGATGATGATGATGATGATATTAAAAATAAATTGTAGTAGTGTAACACACAAAACTAGCTAGACACAAAGATCTTTAAAACCAAAGGTTAAGTTAAATTGACGCGCCAAAATACGGCAGTAAAATGTAGTGAAAAATATACATTTACTTGTCTTATCACTTCACTTGCGCTGTCACCTAACTGACCGGCACAGGCCAAGTTTCGTTTTGGTTGGATCGACTTGGTGAGGCCAAGACTCGTATTTCCTGCTTCGAATTGGAGAGGCCAGTATTCATTATGACTGCGTCGACTTGAGAGAGGCCAGTATTCATTATGACTGTGTCGACTTGAGAGAGGCCAGTATTCATTATGACTGCGTCGACTTGAGAGAGGCCAGTATTCATTATGATTGCGTCGACTTGGAGAGGCCAGTACGCTTTTTCACTGCGTCGACATGGACGGGCCAAGACTCATTCTGGCCGCCTCGACTTAGTGAGGACAAGGACTTAGTGGGGTTCATTTTGAGTGCCCTAGTTATTATATCTTACCGGAAAGGAGTAGCGAGCACCGTATTCGGAGTGGCGAGGGCTTGGGACTGCGGCAGAGAGCCGGAGAAATCCGACTGCACGAGCGGCGTGTTGAGGCCGCCCTTGAGGGGCGTATCCACGTGAGTGAGGGCCATCACGTTCTGAGCCTCCTGTAGGATCCTGCATTGAAACATAGTATAAGACTAAGCTTCTAAGCGCTTTGTGATAGGTACATAATTATTTATGGCATAAAAAAAAAAAACTGGAGGCTCCATAATCACAGCGGCATTAATCCTTGATACTGACTTAATACACTTACATTATAATCCTAGTAAGAGTGTGTCGTGTACCTGTCTTGTTGGTGCGCGGGCGTGCGCAGCGCGGTGGCGGGCGTGGGCGTGAGCGCGTACTCGGCCAGCAGGGCGTCGGTGGGGGCGCCCGCGCCGCCCGCCGACTCGCGCGCCGCCTCCGACGCGCGGCCCAGCTTCACCACTTGCTGCAACTCCTGGGATGAACAAAATGTGTCTTTGTAGAGCTGTACCAGTACTATACCTTTACAAATAATGTGTCGCCCTACTGTCAGATTTGTCAGGCCGATTTTTTGCACTAATTATTATCATAATGTACTAATTGAGATACATAATCCTTCGATTATGTGTGTCCGAGCCGAAGGAAAAGGTAACCATCGTGACGTATTTGAAAAGTTGGTACTTTTTCGCTTGTCTATCACACCTTTTTCATCATATTTGTGAATAAATGTAATATATATTAATGTAGCTTGGAATCAATGTCATAATACAGTAAATAGCAATGTTTGAATTCTCCTTCAAACTATCAAATAAAAATCTACACCTGTAACCCAAGTATAATTTTCTAGCAGGTACATTTTCTTTTATGTGTACTCAGATTTTGTAACCAACCTGATCCGATACTTGTGGCTCGGGCAGCACCAGCTTGCTTCGCTTGCGTGCCGGCTGGTCTCCTTGCAGCATAGCTTGGGGTACATCATTCTCTTTGCGCTGCTTTAGTTTGTTCTTGTCCTTGCGCCTGTCTCTCTGTAAGCCACACATATTGGATAACAAGTTTCTTTTGTAAACAGTACATCTGATTATACAAGGTGGGAAATATACATAATTACAAAGTTAACAACATTATGTAAATTATTTGTTAGTCAGTTTCATCAAAAACCCTAAAAGATTTTGGATAAAATTTGAATCCTTGCCAAGAACCTGGCAATTCTTTGTTTTTCAAATTAAGCCTTAATGTTACTATTCACTAAACATTTGTGTGTGTAGGCGCTAATTTAAGACCTATAAACTGAGCTTGCTGATGTGCGATGCGCGAAAATATGTCATAATACCTTTTTAATCAAGTAAATTTGTATATTGAAACTTTCAAAAAACTCTTAATAAGCCAATTCTTTTTAACTAATAGTTATGAATCTAACCTCTTCCTTCTCGGAGTGCAGTTCGCCGTCAAGATGTTGCTGCCTCAGCCTGGTGAAGTCCGGTGCCATCGGGTCCACGACTTCAGTGGACGTGTCGTAGAACCCGGACGCCGGTCTCTTCTCAAATGGAATCTCAGAGTTGTAGTCAACTCCGCGCTTCTTCTTACGTCTGTTGCAAACAAAACATATCTCTCTGAAGTGAATGGTTAATGTCCGGGTGAAATAATGCTAGTTTATCACACTAGGATAGTAATTCTGTGGTGAAGAGCTAGCAAGCTAGCACACTCGCACAGTACTCTGGCTTTGTTTATTCAGGAAGATATGAAGTTTGTTCTGTATACATGAAGCCAGTTACTAGTTTCTTTCATACTAGCCTAGCTTGCTATCCTAGCATGGAAAACTAGCCTTGTGTCAGCCGGGCCAGCCGCCTGCGCTTGGCATGCGACAGTTGGGGATTATTGCGATTTATTATTGGTTATTGAATATCTTCTGGCTGATGATGATGATTTACTGTGAGCCCCTTTTGGCTTATCATCACCTCTCCATGTAACCCTTTATCAAAAAATTATGATAGAAATACACTACTAACTTATAAGGCACAGCAATGCCAGCAGCACTCAGCTCCCTACGTTTCTGCAGAGCAGCCAGACGACGGGCCTCCTCTAACTGCTTCTCTCGGGCTTTCCTCTTGGCCTTCTTGCCCTGCGTGTTTGCGAGACGGGCACGCGCTTCCGATAGCATCTCCAATTCTATGAAAAAAATTGCAGATACAAGAGCAGCATAGATGTGCCTATATCACACCAGGCTCTAAACCCTGTGTAACTGTAACTGTTTTGTAACCTTTATCCCCCAATACTGACATGAAAGATATGCAAATACTTTAGTCCTGTCAGATTTGGATTAGTTGAGTCTATTATTATAAATCGATTATAGATTGATTCGAGATGGAGGTGATAAGTCCTGAAATGACGCAATGGATGTGGTGTATTTTAGATACATGTTTTTTGGTTCCATCTAGTTTGCTAATGTGGAAAACATGATTACATGACATTTTCTGGATAAAAAAACCCATTAAAAATCTTGATTTACACATATTTTTCTAAATTGTTCCAAAGAGTTTAAGTGTATGTTAACATAATATTAAACCGACTGAACTGGGGGTCACATTGTACTAAGATTTGCTTGAAATCTTTGTCTGATGGCAAAGTAGAGATGTTTGAAATGATATCTAGCTCGGGATCATACCTTGTACAGTATCGACCATTGGTTGCCTCGGTGGCCTGAATGGGAAAACATAAAAATTTGTTTGGCGTCTACCATGTTAAACACTTTTCCTTACCATCTTCGTCCATATCCTTAGGATCAGGTCGGGCGGGTTTGGTTTCCGGATTGGGGTCAATCTCACCAGGTTTCAGCTTGCGAGGATCATCACCCATATCTTCCCCTTCTTCCTTCTTTTGAGCTTGATCTCTAAAACATTTACAAAAATCTTTTTTATCAGACTTAAAAAATAATGGAGGAAGGTTCACAATTCCACCTTTACTTAAATATTTTCTTTTATGTGATAATTTAATAGAGTTATTCATATTCAACAAAAATAATATGATTTCTATAAGATAGCAGGTAAAACAACGAGCCGCTGGTAGTAAATATATAAAAACTTTTTTATTTATATCATAGCAATAAAGTTACCATACTTAGCTGGTAGCACTATGTTGAATTAACTTACAGTAGATATTCGTATCTTTCCAGGCATTGCGCCGCTGTACGTCCAATAATGGGGGCAATCGTGCGCCATTGCGTTGGCATCAATTTCGCTAAGTGCAGCAACTTCTCGTCCTCTTCGCGCGACCATTCCGTCTTCTTGATGCTGGGATCCAGCCATTCGTACCAACGAGCCTTGCACTGTTTAGCGGACTTGCGGTGCAAAAGTGAAGCTATACGGGACCATTGGTTTTTGCCATATTTCATCACCGCCGCTTTGAGGATTTCATCCTAAGGGGTTAACTGTGTTATGAATAGGTCTTCTTTACAATAGAAATATTATATGAACATAAAGTAATAAAGACAAACCTCGGTGTTGCGCCAAACGCCGCCTTTGATCATAATCCTCGGCATGGTTGCTTGTTTTCTAGTCCTTTACTGAACAACAGAGAAACCACGTGAATTTGTTTTATTTATTGCCTGTCCTATTTTTTGCAAAAAACAATTAAAATTGAAAATTTTGAAAAAATATTGCAAGCGAGGTTGTCTTCAGCGAAACGACGCCATTTTCAAACATCTGATTTGATTTGACATAATGACATTGACATTTTGACAAAACAACAACATTTCTTTCCGGATTTTGGCGTAACGAGTGTTGGTGAACAGAATACATAAAAGTAAAGTTTTCACCCTTTACCTTTTCCCACCTCAAAGCTTGGGCGTGAGCTAGAGTGGCTATAAATGGCCGGACATCACGTGAAAGAGCTGGCTATATATAAGTTTCTGGGGGAGCAAAAGAGAGAAGCTATAACCTTAATAGTTTGTTTACTTAGCCATCTCTTTCAAACGATGTCAGGTCAGGCCATGTAGCGAGGCCTTTACTCGCACTATGCGCGGTCCTGCTCGCGCACTATCACTATCGCTTTCAGAGTTACGGGATAAGCTCGCTGATTGCGAGAGCATGCCATCCCACTGACCTACTCGTACCAAACTAATCGCAATAGGCGCGGTCCCGCTCGCGCACTATCGCTATCGCTTTCAGAATTACGGGATAAGCCCGCAGGTCATGTATAGCCACCTTAAAATAACCAATCTGTAAAATCTACGCCTGAATCAATCAACTACAATGTCTGGAGCCAATACATAAGAGAAAAAACATCAAACGTGAAAAGAAAAAAGTTATCAGTGTCACTGTCATGTCATAGCAACAAATGCAATGGAGATTGGACGATAGCGTTACTCGCTGGCCTGGCACTCCCTTTTCTTATAATTGATAAACAGGACATATTAATTGATGTGGAAGTGATAAAACATGCGTTTTTCAGAAAATACTTGAAATGAGAAGCTAAGCTGTTTGCTACTTTGTTATTTCCGAATTTACCAGGTAATGTACCCTGTGGCTCTAGTAAAGATTCAACTCGATTATATTATTATTGCTTGCACTTCGTTTCGTAGTAAATAATAAACATGGATAAATAATAAACTGTATTATACTCTAAAGGATTCCCTAGTAGCTTATTTTCTTTGTGACTAATACTTCTAAACGGATGTGATAACGTACAATTACGTACCTACCTACTGCCTACATATCAGACTAGCTAGCTGTTTATTACCTCGTAGGGGAATAGAAACTGAGCTCTTCCGGCTAATGTGTCCGTTTGTTTCAGAAACATGTCTACCATGTCGAGGTCGGTTCACATCAGTCAGCAGAAGCTGGCTGAAAAATTAGTCATACTGAATGAGCGAGGCATTGGAATGCTCACAAGAATCTACAACATCAAGAAAGCATGTGGAGATGCTAAATCGAAGCCGGCTTTCCTCTCAGACAAGGCTTTGGAGTCTTCTATCAAACACATTGTAAGAAGATTCCCCAACATTGATGTCAAAGGCTTACAGGCTATCACAAATATAAGGAATGAAATAATAAAATCTCTCTCCTTGTATTATTATACATTTGTAGATCTTTTAGACTTCAAAGATAATGTTAGTGAACTTCTGAACATTATGAATGCCTGTCAGGTCACCTTAGACCTAACTCTGAATTTTGAATTGACTAAAAACTACCTCGATCTGATAACCACGTATGTGTCTTTGATGATTCTACTCTCCCGGGTAGAAGACCGCAAAGCAGTGCTGGGATTGTTCAATGCTGCCCATGAAATGGTACACAATCAAATTGATCCAAGTTTCCCTCGGCTCGGGCAACTCATTGTTGACTATGATGCCCCATTGAAAAAACTGTCTGAAGAACTATTGCCACACCAAAAACTTTTAGCTGGTGCCCTAAACTCACTGTGGCACGTGTACCCCGCAAGGAACTTGACAGCTGAACACTGGAGATCTGAACAAAAACTAAGCCTGGTCAGTAATCCGGCTCAGCTTTTGAAACCATCTGAAACAAACACTATGTCATGCGAATACATTTCCCTGGAGTGTCTGGAAAGATGGGTCATATTTGGTTTTGCGATGTGCCATACTATGCTGTCACAGGATCATGCCAACAAAATGTGGGTTAGTGCCTTGGAATCGGGATGGGTGGTCGCGCTATTCCGAGATGAAGTTATCTACATCCATACTTACATTCAAAGCTTTTTCGATGGAATAAAAGGCTATGGAAAGAGGATATCTGAAGTCAAAGACTGCTATCACCATGCTGTACAGAAAGCAGGCTACAAACACAGAGAAAGAAGAAAGTTTTTGCGTACCGCATTAAAAGAACTCGGACTCATGTTAACGGATCAACCCGGATTATTAGGTCCCAAGGCTCTTTTGATATTTATTGGCTTGAGCTATGCTAGAGATGAGGTGTTTTGGTTGCTACGCCACAATGATAACCCTCCACAAAAAGTAAAAGGCAAAGCAGCTGAAGACCTGGTGGACCGACAACTACCTGAGCTACTGTTCCATATGGAGGAGCTAAGAGCGCTGGTACGAAAATACAGTCAAGTGATGCAGAGGTATTATGTGCAATACTTATCAGGTTTTGATGCAGTGGCTCTGAACCTGATGATACAGAACTTACAAGTTTGTCCAGAGGATGAAAGTATCATTCTGTCATCGTTGTGCAACACTGCAGCAGGTTTAAATGTCAAACAAGTGGAGGACAACCAAACATTCGATTTCCGTGCATTCAGATTGGATTGGTTCAGATTGCAAGCATACTCTTCAGTTGCCAAAGCCCCATTTAATCTTATTGATCAAAGAGAGCTGGCACAGTTCATCGACAAAATGGTTTTCCATACCAAGATGGTGGATAATTTAGATGAAATTCTGGTAGAAACATCCGATCTGTCAATATTTTGCTTTTATAGTAAGATTTTTGAAAACCAATTCCACATGTGCCTAGAGTTTCCAGCTCAAAATCGGTACATAATTGCATTCCCCCTCATCTGCAGTCATTTCCAAAACTGCACTCATGATTTGTGTCCTGAAGAGAGACATCACATCAGAGAAAGGAGTTTGTCAGTGGTGAATATATTCTTGGACGAAATGGCTAAAGAGGCCAAGAACATCATCACCACAATATGTGATGAACAGTGCACAATGAGCGACAAGCTGCTCCCGAAACATTGCGCGCAAACAATCGCTCAGTTGGCCAACAGAAAGAAGAAGGATAAAAACAAAAAGAATACAATTGAGATTGTGAAGCCTGGAGCAGAAAGCTACAGAAAAACTAGAGAAGAGCTAACCACAATGGACAAACTTCACATGGCTTTGACAGAATTGTGTTTCGCCATCAACTACTGCGCAACTGTTAATGTGTGGGAGTATACATTCGCTCCACGAGAATATTTACACCAACATCTGGAAACTAGGTTTTCGAAAGCATTGGTTGGGATGGTCATGTTCAACCAGGACACGAGCGAAATCGCTAAACCATCAGAGCTCTTGGTCAGTGTTAGAGCTTACATGAATGTGCTGCAAACTGTAGAAAATTATGTACACATCGACATTACGCGAGTATTCAACAACTCTCTCTTACAGCAAACACAAAACATGGACAGCCATGGAGAAAAAACGATAGCATCCCTGTACACACAATGGTACTCGGAAATCTTACTCAGGAGAGTCAGTGCTGGCAGTATTTGTTTCTCAATGAACCAAAAAGCTTTCGTAAGTCTTACAGCAGAAGGCGCCATTCCTTTCAATGCTGAGGAATACTCTGATATCAACGAACTAAGAGCACTGGCGGAGTTGATCGGACCATACGGCATGAAGCTGTTGAGTGAAACACTGATGTGGCACATTGCTAGCCAGGTTCAAGAGCTGAAGAAGTTGGTAATACAAAACAAAGAGGTACTTCAGATGCTGCGGACTAATTTCGATAAGCCGGATATAATGAGGGAACAATTCAAACGGCTGCAGCAGGTCGATAATGTTCTCCTAAGAATGACAATTATTGGAGTGATTTTGAGCTTCAGACAGATTGCTCAAGAATCACTACTGGATGTTTTGGAACGGCGAATTCCATTCCTGATCAGCTCGATCAAAGATTTCCAGCAGCAGCTGCCGAGTGGCGACCCAATGCGCGTTATTTCGGAGATGTGTTCGGCTGCTGGGTTGCCCTGCAAGGTAGACCCTACTTTGGCGTCAGCACTGCGGCAACAGAAAGTTGAGGCGGAAGAAGAAGAGCATTTGATTGTTTGCCTACTGATGGTGTTTGTGGCAGTTTCGCTTCCGCGACTCGCACGAAGCGAAGGATCTTTCTACCGCCCTTCGTTGGAAGGCCACTCCAACAACATTCACTGCATAGCACCTGCAATCAACCATATATTCGGCGCGCTGTTCACGATTTGCGGCCAGGGAGACATTGAAGACCGCATGAAGGAGTTTTTAGCGCTGGCCTCGTCTTCCTTACTACGGCTCGGTCAGGAGACAGATAAGGAAGCTATCAAGAACAGAGAATCTGTTTACCTACTCCTCGATCTGATTGTGCAGGAGTCGCCATTCCTCACCATGGATCTATTAGAGTCCTGTTTCCCCTACGTTCTCATTCGTAACGCTTATCACGAAGTTTACAAACAGGAGCAAATGCTTTTGCATTTATAATTCCATTGTAATTTATGAAAGACAGATTGTTATAGAATAGAATAGTTAAAATCATAAGAACTAAGTATAGTTTTAAGCCATCTTATTCACTAATTTTGTATTGATTAAAGGACAAATTCCAATAAGTTATTTGATAAGACTAATATTGACTAAACAGCTATGTACGTAGCCTAAGATAAAAAAGATGGTGGTATTTATTGGAAAATCTTATGAACTCGTAACTATTCTTATAATTCCATGTAATCTCTCTGGATTTTAATGAGGCTGGCTATATATTCCTTTCTGTTCATGAAATAACACATACATCGCTCGATTTTTCGTGACGTCAAAGTTCAACGCGATTGGTTGATAATCCGCTCACTGTATTGACACCACATATAAAAGCGATTTATCTACAAATTAATACTCATTCAAGGTGCAAGAACGAGATAGCACGATCATGCCTATCCACTTTCACTCCATTAAAATGATTTTCATCTTATTATCATTCTTATTTCAACCAATCGCTTTGGGAAGAACTTTGAAGTGAAGCGTAATTAATACATTAGCACGGCTTACACTTTTTTACGTCTCGTTAATTCTTTACGGACCTACCTAATGATAATTTTATTATAATTGTTTATGTAATAACTTATGTTTTATAGTTATGTCTATTTCGTTAAAAAAATATGTTATATTGGATTATGTTGAAGATATCTACTTTTTCTAAATTTGTTTATCTTTTAATATTATAACAAGTCGTACAATAGCTACGTTATGTATTTAATACCGCCTACGTTATACACGTAGTCGTAATATATTCTATTCTGTGACATAAAGTTTATTAGTAGTTTCTGAATGTAGATGAAATAAAACGCAACCTCAGTTGTCTATTCCAAAGCTAAGCTATAAGTTTAAGGGCCTTGTTTAATACTTAGCGGGCGGCTAGTCCCTACTAGATTTGCTTGCGAAAAAATGCTGATTTAGCTTTTTAGCAAATTTCTTCAATGTAATGTATAAGAATGTTTTGTACCCACCTTTTGTAATGCATTTTAGAAAATGGCAACATAAAACAAATTATAATAGATATTAAATAAGCATATGTAGCATAATTTTTTATTATAAGTTCTATGTTACAGATGTAATGTTCACGATTTGTATCTTCAGTCAATTTGACTTCGTGCTTATTATTTTTTATTAAATGCTAATTATTTGTACTCTCGATTATTCTTATCATGCTATGCAATACTTTTATACCTTGTATATACAAATTCAGTTAATAAAGCCTATAAATACAAATACTCGGTTGCTTTTATAAGTTTTGGTTCACCCATCCATGTCCTTCACCTTTTGATCTTCCTCACTTCTGAAAAAATCATGAAACCCATTCCATCCAATCATGTTCATCCATGTTTTTGTTGGGATTAGGTTAGGATAACACCAATTTAAAATATTCAATGTAAGCGACAGCGTAGGCAGGCCTCCCACTAGGTGGACCGACGACACAAAGTCGTGGGCAACCGGTGGTCGGGCCGTGTGGGGCTTTCTGGAGAAGGTCTATGTTCAGCAGTGTATGTATGTGTGTCAGTATGTATTCTGATGATGGTGAGGCTGATGATGATGATTATGAATGTACGCGACTGTACCGAAACAACTTGTATGTTGAAGGTTACGTGGCTTTTTATCAAACTTCTACAAAGACAACAGGGAAGTACATCAATTTTTTTTAATGGTTTGGGACGACTAAATAATAACTAGTGTAACAACTGGCGGTGTGTATTCTGTGGTGTTGTTGTTCTATTTTGTCATATGAATGTAATTTCTGGTGTGAACAACAAAGAGTTATCTATCCATTACTCCTGACGGAGAGTTTCACTCACCCTAAGTAGCTCCGTAGTGGTTTACTTCCTCAGTGTGCTTCTCAGTACAAATTCTTATATATGGTGCCATTGACCTGCTGACCTCAGGTCTTCTCTATGAGCTGACTTAAACCGTTAAGTTTTCGTACTTGCTTTGTTTTGATTCATTTTTATTACGGCTTTCTATTCGATTCTGATCTAACGTCTCGAATTTTGTGAACTAAGATAGGCTGATAATGATGATGTTTTTATAATAGCCCGACAAACATTCTCGAAGCCTAGGTATTTCCAATTATCCGTTTGGCTTAGGTAATCCGGGACGCCCCAACAATATAAAAGACAGAATTCATGTAAAATTTATTTATTTATTATTTTGAAATCACATGTCGTAACATTCATCTTGTTAATTAAAAATATTCACATTGTCATTTAAATAATCTATTACGGTAATCTAGCTTACTTTAAGGAGAAATAATGCCATTGAGTACTACTTACGATGGAATCCCCATCGGATACACGATTGGTCGACCCTACAACGGAAACATTACCCTCGCGGTTTACATACAAATATACAATATTATAGTACATTACACAACTTGCGTATCGCTTCCACATTCACTAATAAAATGGCATTAACATGGTACACTTACAATACATAGAAATAAAAAGATACATCATGCTCTTTGGCCTGCACGACGGAAACAAACTACACTTATTATGATGACCGATAACAAACAAAAATCTCATTATCTATCAAGAGATCAATATAATACAACTGTACGTCGAAACAAAGAGGAATACGACTTGAGGGTATGATACATGTGATATGCAACTTTGTTTACCAGTTACTATAAATTATCTTTAAGGCCGGGTTGCACCATCTAAGTTAACTTTAAACTACAGTTATAACTGCAGTTAAAACTTCCGTCAAGCAGAAAAATGTGTTGTACCGTTTAAACAATGGTCAAAATGACGTATAACACATGCCAGCTAAACTTGATGGTTAAAGTTATAGTTAATTTAACTATAACAGTAACTAACTGGGATTATGGTGCAACCCAGCCTTAGTCTAGCATAACTCTGTCAAAAAAAACTTTCGTAAATGTATAAAAAATGGAACAGCGCAGCAAATGGAAACTATATTTCTCATGTTTTCTTTCGACGTAACGAAAGTTTTTTCGATAGTATTCATGCTAGAACATGTCTTTTTTTGAGCCATTTCTTTTACACGTAACTCATACAGCTATAAATAAAAAAATGCGTATAAATTACAATTTTATATCATAGCAATGTTGAAAGATATCAGTCTAATATCATTTTGATCATTTGGCAATACTGTTTAATTTTCATAATAATTACATTCTAATACCTAAAAATATGAAAAATTATAATTAATCGAATCGAAAAGTACATTACTTGCCATAATAGGAAGACTAAATGCGAATTTTGAGATTTTATCGATATTTTGAGCCCATCACTAATAATAAATTGAGTTTTACTAAATTATGAATACATTCCGAAGTAAAGAGAAACGAAGACCTACGACAATATAAAAGGAACAGGGACCCTATTCCTGTGCGCTCGAGATTATCTCGGTCACTGTCTCTCTAATTTAGAATTTAATGGGAGTGAGAGTGACCGAGATAATCTCGAGCGCACAGGAATAGGGTCCCTGGAATACAAATTGGTATAATGGCACCTCGACATTCCACTTACTTTAACATTAAATACGTTAAAAATAACATTTTCATTTTCAATATAAAAATTACAATTACGGAGATTCGAGTAAAACCAGGCATAGTTATCACACCTAGTTCATCTTGTGTGTGTGTTTTGATATTTTACATTGTATAGTATGTATAGTCTCCATTTATATACAAAAATATACATAAATGTCGGGGTACGGAGCGGGACTGGTCTGTCAGGGCTTCGTCGTACATCGAGCGATGTACTCTAAATAGAACTAAGCCGAATGTAAATCGGTTCACAGTGAATTGTACTTGTTTCTAAGCTGTCTAGTTTTTGAAGTCTTGCACCGATTCTAAGCAACGCTCACAGGATTAAAGCTCGCCCCACACAGACGCGGCCTGCTGAGGCGGCCACGGTAGCGATCAGCAGACATCCAATCGTGCATAAAACACCACAAAAGGGACGTACAGGTCCTATCACCTACAAGTAGAATTAGACACCCTATATCATCTTAAATGCTAAACGGCGGAATCGCGTTATTCAAAGCTGGTAAGATAATTATAATCTTACCAATTTAGAAGTAAGCGCACTTCAAGCGCTGCATGAGATTGGCGTGACCTTTTTTAATCAGAGTGTAACGGATATTGGGCCTTATCATGTAACTCTGGTGGCAATGGTAATCGCGTGCCGTTCCACTTGCGCCACCTTACTCGCACCATGTGAGCGAACAGTACAGCCGTCGAAGACCATAGCCACAAGTCTTTCAAAATTAGGCCCCTACTCAGCCCTTAAATCGAGGACGGTGATTGGGCGTCCACTGACCACTATATAAGCGTGGAGGCTTATGCAAAACTTCCACCTCTTTACTGAAGCATTACTTGGACTAGACAATGACTCAAATTGTTCACTTAGACTATGACTGAGACTTGTTTTCTTTGTGAAAAACTACGCTTTATTTGAAAATTAAGAAACCAGACACTGGCTAAATACACTTAGTGTGGAGCCAATACATTAGACAATAAAAAAAAAGATTCCGTTGACTGACAGATATTGTTTAACGATTGCCACGCCATCTATTTTGGATGACAGAAATTGAATGAAAAAACATGAAATGTCAAATACTACGGAACCCTAAAAAGGAAAACAACTCATTGTAGCGCCCACTCTGACAGAGCCTTTAGAAATAGCCGCTACATGCAACGTGTTGCATTGTTGCTATTCCCGAGAGTTCCTTTTTCATAATTATATAAAAATAAGTTTATATAATATAATAACGATTTGCATCTTAACACCTTTGTTATGTAGCCTCGTCACAGTTGAGCACGCAACCGAGCCCGCTCCCGTGATCATTGAGCAAACGAGTATCAGTTTGGAATAAAAGTAGATATTGCATAGATTTACAAACACATGGACTTCCGGTCAGCGGAAATGTCCGGAGAAAAGATAGACTGAAACACATGGACTTCCGGTCAGCGGAAATGTCCGGAGAAAAGATAGACTGAAACTGTCGTTTATGTAATCTCTGCTTAAACGCTACAATCAGACTAAAATCTTTGCATGCTAAATAAGACGTCGACGTAGATTCTGTTGCACCATCTCCTAAGATAAACAAAATTTGACAGGTCTAAAATTAACGCTATTCTTTTCTCACATAATGGCATCAATTCTGTACCACTCACTAAACTAATCTGAAAGGAATAAAATTATCTGCATCTCTTTTAATTTGGTTATGTGAGAAAAGGATGGAAACAATATTAGAGCTGTCAAATGTAGTCTTAATATAGAAAATAGCACAACAGAATGGACGTTATTGTAAAGAGTTTAATGGGGTGACGCACTGCTTATTTATCTCGCTAGGTGGCGCACTATCGCTGGTGTTGTTTCACTGAAAGGGTGTCTATACATGGCCTGATCTGACATCGTGTGAAAGGGACAGCTAGATTTGAATTACACGGGAGCAAAAGAAACAAACTATTAAGGTTATAGCTTCTCCCTTTCGCTCCCCCAGAAACTTATATATAGCCATCTTTTTCAAACGATGTCAGGTCAGGCCATGTAGCGAGGCCTTAAAAAGTGTCAAATATCAATAGATAACTTTAAGAAATAAACAATAAATATAGTCTGGTCATTACTTAGTTCATTAATGAACACGTATAATATAATAACATCACCTAAATTTACTATGCCCTATTTAATAAAAATAAAAACTGTTTCTAGGATTGATACGAAAGTAAAAACTTGAAAAAGACGCAATAACTTCGCTTTTCTAAATTTTCAAAGCTAGAAGCTCCAAAATCAAGGAGGCGGCTGAGATATGAACCTCGAAGTGCTCATACAAGTGCAAGCAAACAGACTAATTAATTTATTTATTTAAGACCAAATACAAACCACAATAATACAAATTAAAGAACATAGATACATTATATAAAGCAGCCAATTATAATTATCATGATAAGCACCAGCGATGAGCGCCAACTGGGATTAGTTTTGTGTGGCTCCCCATTGAATTAGTTTTAATGGAGATAGATTCTGGAATGTCTAAAATTGGTTTGTTAAGAATGTTTGCTAGATAGATAGATAATATTGAAATGAGATGCATATAATTTTAGTCGTGTCAAGTTGATTCGGTTTAGTAACAGAATTAGCGCCTTGTTGACGACATAAAATTTCAATATTTCTACACGTGTATCTAAGTTTGTATAGGTAAACTCAGTACACTTTTTGGCCGTGATTTTCTCGACCCAACATCTGTGTTGGTAAATCTATGACATATTGTATTATCATTAAATATACATGTAACCACCGTAACGACAGCACGCCTTATCAATGTGATGTACTTATCAAGTTGGTTGCGTTCAACGTCGCGAAGTTGCGAAACAATAATTTGTTTCAATAAATAAATTACGTTGAGCATTTTAAGTTCAACCCGAATATGTAATCTCGAGCGCTCCTAGAAATAATATAGGTACAGTTTTCCACAACAAATAATTCCTCCCGTACTTGCGCAGTAGACCAATTTTAGTAGCGTGGAAAAAACGCCCTAAAATCTTGCGCTGTTATTGGTAGATCGATTTCGCGGCAAATCGCGCCACCCTTGCGCCATCTTGTACAAAACGTGTAAACGGGACAGAGCTAAGAAGGCATAGCAAGCAATACTCTGCCATTTTACTTTAGCGAATAAAGTTCAACATAGATTATATACACGTTCGGCTGATGTCGGAAACCGGTTTACGCCTTTTAGTTGCGCACACGAAAACTACCGATAGGAATTATTATAGTAAACGCATCCGAGTCATCGAGCATTAAACGTCACTCCATAAGACCTGTAAGTGCAAGCGAGATAGACAGATCGAATTATTTATGACCCGACGACTCAGATGATAATGCGTTTACTAAAGTTCTGTAAAACTGTAGTAAGATAAGAAATACTGAGTTATTGCATTTAATATATCACTGTAAATGTTATATAAAATAATTAGACAAGAATAAAGAAAATAAAACAATAAATAATTCAGTCAAGTCTTGAATAGAATGAGTATTGAAATTTTTACCGACTCGCAACTTCGCGCTCAGTAAAATATCCGCAAAAACTATAGATTATCCAACCAAGTGGTGTCTAAAATGTCTTCAACTTTCTTTCATTTGCCACTTTATTGTTTATCGCATCGTTAATAACTCATCGTCCGAACATATCACGCCTTAGCTATTACACTTTAATTGTATTATTTTATAAACGCACCCAAAAATTCCGTTTTGTCAATGTACTTACAAAACGTAAAACGTCGCTTTTTAATGCCGTGTATACACTCGTTCGTGTAGACGCCCTCGCCTCTGCTCGTTGAACCTAGTTCGTACTGCAGTCTAGACTAATCATTTAGTGGAATAGCCACAAAATTTGCAAACAATTTTAGTCTATAGTCTGTTCACAGAGAATGTCTAATTGGAAATCAGGGATTGCACGATTGCATATTGTGTGGTTGGAGGACACTGAGGAACCGATAACCGGTGGCGAAGAAAGGTTCTTGAGTGGCAGCGTAGGTAGGCCTCCCACTAGGTGGACCGACGACATTGTGAAAGTCGCGGGCAACCGGTGGATGCAAGTGGCCCGTTGTCGGTCGCTGTGACGCTCTAAGGGGGAGGCCTATGTTCAGCAGTGGACGTCTTATGGCTGATGATGATTGATGTCGCTGATAAGGAACGGGGCGCGTGTGCACGCGAGCAAATGTTAGTCTTATCCACAAGAAAGGAAAAGTGGGCGTGGATAGTGAATATTTCGTATTTACATCAACGCACTGAATTTCACTTGACAGTCCTAAACGCAGCCTTACATTTTAAAAGCATGACACCCACAGTCACTCACGGTGCTAGTGCCGTCCTTTTCACTTTTATTCAATTGTGCAAGAGAGAGCGCCCTATATTAGACACTCCCTGAACAGACTATAGTAAGCTACTCGTTAATTGTCTAAATGAAGTATACTGATCAGTCCGAACAAGGTTTTATGTATCATATAGTATCCACGCAGCCTCACATGGTTTCTCGGCCTAGAAAGTTTTGAGTCGAATATCCCTTGGCATTAAGCGCCACCCGATACCTCATTTCCTCCAATTGTCCAATTTGAAAAGAGATGGCAGTGCCAACAGTTAATATAACCTTATAAACATTTATGTAACGAAGATAAAGTTAAAAATGCTATGTAGGTTGCGGTCACGATCATCGAACTAAACTCTATTACAGCCCGGCAAATATCTCGACAAGTGACTTTATCTGGTTGATAAAGTCGATAAAGTAGAATGCTCGATGTCATAAACATTGCATTTCAAGCTTTATTACAGCCCAGCAAATATCTTGGTGTGACGTCATCTCGGCAACAGACGAGTTTAGGTCGAAGCGAAGGGGCGCGCGGGGATTTCGACAAGTGTTCACGCGCCAACACTATGCCGCTTTTTGCTCAAGATGTTTGCCCTAACATGTTATATTAGATTAGCGCTGCCGTCTCCGTTTTGCCGGTGCCGGTGCCGGGACTATATGTCGGCGTGGTCCCGGGGGTGCGTGACGGCGAGCGTGTCGGGCGAGTGCAGCGTGATGTTGGTCTGCGAGGCCACGGTGACGGCGGCGGGCGCGGGGGGCGCGGGGGGCGCGGCGGGCGCGGGCGGCGCGCGGTACACGTACCCGAACACCAGCGGGACCGCCGGCAGGGCCACCAGCTCCAGCTGCCCCTCGCCGCAGTACTCGTACTGTCAGACCTGCACGCATAGATTGCGGTTTAAAACGCGCACATAGTTACCATTTGCACTGTCAGCGCGCAAACAGTCGGTTCAAGATGCGCATATAAAGTCTCCTGTCAGACATATGACGTCATTTTAGCGTGCTCACAAGAATGAGGTAGTGAACTGTGTGCGCTAATGTCAAATTCAAATTGTCATCTGTGAATTCCGTTATCCTCTGTTTTTTATGGAAAATAATGGATTTAATGCAGGCCAAAGTTTTCTGTGAAGACAGAAATGAAATGAAATGATCGGTTTAATTTGTTGGCGCGCTGTGAGCGTACTAACAATTTAAACCGATCGTTAGCAGTGTTTGTGGTGTTTGTACTGTGAGCGCATTTTAAACCGCACTCATAATGTCGTGAAGCGAGAAAATCGAAAATATTCGCCGAAGAATGAAAATCATTGATGTAGTTTCAGAGTTTACAAGCTGAAGTGGCAATGGGCAGGCCACATCACTCGAAGTACCGATAACCGATAGGGAAGAAAGGTTTTTGAAACGGAAGACGCAGCGTAGGTAGGCCTCCCACCATGTCGACTGACGACATTGTGAAGGTCGCGAGCAATCGGTGACTAGCCCGTGACTTACTTTGCTTGGCTAAGACTTTTTTTGTTGTGAAATATTTGGTTACAAAATGAAAATGGTTACTAGAGAACTTGAACAACTTAAAAAACTTGAAAAAGTTAAAAAACGTGTGGAGCCAAATATTATTTAAAAAAAACCTTTTGGGGGGGATGCATCTCGTAGGCCGCGGGGTACGCGCCCGCGTACGGCTCGCTGCGGCGACTGCTGCCGGCCGGCGCCGACGCTGGAACCAACAACCTGTCTTAGTTATCTTTTTACTAGTAGTTCTGCGAACGGTAGACCTCGCGAGCGTAAACTTTTTGCACAATTACAATTCTACAATTTCATAGAACGTTTTAGTCGTCGGCGATTTTTGATTGGCGAGGTATTTCCCCCAAAAAGAGGGGACGTTTGCTGCGGCGCCCGTTACCGGTCGATTTCGATAATATTTGGCATAAAACTTCGGTGCTCAATTCTAAACAAGAATATCGAATATGAGCGCAATCAGTGAAGAGGTTGTCAACAATTATAAGGTCGTGAAGTATCAGTTTGGGACATCGAACACCGGCGCGGCGAGCGCGGGTTGGTGTGCCGCATGCGACGCGACGTGTTCATCTTACCGGGCACTAGCCTGGCGCCGAGCGCGGCGGGCGCGGCGTATCCCTTGTGTTGCCGCGCGCGCCGGTGTCCGGGGCGCGGCGCGGCGCGCGGCGGCGAGCGCGAGTTGGTGTGCCGCATGCGGCGCGACGTGTCCACTTACCGGGCACTAGCCTGGCGCCGAGCGCGGCGGGCGCGGCGTATCCCTTGTGTTGCCGCGCGCGTCGGTGTCCGGGGCGCGGCGCGGCGCGCGGCGGCGAGCGCGGGTTGGTGTGCCGCATGCGGCGCGACGTGTCCACTTACCGGGCACTAGCCTGGCGCCGAGCGCGGCGGGCGCGGCGTATCCCTTGTGTTGCCGCGCGCGCCGGTGTCCGGGGCGCGGCGCGGCGCGCGGCGGCGAGCGCGGGTTGGTGTGCCGCATGCGGCGCAACGTGTTCATCGGCCGCCGGAGTGTCTCCGATATACGTCTGCAACGTTACCGACATACGGTTACTAAAACCATGTAAAACACAGAGCATAGTTATCAATGATAGAAAATGATTATACCCCACATTCTCGGAAAGTACATTATTACTTTTTTTTAATAGGGAAGAATGTACGTCATTACTGTCGCACAAACATGCGGGCGGGAAATGTCTAAGGGTGTCTACACATGGCCCGACCCGATATCGCTTGAAAGAGATGGCTATATATAAGTTTCTGGGGAAGCGAAAGGGAGAAGCTATTTCTTTTGCTCCCGTGAAATTCAAATCTAGCTGTCCCTTTCACACGATGTCGGGTCGGGCCATGTGTAGACACCCTAAGAAAAACCCGTATTGACGCGTTTTGTTTTGTTGTGTTCTTTTAAAATTTCAAAAGAAAACAAGTTTTTGTCACCAAGTCCGCAAAATGATGCTAGACAAATTTAAAAAATAAAAATTGAGAAATAAATGTTTCTATAGATCATGGACTCGTAAATGTCACTACATTGCTTGAAGAACCGCTAAGCGATGGAAAAGAAAGGTTCTTGAGTGGCGACCACGAATCGAAAGACTCAGCGTGTAGGTAGGCCTCCCACTAGGTGAACTGACTACATTTTAAAAGTCGCGGGAACCCGGTGGATGCAAATTGTCAAGCAATGTGGCGCTCTAAGGGGGAGGCGAAGTTCGGCAGTGGACGTCTTCGGGCTGCTGCTGCTGCTGCTGATGATGACAACAAGTTAACAATATTATTGGTAGGTGTTCAGCGCAGCCTGGCGAGTGAGTGAGAGAGTGAGTGTGTGTAGTACCTGGCGGGCGGTCGCTTGGGGTTAGAGGAGGGCGTGTGCACGGCGCAGCACTTGATGAAGGCGCCCATGCAGACGATGAGCGCGACGCCGCACAGCAGCACGGCCCACCACTTGTGCGTGACCCACGCCTGCACCGACTGCAGCGTGGCGCGGTTCAGCAGCAGGTTCTTGAGCCGGACGAGCGGCCCCTCCGCGTCCACCGCGCGGCACTTCAGGAACACGTCGCAGTAACCCTGCGCGCGCATGCCGCATTACACCCCGACAACTCACACTAACATTATAAATGCGATAGTTTGAACGTAAGCATGTGTGTTTATTCCCGTTCAACTCTGTAACGGCTGAACGGATTTGGATGAAATTCGGCGTGGAGCTTATACCATGTTAACACAGGCTACTTTTTATTCAGAAAAAATATTCCGTTTCTGATGAATAGCGGTGAACTTTATGCAGATTCAAATAATATTCATTATTTAACTGTGTTTGTATAAAACTTCAATACTTAGTAATTAGATGGTTCGTATCGCAGTTGCAAGCAAGCTTGCTGTTGCCTCACACTTGAACTAGATGCGCTTGTGTCGCGCCGTTTCAACTCCTGCATCGCGATGTCGAGACGTTTCCATACAATAGTGTAACATTTAGAGGCGGTAGTTAGTTCAATCTTAAAACCCACTAGAGGACAGTAATTAAAAGCTTTACACCTATTAAGTGTAACAAGCTAGCATGGTCTTACTTAATGTTAATAAGAATCAACAAGCACGTATATTATGAACAAACTTCCGATTTCATGCGCTAATTTAATGTCTTGATGAATGTAATAATTATACCTCCTTCATACAAATAAATCTAAACACTATGTGATAATAAGAACAACTAACCCAACAGAGGCTATCGCTTATAAAACAAACATGGTGCTAGTGCGCAAAACCTAACTTAACGATAAAAAAAAAAAAAAGGCGAGTGCCTGATTAAACAGAATTTAAGATAACTTTTAAAGGAAAAACAGTAGCTATTGTATTGGCATTAAAAAATAATAAAGTCGAGTATGAACCTGGAAGTTGTCACAGGGCGAGCCGGGCCGCAGGCTGATCCCGCCGAGCGGCAGGCCGACCTGGTGCGCGAAGTCCGCCGTGCTCTGGCACGAGTCGACGCCGGGCCCGGTCTGGCACGCCAGCTGGCAGAGCGCGCGCCGGTCCACGACCGCCGTCACGCCCTCCGCCACCTGCGTCGGCGCCGACGACAGGAAGCACTCGCTCATGTTCCACTTGAGGCACATCGAGCCGCGGCACTCGCCGCTGATGCACAGTTGCGTGTCTGCGAACGGGAGAACTGGCTGGTACTCGTTCACTGATATATTATAACAGTCGACGTAGCGTGGGTTTTCGCCAAGCAGTAGTGTGCAAGCATAAGGGTGACGAGCGCAGTGCATTGCCGCGCATTGTTTTGAACTGTTGAAGTTCAAATATCTGGGTGGCACTGAACTGTTATGGGCAAGCGTGACTTGCTCGTCTCGTCACCGAGTAAAAAAAAAAAAAAAAAACACGTTCGATGCGCAACGCAACAATATTTTATCCCATTTTTTTTTATGATACTGGGTGACGAGACGAGCGAGTCGTTCACCCGATGCTAAGCGAAGTGACCCAGAATTTAAACTTTTTTTTATACCATAGGTGGCAAACAAGCAGACGGGCCGCCTGATGGTAAGCGATCACCGTCTCCCATGGAGACCTATTTCCTCACTATCCCTCCCCATGCGATCTTGTTCCTCACCGTTGTTGCACATGGTGTGGTTGGGCATGGCGCGCGGCTCGGGGCACTCGGCGGAGCGGCCGGAGCAGTAGGACGCGTGGCTGCACTCCGTGGCCTCCTTGCACGTCATGTTCACGCGCGCGGACGTGAACATGCACGACTGCGCGTTGCAGCACGGCCCTTGCGACGGACTGCATCACAAAATGCACAGGTCAACATTTTTAACTTGACATTCGTTGAAAAAGAAACAATATTTAAAGCTACAGAGCGAGCACTTTATTTTATATTATTTCTTGCCTTCCAAAGGGGTTTGAATATTTTGGCATACCTTGCTGTCCTCCATCTTGTTTTTTTTTCTTCTCCAAAATAGCGGCCACTCATAAAACCTATATGACACTAATACGAAGGTTGTATAAAACAAAATGTACTCCGGCGTCACGTTCCCAAGATATACGCTTTCAAAGTTACACAATATTTTTAGCTGACCGGCGTCGCCACCGGTGTAACTTTGAAAGCTTATATCTTGGAAACGTGAGGCTGGAGGAGATTTTGTCTCATACAAACCTTGTTTGTATTAGTGTCAGCTATCGACTCATGTAGGTTTTATAAGTGGCCGCTATTTTGAAGAAAACAACAAGATCGCAAACAGCAGGTATGCCAGGCCTTAAACTAAAACTCCTTGACTCCCCCACCAACCACTCAAAACTCTACATAAGTTGAACCAATTAAATCAATTTCATATTGCGTGACGTGACCAAAATGCTGTTGTTTATTTGGCTCAACGCATAAGCATTGCCATTCAGCGTGGTAATGCCGCCAGCATGCTGGGTACGCTGCCAACTGGTAGTGGGCTTGAACATTTGGATTATCTATAGACTTTTAATGATCTCTGGATAATTCAACTGTTATTTTTATGTAGTAGGTTAAGTACTTTAGATAGTTGTAGTTTGTATGTATTTTGCTTAGTTAATAAAGGCACTTGCCCGATAAAAAAAAAACATATTGACATCTTTTTCATTTTCATCAATTAAAACATTGTTGTCGGCCAGATAAGACAAATACTGAAAATTGTCAAATATTGTTTAGCTAAATGTCAGTCGACACACAAATTGTCGAATACTTATTTTACAGTGATTCAAACATGTTACAGTACGTTCTTGAGAAATTATTAAAAAGTAAAAATGTTATGCGTTTTGTACTCGCCTGCATTGTGTGTTAGCTTTCCTAGTACAGCTCTTGGCGGTGCCGTTGCGTTCCCTGTCGTACGCGCTCAGTTGCCGCGGGTAACAACACCTGTCCTTGCATTCGATCTCGTCGTAACCTGGAATAATTACATATTACAATTGTGGCCGTTGTGTCTTTCTATACAATTCTGGTCTAAAATATGCTGCAAGGGTCTGGTGGCAGGACAATATATTTGTACTTTAATAGCTGCTTGCACCCTGTCGCTATACCTGCGGACCAAATTCTATTAAACTATTTCTGTTTCTGTAAGAATCTGGAGCACTAAATAAACGATTCGCGGGACAGTTGCTCGATTGCTTGTCTCGTAGGATGCAGCTAATCGACACATTATATACAATGCCGTCCATCGGCAAGTGACTACCCGAAAAGGGCTTATTAGTACTCATAATTATGAACAATTCTTTCTATGGCGCCATCCCTGAAATCGATGAAAACAATCTGCTGTTCCATAGAAAAATGTCAATGAACTCGACAAAATGTATGGAACAGCAGATTTTTTTTTCTCGATTTCAGGGTTGGTCCCATAGTAAAACTTGTTCATAATGTACTATAAGCCGTTTTCGGGCGGTCACTTACCGATGGGCCACCATGTATAGATACCACATTACAAGGCCATTGTTTCGACAAACAGACACCAAAGTTAGAGAAATGTGCGGGATGCAGGAACTGAGACAAAGTTTTCTTATTCGCTATCTCAAGGTAACGCCTTCTGGCGCCTAGCTATAAGCCAATGAGGTTATTTTTTTTAGGTGCATTATGCTTGGTGCGTTTAGATCATCTTGAATAAGAAATCACGGGGTGATTTGAGAGCTAATCCTACTGTTAGAGTTTCCAGCCTCTAACATGATGAATTATCTAATAGAAAAGGCAACCAAACCATGGAGTGGCAGTCGGAGTTCTCAGTAAATTCAAAATATTGATAGTAACCGCAGTCGCACTCCTCGCCGACTTCCACGATCTTGTTCCCGCAGAAGGCTCCGGCGCTGGCCTTGAGGCAGTCCCGCTTGCGTCCGTCGCGCACGGCGTCCAGCACGGCACTGATGTTCCCGACGGAGCACGCGGAGAACCGACTGTTGTTGGGTCGGTCGCCCGACGTTGCCGACGCGAACATTATGAAGTTGCCCTCCTGCCCGCCCGGACGACATTCCGATGGGTAGTCGTGCTGTGGACATACACAACTATAACGTACCGGGAATAAGCAAATAGAAGAGTAAATCCCATGTACATTCCCACTGGTACCATAACTAGTAGTTCGCGCCGAACTGAGACCTCGCGACCCCTATATCTTCACAACCCCTGTACCGATTCAGCTCATATTCGAACTTAAAATTGTATTGAAATGAACTGCTTGCCTACAAAATTTCATGAAGATCGGATCAACGGTTCGCAAGTTGTCATCGAACACACAAACATACATACAAATGCCGATTTGTCCCAGTAAACACTGAGACCTTCGCTTCGCTCGGTCAATTAATTTTTGAAGATCGTCTTAAAAATCTGTCAGGGCGCGGTCCGAGATATTAAAACGACTCTAACGGAGCCAATGGCGCCGGTCCGAATTATTAGAAGCTATCGGTGTTCTACCAAATCGGACCAGCCTGGGAATGGTATTAACCGTGAGCACTCCGAGCACGGTGATGATGTCATCAATTGATGTACGCCTCCAATCGGTGTAACATCATTGATGAAGCATCGTAGATCGGCTGTGGCGAGCGCTCCGCGCCGACTTTAGCCACACATTGTGGATTTAGCCAGTGTCATTCAATTAATATTAGTCCAGAAAAGTATGTCGTGGTCAAGTCCACGTCCTGCCCCAATTCTAATTCTAATTGGGGGTGATAAGACCTGCACTAACGTCCCGCTAAGGGTGTTTTGTGCATTAACCCCGCTGCCAGCCTCAAACCAGCCGAGCTCCTTAAAGTAACGGAGCACGGCCTTGGGTCGCTGGCATACCTGTTCCACCCCTGTTTCGTCAGATGTTATACTATTGGAGTCTTGTCGAGATTCTTGAAGGAGTCCCGACCTTACTCATATGTCCTCTGTGGCTTTGCAGTGCAATAGCACATGCTCCATAGTCTCGTTTTCCTGCAGAGAGCCTCGGCATAGAGGACTATCTGTGGCTCCAACATTGTGCAAATGATAGTTTAGCTCACAGTGTCCTAATACCTAACATTAGACGAAGGTGAAAAGTGGTGGAGACTTTACTAGTGGGTTCAATGGAGTTTACTGTGTCATTTTAGTTAGTTTGTCATGGCAACTTCAAATTATCGAGCGAAGCGAAGCATTTGTATGTATGTTTGTATGTTTGTGTGTATATTTGTCCGATGATAACTTGCGAACCGTTGATCCGATCTTCATGAAATTTTGTAGGCAAGCAGTTCATTTCAATACAATTTTTAAGTTCGAATATGAGCTGAATCGGTCGAGCAGTTGTAAAGATATAGAGGTCGCGATGTCTCAGTTCGCCGCGAACTACTAGTTAAATAATGTTCAATGGGTTTTAACTCACCGGCGATCCAAAGTTGTGTCCGATCTCGTGAGCTAGCGTGAGCTGGCTGACTTTAGGCGGCACTCGGCTGTTGTAGTTGACGAACGTGATGATACCAGTGTTAAGAGACCTCTTGGTGCTCTGGTACATGCCCCCGATGGTTTCGGTGTACGTCTTGTACTTCTCGCAGATGCCGCCGGAGGCGCCACTGGCGCTCGCGACCCACGCCAAGCCTGCAACGAAAGAATAGAAATAGAATTATATCTATTTCTAGGTTACTATCTATAGTAGAGTATCCGAGATAGTTTGAGGCACACTGCAACCTTAAAACCTCTTCAAAGGTTTAGTATCATAATTAAATAATTAATTAAATAATTAAAAAAATATTTAAAAAACATTTGTATGGAATTTTCTCTATGAAAACAAAAACATATTTTATTGCAAACTGCAAAGATCAGTTACACCTGGGCCCGTACCATGATGTGGTTATTGAGATGACTGTTAGGTTCACCCGACGACGCTGTGCGACCAAGAACCGTATCGCCGTGCGATAAGGTGTATGGTCGCGCACCGTTGGCGCCTGAGCCTAACAATCATCGTAACAACCACCTCACGGTACGGGCCACGGTTTAGGTAGTAACGACGCTCAGAAAAGTATAGAATACAGATGTGATGTACGAACGTGATGTTTATCACACAAATATTTGTTCTGGGTGGGAATCGAACCCACAACCTACAGCTCAGAAGGCGGAAATCCACCCACTGAGCTACAAGGCTAGTCGTTTAGTTGTCTTTGTCCAAACTCGCTCGTACTCTTATTACTTCAGTTAACCTTGATCAACGACTCGAGTTATTTTTATACGTTTTTTGTACACTTAATCACACTATTGCGGATGCATTTTGCGTCAAATAGTCGTCCGTTAAAAAAAAAAAATAGATTTACCCTATTGCCCTAGAAGGAGAGTTAAGTTTTTGAGGTGCATGTATGTGTATATATATGTGTTCCTGTATTACCACTTGTTGCCTAAACGGCTTGACCGATTTTGACGTATGTCGTTTCGTTGGATTCCTGTTTTGCTCGGGAGCGCCGTAAGCTACACTTTACAGTCGGTTTTTTTCTCAATACTACTTGTCCAATTAATCGAAGTAAGTTTTTATTTACCCAAAGTACCGCCAGTGAAGTCCCTGTAAGTGAACACGTAAGCGAGGCAGAAATCTTCGTGATTCCCGAGCGAGTGAAGATTAAGGAAATTTGACACGTCGATATTCTCAAGGCAAAACTGACTCGAGTCGCTCGGGTAGTGGCACATGGAGTCGTCATCGATCTGCGGGAAAAAACGTTACGATCTCATCATGTAAGGGTACATCATCATACATGGCTTGACCTGACAACGTGTGAAAGGAACAGCTAGATTTGAATTTTACGGGAGCAAAAGAAACAAACTATTAAGGTTATAGCTTCTCCCTTTCGCTCCCCCAGAAACTTATATATAACCATCTCTTTCAAACGATGTCAGGTCAGGCCATGTAGCAAGACCTTAACAGTAACTCTGGTGGCGATGGTCATCCCTGCCGTTCCACTCGGGCCAACTTGCTCGTAGCGTGCGAGCGACCGGGATAGCAAACGATTACCATTAGCCGTTAGAATTGACTGTGCCTACAATTGCTACATCTATTTACAAAAATATTATAGCTGATGTTGAAAGGCAGTTTGTTTTTAAATCAAGATTGTAACTTCGCTGGTTCATTCTTGCAGCTTCATGAGAAAGTTATGATGGAGAGAGCCGAAGATGAAACAAATGCTTATCAGGACTCACCTTTATCCGCTGCACTTCAAACTTGATATTCCTATGTTCGAGGCGTCCGTCAAACTTCGTGTCTCTGTATATATAATTGACTGCCGTGACGTGGTGCGAGATCAGAGAGAGGATCTCTTCGCGGGTCTTCATGTCTACCTCGGCTTTCTTGCTTGGATCCCGGTGCTGAAATATTGTAGCTAATGTTAGTGTAGGTTGCTGAGGTGTACGGAGAGGTAGATTCAAGTCACAGATTACCAGGAAATAGATACTAATTACGAGATAATTTTTTTCGGACCAAAGTAACCAATGTTTTGAGTAAAGCACGGGATGCAGGGACTAGGACAGATAATAATAAGTTTCACTAATTGGGAATTACAAATTCTTTAGTTCTGACAACGGACGAGACTCTAGTCCATCGCGAGTCCAATGCGATAACTGTGACGTAAATACCATCAATACAATAATCATAAACTCTATTTTTTTAAAACAAGATTATGGTGAGGCCTTTATATAAAAGTGACAGCACTCGTAATGTCATTTTACTCCGTCTGATTAAAAATTCGACTGTAGCGTTTAGTTTCCATACATCTTTGTTCTATATGAACTTCAAAAGTATATGTATCTTTTTCGTTGCAGTTTTGAATCATATTATAATTTATTATTGTTTCCTATTATTGCTCGACGACTCAGATATAATGTGTTTAGTAACCAAGTAGATGATGTCATGCTATAAATTTAAAATATAATTATATGAAAATGACTCTGTAATAACATGTTACACTTGTACAATGTTATAATATATAATTATAGTTAAAAACGGCGCAGGGGAAAATCCACAATAATATACGCAAACATGACTTTCCTTGACAAGTCATTAGGGTCGATCTGCATCAGACACCATGTAACCCGTTAATAGCTTGTAAATATTCAACTCTTCATGAAAATACCAAGCACAAATAGCATACTCTCGTCCATTGGATCGCCTATGATTGGCCGGCCCGAAGAGCCGCGCGAGAGACTTCTACATCCGAAAATCCGACTTATCAGTGGATCAATCTGCATGTACAGCGCACACGTGATCGCTCTGTGCAACTACCCCGAAAGCTAGAGCTAGAAGTTTTTTGTTGTTTCGGGTTAATAATACTTTTGTTCAAGTTTTTTTCTCTCTCTTATGTTTTGGCTCCACTCGTCGTGTATTTAGCCAGTGTCAAGTATTGTAATATTACAAGTGAAGTCAAACATTTTAGAATTAAAATAAGTCTTAGTCACAGTCAAGTCAAGCAAAGTAAGTCACGGTCAAGTCCACGTCATGTCCCAGTACAGTGGTGGAGACTTTACTAGAGGTTTCTATGGAGATTTGGAAACAACACGAAGAGTCAAGTTCACAATATTATACTATTCACCAACACTCACGTGAACGTTCACTTGGTGCACGTTCACGAACACTTTAATGAATAAAAGTCCACCAAGTGTCCAAAGTCCAGTCCTTAATGTGTAAAATACACATTAAGAGGCCTATGTTCAGCATTGGACGTCTTCCGGCTGATGATGATGATAAACACTCGACATAACACAACTTTTGGAAAATAATACAATGTCGCGACATGAATTCTTCACGTTCCCGCCAAAACTCTTCTTTCAAGTTAATTACAATTAATGTTTTCAGGCTGGAAATTTTTCACAAATACTTTTTGTAAAGTGAAAGACAATCAAACGTAAACAATGTAAACAATCGGTCCCGTATTTCTATTGTACAAGACGCGGTAATGCAGCGGAAAAACAATAGAGATTAGTCATAGAGCCAGTTTGAAGATGAACATCTGCAAAGCAACGCCTGATTTAATCAACCAGCGGCTAGTTAAAGCCGGTGTTCGCTATCTTTTTCCAATTGGCAGTCTTTCTTGTAAAAAAAATAATTCTTACATCCGGAAATCCTTCTCTAACATGCCGCCATATCAGCGGGTCGGTCTGTATGTACAGCGAGCACGTGTTCTTGCGCGCGTCGGTCGGGGCGGCTCGCCGGGAGCGCGAATGCTCGCCAGTGTTCGCCGCGCGAGAGTACTTGTTGTAGTGGAAGTCCCAGTATCTAAAAACAAAAGTTTATTTTACTAATTAGTTTTATCATAACGATAGGTTTGAGATTATTTTACGCAAATGATACAAGTCAGCAAAGGCAGTATTAGAATTAATCTGTTGTCAAAGTTAACGTTTCAGTATTCGGGGGTTTGTCATATGTAACTAGATGTCATTGCAACAGTTGTGTATAAATGAAAATTCACATACGCCTTGATCTTCTAAGAAATTGAAACAGATACAACGCTTATGTGTGGTACTTACTGCAGTAAATATTAACCATTACTGTAACACTCAACCGAAGCGGAGAAACATGGCAGAATTAATCAATAGAACTGAAAACGAAATTGGCATGACCACACGCAGCGGTTTTTGTTTACTAAACTTATATAAGGGATATATAAGGGACACACCGGAGACACATTTCTGTGCAACGACAATAGTGGCTCCAAATTTGGAACGCGCTATATTTATAAAATGTACACATTGTACACAAACTGCACTCACTACAAAATTACTCCCTGGTGTGCATGTCTCCTAGCTTGGTCGCGTGGTGGTTTTATAAGCAAGGGGTCCCGGCTTAAATTCCCGGCCGGGTAGATGTTTGAATGATGGATTTTGGTATCTACTCTAGGTCTGGGTGTAAGTTGTGTTCAATTGTATCCCTGATACAGGGAAACTAAGTGGGAGTTATGAGTGTGAAGAGTTATTTATAATTTATTTAAATGTGGTGACAAAATATCGGATTTAGTCAACATATCGCCGCTCCGCCTTGGTGGATTACACCATACAAAATAGTCATCATCATCATCGGAAGCTTATTTATCCCACTGCAGAGCATTAAGCCCCTCTTCTCTCCCTCTTTCGCCAATCTTCCCTGATTTGTGCCAATCTCGTCCAGATTTTGTCGCGCACCGTCTTTCGACGAATGCGAAGACGACACCGCTACGATTGTATATACATTTGTCTCATTTTTCACGACACGAAGAGTAGAGAAGATTTTATCGCGGTGCGCATGATAGCCCTGCTGGTATTGCCGCAAAATTTTCGAATATCGTCTAAAACATAGTAGGTAAGTATAATGTGTTACCTAGGCGGATCATCCCTCAAGCTGTTCGGATGTGGCGGCGGGGATGCGGGAACGTGGTGGGTGTGCGTAGGGGATGACTGCACGGGCGCCGCAGTACTCGCCGGCTCCTCGTCCACTCCCGAGTTCTGTATCCTCTCCATCCATTGCACCACCTCGTCTGTGATGCCGCAGCCGCCTACGTGACCTGAAAAACGACAAAAAAGAAATACAAAAATTAAAAACCCAACAACGGTATTTCTTATTATTATATTTTGAAAAACGTAAACAAAAAAAAAAGTTGTAAACCTTACATTTTAAAAGACTTGTTCAATGAAACCTCAAATCAGGGGATGCAGTATTTTTTTTTTCTATTGCCAGTGTGGTAGTATCGATGCCATATTGTATCCATGATGACGTTACTTAACCAGTGAACAACCTTCACAAATCTACCGACACCTCAAGTTGTCTAAATCGATTGAATAATTAACTTACAGGCTCATCCACGTTAATAAAAACGTCTATTGGCTTCGCTGTTAAAAATAAACGCCTCGGATAAAAATATCTTAAATAAAATTACCTAGATACCAATCTTTGTTTAAGTTATAACCAAATAAGGCGGGCAAAGGTCCCGGGCGCATTGGGTTCCTGAAGATGGGCATAGATCACTAGGAAGGAACCGAAAGGGTTAACGGGACGACTTGGACACGTTTCATCATGACTGGTCCCAGCTAGCGATGGAGCGTGAGAAATGGACCGTTGCCCAGAAGTGGGAATAACAAGGTCATTTTTTTTAAGTGTCCCTGTTTCTTTGTGGTAGTGTAATTCTTGCAGTTCTTATTCCCTATATATAATAAATTACAATATAATTTTATTGTAAATCATGGTATACATTTTGGATGTTGGTGATTGTAATATTTACGTAGTGGAACGTGAATATTGACAAAAGATAAGTGAAGCGTTTAGGTTTTCGTTCTAACTTCCAAGCGCAAAATTATGTCAATAGTTATAACGCGAGACGAATTCAATGTCTTCGAGCAAGAACTATTTTCAGGTGTAAGTGTGGCATAAGATTTTAGCGAAACGCATTAGGTAATCGGTTAAATACCGACTCAAATTTTAGCCAAGGGCCAAGGGCCAAGCCTCCTAACCTAACTATCTCTATTTCTGTTTACGCTGATACTGGTGTCGATTCTAGTTATATCATTTTCTAAACTAAAATTGATAGCTCTAAAATTATTGCTAACAATTTTAGCCCTGTGAGATTAGTTTATTTTGTGAGTGGTTCAACAGAATCGATACTGCTATTTTTAATACTCACGCACTCTAGAAAGAACATGACACAAGAAAAAGGTCAACTCAAAAAAACAACCAGACAAATCCAACGAAATCAAAATCGGTCAAGCCGTTTAGGCTACAAGAGGTTATATAGGAAAATAAAAATACATACACTCTAAAAACATTACCCTCCTTTTTGGGCAGACGAGTAAAAATAATGCGCTGTGAGATTGTGGTAGGTCCCCTGTATTCATTGAGATTAGGTATTATATCTAAATGACTGTATCTCTTAATCTTTTATTCAGGTATCACCAGAAGAATTTGCTAGCTAATATTTTGAGGACATTGCCTTAAGACCTGGCTTAATGGCGGTTTTTAAGTTACTCTGCCTGTCTACTTGTACATTTTATTGTATTAAATTAAACGATAGATTTAATGAAATCTTGGACAATTAGGACACAAACTGTGACACGGACGCAAATCATCATACACTTCTTATATGTGCAATTTGTATCAATCCACAGAAGATACGGCCACAGGCAATGCAATACTGAATACGAGACAATGGCATCGTCAAACTACAATTTAGTAACAAAAGATCTCGTGTAAATGTTTTGCAACCGGTGTCTAGTTAGTCTGAAACCTCCTGAGAAACAAAGGATAATATCGTTGAACGATATTATAATCATCGGTATTGTCCTACAAAGATCTTTCTTCACCTAGTAACAATATCATCACACTGGCAATGTAATGGGCAGGACACATTGCTAGTTTCAGAGATGACAGGTGGAGTAAGGCTGTAACAGAGTGGTGGCCGAGGCAAGGTAGGCGGAGCGTTGGCCGTCCAGCTGGGAGATGGGTCGACGATATCGTCACCATCGCGGGTCGAACCTGGACTAGATTGGCACAGGACCGAGGCAGTTGGCACAGCAAGAGAGAGGCCTATACCCAACAGTGGGATAAAGAAGGCTGAGGATGATGATGATGATGGCAATGTAAAAGCCTGAAATGCGGACATGGTGCGACCGGATCACCTTCTTAAAAACGAGAGAGATAGAGAGAAACATATATTTTCTTCTCATTTTTTCTTGTCGGTACCACATGTTGGTTTAGTAACACAAGACCGCAACGTCTGTTAACATTGTTACAGTTTACAAGTGAGAGTTTCTAATTTTTTTTGGCATTTTTCACCACTTCTCACTTTTCTAGTTTTCCCTGTGGAACATGCCATGGAACACACACAAAAACACGGAAAACTAGCACTTAGACCCAGAGCAGATATTTAAATTCATCATTCGAACGACTGCCCGGCCGGGAATCGAACCCGTGACCGAGGCTTCCAACTAAGCATGGATGGTCATTTTAATGAGCTTTAAGCAAAAGGAACATCGGGATATCACGCTTTGAAAAAATACAAAATTTAAGGCTAAGCTAGGCAAAGGCATTCTTCAAAAAAAAAATTGTTGTTAATGGGAATTGAACCCGTGACCTCCTTGTCATAAAGTAGACGCGCTACCAACTAAGCCAGGAGGGCTACAGCGGCAAAACAATAGAATTTTGCTAAAGATACAGATAAAAGATGGACTTCCACAAAGTAACACCTAATTCAATCAACTAAGCTAGGAGGCATGATACTTTATGTCATACTTTATCTTAAGACATATTTTTCTGTGTTTTTATAAATGCTAGCATGGAATATATAGAAAGACCGTGTCATCTGTTGCCTAGATAAACAAAATTGTTCTATAAATCTTAAGATTTATTGAGTGAACCTCGATTGTTCCGCACCATTACTGAAGAGACGGTCATTTGCTCTCATTCTCTTTCGGCCACCTCTGCGAGTTTAGTATATTAGCTATACTTTGGTTCAGTGTTCAAAGGGCTCTGACACATCGCCAGCACATAACAATTGTAAATAGACGCAATCCGTGCGTGCCTCGCATACGACGACACGATTTACCGAGATTTATAATCCGGATTAGTCGAACCAACGAACGAATTCTACTTATCGTGTCAAAAGAATATCAAAACCAATACCATCAGCCGCTGGCCAACGTTGTAATATTCCGCATTTTAATGTCGAATTTAAATTATTCATGATCAATTCAAAGTTTGCGAGAGTTGGGAATGAAGAAAAATAGGAAGCGGACACGGTCGCCGTATCCTGGCGAAACATATAGTGCGATGCTTTCGCGAAACTCTTTTCTATACGGTTATACTGTTAGTCCGAGATTTATCAACGGAGTTCGTGCAAGATTTATAACCCCAATATACATTATTCCGAGTCTTTGTTTTTCGTTCTCTTTCGCCGAGGAATATAAGTAATTACGAGCGATGAAGGCTGAGTTTCACCATCTGCAGACGACATGACCTATAGGGCGACTTAATATTCGCTCTGAATTTTTTATCTCTGGCGAGCTAAATATATTAAAGTAATTAAGTGAGTTCAGTTGTGGCCAGGAAACCATTAGGTTTTGTTTTCAGAAAGGCCTGAAGGCTCCATTAAGATTGCGGCAACGATACATCAAAACATGTCGCGCTGTGGTAAGTCTATACACGAACGTCAAACCCGGTAGGCAGGGAATTCATAATGACGCATGGAAAAGCACAATGCAAACGAAAAAGCTCGGGTTTTAAAATTAAAAAGTGCTGAATGGTGGATTATTTTTTTCAGTCCGTGTGTCGTGTTAGTGCACATTGGCGTTTCGCATCCGGTGCGCTGCATTTTAACGAAGCTCCTGACTGCAGCGGCCTCTGCCGGATTACGTGCGGGGAGCTGACGAGCCATTTTTATACATTCTTTGCTACCATGAAAATTGAACTGTAAAAGGGTTTGCTTCAAATTAATATACATACACAGATTTACGATTTTATTTATTTTTATACTAATAAACGCAAAAACTGTAAATTATAATTATATATTATATATTAAATACCTAACTTTATAAAATTTTGATTTGGAAAAAAACCCAAAACCACAACATAACATATACCTAATTAATTGGAAGCAATTATTTGTTTATCAAGTAAAATGTACCAGATAATTGAGGAAAATAAGAATAGGCAGATATTACGTTAGTTTCATATATAAAATGAGAATGGTGCTGATGATATACTTGTGTTAAAAGTGGCGTTTTCCTTGTAGCGACCAAAAACATACTCGAGTTTCTGGTAGGTAGTTCCCAGAGCACTCGGTACGTAAGCGGTCGCCAGATAACGGAAATTACCGCCACATCCCATTTAGGCTGCTAGCTACAAGTGCACAAATACGATATTCGCGTCGTTTAATCCACCCGGTAATCTCTAATGTGCACATAATCAAAACATCATTACGTGGAAATAACCATTTCGGCTCAAGGCGAACTGAACATGACTTGGCAAGGTTTTCTGTACATAACTCTGCGGGCGTGTTACTTGTTGATAAGACATATAAAAATGTTAATATTTGCATTGGTTTTTATAGCGGTTTTCTCGTCACTCACTGGTTGATAAAATTAAATAAAATTATTATTTACGTACCTAGCTTTAATATTTTTTAACCGCATTGCAGATAACATAGAACCGGATAAAACGGTACCTACCGATACTTTGTCAATGTTACAGTGTCCTTTTTATTGTGGTTTTACCGTGGTTAACATTTAACACCCACACAGACATTAGAGAATACAGTATAAATATTTAAAAAAAAAAACATGAAATCTTTTAATTTTTACGCGACTAAGCGAAGCAAGGATTTTGACCGGTATGTATATATGATATGTATATTTATCTGTTCCGTCATAACTTCTAAACTACTTTGACAAAATGAGATATCGTGGAAGTTTCTCCATTGTCACTGGTTATAAGCTATGTGACGTAACATTAAACTAGAGCCCTCTAGAGGACATAAAGGCATGAAATTTAAAAAAAAAAAGTTTTTATGATGCCGTGTTGGGTATCAAATGAAAGGGGTAAAACTAATAACCTCGATAAAACTAAAGCTAACGCAAGGACGTAGTAGGGTTTTAGTTTTTCAACCTATATCTTGTCTATTAATCTTTAGCAACTTTTTAGCAAAAGTTATAAGGCATAGGTTCAAATTCTAAGAGATATACCTCTTGATGGCACTATCCTATAAAACCAATTCACGTGTTTGCTGTACTACTCTGAACACACAATTTTCATCGTAGAGCTAGTCTTTTCTAAGAAAAATAGTTTTTAGTCTCGCTATGTGAACAACCTTTAAGAAGTGCTGTAATTAACGTCACTTCTTCCTAAAACTAATGTTATCAAATCGATATTATGAAGCTGTCGGAATGAATATACCAGCAGGGCTAGCATGCGCATCGCGAAAAAATCTTCTCTAGTCTATCTTCATCTGCATGTAGTGAAAAATGAGACAAACGTATACATAACGTCCTGTTTTTGCATAACAAAAAGATTTTGTCGCGGTGCGCATGCTAGCCATGCTGGAGAGAGCGTACAAAGTTGTTGTTTATGATTAGTGATCCTGAGCGTAGATTTCGCGTAAGGCGGGTGTTACGGCGTCTTTTCAACTCGACAAGTTAATGTTCGCGAAAGTACGAGTACAATATTTTACATAGAGCTTAATAGCTTGAGGCGGCATACGGCGTACCATGTACATTGTACGGGACTCTAAAATTATTCTGTTGCAATTTTCAGTTGCGAGCATGAAACATTTTGCTCCATTCAGACTTTTATTTTAAGGAGAATATGAACGTTTTGAAACGGACTTTAAATGAACATTCGGTGGTCCTAAGATGTCCCTTAAAGGGGTCGATTGAGTCTTTCATATTCAAATAAAAGCTCTATAGAGAACGCTTAGCGAAGGGACCGGGTGGGTGGGTCGGTTCAATAACTTGCAATGAAAACAAATGTAGCTACAAGCGCGACCCTTCCTGTTTACTTAATACATTTATTTTCCGATCAAACGTAATTTTCAGATACGAAAGACATAATACTCGTGTCTAGGGACAGAACTTTATTGAGAAAACGGTCTAACGACGTAGCACGACATAAAATATCTCAAAAATAAAACATTTTCATTCCTTTAACTAATTTACCTATTGTGCCAAATGCTACAAATGATATGTATTTATCTTGTGCCAAAGAATAGCCAAAGATCCCCCTAATCAATATCGTTATGAATTGTAATGTAACCGAATGTTGTTTACAGCCAGTTCCCTACCCACGGCACGCCCTCGCTAACTCACAAAACGTGGAGCGGAGAAGGGGATTGCGTTTATGCGATTCGGTGGAGTTTCGCATATTCAGGTGGGTCGTTGCGCTGCAACTGTGTGCGGCGAGATACGGAGTACGGTCTCCATCAGTATTTGAGCTCAACAGGCGTAGCAAGACAACGGTCGTCTTAGCGCGAAGTCACACAAGACAGCTAAAAACAACACAGTTAACTATTTCTATTCTGCCTGATTATATTCTGAAAGACGCGTGTTTCAATAAATAACAGATCAGTCGACTCACTGTGCTCTGCAGTGACACCAAGTACTCATGTGTACGTTTAGTTGAGGGCGCATTTAAGAGCCATTGCCCCTTCTTCTACCTATGTAGATCTTTGAGAATCTATTCTAAAACGATAGGAAAATATCCTGTCATTTAAAAGCACATTGCGTGTTCCATCGATGTATAATGTACTACGCATATAATATGTCAATGGCGTGGTCTAACTAGGATTTTATCGCACACGGATGTGGAAGCCTGCCTGAAAACTACCGCAACAATCTAATGTACTGTCCAGATAAAGAACTGTAGCGAAATTGCACCTACAACAGCTGAAACGACAAAAATGCAAACTCGGCAGGCGGGGCGGTGTTGTTGACGCGGAATTACCATTCCGGCGCAGGCTACAGCCGCGCCGCGGACGAATGAATATGTAAAGCGGTATTTGGGCTGCTTTGATGACATTTGTGCACGTGCACCCCTAAGTGTTGCTCACAGTGCTACTATACAACCGGGAATTTGATGTTTGTTTACTTTCTTTTGGCAGAGTTGTAAATTTTATGTTTACAACTTTAATCGATACTTCGAACTCATTTTTTTTTTATAGATTCAAAGGTCGTCGAGCTTGCATTTCTGTACACTCACTTGTTATGTACATAAACTAAGATGTAGCATGGATCTAGACTTCAACACTGGCTGGAAAAGCTAATTGGATGGACATGAACGATCTAGTTATTAAATTATAACGACCGAAATAGTCCAAACCTTCGGCAATAAATTTGTGCGCATTCGCCGATTAAAACAGTTGCAATCGGCCGGTGACAGCACTAGGAGCAAGTCGGATTAAAGTTTGTTAAACGACCTTGCGTACCGTGCAATCCATTTGCTACGCGACACTGTAGCGAAATTTCCACCACGTTGGCAGAGCTATAAGAAAATACTAACAGCAACTGAAGTTTAATCAAACTTTGTAATGCTATCTCACGTTTACAGAAGTTATACAAACCTTGCACCTGCACGCCGCTCGTCTTGCGGTTAGTGGATTTGAAAAATTATGTAGCTGGCGGGCGAGTTTCGAGATACTGGCAATCGAATTATAACAATGGTTGCACTCCCGTTTTACGCATAGGTAGGTGTTCTAGTTCCCAAACTGCGCCAAGTTACGAGTTTCTGGCAGTTAATTATGTTATTGCACGTTTGGAACACAATTGAATTGTACATCTTGGTACCATGAAATAGGATTGGAGTTCTCATAATTGCTGTATCCGTTACGTATGATTTCAGTGTAGATTAAACTTTTCCACGTGCTACCGTGACAATCTTGGGCAAATGATGCAACGTGACTCCGATAAGAATCGATAAAATTAGCACCGGATGGTTAGTACACCAGTAATTATTAAAAAGCCATTATACTCTCGTACTAGAGCGCCAATTCTCTGATTAAAAAGTAATATTGTCACAGATGAAATATACACGCTTTTTCAAGTAGCAGCAACAGATTTTAAACGACAATACAAAAAAAAAATACAAAAAGATTGAACTAGGTACATACAGACGATGACGACGACAAGAACTCTACATACGATTTGTAGGTATGATAAATGTAAGACAGGCTTTTTAGGGCTGATTCTGCGAATTAGGTTATCTCAAAACAATTTCAATCCTGATCAAACAATCCAGGTATTTTGCTGAAGAAGGGTTTCTTAAAACCGCTCTACGCGAAGATTACGCACAAACAACGCTAAACCCTAAGGCATTACAACAATATTGACCATGATCAATATTCATTCATACAATATTGACTTTGACTTTGATCACAAGTATGTAAGTAGGAAGGTTGTTTGTTCGCGTTCAACTCTGTAACGGCTGAACGGATTTAAATGACATTTGGTACGGAGATAGCTTTATATACTGGAATAACACATAGGCTACTTTTTTATCCCGATAAATTTAACGGTTCCTGTAGGATAGCGGGTGAAAACGCGGGGCGCAGCTAGTATAAAATAAATGTTCTTGTTTATTGACCGGGTGAGCGAAGCGAACGAAAGGTCTCAGTTTTAACTGGCAAAATTTGCTTTCATCTGTCCGTATGTACAGGTCGTATTTTTCAACCAATCTCTTCGAATCTTGGTATACGGTTCTTCGATTTGTAGTTTTTTTTTGTCGGCTGCGATTTTTGTTTGGATAATTCGCCCAAAAAGATGAGATGTTTGCTGCCGTTGATAATATTTGGCATAAACATTCAGTACTCGAGTCTAAATAAGAATTTTGAATATGAGCAAAATCGGTGAACAGGTTGTCAATATATAAGGTCGTGAGGTCTCAGTTCGGTACAACGAACTGAGAACTGACAACCTTATGTTGCGATTGTGCAAAACAATTGTGCTCACGAGGTCTACTTTTCGCAGAACTACTAGTTATAGACTAGAACTATACTAGAACCGCTACAGTGAGCTGTCAAAGACAGTTAAACTTTTCGTAAATCAGATCCTGGTATAATATGTAAGACATACATTACTGGCACTGGTACTATTTAAGAAGGTCGTGGTAGTAGGAGATCATCATCGCCCCTCTCTAATTACGCTGTTTACCACGGTCCTTTGGGCTGAGCTTATCGGATACAGTTTCGACCCAAGATTTTGACGATATCGTCGACCCATCACGCTGGTGGACGACCAACACTTGTTGATGATATACTACAAGCTAAAGGAGTTCCAAGAACTTACCGTGTCTCCGATTCGAGTATGGATCAGTGACGTCGCCATCCTTGTAGATGACTGAGTGGACCCGCGTCCGAGTGCTGTTCGGCAGGAAGTACCGGCGCGCTTGCTCCACGTAGAAAGACGCGTCCTGGGTTATGATCTTTCCTTCGAACACGCCATCCGTTACCGACCCGAACACTTTGGAGTGAGGATCGTCTGCAAAAAGGGAGCATTCTAATATATTTTAAATTCTGATGGAAAGTTTCGAATAGCAGGATCATTTTCGGCGTCAGAATAAACCTTTGTTAGAGAAAATAACATTTTTATGTTTTGTAAATTCCAATAGAAAGTTTCGAAGACAATGATCATGTCAAGAGAAGTAGGTATACTAAGTGGTAAGGTATATTTAATTTGTGTTAAGTAATGTCTACACGCTATAATCTACAAATTATGATTAGTAGGATCCGAAATAAAACTCATCTCATGGCTAAAGCCGATACAAGATAAATTAAAAAAAAAAAAAAGCGAAATAATAATAAATGAATAAAGATAAAGATGCGGAGTTCGGTTTAGAACGCAGAGTGACGCGTCTGGCAGACTACTATAAGATTAAGATCTTTGTATCTAATTTTCCACTTTAGTACTTTTATATATACCGTGGTAAAGGTGTTAATATTTAAATATTGTAAGACATCATCATAATTCGCTCATAATTACTATTTGATAAACTTTGCTCGTACATTCTATGCTGCTGTCGTAACACCGTCAACTACTAATTAACTTCAATCAAAGCTGACAATCAAAATGAGACCCTATATGCATTTCATTAAACTTAACTTGATGGGCTGGTACGTGGTAATTATACCAAATGCGAATGGCCACGTCAACCTGGGGGAGTATAACATCCTGCAACGTGAGCTGGCCGCGCCGATACCCCGTCGTGCTTTCCTGCCTGAGTGCATCTTCATTATCCATCGCATTACGTACCGAACTATGGACTAGCTCATTAGACGGTCGCATCATGCGAATCAGGACCAAAGTGTTTAACGGGTGATTTGATATAACATCTTTCATCAGACTTTACCTAATGACGGTTAAGTAAAGGACTGTCCTACATTGCGGCAATCATCGATATAAATATTTACTACGCACTAGATTTCGCGATTCGAACACTCACTCTGTTCGACTGAACTGTGCTGCAATCCGTACACCTTACTTTAGTGTGGCTTCGACATTCACGCAGTGTGACTCACTCTGATCGACTGAACTGTACTGCAATCCGTACACCTTACTTTAGTGTGGCTTCGACATTCACGCAGTGTGAGCGCGTACGGAGCGGCGCTAATAATATGAGAATTCGGGGAAAAAACGTAATTGCGCTGCATTTCACTATTAGACAACATAAATAATGTTTTACTGTTACAGCGAACTTTATTTCTAACTCACCAGCATTTCAACAAATGGTTTTCATGAATGTTCATGTATATCGGTAGAATTTATGTCAATGGCGGCAACGTTGTCTCTCTTATATTACAGACACCTATGGTGCTTTTTAATCACCAACGCATATGAGCTATATTGTGTGGTTTTCTAGTTGTTAATAATTATTTAGGCTAATTGGCTTTTATATAAAGCCGTTGCCGTAGACGGTATTCTACAGAAATTACCTGCGAAGGGGATTATTGGATAAAATATCCGGAAATCCTCATAGAAATTTACTTTATTTTGACGGAAGGAATTCTACATGTTCAATATAAAAAATCTTACAGTTCTGTGTATATCACATAATTACTACACAATCTAGATATACTATGGATGTAGAGTCATAATCTATAATAATTACAAGTTACAAGATTTTATAACAAAGACTTACCCCAGAATACTGAAACGTTTGTTAACTTTGACGACAGATTAAGTCTATTGCTGTCTTTGTCATTTGCTTAGTGCCAGAAAAAGGCAGTATTAGAATTAATCCGTTTTCAAAGTTAACAAACGTTTCGGGGTTTCAGTATTCGGGGGATACACTTTAAAACAAGTTTTATCATCTCACGATATATTGAGTACGTACATAACCAGATTGCAATAACAGTATAATAATGTAAAGATACGATCGAGGAAAGGAATTAATGATTTATTATAGTAGGCCGACAATTATTATCGATGCCGTTAGAAAGATAGAACATAAATTATATTCGGCCGTCATTTATTACACACATCCTACTTAGAGCATATTATAAAATTATAGAGCAAAAAACATTCTAGGACAAGTATGGTAATGAAAAAGCGCAGTTATTGAATGAGAGACTTAAACCTATATTAAGAAAAAAACATCCCACAATGACTTAGCAGTATAGTAGAAAAAAAGCTCTGAAAAAATATTGGCATTGTAAATGGTCCGGATCGATTGATGATAAACTCTCAGGTGTTCTCACTATCTAGTCTATTTATATAATGTACCGCGATTTATCTCAATAATCCTTAGGTACAGAGAAAGATGTGTTTAAAACAAGTATTTATTTTAAAAGAAAAACAATATACCCGAGTGCAAATCGTGGCCAATGACGCTCCGGGCATAAAGAGTAATTCAACGACACCTCACTCGTCAAAATCGGTCAAGCCTTTTAGGCTATATGAGGTAATAAAGGAACATACAAACATTCACACTTGGGTGACGGGTATATACATACTGACATACACACCAAAAACATTACCCATTGGGCAGTCGGGTTAAAAAATAGTTTTGCCCTAATACTAGTAGATTTGCTCATTATCTATAATGTAAAATGAGTTTAAAAGGCTCGAGCAAAGAACAACAATTTTTTATAAGATAACTGTTGAGGGTTATTTGCTCATTTGACATCTCAGTATACAAACCATGCTAAGCCATGATAGTGTTAGCACTATTATGTTAGGTGTACTCGTACATGTACATACAACGGCTTATCATTTTCCTACATAAAACCTTCACAGCTTCTGAGTCTTCCGGATTTGTCGATAACTCATGCAAGTGTCCTTGTGGCATCCTATCAGAGTTCATTACAGATTCTTCAAGGCCATATCCAGAATATCAAATGTACAGAATATCAAATATCACACCTTCGATACCAAACAAACAAAAACAAACAAAAATTATTTATTTTGACATTAATTAAGTTTTTACATCGAGTGTTGATCCATAGGCTCCCGAACTAGTCTAGGACTGTGTGTCAGGTGCCAGTGGCTTCTCCTACTTATGTTTTAAATCATGTCAAAACAATGTATAATAAAGTATACAATAAAAATATTATTAAATATTAAATTAACTAATTCAGAATTTAGATTATCATACCAGTATTTATAGCCAAAGGGAATAGAAAAAGAAAAACACAAATAATAACAATATATATATATATATATATATATATTGGAATACGTAATATATATGTGCACGTGTGTGTGTGTATATTTGTGTGTGGTATGTATGAGGGTGTGTGTTTGAGTGTGTGTATGTGTGGGTGTAAGTATGTGTGTGTGTATGTGTGAGTTTGTGTGTGTTGCATTAAAAATGCAAACTATCCAGCATATCTTCGATATTACCGTAATCGTATTTTTTCAACCAAGTTAATATGATTTTTTTTTATTTCATTATTAAATTTCATTATTCAGTAGTTCGCGGCGAACGGAGGTCTCGCGATCCCCATGACTTCACAACCCCGATCGATTGACCGATTCAGCTCATATTCGAACTTAATTTTTTTATTGAAATGAATTACTTGCCGAAAAAATATTATGAAGATCAGATTACCGGTTCTCAAGTTATCGTCGGACATATATAAATAAACATACAAACATATATCGCGGTTGTTTGATTTGCTCCCGTAGACTCTGAGACCTTCGCTTCGCTCGGTCAATAAACTCGAACGTCGTACTGGATTACGTATAAAACCTCATTATTACAGGCTTACTGAACGAGTACCGTAACATGAATGAAAGGTTCTTTACACAATGATATTGCGTGATCGGAAAAACGTATGACATGTCCCACGCCCATCTAAATTCTAAGTACACAATCGACTAAATTGTGAAGTAGCCTGTACACAGTAGGAAAACAGCTAGATTTGCTAATATATTATTCAAAGAATCTATTACGCGATCGAAGTTGATCGAATTGTGACTAAGCGTCTAGATACATTTATTGAGTTATACTCTTGCTGAATTAATAAGACAGGCTGATGGCGTCAAGTCTCCGAAAAGAGAGACACTAATATGTAGATACATGGACACATCAATAAATTTTAGCTAAAAAATCTGCATGCTAGAAATTAAAGCACATATTAAATAAAACGAATGTCACGACTGAAACGGCTCATAATAAGAGATAATTATTCAAATAAAACTTAAAGTCAACACTTTATTGCTTGATAGTGTAGAATGGGAGTCGTAAAACTTGAATAAAGTACAGAAGGGTGTCGTGCCACAAATGCGTTATGGGTCGAAATTACAGGTAAATTAATAACACCGGTAGATGAATAGCAGTGTTTAGTGGCGTGGATGACTCATTCCGTGCCACTGGGGACATGGTTAACAGAATAGCGTGGAACACCGTGCATCGAACGTTGCAATTAGGTACACGAACTAGGGTTACCCCACAGATTGTATATAAGATATCGCATTACGAGATCGTTGTTTCGACAAAAACTCACCAAAGTTAGAGGAAAAATCGGGTTTCGGGGAATACCAGCGCGTATTGTTTACAATCAGCATTATGCTGAGTTGTGACAAGAATTTTTATTTTATTATGTTTTTTATAGTTTTTTTTTTTTTTTTACCTGTATTTTTGTCATAAATTAAATTTTCTTTATTTATATATTATTTCGAGGTTACGCCTACTCTCGCCTATAGCAATGAACCAATGAGAGTAAGTTGCTGTAGATGAATTTTGACCGATGGTGGTCGCGTGGTACGCTTCGAACGTCCTGATAGCGGAATCTAGGGGTGATCTGTGAGTTACCCCAACCAATTTTATACTCGGATATGATATGAGTATTAAATCTATTTACCTATTCCTATAGTGATCTCTATACAAGTATGTATGAGAAAAGAAGTGTCAAAAATGGAAAATAAACATTGTAACAAAACTTATAAAAAGTCATAAATGTAAATTTGGCAGTCATATTAACAGTTTGCTTTCAAGTTAGGCATTTCAAACCAAAAGTTATATGTGTACACCTGGTTACAGAGCGCTTATTTCTGAACTTTACGAAGTCGTCAAACGTCCGGAAGCATGACACGGACACCCCTCGTGAAAGATATGGCCCATATCACGTATGTGAGTGTTGCTGGTATCTACATGTAGCCTGCGGGTTCGCGGCACGATTCGATCAATGATTGCATGCTCCACTGACATTATGGGTTGTAATAAAAGGCACTAAATGTATCCTTTGAAGTTAAATAAACAAATAATACATCTATTTGCAAGGAACAAGCTTTTCCTGCTAGCTTTTCAAATAATAATGCATACGCATTCGCAAGCAGCATGAACAAAAATTACGGTAGGTAAGGTATTTTTTTTTAAGTCTATAAGGAAAAACAACTAATAAGTGATAGTTAAAATCAAATTAATTAATGACATTGTTACGAATTAGCATTGATTATTTCAGTGACAATGGCACTGTTGGTTCACACCAATTCAGTCGAGACAATGATGTATTGAATAGACAGGGTCACTCGGCCCAAGAATGGCAACAGCGAGGAAATGAGCTCAATAAAACTGATAGCATGTTCTGCTTACCAAACTGAGAGTGTGTATGTAACTAGAAAGGTGAACATTGGTAGATAAACAATACCTTAATAATCTAGAGATAAGCGTTTCAATAACATAAAACAATATTCTGGTGCACTAATAAATTTAAGATACACTAATCATACCGGGCAGTTAAAATAAATTACTTGGCAGTTTTTTCCAAGACAAGAACTGACAAAAAGAGCAACATATTAAAATCTCGTTGTCAAAAAAACTTTGTTTTTTTTTTATCATACATATAAACGTAGAGCGCCAAATGGCGGTTTGCAAAACGTAAAACATCCATCAAAATATACACCAAAAGCAAATATTTTAATGCCATTAATGCTAAACATGTCAGTATAATTACAGCGCATTTCCAACGCGACGAAATTACAAAGTTACGGTGAGGGAATCGACAAGAGACGAGAAATGTTTTCCGCGAAAACCGCAGGACTCTGAAAATGTTTTAGTATTTAAGAGCGGCTACGGCGGTGGCGGCATAAAAACTCGACAGTTTGAAAAGTCAAGAGTCGGCTCGTTTTTTAATGGACACAAAAGTTTTACAAACTCTCATCAAATTATGTACAGATGTTCTATTAATCATCAGACGGTCTATCCGAAAAGATACATAAGAGTCACACAGTCGTAATAAAAATTTTTTTGAAGAGATATTGTACTTAGTAGACGATACACACATAAGGCGGTGTTCTTCAACTGACTATGTATCTCAGGATAGCAAATATAACACGAATAAAAGTCGGCTTTCTTAATTATGAAACTATTTGAAACTGAGTTGAAAGAATTGGCCGTAGTAACCGCAAATCTAAGTTTGCTGTAAAGTCACACTATTCAAAGTAACAGAGAAAACAAATCCTCAGAGCGGAAGCAGTGAAGTGTGTAAGGGCTCTCGTCGGGGTTTTGTATGCAAAACGCGGTTGCAACTCGGCGGATAAGTGCATCGGAGACCGACGTAAGTAGGGCGACGAACTGCGATCGATGCGGCCGGCCCTCCGCACAACTTTATCCATTTACACTGTTCCAAACTTTCACGATCATAACACGCCGCACACCAACCGCTACATCGACAAGCATTGCTTGGATACAACATTCCACCCATACATACACAGAATATGCTCTCATACTTAACTGTCAATCACAAACTTTGTCGAGTATTGGAAGAAACTCTAAATCGAATACTGTTGGAATGCAACGAAAAGTCAGTTCCCGCAACTCCATAACAATAAAATGTCGCAATTTCATCAACAGGAATTCGTTGACTGAATCTATTGCTCTGACTGACAGGAAACGAATTCCGAGGCTCCCGTTTTGCATATTTACCGAAGAAGGGGATGGTACCGAGGAGAGAAATTTGGGCTGGAATAATTATTTACATTGTACGTTAGTCGGTAGAGCTCCGGAGTTGACATTAAAAGTCGAGTGGCTGCCGAAATCTCCCAATTAGCCGAGACTTTGATGCGGTCCCGCCGCCAGTAATTGCAAAAAGAAATGTGCTTTTAAAGAATTATTAATGTTAGAAACTGGAAGATTCCGGAGTGAGGGCAGATGCGGAGCGAGAGTTAGCGTTCGGCTTTTGTTTGATTAAAGAGAAACACAATCGCGGTCGACATACTCAGAGCGAGGACTTATTAAATTTTGCCTCGGGGTGAGGGCGAACAATGCCGTCTATCTTGGGTGTAGATAACGTCGGTGTTCTCTGCTCAGGATGTACAATGGGCGGCGGGAGCGAGATGCGGCTGTCAGTCCGCCGCACACCATCAACAAACTTTGCTCGCTTGTCTTGTCACAAACTGTGATTGCCTTGCGCCAGCCCTTCTAAGCTACGTAAGTTTTCCTCACCTTTATTTGCGTTTAGTCGATGCACATCCGCCGGTTGTAGAACACCTTTGACACCTACAGCATTAAGTTTACTGATATCTAAGAATTTGTATATGAAATAAGCTTTGATATGATGGATAGTTTATTATTCAGTAAATTGAGATTTGGGTATACCTGTCAGCTCGCCATGATAGATGTGCGATGTATCGACGTCATGTAGCTGACCCCGTGAGCCTTCCACCTACAAGATTACACATTGGCATTAGTTGGTCCTAAAGTGGTAAATTACACCTTTTGGCGTGTGATTTGACGAAAGTGATTTTTAAGTTAAATTTTAAAAAAAAAAGTATTTTGAATACAAAAGCTCATCTGTAAATGCAGTTTGTTGTTTGATAAAATATCTCACCTTGAAATCATCGCTGAAAGCTGACAGATCCCTCCTTAGCCTCAAGTTGAACCTCTTGTCGTGGGCACGAAAGGAAACTCTGAGGTCACGAGGGGATTCTGTGGATCTCCTCGAACGTGTGTGTTGTAGGTGAACTACATCTGTGTCGTAGTCAAGACCTTCGTAATGCTCGATATATTCGCTGAGTTTTCGACGGGATGCTGCAACAATAGAAAAAAATAAATTAGCTTTTTTTGTAACATGAATTTACCTCAATAGTCACCAATTACGATAATGATTTAAATATTACTTAATGACATTATAACGAGAGCTGGAGCATACGAAAATGTGAAAACTGTTTAATGTAAATAGAAGATAACACAAAATGGATATCTCAGAAGCAGACGATGTAAAAATGGAGCAACAGAATGATTAAAAAACCAAAATGTATTTTTCTTAGTAAAAGTACTTAAGTAAAAAAAGTTACTTATGATTTATATGGAAATCGAGTGTGTTAACTTTGTGTTGAAAAACTAACTGATGATACATCGGTTATGCTTTGCACTATTATTGTGTAGAGGGGTAGTTATCTTAAAAAATATTTTGATCAAACAGAGTACCGAGGTAAGAACGTGTCGGGTTGTAACTTTCGATATTTTCTTCTGAAAATCTACCTTAATTATAAACTTTCGAGAGCGCTCATTGACATTTAAGTTAAGAATAATGGGCCAAGTTAGGCTAAGGGCTTCCTTCCATGCGCAATAGTAAACGGCCGTGACCCACATTACTCCATCCCTTAAAAAAGCTACGTCATCAATTTTATATAGGGGACGGAAAAAAATACGGTATAAGATACCCTATAAAAACGACGCAACGGTTTTAGAAAGCCCATATGTTTTTCATCGGTGCAACGTGTGTCAATAGATTTTACGACTGCATCTCGACAGAAAACAACATCCTATGTTATTAATTGTTTGTCCTATGTTATATTTTCATCCTAAAACAATACCAACATTCAAAGATGAAGCTCTATGAAGCTTGCTTTATATTCTGGTGCTGTTGTGTATTATTGAGCAGAATTTATTATGTACAAGGTGTCCAGCGTCAGATATGGAAGTTGTTACGTGGCCAGAGTTCATGGCACGTAGGAAGCCCGACCAAATAAATAGCCCATATATTCTAGTTAGGGCTTCTTTTACACAACACGCATTAGCAATATCTTGGCTATATATTTTAAAATGTAGTTATAGAGATCAAACGTTGTTTTAGATGAATATAAGAAATTTGCGCGCAGCGATTCGCCACTTTGATTGTAGTTCATTTATAAGGCTAGCTGCTACCCGCGACTTCGTTCGCTAGGACCAACAAAAAAAACATATCCCATCCGTATGCTCTCTCCTACCTTAAGCTATATGCAAAAATTCAGGTCGATCCGTTCAGCCGTTTAGCCAGCCGAGAAAACGCAACAAACACCCAGACAGAGAGACAGATAGACAGATTTACATTCGCATTTATAATATTAGTTAGGATTACCTACCTTGTTAACAATAAAACTACAGCAGCAGTTGGGAGAACTACAATTGCAATAAACTGATTGCCCGCAGATCTAAAGCTATAGGACGTGCTGGATTTGTATTACGAGCTACCTAAAATTGGTTTTCTTCTCAACACCGCCATGCCAGCAGTCAACACCAGAATAGTGTTAGGTACTTCCACTATTTTCGAAAAATATTACTTTCACTATTTCACACAAAGACAAATGTTCAGTACAATCGGCTCTACTAACTGCCTTTTTAGGGTTCCGTAGTACTAAAAGGAACCCTTATAAGTTCGTCATGTCCGTCCGTCTGTCTGTCTGTCTGAATCCTTTACAGCCTTATAACATCCAAAGTTATAAACTTACATACATGCATGACATTTTGCACAACGATAGTCTATGTATAGACCTATCTTCCGACGAATCTTCCGAATCGCGGTGACGAATTTATCCGTGATTTAAATACCGTTTCTTAGATTTATCTGTTCTGATCAATAGGTTTTATTTGTAAGAACATAAAATCGAATGACTGATTAGATAACGCAATCATCCCGACTGATCAAGAAGCATGAAAAACACAAGAGTTCCTTAAAAAGTTTGTGAGAATGAGCACGAAAAAAGGTTTAAAAAGCATTTCAGGTATATCTAAGTGATAAAAAATTGTGTGGAAGTTCGTTGTTGAAAGTTGGTGAAAGGCCCAGTCTCAGTTCTGAGCCCTAAACCCGCATACGAAGTCGCGGGCATCAGCTAGTACAAAATATAATTTCATTAAAGTTACTTAACGGACAATCAGAATAAAAAATTTAGAAGTATAGTGGGAGAACGGACAAGTCGGTAGCGAAATAACACGTATACCTAAGTAATTGGCATTTTATATTTTCCGAATTATTTGGTCAACAGAACTTTATACGAAACAAAATTTCAAATGGAACACTATAAAAGCAAAGCATTCATAACTAAAAACCCCAGAAGCGAAGTTAACAATGTTTTAAAATCTACCGCAGGTCGTATCATAAAGCAAGTCATAAATCATTCATCGGCGGTCGTAGAGTCAACTGTAGCGTTTGTGGCCGCCCTGGACATTCGACTGTAATATTTACACATTTGCGTTTATTTGTTCGGAAATACAGTAGAGCCCGAGAGGTTTTTGCTTTGGTCAAGCGGGTTACCAGGTTAGTGGGGCAGGAGTTCCCCCAACGCTCTACTAATGATCACAAAGGCAGGCTAACGCCAGCACGACGACAAAGCGACTGATTATTTCTTCTATTGAACTCTAGTGGGTATTGAGTACCTACTCACAATGGCACATTGCAAAAATTTATATTTCACGAGATATTGTACTACGTGCTTAGGTAAGTTTTTTCTTCTTTATCGTCCGTTCATAAATTCATAATGTTTACGTTCGAGAACAGGTACAGATATTCCCGCAAGGGCACGTTTCCTTTAATGGTATGATTACCGTTAACGACCTTTGTTTCTTTTACATCTTCACAAAGGTGTATGGCGAATGACAACACATTACACTGTCTCATCATACGTAATTACGTTAGCTTATGTGCTACTTTGTGACACGAGGTAACAAACTAAATGAATTATTTTCATGTTCCAGTCTAGTACCATAGAATACTTGTTATGTGCGCACGGCCATTCAGTTGTTTAAGTAATTGAGGAAATGTTGCTTTTAGAACAAACGATAGTAAATACAAGGTAAATTACAATATACCTTTTACTAAAATTAACTCCCCGTTTAGGATAATAATATTGTATCCCTTAGTTTATGTGACTCGCTCGTTGTGATCACAAGCAAGTCAAAGATCTTTTTTGTTGGCTACAGGCTATACGGTTTAATTTCAAGCATATCTCCCAGTTTTTAAAACACCACGATGGTTACCCTAAGTGAAAGTAGCTACAAACACCAGTCTGTGAGATTTAGGGATTACCGGACACTCCCTCCGGATTTAGAACTTTCTTGCGTCGCAAGCAACGTCTCAAACTTTAGAGAGAGGTATTTTTCAAATCGATAGTATGAGTCAGCGTAAGAAATTCTCATCGATAACTTGTTACGTGATAAAATTATTGACATTCGATTTAAATAGGCAATGGAGTCTATTATTTAGTTGAGGACAATGATTGAGAGATACATTCAAAGCAAGCTTTACGCCGTGCTGCGTAATTCATGATTTCTCGTACCAACACACTACCAACACTACCTACGTGTTGTTATTATTTGTTATAACGGGATAAGTATATACGTTCAATTTACAATCTTATGAAAATATTTTTAATGCCTTTTTTTATAATACTGAGTGAAGAGACGAGGAAGTCGCTCGCCGAATAAAAAGCGTAGCACTTTCCAATAACAGTTCAGTGCCACACAGAATTCCGAAAACCATAAGCGGCAATGCACTGCGCTCTGCGCTCTTCATCCTTAGTTATTAGATGTTAAATCTCTTTATGCTCAATAAATTCACTGGAAACAATGCAATTCAATCCGAAACAGTTATGTTTGCACACTGATTGGCGGTTAAATAGCTGGCAAATATGGTACTTTACAATGCGGACTCTGCGAGAGAGTCCTACCACTACTGCCATTATCGAATATCTAACTAAGCATTTAGAGTCATCTAAACATCTATGTATTTTTTCTTCGTTTTACCTCTGTACTATGTAGTACCTACATCTGCTGTTTAGTTACTTAAATCACCATAGTTGTAACATTATGCAAAAAAAACAGTATTTTTAGCAAGTTATCGTCATCTCCTATACAGCTAATCACTATAAGAGTACATTTTAGCTTTAGCAGGATTTGTTAATCACTTAGACCTTAGAGCAGCAATGTTGACAAATGGAACGACCAGACATTATTGAAACGACGAAAGCTTAGAGAAAACTAATTAGTGACCGGACAGAAAGTGTTTTCGTTTAATACAAAACAAACTGTGAGGGAAGCGGAGATCCCGACGAAGGGACCAATTACTTTGCTCGTGTCTATACTCTGCTGAAGTCACTCAGCTTCGATTAATCATTGATTATCAAGTTAATACGTCATAGTATAAATTGCAGTAGGTAGGAATATTTTGATTATGTATGTATGTAGGCATTATGTAGTGGGTTATGTTATGAATGTAAGGTTATCTATGATACAGTATATTATACTTCAAAATATATGATGACGGGGTGTTACAAAAACGTAGGAACTCATTCGTCAAAAGGTCGAGAATCAGATACGGAGTTCATACAAGGATGATGGTGGGTCTTTTGAGGTTCTTGGAACATACCGGTTTCCTCACGGTATTCTCCTTTACCGTTTTTGAGCTACGTCACATGAAATAAGTCATCGATGCAGGGCCGAGGATCGAACCGAGTGCCGTTAGATTGTGAAGCGCGCTTGCTCGGCCTCAGAACATATTATAATACAACGGCTTGGCCACCATCTTTATACGAGTACGTATATTTAGCATTTCACAATTAGAGTATTTAACATACTTAGTATTATTTTGTATGAACTGACTATCACTAGTAGTTCGCGGCCACAGATGAATAGTTCGCGGCGAACTGAGACCTCGCGACCCCTATATCTTCACAACCCCTGAACAGTTTCAGCTCATATTCGAACTTAAAAATTGTATTGAAATTAACTACTTGCCTACCAAATTTCATGAAGATCGGATCAACGGTTCGCAAGTTATCATCGGACAAATATACACACAAACATACAAACATACATACAAATGCCGATTTGTCCCAGTAAACTCTGAGACCTTCGCTTCAATCGGTCAATTATATTATAATAAGTAGGTACCATAGCTGATGTTGGAACAGTATGGACTTCAGCTACAAAGTAAGTACGAACTTAGTTTTATCAAAGAAAATATACACGAGAAAATAACAATAAAAAAAGTGTACCACCGAAAAATCTGCTGAAAACTAGATGATGATTTTACTGACATTATTAATGCAAAAATATTCATAACAAGTCGCGTTTTTACTCCGTACCGTTACCGATGAGTTAGCTTGGGTTTCTATCTTAGGTCAAGCCGAAATTGTGATGATGATGTCGCAGATTGAAGCAATAGCGACATCTTACGTCCCTATCAGAACTACAATCAAGTTACGCATCTTTCTAGGGACATTAATAGCACTCTTAGTATAATTTCCCTATGGTTTTATTTAGGAGTCCTAGTAAATGAGGAGTAAAAAAAAAGGAGCAAAAGAGGAGTAGTAGGAGAAAGGACCAGTTATAAGCGCGACTCTTCGCTCAAAACTATATTATTTCCATTTTTATAATTCTACAGCACGGTTGTGTTGTTTGCTGTAGTTTGTTTGCCTAGTTGTTTTTGCTAAACGGCAAAACAAAGCAAGCAGTAACAGCAAATATTTAATTCCAAACTACGAAATTACCAGAAGCGTGGAGTTAACCTACCAATTAAAAATTTATTCCACGCTTTCACCGTCTATGAATGTTAGAATTTGACTTTACGTACTTGCCTATAATCGCATTTCTCGTCCTACCAAACTAGTCAACGCAAGTCCAGGGCCCCTATTCGGAGAAATGACATTTTTATCTCGGTCACTCTCACTCCCATTAAATTCTAAATTAGAAAGACAGTAACCGAGATAATCTCGAGCGCACAGGAATAGGTCCCTGTACCGACACAAGACAGTAAATCATGGATTGTAAACGTGGATTGCTCGATCAATGGTCAACATACATTCTGATGGGAACTACCGTGCAATACCACTTAATTGATAGACTGTGGCAGGGACTAGCATGGCATGTACTATACGTACGTAACCATACATAAATCTGCGGCGCTAGAGCGGACCAATTGCGCAGCTCCGTCCATTTAATTTGACACACCAATCCAGGTTCCTGCCTTTTTTCTTTGTTTGGAGAACGAGCCAGCTGAGCTATTTTATTTATCCCATTATATTAAGCCGGTGGAACTAAGTAAATGGGCGGTATTTTAAAACTAACTACTTTTTGACAAAACTTATAGCAGTATGGCTCTCGAGACAGCAATTTATAGAGTTCTAATAAAATATGATACTTTCTGGATGCTGTGCGTCAGTTAAATTTACTTTAATTTTTTTAATAACTTGGGTCACAGTATGGGTACTAGCGTTACGTTAGTACCTTAATTGACTGAGTACGTTAGTAACGTACTCAGTCAATTTATTGAAAAAATAACTAGTGAGTTTTATTTTAATGAAACAACTGAAAAGTAAAATGGGTATACGATAAAAGCTCTACCAGTAGTCAGAAATGAAATTGTAAACCGTCATTATTATGTCATCATCATCAGCCATAAGACGTCCACTGCTGGACATAGGCCTCCCCCTTAAATTATTATTAAGTTACTTGTAATTGCCTTCTTTGTATCGTTTCTTTATATCGTTGTTTCTCGTCCAATCGCTTATTCAGTTTTGCCAAGAACTGTATATTTTTTGTAAAAATGTACATGTAAAGTGTCTATCTAAGCAGAAGCTAGCGTTACTAGCTTCGCGGCGTCACAAAGAGCTTTCTCAAAGTGTAGTCTTTGCAACTATGTCTCTAATTGCCTCCGTTGCTTCGTCAGTCAGAGTGTAGTGCGATGCTAGCGACAGCGTTCTTTACTTTGTTTTTCAGGTTTGAGAGGCATAATAAACGGTCACTTTCTGCACATTTTCCTTGTAGAATGTAAGGATTGTCCACTCGTAATATTTGGAGAGCCCTCAGAGGCGGCAGACGACGTCATGTGTCGCTAATTGCCTCGCTGGGCAGCGAGACTAACTCTGGGGAGCTTACAGCGTCCGCCACTTTGTGTCTGTACTGTGGCGAATTGCTCACTAAATGATCGCTTATTGTGTTATATTCCTTCGTCTGTTCGTGTGTAGTCACAGTTAAAGTACCGGAAACACTTTATACTTAGTACACAAGTATTAATTTTATTAAAAGAAAAACAAAAAACCCGACTGCAAAATATAACCCAAGACTGAATTAGGTATACACTATGGACATGGAGAGGAACTATGAAAACTAACTCGTCAAAATCAGTCATGCCTTTTAGGCTACAGGAGGTAATATAGGAACACACAACCATACACCCCAAAACAAGACATGTAGATACAAATATTAAAAATATGTACATATTGAACATCTATTCGTTCCTAGTAAGTAGGAACTGCAAACTCAAAAATATGGTCCAAAAGGTCACTAGAAGCACATTTAAACATGAACGTTTTTTTTTCAAGGAAAAACTTTCTGAAATTTTAGAGAATAATACGCGTGACATGGAGATGGGAACTCCTTTCTCCCAAGTCTAGTGACCCAATTATTCTTACGCTTCTCCCGATCCGAGATAAAAATATCCTTCCAAACAACTTTACCTAACTAGTGAACGGTGATGCCGAGTTGAGTTTAAAAGCTACAACATAATTGGATACTGATAAGCAATAACATGTCAACCCACAAAAAAATTTTTTTTTTCTTATTGATACAGAACGATTCTTTGGCTGACAAAGAAGCGTTCCGTACCATTAAAAAAAAAAATTTTTTTTTTGTGGGTTGACATGTTATTGCTTATCGGTATCCAATTTAAACGTAACTATATGTGTACATAGATAACTTTGTTGCTTGGTGCGACTTTTTGAGATGTTTCCAGAACCATATTGTCGTAATTGGGGGCTGTGATACGAATACTAAAAGCTCATGTTCTTCCCGGTTTTAACAACCTCACGGGGAGCGAATTGCGAACATAATTGCGTAGATTTAACACACGTGATACCTGCCTTCCTTATAATACGACGTAATCCAAGTAAACAGATCGATAGTAATAAAGAGAATTCTGGTATCAATAAAAACGGGTTTACAGATAGCATCCAGTTATTCGTTGTCTGGTGCGGGCGACTTATCATCCATGCAGACGTTTGTTTATGTTTGCAGGACGCCTATCTACGTTACGCCCGCCCGCCCTGGCGTTCCGCCGCTACAGAACACTGTGGGCGGGGTGAACGACCGCGCATCCGACCACCGACTCTCCGAATTAATACACACCGAAAGCTCCCGCGGCTAGCATTTCTACGTGTTTCAATTATGCAAACTTGATTCTTAAGATGGGTGAGGAGATAAAATCATGTCGGCAGTAGAGTAATACAAGTTCCGTAGCTTTTTGTGTAGGGAGATTGAAGATATGGTAAATGTACACTATCTTACATCACACAAGATATACTTGAGAACACACCATTTAACCGGATGACCTGTTCCCCTCTCACGAAAACTGTGCCCAAAATTGCATATTCTTGTCAATTAAATTGCTTATGATTACCAATCCTAGGCGCAGATCGCTTGAATGAATTTTGAGCCGCGTTCGTAAGCGCAATTTATTACACGTCTAGTTCGCAGACTGATGATGCGGTTGGCGGGGTAAAAATAAACAAAGATAATTTTTCTGCAAGTGCGATCAAGAGAATTTATTATCTTTGCTTAAGAATAGAGTATACCGCCGTCTCGACCATACAAAAAGCAAACTCTGATACCCACCCCTAAATGTTATCCAATTTCGATGTTTTTTTATATGTTATCTACACCGTAAAACTCTATGCTTGTATGGTTGTTTTTTTTTAATTTCGCAATATCTTCGTTGTTTTTTTGACGTCGAAAATACGAGTAGTATAGTAAGAAGAGTAGTTTTTGTTAGAATACCAGTTTTTTTTTTAAATATTAAAACGTAGTGGCATAGATTATAGTATATCCAAGCCGTTGACATCAAAAACAAAAGATTTTGTTAAGATTGGGGATCACCCCCTAAATCTTAATCTCAGACTACTCCCAAAACGCTAAATTCATCAAAAAGTTTGGAAAATTCACTTACTCTCTCAATGGCACGCACGAGAAACAGAGCAACAGCTATACAATTTCACCAGAATGCGCCAAAACCTCGCCGAAGGACTATCCTCTAAAGTATGTGCTAGTAAGTATTTCAAACATAGATCCTATAAAAAGTAGAGAAGGGCAAATTACGTGCCATGTCTGTGATTTCAACCTTGCCTTACACGATACCACAGTACATATAATAATACTACGATCATCATCAGCCATAAGAAGCCTCCCCCTTAAAGCGCCACACCGACCGACAACGTACCACTTGCATCCACGGGTCGCCCGCGACTTTCAAAATGTCGTCGGTCCACCTAGTGGGAGGCCTGCCTACGCTTCGTCTTCCGGTTCGTGATCGCCACTCAAGAACCTTTTTTCCCCATCGGTTATCGGTTCTTCCGAGTGATGTGGCCTGCCCGTTGCCAATTCAGCTTGCAAACTCTGAAAGCTATATCGGTGACTTTCGGTTCTTCGGCGAATATCCTTATACAAATACTACGATACGGTACGTTAAACGTGAACTAACCGAGTTAGTAATTAGAAACGGATACAATGCTTCTTGATTCCAAGAAAACAGTATAAGGATAGTCCATGGGACGAAGTTCCTTCGTTAAAAAAATCCCATTACCATCACCATACCATGACATTGAAGGATATTGAGACAAACCAACTAGCTCCGAGGAAACTCGGAAACAAAGCTCGTTAAAGAGGCTATTAATTTAAGACATTGAAACCGTATTTCCAGACGCATTTAATAGCCATACCCCTGAAAACATTGTCACAAGCAGTTTATTTGTCTGGCGTCTGGCTGGACGACTAATGGCGCACGTATACTCCGCAGTCCGCGCGGCGTGACTTGTTGCCAACACCACTGCGTCTCATTTTAGAAAATAAACATGATATGAGAATATGAGTCAATACATTAGCACATTGTAAACAAGTGGAAGCTCGAATCTCGCATTTCAGAACAGACCATACACAGGCAAAAGCTATTTAAAAGTGCAAATAAAAGAGGGGAATAACAAAATACCTGCTGACTGCAAACTGTATAATGTAAATATTGAATCGCGTTAACAGATGTCTCGCTCGCACATATTCACTTTATCAAAGATTTGAAACTTTGCGAGGCCGAAGGCTTGATCCCGAGGCCTAAGCCCGCGGTTAAATCCAGCTATGTCTGATTAAATTGTATGGTAGTATACAACACGACACAGTCATGTGCAATTAATTGCACATGTGCATGTGCATTGGCAATTAAGTCTTACGAGTGTGACATCTCTAGCATCTGTCTGAAGTGCACTGCCATCTTGAATCTTAATTAATCATCAATTGCAATTGCTTATTGCAATTTGAGTTCAAATTCAAAATATTTATTTTGCGGAGACGTGGGTAACATGCAGATGAAAATATTGAGACCACCATGCTCTAGCACAACGGCATGCAAACATATTATTACTATTTAGATTATTAAAACGAAAATGACTATTTAGATGATTAAATTCCAAAAAATTGAATGTCAAAATAAATAATTAATTACATCATATGACTAACAATTTGTCATTTAGAAACTTAATAATTGAATAATAATGTCCTTTCAATTAATAATTTCTTAAGCCTACATTTGAAAATTTCAATATTAAGTAAGTAAGTATCTACTTAATTCTTTTAAATTTTTAGGTGCCAACAAAAGGTTCATTTTCTTAGAGCTTTTTGCATGTGATGCAAAAAGCTCTAAGAATTGTGATTACAACTATAGGTCAAAGAATGCTATATTTCACCGAGCGAAACGAAGGTCTCAGAGTCTACTGACAAGTCGGCATTTGTATTTATATCGATATATATGTTTTAGGGGGAGGCCTTTGTTTAGCAGTGTACGTCTTCCGGCTGATGATGATATGTTTCCATATTTGTGCAGATACAGATACATTATTTATTAATTTATAAAATGTACAGGTCAAGAAATTATCAAATAAATTTATATTACGTACATACTTAATATTAGGTACATACTAAGAATATGGTTATAAAATATCATCTGTATGTTGGTATGTATATTTTGCCCGAGGGTAAAGCGAACAGTTGTTCCGATCTTCATGATTTTTTAAGGCAAATAGTTCATTTCAATGCAAAGTTAAGTTCGAATGTGAGAAAAATCGGTCCAGGGCTGTGTCAAGTTACATGCGTCTCGGGGTCTCAGTTCGGCGTACTACCACCTTAACGCACCTCACTCATCACATTCATTTGCGATGTTTCTATTACTAAAATCTATTTATCACCTACGCCCTTAGATGAAGTGCAAACGTTGAAGGGTCGCCGGCAGCCCTCTAAAATAAACAAGATATATTGACGGCGCTTTATCAGCCACTCGCGTGAGTGATGGCTCATTCATTCAAGCTGAGAGTGGCGTTATCTGTCAACACAGATTCGTGCCCTTCCAAAGTTCGACCGTACTTATTGTAAACTTCGACATCAACTCATTCATAATAATGATAAACCTGTTTGGGTTTTCATGAAATGTTTTTTTTAAACTTTTGCCTAAAAAAAGGGTAAAGTTTTTTGGGTTTATGTATGTATTATTTTAGTATGTACATTTTTACCCGACTGCCCAAGAAGGAAGGAGGAGGTTAATGTATTTGGGATGTATGTAAGTATGTATATAAGTATATATGTTTGTGTGTTCCTGCAGTACCTCCTGTAGACTAAACGGCTTGATTGATTTTGACGAGTGAGTTGTCATTAGATTCCTCTTTACTTCCGGAGTGACATAGGCTACATTTTGCAATCGGGTATTTTGTTTTTCTTTTAATAATATTTGAATTAATAAAGAATATGAAATAATATTATCTCCCGCAGTCTTAATCGGCTTGACAGATTATGACGAATGAGATTTCGTTGGATTACTCTTTGTGTTCGAAGTGTCAAAGGCTACATTTTGGTGTCAGGATTTTTGTTTTTCTTTTGATATTTAAATCGTTACTTTATAATGACCTACAGACAAAATGTGTCATACAAAACTGTCTGTCTCTCTGTTTCTTTATTATTGTCACAACTAAACGGCTAAGCCGATCTTGATTAAATTAGGATTCAGAATAGTTTTCATCTCCTAAACTAAATGTGGAACATCTGGAGAATTGCGGGACTCAACTCTATTTTGTAGGTATATAAATTAGTTTGGCTCTTGCTTGTAGCAAGCCTGTGTCACTGCATACGCGAAGCGTATAGCTCCGAGTCGATATAATTATGTTCCGAGCCTTTTGTAAAAGGCCGGTTTTGCATCTAGCCTAACGAGCGTGAAAGTGACAGCGATCACTCTCGCCTGCTCAGTGATTCTTCTGTATTTGTTGATTTTTATTCTGTGCTCGATGCTTAGCCTTGGTTCAACGCACTGGCGCTGATTTGTATTTTAAATGTGCTAATTCGTTTTGCATCAGTGATAAATTCTGAGTCAATCGTCATGTTTGTGCGAAAATATACAATTCAGTGAACCCACGCACTGAGAGGTACTTAGCTTTAGTGTTCATCAGAAATTATGATAATTTATTACGCGTAATTCAGTTATCATGAGAGTTAATCTGGTTGATAGGTAGGCCTACCAAAAACCTTGTTAAATATCTGCATCAGCGTTTAAACATCCCATTGCTGAGATATCGGCCTACCCTCAAAGGGTGATTAGGCCATATAATAATTTATAAATTATATACGGATAATTATTAAGTGTAATACCTATTAGATAGAGAACCGAGGTCAGTGACAGTGAATTATAGGTAAATCCCTAGAACTTAGCTTACTAGACTTGTTAGCTAAATAATTAGAATTGAGAAAAAGAGTACTTAGGTAGAGCAAGAGCTGCATTACAATTCCTTATTTTGTAGAGGCCCTCTTAGAAGTTTCTCTGTTATAAAATTTCATGAATATAAATGTATGGTACAAATACAACAGGGAGAAGTATAGTGGGTATAAAGTATATTTGTATGTAAACAATAAAGCAATAGTGTTATATAGACACTACATTAAGTTAAATCCAACTTAGCTAAAGAACTCTATGTTGCTCAGGAAAATAACAAAAACTTCATACAACAAATTTTCAACATTAATTTAAAATTAACAGTAATTTTGTACATGAACGAGTTTTGTTTATGTCTTGTACAAACTAAAGAAACGATTATGACGTGTCCAATAGTGACCATATTACTTATTGTGTTCGTGATAACATTTGTACTTTCTTAACTTTATGAAGCAGTTTACACGCAGAGTAAAGTTGAAACAAATAATCCGCATTATTTCATTTCGATTAACATAAACAGACTTTACTCATGGGATTCCATATTGTAGATAGACTAACAAATACCTAATTAACTTACGAGTATTGAACCGTTTGATCGAATTATCTAACCGCCTACTACTTTCACTTACCGTCCAATAAATTCATCTACACAATCATTATAAGACATGAAGCCGAGATTGTACTAAACAATAGTTTTAAAATATTGGTAGTGGGCTTCGAGGCTGCCACGTCACGCTCAGCGAAGCGTGCCGGCCTCCAAGGCTATACGCGATTTGGAGCCTTGCCTCAAGCCAAATAGCCCTGCGTATCAGATTTTTGTACCCAGATAGGTATAGTCGGTGATTTACCTAAACCGAACCGAGATGTCTTATAAAGGCGCTTATGAGTTATACTATACCTACCTGCGCGTAATATCTTTTTTCCAAGCCAGCGTTATCTGTGCTTATGTCAGACGACATTATGAAATTATGATTATGGGCTTATCGGATGATAACGTCAATATTTTTATTTTCTTTCACTAACAATAAATCGTAATCTTATTTTATGCGATACAGAGTACATAGGTAAACAGCTTTTCGAAGAGCTGGAAGGATTTACCTTAACATCCGTCTAACTTATTTAGAGAAAACTTGATATTAGGTAATCCTCCAAACTCTAAGTACCTCTGAATCCCTCCTTCAATAGAGCGTTAAAGGATTACGGCAGGCTCCTCCTTCCATAAACATTTTACGAGGCCGACTTGCACAGAATTACCGTTTGACTCGGTACAAACACTTCAACTTTTGATATTGGCTGCCTCGTAAACAGTACAAACTTTTTAAATCATCGAAATATTGATTCACTAAAATCCGATGATAACAAGTTCGTCAAGAATAGAGTATACCACCGTCTCGTCCATACAAAAAGCGTAGTCTGATACCCGTCGTTAATGTTATCCGATTTCGATGATTATTTTGATATGTTATCTTCTAAACCGTGAAAAACTATGCTTGTATTTTTTTTAAATTTCGCAGTATCTTCGTTGTTATAGTCACTTAAAGTAAGTATAATTTTTTTTGTGATAAAAGTTTAGAATACTTACCACAAGCATTTTTTGAAAATAGTTTTGATTATAGTTTATCCAAGCTATCGACAAGATAGGAAAATTCACTAACTCTCTCTATCTCATGCAACAGAAATAGAGCGACAGCTATACAATTTTTTTCAAATATCGTATGCGCAAAAACCCCGCGGAAGGATATACTGCAGGGCTAGCATGCGCACCGCGGCAAAATCTTCTCAACTCTTCATGTCGTGAAAAATGAGACAAATGTATACACATAATCGTAGCTGTGTCCTGTTCTTGCATTTTAACAAAAAGATTTTGTCGCGGTGCGCATGCTGGCCCTGCTGGACGGCTATCTGTAGGTATCAGTATCAACTAAACAGGTATTGCCAACATACGAACAATACCATTATTAGGATAACAGTTATTTAGAAAGTAGAAATAGATTTTTTTCGCGAGTGTACAATAAGTTGAGGAAAATTAAACCAACATTCAATATTAAAATCCTTTGCTGCATAGGCACATGGAAACTACCTTTAATATATTTGGCAATATGTTTTGTTTTAAAACAAAATGAGTCAAAACCACGTTAGTTTTCATAGTCAAATATGGCAATATGGTTGATAGATGGGCGTAAAAGGTATTATGCAATTATTCTTTCATCATCGTTGACGAAATTTGTGCACTTGACCATCAAACATGACATGTCCAATGTCCACGGTGCCCAACAAAGTGGAAAACATTTTTGACATTGGACCACCGGAGCGCTTCCTTATTGAAACAAAAGAATGCACGAAATCGGTGAATCTGATTACGGGTCAAACACCTACTTTTGTGTTAAATGCTGTGGGTTTTGGATGTGAACATCATATTTCGAAAAAGATTTCAGTGTCAAGATAATAGTCGACGTTATGTTTATATTTTTACATACCTATGGCTCGTTTTTTAATGCTAGTGGGATGAGCAAATACCCCCCCACCCCCCATAGTGCTTACGTAATACTTGAACGGCCCCTATGTAGATTAGATATTTGGTATTTTATGACTCTATTTTGTATTCGGTCGTGAATTGACCATCGCCTTAGGATCCCTATTAGGCAGAGTTGGTGGGCAGGTGGTGGATCGTCTGCTTGCCTACCTACGGTACCCGATGCAGACCGCACACGTCACCAGTGGTCGTGACCTCGCAGTTCAACGAACGGAGTCGTCACAGGCCGCGGGCATTGCGATGCGTCAACCTCTCGTCTCGTGTGCTAATCGCACCCTGCCGTGTTTCGTACTACGCCTCTTTCTTTCGGAACAACTATATTTTCACAACCGTAATAATGCTCTTGGACACGGTTTAAATTAAATAGCAACGACTGAGTCAATGTCCTAATAATCAACAGAAACTTGCGGTCATCAATCTCAGTGGCAGGGTAATTATTAACAGAGCTGTTTCTCTTCATAATAATAATACTGCATAAAGTTGCTCATTTCTTGCGAGACCTTGTAATAATCACGTCTGCAAAGTAAACATTTTAAGGTAAATTAACGGACTAAGTGGTCGACAGATTACAGTTATTAGGCACGTCTTGCTTATTCGTGTCACGGTAACATGGAGAATTTCATATTTTTTATTTGCTTGAAAAACAATTTAAGTGTACCAAACTACAATCTAAACTACAAACTGTAATTTATAATGCAGAGAGCTACATTTTTAACATCGCTTCGGAAGTTCAGGGTTACAAATATGTATAAACTACATACGTATGTATATGTATTTTGCTTATATTATTATCAGCTCAGCTCGGCAAAGGTCCTTTCAGATTGCCCCTGTGTTTTTTTTTGCGAGTTCAGCTCGTCACGCCACCTTCACATGTGTGTGTAGAGACCCATTGGTCGTATTGATTATGGGACCTAATCTTTGGTCTAATGTCCAGCGGTCTTCCGGGATCCTAAAAACGTGTACCGTCAAATACAATTTTTACTGTCCATCTTTCTGGCTGACATCAGCGATTTAGACATTGATGTAGATTTCTAAATAAAAGTCTAGTCTCATTTAGGAGGTAAGTATCAATTTAGTCAATAAGCAATGCGCTAGGAACGTAATAGTCACCAGCTGTGATAATGATTAGGTAAGTAAGTCAACCTACTTACCACGCTTTCCCAATACCACAAGCTAGGTGATTCGAGTTACTGGCCAGTCGCAGTGAAGCAAGTAGCTTGAACCAGTCCTTTATTAAACCACAACCACAGCCCACATCCCTGTGTCTGATACATTTTGTTCGAAGCTACTGTTACTGTTCAAGAAGAAAATCAGCAATACGAGGTGTAGGTACCAGTTATCTGCTACCTAGTTTTCTTTTCAAATTTGTTTCCGAATTGCCGATACTCGCGACTAAGCACGCGGTCCTGCGAGCCCTTGGAGAGTTAGGGCCAGGATCAAGGCTCGGCCTTTGGTCTCGCAAATACAAAGTACTTTAAAGGGGCAAAAATTTCATCTTAACTTACATCTTTTATTTAATTAACTTAGGGGGATGCATTTTCAAAAATCCTTTCTTACATTAATTGTACATACTTCTTTTTTACGACGGCTAGTTATTGTTAGATTTTTATTAAGTAAGTAAGTACTTAATAAAAATTTAACAAATAAATAAATAAATATCTGGGACATTATTGCACACACGGTCATCTGACCCCAAACTAAGCAAAGCTTGTAATATGGCTGCCAGAGACTGATATACGTACATAGATATTTTTTAAATACATACTTATATAGATATTAACACCCAGACAGAACAAACACAAATATTCATCACATAAATGTTTGTCCTAGATGGGAATCGAACCCACGCCCCCAAGCACAGAACGTAGGTTCACTACCAACTGAGCCACCGGGGTAGTCAAGTAACAAGTAAGTAAGTACTTACGTCACATTTCTGGTGGTTAGGTTAGTGATTGGTAAGTACTTAATGTTAACAGATTTATAATGAAGATCGCACTTATCTATGTATATTGTACTAGCTAGATTTTTTTATTTTATTTATTTAATACCAAAAATTTACAATATTTCCACTTCCTAGGTTGTCTTAAAACCTAATTAAGGTTTGACTAGACAACTACTTAGTTCGCGCCATTACCCGCGACTTACTTCGAGTGGACATAATTATTACAAAAAAAAAGCAAAGTTTCAGGTCGATCCGTTCAGCCGTTTGGCCGTGATTACGCGACAAAGACCCAGACAGAGAGACAGAGTTACTTTCGCATTTATAATATTAGTTAGGATATTTAAATTTTTAACTGACATTTAGATGCTATAGTTAGAAGATACCTTGAGTTAGTGCTACAAAGAATGCATAATATCATTAAATGTGATAATGATGTGTGTCATTATACACCAGTGAAGCCAGTCGACAGAAAGACGCGCCCGACCGTAATATTCATGCGAACAAAAGAATATGCAATCGTTGAAACAATGCACGCATTCCGCGATTATTACACGGCGCCATTCCGAAGCTCCTTGCGATGAAGCAAAGGTTGCTGTAACTTGACATAAAAAAAGTCCCAATTACATTCTTACATAAGTACTTATTACACAAACAACAGCACACGTCAAGATGCAGGTTCATTCTGTTCCTAGAAGTACTTAATCTTCTCTTTATATTAAGCTTATAATTTAGGTAGTTATTCTAAGATATTAAGCTAATTCTACAGGGTTGCACAGAAACAGTACACTTAGCCGAAAGCTAAGCTCAGTTTCAATTCATCATACTCGCGATTTATTATTTCATCGGCATCGTAGAAGTAGTTCATAATGATAGATGAGTACAAAGAGCTCACATTTCGGCAATTCCTTCCTTTCTTTCCCTGTAATCGAGATATATGGGTTTTCAAAAGGACACAAATAATAATAATAAAAATCTATGATTTTCTACAGATTTTGAAATTATTTGCAAAACTAAACATGTTCGACATTTGTTTTATTTTTTTGTCATGAAATAGAATAAGGTATTATAGGTAAGTACTTGCTATATATATATATATAGCTCATACGAGAACACATCGACCTATCGCGTGGGTTTAGCTAGTGTTCTCTACTACTAATACTCTATTTGACAATCCTTGATCCTTCCTTATTTGGCAGATAAAAAAATATTAGGTAGGTAGTGCCGCCTTTAGAATATTGTCTAGCATTTTTTTTTAAACTAGCAAGCTTTTGATACGTGCCATAATAATTAGATGATTTATATATTATAATATTCTCCAGCATTCGTTCTGGAGACAAGATAATTATTACAAGCTCTACTTTTACGTAACAAGCATTTAATTTTGTTTTAATAAAACGAGAATACTCGCGTTAATATGAGTCTGTTATTCCGACTATAGGTTTGATCACATGGCCAATGACGACAAGCGCGACGCACCGCAGCCCGCAGTGCAAGGCAAGACGAAGTCGCGCGCGTGTCATGCTTATCATTCCTTAAAAAGGTCACCGAATGTTACAGTCAGAATAACCGACTCAATTTAACGTGAGTATTCCCGGTTTATTAAAATAAAAAGTGTCAAAAGCAAGTCAGTTGTCATAGTAAAAAGCATTTAATTCAAGTTTTTATATTGACTTACGATAGTTATACATACTTATTGTAATCTGCTACGATAAAAAACAATATCGTGTCGTATCAACAGACAGCGATCATTGTTCTTCGACGCACAGATAGATAAGCGCGCATGAATGGAGGCTATTTCCTCCGAGTAACTAGGTACTATCGTTATGGGCCATTTGGTTTTTCGCACGGCGCCCTCGCCTCGAGGTGTAACTGGGACAGGAATAAATCTACATCCCACTGTGGATACTTTCGAGCTTACGGGGCTCGCGAGATGTCATTTACCTAAATACATTTCCGTTCTTCAAGGACGTTCTTTTAAATAAGCTCAAGTGTTCAATTGCGTTTAATTGACGAAGAATTGAACATCACAGCATGCATATAGGTACTTGTAGGTATATAACTTATTCGGTAACACCCAACAACTGTTTGGATTTAGAATAATGTAGATTGTCAAGTGCATTCAATGCAACGGAGGATACATCTTAACGTATAACTTGGGTAATTAAAACTTTCACATTGGTGTTATCAAATTACTGCGCAGCGGATGCAACAGCGTTTAAAAAGCATAACGTCGTTGGCTAATGATTTTCTTCTAATGATAGTATGACTCCACTTCCTGCATTATATATATATATATATTTTCTACTAGTTGTTACCCGCGATTTCGTTCGCGTGGACAAAAAAAATGTATCCTATGTCCGTCTTTGTGATATAAAGTAACTCCTTATCAAATATTATCAAGATCCGTTCAGCCGTTTAGCCGTGATAACGTGAAAAACATCCAGACAGAGAGTCAACGTTACTTCCTATAGTTCGCTAGATGGCGTTGATCCGTTTTTGTGCATTTAGCTAATAGATATTTTAAAAAAACAGCTTTCAAACACTATATTTTATTTTTATTAGATATGCAACTTGTGTACCTATTATTTACTAATGTATTGTCGATTTTTGCTCTTTGAAATGAAACTTTTTTTTTCTTGTATAAAGTTTACAGGGGCCCCTTGTCCCGATCGTGATGAATCGGACGGAACTGCGCGGTCCCCGACCTAGAGGATGCAAATAGGCCAACAAAGTGGATGTTTCCTCCCAGATTTATTTGCACATCAAGCGATAGCACGGAGCGATAGCGCCACAGCCTAGCCGTAGATTAGAAATATTTAGTAACGGTAAGTATTTACTGTCTGTGGTCGTTATTACAAGATTACAAATTTGAGACTGAATTGCACACGTGCATGTTTTGTACTAGGAAGGAATAGATGTATGTGTCGAACTAGAAAATTTGTCTTCTATTTGGATCGCGTATAAAAAATGTATGCGAACATCTTTTACAAGATTCGGATAACTAGCAATTTTTACTACATTTTGGAGCGATGGTGGCCGACCCGTAGCATGTACGCTTCACAATCTAACAGCACGATCCTCGGCCCTGCAATAAAGTATGTACTTACTAACTAACTAGTACTGGAATAAATGATGTGCTGTTTTCGATGCCGTCGCTCAATGACGGTGACGGAAAACATCATGAGGAAACCGGTATTTCCTAGACAATCAATTAAAAGTTTAAAAAATATGCCTTTCACAAACATGCACTGGGCCAGCATGGTGGATTAAGGCCCATCTTCTCTATCTCTCTCTCCGAGAGAAGGCCTGTGTCCCAGCAGTGGGAATATGATATACTTAATGATAATGACTAAATTATATTATAAAATATTTAAGCGAGAATAATCAATTTGTATATTAATACAGTGAATTATACGCCTTTAGATTTAGGCCACGCTGTAAAACTGTCAGTGAATCGGTTTCGATAAAAAGATAAGAAGAGAAGAAAAATAAAGAAATCTGGCTAGAGATAGGTAACGGAAACAAACTCGAAATATCACCGGTGTTTCCAAAATAAACAGGAAGATAATACTAAGGCGTCGCCGATTGTCTAAAAAGAATGTTATTTCCCGTCTCGTAGAGAAAGACTATTAAATATTCATTGGTCAAAATAATAGCAGACAAAACGGAACTCCGTCCAACGAGGTTCAATTTGACTGTTCCAGATAAACACAATATAAAGCATTAGGTACTAGAGCTTCATATTACAATCTAGACAAGTAGGCGTTTGATTTATAGTGACTCAGAATTTCGGAACTGGTTTTTCGCGGTGCAACGTCAATCAGCATGGACTCCAAATGAAAGTGGAACACAAGTTTTTTTTTACATTGAAGCGATTGAAATACGATATAAATCATACTACCTACCTACACGAGCCGTTTTTTCTGCGTCTATCCTTCCCTACGACGAACTGGTTTTTTTCGTCGTAGGTCCTTCCACATCAATCGACACTATAGCCCAGTCAATTTACTGTTTGACCCGGAACTAATTAATAACAAGTTTTTTTTTCGGTACATAATTATAGTACCAACCTCTTATATTAATATACAATAACCTATCCGGAACAGACTCAAATTTTACACTTTGCAATATTGTCTCTATTTGCGCTATGTTAGAGTCAATTTCACATGACGATCGTAAGCACGACAGTGTGTCGTCGGCGATGATAATGTATTATTAGCTCAAGTATAAATGCTTTTTCTATATTCCTTTCCTCCAGACTGTTTAATTTAATTTAATATTGATTCTACGTCAGCATATTATACCAATCATAATTTAATATATATTTTATGAATTACATATGGATATACCACTGGCTTTTCGGTGTGGGGAAATATTGTGAGTAAGCCTGCATATTTCCGGAGAAGAAATTCGATGGCGTACGTGAATCCGCATATATACCCGCACTGGGCCACCGTGGTTGATATGTCCTAATCACCCTTCGAGGGTATGCCAATATATCAGCAATGGGATGTTAGAAAGCTGAAGCAGAAAGAAAATTCTCCATAATGTACGTAAGTATATTATACTTAATTGTACTTACTCTTTTTCTTTGTTATAAAGTGAATAGTTTTACAACAACAAAAAAAAAACGTAAATACGAACGCCGCAAAGTCTACTCAAAGACGCGTTTTATAATAATAATACTGGGGCGAAACTTCCACCTCAACTTATAAGAAAGCTAATGCTGGTAGAGATTGTAGTGGGTCCCCTGGGCCGTGTTCAATAAGGAAGTTGTCCAACGTGATGACATTTACATCATGTAAATGTCATCGGGTTTCATTGGACGGAACATCGAAATATTCATAATTCTTAAATATTCAAGTTCAATGTAGACATTCTAAGTTTTTCTGTATCGGTTAAGATTAAACATTTAAGGGATTTTCTGAAAATTTTCTTTAAAAAATCAAATACTGACGTTACTTTTAAAATCATTACGATTTAAGTAGTGCAGTCTAATAATTGACGAGACAGTCAACAAGTTATGCTTATGAGGAGTCAACTCTGTTTTAGACTTTCACCATATTTACTATGCATTAAAATTAGTACTTACGGGTTATTTACCACGATTTTTATTATCGTTGAGTTCCCTATATTTCAGCACAGTTGCATGCGCCATAGCCCATGAACATGGAGCATACAACAGTACCTCAGGCTTGAAATAAAACTTTACTTTGTCCTGCAGTCTGTTTGTTTGTTGTTTTGAAGTCCTACCACTTCACCACTCTTTTGCAGAGTCCACCACGGAAAGTACCACACTATACACCAGTTTACCATGTACTGGTACACATTACCACATTTTTGCCAATTATTCAACTGCCAAGCAGTATTGTGCAATCTTACTGTATTCCAGATTGAAGGGCCAAAGCCTCTAGCGAAATTACACTGGGCATAAAGAGATTTAACATCTAATATCTCAGTGCATGGTTTTGAACGGTTGAAGTTCAAACTTTTGGGAGGCACTGAACTGTTATGGGCAAGTGTGATGGTTAGCGATTTGCTAGTCAAGTCAGAAAAAACAGCCCGAGCTACCTCTTACATACAGTTTAAAGATAAAAAAATGTTTTAAAATGTTATTGTTGTGGTGTGTTAAGTAAGTAAGTATTTCCTATTGGCGAACAAAAATGAAAAGTCTTTTCTTCTCCTCAAGGCTCTATTGATGAAATTTGGCCAGAAAGTAAGTAGTGTGTCTCATGATGTGTCAAATAACATCAATCTTGGGATACTTTTTTTTTTAATCCTAAAAAGGGAAGAAAATTAAGAAGTCAAATACCTATCTGAAGTCATTAAATTTGTAAATGATAAGTTTTGTAGAGTTCCATATTCAGACGTATCTCATTTGAACATTTAAAAAGAACTACCCCACAAATACCTACAAAAAGTACTGATTCTAAAACCATATATTTTTGTAACTATTTATTTCGAGTTTTTTGTAATTGTCGACCATATATATTTTGACAATAAAAGACGTTAAGCAGATATATCTAACTAATTGTTTTTATTCAAAAGTCATATTTCATTTCAATATTTTATTTCTGTTTATCTGAACTGTGATACTGATTTCTTATCACAAAGAAAGTTAATAAATAAAATCATTATTTAAATAATATTATTAAATCATAAATAGCTAAATTATTTCACAAAATTAGCACATTTTGGTAATTAAACTTGGGTTCACTATTACAGAGTAGAAGCTTAAGTGAATTCTTTGTATAAATCTAGGATGATTGATTACAAACATTGATTGTTTTTTAAGTTACAGTTATGCATATACCTATATCTCTTTGTTTTTTAGAGAGCAGCTAGGTAGGTATCTATTTGAGAAGTAGATACAGAAGTGTTTACCCTTACTGACCATTCATTGATCGCGTTATTTAGGTACCTACCTCCGTAGTTATATGTGGGTTCCATTCAGCCAACAGGACAACTGGGTTGGCAACATTCTAATAATATATGAGGGGATTAACAAAAAGAACACTTACCACTTTCAATGTATGGCAGGGCGAGAAGTAGAAAAACTATGTATCCAATTTCACTGAACATTGTCGCCTAGAAACGCACAACCCTTGAAATCACTTAGTCATTTCACATAAAATACAGCTGATTTTTAAACCACACAAAACCTTTGTCTGTTTTTAACGCGAACGCATGCGCGTGCAAACAATATTTTTTTATTTACATTACAATAAATATTTGCTTTACACTTCACAGTACTATTTGTCACTGAATTCACTGAAAGCTTCTCAGGAATAAATGACTCACAAGTTGAACGAAACAATAAATAATAACAAGGTTCATGAGTCAATAAGTTCTTCGATCAATTAATTACTGTAACGAACTCTTACAACAGATACTTATATATAACAGCATTTTCACGATCAACCAAAATACAATTAAACTTAGTTAAGTATTCACAACACGCTATCCCTAGTAAAATAATCAAATATTGTAAAACTAAAAATCAACTCTCGTGTCTGACATATTGGAATTTTGGGGTGACTATGTTCCGGAACCGAAACTGTCCCAAGCGAATGATAGCATGACATTAGAAATGCATTTCTCTGTGCCTATTTGTATTCGGCCTATTCGGCCTTCTCTTCAAGGCGCAAACACAAAGAGATAGAATGCGACATGCTTAAAGTCTTTAAAGTAAAGTGGTACCATAGAGAATACAGAACTTGGAGGAATGAGAAAGCAAGTAGCAATAGTAGCAATAGTAGCATAGAACAAGTACCTATAGAAGATAGGGTGTCGTGGCCACATCAAATAATAGTTTTATTATGATATACCTATGTCTTAACATAACCTACACTACATCAGTATGTATTACCTACTCACATCATTTATATACGCCACATCAATGTGTTTCAAGATAAGTTTTTGTTACATTAATACAAACGCAGATGAGGCTGCCATGCAACCACGGGCCACGTTTGTGTAGGACAGGCTTTTTACTAGCACTCGAGCACGCGCGAATGATCAGTACACCTATATTATGGGAGTGGGGGCTAAGACTCCACTCATTGGAGTCTAAGCTTGAGCGGGACCTTTGGCGCCCTACACTGAGGATTCAACTTCATAAAGGCATGGTCCAGATATCCCTGTAACGGGGATTTTTAAACTTTGTGTCAAAAAATCCTCTTAACTTCCTATTTGCAAAGTAAAAGGGTATTATTGGACAAAATGCAGAAATCCTCTTAAAAGCCGGGTCGCGCCAATCTTATGCAAAATAGAGCTGGAAGCGAGTGCTGTTCGCAGTTGTTAAGGTTATAATATTATATTGACAACTTCGAACAACCTGCGCTTCGAACTCTAGGCCACCAAAACTTCACAATGATCCACATTATACACACACACACACACACACCATATGAAAGCTTATATATAGCCACCTCGTTCACACGATGTCAGGTCAGGCCGTGTATAGCATGGAAAGGCCTCGCTACATGGCCTGACCTGACATCGTTTGAAAGAGATGGCTATATATAAGTTTCTGGGTGAGCGAAAGGGAGAAGCTATAACCGTAATAGCTAGTTTCTTTTGCTCCCGTGAAATTCAAATCTAGCTGTCCCTTTCACACGATGTCAGGTCAGGCCATGTATAGACACCCATAGAGCTGAAATGTAAACGTCTATAATAGTAAAATATAATAATTCGGCTTCGAGTATTTTATTACTTATTATTTATTAATTCGGTGAGTTTCCACTCACTTAGATTACACTAATATTATAAATGCGAACTTCATGCGGATTTGTATGAAGTTTGGTATAGAGGTATACCTGGATTAACACAGGCTACTTCTTGTCCCGGAAAAATATTCGGTTTCTATTGAATAGCGGGTGAAACCGCGGGGCGCTGCTATTGTTATAAAATAAAACTTGTAATGCACTATGACAATGATAATTTACTATAGAAACGATTTTAGCGCACCGAAAATGACCCGCAAATCTGTCCTTTCGGACAGATTTCATTATAGCTATCTCTTTTATTCTAACTTTTCGCATTCTTTGGCGTCTGTAACTGCAGTAAAACAGACTGCAGGTGGAGTCGAATCACAGATCACAACCTAGATTCTGCATTCAGAACGCTCGAAGCGCACCACGCATCAGTCTAAATACACTTATAAAAAAATACTCTGGTTGATTGTTAGGCGCGAGTAGGCGTGACCTTGAGATAGCCAATGAGAAAGCTTGGTCCCACTCCCCGCGCCTTCCTCAAACTTTGGTGACTTTTTGTAGGAAGAACGACTCTCGTAATGGTATCTAGGGTGATCTGTGAGTCGAATTCAGAGCGCCATTTTGAAGGTAAAAACTTATCTTTATTAAAATATCATTGGGGTGTTTGTAATAAAAGTCGATAAGGGTAAAATCACTAGTATTTATTAGTATTAAGACTTAGCCTAAACAATTAATTATTTGGCAACAGTTTATCGGTACAAAAGTACGCAAGCAGAAAATAAATTGCAGGTAATATTAACTAGTTGACTCTTCATAAATAATAACAATTATTCGAGAAAACTATTTTAAGTAGGCATTACGCATTGTTATTTCTCTGGATTATCTCTTTATTTATAATAGTGTGATTTGATAGGCAATCAATGACTGTTTCAAACAGAGGAAAATTAAGGTGCAACGTTTCACTCAGCGCGCGAAATTCAATTTTTCTTGCGTTTTTTGTCAGTTACAGCTTAAATACTCATCGTGGATTTATTGAAACCAATTTTGCGCCAATAAATAAGTTGTTTTAAGAAGTTACGGGTAAAATGATCACCTAGATAACATTGGTTTAGCTACAAATTTCAATAAGCTGATTTTCATATTTGTTTTTGGTTTAGTGGGAAATGTACTTATACTAGCTTTCAACTTGAATTTTTGGTTGGTGTAATTTCTTGAAACAATATATTTATTATCGCAAAATTAGTTTTCATGAACCTACGATGAGTAATAAAGCTGTAATTGACATAAAACGCAAGAAAATTTGAATTTCGCGCGCTGAGTGAAACGTTTCACCTTAATAGTTTGTTTCTTTTGCTCCCGTGAAATTCAAATCTAGTTGTCCCTTTCACATGATGTCAGATCAGGCCATGTATAGACACCCTTACTGACAACTTTCGGGCAAGCGGAATGGCGACGATAGGGATTGTTTGTGACAGGTTTCGGCTTCCGCTAGCAGATCAGCTAGTGTCGATCACTTGATGACTATATACAGATATAAATAAAAATGTATCAGATAACAAGCCTACATTCTGCATGACTATATTTATTACTACGATTTTAGTCGAGATTATCTCATAAATAGATACATTATGGTATCTATACCTCACGTGGAAGAAGTCGTGGTAGTTCAGTGGGAGCATGCTCTCCTCCCAGGCGAATGTAGAGGCCTTAAAGTGTACTGTTGTTGCGTTAGATTCGGCACTGGGGAAATAATCGCATCACTTAAAGCTTACATTCAGTTTAGCCGGACCAGCTTAGAGCGTGAGTCACTTGTCTTCCTCTGTTTGAATCCGTCATTGGAGATTAAAAAACCAACTGGACCTTTGCACAGCAGGGCGTAATAATATGATATGATGATGATAATTTCAACTTTTGTGTCAAATCACAGTTAATTTTATTAATTTACGCTTTAAAATTAAGTAGTTACTAATTATTACTTGAGCATAATTACAGCTGAATTTCCATAAAGCCTTGTTTACACTTGTTAACGGCATTTAACTAAACCGGTAATTTAATGTCAACTAAATTAATGCGTGTTAACACGCTTTCCAGTGATACAAGTGCAATACGGACTGCCGATCGGATTTAGGCCCACATCGATGCGTATGAGTGGATGATGCTACCCTTTCCTCACGTGAACTCGTCATTTGACGCACTACTAAATTGTCATAGTGATAAACCAGAGTGAGTGAAATGATAATAAGCTTTTGTGGAAATAATTCCAAACAAGCTTTTATAAAATCAGTTATTGGTATCAAAATGTTTCCAAACTCCATCAATCTTCTGTTAGTTACTGAGGCTGAGGAGTTCCGTTTTCCACCTTCCGTATCCATCATCAGATCAACTCGCTGTCAGAATACTGTATTGTCATCGGGACTTGACAGGGATGCCAAATTTCAACTCTATTAAACAAGGGGAATTGGTCTAAAATGAGTTGCAAAATTTGACCTTAACATACATACAAACGCAAGTTGTGTGCAAAAGCTTGTAAAAGTATTATAGTTAAAAAACAGGTAAATGATCCTGTATCAAAAATCCCGTAGCATGGCTTAGCAAGTTACCGATTTAGTTAACTAAAGTAAATAAATACGTGTGTAAACAAGCCTTAAAGGCAAGCTGAATGTTTAGAGCAAGAATTACTAAACGTAAGGCACTTTGAGCGAATCTATATGACGTAAATGATATTATTTTCCTTTAAAATTGCTTATTACACATTTACAAACTATTTCTAACATTGTTATAAAAGTCTAGCGATTGGGGGGGGGGGGGTCAAACAAGAAGTTTTAAGGACAAAAGGATCCACGGAGACTAGCGATGTCCTTTAAAAATTAAACTGAACCCGTAGTGACGCAACCCTTACATCATAAAGGTGCTTGTCCAGAATTTGGTATATAGCGTCTCTCTCCCCCTCCCTTAAATTCTGGATCCGTCACTGCCGCATAAAGGCTGCTACAGATAAAGCAATTTAGGTTTCCTTGCAAATACAATGATTATGTCGCATGCATTTTGTATTGACACTTTCCCACTAAGCGATATGTCATACATAATAATATAAAATCTGTTATTGGTACTGTAATCTGATCAAAATGTGTCCGAAATCCATCAATCTACTATTAGTTAATGAGGAGTTCCGTTTTCCACCTTCCGTCTCCATCACCAGATCAGCGGGCTTATCCCGTAACTCTGAAAGCGATAGTGATGTGCGCGAGCGGAACTGCGCATAGTGCGACTAAGTTGGTACGAGCGGGATGGCATGCTATCGCAATCAGAATCACGAACGTTTCAAAGTCAGAGGATAAGCCCGCAGCTCGCTCATAATATTGTATTGTCATCGGAACTTGACAGGCATGCAAAATGTCAACTCCATTGAACAAGGGGAACTTTTTCAATGGAAATTCAATTGTAAGATTTGACCCTAAAGGTATGATTCCGAACTCCGCTGCTGCAGCAGTGCTGCCGCAGCACTACTGGTCCCCATATAATTTCTATAAATTTATATGAGATTACATTCCGAGCTACGCAGCAATGCAGCGGTAGCACTGCTGCGCGGCAGTGTCGCCCCACCGCCGCAACAGACCAGTAGTGTCGCGTCTGCCGCGCAACGAACATACCTAGGTACGTGAAAAAGATGAATATTTCTGATTCAGAAGAGGAACAATTAATAAACTTCCAACAATATAAATAAAAGTTGGTCATCAATCGACATCTCGTCAACTCAAAGCAAATGAATGAATACACAACAGCGCATCACCACGAACAGCGCAACACTGCCGCCCTAATCGGAATCAGCACGGCAGGAAGCACTGCTGCGCAGCACCACAGTGGCAGCACTGCTGTGTGCAGCGGTGTTCGGAATCATACCATAACATACATACAAACATTGCAAGTTAAATTAAAGCTTGTCAAATATGTGTTTACAAGGTCATCGCGGCCAGGCGGGAGCTGGTGTGATTAAATCTATGAAGCTATACTGCCGTCCAAAAAAAAAGTACCGTAAGCCAATTGGGCATTTTTGATACTTTTACTATATTTCATCAACCATATTTGGAAGTTAAAATTATTTTGTATCAAGCATAAACCTAATGACCGCCGGTTGTCTGTCGCCAGGGACTGTGAGTTCGTCCAGCCACAGACGCTGCGCGACCGTGAACCTTATCACGCGTCGATACGATTTGCGGTCTCGCAGCATCGACGGCTGCATAATCATCATATTTTTTTTTATAACTGAACTGAACTAAAAATCATCGCAATAAGCACGTCACGGTACGGACATTGTAACCAACGATGTCAATACTTGACAAGAAATATGGTCTACCGAACATCGAAATAAATACATTAATATATCATTTTGTAATACCTGTTCTTTTTGTACGTATTTAGTGAAAAGGGCACGATGATCATTTTATGATGATTTTAATTTAGAGGAATGGTTGCATTTATGCCGTGGCGGTCAACGGTTTAAAAATGTGCATCTATAAGTTTAATTTTAGTTACGGTACTTTAGCTTTAGAAAGGAGTATAATGCGATGTATAGCACTTTCTTAAACCTTTTTGTACGGTTTTCATGGTCTAACAATGATTGAGGTCAAGGTTGTGGATTATAGGATTTCTTTGAGCTTCTCGGGCGAAAAAACACCTTTCTCCGTTATAATTCCAGTTATCAAAGATGCCGGCGTTACGTCGAATGCGGGATTCCAGCAGTTTATTCCTGTAACCAATAATGCAGAAGATTTTGTTTTAATAAAACTGGAATACTCACGTTAAATTGAGTCAGTTAATCCGACTATAGTTTCAAACAAAAACAAAATGAAAAAAGATAAAATGTATCAAAACCACGTCAGTTTTCATAGTAAAATGCAGAAAATAAATGATATTATATAAATAAACTAGCCTTGTGGCTCAGTGGGAGGATTTCCGACTTCTGAGCTGTAAGTTGTGGGTTCGATTCCCACCCAGGACAAACATTTGTGTACTGAACATGGATGTTTGTGCTATGTCTGGGTGTTTCTTTGTATCTATGTATGTATTTACAAAAAAAAAAAGAAGTATTTATGTATTCTATCAATTATCTGGTTCCCATAGTACAAGCTTGCTTAGTTTGGGGTTATGTGGCGCTGTGAGAAAAACGTCCACTAATATTTAATATTATTATTTATTAAAAGAACAAACCTTTTTCTAGCAATCAGCGCACAGACCAAATCGTTTATTATAGAGACGCGAAATTAGACATTTATTTATTAATTAAAAACATTTTTTTGTGCTACGCCAATTGAACTCGGTTGGTGTACTAAACATAAAAAATTAAAGAGAGACATGCCTTAGGATTATTTTAAAATCAACCCCTAAAGAGTGGAACTGAGGCGTTTCATTTACTGTGACTTATGCGAGCGACGCCGTGTGGGCAAGCTAGTACATAGAAAAAATAATAAATTAATTAATTACTAGTTCGAGAATAGATTGCCCCTTAATATACGATATCTTTGTTCTGCCAGAACGCATCAAAGTTAGAAGAAAGCGCATGTTGCGAGGACTAAAACCAGACATATCTATTAGTAACGCCTAGCCGCGCCGGGAGACAATAATGTACGACCCGATAATGTACAGCCTGATAATTGGTGTACCGGTACATAGAATATCTGTACAATATTATGCCGTACATTATTAACACGGGCCGATAATGTACGCCCCGATAATGAACAGCGACAACCTATCCCTCATTGGCTGAGATCCTCTGTGTGTATGACATCTATCGATTTCGTGCTTCGTTTGAACATGATAGTAAAAATAAGACACAGATTAATTCGATGGCACAGGCAGTGCGATGGGTAACCTGCAGGCTTATCCTCTAACTTTGAAACGTTCGTGATTCTGATTGCGAGAGCATGCCGTCTCGCTCGTACCAACTTAGTCGCACTATGCGCGGTCCCGCTCGCGCAACTCTCGCTATCGCTTTCAGAGTTATTGGATAAGCCCACTGTGACGGAGAATCAAAGCTGTAGGAAAGAATGAAAAAATATGTGTTACCTGGAGCTGCGATTCTGTGTTCCCCGATATGCGTCATTTCCCTATCGGGTCGCTCCTCGATCTTGATTCTGTCTCCGGAGGTGAGAGCCATGTCTATGGACGTCAGTGGAGCGGCCACGTAGAACGGTACCGAGTGGTATTTAGCGACAATCGCGATCTGGTACGTGCCAATCTTATTCGCGGTGTCGCCGTTTGCTGCAACCTGAAAGAAGATTTTGCTCAACTTTCTAGAAAAGGCTTAATGCTTTTTTGTTTTGTATATCAGTATGTATGTTTGTGTTTTCCTCTATGAACCCCTACAAGATCATTTCCAAGAGAAGAGAGCATTGCAATAATCGGCTGAAGGACGTTTTGCAGTGTGGACACGTTTTTTTCTTTAAAAAAAATAAAAAATTACTTGTTTTTTCATAAGACGGAATATAAAGTATACTATACCCATTCAATATACTTTCTTTATGACGAAATAATGATAGGCCGAGGCAGGTAAGCAGAGCATTGGTCATCAGGCAGTAAGAGAAGGATGGACAATAATTATTATCAATGTGGCGGGTAGAACCCAGGGCTGAGGCAGATGGCACAGCAAGAGATGGCTTGTACCCAGCAGTTGGGGTAAAGATGACCGTGTATCCATCACTGTTTAGTGATGGAACAATGGGGATTGACCCTATGTCCTCAGAGTTATGCCTGCATGCCTCTTTATATACATTTGTGAGGGATGTCCGTAATAAGAGGCCTGGTCGTCAAATTCCTGAACAAATTTTTCCAACTCACACTTAGCAATATATCACCAAATAACTCACTCTATCGGCTCCAACGATGACTGCGTTTATTTTCCTGATATTCATGAGAGCCGAGACCATGCTGTCCACGACGAGGGTAGCGGGGATCTTCTCATGGACCAGTTCGTAAGCCGTCAGCCTCGCGCCTTGATTGTACGGCCTGGTTTCCGTGCAGTACACATGCTCTGGAAACCAAATTGTACAGACACTAACATACATATATATATACTTGGTAAAACTAGGTATCTTGTTTACGCATAGAGGACTTTATTGAATGTATAAGCAAGAGGGATCGTCTTAAATATAACTAGGAACTAAAATCGGATATTCCAATCTATACAGGTATTTATAGTTTGTAGCTGTAACAAATTGCAATAAATGCAAAAAATTTTGAACAACCCATTCAGGAATTTAAACTGTTTTTTACACAAGTTTGCAATAATTGGGATATTATGATCTCTGCATTAATACATTTTGTACAAAAAGAGGGTTGCTTATTAGGTTGGTTCAAATAATTGCTTAATTATTAAGATAATTTTTTGACAGGATTGCACGGAACGGTGGTACAAAGCTGAAAGGAGATTAATGCACACTGCCAACACTGAATTATTTAGGAAAAACAGCTATCATGTAAATACCACAGTAAAGTTGTTTTTAATGATGACGATGAGCTCCTTTCAGCTTAGTCCTGCCATCCGGTTGATTCAGTGTAACCATGTATAATGATGTGGTCACATACTCGACGAGTGGAGAAGAAAGGCGCGAGGGAAGTAGGGAGATAAATAGTGTGGCCACGTAACTCGTCCTGACGCTCGTTATGCCCGCCGCGCTTTTTGAGCGCGAGTCAAAGAACCACCAAGATAGACAGAGATAAAGCGATGGCAAGGCCAAAGACGTAAAAAGGATGAATACCGCGAGGAGAGGAGCGAGTAAAGCAGTCTGTGGTCGTCTCGCGAATATTAGCTGTAAGGCGATGAGCATAGTCTAGCTACAGATTTTATTTATAGATGTAGAAAAACTGCACTATTCCATATTGCAGATTTCTTAGTACTCCGCTGGGACCACCGACTTGCCAGTAACTTTCGTGCATTCAACGACATCACCACTCTTTAATACTAAACACATCTCTTTTAACGCTTTGAACATTCACAATGAAGCTTAGATATGGCCGTTATATGCTTAACCATAACAGGGCAGAGAAGTCATCAGAGCAGACACAACATCTTAGTTAGCCAATAGATTTGACAAGGAGTTACTATCCACTATTATGTAGTTTTATTGAAATGTAAAAGTATTACTTCGTCGACAGTCCTTGATATTATGGCCTCTAGATAGGTCAAGCTTATAACGGGCAGCTCTAAGCTAAGTCTCACCTAGCCTTTTAGTACTGTGTAAAGATCTGATCACTCCCAAGGCTGTGCCATAGGCCGCCGTGGCCAGAGAACCTGTGTTACAGTGTGTCAGAACTCGGACTGTGCCATCACCGCTTAAATTCTTGAGTATGGCTTCACAACCAAATCTCCCTATAGCCTTATTGTCTTCTATATCTTTGGTTAGCATGCTCTCTATTCTGCCGATGAATCTGTTAATAAATTAGTGTCACATTGCACCTGTCCTAACAAAAAACCAATTTCACCAGTACCATAGGTAATTTTTGCATTGGCCAAAATAATGATAAAAAAAATCATTTAATAGATAAATATGAACATGCATCAGTTATAATATCATCACCATTATAAATCACACAGAAGTAGACTTAAAAGAACGAAACCATTGGAATTAATTCCGGTAATATAATCATAGAGAATACAGTGCAAGTGCTGCTTTTAAAAAGAACACAAATATAGTGTAGTAATATAGTGCCTTCGTCCTAAGAGGGCGCTAACCCTGGTTCTCTCTATCTCGTTTGCACTTTATCAACATTTTTTAATATAAAAATAACAGAGAACAAATTAAACAAAAAATATCTTTAGAATACGATTGCCAATGTTTTATAATAATTTTCATGTTATTATTTTTTAATTTGGCTAAGGAAAACGAAAACAAAAATACTTTACCAAAAAAAAATAAAAAAATTTTAGAAATAATATTAAAAAAAATGTCGATAAAGTGCGAACGAGATAGCGAGAACTAGGACACCCTCTTAATAGAGATAATAAGAAAATCGTTATTGGACAGATTCATTAAGTACTTAGAATTTGAAACTTATTAGCCTGCCTTTTATTAAGGAACGCTTTTCGGGAGTTTCTTAAACAAAAACAAAAATATAAACATAAATAGTAGAGAGAAGAATAGTTACAGAAAACAGATTTAATTTTAAGTGAATACAATGATCTTACAGTTCCTTGAAGTCATCGGGAGTTGCATTTTCATCAGCGCTCAAGGAATTAGCTAGTTGTATCAATTCGTCAGCAGCTAGCTTAATGTTTACGGCTGTCGGTCTCGCTGAAACTAAGTAATTCAGCTTTCCTTCAATCTGTAATTAGTTAGATAGATATCCAAATGAATATAACTGCTGAGACAACTTTATTTCAATATGATGTTATGCACCAGTGCTATATTACAAAATCATTGTATATTTTTCTACATATATATTAATTAAATATTTGAATAAGACTAAATAGATTTTAAATAAGCAGCACCTTGCAGTTTTTTGCGCTACCCTAGCCAGTGTCTGTTGTGTGTTGTATAGGGCTATCCCAGTTCTAAAATTCATCTGTTCAGCTGTTATTGTGATGTGTGATATTAACCATATAAATGCTTAGTCTTGAGAACAAACTCCCAATTCAGAGCTCTCGATCAAAGATGCAACATCTTATCAAAAGTGGTAGTTAGAAATTACCAAAATAAGTATTTTATCATGTATCTACTCAGGGGGTAGGAAGGTATAAATTACTGTAAACAGGCATTTACTATAATATACCAAGTATCTTGTGCTTATCATGCTTTGAAACAAAACTTCAAACAGAAATTCAGTGAGATAAGATATCATATCTTAATAATATGGTATCTCACAGATTATTCAAGATGAATCTTTTAATGGATGATGAGAAATTGAATATCACAGTAATTCCAACAAAAGAAAAGTTTTTAAATATCATAGAAAAATTATACAAGAAGAATGTCAATCTCATTAGAAAAAAGTGTACCCCTAAAAACTAAAGATGGCCATTCCATATTTTGTCAGCTAATGTCCAAACTGCTATAAAAGCCGATAAAAACATGAATATTAAAGAAACATAGTATTGATCCACAATTTAAGGTGTAGTTCAAATAATATTGAAATTTATTTATTTATTATTTATTTATTTATTTATTTATTTCCAAAAAAACAAATAGTAAGCTAACAGTATACCAAAACGCTTACTATCTTAAGGATAAACGACTTTCATACAAAACTGTTGATGCCTTTTTAGGCGTCCTACTACGATTTTGAACTGGGCATGACTTAACATAGGTCTAATTTGGCCTCTAAGTATCGCAAAGTCGATAATTTAAAATGTTCATGGCTAGGAAATACCATCTTTCAACCCAATAATTACGACAAATTTTACGATTGTAGTGGTGTGTTCTTTACATGCGAATCATGCGATCGTGGTGTGCGTGAAATATTGATGTGTGCGTGCGTCTTGCAAAAATCGTGTACACTGGTTGTGCCGCGCGCGCGTCACGCGGTTTACGCGACGTTGCCAGCTTGTCGGTGCGTGTGTGAGCGAGACTAGGTATCCTTGCCTCGCGGCTTAGTCCGCGCGCAGCCTTCGATAATTGCGACGTTGCGAGATTCGGTATCGGTGTGCAGTGCAGTGTTTGATTTGGTTACCTAATCTATCTATACCAATATTATAAAGAGGAAAGATTTGATTGTTTATTTATTTCATTGTTTGTTTGTTTGAATGGGCTCCAAACCTGCTGAACCGATTTGAAAAATTCTTTCGCTGTTGGGAAGCTTCACTATCCCCGGGTGACATAGGTTATATTATATTTTCAAAAAAATTAGGGATCCTTACTAAAACTCCAATAATGTAACCCAAGATGATGTATTTCGCGTGCACTGCGAAAACTATTCATGATGAAAGAATAGTCTATACCAATATAATAAAGAGGAAAGATTTGATTGTTTGTTTGTGTGCATTGAATGGGCTCCGAAACTGCTGAACCGATTTGGGAAATTCTTTCACTGTTGGGAAGCTACACTATCCCTATACTATACTATATTTTATTTTTAAAAAAACTGGGATCCTTACTAAAACTCGAATAATGTAACCCAAGATGTAAAAAAAATACCTAAAATATCCTTTACATCGCGTGCGTTGCGACAACTATTGATGATGATAGAATAATCTATCTATACCAATATTATAAAGAGGAAAGATTTGATTCTTTGTTTGTTTGTTTGTTTGCATTGAATGGGCTCCGAAACTGCTGAACGGATTTGAAAAATTGTTTCGCTGTTGGGTTTTCGGCTTTCTTAATATATTTTTTTTTTTGTGACTTGACGCGGGTGGAGGGGTTTTCGTGTGTGTATTATGGTTTTTATTTTTTTGTTGGGTGCCCGTGCGAAGCCGGGGCGGGCTGCTAGTAACCTAATAATAACGTACATAATTATAATAGAATGCAGCAGACATCATCGTTGCGCTATAGACGCCATCAATATTCTGGCCAAAAAAAGAGCACGAAACGTGTTCGTGCTCGGCTGAAATATTATCATGGCGAAGGTGTTTCGTAAGTGCCTACCTACCTAATTTATAAATAAAAAATATAATTCGAGACTTCTTGCCCATTTTCATGGCGATGGGGGGATTTCTACCCTTCCAACTGCGATTTTCATTTGCGGTCATAGATTTAAAATTCATCATCATCATGATCAGCACGTTTCCTAACGTATCGAGACTTCTTGCCCATTTTCATGGCGATGGGGGGATTTCTACCCGTCAAACTGCGACGTTCATTATCGGTCATAGATTTTAACCATAATCATCATCATCATTAGCCAAATTGCTACCGTATGGAGGTTTCTTACCCGTTTTTATCATGCTCCTCCTTTTTTTTTAACTTTACAAGTCGACCTAAACGATCCAGCCATACCCAACTGCAGGACCGCCCCGCGGGCCGCTCTCGGCCCGCGCAGCCTCGCGAAATATATATTTTGAGGACTTTGACATAGGTAACCATTTATACATTTTTAGGGTTCCGTAGTACTACAAGGAACCCTTATAAGTTTGTCATGTTCGTCTGTCTGTCTGTCTGTCCGTCTGTCTGTTTGAATCCTTTACAGCCCGCACCGGCTTCGCACGGGTGTTTGACGAGGGAATGAAAATTATAATGCACACGCAGAACCCTTCTATTTGCGTCAAGTTGCAGAAAAGAAGGAAGTGTAAGGAGGGCTGAAAGGCTGCCCAGCAGCGGGGGGATTTTTCGGGTCGGTTCAGTGGTTTCGGAGCCTATTCAATGCGGGCAAACGGGCAGTCAAATCTTTCCTCTTTATAATATTTATTTTTGGTGTGACTAACTAATAACCTAAATGAAAAAATTCTGAAAAACTTCCTTCTTAGTGAAATAATAGATTTTTTGTAAAAGGTGCCTATATAGGTATAGGAACCTATATAGGTAGGTGGTAAGGTGGTAGATAGAGGTATATGAAAATCTTGGATATTTCATGCTGCGCGATTGAAATATGTACATAATACTAATAATACCTACCTACCTACCAACCAACCAACCAACCAACCTACCTACCTACCTACCTACCTACCTATTAGTTAGTTAGTTATTTTTGTGTGTGGTGTTTGTTGTGTTGTTTGATAACTTATTCTGTAAAAAAATAGCACAAAAGGAACAAAAATCTACAAAAACAGTAATTTTCAAATGAGGATTCGATCCGGGGACCTTCGTCTCATTGATACACACTACAAAACGAAGCATAATGAAAATCCGTCCACTCGACCGCTCGGCCAGTCGATCTGATAGGTGGAATGCCGAAAATCGGGTACTCAATTTCGTATTTGCTTGTAACCGTTTTGAATTCGCATGTGATTCGGTCATAGATTTAAAATTCATCATCATCATCATCAGCCTGTTCCATATCGTACCGAGATTTCTTACCCATTACCCACGCCCCGCGGTTTCACCCGCGGTATAAACTCTGTAACGGCTGAACGGATTTGGATGAGATTTGGAATGGAGGCTACCATACCTAAATTTGGCTACCTCCATACCAAATTGCATTAGAATCCGTGCAGCTGTTACAGATTTGAACGGGAACAAACACACTTACATACTAACATACCTACTTACATACACACAAACTTTCGCATTTTGGTGTGACTAACTAATAACCCCATATCTAAAATTTGTTGGAATTCAGCATTTCTGAGTATGGGGCTCGGTGCGCGCTCCATCAGTGGTGCCAGGAAAAATAATGCAAAATTTCGGGAAAAAAATTCACCTCAATAATGATGATGAATGCATTTTTATGTATGATCTCGTTGCGCGCACGCTCACTGATCCCGGGAAAAATATTAAAAAAAATCTGAAAAACTTCCTTCTTAGTGAAATAATAGATTTTTTGTAAAAGGTGCCTATATAGGTATGGTACCTATATAGGTATGGTACCTATATAGGTATGGTACCTATATAGGTAGGTGGTAAGGTGGTAGATAGAGGTATATGAAAATCTTGAATATTTCGTGCTGCGCGATCAAAAAATGCACATTATACTAATAATACCTACCTAGCCACCAACCAAGCAACAAACCTACCTACCTACGTACCTACCTATTAGTTAGTTAGTTATTTTTGTGTGTGGTGTTTGTTGTGTTGTTTGATAACTTATTCTGTAAAAAAATAGCACAAAAGGAACAAAAATCTACAAAAACAGTAATTTTCAAATGAGGATTCGATCCGGGGACCTTCGTCTCATTGATACACACTACAAAACGAAGCATAATGAAAATCCGTCCACTCGACCGCTCGGCCAGTCGATCTGATAGGTGGAATGCCGAAAATCGGGTACTCAATTTCGTATTTGCTTGTAACCGTTTTGAATTCGCATGTGATTCGGTCATAGATTTAAAATTCATCATCATCATCATCAGCCTGTTCCATATCGTACCGAGATTTCTTACCCATTACCCACGCCCCGCGGTTTCACCCGCGGTATAAACTCTGTAACGGCTGAACGGATTTGGATGAGATTTGGAATGGAGGCTACCATACCTAAATTTGGCTACCTCCATACCAAATTGCATTAGAATCCGTGCAGCTGTTACAGATTTGAACGGGAACAAACACACTTACATACTAACATACCTACTTACATACACACAAACTTTCGCATTTTGGTGTGACTAACTAATAACCCCATATCTAAAATTTGTTGGAATTCAGCATTTCTGAGTATGGGGCTCGGTGCGCGCTCCATCAGTGCTGCCAGGAAAAATAATGCAAAATTTCGGGGAAAAAATTCACCTCAATAATGATGATGAATGCATTTTTATGTATGATCTCGTTGCGCGCACGCTCACTGATCCCGGGAAAAATATTGAAAAAATTCTGAAAAACTTCCTTCTTAGTGAAATAATAGATTTTTTGTATAGGTATGGTACCTATATAGGTATGGTACCTATATAGGTAGGTGGTAAGGTGGTAGATAGAGGTATATGAAAATCTTGAATATTTCGTGCTGCGCGATCAAAATATGCACATTATACTAATAATACCTACCTAGCCACCAACCAAGCAACAAACCTACCTACCTACGTACCTACCTATTAGTTAGTTTTGTGTGTTGTGTACACACAAAATAACAAATAACAAACAACAGTACCTACTATGGACTAAATTAATCTAACCCGGGTCTAAAATCCATATTTTTAGTCGCAGAATAATGTCTATCGACGCGGAAAACACAACATTTTTGGGTATTGCATATTTCATTAGGTCATTTCATTAGGTATTAGGTATGTAAAATTCGAAATTAATTTGAAAAAAACCGAAAAAAAGTGGAAAATTTGTTCGGAAGGTACCAGACTCGGTGCCTTTAGAACCCCCGATATGGGGTTATTCCAGGGACCCAGTTATTCAATCGTCAAGCAGTAGTGTGCAAAACATCACTGTGTTCCGGATTGAAGGGCAATGTTTCCAGCGTAATTATTGGGCACAGAGATTTAACATCTAATATCTCAGAGTAATGAGCGCAGTGCATTGCCGCGCATGGTTTTGAACTGTTGAGGTTCAAAATTCTGGGTGGCACTGAACTGTTATGAGCAAGCGTGAAGCTTAACATCAGCTGAGTGACTTGCTCGTCTCGTCACCAAATAACAAAAAACATAAACTTACATGCTTACACACTTACACACGAACTTTCGCATTTTAAATATTTGTGTGACAATATTAGGTTTATGTAGATATATACTTTTATAAGTTTCGTTACTAATTTTGAATAAGTTTGTTTGTCAAGAAACCCACAGCAAAAATTAAAATAAATAGTATTCTCGAAATTAAATTATAAAAAATAATACTACCTAATTTTAGGGGTTCGAACCCGGAACCTCACGAGCGCTACCTAATCAAACTGATGACTTCGGCCACCGAGACGATATTCAGAGCAACGAAATTTCGTATTTGCTTGTAACCGTTTTGAATTCGCATGTGTGCGTAATGTTCATGCGTGCATACAGGCGTTGAAGATTATTTGAATTTTCAGTCGAGTGCAGCTATTAATGGGCTCTATTATTTTTGAGATGTGTTTATAACAATAGTAAGAGGTCGCAAAGTGAATTAAAACTGGGGCAGATTACCTCAATTGAGTTTTCAACGACAGCGCCATCTCTTGGCGCCTACCTACCTAGCGGACTCAAACGAAGCACCTTAAGCAATAATTACAATGAGTACAAAACAACTTAAATTCTCTAATAATAATAGTGATGCTATCACTAAATATGTCGATATGCTGGAACTTGTGCGCAAAATGATTGAGCACGGCCAAGGCTCTAGTTGTAGGTGCGTTGCTAGCGTGGCAGGTTCGCGAGACAGCACACGAGAACAGCCGATGCCGTCGACGGCTCCCGACACGAACATAGTTATCGGGGACAAATAACGCCAGAGCACCTAGCACTGTCGGATTGTTAACCCTGTTGCGAAGGATCTGGCAATAGTGTATAACTAACAATAATTTTCGTCGTAACTCCAATGTATCCACTCCAACCATACCTGACACAAACAGAGAAGGAAAAAGGTACGGGTACAAAAAAATACAAAAAAAAAAAAAAATATACAAAGTAAAAAATTATGTTTCCAAAAACATTTTTTGGAAACTGAGATCTCTTGAGAACCTAATGGAGAACCTTGAGAAATAAACCTAAATCTTTCTATGGCCTTTGACACTCTTCTTTTTACTCATCTTTCTATGGCTTTTGACACTCTTCTTTACATAATTTATCTATGCTAATATCAATGAACTTGCTAGAATAATTGTTTAGCATTACTTAGTTACATTTTGTTATCAAAAGTTGGTGTCACTTATCTGACCTCTTGCCGCATGATCTTTTTGTCAGACGAACTGTCCTTGAGAAGTTCCACAGCTAGTGACAGGCATCCCACAATGGCTATAGCTGGGGCACCTCTCACCTGAAAAACATTTTCTAATATAAATTTGTTGTTTAGAAATAGATAAAAAAATAGGATATGACGAGCAGAGATCGTTAATCTACCTTTAATGATGGGTTATGAGTTTCAAAGTAAGAGCACTTTACCTGCATTTTATTTATAACCTTCCAACCATCTTCAACGCCTTGAACTTTCACATATCTGGTTTGTAGTGGAAGTAGTAATTGATCCAGAATTTCCAGACTTCCTCTTTTGTATTTGATTGATTCTAAGCTCATGTTAATAGGATTCTGAAAAATACATAGCCAAAAGCAAATTTTGTCATACGTTGGTGAGTGACGAGTGAGATGAGACGAGATTGAGTTTTCCTGCACCTCACCTAGTAGCTATCAACTTTAAAAATCTATTTTCTTTATCATAGATTATTTTATTCCATTAAATTTCTATTCTCAACGAAAATAAAATAAATCGTAAAGAAATTAATTCAAAACAGAAAAAAGGAAATTAACGAATTAGGATTAGCTAGTGTCAAAAACTCAAAGCTGTCTATGTCAAGTGTCAAAGTCAAAGTGGAGACAATAATGTACGACCCGATAATGTACAGCTGATAATTGGTGTACTGGTACATGGAATATCAGGCTGTGCGTTATCGGGTCGTGTAAAAACGGGCGTATATTACCGACAAGGGCCGATAAGAGTGGCTATACATGGCCTGACCTGACATCGTTTGAAAGAGATGGCTATATATAAGTTTCTGGGGGAGCGAAACGGAGAAGCTATAACCTTAATAGTTTGTTTCTTTTGCTCCCGTGAAATTCTAATCTAGCCGTCCCTTTCACACGATGTCAGGTCAGGCCATGAGTTACATACCCTTATGATAAATATAGATAAGTATAGCATGTATAGCCACACTGAATACAACCTTGGAGGAATGAAAAGGAAGTTTTTGAACGTTATAGGATATGACGTACCTCATAAAGCAAGTTTTTTTTTTCAAATTTTGTCTATGACTGTAATTTTGTCTATGGGACTTTTCCATTTCCGCCCGGCATTTGCGAACAAGAGACGCGCCGTCATTGTGGCGAATTAAAAAAGACTAATTCCAGTGGAATAGTGATAGAAACCAACATGGCTTTACCGCGAGTCTTCTTTGACGTTACTGCTGATGGCTCATCCGTTGGAAGAATCGTTGTTGAGGTAGGAAGCATCATATATAGCTTGACGTCATTTCGGCTTTCCGGCCGGCGTGATCTTCCATGACCGATGACCACGCCATTCTGGAAGATTCAACGTGATACTTAGTCGTTCTCATAGTGTCTGTTATTACTAATGATTGTCTTTCTTGTACTAATTTCACCCTTCACATTAGTTCCTTTTAGAAATTTGTCAGCATGTGGTATCTATGTTTAGGCATGCTTTTACATGGAGTTATTACATATGTACCTAACTACTGTAATCTATTAGCTAAGTAGTTCTCAAGTTAGATGTAAGCTATGTGAAGGTCATCGTGTCAAAGAAGGCTGTGTGTAGAATCTAGGGTAGGGAGTGGAATTTGCCGTCATCGATGATGTTATTGTTTACATCATACATTACTGGACTGCGGATTTCTTATCAGACCACTAAACTTGTTACCTTGCAGTACGCCGCCGGGTGATTCGCGCTTGTGTTAGTCATCCTCATTGTGGTAATAATAGCGCTTTTAACCGCGACACACCCACACATTTTCATCCGAATTAAAAACTTTCTAGTGCTATTTCTGTAAAAATACAAACGTTTGGTTTTCGAATTATTTTAAAATGAACATGTTGTTGGTTTCAGCTGAGGACAGACGTCACCCCGAAGACGTGCGAGAATTTCCGCGCGCTGTGCACCGGCGAGAAAGGCTTCGGCTACAAGGGCTCCACCTTCCACCGTGTCATCCCCAACTTCATGTTGCAAGGTGGTGACTTCACAAACCACAATGGTACCGGTGGCAAGTCCATCTACGGCGAGAAGTTCGCTGACGAGAATTTCGTCCTGAAGCACACTGGCCCCGGAGTTCTGTCCATGGCTAACGCTGGCCCCAACACCAATGGCTCCCAGTTCTTCATCACCACTGTGAAGACTTCCTGGTTGGACGGCAGGCACGTAGTGTTTGGCAATGTAGTTGAAGGCTTGGATGTTGTCAAGCAAATAGAAACTCTTGGCTCCCAGTCCGGCAAGACTAACAAGAAAATTGTCGTAGCAGATTGTGGACAGCTTTCCTAATCTAATTCTTTAATAATAATTAAAGTATAACGCAATATTTTAAGTTTAACATTATGTCCTCCCGAGTAATACCATCCCAGTTCTATTGAGAGTATACTTAACTGGGCCATTCCAATTATGTAATAAAATTATTGCTATGTTTTAGGACTCAAACTAGGGATTGCATTTAATTCTGTGCATTGTTTATTCATAATAAAATAAATTAACTTAATGTCATTTCTTTTATTCAAGTAGGTACTTTACCTACCTTAGTCCTCAAAGCAAAGTACTTGTAACCCAACTGCCCGAGTAGGAGGGTAAAGTTTGTGGTGTGTTTTCCTATAATACCCATAGATGAAAGTTTGTACAAGGATTTCTCTGCGATTCTGGAACCAATTTCACAAGACTAAAATTATTATCTGTCCATTCGCACTTGCCCCATTTACCTCTTGGGGCTCGATTTTTGAATTGCTTGTGTGATCATTCGTACAAATATAATGCGAAATTAGTGACTTGCGAACGAAATCTGAAGTCTGTAAGTAACATGAGTGGTATGAACTATTCGAATTTTGTTTTCTAGCAATAGAAAATCTTTCACTAAATATCTACATCATTCAAATCCTGAAATCGACACTTCCGCTAGGAGTACGCACACTTCATTTCCATGATATTTTCGTGCGAAATCATACCTAAAAATAGCCCCTGTACTATACGTGTGGCTTGACAGATTTTGACGTGTGAGGTGTTTTCCTCATTAAATCCGGACTGACATAGGCTACATTTTGCAGTCTGGGTTATTTTTGTTTTTCTTCTAAATAGTACGTGATTGCGTGTGATAATTACTTTATTTTCTGTACACTACTGGCCATGGGATAGGGAATGTTGTAATTTTTTGTAGGAGTGTTAAAAATAATAATTCAATGATTTGATGTTTATTTTATTGATCTATCTACTTACCTAGTTATTTGGCGTGGTTAGTTAATTTATTGTAAAATTTGCTTCAATAGTGCATGCTGTAAATTCATTCAATTTAAACTACTTTTATTAAATGTATTATCTCGAAAGTTGTGGCCAAGTAAGTAACATATGTATATCTAATTTTTAGTCTAGCCAAAAGGTGTCTACAATTTTATAGTTACAATACAACCTATATCAGACCAATTTCTGGCCTTCAACTCTATTCATACAACTGTATGGCATGTCTACAAAGCTATTGGAAAAAATTATATATATTTAGATACTTATTTTTGCCAGTTTGTATATGTAGGTATTATCTACCTACATATACCTGACTAAGCAAATATACATAAATAGGCTTTTGTTTCGTAATTCAAAACACCTAGGCCGTATGCAGTAATCGACACTCCAAACATTACAAGTATGCTGCAAAATTGCAAAAGTCATCGAGCGTCGTCAGACGACCTTACTGAACACGGCCTTGGAAAGGAAACCTGGAAACCTCAGACCTTTCTGAGCCTCAGACAGGAAAACAACGACAGCAAATAAGAGTAATATTTATATTTATCTCTGTATTCGTTTTTAAGCAGCGGTCCGCACGAACCAGTCACAGGTCTCATTTCAGGTGAGTTTACACACCTGAAAGCCACAGACAGCGATGCAAAATAAGATGAAAATTATACGTCTCTCTTGCTCTCTCGTTTGTGAAACTGCGGTCCGCGGGTACCAAATACGCAGAGCCTATAAGTAGGTCGTACTGTTTGGAATAACATGGATAGCAAATATATCTACTTAGGAATATAAGTTTAGAAAATGAAATTATTAAATTAGTTGGTACAACTACCCTACCTAGGCTTAAACTACCTACCTAATTTGGGTCCATTCAAATTCCATACCTATTCACTACAAATAATGGGGATACCTACAAATACTTCGGTAAATTTGCAACGAATTTTCGGCATGCTCTTGAATAATTTTTAACATGCTAAGTAATCTCGCCCAGTGCAAGATGAAATGTGGTAAGCGGCACCTAATTAACGCGGTATTAAAATACCTAGGAATGGAATAGAATAACAGTTTGTTATGCAAAAACAGTTAATTTTAAAAATGTCGTTAAGCCGAACGATTTTCTAGGTTCACGAACCTGTTGATAGCTAAGAATTTCAAAGCGATTGTTAAAAAAGGTTTTTTGATTCAAACTGCACCATGGATAGATTAATATCATAAAGTGAGAGCGAGAAGCAGAGTTACAGCGTAGAAGTTCGTATTGTTAGGCGAAGGGCGGTCGCCGTCCGATCCCTTATTGCAGAGAGAGGTGGTACAGCAAGACGTGCAGGCGTACAGCTTGGTCCGTTCGCCGATCACTATGCAGCCCGGCTCGCAGTGCTTGGTGCAGTTCCGCTCCAGAGCCCACATCTTGAGCGGCATCGTCGTGTTTTCGTTTGAAGTTGTGTACGAATAGCGTTTCACCTGCGAGAAGTTAATTTTTAACTTTTGATAATGTTTTTGTTTGATCAAACTTGCTGTGCTGTGCTTAGACTTTAGGCGTAATTTTTTTACTAGGTAAGTAGGTAGGCACCTACGTACTTAGGTAGAAAAGGTGTCCAAGCCAGATTACTTACCAGGTACATACTCTGGTTTAAGTATTCTCATTAAAGCCTGTCTGGTTCTAAAAAATACTGTTCATCATTCATAAATCATCAACGGGGTTTTGGAAATGTGGTAAAACCTGACGTGTACGATGAATAACGTAAACTTACACTTATTGATTGAAGGCGACAGTATATAAGTTCATGCAAGGTCATACATAGTACAACCATAGGTTAGCTACATAACTAGAACTATCATTTCGCCAGTCCAGCAGACAGAATATTTTAATATTTAGTGACTAGGATCGTTACCAGCCCGGGTAGGGAATTATCCGGATAATTACAAGATATTTATTGGATACAGGCAAGGACTACGAACCCGAGACGGACGTTACGTCTGTAAGTAAAGTAATTGTATCATATTTTATCTAACGCTGCGGGCCCCATTTATTGACTAAAACTCCGAGATTCCAATCGAATTGGTAAATAAAAAGTGACATTTATAATTCTGCTTTTGACCACCAACTCGCCTGTTGGTAAACGAATGGTGAGCGATGATGTGGGCGAAGGCGGCGCACGCAGACTTAGAAGATTTCTATTCACTTTGAACTTGAAAAGCAATTTTTTGCCTAATTTTCCCATTACAGGAATATTTTAAATATTTGTGATTATACACTGAATGCTTACATAGATCTACTTACGGAGAATTTTGTGAGGCGCTTACAGCACTAACACATTATTCAAATGTTCTGTAGCAGCGCTATTACTAAGTAGCTTTAGTGGTTTACTTCACACGTTCAAAACATCTTTGAAGATGACCATGACTCACGATGCTCGAACGAGAAGGTCTATGGTGGAAGAAGCTCTTCGTGAGCCTGGTGGATAAAAGTCACATGGCTTGCCTAGTGGGTCTGATGGACATTTGATTTTATTTTGTCAGTATACCGCCGTCTTGTCTATACAAAAAGCGCCAACTGATCCCCACGCCTCTGATAAGCGGAAATCGAAAAAAAAACATCAATGTTTTTTTAATATTATCTTATATACACCGAAAAAATCTCTAGGTTTTCGTTTATAAAATAAATATTTTTGGTATTCTAATAAACTTTAGGTGCCTATATCTAAGAAGATACTACGAAATTAACAAAAAAAAATAACTATAAAAAAAATATTTTTAATATAATATAATAATTTTTTATTTCAAGTATCACAGACTCATACAAAATCACAAAATAATAATATTAGTAGTCAGTTACATTATCACACATTATATTAATAAAATTTATTATCATTATTTATTATTTTTGGTATTTTAATTAACTTTAGGTGCCTATATCTAGGAAGATACTAGAAAAAAGTTATTTTTTTTGTTAATTTTGTAGTATCTTCTTAGATATAGGCACCTAAATAAAGTTTATTAGAATACCAAAAATATTTTTTTTATAAACGAAACCTATCAGCGTAGATTATTATTTATTCAAGCCATTGATTCCGAAAACCTAAACCAAAAATTTTGATAAGATTTAGGGGGTGATAACAGTTTTCCCGAAACGCTAATTTCATCAAACATCAAAAGTTAGATAAAATCACAAACTCTCTCAATCGCACGCAGGGGAAACAGAGCGACAGTGACAATTTCAAATAAAAAATCCAAAATCTCGCGTCAGGTCGACCCTCTTAATAATTATGACCTAGAATTCTAGTTATCATAATTTGACAAATGAGGTATCGTTGGAATCGTCTTGATCGTCCGCTGGTTACAGGCTATGTGAAACATTAAATTGAATTTGGAGGATCTAGAGGACGTACAGTCATGGATGCTTATGATGCCGTGTTGGGTATGAAATGAAAAACTGAAGCTTACGTATTTTTTTTGAATACGAAGCTTTTGGTCTCTAATGGCCTCTTCAGCTATAACCGGACTTTGTAAAGCTCACGTAATGACGTAGGCGGGTTTTATAGTAGAGTGACGATGACTGACGTACCATACACATCCTCCGGTCGTTGTGGCACTTGTGAATGAGCGCAGAGTTGTTGTTGCTCAGGTCCGCGCACCTGTCGTCAGGGAACTCGGCGAGGCACTTGTAGCACCACAGCTCATTGTTGGGTCGAGCCGCAGCTGACGTCACGTGGACGCTATCGCGTAGCAGGTCACTCTCGCTTTCTGGAACAGGGGTTGTTAGAAATTTACTGGTTAGTTAAATTCGTAAGGTCAAGGCTTTCCTCTGTTTCACTACGCGGGAAGACCTAATAGTCTAAGATCCGGCTACGTGATAACTACGTTCATCTATAGTTTATAATCAAAATCTAATTTTTACATACATTTATGAATGGAGAAATATATTTTTGCCGAGGTGCCTAACAAAATGTGGCCGTAGTATTTTTAATTAAAATAAACTTAATTGATTTATCGAACAAAAAAAGCATTCGCTTGTTTTTTAAATAAAACATAATCCACTTCACAGGAATAGACATAAAGATCTTGAAAAGTTATGGGTGTCATTGCGCACGTGGCCGGAACCTCCTCTCAGCCACGTGAGTAGGTTCATGTGAAGTGGATTAATAATTGACCGAGCGAAGCGAGGTCTCAGAGTCTACGGGAACAAATCAGCATTTGTATGTATGTTTGTATAGGTACCTATACCTATCCTTGCTTAGGCTGAATAGCGTGTCTTTGGGAGAGGCTTTGGTGTGTCCTGATCACTTCCTGATAATGGTAATGATTTTTAATTGTACATACTTTACAAACTTTGTACTTTTGAATGGAAATTTCTAGTACTTGGTTATATAGTAAGTTATATAGCACCTCAAGTTAAAAAAAAAACAATAAATCTAAAAAAAAAAAACTAAGCATCTATACGGTACGTCTCAAAGCTCGTCTGGGTCTCAAAGCCAATTACCATATCAGGGTAGGTGTGTTTACCAACATCGACCACACCGCGTTGAGAGTGAGTTGTGGTTAACAGCCTAGCTTCACGACGATATAAAAAAAAGGACGGCTGCCTGTCTTCCGGTGGTGGTCGTAGTTTTAGGACATATATCCCGAACCATCCCAGTCTGCGTATCAGCTTTGATACAAATGTGATTATCTATACTATGTTGCACCACATTACTTAGTTAAAAATCATATTTTGAGATATATGTTTTTTTGGTTCTACCATTTGGTTCTTCTATCACCTAATATTGCATAGCGGGAAAACATGATTAATTCACATTTTCACTATAAAAAAAACATTAAAAAGACCTCGATTTACACACATTTTTCGCTGGCGCACGTAACTCCTAGAGTATATTCAAGTGATTATTACACTAATAGTGAGGTAATAATAACATCTAGGTTTGCATCATCATTAACCAGAAGTCGCCCACTATTGAACATAAGTCTAGATAATAGAAGCATAGAAGATAATTTTGATTGCTTTCCTGGTTTAGATGTAATTAGCAATTATCTGGAGTTTTTGACTAGCGCGCGCTAAGTCATCATAGTGATCAAAGTCATCTCTTTTCAACTTGCGCAATCTTTTTCTCGAAATAGTATAAATACCAACGAGTGTTTGTAGGTACTCTCTCTGGGAATTAATCGGGTCGAAGGACAAATGGAGTTACAGGCGCGTGAAATTGGAACAGAAATTCCCTATAATTGTGACTGACAGATAAAATAAGACCGACGCGACGGAGCAATTTTTAATAAATATCTATTTGCCGATAACTTAGTGTATTTCTGGAATTCCTGAATAACAATTTCATGTACCGAACTTATTTCTTAAACTTAAAATAAAGATTTAAAAAAAGCTATTTCAATGCTTAGCCTACTTGTTGGTACATATCCAAAGGTTGGTACATATACTAATGTTTGGGTCGTGTTTGGTTAGTATTCAACATGCAGGTCAAATAGGTCAATCAATAGCTTATTTATTGTCACAAGGAATTCGTACAATCCCATTCTTCTTAAATGGTTCCCCTTGTTTTTATTTCACCATAAACCTATATAATAAAATTATTATTATGACATTATTACATTAGGTTCAAATGAGAAGTTACTGCGGGGCTCGTCTCTATTCCCTATTCCAGACCTAAGTAAATTTTCATTCTCGGTAAAAAAAAAACTCTGTACCTCATAATGTGGGCTATCATATAATAGGTCTTTAAAAATGAAGGTAAGATCTCCTACATTCATTTTTCTTATAAGATGTACCGTTTCCGAAATATGGGCCGACAAATTAGCTTGCAATGCCCGCCCATGCCCGTGCCCCTCCCATTTCTAAACTATGCATCTCAGAAACTCATCATCTTTCAAGTTGATAGACCTTAGTCAATACTTTCTTTTACAATTATTTCAGGAAACATAATTATTGTGATAATAACTTTTAGAGATAGCCGGAAAAAAGGTTAATTACCTACTTCAAACGTCCTACGCGTCTATGGAACCCTACTAAGCAAGGCCCAACATGCTCTTGACAAGTTATTTTTTAAATTACGTGCAAGCCTGAAGGTACACAAAGATTGGAATTACTATTCCAATCTTATATCCAGTCTTATATCTACCCGATAGAAGTCAAACAAAATGTTCCGCAAAAACAATTGACACACTAATAATTGAGGTATATATGAAGTTATATATGAAATAGTAACATTATTGTAATGCCGGATTTGGCACGACAGTATATAATTAAAATTTTTGAAAAAAGACAATTTGGCGATGCCTGTTAGGTCCAAACTACATACTTAATATAAACAATATTTTTGTAAAACGCTTACCTTTCCTTACATAGAAAATATTTCCACTATTTACAATACCTTTGAGAGTGTTAAAGTTTATTTATCTTTATAAAAAAAAATATAATTATGAAATTAAATAATTAGAATTCTGCCTATGATAATGATGATTATTCATTTGTAACAGAACCCTACCACAAGCGTGTAATGACACGCACTTGACAGTATTTTTAACAAGTCAGTAGTACCTAACTATTATTTTTTGTACATACCAACAATAAAGTTTTAGTAGTGCCCATGGGTTAAAGGTGAATAATTCATATCTCTAGCAATATTCTTAGCAAGGCTGCAGACAAAATCGAATCGGAATCTATCATACGAAATAGAGTAAAGAATACATGAACTAAGTATCTAGGCACATAAATAGTCGCAGGAATGCCGTAATGCGCAGGGACATGAACACGAGTCGGCGCACAATAGACAAACAAAATCTGACGTTTGCAGATGAAGGTTCGTCTAGGAAAAACGATGTGATGACGTAGCCTAGGCTGGTACACGCGTCTTGTAGTTTCTACAAGCGATTAGTGATGAATGGTGATCGGAAAGAAGGTTTTGACTCACCTGGTGCCAGCAGAGATAGCGAGAGTAGCACCAGCGAGCGCATGGTGGCCGCGGACTGCGGCGCGCATGCTCCAGCTTCCCAGTATCGACCGCATCTCTGGACCTGTTCACAGATTAAACAATAGCTACTAGGACCTGTTGCTGGACCGAGCTCCGCCTTCACTCCCCACTCCTTGTCGTGTAGGGCTCTACCGAAACACTTTGATCGAGGAAAACAATCTAAAGTTTCCGGAATCTTTAGAAAATTAAAACTTTAAACCGTAGGACGGCACTTAGCTATTAATTACGTCGAAGTTTTTTAGCGTTTACTACAAAGAAAGCTGTTTGTTAATTAGGAGGAATTAGATAATTCCAGATTAAAGAAACCATCATCATTTTCAGCTCGTAAGTACCGATTGCTGAGCATAGGCCTCTCTTCTTGTAGGTATGGGTCTCAGTTCATCTATTTAGGGGTTGATTTTCGAAAAATGCTGAGTTATGCCTTTCTTTGTTTTTTTTTTTTTTTAAATATATATATAAAGATTACTTTATTTTGGTCGGATAACCGAAAGCGTGTTAAGAGATAAGTGCTTACAAGACTTGATTAGAGTATGAATAATAATTAAAAAAAACTTTCCAGCTGTCCAGAAGGCCGGCTGGTTATATGAAGCTTTCTGATCATTTTATCTATAAGATCCCTCATAAAAAAACATCCAGAGAGAGAGAGAGAAAAACCATCCGAGCTTATAAACACACGCACTAAACGCACTGTTCTAAATGTGAAAACCCTGAAACAACGATTTTTTCGACAATATTAGGATCCTTGTTAATTGGCACCAATTTGTCAGTAGTTTCTTTGTGCGATAAAATCCGGAACGAGGATATTCACCGAAGAACCAAAGTCACCGATATAGCTCTCAGAGTTTGCAAGCTGAAGTGGCAATAGGCAGGTTACATCGCTCGAAGAACCGAAGAACTACGAGCTGGAAGACACAGCGTAGGTAGGCTTCCCACTAGGAGGACTGACGACATTCTGAAGGTCGCGGGTAAATGGTGGATGCAAGTTGCAAATTGCACGGTGTTCAGCAGAGGTCAAAGTTACGCTCTTCAGAGCGTTCTGTACATCCCTCTACACGTGCTGCCTCTGGGCTGACTATACTAAAAGGAGATACAGTGACCTCCGCGTCCTCTATAACAACGCTTTTAGAGTGTTGTTGGGTCTGCCCCGATTTTGCAGCGCCTCAGGCATGTTCGCGGACGCGCACATTGCCTGTTTTCACACGACCATACGGTCGCGGGCCGTATCCTTGATGCGCAGAGTTCGGGCGAGCTCGAACACCGTCCTAAAATGATTGCGGGCAGGATGGACTGTGCTTTCCTCCGACATTGCTGCGAGAGGCATGTACCAGTACCAATGCCGGTGAGAAAGTACTAGATCACAATTGCAAAATTGACATCTTATTAATTTTCTAAATCTAATCTTAATTTAATTTTGACATACGAGTAATGTAATATTTGATTTGTTTAATAAGTAAATTTGACATAATGTAATGTGTTGATATAATTTCATTTTATTTTATTTTGGAATTTTGAATTATTTATGTATTTTATGTTTTTATTATCTTGTATGGGTAAAATTTAACCGTAAATAAATATTTTGAATATAAATTTGAAAAAAATAATATATATTGTTCGGTGTGGCGGTCTAAGGGGGATGCCTTTGTTCAGCAGTGGATGTCTTCAGGCTGTTGATGATGATGATGATTTTGTATTTGCAATGTTGATGGAGTCTTGATCCTGAGCCCGCCGAAGGCCGAGTAGCACTGCGCATAAAGTCGCGGGCAGTAGATAGTGATATAATAATTTCATAGATGGAAAGACACTATATTTTATCTTTTAAGAGCCGGCTCCTATTCTGATATAATTATAATAAAAATCTGATCTCTGTAGCTCTGTATCTGATCTATATCTGATCAGATATATATTATATTAACTACTAGTTGTCAAACGCGACTTCGTTCGCGTGGACACAAAAAAAAATCCTATGTTCCTCTTCGTGATATACAATAACACCTTATCAAAATTTATCAAAATGCGTTCAGCTGTTTAACCAAGACAACGCTGCAATGTTTTGTTGAAAAAGTGCGAACGAGATAACGAGAGTCCTCTGACTCCATAAATGAACCTTAAATGCGCGTACAAGCACATGGCTGAGTTCCGTAGCAATAAAAATAAATAACGTTCACCACCAAGCCGGCATGTAATAAAACTAAATATATTACAAATGGGATGTGATTTTGAAGATCCGAAGCTGTATAACTCTAACCGCAATTACTCATATGAATTCACAATTACTTCACATTTCACGTATCATTTCACCGTTTTCATGTAGAACCCTAAACAAAGCTTTTACAATATTTTCCTTGGCAGCAGCATATAACATATCTTTATTTGTACCAAACTTAAGCGCTATTGTTTCTATAGTCCCTTAAGTAGGGCCGTTACATACAGACGGGCGCACAAACCGACACGGCAAAACTAGCAAAATATCTAGTTAAAGCTACGGAGCCTTAAAAACAAACTAAGTGATATTTTTTCGCCTCTACCACTGGACCCCTAATTCTCAATGTTCTCTCAATTAAGTTAGTAATACATAAGTTATTATTAGTAGCTTAGTGCCGTACTGTGCTAGTTTAATTATGAATTGCGTAAATAGTCCCTTGTTTAGAAAGTTGTTGGCGTGACTCGTGAAGTTAGGAACTTGTTTGTTCTGTGTCTGCTTAAATAAGCAGTCAGGGCGTGATTTAATAAATAAGCAGTCACACTCAAGTAGCGTTATACAAAGATCATATTAATTGGCGTTTTACTCTGTATATACATGTTATAATTTTTGCAGGTCTCATTTTTAACCTTAGATTCACCATAGAGGTTAAACTGGCATTTGCTTTCATCTGTCCGGTATGTTCGTTCTCCCGTACAGGTCGTATTTTTCAACCAATCTTAACCAAACTTGGTCTACAAAAACCACCAACCAAGTTTTAGTTCGCTATAGTGTTCTACGATTTTTTAGAATGTTTTAATCGGCGGCGAATTTTGATTGGGGCGATTTTCCCCCAAAAAGGGGGAAGTTTTCTGCGGTGCCATATACCGGACGATTTTGATTAATAACAAGAATTTCTCGACAAGAATTTTAAATATGAGCAATATCGGTCAAGAGGTTCTCAAGTTATAAGGTCGTGAGTTCTAAGGTACCCCTAAATTGAGACCTCACAACTATCTTGACAACCTCTCAACCAATTTTGCTAATATTTAAAATAAAAATAAATTATAAACCAACCATGGCTGGGTGAATAATTAAAACGCACATTGAACACTGTAAGTTTCATATATACGCAGAAGATATACAGGTATACACTGGAAGCCTTCCAAGTCTTCCAAGCCTGCAAGTCTTATTTTTTGCCTAGATATCGATTTACCTATTGTCAAACCCAACGAAGATCTTGCCAGAATAGCACCATGGTAGCAAATAATTGTCTGCTTCGGGTAAAACAAAGTACATTATTTTCGGTAGTAACCATCAGATTGCTAGTACCCGTCCTTCTGTGAGCGTCACACTCATGGTTGAGTCCATTGAGCGGGTTTACGAAGCACGTAACTTAGGCTTGCACATGGACTACGAGTTACGATACCATAAACACATTGCCAACTGCATAAAAAACTGTTTTTACAAGCTCAAAATAATGTATCGAATAAGACCGTACTTACGAGAAGAGCTGCGTATCCAACTAGTTGAATAATTAATTTTGTCGAAATTAAATTTCATGGACACCGTTTTTGGTTCGCGGCTATTAGTCAAAGCTCAAAGTTACATCTGGCATCTGGCTGACTTTTGTTCGGTGTCATAAAACGAAAAGAACCGACTTATCTATATGATAAGTTTTCGCGGAGAACGTAAGTCTTTTGAGTCTCGCCAGTGCTTGACGCAGCTTGTGACTGAACGACACAGATCCGCTGCTGACAGAGGAAGCTTCCGGTATGCTGCGACCAAGTTTTGGAACAATATCCCTATAAAAGACAATAAAGCCAATAAAATACCTACAAAGTTTAAATGGATTTAGAACTAAACATAAAATCAAAGAATTCTCCTTATATTATGTCTTTGCATAAAATAATCATTTTGTGCATTAAAAAAAGCGAAGAACTCTTTATTACAAACCAGCGCTATATAAGTACAAACATAATTTTACTTACTTTTTAATAATAATTTCACCTGCTTGTGTGTGTTGATAAGTTACACTTGCTATTGTGGTAAGTATGTATTTGTTTTGTTTATAGTTAATTTTGTTTTTGTTTTACCGTTCCGTGCGGTAATAGCGCGTGACGTCACCAGCGGTTTCAGCTGAAGACCAGCGCTGGTTGTTCGCAACTAGTAGTATGCTGAGCTGGAACCGGTTTATGGTTAAAAACAATGTGTATTATGTATTTGATTTTTTTATCTATTTTTTTGATTTTGGTTTTTGTGTACAATTTGTTTTTTTTCATAAATAAAAATTTGTCTATTGTCTATTAAAAAAGAAGTGACATACAAAAACAAAAAAGGAGACATGAATCTTTCAATTCGTTATTCATATTCCGTATTAATCCATTAAGTACTCCATATTCGAATATAGAACCTGAACATTTTCTCTCATTTAGGTACCTATGTCTTAAAACTGCTTCCAGAACCATCGGAGGACGGACGGCAGCGTCTTCTTAGTAAACGGTGAGCTGCGACCCCCAAGCCGGGAATTATGGCCGCCCTCTATTTCTTGACCAGTGGGCGGTATGGCTTGTGATGTTGATGATGAGGTAACAAAAAGTCAAAAATAGGTAAAATAGTGAATTTGTAGTCGTAGTTTGTAACAATGTAAGAAGTATGTAGTTTGTAAGAATACTAGCTACACCTCGCGATTTCACCTGCTATCCTACAGGAACGGTTAAATTTTTCGGTATATAAAGCCTATGCGTTAACCCAGGGAATAAGCTACCTCCATACAAAATTTCATCCAAATCCGTTTAGCTGTTACAGAGCTGAACGGGACACGCTTACATACTTACATACCTACATACATACACTTACAAACTTTCGCATTGATAATATTAGTGTGATTAATGTAAGTATTGGTACCTACTTACAACATAAAGCTTCTTTTACAAGTAGGTATATGAAACACTTTAACTTATATAGAAAACGGGGATCGGCACTCGGTGTATGTAAATTTCAAGCCCGACTTCCAGTCTTGACGTGGCAGCATCCAAAAATTAAGCAACATCAAAATTGCGAATTAATTTATGTCCCACCTTGTTTGCTCGGGAATTTGTTCAACAAACGTGGAACTTGTTGCTCCGACAGAAGTTAACAAAATTAATTCAGAGGTTGCGGACGGTTCGTCATAATTACTTTGAAAAGAAGGTAATGAAGGTCCCTTCAGATATTTTTTTTTTTTCTTTTGTTGTATTGGTTCATGTTTGTGCTTCTGAAGTGTAGACAAGCTGTCCAGAAGATGCTAATCCCGATCCTATATTCACTCTTCGTTTGAAGATTCACAGTTCCAGACAAAAAAAGTTCTGAGAATATAGAAATTTTTGAAGAGCTTCATGCGAACACGTTTCATGTCAACCGCAAGGTCCTGGATCGACTTCCCAATATTGTTCTTGCAACTCCCGAGCACACTCGCCGATGTTAAGCTTTATTATCCTATGCCGATAGGTCAAAGAAAAAGATAAAATTAACAAAAAGCAAGCCAAAAAGTTAATTTTCCGTAATCAATTTCAATTAATAAATTGAAACCGGCGATGAACCCAAACTGAGATTGTTGTTGTTATCTTTAATCGGAATTTAATGGGCCAAGAACGAAATCTCGCAGCAAATTTCATTAAAGGCATTGTCGTAAGCCGACGTTTCATCAAATCTGCGGGGAAAATACCGCAGAGGTCCCGAATACCTACCATTATTAAGAACTGGCAGATTAAATATAATACAAGTGTTGACCTTCCTCGCTAGGTATTTCAGTCTTAGTTCTACTCAGCTTACAGTATAAATAACTTCTCCAACTTTCCTCATCGCTATTCAGCTTCAGAGTTTGAAACTTTAAAATATCTAGTCCTTTTTACCCGACTGCCCAAGATGGAGGGTAATGTTTTGTAGTTTTCGAACTACTAAAAATAGTAGTTACTGTTTATTACATAGATGTACTCAAATTCCCATAAAATCCCAAAATCGCTAAAATATTAATAAGCTCTATATTATCAACTTGTAATTTATTTTCGCACACTACCGCGCAGCTATACAGCGTGTAAAAAAGGTTATTATTATTACCTTATTTTTTATATTAAGGTGTTATAATACTGAAGGGTATGTTATGTACATATCATTATGAATAACTTTTATTATGGGGCCAACCCTAAAATATAAAAAATTGAATTATACCCAATTACAATCATGTCACTGCTCGAATATCGGCCTTCCCTCGAAGGGTGATTAGACCTTATCCACCACCCTGGCCATGTTGATGTTGAGTCCGTTCCAGCCCAAGAGCTTGAAAACGTTCTCCAATGCGTACGTGAACAGTACCGGAGAAATAATCTGTTGTGGTTGGCTATCATCGTCAAAATGGCGAAATCCAAATGTCTTCAATCGATGGCCAGTCCGTTGATAGATGACGGTGATTTGGTGCTGTATCGGCTACTTTCGGTTAAATAATTGTGCGGTCGTAAACACACGCTCGAAATGTGAGAAAGTAATTGTATACTTTTGACGTATTTGCATTCCCGAATATTTGAGTTGAATATTCGCATTTGATTTCGCGAACGGACATCGAACATTCGTTACGTCACTAATACATATTATTATAACACCTTTTACCTACTTACACAGTGCACACTACTCGCATTCTTGCCTTTTACTGGTCCCCAAGATATTTTTCTACGTCGTAGGACGTGCAAAATGTAGATAAATATTATCTGCGCTCAACGGTAGAGAGTTTCAATCAGTTTATTCATGACATTTGTAGAGCACTTCAACCTCGATGGATGCTGCGTGGACATCGCGGAGCCACGAAAACTGGATGCGATACTTGTTGGTACAAAGAGCAATAATTGTAACACCGCAGCATATTATACTGTTTGGTTAGACGACAAACATATTCTAGGCTACGTGTAGCAATAAAAAAAAAAACTGGGACATATCAGCGAAATAAAAGTGTTTCATGTCGTCGAGGGTAAAAGAAAATGTTCTATGGAATAGCTGTTTTTTTCTCGATTTCAGTTTTGGCCCCTTAGTAAAAGTTGTTCATTATGACGATAATAATGATATGAATATGTCTATCATCTAACTGAACAACCAGTAAATGTATGTAGCTGAAGGTAATAATTATTATTTGTATAAAATTCGCAAAACTATTCCTAGATCGGTCAAGAAAAATTGATATGAGTATCTTTCGCGGCTACGAAATAAATACGAAATAAGGACATGGTTTGCAATTTTACATTATGATTTATAGGATAGGCATTTTACAACAACGTGCCTCATGCAATACACAAATAATATAATAGTAAAAAGCTGCACAACACAAACACGGCTTCCAAGGCGGCTTCGGTAGCTTTATGATACTGAGTCCGCTGATCACCACCTAGGTTGCCACCTCAGGCCTCGTCTGTATGGGGCAGGCTTACTACAGATACAATCAATGTGAAGCAAAAGTGATTCATAAAAAAAAGTTAGTGGTCTACGGTAAATGTTAATGTTTATTTGTGTGAAATATTCAAAGTATGAGCTCCAAGTAGAAATATTCGACTATTAGTTGTATGCAAGGTACTCCTCTCGCAGGCTTCTTAGCTCCATGTCCCACTCGATGCCTGTTAACAGTCGAACAATCGAGTTTATTGCAATCTGCATTATACGCTTCAAGGGTTAATATTGATTTAATATTGCGAAATGGTTTTGCTTTGTGGTGATTATTACTCTGTTGTTTGTGGCTGTTATACTAACTTTAATGATCTTAGAAAATTTTGTCGGAAATTTCGGAAGTGTAGACCGTGACTTGCAGACCATCCTGGCTTACTTGGTACTGCGTCTGCTTTATTACCCGGAATCGATTCCTGGTCTAACAGATATATTAATTTAAATTATCTGATTTGGGCCTGGGTGTTAGTTGTTCTTATACCTGTGTTTGTTCCAAAATATTATTCGAAATTCAAATGTCATGGTCATGGACCATGCCATTTTGAATTTTGTTCTTCAAAAAGTTAGGCAGATTCACTAACTCTCTCTATTGCACGCACGAGAAACAGAGCGACAGCTATACAACTTCAAATATCGAATACGCCAAAACTTTGCTGAAGAAAATCCTCTTAAATTCCTCTTTGAGTGTACCACGAAATACTTTCCGAACCATCTGCATGCTATAGAATAAGGTAATCACCTCCATGCATAACGTTTTCGATAGTAGGTATAACTACAATAGAGGGAGTAGTTTGAAGTAATTGTTTGCGTAGAGACCCACCCCGACAATGTCGATTGAGTATGAAACTACAAACACACACAATAGATAATATCCTAAGTTTTGGCGTCGATTATAATGATCATTGAAGAGAGAGGTACACATGAGTAAATGTGTGCAATGTTGACATTTGGGCTCAGGGCGATGAAGGCTTGATTGAATGATTTACTCTGTGAATGGTTTGGTTTACATTTCGAACGTTTGAAAAGTTTTTTTTTTCTTCGTCCAGAAGACGTCCCTCCCCATACTCCATAGACAACTACTACATACGACATGTGTCTACTGAACATAGGCCTCCCCCTTAGACCGCCACACCGACCGACAATGTGCCACCTGCATCCACCAGTTGCCCAAGACTTTCACAATGTCGTCGGTCCACCTTGTGGGAGGCCTGCCTACGCTTCGTCTTCCGGTTTCGGTTGAAAAGATTAATCGGTCAACATTTTGTAAATTATTAATATAATAATTTACATTACATTATCAGCCAGAAGACGTCCACTGCTGAACATAGGCATCTCCCTTAGACCGTCACTAACAAGTTTTTTTGCGACTAACCCTTCGTCGCCTAGAAGTCGAAAAGTCGAACAGCCGTTCTACCGAATCAAGAGCTTCGAGCTAGTATTTGGCTGAGCCGTCCCAAAGATGGCAGTAGTATTCCGCACGACCGGAATAATAGCTGTTAATACGAGAAGTTGCTGGTTGTTACCAAAAACCCTGTACATAGATAGCCTTACAGGTACGTCCCGGTGACGTCACTTCCACGGTTGGGTTGGCTTGTTATCTAGTTAGTCCTATAGAGCTACGAGTCTACGAAGCTACGTTGCTACGCCGTAGACGTGATTAACGATGACGACCCGCTGTTAGATATTTAAGACACGTGTAATCTCTTTAATAATAATTTAAGTTTAACTAGTAATTCGCGCCGAACTGTGACTTCGCGAAAGCATCAGATTAACTTGATCGATTTTGCTCATATTCAAGCTTTAAAATTGTATTTAAATGAACTTTATATTCTATTGTAGTGGTAAGGCTCTTCTGTAGAGTCCGCCTGGGGAAGTACCACACATTTGCCAGTTATTCAACCGCCAAGCAGTAGTGTGCAAACATTACTGTATTCCGGATTGAAGGGCAATGTTTCCAGCGTAATTATGGGCTTAAAGAAATTTAGCATCTAATATCTCAGAGTGAGCAGTGCAGTGCAATACCGCTCATGGTTTTGAACTGTTGAAGTTCAAAATTCTGGTTGCTAAACTGTTATAGGCAAGCGTGAAGCTTAACATCAAGTGAGCGACTTGCTCGTCTCGTTACCAATTTCCATTTTTTTTAAAAACTACTACGATATGCCTTATAATTTCCTGAAGATCAGATCAAGTTATCGTCGGACATGTGGTAATATAGGAAGGAGCACATAAACATACATACAAAAACGTAACCCTCCTTCTTGGGCAATCGGGTAAAACGGGATGCGTTAAGATAGCTGTAACCGTGTATAAAGTACTGAAATTTTACTAAGAAGTTCAGCATTGCCTAGAAACTTTAAGGGTATTTTAATCACTAATAGAATAGGTAGATAGGTATTTCTAGTTCTGTCACAAAACAAAAAAAAACGCAAAACAAGTGCATTGTCTTTTTATGTCTTCGTCCACAAAAAGAAAGCACGACTTTCTATGATTTCGTACATTACGTATCTTTCGTCTCAGTGGCGTGCCGGCCTTTAGCTAAGCCTTGGTCCGGAAGAACCTTAATTAACGGATTCCCATCGCTAATTTATCTTCAGCCGGGTCTTTAGAAGCTAATTCCATATTAGCCCGGTATGTGTTTTTCGTAAATTAAGCAGATACTTAGGTATAGGCAACTGGTTGCAAAATAAATGTTAACTATTGATTATTATTATTATTTTGTTATACAACAAGAATCAAAAATTTAAAACAGAAGTTTCAACATAATTCATTAGGACAATATGCTTTATATTTTATGTTTTTATATCAAAAAATTTGAAGAAATAGGTTGAGACGGGATGCGCAGGCCCCTACATACTCTTCAACTATGCACTGTTTTGTGGTCGCCACCTGGTGGTTGCAGCATGCCGTAGTGGTGGAAGGGGGCGGTCACGTGGTCGTCCTCCGCGCTGCATCACGCGTTATTTGGAAAAACAAGCAGCGCTTAGCAATTTCATCCAGTCAAACCAGCGATTTTTTCACAAGGCGCCAGCCATTAACAAAATTGTGCATAATTATTATTTAAGAATGTTTGTTATTTCTTAATTATTTAGGTCTAATAATTATCCACTTCCAGATCTTTTCGTATTTGCAACCAGCACTTAAACAATAAATAGAGATAAATTATATCATAGGTAATAACCAAGTTTAAGGGGCCTAACCTAATTCAGCCTATAAGCGGCAAACTTCAGCGATTGTCGCTGACGACGGACCGAGACAATATAATTATCACTAAACAAGAGGGGTGTCTTTGTACGAATAAGTTGACGTATTATTTTCTATCAAAATGGGGGGATTTATTAAGTACCAACGTCGATATTGTCAATGGTTTTACCCTGTAAATAATTGATAGGGACGCGAGCAAATAATTATATTGAGTATTCGATTTGAGTAGCGTAATTATGGTCCTTCTATTACACTATACACGTAGATACCGCAATAGGAGACAGATGTTTCGAAAAAAACGCACCAACCTTGCCACCTAACAACCTCATATAGTATAGCCTAGCTAAATGTTAGATGTTAGGTTCAGCCGATGACGCCGCGCGACCACGAACCGTATCGCCGCGCGATAAGGTGTATGGTCCCGCGGCGTCATCGGCTGAGCCTAACAATCATCGCAATAAGCACCTCACGGTACGGGCCCAGGTAATAAAAGCCGGGACCATACACCTTATCGCGCGGCGATACGGTTCGTGGTCCCGCGGCGTCATCGGCTGAGCCTAACAATCATCGCAATAAGCACCTCACCCAGGTAATAAAAGAAAAAATATGAAATACAACAGCAACTTCTATTCTTCAACCTAATGTCCTATCATAACGGTTTGTCTACATTTCAAATTGTAGTTCAAACAAAATCGATATTAATGTACTAAATTATTGCTATGTCGTCGACGACAATGTTTGCTTACCTACCTAGTCCTGTGTCAGCTCTCTTTCAGAATGTGAAAGTAATCTTTAGGATGATCCACGTGAGAGGCCTTCAGGCGGCCTTTGTATTTTTGTGCTTATATAATTATATATATTGGTGTGGATTCTGTTGTATCACTCTCTAAGTTAAAAGAACTTATCTGACAGGACTGAAATGATCTGCACCTCTCTTCATTTTAATTTGCGGAAAAAGGATGGCAATAATTTAGCTTTCAGATTTAGTTTAGGAAATGGTACAACAGAATTTGATGTCAATACCTCCTATAACGATAACTAGTGAGGTGTTGGATTCATCTTCTGGAGTGTCTATTATTTTGCAGATAGATTTTTTTGCGTATCCACGAATAAGTATATACTTAATTTTTTTTTCCTTTGTTTTGTGACTTTTAGACTTGCAAGTCTAAGTCAGCCCCATCATATCATATTATAGGTATATCTTGGATATTATAACACATTATACCTACTTCCTTAGGTACTAGAAAGTGATGATGATTTTATAGCGATGCTCAGTAGTTAGGGCGTGGGTTCAAATCCCAACAATGAGGTTGGACTACCGGCTACAGATAACATCATAAGAAAAGAAAGATAATAAAATGTGCTTTCTATTACTCGGCTGGCTACCTATCACCCTCAAGTTGAAAATTTTTCGCTATGCGTCTACGGTGCGTCCCGAAAGCCTCACTTGATCCCCAGTACCCATCCCAGTCTTAGGTGTTACCCATTTTAAACTAGAAAATCATCAGGTTGTGGACAAACGCCAAAAAAAATGACTACCCAGATCCAGCGGAATCAAGCTCGTGAAACTATGAAGGCTTGTCTTAATTATATACCTGACATATCATGGAATACTGCTACTATAGAAAAATCATTAATCTATGCTGCCACTAACGTTTCATTAAATATTGACGAAAGCTCGCGAACGAACACAAATCGATTTCCTATTACACAAACACCGCACAATCCCATTTCTACTTCCCTCAAACATAAAACGCAAAACATCGTTGAAATTGTAAACCAAAATCGTATAAATTCGAATAAATACGAGGTTCGGGTAAAGTGCGCTGCCAGGTGAGCGCCGATATGCTGAGTTTATTGCCGACGACACTTTACTCGGCGATAAAAGATCCTGACGATAAAATGTGGCGTTGGAGCAGTCTCTTTTAAGGTTATGTTGCTTACTCAGCCGTAAAGATATATAGGAAAAAGGAAAGTGTATTTTTGTTAAGAAAGACTAGGCGATGTAGCCAGCTCAGCTCGTTCGAATGATTGTAAGCCACTCGTTTGCCCACCCTTGAAAGCCGAACAGAAGTTCCAGAATATCCTGCTGCATAAATAGATCATGAGTCTATACTAGGTTTTTAAACCCTACTAATCTGTAGCTGCTTATATAAAATGGGTAATTTCAGCTTCCCAATAATTAACAAAACAGTTTCCATGTTTTTTTTAACTATATTTATTACTTGCATATTTATACAAGTAATAAATCATGGAAACTGCCTGTGGTACCTCCAGAACACGTTACTCGTAGATTAAAAAAAGTATTATTATTAAAAGAAATATTAAAAATCCTACTGCCTGTGACAATCTGGACAAAAGAGGAATCTAACGATACATCACTCGGCAAAATCAGTCAAGTCGTTTAGGTAACAGGAGGTAATATAGGAACACACAAATATAACCTACTTACACAAATTCCAAACGTAAAAATCGTCATTAAAAAGCCGTCTCGAAAAGACGAAAAACTACATAGACAGTAAGTAGCCACTGAGTAGACAAGTTGTATCAAAATTTATCTCAGACTCAAAACGTCACACTAAAATCTTCACATCAGCGTCATTTTATTCGCAGTTGCCCCAAAATGTTTTATTCAGGACAAGAGGGTCAATTGAGTCTTATATCTTTGAATCACAAAATTCATTCAAAAGTTCACCGAGTAAAGCGAATCTGAAATTCAAATCAAGGCCTGGCTGAATACGTTTTTCTTTCAAAGCCGTTGCTCATTCATCAGTGGTGAACTTGTCCATTTAGAGATAGCTGTGTTGACACCACCAAAATGATTTGGCAAATTAATTTACGAGTAACTAAATAAATGTGTTACTGTGGCCATGTTAAATGCTGTTTTCATATATTTTAAATACGTGTACGTATGTGTAAAATTTAATCGCTCTTGGTTCAACCTGGCCAACATTAAGTCAAGATGAGGACGTGCAGTATATGTATTTGATCAGCGGTGGGCGATGAAAATGTTGATGAAGATAATAATGCTTCGTCCAAGTTAAACGAACGCAGATTGTCTTATTGTTTTCTATGCTACTGAGAAACGAAACGATGGCATTTTTGGCATCCTGAGGTATTAGATGTCAAATCTCAACAATAATTTACATTACTGCTTGGCGGTTGAATAACTGGCAAATGTGTGGAACCTACCCAGACGGATTCTGCAAAGTAGTCCTACCACTACAGCATACCACTGCTATTTCCAAACAAGATGAAGAGACCGGCCTAAATTCAGCAGCTCGGATTTATTAATACCTTACATTTACCCAAGAACAACACAACTTACAGCGTGTGAGACATTCAAACATTCCTAATTTCTTTGTTAATTGTCTGGAACGAGCAGCTTGAAAGTAATTTGAATGTCAACAGTGTTTCCTGAATTAATTGTGTTCACTGAGCCCTTGGTGCCTACTCACTGGAAAATATAGGTACTTGGATATTACACGTGTGTAGCCAATTGTTTAGGGAAATGTAAATATGGAAACTAATACCTATACTCAGTTTTTGGTTGCAAAGTATTTCATTAATTTTGTTGTAACAACATATAAACTATAACTACAAACTAACTATAACCTAAAAGTAATTAGAGATCTTTTAAACTATCAAAGCCTTAGGAACTTTAGATAGTTTAAACGATCTCTAATTTCAGGCAACGTGCCCAAAATGCTAGCCGCGTTACCCCTTTCGATAGAGAGGCTTATTTTCTGCCCGAAGTATAGGCCAGAATTTTGGTCACGAGCAGAGTTTTTTAGTCTCCCCGACAAATCCTTAAATATATCAAAAGCACCCGGCCCCCACGGTTCAAGTGTCTTGTACTATGGGAACCAAATAACTGATAGAATAAACTAAATAACTGATAGAATAAAATCTAAATATGCTATTCCGTATTTAATAAATAAATTAACAGTAGATTTAAAAAATAAAGTAACACAAAAAACGTATAATTCTTGTTAAAGAATGCTACCTAAATGAATAAACGCTTAATTATCTGGAGCATTCTGTATTGAGAGTGCGGCGCGCAAGCTCTGCAGCGGCTGGACGAGTAGGTTTACTCAGCGGCATTGTCTACAACAGCTGTTTTTGTGTGCTTGCCCCGCAGCGCTTAGCAAATTAGACCTTGTGTGTTTATTATATCATTATCTGTTGTATCTACTAATTTTATTGTAATTTGTATTTATTTAATACCTATGTTAAGTGGTTTAGTAACTAATATTGTGTTTTTTGTTTGCATATTTTCGAGAACTAATTCTAGATAAACCTAATATAGGTTTTAAGGCTATAGTGAATAATTTATTGTAATATATAAAAATAAAAAAAAACTTTTTTTTTGTAAATATATACATAGAAACACCCAGACAAAGAACAAGCATCCATGTTCTTCGCACAACTGTTATTCCTGGGTGGGAATTGAACCCACAACTTACAGCTCAGAAGGCGGAAATACTTCTACTGAGCCACAAGGCAAGCGAAGGAAAGGCATGGCAAGGCTACTAATATTTTGTAACAAAGAATGACCATCATAATATGAGCTTTTAAATGTAACTTTTGCTAAAAATTTAAGAAACCACAGAAGAGAGAAGTAATTTTTTTTTCCTCTTCTGTGTTTAAAACGGCGAAAAATTCTTAGATTCCTGACTGCTCGTTTACGAGGATATTAATAATATTTTATCGTGTTTATCTAAGTTGGAGCGTTCCGAAGGGAAGCTCACCTGCAGCCGGCCAAGTAATTGGAAAAGTTGCCTCGTAAAAGTTGAGCAAATTGATTCCGATGGCACTTATAACTTCGGACGGCTCCTTTGTTCTATGCGTTGTGACCTTAAACGTCAGGGGACCCGTCACTAGATTTTCGATTAAAATATCTTATCTACTAGAAGTTCTGCAAACGGTAGAACGGCACAAACTTTTTTCAATTCTACAATTTCATATAACTTTTTAGTCGACGGCGATTTTTGATTGGTGGGGTATTTCCCCCAAAAAGATAGGACATTTGCTGCGGCACCCGTTACCGGCCGATTTTGACAATATTTGGCATAAACTTTCGGTATTCACTTCAACAAGAATTTCGAATATTCGAATATGAGCAAAATCGGTCAAGAGGTTGTTAAGTTACACATTTTGCTCATATTCAAAATTCTTGTTTAGAATCGAGTACTGAATGTTTATGGCATATATCATCAAAATCAGCCGATAAATGGCGCCGCAGCAAATTTCCTCTCTTTTTGGGGGAAATACCCCCAAATACGCCAAAAAAATAATAAAAAAACGCCCAGGACAAAAAATATTTATCGTTGAACCTATATACTTACCAAATTTCGTCAAGATTGGTTAAAAAATACAACCTGTACCAATATCCGGACAGATGAAAGCAAATTTGCCAGTTAAAACTGAGACCTTTCGTTCGCTTCGCTCACGCGGTCCATTATTATGATTATGAGGTAGACTGAAGAGAAGCAAAACAATTAAGAAAGTAACATCGATAAAAACTTTTATTGATTGAAGACGACAGAGTGGCCGCCTTCTCTATTAAGCGTAAGTTTCTCCCGACGTCTCTTCACAATGTTTGCTATATTATATGACAAAGAGTTATCTTAATATTGATACAATGATTGGTTACATTACAAACGAATCGGGCACAGGGGAGGGCGCGCGGTGGGAGACCGCTGACGCGTGGAAAACGCGCGCCCTTCAATTTCACAATATTAATTCACTATCTAACAATAAATTACTCTGATCACTAATATCAAAAAATTTACAATGAAAAATAGAATTTATTCTAAAAATATTCACGCGGGTCAGGCGTCAATCGTGAGCCCGCTCGGCGGAGCAGCGCGCCGCCTGCACGCAGTCTATCACATTGAAAGATAAAGTACATTAAGTACACACTCGCGCGCGCACATCTAAAGGTAATAATTTACAAGTTTTAATACAATGCGCCAGCAGCGCCTACACAAACAGATCCTTCAGCTGCGAGCAGAGGTTCGCGTCGCAGCCCTCCGCTGCCTCATCGTCCTCCGGGCGGCTGGAGTACCAGCGCTCCTTGCCGCTTGCGCCCGCTGGCGCCGCCGCCTGTCGGCTCGGCCCTGGAATGTCTCGTGGCTTTGACTGCGTTTCGCTCGTCTTGCTAATCTTATCTTTCCCTAACGGAGCACCCGATGTCGACGGCCCGGGCTCGGGTGTGACGCTGCTTTTTCTCAGGAACACTTCGATGGCGCTACCGAGTGCGCTCGCATCCACAACGGACCCCGAAGGCTTGTCCCATACTACAGCTGCCACGTCCCCCGTAGCTGGCTTGGCGTCAGCTGCGAATGTCACTTTGGTCTTTTTCGGTTCCATATCTTTATTTTTCGTGGCTAGAGTTTGGTGACGTTTGGTGAACCACGTGGTGCCGGAATCTGTAGGTTTGTCGCGAAACGATGACGAGTCGAAGCTGCTCGAGCGCATGTCCGCAAGGCGACGGGTCCGCTCAGGCTTGCCGCAACGGTCTATTTCTGTGGCGGAGGACGTGAGGGCGTTGAGCATGTGGTGAAGGTCGGTGTCGGTGCAGACGACGCCGACGCCGGAGCGCGGCGGAATGGGCGGCGGCGGTGGCATCTCGGAGGCGCGGCGGCGCGCGGGGATCGGAGGCAGCGGTGCGCCCACGAAATCCGAGTGCCGCCGGCCGCGGTTCGTGTACCGTACGGAGCCACTCATGGGGGAGCGCTCGTCCAGCGGCTGCACCTCGCACACGCGCTCGTTTGACGTGTTCCAGAGCCGCATGCGAACTTTGCGAGCTTGGACTATGTCGTCCATTATGTCCAGTTGCAGATTGTGAGTACTGCCGAGGGTCTCCGTAGCTGGTGGACCTGAAAATAATATTGTTATGATACATGCTTTGTTTCAAAATTTCTTTTTCGCTAATTTAATCAAAGAATATTTGGTCAACTTACATTTTGTTTTAGAGCCAGAGTCTCGACGTCGGCCTAGCGCTGGAAAAGCTGCAATGGACTCGCGGCGGCCACGACCGAACAATGCCTGTGGCACTCGCGATATTGTCACTACGGAATGTCTGAAACAGGTACAATGACTAAGATAGTGCTATAAAATCACCTAGATGGAGTAATTAACAGTATATACGCCAAAATATACAGACCGTCTGCCTCCGGGTTGTGGCGGAGCCTGGCTGAGTGTTGCCAGGAAAGCTGCTTCACGAGCTTCCTTTGCAGTGCTCTCTGCTCCTTGTTCTGAGAGTCGCCGGACCTATAAACATACATTACGAGTATAAAATAGGTCAGTACTATCCAGCATTATTCGAACTTTGGATTAACGAGTACAAATTTTGAACGATTAGAGAAATCGATCGAGAAACGATTATTATTAGATTTTTAGCATTATTACAACTATATTCTACGCGAAAATCAAGACGCGGAATTGAGATAAGATAGAAAGATGTGTTGCAAGACATGAAAGAGTATCTAGTTTCCAAAGACGATGAAGAAAAGAGATGAATAGAGTGATGTGATGAAAAAACGCGAGTAAATCTAATTCCAACAGCATTGTCAGACGATATTGTCAGTTAGGAATGCGTCTGGGTGTTAGATATGAGTGCCTCTTTATGTGTTCTACGCTATCTTCGAAACCCTTAGTAGGGGAGCTTTAAGCGTTGCTCTATTTATAAATACCTGGCTAGCAGTGGGTCCCGACGTGCAAGCTGGCGTAGGTAGCGAATGTTTGCGAGTTTCTCGCCACGGTGATAGGTGGTAGGGGTCCAATGGTGACTCCTGGTCCACAGAGAGGCCGCGGACGGGCGCCACGGAGCGCGGTGAGGAGTCAGCATCTTCGGCTCCACTCTCCTCAACGACGATTAGCGGCTCGCCGCCCCCGACGACGGCCATGGAACCGCGCCGCATCATGCCTAACGGATATACATATTACTGATTAGAAAAAAAAAACCTTTACATCGGACGAGCATGTAAAACATTATGCAAGATCAGACATACATTTCGAATTTCGACAAAGTTTGAAGTAAACTTTATCAAATGAATGAAAAAAGAATCATTAAAATTGGCTTAGCCTCTAAACAGATGCTGGATCAGATAAACATTTTTGATAACTGTAAAATTTAAATTGTACTATTACTTGACTCTATGGAATGAAAAAATATTCTTCTTAATATTCTATATCCTATATAATAAAAATAGAATCATTGAAAATGGTTAAGCCTGTAAAATGCTATGCTTGATTCGCAGAATTTTGCTTGCTACAAATTTACAAAAAAAACTCTCTTGGCCTTCATTTCATATATTCTGAAATAAAAATATACGCTTTGAATTAATGAACTTCGATGTAGTGTTTTGTTATTTGTACGATTAAAAAAAAGACCACGGGCTCTATTTTTGAATCGCTTGTATGATTTCGCACCAAAATATCATGCGAAATGAAAGATTTTCTATTGATATGAGTAGAAATGGGTTTCTACTCATATCACTACTACTCATCGAATGATTGAAACCATTATGATTATTAAAACAATGCGACTCTTGTTTGGAATTTCGTTCGGAAGTCAGGCATTTCGCATGATTTCTTCGTGCGCAATATCATACGAGCGATTCAAAAATCGAGCCCCATGTCTTACACAGCTTAGATAGATATTTTTTTTATTGTTCATCCAAAAATATACATACATTTAAAAACGGCTTAAAAACTAGTGTAACAAATGGCGGCCTTATCGCTGAAAGCGATCTCTTCCAGGCAATCTTAGGATGGAGATGATTCACAGAAGACGTAGAAGACGGGGTGTGCATTGATAGAGGTTGTGTGATACTTATACTCAAATAAACTAATATAATATAGACATACAAACTAAATACTTAATTATACTGTATTCTTTAGCTTAACTAAATAAAATAAGAAAAAATGATTAATGACTAAGCTCACATCCCAACTCTATGCATGTGACTACGAAAGTGCGTGACATTCAAGAAGGCGTAGATATATTACGTAAAGGAAAGGCAGTCGTCCCGTGACAACGTTGAGGTTCGTGATTCTCGACTCGCGTAATGTCTAAATGAATCTCACTACCTAAATGGGATAAAATGTATTAAAGAACGTACAAATAATATTTCAATAAGAATATAGTTTCGCCCTTATGTAAGAATTTAAGTTTAAATACAATTCTGCGATCAGGCTTCACGTTTATATTAATTACTTACATACAACAATCAAACACATGTACAAACTGAAAAACTGTATGATTACATACAGTGAAAAATAAAAATGTATGTCAGAAAGTTTCATACTATGAATCTATAATTTTGAAATATTTAAATTAAAATATAGGCTACTTTTTGTTACACGGATAAAAAGAATAGGGTAAGTCCGGGGGAGATGGTTGTACGAGAGGCATGGCCAATACCAGGGCAGACCAAAGCATATCTGGCACTCGTCTAGAAAATTGCTTTTTATAAATTTCTTAAAAAAAGGACTTCTTTTTTCTTTTTTTTTTATTGCCTTTGTACCTACTTCATTAGATAATGAAAACCTTGTTAACTGTTATTGCGGTAGATTCCAGACCGCGCTCAATTTTCATCAGCTCACTAAATTGTTGTTCAAATGAAAATTGTTTTCCAAATATCCGAGGACTCCCTTCCAATTTCATGAAGCGAGTTAGATTAGATACCTCCCCGTTACAAATAATCCTTTCAGAATTGAAAGACGAGCGAGCTTTAATCGAGGATTAAAGTTTAATTTCGGCTTTAAAGTTTGTTGTAAGCATGTGTCTGCAGCTCTATAAATAGAAAAACGGTCGGCTCCCACAATCGTTAAAAATGTTTATTTATAAAAGAAGTTTTGTGTGAGCGCAGTAAATTGTATGTAGCTACTGCTAGTATAGATGAAGCTTCGATTGTTCTGTGGAAATACGTTTTTCAATCAAAGATTCTTTTGTTTCGTCGCTCTTTTGAAGAGCTTTGCTATCCTCTTTCAAAGATTAATGTCTTTGCTGAGAACGGTTGTATTTACGCCCCCACGAGTCTCGGTACAAGTTAATGAACTGCTGAATTGACTCCGGACGGAATACTAAATCAACCACTTAATTCTAAACGGTATTCGCCAATCTGAGAAAAAGTAATATAAATCAGAGAATTAATTAAATAACTTTTCAAAGGGTTTCTTAAGTAAACTGAATATATTTTGTTTTAATAAAACGGGAATACTCACGTTAAATTGTCTCTCGTCTTGCCTTGCACTCAAGGCAAGAGGCGCGCGCGTGTCATTAGCATTCCTTGATCAAAGGTCACCAAATATGATCGAAACTATAGTCAGAATAACCAACTAAAATTAACGTGAGTATTACCGTTTTATTTAAAAATATGTCAAAACCACGTCAGTTTTCGTAGTAAAACTGAATATAGTTATTTTCTTAAAATATATATTTTGGGAATTAAAAAAAATGGAAAAATCTACTACACATACTTACTCTTTAGTAATTGGTAAGTAAACTTTTTTATTTAAAAATAAAATATGATAACTAAAAAATATTATACATAATCATTACAAGTATTTATTTTAATTTTGTATCTAGTTTTAGTTTTAGTTTGTATATTTAAGTTTAGATTATAATTTAGCTACATAATTAATTTTTCCTATACATATATTATATAAATAATTCCCTAGAACAGGGTATAATGTATAATTTAGTACATTCTGAATTATTATTATGTGGCAATGTATACTTAAATAATCACTACAAGTCCATTAACTCGTTTAATATGCTTCTGTAAGTATCAATACAAATGACCTGACAAAAACAAACATCGAACGAATTGTTTATCAATCAACCCCATCGACCTATGTAGGTATACTCAATACAAATCTAATTTCAAAATGGTTCCTCCAAGAGATCCTACATAGCTTGGGGATCCGTATAGAGGAAATGAAACCCCAGGAGATCTGTCTTAGGTAGGTATTATTAACTGTACGTTTGCCTTATTACGGTAAGGTCTTACGCACGACCTGCAAAATTTATTCTGCGTACACACATACTTATCCCAAATAATGTTAGACTTAAAATCAAGCACGCTGCCGTTAAGTTTCCCTATCTAGTCATGTCTCACTCGATTAGCTCAAGATACGAAAGGGAACCGCGGGCGGGCGTATCAACAGGTAACGCCCGACGGGTGGCGGTCGGAGAGTGCGGGCCAAGGCCTAGCAAGCTGGCACTGACCTGATTCCCCGACCTCGGCGCCCATCTCTAGCTACCCTTCTCTCCTCTATACCCCGCCGGGTGCAGCTGCAGAAGCCTCGCGAACAAGGCACTGACAACTGACAGGGGATTATTTGTTTTGCTTAGATATTAGATAGGATTTATTTTTTATTCTAGTGTCGCTTCGGTTTATCAGTTCAAAGTTACATATATATATTTTTTTACTTTGGAAATCCGGCAACTACAAAGCGCGTTAACGTTATTTTTCCAAGCCCAAAATGTTGTCTTTGTTGGAGGTATACGCTATTTCGGAAAATGTGGACCTAAGGTTATACAAATAAGCGAGTCGCTGTGAGGGTAAGGCACTTTGATATAAAATTTAAATTAGCTCGGCAAGTTCTTTGTAAATTTGTGGTTACGTGTTCAGTGTCTATAGCTCTAAAATGGAGATTAAAATATTTAACTGTTCCTAAAACATTTGTTGAAATATTATTGACCGAGCGAAGCGAAGATCTCGGAGTTCATGTGAAAAAGTCGGTGTTTGTATGTTTGTGTGTTTATTTGTCGATATCTTGCGAATCGTTTATCCGACGAAATTAATGACTTTATGAAAATTTAAAAGCAAGTAGCCCGTTTCAATACATTTTTATGTTTGAATATAAGCAAAATCGTTCCAGGATTTGTAAAGTTCAGCTCAAAACACTTACTAGTTAGTGGTAAATCACGAAAGGCATGAAGTAATAAAATGCTTATTAGCTAATACGAACATCAATAATAAAGTACTTATAATGTTTATTTTATTTTATATAATATGGATCCCCAACAGAAGTTACACATTACATTCACATTATGAAACATAGGCATCAAGCTGGGTGCACCCCAATTACAGGAGACCACGTCGTGCTCATGGAGGTTCGACTAGAGTGACTAGACTAAACTAAAATGAAAATATTTTTTTGCTGCCTGCAGAGTACAAAATAGTTTAAATGTTCGAACTTATACGATATGCCATCAATCTAATGTGTCTACTAACGTGTGCTAATAACTTATAGTTTGAACTCATTTATTCCACAAGCCAATAGCAAATTAATTGCCAACAAGCATTTTGATATGTGGTAGACAAGCACAAGATAGCATAACATTTTTTTTCTGTAGGATTGCCAAAAAGTTAATCTAATAACCAAAAGGCAGTTTAAAAAAAAGCTAAGTAAATGCACATAAATGTATAGGTATGGTAAAATGTATATTGAGCAAATCTTTCAGCCACTTTAGACAGGCTCTCAGGCAATATCCAAGGCTCTATCTACCTGAGTATCACCATACAAGTTATTTTTTGGGCTTATAAGAAAGCCAATTTGGTAGGTAGTTTATCTATGTGATTCGGGCTCACTCCTTGGCTTTATAAAACCTCTGTAGGGATCCGTAAGAATCTAAGAAACCCTAACAGTTTTGCCGTGTCCGTCTGTATTTGACAGTACTATTTATTATTCAGAGAATATAAGGCTGAATTTTAGTACTCAAAAGTTTAATGTAGGAGCACTATTCTTAAAAAAATACATTTAAATAATTTCTATATAATATATATAATATATAATTTTAATATAATTTTTAATGATAGTGTGTATTATCTATAGATAATACACACTATCAACATTTCAATAATTTCCTTGATAGTGTGTATTATCTATAGATAATTTTTTTAAGAATAGTTTTAATTTTTTTAAGAATAGTGCTCCTACTATAAACTTTTGTTCTGCCTCAGTTTACCTACCTTGATGCTACAGTCGCCATATTGATTTTTATGAAAGTATTTATGGTGTATGATGACGTAATCTATACACATAGCACAGATAAAATACAGCATTATTCTTTGCCCATAGTGACCATCCCCGAACCTATCGACAAACAAATCTATCGACACCCTATTATTTATCTAAATCAGTTGAGGTTAAGATGTTTAAATTGTTTAGGATGTACGTAGAAAGCACAGTAGGAAGTTATACAACTGAGTGTTCAGTTAGACGACGGAAACATTAAAGGAAATTGAGCTAGAATTGTAGTAATTTTGTTGAACTTCAGTCGGTCACCCGATACCGACCTAATTCACATAAATATGTCTCGGAAAGTCTATTGAATTTTATACTACATATTTATGCAAATAATACAATACAAAAAGCATGGCCAAAACATCGAGAACATTTATAACAGGGCATTAAGCCCCTGTATTAACTACTAGCTGTTATCCGCGACTTCGTTCGCGTGGACCAAAAAGTAGCCTATGTCCGTCTTCGACCCTTACGCTATATCTATGCACAAAATCAGGTCGATCAGTTAAGCCGTTTAGCCGTGATAACGCGACAAACACCCAGACAAAGAGATAGAGTTACATTCGCATTTATAATATTAATTAGGATAAGGATTAGTATATTATTAGTTAGGATATACAAGATAAATTAAATGAAAAATTTTAAAATCCAAATTTCATATAAGAACACTATAGATTCAAGTCACCTTTAAAACAAGAAAAAAACATAATCAAAAACGGTTCATTCGTTCGGAAGCTACGATGCCCCAGACATATACACACGTTAAACTTTTAACTTGCCTCTGTTTGCGTCGGCGGTTAAAATACGTACAAACTAAAACAAATTACCTAAACTTCTTAGCTTACTGAACAAGACAAACACTTAGATTACACAGACCATTGAAGGTCTAAAGATAAAACAAATGTTCATGCCCTCTAAAATACTAGGCAAAGATTTTACTTTGCCGCTCTGTCGGTGGAAAAACCAACTGTCGGAGATACAGAACAAAGTACAAAACATTTCGGCGATTCGATTTTAAACATAAAATAAATAATAAAGAAATCAAAAATTATTTCAGAAACAATGAATTTCCATCCATTTAGCCCAATTGAAGTGTAAACTGTGATGTTTTAAAGAAACCGCTAAATAAATCATAGTATACGTATCACACAAGATATGTACACAAGATATGTAAGTACTACTGCACTATTACTAAATTATTTGAAAACAATCGTATCGTTAGTGAATTTTCGTGCTGTGTACTTTCCATAAACCACCTGAAAACTCAACAAAAATGTCTACAGTCTATACACTCTCAGCCTACTAAGCAAGTGACCCAAGAAGCTTTAGTAAAGCATGAGCTCATAAAAATAAAGAGTCAGCTGCAAGTAAGCTTGGCTAATAACTTTCAGCTACCTCAGATACGCTTTCAGAAGCTCTACAATAGGCCATATACTTCAGGCTCTCGCTCGTAAAGTTATGGATCGTGAAACGCGTATCGGATCCGGATTATTCCTACATGAAAGTCTACTTAATATGGAGCGGTAAAACCCTTAACGAACTGTACGACGTATATGCGAGGCTACGTATCGCTGCCTTTCTGCTTATTTAGAACTTTCCCTTTTCTTTTTACCGGAACCTTTGAAGAAAATGTTAGAACGTAAGTAATACGAGCAAATGAGATGGGTTCAAGATAGTACAGTATAAAAAACTTGGCGGGGCTCGTTACGGAACTTTCTGGAAGGATCGCGTAATGAAGATAAATCCTAGAACGCTAGAGCAAGCGCAACTTCCAGAAAATTTGGTTACATACTTTGTAAAGTAAAAGACTTTGCGAAGAATATCACAGAAAATAAAAGAACAATCGTCTATAGACAAAACAAATACTACGTTGAAGAATAAATAGGACAAACTTGTTTTCAACAACTCAATTTGTGAAGAACGGTAACAAAAATATTCATCTTATGGGGGAAATTAGCTGTCTTCTTTTTGGTATTCAAAATTGAAATAATAAAGACGATAGAGTGAAAAATATAAAAGGAAAAAAACTCGGCTTAAATTGAATATAAAGAGAAATGGCGTCTGATATTATTTAGGGTTCCTTCGCACTTAAAGTTACGCTCTTTAATTACAACAATAAATGTGCCGCCCGAATAACTTCACTTATCTGCAACCTTTTTACAACACGCTATAAAAAACTTTTTACAGCCGCCCGAATACTGGACCGGCTTGAATCTGAAAGTTAGTATAGACCACCTTTTACGATTTTGCTCGGTATCTTATTGTACGGAATCTAATTAAACAACGGGAGCTCGGTGTTTAAAATAATAACCGACTAAAATTATTTTGCACAGATGTTTTAACTTTTCTTGAAAATGTTAGTAAGATGTTTCATTAAAAATGAAAGGGAGCGAAAATTTGCTATTTCTTCAAAATCAAAGAGAAAGCAGTAAAACTTTAGTTTAACTAAATCTAACGTAAATGCATTTTTTGTGTGCAACTGGTTAAAAAAACGAGTATGTCGCTCATGACAAGCCTTACACTTGCCCATAACAGTTCAGTGGAACCAAAACTTTGAACTTCAACAGTTTTAATACCTGCGCGGCAATGCACTGCGCTCGTCACCCTGTGATAATCTTAATCTTTATGCACAGTAATTTTGCTGGATACATTGTCTTTCAATCCGGAAGACAGTAGTATTTGCACACTATTGCTTGCTTGGCTGAATAACTGCAACGGCGTGGTAGTTCCCCAAGCGGGCTGTGCTAAATAATACTACCACTAGGTACGCATTATCTAGGCGTACCAGACAACGTTAAATGGAATACGAGCGTTACTGACAAAATACCACGAGCTAAAAAGTATTATGTTTGTTAGGTCTTATAACATAAAAGCCGTATACAAACAAGATGGGTCGTGTTTTGCACGGCGGTAAAGGCTGACATAAAATTAAGTGCTCGAAACAATGAAGTGACAGCCTGAACACGGCAATTTTACGGCAAGGAAAAAAGCCGCCGGCTTAACACGGTTTTCAAGACCTTGAGTAAATTATTCAAGGGCTGATCATTACTCGTTATTTGGAAAAATATTTTGTACGAAATGCTGACGAAAGTAAATTGGAGATTGGAGATAAATTCTTAATGCGGTCTAATTTGAATCAGTCTAATGAATTAGGTACATTTTGATTTGCATCAAGCTTGCGCTGCCGCGATTAGAGCAGACAACCTCAAACGGCTCAAATTATAATATTATAATTATAATCACGTTAAATTGAGTCGGTTATTCCGACTATAGTTTCGATCACATTCGGTGACCTTTATCAAAGAATGCTATAACGCGCAACCTCGTCTGTTAAAATTCCCGTATTATTAAAACACAATGTGTCAAAACCACGTCAGTTTTCATAGGACGTACATTTGGGGTTGGGATTTTAGGTCCGTGAAGGCCAGCCAACCACGACCTGGGGCCTTATCCCGTAACTCAGGTGGCAATGGTCATGGCGTGCCGTCCCACTCGCGCCAACTTACTCGCACCATGCGAGCGAGTAGGATAGCAAACGAAGACCGTCGCCACCAGAGTCATGGGATAAGTCCCCTGGTGAAACGTTAACGTTTGAAAAGTTGTTTCCACTTAAGTGGAGGCGACGAATGACCAGAATGCTAGCGCCTATTTTGGGCAAAAACTTAGCATTGCCATCCAGCGTGGTAAAGAGTGCCAGTATTCCGGCCACTTTCCCCGCCACATCAAAGGGCTTGTAGATTAGTTTTAGTATTTCTTTTAGCTTAAGTTTATATTATATCTATATAGCTGTTTCTTATATTTTATAGTTGCTTGTTTTTAATTTTAGTTCATATTTTATTGTAAACAATTTTTCTACTTTGTAAATAAACTATTCCTTACTGAATAGGTCGTGATCGACACAGGTCAACTGCGTCGGTCACGACCGATTCAGTGCGAGTCAAAATGACCGGCTTGCGATCCATGCGTGACCGAATCTGTCACCGCTCTCCGAAAAACTCAATCAATTTTGATCGACGGGTCGCGTCACTATCTGACTAAATTAGACTTTACAGTCACAGATTTACGGTAGTAAATAAACGCTACCGCAATGTATGTCTCGTGCGTTTTTTCGATATTGACAAAAAAATGTACTAGGGTATTTTCACCTTAGTCATAGAGATACTCTCTTTGGCAAGAGGTGTGAACTTAAATAATGATGGAAACCAGTAAAAAGTTAGAAAGAAGCCGAAGCCAGCTCGCGGCTCTCTTGTAAACCGCGCACGGGATCCAGTTGGTATTTGATTGATGAGTTGTAGTAATTGACTTGGGATAGCCCAAGTGAATCATAAGATCGATCGATGGATCGAATCATTTCACCGATTCCCTTGGGTTATCCGGGTCGCGGGAAATGACTGACCGACATAACCGTATATTATAACGACCGCATATTCCTTACTTTTAATTTGTATTCTAATATTTTGAGGGAAGATAGATTCCTTTTCGATGTTCAAATTTTTTTTTCAGACCGAAACAAAAGTCACAAACAAATCGACGTTTTATTTGTAAATTTCTTCGACCACAACTTGCGTACCGTTGACCCGATTGTCATTAAATTGTTTACGTAAGTTCATTTAATAAAAGCGAGTTGAAGAGCTTTGAAGAATTAAGAGGATAGTCCTTCCGCGACGTTTAGGTGCATTCGATATTTGAAATTGGATAGCTCTCGCTCTGTTTTTCGTGCGTGCATAAGACATAGTGAATTTTCCTAACTTTTTAATGAAATTAGTATATCTCCCGCTCAATCTTATTAAAATCTTTTGCTTTTGATATATGAATAGGATCGCAAATCTTCTGTTAAATAGTAAAAACGAATGCACGAAAGGGGCGCGTGGTTATGTAGTTCCGTTATAGTGCCTAAAAATCGTATAAAAAACTGTGACCAGCTGTTATGCTAGTGGGGGATTTATCTGTTATAATGAGAAGCATTTTTCTCCCATATCCATAGCGGCTGACACACATTCAAAATGAATGCGTGCTTTAGCTGCGTTTCTTTTGCAGGGTTTCTGCGCACGGCGGCTTCTCTCGATTCATATATACGTATGGCGGCTTCTCTCATCCCTACGTACGGCTTTAACGACGACTACAACTCTTACAACTCAGCTATCTCGCTCACTTCTCTTTAATCCTTCTATATTTCTTACGGCTGCGGGATCTGCGTTGGCGGCCTGATAACTTTTCGCCGAACCTAGAAAACTTGAGCGCTGGGAACTGAATCCTGGGGGCGCTACAGCTAAAGGCTGTTCCTGTCTTCGAGTTGCTACTCTTCCGTTGCTTCTCTCCAATTCGCGTCATTTACTAGATAAGCTAAGTCCCTCTCATGTCCACAACGGACCGCAATATAACAAAATCTGATATCTGAAAATGAAAACGCTTTACCCTCATAATGATTTATGTTTTCGATTTAAAACTACGTAAACAGAAAATAGTTTCTTTAAAACTTAATTTACTGTACAAACGTTGCTTTCAAATTGGATTTCTAATTAAAATCTTTTAAATAACCTCTTTAGTATATAAGTTAGCTTTACTTGATAAGTTAATTGTTTTTCTACTTACTTTCAAATTATAAAACAGTGGATCTTAGGTACTAGTCACAGATTACATAATATAGATACCTCATTACGAGATCGTTGTTCAGGTTGCAGTGACTACGGCCAAGAGTAAGTTCTCATTGGCATCTCAAGGTTACTCCTACTCGCCCCTTGCAATAACCCAAGGAGAGTAAATCTTTAAAGGTGCATTTAGACCGATGCTTCGTCCTGAGTAAGGAATGTAGAGATGATAGATAACGGACTGAAGTTGCTTACTCAAGCTATACGTTGTTACTTTTACGAAAAGGAAAATATAATTTTGAATTATTCACAAAAACCTGACAATAGAACTGGTAGTTAGATAGGCAAATACAAGGCAAAATTGTGTTTTTGATGGCTCTATTGTGTTCTGATCCGAGCAAATCCCTACACAAAAAAGGTCGTTGTCGCCTCTTCTGATAGCTCGTTGTTAGGTTTAATGTTCATAGCAGATTTTAAGAGCTGACTCCCCGTGATTCACTCAATCTCGACAGCAACAAAAAAAAAAAAAAATATTACAAGGAAAAAAAACATATTTAACATCTCTATAATACAATGCTAATTGCCAATTGCCGGTGGATAAAAAAAACATATTTTTTTCGAGTTTTTTTTTCTCCTTCGCCATTGCTATAAAACGTTGGCAATGATATTCTAAATATAGAACTTTTTTTTTTAATTTCCTGTCTGTAATTATTATATTATAAAAATGTTGAGTGCGAACGAGATAGCGGAATCAGGGGAGCCGGCTCTTGAGCAGCTTTTAGACAACGCTATAATAATATCGAAGTATAGCTATTGTTGTTTAAAAAGGGTTTCCGACTACTTACGCAATAATGATACGCATAAAACCTTTATAGCCTACTCTATGTAAAGAGGCGTTCTTCAACCTACCTAGCAGGTGCTAGGTAGGTTGAAGAACGAAGTTGATACGAGTTCACGCTGTTGTTAGGACATAAGCCGTGCCACGAGGCGGTCTACGGAAAATGCCTTGAAAATATTAGCTACATATATATCGTAGTCTGAAAGCTCCTTTACTCATGGAGGGTACAGATACTTGAGCAGGTATCTACTCGTTATTTTATGGAGCTATTCTGAATAATATCCTTCACAATAACCCGTTTCATTGCATATTTGTCACAATGGTTCATTTATTTTGTCAGTGGAATAAATTCTCGAAAGCGCAACTGCAGGTTGTATAATGTACAAATACAATTATATTCGCCGTTTACAAACTTCACACTGTAAAATTATTATACATACTAAAATAAAATTATTAGTATATTTGCAGTTACCCTTCCAGGGTAGGCCGATATCTCAGCAGTGGGATGTTTAAAGGCTGGTGCAAATGCAGATATTTGTCACCTAGAACAGACCATTCTGATATTCCAAATAATGCAATGAAAAGCGCATGGAATGCAAGGCCTTAATGGCTTTAGCCTGCCCAAACCTGGACGAAAATACATAGGCGCGGGCTACATAATCACCACTGAGTGAGTTATGGCGGGAACGTGAAGAAGTCATGTTGCGTCATTATATTATTTTCCAGAAGTTGTGTTATTCCAAGTATTAGGTATGTGCAAAAAAGATGGATTTTATGCTCATTAAGGGTTCATGAAGTGCACGAGTGTTGGTGAATAGTAGACATAATGATGCGAATCGTGAACTTTCGTGTAGTTTCCAACACCATAGAAATCTCTTGTAGTCTCCAACACTTTACTGGGGTATAACTAGGATTTAAGCATGAATAAGACTATGACTAACACTAGAACATTTTACTAAACTTGAAATGTTACTCAAATTGACACTGACTAAATAAACAATGTCTGGAGCCAAAACAAAAGAGAAAAAACACCACTGTATGACGTCTATAATAGTTTTTGTGGAAAAAAATATTTTTCCAGACAAGCTTTTATAAAATCCGTTATTGGTCCAACATGGTATGGTTATAGGAGTCCAACTCCATCAATATACTGTTAGTTATTTGTAGTTCCGTTTTCCACCTTCCCTCTCCATCACCAGATCAGTTGTTAGGCATGCAAAGTTTCAACTCAATTGAATAAGGGAAACTAGTCTAAAATTCAATTGAAAGATTTTTACCTTAAAATACACACATAGATACAAACATTACAAGTTAAATAAAAGCTTGTAAAATAGAAATTGTAAATTGGAATAGCCAAAAAAAAAAACACCGGTCTGAGGGCAATTGAACGGCAAAAAAGAGACTCTTTATCAAGATACCTCGGTGTAGAAGGACCATAAAGTTTCAAACCTGGCGTGCTACGCTTCCAAAACCGCGAGTTTTTGATATTTGTCCAGTAAGTCCACAGGTTATCTCGGAAAAGATCACACGCGAACATAACTGCTATTAAAAATATACGAGTCTATAATTCTTTGTTGAGCACTGAACATAACACTGCTGTCGGTTGGTTCTGCACAAAGAATAGGTGCGGAATGGTGTGAGGCGTCAGGGTAGACAATTAAACATCAAACACATAGATATCATGTAAAACGACACCACCAATATATCTTCAAAAAATACTTGAAAAAAAGTAATAATCACAACCTCAATATAATTCTGCAATTAATACCCGATTGTTTTTAAATGTAAACATAACAGTTAAAAACAAGGCTGAAAATAATACAGCTACTTTATTACTTACCTTAGAGAAGACCAAAACCGGATATTAGAAGAAATGTCAACAATTGTTTCGCTAATCATTGTGTAGGCTAGATAAGATAAGATAACGTTTATTGCTCAGAACTGTGTACATAGGTGTTACAAAATTATTAATTTAGACACAATAGTTTCTCCTATCGGACATGCAATATCCAGGTATTATAATAAGTGTGGCTAGGTTCCAAGTTGTGAAAATCCTATTAATCAATCTAGTATCAAGATAAAATTTTTAGTTAAAATATCTAAGTACCAGGTGGTTAACTACTCAAACAAATAGGCCGTTAAGGAAATATTATAGATTGCTCTTCGCCCTAAATTAAATAATCATGAGAAATAATGTTCAAGAGCCTTTAATTCCATTAAAATGTAAGTTACGCATACTCACAGATACAAGCCCTTACTCGAGGTATAGGTAACGTGTGAGTATTATTAATATAAGCTCAAGTTGCTTACTCGTTAGCGTGAAGGAGTACGTATGTCGTATACTTACTTACCTTCAAATTCGTCGAGTAGAAAACTTCTTGTGTCGTGATCAGGAAAATACAATTTTAAGCAAGAACATTGGTTCAACTAGAATTGAAATTGAATTTTGGCACAGTTATTTTTAATACAGATGCTCAACTTTTCACCGTAACCATAAAATAGTCCCTTTCACTTAATTTTGTGCCTCACATTTTAACACACCGTAAAACCTTTTTGTTTTATTGTTATATACCTACCTACTACTAGTTTCACATAAAAGCGCATGCCGTAAAATAAAAATCAATTCAATTTTTTATTTGTTTTCAGTTTACGGCTTGTTCTTGACTAATTAAAACTGAATTGAAACGGTAACAAACAATATGAACCAAAAGGTATTCTTTTCAAATGTAATAGGCTCAAAGTTTACTGAAAATTAGGCGCTACCTTTACCTACCTTACCAAAAGTATATATCTAATAACTTCTAGTAGGAATGAAGGTATGTAGTAGATCGTTAAGTCGATACCCGATAAAAAGATAGGTGGCGTACCCAGTGGCGTAGCGTGGTTTTCGGTAACCCGAGGCCATGGCTTCTGGTGCTGCTGCACCCCTTCCCCCCTAGATTTAAAAACGGTGGATATGTGCACGAGTGTTCGTGATTAGTATAGTGTCATGAAATGAGACTTTTCATCATTGTTTCCAAAAGTCCATCGAAACCTCTAGTAAAATCTCCACCTCTTTACTGGGGCATGACTTGGACTTGACCATAACTAACTTTGCTTGACTTTCTTCTTTTAATTGTGAAATGTTTTCTGTTTCAGCCCTTAAACGTCCCACGGCTATAAACCGGAATAATATATATTATATAATATAATAATAAAAACGCGGATATAAACCTGCCCTATAATGATTTTAAGGCCATTTACACTACGCTGGTCCAGTGCGGTGGATTCACGTACGCCATATAATTTCTACTCCAGAAATATGCAGGTTTCCTCACTATGTTTTCCTTCACCGAAAAAAGATACTGAGACTTGTTTTTTAACTTCATATGAATTATTACAATACTTGACACTGGCTAAATACAAAATGTGTGGAGCCAAAAACTTAAGAGGAAAAAATGTCTTAAATGTATATTGATTCCGCTTTCAGCCCAGAAGTATATACTTTTCCATGAGTGTTTACTATTAACCGTCAAGCATTTATTAGTTTTGTGTGTTAGTTCTATTAATATCAGATTTTGTTTACAATGCGCCCACTTCTCGCCTACAGGTAGTTATAGAAATGCACGAAGCTCAACACGTGTTTAGAGATATCTCTCGAATACACTGTTTTATTGAAAGCATGCTTCATTCATCGCATTTTGATTGCGATATAAACGCCACTCGTAGGTTACGCCCGCGTAGGCCACCAATAAGGTTACAGAACAAGTTTGGAAATAAATAATTTTCATTGATTTTGATAACAGTTTAGTCTTAAAACTGTTATTACACAAAGATTCAAATAAAATATAAGTTGGTAAAATATAACTTGGTGTGGCAATTTGAAGAACTAACTTTTAAACGAACAAAGGCCTATTAGGATTTGGGGCTGTTGCCATAGACACCCGCTCAACCACCTCTGGTTTCAGGTGTAACGTTCACCTCATGATTTATAAACTAAACTACTTATATAAAACTACTTATCATAATTTGATAAAATACGAGGTATCGCTGGAAGCGTTTTTTCCGCTGGCTAAGGGCTGTCTAACGCCAGATTAAATTGAAAATGGCGCCCTACAGAGGACATAAACTCATGGACAAAAAAAATATTACGATGCCGTGTTGGGTATCAAATGAAACGGCTTAAATAGCAAATTTCAAAAATATATATCTTGTTAGCTGTTGCTCGCGGCTTTGTACGTACATAAGAACGTAAGGACGTACAACATAATATTATATCTTGTATATTATTTAGATTAAAAGGAAAATAAAAACATCGACAGCAAATGTAGCATGTCACTCGAAACATTTTAAAAGATCCATCAACACATTAAACCTAGCACTCAAAAATCGAATGTTCGGCTACAGGAGGCCATTGTATTAACAGACAGATATATTGACACACATGTCCCTGAAAAACATTACACTCTTTTATTGTGTGTGTTGTGTGGGGTAAAATAATATTTTAAACGCGCCCTTTTTGTACCCCTGTTTTTCGTTTGTGCCCATAATGTACCAGTTTTACAAAAAATGCTCTACCAAGTACGCGACTCCATTATTAAACAGGCCAGGTGGTTAGGCGAAATAGTAATTGCTTCACAACGTATGAACGGTTATTTTAAGGTTACTTTTACGTCAAAGCTTTGAATTAGAAATGGTGGGAAAACGCTTTGTATCTTTTGCTTCAGATACTAGGTAAGTGAAGGCTTGATGCTGGTTCATCATCAGCCGGAAGACGACCGGTGCCGAACAAAGCTCCCCCCCTTACATCACCACTCTGAACGACAATCTGCCTTTTGCGTCCACCGGTTGCCCGCGACTTTCACAATTTCGTCGGTCCTCCTAGTGGGAGGCCTGCCTATGCGTCATCCGGTTCGTGGACGCCACTCAATAATGTTTCTTCCCCATCCGTTATCGGTTCTTCGAGCGATGTGCAATGTAGATTAATATATGAACAGATAAATACTTTTTTACTACGAAACTTACAAGAATATCAAAAGATTCTTAATATAGGCAGAAGTATCCCACACAAACGCAGCAAGTACCTACATTTAAAGTTAATAGGTAAGTTACAGTAATGAAAATCTCGATAAACTCTTTCCTTTGTCGGAGTCGGCGGTTAAAAATCCGAACGAAGCTGCCAATAAAAAGGGGTACAAAGGAAAAGTTTTTTGATAAGCAAAGATAAAACACGTATCAAATCAAAGAACACAGCGATCAGTCGAAGACGCATTAGATCGTAAAATGATATTCTGAAACAAAGTATCTACCCCGTCTAACTAAATTATGATGAAACAAGTGCTATACATTTTATTAAAATATATAGTTGAATATAATTGTATTATATTACCTAATAATTAATTTAAACTTAGACTATAGTTTTTTTTTTTATTAATAACTTCTCGACTTGAATCATTTATGCGACAAACGAAAAACTTTATAAGAAAACGATCATTATTGTGATATAATCTAAACTTTGTTTTTAAGAGACTGTCTCAGCATTAGCTTGTCTTTGTAGTAGTTAGGACTGTTTTTCAGTAATAACTGCTATATTTTTTAAAGATATAGTGATTTAACTCAGTTACATATTTTTTTTTTATTAACTGATTTTTAGTAATATTCAAAGACTAATTTTATTAAGAAATTTATCAGAAATTTAATGGTATTTTAGTAAGCACATTTTATTATGTGATCATTGATCTATTTACAAATAATCCTAATCCTATAATTCCTGGCATCTGAAAGGTTTTTCGCGGTTTCCCAAAACACAAGTTTTTTGAGTTGAGTCAGTATATTATTAAGCGTGCGTTAAGGAGTATGATATTGGGTTCAAATTTCAAGTATTTATCATGAGCGGCTTGGTCTATGCGTCAATTCCTAGAAAAGGGCTTGTTTATTTATGTAAATTTCAAATCAAAATCATTAGAAAACGTTCCATTAACGTACGAATATATTCAGAACAAATATTATCAAAGCGTTTTAAGTAGATTACGTCTGGCTAAAAGCTTGATTGAAAAAAGAAAATGAGGGAAACGGAGCGAGTTTTCCGATAATCTGGTTATTATCTAAATTACACGATGTTCGCCTCAATTAATTATGTTTTGCTAAGCTAATTATATTTTATATATCTATTAGGAATGAGGCGTAGGTAGAAATTTCTATAAAATATTGCATTTAAACGTTACGTTATTTATTTATTTGCATTCTATTTGTTATCTGGTTTGTTTATTTATTGCATTTTTATTATTATTTAATTTTTTAATGATTTCAGACGCATTGGTAAACCATTGGTGGCGTAGTTGTAACCAGAAAAAATGTGTTATGTAGATTGTAAAAGATGGATAGTAATGATTTTTATACATAAATATTTTTAATATGCAGGTAAGTACCGTTCTACAATTCAAACTACTTATCCGCTGCTGGCTACTTTCGTCATCAAAAAATTGGCGCTAGTTTAAAATCCCGGAACTATTTTATGATTGCATTGTGAACTAAGTACTAAGGTTAGAGTTACCATACATAATTATATGACAATTAAAAAACTGTGCCGCTATCGGTATCCCGTCGCGTCGCCTGGTCTAGAGTGGCCGAGACGTAATTTGTAATTAAAACACATTAAATTTGACATTTCAAAAATTGGTATCATTTTCTCACTTACTATAGTGAAAAAATATGCAGATAATTTGCGCACTGTCAGATCACAACAGATTTAACTACATCTTTCAGTTTTTCTTTGTTAATTAAACATTTAATTACTGTAAATATTATATTGTTTTATTTCACATTGTTGCATATTGGTTTACAAATTGTGATGTGGGCCAGAGTAAGAAGTATAATATTAAATACTACAAAATAACAAGTAATTATAAATCTATTCACAAAAAGCGGCTTTTATTAACATTTATTTGTTCCCCATTAGATCTCGATAGGAGCCAATGGCAGATTAATAGTGGTAATTATTGTAGTCATTTACTGCCTTTATTAACGCGATCCGCCGGCGGACTTAATTGGTCGGATCTTAGAGAAGCAATTAACGATCTAAGTATCCAAAGTCAATATTGGTCCGACCCTTCGGAGCCTCCGATGAAAACGTCCAAGTTTGAAAGTAAATCTTTGAAAAAACAGTGAACAGTAAGTAATGACATCCACAAAGTTAATAAGACTTTAATCTAATGCTACGACATAAAACTTTGTGAAGTGAACACATCCATGCAGGGCTGGGTGCGGTGAATACGTATCGGTCAACATTTGTGATGATGAAAATAATCGAGGTTTTGGACGCAATAAGTATCCACCTGGAAGTGGAAGGGCGCAGGGCTGGAGAGCGGGTGGGGGGTAAGGGGTATCGGGGCGTGGGGGGTGCGCGGGGCAGTGGGTGTGTAGGGTTGCATGCGTGTGTTGGTGTCGCGTACCGGCGGGTTCGTGGTGTGGGTGCGCGGCGCGGCGTGCGCTCGGTTCGGCGGTCGAGCTGGCACTGGGCGGGCACAGCCTCTCCCGGACCGCGGCCGCCCGCCCGGACTCCATCGGACAAACTTTCTGATGCATCTCTCATGCTTTCACGGTACAGAACGCACCCATGTCGCTAACAAGCCCGGGGATTCAAATTATTTACTTTAAGTTATTATTATTTTACGCCACCTATTCTGCATCACTAGATGAGAAAAAATCACATTTAAAAATGTGCTTCTATTCCAAACAACGTTAGAATTAATTTTGCAGAAAAATAATGTGGGGGAACAAATCCTGAGAGAGTTGAATAGGCAATATTTTAGTCACAGGGCAAAATTTTATTTCAGCGGCAAAGAAATTACCGCCATAACTTGTTGCTCCTGCTTAATAAAGAATAACCTGCAAGATTACGGCCTTTTCTTTGCATAATGGGTGCTTTTCATAATACCTATATCAAACTAAGTGATTATCTTTGCATATCGAAGTGTATACATATGCTTGAAGTTAAGTGGCCATTCTGGGAAACTATTAGTCAGCACGAACCTCGTACTTAGTCTAGGAAAGAAGTTATTTTGGGATATTGGTCTTTTTGAGAAGTACTTAGTTATTTTGAGAAAGTATTTTGAGACAGGAAACTACTTTGAAAATTAAGATTTTGGGGAAGTTAACAAAATAAATAAATATATTTTACCTTTATTTATAATCACTATAATAAAGAAATCCATTCAGAATGCCAATAACTATCAATTATCATCAGTATTAAACAATCGACATCGACACGATTTTCAACGCTTACACGAAACGATTTAAAGTATGGTCCCAAGCGATGCCTTTTCCAATAGAGAAACAGACTCATCTCCTTCCCATTTGCCGTCGGTCGCTGTATTTGCTCGAGACTCATTCCATTTATTCAGCGCTTTTAAAATATTTAAGTATTTACAAAAAACCGTTTCATTTTGAGCTCTTGAGGAATTTCAATTATACGTATATATACGAACCTTGGCTGTGGGCATGAAATGAAATCATTATCTGAGTTCTCAATAATGTTCTTTTTTAGGGTTCCGTAGTACAAGGAACCCTTATAAGTACGTCATGTCTGTCTGTCTGTCTGAATCCTTTACAGCCTTATAACTTCCAAAGTTTTAGACATTTATGAATGAAATTTTGCACAACTATAGTCTAAGTAAAGACCTCCAGTATATTTTATTTTTTGTATAATATGGTGTGTGGGAACACATGTAAAGAGAAAACGAAATTTAAAAAAAGTCGCTGTACCGCTTCATGTTTAACGTAAGGTCATTTTTAAGGTAACAATTTTATAAGAACAAAAAAAAACGTAATTTTATATAAATGGGGTGGCTGTCATACATGTAAAGAGGGGATGAAAAAAATATTGCGTGGACCCCACATGTGGGGTATAATTGAATAGGTGTTTTAACATGAAGTTAAGGTTTGCTGCACCACTTTTTTATCAGACGTACCGTTTGTGAAATATGGGCCGACAAAGTTGCTTGCAATGTGTCCCCCCCTGCCGTTTATAAACTGTGCATCTCAGAAACTTGTTATCTTCCATGTTGATAGCCCTTAGTAAAAACTTTCTTTTAAAATTATTTCGGACAACATCTGATAATGAATTTTTGAGATAAGCGGAAAGAATGGATATATACTTCAAACGTCCTACGCACCTACGGAACCCTACTAAGCATGGCTAAGCATGCTCTTAACAAAGTTATTTGATAGCTCTGTACGAAAAGTATAGGTACTTTCGAAATCTACAAAGTAAATGAAAAACACGTAACATACAAAAATACGTGTTTGATACTATGCAATTTACGCAAAAGAGCGATTTAAAAGTTTTAATTTTAAAGTTAGAGCTTTTTGACCGAGTGAGCGGGGCCAACGAAAGTCTCGGTTTGCAAAAAACTGGCAAAATTTGCTTTCATCTGTCCGTATGTTGATACGTATTGGTAGTATTTTTGAACCAATGTTGACGAAACTTGGTATACTGGTTCTATAACTAAATATTATTTTTTGTCGGCGGCGATGTTGGATCTAGGCGAATTTCCCCCAATTCGGGACATTGAAATAAGACATCACGAACCTTATAATCTTGACAACATCTTTAACGATTTTCCTCATTTTCGAAATTCTTGATTAAAATTCAGTACCGAATGTGTCCGCCAAATATTATGAAAATCGGCCGGTAAATGGCGCCGTAGCAAACTTCCCACCCCTTTTGAGGGAAATCATTCTTAAATCAAAAACCGCCGCGCCGGCCACAAAAAAAAAACTATGAAATTGTACAATTTTTTATTTTTTTTTTAGTTTATTTATAAATACAGAAATTTTACAATAAGTTTCAGTATAATTGAGGTTGTGCAAAAAAGTTTGTGCTCGCGAGGTCTATTGTTCGCAGAACTACTAGTTTTAAATAGGTTTAAATATAAAAACACCGTACAGAGATCGCACTGGGACGGTAAAACTCCATGTTAGAATTAGTAGAGATAGAATTTTACCGTACGAGTGTGATTTTTTTTACGGTGTTTATTTAATTGATATACTTAGAATACATACTTAATATGTGATTTAATTTTAATTGGAATATAGCAAAAACGAACATAGTGAATATAACAATATAACGGAAAATTACTTACGTAGTTAGGGACCATAGATTTAAAGAAATCACAAAAAGTACCAAACATACTAGTTAAATTATATATAACTAGCTGCGCCCCGTGGTTTCACCCGCTATTCTACAGAAACCGAATATTTTACCGGGATAAAAAGTTGCTAGACCAGGGTTTAAGCTACCTCCATACTAAATTTCATTCAAATCCGTTCAGCCGTTACAGAGTTGAACGGGAATAAACACACTTACATACTTACACACAAACTTTCGCATTTATAATATTAGTATGATTATTATATATAAAAAAAACAAGCCGGTTTCTAGGAATCATCGCAGCGACCAAACATGTCATGATAGAGAACTGAAATTGGACCCAATACTTCTCAAATAGTCTAGAACAATAAGAACTGATTTTCCGAAATTCTACCCCTGAAGGGGTAAAATGTTTCCTTAATATTTGTATGAATACAAATACTTTTTTCATGCTAAGCCATTGAAACTCAGTTTGTGTACTAAATATTTAAAAAAATAAGAAATACATGTATCAAGATTTTTCGAAAATCTTCCCTTGAAGCGTTGAAATGGGGTTTTGTTATTTCTGAAGTAAATGCGAGCAAAGCCGCGCGGGCTACCTAGTTTTCAATAAAAGTATTTGTTTATTTTGTTATAATAAAAAAGGATATAACATTCAATTGTGTCGGTTATTCCGATTGTAGTTTCGATCACATTCGGTAACCTTTATCAAGAAATGCTATAAGCGTGACACGCGCGCGACCACGTCTTGCAGTGCAAGGCAATAACCGACTCAATTTTACGTGAGTATTCCCGTTTTATTAAAACAAAACGTGTAAAATAAAGTGAAGTAGTAAAGTAGATGTGTGGCAATACCCTATTTCCCGGGATTGCCAGGTACATACTCCACACGTGATGGAGACCATCAAGTAGAGTTTGTTTATAGTTTTGGCCAACGGCAGCGCGGCGATTTTATTAGGGACGTCTAAAGGTAGCTTTATCAAATTAGGTACTAGAAAGTACCTACTATGATAAATATAGAAATATTTATGTTCATAAATGTAGTATAAAAATCTTTGAAAGTTTATGGTATTATCTAATAATAACTGAAAACATTTACCACGAATACTGAAACGTTTGTTAACTTTGAAAACAGATTAATTCCAATACTGCTTTTGTCTGGCACTAAGAAAATGACAAAGGCAGGAATAGACTCAATCTGTCGTCAAAGTTAACAAACGTTTCAGTATTCGGGGGTTAGCGTATATCACTCACATAGCTAACTAAAAAATCGCAAAAGAAATACTTAAAAGAAAAACATTTTTGTGTGAAATAATTATTGACCCGGGTAAGTCTTAAAACTATGACAAGAACCAAAGGAGAACGGGCAGCAGTGTCCTCTTAGTAAACAGTGGGCATTCTGCGATCCCCAAGCCTGCCAAGCGTCGGGATTATAGCAACCATTCCTCCATTACGGGGGAGGCTTCGTCCAGCAGTGGTTATCTAAGAACTGATAGGAAGAAAGCTTGTGAAAAATCGATTTCATAGCAATAATAAGTCAGAGGTTAGCGCGTTCAGGTCGCACGCCACAGGACGTAGGTTCAAATCCCAACAATACGCATTTCAGCGTATTCCGGCCGCCTCACATCAGAGCCAGTTTTCCGGTTCCTGGCTAAAACCGTTTACGATCTTCGAGCACAACGTCAATTAACTTCAGCTTAGTTGAAGTCGAACGCCATGGCTTGTGAAAAGTACCAATAGTTTAAATAAAACTCAATTCTCAACTCAACCTATTGTTTGTTAGCAGCAACTGTTACTCGGTTGGTTTCGGTTTTGCTTGGCGTTCTAAAAAATATTGAAACTGCTCGAGCCAACTTAACAACCGTTTCTTATAAGTAGTACTCTCGTTGAAATGACATTTCTTGCAAACCGACCGGAAACGGCCCAGACTTTATCCGAAACCACAAATAGAAATCAGTACCCGAAACTTACTTTTATGAGTGACATAAATGATCGGAGTTGGGCAATTAAGCCTTTGCGATAGAATTTTGCAGAAGTTCATAGAATCACATGACCGAGTTACGGCGAAGCTGCGTACCCTAGAAACGTGATCTGAAAACATATCGTCGTTATACGCAGAAAATGCCGAGGGAAATTTATGGACATACGTGGCAGGCTTTGGGCTTTATTGCGATATTACTTATACCATTGTGCCGACACCATATTGCTTTATATTACTGTAAGTATTAATTTACCGTGTGCGAGCAGGAAATATAACCTACAATTATTTAGGTAATATCTTTTAGCTGAGGACTTGTATTTGAAATGGTCTCGTATAAATGATGGAATTAAAATACTCATTTTGTTTTAATTTCAAAAGAACAAAGCTCTGTTTAAAGAACAAATTTTATGGGAACTATTTTTATTTTCTGCGGGTATATATTTACCGGTCATTTGATAATATTTGGTAGAAACATTCGGTACTGATTCTATACAAGATTTTCGAATATGAGCAAAATCGGTCAAGAGGTTGTCAAGATATAAGGTCATCAATTATAAAAAGACATACATAGGATCATTTTTAATTAACCAGTCACTTTCGTAGGCAGATTCCGACATACAACTTTTGCTTCATAGCTTTCACAAAAGCTTAAAACATTCCCAAAAAATATATTTAAAGTTTGTATGCAATTATTTTATTCTTATATTTTTTTGGTGCAAATAATAGCTCCAAAGCATAACGTAGAATTACCAAAAGACATGGAGCAAAAGTTGTTGTGCACACAAATATTCATAATGTAAAAAATATGTCCAAAAGTACATTATTAAAAGAAAAATAAAATATTTCTGCAAAATGTACCCTATAACATTCCAGACTTGAAAAATCAAGCAAGTTGGTGGTCAAACAAGGACACAAACTTTTACTAAGTAATAAACACAAAAATACACACATTTGGTAAATACGTGTATATTAAAAAAAAAAATTAAAGTAAATAATTTCATGTTTCATCTTCATTTTGTGCCCTTTTCCGCCACATATTTTTTTTTAATCGACTCTGGATTTTTCACCCATACGTTTATGATTACTCTCTAGGTTCTAGATTGTCCCAAGTCACAAGTTTCACCAGCCGCGCTCAAGTGGGGGTCACCAATGCCCTTTACTGTTATTGACGACATTTGGCTGCCTGTCCGTGATGCGATACGTCTTTGACAGTTGTCTATACGGATTACCAATTACATCTGTTATTGTTGTTGTTCGGTTACCAATTATATATCTTTTACTGTATTTGTTCGGTTACCAATTATATTTATAACTGTACTTATTCGGCAACGATCCGATGATGTTAAGAGCTACTACTTCTACTACTACTCGCATGGCTACTCTGTAAAGATCTTTCTAAGCGGCTGATAGAAAGAACAAACGACCAAAGGGTGCTTTCCTGGTGCTTACCTCGGCCAGAGAATTAGCATTGTTATGCAACGAGGTAACGTCACCAGCCTTTTGGGTACCCTGCCCGCGGATTCTGACCTGAGCTCTGTTTTTTGTCTATGATTAATTTATAATAATTTAAAAAGTATATCGTTCTTTGTTTGTGTGTTTTTGTATCACCTCCTGAAGGATGTTTATGCTAACGTCAAAATCAAACGGTCAAATCGGTCAAGCCAAACGGCTTTGACCGATTTTGACGAGTGACGTGTCGTTGGATTCCTATTTATGCATGTTTTTTGTCGTCGGCGATTTTTGATTGGATATTTTCCCTAAAAAGGGGGAAGTTTGCTGCAGCGCCATTTTGGGGGAAATAAAAATCAAAAATCGCCGACGATAAATAAAACTATAAAATTTTAGACACGAAAGCAATTTTTTCCAGTTGACGCAGATTTCTTTCGCTTCGCCCACTCAATCATAATACTTGTAAATTATGTGAACAGAACACTAATAAAAACTTGGAAGTGAACAAAACAAAAAATTAAAATATATTTGATACATATATCTACTGTGCTTAGCATTTTACCTGTAGTTACGGAAACAGCAAAATCTTTACTTTGAGAGGGAATACGACGAAGTAGAATCAATATACGTAAGAGTTGTAGCTCATCTTATATTGCCCGAAGTAGATCCCAACCTGTACAAGTTATCCACTGTTTGCCAAAAGAAAGCCGACAAACGGGACAAACCTGTTGCTTCGGGACACGACGCGACGCGAATCCTGTCATTTACGCACTAATAAAACCGAAAGAAACCTATGTTATCATCCGAACAATAAAGGAGCGTGTGAATGTCGTGTTAATATCATCATCGTCAGCCGGAAGACGTTCACTGCAGAACATAGGTTCTCCCTTAAGAGGGTAATCCTTCCGCGAGGTTTTGGCGCATTCGATATTTGAAATTGTGATGTCGCTCTGTTTCTCGTGCGTGCAATAGAGAGAGTTAGTGAATTTTCCTAACTTTTTGATAAAATTAGCATTTCGGTGGTAGTCTGTTATCACCCCCTAAATCTTGACAAAATCTTTTGTTTTTGGTGTCAATGGCTTGGATAAACCGTAATCTATGCCGATATGTTTTTTTTCTTAAATTTTTTTTATGGTATTCTAATAAAAACTCCATATCTGCGTCGTATTTTCGACGCAAAAAATTGTCAATTTTAGTAAACAACGAAGATATTGCGAGATTAAAGAAAAAAATAAAAATTCAAGCATAGTTCTCCACGGCGTATATGACATAAAAAAATAATCGAAATCAGATAACATTTATGGGTATCAGACTACGCTTTTTGTATGGACGCTGTCTTAAGAGCATCACAAAGAACGAGAATTTGCCATTTGCGTCTACCGGTTGCTCGCGATGCTTTCACACATGTCGTTGGTAAACCTAGTGGGAGGCCTACATATGCTGCGTCTTCTGGTTAGTGGTCGCCACTCTTCTTCCATCGGTTTTCGGTTCTTCGAGCAAATGAGCGAATGGGCGAGTGAGTGTTAGTATTATTGTCTAACAATTGAATAACTTTTCCAAAACAAGTATAGTTATTAGAAGACAAAGAAAAATACGGAGGACACACAAACATACATACTTACAAAGTTAAATACACCTCAAAAACATTGCTTTCCTTTTAGGGCAGTCGGGTAAAAATTAGGGCTAGGATATAACGCTCAAATGGTGGCAAAATGCTTTTGTAGCAAAACGCTAATCAAGAATCTAACCGCAGCATAATACATTTATCTTCGTTCGGGTTGTTGGTATAACCAGATTTACATTTATGTCGTCGGCATATACACGAAGACGTTACTAGTCAGAGGGGCTGTCCTCGGGATCCAGGCATCGATTCGACTCAAAATAGCTACGGGACCTTGGGACCCAACCTTTCTATGCGTATTTTTAAAGATCCCATGAATGTAGGGTTCCAAATTGCGGCCATGTATGTGCTACTGTATTTTCTGACTGAGTTGATATGGACATGAAGGTACCTGTGAATAGCAACACTTATAAAATGATACTAGAGTCAATGTTAGTATCTATGCAGCGTCCATAGTAATAAAATGTAGAAGACTAATAACTAGTAGCTCGCGCCGAACTGAGACCTCGCGACCCCTATAACTTCACAGGCCCTTGACCGATTCAGCTCATAGTCGAACTTAAAAATTGTATTGAAATGAACCACTTGCTTACAAATTCTCATGAAGATTGATACAACAGTTTGCAGTTGTCATCGGACAAATATTCATACAAACATTCATACAAATACTGATTTGTCCCAGTAAACTCCGAGACCTTCGCTTCGCTCGATCAAATATGCGTTAATATACTTTTCTTTTTAATGTAGATTATTTTAGTTTTTTCCCAGTGAAGCATTTAGATGACTTTTTGGTCTCAGAGCTACGGGAACAAGTCAGCATTTGTATGTGTTTGTATGTATGTATTCGAAGATAACATACGAACCATTGATCCGACCTTCATGAAATATTGTAGTCAAGTAGTTCGATGGCGTATGTGAATCCGCCAACCCGCACTGGGCCAGCATGGTGGATATGGCCTAATCACCCTTCCAGGTAGGCCGCTATCCCAGCAGTGGGATGCCTGATACGTTTGGTTCGTTTCAATTTTTAAGTTTGAATATGAGCAAAATCAGTGGAGGAGTTGTGAAGTTATAGAGGTCACGAGGTCTCAGTTCGGCGCAAACTACTCGTTATTTTTATTTTACAGTAAGAAGAAGTGTCAATCTGACTATAATATAAGTAACCTAATAAATAACACATCACATGACTCATAAATTACACCAACCATAAAATCAAGGTGAGATAATATAAGTACACTTGTCATTAAACCAACAACCGAGATGAAAATCAGCTTATTGACATTTGTAGCTAAACAAATATTGTCTAGATTATTATTTTAGCCGTAATTTCTTGACGCAATCAATTTATTGGCGCAAAATTGATTTAATTAATCCACGATGGGTATTTAAGCTGTAATTGACATAACACGCAAGAAAATTTGAATTTGGCGCGCTGAACCAAACCTTGCGTCTTAATAAAATTGTTTCAAATCCCTCGAACATTATTACGGGCTTTAGTTGATTGCTGTAGGGATTACAAATGCCTATTAGATCTAAGCGACTATCCCCCGAATAATGAAACGTTTGTTAACTTTGACAACAGATTAATTCTAATGCTGCCTTTGTCTGGCACTAAGCAAATAACAAAGACAGCAATAGACTTCATCTGTCGTCAAAGTTAACAAGCGTTTCAGTATTCGGGGGTATGAAAGTAAAACAACGACCCTCTACGAGCCGCTACGGCCGTTTACGAATCGTAGCCGATGTTGCATGCTCGTCCTAAGTACATTTTTGTGGCCTAAGTAAATTGGGGACAAATTCTCGTGCCATTAGGCAGGTCTCGATGGGCAGGACGACCTTCAATTAGCTATTCGCACTCAGATCCACTTGGGTTTCAAGGATCTATCAATTTGATCTGAAATTATATTCATCTCAAAGGAACGAAGTAAATATTGTGCGAGTAAAGTATTTATTGGAAATATTGAAATAGTATATTGAGTTTTGGTCGAGATGGATACTATATAGATATATATTTGTGTAGATTCGGTCAATCAAGCATTATAAAAAGATTGTTTCCATGTACCATGAGTTGGTAGGCTATTCATAAAGGCATCCTCTATCAAGAAGGGTTTTTAACACCCGGTTTGGCGGTTAGGGACTGTAAATACGTGAATGTACCTTTTCTTGAATAAATTATTTTGTATTGTATTGTTGTATTCCGGTCGGTAATACCAGCTTACTTCTCTATCCGCTATTTTGTCATCTTTGTCTAAAGTGTTAAAATTGTGTATTTCGCTCTCGCTTATGCACGCTGATGACGTGGCTCACCCATCCTTCTCTATATTATCGTACATGGCGAAGTATATTATACCATTGGGCTGCCTAAAATTCTTCGAAATGACATTTTAATCGTTACTCTAGAACAAATGTATTTTTTGTACAGAGAGTACAGTTATACATATTATAATTATACTTATAGGTATAACTTTAGTTAATATTGTTTAGTATATACAGGTTGTACCAAACCAATGCCCTCAAGAGTGAGTACCCTAAATATTGAGTTAGCAAATTTTACTCAAAGGAAACATTTCTGTATTTTAAAAAAAAAGGTGAATATCTCGAAATCTACAACTTTAACTTAATACAATTTTTGATTTTCTGAACCACCATGATGTCCCTTATCCGTTGGTGCAAGGATATCCATTCATTACGCCACACCCTGTATACAGTCGTGCTCGGTTTTAATTGCTACTCGCGTATACCAACCAAATACAGCCTAATCCGAATTTTGCTTACGGATCTATTGAGACCGACAAATTGAGCATAGCCACGAATGCTACACAAAGGTCGCTAATTCATGAGACCTACAGTGAACACGCCAGTCTGGATCTAACAAAAGCAATAAGAGACAATCTTTAATACTTTTTATTCGAATCACAAAGGCAAGCCTTTGGCAGTCATATAAATATATTTTCTTAGGCTGTGATTTATAGAATATTGTCGAAAAGGAGCTCTTTTCTGTCCGCGCTCCACGGATTTAAGATAAGTTTTTGGGAATAAAATTACTGCGAGGACAAGCAAAATAGTCCTAACAAATAAAATTTATCGAGCAATAAATATTACGTTACGACCGAGTATTAGTGCGATAATAAATAAGACTTGAAGGTTTTTAGATATAATATAGTGAAATCGTTTAAAAAATGTATCATCGTAATCAGACCTCATCAATTCACTATTGCTGGACATTATCACTACTTAAACGAAACTTCACCTGTATCAGTAGCATACTTAAGTACCTACTATCGAAAAAAGGTTCCTATGTATCAAATAGCAACATGTATGTATCGGAAATAAGTAATTTTTTTTTGATAAATTTCGTGATTTTTAGTATTGTCGCAAATTCCGCGGCCACACAATGCTCTACTAGCGCCTCTCCTCTCACTTTTAATTGACATCGCTCTAATCTCTTTACATCTATCTATCTCGTACCTGTGACCGTCGCGCAAAAAGGAGACACAATCGGGATCGGTGCACAAGACGAGGAGTATGACAAGCGACAGGACGAACAACATGGCCACACTATATCTCTCTACTTCCCTCGCAATCGTAATTATAGTACGTGACCGCAGCACTACATTTGGTATCAAATACTTAGCGAGCGTTTTGTTAACAGCAGTTATGCTAGGTGTATTGAGCTGATGTCTTATAGGTCAAACGTCGAAGGTGTCTATGAAAAGCATGTGAAAAACTTAGTTCGATCCTCCTCTGAATAAGGTCAAGTACAGTTCAAGCGTATATATCTTAACAATGTGAGTGATAGTATTACTTAGTAGATTATCTAAGGTCACCCACGCACAGGCTTCTGTTACAGTAATCGCTTAATGATACACCGCTCGACATGTCTTCTGAACAAAAGACGAGCTCAATGAGCGCCATGTGGCGTCGCCATGCAACATGTCAGCCCTTGCGAATCGCTTGCAAAATTGTCACCAAGTCTTGAACTTTACACACAAAGACATTATATGTGTTTACGCACATTTTACCGTCATGTCGAACCACTTACGTACTCTTGTATAGCTATTCTGTAATGGTATTAAGATGTCTGGAAATAAGTTAAGTTAAGTTTGAACTATTGGCAATCTGTTACTTACTACTTCTTACTTACTAGTGAGCTAAGTAAATTGGAGAAAGAAAAAGTCTTTCGAAGTATTTTAAGCCACGGCAGAAAATAAGTAATTGGCTTTCTTGGCTTTTTAATGTTGTTAATTTGTAAATAGCGAACTGTGAACAGCCCATTTCAGTAGAGATTATTATTTTCCGCAAATTGCATTTTCATCGCACGTACATTTCTACAAATCAGTTTTCCGCCCGGTTGGGCGGTAGTAGCGCGCGTTAATTTCGTTCGTCTGCCGTCAGCGCCGCGTCGGGTCGATCTGGGAGCCAACAGTCGCCTGTTGGCTCCCAGATCATTGATTAACTGGATTTGCGATCGGCATGCCCGGAATACGTTTACGCGATTCTGTAATTGTGTTCAATTTGTGTGGCACTTATTTAATTTTGTTGCTCGACGAGTCACATAATAATAAGATGGACGTGGAGTCTTATTACCTCCACTTTATTACTCGCGCCTACACATAATATTGCCAAGTACAATGGTTGTACTTTTTTAATTTTGAATCCTTCCTAATAGCAACTATAATAGCTATCGCCAGCTCTTAGTATAGCTTACACCGATGAAATAAAAACAGATTATATTTACTAGTTTCAAATCGGGTACGACTCTCCCAAACAACTTACGCAATATTAAATAATATTTTCGGATCGGCTAGACGATCCTTTCTTTTGAATCGACGATCTTTGTAATTTCCAATATTCGCTTGAACCAAATCCCACTGGGGCCTTTAAATCCAGAGATGTGATATTTCACTCACAACGCGAACAGGTCAAATGGATGACCTAAGTCCGGCAATTTGTCGCGAAATCGATGGAAAAATCTAACGTTATTTTATTGGGATGGACTGTAACTTTGTTACGGACGTGTAGACCCTCGTCACGGGCGGGCTGGCAGGCACGAGCCTCGAACTGATACACGCGCTCTCTTACGAAAGGGCTGATGTTTGACCCTGTTCGAGTCTCTTCACTCATGAACACGTTGCTTTAGCGTAAGTGACAAGTTTCTGTCATCATGTGCGAGGGAGATAGCCGTGGCACTACTATACACCCCTAATTTGAACTGGAAAGTTCCAGTTGACATTAAGAGGTCCAAATGTCAAAAACTCATTTCGCCGGAGTAAGCAGTCATATATCCAGCGAGGTCTCGGATTTCGCTGCAATAAGTTATATGTAGAGCGTACGAGTGTCGCTATGGCGCTGTAGCACAGTGGCACTGTGGCACAGGTGCACGTACCATGTATTGATCTGACCATTCCGAGGCTGTGCTAATACAGTTAGGTCGGGTGAAATCACTTTATGATATATGAGATTGGTTACACTTTGACCTGTAAGCGTAGCGTACGTAGGCGTCTATTTCTTTTCGTCTGTTGTTGATTGTTGATTCTTGAATAAAAGCTTAAAAAAAGAAAGAAAAAAATATAATACCTTTCTTTTAGCCTCCCTGATTTTCCGGAAATATTACAAATTTACACACAAATCACAAAATCTAGTTACATATGTGAAAAATAATAGAGTATATTTTCATAACGAATCTTCGAGAATAAGTCTGTCAAATTTCGTACTATATAATATACTTACCGAGTGAGATAATTCAGTAAAGGTAGCTTTATAACTTATTCTTTGGCTAAGCTATAACATTTATCAGAAATAATCATTTCTATCTTTTTACTTTTTATCGTTTATTACACAATACATTTTAGTTTCAAACTAATGGAGTACCGCAAAACTACAGTAAGTATGTAGCGATAGCCAGAGACGCGTGATTTTCGAATACGCGATGTAAGTTTTAAGCTTTAGCGAATTGAATACATCGAGGTGTATAAATAATTATAGTATATAGCGTGGTTAAGTCCTGCATGTGCACGTGCACGTGTTTAATGTTTATAACATCGAAATTATGTTTATAACATCCTTTGTCTTATCACATATGTACCTACATATATATACGAGGATGAAAGCGCTACTTTGATTAAGTCGTAAATTCATAAAGGTATATTCAAGGTATTATAGTAAAGCTTTCTATCAAAGAGGCAAAGTAACGTGCTAAAGAACTTAACAACTTAATTTTTGGAACAAGAATTATAAGAATAAATCACATATAGCCGAATGCACGCAACATATCCATTTAATTCACTGATGAGACAGTTCTGTTCGTTAGTTCTCTATTAAGCGACAATATTGATACATGAGTATAAATTAATCCCAAAATCCCGGTCGTTCCCTATACTATATCTATACGTGGTACAAATCTGGTCTGAACGGTTTGGATTTAACCACACGGTCCGTCCGATTGAATTTACGATACACAATTATACACATAGATACCCTTGATTATATAAGTATTCGATACAAGATTATTGAGAGTAGTATGTCCGGGAAACAGGTTTATTGAGCCAAAAATAGCGTTGATTCTATATAACCAATACGGCTTTTCGGATAAATTTATTAACTTTAATTTTATCTTTTAGGTGACATAATTTCAAGTCCTTGTGCGTAAAGCTGAAATCTGCTAAAAGTGACAACTCGCTCTTCAATAGTTCCTTGTCTATCGTATTTTAAAGCAACACGAAACCCTTTACTTTATAGGGAAAAAAAATCAATAACATATTATAAAAATAGCTGGTATCAAGCGCCGAAGGCTCCAATTTCAAATGCCATCATGTCCAATGGCTAATGCATTTTAATGTAGTTTTGTAAATACTCTGATTAAAAAATAAAGATGCAACTTAATTTTAAAGGTTCTGTAAACTTTCGTTAACCCACCTGCATGAATCGGAATTTTGTTTTATTTTTAGGTCACTCAATAATATCTTCATTTTATAAGGCTGATTTATTGATATAAAATGTCACTAAAGTGGCTGTTAGTATTTTGGTACATCCCTGTAGCTATAGCTGTAGTTTTCATCCGACTGTTCGTGGTAGTGGCACAACAATTAACCAGGGATTTCGTAAAATCCCTAATGAGAATATTCCGTGGGTTCGTCGTTTTAACGCAACATATATAAAGAAACGGTAAGTTCATGGAAAAATAAATCTACCTTTGTCTGGCACTAAGCAAATGACAAAGGCAGCAATAGACTTAATCTGTTGTCAAAGTTAACAAGCGTTTCAGAATCCCGAGGCAAATCTGTCACTATATCGTCACTTCAAAGTTTGCAAGCCTGCCTAAACTCTATCAGAAATTCTTGCACTTAGTTATGAAGATGACTTTGGTAGTTCTTCTTCTCTTCTCAGTTGTGGACTCTTGACAGAATGGCCGTGGTTGCGTGATGGTACCAGAGTCTGTTATTCTTACCTCGGGCTGCTCGCAATTCTTCTCTATTTCAGGTGGTGGGTGGCATTTCGATCACACTCTACTATGCTGGACTGTGTAGGTTTCTTTATGAGGTCGGTTTACGAGTTAGTGATCGCTCAATACTTCGCTTGCCTTCCACTTGGCTCTGAACTAGAAGTCTCTCCATCGATTTCTCGTTTCTAGAGATATGCCCAAAAAACTTCAGTATACGACGATAGTCTATCTTGTATTAAGCTCTTGAGGATAGATTTATTAGTGCGGAACGTTGTCCACGGTATTTGCAACAACCGCCTCCAAAACCACATCCAAATGCACCGATTTTACAGCGATCCTGCATCTTCAGAGACCACGTTTTATCCTCTTAAGGAAAGATTGAAAGGTGAGACAGTTTTTTAAAATAAATTTACAGACTCCGGGTAAAACCCTCAAGTGCCCTCAAATAGTAGTTTCTAGTTCTACGTATAAGCTAACGCGAAAAATTGCGACCACCAGTTCAGTTTCAGACCACTGAAACGTGGTTTTTCTGTGGTTTATGGAGTGCTTTACGCGTGCAAAATCGTTGGCTTCATACTTAATTTTATTAGTTATGAGAACTTAAATCTCGAAAAATCAATACAATTTATTGTACTAAGTAGTTGTTAAAAATTAGGTAAACCAAGATACTTTCCTATTCATTTCAATTGTCGACTCAATGAAAGGTATTTTTATAAAACACATTTATTAGAGGAAATAGTGTACAATACATTATGGCACTTAGTTCCATGCTAACTAGGTACAATATTAGAGAGTATATTCTAATCTTAAATTATCTCTTATAAATAATTATTATATTAAACAGACATACAATACTGGTTACATGGAATCTTACAAACATTCTCCTGACGTTACAACAACGCGAAAAACTTTGCAATGAGTATACACTGAACAATCTTATTCAGTAGTTGTCAGATCCAGGCATACAAATATTTCGTAGAAAAGGCAGTAAATTGGCAGTAGAATACGATAATCGTAGAATTATGTAGCTTGGGAAAAATGGATTCAATTACATGGTTTGCTTGGTTTTTAGCGTAGCAATTTAGAGAGGTCATAGTGACCATTGTCGGGTGTCTGAGCTTATGCGCGCGGTCTGCGGGCATTTCATTGCAGTTGCTAAATAGACAAGAAAAAATAACGGAAACTATTCTACTACGAAAACGGGACGTAGTTTTGATTTTTTTTAAATTTTAATATTAAGAGATTTATCACGTTAAATTGCATCGGTTATTGCGACTATTATTCGGATTTCTATTTACTGTGATTATTCCCGTATTTTATTTTTTTATTAGTATAAACCCGAAACTGTTTTTAGCTGAAGAGTGACGATCGTATATCAGAAAGATTTTCTAAACAAAATCAAGAATTGTCCTAACTAAACCTGTTCGTGTGATAGAATCTGTCAATATCTCTGCAGGCGTTGCAGCAGTATTTCCTGAAGGGTGCCACCTGGCAGTTTCGCTTGAGATCGTCGACGTTAAAGAGCTCGCAGTACTGGGTGGTGTCCGAGGGGGGGCAGACGACGGTGAGGCGGGAGGGGGGCGAGCAGCGCCGCAAGCGGCAGCGGCGTCGGCGTTCGCGCGGCTTCGGACCGCACAGGATCTCGTCGGACGCGGGACACACCAGCGGTCGGCGGGATATACCTCGACCACAGGTGGTGGAACACTGGAAAGCAAAAATAGGTTTTACAAGCGATAATTTGTTGAAAATGTAAATAATAACAAATGGAGAACGCATGTTAAATTTTACAATTAACAAATGGAGATGTACAGCTGCCAATCTCGACGCTGGGAGGTTTATATCTATGAAAAAATCCAAATATTGAATTAATATTTGTATGATTATATTAATCCAATAAACGTGTAATCAGCAAAACCTCGAAAGCAGGGTTATATGTAAATGGGATAGTTACCGGCGTCCAGGGCGTTTCCCGCCAGTAGACGGGGCAGGGCAGCCGGTTGCACGGCTGCTGGCGCTCCGGCGCTGTCGGCGGACACAGCGCGGGGGACACACTGTGCCGGATCAGTTCTCGATTTGTGCTTGCACTGTGGATTATATACAGATGATTATTCACCGATTGAGACTTAGCTGAGTTTGAAAATTCTAAACACCAACTTAATTCTAAGTCAGTTTTAAAAACTCGCATAAAGAAATTATACCCACAGTACGAAGAATAAGAAATCAATAAACAGGAGAAGAAGAATGGTAGCGTGAATCAAGTTTTCTGAGTTAGTGAAACACTTGAATGAATGAGAAAAAACAAGAAAAAGCGCACAATAAGTGCGGATACTAACGTGACGTTAGCTGGGAGACAGTAGAGCTGGCGCTCGCGCGTGCCGGCGCCGCCGCACGTTGCGCTGCACTCCTCCCACTCGCCTGCACCCCACGAAAACTCGCAACTGGACAACACAACACGAACACTTACTTATCGCAATCTTAAAACATTACCTATCTGATGTTCCACTTCAACTTCACTTCAGTTGTTGTTCGTTCTCATGTAGAATGAGCGGTAGCGTAAATTACTCTAAATACATTTTAACATATTTATTTCGAGTGTAGGAGAATTTCTTTAGTTAGGTATAATTTGAATGTAAAAAAAAAATATTTGAGGAGTAGCTTTCGCGTGCTTGAACGGTCAACGTCATACGCACACGTTGATCTCTCTCTCTTTCGTTTTTACACCACGCTAAGTACGCGGTGGTAACAGGAATGTTACATGCATAATCTAGGTAATCATATCAAAATGATGCACTTATGCTTAATAATTATAATAATTTTGTAGAATGTTTTCAAATAAAACAAACAGTCACTCATAAATAATGTGTCACATTCTTACTTTGACCCTATTAATTAAGTTAATAAACAGACTCATAACTTGATTAATTTTTAAGTAGCAAAAGCCTTTTTCCTTTGGGCTATTATTAATTTTAGGTTCGATCAAAAACAATGTATTTAATATTGGACCGTAATGGGACGCTGTTCGAGCTTAAGCGAAAATATAGGTAATTAATAAAAGTTTTGGGTAGCGCTGTCAGTGTTGAGTCCGGGACCCATTTGGAGCGGAATTGTTTTTAACTTTTGATGAGAGATGTTAATAAGCCATCGCGAGTCACATCGTGTATTCTATACTTTAAAAAAGTTGAATCAGAAAATACCTACCTATGAATGCATATAGTTCTTATAAGCACCAAACATGCACCATCATAATCCAGCGGCAAAGCTTTCAACCAGCGGTCAACCACAGAGATTTCGTATGAATTAAAAAAAAACGATGTCTAGATGGCTATGGATGGTAAGCTTATTTAATCAATGTTGTTCCTCATTTATAGACTAATCAATGTTAAGATGGCGATACTGACGCTCAGTTTGGTACGATTTGGTAGTTTAAGATTTTCGGAGACTTGGCTTAGACCACCTGAGGTCAATTAAATGAAAACAATGAGGGAATTCATTTGGATCGTAACTTCGGACCAGTCGCAAGTTCGTTACCTGCCAGTTAGCGAAAAGTTCAGGAGTGGACTTTTCTAAATAATTTAATTAATTAATTTCAATTCAACCGTAATTTTTGTAAATTAATCTTCTTGCCTATCATTCTTGGCATAACTATGATTATTCGAAATGTATTAATGTACCCATGAGTGTTGCAGGGCTCGTATCTCGAGGGCGGACACTTGGTCATGTCCCGGGTGCACCGCGGGCGCACGAGCCGGTGTCCCCCGCCGCACGAAACCGAGCAAGGCCCGCGAGAGACGGACCACCTGGAACCACACACAATAGCAAAAATTACGATTAATCCATACCAATTGCAAATACATAAAACGCTTACACTTGTCGGGCTATTATCTGTTAGGGCCGGTAAAAGACTATGAGTAAGTACAAGGAAGGCAGGCAATACAACACGTGTCCAGTGAAGTTACTACGCACAATAAGATAATATTTAAAACGATGTGCATTGCCGCGGAAGATATTTAACTATTTAAAGCACAAAATTTTGAGCAGCTTGCTCGTCTAGTCACCAAGTTACATAAAAAATACAGAAATCAACCTCTATTAACAAGGCATTAATCAGGCCTCGTACCGGAAGGGATGATACTCGTATTTTTTTTTCAGTAGCTTAGAATTACCGGTATCATAAAATTATTATAGTATAACACTCCGGTATAGACTGCGTGACAGAGAAAATCAATATCATGAAATCGGATAAGGCTGATGATGGGACAAAAAATAAAATGAAGAACATCGAAGAGCCACGTACTGTTTTCCAATAGGAAAACAGTACAGTAAAGTGAATACACTTTATAAAAGAAGCAATTCCTGAATGCGTTTATTGTAAGGGGAAAAAAACGATGGATTATTGGAATGTACAAAATGCCATTTGGATTGCTTATCAGAAGGATGGTAACGTCGGTAAATTGAAACAAAATCTATTTTGATACCGAGAAAATTGTATTTCTCGGAAAAAAATTAGTTATCTTCAAGAGTGAATGCCGAGTCTAGTTTTAGGCGGATCGAATATCATCTCTGATTTAGAAATATCTTCTTTGAAATAGATCAAATACAAATAAGTAATCACCGAGTCTCTAAATATAATATCAATTACAAAAGTAAACTGAAATGATAAATTATTACTTAGCTAAATCAGTAACGTAGTGCCTTTACAGTTCTTAAGAAATAAAGTAGGACGAGTCATACTCTCGGAATTGTAATTATGAATGTGAATCAAAAAAGTGGACATCGACGAAAAGTAGCTAGCATTTCTGTATTTTATAGGATACATTTCGGGGATTTTGGATTTGCATGATCTTATTCCCTCCTGTCTATTCTTCTATCGGACAGCCAGGACCTCGAAAAAGCGACACCGTTTCATGGTTGATATACCAAAAGCTCGTGCGAAACGTTATGATTCCACTTTCTTTATTCGTACTGCTGTACAGTGGAATGCGCTGCCCGAGTGGGGTTTTCCTGATAATAATAATAATCTGGGTGTCTTCAAGTCGCGAGTGAATCGGTTTCTTCTAGGCAAGCGTGCTCCATCGTAGGCTGTATCTTTGTTTAAAATCAGACGTGATGGCAGTCAAAAGCAAGCTTATAAATAGTTTTTAAAAAAATACATTAAAATCCTTAACTAACATATTTTATAAATTTTACTAAATTAATCAAACAAAAATAGAAGAATATTTGAAGTAAGAAATATTTGAGGATACTAAGCTAATTTTGTGTATCTGAGTTGTATAAGAACAATTTTGCATGAGTGTGAGGTTTGTTTTATGTACTTCCTTGAGTGGAGGAGTGAGACGTGAGGGTGTGTGTGTGTGTTGGGTGTAAGGGTGTGTAATGTGTAAGTAGGTATCATCACTGCAATACTGAAATCCTCGAAAGAGTTCTATTTATGAGAAACGTGATCTATCTCGCAGAATCTTTAGACGAATAGGCACATAGCTGCTATGTTTAGATACTCGTATGTAAATGAGCTGATGAACCGAGACATTTAAGCTCTAGAGGCGATGTTATAGATCGAAGTTGCCTTAAGGCCTGGCCTCCCTGATTCTCGCTATCTTGTTCGAACTTTATCTTTTAATATAAAAATAAGAGTGGAATTTAATAAAAAAAAATATCATTTAATAACTTTAAATACCAACCAATGTTTTATAACAATTTTCATGTTATTATTTTATTTCGAAGAAGGAAAATATCCTCACTTTAATTTTTATAAAGTGCGAACGAAGGTAGCGAAAATCAGGGAAGCCAGCCCGTAAGTGGCATACGTAGCTACTAACTAGTGGCGGACTGGCAAGTCACTCTACACTGTGGTACCCTCTTGCAAACAATTTCATTTGAGGACCAAGTTTGCAAATATTTGAACGGGGTTACACTAAGAAGGGATATTGACTCTATAATTTAGTAGTTTTGTTTCAAGGAGAGTTGTTTTTGAACTCGTGTTTGAATAAGAGACCTTTCCGCCCAGCTGCGTTCTCTGTGACAGTCTCTAAGAAAAATATTTTCTTAAGTTGTATCCTTTGTAGAAACTCAAAACGTTACATTATTTAAGCCCGGAAGGAATTTTAAATGTAGCTTTTGGAGCTATGGATTACCGTTCCAGAAGAAGAACGTTTAAAATATTCATTAAAAAAATATACGTACTACTTAAATTTAAAAAAGTACTATAAATTTTTTTTTAATAATATATAATGACGTAGCATCATTTAAATAGCTCCGTAACTCATTGTTTAAGAATTTTACGGTTGTTTACCATATTTGAAATAGGGTACTCAATACTTATAAGACGTTGACCACGATTTTCTGGATTGTGGAAATCATGGTGGTGGGTCCCATCTGTACTACATACTGTACTTATATATATATATATATATATATATATATCTTATATTTATATAATTATGTATTTATAATATTTATATCTTATTACATATATTTTCACAGTTCGGGACATCGAACTGAGAACTCACGACCTTATATCTTGACACCCTCTTGACCGATTTTGCTCAAAATATTTAAAATTATTGTTTAAAATTGAGTACCGAATGTTTGTGGCAAAAATTATCAAAATCGACCGTTAAATGGCACCACAGCAAACAAATTAACCTGTATACCAAGTTTCGTCAAGATTTGTTGAAAAATACGACTTGTACGCGAGTACAAATACGGAAAGATGAAAGCAAATTTTGCCAGTTAAAACGGAGACCTTTCGCTCGCTTCGCTCACTCGGCTTACCTATACGGTTAAGCATTCGTAACCAAGATGATCCATATAAGGACTTAAAGATCTCAACACTTATAGTAAATATTGTGTAAAAGGATATATCAGGGCGATACCTACCTGTAACGACCTTCACATTATAAAAACACACTGAGATCTCCTTTAAAAAGGTCGTGTTTATTTATTAACCCGTTAAGGTCGGGTATATTTACGAGTAAATTCAATGTCAAGATTCGACGTTGGGAAGAACATCAAACAAACCGAAATGTTACCGCGTGCAAGCGCGTATTAAGAAACGCGTCTTTGTGGTGGATAGAGTGCTCTCTGCGTCGGACGCTCAGTAGCTCGACAGGGTCGACAATATCGCGAAAGACGCTGAGCGAACCTGGCGAATCGGGACATATGACGTATAAAAAGAGGCTTCAGCTCAGTTGAATGCGATCCCTGGCTGATTGAATATATAACGACGGTCTATATAGGTACCTGTATTCCAAAGGGCGCGCATGTTCGGCCCCGGTGGCGGCCGGCGTGCTGTAGTTGACCGCCACAGTAACCGCGACCAGTTCGTCGGCTGGCAGAGGATTCTCCGGGATAGCCTCCATGGTTAAAAGAAACAAGTGAATAATGATTGAAACTATAGGAAATATCGAGAAATCGACAATTTGCAAGGCAAAGGCAAACACTACCGATAGAAACATGACGTCGATTGTGTTTTAATTTGCTAAAAATAATTAATAACTAAATTAACCTACTTTTCTTACATAAATTACTAGGCTTTGTGTGTTTTAGATAATTACACTAATAAAAGTAATTACTAAACAAGTCTTGATATTAAATAGCCTAAGGCTATCAACTTATTTATAAAAATCGATCTTAACAAACATAAATCTTTGTTTTGAGGAATGATTTCACGATAAAGTGAGATCGTGAGAATGGCACTTTTCCTCAAACTACTTATAAGGTGCTTAGTTGAATGTTTTTCAGAGAAATGTCATTGGAGGATAAATATATAAAATAGTCATCCAAATCCCACTACAAAACTAAAACAGATTTTGTTAAAATAAGTCACGTACTTTTGCTTCTAGAAGAAAACATAACTTTCTCACAAAAATTCTCAATTTAGAGGAACATTTCTTAATTTCACGAGGAAAATACCTACATGGAGTACCTAATTAATAAAAAATAAAAAAAATAAAGTGTAATAATTATATGAATACTTCCAGAGCTATAAAAAGTATATTAACGGTAAAAGCAATACGCAAGTGAAGTTTTTTTTTAAATCACTAAAATTTCCTGCGTTCAATTCCGGCTAAAAATAAAATTGGTCGTGCTTCGAGTGAATTGTCGTGTTTACGGATAGAATATAAGTCTGTATAAAACACTGTAGAAGGCGATGGTATAAAGTAACGCGAGTAACCAATTAACTCCGCCGGTGGAGTTGAAAGCGCCTTGAATAATTAAAGCGCACGCGAAACGGCGGGACCCTTGTCATCAAGTGTTTCGGTTCGTTACACTTCTCATAGTTTACTCGCTGCCAAATGTGGCGTATGTTTTACAACTCACTACGCGTGAACTGGGTAACATTTTTAACGCCTTTCAGGTGCAAATCTTATGGTTAATCAATACAGTATCGTTGGGCGTAGATATTTACAGCCACATTACGACACATTTAATGTCTTCATATATTTGTTAATCCCATCATATCACCAATATTCCAATTCAACCATTTTATCATTGTAGTTTCATGAATATTTTAATGTATAAATGTATGTTTAAAAGCACAAGCCCTTTTCTAGGAATCCATGCACGGACCAAATCGCTTATGATAGAAAAGTTAAATATGAACGCAATGCTCTTGAAATGTGATCAGAACGGCTTTTGCGAAATTCTACTCTTAAACGGTAAAAATGGACCCCCAAAGTTTGTATAGAAATCATAATAAAAACACGCTAAGCTAATGAAACTCGGTTTGTGTACTAAGCATACAAAATAAAGAAAATCAACCCCTAAATAGATCTAATGGGGTGATTTATTTACCGTAGCAATGCGAACGAAGCCGTGCGGGCAAGCTAATAGTAGATATATGAAATAATATATGAAAGATATAGAAGAATGTCTTATATTAATTTTACTTTTGAAACTTTATGCAGTTTAAGCTCAACATACTTATCTACGATTTACTGAAATAACTCTTAATCCAGAAAGTCGTATTTAATACTGTATTCAATTAATTAAAACAAACGTCTGTCGCTTAGAAAAACAGCTCGCTACAATTTTGCTATGCAAATGTCATGCCATTTGAAACACTCCAGCGAAAAACAATCAAGTAAAGTTCTGACAATATTCAAGAATCTCACCATTATCATTAAGTCCGTCTGGAGACGCGCGGTGGACGTTATGGCGACATCTGCGTCGGTCTGTTTCCAGCGGAGAACCGTGCCGGCCGCGACCACCTCGCCTTCCCACCGGTACCGACCCTCCTTTATATCTATAACATGGCTGTCCACTTCAATAATTTGCAGGTTCTGCGGGACATTAGGATCGTATTTGAGATAGTTGTCCTCCTGGTCGTGGAGCTCGATCCTCTTCGAGTGCTTGCTAAGCTCTAGCACGGGCTTGTCGCGCTTGCGCTCCCTCAGTGCGATATGGAGCGGGACTGGGGTCGCGATGAGGATTGACAGCTGGTGAGCTTCGTGAGGCACCATCACCATTCGAGTCCATTCTGCAACATCAACTTTGAGTTACCTTGTTCCCTGCCTGACTTGTCGGGGTAAGCAGCGGCGCGGTATCGGTGCTCATTGCGATAATTCTTTAACGCGATCTGTTTTCGGTTCCGTCGGTACGACTAATCTACATCTACGACTAATTGATATACTTACTACGTTTGAAAATAAATAAATAATACTTTTGGACCTTTTAAAAATATAACATATCTCAAATCAAATAGATGACGTTTAACGGCTTAAAAGAGGAAAAAATTAATTGCCTGTGGCATTCCGCAAACAATAAAAAAAAGCTTCATTAATCTTTTCAACTAGTTTTTTTACGGATGTATATTATGCTTAAAAATTTAGTTTTTGTCTGCGGATATATGACGACCGCCATGATTTGTACCACAATACCTCTGATTACGGTTCTTATCTGAACACGAGCGTAGAATTACCAATTCTCTATTGTTCTATTAATTAACGGTACATTATAATAGCTGACTATTTCTACGATAATTGATTCAGTTCATGATACTATTAAATGAACTTTAAATTCAAACATTGATAGTTATATCCTAACTCACTTTTAAATATAAAAGTCAAGAAATAAACTGGGAAAAGGGTTCTAATTACGAGAATGGAAAATTGAAAATATTGTATCCACAAACATATAATGTTTGCTACCGAAATCAAATAAATGTAATTTCCCTGGGCGCTGCTGGCAATAAATTCACGAGAAACTCATTAATTTTCATACGGGCTCAGCTAAATCTCTACTTTAATTTAAACTTCGCATATTTTGTACCGTGACACTAAAGTTAAAATACACAAAGTCGGCTCGTATTACGAGATCGTTGTTCCGACAAAAACTCAATCGCGGGTTGTGGAGACTGCGACCTCTCATCTGATTTGAGACTCTCATTGGCTATCTCAAGGCTACACCTACTCACGCCTATCAAAAAATCAATGAGATAACATTTTTATAGGTGCATTTTGACCGAAACGATCGATCGAATCAATTGCGCTTCGATTGTCCTTAGTGCGGAATCTAGGAGTTATCTATGGTAAATATTGTTACGTCGTATACACTATTTCAGCAATAAAGTACGAGTACATTTTAATTCAAACGCGCTGTGTTATTGGTGTATTTGCTAGCTGCAATTTTATGACTGCTCGCTAATTGACTAATAGTATCTTACAGCGAAGCTACAATGTTCTGGTGGTGGATGGAAGTTCGATTGTACAAAATAATAAAATGTCAGAAAGAATTATTTTTCAGAAATGTTCGTTGTTAGTTACGGACCTTTCACATTGTACCTATCCCTACACTGAAATTATGCTCCTCGCATTGCTCCTCGCGTTGCCACAGTTTTGCGTATTTGGCCTTACCATCGCTCTATCTAGTCGGTCCTTTCAATAGCGATCAATAAACCGACAAAATCGGGAGCGGCGGGCAAAACGAGGAACATGACTAGCGGCAGTACGAGTAACGTGGCGACCCTACGTTTCTGTCTACCTCCCTCTCGACTCGTCGAGTATATGACCGCAGGGTATAATTGTAGTCCTGACCCTGAAATAAGGGGGTAAGTCGCAGCTAGCATCCCGATTGATACTTTAAATGCGAAAGTGTGTTTGTTCTAGGTTCACACAACAACAGAGCAACGAATAGACCAAGTTTAGTGACATAGGCTACTTTTTGACCCAGGAAAAGGAACGGTCCCTGAATTTCCCAGGCGGATGAAATAGCAGGGTGCAGCTAGTCATCTACAGGGTAAGCAGGCCGCTTTCCAGAATAGTATTCAACAATTTTGTTCCATAACTTTTCACTACAAATAAACTAATAAATAAATAAATAAACTACAGTACAATACATACCAAAAAAGTTTTTTTTTTTTTTTTGTAAATGCTTCACTCGGGCCATCGCCGCCGTGTTTCTTCTTATTTGAAACCGCTCAATGTTACTGTCATTCATCATTACGAGTTATTAAAAGTCATGGAGCAAAAGTGGCTGGGTTATGATGTTGGTAAAGGCACGCAAGAGAAGCCTGGTTAATTTAAAATAACTTTTTATGTAAGCATGTTGTAGTGTGAATCTATAGTCTGGTAATTTTACGCTTACCTTTCCCGAGATTTTTGGTGTAGACGTGTGTGTTATTGTTGCAGTAGCCGTCGGGACACCAGTTGCACGCCGGGTCCGTCGAGTTGCACTGGCCTTTCACGCACGTTCCCTGGGGAACCGACACTATTATTGACATCATATACTTTACATACATTCATATTATACATCTACAAATATAGTATTACTAGCAGCACCCTGAGGTTTCACCCGCTATTCTACAGAAACCGAATATTTTTCCGGAATAAAAAATAACCTTTGTCTTAATCCAGAGTATTCATATTCATTTAATGCGTAAGTATTATTTACATGTCAATTAAAACGTATTCGGTGGTAAAAAAGAATGTCCAATAAAAAACAATTATTAATTAATAATAAAAGTTAAATTAGATTATAAATTATCAAAATAATAATACATTCATTGTATACTTGACTGGACAGGACCTGGACTTTAATCTACATTACAGCTACCTCTCATCCAAATCCGTTCAGCCGTTACAGAGTTGATCGGGAACAAACACACTTACATACTTACACAGTTATGCACAAACTTTCGCATTTATAGTATAAGTGTGATTATTATTAATTTATTTTTAGTCTAAAGTATCCAACTGCTAGGCAAAGATTTCCCTTCCCTCCTTCCAGACTTCCCGGTCTTCAGCTTTGGTGGACCAGAGTTTGTAGATCTAATTCAGCTCCTCACGCCACCCTCGCCTATGTCGACCTGGAGGTTAATTCGATTTTGGGTACCAAAATGTGGTGAATCTTTGCCCAGCGGTCTCGGTGGCACATTTGTCAACATCCGTAAAACGTGACCCGCCCAATTCCATTTCAGTAACTAATACAGTCTGCTTTCTAGTTTCATTTTAATGGAAATGAAATATATGATATCAATAAACCACAATATCGTATATTTAATGTTGATGTTCAAACGTGGTCCGATCTTATTCCATAATCGAAATCTTTTCAATGTAGTGTGTTCGTATATTCAAAGGCGTAACTCCTTCGCATTCCCATTCAAAGTGTCTCACGATACTCGATACATTTCATTGGCTATTAGCATATTATTACAACGGGCATATCGATGCATAAATCACTTCACATACGCAAGATAAAGAGAAAATGTAGCTCTACGATTTCAAAGGAAACGCGTCCGTAGAATTCTAATAAAGCTTTTACTAGATATTTTTTTGCAATGTAGCAACGACAGAAAAGAAGCGCTGAAAACTCGAATTTCCATTCAAGCAGAACAACCAGTTTTATAGGATGTGTAAATTAAAGTGCAGGCTCTGCATTTTATTTGGATTAGGCAGAAAAAAAAACATATCACTTCACAAAAAAACAATAATGTCATTTGTTGGTCATCTTGGAGTCTAAAGCACAGCATTTAAACCCATCAGTAGGATACACCAGCCTTTGGGTGTTGATTATGACGACACCAATGTTGACTTTTTTTTAATAAAAATAACGGCAATCAAATGTCACCTGTCCACCTGACGGGGAGCAAACCGACGCCTGTGAACACCTGAAACGCTGATGGAGTTGTCGGTGCATTGCCAACCCAGAGAGGTGTTTGTGTGTCATTATAATATTTGAGCCTACTTTACCTGAAAGCAGACATCATAGGGCGCGTCGTAGCTGCAGGCGGTCCCGTCGGGCAGAGAACCGTAGTTAGAAGGCTCTCCGCCGGTGTACTCCACGCACCAACTCTCACAACGCTTCGACTCTGGATTTCAGAATAAAATGGATTTGAGGGTAGTAGAGTGCTGTGCTGAACATACTTCAACTAGTAATAACTGTAGTCAATACGAACTCTGATCTATGACTGTAACATCAAAGCAGTAGATAGGCGGCGATAGACGGTAATACAAAACCGTTTTTCATAAGGAGAGTCAAGAAATTTTACTGTCGATTGACCATGCCGTTGTCCAGTTTTTTTTTTTTACATTGAATAAGAGGAAATGATGTAAAACTAAAATAGAATAACCATCAAGTGAGAGATGCGGTATGAGCGCGTGGTGTCGGCGGTGGCAGAGATCGGCACGCGCATCGCGCGAGGCGGCGCACGCGCGGCCTGCCCAGCACGCCGAAACCTGCGAGCCCGCTCCCTCGCACACGTTGCCCGACGTACTGCAGTCAACAATGTAAAATAAAAAAATGTACGGTAATGCGTGCCTTCATGAATTGATGGAAAAATACTGTCTCCCACGGGTATATCGACGATATCGCCAGCCAGTATTCCACCGACAGCGGTAGGTACTTCCGGCTGAAGCTTATTTCCTTCCACTGCCTTTGTTGTGGTAAATTGCTTCGCCTCCTGTGATGGCAGCGACAATAGTGCGAGCGCGAGCGCAGTCGTCCCCTTAGTCGGCGCTATAATCGCTACACTTCGGCTCTTCTCTGGAGTCATCGTCTACCCCTCCGTCTATAGTGACAGTGACATATTGTCTCACCCTCTGTGCCGGCATCGGCGCGTGCGCGAGCGCAGCCCGTACCCGCAGTTGGCACTGCAGTCGGTCCACGCGCTCCACTCGCTCCACCTCGGCTCCTCTCTGACGTCATTATCCTCCGGCTCCGTCACTCGGATACTATCGCCGTGGCCCGGCATCGGCTCGCACACTCGGTCGACGCACCACTACGTAGAAGTTGTTTCGTTAGTTACATCATAAGTGTCAGAAGATTAAATATTAAATACCTATTTATTGATTTTACGAACCTTTCTCGGGAATATCAGCCCGTATTTGCAGACCCCTGTCTTCAAACTACCTATATAAATAATATTATTGTGTTTTACCCACATGTTTTACTCGCAAAATTGGCTCGATTTCAAGAAATGCAAACCGCGATGTCGGATGTGAATAAAACTAATTAAGTAATTAATTCCCGGGTACACAGCCGTCGAGACGGAGACACTCGGTAATCATTCGAAATGAACGCAGTCACTAACCGCTGACGTCTTATTGGAATGCATTTAGCTTGAAATTGCTTTTAAATCGTGATTGGGTTCAAATTAGCGTAAAATTAAGTTGGTATCTTTACCGGGTGGTTATTCTCCACTGGAGCCCTTTGTGCCGCAGGCGCGCCAATATTTACCTATATGATGAGCAATCGTCATTTGCATGGCGAAAAACGTTTCACAAAGGGTTTTATTTGAATTTATGCGCCCACACGTGTGGGATGACGGCTATGGAATCTCCGGCAAGGCATGTGGTCGCAGCACGCCGCGCCGACATGAATGCATTGATCAATCTTTATGCCTGTGCAGGGCGTCAAACGAAACGATTACCTTTGCGTTGCAGACTATAGCTTAATTTGCAACATAAATGTCAAGCTCATACATATGTATCATAGTGAGCAAATTTATTTGAAGAGTTTGCATAGCATAATGTAATTTTCATTGCGTTCACGTCACAAACACTATAGTTCTAGCGTATGACAAAAGCTTTAGCCGGGATGACGCGTTGAATTTATTTCTTTTTCTAGTAGAATTATCGTTTGGGTTAACGCTGCTTGCATAGTTGATATGTTGATATTTACTTAAACTAGTTATACTCGTAAGTATCTGAGCTATTTTGGCGAAATAACTACCTATATCATAAGTATCGATGATTCAGAGCCACTCGCGATTTTCAACTATTCACGTAAGATCATAGATATGAAGAGTGATGAGATATTACACGAGTCTGCAGCGAGTCACAGATCTAGGTTATGTAGGTACTACACATACCCTTGAGATTGGATTTGTGATATTTTAAAAATAAATATTGGTAGTATATAGCGGTAGGTGTAGTGCATGAAGTGGAAGACTAAAATAATAACCTAATGTGGTAGTGAAAAGTGGTGTATGGCTTGAAAGTTGATTACGATAAAACTTTCTTCCAGAAAATGGAGGTCAAAATAAAAATACAAAGAAATAAATCGTAAGTAACAAGCAACACAGCAACCCTTAGGACCGACCCATAAAAGCGATTATGATCCTCGACTCTTTCAGAAATAAAAAAAAAACGTTACAAAGTGGAAATACAAAGGAATTAATGGAAAAATGGAAATAGCAAAAAAGCCAAATTACTTACTATGTACAAAGCGACACAAAACTAAAAGGCGGATTCTGTTCGCGCTGCGGGCCATTGCAAACGTTTGTTCATTTTTGTCCTTGTTTAGCTATGATTTAACTTAAGTATCCTAAGTATATAAGTACTAATATTATAAATGGCAAAGTACTTAACTCTGTCTCTCTGTCTTTATGTCTGTTGGGAATAATTTCAAAAATCACGCCTCAGTTATAAACCAAACATATTTTCTCTCCAAACCTACCTAAAATACAGCAAATATGTATAATAAATAATATAATATAATATAATCCGTGCTGTGCTCCACATCGCTGTCAGTGTGGCGTTGCTGTCGACCAGCTCGGTCACCACGGACTTTCTTGCGCAAGGAGCGCAGGCAGGATTCCCCGCCACGCCAGCCTCAACGATATCATCCGCCGGGCTTTTACCACCGCCAACTGCGCTGCCGTTCTCGAACCCAACGGTCTCGTGCGTGGCGATGGTAAGAGACCGGACGGAGTGACTTTAATTCCGTGGAAGATGGGGCGGCCCTTAGTTTGGGATGCCACTTGTGTTGATACGCTTGCGCCGTCACATCTTCCCGGAACACAAAATAAGGCTGGCGCAGCGGCTGAATCCGCAGAAGACCTCAAGAGGCGTAAATATAATACATTGGACAGTTGTTATATGTTTGAGCCTTTTGGGGTCGAAACCTTGGGGCCGTGGGGACCGAGCGCTAAGAAAATATTTAAAGATCTCTCTTCTCGTCTGGTCGAAGCAACACGTGACCAAAATGCTGGCCTCTATTTCGCCCAAAGGCTGAGTATTGCAATACAACGTGGTAATGGGGCCAGCATTTTGGGAACAATTCCCACTGATAGCGTTCTTTTAGATTAGTTTATTTTGTTTATTATTACTATGTACTTTTAAGTCCTATTTTCATATTATTAGAATAAATAAATTAAAAAAATATTTATAATAAATACATATTTATTCAAATAAACTATGGTCGCGTTTAATAAATATAGTAGGTAATATGTACAGTATTGTGATTGTGCAAGTGCAGCTCATCGGCTTATTTTCAATTAAATATTGATATTAATAATAGATATTAAATATAATATTTAGCTGTCCAGGCAGATCTCGATTGGCCCAGTACAACGATTAGCCCACGACATATATAATATGTTTGGTTTAGTATTATGTTTCCCACAATGTGCTACAAAAAGTGCAACTTCGCTTTTTTGTGAGCGATGTGGTATTATTATTACTATAAAATTTGCATATGACACTTCGGACATAAAGAGGAATCTAACGATACCTCGCTTTTCAAAATCGGTCAAGCAGGAGAGCAATGTTTTTGGGGGTGTAAGTAAGTATGTGAGTATGTTTGTGTGTTCCTATAAGGCAGTCTGTAGTCAGTCTTATAGGAACACACAAACATACTTACACATACTCACATACTTACCTACACCCCCAAATACACTGCCCTTCTTCTTGGGCAGTCGGGTAAAAATAAGATATACCTTGTCCTTCCCACAGGGCGTGCCCTCCAGTGGCGGCGCGCGCTTAGAGCGGCACTCGTTCGACACGGCGCGGTGTGCGCACCACAGCCGCGAGCACGAGGACCGCACCTTTGCCGACTTGCACACGGAAAAGCTGTCAACAACATAATTTAGATATACAATAATGTACTAGTTCTGCGAACAGTATATAGCCTCGCGAGCACAAACTTTTTTGTACAATAGCAATTCTACAATTTCATAGAATTTTTTAGCCTTCGGCGATTTTTGATTGGTGGGGTATTCCCCCCAAACGAGGTGAAGTTTGCTGCGGGCTGAGTTTGATAATATTTGGCAAAGTACTGAATGTTTTTGCCAAATATTACCAGCTGTGCCAAATAGCACAGCCAGCTGAAAAATCGCTGACGACAAAAAAAACTATAAAATTGTAGAACTTTTATACTAAGTTTCGTCAAGATTGGTTGAAAAATACGACCTGTACGGGGAACTTTTGGTTTAATAATTTACTCAAAAGATGTTTGATCGTCCCTGTGATGTAAAATACTTAAAATCTGTGCTTAAAATTAGGTTTATTAAAAAAAAAAGTTGTTCGCTGCTTTTGGTGGAAAAAGCGGATCCTCGAGGACTTTCCGGCGGAAATACCAAGAAAGAAAAGTCCCTTCCTGTTCATTCCGTTCTTTAATATTTGCCATTTTTACGCGACAATAAAAACAAATGCGATACCAGCGCGCATTCATTAATTTTTATATGAAAACAATGTTAAAAAAGTGCGAAAGAGATAGCTGAATCAGGGGAATTGGCTCTTAACTAGAGATCCCGTTTTAGTAGGCTCTTACAGGAGATGCCGGAGATATTGTCACAAAACCAGAGCCTGTATATACCGTGAGCTCATTGCAATGATTGTTAGGTTCACCCGCCGACGCTGCGCGACCAGTGACGCGCTGTCTGAACCTGTAAATCATCGCAATAAAGACGTCACGGTACGGGCCCAGAACTAAAATTCCTGCTATCAAATTTCGCTATGAAATTGGAAAAATGTCAACTGACTGTTTTAGAACCAATTTTAGATAAAAATAAAATAAAAGAGCATCTAATAGCCTGCGGTGGAAATTTAGTAATCCTAAAAGAATTTTCCACTAAGCCATAGTCCAAGCGGTATATAAAATGTACAGTCACGTTCGTTTTCAGATAAAAACATTTAGAGTAACTAATAAAACACTATCGTAGAACGCTGTGATGGTAAAATGTAATGGTATTCAAATATAGCTATAATATATTATCATGATGGATGTGTAATAAATATATCGTAAAAAAATGTAGTTGCGAAGCAGTCTACTAAATAATAAGGTATTAGGAAAAATAACTCCCATATAACATTTATCTGTGTGCATAAATATTGTATTCTTATCCTTGTGTTTTTAATATTTATTTTTTATTTATAACTAATTTTATTATATTCCCATACTGCTTTTCCCTCGTTTATTTTGGTATTATATTGAAATATAAGCATCGCTTTAAAATGTATTTGGGGATGAATGAAAATGATGATATATTGAAAACAAAAATTTGCGCAGTATCGCAGTATCATGACCCCGGGCTTGTAAGATGATTTTTTCATCCACTGCGCAGGCTCCCTACAGAAGAACGATATCTGCGGTGCACGTGCATACTCACGCAAATTCAACAGCGAAGTGTGCGCTCCTTATTGCGGACCTTATTGCTGAGAAAAACATCCGGCGCGCCAGATCGCGATCGGACGTTCGAGAGCTCAAGGTCGGCCGACTTGACTAAGGACACGTCCGCGACTTACGTCCGATAGTATGCACACTTGCACAGTATGGTCTGAATGTATTGTCTAGATAGCAAAGCAGCTTCATTTCTGAAGAAAACCAATCAAAACTAAAAGCGTATAAAAATGTACAATGTTGGTCAGCCCAGTGTGTCGCCAGCGTAAAATGGGTTTCGGTAAGGTAGGCTTATCAAGCCTCTTTTTAGGCGGCGTAGATAGAGAACTGAAGAATGGATGAGACTTTGGTCTTGACAGCGACATTATCAAAAACACTATCTCAAATTAATTTTGAATACATAATCACCAGAATATTTAACAAACATTGTGTGTCCATTTCTGCCTATCATCATCATCATCAGCCAGAAGACTTCCACTGCTGAACATAGGCCTCCTCCTTATAGCGCCACACCGATCGACACACGTGCTACTTGCATTATAATTGCATTTTTTTTGTATCGTTTTTTTTTGTACTTATCGCAAGTGCCTTTATTAACTACGCAAAACACATACAAACTACAACTACCTAAACTACTTAGCCTACTACATAAAAATAACAGTTGGATTATCCAGAGACCATTAAAGGTCTATGGATAATCCAAATGTTCACGCCCACTACCAGTTGGCAGCGTACCCAGCATGCTGGCGGAATTACCACGCTGAATAGCAATGCTGCGTTGAGCCAAATAAACACCAGCATTATGCAATTATAATAAAGTAAATATACTTATACTTGCAACTAAACATATAGTATATAGTTTTAGAGACGCGTTTACATTCGTCACTGCTTAAATTGTCTGCGATTATGATTCAAAATTGAGATCAATCAAATAAACTGAATGTTTAATTGCTCGTACATTCAAAGAGTCATTACATCCCGGAGACGTTCCACCCAGAGTTAATTACATCCTACAATAAAAAAAAGGTCAATTACCGATGTACCTTTCGAAGAACAATGAAGCGAACGATCCAACCCGAGTGATCTTCGGGACAATACACTATCATCCTTTGTTCGGTTATTAGGGCCGCGTATTGAAGCCCGGCCTAAATTCCCGTGAGTCATGTCGCCGTAAGCCAATCAAGATAAACCAATAATAATATGGAACCGTAAAGCTCAGGGAAATTATTTCTGCTTTTGTCTGAATGCCGTTCCAATAACAAAGGAGAGAATCTTTCGTTTCAGGTGCTTTTAGTTCCGGTCATGCTGTAGATGGGATTATTTTTGTCTGTATATAATCTAAAACAACAAAACATTTTTTGTAATGATATCGCGAATTTTCGAGGATTTATCGAATTCGAAAATATTGTTAAAGTTGTCGGGGAATATAAACACCTATATCTGCATCAGCCTTTAAACGTCCTATTGCTGGGATATCGGCCTAACCTCGAAGGGTAATTATGCCATATCCAAATACGCTGGCCCAGGGACCCTATTCGGAGAAATGACATTTTATCTCGGTCACTGTCTCTCTAATTTAGAATTTAATGGGAGTGAGAGTGACCGAGATAAAATGTCATTTGTCCGAATAGGGTCCCAGGGCGGGCGGGTGGATTCACATACGCCATCGAATTTCTTATCCAGAAATTTTCATGTTTGCACACTATGTTTTACTTCACTGAAAAGCCAGAGCTATATCCGTACTTATGTAAATTCTAAAGAACTCGTTAGTACGGGCCCGCCCTGGTTCGAACAGGTGTTCGAATTTAGTTTTTTTTGTTCATTTTGTTCCATGACTTTTCACAAAACAAATATCCTTCTAGTTTATTTGAAAGAAAAAAAAAACTGGGTTTTTTAGGTGGATTCCTTCTCATTTGGGACCGGAGAAAGCTATTAATATGTAAAATACCATAATTTTATTTTGTACTGTTAAAAACAAGTTTATTTACCAAAGCTATCAGTCAAATAATTAAGAGCCGGCTTCCCTGATTCTCGCTATTTCGATCGCACTTTATCAATATTTTTTCAACCGATTTATTTGGTTTATTATTTTATTGTATTAATAATTAAACTTTTAATTTAATATCTTAATTTACTACATATAATTCAAAACGAGAAAGTTTTAAAATAAACATCTCGTGGGTTTCTATTTTTCTATACATAATAATATACCTTTTGCTACTTCAGTCTACTCTGTAATTATTATTAGCGTCATAAGAGTACTCGAGGAAAAAATATTCTGTTATTTACTTTTAATTTTATTGGCTCTGCCTCGAGCGGTCCATTAATTTTATAAGCCCTTATTTAATAACAAGATCTCCGCCATTAGACTGTGCAAATTACTCATGTTTTAGCAGTAATAGTTGGCTATAAATCATTTTGACGCTTCCCACAGCGCCAGACTCCAGCATTTTTGTTTATCCATTAATGAAGCACTTATGGCACCAATGCGGTTAGTTATGTCTAGTCACTAATCTTAGCTTTGATGTCTTCGAATTATTTACCATTGAGATAACTATGCTGAAAAAATAGTTAGTAAAAATATGGTGGTGGTGAAAATTGGTGCAATAATATGAAAATTGACGCAATTTAAATTTTTTACTCTGCTCAAGCTAAGCCTACCTTTTTAGAAATTTTTGGGGTCTTTACTAAAGTTGTAAAACCCATATTAGCTCCTAAAATTTCATCTGGGTAAAGATTTCACCCTGAAGGCACCTTTAGAATTTGGATTACTAACTACTACTTTTTCGGGTACTAACTAGCTTCCGAAAAACTGCAACAAGAATTCTAGAGTTCTTAGCAAGTAAAGAACTCGGCCACTGATGATAGTTATTTATTTTTAACATAGCTTTTTTGAGTATTCATATTCCTTTTCAACATATTGACCAAGGCAGAGGTTAGGTTACGGAACCAATCTCGTGACGTAGATTATATTTATAATTCGGTGTATAATATTATAAATGTATATAATTATAGTACCTCTATGATAGTTCCATTGTTTTTACTGTGGCGTATACAAAGAACATTCCGGAACAAATAATAGTGTTGTGTATTAGGTATAGTTTACTACTATACCTAATAGTGTATTAGGTATAGTTTACTACTATACCTAATACAACGTAGCTGAGATAGGAATTCTTGCTTACTCAGAGCTGTGAAGAAGTAGATAGGAACGAGGATGTAGACGCGCAGTACCAAGAATGCTTCACTCTAGTTTGGATTTGCAAAAAATAACTGATTATTGGAAAAATCTTCAAAGCTTTCAAGATAACGCGACGACACTGGCTGCTTCGATATTATTCAACTTCAGCAGAAAAAATATCACAAAGAAATTTAAACTTTAAAATAAATTCTCGTTCTCAGGAAAGTATCTAATATACTATTTGAGACAGAGCAAAATATTTATGTTGTATATTATTTATTTATGTATATTAATTAAAACAACAAACATATCAAAATATCGATATTTGTAAGAACATATCGAAATTGGTGGATTCTCGATGACTAATTGGCTAATTGTTTTAAGCTTGTTATAAATGGGAATGTAACTCTGTCTCTCTGTCTGGGTGTTTGTCGCATTATCACGGCTAAACGGCTGAACAGATCGAGCTGAATGTTTGCATAGATATAGCTTAAGGGTAGTAGACGGTAGCTACTTTTTTTTGTAGGTCCACACGAACGGAGTCGCAGATAACAGCTGGTAGTAAATAATTAATCATCGTCATCGGTCGACGTCAGTCAACTGACATAGGCACATATACCTCTTAAGCGTAATGAAGGATGCTCTACAATTCGATGGAGCAACGATGTACGGAAGTCAGTGAGTAGAGATAAAAAGCTTTGGGAATTGGGATGAACTCATTGATCTTACGAATAAAAAATAAATAGAATGGAACCTATTCGACTACTTAACGTCTATAATGACTCTGCTGATATATCTAACAAGAAGGTAACAATACATATAATTAAAGACTGCATGAACTAGAAAGTAAAGAAAGTAGAAGATTTCGATGTTTGTATGTTTTTTAAATTTTGCATTATCTTTGTTATTATATAGGCACTTAAAGTTACACATTTTTTGCGTCGAAAATACGACGAAGAAAAGTAGTTGTTATTAGAATACCATAAACATGTCGGAATAAACAAAACATACCGGCATATTATTATGGTTTATCCAAGCCATTGACACCAAAAACAAAAGATTTTGTTAAGATTGGGGGGGTGAAAACAGACTACCATCGAAACGCTAATTTCATAACAAAGTTATGAAAATGCACTCTCTCTATTGCACGCACGAGAAACAGAGCGACAGCTATACGACTTCAAATATCGAATGTGCAAAAACCTAGCGTAAGGACTATCCTCTTAATACCGTCAGAAATGCATTTTGTTATAGAGCATGATTATGAACGTAGCAAGAGAATATGAGCATGATGCTGATGTAAAAGATGTCTAGAGTTCCGAAACACTTAAATAACCTGGTTTATAGTGGAGTAATCTTCTCATACTATGTCAGCGGACTAGCAACGTAAATAAATTAGTACTATTATTTCGCTTTAGTGCGGAAATCCACCGAAGCTATGTGAAATACGGCTGGGCAGAAATATGTTTTCGATGAATACATTTCAATGTGGTGCGTTAGTGTTTTATATTTGTGTTTTTGGATTTGTAAATGTATTCCTTGGAATCATTTAACATTTTTTCAACCTAGCTTAGCCACACAGCTCTGGATTCTCACTCTTTATATAAATAAAATATAGGTTATCATATGCCTTCATAATTATTTTAGGCTAGATCTTAATATTAAATTTATTTTAATTTGCTTAAGCGTTTCACTTGAATACCCAAAACAATAAACGTCTTCTAGTTTATTCAAAACAACACCAAAAACTTTATTTACTCAAAATAGCCCGTAATGTGGTCATTATTTTGGCAATCTTTTTTGAGCAAAGTCGGCCTTGCCACGCTACTAGAATAGTAATTTTATTTAAAATAAATAACTCGCATCGTTTGAGTAAAACACTATGCCAGCCTTGGTCCGCAAGACTGCATTGTTGTCCCTGACTTGTGTTGGGGGAAGTACAGGTGGAACAACAAAAAAAAAAAAAAAAAAAATGACTGCCCTGCTGGCCACGATATAACGGTCTCGAGCTAAGCTCTTGGCCTTCAAGCTCGGCTATCATTGCCCTTGCTGTCCGCTCTGTAAATTTATCTTGTCCATCAAGGCCTGAAATGCTGACCGCGCTGTGATGCTGTGTGTGATGTACGCTAAGCTGCGCTCTCGGCCATCATCATTGCTGCCAGCAACACAATCATTACAGACCGCGACAGTAATGTACTGTAACTTAAGTACAAAATCATACAGAAGCGTCATGTGTCATAAGCGCTTGTAATTGAATACCCAAACAAAAATAACTGCACACTTTGCATAGTAATGCTAAAACGTGCAAAGTAATAAGTGTACGCGTGTTCAAGATTTATGTACAAAAATCACAAAATACCTGTTGAATGAGTAACGTGGCGGCTATCAGATGACGATGGCGGCTAAATAAAACATTTGATAGCTTAACGTAGCGTTTTTATTGAAGCAATTTGCATTGTTATTTGTTTTTTTTATGAGATATCAAATTGATATTTGATTTCATATCGTGCAGAATGTTGATAATTTGAAAATTCCTATAGCAGTGCAGTCAAATAAAGGTATATAGAATTAGATATAAATACTGGATTTTATTGCTTTAGTAAACATGCGAAACGTGTTTATGTGATCAATATTTAGTTTTCGTTTCGATAAACTCGTAGCTCTGGCTACACATGGACGCAATCTATAAATAGTAACATTATAACAAAATCTAAGAAGAGGGAGTCTTTAGTACAGGACTAGGTTGGCATAGCTGTGACTGATCACTGGGCGCGGCATGAGGATTTTATTCATTACTAGTTGCTAGTTGTTACCCGCGACTTCATTCACGTGGACATAAAAAAAGTATCCTATGTCCGTCTTTGTGATATACAGTAACTCCTTATCAAATCCTATCAAGATTCGTTCAGACGTGATAACGCGAAAAACATCCAGACAGTGAGATAAAGTTACTTCCTATAGTTCGCTAGTTGGCTATGAACCATTTTGACTTTGCATTTTTTGACGTATTGTATACGTCCCTACGTTACAATTGTAACGTAGGGAGTTCTAAATCGCGTAAGCGAAGTTTTTGCCTCGAGACGAAGTGTATTCATTTTCATAGCTCTAAGCTTAATTGGTCCTGATACGACTGCGGCTTTATTCCTCTGAATTAATATTAGTTAGGATTAGGATTTTACGCCTGCAAAGCCCTATAAGACAAGGGTTATTGCTAAAATAACCTAAAGAAACACGTAGATTACGGGAAAGGTGTCTTGTAAGAAGAGTAGAAAATAGTAAATTTGAGTTTGGTGTTATAATAAATTGTAATTATTCCTGATTGTAATTATTTGCTACCGCTAGGAGAAATACCAGGAATTATATATATATGTATAATTATCTACTAAAATAAAAATAAGTTTGGTTCGTATTCGGCTTACCCTTCTCCAAACTCAGTCCGGCATTGCTCTTCCATAGTGAACACATAGTTTGATATCTCTTTGGCTCCTCCTAACTCTACGCCATCCTCTCGACTCCTCTCATGGAGGCACCACCACGACCTGAAAAACTACTTGGTTAGAAAGTAGAATACTAACACAATATAACCTATTAATTTTGGATATGTTGTATTGTGTTGGTGTAAAGGTTGGTTTTTAGTAAATGATCGGTGTTACAAACATGTGAGTTCCACCCATAACAATAAAATACCCTCTATTACGTTCGAAGTGATCCTTTGGTTTGATATGTTAATCTTCTGAGAAAACGAAATGGAATTTAGACAAATAAGACCTTAGGACGCCCTGAAAAAGACACAATAATGTCAATAATTTTATACAACGATTTCTCCGAAAGTACCTTATTTCTTTTTTGAAAACGAAAGAGAAAGTACAACATTACTATCGTACAAATATGCGGGCAAAAAAGTGTATGAAAATTCACTGTTAACGCGCTGAGCGGCAGAGAACGTTATGGAAATCCATTGTTAACATTTTAATTTTGTGTAATTATCTGTAGGTCTGTAATAAAGCCAAAAGAGAAAAAGTTTTTATCACTACATTTTGGGTAATATCTGTAGGTCTGTAATGATGCCAAAAAACAAAAAGTTTTACCACCATATCCGCAAAATGATACAGGCCGCGCGCGCGGATTGTTTGCTTTTGATTTACCTATTTAACTGAGTTTTTAATTTGTTTTGTCTTTTCTAATTTCCTCGTAAGTGTAGTATATAGCACTATGTGTCACTCGGAATAAAGTGCGATTCCAAACTCGTGTGCATTAAGGCCCTCGGCTGCGCCTCGAGCATTAACTTTTTAACTTTGGTAATTGGTCACCGAGAAGGTGACCAATTACCCTCGGTGAATAAAGTACTATTGTCAAATCTTTTGGATGGGACTGCAAATTTTGTTGACAGTTATGATTATGATATATAACAAAAAGTCCTAAATTTTAATCGCAATTAGAGGAAAAATAGGTACTAACTAGGTATGAATGTGGACGCTGTCGCTATGCAAGTCTGTCACCATGCAGTAATGCTTTAAATCGAAACAATTTGATACGTGAACCAGATACCACAGTCAAGTTTGTCAAGGCATTGTTTACTCCTTGCATTACGTACTATATGGATGTACTTGTAGTATTATCTATTCTGTGATATAATAGACTATCCCGCGGTTTCTCGTACGTTTGTTAAGCCCGTGTCAACGTAACACATCAAATACTGAACGCTCATTGGTTGCCTGTTGATCATCGGCTGTCTTCAACCAATGACCCTATAGTGTTTGGTGTGAATAGTTGACATGAGTTTGACAAACGTACAAGAAACCGGGGGTTAATGTATGAAACATAAATAATCAATTGCACATATTTCTGATTCGTCATTAATTCCTTTAATAGTAAAAATAGCATACTAGTTTTAAGTGGTTCCTTTAAGCCAACAAAATAAATACTCCCTCCCTTCACACTGTTCCTTTAAGTCAACAATGCATTGTCTTGAAAAATTTAAAAGAACATCTACTTCTACGTCTTATAAATAAATCCTGCATGTGAAAGGGGAGCGTAATATTCTTAAAATACTTTTTGATAGCACTGCTAGCGTGTGCTAAGCACACGCTAGCAGTGCTAGTGCAGTGCGTTCGGGCTAAGTGTTGTCACTTAGCCCGAACCTCGGCTTTTCTTGTTCCTTCTAGTAACAAGAAAAAAAATCGAGTTTCTAAACACGTACGAGTAAATTGAGTAAAGTTAAACACTTTCTTCGAAGCTATCGCGCAAATCAATTCAACTTATGACATCACACGTTAATTTAGTCCGTCAACTCACAACCGCATTTTGTTACTGTATAAACTTTATTCATTTAGCGAGCGGCTGTGATAAACCTCACGTTTGCACGCGGTTTGCTTTACTAAGCTAACATTATGCGGTGGGTATGTTTACTCGCTTATCTGGTTCCTCTTCAGTATCTATAATGTTTTAGCAAAAGGAAACATCATGTGCTTCCATTTCAGTAATTGCGAGTAAGTATTGTTTTGTTGAAAATGCGAAAAATTATCGCACAGCACAGAATGTTATTCATGAACTAAATATGAAAATATATCTGCTATCGTTTGTGCAAAAGCCTTAGGGCATACGCATACATGATAGCTCAAACTATTGGAGAGCTTGTCTGTATGTAAAAACCTATATACTCTATTTATATCTCATTTAAAAAAAAGTAGAGCCAGCGCTAAGTATTTAATCTACCATACTAAGTATATAATTACTTTAATAAATTATGTTGAGATTGTTAAAACGCAGTCAAATCTGCGTATGTGTTTTGGTTAAAGATTCCTAGTAGATAAGATTGATCGAAATTAATCACCATGCGACAAACTGTATTATTACTGCTAGATTGGTACTTGGACATATCAGAGGGAACGATCTCAGCCTGTCGCCAAGTGGTTGAGTCACAAGTTCTACTTATGGACAGACTAGTCCTGTGATACGAGTATGTCGTAACAATTACTTGGCCTGAATTGGTAATCGATTTGATGCGATCAGGAATGCACAATGCCGCTTAACTCATTGCAAGGGCTTACATTTCTATGGAATGAGTTCAATAACAGAGTTTTATTTTCTTGTATTTACAATGTAGAAACATTTAAAGGGCTAGTTTTTTGGTGAGCATTATTTAATGGAAGGTAATCGTGAGGAAATCGATTTATTTTAATTTTACACGCAACGAAAAAACTGATGTTTTTTTTAATGATTTTCGGGTTGGTGTCTTAAAGTTGTAAAAGCAACATAATATTAGTGCAAATCTGCATAATGTTCTTAGCATTTATTTTCACATTAGAATTGATAAAGCAGCACTTTGTCAAACTGTAGATAAAGAGCAATGAGACCAAAGGATACCAAAGGTTTGATACAGTCTGATCATGTGAAACTAAAACATTTACCCACAAATTCAACATAAGGGTTAGTTATCAAAGTTTGTCTGGCACTAATTGAAGGTAAATTCAATTTGGCCCGATCCTTACTTGGATTTCTCATGGAACTGTTTCTTGGAACACGACGACCAGGCGTAGTTGTGAAGTGTTGCGAGAACAGTCGGCGCCATGACCGATCCTTTCGAGCCCTCTGTTTCACATGACTCTTCGCCATCATGTGTCAGGCCTAACCTAGAAACAAATATGCTCTTAGAATATGTATTGATTAATCTTCTCACAAACCTTACACCTCTACCAATTATAAAAAAAAAAAGAAAAAAAAAATGAAAAATGTAATAACACTAAGTATATAAAATAATTAAATGTAATACTACTAAATAAGATTCAATGAATGTTAATAAAAAAATTATAGAAATATAAACTAATATTAATATAATGAAGTTAATGTTTTGTAAGGGAAGGAAATTAAAAGGCTATTTTATTTTATTTACTCCTCTCTCACTATGGTACGACTACGTAGCGCTCATGTATATCCTAACTCCTAACAAGTATTATAATTCAGAGGAATATAGCCACAGTCGTATCAGATCAAAAGGCATAGGTATAAAAATAAATACATTCGTCTCGAGGACAAAACTTCGCTTGCGCGATTCAGAACTCCCTACATTACAACTGAACGTCAACGTCCATACAAAACGTCAAAAGATGCACAAAAATTGATGAACGTCATCTAGCGAACCATAGGAAGTAACTTTGTCTCTTTCTGGATGTTTGTCGAGTTATCACGGCTAAATGCCTGACCTGATCTTGGTAAATTTGGATAAAGAGTTACTGTATATCACAAAGACGGACATAGGATACTTTTATAGTCCACGCGATCGAAGTCGCGGGAAGCGGTCTAGTTTCCTATGTATGTTTTGTAGCGTATCTCGCTCGACTAGGTGTTCGTAGCCAATCACCAATATTAAGCAACGGACGACACGGTCAGCCATCGGATGGGCGACCGCGAGTGGCATTTACAACTGAGCGCTACCGTGAGTCGGATGATATGTTAAATTGTAGGTCACAGCTTTTAGTCCCATTACAACTACCGTTCAGCCATGCCAGAGACTTCAGGCGGCCTACAAACTCTGACAACAGGGATAGCCACTTGGCCCATATGAACATGCTTACTATATACACAATATTATTAGAACAATGCATTAAAATAATGTTTAAGATACAGTCATGTAGTAATCACAGCTTATATCGTAGGTTCACTTCCTTAAACGAAAAATGCTCACGGGAACAAAAGAATAACGTTGTAATATATTATATCTGTAATAATATCTAGCTGTTATAATATTTATATACTTTATTTGACGATTATACAAAAGCATTATAGCATTTTAGACTAGCCCAAAAGTTACCTAAACATAAAAGTCAACTGTACGCTACTACTACTAACTAGAGGTACCTATTCTACTTATGCATGTCTACACATTTTGAGACCGAGCAACGGAGAGTTCTATTGTTGAAGTTGGAAACTAACGTAATAAAGAAAATTTATTTAGGACAGTCTGTTGCAGCCTTTGTCATTTGCTTAGTGCCAGACAAAGGCAGCATTAAAATTAATCTGTTGTCAAAGTTAACAAGCGTTTCAGTATTCGGGGGTAAGGGAAATATAAATGAGACTTACCCCCGAATACTAAACGTTAACTCGTTTGTTAACTTTGACGACAGATTAAGTCTATTGCTGTCTTTGTCATTTGCTTAGTGCCAGACAAAGGCAGTATTAGAATTAATCTGTTGTCAAAGTAAACAAACGTTTCAGTATTCGGGGGTTGGCGTGTTATATGCTGAAGTTAACTTATTTTTAGTTGTTCGTGTTATTTGTCACATTTTTATGTTATAAGGTTAACGAGAAAAAGTCTCATTAATATCCAAAATTTTACACAAAGTTTCAAAAAAGGTATACAGAATATTATAACAAATTTAATGATCGACTTATGAATCTGAAAGTTATTTTTATCGAAACACAAAATGCAAAAGCACTTAGAGTAGGTATTATTCTATTAACAGTATGTAAAAAAGTTGAGTGTTGTTTTGATTTCATTTCTAAAGCAGATTTAGTTAAAATGGTTTGCCAAATTGATTTTATGTAGGTTTATTAGGTAATAAAGTACTTTAGATAATAAGACACACGTATTGACTTTTGAGATTGCAAACCACTGAATTAAGTTTGTTCCTTAAGATTGGACTATACTATACTATAAATATCATAAACAGGCTTTTTTCTATGTGCATTATGGCACTTCGATTCTAAAAATTCTCTCAATCTATATTATCCCTGAGTTTTTTAAATGTTTTGTTAACAGCACGGGTGAAGCAGCGGGTAAAAACTACTATACAACAAATTAAAGAGCGATAGCTACATTAAAATACGAGAATCAATTATATATTGCTTTCGCAAGATTCTTACAATAATAGATATCAGTAATCAAATGCCATTCTCTAAACAAAGATATCCAAACAGAAACACTTTACAGAGTTTTCTCCGCTGTTCTCGTGTCAATTTCATCTCCGAGCCGTAATAAAAATTATATTTACGAATGACAAAGATCATAATTTTTTTATATTTCTCGAATTTTTCATGTCTTCTCGTACGTTACGTTATGAAATTCCTTTGTTTTGCTATTATCTGCCAAAGGCGGATTGATCCATAATCAAAACAATATTTCCTCGTATTTTACCTACCAAACCTTTTTAACAAAGGGATGATTCAGATCGGGTGCCAATAATGAGCGCGTTATTTCCAACAATTAGACACGGACAAGAGAAGAAAGTCAAATTAACTTGAGCAAAAAGCATGAAAAGAAAATATAAAGAAGCTTGAGAGCTTAGAAGTTTTGCTCTGTTCTTTTCATAGGTCTTTTTAACTTTAGTGATTAAAACTTCGTGTTAGCCATCGAGGTACCTTATTAACAATATTTCTAATCAAATGCGGTTGCTTTGAAGTCTCTTTGAAGTAGGATGGTACTAAAAGCCGTGTCGACAATTAGATACAAAGAGCTTAAAAGTATTTATAAAGCTTTCTGAAGATTTGGAGTGATTCATGCAAAATGTGACGTGCATGTATGCTATTAGACTTTATTATTACACTTGAAATGTTACAAATAACAAAAGCAACAGATGGTGAAAAAAAAAGCAGTGGAAAAGCAATATTTTCTAAACAACCTTAGTATGCAGAGGATTGTATGGGACAGGGTGTGTTATTACGAGGGAGTAGGTATGTGAGATACAAAATATTTAATACATACATTATATAATAATAAATATACATTTACTCATTAAAACTTACTTATAATTTCATAAGTACTACCATTACTGCAATTAGATACACCTATTTTGTAGATGGTAATATTATACATATAATTATATAATGGAATGCGTGCTTCTTTCTTTTGTTATGTCAATCAGTTAGTTTCTTTCCTATATTTAATTATATAGTTATGGTTTATAGTTATATTGCGAGGAAGTTTATTTGTATATATACAGAATGGTCCGATCGGTGACGACAATCTGAAAAAATTAAGGTTTCCTATACCAAGGGCTTCACCAAAATACCCCATATATGCTCTACGATACGATTTCGTAGTTTAGGAGTTATGTTTTTTTTTCTTAAGGATTTTCCAAATTTGGCTTAAAAAATTCAAAATTTTGGAGGGTCGAAGGCAAATCCGAAAAACACCATGAGGAAACAAAATTTTTCAGATTGACGTCACCGTTTGGACCACCGTGTATAAACATATTGTTTTATAATACTGAGTATAATATTAGTTAATATTTTAATATAGATATTTCTCAACCGAAGTAGGGTAAACTAAATAGTCCGTTCAAAAGAAAGAGGAAAATTTGAGAAGCATTTTAGTACCAATACCTACTTAGTTGGCTGTGAGAGTTCATGACATGCGTGTCGAGTAAAACGCTTTGTTTAGTCCTTAATAAGTGCCTCATTACGCGTTAATTACGATTTAGATGAGTGTCGTCACGCCTCTCGTCTTATTTGTTCCAAGTTCTATATATATTGACCAGACCGCGCTGGATTTACATAGCCAGAAGTATAAAAACTGCAAAAAGAACGAAAAAACTAACGCTAGAGCCATAGTTAATTTTTCGCCTTTATTGGCAGTATTTCAGTTGCTTTAGTCCGACAGACAGAATGAATAAAACAACTTTTCGATGTCAATAGTTTAAACCATCGAACTTTTTTTTTAAAAATCTTGGAACGGGGACAATTTTTACACAATCGAGTCAATCCCAACCCTTTGCTTGTAAACGAAAAATTGCTTCAACAAAACCGAATAAATTATAATTTTAGTCGATCAAGGAACGGAAAAGGCCTAGCTAAAATTACTTTGGAATTCTTTCATTCTCTATATTAATTCAAATTTTAAAGAACTACAAACTTACTTAAAAATTCAAATAAAATAATAATGAACCTTAGCCGACAGAATATTGCAGAAACAGAGATGTGCTATCGTGAATAAAACAAAACGCAGAATCAAATTTTTTGGAGTAATTCATCTGAGTCCTTTTTTAATCTGTGCACAAGTGGATTTCTGAATACTGAGAATTAACTCAAGTACTCAAATGCTTGAGATGCGGGCTCTCTTTGATATTGTTGTAAGTGTTTTGAGAGCGAACAGTTGATGAATAACTAGATACAAGTCAGCGATGATTAAAGAGAATTTTCAATTGCTCATGCAATCCAAATTTGAAGATGATTTGATGATGAGATTTAATTAAATATAATAATTAATTCTCCAAAAGCTTGTCTAGAAATGCCTGCGTGTATAAGAAACTGAGTGCTGAAAAATCTGTAGACTGACCCTTGTCACGATAATACAATATTTCTTATACGGCTTAGGGTGAAGAGGATACATAACTGAGACCGAATAAAAACATACTCATTAAACTACATACATATGCGTTTACAATTTGGGGTAGTGCTGTAAATTTTACAAAAGTGTTAAGATGACAAAAAAGAGCAATTAGAATTATCAACGATTTAAAGCACAGAAATGAGAAAGATAAGTAAAAATGTTTTCTCTTCTGTGGTTTAAAGAAACGTAGTTCACACTAAAAAGCACATCCAAAATAACAAAATAATGATAGTGATATCTCTCTCTATATACATAATAGTTTGCTAGTAATACATGAGACTAATTTACAAAAAAATAAGCATATGCAACAGTCCATTCTACGAAACAAGGAAAAGCTGTACTAGCCATGAACTAGGTTAGTTATAGTTGAGAAACAGGGCCGTCACGTTACATTACATTACATTTTTACATTAATGTAATGAGGATTCCGAGAATTTCATTGACATATATTCCTTTAATTTATAGAATGGATTATTTTCAAAGAAATGCTTAAAAATCTGTTTACATTTGCTATGATTTAGTTCGGTTATAGAATTAGGAAATTCATTATATTAATATTTTGGCGTAATCCTCATTTTTGTGTAATTAACAAACGGAGTAAAGCATAATTAATAATTACATGTCCTAATATTATAAAATTGTTTAAATTATTTATTAATTTGCCTAATTTAACTCTAAGCATAGTTTGATTTGTAAAAGTGACTTGCCTGTGATATTCAATGTTATTTATGGCCAGTAAATATTTATGATTTCTAATAATTAAAAAAAAAACATTTGTGCGATGTGTAAGTGAAATAAAATGATCAAGCTACAAATATATTTATGTTTTGTTTTATTTGAACAGCTTTGATGAAAAAATCACGGCGCAAAAAATCGAAAAAATTATTAAGGGGAGGGGATTTTCGAAAACATGTTGCTTTTAAAGTTTGCAACGACATCTCACGGAGGTTTCATGGACGTTAGACCCACACTGACGAAATAATTTGGCGGGAACGTGAAGAAATCATGTCGCGTCATTTTATAATTTTCCAAAACTTGTGTTATTTCGAGTGTTAATGTGTAAAAATGGTGATTTTTTACCCGTTAAGTGTTCGTGAACATGCACGCGTGTTCGTGAGTGGTATAATGTCGTGAAACGTGAATTTTCGTGTTGTTTCCAAAACTCCACAGAAGGCTCTAGTAAAGTTTCCACCACTTTACTGGGGCATGACTTGGACTTGACCGTGACTTGGTTTGCTCGCTTTTGACTGTGACTATGACTTGTATGATAATATTTAACAAAACTTGAATATATATAACTATACTTGACACTGGCAAATGCTTAAGACGTGCGACGCCAAAATCCTCTTAGGAGGAAAGAGAAAAAAAAAAAAAACACTACGTCCAATACTTAGGTACACCATAATCTGTCATCCTCCACGGACACGTTTTGACTAGATTTAAAGTAAATAATGCTTAATTTCTTAACATGTTTCCTCTAGAGCTCCTTTCGCCGGATTAATTAATCGCAGTAAACGAAGCCAATTGGTCGTGAGAACCAGAGTAGACTACGCATCGTGATGGATTACTCCAAGCTTACTCGTACCACATTTACACGTAATTTAAAACGTTATGTGCGAAAATATATCGAATGTATCTGACACAAATAGACAAGCTTTCGTGTACAAGCAATTTATAATTGAACCTAAACAATGCGATAGATTTGTTGGTAATGATACAGTCTATGTTATTTGAGTTGTTAATTAAAATCAAACCAAGTCGTACAATAGGATAGAAAGGAGCTTTTGATCTAAATACTGTGCTCTCGTAAAGGTCAGATTAATTAGTAATATACTAAGATTTCTGAAATACTTAGGTCTACTAACCATATATATATCGTATATATCGTACTTATCTAATCACACAGAATATCTGTTTGGTTATCTTCTTTCACTGTTAGAAAAGGAAGGATTTCTATAATTTGCGGTGTATTACGTGTAGGCGAAGCTTAGAAGCTTCGATTATTTATCGCGATCCATTAATCCCAGGATCGTGATACGAATAACCACAGCATGTAGCGTAGCTTATATTGTTGGATCGTGATACAGATCATAGCGTGTTTTCTTCTTCGAGGAACGGATCATAGCGTGTATGCCTTGCAAATTGATGGATCTGTGATACGGATCACAGTATGTATCCTAGCGAATTGGTGGATAGAGGTACGGGTTATAGCTTTTATGCCTTGCGAATTGATGGATCCAAAATACGGATTACAGCGTGTAGCCTAGCGAATTGGTGGATCATGATGCAGATTATAGCGTGTAGCCTAGCGAATTGGTGGATCGTGATGCGGATTGTAGCGTGTAGCTTAGAACATTAATAGATTAAGGATACAGATACAGCGTGCAGCAAATTGTGGTACGGATCATGATCAATATTATGAGCATGTCATTATGGAATCAGCATCGTCATCCGTATTATTCCGTAGGCTCTAGACTACAGAATTAATATGGCATGAAATGCTTTTACGATACTACTTTCCCATTACTACTTTCTTTCCTCCTGAGAAGATTTTGTGAGGCAAATTTTCATGCCTTTGCTAGAGATAAGTATTTCTAGTTTAATTGTAAATATCGTAAAACTAAACAAAGTCAAGCAGAGTAAAACACGGTCATGTCCGTGTCATGCATTTATTAAAGTGTGGTGACTCTACTCGAAAGTTACGTTTGTGAAAAACTCAAAATTCTTGACGGTGTACTTACCTGTACTTACCAACACAGACTACGTCAAATAACATACGCGTAATAATCGTACGTTGAGACCACAGAAGAGATTATTTTTTTACTATCTTTCTCTTTTCTGTGGTTGAGACGGATTATAAATAGGTCAATAGTGAGTTAGCTATAAAAAATAAGGCCTAAACGTGACATTGGCACCACTTTGCATACTAAAGTAGGTAGTTAACTCTACAATTGGGTTAGATAATGGTGTAAATCACTCTAACATGCCCTCCATAGCAGATAACTGAGCAAACAACGCCTTTTATAGATCTACCGTTTTATCGCGGGATCGTCGACATACTCTGCACGGAGCGTTATTGTTGCTTCTATAATTTCCAGTGCCTAGGTAACAGCTTTGATTCCCGGTCTCCAAACGTTCGGTATATTTTCTTACCCCCGAAAACTGAAACGTTTGTTAACTTTGACGACAGATTAAGTCTATTGCTGCCTTTGTTATTGCATTTGCTTAATGCCAGACAAAGGCAGTATTAGAATTAATCTGTTGTCAAAGTTATTGAACGTTTCAGTTTTCGGGGGTTAGACTATTTACTTGTGCATTTTGTAGAAAAACGCTCTTTTTTAAGTCATATATTTTGGTCCACATATAGTGTATTTAGCCAGTATCAAGTTTTGTTATTAATAAAGTTTATTATAGGATATAGGTAGTATCGCACTAATATTTCCATTGAATAAATTAAGTAACAAATAGGTATTTAAATTAATACATCGATACATTCAATAACTATAAAATCAAAGGCCTTGCCTTACGCTTACAAAATGTGGAATGAGCTTCCGCGCATTTTATAAGAAGCTACAACGTGGGATTCCTCAATAGTCTTAAAAGATTGACAACGTATTTTTTCCAGTGCCTTTGGTATAACAGATATCCATAGACGACTTTGACCTCTTACCATAAGGCCTCTGGCCTGTGTACTTGTTTTCCACTTATGGCATTTAAAAAACAATGCCAGATGACGCGTAACTTCGCGTAAAGGTCGAAGCAACTGGGGATAGAGGCTATATTTAGCAACGAGTCTCCAAGAACTAAAAATACTTTGTATTGTCGCACGTGTTTCACATTTAGATATCCATGTGAAACGAGAGAAAACAATATGTGCACAAGGAAGTTATTTAAGTATTTACTTACTTACAGACAGTCATGTAAACCGCATTACAAGATCGTTGTTCCGACAAAAACTCAACAAAGTTGGAAGAAAGCGTGGATTGCGGGGACTGCGACCGAGTGCTCTCGTTGGCTCGCTTAAGATTACACCTACTCGCTCCTCGCAATGAAGCAATAAAAGTTAATTTTTAAAGGTGTATTGTGTCCGAAACATGCTGCGAAATCTAGGGGAGATATGTGCAAAAGTGTAATCAAACAAACTGATCTAACCTCGGATACTTAACGATACTTATAGATATATACACTTACTTACTGGTGGGCACTTATGTATAGGTTTTTAGGTATAACTTATCAGCTCTTACACTTACTCAACTTTTACGAAACTCTTTCTTTTGAAGCTCTAGAATAAACTATTATTAAAATAAAACAAAAAGCTGACTGCAAAATGAAGCATAAGTCACTCCAGGCATAAAGAGGAATACAATGACACCTCTCTCATCAAAATCGGTCAATCCGATTAGGCTACTATAAGCTACGGTCAAATATATAGTCATTTAATTATATATTAGTTCAAATGCTAATTAAATTAAATTTGGCTTAGCCTTAACGGAGTTTTGTGACTCTTTCCCCCGAATACTGAAACGTTTGTTAACTTTGACAACAGCTTAAGTCTATTGCTGCCTTTGTCATTTGCTTAGTGCCAGACAAAGGCTGTATTAGAATTAATCTGTTGTCAAAGTTAACGAACGTTATTCGGGGGTTAAAACTAAGCACCCTTAAAATAACATAATAAGTTTTTTATCTATAATAGGATCTGTGACATGTCATTTCAATGAGGCGTTTTCCAAAAAAAAAAAAAAAACTGGTAATAAAAGTACCCAATAGATGGCGTTAGATGTACCTTGAGGTTTTTCTGTCACTGTCAAGACATGAAAGACAAAAAAAATGTACTTGTGCCTTTTTTTTCTAGTGTTTTTTGGCTCCACATGTGTGTTTAGACAATTTAAGTAATGTAACTATGTATTTGACTTCATTTGAAATATTACAATAGTTGACACTGGCTAAATACACAACGTGTGGAGCCAAAATTTACGATTTAAAAAATAAAAATAAAATATTTTGACAGACATGACAATGACAGGTAAAACGATAGGTCTAATACGCCATCTAGTAAGTATTTTAGAACTATATTTTTTTTTTAAAACTCCTCATTATAAATTATTAATAAAGATAATAATCATTGGGATGACTCAAGAAATGTGACGAGACCGCTGGGACGAAGACGGAATAACCCAAAAAAACGGGGATTAAATATCACCAACAACATATTTTGAGACTCTCCAGCTGTTTTACCAAAAATATAGGTATATGTATATGTATACTCTTCAAATTGTAATCGAAGACCAAATGTAGAAATCCTAGCGAGCAATAACTACATAAATAAACCACTATAATTGCTATAAAATGTAGGCATATAACCAAATAAAGTGATGATGACGTCGATGAAGTGCTAAAAAGTAACTGTCATAATATAGGCCCCAAACCTAGGTTAGGTTATATTTTAACTGCGACAAACAAAGAGCGAGCCGAGCGTTTTTTTGGTGGTCATTTAATATTTTTGGGTTTACAATGATTAGCTATTTAGATGTTTATTTGGAGTGATTTGCTTTAATAGGATAGCATGATGTAACATTTCTGGTTATAATTTCACATTAAAATGGGGTTTTAATTTTGGTGATCATTTTTTATTTTTGGCAGTATATAGTATTTTTTTGACGTTATGCTTTACTATCTGGTTATCACTTAAATATAATAAAAAGAAGGCTACTTTTAGAGATATAAGATATTTTTTGTTTTAATAAAACGGGAATACTCACGTTAAATTGAGTCCGCTAACGTGAATATCCCCGTTTTATTAAAACAAAACGTGTCAAATTACGTCAGTTTTCCTAATAACGTAAGATATTGTTGTGATATGATTAAATAAAATAAAATGGCCTTTTAATTCTTTCCCTTTTTGTAATTCTAATATTTTTACTACATTTAATTATTAATTTTTTTACACTTAACATTTTGATATTATTATTAATATTGTGATGTGATTACAAGTGTTTCTTTCTCTGTCTGTTACTTTTATAGCATCGGTAATTAAAAGTTTATGAAAAAAAGATCATAAATAGTTTTTTACTTCCATAATTATATATTTACGTATAATGATTAAGAATTTTACATCTTTCTCTTGATTTCGAGGATTTCTATTTAAAGTGCATATGCGTAAATCACAGAGTTCTCCTTATAAATAAATAAGGAATTTTATTTTGCAAACAAAGTAGTACACAGCCAAAAAAGAAAACATTTGATTGCCTATTTTTCATAGCAGCTGTTTATATTTTAACCTATTTGGTGAGTATCAAATAGCTACATCAAAGTCATAGCGCCCAAAGCGCTCTACTTAATGAGTTGGAAGGTCCAATAGAAGAGCACTATAAACTTATAAACTCTGTAACCCGTTAAAGCGTCGTAGATTACATGATAGTTAAAGAGCTTTCTGAGGTCATTTGTCTAGTTTCATCCAGTTTATGACGTAATGATATTGTCAGTGACGTCATAACTACAATGCTGCTACGCTATCTCCATTAATGTACTTAGTCTAGTTTAAAGAAATACGCTTGAGGACAAGATAATTAAATTGAATTTCTGGAAAGTTTTGTGCATTGCTACTCTGCAAATATGTACTGGCAGATGACTGGAGTAAAGAGGCTGTTTTTGTCCGTCTGTTTTGCCCCTCAATGTTTGCTCCCAATTCTAACTGGGCCCCTATTCGGAGAAATGACATTTTTATCTCTCTCTCACTCACTCCCATTAAATTTTAAATTAGAGAGACAGTCACCGAGATAATCTCGAGCGCACAGGAATAGGGTCCCTGGCCGAGTGTAGAGAAGGCACGAGATTTCAAAGTCTACGGGATCGACATAATTTTTATGATATGAGTTTATAGTTTGTTCGACTTAACGATAATTTGCGAACCAATGCTGCGATTTGCAAGAAATTTTGGAGGCAAGTAGTTCATATCAATACAATTTTTAAGTTTGAATATAAGCTAAATCAGTCCAGAGATTGTGAAGTTATAAGAGTAGCTGGCAACTTTTCCCTCCAAGGGGCTTGTAGATTAAGTTTTGTATTTTTTTATTTTTGTATATAATTTAAGTTGTATTAATTGTAGGTAAGTAGTTTGAGTTTGTTTGACCGACGTCATTGTGAAAGTCGCGGGCAAGCGTTAGATGCAAGTGGTACATTGTCGGTCGGTGTGGCGGTCTAAGGGAGAGGCCTAAGTTCAGCAGTGGACGTCTTCTGGCTGATAATGTAAGTAGTTTGCTATATTTTATTGTAAATATGTATAAACCCCGTAATAGGAGGACGCTCCCCTCATACTAGTGAGGTCGTGGGTACGAACCCTGGCGGGCCCATACCAATAAACGTACCAACGTACGTACGGATATACCACTGGCTGGATTTCGGTGAAGGAAAACATCGTGAAGAAACCTGCATATTTCCGGAGAAGAAATTCGATGGCGTATGTGAGTCCTCCAACCAGCACTGGGCCAGTGCGGTGGATAGGGCCCAATCACCCTTGGAGGGTAGGCCGATATCTCGGCAGTGGCATGTTTAAAGGCTGATGCTGATGTATCTAATAAAAGAGATGTATAAATTCCCTACTAGATTAGCATATCGTTTTAGCTTATTACCATCCATCCATATCAATTACCATTTTGGCTGCAAAACGTAACGTATCTAAACATAATTCTAGAATTTAATAAAAATCAGTTCTCTGACTCACTCTAAATCTAATCTCTAAATCTCTCTAATCTAAATTCTACAATATCTGAGGAATACCAGAAGCACGAATAGCTAGTGGGTGTGCCACTTTACTATAGATTGCTCAAATGATATTAGTCCAAGGTGCGATTTGTTATAACACACCGCATTGCTCAGACTGCTACATTTCACCTTTGTTATTAAAGACTGTCTTCATGTCTTCATTACGAGCCTGTCTTCATTAAAATGATACCCAAACCCCGGCCCGCGAGTCAAAAGTGACTAGCGCCCTTGTTTTTGGTTTTCACCTTAAAGAAACCCGTGCGGTTCTAGCACATACTAGGTTTGATAAAGCCAGTATTACCAGACAAGTTGCACAATAAGGCCGCAGGTAGCTAATTTATTGTTAGCTCTGAAATCAATTAAAGCATTGACTAATTTAATTAAAATAAACTATGTGAAATGAAGACTGGGTTGCACCAACTACAGTTAACTTTTAACTAAAACACAGTTAAAACTCCCGTTAAACAGAAATGTTCTGCACCACTTAACTTTGGTCAAAATTAGGTCTTACCTTAACGGTAACATTAATTACGCAAGATTGGCAGGTTAAAGTAATCGTTATAGTTAAAAGCTGTCAAACAAAACCTACTCAGTTAACTGTATTTATAACAACAAATATGATGGTGCAACACATATTGGCTAAACTGCATGGTGAAGGTTAAAGTTATAGTTAATTTAAACTATAACAGTAACTTTAACTGGGATTATGGTGCAACCCAGCCTTTGGCTTTGTTCGATTAAAATATCAATCAAATCTGTCGGCAAGGCGACAGTGTCAGCGACAGTTCAATTTAGATGTCCGATCGGCTGAAACAAATGGTCAAATTGAAATTATGGCCACCTCCACAAATAGTTGAGCAGCCTTGATAAGTATAAACTAGTCATGAATCGTTCAGTTACAAGCTAAACTAAGTTCTGTCAAATTACGTACTTATTGCTTCAGAGAAATACAAACGCAGGCAAGGGGATTTGCTCCTTTGTCATTTCTCTGAACGTGGAAGCGGAACGAATTGAATAGACGACATAGTTACATATCGTATTCGGTATTATTTGGGCACAATCAGAGTTACATATTCTATTTAGTTTGTTAGCATAGTATACATACAATATGAGGCCGGCCATACATTTAATATTAGCCAGCCTGTAGTTACGGTAGAGTATAATATCATTAGTTTTGTAGTGGTAGGGCTTTTATGCAGAGTCCGTCTGGAGAAATACCACACCTTTGCCATTTATTCAACCAAAAAGCAGTAGTGTGCAAACATTACTGTGTTCCGGATTGAAGGGCAATGTTTCCAGCGCAATTAATACTGGGCATAAAGAGATTTAACATCTAATATCTCATGGTGACGAGCGCAGTGCAATGCCGCTCATTGTTTTGAGCTGTTGAAGTTCAAAATTCTGGATGGCACTGAATTGTTATGGGCAGGCGTGAAGCTTTAACATCAGGTGAGCGACTTGGTCGCCTCTTCACCAAGTTTCATAAAAAAAAAAGTAACCTAAATTTATAGTCGCAAGAACAAGCTGTAGTACTTGTTTCTATGAACAAAGTTTACTGTGAGATTCGCTGAAACCGCGGAAAATTTGCTGTTTCGTATATTTTGTGTGTCGATGAGGTATAGAACGTTGTTACCGTGTCCGCACATAAGGTAAACATCACATTATCACATTTATATCGTTTGTTGCCCGTGGTACTACCAGTATTACTACCAGTAGTACTACGGGTATAAAATCTTCTCGTAGGAATACCAAGGGATCCAGTTTACGTACGGGAAGTTTTTTTTACCCGTTCACCAATCACGATTACCATTTCCAATTTTCGACAAATCAGGATGAAGTAACAATAGGCGACACCAATTTCGACCAATCAGACTGCAGTAATTATAGCATTCAAATCTGTTGTCTAAACTTTTGTTTTATAATTTTATCGGTTTTCAAATCCTTTGTTGTCTCCCTCCAAAAAATCACCACTAATTACTATATCATCCATAAAACTTTTTTTTCAAAATTAATAAAATGAAATTTGCAGAGAAACTATGACATAGGCTTAAAGTTCGTTAGAAAAGTCACCCGTATAATCTATACAAAGTAAAAATATTTTAGGCGTATAAACACATACGTTCTTTAGATATGTATGTAGTTATGGAATGAGACGGTAACCTTGCTCGTCAGCATCGATCACCGATCAATCGGAATCGGAACCAAAATAGATGAAAGCGCCGATTCGATTCCGCTCTGAGATGAACCGGGTCACTTGCGTTATATCTCGTGCTTATCGTAACAGTCGTTCGCCCCAAACCTTGTGACTTGCGTCGCCTATACCATCAAAAAGAGTAAAAATCTAAATAAGTAATTGGTAACTCAATTACATAATTATTGCACCTAGATGCAATAATAATCTCGCCAATCTCTATACTATTTGCGGTATTTTACAGTAAATTCTTATTTACTCAAAAGAAAACTCGTGTACAGAAGATTGCTTTGATTTAATTTCAAAACTTTATTATTCTTTTCGAAGAAGTATAACACGGTTATTACGCTGTAAAGGGTTCTTTATAAGGTTCAGTCCACTTTGAACCCGCTCGTGAGTCATCGCTTTATCAACCGCCGCTACGTTTTAGTCGAAAGAAGATAATTATTGTAACAACTGCAAAAGTAGCAAGATATATTGGTGGAAAAACAAAAAACCGATGCCCCTTATGCCCCTTACGCTGCATTATTGCTGGCGAATATTTTTTTAACAATGTGTTCGTGCTTAAACACATAAGTAAATTATACATCATTTGGAAATAAGGTTGCAGTGGAACGATAAAAATTGAGATAAAACTCGCAGCATTTATCATCATCATCATCATCATCAGCCGGAAGAATTCCAATGGTAAAAAAAGGGCTCCTCGATAAAAAGAGGGGTGAGGGTATCATAATCCCCCGCCTGACAGGCAGGTTGGGTTCACATAACGCTCACCGTTTACTAAAAGGACGCTGCTGCCCGTCCTCAGCAGTATATATATTATGTAGATTTATTTACGTAGGAAACACCGAAGGACGGACAGCAGTGTCCTTTAACAAACGGTGAACGTTCTGCGATCCCCAAGCCGCTGCCAAGCGTAACGGTTATGGCAAACACCCCTCCCCCTTTAAGGTGGAGGCCTATGCTCAACAGTGGACGTCTTCTGGCTGATAATGTAATTTACGTAGTTATTGTCAGACTCTATACTATAATAATCATATAATGAACTGCGAAATGCGGATCTCAGAATCGCTTTACTCCGAAGAGGTAGGTATTTCATTCTGGAATCTACTCCGAAAGCTAGGAAAGCTGAATCACTATACTCCGAAGGTTCGCAATACCGAACTACGATAATTCAGAATTCAAATAGGTATAGATCTAGTTCTTGGCGGATTTACACGCTTCATCTTAAACTGAGTAAAATTGCGACTGAAATTAATTTACTCGAGACCTTCAAAAAGCAACAAAGAACTTTCTAACAGAACTCAAATCACGTGATCAAATTGGACACAAAGGGCTTGACTGATTACCTCCAAACGCAATTAAGCTTCCGTATAATTAATCTAGAAGATCAAGAAAGGTCTGAGTTATAATTGGATTGTCCGCCACAGTTTAGCCGCAACACTCTAGGTAAGTAGTTTATTTATTTTAGTTCCGTCCTGAGTGAAGATTTCAGATGTTAGTGCCTGCGGAACTATACGGGCAAAAAGTCATCAATATTCCACAGAAATTATTGTAGAACATTCGAGAAACCTTACTATGCGTACGCGGATAGCAGCTAGAGCACGGGATGTTAACACGATATTTTTTTTTTTTGTAGTATGCTTCCGCGAAATGTACTTAGATCAGTGTAAGTTTGTGTTTTTCGGACTTAGGCATGTCAAAGAAAAGGACATGTCATACGCATTTAGGCAAACCTCCTAAGTTTGATACAACGCATTTTTCAATGTTACGTCCTAGAGAGCTAAATATGAACTTAGGAGCTGTCAAAGCTTAGTGCAGACGGGCATAAGTAGACAACAAAAATTCTACACCACCACTAATTCTGTTTAGCTTTGGATGTTGAAATCTATCAAATTAGACGTGTTCGATCAAAATTAAGTGTGCGTGCTCCTAGCGGAAAAGTTTCGAATTCAATTGCGTGATTTTAGTTGAGCAAGATGTGGCGTATAAGTGTATAGTAATATTTTTTTTTTTGTGTCCAGTTCTTTTTTGAGATATTTGCGAAAAACACTTTCCGCTAGGGGAACGTTCTCCTAGCGGAACTATTTTTTTACCCGTCCGCCCAAGAAGGGTGGTAATGTTTTCGCGAAACTTTAAAATGGCTGGACTCACAAATTTGAAATTACTGTACACACTATGTCATGCTCTAAATATCTACTAAACTCAAATAATAAAATTCGACCTTTTCCGTTAGGAGTAATCTGACAACGCACAGTCATCCAGTAACATTTTTACTACAACTTGTACGTTTTCCGACACGTGTCTCTTGTCTCCTCTTTCCGAGAACACTTAGTCTGTGATTTATTCGCATTGTTTAAAATTTATAACCGCCGACATCGCGTTTGATGAGATTGCAATTAACGCGCGAACACAAAAGCGTTCTAGAGTAATAAAATTTCACACAATTTATAGAGATTGCCGAGATTGTGGCTATCGTTAAAACATTTTTGTTATCATCAATCATTAAGTTGACAATAAATAAAACAAATAAAAGAATTGACACAAAGAAAGTTATCTAATATACCTTGAGGTTGAACGGTTACATACTCCTATCATAGAGAATATATTTTTTCTATGCTCCTATCATGAAAGAAAACAGTAGGTAACGTACATAGGAAGAGTGACGAAAATATATATATTTTCCTTTAAAAAGATCAAAAACCCTTAATACGTTGCTTGCTATTTTTTTACCATTAAAAATGTGTGTTATGTACATAACTGATAAGTACCAACCACAGAAGAGAGATCTAGAGGTAAACATTTTTCCTCGTCTGTGGTACCAACTCATTAATGCACAAAACTCGAAGAACATTTCTTATTATTCAATACTGCGACATTACTTTTAGATTTGAAAGTTATTTTGTTGTACAAAAGAGCTTAGTTAAGGCAATATGGATTCTAGGTATATAAAAAATAATTATTAAAAGATAATACTCACAAATGCGCAAGCTCGTGTGCGATGACAAAGGCGCTAGTGAGGCCCTCGTCCCTGACTATGGCTGCCGATCTGTACCGCGAGCACACGCCTCCTACGGGGGCGAAGCCCGAGGGGCCACCCAGAGGCGCCCGTGTCAGCCACACTGTCTCGTCCCACCCAGTGCTTGCTACAAAATTATAATTTATTTTAAAAAGCGATAATGCTCATTGAGTTTATCCTACTAAACGGGCAATAGAACCTAATTACTAGCGGTTAAAAGGTAGTCAATTTTATTGTAAGGTTATCGCACTAAAGGCTTCTAAAAATAAAGAGTTACAAAAAAGATATGACGATTCAATCAATAGAAGGCTGTGTCATTACTGAGGTTAATGCTCTACACGGTTGATAGAACAGTATTGTTTCATCTTTCGGATCTCACGGTAATAATTATATAGAGATTTGATAGAGACAATAGGATGAGCTTTCAATTCTTTGTATCCAAGTTTTTTTTTTTGTTTTTCGACGTGTATTGTGCAATTTTCAAACTTTTCAGCGTAGAACATGTATATAAAAATATTTTTAGGGATATTATAATATTATATCAATGACAAATAATAACTATTTCATAGCTGCATTTTTCACGTTTAAGCTTTAAACATTTTATTTATTAATAAATTTATTTTATTTCTAGTTTCTAGTTTTCTTATTTATCTACAAATTATATAATTATTAATTTAAAGGCTTTAAATATATATTGGAGACACATTCATTAAATCTAGTTGACGTCACTTTTACAATACTCACAATTACGGAAGTGAGTGAACTCCTACGATTTCCAACGGCGTATATTTTTGTAGCCTTTGATATTATGATATGAGATCACTGAATGTTCCTAACGGAAGTCGAAATGACGTTACTAATAAAACTAATCTCGAAATAAACGCGCGCCGGCGGTCGATGCATCTCAATGCAGAGACCCATTTCATTACACTGATAACATTTGTATAAACCTTGAATGCTTGATATACTGAGAGAATCAGTGTCCCGAAACTTTACTGGCAATCATAGGCATAGTACTTTAAAGTTTACCTGCGGGCAGCTTAATCAGATGTCTGTAATTCCATTTGTTCACGGCTGCCAGCGACTTCTTTACGTTTCCATATTTTATTATAGAATCCTTTTCCTCGTACAGAAATAGTTTGTTGATCACCAGCGTCATGTTCGAGTTCAAAGACGGATCATTGAATATGGCACTGACCTATAACGGATTACATAAAGATTTAATCGGCTTCAATGCACGCAAATGTATCGGACTAAAATAACCTCTCTACTTTCAAGCGCACACACAGTAGGTACTTATATACTCACTATGTTCATTAGTGCTAGAATGTAGTGCTTCACTCGTTCCCGACCGTGAAACTTCATCATGGTGTGATCGGCAACGATGGCCATCTCGAGCCATAGGCCCTTTACACCTGAAACATCAATCGAACATTGCACTTTCTCCCGTATACACAACGATCAATATGCATTCGAAGGGTTCGACGACACACCTGATATCGGTCTAGTGACGGGTTCCGCACGGAAATAATCTACCTCCACCTGTTCGCTGTGCCGCGGTCGCACGTGCGGTATCTGCGTCAGCACGGTCTCGTCTTCCAAATCAAGATCAAGGTCTGTGACCATGTCTCCAGTGAGGTTGTAGGCGGGCGGCTGCTCGGAGAGCACCACATCCCGCCGCCGCAGAACATGCGTAGCCAGCGCGTGCGTCGGCTGCAGCACGAAGTTCTCGCCACCGACCTGCAGCAGCCCGTACAGTTGGCCGGCGCATTCTGTCACTGTCGCGGTGGAGCTCTTCTCACCAATAACATGCCCTTTGTAGAAGAGGCACTCGTCGTAGTAGGGCGATCGTATAGCTCTGTTCTCTTGCAGTTCCAGGTGCCAGCCGAGCAGCCGGAGGTGGCGCACGGCAGATTGTGCGTCGCGGCGCAAGCGCGGCGTCAGCAGCGAGGCTTCGGGCGGTGTCCAGGCAGTGACGCCGGCGCAAGCCGCCGTGAGGAGCACAGCCGCCCACAGCCAGCGCGGCATCGTCCGCGCGCCGTCGCGACTGCTGCCTCTCTGAGGGCGGTGGCGGCGGCGGCCGGCGCGGGCGAAGCTCTCGGCGAGAGCGCTGCGCTCACGCATCTACGCACGATCGCACATGGCGCTGCCGCATGGCGGCCGTCTCGTTGCGCGGAAGGTAAACGACTCCGCCGCGAGTGGATTGCATGTGCTTTGCGCCCCATGCGTCATTTGTAAACAAAGGGCGACCGCCTGTTTTCGTTTCATTATCGCCTTGCGACTGGCGGCCGCGAGCGGACTTGCTGCTTGTTACCCAATACACGATGCAATGATGTAAACTATTGCACCGAAATATGTAGATGTAAATATATCTATTACGTTCGTTCAGATGATACGTACAGTTTTGTGTTCTACACGAGTTCCAAGCCACTATTGTAGAAATGAATATGCATTTATAAATGCAACAAACAATATTATGATAAAATGTCAAGTGCATGAACTTTTGCAGCGATAGATAAGGTCAGTGGGCTGATAAAATGCAATATGCATTCGTTACATTATATGACTACTATATAAATTACATATATATGTATATATATATATCATATTAAACTACACATGACGCGTGACCAAAATTATGGTGTTTATTTGGCTCCACGCTTAAGCATTGGCATTCAGCGTGGGCTGCCAGCATGCTGAGTACGCTGCCAACTGGTAGTGGGCTTGAACATTTGGATTATCTATAGACCTTTAATGGTCTCTGGATAATCCAACTGTTATTTTTATGTAGTAGGTTAAGTAGTTTGTGTGTATTTTGCTTAGTTAATAATGGCACTAGCCCGTTTAAAAAACTATACATAGGTATACATATAAAACTAGATAGCACAACAAGCTTTCGTTCCGAAATCTTATTAAGAACGGAGTTTCCCTTTACTATTTGCTGAAATAAATTCCTCTGGGCTTTGAAACGCGCCCTTGTAAAAATAGCTAATAATAAACCTTATTACAGTCCTATTAGTCTCAATCCAGAGCACCGCGCCGAATTCCCTTTTACAATGACTGATTATTTGTATTAGGGGATGAAATAATAAAGACGTGTTATTACAATTAAAACACAAGGATCGGGCTGTTTTTTTATATACTATATATTTTGTCTTAAAATGAATGAATAAATAATGAATAATAAAAAATGAAAAATGAAAATGAATAATCTTTGAAGAAGAATTTGTGTTAAAATGTAAAATGCAAGTATATTGTTCGAAAATCGCACGGTGTTTGAACATCCTGTTCAATTGTTCGTGAATCCATGACCAATAACGAAGGTCACATGTCTTCCAAACGTCAACAATATCGTATTTCGCAGATACGTACTAGCTGTATTTACATACTGTCTTCTCAGTGTTGAAAGTAATCAACAGAATAATAAATATGAAAGGACTACTGCCGAATACAACATTTACCAAATTTCACCGAAACATTTGCCGAGTACCTAATTTTTGTTTATAGAACAACCGGAGCAAGCATAAGTGTGAAGCGAGTGAACAAAGACTGTTGCGGACCGAGTTAGCGAAGGGAACGAAGATATTTACGATTCCTGAAGTTTCCTAAAATTAAAAATATATATAAAATATATTATATTTATAAAGACTTTTAATTCTTATGAGGAATGTGATCGAACAGCATGAATAAAACTTTAATCAGCAACTCCCTTTTTATCCAAGGCAACTTTTTTTTTTACAAAATCTGTGAGTTCCTGTCAAAATGTTATAGAATGGTTTGTCAGAACGTTTTTATGTAGCTATCCACATACTTATATAATTATGATTTTCGTTACCATTGGGGTGCCTGGTGGGTCTGTCAGCACCGTCACCTTAGACATCCGTCCATATTTAGTAGTAGTCCAATAGCATCTCGATGTAGAATAATAGTTATTTTTTCCGCCCTACCTCGGTCCCACAGAAGAGAGGAGAGAAGTAAAGGTAAAAAATTTTCCTCTTCTGTGCTCGGTCCGCAGCAAGCTAACGTCAGAGTATCACGTATGTTAAGTGCTTTAGGGTCCGGGTCCAGACATGGGTTTGTCTTCAGACTGCGACCAGAACCACCAGAGGACAGACAGCAGCGTCCTATTAGTAAATGGTGAGCGTTCTGCGATTCCCAGGCCACCTGCCAAGCTAGGGCAACCACCTCCCAATATTGGGGAGGCTTCGTCCAGCGTTGGACGTATAAGAGCTGATAGGAAGAATAAAGCTGTGTTTTATATATATATATAAACCATACAATAAGTATAGTTTTACAAAAGCTAACTCCAGGTGATGGAAACTTTAAAGACAGTAAGAGCAGGTACCTGGACCATTTTGTGTAGCCTACACTACCGATTACAGAAGGATGCGCCATTCTTAGCCGAGCTCAAAGTGCACGAAGTGTTTAATGTTAAGGTTATTAATATGGATATCTTACCAAATTAGAACAACAATTTTTATATTCAACCAAATAAATCTAAAATGTTGAGTGTAAATAAAATTCGTTTATTCCTTCCCCGACTATATATTTATTTGTTAATAAGATAGTAAATTTGCATTATTTCACCAGTTTTGTATTAGAATAATAATAATGATATATGTAAACAATCTTGAATTTAACTAAGACAAGAATACCATTAATTTAGTTGTAATAATACTTATCCAAGAATTAAGAAAATACGATGGACTACATGTAATGTCGCTTACAAGTAATTGAAGAATTTTATTAGGGTATTACTTTATTAATCAATCTCATATTTCGATTTTTGTGCATGGTCTGAATATATTGGTCAACCTTTCTTTTATCTGCATCACTGAAGTCATATGGATGTAGCAAGAAGGCCAAAGGTTCAGCTCGATTCGGGGGATTCAGTTTCGTAGATTGAAAATCTAGAATCAGGATAGATCCTTCTTCGTCACGATCTCCTTTGCCGTTATAGATGAAGTCCCATACATTTTTCGATAGATAAAAACCCTTGTGTTCACTTCGGTAGTACGAGTTGTATTTGAAAGCGTCTGGAGGTAAGTTAAGTGTTCTGATGTCTTCGGCTAGGGAGTGTAAGGGACCTAGTAGAACTTCTACGTCTTTCATATTCTGAAATTGAATTAAATCAAAATGTAACTATAAAATATAAAATAAACTATAAATATGGGCACGGCACGGTAGATACATTCGAATAGGTTTGGTCATTGATACTTATGTAATAATTACCTACATAATCATATGTAGGTATTGTAGGTTGTATACAAACACGTTGAGCAACACGAAACGATGAGGCGGACAAATAATTTTTATAGTGCAGATTAGGTACTCTTGCAAAGTCCGCCTGGAGAAGTAACTTTGCCAATTATTCATCCGCCAAGATATAGTTGCATTGCCACGCTGCTTTTTGAATTGTTGAACTTCAAAACTGGGTGGCTCCGAACCGATATGGGCAAGCATGACGCTTACCATCAGGGAGCGCCTTGCTATCGTCAGTTGCATTAAAAAGTGACAAATATTCAAATTTTTGCCTCTCGTAAAATAAATTCACTGAATTTTCCTACGCAATTCAAATTGCTCACAAATAACTATTTCTTAGTATGTTTGTACAACTGTTTAGTCCGGTTTCCAAATCATCTTCGGCATAAAGATTTGCGTTGTTCCAATCTCTCATAAGTACCTACCTACTTACTTACGAGAATCACCTGAATAATGTTGTATTTCATGTTTAGAAATTTCGTATTTATGTTATATTATAGTTAACAGTTTATGTGTAGAATACAAGCAAAATAAATTTTGCAAAAAAAGGCATTAAAATGTTCAAGACTATAGTGTATATTTTTTTCCGTAGGTAACGTATAAGCTGCATCATCATTATCGTTCAATATAATCGCGACGAAAAATAAAAAAAAACTCCAAAAAATATTGACATTTTGAAACTCAAAAAAAAATCCCTTTTTGATTTAGTTAAAATCAAAAACCGAAATCTGCAAAGCCCGAAGGTATATAAAAACCTATACGATTGATGTTCAGAAACTTACCAATAAAAAAAAAGGGTGCAAAACAGCAACCACATATGCAAATGCGTTCATTTTGTTTCCTGGAACTTGCACCAAAAAAATAACAACACTTCTTGCACCCGAACACGGAATAGTAAATATGACTGTCTCAGTCAACTGCTCTCACTGGTTAGAATTCATTTCTTTTGGGGCCGCCATATGTTTTAAGTATTATTTCAATGCTGACGGAGGACGTTGCCTAATTGGCGAGCTACTTGCTTAGGACTTTTCGCGAAAATGGTAATACCTATTTACAATAAACTTTTCATTGTTTTACAGTATTACCATTACAAAAGGCACGCGCCATTTGTTCGTCGACGAATAAGGTGCTTGTTTTGTTGTGACGTAGAACATTAATTTTATCTTAAGATTATTGTTTTTCCTACTTTTGCTATAATCCAATATGATTTAGTACGTATACTGTCCAGCGGAGGGTATTGTTACGCCATAACACCGGTTTATTCCGAGATTGGGTAACAATGCTTATCAACCTGGTTTATTATCTATAGAACTAAGCGATGATTACTGTATTGATATTTAACGTTTGTTACCACTAATAACTTTCATTTCATTTCATTTTCGGTCAGCTTTTTGTTTTAGTGATTCTACACCAATAGTTCTGTTTAGAAATTTCGTATTTATGTTATATTATAGTTAACAGTTTAGAATACAAGCAAAATAAACTTTGCAAAAAAAGGGCAACGGAGGATGGATTTGTTTTTATTGTAAGATCCAAGAACATTTTGTATGGAAAAGTGCATTTTTTCCTCGTCGATTTTCAAAAGTCGTAGTTCTAAAGTTGTTCGTTAACTTGTAAACAACATCCTAACAACCGCTCCCTAGCCGATTAAAAAACACCATGTATAGATACTGCATTACGAGTTCGTAGTTCCGATAAAAACTTACCAAAGTAGGAAGTAAGAGCGGGTTGCGGGGACTACGACCAAACGTGGCTTTCTCAAGACTAGAAAGGTCTCGCGCGTAGCAAAGAATCAATGAGAGTAAATTTTTATATGTGTATTTTGAACGACGCGGGTGATCTGTTTTATTACACGTTATAAGTAACTACCACTTCATACAACATTTAGTTATCTTCCACAGTTCAACTAACAGGTACTTCCGCCGCCGGCGTCGCTTGCGAAGGGATAGTTTCCTCAAAGTGCCGTAAATAACTGCTCCACGTTGGAACTAAAGTGCTATCAATACGAAATTACAGTTTTAAACAACTTGTTTACAGATAATTTAAACTATTTTGTACTCTGCAGGCAGCAAAAAATATTTTCATTTTAGTTTAGTCTAGTCGAACCTCCATGAGCACGACGTGGCCTCCTGTAATTGGGGGTGCACCCAGCTTGATGCCTATGTTTCATAATGTTAATGTAATGTGTAACTTCTGTTGGGGATCCATATTCTATAAAATAAATAAATACGTGTGCATGGCAACGACAAACTTTCCAACAATTTTTCTTCCAATCTTCTGCACCGAGATGATATGGGAAAACTATGCGACCCACGTTTATCAGAATTGTATGTTTTCACTAAAATAAAAGTATCATATTAAAAGTCCACCCTAAAATGTTCACTACTGTCTTGTTTTATCAAAAACATTCGTTCAGCCCAAAGTTTTTTATATTAAATCTCTGTAAATGTCGCAGAAAAGGTGACTGCCTGATTTTTGTTTAACAACAACATTTTCAATTAATATAATGCAAGTAAGGAATGACATTGGTTTGAACCCTTTGAACCCTGATAGATTCCTGGTTTGGCCATAATTATTATCATGAAAAGCTAACGGACAGAAAACTCTTTGCATCCATTTCTTTTGATTTATTTTAATTTTTACTTATCTAGCTTATTATTTACAAAAAAAAAATAGTTACACCAAATAACCTTTAATCTATGGTTATACCAATTGATATGTCATTTTATCTATGGTTAATTAGTTATAGCAATTGATATGTATCTACTTGTATATAGCCGCTACCATGATCAATAATAATTGTTCCTTATTTCAGCTCTGCTTGCTGAATTGACGCTTGTTCCTGGTATATGTGGATTAAATTGTAACTGACTCGCCAAAACTTGCTAATTCATCAATTAATTAATAAAAACACCATTAAAGTTCGTTAAGAGAATGTTCTTTTAAACAGGCATGCAATAATGCGTGGGATAAAAGTCGAACTAATGTTTCCTGTATAGGACTTTGACTTTATTTGAACTATACAAAATACATACAAACTACCCAAACTACTTACTTAGCCTACCATAAAACAGAAACAGTTAGATTATTAATTGAAAGTAAAGAAAAGTTAAGATAAGGTTAGATAATCTAAATGCCCAAGCTCCCTACCAGTTGGCAGCGTACCCGGTATGCTGTCTTCATTACAACACTGAATGGAAATGCTAAGGCGATGTCGGAGATAAACGCCATTTTGGTGATGCGTCGTCAGCGTCGTATCAACTATCTGCGAGATTTTTGAGAATTACTTAACCCCAGCCCCACGTTCTAATGCTTCGACCCCCATCGGCTCAAATAATAACCATGTCCGAAAAACAGTACTCTCAGGATAAAAGTTTTTTTTCTCTTTACTATAGCATAATTAATAATTATATACATTTATAATTATATAAATTATAGATTATTCTTCTTCATCTTTAAGAACAATGAATTTAAAGATTTTCTTATAGATATTTATACATAATGTTTAAAAGTTTATGAGCGTTTATTGTTTCAGAAATTAATAAATATATAATTTCAGGCTAGTACCTCTAAGAACCTGTATTTTGTCTATGGTAATACTTTTCTTATAAGTTAATTAGAATGTTTGTTTTAAGTTAGGCCAAGAATTGGCTTAGGTTAGATTAGGTTTGCTTAAATACTTTCTGTAAAGTGAAAGATAAACAATTTATACCTTATTTATACTATACGCGATATTGCAGCGGAAACACACTAGAGATTGGTCATAGATTCAGTTTGAAAATGAACATCCGCAGAGTAACGCCTAGTTCAATCAAACACCACTACCGTGATAAGCTTATAGGATTTAGTTCAGATTTCGAGTTTGTTAACCTTAGGTTCATAACCGGTGGCCTACGGGAGTGGTGTATAGCATCTAAAGTATAGTCTACAAATTATATCGATTTAAAAAAATGTAGGTAAATTTTGGAATCATGAGAGTTGAAAAGATAAAGTAATAAAAATGTGGTCTCCAGTTTTTATATTTTTTTATGGTTATAAGTATAGTTTTCTAGTTAAAAGTATTTCGCTGGCTTCGCTTATGTTTATTCAATGATTTTTGAAAAGATCACTGATATATTTATTTATTGTAATATAATCCAGAATACTAAGTGCAGAGCTGAGAGACTAGACAGTGATTTTTTTAACCCTGTAAAATAAAATAAAAATGTTTACTAAAAACTTTTGACACTTGCTTGTCACGGACAGAATACTCACCAATACGGAACCCTAAAAACTCAAACAAACTTCACCCCTCTGGCTCCCAGTCTAATCCTCATTATGTAATCTGTTGCCAGGGATAAGTGCGGTCCGTGAATATTTTACAAGTAGAGACTGCTGCTCCAACTCGGGCGTAGATCTGGATTGAAGGTTCACCTCAATTTTTGGGGAAAAATAATTAATTGAAACAAGTTCAGATCATTTCGTCACAAATGAAAAAGACAGCACAAACATAAATAGGTAACAAAACAACTCAACTCAAAAAAAGTTGTTTCTTTAATTGTGAACAGCCGCGTCGATTTGACACATTTTACTCATAGTAGTGGTTATTCAGTTATTCAAATGAAGTGCTTTACTAAACAGTGCCTTAACTTCAAGTGCTAGAGTACTATATCCAACGCGGCAATTCGGCCAGCATTTTGGGCACCATGCCTGCTGGTAGCGGTTTTTTAGATTAGAGCTAGTTTTAAGTTGTATATACAATTTATGATTTATTTTTACTTAGAGTTATTTAAATTAATTATTTAATGTTATATAAGTTACTAAATAAATACTTATTAGATTTATATCTATATTATATTAGATTCACATATTTAGTATAAAAAGCAATAAACTAAAATCTAATCTAGGTAAGAAATAATACAATAATTTCCCATTTACTAAGACAATACTGTGGTGCGTCGCGCGTGAATCGGGAAGATCCTGTCGCAGTTACTAATGACGAAATCGTAATAAAACAGTGAGTGCACTGTAAGACGTTTTCACCAACTGGAAAAGATTAAAAAATCCTTACATGAATTACTTCTTGCGAACCTAACCAAAATGTTGTTAACAACAGACCATCCGATTCAAGAAGGTCGTTCTTATGCAGAGCTCGTAGTGCGCGTTGTTCTAAGTTGGTACGATAATATGACCAAAACAACTTCGAACAATGGACACTTCGAGCTTGATCGGCTTCTTGAATCAGGAGTGTAGGCCGTTAAATGATCTGCCCTTGAAACTAAGGTATTAGGTACCGTTGTAAATGACTGAAGTGACAAGTTGTACATTCCGCCAGCGGTGAACACAAGAGGTTTGTTGGCTCGAGCTATGACCAGCAATAAGGTCGAGCGGACTCCGGGCAACACAGCTATGCCTGACTCCCACCCGGAAAAGTACGCTGCGTTACCTATGTTACGGCTCTGAAGGACAGGAGAAATATTTATATCAGTTATTTGCATATATGGTACAGGAAACATATCAAATATACTATACAATACAATACAACTTTATTATACACCAAAAAGACAATTAACAATTATTTTTTTAAACCGGTAGTATAATGGGCGGTCTTATCGCCTAAAGATAATTCTTCCAGACAACCTTTGGATTGATAGAATTATGACTTACACTATATACAACGCCTAGGTATTATATTGTATGCAATACCCTAAACGGCTAGGCAACGTATAAATAAAATCTCTTTTCACGTGTTATAGACATTTTATACATTGACAAGAATTTATAAAACAATAAAACACTTGGACGAAACATCATACAAAATCCACGACAAAACATGTATAAAATTGACTGACTGATGGTGACAGATGTTTTTATTGTGTCGAGAATCGCTTGAGATGGTAGATGACCAAATGACAGAGTCGGATGACAGCAGGCTTATATTTTTTATGACAATCTAGAAACTTCGGTGTCACGAATGAGTCATATAATAGGCCTAGGTTTTTTATGAACGCACGGGAACCCTTAGCGGTAGCGATATGAAACAATAAATAATCAAGATAATGCTCCTGCATTTGTTTTTTTTTTTTTACATTTCTTGACAGATGTAATGAAAATAGTATTTTAAGCTGGAACTGTGTACAACATCTAAGCATCACACTAATATTATTAATGCGAAAGTTTGTGTGTAAGTATGTTAGTGTGTTTGTTCTCGTTCAACTCTGTAACGGCTGAACGGATTTGGATGAAATTTTGTACGGAGGTAGCTTATACCATGGATTAACACGTTATCCCTTTTTTTAATCCCGGGAAATTCTATTTCTGTACAATAGTGGGTGTAACCGCGCATCGTGTAATAACATTTCGGGTAGTACGCATAAAATGTTTGGTTAGGTTATGTTAGGTAAGGCTTTTTCTCAGTTTTCCACTGCTGTATTGTTTGCTACTTGTGTGTTGTGTTTTGTTCTTTAGACTTTGACAAAGTATCTGGTTAGCCGCAGGTCTTGAATTTTACTTATTTGATATGAGCTCAGTGTGATTTATACACCTACTTCCCAAGGAACCAAAACCAAACCAAACCTGTGTTGTAATTTCTTCACACCAACGACAGATGATGTACAATCCAAACATATTGTACCCCAAATAAAACAGGCTCATTAAACACTTTGTGATGTTTTCTACGATCGTCTGAAACAAAGAAAACTTGTTTGACAGTCGAGGTCTTCATAATTATAGAGTACCTTAGAAAAACAGTTTGATTATCACCCGTACCGTTGCAGCTTGATAACCAATAAAGCAAATAAGGGTGCCGCTGGCTGCCAACTGTCCCAGCATTGGCCTGCTCAATATCACTTTGAAGTTCTTGGAGTAGCTGTAAATGGAGTAGGTAAGTAGCTTTGAAATGGATTAACTTTTCAACGTAAAGTTTCACGGGTTAAATCACTACACAGGCTGGATAAAAAGATTTCTAAGCAAAACGACTAATTTTCATCTGGAATATCTTGTTTTTAAACATGAACATGCATGCATCTGCCATATGTACAGGAGGTCCCGAGATTGATTACCGGGTGGGAAGGTTAGGATGATGAATTTAAATATCAGCTCTGGTTATGGGTGCTAGTTGTGCTTATCTATGTGTGTGCTCCAGGGTATCCCCGACATAGGTTATCTTTAAAACCAGACTATAATCTTAGGACTTACGAGTAGTCCTAAGATTATAGTCTGGTTTTAAAGATAACCTATGTCGGGGATACCCTGGGATCAGTAGTGGACGTCTATAAGAGCTGATAAGAGGAAGAAAATGGTTACAAAGGAAGCCGGCATCATTACATTTTAGACTTAGCACTTAGACGTTGATTCTATTATGTCTAGACTAGAAAAGGTGGTCCGAGATCCAGTTGTACTTATAAGAGTATAAGGGCTTTGTCCTAGAACTTACTTTAAAATAAGTTTGTGTTGCTCAACCAAGCTCCCTAATCTTCTCAGGTATTCTCTGACGAAGTCATTGTTCAAAGTATAATCGTTTCTGCGAGCATCTGCAAAGGAATTGTTAATTTCAACCTTTTGTTTCAAACGTAGAATTTATTTAGACTTTCCTAATTTTAAATCAATAAGAATTATTAGTCTGATGGTGTCGTTGAACTCAAAACCTTTAAATTTGAGGGCGCTTCTAGGGATGTAACTTAATAATTTAGCCCTAACTCATAACAATAATTATGTTAACTAAATAATTTAATTTGATTAAAAATATAACTCGTAATGAGGCGTTTTCTAAAAAAAAATATAGTACTAAAATACTTACTAGATGGCGTAATAGTCCTATCGTTTTACCTGTCATTGTCATTTCTGTCGAAATATTTTATTTTTATTTTTTAAATCGTAAATTTTGGCTCTACACGTTTTCTATTTTGTATTGTCAACTATTGTAATATTTCAAATGAAGTCAAATACATAATTACATTACTTGAAATTGTCTAAATAAACATGTGGAGCCAAAAAACACGAGAAAAAAAAAGGCACACGTACATTTTTTTTGTCTTTCATGTCTTGACAGTGACAGAAAACCTCAAGGTACATCTAACGCCATCTATTGGATACTTTTATTAACAGGTTTTTTTTTTTTTTAAACGCATCATTGAATTATTTTACAGAGATTTATGGTATATTCGTGGCAGTATATGAATGTTATAATTAGTATGTACTCATATATTGGAATTGTAAAGAACCAGATAAGCCAGTGCATCACCTAAAATTTTATAGGTTTGTTACGAGTTGTTCCTATGGTGTGTTATGAAGTTGATTATTCTTATTACACTTTGATAATTGGACCAATGAGTTAGTACAATATTGTTTTATGATCATAACAGTACAGCAAGGGCACTCTCTAACAAGGGACGACACGGATACGGGACAGCAGTTATGCGGTATTGGGATGAGAACGGGATGGGTCCGGGACAGAGGTTCATAGAAGACAGTTTGGTATGGGATAAGAACGAGAACTGGGGGAGGAAGCGTTGAGACAATTGACAGTATTGATTTTAATTACATACATTACATTAAAAACGAAGCGAAACCGGAGGCTAGTGTTTTTTTGAAAGAAAGAGAGTTAGAGGGTTTGTACCATCTGTGGGTTTGTACCACAGAAAAGAGAAAGATAAGTAACTTTTTTTTTCTCTTCTGTGGTTTGTAACAAACCTGTAATAGCACTGCAGTCTTGCACAATATTCTCAAAGCAATCCGCGAGTACAGACAATTGGCATACTAGGGGCACCAGGTGGGCCTGCACTACAAGGTCGGTTACCATCACAAACTGAGCCGTGTAAGTGAAAGCGACGCCAACTATCAGGTAGGTGAAAGAATACCGAAGAGTAGTGTCGAAGCGGAACGGAAGACGCACACCCAGCATGAGGTTGTATTCTAGTTCATCCACTAGAGGGTAGAGGTGCCTAAAACATGAGTATAATTAACTATCAAAAAAATGCATAAGGATCGGATAAACGTTACATGAGTTTTTTTTTTTTTATTACACTGCAAGATTAAAAAATAGATGTTTAAATATACAATAGTTCACGGATCTGTGGGAGGACGTTTGCTATTTGATACAAACAGTCCTCGCACAGAATAATAAAAAGACAACAAACCGACAGTTACAATTGCATTAATAATATTAGTTGGCCCTGTGTAATAGCATAGATAAAAAATATTCTTTGCCTATGACAACGTTTCAAACGGAAGAAGACGCGTGTGGTTATAATATCCAGTCACAAAATATGGGCTCAGGACTAATAGGTGTCAGGCTGGTCCGGCGAACAACGATGTCACGCTACAATAATGAATATTCTAGCGTGACATCGTGAGTGAGAGAGCAAAACCATAGTGTGTCGTTGGACCCAGATTTGACGGACCAGTTCTTCCTAGCATAAGACTTCCTATTTTTAAAATCGTTGGTTAATTGCGTTGTTTTTTAAAATAGCTTAACAGATGATCAGATATGGTTCCCACGATCACCGTCTAACAAAAGAGAGAAGCGATAATTTCCTCTTTTTCTCTCGTTGTTTCGCCGTACCATATTGGGCTTATTTGGGCTATTAGATTTACCACGCTGCTAAGGTACAGTTCCCCAACCCCAGTAGCAATTTCATATATCTCTCATGAGTTTTAGCCCAGTATTTCACGAGTTTTAGGCGTTTATCGGTCGTTATGTCAAAGTACGAGGTTTCCATGGATCTTGCCAGTTTTTGGTAAAAGTCTTTGTTGGTAATCTAAAACAAACAGATATTTTAAGTTTATATGCGTCGTGTCATCCACATAAGCTTCCCTGTTAAGGGGGGTCCAGGATCCCCAAGCTACCGATATTTATCACTTACCATATTCTTAACTTTGTATAGAGTAATGATCTGTATAACGATGACATTAACACTGGCCGCGACCTCGTCCAGGCTCATTGGTTGGCTGTATGTGTACCATACCTCGCCACACACTATCAAGGCAATGAACAGCTTCACTACGCTGCTGTATATCAAGTAAAGAACAGTCCGGTCGGTTGTAGACAGTCCTGTAATATTTTTTTACATTGGTGACGTCCATTAATCACGTGAGGCTCGAATGGGGTGAGGGGATTGTGTAGTGAGATATCACGTGTATTCATTTTTTCGTTGAACGAACGATTTATAAACTGAAAAGACAACAACGCGACAAAACATTCTGTAAATACTCAAAATTTTAAGACACTACTTGTTACTAAAAAAATACACGTAATTTGGTAAAAATGGTAAACAGCTTCGAAGTGATCTAAAAAAATCCAACAACGCACCTAATAACACTGCTCTTTATCCACGGAGCACACAAAGCAATTGAATTACAGTACGCTGGTTTCACCGGCCGATCCCTCGCTCCCTTTACGGATTTGTTTCCACCTGACTGGCTGTAGATTGAATCAGAATCGATGAGGATAAAGGTTTCCCTCGCTGTCCACGCTCTCTTGAAGTAGATGACCGGATAATTCCTACCTACCTAGATTTTCTTCGAATAAATATATTCGGCGTAAAAAAGGTGTTTTTGCGGTTCAGAGATGTAGTATCTACTTAAATTATTTTAGGCGCTTCTCGTACAAAGAATTATTTGGTTTTCTTTTCTCGTACAAAGAATTATATTAACTAGTAGTTCGCGCCGAACTGAGACCTCGCGATCCTATATCTTCACAACCCCTGGACCGATACAGCTCATATTCGAACTTAAAAATTATATTGAAATGAACTACTTGCCTATAAAATGTCATTAAGATCGGATCACCAGTTCGCAAGCTATCGACGGACAAATATACACACAAACATACAAACTATACAAATGCCGATTCGTCCCAGTAAACTCTGAGACCTTCGCTTCGCTCGGTCAATAATTCTACAAAAAAATATCACGATGCTATGTCTCTTCCAGAGATCGGCCGCCAGATCGGCGGAGTCTCTTCTATCCTGTGGCAAATGAAAAAACTGCTCTACGCTGACAATACACGTCCATTGTCTTGAGTTTAACTAGGCGTTCGCATTCTTTTTAATATTTTTAATATAAATAATCGCTGTCGAAATTAAAAAAATAAACAGTCGGTCAGAGAATCTGAACATTAACAAAGCTAATGTTTTAAAGCACTTTTTATATTACATTTCCTATTTTGACGAAGAAGAAGAAAAATTACAAATTCAATAATAACTTGATAATTGCTATAAAAATTGGCAATGGCATTCTAAAGAACACTGACTGTTTATATTTAATTCCAACTATATGTGCGAAAGAGATAGGGCTGGCCGGGAAATTCAAGAAAATATGTAGTGTTTGTGAAACTCACCTGCCGCATAAGCAACACGGTAAACGTCTCCAAAGAATGCAATTTCCAATTCCCCGCTGGCTTGGTCTAAAGCTTTGGTTTGGGTAATTCTATTCCAAATATTCTTAACTATCCCCATCTTGTTGTCAGAACTTTAACTCTTACAGTCTTATTGCTTCTGAAAACGTAAGTCGTGGATGCTCTCTTATAGCTTCTCTGTTTATTAATGACATATTCAGTATGCCTAGTAATTAAATGTAGATCATCGTACAATCCATTTCCATTTACCTAGCTTAATTTGGGTTTAACTGGGGTCTAAATGATGTATAAATAAGTAACAAGAATGGGCTGGGCCTACTGTTATATTAAGCAGCAGTTATCCACAGAGAGTATGTCCTAAAACTAACAACAAACGGAGACGGACAGCAGCGTTCTCTTAGTAAACGGTGAGCGTTCTGCGACCCTCAAGCCGCCTGCCAAGCGTGATGATTATATCGTGGCAACAAATACTTCAGAGGGGGACGCTCCGTCCTGTTCAGCAGTGGACGTCTTCCGGCTGATGATAACGATGACCCTCAATTGTGCAGATTATACAAAGATCTTTAAAACTAGATACAAGATTATTAGCATTGAAATTTTAATAAAATTGTGGCAACGATTTTTAAATATGCGACCATTCTGAATGAAACAAACTTTGTTAATATTGGGCTACGACTCACTTTTCCAATTGCGCGACTCATTACCTATGGGCTGAAAGCACGCTGTTTCTGATACCGCATTACGAAATCGTTGTTTAGACAAAACCAACCAAAGTTGGAGGAAAGCACGGGTTGCGGGGTCTGCGACCAACCGTTGTTATTGGCTATCAAGGTTACTCATACTCGCGGCTGTCGTATATTTTTACCGATGCGTGCGTGTGATGGTGCGCTTAGATCTTTGGGCGGTATCTATCTGGATCGATGTTGCAGTATGTAAGCACTCTGTTTTGTTGCATTTTGTTGAATCTATATTATAGTTACAAAAATCTACACTCCATAGTAGTATTATTGAATTGTTGTTGTATTGTATTGATTTATAAATTACGGAACTCTGAGGTAAAAACAATAAAAAATAAATAAAAAACAATCTGTTGAATTGACAATCTACTCCTTTTTTTGGATGTTGGTTTAAAATACGTGCGTTAGGATATGTAGGTTATTTGAGCGATGGTTATTTTCTAAAAAAATATATATTTCTATTATTAAAACTCGAAATCTTTCACGTTTCCTTTTTCGCATATGTAGATACCTACGTACATCGTATGTTAGTGCGGGTCGCTGGAGATCAGTCGCAGCGGAGGGTTATTTATTGATATTGATGGGTCTCAGGGGATCACCCCTGACAGTCTATTTTGTTTTGTTTATTAATTTAAAACGTTTTATTTATTTTCAGTACGGACTCTCAAAAAGTTCTAAGGGTATAATTATAATAACTGCGGCTCGATTTTTCGAAAATATCTTGCAAAATCATGCGAAAGACTGAATTTTGAACAAAACCCCAAACAAAAGTCACATTTTTGAAATAATCATACACTCGCTAACGCAACGAAGGAATTGAACCATTCGACTTTGCTTTCTATCAATAGAAAATCATTTATTTCGCTTGATATTTTCGTGCGAAATCATACGAGCGATTCAAAAATAGAGCCCCTGGAAAAAATCACGGCGTTTTGGCAAAATATGAACTACATAACGTAGCAACATAATTAATTATTCTAGATGCAGGATACATCGTGGCGGGCCTTTGAAGTGACATGACATGAGTGACATGATAGTTAAACCAAGTTTGTAATTATTATGCTTTACTCCATCAACATCATTTAAACTATAGGTAGGTACTTTGATGAAAGAAATAATATTCCATCTAAACTATTCCCCAGTATACATAGTGCTCTAAAGTGATTGCCTACTGATAATAAAACTATGTGAGAGCCCTGTAAGACGTTAACTCTAGCTAGAAATATAAATAAGTTGATTAGAATATTTATTATTACGTAGTGTAATGTTAGGTATAAGGAACTGGTGAATTGTTATTTTCGCTTCTATGTTTGGCAAATATTTTTTTACCCAAAATGCAGTTTACTATCACTACGACTTCGACAGAGGCAGGAAGAAGTGACTCCAAGACCGCTAGCTCTGGAAGGATCGCTCTATCGATTCTTTAGTGCTGACTTCTGTCAGCCCTTATCTTACTGTAAGCGCGAAGCGTTTAGCTTTCCATCCCTTTTACGTCTTTGGCCTTGCCATTGCTCTATCCCTTTCCATGTCGCCGCGCGGTCTTTTGACAAAATTGGGAATGGTGGTCAAGGCGAGGAGCACGACGAGCGGCAGCACAAGTTACATTGCCGCACTCTCTCCTCTACTTGCTTTGCTCACTTCCCTAGCTACTTAACTCGCCGCTCGTTAAGTATGTGGCAGAATAACAGTAACCTAACAAATGCAAAAGTGAAGCAATCGCTCTCGTCTTTTCGGACGCAATGCGTGGCTGCAGGTGTTTACCTCGGGTTCCCAACGCTTCGCTGTGCATGCTAAAATTAACTTTATTGCGACATAGCGAGTCTCTATTTATTAATATAATTTGTCAGCTAGTAGTGACAAATTAGCTTTTGTCACTACCATCTGACAAATCTACTACTAGTCAGCTTTTGTTCTGCCCTCTCCATCAGCCTTTAAGCATCCCACTGCTGGGATATCGGCCACCCTCGAAGGGGGATTAGTTCAATAAGAATATCTTCGCTGAGTGGGCTGAAAATGGCCAATAAATTATAATAACTGCCTTTCGGTCGATTCAAGTCTCGGGACGGTCCTTCATGTCAGGGTCTCGTTAGAGATCCGGAAACTCCGGAGAGCATCCCTCGTTACCTGTCCGTCAACTTTTCAACTAACAACTCTTGAAAATGCTTCGTAAATTACTTTTTACTGAAATTCCCTGAGCACGACTTTTGAATTAAGATTTTTAAATCCAAATCATAAAGATGTTTAAAAAACTCCCCAATTACTATTGTAAAGTTGCTGTAAGCCTGGGCGTGATTACTCGATGATAGTCATAGTCATAGTCATACGGATAGCTTTTTTAAGTATTGCACAATTTTTTATCATGCAATCAGTATCGTAAATAGAACATAATATAAAAGCATTTCTTTATTCATTGACCACGAAATGTCGGATATCCTATAATACAATAATAACCTGCCTACTACTCGCTGTAGCGAGCGAGAAGAAGCGACGTAAGACAATTTCGACGCTCTTGTCTCCCACCCCGAAAAGTATATCGCTTCGCGAATTTGATGACTCTGGAAGTGGACCCTTATATCTGATAATCACTTTCGAGATGGTGTAAACAACTAACATTATTAAATAAAAACAAAATACCCGACTGCAAAATGTAACCAATATCGCTCTGGGTTTAAAGAGGAATCCAACGATACATCACTCGATAAAATTGGTCAAGCCACTTAGGCTACAGGAGGTTATATAGGAACACACAATCATACATAAGGTATACGTATATCACATTCCAAAAATATTACCCCACTTCATGGGCAGTTGGGTAAAAAAGAGCCGGTCTTCGGATTTTGAGTTTTTAAACGTTGATGTTGGTTCACAGAGTGCGGTACAGTTCAAAAAATATATCAACAAGTTTTGCCTCGGCCTAAATTTTTCCGCCCTAGGCCCGTGCCTACTCGGCCTATTAGGAAATGTGCCTCTAAATATAGTTTAATTAGACAGAATATTTCTTTGTCTGCTTCAAAAAAAGCCTCAAATAACAATACCATAACCAATTCAAACATAATCATACTCATTTCATTTCATAATCATATAATATTAATCATATAATCATATAATATTCATAATCATTTCCTCGCACCATCGACAGATGCCTACAGCATAATTATCGGTGATCGTCTGTAAGGAAAGTGAAATTCATTATTCAATAATAGCAAAAACAAACTCGTGCTAAAAGCTTTTTAAGGCGAACGTGGCGTTAACGTTATAATCTGGTAAACGATAAAACATATAAAATAATTATATAAGAGTACTGCTAGATGCCACCTGCCCAACATTGGTCTGCTCTGTGTGTTACTGAGATTCATGGTGTGGCTGCAAAATAAAATAAAAAGCCACTAGGAAATTACAACGTTTGGGTTTCGTAACACGTTCCGAAAATTCCGGATTGCGCACGTTGGAATGGAGTGGCATAAATTGGGGATGTAAATCCTCTAGTCTCTTTAAAATAGAATGTGTACCCAGGTTGGTACACTGGGAAAAATACACGGCTTTCGAACACGGTTACATTTTCTGTAGCCATGTAAATGGCTGTGCCAGCCGGGTTTGGCAGCCGTGTGAAGCGCCGTGTACACGGCTAGAGATTTTACATGGCTATGTTAGCCATTTACACGGCTTCGTTAGCCGGTAGAAACGGTCACGTTTACCGTGTTTCATAATTTTCCAACCGTGTAAAAACCGTAGCCGTGCAAAAATGCACGGCTACACTCTAACACGGTCGTAAAAGCGGTGTATACACAGCGCATCGGGCCGTGTGTTAAGCAAACACGGTCTGCTGAGCCGTTTTAGACACGGCACAACAGGCCCTGTGCTAAGCAAAAGCTGGCTACGTTAGCCAAGTCCCAATGATACTAGCAGACATGGTAGGCAGAGCCGTTTCAGACACGGCATGACAGGCCGTGTGTCAAACTAAACCAGGCTACGATAGCCATGTCACACATGGAACCCGCAAACATGGTTGACGTAGCCGTTCTAGACACGGCACTACAGACCGTGTGCTCAGCAAATCCTGGCTATGATAGCCGTGTCACAATTCAAACTCGTAAACACGGTTTCCGAAACCGCTTCAGACACGGCACAGAAGACCGTGTGCTTAACGAAACCTGGCTATGATAGCTGTGTTCCAATACAAACTCGCAAACATGGTTTTCTGAGCCGTTTCAAACACAGCACGACAGACCGTGTGCTAAACAAAACCAGGCTAAGATAGCCGTGTCACAATTCAAACTCGCGATTATGGTTTCCGGAGCCGTTTCAGACACGGCACGATAGACCGTGTGCTTAACAAAACTTGGTTATGATAGCCATGTCCCAATTCAGACTAGCTAACATGGTTTCCGGAGCCGTTTCAGACATGGCACGAAAGACCGTGTGCTTAACAAAACCTGGCTATGATAGCAGTATTGCAAATGGAACCCGAAAACAATTGACGGAGACGTCCAAGACACGGCACGTTAGGCCGTGTGCTAAACGGAACCTGGTTACGTTAGCCAAGTCACAATGAACAATGAACTCGTAAACATGGTTGCCAGAGCCGTTTCAGACATGGCACGACAGACCGTGTGCTTAACAAAACCTGGCTATGATAGCCATGTCACGATTAAAACTCGATAACATGGATTTCCGACTTCAATTCTGCTTGAGGAGTTAAATAAAACACTACGATTATGCTTCACAATAAGGAAAATCTCGTAAATAAATATACAAGTGAGCGTTAAGAACATCTGTACTGTAAATATATTACGGAGAGAATCAGGACCACTCATATTAAATATTGCACGAAGATATTTTTTTTGTAATATGAATCACGATCCTAATTCGACTGAATTGCCCCAAAATATGACACCATAACATAGGGAATGGATATATTAATTTATTTTATTGTTTATTTTAGAGATGTGTGTTTTCCAATTCAAATTGGCATATATTGTTACACCTAAGAAATTACCTTCATCTGTTAATTTAACATTAACTGCTCTATTTTTTATATTTAGCTAACACATGCATGTAGACATTGAGAGTAAGCATCTGCCTACAAACTGCTATGCAGTTTGACATAATTATAATAAATAGTATATACTTATGTTTCGTTATGAATAAATAATGATAAAACAAAACGAAAAATCCTGGCTATGATAACCGTGTCATAAATGGAGTCCGTAAACATGGTTAACGGAGTCGTTTTAGACACGGCACGACAGACCGTGTGCTTAACAAAACCTGGCTATGATAACCGTGCCGTGTTTCCGGAGCCGTTTCAGACACGGCACAACAGACCGTGTGGTAAATGAACCCTGGCTATGATAGCCGTGTCACAAATGTAACTCGCAAATATGGTTGCCGGAACCGTTTCCGACACAACACCAGAGATCGTGTACTGAAATCAGGCTACGATAGTCGTGTCACAAATGGACCCCACAATCGTGGTTAACGGTTTCAGACAAGACACGATACACCGTGTGCTAAAAAACCTAACTACGTAAGCCATTTCACAAATGAAATCCGCACAAACATGGTTGACTGACCCATTCTAGACACGACATGATACCGTGTACTGAACGAAACCTGGCTAAGTTAGCCGTGTCACAAGTGCTACAAGGTTGATGGAGCCGTTTGAAATACGACACGATAGACCGTGTCCTAACTGAAACCTGACTATGAAAGCCGTGTCACAGATGAAACCCGCATAATCAACATAAAAGCTGTATTGCCACATAAATAGACTTGCCGTTTGCCACTAAAGTAAGGAATTTGAAATTATCTAAGACACAAATTTTTAAGCTTATTAAATAAAAAACACAATTAACTTTATTGTTAATCTGTCAAGGGTGTTACTAATAAGTATGTGTGAGAGTATGAATAATATTTTTGTGTAATCCATTTTAAAATAAGACTATTATTTTATTATAATGCATCCACACTTTGATATATCTTGTCTATCTCTATAGTAATGGTGTATTTTAATATTATTTATAAATGACAGAAATATTCTTACAGTATTCTACAGAAAACGAATATTTTTCCGGAATAAAAAGTAGCCTATGTGTTAATCCAGAGAATAAGCTACCTCTATACCAAATTTAATTCAAATCCGTTACAGAGTTGAACGGAAACAAACATACTTACGTACTTATCGCTTACACAAACTATCGCAATCATAATATTAGTGTGATAAACTAGATGAACACTAAACTTATTTCTTATTTTTACTAAAATGCATAAATATTATTCCTAGGTAAATGACTTCAGATATTTGTGGAACCTGGGGAAATGTCGATAGCCATATCTGGCAGCCGCGCATATATAAAAGTGCGCGCACGCGGGCGGCCAGTCATTCGTTTTCGTTTTGAGTTGAGTTTGGTGTGCTTGTATCTACTTCAAACGCTCTCAACATGTCAGGCGCTATCAAAGAGGAAAAAGATGCAGCTACTGTTGATAAATTACATAAATCCTGTTGCATGGAAGAATACATCGCTATATTTAAAGGTTAGTATCAGTTCGAGTAGATACTTGCGTAAATAGTGTTTTTTTGAGTTTTAGTTGATACAAAACGATTCGCGGGAGAAACGAATGTAAGAACATGTGATTATGCCCGAAATTTTTGGTACCTACCTACTTAGTATGAGTAAATTTTGCATGTGAATCAGTGTTTCGGCGGGAACAATATTATTGCAGGGCAGTAGGAAAGCGGCTACGATAGCCGTGTCGACGCGGTAGTCGCAGACACTTTATACGGCTTCCTCAACCGCGTCAGACGGCTGTCCTAGCCCATGCTATGGTCTATTATCTACCTATTCCGTGATGTGGTCTTATTTGACAAGTGCAGTGAGTGGATTGTAGCTCGATGGATAATGAACTAAACTAAGTAAATAATTTTATTTCCAGAAAATGCTATAACAGCAAATGCGTTGCCGCTTTTGTCTGCGTCAAATCGGAACTGATTCCCAAGATCGTCCATCGCATCAAATTTAAAACGTATTGGGAACACTGGTGCAGAAACGTAAGTGACTAATCACGCTGATGTTATTTTTATACATTATACCAAAGACATTTTTATAAGGAGAATGCTGAGGATTACACCTATGTTCTGTGCTAAATATGTGAAACTACCGCTCCCTCTCTGTTTGCCAGTTTGTTACCTATCAGTGAATTGTTTGTTCTAAGCAGCCGGACCAATCTTGATAAAATTTGGTAATGATAAACACACGAGGACGGACATAGTATACCTACTTTTCTTGAGTTCATAACATCCATGTATCAGCCGCAGCATGCTGTGTGATATACAGTATGCAGTAAATTATTTTTAAAATAATTTCATTTTAAATAATATTTTTTTTCTAGCGAATGCTGACATTATCACGATATCCAAGTACCAGGGACTGGAATCATCATCTATTTTAGAAACGGCTTGGAAAGCAACATGGTCGCTTCGCAAGCGGTACTTCCTAACATTTTCACGTAGTCATCATTATGAATTTATAATATGAGAAATTACGAAAACTAAATGTATAATTATTACTTATTATATAATATTATTATGTGATGTAAAAATCTTTGAATAAAATTCTGTTTCTTAAAGTATTTTTTTAATCAACAAATTAACCATCACCAAATCCTAGAAAAATTATATTTAGACAGTAGATTTGAGGGCAGTATTTTTTTAGTTATTTTCGTTATTTTTAATCGTTCAAATGGTTTATTACAGGTTCTACATAGCTGGAGAACCTGAAACATTCGGGTCAAAAAAAGTGTTGGACTTTGCTGAGGCGGTCGTTTTACACGGCTACTTTCACTGCGTCACACACGGCGGCATACCCGTGCAGACCTGCTTGAAGGAGCCGTATTAAAACGGCTGCCTTGGCCATGTCAACACGGATATGCTAACGCCCTTCTTAAGACCCTGCTCAGCTGGCGAAGCTGTGTGACGCGGTTGAGAAAGCCGCTTTACACGGCTTCTTCAACCGCGTCACATGGCTCCGCCAGCTGAGCAGGGTCGTAGGAAAGTGGCTAGGACAGCCGTGTTGACGCGGTTAACGCAGCCGCTTTACAAGGCTTTTTCAACCGTGTCACATGGTTCCGCCAGCTGTGCAGGGTCGTAGGACAGCCGTGTTGACGCGGTTGACGCAGGCGCTTTACACGGCTTCTTCAACCGCGTCACACGGCTCCGTCAGTTGTGCAGGGTTGTAGGAAAGCGGCTAGTACAGCCATGTTGACGTGGCTGACGCAGCCGCTTTACACGGCTTTTTCAACCGCGTCACACGGCTCCGCCTGCTGTGTAGGTTTGTAGGTGACGCGGTTGATGGAGCCGCTTTACACGGCTTCTTCAACCGCGTCACACGGCTCTGCCAGCTGTGTAGGGTCGTAGGAAAGCGGCTAGGACAGCCGTGTTGACGCGGTTGATGCAGCCGATTTACACGGCTCCGCCAGCTGTTCAGGGTCGTAGGAAAGCGGCTAGGACAGCCATGTTGAAGCGGTCGAGGCAGCCGCTTTACACGGCTTCTTCCAACCGCGTCACACGGCTCTGCCAGCTGTGCAAGGTCGTAGGAAAGCGGCTACGACAGCCGTGTTGACGTGGTTAACGCAGCATATATTACATGGTTACGCCAGCCACGTATATACTTAGCCGTGTCTAAATCATAACCGTGTCAACTAGTTCACACGGCTGCAACTGCAGTACCGTGTCCAGATTTAGCCGTGTCTAATCGGAACCGTGTCGACTAGTTGACACGGCTGCAACTGCAGTACCGTGTGCAGATCTAGCCGTGTATGATTATAACCGTGTCGACCAGTTGACACGGCTGCAACTGCAGTACCGTGTGCGGATCCAACCTTACCATCCTAGCCGTGTGCGATTTTAACCGTGTGTCCACTGTAGCCGTGTTAGCGCCACACGGTAACCCTTGCCGTGTTTACACGGCTGCAACTGCAGTACCGGGTTTACACGGCCTTGCATAGCCGATAAATCGACCCTTTTTTTTCCCAGTGTAGTTACTCGATGCCCGTAATTGCGATAAATGAATTGTGTAGGTGTAGGTATACATAGGTATATCGCAATTAAGGCTATGCATCGAACTACAGCTATACAGTAATTGAATCCATAATAAAATTGTTTTAAATGTTGATCTCGATTTTATTGGTATTTTGGTAGTATCTAGATCTACACGGACCTTAACCAAGTGGTGCTCATTATCAGGAGTCAAATCCTCTGTTGTTTCTTCTTGAACAATTTCCGTACAACACGGCAAGTATTTAGAATTGCGGCCTTCTGCATTGTTATAAAATTGTTTTGGGTAAGTTTAGTAATTAAATACCATGATGTAAGTACTTGAGTAACGGTCTTAAGTAGACAGCACCAGCGGCACAATATATACATTTTCCGTTTTCCAAATCCTGATTATTTATTTCTTTAAGTCTGTTTATTTATTTATTCTATCGGTTATGGTGTTTTGCTAATTATGTGTATTAGGGTTTACTATGTATTAGGTTTACTGTTTTTTCAATTTTGTCTGTTCAGAGAGACTTGGGCTCGGCCTTGGTCATTACTTGCTACAGAATAAGTTTTATACCTGTATATATTATTATGCCAGTTTATATTTAAAATCTCTTTAAATCATCTTTAAAGCTACATAATTAAAAGTAAGTAAGTAGTTTAATTTTGTACTAAGCATATTTCCCTTTTTGAACAATAGCTACCCTCGATCTAAGGGATATTCCTTTGAAATGTGACCTCGCACAATAATGCCCTCCGGCTGAATTGAGGCCATAAAACCTATTTGTTTTATCCTATTCAAACATTACTCCCATTCTGCTCGAATAAGGGTCATCTAGACTTATCGTTATTTTTATCATCGCTTTCTCATACTTATCGATCTGTCCGACCTTAACTTCGCTCTGGCTCACGTAACGTTTTGGTGGAAACGGCAAGAAAATCCGATCAAATGGTAGAGATAACTATAAGTAGATACTATTTAGTGCAAGTGCATCCTGGTGATAAGCATCTAAAGTCTTATATGTAGCAGAGTTAGCACTTTCTGGATCCACAGCTCGGCTCCACATGTGGATCCGCGGCTACCTTTATCTCCTGTTAAATCTACCGATTCAATAATAAACATAATTTTATATGCCTTCGATACACAAACGAGGGGATCCAAAAATAATAATATTTTTCTATGCCACTTGAATCCATATCCTAACTATCAAGGCCATTTCAGGACCTTTCATCTTTTTCTCTAAAATATTATTCTGATGAGTTTTTAGAAGAGTTTTTTTTTACTATTAACCGATGTACAAGCATCACCAGCATCACCACCGACCGTAGTTTTCAACTCATAATTCTGTCCATCCAAAGGTTGTCTGGAAGAAATCGCTTTCGGCGATAAGGCCGCCCATTATACTACAGTTTTTAAAATATTATTGTTCATTAATTTTTAAGTTTGTCTTTTTGGTGTATAATAAAGCTATATTGTATTGTATCATCAGCCCAATAACTACAGTCTTGATATCTCTTATCTATTTTCATAACCCGTATCAGTACACTCGACTGATGCACTCAACCAACACCATCATCATCATCATCATTTTTACTGTGCAAGCTGTCCTGCTCTGGAACGAGCTGCCTGTGTGTATTAGGCAGGCTAAATCTCTTTCTATATTTAAAAACCTCGTTTATAAACATTATCTTTCTGTGTGTTAATTGGTACATATGTATAATTATGTATTATTCGTTTTAAGGTATATATTTTACATATATATATATATATAGTTTGTATTTATCGTATGTATTTTTATGTTTTCATATTATTATTATTTTTATGTATCTACACCACCGACCGTAGTTTATATGTCATAATTCTGTCCATACAAAGTTTGTCTGGAAGAAATCGCTTTAGGCGATAAGGCCGCCAATTATACTACCGTTTTTTTTAATATTATTGTTTTTTAAGTTTGTCTGTTTTGGTGTATAATAAAGTTATATTGTATTGTATTGTATCATCAGCCCAATTTCTAGGTACTGACTTGATATTTTCCGAGAAAAAATCTTTTTCATAAAACAAAGTTTGAGGTGTTTTAAAAAAGAGCCTTATTACCTCTTTGCTTGTTAGGGCAAATAGCTAAACGTAGTTTATCAAACACCGAGCCGTTGAAGTTTCAACTCACAATGTAAAGCTGACGACGAGTTTCTTCAAGTTTAAATGCTCAAAACTCTGAAGACTCCCTAACTTAGGCACTTAGAATTTTAACTCCTTTAATTATTTTACCTAAGTTTTGCCTAAAGAAAATAAGCTTGATAACCTTAATTTCAATCCGCTAAAATTTGTACAAATCTAAATTATAATTGAAAAAAACAGAAGTAAATCTACAAATGTTTGACGCATAGTAGATATAAAACTTTAGCATTAAATATGGACTGAAATTAAAAGATTTGCAAGAACAAAAAAATAATTTATATTTTTAGTTTAATCAAGAGTTAGACCGCATTAGATAGAATAAAAAAAGATATAGGTAAAATAATTAGTATCCATTCGGCAAATTTTATATTAACTTTAAGTCGCCAGTACAAACATGTAAATCTAACAAAATATATATTTTTTTGAACTATCCAGTGCATTTGTAGTGGTAGGACTCTTTTGTAAGAGTCTGTCTGGGGAAGTACCACACCTTTACCAGTTATTTAACAGCCAAGCAGTAGTGTGCAAGCATTACTGTGTTCCGGATTGAAGGGCAGTGTTTACAGCGAAATTACTGAGCATACAGAGATTTAAAATCGAATATCTGAGGGTGACGAGCGCAGTGCGATGCCGCGCAGAGTTTGGAACTGTTGAAGTTCAATATTTTGGGTGGCATTGAACTGTCAGGACAAGCGTGACGCGTAACATCAGGCGAGTGACTTCCTCATCAAGTCAGTCCGTACCATTAAAAAATTTATACTTTAGCTGTAACGTGAGCACCTCGGTACACAGCTTCAAATAAAAGCATTTCCAATCCCCCAGTCAAATTCTACAAGGCTGTCGTGTATTATGTTAGTTTTCTCCACGAGTCTTTTGTAAGATCCATAGTGAAAATGAACGATATCTCTAGAGGTTAAAATGGAAAAATGTGTTTATTCTTACGAAATCGATATTTTTCTATAAAGAGGAGGTTTGGTATCAATCCCTGCTGAGTGTACTACACTGTTTTACTACCCAATTTTACTTTGGGAAAATAGCGTAAGGGAAGCAATAAATTCCGTCGATTATTTTGGCAATATTTTAACGAGCACTCTTTCCTCATTTTTTTTCAAAATATCGAGCTTGACTTCCACGCACCTCAAAGGCGAAGGTACGACTCAAATACTCGGTGCATTTAATACTGGCAGTGCAGTTCATCGTCATTATAACCTATTCATAGCTATTTAAATTAATTAATTGTTTAACAGACTGTTATGGAACTTGTTTCCGTTTTTAGGGTTTCGTACAATTTTCTCTTTAGCACAAAAAAGGGATAATTGTGTCGGATTTCTATAAACTTACATTAAAAAATGGCGATCCCCATACAACAAACGTGATTATTCGTTTTTTTATTATTGTTTATTTTTTACTTGACGAAGCGTCAAACTTCGTGTCATAATTAAGTGTTCCATACTCCATACTCCAAAGTAAAATAAAAACGAATGATAACATCTTGCGCTAAGAATTTCAACCAAATAGATTTTAGTATTCAGTCATTGTTTATTTCGTCTCCTGGTACCAATTTTCTTTTATGCATTGGTACGAAATCGTTGGGGTGCGGATACGACTCGTACTTGCACGGTTTTTTTAATAGGTAGGCTCAACGCCGTAGTTGAACAAGATCATTTTTATCTTCGCTTCCATAACGAGTTTTTAATAAAGCTTTATTATAATAAGGTAAGTGTAAATATGCAAGCTACTTCACTTCAACACTGTTAACGAAAAGGGTGTTACCGACCGGGAAGTACGCGAAGTGTGAACGAGCGGGAAAATATAGTAGCGTTCGTCAACACTGTGAACGAACGGAACTTTTACGAAGGGGTATTACCAACCGAGCGGGAAGTACCCGTCTTATATATTGGATGTGAAATAATTCAAAACGATTTTTAACAGGAACATTGCTTTATTTGTAGATATAGATATACATAGTAATATTAGGAATAAATATCACATTTACAGAGATCAATAGTGTAATAATTTAATTTAAGCAAGCATACGCTTGGTCCTTATACTTAATCATCAACAATTTTCTGAATTATTGTTATATTCAATTTCATGTGTGAATATATGTTAGACAATAGAATAGAATAGATAATATATTTTGTTCAATATTATAATTTTAGAAATAGTCCAAAGCATGTGGCGAATAAAATGGAATGGGTAGAAGTAGTGTTGCAAATTTAATAAAAACCTGACACCGTAAAATATATTTTTTCTAATTTTGGTGTTTTTTTTTTCTTCAGTTTTATTATTTTGATCAGCACGCATACAAAAACTAAGTAATCTGGTAAGAAATAAACTTTCGTTCTCACATGTAAAGCTGAGCTACGTTCAATAGCTAGAATTAAACTAAACCAACGGGGAACGAGGATTCCCTCTCGCGCAACATATTCTGTTCGGGAAGTCCCCGTTCCTTAACTAAAACTTCAGTGAATGTAGCCAATATTTTCCAACATTTTTGTTTTTTTGAACCAGGAAAATATAGCATATTAAACGATAACTGCTTTAGAAATGTGAGATTCAGTACGTATGAAAGAAAACATGTTCCAAATAAATACGTGTTTTTTTTTCAATACAGGGGGCGGTCTTGGCTGCTACTGCAACTTTTTATTATTCCGTGATTTCTATAAATCCTTTATGATATCTACTATATTCTCTAAAACATGGTTTTTTTTCGTTTAAAGCCAACTAGTCCAATTCAATCTTCATGAGATTGGAGCTTTTGTCACGCTGCGGTAAGCGCGCGTAATTGTTTCAAAGCTGTCAGATTGCCACCGACAACAAAAGTGACGTCCGAAAACCGAATGCAAAACATTAAAATATTTGCGACTGATTTTGGTAAAACTTTTTGGATTTTGGAACGCAACTTTTGATGCGACCTTTTGACGACCTCAGAGGTTCAGCGAATTCCCTTAAAAATCACTATATTAATCTAGAGAGCAAACATAAGGAATTTTTGGGAAGTTCCATTTATTTTTAAATCTGGTAAGCCTAACTAAAGAGATCAAGGTATACTAAGACATTAAAGGTGACCGCCATAACCGCGGCAGTGGTCCCGCCACCTTCACCGCCGGCCCCATCACTAAGGAGACGAGCAGATATGCCCAAATACCACCGCCATTTCAACTTATAAAGTAATCTAAAGATCAAGGTAAGTGATCCTGGTGGCTGAAACAGCGGCGGCAGCAGCGAGGACGGCGGCCACTGCCACCACCGCGGCGGTGGAGCCGGCCACCTTCACCGCGAGCCCCATCACGACAGACACGAGGAGTTGTGCCACGAACACGCAGCTGCTCACAACGGCGACGTCAGTGCCGATGCCGCGCTCGGCGCCGCACCCGCCTCCCGTGTCGTCCCACTGGAAGAATAAAATAAACCGAGTTTTGACAATGGCTGAGCGAGCAGGGAGCAGTGTGGCGTGCTTTGGGAGAAGTATTTGTCTCGCAGTGACCAATATGGGCTGATGATGATGAACTGAAGCAGAAACCATGCATTCTGAAATATTTATCCTTTTGAACATTTAGGATATTTTTATGAATATCTTTTCCCGGGGACAATCGCCATTCCATTCGGTTCTGTTCGGTTCCGTTCCGTTCCGTTCCATTCCGTTCCGTTCCGTTCCGTTCTGTTCCACTCGGCTCCACTCCGTTCCACTCCGCTCCACTCCGTCCCATCCCACCCCATCCCATCCCATCCCATCCCATCCCATTCCATTTAATTCTATTCTATTCTATTCAAGCCGCTGCATCTCATCTCTGCAATGATAAGCGATCTTCAACCTCAAACACAAAAACATGAAATTAAAATATCAGGACGATAGTAAAATCCGTTAAAACAACGTCTGTGGGAACGATCAACAGTAAACGATTGACGACGCCTCATTATAGTCATTAAACGAGCGCACATAATTACAAGGCATAAACTGTAAAGCACCCTTATAAATCTGTTTTGGGGCGGTGTCGACGGATACGTCAAAAGGGTAAGTAATGCTCTTTAATATTTAAGAGCGTAAGTACTCGCTAGAGCTCTGTTATTATGGAGAACGGATAATTGGTGCTCGTTAGTGGTTTAAAGTTTATATATTTTAAATTGGTTTAGGTTTAAATTGCGATTCGCGTTTTACTGATCCGCCTGCTAAGCTTGGGACCACCCTCAAATATAGGGGTGCTGCGCCCAGCAGTGGATGTCTAAAAGCTGAACGTATCACTTGTATCAAGGAGGTATACGTAAAACTAAACTAATTACTAGGCGCTAAGTCATTCAAAAAGCGGATGCTGTTTTGATCAAAATATACAAGATATCTTTTATACGAATCGGATAGGAATCGAAGAAGTTCCCGATAGACGTGGGACAGTGCAAAATGTTTATGTGTGGAATTTAAAAAAAGGCCTAACATATAACCCATTGAATTTAGAATAAGAATAAGAATATATTTATTGCCAAAAACAAAACAAAAACATAATAAAAAAATATTATTTTTATTTTTTCACTGACGCTTAATATCGTCAGCGAAAAGCCATAAAATGTTAACGCTAGAACTACATATTTAGATGCACCCACTATTGAGTAAGATCTTTTCAGCGCGCCATATTTGCCGGTCCTGTGACAGCCTTGTCCATAGCTTCCATGCTGTCATAAGTATGCCCAAGCCTAGGACTTGTAAATTGGTGCCATTGCCTATAAGTATGACATATACATGTGTGTGGCTGTGAAAGTCGCGACGCGTATGTACCACGCGCTAATATGTGACTGTTTTCACAATAGTGCGACGTATACTTTGTTAGCACCACTAAATATACCAGGGAATGCCGCAGCTGTAAAAACACCCACCGTGCCGGTAGCGTGGTAGTGTGCGACCAGTAAGTAAGGCATGGTGAAGAGTGTGGAGTACATGACGCCCGCCGTCCAGCTGAACAGCAGCACCGCGGCGCGCGCGCGGACCGCACACAGCATGAACATGCCGCAGCTGTACGTGCACAGACCGCCTACGTAAACTCTTTTAGCCCTGGAAACGGAAAAAGGAGCATTATTAAAAATCATGAGCATGCTGTGCATTTTTTTTAATGTGCCTATATTATATTTTTATTTATTAACTAGCAGTTGCCCGCGACTTCGTGCGCGGTACAAGCTCGGCCTTCGGCGTCGCTAAACCCTACATACAAACCAAGTGATTTTTTTCTGATGTTATAGTCGTTATGGAAACAAATCCAAAAAATCATAGAGCATACAAATCGGTCCAGACGTTCTTGAGCTATCAATGTTGTAACTAACCCGACTTAGTTTTATTGACCGAGCGAAGCGAAGGTCTCAGAGTCTACTGGAACAATTCAGTATTTGTAATGTATGCTTGTATATTTGTATGTTTGTTTGTATATTTGTCCGATGACAAATTGCAAACCTTTGATCCGATCTTCATGAAAGTTTGTAAGCTTCAATTCATTTTGTATTTCAATTTGTATTGAAATACAAAACGTTCGAAACGTTCGAATATGAGCAGAATCGGTCCACGGGTTTTGAAGTTATAGTTTTAGGGGTCGCTAGGTCTCATTTCAGCGCGAATTACTAGTATATTTAAGATTAGACACCACTTTAGCTTATTTTCTATAATGCTGTAAGTTTTAGTAGATCGTCAAGGTAACAAAATGCGTAACTTTTCGTCTAAAATTCACCTTATTTAATTTTTCCGGAAATGTTATATGATATGCTTAGAGGCAAACAATGTTTTTGCTAAAAATATCAATTGTAACTATGTATTTATCAAAGTGATTATATTTTGTTGCTATTCCTATGACGTACCCTACACGCGTAGGTAACCGAGCGGCGCACCGCACTTGGCTACGTAAAATCGAGAATCCCCCGAGGCGGTATCAAATTACATATACTTAGCCTTCTCCGGTGGAATAACCAAGATTCCATAGCCGAGTAGCTAAATTAAGGATAGGTTAATATTGTAGTGTTCATTAAAATATTGCAACTGAGCTAAGTTTCCAAGAAAGATAAGAACTAGATCATTTTGTAGGTACTCTTGTGTTGAATGTAACATGTGTGTAGTTGATTAAAATAGTTTTTATAATAATAATTTAACTTACACAATTTTGTTATTGCATGGGTTCAGAGAATTGAGACCCAGTGACTGTATCCCAGCCGTATTATTTGCATTTGTAACTCTGCAATATCTCTTTATCTCTTTTGGCTTGTTGTTTTTTTTTTTGTTATCATTATATTTACATATAGTTCTGCAGTTAATTTTCAGTCAATTTTCAGAAGCTATCCTAATCCTTACTAAATAATATTATAAATGCGAATGTAACTCATTCTCCCTGTTTATCTGTATCTCTGTCTGGGTGTTTACCGCGTTATCATGGTTAAACGGCTGAACGGTTCGACCTGATTTTTTACATAGATATAGCTTAAGGGTAGGAGACGAACATAGGCAACTTTTTTTTTATTGGTCCACGCGAAGTCGCGGGTATCAGCTAGTTTTAATAGATAGATAACTCTTTATTGTTCACACCAGAAATTACATAAATAGTACAAAAATCTACTTAAAACTAGTGTAACAGTTGGCGGCCTTATCGCTAATAAATGTTAATAAATGTTGACTGAATTATATTAACCGCTTCCAGTTGTATCTTATATTATAAACTATCTACGGCAGTATACCTATAAGCCAGCTAAGCCTGCTATCGATTTTTAAATCAGTGCGAAACCTACAAACGTCGTCAGCTGAAAGTCAAGGGCTGCCGATCCTATTACAGCTAGGAAATAACTGTTGCCACAGCGTCAAGTTGAGGGTAAACACAAACAGGGAAGCAGGAAATATCGCTACGAATGCTTCACAAGAACGCTATTCTTTTATGCAATGACTAGCTTGCCCGCACGGCTTCGCTCGCATAGACTACAGTAACTTCAAAACCCCAATCACCTCTTCAGGGGTCGATTTTTGAAAATTCCTGTAACACGCTATTCTATACTTTTTAAAGCTTATACACCAAGTTTCATTGGCGTCATGAAAAAATATTTTATTTCTATACAAACTTTGGGGTCCATTTTGCTTCTTTTATCGTAGAATTTCGCTAGATCCGTTCTTATTGTTAATCTAGGCCACTTGAGGAATGTTGGGTCCGAAATTTCACGTCTCTTATCATAAGCGGTTTGGTTTGTGCATTGATTCCTAGAAAACGCTTGTTCTTTTTTTAAATATATATATATATATACTAACTGTTAGGCGCGATTCCTTCGCGTGGACCTACAAAAAAAAATAGCCTATATCCGTCTCCGACTCTTAAGCTATATATATGCAAAAATTCAGGGCGATCTGTTCAGCCGTTTAGCCGTGATAACGCGACAAACACCCAGACATAGAGACAGATAGAATACTTTCGAATATATAATATTAGTTAGGATTAGGATAGATAGACAAAGCTCAAGCAAAGAAGCTAGAAAAATGGTTTTACCCCTTTGGTAAGAAGACAAAAGTCTTCATTCCTATGTATTTTAGTGTTATATTATATTCTGTGGGCATACCAAATAACATTAAGTTCGAATAAATATATGTACTTTTGAACAATTGCGTGACAGAAATTGATAAAGCCGAAATACTAGTTCATTTCATCACAGAGTGTCATTTATTTTTTTACTAAAATTAAAAATAGAAGTATCGTCATACTTCGGTACTATAAACGTGTCGGGCTAAAATAGCAGTAACTCCATGTAGATTGTAGTAAATTACGAGTACAATTCGCAGTACGATGACATCAACAGTTCCATGAAAAGATTATCGCAACCTCATGGTAGCCTTGATTTGTTTTAGAGTGATGACGCAGATGACTGCAGCGGAACAGTCGACTGTTGTACGTGTGTCATTTATTATGTTCTAGTCTAGTCAGACCGCAGGAGCGCTTAGGTACATAGATACACTGTTTTCTCAAGGATTAAGTAGATAGTCCTTCCGCGAGGTTTTTGCGCATTCGATATTTGAAATTGTATTGTGGCTCTGTTTCTGGTGCGTGCAACAGAGAGTTAGTAAATTTTCCTAACTATGTTTATGAAATTAGGCGTTAGGGGTAGTCTACTATTACCCCCTAAATCTTAACAAAATCTTTTGTTTTTAGTGTCAATGGCTTGGATAAATTATAATCTATTCCGCTATGATTTGTATTTTTTTCTTTTAATTTATTGTATTTTAATAACAACTACTTTCCTTCGTCGTATTTTCGACGCAAAAAAATTTGTAACTTTAAGTTCTTATAACAACGAAGATATTTGGAAATTAAAAAAAAAAAAAAACAAAAAAGCATAGTTTTTCACGGTGTAGATAACATATAAAAAAATCATCGAAATCAGATAACATTTAGGGGAGGGAGGGGACTACGCTTTTTGCATAGACAAGATGGCGGTATACTCTATTCTTAAGAGTTAAAACATTATGTTTGAAAAATAGGGTTTACTTGCTAGCAATAGGGCTGGGTTACACCATAATCTCAGTTATAGTTACTTTTATAGTAAAATTAACTATTAACTTAACCATGAAGCTTAGCCAGCTTGTGTTATCCGTTATTTTGACCATAGTTAAAATGTTGCAACACATTTTTATGCTTAAGGGAGTTTTAACTGCAGCTATGACTGTAGTTTAAAGTTAACCTAGAGATGGTGCAACCCTTAGGATAATAGGTTGTCTACTTGCAGTTAGTTGATTCTACAAAATTGTCATTGGTTCTCAACCATAACTTTCTTAAAATTATCGCCATATTTCAAATGTGTTCCATTATCCTACCTGATATATGCCTTTGTGATTGTGCTATCCACCTCGTCAAATTTTTAGATTGTTAGTCGCTAGGCACTTACTATAGTCTGATTTTGACTGTATAATATCGATTTTTGATAGTCAAATAGTTTTTTTTTTTTTTTTTGTGTTACTTTGTGACGTAACGAGCAAGTCGCTCACCTAATGTTAAACTTCACGCCTGCTCATAACTGTTCTGTGCCTGAATTTTGAACTAAAATAGTTCAAAACCATGAGCGGCAATGCACTGCGCTCGTCAACATGATATATCAGATGTTAAATCTGTTTATGCCCAGTAATTACGCTGGAAATATTGCTCTTCAATCCGGAACAAAATCACAGTAATGTTTGCGCACTATTGCTTGGCGGTTGAATAGCTAGCAAAGATGTGGTACTGCCCCCGGTGGACTCTGCAGAAGAGCCCTACCTGTACAAAAAAAACTGACTCTGATATGACCTTTAAAACATCCGACGATTGAGTTTTGACGCTAAAAATATAGTAAGTTAATACTAGGCTTAGCCCATAGTTTTTTCATGCCGGGAACAAAACAAAGCTTTCAACGAGTGATCGAATTTTCAGAACAGTTCAGTGGTTCCATAGATGTCTTTTTTTATCGCATATTTTTGTCCGCGTTTGACAACCAACTCGCGTGTTGGTAAGCGACGATGTGGTCGAAAATGACGTTCTACAAACAAACACATTACTACATTTAACTCTTTTTAATGTTATTTGTACATATTATTAAAGATAAAGATAAATAATGTTTATTTGCACAAAACACGAGAATATTATACATTATACATTTACATGCACAATCAAATGGATGTTAAAGTAGTTTTTGTTCCTTCAAATCATGCTTTGCCTAGAAGGCGTACAAATTTATATATATTGAAATAAATATTATTTGATGTGGTCTTCACGGTAAGTGCCTACAAATTTCCATTTCACATTTTGATGATAATTATTTGTAGAATGTATAAGATAAGTATAAGTTAAGTTGCACTATATCTCGGGATAGTTGCTGCATCGTCTTTGATTGTAATTATGTATATGTGTGTATATATATTATAATTACTATTTAGGTATGTATACATATATTGTTGTAGTATTAGTAAGTAGTATATTTTTATTTTTTTCTATGTTGTAGTAGTACGTAGTCTTATTATGTAAGTATGTCTATTTTTTCTTTTGTGTGTTACATATTCCTTTATAAGGGCACACCCCGTCCCTTACCTCTTCCTAATAAATCCTCTCCATTATAAGGTTGCCTGGAAGAGATCGCTTTAAGCGACAAGGCCGCCAAGGTTACACTAGTTTGAGGTACATTTTTGTATTATGTATGTAATTTCTGGTGTGAACAATAATCTTATCTATCTATCTATTTGATAAAGTCCTCATCACTCACCCGATCTTCTTAATCAGCTTCTCAATGATTACAGAGTAGCAAGCACAGGACAGAGAGTACATCGCCATGCCCCAGCATCCGAACCGCACGCCCGCCTCGTATTGTACACGGCTTTCGCTGCCAACTGGCGCCTGTAATCAAGTCAAGAGCAATTCTTTATGATTATTGCCAAGATAAACGTGATAGGTAATTGAAGTCTTTAAGAAACTGCAATTCAAACAAAATGCTGGGTGCTCGGTTAGATAACGGACATATTTTAGAATATCATTGTACTTATCATCAAGAGCAACTTTTACTACGGAAAATTTCTGAAAACACGAAGGAAACAGCATTTCCATACATTTTGTCGAGGACGAGTGACATTTTTCTGGTATTTTTTCGCGATTTCAGACTTGTTCCTTCTTATTATTATTCGAGATGGGGGCAATGGTTGATAAGTGATAAGTGCCAGCGTTTACCCGAGCCAACCCAGCTCCTTGAAATAACGGAGCGAGGCTCTGGGCCGCTGGCATAGCTGCTCCAATGTTGTCGATGATGATGAAACTAAGTCAAGCTGTTGGGGTGAAATTTATGATGTTGAAGGTACCGTAAGCAACCTAGTGGCGATTCTAGCTTCTCCTATAACTGTACAGTGCCACAGCACATGCTCCACTGTTTCGTTCTGCTGCATGCAACCACGACACAGCGGAAACTTGATCCTTTATTTGACCTATATTATATTGGAATATTGGAAACCTATCCTATAGTAAAAGTGGTTCCTAATGACATCCTAGAATATGGATGCACCCAGGATGGACCTATTTAAAAAAAAGATAAAATATCTAGAGATCCTGGTCTATCGTCAAACATCTGTAAATGATGATATGTAAGACCGGCACTAGATCCTAATCTACTAATATAAATATAACTATATACTACTAAATATATACTTACTAATATTACAAATTCGAATGTAACTCTGTTTCTCTGTCTGTTTATCTGTATATCTATCTATCTGTCTATCTGACTATCTCCCTATCTATCTGTCTGTCTCTCTGTCTGGATGTTTGTCGCGTTATCAAGGCTAAACGGCTGAACTCATCAAGCTGAATATTTGCATAGAAATAGCTTTAAGGGTCGGAGACGGATATGGGCTACTTTTTTTTTGTAGTTCTTCGCGAACGAAGTCGTGGGTAACAGTTAGTTAATAATAGCCAAAATATTATCCGCTCCTTAGAATTTACAAACTAACGTTCCGAAAGCTGAGAAGTGTCTTTGGTATTTTAGATAGACTGTTTCCTACGATCATCATCATCCAGAAAAAGTCGGCATGGAGATCGCAGAACCCTCGCCGTTTACTAAAAGAACGCTGCTGCCAGTCTACCGGTGGCTCTGGTCACAGTATTATGTCCATGCCCATCTATGTTCCCATAGAAAATGTGTAAATTAATTAAAATTTTTATTTAATTTTGCGCTTGCTTTATTAGACTTTTAAACATAATATTATTTAATACTCATGGAAACACAATATTTACAGGTTGGCGGTTTTGGTTTTGGTACCACGACCTGGTAATGATTTTAAAGTAGAAGATATTTTTTTATAATCAGTAAATCTAGCAAACAATTTCAGTCAGATTTAGCGCTCTACTACTCTGTAAAATTTCCCGTCAATAAACTCTTTCTAAATTTAATAAAATTGTTAAATGACTGGTGCGAGCTGCCACCCGCTTGCGCAAGTTAATTGAAAACGCGGTGGAAAAATTTAAAGTTGTAACATACCGTTTATACATAGTTTACTTTGGATTTTATTAACGTTATTCATATAAAAGTATGTACGGAATTAATCTTAAAAACATTTAACCTACCTAGTCTACAAACCCTAGGAATAAGTGAAGAAACATTTAAAAGTTTTTTAAAGCCTTAATTGCCTAGATATAAGAAAAATGTATACAGAGTAACTTTTTAATTAGTGCGCAAATTTTGTATACTTGAAGGTTGTTGCAAAATAAAGGATACGTATTTTTTGGTTTTACCCACCTTAGCACAAAATTATCGAAATAACTTCAAATGAAAGTAGCTACAGCAAGAACTTAGTAATCGTCACTCTATTCGCGATTGTACTACGAATACCTACGTTACGTGTTACCTACATCGCTTCTCGCTCGCTACAGCGAGAAAAAGGTAAGTAATTATTGTATTATAAAATTTCCGACATTTCGTGGTCAAAAAAGAAAAAAGAAAAATTGTTTAAATATGTTCTATTAGCGATAGTGATTGCGTGATACAAATTTTGCCACTACTTAAAATGTTACTCTGTATAATATGAGCAGTTTAAGAAGCTGCATTGTCATCAGAGAAGTGCGCAAAGGAGGTCTACCCAAATGAAGCAGCATTTTTTTTTAAATATGTGCAAGTACTTTATTAGATGCTTGCGCTAGTCATACTTTGTGTATTATATAGAGCTGTGGATATAGAGCTTAATTTTTGTGTAATTTTATCGTTCTTTGAGAATAGGATATGTCTTTTTCAATTGGATATAATTCCCTACAAAATTATGACCACGACGTGGTCGAAAAGTCAGGCAGAGGTAGCATTTGTCGTACTAGTAAATAGTGTGGTACTTAGTTGGTATTATTGCATATAGTATTTCCGCATTTGAAATATTTGAATACAGTGGCTACCTACTTAACTACTCGTCTCTTCGGTATCTTATCTATTATTTATCTAATACTCGGTCGTTCGATGATTGATCAGCAGATACTTGCGAGTATAAACTTTTCTATGACAAATACTTCTGTGACAAACACTTATGTTTGCTATGTTTTATTAATTTAATTTCTTACGCTACAAAATAGAAGCGCGGATTTGGTCAGGTCAAACCTCCGTCCTACAAATGTGGGAGAAACAGCGAAATGTATTTTCTTCTTATTTTCTCTCGTTGGTCCACCGTTACATATCCGTATGTCTTATCCCCGAATACTGAATTGTTGTTAACTTTGACAACAGATTAATTCTAATACTGCCTTTGTCTGGCACTAAGCAAATGACCTTATTTATAAGGAGAATTCTGTGCAAATGACTAATAAAAATCATCATAATCTCAGCAATAGACTTAATCTGTCGTCAAAGTTAACAAACGTTTCAGTATTCGGGTTTAGGGTTATTAGACCGCTTAGCTTTCCTTCTGGTATGATATTGTACATAAACCAAAGTCATAAATAAGTTTTGGTGTTTTTTTTTTTTCAGACAAGCTTTTATAAAATCCGTTATTGGTACTGTAAGCTGATCAAACTCCATCATTCTACTGTTAGCGAATGAGGAGTTGCTTTTACCTTCCGTATCCATCATCAAATCAGCTCGCTGTCATAATATTGTATTGTCATCGAAACTTGACAGGCACGCCAAATTTCAACTTAATTGAACAAGGGAACTGGTCTAAAATTGAGTTGCAAGATTTGACCTGAACAATACACAACATACAAACATTGCAAGTTAAAATTAATAAAACTTGTAAATATATTACGAAAATAAAACTTACCGCAGGATTCCCGCCGTAAACTGATTCTCCGACAAAGTCCGTAAAGTATAGCGAATAGCAGACGTGCGCCATCCAACAGAAGAGATTAGTGAGGCACACCATGCGCAGGGAGCTCGGCATCACCACGATCGAGCGCAGGTAATGCCGCAAGGACAGGTGCTGCCCGTGAGGCTCTGGAGCTAGAGGCACAGTGGGAGTAACCTAGAATAGAAATACTATGGTTAAATGTTCCGAAACGAGCGTATCAATTCAAAACGAGATTCGAGGCAATTCTTCGAATAGGTAAATCTCTAAAAAAAAACTACCTGAACTTATAAAGCTAAACAAAACGCGTACATAGTACCTATCTAAGAAAATGTTCACAATGAGAGTTACACTCCGCCTACAAACTGCTATGCAGTTAGGCAGAATCAGAAAAAATGCTGTCTAATTATGGAAAAAAAATACTCACAGTTTGTTCCCCCAGATACCATTGAAGGTCTAAAAATAATTCAAATATTCAAGCCAGTTACTACTATCAGTTGGCAGCATACTCAGCGCGCTGGCGGCATAACCACGCCGAATAGCTTATGCGTTGCATCAGGTAAACGCCAGCAATTTTATCACGCGTCGTATCAACCAGGCGTCCTGATGGATTTTTGAAAATATGATGACCTACGGACTCAATGCCTCAAACCCAAACAGTTAAAAATATATGTAATCACTATTGCTCCGCTCTGCTGCCCCGCTGAATTAACCGCCGCGCCAGCCTGATCTCTACAGCTCTAGATATCATTATGCATTTAAACTCGACAATTATGTGTAAATGATAAGTTTAATAACGAACCTCAGTCTGATTTACAGCTCCGTACGAAGCGTTTTCCTTCTTCAATCCCTTGTCAGCTCCATCATCCAAGTCAATGCTCTCTTGATATCTCTCAGTTTGCGCTTGTTTCCGAAACTCGTCCTAAAATATTGAATTTTCTGAATATTAAAGCTTTGCTGCAATTGGAATGATGTTTTATTAACAAAAGTCAATTATGTTTTGTCATTACCACTTTCGCATTCACAGAAACATAACTAGATTGCCGTAACCAGGCCTCCTTATAATCACCCAGACCCTCCTTCATGCTGTACTATTGGGTATAACTCTCTCACTATGCCAACTGACAGATAGACGTTAGACGATTTTAAGTTGGAAATCAAACAACGCGCGCTTCGAGCTCTGCATGAGAATGGCGTAATCTTCTTGAATGTTGAATGCGCAGTATAGACCGCCAAAGGGTCGGGATTCGGGACATATCCAGTTGGCTCAACAATGCTTATCGTCACCACAGCTATGTCGGCATCGTCTAACTGTCAGTTGGCGTAGTGAGAGAGTACATTTATACATTTGACGCGCCCTAACGGCGCGACCCTTAGACGAAGCATCATAGATCCTTGGCGCGACCTTTTTAAATTGTCAGTGTAGGCTGTCAAAGGATCTTCCTTTTAACGAGCCTACAAATTCCTGCAGAGTCCGATTGAGGACATTCCTACCTGTTCCTTCAATTCTTCAAGAGGGATCTCTTTGAAGCTGGTGACGGTCGCAGACACGCAGATGATGAAGATGATAGTGATTAGCGAGAATACAGCACGGACGTGCCCGCCAAATATCTCACCTAAAAAAAAAAACGGTATAACTGTTCTATTACTCATACACCAAATTTATTACCTCAAATGTTCGAAATGCTCGAAGCCTCAACTACGCGTTTTGTAGAGCCTATATATACTGTGTTTAATTTTGCTTTGTACAGCAGAAAAGTCATATTTTAAGTAAGTAGTTTGGTAAGTAGATGAATCGAGTTTTTAAATATGTGCAGTATTATATATATTTTATTATTGTATTTAAATTATGGAACTTTTTCTATTACTCATCACATTTTCCCTACAGAAAGTCTAGCACCCAAGATACAGAAGAAAATACATACTCGTACCTACGAACTGTTTGTGATAGACAGTTTAAACATTTTTTGCGACTGGCAGAAAAAAACAACTTTAGGCATATTAGTCATACTTAATATCTCAATCGTTTTCTTCACTGCTTAAGGTCATGTCTGAACTATGCTCCTCCACTTTGGCCTGTATGCTGTAGACTATATATCTACCTACCTATAAGTGAATACCCCATTCTTTCGATAACTGTTATGTAACTCCCTACATATTATTCAAAGGCACAATTGAACTAAGCCTCGATAATTTCTCTCTGCAACTAAGTTACTGTTTGTCTCCGAAGTTATGCACAGCTTTAGAGATTTTCACACACATGTTACAAAATCTGGGTGGTACCAGTTGTACCCTATAACGTTAATTATTATACATGAAGTGAGTTTCTAAAATGTCCTTTTATCATCAAAGATATCTAAGATAATGAATTATTGTACTCTTAGGATACTATAAAGCCAAGTGAATACCTGGAGTTCAAAGAAACCCTACAATTCGTAAAACATAACGAAGTTAATTGGACACCAAATAAAAAGCCATCTTAGCTCTGAGAACAGAATCCAAACTAAAAGTTCCCACACTTATCACCAGCCGTGGTCAGAAGATTGTTAGTGCCGACAAAGGAATCACTAATTCACACTATAACAAAACGTGAAAAAAGTTTATTAACACGATCTCGTCAGTAAGCACATTTAGTCTAAGAAGTATGTACTTAATATCTATATATTTATTCCTACACTTATTTGTTATCTCGAAAAAATTAATTACTGTAAAATAGCAGATTTTACGGCGGGGTGCAGCTAGTAAGAAATGAAACATACCCAATGTAGTCTCATCCCAGTTGATGCCACCGAGTGCGTAACCCATGAAGCCTCCGAGGCCTGCCATGACGGTAAATGTGCTCAAACCTTTAGCGTGATCCTCTGGAAGAAAAACTACATTGAAACATATGACTAAATTCAGAAAATAGAACTAAAATTTTAATGAGACTACCTACCGCCATAAAACTCCTTTGGCAGATTAATAGTAATGTAAACTGGTGGAAACTCAGTAAGATAGCAAAGATGGTTTTTAAACTTCAAGTTACTAGTTTAGCTACGATTTTGCTTGAGTTGGTTATATCACTTCCACAAACGTATACGCCAGAAAGTGGATCATTGGAACGGAAGTGACAAGAAGCTCTTATTTCATTTTTGCCCTGCAACTGATAAGATCTTCAGATATCGAATACGAAAATTGTAAGTACTATCGTCCCAAAATCACATCACATCCCGTCGGGTTATTTGAATCGACAAGTCCAATTTTCCACAGGCTTCTCTCGCTAAATATTTGGGAAATCCAAATATTAGTCTTGAGATGAAAACGTCCTACATAACAGAGATGATAGAAGGTAGAAAGTAAATATTGTACCGACTTCCGAATGCCGTGTACACAAGGCATCAAAGTGTCGCACGCTATGTGCAATTTAACGTAAATACCTGTGTGCTCTTAGCTTAGACGTCATAAACTATGCAAATGTTGACAATGCTACAGTTTTTAAATATTTTTTTTGTGAACTATTTCAGTGGTTTTTCTAATAAAGTTCCAATAACTCGGAATATTATGAAACTACTTAAGTACTTCTGCCAAATTTTATTAAAAAAACTTCCGGTCCTTGTATTGTGAAAGTTGTGAAATTCACAGAATAGACAAAAATTCTAGTACAAGTACTATAATAAGTATAATAGATTATCTATTTTAATATACCTAGTTACAATATTCATTTTAAATGTTAATCTTAGTGAGTGCTTATTCACTTTTAGCCGTAGTGGAAAACCCAAAATAGAGTTAGCAGCAAGATAAATCAATCACTGTGGGACGTCGCTGATAAAGAGACGTTTTTCGGTTCATCACTCTTCTGTGGCGGAAAATACGACAAAACACACACCGAGTCACATGCTGTGACGTGCCACACGAACAAATATTGAAATACATCCCAGAGTATCAATTAAACTAGGTTAAGGATTTTAATAACTATTTTTTCATACATTTATCTCGTAAACATTCTAGACTACCGAAAGACTCGTGATTCCGAGAAAAGACAAGTTTAGAAAATTATCTGACAATTTTTTAGGTAAACAAGCTCATGCTTATTCAATTATCATGTGAGTAATTTGTATTTCTAATTATAAAATGCTTAAGGTTCATTTCAAAGAAGTAATCATAGCCATCAGTAGAGACAATGACGAAAACAGTCGCGCCGGTCATCCACTTCAGATAGTGGGCACGAGTGTGTACAATGTTGTTCACCTTTTTGAAGTTGTTAATTGAATTACTTTCAGTTTCTGTTTCAGTGGTTTGACCCATTTAAGCGTTATTACATCGTCGGCACGTAAAATGAAACTAATCTTGGGTATTAGTAGAAACGGGGCTTCAATAAATGGAAGGGTGCTAAATGTGCGTAAGTAAGCCTGACCTAGAACTGTCATATCAAGCAGATAGGCAGAGCAGGCCTTTGGCAAAAGAAATAATGTCAAGGATTTCGAAAATACTGTCAAGAAGTCGTATTTGTGTTTCATTGTCTCTAACAAAGACTGATCACGTATTGATGAAATTACAAGACAAAATCAAGAATACATACATACGAGCTTTCCTTTTAACAACAACTTTTAACTTTGATTGTAACTATTGTTATTTAATTACTACTGTCTATTTTTTTAATCTTTATAAAATCAAATATCTGTTCCATTATATTTGATAGTAATCACTCCTTCTAATTATTACCAAGTCAAAATAATTAAGATTACCTGGAACAGTAACGTCAAGAAGATAGGCCCTGGCTGGACTCTGGCAGGCATCAGCATCAAAGTCTAAAAACACGGTTCCCAGCACAGTGAATACCACGCCCCAGGGATGGTAGTTACTCGGAGGAGCCTCCAGGACTGTACTCCGAGGCCCAAGGGCAGACGGGACTTCGGTCCGGTTTAGGGGGTTATCGTCGCCTAGAGCGTAGCCTATTGCTTCGCCGTTTGGCACTAGGATTAACCCTGCAAAGTGATTTTCATTTAAAAAATGCCCGCAGCATTCTCGCTCGCTTTATAATCGCAGATCGTATGAGTATTCTCACGTGAATGTAGTGGATTTTCGGATGAACGGATTTTCGATTTTTATTTTCAATCAATCGCATTGTTTGAATGTTGACATAAAGGATAATAAAGCTATTGACCCCTATAGGGAAAGGCATACAGCTCCGTAGCCTGGGAAGATACAATAATTACTTAATTTACACAAATCTTCTGTAAAAGCGTTAACAGACGAAACAACTTGGTTGGAAATAATCCGCTGTCTAATAAAGGAAAGAGAAAGATAGAGAAATATTTTTTTCTGTTATTATCTCTCGTTGGTTTGCGGTCCGTACTTGACAGATCTTTAGGCTACCTAAAAATGCAATATTTTCTTACCTAAAAGTACTCCAACTGACATCAGCACAATGAAAGGTCTTCGTCTTCCGAACCTGGACTTGCACCTGTCACTCAAGGAGCCCAAAAAAGGGGTCATAAAGAACCCGATGAGTGGTGACAGGGCCCAAACTAGGGTCATTTGTTGGTGGGGCACGCCGATCTGTAGTAGAGTGGGGGACACGAACGCTGTCTCTCCGGCGTAAGAGAACTCGATGCCCATGACTGCTGCCGATATTCGCATCAACTCCATGCGACTCTTCCGTCTAAAAATAATAGCAGTGTAGTAAAACCCGATTTATTATTATTTTCCTGACACTTAGGAAAATAATAATAAATCGGGTTCTATAGCTACATTATGTTACTGAATGATTCACCTAATTGCGTGTGTACATATTTTTTGTTAATTATTGTCAGTAATATCGTGAATTACCAAATTATTCACTTAGATTATTATTCCATTCTAACATTTAGAAAAGATCCCTGAATAAAACATATTGATTTACATCAGTCAAATTAGCTTTAAAATAGCTTTCTTTTCGGATCTAAGGACATAATATAATTATATAATTACTTTCTTGTCGGATCTCAAGATGTCATCCATCCGGGAGTGTTTGTTAATAAATAGACGTGGAGCCACGTAACATCTTGATGGATTAGTTAAGTTTAGTGATACTTTGATACAGATAATAGAATACATACTCCCAAATTTCTAGTGATAATAGCTCAGTTGTTGAAGAGTTAATCCATAATCCCTTCAATAAGGTCTTCTGTCGGTAAAGAAAAAAAATCGTAAAGAAACCATAGCATGGTGGTAGATGGTGGCAGGAAACTTTTTAGTGCTCGCCAGGCTAGCCGCGACCCAAGTTGCAAATCTGTCACCAAGCGTCTGAAGGTGTATTACAGCAACTTCACTTGAGAGCCAGTTTACCATCACACCGCCATTTAATATCTGCTGAGCTGTGGTCAAACCTAGCCTGACAACCATAAAAAAAACATTGACTTCCAATTGACGTTCGATAAGTTCTGTATACATTCTCGCTTTCACGCTCGACTCAGCGGAAAGTTGATTTACCATTTTATACCATAGATTAGCTTATCGAGCGTTTATGCATAAGATTTTAAAGGTAAGAGAGTAGATATTGATAGTTTGTTTCTTCTATACTTTGTAATAATATATTTTTTTTATTAATTCAAATCAAAATAATTATTGACCGAGTGAACGAAGCGAACGAAAGGTCTCAGTTTTAGGCAAAATTTGCTTTCATCTGTCCGTAAGTTGGTACTCGCGTACAGGTCGTATTTTTTAACCAATCTCGACGAAACTGTATTTTGTAGTTTGTAGTGAAATTTTGTAGTTTTTTATTGTTGTCGGCGATTTTTGATTGGTTTGGTATTCCCCCCCAAAAAGAGGGGAAGGTTGCTGCGACACCATTTACCGGCTGATATTGATAATATTTGGCATAAATTTAAATTTAAATTTATTACTCGATTCTAAACAAGAATTTTGAATATGAGCATCGGAAAAAGGGATGTCAAGATATATCTTGATAGCCTCATGATAGCGACAGCGATTGTGCAAAAAAGTTTTTTCTCGCGAGGTCTATACATATACTGTTCGCAGAACTACTAATTTACATAGTAATATAAAGTAAGGTGAAATAGAAAACAAATTAAACGAATACTAATCTTAAGCCGCTACCAGCAGTCATCGTGTCCAAAATTTATATGATAATTGACATTTTTTTTATATTAAGTTTGGTCGATTGTATAATAAACCCTGAAATGAAATCATACTTACGACATAGGTTTTTAATTTAAATTTGTTGCTAACAAAATTATATCTAAGTAGCTGCGCCCCGCGGTTTCATCCGCTATCCTACAAGAACCGTTAAATTTTTGAGGATAAAAAGCATATGTGTTATCCAGTGTATAAGCTACCTCCATACCGAATTTCATCCAAATCTGTTCAGCCGTTACAGAGTTGAACGGGAACAAACACACTTACACACAAACTTTCGCATTTATAATATTAGCTGAATATTGTTTCCATCTCGAATAAGATATACCTAATGCACTGCGTTTTTTTTTTTACCGACATATATCGTAATTTTAACCAATAATAATAATGTATGACGTTAAACGACCCAATACGAATGTTAATCACCTAAACAAGTCACTATACTCGCTGTCTTGCCAAGCTCTCCTGGGCGCGTTATCAGAGTTCGGTATCCCGAAGAGAGACTCCACCATCATCTCCCTCACGCCTCTTGGATGCTGTTCCTTCCATCTGGACCATCTTTCTCTGTACCGATCCCTGGCGCAGTGAAAACGACCTGTCCAACCGACGTAATCGTTCAACTTGTCAGCCATTCTGGCGCATTTAACTTAAATTTGGGAGCCACTTAGAGTTCACATATGCGAGTAGTTATTGTTTTTTAAAATATGACTATATTATTTACGCAGAACACATACTTATAATTTAATAATTCACATAATATACATTTATTCTTTTGACAATTGGGACGAAACTGTACGAAACTTAACACGTTTTACGTCTCAAAACTGCCTAACAATTTCCGTGCATAACAATTCGAAAAGCTTAATGAGCAAAACTTAAAACTTCTGTTCATGCAAGTTCCGATAATAATGATGCTTCGACAGTTATGTAGAAGTTTGTTGAGACTGTGTTGTGTAGTTAGTGTTGGGCGGCGGACGGTGACCGCGCGCGACCGAGGGTGGACTGGAGCGCGCGCGCCGCCCTAGCCCGCCACCGCGCCTGCCTTGAATCGCCACGGACGGCCACGGCCGGACGAATACTGGAAGTGAACATTCTTTTACTACTGTAAAAGAATGATTTTTACCGCTTTTTATGTATTTTTTTCTTACCATAATTTGATTTTTGTTTGCATTGCAAAATGGACACTACTGTTTTATAAAGACCATAATGAACACGGTGTCTTCACCTTAATAGAAACAATAACAAAAGTGTTATTGGACACGTTCTTAGTCATTAAGTACCTAGAATTTTAGGATAGATTTAAACGATTTATTAGCCTGAGGTTAGATTGTAATTTTATTATGGATTCCGTAATAAAATTATCTTTCTGTGCTACTTTACAAAAAAGTTTTTTATCGAATCTATAAAGTACTTAAGTAAATAATTAATAATATATACTATTAAGCTACGTTACGTTACGCAATTATGTGAATACATTTTTGCAACTAATAATAGATAATGGTTGCCTGGAAGAGATCGCTTTTAGCGATAAGGCCGCCACTTGTGGCACTAGCTTAAGTATAAGATAGTTCTGTACGTGTTCTTTTATTTTTGGTGTACACAATAAAGAGTTTCTATCTATCTATCTATGTAATAGATTAGAAATGAAACTTGAAAGAAAAATTAAAATGTAAATGAGCGCACTAAATATTGAAACTTGAAAGACTAGAATGTGTATTTTGGGTTGAGGATATCATATTTGAATAGTAGTTTGAGTAGTTATCTGCGTGTCACTTATCTAAAGCAAATGTCTAAAAAAGAAAAAGCAAGTTCTAAAATTGCATTTCCATAGTTTTTATGAAAGCACTTAGAAAATAAACAATTTGTCACAGTCGCTTCTGACGTTATATCTCCGAGTCCCGCCTCGGGGATTACGCTTATTGCGTCCCCACAGACGTCCTGCTGATTGTATCCTCGATATTCGCGGATGGGCCAGTGCCTGATGTTCTATACACCACACAACTTATTTGTAGAGTTTTCCTTTATTAATGTTATTTTATTCGCATTTTTTTATAGTGTCATAAAACATACACAAAAGGATAAAAACAAAAAGAACAAAATGAAAAATTATGCATTGCATGATATATTTTATCTATGGGAGAACGATTCCTATTTGATACCATCAGTCCTGCCACAGATCCAAAGATCTATTATTATTCTATTATTCAAACTGACGTGGTTTTGACACATTTTATTTTAATAAAACGGGAATACTAACGTTTAATTTAATGTGAGTAATCCCGTTTTAATAAAATAAAAAATAATGGTAGGTACAAAAAAAGTATTATTTTTGTAGTTGGAAATAAAAAATTGCTTCAGACTTTCTCAGTTGTTTACTACATTTCAATTCGTGTTCCCGGGGCATACCATGTTTTGTTTTATTATTGAGTGCCCGAAATTTTGGGCCATCAGGGCTTCATGGGCACCGCGACAAAATCTTCTCTACTCTTCATGTCGTGAAAAATTAGACAAACGACATAATCGTAGCCGTGTTTTGTTCTAGCATAACAAAAAGATTTTGTAGTGGTGCGCATGTTAGCCTTGCTGCAAGAGAAACCGAAGCGGTATTCAAAGACCCCGGTTCCAGGGTTAACTACAAGTACCAACTCCTAGCAAAAAAAAACGTTCATATTCGATGACAATAAGTATGAAAAATGGAACACCATATCGCCGCGCTGTAACTATATCAGACGTAAATCGAAACAACGTTGTTGATACAATTTACATCGAATAACGAAAGTTTTTTTGATAATACATTTAAATTAGTAATCACGGGATATTTACCACGATTTAATTTAAATGTAGTAAGCATTTTTTTTTTAACACGTACCTAACCTGTACGACTGGTTGCAACAATACAGTGTGTCAATCCGACAGTATATTTATACAAACTGATTGTCCCGACTTATTGCTTTCTTTCTATGTTTAGATTCCGTTTATTCGAAATCGTTCACGGTAACGTGATCTTTATCGAAATTTGATTTTATTGATGCCAATTTTCTCTCGGTGTGAATACGCTTCGCGGCTCGTATCGCATGGGATCGATCGCAATCCGATTTGGCTTTCGATGTTCTTTACATAATGTACATTGAGGTGTGGTGTGTAATCTACATTTGGGTTGGAGATTTACCAAAAATCTTTTCAAGACTTGGTATTTTTCTTACAAAGAGTGGAAAAGGTTGCTGTTGAATTGCAATATAGCATTGAGTATGTATACTTTGATTGAGGTGAAAATAAATAAATAAAAATAAATAAATCTGAATCTAAATCTTCCTGTAGTGTATGTAGAGCACGTGTGTGAGAGGGCTACCTATCGACTTTTCGAATTTAAAATTATTTGAGTATTAAGTAATTTCCCGCAATCGAAGTCAACCATTTTCTGTGAAATTAAATTCGAAATGTCGATAGGGAAATACATCTATATATAATTATATGAGAACAATCGCTTTTCTATGAAAATTTTTTTTTTTAAGAATAATGAAACTCTGCTTATATACTTATCATTAAAAATAAAGTAAGGCATAGAGGATTTTTTGAAAATCAACCCCTTAAGAAAGGGGAAGCCTGTAATGGGCCATTGCGGTTAACACGTCGAAATATAGTTAAAATATAATACATCTATCATATTAACTCGTACATAAGTACCTAATTTCCCAATTTACGGTTAAAGGTATGTTAAAGGTAGGTTGGGTTATCTTGATTTTCAAGTTCATAGACAGATCTTATCGTACGTACGTACGTGTTGGCAACCCGTACCTTGTGTCATCCAATCTGATGAAATTTATGAAATACCTACCAGATAATGTAACAGTAGGCAACAAAAATAGTATATTATTTGATACAGGAGTTAAAACTTGCTTTAAGCAAGTTTCCAGGACTGAAAGGGTCTTAACCTTCAGATCTTAACCGTAACCTTGTTCAGATTCTAGCGTATACATAGACACATACGGTTAGCTAAGAAGACCACCTTCCACTGTTTTCATAGTGCGAAATAAACAACAAAAATACAACAGCGTTACTATATTTAATAAAATAAATAAAAACGTGAAAGTTTTTTTTTATAGCACAGCACCGTCTGCGATGTCACCCGCTATCCTTCAGGAACTGTATAATTTTTAAATGAAAAAAGTAGCCTATGTGTTTATGTATGATATAAGTTACTTACATGCCAAATTTCATCGAGATATTCAGCTGTTGCGAAGTTGAGTGGGCACAAATACACTTATGCCTTTCCACACAACTTTGGCATTTAATTTTTAGGGTTTCGTAGTAAAAAGGAACCCTTATAAGTTCATCATGTCCGTATGTTTGAATCCCTTACAGCCTTAACTTCCAAAGATAGAAACCTACATGCATAAAAATTTGCAAACTATTGTCTGAGTATAGTTCTCAAGTATATTTTTTTTTTACTAGCTGTTACCCGCAATTTCGTTTTTATGGACATACAAAAAAAAGCCTGTATCCGTCTCCAACCCTTAAGCTATATCTATGCAAAAATCAGGTCGATCCGCTCAGCCGGTTAGCCGTGATGATGCGACAAACACCCAGACAGAGAGACAGAGTTACTATCGCATTTATAATATTAGTTAGGGTTAGGATTTTAAGTGTAGCTTCAATACTAGTAAAGAGGGGCAGAATAAAAAAATCGCAGTACCGCATCTTGTGCGAAGTCGTTGAATAGGTCTCTCAAAGATAATAAAAAAAATAAAAAAATTAAACGTATAAAAAAGCCTTTTAAAATGAAGATATATTTTATATTTTTGCCTTTCACTTTACATGTGATGCATTCCCACTTTACATTTCACATCACATCAAACAACGTTGCTCTTGAAAACGTGAACTCTATGCCTATTGTTCCACGACATGATTTACAAGTTGTACACAGACATAATAGAAACTGTCGACTTTTGTTTGATGAAGGTAAGCATGGTATCGTGGAATGAAAATAACAAATATATAAATAGGTACAGATTAAACACGCTCCCTTACCTCCGTGCCATTACGAAAATAGCACAGACCGTACTAGTTCAGTTTCAGTCTTAGTTTTAGTTCATAGTTTAGTTCATCACTATGTTAATCTAAAGAAATGTACACTATTGAAGAAACAAATAAAAATTATTATTAAAAAAAAAAAAAAAGAACATGTCATTATTAGTACATATTTATAATAAGCATTAACACCTACTGTGACAACTCGTGAAAGTTTTATCAAAGATGAAATTCGAAATAGTCTAGATTATCGCTTCAGCGCTCGTGCATGACAATTGTAATTATGAGGCAATGAAGCATGCTCGTATAGTGTTTTCCAAGGCTGCAATCGCATTGACAAAGGCCTTGCTTAGTGTCGCGAGCCTAGCTAGTTGCCTGGCTACTCGATCTTAGAACGAAATGTTCTAAAAGCGACATCAAGTGCCGAGCGCCAAACGCGTGTTTTACAACATTTTATTAAACTATCGAGGTAACTCACAGGTTCTAGGTAGTAAGCATGCCTTCTGCTACTACGGTTTCGACCTAGTGGAAATGGCTTTCGCATACTACTAATAACTGACCACGATAGCCATATGGCTGCACCAGCGCCACCCGTACATGTAGACATTCCACCCGTACCTACATAGTGGAGATTCCCACGTACGCACCAACACCTTCGATTGCAATTTTTTTATACGCACAGCGAGGGTATGGAACTCTTTATCTCTTTATGTTTTTTTCCTGAAAAGTACTATAATAGTCTTCAAATCTAGAGTATTTTGCCTTTTTATTGTTTACCATCGGGCAGGATATGGTCAAACGCAAACCTTTTCAGAAGAAAATAAAATAAAACTAGCCAGCCTTTGTCAACCAGGCTACAAAGCGTGTAGAAAATGAAAAGCTAAAAAAAAAAGCAAATAAATAAATATATAATAATAAATAAAGCTATGCGATTGCTTTGGTCTTGGTTGTGAATGAAAAGGACCCACGATTTTACGTTACGTAGATCATTATAATTTTATCAGACAGAAGCAAATTGCAGCATTAGCATTATCTTTTTGTCGAAATTAATTTTCAGTAGCAGATAATTGCTAACTGTGCCGTGTCATGTAAAGTCTAATAAATCTTAGCGGTAAAGGCCGCTAAAACAAGTAGAATCGTTTAAGGAATAGAGAAACAAGTAGAATCGTTTAGGAAGCAAGGAAATAGTATCCCTGGAAATTCAAAAATCAGTAAACATTGTTGTTCCTGGTAACGAATAAGTTCTTATCTATTTTGACAAAAAAAAAACATTTAGAGATAGTGATCGGAACATTGCGTCCTAATTATGTTTGGTACTTATAGATTGGTTATATCCATTAAAATCTCTACGCGTGGTATTTCAGCATGCCTCATGTGATGTGCTTGTGTCAGAGGCTCCCGGGATCCGCTCCGTTACGCCCGCTCGCTAACGCGGGTCGCCTTCGATTGAGTTCAGAATGGTGTTTAGTATACTTGTACGCACCATCGGGTCTGCATCCTTTCGCGCGGTCCTTACGAAGTAATACTAATTGTATATGTCAATGATTAAAATATCAAGACTACTTCAGTCTTGACATGAGACACGTTTCACAATCACGGATTTTGCGTTCAGAGACACCGAAGCAGAAATAACAAGTGCAGGCTTTATGCATCATATAATCTTGAGGGTTTCAATAACATATGTACTTATATCAGATAGTATATATGTAGGTACAGATTTTATCTTCGTCAGATTTTATCTTTGAAACTGCATCTGAAGCCATTTTTTCAGCTGATATTTCAATGGGGTCTGCAGTCCACATTACGTAAGCATATACCTAAAATTCAAGGCCAAATTCCAACCTTGGTAACTTCAAAGGCGGTTGTTTCCACCGATCAACCTCGTATCAATCACATGATGACAAGTATCACGTTGGTATCTGCATCTTGAATAACAGCTGATAAGGATTGCCAAATTAAGATATTAAAGGTATATACTTTAAAAAAGGTAGATTATAGGGTACCTTAGTCATCCTAAGTGTAGAGTTCGAGTATCCGATCGGGGTTGAATTGTAGGTTACCTACTTTGGTGATAATAAAGAATCTTACATACATAAATACATACATAAATCTACATCTTACATATCTTACATAATCTCAAAGTAAACTGTTGATTAGTTAATTTCCGATCAGTGCTAACTGGCGAGTAAAAGTCTCAAGTAGTTTTACTTTAGTTTAAGTGACGGTCTGTGCTTCTCTGACATTTTGAAAATAGTATTACGTATTACAGTTACGTGTTACTTTAACCCGCGAGTAGCTTACTTGAGACTATGCGATTATGAAAGAGGCCCTAAGTTTAAAATTAAATTTTAATATCATCATCAACAATTCTCCATCCCCAGAGTTTAATGTTAAGGTCTCCACTTCAGCACACCATATTTTCGGGTCCTGTGCCAGTCTCATCCAATGTTTTACTGGCGCGTTTCAATTTTACAAGTCGTTCGCCCCGAGCACTGACCACGCGATTCCCCATCAATCTCGACTTTTCTACTCGAAATAAAAAAATGTTTTTGCGGTACTTGCCTGCAAAATTCCATGAAGATGGAGCATGTATACAAAAGCAGATTCGTAGCTGGAGGCTTTGGGACCTTCGCTTCGCAAGGTCAACCACTAATTTGCGGTTTTAGATTTGATAACGAACAAGACAAGACATTTGTTTGAGTCAATATATTCCTCTCTTATCCAATTGCTTAGATAGAGGGTAATGTTTTCCGGGTATATGCGTATTTGTGAATTCCTACGTTTATATGCACTCTAAGTGACTCCGATTTTGGATTTGGATTTTAGATTTTGTATTCGAAGTGTCACATAAGTAGGCTACATTTTGCTGTAGAGTTTTTTGTTTTACTTTTATTTATTTAAGTATACATTGCCACATAATGCGTAATGGTAACATTTTTCAGAATGTACTAAAGTACAGATTATACTTTAATAATAATAATAATACTTGCTATATTTTTTTAGTACTAATTATACTTGTTTTATTGAAGTTTTCCAATAACCCAGTGATACACTGACACAAAAACACTATTTAAAGATTAACACTTTCAGTAGCTAGTACTTAATCACTAAATGTAATTCTCGGACTCAAAAATCTAGAAGTGCCTTTTTTTGCCTGGGGTATCTCTTCACAAGATACCCGACTGCTTTGGGGTGCAGCCGGGCTATGTGGGATTATACCCACTAAAACCCCCCCGGTGGCCTGCCTTGGTGCTTGACCGAGGGCTTCGGGATCTCCAAGGGAACGCACCGGAGCCCTCAGCACCACGCTTCAGCTGCTCCCGGGACAGGTAACAGCTGTCGTGAGCCTACAACAGCGTCCGCCACTCAACGCTGTCGTCCTCCCTGAGCTCGCTTAGGTAGATGGTGGTTTGAGCCCCACCCCTAACCACCCCCGAGCCCAGAGGTCCCCTTTTAGTAGGCTCTTACTACAAGCAGGGCATACTGATGCTATATTCTAGTGCCCCGGCATCAGGGCAAAATCTATAAGTACCTACTCTAAAAAACTACACATACAAAGTAGCTACTGTCCCTTCCTTGTCCACATTTTTTTTAACAGGTGCACTAAGCAGTTGAGTAGGTACCTAGTTATTTTTAATTTGTAATTTCGTGCATTTGTATTTAAATATCTAGCATTAGCACTCGTCAAACATAACGCAGCATTCATAAATATTTGTTTTCTACCATTTACCTACATTTGATAAGCTTCTTGTGCTCAGTGTACTATCTAAGAGTACCTATGTATAATCAATCACAGATATGAATTTGTGATGGAGGTACTTTAAATATTCGTATTTCATCTTGTTTGGTACAGTTTTATCAGCATCTGACTTTTGTCGTATGCGTACCTCTATTTTTGGAAAGTATTTTACGCTTTTCGGATTGATTGTACCTAGAATAATTTTCACCTAAGTTCACCTGTATTTTTAGCTAAGTTAAGTAAACGTAAGCTATTATAAGACTATTACTAGAAATAAACAGTCTATAAAAACAAAAAAAAAAAAATGTAAACTATAATGCTAATCCTTATTATCCTAACTATCCTAACTTCCTAACTAATATTATAATTCAGAGGAATATAGCCGCAGTCGTATCAGGACTAATAAAGGTTTGAGGTATGAAAATGATTACGTTCGTCTCGAGGAAAAAACTTTGCTTGCACGATTCAGAACTCCCTACACTACAACAGCTAGTCCATACAAAACGTCAAAAAATGCAGAAAAATGGATCAACTCCATAGTTCTAGGGAACTACAGGAAGTAACTTTGTCTCTGTGTTTGGATGTTTGTCGCGTTATCTCGGCTAAACGGCTGAACGCATCTTGAGTTACTGTACATCATAAAGATACGTAGGATACTTTTTTTATGTCCACGTGAACGAAGTTGCAGGTAACAACTAGGATGTATATAAACTAGATACATATTTTCCAAAGACTGGCACCGAGTTTGGTCTCAATAACTCAGTATATAGGTACTGCCAATTTCAACCCATCTGCTGGTAATTAAAAGACTTCCACGACCTTTATAGTACTTTTCTTTTTGTACAAGGAGAGTGTTGTATTTTAATTTTATGTAAGTGAATTGTATTGAATTGAAGATAGCTGTTATGCGCTTGATTTGATAGTTACTACAACATCATTGATTTATCGAAGTCAATCATAGCCCTGTCTGCAACAACTACAACAGTTAAATACTGAATAATTTAAAAATGGTACATTCATATTATACAGTCTCTATATAACCGCCAAACTGTGTGTTAGAAATCCGCGTCTTGGTAGTTCCTTCGATTTGTCTTATGGTTATGTACATTTATTTAAGGTTAATTTTGGTTTCATTATCATCATTATTACAGAAATGGAATTATTACGTATAATTTGTTTCAATTAATACTCACGGGATATTTACAACGATTTGTATTATTTTTAAGTATAATTTGTCATACTCTAGATCTATTTTCAATTATTGTCAAATTAAAATTAAAACAATAAAGACTGAACAAGGCATTGCTAAGTAATAATGATTGGAAAATAACCAAGAACATTAAGTAGGTATGAGGTAGAACGAACACCATACTTTCGTTCCTGAACACATAAATAGATTCCTGAAGCATCGCGGTGTATGCAGTCTCTACTTAAATTATAAGCAGCTCCAGTGGATATTCTTAGTCTTACTAAGTCTTGGGTAAGTAAGCGACATAGAGGTAATAGGATTTATCAGTACGGCTTCATCAAACGTGGCTAAACTCGGTTTTCCTACATCACTCGCACCTACCGTCTGCGCTCCGCCTTACATGATACAATTTTGCTAGAAATTGGATCCCAATTAGATTTGCTTAAATGAGGTCAACTCTGACTAATAGGTTTTAAGGTTAAGATTATAATCAAATCAGGCTAATATTATAAATGTATATATGTGTATGTTTGCATAGTAAGCCTACCTGTCATGATATATTATTGAATTATCCAAATAATGAATAACTTAGTTTGCCTAATTATATTTAATTCTAAACTAAAGTATTTATTTTTATAATAGTGACTTGCCTGATTTAATGTTATTTATGGCCAATAAATATTTGTGATCTCTGCTGCGTTCTACAAGTATTTTCCATAAACATGTTAGTAAATGCACTGGTAAAAGAAATTTAAGATCAAAGAATTTTTGTGTTGCTTTTTAGGTTTCTACTTTTACACGTATTTCAGGTAGTCGCAGTAGTTCCGATGTAAGTTTTTTAAGGTAAATAGTACTTAGTACTATTTTTTTTAAGACAGATAATCGAAATCTATCATATTGTCCCGCAATGTACCCATCTACCTACTCTAGCACTGGCAACGCGTTGGGGTGGGACGCTCATACAAACGCGCCGCGCCACGCCGCGCAGAGAGGCGTTTTCGATGTGTTGTACCGCGCGTGTTTTCTATACAAACTGAGTCAACCGTAAAAAACGCAGTCCCGTGCACCGTCGCGGGTTGCAGCACTGTGTGAATCGCCTAAAAGTTGATAACTTTAAATACTAATTATACTTAGAGTAGGAACTTAGAGTTTGGCCTTCTACAAAGTTTATTTTCAATATATCTTTTTTATTAAAATGTCTACAACAAAACGTACACTTGTCAGGAAAAAAGGACAAGTCTGCCAACTTAACGAACATCTGAGCACTTGTAAATTAGTCTAATTTACATGTAAATTGGCGAGATGTAAAAGACATTGTTACACATGGCATTTTAGTGTGTCGACAGTCTGTACTACTTTTTGTCATATAATGTCAGCGGCTGTTATAAATATGATGACCAAGTGGTCAATGGTCAATGCCCAGGTCTCATCACTGAGGTATATTCATCATCATCATCAGTAACATAATCACCACACTCGCCTGGCAGGCGGCTTGAGGATCGCAAAACGCTCACCGTTTACTAAGAAGACGCTGCTGCACGTCCACCAGTGGATCTGGACGCAGTTTTAGGTTATAGGTACATGATGTATTGACGTATATCGTATTTTCCGAAAAACATCATGTAATCATGACGCACACGAGGCCGCACCCGCGGCGCCTGTTCGCGGTTCTGTGGGCGCGCACCCCCACGTCTCAGTCCGCTCCTACGGCCCAGACCATCTCTCTGTTCAACGCCCTGTTCGCTCAACAACCGGACGTTGACGTGTTATGTTTGTGAATGTGTGTATTAGATTTCTAAGTTGAAATTATTTTGTAGTTATAATTTTTAATTAATTAATATATTGGACCAATTTCATTAAATTTGACATGTAAAATGTATTTATATTATGAAGAATTGTGAACTTATAATAATTTTAATGACTAGAATTTTGAAGAATTTTGCTGGCTCGTCATACGCCTTGTCGTTGCTGTAAGTGTGACTAGCATTGAATAATAAATAAATGTCTTCACTTCATCCGTTCATGACGACCGTGCTGGAGCAACCATCCAAGCAAGTTTAGTGGAAAGGGTCTAAGCCGAAGCAGTTCATTGTAAATAAAAAACCCAATTATAAAATTGATTCATCATCATCATCATCATCCACAGCCTTCCTTATCCCACTGCTGGGTATAGGCCTCTCTCTTGCTGTGCCATCTGCCTCGGTCCTGTGCCAATCTAGTCCAGGTTCGACCCGCGATGGTGACGATATCGTCGACCCATCTCCCAGCTGGACGGCCAACGCTCCGCGTACCTTGCCTCGGCCACCACTCTGTTACAGCCTTACTCCACCTGTCATCTCTGAACCTAGCAACGTGTCCTGCCCAGCTCCACTTAAGATTAATTACCGCTATTCCGACATCTCGAACCTTCGTTCTCTGTCGGATTTCGGTATTACGAGCTCGGTCTTGGAGTTTGATGCCGAGCATGGACCTCTCCATGGCTCTCTGTGCTATCCTAATTTTGTGCACAGCCTCATGGGTAAGCGTCCATGTCTCGGCACCATATGTCATTGTGGGCAGGACACACTGGTTAAAGAGGCGAGTTTTAAGGCACTGTTATAAAATTGATTGGTCTAGCAAAATCCCATTTTGACTATTTAGATAAACGAAGAAGAAGAGCTGCGTCAAGACCCTACATAAGTGTGTAGAGACTTGACTGTTCTGTTCTTTGACTAATCACAGACTAATAATAATAAAAATAAAAACTAAATAATAGTACTACAGGGTACTATAACCAGGATAATTGGCGAGGTAATACAATAGGCCAATTGTATATCATGTGGTAGTAACTTCCTCATTCATCTGCTTTCGAAAATTACCAGCGACTATTAAAAAAGCGCACGACATGTTGCGTGCACCATTTACTCTTCTATACCCATTATGGTATCTCTATGTACTACTGGAAGATGTGACGCTGCACTACGTTGCAATTTCCCATTTAATTGTGGCGCATATGCCACTCTTGACATCCGCGACAAGACTGGCTCAGGACCATGACGAGTGGCGAACATGATGTAGCCTACTCGAACCAGTGTTGGGCGATCACGGGCTGATGATGATTATTTCTTATCTCCAGCTCCTAAAGTACGAAACCTGAATCTGACAAGGACGACAGATTGTAATAAATAGGTAAAGATATGCACGTCTTTGCTACCCAAATGAGCTTCCTTCAGATGTCTAGATAACGTGACAGCCTTTATCTAAGTCTGAACTAGCTGGCAAGGTTTTCTGACTTAAATTTAGTTTAGTTACTTACATATTCAGTGTTGCTCCAAAATTTAATGAAACTAACCGGAATGAGACTTTTCATTTTTCATAGAGATAACTTTATAGCATTGTTAAAAACTCGTACGAAACGGTGTTTTTTTTTATTCGAACTATTGAACAGTGGAATGCGCTGCCCGGAATGCGCGGTGTTTTTCCTGATAATTATAATCTAGGTATCTTCAAGTCACGAGTGAATCGGTTTCTTCTAGGCAAGCGTGCTCCATCGTAGGCTGCATCCAAAGACATATTTATAAGGAGAATTCTGTGGCTGCATCTTCGTTTAATATCAGACGTGATGGCAGTCAAACGCAAGCCTGTAAATAATTTAAAAAAAATAAAAAAATTGGTAAAAATAATATTTTTTCTGGTAGGTTAATAATTATTGTCGATCATTATGGCCTCTTCTGGGTTGAAAAGTATTAAACGCCAAACGGTTTAACAGGTGTCAAAAAATAAAAAAGTACAAATGTATAGTACAATACAAATGAAATTACAAAAACATTTTGGTCCCAAACACTTAAGTTGATGAGTGTATAATGTAAAGTATAAATGTTTATCACAGTACTCAGCATCATTGTCATCCACAGCATTTTTTCCACTGCATGGAGTCCTTTCTCTTGACCTCAATTCTACGCGAATCGTTTCCAGGCCCTATATTGTAAATACAGAATTTTCCCTATTATATAGGATCATTATGAACCAATTTAAAATGACACAATTTGAGATTTACACTATGTAAGATTTCTATGAAATTTAGCAAGGAAATAGTTTGCGTTGAGAGTCGGCTCCCCTGATTAATCTCGTACACACATTGCAAATGTGTATATATATATATAATTTACAGAGAGGAAGTTAAAAAAATTATCATTAAATATCTTTAGAATACCATTGCCAACGTTTTATAGCAATTTTCATGTTATTATGGCGAAGGAGGAGGAAACAAACATTTTTTCAGAGTTTTTTTTCTTTTCCTTCACCAAGTTAAAAAATTAGATAGATACATTTTATATATATATTGATATATTGCGGACGAGATAGCGAGAGCCAGGGAATCCGGGTTTTTCCAAGAGAAACTGACCTAGCGTCAAACATTCCCAATAAGTACTTTTTTGTTCACAATAGGGGTTTCAACTTGCCATATAAAGTATTATTAGTGAATTAATTAGGTAGTTTAATTTATTCGTGTATATCTGAGCAGGTTATTTTACTTTTGAATTTTTTTTATGAACTCTTGTTCGCCTTATATATATATTACAATACTCGTGCCTATATTAATCACCAGTTTAAAAATAGCCGAATCGCGAAGCAGATTGAATAAACGTTAAAATCCCCGTAAATCAACAAAAGTACCTACAAAACATGAAGATGCTATGTATTAAAAAGTATTTCGTAACATGCAAAGAGGGTCGAGGTCCTGCATAAAATATTGTTTGTTTCCTCAATCAGGCTTCGATATTCCGGTCTCGATCGCGGGTGACCCTACCGATGTTACGTGGTTTGTTTATTACCTCACACCTTCATGGTTTACATTACATCTCACACACTGGCTTGTAAAGTTTATAACTAAGGAAAGAATTTTTCAATTTGATAAAACAAGCATCTGATGTACAAAACTTTGGGTAGCACTAGTCTTTAAGAGATGCTAACATGTAGTATTGTAATGTGAAATGGTTATCTACAACTTTAGAATTTAAAATAAAATTTGGTAAAATAACCGCTATTCAACGCGGCAATTCGGCCAACATTTTGGGCACGATGCCTGCTGGTAGCGGTTTATATGATATGTGATATATATATGATTTATTTTTAATTAGGGTTTATTTCAATTTATTTATTATTTAACGTGTTTTAAGTTATGTAAATAAAAATTTGGTACCAATATTTTAAAATATGTCAATGTAATTTAAATAAATATATTATAGTAACATTAAAATATGTTGAAAAGATTTAAATTGTAGTTTGTTAACGGTGGAGGATTCAAACAGCGTTTTAAAATGAAGAGGAGCGTAAAAATTCGTGTAAAGAAACGAATCCCCTGCTTACAATATCAGCCTCAATTTTTTTGAGATCACGTTCGATTTGATTTATTTTATCTTTGGCTGAATCGAAGGATAGGCCTGGTGAATTCAACTAATGTCTGGGCTGACCTTATGAGGACACGGCCAATGCGGCGCGACTGCAAATGATTCAAACTATACGACATGTGGAAATTTAGGCTTTTACTATATCAAAGTTAAACCAGGAAAAACACAAAGAGGAAAATAAAATTATGTTCTAGAAGAAAATGGTTGCTACTTACTCAAAGTAGTAATCGTTAGTCTATCATGAGTGAGCCCGTCATAATGTCACAGAACCGAAAACAGTTGGAGTGGACTGGTAAGGGGGAAACTTGCCTGAAATCTGCCGTCCGGGGACCCCCTAAATGGCAGGTTTTAGGGTTAATGTCAGTTAGACAGAATTCCATTTTACGCCACTGACTGGTGGTGATTATAAATCGGCATACGTAGCGTTAGATGCCCAGAAGCGTTTCGACAATAGATTAGAGTGATTAGATTAGAGATCGTTTAGAGTGACAATAGAAGACTAGTAACAATTGGAGTAACTGAACGTACCTTAAGAGAGTACACTGATGTGGTCTGATGATGACAATCATAGATTTTTATGTTACATCAATCACTTATTGTTTGTAGTACGAGTATGATTACCAACATTGTGTCCTCTGTAACTCCATTAAGCTTATTTAATTTTTTGCATACAGTCAGGGTTATTACTATTTTTATTTTATTCCCAGACGGCCAGTATCATCCTTCCGTCAAAAGCGGAATAGTACCGTAAATCGTGGGGCAATACTGCCACCATACAAGGCAGTGGTTGCACTTGACCGGGTGGTGGAACCTTGCTCGGCCCTGTAGTGTCGTAGACTCTACGAATTGATAATGAAAACTTTTTATGTTGTTGTTTACTGTACCACTAACTTACGGATCTGGGACCCTATTTCTGTGCGCTCGAAATTGTCTTGGTCACTCTCACTCCCATTAAATTCTACATTAGAGAGACAGTCATCGAGATAATCTCGAGCCCACAGGAATAGGGTCCCTGTTCTAACGGGATATATATATCTTTTTTTTATTAAGCGTTGGCTTTTCGTAGACAAATCGCCCATTCCATTGATTTTTAACATTAATTTTTTGAGTCGTTCAATTTGTACAAGACAATAATTATAATTAACTAGCCTATGCCCGCGGCTTCGCCCGCCTTTTTCTGGGAAACAATAATCCATTGAGTTACTATGGAGGTTAATAATTATAATTATCAACCAGAAAATATATATTTTAAACGGGATAAAATTAGCTTATGTGTTAATCCATGCCACATGCTACCCCAAAACCAAGTTTCATCAAAATATGTACAGCCGTTACCAAGTTAAGAAGAAACAAACATTCTATCACCAAAACTAGAGAAAAAAGTTTCATACAAAATTGAACACCTCATTTCATCCCCTTAGGGGTTGATTGTCGAAAAATCCTCAATAAACATACCCTCCAAATTTCAAGTCTCTACGTCCAGCGGTTTAGGCTGTACGTTGTCTATAAGTCAGTCAGTCAGTCAGGACAAAGCTTTTTATAGGTATAGATTATTATTAAATATTTATTTACTAGTGAACCCACTACCACTTTAAAAGGTTTCGAGCAAAACATCGCGTTTAGACCCAAGGCAGACCGACTCCCGCAAGCAGCACCCGTTCATGAGCAGACGCGTGCTGCAGTCATTACTATCCTCCACCATAAATATTTGTTTGAGGAAAGTGGCCACACGATGCCGCCGCAAGACGAAACCGCTACTTAGAAATTTATAATTCAAGCATTATATAATATATTTTACTGTATTACATTTTAATGTCTAATTCAAGGATTATACATTTTACGCAAAAAATTGCCAACCCGTCGTTACGGGAGATTTGAGTGGGGTCCTAAGGGATTGCTAATTTTCGCTCACTATGTATCGCGCGTGATCACCTGGCGGACCCAAACACAGAAGAGAAAATTGTGTCTTCAGTCTGTGGTCCCAAATGACAACCAGCATTGCGCTGAGCCGGAACGGTTTCGTGACAAACCATAGATACGAGTATTTATTTAAAATATATTATAGTAAATACAAAGACCTTATTTATAAGGAGAATTCTGTGAGTAAATAATAAAAAATGAAAGAACCTACGAAAAAACATTATAAATATTTTAATAACACTTAAGTAACATAGTCAAACTAAGCTATTAAGGTATTTATTTTGAAATAATTAATTTGCCTTATTTTTATTTTATATAATTATGTGTTTGTCATGAATAAAAGGTTCTGTTCTGTTGTGTTCAACACGTTAAAAGCGCATTATTATAAACTAGCTGCGCCTCGTGGTTTCCCGTGGAAAATCCCTCAGGAATCGTACATTTTCCCAGGATAAAACTAGCTAATCAACTATGTCACTCTCTGACCCAAACTAAATCCATGCAAAAAATCATTTCGATTTGTTGCTCTGTTGCTACGTGAAGGAGGAACAAACAAACCAACAAACACAGTTTTACATGTAGAATATTATGGTAGAGATAGGGATTACCTTGTTACTAATTCTAGTGCACCGATCAGCCACGGATACCTTCAGGAGAGATTGTTCTCTGAGGACAATCTCAACTACCGTTGCATCGCGAGTGGGTTAGGTTAGTTAAGTTATTGGTTCTTTGTCCACCATAACATAACTACTGTTCAGTTAACAGCATTGCCAGTCGTCGCCAAAATATTTATTTCCACGGATTTCTCTATAAGCGAGTGTAAAAAGACTTGTTGCATGCTGTTCTGCTTTCTGCAGATATTGGTTCGAAAGAAACTAAAATATCAATAAAAATTGTGAAAGCCGATAACTTACTACGCAAAATTAATGTATAATTACGCTCGTGTTATCATAAGCTCCAACCCAAGCTCAAATATTACTTAATACAAAACAGCGCAATTAGCAAAATGAAGTTGTTATTACAGCAACAATCGCCTTATAGAGCTTCATTATATGGAATCTACGCCGGCGGCAATCCCGAAGGAAATATCTCATGATACAACTAAAAATAAATAAGAATTTTACTTAATTTCATTTTTCTTTCGAGAAGTCCTTAGTGGCCAGCTATAAGTTTTGAGATTACCTAAAGTATAGATAACATTACGTGAATACCTATTGTTGTGAAACGTGCACTTTCGAGTTATTTCTAAAATTTCATAGAAACCTCTATAAATGTCTCCCGAGTTACTGGAGCATGACTTAGACTTGACCGTGTCTTACTTTGCTCGACTTAGACTATGACTTGTTTTGATTGTGAAATATTCTGCTTCACTTGTAATTCTATTACAAGACTTGACACTAGCTACAAACACGATGTGTGGGGCCAAAATATAAGAAATAAAGCATTATGATATGGTATAGTGGCTGGTACTAAGACAAACAACCCTCACCTTAACGTAACAAGTGAAAATCAGCAGCGCTGTATGATGTTTGATGATTTTTAGTTTTAATAAAAAAATATCATTAAAAATCAAACAATTCATCAAAAATATCAATAGCTAACTCATATCTGTGACTTCGTACCGGTGCTTCTCGGTCCTTGGCCTCGTAGTTTTAGGGTCCGGAACTGAGTCTTTGGCTTCGCCAATACAAAGTAAAATATTTCCGCAGAGATACCTTCAACAAGCTGCGCTTCAAAGAGGGCGTCTTCAAACACCCCCTCCGGGTTGGCAACGATCAACAACACCATAATGTTGCAGATGTCCGTAGGTGGCAGTTTGGTTACCATCAGGCGAACCGTAAGCGCAGCACTTTTTGTATAAAATTATCCAGAACAATAAAAAATATTAATGACACATTGTCACCAATATTTTTTTTTACTTTGATCGGTTTTACATTCTTTATTTATTGACTTTGTAAATAACATTTTATGAAACTATTCATTCATAAAACCACAAAACAATTGTTACAAATTAAATATTTGTTCTTTGTTTCGGCTGCGGTTCCATTCAATAGAATGCACTGCAAATTGAAGATGACGTCAGGCCTTTTAAAAATATCTTATCGCACTGTTTCTTTCTTGCCAACTTCAGCTTTCATAGAATTTGATCTCGTGTTTGTTTATCGCATTGAAGTTGCATAATAATTCTACGGAATAAAAAAAAATAAGTCATGAAAAAACGATCTTCGGGGGACTCATTCTTCTGTCCTTCTTCTTGTGCTCTCTTGTGTTCTGTTATCTGTATTTAATGTTCTTATGACATTTTCTGAGTCTATGACAGACACACAACACACCTTATGTCAAATCACCAAAGGTCGAAACTGCGACTACGGCTCCGAGAGATGATCAGGATTACTAGGTACCCTGTTGCCTTGATGCCGGGGCACTAGAATACGGCATCGGTATCTCTTGCCTACTAAAAGGGGACCTCGGAGGTGGTTAGAGGTAGCGCTCTAACCGAAGCGAGCCCCGCGAAGGACGACAGCGTCGAGGGGCTGTCGTAGGCTTAGGTGTCTCACGACAGCTGCTAGCTGTCCTGGGAGGAGCTGAAGCGTGGTGCTGAGGGCTCCGGTGCGTTCCCTTGGCGATCCCGGAGCCCTCGGTCAAGCACCAAGGCAGGCCACCGGGGGGGGGGTTTAGTGGGTATAATCCCACATAGCACGGCTGCACCCCGTAGCAGTCGGGGATCTTGGGAAGATGTCCCCATAGCAAAAAAAAAAATGTACCTCGTAAAACAGTACTTTGTACACGACTGCTCAAGAAGGCGGTAATGTTTTTGGGGTGTATGTAAGTATAAATATTTGTGTGCTCTTATATTACCCCTACGCTTCTGTAGCTTAACGGCTGTACGGATTTTGACGAGTTTCCTCATGTCCGGAGCGTCATATATAGGCTACATTTTGCAGTCGGGCTTATTGTTTTACATTTAATAATTATACTTGTTATTACTAGCAACAGCAATGAGCGTCCAGTATTAACCGTTCAGCAGCCACTCTGAGCTTTATGTTTACAAATGGCTTAACATTTTCCGTTGATTTTCTCGAATCTTTACACAAACGAGCTTTTCTCTCGAAGAGGCTATAAAACGGAATTAATCCACTTTGTTACGTCAACTTTAAATAAAGCAGTTTGTTAAGTCCTTCCCTTAAAAAGTCCTTAGATTGTTATGAAGTAAACGATTTGTCATAAAATAACAATTAATTTGGATATCCTTCTATAAGTTCCGCTCAATTAAACTCGAAAGCTATCAAGACCAGTAATTAATAATTTTGTTGAGCCTAATCAATGCACTCATATACCTACTATTTTTGTATAACCTCTAAAGTTTAACCTAAGTCTCTGTACAGCTTGAATATTACGTAATGAAGTATTTTTAATACAAAAAGAGCTGCGAAAAAGCTGGCTGTCCAGCTGATACTTAGCAAACCGCCGCCAATGGACACATACAACGCTAATAGTGCTTTCCAGCCCGAAGTGGTGCGAAGTATGAAGTATATTTGATATTGATAGTAACATTATGTATACTAGGAAAAATTTCATAATCCTAAAAAAATATCTGTTAACAACCCTAAAACATGTCATAAACTCGCATTTCCTAGATGAAGGCTACAAAAAACAAATACATCATTTATTGGTATCTGTGTAGATACGTTTTTATAATATAATTCTTGAACAATTGGTAAGACTCAAAGAAAAAAAATTCAAAAATGTTTAAAATAATTACTTAATGACTAGGCTTATTACAATGAGGAAGATTTATTAAAGATTTTAAAAAACAAAGGCAACAAATTATAGTGAAATCGAATAAATACAAGGATTTGACATAATAGGTAATTAATTATTATATTATATATCTATACTTTCTGTATTAGTATTTTTTTTTTACAATTAAGGACATTTAGACAAAGCCCCTTTACAGCTATAACTGACAAGGCCATTATGAAGCCGCTATAATAATGTATTTGTATTTATTACTTTAATGTATTTCCTATGAAAAATGTGTATTTGACGTTACCAAGTATTGCGCTAACCGATGATCCGAATAAATTAATTAAATTGAATTGACATAACAACTTTTGAATGACTCATTGCTTATACATGTGTTTGATTATTTTTTTGTCAATTTTCATTTTTTTTCCCCGCTAATGTTACGTAACCCGCCGACGACACGGAGATCAGTGGTGACCGTCAGATAAGGATATGAGTGATCGCGACATCGCCACCGCGATACCAGCGCCAGAGCGACCTTATCATTATCTAGCGTGGAAGGAATCCTCAGCGTGCGCCGGCGCCGGTGCGACATTCGCACAGAAGCCTCTGCAGGCAGCACGCGAGATCCTTGAGGCGCGAGTTGAGCGTGCCCGAGCCGCCTGCGTACGCGCATCACCCCTACATTCGCCGCGTAGGGTGACGATGAACCACCGGTGAACGTGCTACGCTATATCTCGTAACGTGATCTCATTGAGGACTAATTTATATACGTGAAGTGAAAAACGTTACAAAAAAATGGGTAAGTTTTGCAAAATTGATTTATCCATGTAAATAATTTAATCATAAAATTACTACTCCTAATTGGACTGTTATATTATTACTGCAGTCATCATCAGATAGGTATAATGATACATTATTGATATAAAATAAAGTAAGAATCCTAAAAGTGACCTCAATATGTTTAATATGATTAAAACTAAATACCATTGATTGTCAACGTCAAAAGGAATCTTAACTCTAAAAATATGTATTTAATGACTAAAATGAGACTTTATAAAAGAAACTCGCATGCATTTATGTATAGGAACAAAGATCGTCCTTCCTGTGCGACACCTTTTATTTTCGTACAATGCTGAAAAGTGCTTGTCAAAAGTGAGCAAGATCACGTCGCTCAAATATGACTGTAAATTTTGCACTCGGATAATAATGGGCATTATTCACAATGTCCGCGAAATATCTTTTAAAATTTTGTATATACATAAACTTAAGTTTGAAATCGGCAGTTGGTACGGCTGTCACTCATGCTCTATAGCGATTGTTTTTTGACGGTAGCTTACTAAATGTTAACATTTTGTTAGGCTGTTACTGCTCGAAGGCTTGACTCATCATATCGCAATATTATAAATACGAAAGTAGATAGATAAATCTGTCTCTCTGCCCTTTTTTTGTCTGTTTGTTATACATTTATGCGACACTTTAATTTATTTCATACAACATCAAAGTTTTTTGATAATTGAATAATTTTAACGAAAAAAATCGACTTGAACAAAATACTCTGAAAATAACTTGTTAAGAGCATGTCGGGCCATGCTTAGTAGGGTTCCGTAGGCGCGTAGGTCGTTTGCAGTATTTATCCGTTTTTACCGCTTAGCTCAAAAAGTAATTATCATCTGTGGCCCGAAATAATTTTAAAATAAAGTTTTTACTAAGATCTATCAACACGGATGATTACATTATCAAAAAAGTATTTTTATTTTTCTAAACTGTAGGTAACTTACTTAGACTATCGTTGTGCAAAATTTCATGCATGTAACTTTATAAGTTCTGTAACGGATTCAGACAGACAGACAGACAGATAGGCGGATATATGAACTTATAAGGGTTCCTTGTAATACTACGGAACCGTAAAAATTGACTATCGAGATGTTCTTGACGCCACCTGTGAAATACGTATCATTTAGGAGTCCTGGTGGCCATCTGAGGTCTTCTTCATCAGTTCCACTTCTCACCAAATGATACCTTCTGAATCCAAATGCTTGACTCATTGATGAAAATACCAGTCGCTACATGTAGACCTGTAATATTTGAGGAGCTCCCTCCATTTCTCATGGATCCCATAATCAGAATTGAATTTTGATTAAAAAAATAGAACCAATCTGGGACCCTATTCGGAGAAATGACATTTTATCTCGGTCACTCTCACTCCCATTAAATTCTAAATTAGAGAGACAGTGACCGAGATAATCTCGAGCGCACAGGAATAGGATCCCTGGAAGAATATCCTTTCAAATAAAAAAATATTTTTCCATATCGGTTTATAAATGAAATAACATATATAAGATTTAAATAATAATAAAAACAGTCGAAATTAAAACCTATTTAATTATATTGTAATTCATTTCAATTAAAAAAATAGTTTAAAAAAAATATATTGGAAGTCGGTAAAAGATTTATAAAAACATTTGCGATTCTCTTCTATGGACTGTCATACGAATAAATTACCTTTTCGGTATGAAAATACACCCAGTATAATAATGATGTACGAAGTATTACATATATAATTTTAATGTATTAAACACACTTTGTAATCGACTTCCCAAAGAAAAGGAGGAGGTTCTCAAGTCAACTGTTTTTTTTTTACCTCAGTTAAAAAAGAAAGAAATAGTACGGCGCGCACATAATTAAAACCTGTATGTGGCATAAAACCTACAAGTCATGATTTCATATCCAAAAAATATTGTTTAAAATAAAATGATTTTATTTTAAACAATATTTTTTGCGGACTACTTGCGGAAGATATTTAAATTCTAATTCTAATGATGGGGATGACGTCCTGCTTGTCGTAAATGTATTAAAATGTTTTATAATATAATTATTGTACAGTAATTATGAATGGTTCGTCTCCTCGGCTATTCGCAAAGGAAGCACCAGAAACGATTAAATATTCAAAATTTTAATTTATTCATGAAATTCACGCCGATGTCGTGAAAAAGCAAAGAATAGAGCACAATTCATAAACAATAACAATATCGTCATCGAACTCAATATGGTGTCGCTTTTCTGAATGGGCTCTAGGTTCCGGGTACATTGAAATAATTATGACATAAAAGGGGATAAACGCTAGAATATAATTTTATAATTACGTACGCCACATAAAATACTCATAGTCACATATGAAATTTCCTAAGAAAATTTAATGCGGAAGTAGAGCCTAAAGCTTTGAACTTTTCTGATAAGTAGCTATTTTTACCTACCTACTATATTAATAGCTAAAAGCTATGACTAAAAAGACGATAAAGTACGAAAATAACATTTTAAAGACCTAGTTGGTCTTGTGTGGAGCCCGCATGGTCACTGGGACGTTACCTATAGGAAGGTCTTTTAAACGAATAAAATCTGTATTTATTTTATACTAGCTTATGTTTGTAATTTTTTGTAAGTGCTTAATTATTGACGATTGGTTTGAATCAGTTGTAGATTTTAATTCCCGGCCCAGGGCCGGTAACGTGAGCGATGATTGTTAGGTTCAGCCGATGACGCTGTGCCACCACGAACCGTATCGCCGCGCGATAAGGTCGATATGGTTGCGCAGCGTTGTCGGGTGAACCTAGGAGTCATCGCAATAAGCACCTCACGTTAAGCGCCCAGCAGATTTTGGGGGATTAATTAAAATTTCTGGATGTTAGTTTTCCGTGTCTTAGTATGTTCTAGGGCATGACACAAGGAAGCTTAGTGTCCAGAGTTGTTTTTCTCATTTAGCTACCTCTAAGTTTTCATTTAAAAAATGTCAACAATCATCAGCTGTCAAATTTCACTCTGGCTTCTGTGGTTTAGGCTGTGCGTTGATCTACTTGTCAGAACATTCACTTTTATATATATAGAAGATTGTTTTTGTATTTTTATTTATTATTTAATTTATATGTATTTAGTAGCACAGAATCGAAAACCATAAAAACCAAACTTTCTCATCTGGGCTAACAGTGAAACAATATTATTTACGGTGGAATAGGGGAAAGCCACAGAATTCTCCTTATGAAACTTTGGGGAAAGCCACTGATCTGTCTTACTACTGATTCTAAACAAAACTGACAGCCAATAGTAAAATAAAAATAGTTCCCTAATCTGCTAACTTTCCATCTATGAAAGGACTCTTTCTTTTGATCAATCTTCTTTCTTTCGACCATTATGTAGTTTCCTTTTTTAAACAAATTATTTTATTTTTAAACAAAGGCTGATAAAAATATATAAGAATTAAGAACTGACTTCACATATAGGTATTAAGTATAGGTAAGTGGATATTATGTACTTAGTGAAAATTTACGAAGTTCGTGTACTTACTAACATTATTTTCATTCTATAATATTGATGTCTAAATATTAAAGTATTTATGTGCGTTTAAAAAATATAATAGAATAGATGAAAATTGTTAGACGACGGCCGGCGAGAACCATAGATTTCCCTCACTACAGATACAGCATAACGAGATCATTGTCCCTACAATCACGCACCATAGTTGGAGGAAAGATCGGGTGGCGGGAACTGAGACCAAGCGTTCCCATTGGCTATCTCAGGAACACGCCTACTCGGACCTAGCAATGAACCAATGAATTTGTATTGATGTACTGATGCTTAGTCTTTCGATCGCCCTGAGTGATTTAGGGGGTAATCTGTAGGGCGAACCAAATCCGCAGATCTGCAAGGGGCTTAACATGTTTCTTTGCCAAAGTCTAGAGTATATAGACATATATTTAGATTTGAGGTTAATAAACTATATAAACTAGTAGTTTGCGCCGGATTGAGACCTCGCGACCCCTATATCTTAACAACCCCTGGACCGATCCAGTTCATATTTGAACTTAAAAATTGTATTGAAATGAACTACTTTCCTACAAAATTTCATGAAGATTAGATCAACGGTTCGCAAGTTATCATCGGACAAATATACACACAAACATACAAATATACATACAAATGCCGATTTGTCCCAGTAAACTCTGAGACCTTCGCTTCGCTCGGTCAATATACCACTAAAATTCCTTCACCTTTTTCTACGCCGTCCTCAACCTTGGTTCTACGCCGGATACTCTTAATGACAATTAATTTCTGGCAATGACTTCATAAAACGAACATATCACAGTAACGCTGCAGCTTATTCGTTAAGCGATCTCCGCCAGTTAATTAATATAATATTCGCGGTACCAGCTGTGAGCCTGCATCGGACATGAAACGCGTTAATCATCTTCAAGGATACAATAAATTAATCCGGAACGGCCCTTGCGCAATTGAAGATCTGCCGACACTTTGTAGAGGAATTGAGTGTTCGGAACCTGTTCATTTCTGTGAGACCATCGGAGGTAGAAAGGTATGCCTAAGAGGGAATAATTGAAGAAATATAGTCATTCTGCGATAGCGCGGAAGCTCAAAACCGTCTAAATATATTTATCTTGGATCAGGATTCCTCGATAGAGGTTTTGCCTAGTGAGGAAACTGATGGTAACTTTTAAATTTTAGAAAAACTTCTCTTAAAACTTTATTTACTTGTATATATATATATATTTTATCTTATGTGTATGGTATGTATGTTTGCAGTAAATAAACAATTTTCATTTTCATTTAACGTTCATCATCATCAGCCAGAAGATGTCTTCTGATAAGGCCTCTCCTTAGGACGCCACACTGAACGACTATCTGTCTGTCACGGTCTTCTCACAGGCGGCTTGATGGTCGCAGAATGCTCACCGTTTAGGATTTAGGGCTTAATAAAAGCACACCGGTTCCACCGAAGGACACTACTGCCGTCCTCCAGGGGATCCGGTCGAACAGTTTCAGGACACTACTCGGGTTAAAACGATTAACGACGATAATAAAACGAGCTTATTTATTTACTCGATTATATACTTGTAACATTAGCACGGTAGCTTTAGATTTTCTTAGTTTCCTAGTTATGGAGAAAATTCAATATATTTTTACGATTTCAGTAGCCATCTGTTTTGAATTTTTATCCTTATATTAATGGAAAGAATTACGCCAGAGCCGATAAATTACTAATGGTACAGTTTTGAAATTCTTTTCATATCTATGTTTTTATCAATATCGGCATGCTGTTAACGAGCCCTATAGGGGCAGAGCAGCCTTCACACCGATGCAATGTTATTAGCATATTTTTTTATAACTGACTATCCTGTCCGCAACAAAATGTTAAATCAAGAAAGGTACCTACAATAACTTTTTTCTAGCACAGAAAGAGTATTTTAGGGGTCATATTTACGTTTATCTTTTAGAAAAGCTTTTATTGGATCACAATATTATTGTTTTTGAGTTGCTGTTCATAGGTGGCCAGTCTAATTCCCCTGAAAAAACTATAATACACCAAATTAGGTAAGTAATTTTTATTACAGAGGAACATAATTATGATCTTATGTAATTCGACACAATAGGTACATTTAATTTATTCCTAAAGGTTTTAAGCCTTGTTAAAAGCACGTAGGCTAAGTACGGTTTTTTGCGGGCAGCTTTGATCAAATCCACAACTGATGATCGTGAATTCGACATCGGTTAGGTACCTCGTTATGCATCCCCCTCGCCCATCCGTGCTGGAATAGAGACGGCCTGGCCAGCAGAACTCATGTTATGCTGAGCAGGGTTTCTAGGACCCAACAGAAATGTATCGTAGACCTAAGTTAGTTTAAGACATTTATCGGATCATTTTTATAAAAGCCTCCAAATCGGCTAGAAGTTTTTTTTTTTTTTTAAATTCGTGAATTACTGCCAAGCTTAACTACATACTTGTTTTATATTAAGTGTGTCACAAATATTGAAATATACCAAACCATAAGCCCAAATGTTTTTTTTTACGTCGATTGTCACAAACAATGTGTAATAAAGTCACCTACAGTACCATCGCCTATTAATCTAAGCCACTTGTCTCTTGACGGCGTCGTTGGTGGTCAAGGAAATAGCTTCAATTTTGTTTTTATAAGTATAACTGTTCTTTTATCGTGCAGAATCGCTAGCAAATAAGGGTAGTAATAACTCATGGATCATTCCATTCCAATATAATTCACCTGCAAGCCAATCATCTGCTTCTTATTCTTTTCGTATCGTTGGGTTAAGAGCAAGAAATTTCGCACAGGAGTTCCAAGAGCTTTTGGATATTACTAGGCAACAAACAAACTTTCGTGAGTAGCTTCCCTACATCATATTTCACAACTTTTGTTCTATGAATTTTAATAGTTCGTATTTTTTTACTCCAAAAACGCCCGCGTACGATAATTTCATAAGCCCGTCATTAATCCGCAGGCAATATATTAGTAAGTCCATAAATTCTTATAGGACATTTATTTCAACCTCACAATTTACACTTTCACTACTATATCGACTCCACACTATAACGTAAATTCAACCAAAGAATTCAAATACCCAATGCTGTAAAGTGGTAGGGTGTCTGAACAATTCAGTCAGGTGGAGCTGTAAAACAATGCATTTCGAAATGGCATCCTTGACGCGTTCACCGCAGTAGCTATCAAATTGACCGTGTCATTGCCACATATTTTATTTGCCTGGCACATTGGTGTACACAATGATAAAAGCCTCCTGATGTTTAGTCATGTCACATCTGATTTACTAACGGCAAAGCCCTTCATCTCACGTTCATTGTAAATTGATTAATCATACAGTTCTCGTACGTTGTAAACAACGCTACTGTTAATTTACGATAGATAAGATAAGGAAGAAAATCGCAGCGATGTTTATTTAAAATTAGTACACTTGGGAAGTACTATAATTAAAATCGTTTATGCAACTTCCGTAGGTACAATGAATTGTTATTTTCTCTCTATATATATATAGGATACAAAATAAAGTTGATACTAATAGGACATTTAAGTATTACGGGACCCAAAATTCTAAAAGTTTTAGAAGCTTTTTATGGTGTAAGGACAGGCACAGTTATATTGCCCAACAATTTGTTCCGTAAAAGTTTAAAGCGGGTATAAGAACCTAAAAATTGAGAAACAAATTTACTTTTCTTTTCTAGTTTTTGAATAAAGCCAGACCTGTTCCATCTAACTCCCCTGGGGTGATACTTAGATTATCAGAATGCAGGAGCTCACAGTCCGCCCTTGGAAAATTGTTTTTTGTTAAACTATAAGATTAAATATCAGTCAAGCGGCCGGCAGTTTAATAAGTAAGCTAACGAAAACGAATCGAATGGTTCCTTACATAAAATACACGTAAGCACACGATTTGTTTTATTTCTAAGCATAGAAAACTTTAATGATGTACAAACTATTAAAAAAAAAAGTAAATGATCACAACTACCTTATCAACCTAATATATTTATTCCATACCCAGTTAAGCATAGGGTTGAGCATTTAAATAACTACAAAATATAAACGAATTCACAGGAAAACTCATAAACAGGCTTAAAGAAAAGTTTGTCAAAATTAAATAAGGTTACTTTTCCAAGAGGACTGTACCCTTGAACCACATTGTATGGACCTTGCCATTTTGAATTTCGAATAGTTTAATATTTTCTTGTTTCATAGTAGGCGGGTTATAGTTTTTAAGCTTATATTTTATTTACATATTTTTAATGTACAAAGACACCTATATTATTCAGTTTATTGCACAACCATTTGTAATATCGTGTTTGTTGTATATTTATGGACAAATTATAAATATTTGCACCTGCATTTGCAAGTGCATTCCAAATATAAATTCTAAATATTTATAATTTATGTATTTAAGTCCTGTCCTCTGATACAAAACACGAACTTTTTATTTAATAGATATTGTTTTCTTCTTCTAGACTTCCTATATATTTTACTACATAGTCCTTGGCTCACACATCATACTAAAATGTAAACAAGGGAAATATTTTCAATGATAATTGAGATCTAATTTCACTTCGGGTAAGTTCGTCCGATTATACAATTTTTCTAAGGCGAAGTTAGGTTTTAGTTAGGTTTATTGTAGGAAGTTAAGTAGGTTTAAAGTATATCCTATGACACCCGCAGTAATAGGATGCTTCGATAGAAGCCTAATTTGCAAATTGCTAAAATTTTGTTTTTTTGGAGATATGAAACAGGGAAACGTGAAAATGACACCTATAAACGTAGACAAACTGCTCATATTTTATATATATTAACACATATTTTTGTACATAATTATTTGATAAAACAAATTTTGAGGTAAATAAGGTAATAGGAATAAAATAATAATTTTACTTCCATATAGCCTATGACACCCGGAGTGTGAAAATCTTTGAGAAATTAACAAACATTTTACCTATTTTGTCAAAATCTGATATGGTTTAGGAGATTACAGGGAACATATGAACATTCTTACATACATACGTAGACTGTCAAACTCATAACCCTCCTATTTCGTAGTCGGGTAAAAAGAGTGGATTTATCTGATAAATATATACATCCCAATGCACTTGAAACCTAAGCTGCTGTCACTATCAAGCTATAGTTTACTGCAGAATAATGTTATCAGATATCGTGCACTTCAATTTTAGGAACGTGGTGGTTACGAAATTATTATTTTCCATGTGGATTGAGTAGGTAAGGTAGTTACTAGATATCTAGGTAGGTCTAGATAAGAACCTAGGTAACCTACATGTCTAAAAGATATTCGCTAAGAACCTGAAAAATTGCTATTTAATGCCCTAGATATATATCTCCGTTTTAAATACACACAGACAAGGACGCAGCCTGCGGTGGCGGCCTTAAGTTTAGTGGTGAAACTGCACGCTCAATCACCGTCCTTGATTTAATCGTTCCGGCCGCGTTGATTAGGCGTCTGATGATCACTGCCATGGTCGCCTCAGCAGGCCCCGTTGTGAGGCAGACTAAAGTAACATGTAAATAAATAAAACCAACTAAATAATACTCATGGGAATGGAAAAGGTAATCAAAATTAGGCTCAAGTCCCGAGGTCGTCATTCCAATCATAGCTTACAGCTATGATAATAAAAACTTTGAAAAAGCCATGAGAACGAATCGTGATTTTTCAAACGCATTAGGTAAATAGCTAGGTGTGTACTTACCTAGGCAACTACAATAACTAAATATAATTTTTGTTGTTTGTAGCGAATTCAAACATTTACATTTTGTTGGACAGTTGAGGGTAGTTACACATCAACAAAGAGACAGTTGTCGACATGGACAGGAAAGTGAATCTTTACAACAATACTAATTTGCAAATGTCAGAAACGTCCGAGCCATTTTGATTCCCATACAATTAGTGTTTGCAGTTCATAATGGCTTGCAGAGATTTTGACACATATCTAACCATTAATTGGAAGACCGTGCAATGCTGAATACTAATGACATCGTTGTCAGTTCCTATTTATTGACTATCGTATCTAATTCCACGTTTGTAAACAAATTAATCAAAAGTAGTCGATGTAGTTTAACTTCAAGAATGATTTTGCATGTTACGTGAGATAATGATCGAAGATACGCATATTACTATTACGAGAAAGGCAAACGGGCGACTTTTCTCAGGTGTCTCAGTCAACTAAAAAAGTAACATCAACACCATAGTGAAGTTTGAACGCTGGTGATATCATGTTCATCATGTTTGGTTGCAGGTTTGGACTTTTTGGAGCATGGAGCGGACTTCGAGGCTGCCATATCGGCATCAGGTACGTCATCCTAAGAATGTTTGATAACAAATTGTTCCACATCACAAACAGTCAAAACACTTATGTACTCATTTGCGTATGTTTCATGCTCATTTGGCTTATGAATAAAGTTTTGGCGAGTTGTAAATAGCCGTTTAGGTACGGGCTGTATACGGAAACTTCAGAAATAGAAAAATATAGCGAAACTCTTCCATCTGTGTGGTAAATAAAACAGATGTTTTTTTAATGAAAATCTTTTGTTTTTGGTGTCAATGGTTTGGATAAATTAATAATAATCTAAGCCGACAGGTATTGATTTAAAAAAAATATTTTTGCCTCTTTAATAATACCTTTCTTCGTCATTATTCAATGCAAATTCCTCACTGGGTGCCTATAACTACGAAAATATTAAGACAATTAAAAAAAACAAAAAGGACTGAAGTTTTTCACGGCTTAGATATTAATAAAATCAAAGAAATCGGATAACATTAAGGGATGGGCCACAGTTGGCGCTTTTTGTGTGGACAAGTAGGCGATATACACTCCTTGAAAAATATCACCAGATGTAATCGAAACTATAGCCGGAATAACCAACGTAAATATTGTCGCAATATTAAAACAAAATTGACTATAATGCTCACTATTGTTTTATTAACATATTTGACTAACAATTTATTTACTCTAAAACTCTTAATAAATGTAGATGATGAAATACTTATACTCAAGTTATTGTTGAGGCCTTTGGTCGAAAAAACTATCTCACGACTATATACGCTTTAAATTATTTTGTTTAGTAACAGTTATGCAGATAGATAGACTTGCAAATTATGGGCCACCCATATTCACTATACTTACCTATAGTAAATTCAATGAATGGAGAAACAATAGGTACTTACCTAGTCATTTATACAGGGTGGTCCAAACGGTGACGTCAATCCGAAAAATTTAGGTTCAGCATACTAAGGGTTTCACGAAAATACCCCATTTATGTTCTGTGATTTTTCATAGTTTAGGAGTCTTTTTTCTTCTTATCTGTAAAAGAATGCGAGAAATCGTAGAATAATTCATAATGACGTTGTTCATAATGACGAGTATATGACCTACTATGAACCCTTTCGGTTTAGCATACCCTTTCCTTATAACCCTGTGTATTAGAATACAAAACAAGTGATGACACAGCAAGCTCTAGCGAGTGACTGTGTGAAATATGTCAAAGTGACCACAATTAAATGGGACATCGCAATGAATATGCGGTATCACCTTTGGTACCTATGGTATTGATATGGTATTATCATAGAGAAATTATAGTAAAAGTGCTACTGTCTATAGAAAGATGTGTAGACCGATTGTAGTACTGATAAGGACGTAAGATGTCGGTAATGCTTTAATCTGCTACATGTGGTCACAATTTCTGCTTGACTTGAAATTGAAACCTAAGCTAACTCATTCGTAATGGTACGAGGAAAAAAACGCTACTTGTTACGAATATTTCTGCAGTATGTAATAATATCAGTAAAATTAGTAATTTTATTTTTATTTGCAAAACAAGCTAGGTTCTCAAGTGACGGCGTTGAAAACATTATTTTTGGAAACATATTTTTTTACGTCGTATATTGCAATCTAATTTGAACTAAACATTAAATTGCAGATATATACCAATACTATGTTTCTATATTAACCATATTTTCATCGGCATTTATAGCGGCTTGGACATTATCCGACTAAATATGTAAGCGCCATCTTTGTCCAATACGCGACAACCTTACTCCATACCTGTACATATCTACCTTAGTTTCCATTAATTGTCATTACAATTGTTGTTGTTTTTTTTATTCCAGGCTTCGGTCGCTTCCACTTCTGCCTTATGGCAATCTGCGGGCTGATATACGCTAATACGGCCATCGGCATCACCATAGTGTCGTTCGTGCTACCCGCCGCAACATGTGACTTCAAAATGACTTCCGCCGACAAGGGCTGGCTGACCGCAGCCCCCATGTTAGGTAATCAAACCTTCTAAGGAAACTGGATTAGATTTATGACTAGACAATTGGAGATCTTGATTTGTAAATGTGTAAATGAAACCTATCCTAATAGAGGAAGGCACTTACGGGAGTAACGTGAATAAGTAACTATTGCAAACAATTTAATTTGTCTTCCGCTCGCATGGAACCTGTCAATCCAGTTCCTACCATAAAAGTTATTAAGCTAGGTACAGAAGTAAAAGTACTGCAAAGCAATATTTAAATAATACTTAGGTACCTATTTTTACAACGTCCCTTTGAATTAAACTAGGAAAACAGCTTTCCTGCGTCATGATCCAACTTTTTTTTTTTTTTGAAAGAAAAAATAATTGGTATATTAGGTCTGTAAATGCCAATTACTTCTCAACTGTATCAAATGATAGAACGCAGGGGCTCGAGCGAAGATTTGGAACCGACATCTTTACGTAAAACATAAGTTTTAAAAAGTTTTAAAATGTTTCTAAGTACTCAGATACTTACACATACTTACTTTTTTTTTTTTCTTTATTAGTTTCGTGAAAAACCATGAAACAAAAGTTGTTATGTGAAAATTCAAACTCAAAAGCATAACTTGTACCTACTCGTACCTACCTATATATCTATCGGTATCGGTCTCTTTCAAATCCCATGCATACTAAAGTTTGAGACAGAAAGTGGCGCTGTGTACTCAAAAGCGGAGTTTGTTCTCCGACAACATAAAACGCGACCCCTTGAGCCACAGCGCAACTTAGTGTTAAATGGATAGCTGAAGCTGGCGCAGCGGTAGTCCGATCACCTATCGGGAACATCAACCTGACGGGAGGTGAAAGGGCTTAGATTATAAAATACCTAAATAGAAGAATTGTTAAAGATCAGACGGTAGTTTTTACTTGACGAATTCAACTGACTGGAAGAATTAGCATTGAATCACCATTAAACTTTTTGTCTTGAGAATTATACTATATATTATTATTGATTGTACTTTTTACTTTATGGATTCTACTGGACTGACACTTCGGTCAGTACTAAAAATCTTGTTTCTCCCAGGAATGGTGCTCGGCTCATATTTTTGGGGCTGTTTGGCCGACACCAAGGGCCGCAAGACGGTGCTGGTTTCTACCTTACTGCTGGATGGTTTCTGCGGCATCATCTCCTCGTTTGTGCAAGTCCTGTCTATTTTCATGGCTTGCCGTTTCATCAACGGTTTCGCGTAAGTACCTAATTAACTTTTTTAGCGGGAGAAGAAGTGGTTACCTAAAACTTACTAATACTAACCATTTCTCCATAAAGCAGTCCATAGTTTTTCTGACTGTCCATCTATCTTGAGATACATTTCTCTACACGTTCCCTACCAATATCCTAGGCACAAAATTTCTCGAATTCTAGGTTGGTGGCAATCTGCTAGAACAAATTTGGGAACAAAGATTATGTCGCACCTATAATTAATTTAACGCTTACTTGGATGATCTTGATGTGTTTTATGATTCGTTAACTATTTTCAAAAACAAACTAGTAAGGTCTCTATAACCAGAGATAAATAAACTTTTCATTATGATGTTTTTGTTTTATCATAGAAAATGTCGTTCTAACTAACATTCCGTTTATATTATAGTTTACATTATTTTATTTCCCTGTCTAATCACTATTTATGGTGAATGTTGCATATGCCTTTATAGGGTGATCATATCAGTTCCATGTAGGTACCCACTCACGTAGAAATATATTATAAGAATGTAAAATATGTTCACTGTTGGCGTATCTCAATAAATAAAAAAATATTACGAGTACCTAGGTAAGTAAAATATAGTCTTGAATATGTCTTTATACCCTGTTTTTAGGTTTAAGGGACCTGTGCTGTCAATATTAATTTTACCCCCAGCACTATTTCATCCTACCCACTAAAGCTTCTGCGCCGAAGAAGCTTTACAGAATAAAATAATGGATCTTATGAAGTTATCGACTTGATAATTATGCTTACCTAAATTCTCGGACCTCTAATTCGAAAATATTAGTTACTACCACTTGATATAATGCTACATATTGACATGGTGTACTTACACAGCATTAGGTATCTGCGTGATATACAAACGATCAATACATTTTATTAGTAGGAACTTAGTAGAAGCCCTCCCACAAAATGTCACAAACTGAACAACTAACTACGTGTAATTCGATGATGATTTCGAACACGAAACAGCCTGATAACAATATGCCAACCTACATTCATATTTAAATCAACCACAGTTAGGTACTTAAGAAACACATGCGTTTCAGCACGTGACTTCGTACCGACAGGTTTTTCATAGTCCTTATTGCTAATGGCAATATAAGCTATTGAAAATTATACCAGTAAAAAAAAACAATGCAGACAAGAAAATATTATTCCATCGACGCGTTTACATCGCAATCGATCGTAAATACTCCGTTTTCACATTCTCCTATTAGATAATACGTCTAGGTCTTATACGACAGTTATTTTTTCAATCAGATTTTCCTCCTGTGACTATCTAGGTACTGATCTTACTTGTACAGAACCTTGATCTATATAAATGACATATCCTGCAATGACACGAAAATAGGTACCTACGACTGTGGTTCATGACAAACGACTTCATCAGTTATGATACCTCTGTAATACATCTGATTTCCCTTCGTACTCCTATTTATTTATTTTGTAAAATAAGGAATTTGAATTTAATTAATTCCCAAATGATGCCTTTTTGTTTGTAGTGTTGCCGGAGCTATGGGTATTTGCTTCCCGTACTTGGGCGAATTCCAGCAGACCAAATACAGAGAAAAGATCCTCTGCTGGATGGAAATGTTCTGGACTCTTGGAGTCATCTTACTGCCTCGTAAGTAACTTTTAGCCATTGTTTTATGCCTAGAAAATGACAATGTACTTACTGTTATTGTTTACAATTGTATATTACTTACTTTGAAAAACATGTTCATTTGTTATCAGATATTGCAGTATTTATGTAGTTACTTATCAAAATTCTCTCGTATAGCCCTTTCAAATTTATTTACTGTAAATAGCGCTAAATTTGTCTAAACATAAACTTACATCACATTTCACAAGATACTTATATACCTATGTAGCTATCATCAACCGCTCTTTAGTATTAGGTACTTATATTATTCTATTTGGATGACTCTTATTTCCAGTGATCGCGTGGGCTATCATTCCCATCGATGGCATTCGCATTGACAAAGGTTTCTTTACGTACGACTCTTGGAACTGGTTCGTGGCCGCTTGCGGCGTGCCCTCTCTCATGTTGGGCTTCTGGCTCCTCACATTCCCTGAGAGCCCCAAGTTCATGATGGAGTGCGGCGATTACGATGATGCCCTCGCTTGCCTCAAGAGCATCTACAAGCAGAACACTGGCGATGACCCCGACAACTACCCGGTAAGTTCTTTACCTAAAAGATTTTTCGACGGTTATAAATTAACATTTAACAAAACTTAAAATACTGTTATTTCGGAAACAGATCAAGAGCCTCAAGGAAAAAGTGCGAACAATCTCGGTGGCATCCCAGAATTCCCAGAAATCCGTCCGAAGTTTGAGCATGCGCAAACCCAAAGACCTAAAACGACTGTTCAGCGAGATCTGGGTCCAGACCAAAGCCCTGTGCAGACCTCCTTACCTTAAGTACACCGTTTTGACCTGCCTTATACAATTCGGACTGACAACCAGGTAACTCATTAGAATGTATATCACGAATTTCATGTTTCGTGTATTCAAATCTGTAATATACCATAGCAAAAATATTCATACCCTACAAGTGTGAATATCAATGCCACTTGTGTGTGTTTTACTTGTTACATAAGCAGTTTAATAGCTCGCAATATTTTAAGATTCATACGTTTTAAATTAATTTCAGCCTTTAACTCAAAGGACAATGAACTGAAACATTGAAAAAAACAATGAATTGAAATTGTTACGTCGATTGCTTGTCGTTGCTATCAAAATTCCACCAAATTTTTCTATCGCCTCACAAAGTCCGTAAACTTCTTCCAGTTACTACACCCTCATGATCTGGTTCCCTGAGCTGTTCAACCGTTACGAAGACTTCGAGTCTAAGAACCCCGGCGTGTCTGCCTCCGTTTGCGACGTATCCGGCATTGTCCTCGCCGAGGAGGCCTCTTCAGATCCCTTCGAGTGCAGCAGTAAAATCGAGAACAGTGTCTACATGCACACTCTGATCGTCGGCCTCGCTTGCATCCCCACATCCCTGTGGCTGCCTCTCTGCGTCCACAAGCTCGGCGCCAAATTCTTCTTGAGTAAGTATTATATACAGAACAAAAAAAAAGAAAAATTGGTAGGAGCAATACGTCGATATAACTCTTAGATTAGATATCTATCTGTTTATGTTGAGTCGAGTTTTGTTGATGTAAAACTTTCTTTAGATAAATTTTTATAAACGCATTTACTGTAAAACGTGTTACCTAAATTCGATTCTATCATCGGAGCTCGACTAAGCACAAATACCAAGGCTACTTGGATCCGTTTCTATTGTAATAAGGTTAGTACCGTTACATAAAAATCAAGTAATTCTCAATTAGTCCAAATTAATGTGGGGTGGCAAAATACACAAGTTTTTGAAAGTTTGTTAAAACATAAATTGCTTTTGTGTTTGAAGTAGGGTCTTTACTTATCCTATGATGATCAGAATTATGAGATAGGTACTAAAGAACAGATTTCTAACTAAATTGTCTTCCAGTTTTCAGCTTGGGCTTCGCTGCCGTGGTTACCGCCGGCCTTTACTACGTGCAGAACTCCACTCAGAACCTGGTGCTCTCCTGTATCTTCGAAGCTCTGACCTCGCTCGCCATCAGTCTTGTCTTCTGCGTGCTAGTCGACTTGTTCCCTACAAATCTTAGGTAAGAGATACCTAACTAGTTTAGTAGTTTTCATTTGGGTAGTTATTAGGAAAATATAATAATTTAAAAAAAACTGCACGACCTGGATAAGTTATATACAGACATTGTCTTTGAATTGACTATTCCGAATTATCCGTTAAAGTTCTAATTATGTTGAATGTCTAGTCGTTGATACTCTCGCTACATAACAATATAATTTCAGTACTCTTTCGACGCGTAACAAAGCTTCATAAATTATTACAGTCGCTCAAGCAGTTGAGTCGCTCTGCCACTTACGCATTCGCTAGAATTAAACGAACCTAACGGTTAGGTTAGATATAAGTGGCCTTTTACAAAAGGTTCGAGGCTATCGCATTCTATGGGCTTAGCCTCGAATCACACTAATATTATAAATGCGAAAGTTTGTGTGTGTGTGTAAGTAAGTATGTGTGTTTGTTCCGTTTTGTTCTGTAACGGCTAACAGATTGGATGAAATTTGGTATGGAGGTAGCTTATACACTGGATTAACACATAGGCTATTTTTTATCCGGAAAATTTTAATATTTCCTGTAGGATACCGGGTGAAACAGCGGGGCGCAGCTAGTTAATAATGTATATTAAATATATACACATACATATATAATAACAAATCTTGTTCTGTTTGTAGGGTAATGGCAGCGGCACTGTCTCTGACGGCGGGTCGAGGCGGCGGTCTCATCGGCAACCTGTCCTTTGGCTACCTCATTGACATCAACTGCATCATTCCTATTGTTACCTTTTCGGCATTCCTATTCGGTGAGTAATTACAACTAAGACTTATTTTTACATGGTTTTATTTAACTTACACTCGTATGTAAGTATGATTTGAAATATTTTCCTTTTGGTTCAAATCTTGTCATTGACTCCTGCCAAGTTTCTGATTGAGCTCAAATGCACATTTAAAATTTGAGTTAGATTTTGTTATTCCGTTGATAATAGATGATTATGGTACCATTGGCTGATCAGCTGACGGAGACGAAAGAATGGCACTTCCTTAAACTCACTTACTGCCTGAAACTTCGATAAGAAACTTTATAAGAAAAGAAAAAATGCATAATATTCTTGCGATGATTGGAGTGGCTATCATGGATCTAGTTCGTCCAAGGCGGCTATACATGACTGAGCTGACATCGTGTGAAAGAGATGGCTATATATATGAGTTTCTGGGGAGAGAAAGGAAGAAGCTATAACCTTAGTAGATTGTTTCTTTTGCTCCCGTGAAATTCACGTCTAGCTGTCCCTTTCGCACGATTTCGGGTCAGGTAATGTAGCGAGGCCTTTATACGTACGTTGATTTTTCCTATCTTTCTAAAGCCTTTGTTCAGCAGTCTTTGTTTTGTCTTTTGATGATGACCTACGTAATTTTTTAGCGTTTGACCATATCACCTGATGGAAAGTAGCAATGTGGTCAAATATGCAGCACGGTTACACATGAAGTGCCTATTCACTCTTGCAAAAATGTGCAGATTTAGCGAGTTACTAACTAAGATAATTTCACAGGTGCTGCAGCGCTCTGCTTCTTCTTGCCAAAGACAGGACAGGAGGCCCTAGACTAAGCCAGTGTCTCGAACTAGTGCAATTAGACTGTCTGCAGGTAGCCGTGACGTCACGTTTGTGTCACAGTACAAAACAGTATCGACACATGCAACAATTATCTGAGAGGTGTCCAAATGAGGCCAAAATTGTTAAATGCATGGTCATTTTTGTTAGAAAAATACACAAATTACCCCCTAGAGACACCACATTCCGAAACTGTATCGACCAAAACGCACCAAAATTTAAAGAAAGCGCAGGTTGCGGGGACTGAGACGAAACGATCTCATTGGCTATCTCAAGGTTACGCCTTGGCGCACCTAGCAATGAACCAATGAGTGATTTTTATGGGTGTTTTGAACAATGACCGCGCTTCGTTTCTCTTGAATACGGAATCTGTAGGGGAATCTGAAAAAATACGACGATGGGGCACTCAACTCTACAGAAAAGTTATTGCAAATGAATCCCATGGAAGCATCGAATCGAGCGTAAAATGGGAAGCGATACATTTCGCTAATCACGACAAGTCACAGTGTAACAACACTTCTCGCCCGAGCGAAAAGCGTAGACGCGTGCGTGTGTGCGTGAAACGAAACGTATCGCCAGTTTCTATACTGTTTTCTACTCGTATGAGTGGTGTATTTAGGGTGTAAATATTGTGGAGAAGTATTATTTATTTAGTGTCGCGAGGTATACCTACATTACCTACTGCCTACCACATTTTTGTTACCGGTACTGTGATGCAGTAATAAATCACATTGTTATGGATGTAAGTGAACATACAGTATTTTAGCGTTGACTGTGTAATAAGTATAATGTAATTCAATTAAATTATTATTAAAGATTTATTTCCCTTTACAATTAGTCGGTTGTTTTATTGTGTGTGTTTTATATTGCCCCCCCCCCCCCCCCTTTTTTTTTCATAATTGCGTTTGATAAGCCTTTTTTCTAAGTGCTATGCTCTGTTAATTTCTCTCCGACTTGAGACTGTGTTATCATTAATTAATCATATTTGCGAAAATGAGCATTCACAACACAACACACGAAAACGCACAATGCCCATTTTCGCTAAAATAATCTTATTGGATGTTTCTGAATAAGTCTATAGACTTTAAAATTTAAGTTTTTTTTCTTTTTTAAGGCCTAAATGGTAGTGTTGCATCTACCTCACACGCACATTTTCTAGTTTTTGTAGATATGAGTGTGACTTCCTAAAAACTTGATTTTGAGTCTGTTTTTATTAAAATATATCAAACGACAGATTCAACATTTACTTCATTTAAAATCGCGTGAGGATTCTTAATAATGTAATATAACCGGATTGCACTCCGATATTACCGTGAGTGTAGTCCGGTTGTATATTAGTATTGTGGTGTGTCTCATATAATAATACATAAAATACATAAATATAAGATAATATGAAACCGAAATAATAAATGGATAAAGAAATATAATTCATAAATATACAATACAAAAATACTTACCTTGCGAAGTGGAATCGCTATCCGCTTCTGATTAAACCGCTGCGCTCGCGCCGGTTACGTCGATGCGCAGGAGTCCTGCGCATGCGCCGTGCCACCGACGCGAAGACAGAGTATCCTACCTAACGGTTGCGCGTGTTTATGTTCGCGAGATAATTTATACTGTAATTCGGTTTTCGTAGTTATTATGCAGTGAAATAATAATAACAATTCTGTGGAACATTGTTTACTGTGTCATAAGTAGAAATAAACATTGAACTTGAACATAGTGGAGTGATTTCCTTTATCAACACCCAGGACATACACCCATAGTATGAATCCTCGCGTTTTAATGAAATAAATGTTAATTCTGTCGTTTGATATCTTTTCATAAAAACGACGATCTTTTAATTTTACGGAAGAAATGGTAAAAATCAATCGTTTCGTTGCTCTTTTTTTTTTGATCTTCACAGTAAAAGATAAAACCCCGAATACTGAAACGCTTGTTAACTTTGACGACAGATTTAGTCTATTGCTGTCTTTGTCATTTGCTTAGTGCCAGACAAAGGCAGTATTAGAATTAATATGTTGTCAAAGTTAACAAACGTTTCAGTATTCGGGGCATAAAATATTAAAAAATTCAGTCGACTGGAGAACCTCGTTTTGTTTCGAAAGTCGGTTATAAACGAAAGTTTCGTTAAACCATTGTAATATTATGCTAGACACACTTAACTTTTCGAAAACCCACACTTAGTGATTTTATATCTTTTTAATAACTTCAAAATGCACCAGCGAGACAACAGAGGGCGCGACCCAAGGGTGAGCTTTATTAAACTGAATGAAAGAAATATATACAAAGTTACATAATATATTTAAACTTAAGTTTAACAAAATAGATTACATTTGACATCATATTTTAACAGTAACAAATTATTTATGTGACGTTATAGTAACATTAGTGCAAACGAATCGCATTTTTTTAAAATTAAAGTAAAACTAGTTATAATTACCAAAGTGTGTACAAAGAGTGTTTATTAGAACAATTTTAGTAATTTTGAATTAAAAAAAAGTTCCAAGAACAAACTCGTTAAGTATAAAAATATCGGCACAATAAAAGCAATTTTGTACAATTCATAAGCAGGCACTTTATAAAAAAATGTAATTAATAGAAATTAGTTTATATGACAAACCAAAATTTTAGACATAAAAAAAAATAACAACTGATATTTCAATTGCAGTTTAAACACTTTAAACTGAACTACTTCTCAACAGTGCCCGGACAGGATTATAAGGCTCAAAAATTTGAGTGGCACTACAAACATATGGACAGGCGTGGCGCTAATGTTACGGCCACAATATCGCGATTCGACGAATGTTCAGACTGTCACGACAAGTCTGGCTGAATAGTTCGTGAAATCGCGAATCGCCTATCGTGTTGCTGTCGGGCAACTGGAGCGAATCAAAGGGGTTTGAAAGCATTTCATTGGTAGACATGACGCACAGGTCACACCCTAGATTCTGCATTCAGGACGCTCAAAGCGCACCGCGCATCAGTCTAAATACACTTATAAAAAATTACTCTGATTGGTTAATTGTCAGGCGCGAGTAGGCGTAACCTTGATATAGCCAATGAGAACGCTTGGACGCACTCCCCGCGACCCGCGCCACGCCTCAAATTTTGGTGACTTTTTGTAGGAACAAGGAATCTCGTAATGCGGTATCTAGTGTGATCTGTGACATGACGTAAGCACCTCTTTCATGCTATTCCAACTGCCTCAATCCTGTGCCATACAAGTTCAAGGCCCGTGTATAATGCGACGTTTTTGGGTACAGCCAAAGAGAATATAAATACTACGTAAGAAGAGACGGGACTGCCATACTTCGCGTCTGTATGAAATAATTTGAATGAAATTTTATATGGAAGTAGCTTACACCCCGGATTAACACATAGGCTTATTATCCCAGAAAACTATTCGGCGCGGGATTCCGCGGGGCGCAGCTAGTATTAACATAAATTACGATAATTTGATGCTAGCAAAAACGCATAGAATTTGGAGGAAAACGCGGGTTCCCGGACTGACAACGCGTTCCCATTGGCTATCCAAAGGTTACTTCTAGCCGACTAGTACAGAACCAATGAAAGTGTTTTTATGGGTTTTTACCGATGTAAATTTTTATGCTAAATCTATTGTTTCAAAAACCTTTGTGCCTACCTTATGAACTTGCGTGGTATACTCTCACTTTGCATGGTGAGGGTGACATGGGCTTTTTTTGATTTGCGACCACCCGACAGCACAAAGAGTGTGAATATTTTGTACCTATATTAGGACATTCTTTAAATAGGTACAAATTATTAATATATTCAGAAATTCTTCAAATAATAGGTACAAAATATTCACATGCTTCATTTTGCTGTGAAGTGGCCGCAATTCAGTAAAAAATATAATATATATATATATTATAATTATAGTACCTCGCTCTTTATTATTGCATGCTGTCTTCACCTGTAAGTATTGTGACATTTAGTTCTATTTTATATTATATTATATATTATATTGTATATTTTTGACATTGTATTGGTGTGCACAGTGTAGGTGAACCTAAATAAATAAATAAAATCGGTTTCGGCCTCACCATGCTAAGTGAAGTGGAGTATACTGGTACACGACGCGGGGCTTTACAAAGTTACTTAGCGCGGGAGCTCTCGCCTTATCTATAGAGATACTTGTGTGGTGTCTCGCCTGGCGGGCGGGCGGTGCTAGCGCGTGGTGGCGTGCGCGGCGCTCGGCACCTGCGGCAGGCCGAACTCGTCCACCGGCACGCCGTCGCGCGTGCGCACGCTGTCCGCGCCGGGCTCCTTGTCGGGCGCCGCGGGCAGAGTCACCACGTCGTCCAGGTAAGACGCGTCGTCGTCTAACGCTAGCTCGTCGCCTGGAACGTTATATTTAAAAAATATTATTATACCCGCGGTTTTAACGGCTATTCTACAGCAACCGAATATTTTACCGGGATAAAAAGTAGACTTTGTATTAGTCCCGGGTATAAGCTACCCCCATACCAAATTTCATTCAAATCCGTTCAGCCGTTACACACACTTACATATTTAGACACTCACGCACAAACTTTCGCATTTGTGTAATCTAAAATTTCGGAAAACATAGTTTTCAGAGTTTGCAAGCTAAAGTAGCAATGGGCAGGTCATAACACTCGAAAGTAGAAGAAAGGTTTTTGAGTGGCGACGACGGACCGGAAGACGCAGCGTAAGTAGAGAGGTAGACCGACGACATTGTGAAAGTCGTGGGCAACCGGTAGATGCATATGGCAGATTGTCGTTATATTAGGGAGAGGGTTGCATTAAGTGGGAGGCCTTTGTTTTGTAGTGGACATTTTCTCGCTGATAATGATGATGATTATTAGTCCATCAAGAGCTGCAATGCTGACCGAGCTGTGATGGCCTGGACCTGCGCTAATACTTTGGTTTCGGCCTCCATCCCTGCCAGCAACACAGTCATTATAGACCGCTACAATAATGTACTACTATGTACCTAAAGATTAAAAATCAAGCAGCAACCAGACGATACATTTTTATCAAGATCTTACCCAAAGCGTCAAGTTCTGCAGCCAGCTCGTCGTCATCAATCTCAGGCATACCATATGTGCGTCCCAAAGCTTCCTGCACCTCATCTGCCTGTTCCAGCATGTCTGCCAGGTCATCATTCACATCCTGATAATAAGAAAAATAAACCTACTGTAAATATAGATTGAAGTGTTGTTGCTTTGTCATCTAGATCTTTTCGGGTTGAACCATTTCCTTTAAGGAAGCGTCTGAGCTATTAAAAACCATAAGGTGCAATGAGGTGCAATGTTTCGCTTAGCGTGTCAAATTCAAATTTTTTTGCGTGTTTTTGTTTTTTTATCATTGTGGATTTATTGAAACCTATTGTGCGCTAATAAGCAGGTTGTATTATGAAATTACAGCTAAAATGATCACATAGATAATGTTGGTTTGGCTACAAATATCAAGAAGCTGCCTTTCATCTTGGTTTTTGGTTTGTACAAATGTACTTACACTAGCTTTCGCCTTGATGTTTGGTTGGTGTAATTCCTTGAAATAAGCTATTTATTAGCGCATAATTAGGTTTTTAGCCCACAATGAGTAATTGAGTAATTGATAAAAAATGCAAGAAAATCTAAATTTGGCGCGAAATGTTGAACCTTAAGTAGAAAGTATAGTCCTCTTGTGTTGAAATAAATAGAAAAGCTTGCTGGTGAAAAACTGAATTTAATCTTATAAAAATACGAACTATCAGATCGGACATCAGTCAAGTAACACCATTCTAATAATTTAAATAATTGTCAGAATCTTTTTGATTACAATTAGGTCGTAATACAACATCTTGATGTGGCAAAGCTGATGTGGATCAGTTAGGTTTCTTATTATTATTACCGTAAGAACAAATTAATAAAGGTAGCATTCTCCAAGAGGAATATTGCGATAGCTCAGCAGCCGAGCTAACAACAACTTACTAGATATTAACTTTGGCCAACATTGGCATATCAGTCCCATAACCTACCTTACATGTGTAAGTTTAGTTATGTTGGCAAAAATCCAAAAACAAAAAGAGAATAAAAAAATAAACTCTCTCACAAAATTATTGACAAAATACCTCAATAGCATCAATGTTGATTTTCTTAAACTCCTTTTTCATTTGAGTGACACCGTCCTTCATCGCAGCAACGGTAGACTGCGTATCTTTTAAAGTTTGCGTAGTGTAGTTCGCTTGTTCCATATTGAATGACTGTGCCCTGAGATTTTCTAACTGATTCTCATAGCTGAAATTTTAAAAAAACATGAGTAATATGAATATAAAAATCATATATACCATCTATACTATGAAAGGAATTACTGATGAAGGCAGGGTTTGAAACAATCAAGATATCACTTCTTGATAATTATTCGATAATTATCACCAGTGTGGGTGGTTTATAATAATTGTAATAATTAATGCGTCATTATTAACAGGAAAAAAATACTGACAGTTATTTTACTTTAAAATGTATAAATGCAAGTCATACATTTTGTCATAATTTACCAGCCCTGGGAGGTTTTTTGTTATTATAATAACAAACTGTTATTAATGTTATTATCATGAAAATATGAATGTAATTTTCATTGATAATAATAATTATACTTTCGAACCCTGTTTATAAATACTGTATACATAGTATATTGTAATATTGCCGACCTTTAGGCCATTCTTAGAAAACAGCATGTAGCTTGTTTACTGTAATTAGGTAAAGATAAATCACAGAATTCCCTCCATTACTGTGAAATAACAGAATTGAAGTTATGTGCAGGTATCAATTTACTACTACAACTATAAATTCATCCTAATTACGTTTGTCTCGAGGAAAACACTGCGCTTGAGAGATTCAGTCCATACAAAATGCCAAAAATGCACAAAAATTGTTCGACGCCATCTAGCAAACTATAGGAAGGAGCTTTGTCTCTCTGTCTGGATGTTTGTCGCGTTATTACGGCTAAACGGCTGAACGAATCTTGATAAAATTTGATAAGGTGTTACTGGCTATTATTTATGATACTTTTTTTAGGTCCACTCGAACGAAGTCGCGGTTAACAACTAGTTTGTTGAAAAAAGTAAACAAAAAGATACGAACGCCTTCTTCTGTTTCAAGACTCTCATTGCTTTTTGTTTCACAGAATTTTTTGCTGGTCCCTCCCTCATTTTGGCCATTTGATCTTTGTATTTTCTAAGTTCTGTATCCAACTTCTGCACCTTTTGCTCAATACTATCAGCTCTTCCATCGACCTGCAGAAGAATAAAAAGGTAAGCGCAATTAAATTTCATCAGAATCTATGAATCATCACAAAAACAAGTTATTGTGGAACTGATAATTACACTTTTGATGCAATCTGAAATGCTTGGACCCGGTTCTTTGGGTTTCCCTCTACCAAACAGTCTATTCATTATAAATAAATAGTTATTGAAGACCTAAGGAGTAAATTTGCAGTAAAACGACACTGAGAACAAGAAATTTTTGATCACAAATCACTCACGATCACAATTAATCATCTTTTTTTCTTAACTTTTTCTCTTTTTTTATCCTCTTATGTTTTGGCTCCACACATTGTGTATTTAGCCAGTGTAAAGTATTGAATTTTTTTTTAGTGATAGCACAGGAACCTCTATGTAGTATACAGATTCATGCCTGAATTGTATTGGGTCGCGTAATACCGGCTTTACCGACCATATTATAAGCGAACGGGCTGCTATAACGTACGGCCGATAATGTACAGCGGGCTTATCCTTTAACTTTGAAACGTTCGTGATTCTTATTGCGAGAGCATGCCATCCCGCTCATACCAACTTAAGGGTGTCTATACATGGCGTGACCTGAATTCGTGCGAAAGGGACAGCTAGACTTGGATTTAACAGGAGTAAAAGAAACAAACTATTAAGGTTATAGCTTCTCCCTTTTGCTCCCGCAGAAACTTATATATAGGCATCCCTTTCAAACGATGTCAGGTCAGGCCATGTATAGGCAGCCCTATCAGCAAGTGCGACCCGATAAAACGTGTACTTTTCTCACTTTTCATTCCTCCAAGCTTAGACGAAGCATTACAAGATCCATGCCTCCAAGTTTTCTCAGGTACGCGGATTATCGGCTGTACATTTCTTCTGGCCTTGGAGGCACGTGCTGTAATTTAGTACCGTATTGTATGGCCTGTATTGTAAAGGCCTCGCTACATGGCCTGACCTGACATCGTTTGAAAGAGATGGCTATATATAAGTTTCTGGGGGAGCGAAAGGGAGAAGGGAGAACCTTAATAGTTTGTTTCTTTTGCTCCCGTGAAATTCAAATCTAGCTGTCCCTTTCACACGATGTCAGGTCAGGCCATGCATAGACACCTTAAGGCCGGGCTTATATTCTAACTTTGAAATGTTCGTGATTTTGATTGCGAGAGCATGCCATCTCGCTCGTATCAACTATGTCGCACTATGCACGGTCCCGCTTGCGCAACTCTCGCTATCGCTGTCAGAGTTACGGGATAGCCCACTGTTATTTAGCAAATTATCTATCGGTCGGACATTCCAGACCGTACATTATCGGGTCGTACATTATTGGGCTCTAGCTAGACACCCGCTGAAACCAAACACAACGAGAGTTTTGGCGGGATCACGAAGAAGTCATGTCGCGCTATTGTATTATTTTCCAATACTTGTGTTATATCGAGTGTTAATGCATAAAAATGGTGGATTTTTATCCATTAAGTGTTCGTGAAAGTGTACGAGTGTTGGTGAATAATATAATATCGTGAAACGTGACTTTTCGTGTTGTTTCTAAAACTCCATAAAAGCTTCTAGTAAAGTCTCTACCACTTTACTGAGGCAAAAACAAAATAGGGAAAAAAAAAAATACGGAAGACAAGGCGGTATGGCCTTAATGGCTTTAGCCTGCCCAGAAATGGGCGAATAAATAAATAAAAAAAAAAACCAAACACAACGAAAGTCTGAGAGGAGTTTTGGCGGGAACGTGAAGAATTCATGTCGCATCATTTTATTATTTTCCAAAACTTGTGTTATTTCGAATGTTAATGTGTAAAAACGGTGAATTTCTACCCGTTAAGTGTTCGTGTATATGCATGAGTGTTGGTAAATGGTACAATGACGTGAAACGTGAATTTTCGTGTTGTTTCCAAAACTCCATAGAAGGCTCTAGTAAAGTTTTCACCACTTTACTGGGGCATGACTTGGACTTGACCGTGACTTGCTATGCTCGACTTTGACTATGACTTTGACAGTGACTATGACTTGTAATAATAACTAATATCTAACAAAACTTGAGAATATAAATGTATACTTGACACTGGCAAATGCATAAGACGTGCGACGCCAAAATCCTCTTAGGAGGAAAGAAGAAAAAAAAAAAAAAACCAAACAGCTGAAATTTCTAACCTACGAAACAAACTGTAGTTTGCAATGGCAAATAATGGAATTATTTTTAATTTGGTAAGTTAGTACGAATATAATTACAAATTTAAACTCTTTATTTGATATCTAATCAAAGAATGTTATTAATGATATTATTCTATTATTTAAAACTCGCGGCGAGCAGTATTTGTATTCTCTTTGCGGCGAGTCGAAGGTCTACGTCTCTCTTTGCTTTGCTCTTAGTCTGCGTATAAAAATGTTTAGTTATTAGGAAGAATGAAAAAGAAAGAAAAACATACAGGTTTCTTCAAATTTAGTATACACAGGTACCTTCTATATTAAGCATGCTCCATCCGGCTGTGCTGGTGATGAATTAAATTCTGACGAATTAAGGTGCAACGTTTCGCTCAGGGCGCGAAATTCAAATTTTCTTGCGTTTTATGTCAATTACAGCTTAATTACTCATCGTAGGTTCATGAAAACTAATTTTGCGATAATAAATAGATTGTTTCAAGAAATTACACCAACCAAAAATCAAGGCGGAAGCTAGTGTAAGTACATTTGTACAAACCAAAAACCAAGATGAAAATCAGCTTATTGAAATTTGTAGCTAAACCAATGTTATCTAGGTAATCATTTTACCCGTAATTTCTTAAAACAACTTATTTATTGGCGCAAAATTGGTTTCAATAAATCCACAATGAGTAATTAAGCTGTAATTGACAAAAATCGCAAGAAAATTTGAATTTCGCGTGATGAGTGACACGATGCACCTTAATGGTACTGTTGCCGGAGGTACGATCAATCTACTGTCATCGGACTCAAATCTGTTATGGGAACGGTTTCCGGGTTCTGATATAAATATTAACTGTGATATTCCATAATCATCTCATATATCATAAATTGTAGGTAAAAAAGATAAATGATATCTTATATATGCAGCAAAGTCATTGTGTATCAAATCATGCACCAAAATGCTGGAATTGGAACATAACACAGATGACATCTCCAGGACCAAAGGACCGCCTGAACTATGCTGTTGTAGTATTAAACAGACCAATTGCACTGAATCAAGACTTTATAAAGACTTTTTGGAACAACGGTACGAAATGAACTTAAACCTTTAAAGCTAACCTTAATATAAACCTGTTGCATCCATGGGCGGATTTGATACCTTGGCCACCTATGATTTAATAAGCAATTGAATTCAGAAAGTTCCATTTGATGAATTGGAACTGATGAAGTAGACCACAGATGGCCATCAGAACTCCTCAATCATACGAATTTCACGGGTGGCGCCAAGATAATCTCAATTATGACAAAGCTTTTAATAAATGGTTCTGATTATGTCTGTTTTTCTTTGAAATGTAAGTGCAGTTTATATTCATAAAAATGTTATTCCTTATTCCAGCAACTGTCAGAATAACTGTAGACGGAGGGACAGTACGATGGGAGAAATACATAAGTACACTACCTCAGGAAGTGCAGCAAACATTGAAACTGCCCACTCTTATAACTGGCGACTTTGATTCTATAACTACAGAAGTATTAGAAAAATATAGAAAGAAAGGTTGTAAGGTGAACTTGTCACAACATTATGCTGTATGTTAACATAAGTTGCTTCAGCGGCCTTTAGTATGGACACAGCTTAAACAAGAACAGCTAGTTCACTCGGCGGCTGTATACTTACCTATATGCTCGGAAGAGGTGCCCGGCGCGGGGGCTGCTTACAACTACACCGCGAGTATACTTATTAATCTTATTTGCGGATGTGTGCGTGCGTAAATACACGTACGCATACAGAAACTCTAAACGCGATTCGATTCTATGGAGCGCTATGGGAGTGAGCTAGTTGTTCTTATTTAAGCTGTTGTAGTTACTACAATTGGGTTACTCATCTTTGTATAGCCATTGGTATTCTTTTTTATGTAATTTCACTAGGTCACAACTAAAAAACAATGCCATCGGTGGCAAACTAGAAATGGTAAGTCACCAAGAAAATTGGCTTGACAAATTCGTGGAGGTTCTCAGATTCTTTTAGCTGGAGTATGGTTGGTTAATGTTGTTTCTCTGTCCAATAATTATTTTTATTTCTAGGCTGTGCATACTCCAGACCAAAACTACACAGATTTTACAAAAGCGTTGATGGAACTTAATACTTATTGTGAAAAAAAAAATATAGAGGTTAGTAAAGTTTAAACTATCCTATGGGTTGGTCACATGGATAGTGACGTCACCTTAAATACAATATGGCGACTGTAAATTTGAAGTTGTTTTTGATCTTTGACATATTTTTTGTTTTATTTATACCATATTTTTTATAAACTTCTATACACGAATCTGATCTGATTTTTACACGACTGCTTAACAGAGGAATGTTCTAGGGTTCAATTATGTAAGCGAATTTCTTAATTCCACTAGACTAGACTAAATAAAAACAGTACAACTATGAGGCACAAATGATTGATATGATTTTTTTTTTTTTAAATCCGATTAAAATTTTGTGAAGCGTATAGCTAGACGTACATTTCACTGAAGCAAATTAAACGTATACATAATTATTATATAACAAGTAGTTCTGCGAACAGTAGACCTAGCGAGCACAAACATTTTTTCACAATCGCAATTCTACAATTTTATAGAATTTTTTAGCCGTCGGCGATTTTTGTTTGGTCGTTTTTCCCCCAAAAACGTTAGATGACGCTAACTGAAACCGAAACCTTTATATCTTAACAACCTCTTTACCGATTTTGCTCATATTCAAAGTTCTTGTTTAGAATCGAGTACTGAATGTTTATGCCAAATATTATTAAAATCAGTCGGTAAATGGTGCCGCAGCAAATATCCCCCCTTTTTGACGGAAATACCCCACCGATTACAAATCGCCGACGACTAAAAAAAATCTAAAAAATTGTAGAACCTGTATACCAAATTTCGTCAAGATTTGTTGAAAAATACTACCTGTACGCGAGTACCAACATACGAACAGACGAAAGCCAATTTTGCCAGTTAAAACTGAGAACTTTCGTTCGCTTCGCTCACTCGGTCAATTGTCAATTGCTACAGTCATAGTTTGTTTCTTTTACTCCAGTGAAATTAATGTCTAAAAAAATCAAACAATCTTTTTAAACCCAGGACTAGATTGGTAAAAGTAGAAAAGCAGGGTATTCTTAATAAGATCTGCATGTTCAACAAATTACCGAGTGACATCAGAGAATTACCCGCGAATGACTTTAAAAGAAAGGTCAAGCAGTTTTTCGAAATTAACCCGTTCTATTCTCTAAATGAGTTTATGAAAATGCGTTTCGTAGAATCTTCGTTCTCTAATGGACAGGTGTAAATGTGATTAGAACCTACTTGTTATTCATTTTAAACGATAAGATTAATAATATTAAATTCCATTTATTTTCGAATAATTAATAGTGTGGACATATTTGAATTATTAGATAACTTTTGACATATTTTATTAAATTAAACATTTTTTTTTATTAAATTATTTATTATTAGTACTTATTTTTTGTTGTGGCTCTTGATTAGATATTTGAAATTATGTAATTATGAACTAAATATTTTTTACATGTGACTTGCCTAGTGCTATAAGGCCAATAAACGATTCTATTCTAAAATCACTTCGGGCTTTTGTGTAGACCCGTAGAAATTGAGGTACTTGATAATTGAGACACAGCTGATATTAAGTGGGAACAGACATACATAGTATTTGAGCTAGATGGCGCTAGTGGTAAAATTAACACGCGCAAACGGTTTTATCAGTGTACGTCGCAGTCCGGTAACGTAACCAATGATCATCTAAATTCGGCTCGAAGGACCAAATGTTGTTTTTATGAACACATGTCGGTTGCTAATTTCAGCAACGTCATGTCTAAATACGAAACTAAAGTTACATACGCATCGAATCACTTTGCATTGAATTGAAATCCTACAACGGAGAGTAGGGCGCGTCTGCAACGGGCAAGCTAAAAAACTAGTTCTAGCAAATAAGGTATATTACAATACAATTTTGAACCTACGGTAAACCGGAAAAAGTAGACTTTTCTACTGCAGCTTGTATTTTATTTATTCTTGTATATTACTCTTATTCGACTTGGCCATTATTATAATCGAGTTGCGAGTAATTGACCGAGAGTGAGCGAAGCGACCGAAAATTGCTTCAACCGGCAAAGTTTGACGAAACTCTTGGTATACAGGTTCCGCAACTTTGTAGATTTTTTGTCGTCGTCGAGATATAAGGTCGTGAGGTGTTCGGTGCATCGAACTGAGAACTCACGATCTTATATCTTGACAAACTCTTGACCGATTTTGCTCATATTCGATATTGTTAAGAACTGAATACCGAAAGTTTATGCCAAATATAACCAAAATCGGGCGGTATATGACGTCGCAGCAAACTGCCCCTATTTTGGGGGGAATTAGGTACCCCATCATTTAAAAATCGAAGAGGACAAAAAAAAACTATGAAATTGTAGAATTGCGCTTATGCAAAAAAAAATAAAAAAAATTTGACATAATAATTATAAGATAGTTTGACATCATTTCCATGTAATTAACTGTCACTAATGTTTTAATATCTATAATTTTAAGGATTCGCTTGTACGCTGATAAAGCGGGATCTGGAGAATCTAAACTGTTTTACCATACTAACTTTATAACCCAGGCCCACAGGCTTAATAAATTTGAATTTGAGGTCTATTGTTCGCAGAACTACTGTAGTTAGTATAGTAAGATACGAACTTTATGGCGACTGTGAAATTAGAGCGAGACACTGCGCAATACAGTAGTTGTGCGCAGGCGTTGGAGAAGTTGATTGGGCTGCGAGTGAGGCAGCTCACTTCACAGCCACCATAAAGTTTGAAAGAACCTTGTAAGCGATACTTTATTGACTACTAGCTCTGCCCCGCGGGTTCACTCGCTATTCTAGAGAAACCGAATATTTTTCTGGCCTATGCGTGAATCCAGGGTGAAAGCTACCTCCATGCCAAATTTAATTCAAATCCGTTTAGCCGTTACAGAGTTGAACGGGCACAAACACACTTACACACAAACTTTCGCATTTATAATATTAGTGTGAAGTCACTCGTTACTTGAATAAGTGACTAACACAGTCCGAATTATGGTTAATAGCAATGTAAGGCAAAATGATTATTTCAGATTGACTACGTAGTAGCATTGGGCCAATGCTCAGGCCGATTAGACCAAATCTTAGGCAACATACAAACCCTGTGCATAAACAAGGATCATCAACTACTCCATCGTAACACCAAGCTGTTCATCATGTCTGATGATGCACTATCCTGGCTGCTGTGTCCGGGAGACCACGTGATCACGATACCAGAAGATACAAGGACACACAAAAGAGCCTGGTGTTCTTTAGTCCCGATCGGAGAGACTTGTCAAAGTGTCACCTCAAGTGGACTGAAATGGAATCTAGGTAAGCATTTTACCAAGTTTTTATTTACTAGCTTTTTTGTTTGTCTGTTTTATACAATTTACGCAATCAATTTTAAACTAAACAACAAAAATATTCCATTTAAAAAACGTGATCACACTATCTTATCACACTAATATTATAAATGTGAATATAGTAGAATCCAATAGCGGTATCAAAATTACAAAAATTAGTACTTTCTAGAGCTAACTAAAGTTGAAAATGAAGTGTCTTTCTAATTATAATTCTTCGTCATCATTTTTAGACTGTCAACCTCTAAAATTCGGAGATTTAGTCAGCACTTCGAACGCCTTCAGTGGATCGGACAAAGTAACGATCAGATGCAGTCATACGTTATTATGGTCTATGAGAATACCAAGTTTGGCAAGTAAGTATAGAGCCCGGCAAAAACCTTTAGCAAAAAGCGGCGTACTTGCGGAATTCTCCCGCGCAACATTCACTCCTAAAAAGAGACCTAAAGAGCTTAAACTAGCTACGCCAAAGAGACCTTATAAATCCACTGTTGCGCAGATGACGCATTTTATCTAGATATTTGCCGGATATTGCGAAATATCCACTGTAACCATAAAGTAGTAGCCAAACTTAAACTCTTTTGTACTCTTGCAGCATTAAAAAAACATTCTCAATCGAAGTCTAGCCGAACTTCCATGTGCACGATGTGGACTCCTGTAATTAGGGATGTAACTTCTTTTGGGGATCCATATTGTTTAAATAAAATAAATATTTAAGTTCGGACAGTTTAGATCGTTAACCCAAAATTTATGGTATGAAATATCTTTGTGCAATATGACTGAATGTATTCAAATTAAATAATTTTGTTTCTTTTTTCAGATCCTGTATGAAATGTAAGAGTCAGAAGAATTTAATTACTAAATAGTTAATTTTAATGAGGGATGTTAAGGAGCTCCGTAACCGTAACCGAAACAATCGTATATCCGAAATAAAAATCTAACTATAACCGAATCCGATGCAAAAGTTTCGGATAAGGGCGGAGTCTGAATGAGAAACGTTATGACAGGTTTTTCTGTCAGCCCGAGCCGACCCACTAGCCGTGCGCGTCACTTTCGTGTTTGTTTATTATTTCTATTCCGTCATTGCAGGATTACATTACTAATATCTGTAATCGAAACTATCCGAAATCCGAAAAAATATCATGTTCATAACCGTATCCGAAACCGGAATAATATTTTTTTTTTATCCGTATCCAGATCCGAAATTTCATATTCATGTCATCCCTGATTTATATTGTGGGGTCCCAGTATGTAATATAATTTTGAATATCTATAGATATGCATAGAGCTGCACACATACAAGAATATAAAGGTACCTATCTAATAGAAACGAACAAAGTAATGTACGGACTTACAAAGGTTCATAGTCCATTCGCTATCGAATTATCACTATAATTAGCAGTTAATTAACCAAAAGCAAATGAAAATCCTGTAAGTTTCTGTAATGTAATGTAATTGCTGTCAATATAATTTAAAAAGTAAATATAATTATGATGTTTTCGTTCAGTTTTTTGAAATTTACAGCAGCTTTCAGCGATCACCCATAGCCACCGGACTATAATAAGCCTACGCGTAAAATACTTATAAAATGCTATATCTTGTTGATGTCAGTCAGCGAGAAATACGTATTATAGAGTAGTAGTTTTATTATATTTATAACATACTAGGTGTTACCCGCGCCTTCGTTCGCGTAGACATAACATCACATCGCACTCGGATTGGAACGAGTATATTATCTCCAGGGGTTTATGATCAGATATGATTTTGAATTATTTTCCGACGATATACACGTATATGTTCTCACACGCCCATACAATGGCGAGGGCCTCCTTTTCGGGTTGCGAGTAACGCTGCTCCGTTGATGACAATGCTTTACTAATGTACTTTATTGCAATTGGCTGAATCTGCCCACCTACTGATTGATTTTGGATAAGAACTGCAGCAATCCTCAGCGGACTAGGACCAGCGGACCATCTGTTATTACTGTAGTCAATGTATTTGTATCGTAGTAGCCCATTCAAAGGCATTCCGTCTGTTAAATGCCTCTTCACGTTCTGTATTCCATGTGAACTTCGAGTTCTTTTTAGTAAGGTGCCGCAGTGGCTCTGTTAGCGTGCTCAAATTGGGCATGAATCTAGCGGAGATATTCACCAATCCGAGAAAGCTTCTTACTCCTGCCTTGTTTTGTGGTGCTCTGCATTCCTGTACTACTTGCTGAGATGTGCTGGTAGGCATAATACCTCAATCAGAAAGATGGTGTCCTAGAAAGTTAATTTCAGTTTCACCAAATGCACATTTATTTTTGTTTAGGGTGATACCACTCTCCTTTAGTATCATCAAAACTTGCTTGAGCCTGGATTCATGCTCCTCTGGTGTATGCCTCCAATTATTTTATAAACTTGGCTTTTAGCAATACCTTCAATACCTTGAAGTAGCTGGGTTATTATTCTTTGGAACATTTCAGAAGCACATCTTATTCCAAAATATCACCTTTTGTAAATGAATAGACCGAGACTTGAGCTGAATACGGTTATCACCAGTGATCCCATACAAGCTGCAGGTAACCCCACTTAATGTCAAGTGATGAAAAGTACTTACATCCATTGAGGTCGGCTAAGAGATCTTCGAAGGTTGGGACCGGCACTCGCTCTCTCAGTACTGCCTTGTTAGCCGGTACTGACTTTTTTCCTTTTTTTGTACAATCTGAGATGGTGAACACAGGGAGTCGGGCCTGTTTCAGGTTCGATTATATCAAACTCCAGTAATTATTTTAGTAACTTTTCTTCTATTTACAGTTACACTGTATCGTTGCACCCTAAAGGGTTGACCTACTAGTTTTACATTAGCAACTATTGGAATTTGTAGCTTAAAGTCTTTCAGTTTGCCTACACCCTCAAACAGCACCGGGAATTCCGTTAACACAGTATCCTTGGTCATAATAGATGACTATTTCCTCAGAAGAGCCGGACCCTGTCCGTTAAAAACGAATATTATCTTAGTATATAGTTTACTCCTGTTGCTGGCGAGTACAACACTTTACTTCTAATATTCACAATCGGGAAATTTCTCTCCCTCTATATGAATAAAAGTTTAATTTTTCTGTTTCACAAACTTTCTTAATCATTATCATCATCAGCCAGAAGACATCCACTGCTGAACATTGACCTCCCCTGAGAGCGCCACAACGACCGACAACGTGCCATTTGCATCCACCGGTTGCCCGCGACTTTCACAATGTCTTTGGTCCACCTAGTGGGAGGCCTGCTTACGCTTCGTCTTCCGGTTCGTGGTCGCCACTCAAGAACCTTTCTTCCCCACCGGTTATCGGTTCGTCGAGTGATGTTGCCTGCCCATTTGACACTTCAAGTTGCAAACTCTGAAAGCTATATCGGTGACTTTCGGTCTTCGACGAATATCCTCCTTCCGGATTTTATCGCGCAAATAAACTCCGAGCATAGCTATCTCCATTGCCCGCTGTGCGACTCTTGAGTTTCTCCAAAGGGCCAGTAGTCAAGGACCACGTTTCAGTTCCATATGTCATCACTGGCAACGCACATTGGTTGAAGACCCTTGTTTTCAGGTACTGCGGGATTTTGGAAGAGAACATAATATGTATATTTATCACGAAATTTCCCGAGTTGGATTTTTCGTGCGACCTCTTTGTCGAAGTTGGGCTTACCTAACTGGATAGCCTGTCTAAAGTAGTGGCGGCAATGTTAGGGGCTTACCTTAAAACAAAATAAAAAGTTGTGGTAAATAATACCCATAAAAAAATGCCGTCTCAGGCGCAAGCCTATTTTTTCACGAACACAACAATTTTGACAATTGTAGAGTTGAGGTTGGCAAAAATTTGACAGCCTTTACTTGGAAAGTGTGTTAATCCGTCACTAAGATTTTAGTCCAGTCAAAAGATTATTTTATTTATTATTTATTTATTGAGACATAAAACGGTCAGGTCAATTACATTAAAATCTCGCAAACTACAATTAAACAAAACAAAATAATAATAATAGAGATGAATCGACATGAATGCAGATAATTATTTTAGACATTGCGGTTCCTTTTTTTTTAGTTATGAGAGCATTTATTAGTAAATAAGTTGTAATGGTGAATTAGTTATAAATATTTTTTTATGTGGAAAATAAACCTACAATTTTACTAAGTTTCAAAAAGCTTATTTTATTTTTCCTTGCGTGCAACGTTTCGCCCAGAGTGCCAGTTTTTTTTTTTTGCATTTTTTTCTACTCCTCGTGGATTTATTAAAACCAATTTTGCGCCAGGAAATACTTAGGTTGTGTCAAGAAATTACAGCTGAAAATGATCACCTAGATAATATTGTTTTAGCTAGGAATCTCAATAAGCTGATTTTCATCTTGGTTTTTGGTTTAGTGGAAATTTTACTTTTACATTGATTTTTGGTTGGTGTAATTTCTTGATACAACCTAGTTATTGGCGCAAAATTTTGAACCAACGATGGGTAATTGAGCTGTAATTGATAAAAAAAAAAAAAATGTAAATGATAAAAAAATAAACGAATTTGGCGCGCTGAGCAAAACATTGCACTTAAAATAGACATATAAATTAAAACATGGCCGGTTGTATAACACATACTTGTTTAGCTGAAAACCATATAAGCGACTTATTGACCTAAATCCATAAACTGATTTATGCAAATGTTTTGTTTTGAATAAATTATCACATACTATTCAACTCTTCGACTTATGTCTTACCATAGAAAAAATATACTAGAAGAATGACAATTTCATTCAAAATTTGTATACCAGAAAAAACAGCATAAAAATACACGACGCTTACGTTTTTAGTCAGCTAATGTTCTAAGCGCTTTAAAAGTCGATGAAAATATGGTTAATATAGAAACAGTATAGTATAAACAGTAAACAGTATACTACACTGTCAGTATTCAAGGTTCAAAAGGCAGTTCAAATTACATTGCAATAAACAACGTTAAAAATATTCCAGTACCAAAAGTTATGTTATCAACGCCATCTCCTGAGAACCTAGCATGTTTTGCCAAAAAAAAAAAACTAATTATTTTAGTTATACTAATGCAAAAATATATATCTAACAAGTAGCGTTTTTTCTCCGCAGTATTACGAATGAGCTATCTTGCGTTTCAAGCAGAAATTGTGACGATCATTATGTCGCAGTTAAAAGCACTAGCGACATCTTACGTCCTTATCAGTTACAACAATCGGGTTCTATGGACACTCTTCTTTATATAATTTCTCTATGGTTTTGCAGACCTAATTTAGACTAAATAACTCATTGTATTTTCACAATAGATATTAAATTTTATAGATAGACATCAAAGATCATTGTTGCATTATCTGAGGATGACATTAATTTCATTTACATAATACACGTTCTTTTCGCTCGCACAATCAACCATTTTAATTACATAACATTACTGAGGGTGATTTTGAAAAATCTTTTGCCAACATTTTCTTTATTATTGATATTTTAATAATGTCTTGTAATAATTCTCATTTCGATTCATTTTTCATTTATTTATTCATTTAAGCGAACTACAAGATGTTTTCTCTAAATAGAATTAATAATTATACTAAAATTTGTTAATTAAATATCATGCTGAAATCGAATTAATAATTAAACTAAAATTTGTTTATGTAATGTATTTTTTTTCAATTGCGCTCCAGTACATAATTATATATAAAAACGTGGATAGTGCGAGCGAGAGAGCGTGTATTACGTAAACGCGTCCCGAAGTCCTGGTAACAGCCCGACCAACAAAAATTATCTACTTTTAGAATTGACCAAATGAAGAAACAAAATATTTTCAACAAAGGCTATATTTTGTTCCTAACCTACAATAGTGGCTCTACACAAATGTAAGTTGGTCGTACTGAAAACAAAATATTTTTACAAAGTTAACGTTTGCGATTAATATAGCTCTTATTGTGTTGATATAGAGAGAAAATTATTGTGAATACTTGTAAGCGGTTGGTATGAAGCGGTGATGAGTCGGTGACAAGGTCGCGGACTCGAGGAGGCTGCGCGGCGCAGTGGTGCCAACCTAGCGGCCAGATCACGAGATATCACTCATCTTCCTTATCATCAGCTGATGCCAGGTGAAAATAGCTGAACCACGACCAAACCATTTGGCGTGAGTGTGTGGTAACTTTGGATCCGACTCAATTATATATGTGAGTATTTATTAACTATATTACTCTATAAATTAATTATATTGTCATAGATAATGATAGCTAGCAGGTAATTGTTATAATTATACAAATTATCTGCTATTTGTTTTATAACTTTATTTAGGAATTATTTTGTGAATATTCAACCGGTAGCTATAATTTTTATGAGGCTTATGATTACTTATTACCAAACATAATATCTAAGTTTATATTGATTTTAATTTGTTTTTTTTTAGATGACAGAACTAAACAAACTAGAAGTATTTACGTACTAACCTTTCAAATCGTCTGCCGTAAAACGTTACCTTTTCTTGAGCAGTTGCGAAAATAAGGCGAGATTTTTAATTACGTAGCTCTGTCAACTACAGCCTTCAGAATCTAGAATCTTTTTTCGTTCATTAAAGCTTCCCAAATGTATTTCAAAAGTTACTTAAAAATAATTAAAAAAAAAACTGCGACTGGGAAGATAGTTGTAGTTGAGTTGATCTTTAAGAAGCTAATTAGAAAAAAAAACTGTCTTAGTGGACCTTATTAGTTATGTAGATTAAAACTGATATTTTATCGATATTAGAAAATCATTGAAAAGACCTCGATTTACACACATTTTTCGCTTGCGCTCCGAACCCTAGTGTATATTCTAGTGATTATTACATTAATAGTGGGGTAATAATAATATCTAGCATTTACCAGTAATTTGATTGATTTCTTGGTTTAGCTGTAATTAGTTATTATCTGATTTTTTTGAGTAGCGCGCGGTATAGCCATCTCTTTTCGTCTGCGCCCGCAAGTGTATAGTATAAATGTAATCTCGAAATAGCCTCCTAAATACAAAAAATACTACCTTAATAATATTTCGACACTTTTGTAACTTAAATGTGCAATGGATCTTGCTAGTTGTAGATAGATATGTATAGATACAAGTGTCATGCATATCCCCTCGACATTCCCCGGGTGCGCCGACGCATATCAAACGACGCAGCCCTAAAACCGCCGAAGTTGCCGACAAAAAAATGTTATATCGTATGAAATAACGATCACATTGCGAAGTTGGTCACATGCCGGCACCACCAACATGGCAATAATAAACCCGACAGTTTGAAACCGCGCGTCCGCCGCGCCACACGTTTACTCCGAACGTGTACACGTCGTCCGAAACACGATCACTGGTGCGTCCAACTTATCATTTAACCATCACCCTTAAAACACTAACCGCTAAGGATCATAACCGCGCACTCTAAATCCACTAACTACTACTATCACTAAATACCTCGGTAATTACACGGCGATAACTGGCTCAAACTCCACGAGTTAAATACTTGATGAGCTGATCGAATGCTTTCTGCGTTTTAAAACGTTAAAAATTCATGAGGTAGAAATCTTACAAGTTAAGCTTCTCGAACTCGGAACAGTTTCAGTGTTGTGTTTGTTGTCATTCATTTCATTAATTAATTAAATTTGCTCATTCAAGCTAACATTTGAAGTTAAGTTTAGGTATCGTAACGTGAATAAAAGATTTCATGGGAACAGAATTTGAATTAACATCAACAGGTTTCGTTGAATAATAATCCTCAACGTAAAACGTTGAGGATGTTGTTTTTTCATAATTATTAATATGTTTGTTCAGTAATCTTGCTTTTGTTGTATTCGTCAATTTGTCTTCATCAGCAGTTTTGCTTTCGTTGAGTACGATTATTTTCTCTTTACAATCTTTACAACTTGACAATGATGTATTTATTTTATTTTTAGCGATACATTTTATCTCTCTCACTGGAAAATAATTATTTATGTTTTAATGGTCTCGGTCTAAAGTAAAAGTGTTTTTATCGCCTTTAGTGGGTTACGCTATCTTAGTCGGTTTGTTAGCATTCCAAGGCATTCCTATATTGATTTATGTTAAATACATAGTTGTTTACATAAATTAACGTCATTTATGTCACAGCGTACGTAGTGGCATTATTTTTATATTGTTTGTAATCTAATCCTTTTTCTTTTTTCTGTACTATCTGCAATCTTTATAGATATAAATCTTTACTTGGGATTTGTATACTTTTTGATTCTTTGATTCGTTGACCTTCATTTTGCACTTTATTTGCTCTTATACAAAGACATGCCGCATTATGAGATCGTTGATCCGACTAAAACTCACCAAAGTCGGAGAAAAGCGCAGGTTGCGAGGACTGCAACCAAACGATCCCATTGGCTATCTTAAGGTTACGTCTACTCGCGCCTTGCAATCAACCAATGAGAGTACATTTTTAAAGGTCTATTTAGACAGATGCGTGGTGCGCTTCGATCGTCCTTGTCCAAGTTTGGACAAGGAAACGGTAGTTATGCTTCATCATAATTTTCATCATGAATTATTATCAAAAGTCCCTTAAAATTCTATGAGTTATAAACTCGTGACTTCTCTATGAGTTATGGCCGCTAGCGAGCGGTCACCGATCACGTGATAAAATGTCATTCTTCTACTAGAAGAATGACATTTTGTATGGGAGTTCCATATAAGAAAAGATTTTCGAAAATTTTATAGGACATGAAAGTTATAAGGAAGTCACTTTTGCATGGTATTCGCGAGGCCGAAGGCTGAGCTCGGCTCCAAGCCCTAAACCTCAGGCTGAAGGCCGAGCAGCACCGCCTACGAAGTCGCAGCCATTATTGATTAATTACTTAGCTAGTATAAGGATAAATTCCCTGCTCTTTAATAATTAGTATTTAATAATCATTGGGAATTTTGACTTTATCAGATATACCTACCTACACCGATTGTCTCTATTGTTACAATAACACCTGTCTGTACAACTTGTGCCATTGTTCCAACATCCAATCTGTCAGTTGCTATGTGCATTTATTTTACTATTCCTCTGGGTTTCTAATATTGTCGTCTCCTCAAAAGAAAAAATCAACATTCAGTTATTGAGTGAATGAGTGATTCACTCACGACTGATATGCTGTAGGTCTAATCTTTTGTTTTTAAGTTTCTTTTAAGCCTTCATTTTCTTCACATTTTCTTTATAATACACAGGACAGACTTTATAACTACCGAACTTAACATATGCTATCAACATATAACTTAACATCTTATGTTGCTGCTTTTGCCTCAACGTAGATGGTAACGTCTCAACAGACTGTTCTTAGTCGGCTTATTAAAAAAAAACCGATAAACTAAAGCCGTTTTCTTGGGTAATTAAAACGGTTAGGTAAATAGTTACGAGTACTGATAAAGAAACTGGATTTCAACATTGAGATAAGGTGCTAGTGCCATCTCGAGTAAGATACTTACCGACCAACTGACTACCGAATTACCTGTACAGTTTTGCCCCGGAGCCACCATCGTGTTTTCTGAATTGAACTTATAGCCACCCTTGGGAAGTTTTAGTTTCATCTTTTGGCCAAGGCTACAGATAAGTTGGTTGTGAGTAGGTACATTGCACTCGAGCTTCTTATCTATGACAACTTGGAAATTGCAAAATTGATCGCATAGATAATATTGTTATAGGAGACTTTCCTAACATGATATAAACAGTTTATAGAAAAGTGTTCATAGAACTGTGTTCGTAACATTAACTAACAGATACGAAATAGATAATTTAAACTTGTCAAAAGTTTCGCAAATATTGTAAGTAAGTACCTGTATTATCTCCTCTTATTAAAATGTTCTTCTTCTTTCATGTGTAATTTCTCCAGTCTTGCTATTCTTTAAATACGTCTGACAATGCAAAAATTATTTTTATCAACAAGATCCAAAGTTGTTCTGACAAAACAGTAGAGCTACTTTGCCTTTGTCTACGCATGCATTTTTAAGGCCTCCAGTTGTGCCGCCACTAGTTTTTAGGTTGTCTTATTTATGTCATTTTGATGTGAACAATAAAGAGTTTATTTATTTATTTAAGTATACATTGCCACATAATGCGTTATCTATCTATCTGACTACCCAGGTCTTCTGTCTCCATACTCACCCACATTTATTTTACTTATTACCTCGAAAAGCCCTATAACCTAACGGTTGCCCCGTAGAGATCACGTTTAGCGATAAGTCGTTTTTTCTCCTATATGCTGTCTAAATCGACATAAATCTGCTTCGTTACCTATAGTTGGCCGTTTTTGTGCATTCCACCGCCATTGTGGCTCATCAATAGAGAGTTGCGCGCACTGAAACCGATCATATAAGTCTCTTACTCGCGTACTTTGCTGTTTTGTTCAAACAACTAAGGTTTATTTTTTATGCCATCAAAATTTTGACGAAATTCGTATGTTTTCGTTCTGAAACATCATAGCGGTAAATTGCCATTTTAACTCAGTGCGACAATTTTTTTGTTGATTGGTTGTTTTAGACTTTGCTGGAGGTGTGAAATCTAGCCATAACATTGTGTGGTTATCCACAAGTAACGGTAATTGAATGCTGATAGGTACTTGCTATTAAATGTATACCTACACTTGCCAATTCGCAGACTGGCATAAAAGCATTCATTGTGTAAAATTGAATAATGGATCAAACCAAATATTTACATTACAACTGAAAACCTATAAAACTGGTGGCATGCGATAATACGATAACTACACATGAACGCAATTTATAAATATTGAAAATAAACAGACGAGCTGCACACTTGCACATTCACAATATATACTATATTTATTATTCGCGACTAACGTTTTAAAACAAAATATTATTGGAATTGTTCGGTCGGCTCATTAGGCTCACTGCATTGAGAATGGGTAATCTTGTTAGGTCACTAATTAAACACGTCGATTCTTATCGATTTACTGAAGCGTATTCAGAGCAACCTATAGGTATTAATTTAACGCCGTATTTGATTTGGCTGGTGAGCATTGCCAAAACGTTCCAATGCTTCAGACACTGAGGAAGTAAATCACTACGTCTCCAGGCTTCCCGATCTTGTCAGTTTTCCGTCTTCTACGACGTGACGTTAATTTATTTCGTTTAGTTTTTTTTTTTTATGGAACTTGGAGCACGAGCAGGTAGCTCACCTGAAGTTAAGCTTCATGCCTGCCCATAACAATTCAGTGCCACCCCCACCCAGAATTATGAACTTCAAGTTTCAAACTTCAAAACCACGAACGGCAATGCACTGCGCTCGTCACCATGAGATATTAGATTTTAAATCTCTTTATGCCCAGTAATTACGCTGGTTAGTATAGCGGTGACATATTTATTTTTCTCTGTTTTTACTGTTACCGCCTATTGTTGATTTTCGTGAACTTGGTTTAATACTTCGTTCGTTTTTGTTTTCCATGCATCTTATTCTTTCTACGCGTTTCCTACTAAGTATTTCACAAGCTTCCAGCCTTTCTCGACCTTTCCATCTTTCAAAATCGATATTCGACAAGTATCAATAACTAAAATAGACACTTGTGTGAGACTATAAATCAAACAGATTACCGCTTAAAATTAATTCGTTTCACGTAAAATTATTAGCAACGCCTCTGTGTTTTAGTTTCGAGTATCCTCTCTACGTTTACTGAGAATACATTCTGTGACGGTGTCTTTCGAAAATTTTAGGAACATCTCATTTTACACCCAGGTTTTGTTTGTCCGTCTCTTCAGGATGTCTGCTAATTATATAATTGAAATATGTATCTCCTTTTTTATCCGACTTTCCAAAGAGATGGTAATGTTTTTCTGGTATATACACCAGTCATCCACCGGCGACGCCTTGACCTATTTTGTATTGCGAGGTATCGTTTGATTCTTCTTTGCATCCGGAGTGTCCGCACATTTTGCAGTTGTGTTTTTCTTTTTTCTTTTAATACCTTTTATACCCAGTACTCATCATTTACTTTCTACAAAATATAAAGTACTTTGTCTGAGTATGCCAAATCTATCTTTGTATCAGCGTTAAGCCACCCGAAGGCTGAAAGACCTTTGTTCAACGACAAACAACAGTGATCTACTGTTTTACGTGCTATCCAAAACGTTTCAAATGATACTCGCAGATACTCATCCAAGACGGCATACTGAAACATCCGTTGTCTTATCTTTAAGAGCTGCGAGGTCTTCCTTGTAAATATAAACTACTCGTTATGAAACTTAATATTAAGATGTATGTTATTTATAAGGATATGCCTGAGTTCTGGTTCATTTTGCGTTATATTTAGTAGCTTATCTCCTTCGTAGGCGGCGATGTTTCAATTGTTTGGCGGCTGGTATTCAGTTACGTCCCACTATGAAGTGAACATCTTGCAAGATTCTCGCGAAAGCACGAACGAAAATATACAAAGGAACTAATAGTTTACGTCGATATTTATAACTTTGTAGTTGGTAAATAATCTGCTTCATTATTATTAAGCGCGGAACAGTAACTCATCTTCGTTGAGCAAGTAATTTAAATTTTATCGTTAAACGAAAATGCGTGTGCTCATAATTTTGCTTTATCAAAGATTTTTTTATACTGTTGGACATATTTTAAGGAGTGAACGAACAAAGACCCGAAGCTGGACGAAAAATATATTAGGTATTGAGGAATTAAATTGTGGAGTTTTGATTTTGAATAAAGAATTGCTCGAATTACTTATCAAGTCAGTACGAGGTCGTGTGAAGACTTTAATAATTTTATTTTATCGTTACATATTTCAAATATATTATTTAAAAAACATACGTTCTTTTGGCACTACTTACTTATATTCATATTTATATTATACACCTAGAAATATGAAATTTCTAGTTAACATTTTTTTTTCTCATTATCTTGTCATAGGATCTATTAGCCCTGACTTGGCACCTACTCATTTCATTTATATTTGACCGAGCGAAGCGAAGGTCTTAGAGTTTACTGGGACAAATCGGCATTTCTTTGTATGTTTGTGTGTATATTTGTACGATGATAAACCGTTGATTCGATCTTCATGAAATGTTGTAGGCAAGTAGTTCATTTCAATACAATTTTTAAATTCGAATATGAGCTGTATCGGTCTAGGGGTTGTGAAGATAGAGGGGTCGCGAGGTCTCAGTTCGGCGCGAACTACTAGTTATATATATATGAATGTAATTTCTTGCAGTATTATATTATGTACCTACCTGCTTTGCTGTCCATGTAACAAATACTTGTGGCTTTACACATACGCACTTGACTGCCGTGACATTTAAAAAATACAAATTATATGTTCATACATTTCTATATGTTATCTAGATCGTTCCGTACTTTAAGGTCGTTTTGTCGGATGTGTCATGTGTGCCGGAAATTGACTTGAAAAGTATCCGACCTTCTGTGGCCCAGGTATTGCAGGAAAATAATATTTTCCTTCATGCTTTATCACTAAGGCATAGGGACTATAAGTAATGATCTCGATTTTCCTCGATTAATCAACCTTCGTTACGTTTATCGACGATTCGATACGCTCACTCTTGTTGGTAGGCCGGTACGTCATTTGGTCAAGCCTGGATTTTAGTTTCATTTTATATTTAAATCTCTCTAGTATTTTATTTTCTTCAAATTAGGTATTTTGTCTTTTTCGATTATTACCTACAGACAAATGTGTCGGAACTTCCTCCACAGAAATCGAAAATTGTTTTGGATTGCTGTGCTAAGTATAAAATGACGTCCATATTTTGTGATGTTCATTTTATTTTCTTTTAAATTTTTACTCGACACGGCCACACGTAGCGTATTTAGCCAGTGTAAAGTTTTATGAAATTTCAAATGAATCGTAATTTTTTAACAATAAAAACTAGATTTGCTTGGAACATTATCATATTACAACTCGCAAGCTTACTTAATAAAGTTTGCAGTTTGTAGTTGGTAATTAAATAGTTATATCTATGTACGTACCTACTTATCTACAAGAGGAAAACGTCACTGAGAGGATATGTGTGCAAATACCTTGTCAAATGGAGTACTAGCAAACAAGACTCAACAAACACGACGTGGTTATAAACCCTGATTCAATTCGGCTGAAGCTGACTGGATTTTACGACAATAACCAAATTATTCATGCTCGTTTACCTGAATGACGGATATGTAGCAAATACGTAAGACAAATTCAGTGGACAAATTAGACAGAAACTTTAAGGTGCATCGTTTCACTCATCGCGCGAAATTCAAATTTTCTTGCGTTTTTTGTCAATTACAGCTTAATTACTCGTCGTGGATTTATTGAAACCAATTTTGCGCCAATAAATAAGTTGTTTTAAGAAATTACGGGTAAAATGATTACATAAATAACATTGGTTTAGCTACAAATTTCAATAAGCTGATTTTTGTTGGTTTAGTGGGAAATGTACTTATACTAGCTTTCAACTTGAATTTTTGGTTGGTGTAATTTCTTGAAACAATATATTTATTATCGCAAAATTTGTTTTCATGAACCTACGATGAGTAATTAAGCTGTAATTGACAAAAAACGCAAGAAAATGTGAATTTCGCGCGCTGAGCGAAACGTTGTACCTTAAATACCGGCAATTTGGGAAACAAAACTGCTTATTCAATGTAATGAAATTTTAATGTCTTATTGTAAGTATGTATTTCTGACAAACGTTACTAATATGCTAAATGTATTTCTTGACCATAGAAATAAACTGAACAATCTTTTCTTATTATTATAGTCACGGCAACTCGACAAGATTGACTGGATTACTGTAACGAGCGCTCATGGTTATATTTTTTTCCGAATTGGCGTAGCAATGTCTACTAGCTCACTTCCTCACGTAAGCGGTAAATCAAAGAGCAGAGCGTAGTGTATTCGAGAAAAAGATGGCGTTAAACAGTTTTGGGTTTGGGCGCAGATAAAGAGATATAATATGGCCTTAGCGAGCGCTAGTCAAAAATCTAGTCAGATAATTGCTAATTACAACTAAAACAGTAATTCAATCAAGATTCTGTTCTATGCTATCCTAGATATTATTACTATTAATATTATATATGAATATACACTGGCTTTCAGAGATCTAGCGTAAAATGTGTGTAAATCGAGGGATTTTCATTCTTATTTTATCGCTTAGCTATATTAGACGATAAAACCAAAAAAATAATGTATATCTCAACAACTCTAATCTACATAACTAATGAGGTGCACGGAATAGAACAACCAATTTTTTTTTTTCAGAGTAGCGCCTTGTTTACTTGTATGGCTTTTCCAGCTGCGTTTGAAATGTTTAAAAATAATTTTACGGTTTATGGATATTAGAAAGTAGTAAATGCTTTTACAGCCCAAACGCTTGCTACTATCACTGCAGCTTAATTATTTACATCAATTAGCACCGTATTATTTAACAATCACTCTAATGAGTATTACAATCGATATCTACAAAACAAATGTCAGATATAAATTAAATCAGATACACAGATTAAATTACAGAGAAATGTCAAAAAGAAGAAAAATAAGATTTAAAAGTTTAAAATAACGTAACAATAACGTACTTATTTAGTTGAAAATGATAGACTGTCTTAATAACGTTTTTTCACAATTTGTTAAGCATTCTGCTTTGCTCTTGACATCTCTCCATTCACCCGCAAATATATGTACACATATCACTTGCTGCAACGTGAAGGGCTTTCAACGCAGCTAGGGATCGCGGTATCGGGGATGTCTGTTGAGCGACTGTTTTACACCTTGGGCCAGCAAACAGTCTGTTTCCTCCCCGAAGGATAAACGAGGCCGCACGGGCCTCGTTTTGGAATACCATGAATTGTTTGATCTGTGGAAGGCTGTTAGATTATTATTATCTGATGCATGCGACTTCGTAAGCGATGCAGTTTCGCTTACTGTCTCTCTTGTATAAGGCTCCGTACCGAAGCTCAGCCTTTAACTTTTTAATTTTTTTTTATCATAAAAATCAAATTCGGTGTATTACGAGCATTTTAAAACAATAAATTCCAAATCGGTGAGCAATGCACTTACCGACGGACAATATTTCATTACTATTTACATAATATAAAGATAAGTGATAGGTTAGTAAAAAGGCTTACTTGTAAGTTCTAGATTATGTAACTACACGACAGATAATCCAGAGATAATGATGATACAGCACAAAATTCAGATTCTAAGTTTTTGTTTGGATCAAGTTGGGATCAAGTCAAACTGCTCCTACTTTTCTAAGTACCTAGGTAATTTTACGTCGGCCTGACTGCGTTTTGGTTTTTGCTCAGTATTCTGTTCAGGAAGTGGTTAGATATTTGTATAGAAAAAAAATTACGCAGAGAAATATCAGGTGTGCAGAAAAACACCGGCGTTGTCGACTGGCAAAAACTAACGGCCTTGTAAAGTGACCAAGAACTTTAATTCCTGCTTCACTGGGTGGGAACGCTGCTGTTATGATCGAGTTTTTACCCGACTACGTTATAAATATAAATCAGTTGTACTTATAATAAATCTTTAGTCTCTATCATGATCAATTGTAAAATTAGGGTTGAATGATGGCAAGCCTCTATAAGAAGGTACAAAAGTTTATGCGATTTTAATTTCAGTGTGTGTAATGTGTTCAGTGTGTATGTATGTGTGTGTTATCGACATACCTAGATCTAATCGACTTGAATGCATTAAAGCGTTGAGAGTATAAAGATTAAAAAAATAAAAGAGAGTTAAAAGAGAGTGACTGACATGTATGTCACTCCTATGTCTTTGAGCGTGAAATTTGGTAATTTAGCCTTATCTTGATTTGATATTCATTGTAACTAAGAAAAGATTTTAGATATGTTTGGGACGAATCAAGGGGTTTGACTTCTTTAACGGAGTTAAAAGTTTATATGAAAGTTTCAGTGGCTAGTAGCGCAGGCAGTTTTACCATCAATGAACTGATAAAACTGTTCGAGCCAAGCGGCCTTACTAAGATACGATTAGTTATAATATACCGCATTAGAAACGAAACAATGAATAAGCCTGTTTGAAACGTCATTGGAAATTGGAATAAGCACCACTCGTATGCTTGAGTAGACGTGATATAATTACTATGAGTCAGTCTATGGCAAGCGTGACCAATAATTCGACATGGTTAGTGGGCTTGGGGACAACTCTTTTACTCGTAAAAATAAAATTGAACTTGAAAGTGTTATTGATTCGGTGTCCTTTCTCATTGATAGAATTACATTTTATTATTTCAGAAGATAATCTAATTATTTTGTACTTATTCACCTAGATATTTAAACAAATGGATAAGTTGATAACATTGGTAATTACAACATTAAAACGATCACACAAACGTCAGTTACTAGCTTGTGAGTGTCCGTTGGCATACTCGAGACAAGATTTCGCAATAAAATAAATTACCAACATATTATACTTACCAACATACCTCTTAGTCATATACCTATATTAACCTTGTTGAAGGAAAAAGCTTTGTTACTGTCTTGCTCTAGTTTTAATCGAACAACTGATATGCTCTCGCTTTTTTGTACTCTATCGCAGTTATACCTAGGTACTTCCTGACATTTAGACCCTTGTTGGGTACAAAACAAAATAATTTTAATTATTAGTGACAAAAAGAAGCTGTGGATGTCGATTGTTACAGGGTTGCCAGCGGTAGTTTGCTAATTCCTTCATACCTTATTTGCGTCATCATATTCTCATATGGAGAGCTAGCATGTGCACCGCGACAAAATCTTCTCTACTCTTCATGTCGTGAAAAATGAGACAAACGGATACATAATCGAAGCAGTGTCCTGTTCTTGCATAATCAAAAAGGTTTTGTTGCGGTGCGCATGCTAGCCCGGCAGGTCAGGTTAAATAAATATGACCTAATTGTGCTATGACATGATATGACACATAAGTTATAATTCTCAATTCTTTCAAATCCATGTATGTTTTTCATCCTTGTCGCATCTATTACCTATGTCGTCAAAGTTAATGTCGAAAGCGACTAATCAAATAATTATCACGAGCAACAACATTTACACTGAGTTTCAATTGATAACATTCCGCAGTAAGTAATCATGGCTTCATTCATGCTCCAACCTTGAACGATGACTTGGTGTCTTGATAAGTTGGTCCTATTTCAATATGCTGTGACGCGAACTCAGATGGTATCTACTGTTACTGCAGTCATCGTTCATATGTATAGCTTTTTATGAGCATTAAATAGGGTCAGGAAGGAATGAATTTATTTATTTTACACAAGCAATTATATCTACTTTAGCATTAAAGTAGTAAATGTGCATCAAAAATTTATTTGTATTGCAGTTGTAGACGTCATCAGACGTCAGAGGTTTATAGAAGTACCTATATAATTCTACGAGAAAATCTGCTTAACGTTAATCTATTAAAATAGTGGCTCTGATATAAATCTGAAAACCGCCTGGATCCAAACGATCCGGATTTGTGCATATATCTAATTATCATGGCTCTATGTACTTATCAATCAAGCCTCGAGTTGATTGAGGTGGAAAGAGCACCTACCAAATCCACATGTCTATAAAATGTTTACGTTGAAAACGCTGACACCTGCAGCAGGTGTCTAATGAAGTAAGGTCGACACAATGCGAGAACGAACATCACGGTCATAAGTAACAAATGTGGAGGCATTTTATGAATTCAAGCACGCAGCCTGGAATGAATGATTGAAAGAAAAAAAGATTGATACTTTGTATATAAAATTAAATATCATAACACGTACCTGTCTTATTAAAATGCCTACGTGCTTTCGACGGTTTATTGAAATCGCATTTATGCAGCGACTGCAAGTGATAAAATGTAATAAAATGTTTGTAAATATCTTCTATTTTAGTTATAGGTAATCATACTATCATTTGTTATCATTCGTGTTGATATCCGTTGTAATACGCAGCTAAAGAATTCCGGAAGCCTGCTAGATATGATCATAGCTTAGACGGTAAAGCAATGGATGTCTTTACCTCGATCATTGCACGTTCGAATCGTGCTGGTCGCCGTAGTTTTGAATTCCTCTATAACTAATACACGAATACTCTAGGTCACCAGTAAACACATTCAAAATTAAAGCACGCTTATCTTCCACAGAAGCAGAGGGACATAAATAAGCACCGATATGGGGGCGATGTTCCGAAGCGAGGAGATGGCCTTGTGCCAGCTCTTCATACAGCCTGAGGCGGCGTACACGTCCGTCTCGGAGCTAGGGGAGGCCGGCTCAGTGCAGTTCAGAGACGTGAGTATATCACCCAGAATATTTCAAGATTTACCATAATAGCAGGAATCGTACAAGCCGTTGCCTTTTCGGATCCTAAGCTCAGTTTCTTTCATAAGTTATCCTAATTAAGGTTTTCTTGAACTGTAGTACTTAATTGTTGTTTCATTACCGAAAACACCTGTTGAAAATGTAAGAAAGCAAAATGGCGATCATCGTACTTGTAGACTGTTACATCCACGACTACAACGTTAAAACGAATTATAAATTTTTGTTTTCAAACACTACGAACATAATCCTTGTGACGTTCGCCTTAATTACAGGATAACTAAACGAGGCCATTTTAGCACGTCATTAGGTCCATCAACTAACACAAATTATATATGACCGTATTGTACAATACAACGGAAAAAACGCTTCACATACCTAAAACTTCTACACTAGGTACAACAGAAAACTAACAAAAATACATATTGCGTTACCACTACATTTATTTTTAAACTAGGCGTTTACACTTATGTCAATAAGAGTAAGTGGTGCAGCACGTTCTGTTTATGTAGCAACAACAAAATGAATACCTCAGAACTCTGTCTACGTAAAATAAATCTTTCCAATACCTTTAGTACTCTCGGAAATTTATTACGGCAAAGTACAATACTGTAGATAGTGTAAACAGTGCAGCAAGTTGCTATAAGTGAACTTGATTGATCAGTCACGCCAAATCAAAGGTTATCGAGGTAGTAGTTGGGAGGACCGCAGAGGTGTACCACAAGGTCGCCTGCTTGGCCCGCTGCATGTCGATGCATATATATCTAATATCTATATATATAAAAATAAATCGCCGTTCGGTAGTCTCGCTAAAACTCAAAAACAACGAGACCGATTTTGATGATAAATTTCTTGTTGTGTTCGTAATTGTCAGGATAAGGTTTGTATGAAAAGTTTAGCGAGGCCGAAGGCCGAGCTTCATCGCGTACGAAGTCGCGGGCATCATCTATAGTCTATTATATAATAGGCCCGCGTGTTCTGTTATTGTTGAATAAAATGTTATTTAACACTAATTATTATCATGCTTGAAAATTAAGATTTGTCGTGTTCATATGAATAGGTGAACAATTTTTTTTTCGCTACTACCAGAATGTCAGTTAGGCAATTGATACATACAGCTGCTTTGCGACTAGTTATTGTGTCATTAAAGCTAGTGGGTTACAATCGTTGTACGTATAAACAGCTGCTTAAAGTTGTGCAAGTTATGACAGCAGTGACAACATTTCGAAAACTATTATTAGTCGGACGCAGACATTTCTATTTAAAATACACATAACTTTCTTTGAAAGCGAAAGTTAACAAATAACTCAGTGCGCACTTGTTGACCGAGCGAAGCGAAGAAGGCAATCAAAGAATTAAGGCATAGTGGAATAATAAACCTATCGATCCTAAATACGACTATTTCCATAAAAGCTAGGGAGGTAGCATTATTGTAAATTATAGCTACATCTGCGATTTTCCATAGTTTGGTTATTATAATACTGAATCATATTTTTACTGCCACTATCATCACGAGTCACGACCTACGGAGAATCCCTCGAATATGGCTTATTATTCACAACCTACAACTTACCCACCTATCTCTCTTTGTAGGTATTATTTCCTGGACGAAGGTTCATTCTCGATGCTTTGACTGTGACAAGACGCCTCCGAAAGAATCATGTTTTTACTTAGAATTAGATAGAAAGATAGATTAACTCTTTATTGTTCACACAAATTTTTACATAATTTATAAACAGACGTTAAAAAGTAGTGTAACAACTGGCGGCCTTATCGCAAAAAACAAAAAAAAAATTATATATATATTTTTTTTATTTTTTTAGTAGTAAAATGCCTACTACTCTCAACTTACTGTAGTATTTAATGATGAACCCACCATCGTACTATATGAACAAAACTGACATATCCTTAGAAATGTTTAGTTCCTACTATACGTCTTATAGGTAAGTTGGTTCGCCTTCTGCATTTCTACTTTGTACATAAATTCCCGCAGGCTCGCTGCCCTCCATCCAGCTAGACCGGTTTTTACGATCCAACTGATTTATGCGTCTGCGAAAAAGGACTCACGTTGAATTACTTATTTAAATGACTACTTACCTTGTATGTACGGCCTTAGTGTCATGGCCATACAGAGCAAGATCAGTTTCGGAACTTCGATGATGTTAAGTTTGAATGGGAAACAGAAAAAAGACATTCTCTTCCAGTTTTGGAATGGTTCTTGGTGACCGAGCGAAGCGAAGGTCTACCGGATCAAATCGACAGTTGTATCTATGTTTGTATGTTTGTCCGACGAAAACTTGAGAACCGTTGATCGGATCTTCATGAACATTTATAGATCATGGACCGATTCAGCTCATATTCTAACTTTAAAATTGTATTGAAATGAACTACTTGCCTACAAAATTTCATGAAGATCGTATCAACGGTTCGCATGTTATCATCGGACAAATATACACACAAACATAGAAACATACATACAAATGCTGATTTGTCCCAGTAAACTCTGAGACCTTCGCTTCGTTCGGTCAATTACCAAGAGTACGAGTTTTAAATACAACTCTTTCACAGTGCGTAAATTAGTCATGACATTACCGTAAATATTGGATCCGATTAGCGAAATAGCATCCTGCTTTGTCGGCAGTGTTTGATGCTAATGCAGGCAACTCGGGCCAATTTGCGCTAACCAGCGTGTAGGGTAACCATCGTGTATTTTGCCTGGTGGCCGACCAAAGAGACGCGATGACGGAGTTTACATGAAGCTCTCACCAAACCAACTCACAACGCTAACAACCGTGCGAAATGGAGGAAAGGATTTTGGAAATAAATAAATAAACAAAAAAAAAACAGGAAAGCAGACCTAGACTCGAGCTGGGATGCACGATTAGCAGAAAGAAAAATGGATTACTTTTAGTGAACATCACAACTACGCAGTTTGAGACCATAAGTTGCGTCAGTTCCTGAGCATAGCAGCTGTAAAATATTACAAGCAGGATATCCAGTCATATATAAATCACACTAATATTATAAATGCGAAAGTTTGTGTGTGAGTGTAAGTACACACTTCGACTCACAAACGGGCACAAGCACACTTACATACTTACCTGTATGTAGGTAAGTGTGCTTGTGCCCGTTCAACTGGGTAACGGCTCAACCGATTTGAATGAAATTTGATATGGAGGTAGCTTATACACTGGATTAACACATAGGTTACTTTTTATCCCGAAAAATTAAGCGGTTCCTGGAGGATAGCGGGTGAAACCACGGGGCGCAGCAAGTATTTTATGGGATCCAAATATAAATTCATCCTGGCATAAGTTTCAAGGGCAAATAATGAATTAATGATGCTCACTTATGTGAGTCGACCTCATTGTATTAGGACAAAGGAAGGTAGGTAATCTGTATCGTTCCTGCCATGCAGGCAGTGCGAGCTCTATTGTTTATGGCTCACGAGTAAACTACAAAACTGTACGTGAGTTTTCGTCTATCGATAATGGAAAACATCGACAGCGGCTTGGAAATATAAACTCAAAATATTTGGCCTCTACTTTTTTAAATCATATTATTAAGAATGTTATTAAGCTGAAACTCAGATTAATAATAAGTGTAAATAATTAAAATAATAAGTGGGCATAATTATTGTAAGTACCTTGCCTATTTACTTTATCCAAACCAATATTATAATTGATAGCCGCAGTCGTAACGGGATCAAACTTGGACCAACCATCATACAAAAGCTTCGAGGTATACAATAGAATACGTTCGTGTCGAGCAGAACTCAGATTCAGAACTCCCCACATTACAACTGTCAGCCCATACAAAACGTCAAAAAATGCACAAAAACGGTTTAACGCCATCTACCGAACTACGGAGAGTATCTCCGTCTCTCTGCCTGGATGTTTGTCGCATTATCACGACTAAACGGCTGAACGGATCTTGACACAGAGTTACTGTATATCACAAAGATACTAAGATACTTTTTTATGTCGACGCGAACGAAGTCGCGGGTAACAACTAGTATGTTATACTTCATTACGAGCCAATCTCCACGTGTGGTTTTGTAGATGGTTAAATTGATTAAATTCTGGGCAAATAAAAACCTTTACTTACCTACAGTAACCCCTCTCAAACGAACGTTCTCTCTGGGATTAAATTTAAAATTGAAACCGGGCTAGACTTAGATATAACGAAAGTGATACTGGCCATCTATAAAACTTTGGTTGTCTTACTGCAAACAGAACAATGCTATTTGCTATTGATTCTATTCTATACATGTATATATTTGCTTATTACTTCTAACCATTATTTTTGTGCGAACTACAAGGTCAGTTATTGTGTATTTATGTGTATATCTATTGATTGTTTTTGATCTAGGTGTATCTGTGCACCCTACTCTCTGCATTTGTATAGCCGCTAGTTACTGAAAGTCATTAGCTAATTTATAAAATGTCCTTTTAGCGGCTCTTTTAAAACGTTTTTTTAGTAAAGCTAAATTAACGATGGAATGCTACATTGACTATCTATCTACATTGGCTCACCCGCAGTTTTCTGTATATTTTCAAATTGTGCTATCAACTAGCATTCTAATGTAAAGAGCATAGATATGTATATACCTATCCGTAGATCTGGCAAACAGGAAAACCTACAATTAGCTGTTAAATATAAAAACCCGATAACTATAATTCATATAATCTTAATTTCGCGGACAAGCTTATAATTATCGTGGAAAAACACAGGATTCCAATTTTTCTGAGAACCTAAGAGATCAATTCAATCTACTTAGGGTGTCTACACATGGCCCGACCTGACATCGTGTGAAAGGGACAGCTAGATTTGAATTTCACGGGAGCAAAAGAAACAAACTATTAAGGTTATAGCTTCTCCCTTTCGCTTTCCCAGAAACTTATATATAACCATCTCTTTCAAGCGATGTCGGGTCGGGCCATGTGTAGACACCCTTAGTTTTGACTTTTGAAGCTGGACGAAGTATCTCCATATCATATAGTATCCTAAGTAATATTATAAATGCGAATGTAACTCTGTCTCTCTTCGTCTTTCTCTCTCTGTCTGGGTGTCTGTCGCGTTATCACGGCTGAACGGTTGAACCGATCGACCTGAAATTTACATAATAGGTGTAGCTTAAAGAGAAGGAGACGGACATAGGCTATTTTTTTTTATTAGTCCAGAAGTAGCGTGTACAGCTAGTTATTCTATATGTGTGGTATACTTACTAGGCGCAGGTAGCCAGTGATTTATGTTCCTGTAAATATGATCAGTGGTTGCTATTGTTTATTTAACAATTGGAGGTTGCAGCGTAGCACAAATATTACTCACCGTTATGTATTATCGACTTGGTATTTGATGAGGTAATTCTAGTAATTAAGAAAATTGTTTCCTCGTTTAGTTGACTAGGGGAATTCGTCAAATATTTTAAGACGTATTAAATGGCTTCTAAGAATGTCATACATATTTATATTTTAGTTGGGTGTGTAAAGCGTTTTAATTAGTACTTTCGGTCACTAGCTAATGAGTTAGTACTGTACAGTACTTATAAAATAGGCACAAAATGTGCCTTAAGCATGTATCTTTCATTTCATGATGACGTGTGTTAGGTTGTGTACTGTTTAGCGCTTACAGTAATTTTTATTTATCACTTATACCTACTAGCAATTCTTATATATATATATTATATTATATTATATTTTATTTGTATGACATTATCGTCTCCGGGGTCAAATGTCATACAAATAAAACGATAAAAGCATAGGTATTTCCTTATCCCTTTATATATTATGGTAAAAACTGATAAGCAAATGTAAAACGATTAAAATCCCCCAAATGTACTGCAATTTATCACACAACGCCTACTACTACTACATACTACAGGCGCCACGCGGTCTCACCCGCCTGCAAAATCACTCGGGAACCGGACATTTTTCGGGGACAAACTCGGTCACTATCCAGTCTCGGAACTATACCTATGCAAAAAACTATGTCGTTCCTTTGCTTTGTTTTTGTGTGAAAGAGAACAAACAAACAAACAAACACACTTACGCATTTTTAATATTAGTAGTGATTGGAATTATAATTATACTCACAAATTAATAATACTCATTTATTCAAAACCAGAGGTTAAACGTCACTGATATAATTACAATTTTGAGTATACATAATATAAATACCAAAGTATAAAATACCATAAGCAATAATTTACCGAGTGAGCGAAGCGAACGAAAGTCTTTCTTTCAACTGTCTCATGTGTATGTATGTTGGTATGTCTCAACTGTATGTTGGTAGTTGGTACTCGCGTATAGGTCGTATTTCAACTAATCTTGACGAAACTTGGTATACCTACAGGTTCTACAATTTAGTTTATCTTTTATCGACGTCGATTTTTAATTTCCCTAACCCACACCCCCCTATAAAGGTGCCATCTACCGGCCCATTTTGACAATATTACACAGAAATATTCGGTACCCAATTCTATTTCATTTAGAATATGAGCAAAATCGCTCAATAGGTTGTCAAGATATAAGGTCGTGAGTTCTCTGCTAAGACAAAAAAACTATGAAATTTTAGAATTGAGATTGTGCAAATAAGTTTGTTCTCGGGAGGTCTACTGTTCGCACTACTATTTAGCTAAATAAGTCAGTAGTAAAGTAGTCAAATTAAAAATAAAATTATAGTTATTACCAAATTCACAATAATAATAATAAAATGTCGGATATAAACTGAACAGAAGCGTTTTACTTTCAGTTGAACCCCGACGTGAATGCCTTCCAACGCAAGTTCGTCAACGAAGTCCGCCGCTGCGATGAGATGGAGAGGAAGCTGCGGTACATTGAGGCGGAGGTCCATAAGGACAAGGTCCACATCCCGTCCATCAAGGAGGCGCCCAGGGCGCCTAATCCGAGGGAAATCATCGACCTTGAGGTAAAATTAAATACGTAAAAACGCTCAGCCCCACTGGGGTATTATCCACAGACCTCACAGACCTCCGTAACGCGGTAAGCGATACGAGATCTTTGTACCGACAACCTTACCATCCGACAAACTCACCAAAGTTAGCAGAAAGCGTGAGTTGCGAGGACTGCGACTAAGCGTTCTCATTGGCTAGCTCAAGCTTCCTACTCGCGCCTAACAATCAATTAAATAGTAAATTTGTATAGATTTATTCCGACCGACGCGTTGTGCGCTTCGATCGTCCTGAGTGCGGAATCTAGGGTGTCTGTGGGTATTCTCAGTTCGTTGTCGCACTCGGTTATTAATGTTAAAATTCAAAATTCTGGGTGGCACTGAACTGTTATAGGCTTACTCGACTTCTTCATAACTAGGTTATATATTTTTTTTTAAAACTACGATTTTCAGTGTCGGTGCTGGTAACAGAACACCCACAAAATGCAAATAATACCAAGAACCACAAAATTTAAATGTATGATTTAATTATCAAATCTCCGGCATAGAAGGCAGACGCGCTAAAAACTAAGCCTTTCTGATCGTCTAATCAAAGGTTTACTGATACAGCGATCAAACGGACATTATTGTATCGGTGCCCAAATTAGCAAATTGAAAAGCCATATACAAAATTAAATTAAAATTTAATTTAAACTGTTTATTACCGAGTATTACAAAAAATCTACAATCATGCTTAGTTTAATCTTATAATTAAAGATTGTGTACTAGGCAGTCTTTTTAAATTTCTTTATATTGACAACATTATTATTATGTTTATTACCAATTTCATAATTTGGTTATAGGCGCACTTGGAGAAGACAGAGAATGAGATCCTGGAGCTGTCTCACAACGCCGTGAACCTCAAGCAGAACTTCCTCGAGCTGACGGAGCTGAAACACGTGCTCGAGAAAACAGAGGCTTTCTTCAACGCTCAGGAAGAAATCGGCATGGACTCGCTCACCAAGTACGTACCTTCTAAACCGTATCAACGTATCAGTTAAATTTATCCAACAATTAAGGAACTTTGAGTGGTGCTTTCATTTGAACTTTCATGCAGCGCATTTGACCAATGGCAGCTCAGATCCATTACAACTTCTAACTAAACACAGTATATGAAATCTTTCCTCGTACTTTTTACAAAATTGAGGAAATTTACAGAGTGTGTCTCACCATAACCTCATCATCAGGGTATCTTTCAGTCGATTCAATCAAGATATTGTATAGTACGATTCAAACTTTATGGCGGCTGTGAAATTAGAACGAGACGCTGCGCAATAGCAAAAAAGTAGTTGTGCGCAAGCGTTGGAGAAGTCGATTGGGCTGTGTCTCGCTCGCAGCTCACTTCACAGCCGTCATAAAGTTTGAATCAAGTTATAGGAACTTCTCGAATGGCTCCAGGTGGCGATAAGTTTGACAACGGAGTTTTGGCGGGAACGTGAAGAAATCATGTCGCGTCATTTTATTATTTTCAAAACTTGTGTTGTGTGTTGAAAACGGTGAATATTTACCCGTTAAGTGTTCGCGAACATGCACGAGTGTTGGTGAATGGTATAATGTCGTGCAACGTGAATTTACGTGTCGTTTCCAAAACTCCATAGAAGGCTCTAGTAAAGTTTTCACCACTTTACTGCGGCATGACTTGGACTTGACCGTGACTTGCTTTGCTCGTCTTTGACTCTTACTGTGACTTGTTTGATATTATTTAACAAAACTTGAAAATATATAAATATATACTTGGCACTGGCAAATGCATAAGACGTGCGACGCCAAAATCCTCTCGGGAGGAAATAGAAAAAAAAAGTTTGACAACTAGTCGCTTTTGTTATTTTTTTCTTATGTTTTGGCTCCACACGTTGTGTATTTAGCCAGTGTCAAGAACTGTAATATTCCAAGAGAAGTCAAATTTTTCACAACTAAAATAAGTCTTAGTCATAGTTTAAGTCAACCAAAGTAAGTCACGGTCAAGTCCACGTCATGTCACAGTAAAGAGGTGGAGACTTTACTAGAGGCTTCTTGGAGGATCCACCATTTTTACACATTAACACTCGAAATAACACAAGTTTTGGAAAATAATACATGCTTCACGTTCCCGCCAAAACTCCTCGCTTTTGTTATCTCGTTTCTCTTTTGTATCGTAAGATCGCTGATATCCGACGAGTCCGGGCAGCAGGCCGCCAACCGCGGCCGGCTCGGCTTCGTGGCCGGCGTCGTGAACCGCGAGCGAGTGCCCGCCTTCGAGCGCATGCTGTGGCGCATCTCGCGCGGGAACGTGTTCCTGCGACGGGCGGAGCTGGACAAGCCGCTTGAAGACCCCGCTACTGTGAGTTCTATACTAAGAAAGAAACATGTACAAATCACTCGTTGGGCACTTGAATGGATTTGGTCCTAAGTGTGGCGCAACTCGTGGGCAAATACGACAAGCCGATGGAAGACTCAACTACTGCAACTGTATTCATATTCATTTATTACTTGCGAGAGTAGGTAGAACAATTAACATTGTGGTCTTAAAGTTAATTAATGCACACTATCTCAACTATAAATTAAGCATGCAATTAAAAACTACCTAAACTAAAAAGTCTTAAAAACTACCTAAAATCCTAAAATTCATTCCAATTACAATCATAAACAGAGTCTAGATGTACTAGATTAAACAGATAAACAGAGGATCTTATAAACAATTTATTTTTATTTTATATTGTTTTGTCTAACATTTTAACTATAATCATTAAGCGTGGAAAGACACCTGTACAAAAAATATTTTTTAATCTTTGTTAATAATACAACACGAAATGTTGTGTAAATATTTCTTGGTGATAACAGACCTGCTCATTGAGCTCGAAGGACCAAACATTCTGCGGTGCTATCTCGTGACAACGTGATCTTGCGCCATGCTAAGCTACAAAGCTCTGCTCTAAAGTTAATAAACTTAAATACAGCAAGATTTTAGATTGTCGTTGAACACGAAGACGTCGTTACGTTTTGGTCCTTCGAGTCCAATATATATTGACCTATCTCAACCGGCAATAATTTTGCGATAAACACTTAATAATTCCTCCGTAGTGAGTCTGATTTTTTAAGGAAAGATATACGTATCCATTACAGATTTCGTTCGTTGAGCCCATTGTATCTCTCACGACACGCCAATAACGAACGTCATCAGAAGAAAAATACTGATATCCAATTTGTTGTCCAGGGTAACGAGATCTACAAGACGGTATTCGTAGCGTTCTTCCAAGGCGAGCAGCTGAAGTCTCGCATCAAGAAGGTGTGCACCGGCTTCCACGCCTCGCTGTACCCGTGCCCGCCGTCCAACGCCGAGCGGCAGGACATGGTCAAGGGGGTGCGCACCAGGCTGGAGGATCTCAACATGGTATGAAGCTTTCTTACAATACAATACAATAAGTATAACTTTATTAAACACCAAAACAGACAAACGTAAAAAAAAAATGAACAATAATATTTAAAAAACGGTAATGGGTGGCCTTATCGCCTAAAGCGATTTCTTCCAGACAACCTTTGGATGGACAGAATTATGACTTATAAACTACGGTCGGTGGTGTAGATACATAATAATAATATGAAAATACATACATGAACCATATCATTCACTCAATTTTTATTTTTGTGGGTTGACATGTTATTGCTTATCAGTATCCATGTATACTATATAGATAATACGCTCACAGTGCAAAAACCACAAACACTGATATCGATCGGTTTAAATGGCTAGTACGCTAATAGCGCGCCACCACAGAATCTGTGCGCGCCACCAAATTAAACAGTTCAATAGCGTGCCGTGTTAGATAGGTTTCATTTATCAGGATATCTATATCAGTGTCTCATAATTTGATGGCCACAGTTTCATTTCTGTCTTCACAGAAGACTGTGGCCAGCATTATATCCATATTTTTTTTTGGATAAAAAACAGAATGACGGTATTAACAGATGTCAATTTGAATTTAACGTTAGCGCATACCGTGCTCTACCTCATATTTGTCAGCACCTCATATTTGTCAGCAGCTAAATGGCGTCACTCATGTGATGTGGCTGACAGGAGCCAATAAATGCCCACCATAATCCAGTTTTTTGCACGCAGACACTGCAAATGGCAACTACGTACGCATTTTAAACCGTACTCTAATTAGATACAGCACGTTTCAAAAACTTATTTTGTCAAACCTTGATCAAACGAAACTATTCTCTCAGGTGTTAAACCAAACCCGCGACCACCGCCAACGCGTCCTCGTGAGCGTGGCCAAGGAACTCGCCAGCTGGACGGTGATGGTGCGCAAGATGAAGGCTATCTACCACACGCTCAATCTCTTCAACATGGACGTCACCAAGAAGTGCCTAATCGGCGAATGCTGGGTGCCCACAGCTGATCTGCCCAATGTGCAGAAAGCTTTGGCTGATGGCTCTGTAAGTAGAACGCATATTTTTTAAAGTTTTAAGTAACTAAAGTTCGCTCCGACTTCGCGACTTCTGTAACTCACTACCCCTGGAACGATTCTGCTCATAATAAAACTTTTATTGGAATTAACTACTAACTACTCGTCTACCAAATTTTTTGAAGATTGAATCAACGGTTCGCGAGTTGTCGTCGAAGAAATATTCATGCACACAAATGCCGACATGTTCCCGTGAGACCTTGACTTCGTTCTATGAATATTGTGCAAAATTTAATAGATCCACAAATTTTGGGAAACAGATATTTTTTTTGAGCTTTCGCATTTTTTCCTGGTATCGAATCAAAATACAATTTATAGATAAATCGTGTTTTTAGAATGTAAAAGTTTCAACAAGGTGGTCCCAATCTTATGAACAATATTGATTAGGTAGATACTTATTGTAATCCCAATGGAATGCAAAGAGTTTTTGGTTTCTCCAGATTATCCGCTATAGATAAGGCAGTGAGTTCTTTGTTCCGACAAAAACGCACCAAAGTTGGAAGAAAACGTGCGATGCGGGGACGGTGACCAAATATCACTGGTGACGCTTGCTCGCACCCAGCAATCAACTAATGAGAGTTAATTTTTATGTGATTTTTTTACCGATGCGTCGCGCGCTTCGATCATCTAGAAATAAAGAATAATTAAATAATATAATAAATATATACGAATACATAAACTACTTACTTAAACCCTTTCTAAAACTGCGCATATGGCTAGTTGAACACAGATGTCCAAAGGCTCCTAAGAGTGGGTCAGGTGTAAAGCGAACGATTACTTTATGTTCCCTAATGGGTTTTAAGATTGAAATATTCAACCACCTCTCAATAGGATAGTATTGTATGAAAACATCTCGCCATCGCGATGCAGGAATTGAACCGGCGCGACACAAGCGCATCTAGTTCAAGTTCGAGGCAACTGCAAGCTTGCTTGCATCTGCGATACGAACCATTTAATATTACTAGCTTAATTAAGCATTGAAGTTTTATACACTAGTAGTGCTCAATAAATAAGTCAAAGTCAAAAACTATAGGGAGTAATGAGGATGTTTGGTCCAGAACGCGTGCGGCAGCTCGATCCCGTCGTTCCTGAACTGCATCGAGGCGGACGAGGAGCCGCCGACCTTCAACCGCACCAACCGCTTCACGCGCGGCTTCCAGGCGCTCATCGACTCGTACGGAGTCGCCTCCTACAGGGAGTGCAACCCTGGTGCGTATGTATACACTTGGGGCTTACCACGGCATCGGTCTAAACAAGTAATATCGTTAAAAAAAACCGACTGCAAAATGTAGTCCGGGCGTAAAGAGGAATCTATCGACTCACCTCGCTTTCCAAAATCGGTCAAGCCGTTTAGGCTACAGAAGGTAATACACCACAGATCACACTAGATACCGCATTACAAGATTCGTTGTTCCTACACAAAGTCAGCAAAGTTTGAGGAAGGTGCGGCTCGCGGGGAATGCGACCAAGCGTTCTTATTGACTATCTCAAAGTTACGCGCCTAACAATCAACCAATCAAAGTAATTTCTTATAAGTGTAATTAGACTGATGCGTGGAGCGTTTCGAGGGTCCTGAATGCAGAATCTAGAGTATAATCTGTGGAACACACATACGTACTTATAAGCTTACATACACCCCAAAAACATTACCTTCTTGGTTCTCTACCTTCTCGTTGGATTCGTTTTTACGTACTTACATTTTGCAGTCGGGTAATTTGTTAATCTTTTAATAATATTACTTGTTGAAGAGATTATTTGAGGAGATTAAACATAAAATCTCAGAGTGACAAACGCACGAAGGCACGCAGTGCCGTGTATTGAACGACTATAGTTTAAAATTCTGGGTGGCATTGAACTGGTTTGGGCAAGCGTGACGCTAACCATCAACCGAAATACTTGCTAGATCGTCACTAAGACAAAAAAAAAACATACCAATGCCACCAACAATTGAAAATCAATGAGGCGTTTTAAAAAAAAAAATACTCTGGTAACATAAGTACCCAATAGATGGCGTTAGATGTAACTTGAACTTTTTTGTCACTGTCAAGACATGAAAGACAAAAAAATTTACGTGCCTTTTTTTCCTCGTATTTTTTGGCTCCACATGTGTATTTAGACAATTTCAAGTAATGTAACTATGTATTTGACTTCATTTGAAATATTACACTAGTTGACACTGGCTAAATACACAACGTGTGGAGCCAAAATTTAAGATTTAAAAAATAAAAATAACATATTTCGACTGAATTGACAATGACAGGTAAACACATAGGACTATTATAGTTTTTTTTTTTTTTTTTGAAATTGCCTAATTGAATCTTTTGATGTAGCAATGTGACCATCATGTCCGTCGTATCCTTCCAGCTCTATACACCATCATCACATTCCCGTTCCTGTTCGCGGTGATGTTCGGCGACCTCGGCCACGGCGCCATCATGGCCATGTTCGGGGCCTGGATGGTCATCAAGGAAGTCTCGCTCCAGCAAAAGAAATCGAACAACGAGATTTGGAACATCTTCTTCGCCGGTCGCTATATCATTCTCCTCATGGGCTGTTTCTCGATGTACACCGGGCTCGTGTACAACGATATTTTCTCCAAGTCCATGAACATTTTCGGGTCTTCGTGGATCGTGCCGTATGACAACGCGACTATGGCGAACAGCTTGGCTCTCACTCTGGACCCGAAGGATGCGTACATCGACACCCCTTACTTCATTGGAATTGATCCTATTTGGCAGGTAAAGAATTGCTAAAAAAAAAACTGCTTAAAAATAACTAACTAAAGGTTGTCTGGAAGAAATCGCTTTAGGCGATAAGGCCGCCCATTATACTACCGGTATTTTTTTTAAATATGATTGTTAATTTTTTTAAGTTTGGCTGTTTTGGTGTATAGTAAAGTTATATTGTATTGTAACTAACCTCGGGATTTTGAAACGTTTTTTAACTTTGACAACAGATTTGCTGTCTTTGTCATTTGCTTAGTGCCAGACCGAAGCAGCATTAGAATTGATCTGTTGTCAAAGTTAAGAAACTTTCCAGAATCCCGAGGTAAGCTAATAATACGGCATTAATAGCTTAGCATGCACTTAAAATATATTTTTTACTAGAAAATAATGGGATACTGGCGCCACTATCGCTTTTAACTGAAATCAATTATAAGGAACACTTATATTATTAAGAAATTATATAAAGAAGATTGTCAATGGCCCTAGAAAGATGCGTAACCCGTAGTACTGATAAAGAACGTAAGATGTCGCTTGAGCTTAAAACTACGACATGATCGTCACAATTTCTGCTTGACTTGAAATAGAAACCCAAGCTAACTTATTCGTAAGGAGAACAAACGCTACTTGTTATGAATATTTTTACATTAGTAATATCAGTAAAATTATAAATTGTATTTGCAAAATACTCTACGTTCTCAAAAGATGGCGTTGAAGTTTCATGGGCTTTTATAGAGGTTTTTTTTATTTTTCTCTTTCCTCCTCAGAGGATTTTGGCGTCGCACGTCTTATGCATTTGCCAGTGTCAAGTATACATTATACATATATATTCTCAAGTTTTGTTAGATATTATCAAACAAGTCATAATCACGGTCAAAGGCGAGCAAAGCAAGACACGGTCTAGTCCAGGTCACGCCCCAGTAAAGTGGTGAAAACTTTACTAGAGCCTTCTATGGAGATTTGGAAACAACACGAAAATTCACGTTTCACGACATTATACTATTCCCCAACACTCGTGCATGCTCACGAACACTTAACGGGTAAAAATTCACCGTTTTAACACATTAACACTCGAAATAACACAAATTTTGGAAAATAATAAAATGATGCGACATGAATTCTTCACGTTCCCGCCAAAACTCCTTTTATAGAGGTTTGAACATTAGCTGAATACGTAAGCGCCATCTAGTTTAAGGTTTTGGCTATATTTTATAACACTTGTTATGATTTTGTTATCGGTATTGGTTATTACCAATAAATTTCACGGTAAACTTTCTTCACAGTCCGCTGACAACAAGATCATCTTCCTGAACTCGTACAAAATGAAGCTGTCCATCATTTTCGGTGTCCTCCACATGATCTTCGGTGTCTGCATGAGTGTCGTCAACTACAAGTAAGTTTATGCGTAACAAATAGTAAGAAAAACGAAACGAAAAATGATTTATACTCTATATTGGGAAAGGAATAAAGTTCAAAATGTTTCTCCACCACAATATTATGAAGATACACGGGAGTGCTCAGATCTTTTTTTTACCCGACTGCCCATGAGGGTAACGTTTTTGGGGTGTATATAAATATGTTTGTGTGTTCATATATTACCGGCTTGTCCGATTTTCACGAGTGAGGTATCGTTAGATTTCTCTCTACCCCCGATGTGACATAGGCTTCATTTTGCAGTCGGGTATTTTAAGTTTCTTTTGATAATATTACTTGTTTCGATTTTTATTTGTAAACATTATCTTTTAAAAAATTGTTAACATTTTCGAATTCTTCTTATGGTTAACGGCACTGAATGTGTTGAGTACGTATAAGCTGACTGGCTAGCTCTAATGTCAGAGTTTTTTGGCCACCCGGAGGCCTAAATGTTAGAATCGATGTGAAAGTGTTAATATGCAAGTAAAGCGAACATGAGTCTGGGGGCGAAGTAAGAATATTCACAACGTATCATAGACAGGCCTCCCACTAGCCTCTTTTACATCATAGTAAAAGTCGCGGGTAACCGGTGGATGCAAATGGCCAATTGTCGCTCAGTGTAACGCTCTAAGGGCGCCTATGTTCAGCAGTGGACGTCTTACGGTCTGATGACATGTTATGGATTTCGATCCGTATTTAGAGGTAACTATGCAACCATATGTTCCATACAAACGTATTCCCCTGTTTCCTCCCTGGGACCCTATTCCTGTGCGCTCGAGATTATCTCGGTCACTGTCTCTCTAATTTAGAATTTAATGGGAGTGAGAGTGACCGAGATAAAATGTCATTTCTCCGAATAGAGTCCCTGATCTGATACTACAGAAAATATTTTTTGCCATAATTTTTTTCGTTACCGCTGCCAGTTTTTTATTTTTTTTATAAAGTCCAAAAAAAAAACAAAGACCTAAACAACATAGAATATATATACAGGGTTTTAAGGAAAGGGTATGCTAAGCCGAAAGGGCCTCATAGTACTCATGATTGTGAACAACTTTTACTATGGGACCGACCCTGAAATCGAGACAAAAATATCAGCTGTTCCATACATTTTGTCGAATGTCCTTGACATTTTTCTATGGAACAGCTGATATTTTTTTCTCGATTTCATGGTTGGTCCCATGGTAAAAGTTGTTTATAATGACGAGTACTATGAGCCCTTTTCGGCTTAGCATACCCTTTCCTTATAACCCTGTAGATATAAATTTGATGGCATTTTTTTTTTCTGTAGTGTCATTATTTAGGGAGGATATAGGGGAATACGTTTGTTAGGAAAATACGGTAGCATAGTTACCTCCGCACGCGAATACATTTGTCCATCGCTCACTGTAACCGTTATCTTTACAGCTTCTTCAAGCGTCGCTACTCCATCTTCCTCGAGTTTCTGCCGCAGATCATTTTCCTATGTCTGCTTTTCTTGTACATGGTTTTCATGATGTTCTTCAAGTGGATCGCCTACAGCACTCTCTCAACCGGTGAGTCAATTTATGTAAATTAATTAAAACGGTACAGAACACCATTTACATCAATTAATTAAAGGAAAAATTAAATTTATGGCTGATTACATTAAAGTCAAGTTATACATAAACATAAAGTTTGTGTCTACCCTCATTTTTGTTCAAAATATGATTGCGTTCAGGTCCTGATGGACATGCTCAGAAAATGGCATGCTTATGAGCCTGTTTGAAACTAGCATGCTCTGTGGCTATATTAACCCAGAAGCTATATGCTCTGCGGCTATATTAACCCAGAAGCTATATGCTCTGCGGCTATATTAACCCAGAAGCTATATGCTCTGCGGCTATATTAACCCAGAAGCTATATGCTCTGCGGCTATTTAACCCAGAAGCTATATGCTCTGCGGCTATATTAACCCAGAAGCTATGTGCTCTGAGGCTATATTAACCCAGAAGCTATATGCTCTGCGGCTATATTAACCCAGAAGCTATATGCTCTGCGGCTATATTAACCCAGAAGCTATATGCTCTGCGGCTATTTAACCCAGAAGCTATATGCTCTGCGGCTATATTAACCCAGAAGCTATGTGCTCTGAGGCTATATTAACCCAGAAGCTATATGCTCTGCGGCTATATTAACCCAGAAGCTATATTCAGTCTGGAGCAAGTGCCTAGTAATAAACAAAAAAAGAGACTTGCATATGTATGAAACGTGCACTAGAAATAATTGCAGCTATCGCTGTCTTGCTCTATCGATGGCTAGACTCTATCGCACTATCTCTATCGATATTCAGTTCTAGTAATGTTTCATACAATCGCCTTTTTTCATTTTTCTCTATGGAAATTCGTCTCGTAGTAAAGGCCTCGCTACATGGCCTGACCTGACATCGTTTGAAAGAGATGGCTATATCTAAGTTTCTGGGGGAGCGAAAGGGAGAAGCTATAACCTTAATAGTTTGTTTCTTTTGCTCCCGTGAAATTCAAATCTAGCTGTCCCTTTCACACGATGTCAGGTCAGGCCACGTATAAACACCCTAAACGTAGTGCTTTTTTTTTTGTTTATTATTCATTACACAGTTACATTTTATTTTTAAGAAATGGAGCACCGCAAAACTACAGTAAGTTTGTCGCGGTATCCACATTCGCAGCGAGCTGCCACATAAAACACAATAACATTTAAAAAAAAGTGAAAACTGACATACTTAAAAAAAAAAAATAAAAAAAAAAAGTTAATTTATAAATTCCTGACATCCTCTTTGGCTATTTTTAAGAATAACGTTACAGTAGGAGATGTTCCGTGTGATTCCAGACGAGGCGTACAAGCAGGGGTGCGCGCCGTCCGTTCTGATCCTGTTCATCAACATGATGCTGTTCTCGTCGACGGACCCGGAGCCCGGCTGCAAGGAGTTCATGTTCGAGAGCCAGGGCCTGGTGCAGCGCGTGTTCGTGCTGGTGGGGCTGTGCTGCATCCCCGTCATGCTGCTCGGCAAGCCGCTCTACCTGCTGGCGGCCGGCAAGAAGAAGAACGAAGCCAAGGTACGATGCTGCTCTGTCGAGCAAGATACCAACGGCGTACATGTTCGAATAATGATACCAACGTAGTTTTTAATAAACTTCTTTGTTTTTTTATTCGGGCAAGTGCCTTTATTAGCGGGCCTTTCCCTGCAGACAGGAGAGAAAAAAACTGTTCAGAAAATTAAAATTAGTTTCTGTAAAAGTCTCACGGTTTTCGAGTTATTGAACTTTGAAATTTGAAAATTACCAAATCTCGGAAGGTTCGATGGTTACCTTTGGCCAGCAGTGGGACTCAACTTGTTGAAAACAACAATAACAAAGAAATGTGATAAAATAATTCAATTAATGACAGTATATTTTGTTTTTTTATTTGACCCTTTTGACGGGTGTTTCTTTTTCTCTTATATTTTGACTCCACACAGTGTATTTAGCGAGTGTCAAGTGTTGTTATATTTCACTATTAAAAACGTCATAGTCTAAGTCACAATCGAGTCCAAGTCATGACCCAGTAAAGTGGGGGATTCTTTACTGGACGTTTCTATGAAGTTATGTAAACGGCATGAAAAGTCACGATTTACGACATTATACTATTCACCAACACTCGTGCACGTTCACGAACGCATAATGGATAAAAATCCATCGTTTTAAGTCGAATTAACACAAGTGTTGGAAAAATTATACAATGACGCGACATGACTTTTGCACGTTCCCGCCAAAACTCCCAGAATCTTGACCGATGTTCTGTCAGTGATGAAATAGCTAATAATAAGTTTGTGTTCTACCAGCCCGAGCACACCAACGGCAGCGTGCAGCAAGGCATCGAGTTGCAGGAGCAGACCGACATCGAGGGCGGGGCCAAGCCGGCGGCGGAGGCCACGGGCGGCCACGGAGGCCACGAGGACGAGCCTTTCAGCGAGATCATGATCCACCAAGCCATCCACACCATCGAATACGTCCTCAGCACCATCTCTCACACCGCCTCATATCTGCGGCTGTGGGCGCTTTCGCTCGCTCACGCAGGTAAATGGTTACCTCATACTGAAAAGTTGATTATTCCGTGTATCCACTTTAAAACAGCCACCCCTAGGATGGACACTCGGAAACGTTTGTTGATTTATCCACCCCAATCCTATCCGCTATGTAGTCGGTATTCACTGATTGTTCTTCCGATTTTCTACCCCAAGTACAGTTCAATAGTAAATATACTCATACAGTTTAAAACTATTACAATTCATTAATAAACTCCTATACTGTTACACTTACTACTTGTATTAAATTAACCCACCCACCCAGGACAAACGTGTGTACTGAACATGGAGGTTTGTTCCTTGTCTGGGTGTATCTATGTATTCTATGTATGAATCTACAAAAAACGCCTCACTAATGGGTCAAATAGCCGTCGTGTTTTTTTTCCCTTTATTCTTGTTTTGGCTCGACACATAATCGCCATAGACAACAACATATACATATTTCAAAGATCGACTTAGCCGATGCTCGGATAGGACTGGTCATTGACTTTGACCGTCTTACGTTCTTGTCTCTGAATCTAAGTCTAAAGGCTCTTTACTTATAATTCGGTACGGACCTGCCCCGCTCCGGTCATCTTATCAACATTTCCTATCGCATTCGCAGAGTTGTCGGAGGTGCTGTGGAGCATGGTGCTGACGTTCGGCCTGAAGGACCACAACTACATCGGCGGCATCAAGCTGTACGTCGCCTTCTGCTTCTGGGCGCTCTTCACGCTCGCCATCCTCGTCATGATGGAGGGCCTCTCCGCCTTCCTCCACACGCTGCGTTTGCACTGGTGAGAGTTCTCGATACGTCACATCCTTACTAATATTATAATTCAGAGGAATATAGCCTCAGTCGTATCAGGACCAATAAAGCTTCGAGGTATGAAAATTGATACGTTCGTTTTGAGGAAAAAAACTTCGCTTGCGCGATTCAGAACTCCCTACAAAACAACAAAAAATGCACGAAAATTGCCATCTAGTGATGTGAAGTAACTTTGTCTCTCTGCCTGGATGTTTATCGCGATATCACAGCTGAACGGATCTTTTGTTTGATAAGGAGTTACTGTATATCATAAAGATGGGCATAGGATACTTTTTTATGTCCACGCGAATGAAGTCGCGGGTAACTAGTAATATTATAAATGCTAAACACTATACTTTCCACATAGCACAGTGCGGGTGACACGTGAGTTTTACTGAAACCACACAGCACATTGAGGGTGTGAATATTTTGTACCTTTTAAAAGAATTTCTTTATGTAGGTACCAAATATTCACAAAATTCATTATGATGTGGGGTGGCCGCAATTCAGTAAAAACACTTCTGTTACCGTTATAATTATATAGGCTATGTATAATGTTAATTTTTATCTCAAAAAAACCTGATGGTTAAAAGTGGTCTATGATTTATACATGAACCATTTGAGATACGGTTTTCGCATTTGTGTAGGGATACCTCAACTATACCCCTAAGCGAAGGGGCATCAAAATTTGACCTGGCAGTTTTGTGCCGATAACTGCCAATTAGTACTTTCCGTGTCTTAAACACTGCAAACATGAGAATTAACAATAAATATCTGGGACATTTTTGCACACACGGTCATCTGACCCCAAACAAAGCAAAGCTTGTAATATGGCTGCCAGAGACTGATATACGTACATAAATATTTTTAAATACATACTTATATAGATATTAACACCCAGTCATAGAACAAACACAAATATTCATCACATGAATGTTTGTCCTAGATGGGAAACGAACCCACGCCCCCAAACACAGAACTGCCCCGGTGGCTCAGTTGGTAGTGAACCTACGTTCTGTGCTTGGGGGCGTGGGTTCGATTCCCATCTAGGACAAACATTTATGTGATGAATATTTGTGTTTGTTCTATGTCCGGGTGTTAATATCTATATAAGTATGTATTTAAAAAATAGCTATGTACGTATATCAGTCTCTGGCAGCCATATTACAAGCTTTGCTTAGTTTGGGGTCAAATGACCGTGTGTGCAATAATGTCCCAGATATTTACAGAAGGTAGGTTCACTACCAACTGAGCCACCGGGGCAGTCAAAATACTGAAAACGTAAAACTTTCAATACTGAAAACAATACTTTTTCGTTCTCTGTTCACGGTTCCGTTTCTAAATCTTATTTTTAATTCCAGGGTGGAGTTCATGAGCAAATTCTACACGGGCCTGGGCTACATCTTCCAGCCGTTCTGCTTTAAGACGATCCTCGAGAACGAGGACAAGGACGAATAAAACCAAACAAACAAAACTCAAAAGCGCTACTCGCAATCGCATTCGGATATAAACCTTATTCGTCTCGTTATAAAAATCGAAATAGCTTGTTGGCGAAAGATGTATCGAGAATATAGTATCGTTATAGACCGTATAACATACTTTCTCGTCACTACTGGTCTAGGCGAGTACTTTATCTATATGACCGAGTCATATGACCAGATTTTTTGATTTATTGATCGAAGAAATTACGTTGAATTTTAATAATAAGTACGTAAAAGCGTTCGCGAGTAAAAATCGTCTCAGTATCGTAGTTTAGATAAGACAGTATTTTTTGAAGATTTTTCGAAGTGAAGGTCACAATTATGATTAAATGAGTTGAAATATATTTATAGCATGTTCATTTGTGGTTTTATTGTGAGTTTTTATCACTACAGTACTTACAATGCAAAATATTGTATCATTTTCTTCTAAAGGACGGCTGTTGAAAATCTATATATATAAAATAACAAGCCCTTTTCTAGGAATCAATACACAGACCAAACCGCTTATGACAGAGATGATAGACGTGAAATTTGAACCCAATACTCCTCGAACGGTCTAGGTCAACAATAACAACGGATTTAGCGAAGTTCCACCCCTAATGGTGCAAAATCGACCCCCAAAGTTTGTCTGGAAATAAAATACTTTTTCATGTTAAGCTAATGAAACTCGGTTTGTGTACTAAGCATAAAAAATAAAGGCATATCTCAAAGTCTCAGGTCGATGATGCTATCCAGAGTGATGCTATCCAGAACCGACTTTCTTCTTGGGTGTGTCAAAATCATAAAAATACAAAGCTGAGCTTAGGAAAATAAAGCCCAAAATTTTGTTTTATTTTACCATCATCATAGCAAATCTCACTGTTTAGCGAGGTTTTATTAGATTAGATTTTGACTATACAATGGAATTTGTCTCCGAGCCCCGCTTGCGCTAACGTGTACTTAGATTAACTAGTTTCTTGTAACGAAGCTTGACCACAGCTCACCTGATCTGAAGTCGAAAATGGTAATTGCATTCCAACTAGACCAGAACAGACTGGGGTGCCTGTCGACAGATTGTCATGAATGTGGTAAACAGCCAGCCGAGTACTAGAAAGTCCCACAACCATGGTAGGTTTCCTCGCGATGGTTACCCCAACCAGCAGCTCAAAGCTTATATTTTAAAATGTTTCGATATAAAAAACTAAACACTACAAAAGGAATGTACCAAAAAAACTATTAGAGTTAAATGCTACTTTTTACTAGATTTGTGCACACCGACCAGTCCATTCCCGCATGTCATTGCTGAGATCTGAACCCACGCCCTACGATGTAGACATACAGAGATATCGTTTTAAAAGTTATTCAGTCAAGTCCTCAAATTAGTTTTCGCTTTCTCCAGAATTTCCTTTTTTATCTTCGGATACTCGGGATGTACCTTCAGGATATGTCGACACGCCACGATACATTCAGGGTACTTCTTAAGCTTGAGATACGCGTGGGCGAGCTTGTAACCGACGGAAAAGTCCATTTTTCCACCGTAATTCCAGGCATTGTCGTAGTTGTGCGCGGCGCTTTTGTAGTTCTGATCCTTTTCCGCTAGAAAACCTGAAATATAAATTATATTCGACGTAAAATGCTGCAGCCCTTTGAAAAAAATATACGTAAAATAATAAAAAAAAATTTTGTATGCAGGCAACATGGCCCATATCACAAATACCTTAAAACTAAAATACAAACAATGTCGCCCATCGGCAAGTGACCGCCCGAAAAGTGCTTATAGTACTCATCATTATGAACAACAACATAGAAAAATATCAATGACACGCGATAAAATGTATGGGACAGCAGATTTTTTTTCTCGATTTCAGTGTTGGTTCCATAGTAAAAGTTGTTCATAATGATGAGTAAAATACGCCCTTTTCGGGCGGTGACTTGCCGATGGGCCACCCTGTATAATAAAAACAATAAAATAAATGCGCAAACCAATATTATTTTCGCTGTGCTGGTACTCGAACAATCTCAGCAGTTGGATGTTTAAAAGGCTGAAGCAGAGAATAAAAGCAGATCCTAGAAAAAACTGAACATCGCTACGGGATAGAAATATCATAACTTTTTTAATAAATTAATTAAATTATTATTAATAAATTAATAATTAATTAATTTAATTTTTATAACTTTTTTTTATTTATTTTTTATCCATGGATACATGTCTCTTTCCCACAGAAAATAAATAAATAATATAATATAATTAAATACTACTCACGAAGAAAAAGGACAAAGTTATAATATTTCTATCCCGTAGCGATGTTAACGTTTTTCTAGGGTCGGCTTTTATTCTCTGCTTCAGCCTTTTAAACATCCCACTGCTGAGATATCGGCCTACCCTCGAAGGGTGATCGGACATTATCCACCACGCTGGCCCAGTGCGGGTTGGCGGATTCACATCTATTGCTTTATCTGTCTACACTGCGTCCACAAGCTCGAAGAGTGCGAAGAGAGACGTAGTGTTTTTTTTTAAATTATTTATAGGCTTGCTTTTGACTGCCATCACGCCTGATGGTAAACGAGGATGCAGCCTACGATGGAGCACGCGTGCCTAGAAGAAACCGATTCACTCGCGACTTGAAGACACCCAGATTATAATTATCAGGAAAAACCCACTAGGGCGGCGCATTCCTCTGCTCGCCTAGTTTAAAGGCCCGAAAGTGACAAAGGTAACTTTTATCCCGGAAAAAAAAAAACCAGTAGAATTGTACACGCGAGTGAAACCTCATTGCGTAGCGTCACGAATAATAATCATTTGTTTTACCTAGATACTGGTAAGCTGCTGCGCAAGAGTTGTTGTGGTTAAGGATTTTCGTCAGCAGTTCTTTTGCGGCGTCATTCCGTCCGGAGCTTACTTGACTTTCTGCCACTTCTAACCAACACCTGGAATAAACGCGTAGTTTTAAAAACATGTGTAATAAAGCTCTACCAGAGTATAATTTTTGTGAAGGTAATTTATTTATTTATTTATTGAGGCTTCACATTTATAACAACATTAATTCTAACACCATAATCTTACACTAAATTTAAACAAAATGCGTTATGCATTAATATTCCTTAATTTTTAAATAATAAAATCAATATAAAACAAATATCTAGAAGAAGAGTTAGAGAGTTTGTTGAATACAATGTTCAAGACTAACCCAAACCTGACTATGGCCGACAGGCCATAATCAAGCTTAAGCCAATCTTGAACCCTAATAATTTGTCCCTAATAATAAATAGCTAATAGCTAGACATACATTTCTTTGGAATAAACGAAACAAACTACTAAGTTTACAAGTTGTTTCTTTCACTCTCGTAAAATTCGTGTCTAGGTATCCTTTTCGAATAAATCAGACCTACCTTTCCAAGCCATCGGCCTTCTCAGGAGTCCAAGGTATAGACGATATAGTTCTCTTCAATACGTTTTTCGCTCGAGTCGGCTGCTTTATTATGTTATATCTGAAATAATAACTAATATTATAGATGCGAATGTATTTCTATCTCTCTCTCTCTCTGAGAGTTTCTAGCGTTATCCACGGCTAAACAGCTGAACGGATCGACCTCATTTTTTGCATAGATATAGTTTTTTTTTTTTTTTTTAAATATAATAATTTCTTCTTGTTTTATACTTTTAATATGTTTTTCTTTTTAGTTGGAGGATTAGTTTTTTTTTTTTGTAATTAATGTATTTCTATATTATTATTTTTTTTTGTTTGTTTATAATTGTGAGATTTTAATGTAATTGGCCTGACCGTTTTATGTCTCAATAAATAAATAAATAGTTTAAGGGTAGGAAACGGACGTAGGCTACTCTTTTTATTGGTCCACGCAAACAAAGTCGGGTGTAACAGTTGGTCTAAAATAAATTGAAGATAATGGCGTCGATTCCAAGTAATCTCGCTAGACGAAACTTAGTGCTATTGCTATTTTTCACTAATAGAAACACGAGAAAGAGATAGCATGGATTTCAGTGCTGTTAAAGCTGAGCTTACTTAAATTTAGAATTATCTGCTTCTCTGTTCATTACTAAATAAGTCATCGGTCAGGGCCGAGGATCGAACCGGATGCCTTTAGATTGTGAAGCGCACGTGCTACCGCTGAGCCAGATTGCTTAAAGAAAACAAACTCACGCATCGGCAATAGCCAGTATCAGATAAGGGTCGTCCTGGTATCCGTCCTCCGTGGCCAGCGGCAGCAGGTCTTGCAGCACGCGCTCCGCTTGTGGCTTCTGCTTGGTCGCCAGCTGCAGCAACGCTTGCAGCGCGCGCCGGTCCATAGGAGACACTTCCACGAGCAGCTTCTCCGCTGTACGCAACGCTAGGAGACGGGTGTCCCTGAAAACATAATACTCTATATCAGCCTTTTCCCTCGAAGAGTTTGGGCCATATCCGCCACACTGGCGGATTAATATACGCCATCGAATATCTTAATATGCAATATGCAGGTTTCAACACGATGTTTTCCTTCACCGAAAAGCCAGTGGTATACCCGTATGTAAGTTACAAAGAACTCATTGGTACGGGCCCGCCCGGGTTCACGGGTCAAACAGAACACGCCGTGCTCCTAGGTGGTCAGCGATCCTAAGGCGCCTTTTTTTTTTTTTGGGGAAAATGCGCTTACGCATACATGGGTATGCGTAAGTGCATTTTCGCCCTGTTTTTCCGACGTCCACCCTCATTGCACAGGGGTGGACCCACCTCAGGAGGGGAGCGCCTTCCGTCCGTTTCGAGCGAAAACTTTCGCCATCCAGCCTCTGGGGGGCCCTAGGTGAGGGAGACGACGGGTGCCCCCGCATCCGTAGCCTCAGGCTCCCCAAGCGGAGACGGAGTAAGAGCCCGGCTGGCTCGCCTCCGTGTCCGCGCTCTCCGGAGCGAGTGAGCGAGAGGATCCCTCTCTCTCTCACGCTCCTCGGTCTCCCTCTGCGACATCACGACCTCACAGAAAGAGACCATCGCCTCCCATGACCCCTCGTCGTCAACCATAGTTGGCAACGAGAGGTCAACCGGAAGGTCAGCGCCCCATGCCATCTATGGACCCACTCCTCGAGTACGGGCCGAACCGCTTTGAGAAATCGAATGGCTCCGGCCCCCCTCCGCAGATCCACGGCCAACCGTCTGCTCCAGGACTCCAGAGCAGCATCTCTGGCGTCCGTCCTCCAACGCTGCAACTCGCGCGGAATAGGGCGAAGGTCCTCCCCCCGTGCCTGCGCCCTGCGCCAGAACACTGAGGAGAGGACCTCGGCCTCCAGGTCCCAGGGAAGGGACCCGGCGAGGACGCAGGCCACCTCGTGTGAGAGCGTGCGGTGACCCCTGCACACTCTCACCGCCATGACCCTCTGGGCTCTGTAAAGCAGAGCGGTCTCCCTGAAGCCCCGAGTCGCCTAACGTAAGGGATTGTGGCAAAGATCACACTAGACACCACATTACGTGATTCGTCGTTCCTACAAAATGTCACCAAAGTTTGAGGCGCGGCGCGGGTCGCGGGGAGTGCGACCAAGCGTTCGCATTTGTTATCTCAAGGTTACGCCTACTCGCGCCTAAAAATCAACCAATAGGAGTAATTTCGTTTAAGTGCATGATGATGATGGAGGAGCTTGGAGCGTCCTGAAAGCAGAATCTAGAGTGTGTTCTGTGGATTGTGGCAACCCCCCAAATGAGAGACCTTCTAGCTGAATACGATGATGAATAGTGTTGTAAGTTGGAGTTTGTGTGATTTACATTATGTGGGTAGGTAGGAATAAAAGAGTTGTCTTCTTATAGAGAACAAGATTGTTTCATTATATGTTTCCCCAATACTACATGGTGTCAGGTGTGTTTAACAGTCTTGATTTAGCGAAAAACAGTTTAAATAGTAGTGGCTTAATGCAGTAAACATGTCCGTGAAACCGGAGACAACTCGAGCGACGTCGAAAGATAATATGACGTACACTGCGCTACAACAGCCAGCCGCCATGAGCGAGGAAGGCAACATGGCTACAAACTGGCGTGAATGGAAGTCGGCATTCGATTATTATTTGATCGCTACCAGCAAGGAGAGTGCAGCATCAAGGGAGAAGTGTGCTTTATTCCTGCACGTCATTGGAAAATACGGCCGTGAGATATTAGAAGAGTTGGACCTAGACGAAAAGGATAAAACTAATTACGAAGAATTAGTATCAAAGTTCAAGCTTCACTGCGATCCAACACGGAATATAAACTACGAGCGGCACGTATTCTTCGAAACAGTTCAACGCGAGGACAGTTTCGATAAGTTTCTGAGTACGCTGAAACTGCGTAGTAAATCGTGCGAGTTCGGACAGTTACGCAGCAGTCTCACGCTTACACAGATCATCAGAGGCATCAAGGATTCCAGCATGCGGGAGCGGATGCTAGCAAAAACCAAGTTGAACTTGGAGGATGCAGTGTTGTGGTGCCGGGCAGTTGAAACTGCCGGCCGGCAGGCAGAGGCGTGCGCCGAGGCGGGCAAGGCCGCCGGCGCCGGCGGCAGCAGCGCCGGCGAGTCGACGCTCGCGCTGGAGGCGGTGCGTGCGGGCGCCGCGCCGCGAGCCTGGGGACGAGCGGGGGCCGGGGCCGCCACCACGTCTCGTCAGCCGCAGAAATTTCACCAGAATTATAGCAGTGATAGCTCGGTTATTTCGTGCGGTTATTGTGGCCGTAAACACGGCGTGAAGGGTCTGTGCATGGCGCGTCAAGTGAAGTGCTACAAATGTGAACGGGTAGGTCATTTCGCGCGAATGTGTCGTGCTAAATTCGTCGGTGAGTTGGAGGACGAAGACGACCTGGAGGACTGCGACGAGATATGTGAGTCGTTATTATGTAGCTTATCTGTTGAAGAGATCGGCGGACAATGTGAATCTTGGTTCCAGGACGTTACGGTTGATGATGTTAAAATCAATTTTAAGTTAGATAGCGGAGCGGAGGCTTCCGTCATGTCTTTGCGTGCATTTAAAGAGGCAGGATTTGCTGAAAATATCTTAAAGAAAAGTAAATGTACATTACGGGAAGTGAGTAAAACAAAGTTGCCCGTAGTAGGTTATTTTGAACCTGTTTTAGGTCACGCTAACTTGCGAAATCGTCAAAAAGTTTATGTTTTGAACTTAAATTGCAACAATTTATTAGGCGTAAGGGCTTGCCGTGAATTGAAACTGATTGTACGCAACGATAAGACGGTATGCGACATCTCCGGGTTTAAAATTGAGGAATCCGTTTTTGAAGGAATAGGGTGTTTGCCAAATATTTATAAAATCGAAGTGGATAAAACGGTGCGTCCAGTAGTAAATGCATCGAGAAAAGTTGCGATGAAAATTAGGCCTCGATTGAAACTGGAATTAGATAAGTTAGAACGTTTAGGCATTGTTGTAAAAGAAGACTCACCGACCGATTGGGTCTCTAATATTGTGGTAGTCGAGAAACCTGGAAAGCTTCGTATTTGTTTGGATCCATATCATTTAAATAAAGCCGTACGCCGATGCCACTTTCAGCTACCTACGCTAGAAGAGATAACGAGTAACCTGTCAGGGGCAAAGGTATTTTCGAAACTAGACGCAAAAAACGGGTTTTGGATGCTTAGATTGGACGAAGAGAGTTCTAAGCTATGTACATTCTCCACTCCTTTTGGGAGATTTCGATGGCTTCGGATGCCATTTGGAATAAATTGTGCACCAGAAATATTCCATAATGAGATGTACAAAATATTTTCCATGCCCGGGGTTGAGGTATTCGCTGATGATATCTTGGTTTGGGGAAGTAATAGGGAACAACATGACGCGAGACTTAGGGATGTAATCAGAAGGGCGGTTGAATATGGCGTCAAGTTCAACAAGCAGAAGTGTGTGTTCCGGGCCCCGGAGGTAAATTTTTTGGGCCATACGTTAAATAGTTCGGGCATCCGCCCAATGTCCAGTCGCGTGAGTGCAATTAACAATATAGCGAGGCCAGCAGATAAAAAACAATTAGAGCGTTTTATGGGAATGGTAAATTATTTAGCAAAATTTATACCAAATTATTCAACAATGGCAGCTCCATTGCGGACGTTATTAAAGAAAGATGTCCTGTTTGAATGGCAGCGTGTACATGATGAGGCGTTTCATCAATTAAAGAAGGCGATAAGTGTAGCTCCTGTGTTACGCTATTACTCGCCACATGAACTCGTGACCCTTACCGTCGACGCGAGTTCTCAAGGGTTGGGGGCGTGTCTCCTACAGGGCGGCCGGCCCGTCGCCTATGCAGCACGTACTCTCACGCCTACTGAGTCACGGTGGGCACAAATAGAAAAGGAAATGCTCGCTATCTATTTTGGGTGTGTTAGATTTCACCAATATATTTATGGTCATAGCGAGATTACGGTTGAGAGTGATCATAAACCACTAGAGACGATTTTTAGAAAAGCACTGAATGAGACACCACCAAGGTTGCAACGTATGCTTTTAAAATTACAGGGGCATCGGTTAAATGTTGTTTATAAGCCGGGCAGGTTTATGCACATAGCTGATGCGTTATCGCGTGCGGCGGTCGAGACAGGCGCGCGCGCAGACGGCTGCGAGGATGACGTCACCGTTCATGTGAATACTATGTACGAAAGTATGGACGCGACGAATGAAAAGTTAGAGCGGATAAAGACAGAGACGCAAACAGATAACGTGTTGTCGGCTGTAATCAGTTACTATTACGAGGGATGGCCGAGTGACAAGAATAAGGTAGTGTCGATCGCTCGCCCTTATTGGACATTCAGGCACGAGTTGCACGAAATTAACGGAGTCTTGTTTCATAATAATCAGGTAGTCATTCCGAGCGCTTTACGTAAAGAAATGTTAAGTCGCATACATGAAGGACACTTAGGAATTGAAAAATGTAAAAAGCGTGCAAGAGATGCCATTTTTTGGTCTGGCATGGGGTCCCAGATAGAGGAATGCGTACAACGCTGCGAGACTTGTCAGCGGCACCGCGCTGCGCCGCCGCGTGAGCCTCTCGCGCCGCACCCTACGCCACAGCTGCCGTGGGAAACACTCGCCGCTGACATCTTTGAATTGCATAAACTACAATACTTACTTGTTGTTGATTATTACTCGAAGTTTGTGGAAGTAGTTTATTTGTCTAATATGAAGAGTAACACGGTGATAACTAAAATGAAAGGAATGTTTTCCCGTTTCGGAATTCCAAAAAAATTAGTAACAGACAACGCGAAACAATTTATATCGGAAGAATTCACCGAATTTGCTAAAAAGTGGGAATTCAAGCACGTTACCAGTTCACCGCTATATCCGCGTTCGAATGGACTAGCTGAACGGAACGTTCAGACAGTGAAAAGTTTACTAAAGAAAGCCACTGACGATAAAACTGAATGGCAATTAGCATTGCTAAACTTCAGAAATACTCCAGTCACAGGTGAAGAATATTCACCAGCACAACTATTAATGGGTAGGTCGCTAAACACCAGGCTGCCAGTCGCGACGCAATCGTTGATACCTAAAGCCATAGAACCGAAACTGGTCCGTAATGTGCGGCAGGGGAAAATAGATAAAATGAAGCGGCACTACGATAGAGGCACGAGGCCTTTGTCCACATTATACCCAGGGGAAGAAGTCCGTGTGAAAGATGGTAAAGTGTGGAATAAAGCTCGGATTGTTACGAAGGCTGATGGTGATCGCTCCTACTGGGTGAAAGTGGACAACGGGGGTACTTATCGGCGCAATAGATCTCATATTCTAAAACCAAATATTAAAACTAATGTGTCCAAACGCGTTTTATCGGATTGTTATGACTGTATACCAGATATTAATACTGATTCCCATGTTTCCCCGCCGGTAGGTGAGTCATCAATTGGTCAGCAGTTGCGTTATGTCCTGCCAACTAGAGAGAAAGTTGGGGATTTTGGATCCAATGAGGCGGCTGCGTCCGCAACTCCTACCCCTAAAACGACTCGTTCAGGCAGAGAGGTTAGACCTCCAGTAAGGTATATATGTAAATAACAAAGATTAAGATAATATAAGATAATATATACTGTGTCTAGATAACATTATGATAATATATACTGTGTCAAACTACTGTAAAGATGTTTATTGTTTTCTACTTTATTAAGAGGAGAGAGATGTTGTAAGTTGGAGTTTGTGTGATTTACATTATGTGGGTAGGTAGGAATAAAAGAGTTGTCTTCTTATAGAGAACAAGATTGTTTCATTATATGTTTCCCCAATACTACAAATAGGACACAAATATGATAAGCAACACAAAACAACGAAAAGTGACTTAAGCTGGTGTAATAGTTGTTTGACCTTGTTTTTTTTTTAAATAAAGTAGTTTGACTGACAGGCAAGCGGGTCTCCAGTTGACCTTTGGTCAGCTGCAACACGAGAGACGTTGCTGCTTTTCAGAGTAAGGATTCTGTTGACATTTTTCTTGAAGTGACACTGGACATTCGCTTCGCTCGTTCAATAGCAACTTACGTATCGTCGTTCCGAGGGGCAGCAGTGTCCGCGGCAGTGGAGGCGTTCTGCGCCAGACACAGCAGCACCATGTGTCGCGCGGCGCTGGGCGCCCAGCGCGGCGCGCGCCGCGCCACGTTCAGCTGGCGCAGCGCCGCGGTGCTGCTCCCCGCGTACATCGACCACAGCCCCGCGCAGTAACTATATTCTGGACATATACAGAATGGAATCTTTGGGACACCAAGGACACCTCATTTTTCTAAAGTAAATAATAGTAAATAGCTAAAGGAAAATAGTCTGATAATATTGATGAAAAAAATAAAGATTTCAAATTCTATCCTGTGTCCACAGATCACAATAGATACCGCATTACGAGATTCGTTGTTCTTACAAAAAGTCACCAAAGTCGCGGAGAGTGCGACCAAGCGTTTTCGTTGGCTATCTCAAGGTTAAGCCTAATCGCGCCTAACAATCAACCAATCAGAGTAATTTCTTTTAAGTGTATTTAGACTGGTGCGTGGTGCGCTTAGAGCGTCCTGAATGCAGAATCTAGGATGTGATCAGTACCTGTGTCTTATAAAGATAAAGAAGTGCGGTCGGTGGGCGTCCGTTGCATTATATATTTTTCATGCGTACCTTTGTTGTCATCATTACTGACAGAAGCTGTACTTTTCAGTCAATGTCAGTAGCAAACATACCTGTACCATTTTAATCTTCAAGTGCAGTGTAGCAACTTAAGCCCTATCCAATCAATCATTATGTCCATTTATCCCCAGGTCAAAGATCATCTTGAAGATATCAAGATATCTTTGACCATCAAATAATGATTAAATTGCTCGAAACCAAGATGTGTACTTTGTGCTAAGTCTGTGTTCATGTCAGAGGGAAATCAGAGGGAAACTGACAACATACAAAAAAAAAGCCATTTGAAGCGCTTGCTCCGATATTGACAGTATCCCGCGCCGTGCTCTTCCCGCTGGTCGGCTTCACAGACAGTGTCCGAACTGTACAGTTAGTCAGTAGCCAACTTACCTATATCATCCTGATCTCCGAGCTCTATTTTAGCCGCTTCAAGAGCTTGTTCCGCTTCCGCCAGTATCCCGCGCCGCCACTGCACCTCTACGAGCTGCGCGAGCGCCTCCCAGCTGGTCGGCTTCACAGCCAGAGTCTGGATTAGATGCCGCTGCGCAGATTCAAAATCAACCTACACCAAAATAAAGATTTGTGATAGCGTTTTCGATTTATCGGGCAGTGGGGCGACAACTAAACGATCAATTGTAACTTGTGCAACGTTTCGCTCATCGCGCGAAATTCAAATATTGTTGCGTTTTTTGCCAATTACAGCTTAATTACTCATCGTGGATTTATTGAAACCAATTTTGCGCCAATAAATAAGTTGTTTTAAGAAATTACGGCTAAAATGATCACCTAGATAACATTGGTTTAGCTACAAATCTCAATAAGCTGATTTTCATCCTGGTTTTTGGTTTAGTGAGAAATTTACTTATACTCGCTTTCAACTTGAATTTTTGGTTGGTGTAATTTCTTGATACGACTTATTTATTGTCGCAAAATTAGTTTTCATGAACCTACGATGAGTAATTACGCTGTAACTGACAAAAAACGCAAGAAAATTTGAATTTCGCGCGCTGGGCGAAACGTTGCACCTTAACCGTTTTATGCATGCGCCAGAGAAAGGCAATTCGAAGTGAAGGACATAAGTGAAGGCTTTTGAGTATGCAGTTGCTAGATTCCTGGCGACCTTCTGAACCGATACAGGTAAAGTATGCGAAATCAAATGACATCGACGATTTTCATACCTCTTCTATAGTACGTAAGTAATAACACGAGTGATTTGTTGTATTTAACTTCTTTCTTGTCTCCAAAAAGGATTTTGTTGTGTACAACATAATGGATTATAAACATATTTTTTTTGTAAATATCGTGAAACAATACGTGGTCTCAGTCGAAGTAAAACAAAGACGGTCAAGCCCAAGTAATGCTCCGGTAGTGTATTTTACCTTTCTAAATGCAAGATCGGCCATCATGACGGCAGCCGACTCGTTATTTGGGTCCGTGTTCAATAATATGGCGCATGTTTGCTCACATTTCTCAGTATTATTCATCTGTAAAAATGACAAAAAAAAAAACGTTTGATTAAAAAAGAATATGATAAGAATAGAATAAATAATAGTAAACTTAACTTAATTTGAAATAAAGATAAAGATAAATAAGTAATATTAATAAAAAGAAAATACCACTATACTAATAGCAATAGAGCACCAATTTGCTAAGGGTTCGTTTTTTTACTCGGTGACGAGACGAGCAAGTCGCTCACCTGATGTTAAGCGTCACGCTTGCCCATAACAGTTCAGTGCCACCCAGAATTTTGAACTTCAACAGTTCAAAACTATGCGCGGCAATGCACTGCGCTCGTCACCCCGAGATGTTAGATGTAAAATCTCTGTATGCCCAGTAATTACGCTGAAACATTGCCCTTCAATCCGGAACAGAGTAATGCTTGCACACTACTGCTTGGCGGTTGAATAACTGGCAAAGGTGTGGTGCTTCCCCAGGCGGACTCTGCAAGAGAGCCCTACCACTACAACCATCCCCATACCTGCGCATATAGTTTGGCCAGCGCCAGCAGCGTCGCTGGTTCTCTCGGCACGTGGACCAAAGCTTCAGAGTATAGATTAACGGCGGCGGTTGGCTCTCTGGCCGACTTCACTCGCGCTAGGGAACAAAGAATCTTCGAGAGCTGCTGCTTTTCTTCCGCCAAATCACCTCTTGAATCTGGGCGCAAGAGAATTGGACATAAAGCAGAAGTACCATTTATGTCTTAAAAACCCATTCCAGCATAAAATCTCGAGAAAACTATGCAGCATTGTTATCTAAGCGAGTGACTAGAGGCAATCTACTACAAAACGTGCTCCTTCTTACTCGCTTCTCTGCACGTATAATAATTTCAGAAAGCGGCTGAGCGACTCCGAAGACCTAACTAAATATGCTCTTAAAAAAAGCTCAAAGACCGGCTCTTAAAACTATCCTACGACGATACAGAAGATATTATGCACAGTTTGTACATAGAATAATAAGGAATATTAAGGCTGAATGTATACCACATTTATTTCAAACTAGCAGAATATCACACTTACCCCCGAATACTGAAACGTTTGTTAACTTTGACGATTGATTAAGTCTATTGCTGTCTTTGTCATTTGCTTGGTGCCAGACAAAGGCAGTATTAGAATTAATCTGTAGTGAAAGATAAAAAACGTTTCAGTATTCGGGGTTTAGACTCATAAAGCTGTAAAGAACACTATGTTACTCATAATTATTATAATTGTAATTATCTTGAAATTTAAACTCCTAACACTTTTTTTTCCTTTGTTAACTTTATCTTGAAGAATTTTAGTATTATACACTGTACTTTTTCTGGTAACCTCGCACTTGAGCCCCAAGAAACAGACCTTGTGCCTAGTTTGGGGTTCACCGCTAATCTGTTTCTAATATAGTACGGAACCACCAATTGTTAAAATTTGTAACTCTAGTGTATTTAAGCACCTACTTACTTATTCTTACCTACTTACTGTACTTATTTTTTGGTAAATAAATATTATTATTATTATGTAGCACTACCCTCTGAGACACGGTTTCCATCAAAGTACAGCTGCGTGGAGGACCTATACGTACCTCTTAAGCTATATTAACTGGATTTGCCTCGGGTTGAGGTGCCTCTCCTGTGTGACTTGAGCCTCAAAATGGAGCAACAGGCCATCCGAGCACAGATCACATTTAGATACCGCATTACGTGATTCGTTGTTCCTACAAAATGTCACCAAAGTTTGAAGGCGCAGGTCGCAGGGAAAGCGACCAAGCGTTCTCATTGGCTATCTCAAGGTTACGCCTACTCGCGCCTATCAATCAACTAATCAGAGTAATTTCTTATAATTGTATTTAGACTGATGCGTGGTGCGCTTCGAGCGTCCTGAATGCAGAATTTACGGTGTGATCTGTGCATCCAAACGACCGCTCGCTCATGAATTTCATTAACGCTTTGAGACAATAATCATGGATATCACAAGGCTTTGGCGGATATCGTTTTTTTTTTTTTGATGAAGCGTCCTCTAAGCCTCTAACAGCCTCTACAGCTATAACCGGACTTTGGCGAACTCAAAAGACTATTTTTACCGTGCGAGGGTGACTAGCGCAAGGGCACCGAATGCGGTATGAACCTCGGCTTGGGCCGTCACCCGGGAGAGGGATATCAAACTGACCCTGGCACCCCGGAAGGGGTGTGCCCTGGGGCCCTAGCGGTTTGGTTTGAATCTGATTGATTATTTGGAGAGAAACTAATAGATCTTCGGACAGATCCTGGGATTCTTCGACCACGCCGGCGAGGTCGGTGTGTGATTGTGTGCCTTTGGTAACCGGCGCCTATACCAAATACTGAATACCTCCTGTTTTCAGGAGCTGTCGGATCGGACGGATATCGTTCCTTCAGCTGTTCTTACCTATTTCAATTCTCTTGACGACATGAGACTGCACATCCCTCGCCTCGGCCAGTATGAGGTGCACGTTCCCCGCGGCCGGGCTCTTCAGCTCGCGCCCACTGGTCTGCAGGAGGAGCAGTCGCACGCGCCGCTTTAATGTGCCGATATCCTTGTCCTTGTTGTACATCTGGTTCAGTTCGAATGAAATCGTCGCGTCCACCTTCTCGTACTGCTTGAGCTGTGGGCGTGAGAATCATTTAATTACCGACTTCTCTGAATAGCGGAATGAAGAAATTAAATTTTCAACAGATACATAAGTCTCTTTTTTATTAAATGAGGCTCCAGTCATTTCTTGTTAGTTGCACTGACACTGACTAAACACGAATAGCCTGACTTAGGAACTGGGTACCTCGGTGGCGGCCTAGGTGATCAGTGGGACCCTGGAGCAGAGGTCTTCGTTTTTTAATTAAGCCGACCTTTGGACTAGTGGGTGCTTTGGTTTGGGGAACTGACCTCCCATTGAAGAGCGCAAGGAGAAGACGACAGAGCGGTGTGGCCCGTGCCTTTTTAGAAAAAAGAAAGGAAAATTATACCAGCATCGCACGGGATCGTTCCCTGAGGGACCGTGCTAGGGCAGTACCGGTGTTTTCTTGTGGGGATCTCAGAAATCTCCATCAGACACAGAGGCAGCCCCCGAGGCAAATCTAGTGCCTTCAGAACGCGCCAACATATCATGCTACAAAACGAGGCTCGTACCTTTATTAGCAGTTCCAAATACTCAAATCTCAGATCATGATCGTGCAGCACTTTGATAGCGTTTTCATAATGCTGCGTTGCTTTGTCGTACTCGTGCATGAGAACTAACGCTGTGCCAAGTTTCCTGATCAGCGGGAGATCTTTGGGGTTCCCTTTTAGAGCTGATTCGTAAGACTCCGCCGCTTGGATAGGTTCTATGAACATAGACAGATAGATAATTTTAGACAACTAATAATTTCTCCCAATGTACTAGCGCAGTAGACCAATTTTAAAAGCGCGGGAACCTCGGTCTACCAATGGCAAAGTAGAGTATTACGCGCGCTAAAATCTTGCGCTGTTATTGGTCGATCGATTTCGGGGCAAAATCGCGGCCTCCGTGCTCTATCTTGTACGAATCGTGTAAACGAGGCAAAGCTAAGAATGCACAGCAAGCAATACTCTGCCATAATGGCTTGCAAATAAAGTTAAATATAGAATATAGATTATTTACGCGTTCGGCTACTGTCGGAAACCGATCTGCGCTTTTCTGCGCAAACGAAAACTGCCGATCGGAATCATTTGTTGTGTAAAACAAATATATATTAAAACCCAAAAAAGTAAAGAAAAACAGGTACAGTAAGTAGTACTATCGACTTTTTGTTTTGTAGTGGTAGGGCTCTCTTGCAGAGTCCGCCTGGGGAAGAATGTTCCGGATTGAACGGCAATGTTTCCAGCGTAATTATTGGGCATAACATCTAACATCTCAGGGTGACGAGCGCAGTGCATTGCCGCGCATAGTTTTGAACTGTTGAAGTTCAAAATTCTGAGTGGCACTGAACTGTTCTGGGCAAGCGTGACGCTTAACATCAGGTGAGCGACTTGCTCGTCTCGTCTCCGAGTAAAAAATAAATAAAAAATTTGAGCATAGCATTAACTTTTTCCCTGACTGCCCAACAAAGTAGGGTAATGTTTTTGGGGTGTATGTAAATATGTATGTTTGTGTGATATAACCTCCTGTAGCCTAAACGGCTTGACCGATTTGAGGAGAGAGGTGTCGTAGGATTCCTCTTTACATGCAGAAAAACATATGATACATTTTGAAGTAGGATATTTTGTTTTTCTTTTAATAATAAAATTTGTCTTATTACTGAACATCTAATAATTGTAGAACTGTGTCTAAATTATCCAATCTGTAGTGTCTTTCCGCTGCAACGTCGCGTACAACTGGCATAAGGATCAATTGTTTGCTTTTTACCTTGTATTTATTAACATTAATATTTTGAATAGAAAAGGATTATGAATATAGACTAGGACTGTATAGATGAGAAAAATATTACAATTTTGAAACTGGACTTAAAGATATTTTTGTAGGTGTTTATGTGTAAGATAATGTACAGAATTTCACGATACCAAGCTGGGCAATGTTCGATTTATATAATCTCCTCTGGGTCTGAGCGATAGTTGTCAGTGTCTTTGCGTTTTCCATGGCATCCCCGACACAGGGAATCCCAGTGGACAGCGAGTGTGGAGCGTTATTTATTTATATTTACCATGAATTGACATAAAAGCATCCCCCATCATGGTATGAGCGTCTGCCATGGGATGGTTGCTGACGATCTCCTTGAAGCACGACGTGAACATGGCTCGGTCTTTCTTCTCCTTCAGATATACGTGCGCCATTTTGCTGTGAGCTTGGAAGTAGTAAGGCTGGCCTACAAAAAGTTAACATAGAAACAGAACAATCAAAATTATGGAGTTTTTGCGGGAACGTGAAGTAGTCGTTATGTCGCGTCATTGTATTATTTTCCAAAACTTGTGTTATTTCGATTGTGGTTTTTTTATCCATTAAGCGTTCGTGAGCGTTAGTGAATAGTATAATGTTGTGAAACGTGACTCTTCGTGTTGTTTCCAAAACTCCATAGAAACCTAAAGTCTCCACCACTTTACTGTGACATGACGTAGACTTTACCGTGACTTACTTTGCTTGACTTAGACTATGACTGAGATTTATTTTAATTGTGAAATATTTGACTTCACTTGAAATATTACAATACTTGACACTGGCTAAATACACAATGTGTGGAGCCAAAACTTAAGAGAAAAAAAAAAACAAAATTTGTCAAATTCATTGGTGTTACAACACTATTTGACAATGCCATGGTATAACAACATACTCCACAGTATGTGTTTCGAAACGACAATATCTTCAAAAGTTAATTAAACTGATATAAAATTAATATTGACCTGGCTTTATTTCGTTGAGGATGTCAATGGCGGTGTCGACGTCTCCCTTCTGGAGGGCGAGGTCGGCTCGGGCGATGAGGAGTCGGCCTTCCTCTGATGTGTACGAAAATTCTTGGATTGCTTCCTGGAATATCACATACCTATAAGGTATTATTCCGAATCGAGCTGCCAACTGTTAGTTTGTAGCTGCCATTAGTGATATCATAGAGGAACAAAGAGTGCTAATGTCCATAGAAAGATGTGTAACCCGATTGTAGTACTGATAAGGGGCCTTATCATGTACCACTGGTGGCGATGGTCTTCGTTGGCTATCCCGCTCGCTCGCATGGCGCGAGTAAGTTGCAGCGAGTGGAATGACACGCGATGACCGATGCCTTCAGAGTTACATGATATGGCCCCTGGTTATATTATAGTTTTTGACAGTTTAATAAAATAATTAGGTATAATTATTAACCTACTAATATTGTATGACGTACTTGCAACGTCCAAACGTGAGGTGCTATCTGTAACATCTTAAGGACCATTTTTGCTGCAATAAATACATTTTCATACATTTCATACCTGCATTGTCTTCCCAGCTTCGGCAAACTGCCCCAACGCAGAATGAGTTTCAATGATTTGAAGGAACAATGTTGCCTTATCAATTATATTCAAATCAGAATCATACATCCTGTTTATGTTACTCTTACTCGTCACTATCTGCAGGCTCGTTGAGAAGCTCGACAATGCTTCCTGCATTTGTCCACCACTTTTCAGTATGACACCGTTCAAGAAATGATACATTGCACTGTCTCGTACTTTAAAGTTGTAACTTAGACACATTTCTAAACTCTGAGCTGCTTTAGTATACGCCTGTTGCTGAATGTAAATTTGAGCTGACAGAATTTGGCTGCCTGCATGTGTGCTGTCTAGCTCATTCACTTGCTGGGCCAACTTTTGGGCTTCATTCACGAATCCAAACAGAAACTTCAACTTGGCCAACTCATACAAAGCTGCTATCAAATGACAGCTCTCGCATACAGTATTCAACATTTTGAAGCAATTGGTAACGGAGGAATTTTCGTCTTTAGTGTATAGGAGATAGCCGACTAAAACAAAAGGCTTTTTGGGTAAATGTTTCTTGTACTCTTTGTAAACTTCCAGAATAAAGTCCGGGTCCAGATCTTTGATGTAATTTAAGCTGAAAGGGTTGTGGTCTGCTATCAATATCTTGGTTTCATAAGCGGTGTTAAGAAACGAAACTGCTGTAGTGGAACTTTTTACATTCAACTGTGCCGATAGGAGATAAAGAACGGCAAGTTTAGTAGGGCCTTGCATTTCAAATAGAAGCTCTACTTGCTGCGCTATCTGCTCTGTGGGACCGTTCTCGAACATTTGACACAGGGTTAGGCCGCAGAGAGCCGTGATCGAATTGCTGTCCAATTTGCTTGCAGCTTTGAAGAAACTGAGAGCTTCTTTGTACTTTTCTTGAAAAATACACTGGTGTCCCACCTCACTCAAGTAGTCAACATTGTTCGGGTACATTTCAGAGGCATACTGAGCAAATCTATAAACCTGTGACAAAACAGCGCTGGATCTTCCGCAAATTCTTGAAAATACCTGTGTAGTGTTGTAGAATAGAAATCCATTATGAGTTTCATTATTTTCTAGAATGGTAAAAAATCTGTTCAACTGATCTGCAGCTTCGATGTAATCAGAATTTTGACACAGAGCCAGATATATCCTCACTTTTAAAGCTTCAATGTTGTTGGGATCGAGAGGGAATATTCTTTCCATGGTGTCCAATACTGCATCCCATTTACGCATAGCAAATTCATTTTTCATTTTCTCTATGAGAGGTACCACTTGCCCGGAACTGTTGACTATCAATCTATCAAGAGTCAAATTAGATCCCTCATAGTCTTTAGCATAATATTTAAACTTGGCAAGTCCAAGTAATGCTTCAACATTCTTGTCACTCTTGCTCAGAGCCAGCTCTAAGCAGTCTAATATAGACCCTTGCATTTCTCCTAAATTTAGATACATATCATTCCAACCCTTCAAAATGATAGCACCTACGTTGTTTGAGTCTTTCCTTAGAGCCTTATTGATGTACTCAGAGGCTTTTTCGTACTTTTCTGCTAGAGATAGGAACAGCCCAGCATAGTAAAAAGACATGGAAGTTGCTAGCTTTTTTTCCTCTTTTAGTTTCGATTCCAAGCTGTATAATGCATCTTTTTCTACAGCATTGGCCAATTTATGGCCAAATATGAGGGCAATTACAACGGCCAACTGTATGTCTTTCTCAGTTTGAAGTGGAGTGAGTTCGATGATCCCTTCTTGGACTTGCCCTTCGAGTAGGCTAGCAAGTCCATAGTAAAACGAAAACTCAGTGCTTTCGCCATGTGTTGAATCTTTGATGATTTTCTTCACATTGCCATAATATTTTTCCCGTAAATAATAATTAATATTACACCTCAACCAAGCTGCTGGACTCTCCATGGTCGTTAATTAATCGTCTCTCGCGTCAAGAGTGACTTTCACCGCACTGTACTTACTCCTGTTCAGTTCATAATACTTGCAAAGAAAGTGGCACTGGCATATTACTTTAAGGTTCTTTTCTTGTGCATACTTGAATGCGTACTAAAGAAGAAAAAATTGGATTAATCACGGTTTTCTATTATTGTTTATATTTAAGTTTAATTGTGTTTTGGTGTATAATAAAGTTAGTATTGTATTGTATTGGGTTGATGAAGTACCTATCAAGATAATAATAATAAATAATAATAAATGCTGCATATATATTTATCATACAAATAGGCAGTGGGTCGCTTGTCCGGATCAAATCGGATTCACCAAAAAAAGCAAACTATTTATACAAGTAAACGATTTCTAGATTAACCGATATAATTTGCCACACTTGCATAATGTGCATATTAAATTAATTAATTAATTGCGCCCAAAGTGAAATGAATAGACAGGCCCAAGTAAGAGAATTTTGAAGACTTTAAAGTGAGCAGTGAGTAAGTGTGTTGCTTTAGTCACTCTCAGTCTGTAAAAAAGTGCGAGAGGTACATTCGTCAATACATGCGATACAAACATCCACTAACATCATCTGCGTGGCAGTTGATTTTAAGGTCTATTTGGTGGAACGAAGGTTGGGAGGGGAGATTTTACCGTATGTGTACATGCACCAACTTTTCCCCACTGCGTCGCCTCTTACTCAAGATGTTTGCCGGTCACTATATTTGCCTGTACTGTGTAGATAGGTACTTACATCAGCTAGAAGCTTCCCTGCTCCTTTGCCTTGAAATTGCGGTGGTACATTGGTATGGATAAATGTAATATTGTTCCCTTTCTGATCGTAGCCTAGCACAGCCTCATCTGTAACCATAGAATTTTTTTTGCAAGCCAATGATTAAGCTGAAGAATGTTTTGAGACAGTACCTACTTAGTGGCTAGGGTTTGGTTCTAGGAATAACAATAAGTTGTGTCAAGTAAATTCTAAAAGGAGAAACACAGAATTCACCCTTAATACAGTAGAAACACAGAATTCTCCCTAGATGATAGATCAATAAAGTAGAAAGAAGCTATATCTAATAAAACCTACAAGGTAGCAAGAATATCGTATTTTATTCTTATGGTTATTGTCTATTAGAGAAGGGGAGATTTGCCCTGTTTAATAAACAAAACCAATAAATTATTTCCTTACCGCCATGCATTGATATCGTGAACTGCTGCCTAGCAACATTGTTGACAACTTTTAAATTAGCAGTTGAGAAAGCTCGCAAGCCGGCTCTTGTTAGCATTCCAGACATGAGCGATTAAATATTTGGTTTTTATAAAACCTACGCAATTTTTTTCGTGTCTGAGTTCAACTTACACAAAACAAAAACAAGCAATGGGCGCGGTCCGAAGTATCGTCAAAAGCGGCAACGACACCAATACCGATATTAAAACCGTCAAGATACAATGGGCGAGTTTTGGCGGGAACGTGAAAAAGTCATGTCTCGTCATAATATTATTTTCTCAAACTTGTGTTATTTCGAGTGTTAATGTGTAAAAATGCTGGATTTTTATTCATTTAAGTGTTCATGACTGTGCACGAGTATTGGTGAATAGTATAATATCTTGAAACGTGACTTTTCGTGTTGTTTCCAAAACTCCATAGAAAACTTTAGTAGAGTCTCCACTACTTTAGTGGGGTATGAATGAGGCGTTTTCCAAAAAAAATAAAGTAGTTCTAAAATACTTACTAGATGGCGTAACAGACCTGTCGTTTTACCTGTCATTGTCATTTCTGTCGAAATATTTTATGTTTATTTTTTAAATCGTAAATTTTGGCTCCACACGTTGTGTATTCATTCAGTGTCAACTATTGTAATATTTCAAATGAAGTCAAATACATAGTTACGTTACTTGAAATTGTCTAAATACACATGTCAAGCCAAAAAACACGAGAGAAAAAAAAAGCACCGGTACATTTTTTTGTCTTTCATGTCTTGACAGTGACAGCAAAAACTTAAGGTACATCTAACGCCATCTATTGGGTACTTTTATAACCAGGATTTCTTTTTTTTTGGAAAACGCCTCATTGGACTTGACAGTGACTTACTTTACTTGACTAAAGGGCTCGCTACATGGCCTGACCTGACATCATTTGAAAGAGATGGCTATAATAAGTTTCTGGGGGAGCGAAAGGGAGAAGTTATAACCTTAATAGTTTGTTTCTTTTGCTCCCGTGAAATTCAAATCTAGCTGTCCCTTTCACACGATGTCAGGTCAAGCCATGTGTAGACACCCTCAGACTATGACTGAGAGAAATACTTTACTTCACATCAAATATTACAAAACTTGACACTGGATAAATACACAACGTGTGAAGCCAATATTTAAGAGAGAAAAAAAAAGGTACTATATTTTTGTGGCATCTTCTTCTCATTTCAGGCCTCGCTACATGGCCTGACCTGACATCGTTTGAAAGAGATGGTTATATATAAGTTTCTGGGGGAGCGAAAGGGAGTAGCTATAACCTTGATAGTTTGTTTCTTTTGCTCCCGTGAAATTCAAACCTAGCTGTCCCTTTCACATGATGTCAGGGCAGGCCATGTGTAGACACCCTTAAATAGCTCTTTTGACCTACTGTTTGTAGGATTTGTAGGAATCTTAGACGAAGCATCATTCACGATCCACGGTAGGAATACTTCGGACTCATCGATCTAGAAGCCTCCTTCATTGTTCGGACTGCACTCATTATGTAAGTTCCTTTCTGTTGTCACTGTCAGTTTGCTATTATTTCTCTTATCTTTTGGCTCCACACCATAGATCTTTTATCTTTCTTTCCTCAAAGCTCCACACGTTGTGTATTTTCATGTGAAGTCAAAAATAATCTAAGTCAAGCAAAGTAAGTCACGGTCAAGTCCAGGTCATGCCCCAGTAAAATGGTGAAGACTTCACTAGAGGTTTCTATGGAGTTTTGGAAACAACACGAAAAGTCACGTGTCACGACATCATACCATTTATCAAGACATATGCACGTTTATAATCCACCGTTTTTACACATTGACATCGAAAAAACATGTTTTGGAAAATAATACAATGATGAGAAATGAGTTATTCACTTTCCGGCCAAAAGCTTGCGTGTGTGAAAGAGGAGGCCCACAGAAAGAGGGTACATAGGCTATGTAGGTATAGGTCGTTCTATTCATCTGTGGTATAGGTATACTATATACCAAAAAGAATACAAATACTACGTAAGAAAGTATATTATAACTTCCAGTGAGCTGAATAAGCTGCCGATGATGACAGGAAGATTTGTGATTGATCCATATGTGATCGTTATTCTGTCCACGTCCTCAGTTTTTATTTTTATTTTTATTAATGAATATGTTGTCGGCCAGTGGTGACCACAACAACCTTAACGAAATTTGGCGAACGCATATGGCGTTTAGACCTAAATACTATTAGGCGCGAGGGTGACTAGCGCAAGGGTACCGCTGCGGTACGAACCTCGGCTTGGGCCGTCACCTGGGAGGGGGAATCAGACTTGGCCTGGCACCCCAGAGGGGGTGTGCCTTGGGGCCCTAGCGTTTTGGTTATTATTTGTTTGATTATTTGGAGAGAATCTAACCGATCTTCTGACAGATCCTGGGACTGTTCGACCACGCCGGTGAGGTCGATGTATGTGCCTTTGGTAACCGGCGCCTGTAACAAATACTGAATATTTCCTATTGGAGGGAGCTGTCGGATCGGACGTCCTCAGAGTGATCTCTTCGCTAGAGTATTAGGTATATAGGCACGAGGTACTTTGTACAGCAAAAATGCAACCGTTGAATTCAAGCATGTGACACTTTTGTTTCGACCACCTCTTTTGGTCGTTCACCTACCTTTTTGAGATAATTAAGGACCTACCAAAAAAAATAAGGTTGGCAGCACAGAATTCTCCCTATTAACTTGATATACCGGGCGGTGACTCCATGCAGCTTCGTCTAGCGTGTTCGTAGGACGTAGGTATTCCGCTTTTACCTATACTTACAGTCTTACTTACCGATTTTATGTGATCAGAGACAAGACACGCTAACTTCACTAACTTGGGTATTCACGCGATGCCGCGCCGCTAGTGCGGTGGTCAATTTCAAAAATATTTATATACAGGTTGTCCAGTAAATGAAGGATGTCCCTGTCAATTTAACTGAAGATAGGTCAGATCATGTCTTAGTATAATTTTGTAATATGTATTAATTCTAATAATTATTTTGTAATTTGTAGGTAATATGTATTAATTATATTAACCAAAGAGAATATTATCACTGCGTTTACTACATTTAAGAGACGGGAATTCCATAGTAAAAAATTAAAAAAGCGATTGCATGAAACATGTATTAGAACTGAATACAGATAGATATAGTGCGATAGAGTCAAGACATCGATAGTGTAAGACAACGACAGCCGCCATTTTTTGTAGCATACTCGTTTGATAGATGTTCAAGTCTCTTTTTTTACCAGGCACTTGCGCCAGACTGTCTACTAAGTGAGCATAGTCAAATATAATATATGAAAGATAGTGAGCATAGAAAATTTGACTATGCTCACTTTCTTTCATGCCATTTCTACCAATGATAACTTTTTTAACCCTGTTTTCAACTTACCTAGAGAGTCGTGGTATGTTTATATGTATATAGGTAGGGTATGTACTCTTTGAGTAATCTAAAGCAATGTTCTTTTTTTCTTAAAATGTCAAGAAAAGCTCTTTAAAAAATCTCATACAAAAATTAGAAATAAGAAAACAATTATATAAAAACGGTGGGACTCTAACTAAAGTAAAATTTTACATGATGCGATCTATCCGCAGTTGCCGGTATATCCTTTATTTACTGGACAACCTGTACACATACTGAAAGTCCATTTCCATGCACGAAGTCCACCTGAGTTGACCATAATGCTCATCCGTCGGCCGCGCCGGGTTCGAAGGCTGCGCGCGCGCCAGTCGCACACCGGGCGCAGCGCGCGCTACGCGCCCAATCCACCGCGGAGTGCCTTCCGAGACATTAATATAATATACGATCGGGATGTGTGTGACACAACTTCATTTAAACAAAAGACTGCAATAATTAAATTAGAATGATTAGGTTAATTGTGGGTAGGCACAACTAGGTACCTCAGACTTATTTACTCGATTTTTTGTGCTTCAAAAGGATGATAAATGATCAGTAGATACACGGGTTTCAACTTTTAAGATGTTATTGCTCTTTTTACTCATATTTAGATTAATTTGGTTTATTTTGTAACTTCTTAGTAATTTGATAAAATTATTATTTTACATAGATACCCATTTTATTAGACCTGAACAATAAAACGTATCTTAATCTCAGGTTTTACGACTTAATTAATCGTAAAAAATATATTTGAAAGAGTTATGAAAGAATGTAAATGAAACTAGAAAACTGCGTATTTTTATGTTGTTATACTTCTTTCTGCGAAATTTCATTTTTAGCCACCACAGAAGCTGTATTTGTAAGCTAAAAATGCTTAATTCATCCATACAAAAGCTATTCATCACATCCTTTTATGTAAAAGGCTCGATCCATTTGGAATGCAAGGCGTGGGTGTTATTAAAATTCTAACTGCCGATTACCTACCTCAGTACTATATTCTGACGCACTTTTTTATTTTCGCAGGAGAACTTTGTCGTGAGAACTCTTTAGATTTTTATTATTGTCCACTTAGACGAAGCCAAGATCCTTGATTGTCCACTTCGAAATCGTAGTCACAATCGTAGTGAATTAAAAAAAATAACACGTTAGTGATGTGAAAATTGTGAAATCATCGATTGATATATCGAGGAACAGTGGCGAATGTGAAATAGAGTTTGTCTGTGGATTGGGCATATGGGGCAATGCGTATCACGGGGTCATCCGGACCCGTACTCCTTCTCCCGGCACTACGACGCTGAGAGCCTCGCTAGCAGTGTTGGAGGCAGTAAGAGGGTAAGTTAAACATTTCGTCATGAAAGAAAACAACTTAAGTTTGGAAAAATCTCTTAAACTTAGTGTAATAACGTCTTTTAGTCTAGGTAAAACATAAAATCCTAGCAGATTTCTCTATCTCTATGGGAATAATTAGGTAGATTGACTTTAATAATTCTGGTACCCCTTTGGATAGGCTTGTGCTTAGGTACCACAGATAAATAGTTTATCTGTGTTAGGTACCTACCTAAGTTGTTGCGGTTAGTGGCTTTGCGGTGGAATCTCGTAGCATCTAGTTGGTAGTAGGTAAGATTGATGTGCTTTTCAGATGTACATAATAGTTAGATAGATAAGTAAGTACCTAGCTACAACAGATGAGTAGTAATTGTCGTGCTTTTATTATTCTTAAGCCTAAGTACAATGAAGTTATATGTAAGTAAGTGTTATCGAGTATCTATTACAAAACTATGAAAAAGCATCTTTAATGAGAAATATTACTCTCATAACCTCTAAAAGCACATTCCTAAGATGGCAACACAAAAATATGTGTAACTGCATTCTGCATGACGCATATCTCCTGGCATTGTGGCCCATCCTTAAAGCAACACAGGCCTCCGGCTGGGCCGTTCGGGCCGGTACCGAGTTGCTCAATGGGCCATCTAACACCAGGGGACACTGACCTCAAGTCTTAGCTCTTAACAAATATTTTACTGTGTCGTAGATAAGAGAATGGGCTCGTATACCAACCACAGAGTTCTTTGCTCGTAAAAAAACGGAATATATTATAATACAAAGTAAGGTACCTAAATGTTTGACTGATTTTTGGGTTATCTTCTAATTCAGCATTCAGCTTTAGGGGTTGCTTCTAATTCGTACTTTTTTAGCTAGAATTAGTTCTAATTAGCTAGATAGCTAGAATCAGGGAAAGGGCCCATAAGGATAATTGTGGTTCAACACTGGCTATTTTTCGATAAAAAGTAAAGCCCTGTAGAGGCCGGTAGAGGCCAATACCAAAGTCATTAAAAAAAAAAACTATAGAAAGTTTTGGTAAATATCTACCTTTATAGGTTTTTTTCTATTTTTGACTCCGCATGGGTTATATATTTAACAAGTATTTAATCAAAGACTATATAAGATAATTAAGATAAATATTAAGAATATATGATAAATATTAATTATTGAAGATTTTATAGTGAGAATTCTGTGCATAAACGATTAATATTAAATTATAAAAAAGCCTCATGGGCTTAAGCTTCCCTATATCGAGGATGCCATGGAACACACACTACACACAAAGATAAATTAACAATTAACACCCAGACCCAGAGCACTTAGATACCTATTTATATTCATCATTCAAACATCTATGTACATCTGACCTCAAGTAACCGGCCGGGAATCTAACCTGGGATCTCCTGCTTATAATGCAGACACGCTACAAGCTAAGCCCGGATGGTTGGCTTGATTACTTGATCAATGAACAAAGTCAATTTCTCTTCAAACTGATGCTATATTATTTTATCTTACCCTGGCGCTGCGTCGCCATCGCTGGTAAGTCATCCAGTAAATGAACCTGCCTGTGGAACCTGCTTACCAAGATTTAAAGTAATCACGCTACGGTTCCCACAGCAAGCGCTCCAGGTTCAAGATAGGTCGAACCAATAGAACATGGTTACTATCTACATTTTAGGGTTCTGTATTCAAAGGGCAAAACGGAGTCACATTGCTGTCACTATGTTGTCTGTCTGTCCGCTGTCCGTGTAAATGACACGGATTTATAGCTCGGATATAAATGAACGGAATAAGTTGCTGACAATAAATATGGATATTTTGTGTAGAAAGTTGAGAGAAAACTGAATATTTAAATGTAAAAAATATATAAATTCAATATATTTTTTGCTTGACTAGCATTGTCATTGTTGAGAGCTCAGTGACTAGATAAAGGTACAATATTTAATATTTTTTTCTTTTATTTTCAACATTCATATAATTAAAAAAAACTAGTTGGAAACTGCATTTGCCATGCACATGATAGATAATATTCATAATTTAGTTTGTAAGCTGTGACATAAACATACAAACTTTATTTTTCACTGTTTGCGACAAATGACTAGCTTAAAAAAAGTATCATTTTAAGTTATTTATGTCAAATTTGATTTAATTATAGTGGAGAGAAACTCTAAAATAAAACAACAAAGCAAATACACAAGACGTGGGACGCCAAAGTGCTCCAAGAACAAAAAACTACAAATATTTACAGTAAAAGGGGCCATCTGTGTTGGGCTCGCGGTAAGGACCCCGAACTAATGTAAGAAAAATCTAACTTTGGTGGTACCCTCGGTGTGGTTTTTTTGGCGGGAACATGAAGAATTCATGTCGCGTGATTCTATTATTTACCTAAAGTTGTGTTATATCGAGTGTTAATGTATAAAAATGGTGGATTTTTATCCATTAAGTGTTCGTGAAAGTGCCCGAGTGTTGGTGAATAGTATAATGTTGTGAAACGTGACTCTTCGTGTTATTTTCAAAACTCCATTGAAACCTCTAGTAAAGTCTCATCAATCATGACTGAGACTTATTTTAATTAGGATACTGATAAGAAATAACATGTCAACCCACAAAAAAAAATAAAAAAATAAAAAATACAGAACGCTTCTTTGTCAGCAATAGCAGCGTTCTGTATCACTAAAAAAAAGTTTTTTTTTTTGTGGGTTAACATGTTATTGCTCATCAGTATCCAATTTATTGTGAATCATGTAATATCACTTGAAATATTACAATACTTGACACTGGCTTAATACACAACGTGTGGAGGCAAAACATAAGAGAAAAAAAAACCCTCGGTGCGCAAGTACGACTCTCACTGACACTATTATTATTATTATTTGGTCTGTGATAGTACACAATAAAACAATAAAACAAAAAAACAAAAATAAAACAAATATGAGCATAAAACTGACAACTAAAACAAATTTACTAGAACTCTCAATCCAGTATATAGGGTTCAGGCACTGATTTCAGTTGACAAGGTGCCTACCTTCTGATCGCTAAGAAGTAAGCTAATAGATGGTAGATGATGTTTGTTTTTTTCCCTAGCACATTATAGCACCCCGAAAACATTGTTTCAAGGTTTCTAAAATATTTTATTAAATTATATAAAACCACCGATCCTAGTAAAACATCTACGATATGACTGTCTGCCTAAATGTATACCCATCTATACTTAATATTTATAAAAGAAACCATGCCAATTTCCCCCAGGGGAGCTCCCCCAGCCTAGCATCTTTCCGTACCTATACAGCCACCTATAATATTGCCCTGTAATTATCCGCTAACGCTGCCAAGATTGTAAATCCGTTTTCACCATCGCTTCGGATTCGCCAGCGAGAGTTTCCGAGTCGATGCACAGTGTAACAGAAGGTATGTACTAATTGACTATGTAATAAGTATATAGGACGCTTGACTTTCGTGTTGGCACATACTTACACGCAGTGCGACCAAGTTATCTGAACAGTTGAGCGGGGGAGCCACCAATGTAGTTTCTGAAGAAAGCTCTCTCGTCGAAAAATTTAGTTACTTTATTTTGCCACCTAAACTGAAAAGATAGTCGAGCTGTACATAGAAATATTTGGTTGTACCTAACAGTTTTGTAAAACCCGCTCGAAAGTCTTGAACCTTTGGGTTATTAATTAAGTAATGCGCTACTTCGTACCATACGCGGCGCGGAGACAACGTTTGATTGACCTTTATATGTGTAATTGTGTGGTGCTTTCGGTGTTGAAACTTACAAATGGCACAAATTACCAAATAATAATATCTTACATTACATCATAATGTAATGAAAGTAAACGTTAAGTAGGTATGGAGTTTTGGCGGGAACGTGAAGAATTAATTCATTTCGCGTCATTGTATTATTTTCCAAAACGTGTGTGAGATATTTCGAATGTAAATTTATCCTATTGGCAAGTGAATTGCATCAAAACTATGGATTTATTTATTTATTTATTTATTTATATATCAAGTATTCGTTGTTTCCAAAATTTCATAAAATCTATATTGTTAAAGTCTCCTCCCCTTTACTTACATGACAAAAAATCTATGCTAGTTAGGTAAATCTTTGTTGACTAAAGTCAAAGTCAAAGTTGTACTAAAGAACAGTCGGGCAATAGTGTATAGCCAGTGTCAATTTTTGAAAAGCACAATAATAAATTTCAGTCATAATCTAAGTCAACAATTTCAGTCCTTGTGCAGTCCTAGTCAGTGCAGTTTAGTAAAATGGTGGAAGCTTTACTGGAAGCTTCTATGGAGTTTTGGAAACTACACGAAAATGATCAAACTTTTTCATTCAGTCTCTAAGTAACTCATTTTCTATCTTCTTTGTCCTAAATGCTACTCTACATTTTCAATCATAAATCAATGGAGTGGTATGGTGCAGCACTGACTTCAATACATTATTCTACGCTGACACAACAAGATTAATGTAGTGCTAACTAAATAAAGTCTTGTCAAAAATTTCATTAAGTTACGCACGAGCAACTCCGGTCATAAAGAGGCTGTGTCGGATCGGCTGATGTGGAATCGTGACACTTCATTACATAAAGAACCTGATTGTAAAAGGGCACGCGATTCCAATAATTTCGCAATCAGTAATGCAGCGCATGATGCAGCCCAAAAAGACGCGAAAAAGTTGTAGGGCCACATTTCTCTGTTGTGTAAACTTCCTTAAAAACTTTAATGAAAGCCATAAATTTTGCTAGTTTTTTGCTCACAAAAGTTTTTATTCACACATTACACAATATACTTACATTACATATCATCATCATCATCATCAGCCCGAAGAAGTCCACTGCTGAACATACGCCTCCGTCTTGAGCGCCACACCGACCACGTGCCACTTGCATCCACCGGTTGCTCGCGCCTTTCACAATTCCGTCGGTCCACCTATAGTGGGAGGCCTGTCTACGCTGCGTCTTCCGATTCGTAGTCGCCACTCAAGAACCTTCCTTACTCATCGGTTATCGATTCCTCGAGTGATGTGGCCTGCCCGTGCCCATTGCCACTTCAGCTTGCAAACTCTGCGAAAGCTATATCGGTGATTTTGGTTCTTCGGCGAATATCTTCGTTCCGGATTTTATCACGCAAAGAAACTCCAAGCACAGCTCTCACCATTGCCCGCTGTGCGACTCTTAAGTTTCTCGTAACGTGGTCAAACCTTTCTTAGCGCGGTTCGGGTATAGTTAAGTTAAACCACGAAAGTCCTTACGTAGCACCCAAATATCTTCTACTAATGATACATTTTCGAATAAAGTTGTCTTTGGCTTGCCTCCTTGCCATCAATCAAATCGATGTTTTTCTTTACGTGTGTGTTTGGGATTTCTAATTTCATTTATTTCTCAAAACAAGTTTTTAACCACATTAATTAATATAATATAATAATCATCGTGATGACTATTTAAACTCATAACACGGAAATATAAATGAGAAAGTTAAGTCGTCTATATCGAGTTACATTTATGTCTCGGATTCGAATAAAACAGTCGTATTAGACTCGATTCTCAACTTATTGTTGCTTGTGTATTATTCTTCCACACAAGAAAGCGATAGCTATGGGAGTGAGAATTGTGGTTTGGTAATTTGATATGCATCTGTGAGTTGACGTCGCACGGTTCCATGGTTGCATATAAATGTTATTAATTTTTACATTATGTAAACTTGTAAGTAGCCTATACAGAAAAGATCAAGACTGGCTTTGTTTTTATTTTAATTATTAGTTACGCTGTGGATCCCAACAGCTAGATATAAGCGCTAAGCTTGCTGGCACCCCCAAATACAGGAGACTACGCCATGCACTATGCACAGGAGTTCATCATCAGCCAGTCCACTACTGAACAACGGCTTCTCCCTTTAGGGCTGCTGTTACTAGACTCTGCAGGCGGCTCTGGGATGGCAGAACACATAGGACGCTTTTGCCCATCTCGCAGTGGTTCTGGTCGTAGTTAGGAGTTTAGGAAATACCGTGTTCCATAAGAGTTCAGCTAAACAGAATATATTCTGCGGCGCTAGAATATCTAACAGAATTCAAAATAAAAAAAAAATAAAAAAAAAAAGGAACAAAATCTTAGTAATTTTTTTTTTTTTTTTTAGTTATTCATTACACAGTTACATTTTATTTTTAAGAAATGGAGTACCGCAAAACTACAGTAAGTTAGTCGCGGTATCCACATTCGCAACGCGCTGCCACATAAAACACAATGACATAAAAAAGAACGATGCTACCCGCAGTAGTTAAACAACTGTGTCGCGGATAGCAAACAAGAACAATAATATAGAACAAGAATTATATAACGATGTTTGGAATATCTTGACACTAAATGGTGTACGCCATTCCTTCACTACGCCTATGCCAAGCACATAACAGATTGACGGAAAAGTAACCAACCGGTCGACATTATCACAACACTTAGCATTGAGCTAAAGACTAACTTTTCATGCAAAAGACTGTACATAACGAATATACATAGCACAAGAAGCGGCGGAAAAAATACTGCCTTGATTTTTACTAGAATACCTAGATAATGAGAAGAAAAGAAGGAAGGGATGAGTTTTGAAAAAACAATTCAAAATAAAAGATCCGCTCCTACAAAAACAGGTATTCGATAAAACATTGTGAGCAGACAATCGTCTCGTCTCTATAGACAAAAAAAAAACGGTCGACTTGAGAACCTCCTTTTTTTTGGTAGTAATAGGTTAATAATGCTCTCCGAAGATCCATAAACTTCAATCTAATTGGTGCTAGCTTATCGGGGCTGTGATCGTTTCGGGCTTTCCTAGTCTTCGAGCTATTTGTAAGCGCTCTCGGTCACGACTCCAAATGGCGGACAATAAAGTTATTGAGGCAAATGGTACGTGTAAACCTATTTTTATTTAGCGAGCTTGCCACCATCAACTGTCTGGCACGACTGTTCTACCTCGTGACATCATGACTAGAAACTAAGCATTAAGCATTCATGAGGATAAGGGGTTTCGGTTACACCACGGTCACATTCTAGAATATCATCGTACCTACATGTTATATATAAATAACTTTAACAATTTGAATCACGAAAAAAAAATTTTTAACCCTCAATTTTTTTTCGAGCTTTCTTTGTTGGTCCCACAGTCAAAGTTGTTCATAATAATGAGTACCTAAAATGATATCCAAGTATATGTCATTCGTCTTTACATCCAGTGTTCATAAATAAGATTTTTGGTGGATACCGTACAAAGTTCATAGGAATTTTAGAAATCTTTGTAATGTGGGTAATTTAGTCGTAGTTAAAAAAAAAAAAAACTTAGGAATGTAAGCTCGCAATTTCAAAAATTGACAAAAGTTCTGAACAGGGAATTTGGTCAATACTGATCACAGAAGAGAGAAATCTAGAGGTGAACATTTTTCCTCTTCTGTGATACTGATAGATATATGACAGATATACAGTAACTACTTAGTAAGTATATAGCAACAGATGTGTATAGAACTTCCGCAAAGTTACGCCTGAAACAATCAACTACTTAAGTATATAGTACTGAACTAAGGTATGAGTGATGGAAACACATTTTTCTTCCTAATGGGAACATGGGAAATGAAATCTAGTCTAAGAAAATGAACTAGATATCTACCCTCGGTCCACTAAAATCCATTGTAAAGGTCCATTGCTGGATCGTTTTGCATCTTTATGTCCACTTTATTCCATTATCCATGATTTGAAAGGGACACCCTACACTTAGCTAACAGCCGTAGGAACTTCATAGAGTGTGGAGAAGTGTGTCTACATAATTATTTAGTAGGAACTGACGCGGTCCCTATAACTTCCTGCCGCATAGATGTACAGATCACGTGCCTTTGCCTTATGTGACAGCATTATATTATACGGATGTGGCTACAAATATTATACTATTAACCGTAAAACGTTACTTAGATTAATAAACTTTTTTGATCGTTATTCCGAAAGCTTACGTGTAGGTAATATAACCTATAACAGCTATAAGTATTTCTGTTTCATATTTGAAATTGCTGACCTTCTAAACCGCCTAAGCTTCTCGTTATAGTTGACATAGGGTACGGACCCCGGAGTCCGTGGAGATGCAATACCTACAAAGAATTAAAAAAAATAACTTCCGGGGGGTTAACAAAATTTAAGGGCTTTTGAATGGCCTACACGTTTAAGTACCAAAATGACTAGGAGATAATATCTCATTAGGAGATAGGTTCAAGGGTCAATCCCTTTAACTAATATTGGGTACCTAGGCTAGGCTTAAAACTCAAAAATAATTTGCTTCGCAAACCTTTTCTCTTTTTCTCGTTCGACACCTTTTCAGATTTTTACTGTTCTGTCCACCGCATCCACGAGAGTCTTAACCAGCCTGCCTCAGTATACACAATGTGTATACGAGATATCTACTAGAAAATTATCTCATGAATATTGCACTGCAGTGGTGGTTCGAAATAAATTAAAGGTCTAAAGGTCGTGGTCTCAGGCAGAGTTGAACCACGTGAATTGCCGTCGTAATGATTTCCCAGTCTAGAGAAATTGGTTTGTGAAGTTATGAATGTGTTTGTGTTACAACCACTTTCATTCGTATAAAATTACAATCAATATTTCTTGACTAGAAAATAAAAAGTCTTTAATCATCGAATCAAGCAATTTTTGGTTCCATATCTCGTCAAGTTTATATAGTAGGTATAGTAAAGGTGTTTAACAATGCTAAAGAGTACAAATGCATTCTTAAGCATAGATCTGATTATGAGGAACCAATAATTCAACTAATCATTAGTATATCATGCACGACTCCTTATAAAGATCTAACGTATCTATCATAGAATAGAAATGCAACAGGTGAACTGACAATGCAGGGTACTCCGCTAACCGAGTAACCATAATCCGGTCAGGCCGACAACCAGACTGATCTAGTTACAGTTTTCCAGATTAATACCAGAAGCCGAAGAATCGTTTGTACCTTGTGGTATAATTTCAAAAAGTCCAGTCTAGTTTTCGACGCAAGGTGCCAAAAACGCATTAGGACAAATCGCACATATTTAGAAATAGTTGTTTAGACTCGCTGGGAAAAGAAAACTCTAAGAAGTTAGCCTGGCAGCTTCGCTACCTTCATTTTTATGTATAAAATATCTATATTTATATGTTATTTAAGTATCTTACTATCCCAATATGTTAAAATAAAATAAAATATTTAAGTTAAAGTTAAGTACCTATCTAAATGTTCGTCAGAAATGGAGGAGCGGGGTCTTCTGGCACTGGCATTATATGTCTACAAGAGGACTCCTGCCTACTTTATATGTTACTGAAACTCAGTTAAAGAAATAAATTATTATTATTATTATTATTATTATATTATTAGATATTTAAAGAGAAGGAGAGTAGAAAAGTTCCCGTCATACTTAAACTTATACTAGACCTATACTTCTTTGAGAAGGTAATGTTAGCGATAATTTCTTTAGCTAAGGATATCTAGGCGAACGGTTTCCTATTAGCGTCTTTTCCGCAAAATCCCAGGCGTAAGCTACTTCCACAATTTACAACCCTTTCTCACTTACACGAAGTTGTAAAGAGTTTGATACCGATGCTTTGTTTTGTACCAGACATTACGATAAATCTCAGATGCTTAGATAGATATCAACTCCAATAAACTGTTTGCTACAAAACTTTCTCTATAATCAAGGCAGGTGTGTTTACAATGGTGCATTGTTCTCTATAAATCGCATTGTTACGAGAAAACGTGGAATTTGAGGGACCGATGCTCCCTAGTCGAATGCGACGATTATTCCCGGAGAAAATGGCGCAAGGAACTGCCTTCATTAAAACCGCGCCAGTTGGATTTTTAAAGCTTACAAGTAATTATTACAAGTGATTGTAATCCTCAACCAAAGCGAGTTACAAGTCTGACGTTCTACAAACTAAACGGCATCAATGACAAACAGGAGAAAGGGTGCGAAGGGCGTTATGTAAGCCGTATTTAAAAATAAAAACTGATGTTTTCACAAGTAGGTCGATTTGCTACAAAGACATTGTAAATACATGGTTTTTCTGATAATCACCGGAAAATGTATCTAATAAAATACATTTAGAGAGTGCTGGATAGCGAGGCTTACTCTCAGCCTGAAGTACAGGCCAGCATTTTGGTCACGAGTAGATTTTTAAGTCGCCCCGACAAATCTTTATAATAGTTTCGTTTTCAAGAGGCTACATTTTATTGACCGAGCGAAGCAAAGGTCTCAGAGTTTACTGGGACAAATCGGCATTTGTATGTATGTTCGTATGTTTATATGTTTGTGTGTATATTTCTCCGATGATAACTTGCGAACTGTTGCTCCGATCTTCATGAAATTTTGTAGGCAAGTAGTTCATTTTAATACAATTTTTAAGTTCGAATATAAGCTGAATCGGTCGAGCGGTTGTGAAGATATAGAGGTCGCGAGGTCTCAGTTCGTCTCAAACTACTAGTTCTAAATAGACTTTAGTTAAATATTTCCATAAATGGAAAACAACGTAGGCATATCAAAACGGGAATTTCATACGAAGCAATCGAGAATGTTCTTTGTGGATTACTTACATACGAGAGTGAAAGTCAAATACATGCTAAATCTAATCTGCTCAGTTGTAAATTTTATGGAGGCTATGCTCAAAAGGAGTGGTTACTACTCCCACATAGTAAGCCCGGGGCGTAGCTAGTATACCTACATACTAGCTACGCCCCGGGGCTTTACTTACTTTCCTACAGGCATTTAAAGGCAGTGGACGTCTTCAGGCTGTTGATGATAATAATGATGCATGCGATTATGTAATAATTCCTAATTAGTTATTACAAAAATAATAAAATTAGTCGGTAAAAATCGAACTACCAGCTGTGTAGCTGTATAGCTGTATAGCAGTTGTACATATATTATCATAAAATTAAAAGTTTTGGATATTGAGGTTGTGGATTCGCTTTAGTATTTTTTTTATTATCTGGCTTGTTTTTGGAAAAGCTTTTATTTAACTTGCAATGTTTGTATGTATATGTTCGGGCAAAATCTGGCAACTGAATTTTAGACCAGTTCCCATTGTTCAATTGAGTTGAAATTTTTCCTGCCTGTCAAGTTTCGATGACAATACAATATTATGAGAGCGAGCTGATCTGATGATGGAGACTGAAAGTGGAAAAAGGAACTCCTTAGTAACTAACAGAAGATAGATGGAATTTGAACTCATTTTGATCAGCTTACAGTACCAATGACGATTTTTATAAAAGCTTCTCTGGAAGAATATATTGTTCAACAAAAACTTATTAACTGTAAATAGATCTACGTTTGGCACCTAATGGGCCTAATGATAATAGCGATGGTGTGTGTGAGGATGGACCACATCTATTTAGAAGTCGATCTACTCACCCTAGCCTTGAAAATAATCATGTAAGAGTGGTTCTCATGTGTGATGATGGCGATAATATTGAAATCAAAAGTCAATCCAATAACCGTTACCCATCATAATTGCTCACTTCCGTGCGTTCTTCGCCATTAATAACAGTAGACTGAGAAACAGGTATTAAGTATATTGAAAGTATCGCTGTTGAGGACATCCGATGCCGCCGAGGAGCTCTATGACGTATAATATAGCCCATGTAATAGATTAGGAAATTAAAAGTCGACAGGTTTTTCTTCCATAAATCCTAATAGGCTTTACGTACAGTATATGGTGGGATGAACAAGTTAATATGGGGTTAGGTATAAAACTTTTAGATGTTTTTGAATTGATATCGAGTAGAATTTTTAAGACCTCTCTGAGAGTCGTTGGTTGCAGAATGGTTGGGTTATCTTCTTAATTGTAAATACTTAAGTTTTGTTGTGAAATCCTTTCTTCTATGGTTTATTTTTCCTCTCTTTATTTTTTCTTCCTTGTATCTTTTTCAGTAGAATATCTTTCTTTACTTCCTTGACCTTTATCTAGATTACCTCCTTAATAAATTCCCATCTTCCAGCCCTATCTTATTAAGTATCTTCAACGATACAGACAGATGGACACCTCAATTAATTTATTGCAGTTCAGGTTTCACGCAGAACTTTCCAGACCCTTTCACTGCCCTATCCCCTGATCAAAACTCTCAGAGCATTTGAGCGCAGATTGTCGGTTAAGATCAGTCTTTCTGCAATTAACATGGCCTCCATAAAACAGATCTCAAAAAATCTTGTAGACGACTTTTGATGGGATCACAATCTTAATTGAAGGTTTTCTTAATTTCGCTTTACTCTATGCATAGGTATCTAAACTTGCCATAACACCGACAACTACAAACAAGGTACTATATTGGTTGATTCAGAGTAGGACATCAACTTGGTAACAACCTTGTGTACTCAAATGTTGTACTGAACATGCACTGTCTTTGATCAATTTGAATTATCTAAGAGTTTCCAAAAGAAAAAGAACTGTAATAGAACTTGCGATGGTTATCTTTCTTTTTGCATAACCGGCTCCAACAACTGATTTCGTAGTAGCTACTGGATACTGTGAGGTTCCACGCCACACAATTCCGTATAGTAAACGTGAGAAGACAAAAGTAATTCAAACATTTCTCAATACAAGTCGTCGGAATCCGCTCGGAGTCGCCTAGCGTGACTAATAAACCCAACCTAAAAATCTCACAGGTTAACAATTTAGCGTTAGTAATTTGTAATGATGGTACTTTTTACATTTACACCAGTATAATAGTAATTTAGGTTTAATTAGATGGATTGAGAAAGCCTTTTAACCTTGTACTGAAAACCGAGAATAACTTTTATATAATTATACATAATATTTTCGTGACTTCGAAAAAGCCAGCTCTTTGATTATAATCGGTTTTAGATAAGGCTAGAATTTAATTAAGACTGTGATGATAGCTCAAACTAATTATTTCACTGGTGAAGCCTTGTACAACTAGATACTTAGTATTTTTTTTTTCAGCCTTCATTGTAGTTTTTTTATTTTTTTTGTAAAAAATATTATTTATTAACCTTATATATTATTATTATAATATGAACTAAATTAGTAACCGCTACCAGTGGGACTGGAAATAATGCCCGAAGTACTAGCAACTGCAGTGCAAAGGCACGGTGAATGGCAAAGTAGAGGATAGCGTTTTTAGACATAAGTGACTAGCCCCCGAATACTGAAACGCTTGTTAACTTTGACAACAGAATAATTCTAATGCTGCCTTTGTCTGGCACTAAGCAAATGACAAAGGCAGCGACAGACTTAATCTGTCGTCAAAGTAAACAAGCGTTTCAGTATTCGGGGGTAAAGCACAAAAACATCAACGTACTTATCAAGCAGGAGTGCAGGACCCGTACCGTGAGTTCCTTATTGCAATGATTATTAGGTTCAGTTGTCAACGCTGCGCGACAGTGAACCTAAAAATCATCGTAATAGGATCATTTGGATACGGGCCTTGGTCCCCGTTTTTTACCTAATAGTATTTCATACGAGCTTGAGCTACTGGTGAAGAAAAACATTAGCAGAAAACCATATCGTGATGGTAAGGGTCCTTATAGTACTCGGTTGGTGACGCTACAATACTTCTGTTATGTATCTATGTTGTAACATTAATAGAAAAATATGTCTGCATTTCAAGTTTGAAAATCTGTCGCCAAGCACCTCGGTGTGTTCCACCGAGCTAGTTCCCATTCCAGGTTAGGTGCGTTTACCATCATCGACCACACCGTCGGATACATTATGTTAGTAGGGGTAAAACGCCTAGCCTGTCGACTATAAAAAAATGGAGGCTTCATAGTCTCTCGCATTATTCGCTCTAAGAAGAAGTATTCTGTATTTTTTTTGTATAATAAAGTGTTCCACACACTTTTCGTTCTGGTAGTTCATTTATTTCATGTTACTGTAGTTGTGTAAATGATGTTTATGTCAGCGGTGTGCGAGGCGCCTAATTAATTAATTAAACGGAGAAACCACGAGTCTATTTCGTAACCACTGGTAACCGTTAACGCCCTTTTCTTTGCTACAATAATTTTTCTATGATTTTGTATTTTACTCGACTGCCCAAGAAGGAGTGTAATGTTTTTGGTAATGTGCGTGAATATGTAAGTATCTGAGTATGTCAGAATGTGTGTGTTCCTATAGTTCATCGTGAAGCTTAAACAGCTTAACCTATTTTGATGAGTGAGGTGTCGTTGGATTCCTCTTAACGTCCGTAGTAACATATATAGGCTACATTTTGCAGTCGGGTATTTTGTTTTTCTTCAAATAATATTACTTGTTTTGTTTACATACTCTTTCATTTCGTGCAGCTAACGTTTAGCTGGCGTAGGTTAAAAAATACAGGTGAAAATGATTCTAGGTATACTTAAAAGTAAAACACTTTCAAAAATAGAATTGCATATGTTCATTTTACATTTTAATAGTAAGTACTATTTGTTGTCTCCTTTCGTACTCTGTATATATTATTATTTCTCGTATAAGTTACTTATAAGCATTTTTCTATGCTATAAGTATATCCATTCATCATCAATCATGAACATCGCTTTAGGTTTAATCATTTATTAGCTCTCTGCCTACCTATTATTATTTTAAATACAGCTAATAATTGAGAAATTTTACCATGTTAGCTACCTATTCATTATTACTTTCTATAATCATATCTTCATCATGTATTTTTCATCGTTGACTATATAAAATTTTTTGAAATTTTCGTAAATACGTATTCTGTTTTTAAAAAAGGCCTCTAGTTATCGTTCTAAATTTTTGTTACAATGTTACTAACATTGAAAAACTAGTGATGTAACCATTACCAAATATTAACCTCGCACACGTAGAAGATTGAACGGATAGATGGCAAGTAAATATTGCGTCGCGATCGCACGGAGACGATAATGTAGCATCAAATCGAATTCAATGCAAGCGTGGTATTTACTTTATGGTTGAACACGCCGAAATACTTGGAGATTCGATTTTTTGCGAAGGTAAAACCAGACTGATTCAATAGATTCGCAAATGCGCTTTGATTTTAAACTCTTCGATATGACTAGGTACCTGGGTCTTTGATGATTCCTAAATCAGTTGTAGGTAAGAAGTATGTTTTAGTTCAGATAATCAATTGCGACCGACAAAAAACGAAGGTTGCGAAAAGATTTTGACAATTTTCTGTCTGTCTGTTCCTTCGTAGCTTCCAATCATCGCTATTTCAATGTGTTTTATTTTATTTTGTTGGAGGCAGTTTAATTGGAATGGTTATTTCAAGAGTTATGAGATCTTTTCCGATTAGTGGAAGAATTTCATTTTACTTTCTAAGGGATTGTTTCGGGTTGTTCCGTCTTCGTCTCATTCGTGTTGTTTTTAATTAAATTTATTCTTGCGATGATCATAATTATTCATTTTCATTTTGCAAGGGACCACCCTGAGGTACAAGCTTCAAGGGCGGTCTCATGTCAAATGAAAATTCTCCAATGGACTACACCAATTATTTTACTATCATTGACTATACGAAAATATGCAACTTTGGCTTCGACAGCATTGAGTAAATGGCTTCACGTACCTTGACGATTTATTTGACTTCGTTACACGTTGTTGTGTAGCCAAAATGTGTGAATGTAGATCAAGAAATCCTCTCAGAATAAGCGTTGCCGCATGCTCCTATTAGGTTTTCCTACTGGTAGGAGCACGAGGAATAATACATCCTTATGCTCCTATTGTATGTCATATGCAATAAGTACACTCAAGAAAAGAATCAAAATTATATTTTGACTACAATCAAAATAAAATAAATAAAAATAAAAAAACACTTAAATCAAAGGTTCTTGAGTGGCGACCACGAACCGGAAGACGAAGCTTAGGCAGGCCTCCCACTAGGAAGACCGAAGACATTGTGAAAGTCGCGGTCGTGGATGCAAGTGGCACGTTGTCGGTCGGTGTGGCGCACTAAGGGGAGGCCTAGGTTCAGCAGTGGACATCTCATGGCTGATGATGACGATGATGGTCACATAAATTCTGACTTTAGGTACAGCCTATACAAACTTATTTACCATCAGAAATCAAGATCAAGCACCAATGCAATCCACTTGACGTTAGTTTGCGAGATGACTGCGGTCATTGCCCGTTTCCTGCGTAGCTGCATTCCTGGGGGGACCTTACCACAGATTAACGACTAGTCGCACAACTTGCGTGTGACGGGACCTGGCTCACAGGTTGTCCGACTAGTTTACGATCGCAACTATCATGTAGGTACTATTATTTATTATCTAGCTATACCCCGCGGTTTTACCCGCGGTGTCATTTTTGACATTTTCCTGTTTTCATTCCAGGCTATGGACTAGATACACTATAGACTAGACTAGGCTATAGACTAGATTAGGCTATAGACTAGATATACTTTAGACTAGACTAGGCTATAGACTAGATATACTTTAGACTAGACTAGGCTATAGACTAGATTAGGCTATAGACTAGATATACTTTAGACTAGACTAGGCTATAGACTAGATATACTTTAGACTAGACTAGGCTATAGACTAGATATACTATAGACTAGACTAGGCTATAGACTAGATATACTATAGACTAGACTAGGCTATAGACTAGATATACTATAGACTAGACTAGGCTATAGACTAGATATACTATAGATTAGACTAGGCTATAGACTAGATATACTATAGACTAGACTAGGCTATAGATGTATGGCTTAGGCCAGTCAACCATACAAAGAAAGAAAATAGGTTAATAGAGCCTAGATTTAAAAGTACTTGTTCTATTCGCTTTTAGGCCCTCCAAAGAAAATGCAGTTGGATTTGAGTCACAAAATTGTCAATTTTCTAAACCAAACTAAATTAGACAGCTTTTAAATTATTGTTACCCGACTGCCCAGGAAGGAGGGTAATGTTTTTGGGGTGTAGGTTGTAAGTTTACATAATACCTAAGTATGTAAGTATGTTTCTGTGTTCCTACCTCCTGCAGCCTAAACGGCTTAACCGATTTTCACGAGTGAGGTGTGGTTGGATTCTTCTTTACATCCTGAGTATCATAGACTACATTTTGCAGTTGGGTATTTAATTTTTCTTTTAATAAATTGTTTCATAATTACTATATAGAAATGAAAAGAGATGAAGCTTATTTTAATCGTGTCTTTTAATTTAGTGAGTATGGCAGAAGATAATCGACCACTTATGGCACAAATTATTTAACTACTCATTACAGGTGCCACATTTACGAACATGTGGCTTTAAAGTAAGTACTTACTTGCAGGCTATGTCATAATATTTAAAAAGCTTTCTATTTACATATTATTAAATAGAATCTCGCTATTGTTTACAGAAGAAAAGGAAAATCAGTGGTGTTCTTATGGCTGAAACTAATCTCTTCCAGGTAACCGTTGAATGGAAATAAGTTACGTAGGTATTTACATAATGTGAATTTAATTTATGTACCAATCACCATACCAGCCTAGTTGGACCAGAGTCATAGAATACATTCCTAGTTTCTATCGGCTCGATAGATCACAGATTAGGTATATGTAACTTTTAAACTTTCGCGATTAGAACACATAATTTATCGCTTGTAAAAACTACATTATTTATTTACTGGACTTTTCGGCCATGTTTCTATAGCCGTGGTCACGAGCTGACTGATTACGTATTTGCTAGTACGCCTGGGGCTCTATTTTTGAATCGCTCGCCTGAGTATTTCGAAATTACTATGTGAAATTACTAACGCTGCGGAACCACGAATCGTATTGCCGTATGATAAGGTTCACGTTCGCGCAGCGTCAGTAAATTCGCATGAAATACTCAGGCGAGTGATTCAAATAGAGCCCTTGGTTACGTGTGGACTGTGGATGATAAAGGAAATGTGAATGTAACGCCTCAGGGAATAATGCTTCGTTCTTGTAGTTTCCTATCTTTACGACCATCAGCACCGACCGTTTATTTTTCAACGTTAGTATTTTTAAGGTGTCCCTAGGTGCTGTGTTGGATAGGTATAAAAAAATTGCGATGCAATATTTGAGTATTAAATACATCATAGTAAGTATCTACATTAAATAATTTTAACAAAACGACTTCAACAAAATATTGGAAAAACGCACTTTAGAGATCTTCATATTTCACAGGTGGTCACACCTGTGAAATAATAAACTTATCGTTATGGAGTTCCGGTGGCCATCTGGAGTCTTCTGCATCAGTTCCACTCACAGAAAAGAGAAGTAAATAATTGTTTTTCCTCTTCTGTGGTTCCACTTCACCATGCAAATGACACATACTGAATGCAAATGCTTGATTTGTGGATAGAAATACCAAAAATGGCTATATGTATAATATTTGAGTTCTGAGGTAACAATCAAAAAATAAAACAGTCGACTTGAGAACCTCCTCCTTTTTTGGTAGTCGGTTAAAAAGACGAATTAACAGCGGGGTCACCCTGACTCTCACTATATCGTTAGTCAAATTTTTTTAATTAAAAAATTACAAAGATGAAATAAAAAAAAATGTTATTAATATCTTTTGAATACCATACGTGCTTACACGTATTTATTCAGCTAATTTTTTAATTAAAAAAATACAAAGATGAAATAAAAAAAATGTTATTAATATCTTTTGAATACCATACGTGCTTACACGTATTTATTCAGCTAATGTGAGGCTCTGGAAAGTATTTTTTATTTCGAATAATTACGTTTCTTGTAGGTAAGGTAGCAAGCCGGGTGTTACAGTGGCTCGATGAAAATTTCTTTAACAAGATCGTGTTTTTGTCTTTCGTATAGGAGGTAAGGCGAAAAACTATAACCCGACTACGTCCTTACGTGAGCTTTAGTATCCATAGCCTTATCTTTCTGACACAAAGTGGCCGGGCTTTCAAGGACAAAATAAATATTCACTTTACAATGTAACGATTACTTTATACCATTAACCTCTACAGTTAGTTTAGTTTTAAGTATAAAACAATCGCATTGAAACCGAAAAGAACACATTTTTTCATAAATCCGTGATGCCTTTTTTCCGGCACTAACCGATTAGAAAGAAAGAAAAACGTTTATTTTACGCACAAAACACTACATCAACTTTACAAAATAAATTAAATATAATGAAGAGAAAGGATAATATATAATTATGTTCAGTTGTCGCTGTAGTGTCCACAGTGACGAAAAAGGTCAGTGTTCAGCGATAATGCTGCCAATTTCTCCGCAGCGCTGTTTTTCAGTATTGACCGTCTGAGATGCACGGGACTGTCACCAAAATAAACGAGGGAAAAACATTATGAGATAATAAAATTAGTTATATATTTAAATAAAAGAGCTAAAATTACAACCAAAATTATTATACATTAATTATAGATAAAAAACAGAGCTCAGGTCACTATCCGCGGGCAGGGTACCCAAAAGGCTGGTGACGTTACCTCGTTGAATAGCAATGCTAATTATCTGGCCGAGGTAAGCACCAGCTTTTTATAAATTAAATAAACATTAAAAACATAAGACATATATGTATAGAATATTGATGCACACAAATAAATATATTTAAGAATAAAATAATTTATGCGTGTTATGTTATATGTTAGATTAGATAAAGTAGAGTGGCAAATTAACTTTTTTTATGACCCGAGCCGTGGGCCAGGCTTCCACGCTACCGTCTTCTATGATCATTCAGCCACTATGGTTACATAACCCTCCGTTTTGCTTCGCGTAGTCGGGTAAAAATAATCGTAAAAGTTTTAAATAAGTAGTAACTTAATTTTAGAAATTAGATTGATATCTGAATACCTAACTCGCTTAGCATAACAAAATAACACTCGTAAAAACAGCCTAGCATAATTTATGCTAATTAATTTAAGTTGCACTACATAGTAAAAGTGAAACTGAGCACTAAATTTATAGCTTTCATAATCCGAGGGAAATTAATTCAATGAATAGGTAGTTCTGAAGTTTTGGGCCCGTTGTACCTTTCTCGTGGTAAATTTAACGCTAGCCAGCGGTATTTCCGCAACACGTAAACTATGATTAATAGTAATTATTTTTAAGTCGCGTCTAACTGAGACTTCGCGACCCATAGCTTCGCAATCCCTGCAGGGCTAGCATGCGTACCGCGACAAAATCTTCTCTACTCTGTGTTGTGAAAAAAGAGACAAACGATCTTTAAGGGTTGATTTTTCCAAAATCCTGAGACATGCTTATGTTTTTTTTGCGTAGTACGCAAACCGAGTATCAATTGCATAGCATTAAAAACAAACAAACTTTGGGGTACCATTTTACCAATTTAAAGATGAAATTTCGCAATATCGGTTTTTAATTTCCACCTAGACCATTTGAAGAGTATTGGGTCAAAATGTCACGTCTCTATCATGAGTGGTTTTGTCTGTGCGTTGATTCTTGGAAAAAGGCTTGTTCTTTTATATTTACAGATTTCACTACATACTATGATAACGTTCAATTACATTCAATTTCATCTTCCTTTTTTTATAAATAACGTTGTCTTGGACTCTTCCAGACGCGTATGACCGTAACCGTAGTCTGATGCCAATATTCAAGGCATTAATTAGACTACGGATAAAGGGACTTTAAAACTCATTGGAAAATTATTATGTACATTGTAATTATGGACCATGCCATTTTGAACTTCGAATAATATTTTCTTGTTTTTCTTTGTCGTATGAAATTATATTTTATTTGTTTTTAATTCTAGCGACATCTGGGAGTAATGAAATAAACCATTTCATTCTTGTTTGTTATGTTATGGATTATATATTAGTTACAATCAGGAGGTGGTGAAACCGGGTTAGTGTTCAGTTTACACGGTCCAAGTAATTCAGGTTGTCTTTTATGTAACTGGCATTGTTTGTAGACAATAACACACGCGACAGGAAATTGTACGCCGAGATTATGTGATAATTAAAATGAATTGCAGTGACAACTGGCGGCGTAACACTTTTGAAATAGAAAACAAAAGAAATAATTACTTAATTCGGATTTTCTTGCAAAACCTATGAAAGAATTTTATTTTCAAAATTCTTAGATAGATTCCATGAGCTTTCTATTTTTGTGCGTACAATTTATTTTATGTAACAAAGTAATGGGTTATCATAAAATAAATATTAACGATCCTTTGATCCGTTGGGACACTCGAAATGTAAAATAAATATCTATTAGAATTCGTTAATATCACTTTAATATTATAAATGCGAATATTTGTGTGTCAGTCTGTAAGTATGCAAGTGTGAAGTGTATTTGTTCCCGTTCAACTCTGTAACGGCTGAACTTGGATGAAATTTGGTATGGAGGTAGTTATTCCCTGGAATAACACATAGGCTACTTTTTATCCTAAAAATTTAACCGTTCCTGTAGAATAGCAGGTGAAACCGCGGGTCGCAGCTAGTACGAAATAAAACCACAAACATTTTCCTACTCCCTTTTTCAATTGTCTAATACTTATAGAGGTAGAGACCGGCGTAGTTAGATACCTATAATATAAAACTGAACGCCCTTTAAATCAGCTGAATCCTTTGTTCTTTGAATACTTACGAGTATCTAGTGCCCTAGGTATTTCGTAATAATCAAAGATGGAGTCTGGCGGTAGTTAGCGTTTGTTATTATTTTCATATCAGGAAAAAAAAAACGGCAGACAGGTTGCGAACAACTTCAATCGATTGATATGTAATCGATGAGCTGCCATTTGGTCGATCGATATGATATATCAATGTTATTGTGAAGCTAATGAGGCCATTGTATCAAAAGTGAAATAAAACAAGAGATTTCGCCTTGGAGCAAAATTAATAGATTGTTATTGTGATAGAGATTGAGTGGCTTGATGTAGCAAGCTTGCTTTTTAGTTTTTTGATGTTGTGATTATTATCTATGTATGAATATATATACTTATATCTATGAAGTAGATGTAATTTTCAAGAATGTGTCATTCATCAAGCGCATCTGCTTGATGAAACGCGTTTGTAGGTTTTTGTTTGGTAATTATTATCAAATATCTTTTAAAACTGCTTTTGCATTTCTACATACTTAAAAAGAAGAACCCGGTTCTTATAATATTCAGAAAAGTTTCGGTTTTGGTATCAAGATATTCTGCGAAATGGTCCTTGTGCTTTATATGCGTCTGGAAACATTATTTGTGTAAATTGACTATTGATAGGCAAAATGATCCGTTTTCTGGATATATAAATTTAGCATGTTGTCGATAAATTCAAAGACAGCAGCAGTCTTCAAAACTTGTTGAAATTGCCTTTGTGAATTCGCACGAAGCGCCGATGCCGTGGTCTTGTTACGATAAATGTAATTCCCTTGACATTTTCCAATTGTTTCACCGGCTCACGACTGCTGTACAAGATCTATTTGAGTTTGTTATCGGCAATAAGTATATTTTCATATTTTTTAAATTTTCTTCTGATTTCTACGTCAATTCTTTTGACTACTCAACGAAACGAAATAGCAAAAAAAGAAAAGTGATAAAATGAGATGGAAAATAATAGTTCCAAACGAAATTAGAATAGACTTACAATAGGTTATACCTACATACCGTTACATACTGTTAGACTTTCAGAGTTTCTGCAGTTGCTTACTACATTTTAATCGTTGCATGCGCCAGTCAACCCGTGAACATGGCGCATGCAACTGCGCCGAAATATCGGGAACTCACAAACAACCAAAACCGTGGTAAATATCCAGTGAGTATATACTAATTTAAAGGTTAAGTTACCTTCAAGTGTTTTCTGGGGACGAAAAATCGATATACTAGGTACATCTCAGAGTAAACTCATTTTCTGGGAATATTCGCGGGCGAATCGAACTGGTCGCGTAGGTATAGTTCACCTACATACTATCTCTAGTGCTATTCAGTATTCATTCCCGTTTCCTTCACCTCTTTCGACGGTAGAGGATGCAGGCACCTGTCTGTTTCTCTAGTTTACGCCTTTGACTGCTCTATAGACTTACAATTTTAGTAGCCTAACTGGACCTAGTAAATACTTACCTGTCCCGAGCGCCTTGACATACTTCCACACCGTAGACACTATTGCTTATACTGCTGTTCTGGGGTTAAAGAGTTCAAGTTATGATACACCTGCGACTTGTATGTATATAACTTGTGAGAGGTCTTAAGTGTACTTTACAGTATCTACCTTTAGGAAAAAGTAAATTGGGCGGAAAAAGGTCCAGATAAACAAAATTCGTGACCAAAATTCAGATGATCATCCTAATCCTAACTACTATTATAAATTCGAAAGTAACTCTTTCTCTCAGTCTGTTTCTCTGTCTGCGTGTTTGTCGCGTTATCACGGCTAAGCGGCTGAACGGTATGACTTGATTTTTTGCATAGATATAGCTTAAGAGTCGTTAACGACCATAGGCTACTTTTTTTGTAGGTCCACGCGAACAAAGTCGCGGGTAACAATTAGTTTGGATATATAGATAGAAAGTCACTATTGAGCACAACAAAAAAATAAGACATATATGCAGGGTAAGCTTCCAACTATAGCTACCACACGAGGCGAGCTTGACCTTATCGCTAAAAGTGATTTCTTTCAGGCATACATTGGATGGAAAGTATTTACGTAAGTACTAGTATAGACTTGCTGTGACTCGAGTGACGGTAGTGGAAGCGGAAGGGCGTATTATAGGAACGGTATATCTCCACTCTAGACTCTATGGACTCTAGAATATGGTAATGCTTACGTTATTGTTAAACTGAACGTCATGTTCTTTTCGTCATTTTTTCTACATATATTATTACTAGCTGCGCCCCGCGGTTTCTCCCACTAATCTACATGAACGATTAAATTTTTTAGGATAAAAAGTAGCAAGTGTTATTCCAGGAATTATCTCCATACCAAATTTCATCCAAATCAGTTCAGTCTGTACAGAGTTGAACGGGAACAAACACACTTACATACTTATATCTTAACACACTTAGACACAAACTTTCGCATTTATAATATTAGTGTGATTGTTTGTTGAGTTAAGTTCTATTGGTGGTCATCCGGAAAACTGAAGGCACGAGAACGAGAGGAAAGAATCCAATGCGCTCACTCCGAATGCTGCGGATTAAGATTGATGACGCTTTAAGGGAAAGAACACAAGGAAGTTTATTTAGTTAAAATTAAAACCTTTCCTTAGATTTTGCTTTTTATAACGACTCAAAAACCGCTGTTTTCTCCATAACTTTAAACTTTTTGCATAAACTTGGTTCTTTAAAGAATGTAAAAGGAGCTGAGAAAGGAAGGTACATTGTTCCGAATGCTTTTAGCATGTAACTAATAGCGTAAATAATAGCTAGTATAACCGAAATATAATTTATGGTCGTTAATGAATATAGTAAGCAATGCTGCTGATAACGAAACCAAGATAATTATTAAGACGCTGTTAAAATAATTACGTAAATAATATCTACCTAAAACCCTAAATTAACATTCCATATACTAATATATTATTAAGTGGCTGATTTTTACTAAAACAGTACTTAATGCATGTGTACATAACACACGATTAAAAAAAAGCTGTTCAAGCAATGATTAATTGTGAGAATGTTACTAATGTCTTTTTACCATGCTTAATTTTATCATTGTCCATTGTTCTTTATTTATACCTACTTGACAGCAAATACAAACAGACGAGAAGAACGAAATGAGCTTGCAAAAGAAAAACGCAAGTGGCTCATAAAAATTCCATTGCTCGAAAGTAAAGAATACCAATGAGTCTAGATATAAGCAGCATAGTTCACATAGCTGCGTCGCATACATAGGCAGCGGAGGCGGTATCCCAATAAAGTATCCCCTAAGCAAATGTCAAAACAGTCGAGAAATCCTCAAGAGGGCACATGCGCAATGGGGATCCGATCAATGCAACTAGCAGGGGTGCGCGCGCCTCCCTCGCCCAGCCACGGCCTTCTACGCAGTTCGCCACAAAAACAGCAGCGACTACCTCGCTCGATCCAAATTCTAAAACGACAAAAACATTACAATCAAATCCTTGCTAATTGACCCACAAAAAACAAACGAATCGCTTCCGACGCGAGGTTACGTTTGATTCGGGTCGTTGGGGACACCCACACCTTCCGACGGTGTCGAGCATCCGAGCAGTCTTGCACCAAGTCGGCTGCGTGTCGCGTGACTCATCGGATTATCCCAGAGTATTCGATCGTTCAATTAGTTACGATAGTGTGTCGGAATACTGTGTTGTGTCGGTGACTGGTAACAGTGGTGGCTCGGATGCCGGTGGTCGTGCCGCGCGCGCTTCATGCTGAGGCCGCCGGAACCCGCTGACGAGTAGGAGACTAGCCGCAGGATGGACGATTGCGACACCATCTTCTATGACGACGACACCGAAGCTCAGTGCGATATGGTACGTGCGCTTGACCTTGACATAAACCTTGCCTATGAACCGATGAGATTAATAAGAGCGCTGATTAGTTATGGATAGCTGTTAGCAAAGCTTAGACGTTTTAGAGACGCTCTAGGCGTCAGGTGTATCTTAGACTTATGTAACACGGAAACGCTGCGGCATGTTTGCACAAAATGGACGATATTCGCAAGTGATGCAACTTGTTCAACATAGTGTCCATACCCGATAAATTTCGCCATTGTTCCACGTGGCCTTTGTCACGATGAAAGCGAATCAACATATTCAATTGATTTAAAGATTCAAAACATCAACTCAACATTTTGCAGTATGCGGCCTTGTAGAAACCTACACAATGGTAGAGATGATATAGAGTAACTGGCACAGTAGGTACCGCGGTAATGTATTGTAAGCCAAAGAAAGGTGATTTGATTACACGTTGCTATATTGCTACAGTTTTTGATATTGTTAAACATGCTAATGATAGTGTACGTGATTGCACACACCGTTCTAAATCCGACTTTTACAATAATAACAGTGAAACGCTAAAGAAGGTTAAAATTTGGACAAAAACAATGTGTCTATAACAATCACTAGTGGATTACCGTTAAGGTATAGTTGTGCCATAAAAGCAAAATCATGTACGAATACGTTAGGAATTAACCAAAAGATAAGGCGATACAAAGTTGAAGACTCGAAGAATGTCTGTGGGAAACTGGCAGTTAATTGGGCGCTTGCTTCCAAATTACTCTGTTAATTAATACAGTTGTCTAACATTTAAGTAAGTTGTTACATTCATGATACATTCACTTTTCTTGATTAAAATTTTGTAATCAAGAAGTACTTCTTTGAAGCATCTAACAGGCATAATAAGGACCCGGGAATTTCTAAAACTGCGCGAGACTGCAACAGGATGGACAACAGCGTCCTCTAACATAAACGATGAACATTCAGCGATCTCTAAGCCGCCTGCCAAGCGGCCAAGCCTGCGTCCTCCGGCAGACGTCTGAAGAGCTGATAAGAAGTTGAAGAAGAACAGTTTTTTTAAGGCTCAGGTTTTAATCCACTCAAAGGACGGTAAAGTTAACCATGCCTAACGTGCTAGCAAGATAATATGTATACTAGTAATAGACATTAGTGAATGAGAACAATTTAGAAACTACATTACAAATCATTCACTACTGGCATGAATGTAACGAAAGACAAAAACAATTAAAATTAATCAATGAACATTTTGTCTGACTGATGTTTCGCTCATCAAGTGAAAGTAGACAAAATGCTAGGTGGAAATACATCATCATCATGTCAAGAGTTCTACGGTACACCCACGGGTTCATGTAATTAGTGAACAATCAACAATCATGGGTTCACATTCTTGTGCGTGAGACTGCTCAGAATCTGAGACTTATACTTTGGTTGCCAAGAAAACGGGCTCTATAATTTCGTGAAAAGCCTTTTTACGACGTTATAGTTCACAAGCCCGAGAAGGTTTACGTAAATAATAAAGAAACCTATTAGCGTTAATGAATTGCTTTAAAAGAACCAAATTGTGAAATAATTAGATAAGGTTGTGCTCTATTCCGTTGAAGTGGAATATGATAATGTTAGTGAGGGTCAATGATCAATGCATTCGAACACAATTCGCATAAAAAATCTTGATCCACTACAATCAATGAAATTTTATAGCAATATTCAATATATAGCGGCGATCGTCTCAAGTGATGAAACCGCAGTTTTATTGTTGTCTACAGTTACTCTATTATCATTTACATCTATATCTACGCGGATCGGTAATTTTATAGTTCTAAAAATAATCTAATTTACGAGTTTGAGTAATGTTTTATGTTTTAACTTTTCAAGGTTCAATGTTGATTTTTAGTTGCGTGTCGGCATTAAATTTAAGTTAATCACTGAGCTATGGTAACTAGCGCGAGCTTTAATTTAAAGAATAGATAAAATCGAATAATATAAAAATGGCTTTTATGAATCTAAATTTAGGTATCATTATCAAATCCGCGCATCAGTCTACTTCTTGAAATAAACACCTTCCAAGACAAGCCACTTAGCGAGGTTCTGGAATGTATACAGTATACACACAATGCGCATATTTACTAGCAAAAAGAAAGAAAGAAAGATTAATATCCTTTTTGGTGCGTGTCGTAATCGACACGACAACAATTACCTACATTACAAAACGCATTTACTGAAATCACAGAATGAACAGCAAGGAAAGATTAATGTCAATAGGCAAAATAAGGATAAATGCCGAGTGACTCTCGGAGCAAATTTTTAAGTGGTTTTTTTGGTGCTACTGCATAGGTTGACGGCCCATTTAAAATCAAGTGTGGTGCGTTTAATAGTTGGCTACTAGTGATCTGTAACCACTGAATTATTTGACAAAAGGAATCTTCGGTTTGAACAGATGGTACCACAAATAGCTATGGGGCCCAGTTATATATATGACCTATGTAGTCATAGTACTTAATTACTTCTTTATAGCAGGGTTCCTAATGCGCAGTTTTGTAACCATTGCGGTTATTTGAAGACACCTTAGTAATGTTGATTTAAAAAAAACAAATGAATGCTTTCGGCGTTCTGTTTTCAAGACAATAATTACAACAAAATCTATTTTGAAAGTCATTTGTTTTCTAATTTTTTAAATCCACGTGAAACACGAACGATAATACCATAATAGAAAAATACCATAATTGAGTATTTAGATTATATTTCATCGCTGGAACTCTTGCAGTTCTAGAAGATGAAAAATGAACCGATAGGTAGCCCTAGCCACTAAATATTCGTTGGAGCATAGACAAAATACGAGTGTTTCATGCAAATAGGGCTCCAAAGTACACAGATGTTTTGTATTGTGATATAAGATAAGCGTTGGTGAGCGGATGGGGTGCACGACTGCGTGATGACGGCTTGCACATGCACTATCATTATTTTACTTGCATAGACAATTGAGATTGTGACTTGGTACCACGGACTCATTTTATGATTACTGTGTATACACATTACTGTATATATATACTATGTTATTTGTCACTAGTACGAGAGCGTGGATAAATTTTATGTGAAAGCAATGCTGCCTGAGAGGGCTCAGTTGGTGTAATCCGGTCTGATACAAAAAATTATATCCATCCAACATCCTTATTAAGTTATGTAGATATTTAAAAAATAAATTTCTGATGCAATGGGATCACAATTTTACTTTCCATTTCGACGTGATCCCGCTTCTAGTTTAGGGCCATGATTAAATAATAGTTACTACCGAAGAATGGTTAGCAAACAACTAGCCAGTCGTTACGCTGTTGTCCGTTGTTTATTGTATATCGTTGTTAGTGTGAAACATGTGGAAATCTATGAAAAAAGCGTCAAACTATCACTAAAATAATTAACAAACAGCGACGACAATACAGCTATAGTCACGGTATATACTCTCAAGAAAAAAAAAAACGTATATATAAGAGGGAAAACCCTTCAGAAAATGCTGAAGAAAAGGCGCAAGAGTGGAGGCTGCTAAGTGCCTATGCCTGGGGTTGAAGTGCCCACCCTCGGGAAATTTATGTTTTCTTTTACGTTTAACTAGGTACATTGTGTATTCTTGTGATAGTGATTCTTTTAAAGCTAGATCCATATGTTTGGAGATGGTATAAGTAACATTATTATTTATTCTTTAGTTGTATCTATTACTTATCACTTATTTGTATAATAAAACATGCTAACGAAGCTTTTAGCCACGTTATTTTATGGCCAATTAAAGCTTAATTGTAGTATTGGGCCGCTAGCTATCAACCTGCTTTTGCCAATGGGCTCGCTTGCCCCCATTCATCAATCTCGTTCTTAAGTTTAAAAAAATAATATCAAAATTACTGGGAGGAAATTACAAGATCGTCAATTATCTTTACAGTAATTGCCAATGTTTTATAGCTATTTTCGGGTTCTTACGTCTTCGTCCCAGCTGTCTTATCCTATTTCTTGACTCATCCCAAACACGCATTACCAGCTCAACCCACACAATATTTTTTTTTTTTCTTAATTCGCCATTTTATTATTTTTTGTTTTGGCAACGAAGGAAAAAAAAAGTTTTTCCTTCTGCTTAGCCAAAATAAAAATAATAACATGAAATATACGCGTATCTTGTAGGACGGGCAGCAGCAGTAAAAAGTGAGCCGTCGCCTGAGCCAAAGTGGGGATAATGACAAAGGAAGGAAAGGAAGGAAGGGTTTGATCAGCAGTGGACGTCCTTTTGCTGATGATGATGAATAACGACATATAGTGAAATTCAATATTTTTGTAGTTTTTTTTTTAACTTGTTAACTTTGTAAAACTCGTCTCGTCTGCCGCGCCGTATAAGAGCTATAGAGCGTACACCATACACAATAGCTATAATGTGCAATAATGTTTACTGAGAACAATTTGTGGGCCGGTTCAGAGCATCAATTTATTACAGCTAAGAATGAAGATACCGTTCGGTTCGCACCTCGTAGGGCGGTGGTGAAGGGTCACACCGACTAGAACAGGACCGATAAAGCCATTGAAAAATAAAAATCGACAGGTTATTTGAAACGGAAAATAAATTATCAACGTCATGACTTTATATAGGGTTATAAGGAAAGGTTATGCTTAGCCGAAAAGGGCTCATAGTACTCATCATTATGAACAACTTTTACTATGGGATCAACCCTGGGACCCTATTCCTGTGCGCTCGAGATTATCTCGGTGACTGTCTCTCTAATTTAAAATTTAATGGGAGTGAGTGAGAGAGAGATAAAAATGACATTTCTTCGAATAGGGCCCTGATCGCGAAAAAAATATCAGCTGTTTCATACATCTTGTCGAGTCATTGACATTTTTCTATGGAGCAGCTGGTTTTTTTCGCGATTTCAGGGTCGGTCCCGTAGTAAAAGTAGTTCATATCCTATAGTAGTTCTTTCCTTATAGCTCTGTATAGAGTTTTAGTATATTGTTGGAGTAAAAAAGAAAACTGGTAATCTAGACCAAGCATGAACGTGAGATATTTTTATTGAAGAAAAAAATGACACGAAAAGTGTGTTGCATTCTGTCAAGCATCCACTATACAGCTGTGTTCCGGCAATCTCACTTAATAACCAGCGGGCTTATCCTCTAACTTTGAAACGTTCGTGATTCTGATTGCGAGAGCATGCCATCGCTCTTACCAACTCAGTCGCACTAAACGCAAGCCTATAAATAATAATATAAAAAAAAAAACTATGCGCGGTCCCGCTCGCGCAACTCTCGCTATCGCTTTCAGAGTTACGGGATAAGCCCACTGTCCCCAGCCCAGGCTAGGGGTGTTTACAATCTTCGACCGCATCGTCACTTAAAATCAGACCTGTCTTACCTGTCGAACACAAAAAAGGTAATGATTCTGAGGCGCGGAGGAGCGCGCGGTGCGCGGCGTCGCAGTGCTGCATTCAAAGAAAACCGATGTATTAAAACGTTATTTGGCAAAAAAAACCGCGGAGTTGAACAAACTCTATGTATCACCAGTGGCTAGACAGAAGCAGCATCAATGTTTTCAATTAGATCTTGCCGGTTGCGTATGAAAAGAAAACCTTGTTTATTTTTTTGCATGAGCTAAAAAATCAATTGTTAACTTGAATATTAATCCATTGTTGTTTTGTTTGCAGAAATGCAGCCACTGCATTTCAGAGGTTCGTGTGGCACTGAGCCAAAAATAAAAACTGCACTCTTTTGCCACGACATGACCTTTTGTAATATGACATAGGAATGCCAAGAACAGCAATATTTCGACATGACAAATACAAAGGAATTCGGTAGAGTTTCAATGAATCTATACCTGACTGGTATAACCTACCTACTACAAAAACTAGCTAAGTCTACTTAGCTGCCTACTTGGGTAATCCAGGTCTTTTGTAGACAAACTAGGCAAGTAGGCAAAATACGTCCTAAGCCTTGGCAGTGAAGGTAAATGCATACACTATCGATTCAGTCTGAGCTCTTGGAAAGCTCTACCATTCCCTACCGGTCTTTATGCAGTGCAGCGGTTTATGTTCATTTTACGACTTGGGCGCGCTTTATTGCCAATTTTTAAACAAAACGATTGGTGCTTTTTGTAGAGGCGTGCTTAGAATTTATTTACGAACTTCTGATAACACAAATTCGTGCGACATAAATAACAGTAAATCTATATATATAAAAGAAAAAGCCCTTTTCAGGAATCAACGCACAGACAGATGACAGATAACCGCTTATGACAGAGACGTGAAATTTGAACTAATCTAGCTAGGTGAACGATTAGAACGGGTTTCGCGAAATTCTACCTACATTCTAAAGAAGTAAATGGAACCCCAAAGATAGAAAATAGAAAAAAAAAATTTTTTTTCATGCTAAGTTGCTAACCCCCGAATACTGAAACGCTTGTTATTTTTGACGACAGATTAAGTCTTGTCAGACAGATTGTTGCCTTTATCATTTGCTTAGTGCCAGACAAAAGCAGCATTAGAATTAATCTGTTGTCAAAGTTAACAAGCGTTTCAGTATTCGGGGGTAAGCCAATGGGCTTATTATTTATATTTTTATTATAAACGCATTATTTCATTAAACATAGTTTATGTTCTAAGCATAAAAAATAAAAAAGGCATGTCTCAGGATTTTTCGAAAACACCGATTTTTTTCCGGTAAAATGTGGTGTTTCATTTACTGTAGCCTATGCGAGCGGAGCCGTGCGGGCAACCTAGTTTTCTATAACTAAAGACTGGATGATCAGACATTAGAGCTGGCCACTCGAAAGCAAGTAGATCTAAAATGAAATTTTGCAAAGGAGATAACCACTATAAAGAAAGAAACACTACATAAGGAAGATTTTATGATAGCTCCTGAGCCCTAAGCCTGCGAGTATTAGTTAGTAATATGTATTTTTTGCTGGGATATCGGCCTAAACTCGCAGGGTGCCTGTATCCACTACGCTGGCCCAGTGTAGGTTAGCGGATTCACATACGCCATCGAATTTCTTCTCCGGAAATATGCAGGATTCCTCACGGTATTAGTCTTCACCGAAAAGCCAGCGGTATATCCGTATGTAACTTTCAAAGAACTCATTGGTCCGGGCCCCGCCCAGGTTCAAACCCTCGACTCCATGAATGCTAAGCTACCACAACTCTATTTTTTTGAAATTGCCATTTACATGCATAAGTGCATAACCGTTGGTAGTCATATCCTAGAGAAGAGTCTATGAATGAACATCGTAGCGTGAAGCCTCGCAAAGTGCGACATGATGGAGAGACAAGGAAAACCTTTACGTCTAAGCAATGACTGGAAGCGAAATGGCAGATCCGCTGATCAACTTGTCGATCAACTATCGATCGATCATTGTAGATAGGTTGGTAAATATACTCACAATAAGTTGATTCTAGGCGGCCATCCAGGTTCTTGACTGTAAAATGAACAGGCTTTATCAACAACCGGTCGTCTGTAACGGCGTGTATACATTAGCAGGTTGCGGCTATCATCTCATTTGTCTGCGGCTTTGCGGCTGACTCATAATGTAGCACCTAGCTTCTAGCACCTCTATGATAATAAGTTTTTTTTTACAGGTGCCTTTATTAACTAAGCAAAATACATACAAACTACAACTACCTAAACTACTTAGCCTTTACTACATAAAAATAACAGTTGGAATATCCAGAGACCAATACGATTTAATTAATAAGAATAATAAGATTATAATAATAATAATATCCCACTGCTTGGATATTGTCCTACCCTTTGCACTTACGGGAGGTATGAAATTGTTTGTTACTTTCTGCTTCATTCTCATACTTCGCATTACACTACTAGACAATCTTTTAGTTACATTATATAGAATTTAACTTAAATTTTACTTTATGTCGGAACATTTGGATGGACTTTATTTTACTCTGCTACCTTATTACCTACCCCCTTTATTATAAAAATATTTTTTTCATTATGACCATTATTTTCGCCGAGCCCCCACAGAGGCTTTGCGGAGCCTTAGGGCCTCGCGAAGCACAGTTTGAGTATGGCTGTCATAGCCGATTTTCTACAACTTGGCAGTTGTACTCGCTTCTTGACGAATTTATTTGTCACAAAAATACTTTTTTTTAATACAAATTAACTTTCTATAATACAAATTCCTCTATGTACAAACAAATAACAAACGTGTAATAAGGTTGTAACCACTTCATGAAAACGGTCGTTCAGTGTGGCGGCCTACGTCTTCTGGCTGATGATGATAAATTTGTATCGAAGTGTGACTAATAATATTTAATAAAAATAGTTTTTTAAATAATTTATATCTATAATAGCCTTGTGGGTTGGTATATACAAGCTCTGCCACTCTTACATGCATATCTATTTGATTTATCTTACAGAAGTCCTGTAGTCCTGTCAATACAGAAATTTTATTATACTTTTTCCGGCTTTCTCTACAACGTTACGTTAGCGATCAGTGTCGGTCCAGAGTTATCTAATTTAGACGCAAGAGTCGATTGTGTCTCGATATACAAAAGACGCGATCAGTCTGTTTATAGACCGAGAGCTTACGCTGGTTTAAATTATCTAATTGGTAAATATAATCCCTAGTAATATTATAAATGCGAAAATGTGTTTGTTGGTTTGTTTGTCCCTTTTTCACGCAGCAACGAACAACGGATCGACCTGAATTTTTGCGTGGATAATGGATATAGTTTAATGGTCGGAAAGTGAGGCTACTCTATCCCGGAAAAGGGTAAGGTTTCTAAGAGTTTTTTCACGCGGGTTTCGAACTTTTCGTTTTGACATCTTTTAATTGACGGAAGAAATTGAGATCTCCGTCAAATAAAAGATTTATAGGCGTCGCGTCGTCTTAGGGTGTCTACACATGGCGCGACCTGACATCGTGTGAAAGGGACAGCTAGATTTGAATTTCACGCGAGCAAAAGAAACAAACTATTAAGGTTATAGCTTCTCCCTTTCGCTTCCCCAGAAACTTATATATAGCCATCTCTTTCAAGCGATGTCGGGTCGGGCCATGTGTAGACACCCTTCGAAACATTTGTACTCTTATCATGTAACTACTTATTTTTAGGTACTTTTTGGAAAATCACACTTAGTCATTTTATATCTTCAATAATGTGAAAATGCGCGACACTAGTTTATTTATTTATTTAGTTTATTGGCACACAAAACAGAATACAGTCAAATAAATACAAAAACAGAATAGGTTTTACAGTTTCGATCTGGACTATATCCCTTAAGTATGTGTACACAACACGATCTAAACTTAAAAAGCAGAATTAAAGAATTGAATTTAAAATAAACATATTGAACATGCTAATTAAAGTTACGTCTTAGATTGGGCCGAAACATAGGCCGCGAAAATAATATTCCTGACGTCTTTCTTAAACATTGGTAGTTTTTTAATAAAAATTTCAAGGGAGTTGTGGTGATTTGATATTTCATTATATTGGCGACACATTCTAGTCAATTCCACCTTGTACTCACTAAACGCAATTAAGCTATCGCTGTCTTTTACTAAATAGAAATACAAGATAGAGATAGCAAGAATTATAGTGCTGTCAAATTAGTCATATCTTAGTTCTCCATACAAACTTGGACGAGACCGTAGCGAGTGCCGATTTAAAACAAGTTTTAAGTGTCGCTAGTGTACGTTTTTTTTCGCGGCTGTAATCGGTAAACTTGTTTGACAGAACTAAAATGCATGCTATCTATTTCTTGTGTTTATATTCATAAAAGACAGCAAGGCCTAAATTTGGTTTAGCGGGAATCGACATCAATTTGTGACTAAGGGGCATAATCACAGAAGAGAGATAGAGGTAAAAAAAAATCCTCGTCTGTGGGCATAATAGATTCAAAAAATACTAAATACAAAAGATTATATACATTTCACGGTTACGTTATTACACGAAGTCAGCTCTCGTACTAAAACTTTTACTGAACCAATTCACGACACGTTCTATTGTGAAGATAAAGCGTCAAAGCGTGAATAAAAAGTATTTTATTCAATAGATTCTTACGATCTCATTGAGTATCATTTCCCAGGCACTGATTGAAATGTAAGCTGTGAAAGTTTAAATGGTATTGTCCTTTTTAATTACCAGTGGCGGATCTAGAATTTATGTTGAGGAGGCGCTGACAGTCGGTTTCGTCGAGCTATTCAAAGTTATAACGTTAACTTTTTAAATAGTCGCCATAGGACAAAACTTAGGGGATGATTTTCAATATGCTAAAACACGTGTTTAATATTATCTTTTACTTAGTATGATTACAAAGTTTTATAGCCAAGGCCATTAATACCAATATTTTTTTCTCCATACAAACTTTAGCACCCCATTTGTCAACTTTAACGGATGATTGTCAAAAAATGCTGAAAGACGTATTTAATATTTTCTTTTTCTTAGTATATTTACAAAATTTCAGAACCATAGCATCAGAAAAAATACTTTTCTCCATACAAACTTTAACACCCCTTTTCGCCCCTATAGAGGTTGAATATCGCATTTCCTTTCCTATTGGGAGGTTACATAGTAATAGAAAACTAATGTTCAAATTTCACGTCTCTGTGGCTTAGGCTGTGCGTTGATCTACCTATCACTTTTCCTTACACTTTTATATATATAGATTTCAATGAGGATACATTGACATGTGTTATAAAGTCACACAAACTGCTATGAAAAAGGAATGTACTATAATATCAGAAGACTCCATCAAATCATTATAAAAACTTAGTGGGAACCTGTGAATATTCTCAAGCTTTTTATATTCTTGTCTATTCCCGTGCCTCAGGTTATTATTCAGGATTAGATCATTTGAGGAGTATTGGGTTCTATAGGCTCGGCTGGTTTAAAGAGTTCCGAAGTAACGTGGAACCGACGGGGTGTATTAGCATTGAATCGACGTAACCGAAATCTTACACCATACAATTATTATTTTATTCATGGGTACATTAACGTACGTGGAAGATGCATAGATTTAGATAAAAGTGCGTGTAGGAAAAATATTCTTCGAAATGACGTTTCGCAAGTGTTCTGAAATAATATTTTGAATATGAAAAACTGGCCGGTACTAATTCCTACTACATTTGTTGTTATTTACTTAAATTTTCCAAAGATTCTTGAGTGGCGACTACAAGCAGGAAGACGCAGCATGTGCAGGTTCTCCCGCTAGGTGGGTTGGGTTGATGCAAATGGAAAATTATCGTTCAGTGTGGCGCTCTAAGGGGCCTATGTCCTGCAGTGGACGTCTTCCGGCTGATAGTAATTACCAACATTTTAAAAAATAACATTCTGTGCTATAACTCTACAAAACGTTCTATGAATATATATCCTTTATCGCATTCAGTATAAACTGTGTACAAAGATGGAACAATAAATAGATAAGAACGGTTTTGTTCATCACGAACATACAATGGTGTAATGGTGTAAGAAAAAAAAAGGTATTCTGCATTACAGCACTACAGCTCAAGTAACTCAGTGTCTTCTCAGAAAAATTTGCTTACCAGCAGAAACTTTACCTTTTTATTAGGAAAATCAAGTACATCATATCTCTATACAACATACTGTAAGGAATAAAACAGGTTATAAATAACGAGGCTGGCTTCTTGGAAAGCTAGATGTGTTCACTTATACTAGCAATATGCAATCAGCGTTGCTCTCAATGATCACGTTCCACCATATAGCGGGTATACACCAACAAGCTGAGCTAAGACAGGAAAATCAAGCAAGCAATTCTTTTTAACACAGAAAATAAATTAACAATGTTTTTTAAGTCTATTTTGGTCAATAGCATAGGGCGGACTGCTAAAAACATGATTGATTGCTTATATTATCTAACTTAGTAATTCTGTTATTACATACTAACTATCAAGTATGCTATTGTACTAGCTGCACCGGGTTTTTACCGCCGAATTACCCATTTTCTTGGGTAACTAGATATGTTAATGTTTGTTGTTAGGACCGCGCTAAAACTATTTTCATTTATAAACTTCGCTGTTAAGAAAATTCTCGAAAAAGTTTAAAAGTTACAATAAGTATGTTAGTAATAAGTCTTAGGACGCACACTACCTATATCGTGTAACATACATTGTGGAATACTAAAATAAATATGAATATGAATCCTTGCCAAATTTTAATAAAATCGGTAGTTTTTTAGGAATGAAAAGATGACAAAAGAATACTCATGAAACAGAGTTGAAGTGCCATTTGATTTCAAAATCTAATGCCCGTACGAAAGCCAAGAAAGATAAAACTTAGCTAAGCATCACCTAAACTAAGTCGGACTTAGGCATGTCAGAGGAAAGGACATGTCTTACGCATTTAGGCAACCTCCATAATTTGGTGGAAATGCATTTTTCCATTGTTATGTATGTCCTAGAGAGTTAGGTATGAACTTAGGATCTGTCAAAGCTTAGTGCAGACGAGCATAAGCTTTTTAAAGCATGTATAGATAGCCAATGATATTAGTGAAATATTGTGTATAATGATATAAAAAAACAAAATTAAGTATAACGGTACTTCCAAAGAGAAAGACTATGCAAATATAATGCAAAACCAAACATTCTAATTCCAATATTGTGAAGAATGTCTGCTTCAAATCTACTAAATAAGAAATTTGGCAACTTTTTCCTTATGCAATAAAAGTGTTGGTCTCAGAAGCTTATCTCAGATCTTTGCGTTCTGAGTCAAGGTCTCTAAAGACAAATGTGGTCCTAGCAGCCATTAGGAAGGAAACATTGCAGTCAAATATGTCGTGATGTCGTCATTTTACTACAAGTAGATTGACAGAGCCATTGTTTAGACCCACATCCGCCTAACTTGCATCACAGGTTAACGTATCGGTTTGATCATTGTTCTGCTAACGGCATCCGATTTGGGCACAGATGTCGAAAACACAAACAAAACAACACAGATACAAGTTCACAAATATTAAATAGTCAACCAAAAAAAACTCCAACACTCTGCCTATAGCTGTCCAGAATATCACTAGAGACCAGGTAATCTGCCCATCAAAATAATGTTTCACGGATTCATTCGAACCCTTTTTGATAATTTCTCTAGTAATGCCTTCGCTTACATGAAAACCAGGCTGGGCTTCATGTAGCCCAGTTTGAGCTTCGCGAAACTCAGTGTGGCTTTCACTAGCGTATATATTATGTTCCCTAAAGCTCAGTCTGAGTTTCTTGAAGGCGAAGGCTGTTACCAGAAAGTAAGTAAAAAGAAAGAAAGTTACGTAATAATAAGGGTGCTGAACGGAACCTGGCGAGGTTATGTGAGCCCAAGATACATGACATCACTTATTTGATTGCCAATGATACATTCTAAACAAAATGTAGAGAATGACTCAAAAGCAGGTACCTAATGTAATGTGAATCACCTATACCTATAGGCACCTTCTAAGATTGAAATCTTAAAAAAACTGGTTTGTCTGCTTTGTGATTTGACTGCATAACATACATGAGAAGAATCATGACTTATTACTAGGATTTTTACCTCACCTTCGAAATTAGGGCCGAAGTATAAAGGCATCCGCCTTTATAACATACAAGTACGGAACTTGTGGGTCGATAAATATATAAATTGACGTTTCAACTCCACAAATCGTGACATTTCTCTACTTTCTCGAATTTGTGTATTTTGTTGGGCCAAAGTATAGAAAATATTTCGAATTTATCTATTTTATGGCGACTTTTTTATAGGCGTTTGAAAAGAGCACGAGGCTACTTTGTCAGAAACGAAGAAAAGCCTGTGTATCGTGCATGGCAAAAGGGTTAACACACATTTTGCAAGGAATCCTTATTAATATACCTACTTTGATAACGGATTTATTTACCAGTTAGAAAAAGAGCTTATCAAAAATAATACATAATTTCATCTTGTAGCCAATTTTCCATCTGATGTAATCTACCACTAACTTTTATTTATTTATTTATTTATTTATTTATACATATTAATTAAAACGGTACAAAACACCAATTACATTAATTAATTATAGGAACAATAATGATTTATGGTCGATTACATTCAAGTCAAAGTTCATATCAAGTCAAGTTATACGTAAACATTAGACACAGTCACAAAAGATAATAAAAAAACATGTCAATTACATTCAAAATATAAAAATTTACAAATAATAAAAAATAAAAAATAAAATAAAAAATATATAGGAATAATACCCTCAATGTATGAAATGTAGGCAGCAGCGGCACGGACTTTAAGCTCAGCCCTCAGACATGAAAATCGACGATAAGTTTCAGCGCACTTCGTCCGTTTCCAAGATGTGTGTAACATGTTCTTGAGTTTTGTGTCACCGATAATGTCGCTGGAAAACCAGACGGGATAGCGCCTAGCCCTTGCATTTAAACGTCGCTTTTTGGGCATGCATTCTATATATAGGAATCAACGCAGACCATACCGCTCATGACAGCGACATTAAATTTGAACCCAACACTCCTCGAATGGTCTATGACTCTAGGTAAACAATAAGAACGCTTTCTACAAAATTCCACATCTAAAGGGGTAAAATGGACCCCCAAAGTTTGTATTGAAATAATAAATATTTTTCATGCTAAGCAAAGAAGCTCGTTTCCTATACTTCTCACGTCTCAGGATTTTTGAAAATCATCCCCTAAAAAGGTGAAATGGGGTGTTTCATTTACTGTAGCTTAGGCGAGCGAAGCCAGCCAGCCTATAATTACGTTACTCGTAGATGCATATAGTGATACCGCGTACCTGTAGCAAGATGTCGACTCTACACAGTTAAGTATTGAATCCTAAACCAGTTTTGGTACCTGTTTCTAAGCAACAACATCCGCAAATGGATAGACTAGTATTGAATAATAGCTATTCTGATTATTCGTACGTATTATACAATATGTAGATATATACCTGTCTAAAGCTTGAATAGATAACGTTAAAACTTGCTGTTCCGATGACAAAACTGAGTAAATATAATTTAATACAATTATTTTATAATTTATTTAAAATTACATGGCTACCTATAAAAACATAATTAATTAATATTATCTTCCGTTACATGCATTTGCTTCAATTAATTGAGAAAAACAGAGATGACCTTAAGATTTTTTAAATTATTTCCTGAAACATTTGAAACATCTCAACAAAAGAAAAATAGACAAAGGATTGTTTTTGTATATAGACGTACCCACAGATCACACCCTAGATTCTGTATTCAGGACGCTCGAAGCGCACCACGCATCAGTCTAAATACACATATAAGAAATTAATCTGATTGGTTGATTGTTAGGCGCGAGTAGGCATAACCTTGAGATAGCCAATGAGAACGTTTGGTCGCACTCCCTGCGACCCGCGCCCTCCTCAAACTTTGGTGACTTTTTGTAGGAACAAAGAATCTCGTAATGCGGTATCTAGTGTGGTCTATGGGCGTACCCAACCAAGAAATAATATACACGGTAAGTACATATTAGTCGCCTACACTTCTATAAAGGTACCTATATTTTAAATTGAATGTTTCTGGGGCAGACATAATACGCATTTAGACGCTAGCTTGCTGGCGCGGCATCGTTCGCATTGCCTAATTAGCACGAAAAATTATATTTCCCTACAAACTTTGGGAGCTTACATTTTACCCCTTTAAAGGTGGAAATTCGCAAAATCCGTTCTTATTGATCACCTAGATTAGATCATTTGAGGAGTATTGGGTTCAAATTTATAATGTCGCTGTCATGAGCGGTATGGTCTGCGTTGACTCCTATAGAAAAGGTAGTAATAGATTATATCAGAAAAAAAAAACAAAAAAAAATAAAAAAAATTGAATTTTTGAGAATTAAAAGTACAATTTAACTACTTAAAGGTACAATAAAAAAAGAGTAACCTATGAAGTAATTTTTAGAAAAGTTGTTTTAGGTTATGAATCTAAACAATTATAAGGTTAGTTAGGTTGGTATCTATTCTATTATTTGGAATCTAAATGTTTAAACCTATGTATGTTTGCATGATATGATTGATTGCAAAAATCGCAGTAAATATTCCAGCCTAATAAGAATTTTAATAAGAAAACTAATTTTGCCTCAAAAAAATAAAAAAAATAAAAATTGAATTAAAAAAATATTGTTGGAAAAATGGCTACAAGATGAAATTATGTAACGATAAATCTCGTTAGATCCAGTGCTAAGATCCACAATGGATCTATAGCACGTCTCTATCATAAGCAGAGAGCTTGTTCTTTTATTTATATATAGATTTAGTTATTATTTAGTATATATGTAGTATGTTATTATGTACACAGCGTAGGGAGTGCGTATACAATAGGTGACACCGTATTACATTGTACCTACATGCAATACATTGCTTGGTCTCATTTAATTGTGGATACTTGGCTCAACCTCATTGCACTCAGTCGCTCGCTAGAGCTATGTTTGTGATTACGCGTTGTATTGTACCTATTTGCATATCTATGTTTAGCCACCCCGTGCGGCTTTTTTTCTAAGCTTATTAGGTTTGAAATCCGACTACAATTAAATGGGACATTGCAATGTACTGCATTGTTGCCTCTAGTACAGTATATATAATAGCTGTGTCTAGTATCGTTTATTTAACGTAACGAATTATTTCATCATCATCATCAACAAACGCAAAGCAAAGTAGCCATAATCCCCACGCATGGCGAAATATTTAGCCAACCAAAATGGCATCTTCTTCTCGAAGTACGCGCCTTTACTAGAGATTGAAAATATATTTTTTCAAATATAATTTGTCTAAGGCGCGTATGGACAGCATGTATATATAGCTGTTCCACCATTTCTGAGCTTGTCCACACGTACCTACACTCTACGATGTTCAAAGTGATTTCTCACTTGTTTCCAGGGCCACTCTGAGTCAAAAGGTGCCAAAAAGCGGGACAAGAGTGCGAGTGGGAACGGGAACGGCAAGCCCAGCCGTGGGATTGCAACATCTTTTGGCTTCCGGCGGCGGCCGGCCAGCACTTCGCGGGCCGATGACAACGCGCGCCGCAAGCAGAAGGCGCACGACAGCAACGGGAATGGAGGCAAGTACTTATTGGGTTAGAGGTGTGAAGCATCAGCATTGAGCTTTAAAGATCGTTTCGAGCTTTCCTAGAGTAGAACCGAAAGTCTTCCCACTGAGCTACTTACACGGGGCGGTATCTTCAACACCTTGAATCTTTTCTCATGCAGGGTGTAATATACAGCTACACTACACCCTGCATGAGATGCCAGGATAGATTGGACAGGGACCCTATTCGGAGAAATGACATTTTATCTCGGTCACTGTCTCTCTAATTTAGAATTTAATGGGAGTGAGAGTGACCGAGATAAAATGTCATATCTCCGAATAGGGTCCCAGGAGGAGGAGTGTATTGGAGCGTCGGGTCTCGCGCTTTACCTGACAGGATCTCGACCGACATATCCTCTCGGGCAAGAGACGTTGTATCATCATCATCATTTTATCCGTTATCGATCCACTGCTGGACATAGGCCGCTTCTTTGATACACCATTCTCTCCGGTACGTTCTCATCCACGTCTTGCCCTGAGCCCTGAACATATAGGTAGTCTTTAATTCCGCCTGACTGGTGGTCTAGCCACTGGTCTAAATACATCGAAGGTTTACATATAAAAGTTCAAAAAACTCCCATTTATTTTAGGCTAGTACTTTCAACAACGTCTCATTTCAGGTTCTTCAGAGGACCTTCGCCCCGAGGAGGTGCTCTCCGGGCGGTCGACGCCCCTCGCCCGCCCTCGCAAGGAGACTGCGGGCCAACCTTTACGAACAAACAGGTAGGTACTACTGTAAGTTGTGAAGATAAAGGATACTATAGCAACAGCAATTTTTTTTCCCCTTTCGTTGTCATTTGTTTCAAGTAAAGTATCTAAGGAAGGACGCATACAATAGGTAAATTGTATTTTATCTGTGGTCAATTATACCCACTTGCTTAGTGCACATCCAAAGGAACATGCTATGCAGACACAAAGAAGGAATTACATAGAACGAACATGAGTAGATCCACGTATGGGTGGCATTTTGTCTTGCCTACAATTAGATATTACTTTATTTGAAGGATCCGTTGTAAACGCCTACATAAAACTAGCAACACAGAGTAGGGGAGACCAGGTATGAAAGTAACACGGGATGAACGTAACAAACGAGTTTCTGAACGAATGGTGTTCACTGCACTGTTGGATGTATCACCAATATTCGCCATTTTGAACCCCCCTCTAGCCTCAGTTGCGTTTTCGGCGCTGTGCAGTCAGGTTGTGCGCTTAGCGAGGCGATGCCGCAAAAATACATTAAAAGTAAGTTTTGATCATTTTTTTAAATTGTGTTTGTTTGTGTCATTGTAGATTTAAACTTGCGTGACAAGTATCAATAAAGAAGTATAACTATTCATCTTCCTATTTTGGCGTTTGAAACGTTATCTTTTAAACGGGTTTTTGAGTTATAGGTATGTGTTTGTCATATTTGAGAAAATTTAAAGGTAGGGATGAAAGTAACATATTGTTACTTTCATCCCGATTATGATCGTGATATTTCAAAGCTTCGTCACTGATAGACAGAAGATGTTGAAGTCCCAATACCAGACCCGATTCCGTCAAGTCGTCAGATTATTCCAATGCACGCTTCATCATTATCACGCGTGCAAGCTTTTACAGCTGATGATTTGCTGCCCCTACAGCGTGAATTACGCGCACCAACATCATTAGAAACGCAACCATTAGTAGCTTCACTGGCTTCACCAGCTTCACCATTACTGCCAAGAGCCCCTCCTGAATTAACTTTGCCACCAATAATGCCCTTGTCATCAACAGCTATTTCGGAAGTAGATGTGGCTATTTCTTCGACATCGTCTGATAATTTACACATCCCATCTACCTCTTCAGATAGTGTTCAGGACGTCACATTAATGACATCGTTTAGCCCCTATGAAGTTAAGCCCTTACAGAAGGCTGGACCCAGGAAGAATAATGGAAAGGGAAGGAAAGGCAGAAAAACAGCAATAATGACTAAAACTCCAAACAAGCTTGAAATTCAAGAACAAGAAGAAAGAAAGCTAAAAGCCAAAGAAGTTAAAAAACCCATTTTGCAGACTGCTACAGAGATGAAAAAGCCAAAGGCTTCAGTTGTTAAGAAAACTATTTAAAAAAAAGGAAATAACACACAAAAAAAGAAAAAAGATGCTAAAATAACGAAGGATAGTGATAATTCAGACAGCGAAGATTGCTTCTGTTTAGTTTGTACGGAATGCTTTTCAAACAGCAGGTCAAAAGAAGGATGGGTACAATGCCTAGAGTGTCAGTTGTGGGCCCATATAGACTGCACTAATAACGAAATAAGTTATGTGTGCCATAATTGTTTGTCTGATTGAGATCTCATTATTAAATTATTATTATTTTAGAAGATTGTTATGTTTCATAGTAATGTTTTTTTTTCTGATAATTCTGATACTAATGTAAAACCTAAAAGGCTGATTATAACTAAGTAAATATGTTGATTATAAAAGTAATTTAGTTTTAATTTAAAATGTTACAACTATCCCCTGACACTGTTACAACCAACCCTAGGGCTAGGGATGGTTGTAACAAATTCCATTTTTTTTATAAGGTCATTTTTATTAAAATCTGTAGTATCAGTTGAGTTTATGTTTATGTTAAAAGATAGCTAAAATACTAAACTATCATATGCACTGATTAGAATTTTGATATTCAAAAAACTCTGTGAAATATTACGAGAAAATTGAAAATTGTTACGTTCATCCCTGGTCTCCCCTACGTAGGTACTTTGCTAGCGGTATTCTGTTGTGCGATCAAGTAATCTGAAACAAGAAATAACGCATATTAATTAAATAGCTTTGATAGAGACACACAAATTGAGGAGCTAAAAACATTAAAACGGGCGTTTCTTTTTTTTAATACGTCGCTGCCTTATCTGCACAACTTTACAAATAAGTTAACAAAACTCGCAATTTTGAAGATCGGGTTACTTTTATGATAATTAAGTCTAAAATAATTAACGTTATGAAACTACTACACGATACTAATTCGATCCAAAGTTCATAGCATTAATTATAATAAAAATAATAGAAAATATTCGATGTTGTACTTGAAATCACTTTTGTAACGAGTTAGACCTGTTGTAACATAACAAGTAGGTAAGCTGCAACCTTCGATTCGAATAGTAGTTGGATAGGTAAAAGTATAGGTGCGAAGACAATCTTCAATAACATTCTCCGGCCGTATTACCCCAGAATAGATAAGTAAGCAATTTTTGGCGTTCTTGAATATCAAAAGGAGACGAAAATGAAATCTCATTTGCTGCCGCAAAGAACAAATGGAATTAACGTAGGGGATGGAGTCTTTAGAAATGCTCTTATATTTTGTTTTGTTTTGAAAAATATAAATATCGAAAAAAAAAAAACTTGTAAAAAGACTGCTCCTAAATTTTTTATAAGAGCAGACACACCAAGAGATTGCTTTATATTATTGCACAGGCGTTTGAAACCCAAAATAAAAATGTTTTAATTCTTGAAGAAAACCGTCCTACCGCAATATTGCTCTAACGCTCTTAGCTTTACCAAAGCTAATGAACGGCTAGTTACAGAAGTTGTCCGAATTGTTCAGGTTCGGTTTCAGGCAGCCGCACGCGAAGACGGCCCGCGTGGCGGACGTGAGCGTCGCGGCCGAGCACGCCTTCGGACCGCACAAGGACAGGGACACGCATATCAACAATAATGCACTAGGTGAGTTACCTTCGTAGTTACCTAAAGTAATTCGGAATGCCTTGCGACACGATAGAGCAGCATGTGTAGGTAATATAATAATAATACGGTTAAACGGTTAGGTAGTATATATATATAAGTACCTTATAGTATATATAAGGTAGTTTAATGGTGGTCCATATATATTCTGGATCCGTTACTGGGAGAGTTAGTAATTGGTAAGAATAAAAGCGAAAAGCCGAAGATAAAGCTTGATTGCAAGTTTTGGGAGAATGGTGATGATGTAAGACCACAAAGTACCAATGTGCGAAGCGAGTTTTAAATTTTGAGGTATATCTGACTTCACTAGTGCGGCTAAAGATTGATGAATTTAGAATGAAAGGCGCCAGAAATGCAAGAGCATTGGCACACAGACAGTCATAGAAAAAAAAGATGATACCTTCCGCTTCACATTTTTTGTCTTCTATCTGTGTGTTGATGACCGAATTAGTGTATCTGATTTAGGTTGGTTGTGTAAGACTGTGTCTTGCTTGACATCCTCGAAACAGGGAAACCTATTAAAACGCTATTAGAATGATATCACACTTATATTTGAACGTAACAATCGCGATCCGCCATGCAGCCAGTTTTCACTTATTCCAGATAAGAAAAGTACAAACCCACCATATAGTAACCAGTTGGGGCTGGTGGCGACGCAGGTATCCTGCACCGGAGTGACGACGGTTGTGGGCGCGGGCGGCGTCCCGAAACCCGTCACCAAGCAGACCGTCATACTCACCTACCAACCGCAGCAGTTTTCACAGGTTGGGAATCTTTACAGCTACGACCTACAATTAAGAATCAATTTTTCAGCAGCTAACCGCATGCAGCTGTTATTAAGCTCACTGGTTTTCGGATAAGTTTTCGATTTGCATGTACCTAGTTTAAAATTAAAACCCACAGAATTCTGCCATTAACAACAGTATTAATGTTAGGTACCTACAAAATAATAATGTTTTTTTAAAGTTTGGTCTTATAAGTGTTATTTATGTTTATTTTTTAATGTTCCATTATTTCCGTCGTTCCAGCAGGATGGACGCAAAATCGCTGCGCGGGCCGAGCCTCTCAGTCGAGGAACATCAGTCACTCGAGTCCAGGCGCCAAGCGACCGGCCTCCAGGGAAATACACCTTCCAGACCAACCAGTTGCCTCGCCCACAGTACCCTGCTGTTAAGAACATTGACTCCAAGATGGCGAAACAGGTGAGAACTGGCTTTTTCGATAAGTATCACGATCAGGACTCAGAGATAGAGATTCCACTCTCATACCCTCGGCAGTCTGTTGTAGCGCAAAATCAATCTGGATCCTTTAGAATGTTATTTTTGATCCTTAGTCGGAAGTGCCCCTTCTATTTGATTATTTCCTAAAGTGCCAAAAAGATACATAGTATTAAAATCAAACCACAATATAAGCCCTAATCAAACTATAAGTGGACATTTATTATCTACCTACAGAACATAATCGTAAACCAAGCTAAATATTTTGACATCAAAGTTCTGGGTTTTAAAAAATATATGCAATCTTTCCAAATATTTTATTTTAAAACCAAATCAATGACACGTTTATTCGCTCCTTCATTTTAATAGCTCAAAAATGTGAATAACAGATTATTTTGAACTGACTTGCCATTGAAATCATTACTTCAATCTCTCGGAACTAAGTCTAGTTTTGTTTGTGTAGTGATGTAGGTCACACTACATCTATTTCAGTCTCATCTCTTCAGAAGCCGGTCGGTGTGTGCCCGAAATACCTCCTATGCAGAATGCATCTACTCGACTCAACGTGTCCGGGACACACGAGATTAAACATATAAGATTACTTAAAAATACTATTCCTTTGTACGCCAAACTACCTAGTAACATAAATGTATAAAAAAATCTGCAAATGAACATTGAAATTCAAAAATTATTTAGGTACGACTAAACCCTCTTCCAGCACAATAAGCTGGTGGACTGAATATTGAAAAGGCTCGAAGGACCTTGAAATTATATTTTATTACGCCGGTTCACGGACAGAAAAGCACGAAGTGTGAAGACTTTCGTTTACAAGCGAACAAAATGCACTCACACATGTCTAACTGTTTTGCAATGCGCCGTCTAATTAGATTAAACTAATTACACCAGCATTTTCACATCGGCTTAGACCGTAACATGACGTGTATTTATAAAAATTACTAAAGTTTATTTTCATCGTAATTCTTTTGTTAAATCCGAGAATGCTAACTTATCTCTTGTTGTCTAGGCCTGTTTTTATTTATTCTGTGATTTCGCCTGTTTTTTACGTGCCTGCGGAAAGTGAGTAGACGACTTATCACGCGACACATCTCGAGCGGAGATGCTTCGTGTAGGATGCGTTTATTTTTATTTTTGTAGTTAACTAACGTTTTAACTGCGAGACATTTCGACATAGGTTGTTTCGCGTAGGGTTCGCCTAGCTTCATTCAACGCTATGCACTTCGGATAGACGTACCTTTCTACACAATGGTCAATCTGGTCAATATTTTTACGTAATTAGTGTGAAAGTGTCAGTGAAACGTTAGTGTTTAGTGATAATTAATCAGTGTATTTTACTTTCAGGCTGTCAACAATACCCGGAAGGCGAGCACTTCGGATGGGTGGAGAGAAGGTAAGTACTTTTTTTTTATTTTTTCAATCTCCATTAGGTACATACGTAGAAACATTCCTCAGACTATTTTAGAAAAGTTTTAAAGGTGTTCTAATGATTTACGTAAGTATTTTACTTTCAATAGTTTTCTACTTTTACTTTCAACTTGCGTGTCAAATAAATAAATCTGCTTTAAAATTATTTAAGGTCGCGCTCCTGGTCAGAGCAATCTCTTTCTCACATTTTTAATATTTTAAGAAATCATTGAAAAAAAAAACAATAAACTGTCAGTTATTTTTAGAATAGCATTGCCGAAGATTTGAAGTAACTTGTATGTTGATGTTTTTATTTTGATGAAGGATACGAAAAAAACTATTTATTTTCGAGTTCTTCTCTTTCTTCTTTGGCAACGTAGAAAATCACAACATGATAACTGCTTTAAAATATTTCTACTGTTATTCTAATGATAACTGAGAAAAACCTAGAACTAAAGAACTGTAGAACTAAAGTCACCAACATAGCTTTCAAGGTTTGCAAGTTGAAGTGGCAATAGGGAAGCCACATCGCGAAGAACTGATAACCGATGTGAAAGAAAGGTTCTTGATTCGTAAGTCGCGGGCAACCAGTGGATCATGTGGCAAGCAGTCGGTCGGTGCGGCTCTCTAAGGGGGGGGGGGACTATGCTCAGCAGTGGACATCTTCCGGCTGATGATGATGATGATGATGAACTGAGAATATGAGCGAAAGGAACTGACTTTGAGTGAAAGTATCACTTAGTTATTTTTTATAAGAAAAAATGTTGGAAAAAGTGAGAACGAGATAGCCTAACGTGGAGAGCTTTTTGCTTACTTAGACAAAGTGATAAAGCACTTTATAGCCAGAACCAGAAACCAGAATTGGCGTTTCTTAGCATCAGACACATGAAGTAGCTATAATCAAACTATCTACGACCAAAGGATTAGATCGTTGAGACAATCTAGTTAGTTCGCTTTTCCTCTAGGTGCCGGATCAGCAGTGTCATCTGACTCAGGTGTGTGGACAGGGGGCGAGGGAGGTGCCGTAGGGGACTTATCTCCCCGCTCCCGCCACCGGCCCCGCAACTTGGAGATGGTGATGCGAGGATCCCACAATTTCCATCTAAGGGACCTTCAGGACGACGACCTCGATATCATGGGTAATGGGGAAGTCTACCAAGTTCCTGTTTACAAAAGAATCCTAACTAATATTATAAATGTGAAAGGAACTATGTCTCTCTGTCTCTCTGTCTGGGTGTTTGTGGCGCTATCACGGCTAAACTGAATTTCTGCATGCTTAAGGGTCGAAGACGGACAAATGCTACTTTTTTTTTTGAAGGTCCACGCGAACGAAGTCGCGTGTAGCAGCAAGTAAGGAAAACAGCTTACTTCATAATCAACAAACAGAGGCGATTTTGATACCTTGGTTGCCCAAGGCCTATGGAAGATTGTCGCTCCCCTGCTTCCCGTCAAGCACGAAAAATTGATATTTTGCCACCCGTTACTCTTAATTACAATAATCGGTATATAACTCAATAGACTACAAAAAGATTCGCAGATTATGAAATACAAGGAAATTCACCTGTTTTTACATTTCTAAGCCCATTCCGTCTTTGTTTCGCGGGTAGAATTCCAAACCAGCTTTGACAGAAGTAACAGTAATTTACGGGGAAATACCATTTTAATCGAGTTTTAGGGGATGGCCCAAGGAGTTTTTAAACGCTGACGTGTCAATGAAAACAAACAAACACCAAATTTGCCGTCCTAACATATAATAATATGGCCCGGGCCTACTCGGAAAATCCTATTCGGAAATCCGCCTCTGTCTACAAAGCCTTATTGGATAGGTCGCATCGCAAATGGAGCTGAAAGCTTACGACCTTTGAAAAGTCTAGACTATAAATTTGGCTGTGAATAAAGATCTAATAGAGTTCCTTTAAAAAACTTTTCCTTTTCTTCCAGACGAAGCAGTCGTAACCGGACACACAGTCATCCCCTTACCAAAGCTACCTTCCTCGTTCGACGACGCGGCGTCTCCGGACTACGACGTGTCTCCTACTCCCACTTACCGCCCTCCCTCTCCTATCCTGCCCAAGCCCTCGCCAGTGGAGCCAGTGCAGAGGTCTCCCATGTCCACCCTAGACAGATACAGGAATAGAAGTAGACCGACAAGGATTCAGACCAGCACGGATGAGGAGAAGTTTGTGCTGGATAGGGCGCAGCCTGAGAAGCTGAATAAGCAGGTTGGTATCATTGAGCTATTACCGGTTGTTATTGGTATAATTTAATTTTCAAGAATTAATGTACATTAAGAAAACATTAACTCAATCATCAGATTGTAAGCGTGTAAATAATACTAGTAAGATTATCGTCATCATAAAACATAAGCTTTTATGACAAATAATTAAAATAAATTAAGAGGTATTGGTAGCGTTTGCATTTATGGCTGATTAAGCCATTATCCTCTGCTACGATCACACAACAAGCAGACAAGTTTTTAAGGGTTTGTCGGATGTGCGTAGTTTTAAGCTGTGGGTTTTGGTGATAGAAGAAAAGCAGAGTTGCCAACATTGAAAAATACTTACTAAAACACCTTGTAAGGAAATACGATTATTTTACTATTTTTAGAACTCCTTCATAAAGTCGTCAAGCGGCGTTGGGTCCCCACAGACAGTAAGCTCGAGCAAGGAGTCCAGTCCATCGTGCAAGAGCGAGGAGAGCCACTTCGGGATCAGCGCCGCTTGGCAGAGCCACGCGGCTGGAGAAGCTATGGCTACTAGGTAAGTAATACTTACCAATATTGTACATTCACCCTGCCTGTGCCTGTCTGAGCGCCTTGAAGTATATGAGCGTTGCTCTAGGCCGCTAGTACAATTCAGCACTAGCCGGAAAACGTCCACTGTTGAACATAACGCTAAAGCGATCGACAAGCCCCTCGCAACCACCGGTTGTCCGCGACTTTCACAGTGTGATATTGTGGCCTTCGCTTCGTCTTACGGTTCATGGTCGCCAATCAAGAACTTTTCTACTCCATCGGTTATCGGTTTTTCGAGCGATGTGGCCTGCACGTTGCCACTTCAGCTTTGGTTCTTGGTCGAACTTTGATACAATTAGGTTCACCTGAGTGTAACAACGCTCTCACTCGTGCGTATTGCACTATCATTCCTTTACAGATAGCATACTGTCAGAGCTTTGTTTAATGATCCTCTTAACCAAACGGTTTTTTGTAGATCACAAGATGACGTTTCCATTGCGCTCAGCGTGTCCAGCTGTGAAGACGACAAATCCAAGTTTGAAAACAAGGAAGTTCAAAAGATTGAAGTAGAGATTCCAAAGAAGACCATCTTAATAATCGACGAACCCTCACCACCGCATCCCTTACTGATGAAATCGCTGACGCTGAGTCAGCATGACTCGCTACGAGCTACAATGATGGGTAAGTGGGAGCTGTTGTATAACGCTAAGTAACAAATTTTCTTGATATCCTTTTAATTACATGACATTGCTCAATAATTGCGCTGTAACTGACAGGAATAAAGGGTTAGTCGCACCCGTCCTTGTTTCAGCTATCAACTCATAATAAAATACCTAACATTTGACAGGTTCAATGACAAGTTCTAACTACAGCACGACCAGCACATGTACAAATCAGAGCGGCGATCACCACAACTTGACGCTCACTCTGGAAGAGTCTAAATTCGACATGTCCGCATTAGAGACCTCAACGCAAAGTCTGCTGGACGACGAGACCTCGCCAGCAGACAGCTTGATCTCTTCCACCAGTACTAGCGGCTCTAACAACGAGCTGCATGTGGAGAGGTCAGTCTACATCAGTGGTTCTTAACCTTCTTGCCATATGCGTTTGACACGGCTTCCCCCAGAATTCGCTTCACCGATCATTATTAACTAACCTTGCTTGAAGTTTAAGTTCAACTATTGCTTTATCTGTGGTGTCAGACCCTGTAACTCCGCGAAATAATTCTAACTATGCCGATACCTTAGTTAATTTATTTGTTTTTGAAAGGGATGTTCCTTCTATATCTTCGGCGTATCAGACCGCAAATACGAAGACCAAATCACCAGAACCCTTGTCACGGTTCCGGTTGGAGGAAGACGGCGTGGATGGGGAAATTCTGCAGCCTGTGAAGGAAGTCAAGTAAGGATGAAACATTTGAACTAATGAAGCTTGAGCTTGAAAACATACAAGTTGTTTACTGAAGGTGTAGTAATATTGAAAGGTATGTATGTACTCATCTTTATGAACAACTTTTACTATGGGACCAAAACTGAAATCGCGAGAAAAACCTAGCTGTTCCATACATTTTGTTGAGTGTCATTGACATTTTTGCTTATGCTTATGCAACAGCAGATTTTTTCTCGATTTCAGGGTTGATCCCATAGTAAAAGTTGTTCATAATGATGAATACATACGTTTCAGTATTACTTAGTAAACACCTTGTATAATCTTACAAATGTCGTGTGAGAAATATACTTACCCTGCAGTTGACTGATGTTTTCAAACAATGACAATAATCAGCTGGAGAAGGAACTCTGGTCTCCGCCGCGTCATTGTTTATTTTTTTTAATTTATATAGAACGACCAATAAAAAACAAAGGACTGCGTTTCGATCGATTCTTAAAGAGCAGACTGGAAGAAAAACTGTAAAAAACGACTTATACATTGCTTCTTAACCAGTGACTCAGTGCGGGCGGAGAGCGGTAGTAAACACCTTGTATAATCTTACAAATGTCGTGTGAGAAATATACTTACCCTGCAGTTGACTGATGTTTTCAAACGATGACAATAATCAGCTGGTCTCCGCCGCGTCATTGTTTATTTTTTTAATTTATATAATTAAATCGATTCTTAAAGAGCAGACTGGAAGAAAAACTGTAAAAAACGACTTATACATTGCTTCTTAACCAGTGACTCAGTGCGGGCGGAGAGCGGTAGTAACAGTAAGAACGTGACCCCCGAGTCTCCCGGAACTCCCACGCACGCGTCGGGGTCACTCTCACTGTCCGACGGCCGAGACTTCTTCGATGACGAAATTGCTGATCAACCCGCGCTGCTGTTCAGAAGTAAGCTCAACGTACAAAAAATACTTTAATACTTTCTCGGAAATTAACATATTCCATTTTTTATGGGGAGGAACTCATCAGTCAAATTTTTTAATAGAAACACATGTAAATCAATAACAGAAAATGTAAAAAAAAACACCGATGTCGGAAAGCACGAACATCATTTGATTGGATACTCAGATTAATTACAGGCCTCGCTACATGGCCTGACTTGACATCGTTTGAGAGAGATGGCTATATATAAGTTTCTGGGGGAGCGAAAGGGAGAAGCCATAACCTTAATAGTTTGTTTCTTTTGCTCCCGTGAAATTCAAATCTAGCTGTCCCTTTCACACGATGTCAGGTCAGGTCATGTATAGACACCCTTAATCTGAGTTTGGATATGATTATGATATGTCACAAAAAAACAAGTAGAGTTTTTGGCGGGAACGTGAAGAATTCATGTCGCGTCATTTTATTATTTTCCAAAACTTGTGTTATTTCGAGTGTTAATGTGTAAAAACTGTGAATTTTTACCCGTTAAGTGTTCGTGTACATGCACGAGTGTTGGTGAATGGTATAATGTCGTGAAACGTGAATTTTCGTGTTGTTTCCAAAACTCCATAGAAGGCTCTAGTAAAGTTTTCACCACTTTACTGGGGCATGAGTTGGACTTGACCGTGACTTGCTTTGCTCGACTTTGACCGTGACTGACTTATTTTATAATATTTAACAAAACTTGAGAATATATATGTATACTTGACACTGGCAAATGCATAAGACGTGCGACGCCAAAATCTTAGGAAGAAAAAGAAAAAAAACAAGTATCGGACAGGTACCTATTACAAATACTCACTTATACTGTTACGACTTCTTGCCAAAGACATAAAGGGGTAGACACCTAATCAGCAAATCAAACTATCTTGAAATAAAGTACACCAGATTGACGTACCTGTCAAATCAAATTAAGAGCTCCATACAGTTGTCATTCTCATCTCATACTGATAAAATCTCATAATAATGAGACAAAAAATGCTAAACTATACAAAAATATCATGCCAAAATTACAAGGATTCACAGGAATCAAAGAACACCACTGCCACATCCATCTTTAAGTCCTGAAATATACTTTAATAGGATATAAAATTATTGAATAATGTAAACAGAATAGTCGCTATGACAACGTTTAGGGATGTCAATCGAATTTCGGTTAGTCCAAAAATCGATTATTAAATGAAAAATATTTTTTTGATAAATTATGATTGAGGATTGTTTCTTGTACTGTAAAGAAGACCGGCGACGGTCATTGACGCAGCCCTTTGATAATTTTATTCGTCGATTAGCAATTGACAATCACTTCCATCGGATTAAAACACGATTAATTGGCTGCATCATCATTATCAGCCAAATAAGACATCCACTGCTGGACAAAGGCATCCCCTTAGAAAGGTACGATCAAACACGTAAAGATTGAGAATGCTCCATCGCCTCTAGTTTTTTTTTTAAGAGTCTGAACGATAAGGGATTCACGTGGAATTTATTTGACTATATACTTGATCCAAAAATAATCAACGGTTTAATCGAAGTTCGTTTTTTTTTGTCCGATTGAAGAATCTAATACGAGATCAGTTCGAATTGGTTCGTATACGATTTTTTTCTGCAAGAATTGACATCCCTAAGACAAAATGAACTGTACTATTGCCAGATTTTTTTGTAATTTCCCAACTTTGTTTAGGTTTCCTAGAGACTCAGATATATGTAGCTGATCTTTTGATAAAAATAGTTCGGCAAAGTAGAGATGAATATTGGCGGGAACCTATTAAGGTTTCCACCAATATTAATTTGCTTATAATACATAATTTTCATAATTTTGCCTAAAAAACGTGTCGGCGCATAATTATCAACAACAAATAGAAATGTTTCACCAATCCCTATCCAACAACTTAACTTAAAACCCTACGGAAGCCTACAATGAGCGTGTCACGATATGACAAAATTGTATTGCAATTTTTTTAGAAATAAAATTTTGTACCTTCCTAAGAATGTAAGAATGTAAATTTGTCTAGTGTGGTTGTGGGTTTTTGGGTCTGCAAGTAATATGCACATTCTCTTAGGTTTTCACCGTCACATGCGTGTTACTTGAGGTTGCAGAATAGTCAGGCAGTTTCAAAAAAGATAAATCCGCTAATAAGCGAAAGTTGCGTATGCGTTTATTTGCAAATTTAGAGGATTCCATTTCCATCGTAATAAATTGAAAATAAAAACTTAACATTATTTAACTTAACAATAATGTGGATGATAAAAAAAAAGTATAAGAGCCTATAAGAACCACTGTGATACAACCTAAATCACTCCAATCAAAATTTATTTACCCGACCAAATAGGGTAATCACTTTCTAATGGAAAGCCTCAAATGTCATGACAAAAAAGACTGTCAAAAATTATAAGCCATTTCAAAATCGTGTTTCTATGGAGACTATCCTTCTGGACCTTATTTATAACGAGAATTCTGTGCTTCTTGCATACGACATAAACATATTATTATACACATATTACTTATTACATATTATTAGGCTTATTCCATTTCTATAAAAGATAAAAGCTTTTATTTATGTTATTTTTCTTGGCAGAAAATGCCGATGGCAGTCCGTCGACCAAGACCATCGAATCGGAGGCCAGCAGGCAGCTGCGGAAATCAAGAGAGCGCATCACTTCGAGTCCACTTGCTCAGAGGAATCGAAAAAGTTGGAATATAATTTTTGTACTATTTTACCACAGATCACAAACCTAGATTTTGCATTCAGGACGCTCGAAGCGCACCACGCATCAGTCTAAATACACTTATAAGGAAATTACTCCTATTGATTGTTAAGCGCGAGTAGGCGTAACCTTGAGATAGCCAATGAGAACGCTTGGTCGCACTCCCCGCGACCCGCGCCTTCCTCAAACTTTGGTGACTTTTTGTAGGCACAACGAATCTCGTAATGCAGTATCTAGTGTGATATGTGTATTGTACCTACCACTGGCTTGCAATTTTTTGATCACCCAATTTATTTAATAATGTTTTGGCTCCACGCGTTGTGTAGTTAGCCAGTGTCATGTTTTGTAACATTTCTAATTTGGTAAATATTCTGTTTTAGACATAGTCTAAGTCACGGTTTCCAAAACTCCATAGAAGGCTCTAGTAAAGTGTTCACCACTTTACCGGGGCATGACTTGGACTTGACCGTGACTTGCTTTGCTCGCCTTTGACTGTGACTATGACTTGTTTGATAATATTTAACGAAACTTGAAAATATATATGTGTATACTTGACACTGGTAAATGCATAAGACGTGCGACGCCAAAATCCTCTTAGGAGGGAAAAAAAACTTTTCAGGCGGGTGAAAAAAACAAATGGCGGGAAATGGTTAAAAGTTTGCGTTTTCTTTTTTGAAATCCCGAATTTTGGCTTTGGAAAGTTATTATGTGCACTTATAATAATATTATTGTTTCGAGGTTGCAATCGATTAAAACCTTGTGAAATTACGGGAAGTATTAAATATATATTTTTAATTGTTAGCGCGAAATGCAGGCGAAAGGACTCCATCGCTGGACACGCTGTCGAGCCTCGCGTCTGACGACCTCATGATGGACAACGACTTGGCGCGCTCCATCACCAGTTTACAGAGCGTCGACGATTATATTGAAAGGTAAATACTTCGCTCTGTATTTTCACTAAATATGTAGCTAGATGATTGTCGTATTTCTTTCACAGGATAAAATAATCCTCATTTTAATAAACTTCTACATACTTCCAGTATTTAAGAGTCTTCTGGGAGCGTTTTCACCTCCATTTACGACATGACATCCTTCTCATTTATCTATTCTAAGAATGTTCTAAACTAAGAATGTTGTAAGTAAGAAGTTCCCTAGTGGCTTTCTGCAATCCTACTGCTGGGATATCGGCCTACCCTAGAAGGGTGTTTGTGCCATATCCACCACGCTGGCTCACTGCGGGTTTCCTCACGATATTTTCCTTCACCGAAAAGCCAGTGGCCACAAATATTCGGTACTCAATTCTAAACAAGAATTTTGAATAATTATATTTACCATGGAAAATGTAATAATTTTTCCATGGTAAATATAATCATATTCACAAAATATAATAAATAGCCACTGTCATAATTATAATGGAATAAGGAAAAAAAAAAAACTATGGCAGTCCCTTCAAGTACCTACAGTTTTTTTACGCCTACGTCATTCTTAACCCATAAATATAATGCAAAGAACTATCGATGTGTTAGGACGGTAAGAAAACTTTATAAATAGTTTGTACATGATATGATGATAGAGAATTAGAGATTGGACATTACTGTTTACATTCAGGTTGGACAGCTCCCTTCGCAGCGGCCTAAACTCGCTCGACGAGAGGCAACTGCACCAAGAGCTATCCTCGTCAAAAACAGCGATTCGTCAGTGGAGCCAGTTACTGGAACAGAACAACTTCCTCGACCGTCAACTGGCAGCCATGGCGCAGGGCAAAGCCGATTCGCTTAGTGCCAGCAACAACAGTCTTGCCAGCATTGGGTGAGTAATTTTTTACTACTGTGTGTCAATTCGTCACTATATCAAGGCAACGCTCCATCACTGTAGCGAGTTAAGTACTAGAACAGCATGCTAGTCTGTCACTGGCAAAGGGCAAAGCAGATGTTAAAGGGTTTTGTTTGAATAAATGAATAAATTTGCCATAATCATGAAAAGTGATGATCAGCCTAACATTGATAATAGCTGGTAGCTAGCTGAATAATGTCTTTTTCTGAAGTAAAACTGACGATTGGCGACTAAGGAATAACAATATTAAGATTCTGAATAAAGGTAAAAAATAAATAAAAAAAAACTTTATTACTATGAGTATTATCCACAATGCTTATTATAGCTCATAGCTCTTGCTTAGTGTAATCTTATAATTAAAGAAAGATTGTGTAGTAGGCAATCTTTTTAAGTTTCTTTATATTGACAACATTTTGAGGTGATTTCTTGACCATTATAATAAGCACGACCGTATTGCTCAAACTAAGTACATGTTGAAATTATTTACCACATGTAGATTTTTGTGCTGATTTATGTGCAAAACAAATAAAGATAATTATAGTTCCAAGTAAAAAAGGTACAAAGTGAATAAATATTTTACTGAATAGTTCGCTTTGGTTCCACTTTATTCTGAAGCATGCAAATCTTCAACAGAAATGACTTTAGAATTAAATAAGCATATAAACAATCTGATGCGATAATGATAATCCCAAGATACCGAGACAATTGAACAAAAGCAGCTGTTGACAATAACAGTAAACATAGGCAATGCTAAGAATCGTTTTCGAATCGACTTTAGACAACACTTGAATACCTAGAAATATCTGCGATATTATGATGCTCAATGGGAGTAGATTGCCACTCCCATTTTAGCTCCTAATATAGAATTTGCTAGTTCAAGCGGCATTATGCTATTTTTTTCATACTGTTTTGTCTTTTTATTATCCGACTGCCCAAGAAAGAGGTAATGTTTTTGGGGTGTATGTCAGTATGTTTGTGTGATACACAGATGAATAGCTGTGGTGTGATACTATGTGACGTCCTGTAGCCTAAACGGCTTGACCGATTTTGACGAATGAGGTGTCGTTGGATTCCTCTTTACGTCCTGAGTGACATTTTTACTTACATTTTGCATTTATTTTATTTTTCTTATATTAATATTACTTGTTCATAAAACGACTAATGTAACAGTGGACTCCACTATTCTATATCAAATCTTGATAATATCTTTCCCTGTGAACTTTACTTCTTTTAAATCTTGAAGGCTATGCTGAGACAATGCTATTCTTAGTCATGGTCGGTAATTTATACTAACTTTTTTTTTAAAATAATGTATCAGCGACATCTTAGTGGTAGATCACCTCAATATTAACAGATATGATTGAGAAATCAACTCTGAAGCCGCAGGAATAAAATAGCTGTTCCACAGGACAGCTTGTTCTGCCCTTTTCGGATGGTCACTTGCCGATGAGCGACATTGTATAAAATGCTACTTAAATAATAATCTTAAAATTATTGTATTCTGTTTTATATGTTTATATATAAATAAATAAATATCGACGCATATCGACAGGAAAAGATTATTGGCGCACGACAAAATGTATGGAACAACTCTTTGTTTTCGTGATTCAGGTTTTGGTGTCATTAAGAGCTGTAGCCAATACACCTACTCCTCGTCCTTGTGCTCCTTAATTACTCAGTTCACTATTATCTGTGGTTTTACTTGCGTACCCATGTTTTTTCGTTTGTCAACTCCTTTACTTTCCACAATTCGAATAACATTTTGTAATTCTACAAAGATACCTTATTGACCCTGTCAAAAATGATATTCTTAGATGTACCTACCATTATCTCAAGTGCTCCAATTAGTAAGTGCCAATTTCTGAGCTCGATTGTTGCTACCGTTCACCTTTAAAGTGTAAGGCCAGGTCAAACGCACTTTTCATTTACATTACTACAATCATGATCGTTATCAAGGTCTTGTGCGTAACTACTTCAACTTGCACGATACATAACAATCTCTGCAATAACTGCAAAAATATCAGAAGCCAACTATTATTTTATGTTTCAGTTACAGTTAGTTTAATTACTACGGTATAATATCCGCAATACTCTTGCATATTTTCGCACAATGGTTGCCGTTTTAAAAACTAAACAAAGCAAGAGTACCGTTCCTACCCCAAATCATTAGATAGTGTGGGTAGTTACTAGCTGTGAAAATTCACTTACTTATATAAACCTTACAACTTTATTTCATAGCGTTAAAAGTTACATTCGCTCGTCCCTCGATGTGATGGTAAATTACCGGTGTTTACGATTTAAGACGAAGACGATGGTACCTGGTACATTAGTGACCTCTATGCGCATGCTATGACACGACAATAGATGTATTCGAACAATGGTAAACGCTTCATAGCGTCCTGGGACTATACCGTGCGTGGGTCTATTGCAAATTTTAATATGGCCCGGGCTCGGCTCCTTTGAATGTTTTTTATAGCTTCACGATCTTCGTGCTCGTGACTCGTCATCGTCTGCAGGCTTTTTTCTCGTCAGTTTAAATGTTATAATTATCCTGTTCCATGCATAATTTAAAGTTTAATTATTTTTTGAAATACTTTAAGCTTATAGCTGCTCATCAAAGCGCTTCATGAATAGGAGTTACATTTCAAAATACTTATAAAACTGTCTAAAAACGAACTAATCAAAGAATTACAAAACCGAATCGAACGGTGGATTAACGAATTTCACAAGTGAAATTTCGCTGCGCAGCCACAGTTTTTCATGGTTGATTTTACGGCGAGCTTTGTGTCGAAAGGTCCTTGCTCCGTGAAGTAATCAGATAAAGCGAGCGCAGCTGGGCTTGGGGCTTCGGTGGGTCTGAACATCTCGGCATGTTGCGCCGGGGCCGCTGCGGTGATTTGCGTTCGAGGTTAGTCTGTGACTCGTCGCGCGCCGGGACGTACGCATCCCGCATGGAATCCGATCACAGCACGTGTTGTGGTCATCTGTGACGTCGCATCTGCACGGGCCCATCCTACTCATATCGCGATCACTCGAAATATCAAAAGCGCGGGTCACTGAACGCTCAAATCGAATCGAACGAGTTCCGAGCTTCCGAAAGCTCTGCAAGTTTTAGTTTTGGCTTTAGTATTGAAACAAATAATGTTTGGTGTGAATTTAAGAAGGTACTCGCGGAAGTCACGGCGTGCGATACTGGATATCGGTTACATGTCACTTGAGTAGAAACCTGATGCGGACAATTCAATTAGTGACAAAGGTTGGAAGCTAGGAAGGTAGAAGTAGATAAATATGGTCAAACGCCTCTATCAAATAATTAGAGCGTAATTAGAGAGTTCATCATGGTAAATGAAATTAATTACTATAAGTGCCTAGCTAGCCTACTACCACTGCAAATATGTATATTTGTTCCAGATCACCATTGAGCGAAATGAATCGTTTAGTGCAGTGTCGTTGGCATCAATTAATTTATTATCAACTGTCTACTGTAGCGTCTATTTATGCATATCCTTTGTTTCACAGCAATAGTGACAGATAATGCTGATAAGCTTTGATAGACATAGGTACTTGGCACTCCCATTTATAGCGTTCAATATATATTGATGTTTGCTTTTTTTACCAGACAAGTGCCTTTATTAACTAAACAAAATATACATACAAACTAAAACAAACGAAAGTGTGAAAATTAAATGAAAGTGGGTAGGTTAGACTAGGTAAATACGCATTATACATGCGTAAATATTGCCGATTTACTTTACTGTTGACAAAAGTAATTTAAAGAACGATGCAATTGACGAGCTGAAGACATGTAACCGATGTATTGTTTCACTAAAGAATTGTGGTTATTTTAAAATGTAGACATTTATCGATATTTTGATATAGGTATTTTTCTAATACGATATTAGTATTTTTGACAACGTGGATAAATTATGTTTGATTTTCACGTCGTTAGGTATCTATTCTATAGTCGAAATATTTACCAAACCCAACGTTGGTTTGATTTATCTAATCAGTCACAGATATGATAATCTCAGTTATCATAAGTAGTGCATGTCTATAAATTTAGGCATCTCTTATACAAATGTATACATATTACATAAGTATAGCTTGTTTTTAGTTTATGTTCTTAATGAAACAAATTTCCAATCCATTCTTAGGTATATGTGGCTCAGCTTCATATTCTCGGTTCATTGATCTAATGCAACAGCCCAATATGGGCTATTGTTGTCCAAATTGGTTACCATAGAAACATTGAATAGCTTTGCAGACATCAGACGTCTTTTTGTTATGTACCCACCCACAGAATGGACGGGCAAAGCTTTCGGCTAACACGTTAGCCGAAAGAATAATAAGTAATAATAAAATAATAATAAGATGTCGGATAACGAAGAAGCGTGTAAAAACCAAGATTCGTGAGTTTACTTCGGTGAAAACTGTGATATAAAGTGATAATTAGTTTTTATAAAAATCACGCGCACGTTCATTTTTATGGTGCTAATCAGAGTACACATGCTAATTACACTGTTAAATAAAGTAGGTGGGTATTTATTGCGCTGCTAAATTATTTTTCATCTGCCACATCAAGTAGAACTGTTACACAATTTATTAGAGAAAAAAATCACATAAGCCGGTTCATAGTACAAACATTTAGTACTGCAAAAATATTCAGATAAGGTTAGCATGGTAGCGAAATATTTTCGTTTAAGTTATACCTTATATTTTTCGTGTATATGGGTAGATAATAATTCAGTTACCACAGATGAGGTGACCGCACAGCAAGATCAGCCCATTATTTTATTAGAGAAAAAAAACACTTAAGCCGGTTCGTAGTACAAAAATGTAGTACTGCAAAAATATTCAGATAAGGTTAGCATGGTAGCGAAATATTTTCATTTAAGTTATACTTTATATTTTTCGTGTATATGGGTAGATAATAATTCAGTTACCACAGATGAGGTGACCGCACAGCAAGATCAGCCCATTAGGTTCGTGCGTCTCCGACTTTCTACGTAATGGCAAAATAAGTGACAAAAATTATTTTGGGGGCCATAAGAAATTTCACTAACGACCCAGGAAAGCGTGAAACGAGGCAAATCTAAATAGATATCTATAGAACTCCGAAACTTGATAAATTTTCGTAAGAAAGCATCGTAACGAAACAGCAAACTGTTATCGAGTCGTTTTCAAATAGTTCTTTGTGATATAAATGAGTTAGTTAACAAAACGATTATTTAGAAGGTACGAATATGTACATGCGAGATGTTAAGGTGCAACGTTTCGATTATCGCGCGAAATTCAAATTTTCTTGCGTTTTTTGTCAATTACAGCTTAATTACTCATCATGGATTTATTGAAAACAATTTTACGACAATAAATAAGTTGTTTTAAGAAATTACCGGTAAAATGATCACCTTGATAACATTGGTTTAGCTACAAATCTCAATATGCTGATTTTCATCTTGCTTTTTGCTTGCATTTTTCTTGATTTTTTGGTTGGTGTATTTTCTTAAAACAATCTATTTATTATCGCAAAATATTTTTTCACTAACCTACGATGATTAATTAAGCTGTAATTGACAAAAATCGCAAGAAAATTTGAATTTCGCGCGATGAGCGAAACGTTGCACCTTAAGTTCCTCACCAACTGTTTCCCGGATGTCTTGTACAAAACACTAAAGACACTTGCATAACTTACTGTCAATGATTAAAATACCTTTAGCAACGTTTGAACGTTTTTCAATTACATGATATTAGTTATGACATAGCTGTACTTAATTGAAGAGTAAACGGTGCTTTAATAATTTGGCACACTTGCTCAATAAGTTAAGATTTATGTCTAACGTCGTAGGTAAAACCTGTTGCAATATCCCGTAGTATCTAACTGTCAAGAATCTAGATTAGCTAAATGACATTAATTTCCTTACTTACGTAGAACTTTGACCGGAAGCTGATCCGGTGCACATTTCCTTTAGTTGCATAAAAACTTATCTGATTAGAGGATAAGCCCATGAAGGTTTAGCAATAATTATTGTGCATTCAAAGAAGTAAAACGTTACAAAATTGTCCAAAAAAGTTTGAACACACTGTCGTTGATAGTACCCTCGAATGTCCGCAGCAAAGCACATAATCTACATGGTAATTCGTGACCGAATAATTTGAACGCTCGCAAAAACGAACGGTTAAACAGTGAAGTGAAACAGATTATAGTGAAGTGTGCTTTTCTAAATGCTCGTGAATACAACGAGTGTAGTGATGATGATGGAGAAGCCGATAGTGCCGGATAAGGAGGCGCCGGTGAAGGGCATCGTAGCCCAGGTGGTCACCATGCTCAATGGCCAGGCACAAAGGTATGTAATAATGTAACTCATGGAAATAGCACTTGTCTAATATCGAAATATAGGTACAAAGTTGATGATTGTTTAGTATAATCGTTGATGTAAATGATGTTCGAGAAAACATTGCTGTATTTATTGTCATAGCGAAATCGTAAAAGTTATTGCTAGCGTAGAAGCTATATTTCACGACACCAGCAAATTCGTGAAACTTCGGGAGTTCTTGGAGATTTGAATTGTAAATTTTTAGTAAGAAAGTATATTTATTTGTATTCAAAGAACGAGTCAGAGCTATACAATTTTATATAAACAACAATAGCTACAATGTTATATAAACGAGGCGCTGCTTCGTGATCCAATGAATGTTCCAAAAAGTAATTATTATTGTTTTTTAAATAATTGAAATATTGCACATTAAAATTATGCTCGTGCCAAAATTTCATTCGAATCTCGGAAACGATTTTGCAAGAATGACATCATGATCGTTGAACAATCAAACTAATTTTATTAATATGAAAACGTATTTTTAATTTCTTTAAATCTGTTACAATTTTAAAACTCGATACAAATCAACTTTAAATCTAAATCGAGTTTGTATTTTTATTATTTCATATAATCTTCACTGGCATGCACAATCTCATTTTACGTATAACAAACTCAATTTGTAAACAAAAAAAAAGTTTTTTAATTCGTATCTTCTGATACTGATTGTTTTAAAAAATATGTGTTCTGCGGCATAATAATATATTTGATCCATGACTGCCATGAGCGGAATTGTTTTATAATCGTAATAGTCATTACTATAATAGCCAAAATATGGAGAGAAATAAGTTTCGCCGTCTCCGTCTATCTGTCGGTATACAAGTCACGAGCCTTGTATTCAGATCAGAGACTTTTTAAGGAATACAGCGCTGGTTGGTGCACGTACCAAAGATAATATAATTATAACCGCTACTAGGAAAAATGTATACTCATAATAAAACTTTAACGAGAGGATTACTGTACATTGAAGATATTTTCGAAAATATATTTTTTTAGGAGTATTTGTAGCAACAGAACCCAAAAATATAGTTTTCAAAGTTTTTGTCGGCCTGTCTATCTGTCTGTCCGTGATAAACTCAGAAAAGAAGGCACAGATTTACATGCAGTTTTTAAAAATATGTTTAGTGGATTCCGGCGCTTAGCATAGGCTTTGTTTCATCAAAATCGGTGCAGGAATTATGAAGTTATGACGCAATATAAGAAAATATGAAGTTGAACAAGGCGCTGCTTTAGCGGTTTTCTGATTACTTTGAGTTTCTAGAATTAAGAAATGGGTTAACATGCGGTTTTCTAAAAATGGTATGTGGTGTCCTAGGATTTATAACAAACTTTGTTTCATTAAAATCGGTTCCCCGAAACTGGAGATATTAAGCAATATTTAAGAAAGTTGAGTACCTTTGCAAAGCAAATTTACATCGGGTCGCGAATAGATGACGACACGACACGGGTCTTCTGAATCGCGGTGGCGAATTCGTCCATGATTTAGATACCGTTTCGAATTTGTAGTATATCTTTTCTGATCAATAGGTTATATTTGTAGGAACATACAATCGAATGACTGATTAGGATATCGCAATCATCCCGACCGACCGGTCAAGAAGCGTGAAAAGCACAGGAGTTCCATATAAAATTAAGTGAGAATGAGCACTAAAAGAGGTTAAAAACTCAGTCGACTTGAGAAACTCCTTCGTTTTTGGAAGGTTAAAAACATTTCAGCAGGGCTAGCATCCGCACCGCGACAAAATCTTCTTTACTCTTCAGGTCGTAAAAAATGAGAAACGTATACATAATCGTAGCCGTGTCCTGTTCTTGCATAACAAAAAGATATTGTCGCGGTGCGCATGCTAGCCCTGCAGGTATACCTATGGGATAAAACTTTGTGTGGAAGATTATACTCTTACAGTAAATTGGTACTGCACGCCATTACTTAAATCTATTAGAAATTGAATAAACCTATAAATAATAATGAAATCATGTATCATATCGTATTTTAACGGACTTCCAAAATAAAGGGGGAGGTTCTGAAGTCGACTGTTTTTTTTTTAAATTATGCAATAAGATATAGAGAGTATGATATTTTGTTTGAACAGTATTGGTGTCAATAATTATTTTTGTCTGAAATAGATACTTATCCAATGTATCTAATATTTCACGTAATAATTTTATTTGTGTCGACAAGCAGTAAATCTACTTTCCAATATGTCAATGACATCATCGCATTTACTTATTTTGTTTTATATCTCGATGTCCTACTTTAGATCGCTAGAGATTGACAAGGTAGTTAACCGAACGAAGCGAAGGTCTCTAGAGTTAAGGGAACAAGCCGTAGTTTGTATGTATGTTTGTGTGCATATTTTGTGTGACGATAACTTACGAAACATTGCGCCGATCTTCAAGAATTTTTATTGGCAAATCGTTCATTTCAATACAAAATAGGAGCAATATGGTTCAAAGCGAAAGGTCCAGGGGTCGTGAGGTCTTAGTTCGGCGTAAACAACTACTATAAATCTCATCTTAACTATGTTTTGTCATGACATATCAAATAGGTTGAGTCAAGGCTCTTCGTGGGCTAAGATTTTGGTTCAGTCCAAGCTACGACGCCTACTCTATGAAACTCATGTGCCTAACATGTCCAGCCTAAAAATTACTCAAACCAACCGATCGTTATGAGATGCTTACACAATTTTAATGACAGCACTTAAGCTTATCTCCGATGGTACAAATGATTTGCATTTGTGAATATAAGATACAATATTTTTTAAGATGTTTTTTTTTGATGAAAATTCTAGATCTAAAAAATAAAAATAAAAAAGCCTTTATTGCAAATACACATTTCAATTACATTTTAATTAATACATTATATTCTTAGTTATGTCAATATTCAGTTTTATTATTATTATTATAAATCCAGTATTATCTGTTAGTCAATTATTATTATTATTATTTTTGTATGTTTGACATTTAATATTATTAAATATTTAATCTAGATCTATACCAAAATAATTGAATAACGCAGAGTAAAATGAAAAATTGTAACATAAGAAAAACATACCAATCAACCAAAAATAGAAGAGAAAATAAACTTTGACGGAAAAATAAATTAGGAAGCAATTCACAAAACTAAATAAACAATGGGTTGCAATAAGAGCAGCAAGTATTCAAACCATGACTAGACAATGGAAGTAGGTATGGACACCGCAAACAATACGAGTATCAATTAACAAAGTAAGCCACGGTAACTTGATTTTTGGGTCAGAATATGCCCTAAAAGTATCGTGTTTCTCTTCGAATGGATCCAAGGCCGTTTGAAATGTATTTGCGGTCGGATAACTTACAGTTTGAAGGTCATAACATAGAGATTTTTTTTAAAAATGTTAGGGTTTCACAAAGAGGTCTACGTAAAATGCCTGCGGCATAACGATTAACGATATTTTGGACCGTCAAAAAGTCTGGAAATTTGACCAAAAATATGGCTTGATTAGTAGGCAGTTCTGAATTATCGGAAATTCTGATTAAGTTTTCGTTCTAAGACATCGTAGCACTACCTTGCCATTTTGACTCGGTACGACAAAGGTTTTGTAGTTTCTTTGTTTTTCACTCTGCTAGCGGCGGACTCGCGGTTTGAAATACATATCGTGTGCACGAGTTACTCGGAGCTTCTGTTCGTAAATGTTTCGTTTCGTAGAAATAATTATATTTCGTACTATATCTTGCCCTAATATTTACTGTAACAGCCTATTGTAGCTAAATTTGATGGGCAAGCCATTAAATTAGAGGAGGAGTCTTATCCAGAAACATTATATCCGGCATGAAACGATTCCATTCACCAACCCAGACTAAATATAAACACTAAAGCTTATGATATCATTGGTGATATAGTAATGAGATCACTGGGAATATTTCTAAAAACCATAGTTTCTTTGCAAAAAACATACAGGCTTACTTGATAAATTCCTTGATCTGAATGTATAACTTTTAATACTAGTATTTCCTTTCATTTTTTACTTTCGCCAAATTTAAAGGCAGTTCTTGTCCCTGCAATGTAATGATCAGAGTTGATAGTTTGAATATGCTTACTCGTAATATTAATTATAGCTTATTAAAATAGTAATAAGACAAACATGTTTAGGTTCTTATGCGGGCGTTCCCCCATCCACTTAGCTCCCTTTGCTAAGGGGACACGTTAGTGAACTGCTATGTTAAACTCAACACAATGAAACTTCGTGACTGGCTAATGGAGCTTTTAAAATATGCAAAAGAGAGTACCTACTATTACTACAAAAATGTTGTGTAGCAGCAAAACGGGACAATTTATTAAGGTATATACGTAATATACGACTGAATGACAGCGAATTGGGATTTGCACATCCGAGTGCCTTGCGAAGCCTAAGGAATGAATAACGCTTGCTTGTTTAATAAAACTGTATCTAAAAGTAAACGAAACAAAATAATAATATGTATGTTATATCTTTTAGTAATTATTGGCCAACGACTGCCAATAAAAACAACAGTAGCACAGGTAGACAGGCAGCTATTACCTAGTCACTGAACTTTACTTTCACGGCTAATATCAAACGGAAGAAAGAGCAGTCGTAACACACAATTTAACATGGAATTGTCGTAATTTGAGTGCTCGCTTCCAGGTTTAAAAAATGGTGACTTACTGAGCTCGGATATAATTGCGCTTCGGTCGGCCGCTACCCGTCAACATCGAGCCACACACCGTGACCGGTGGTGATACTGGCTGTGATACTACCTCTAGTTTCACTTGAAATAGACAAACTAATAAATTAGTAAAACACAACCTCGTGGAGATATACTCCATTAGTATACTCCACTATCTAGACTAGTAGATATAAATAGAACAAGCCTTTTTTTAGGAATCGACGCACAGGCCAAACCGCTTATAGACGCTTAGAGACTTAGACTTTTTGGCTTAGAGACATGTTTGGACTTTGCACCCATCATTCCTGCAATGGTCTAGGTGAAGAAGAACGGATTTTTCGAAATTTAACCTCAAAAGGGGTGCAATGGACTTCCAAAATTTGTATGGAAATATTTTTTTTTTTCCTCGGTTTTTGTACTGAACATAAAAAATTAAGAAAGCCATGTGTCAGGATATTTCGAAAATCAATCCCCTGCACTGGTGAAATGGAGTTTTTAAATTAATGTAGCCTAAGAGAGCAAAGCTGTGCGGGCAAGCTAGTATCAAAAAAGTACTACGTGTTCAGCTGCTAAAATTGGAATCTGATGCTTGAATAAAATATATCTGCTCTCCTATGCTTGATTATGAGTTAAGAATCTCATAAAGGTTTCATTAGCCAGGTGACCTTTTAAATGAGACATAATAGTACGAGTGTACCTCATCCGGCTTGGTCTTGAAAAAAATCAGCTGGGCGAGGGGTGGATATCGAGCGAGCTCGCGCATGCGTTTTGTAAACTCGCAGATGCCGATTGCCTGCTATCCTGTACAAAACAAACAACTGACTCGGAACGTGCCCGGCTGACGCGGAGCTCTCAATAAACCATCCTAATTATTGTCGTCCTAATAGTTTTCAAGATAAAAGAAAAACAGGCAAAAGAAAGTGGTCGTAATGTCATCCGCGGACACCGACCGTGACGCCAACCGTGACGGCGACGTGGACATAAGAACCGTTCAGCTTCTCCGTTTCCGATCCACCTCGCTGAGCTATTCGGCAAGCCTTGTTGCCGAACGTGATGTCAGCGGCCTCTGACGTGTGCAGTCGTCTCGGCATGCACCCTCGCATCTGCCGTAGTGCCGCTGCAAGTGGAAACGGAACCGTGCCATCCTCACGGTCCGTAAGTTTATAGCGGTTCTAAATAGAGTGCGAAAAGAAAACTGTGCGACGGCGGTGATCAGTTTGGCTTGAATGGCCGGGTTCGACGGCGGCGCGAGATCCGATTTTTCCGGAGCGGCGGCGTCAGCGGAGACGGTGGAGGCGCAGATAGCGAGCGCGCGGCCGCTTCAGTTGGGCGCGTGCATGCGCGCTGTGCTAGTGTCTGGCGCGGCATGCGATCCGCATCGAGTGGCTCGGGAGGCGGCGGGCCCGCGCACCTGGCGCTGGGCGCGCGCCGCCAGAAGACGGACCTGCGGGTGGCCGTGGCCGAACCCGCCACGCGCTCGGCCAGCCCCGCGCCCAGCCTGCGCAGCCAGCGAGCCAAACAGTACAGGTGCCAAATCAACAATAACAATAACACCTGATGTTGTTGCGTGATACCGTCATACTCATTCGCTGAGATATTAGTGTTGACTTTCTAATAATTATGCTTGGTGTTTTTCAATCGGCTGGGAACTTTGGTGAGGATTTTGTATACAAGATAACGAACAACTTATTCTACGACTTTTGAAAATGTACGGGGGAAAACCAGCTATCCCATACACAATTTTCATAGGTCTTGAAATAAAATTTATGGAACAGCTGTTATTTTTTCTCTTGTGAATATTCAAAAGACGTAGAACAAAAGTTGTTCGTTACCTTGTATACTACATCCCCACAACCGCTCCCTAGCCGATGAAAAAGCACCGTGTATAATTCTCACATAATATTATACGTAACTTTTTTCTATTTTCATGAAAATGAAAACATTATTTTGTTCCTATCATATCATTTCATATCAATCGGGATATGCGTGTTTTATCTAAATGTATCAAGTGTTTTATATCGTGCACTTATCGAGCATTAATAATTTAGTTTACTTGTGCGATAAAATTGGCAACGTGTAGGTAATCATCAATTTCGTTTTAAACTAAGTAGTCAGCTGAATGACGATGCTTCGACATCCAAATCAAACAACAGCCCTAAGACCATACCCAAACAACAGAAACTGCATTGGTAGGTATACCAGTTAGGTAAAGGATTATCTACTAGATTAGTTCAGTACCTACCAACCAATCTACGTGCTCGTGATAATTGAAGAAGTTTTCAGGCTAACTGTAACATGACCAACATTACGTTGAGCGTGTTGTTTCGTGCAAAGAAAGGCCGAATGACCAAGTCGGCCAAATCGCAAGGTCTTGCGAGAGGCGGCTGCGCCTGATCTAGGCTAGAAACGAAGTCAATCTTACAAAAATGCGCAACAAAAAACATATCAAGGTTACCTACATGCGTTTCCGTAGAATATAATTGATGTATTCGAATACAGGAAAACAATACTGAAGCAAGACTAATTCCTAAAGTGCTTAGAACTTCAGAACGAATTCGCATAATATTTACCAGCAAGCATCGTATTGTACCTTTCTTGCACGCTCTATTAACCGATGATTTCGTAACCGGACATCATTGTTTTATTTTCGACGAGGGTCGCAGTTATTTTATAGAAGTTTCTTGCGAAGTAACCGACAATTTCGTTGTTGCGCATGTGTTGTAAAAACTTAATTATTGAGCAAAAGAAACTCGAAGAACTCTATATGCAGTTATGCAGTCGTCGTGCTGGCTAGTGCGATTATTCTAAAAATGAGGTTGGCGCACTGACATGAAATAAGTATTCAGTGGACTGGCGGTATAGAATGTTACTGAATAGAAAGGTTCGAATTTTAAAAAATCTTACCACGCTAGCGCATAAAATGCACGTTTGCACTGATTTCGAATGATAAACAGAATCTTTCCGAGGTTGTGAGGTGAAAAAGATTTTGTTTTCATACAAACTTTGGGGGTCCATTTTACCCTTTTAGGGATGGGATTTCACAAAATCCGTTATTGTTGTCAACCTAAACCATTTGAAGAGTATTAGGTCCAAATTTCACGTCTCTATCATTAATGGTATGGCCTGTGCGTTGATTTCTAGAAAAATGCTTGTTCTTTTATTGATAAGTATGAATTAATTAGTAATAGAAATCGGATCATAATGTCTAATTACAGTATGGTAAAATAGACGAACTATCATGTAATATGTTTTAAAAGTAGGTATAGCTCTAACCAAAGAATTCTCCTTATATTGGCTCTAACCTATACCATTTTTATTATTTGTGTTGCCTCTCTCTCTCTCTCTCACATCAAGGATATCTATCAGCCATTCACTCACGAGTAGGTTTCAGAAAGCGTGCACATAACAATGAAAGAAAAAGTAGCTATTTTATAACTAAGTAAAGCATAAAACTCATTGATTTAACAATGGCTCGACTGGTGAAATTATATAAGCTTGTATAATTAGCGCGGTGTCGTTACACCCCGGTAACATAATGTCCTGTTTCTATTCCGCTAATTAATTTGCCCGATGAGTCATTCGCACGCCCTGTCGACGGCCTATTCCGACTTAAAAGGCATCAACGCCTAATATAATTCTATTAGGCGGGGATTAAGGCTGAAAATAAAGCTTTGAAATGGCGGAATTGTAACTCAATTTACTAGAGTGGAATTATTTGGTTGTTGTGCCGATACTGTTACCTGTCTTCGTTCTATATTTGGATACTTAAATAGTTATACATGCAAGAGTCTTATGGCATTTATTAAATTATTCCCTTATTCCAATTAGTCGTACTGTCACAGTGCGTTCAATGAAACATGTAGGTCAACTAGTTGATTGATTTGGTTCATATTCCACGGAATGACCACAGTTGGCGTTTTATATCCTTTGTTTTACTGTTTGCTAACTTGGTTGTTACTTCAGTTAGACGAGAAGTAAATAGAAGAGTGGAGACTAAAAAAGTGGTAAATACATTGTATTGTAAGAATTTCTATCATAGACTCATTTATTGAGAATTGTCCAGGAAGCCCTCCAAAGTAGCCCTACGAAGTCACAGAGAAGTTGCTAATCGTAGTAAAGTAGCTAAATGTTGTTTTATTTATTTTCTAGCTTATTTAGCTTTATTTTTATTAATTAAGGTTTTTTTCTTTATCTCGCTCTTTTTTTTAACAGTCTTGTTTTTGCTGTCTAGGGTTGTATTTATAATGTTCACCCATTCCATAGACTAATATATACTTTTTTGTGATTATTTAAGATTTATTTAGACTTTTCTCGCCTGAAACACAGGATAACCTAGTTCAGGCACACGTGTTATATTCCTAAGTAAGACTCTGTATTGTAACTTTAACTTGTGGAAAAAATATTTGAATAAAATATTATTATTATTATTGAAATATTATCTGCACCGGCTATATAATATACAGGAAAAGCTCGAACTAGCCACTCTTTATGGCAATGAAACTTTGTTCACTTCTGAATCATGTGACTGTCACAAATCCAGTCACACAGTTCACAGGGCCCTTATAATATACAATAATAAGGCATGAAATATAAAACAATATTACATGACTTATAGCATTACGCACAAAAACCGCAGACTTTATAAAGAAGGGATATAACTAAATGTAATATTCGCAGACACTTACTTGGACTGAGAAGCATTGTGGGTATCATAAATAAGGCTAAAACAAATCAACAGTACCTTTCGTGGTATTTTCTTGAATTGCCGCGCTATGTCCGGGCTCATGCCATGATGCCTCGGCTTCGACTCTGCCTCACGTTTACGTTTTCAACATCATCTGCAAATTACCTCTTGCCCGCCGCGTCAGTAATGAGAATAAAAATGAAATAGAGAACATCAAGTGTGTTGTGTTGTTTGCAGGGCCAGTCTGCCAGTGCGCACTGCGCGACTGCTCCAACGGTCGCGCACGCAGACACCGTCCGAGGCGACGAGTGACGGCACCGCGTCGCCGGCGCCCGCTCCCGCCACCTTGCTTCAGGATGTGGTCGACATCAAGACACTGCTGCTGCAGCTCAAGCGGGTCTTACAGGAGGTCAGTTGGAAGCAAGATCAATGCTACTCAGTAAGTGTACCGTACACCAAGAGTTGCACTGATGTTTCTGCGTTGTTGGTTTTACATATTATTGAATCTGTATAGAAATCCTCAACTTGTTACTCATTCATAGAGAGCTCTGCTCCAGTAGCATAGTCAGATGAGGAAATTACTGGATTACAAACAGATTTGGTATTTAAAACCATGTAACATTTTTTAACCATTTCTGAATTGATTTTGTTTTGCTATATTTTTGTTTAAATTTCTTCATTATTAGTATTGCCATCACTAAAAGAATTTAGATTAGCTTCACTAATTTCAATAGAAACATCAACTTCCTCGTAATTGTAAATAATGTGTCAATTTGCGTTGTTCCTGTAATAAATATTGTTTAGTGTGAATAACGAAAGAGCATGTACGACTTGTTTATAGTGGTGTAGTAATTAATTAGTGAAAGATACAGTAGTTTCTCCTTTGTTATGTCTTATGGTTTGTTTGTGTGAATATGGCATGGCCCTCACGCATTTTAAATCGAGGCACATACTAGTATCTGCCGTTCTATTTCCCATTCCCATTACAATTTGATTGAGTTCATTAGAGAAGCATCTTATATGGAATCTATATTATTTAAAACAATCTCTTAGTCAATTACTTACAAATACCTCCTAGTTTTATCTATACATAATAATTAATTAAGTAGTCTTAGATAATTATTTTTTAAATCAAACTATTACTATTAGGACATACTTACTATCTATAGACATACTTATTACCAATTGCATTAAATATTTTAGATTTAGTATCACTATACCATAAACGATCTATTTAAATAGGTTTTGGTGTAATCGGTACAAAATGTTCAATGTCATCTTAAATTCTGTATCTTTTGTGATCTAATGATTCCAGATCGACAAACAATTAAATCTTAATTCCTTGTTGTTTTGCATTACCACCGCAACCGATTGTCGCTTGTACTGGCACATAGGGTTCTGTTCGCGTGTTGTAACGTGTATGTTTATTTGGTTGCATCGCCTTGTTTGCCGCACGCAGCCCGGGGAGGAGCGACATTCGATGAGTGTAAGTAACGCCTAGCAGTTACCGCTCTATAGATACGGACCAGTAAGAAAACTTTCTTGAACTCGATCGGACTTCTGTCTGGCAATCCCCCGAATACTGAAACACTTGTTAACTTTGACAACAGATTAATTCTAATGCTGCCTTTGTCTGGCACTAAGCAAAGGCAGCAATAGCAAAATCTGTCGTCAAAGTTAACAAACGTTTCAGTATTCGGGGGAATGTCTTTCTTACCATTCTCAGAAAACTCGTTTGAGGCTTTTATTTTGCTTGACGTGTAAACTTACTGAATAATTTTTAATATTTTAAACTTTTTTGTTTAATTTTTGGGGGTGTTTTACTGGTCTGTAACTATACTGTGCGATTATGCACCGTTGCCTGTTTTACGCTTATTTCCACAAACACATCACATTACCTATTTCAACAAGCTGTTATATCTTGCACACTAATTTGCATGTGCTGTACGCAAATGATTATGATCTTGTTGGGGTGGAACAGATACGGAGAAACTTCGCGTGCGACTGGATTCAATCATACCGTATTTAACGGGCAAGTGGCTTTATTAACTAAGCAAAATACATACAAACTACAACTACCTAAACTACTTAGCCTACTACATAAAAATAACAGTTGGATGTGTGACTATGTATTTTGAATAAGTATCAAAAGTTGCGTTATTTGGAGTAGATTACAGGCCTACTTTTTTGTACACGTTTTTCAACCCTCTTACCAAGCTTCAAAGTTTTAAAAATTTCAGGGAAATCAAGCATTTTAGGTAGTTTTGTAAAAAATTAAATTGTTCTTTAACCCATGTAATAACCAGTTTTTAATTTTAAAAAGTTAAAATTTCATATTTACTTTTATAAATAATAAATATATATAAATATAGTATAAACTTAAAAAAATAAAGACAAAATGTATTGAATTTACCGGTACGCTCAAAAACGATGATGATTGATACAACTATTTACGTTTAAAACAACTAAAAACAAGTTTTATTATTCTTTTAATGTGTTTTTACATGTATTTGTTATTTTTTTTACTTACTTTCCAAATCGGGATCTCAAAATTAAAATCAATTACTAGTATTTTTTTCGGTTTTTGGAAATCTTTGTGGGGTTGTGGAGGGCTAAAAGTGGTATTGATAATTTTTTTGATTATTATTTTGAGTACATTAGTACTCAAAAACACACAACTTATAAGATCTCTTCAATATAGCAAAGATTTTGAAATTTTTAATGGTGCACCCTAACTTACAGTTGGACAAGATATAAAATGTTTTTATCCATCTCCGGGATTTAAAATTCGAGTACAAAAACACTATTTTGTCCACAGTCGAGGATAAAAACATTTAAATATTTCGTTTTTTTTTTGAGTTAGATTTGTATGGTGTTGTAAGATGTTCCTTTGTTCATTTGTGGAACTATATATTAAAGAAATGCTTCATACATTATAAATAGACTGAAAAACACAAGACCCCATTTATAGCATATTATATACCTGCTATGGCTACATTTGTAGTCAAACCCACGACTGCATATAAGGTGAATCAAGTCGATATGCAACCTTACATGTCCGATGCAGGCATTGCATATTATATATGCAATCAGAACACATTAACATAAATAGAAACATTGTTGCTACTGCTTGCAGTTTGTCATGTTACACAAAACTGTTCACTTTTAATTATAGACTGACGTAAGATATTATAGATTTTCTTCCTGTTTTTATTAATCTCGATGGGTAGAAAAAAAAAGCAATGGTAAATAAACTACAAAACTGGAATTAAGTGTACCTATCTTTAAAATAAATCAAACAAAAACAACCAATACAGAAGGAAAACAAAACAGAAGGACAAATATACAGACTATAGTTTCGATCACATTCGGGGACCTTTATCAAGGAATTCTAGGCGTGACACGGGCGCCTTCATTCTTTCGCGCCTTTATTCGGAATAACTGACTCAATAATATAACGTGAGTATTCCCATTTTATTGAAACAAAATGTGTCAAAACCACGTCAGTTTAAAGAATTGCTTCTAAAACAAACAAAACAATAGCGTCTATAAGAAGGAAAATGATAAAATATATTCCGCAAACGAGGCTGAAATTAAACACTTAATAACAAAACAGGGAGGTTCTTACTGTAAAGAATATTATTATGAATACCGTAAAGAGGTAGGGAACAACGCAAACATCAGTAACTTACAAACAAGCACATCATCATCATCATCTCAGCCACAGGACGTCCACTGCTGGACATAGGCCTCCCCCTTAGATTTCCACGAAGAGCGGATGGAAGCGGCTCGCATCCAGCGCGTTCCTGATGCGGTCTTTATCAGGTCGTCCGTCCACCTTGTGGGTGGACGTCCTACGCTGCGCTTGCCGGCAACAAGCACATGCCTTTACAAGAAATCTCATTTCGTGAACAGACGACTTTAATCGAGGACCTCAAGATAAAAATAATGAGGTAAAGGTCAGGTTATTCTCAGAAGCCGATCTACTAGAATCTAGTCTAGACGAACGTGTCGAAAATATAAATACATAAGCAAATCAGCATATGATGAAATTAGGTAATACCTAATTTTATCATGATACATGATAGTAATTTTAATGAGACAATAAAACTACTAATGGTTTTACAAAAAAACATGTTTACAACGACCTAAAATATTTAATTTAAGCTTTTATAACTTCCGAGCGGATAGATCTTACTAGATAACTAACTTTCATAATATTTTGGCACCTTGTATAGAATCTCGGCAAAATGTACAGTATCAAATTATTCCATTAGATAGCAATTCAGCTGCAAAATTGGTAGTTTTTTTTAGTGGACAAGACGAAAATCATGTCAAATGCCCATGTTGGTGTATCGGTAGTCGTTGGGAACGATACGCTCGAAGTTCTTGACCATTCTAACTAAATGGACAGACTGTCCTGTTAGGTAAGTCCAACTTAGACAAAGAGGTCGCCCGAAGATTCCAACTCGGTATAGGCAGCGTTCGGGAAATTGTGTGATATCTTCTCGTCCAAAATCCCGCAGTGCCTGAAGACAAGTCTTCAACCAATGTGTGTTGCCAGTGATGACATATGGAACTGAAACGTGGTTCCTTGACAACTGGCCTTTTGGAGAAAATCAGAGTCGCACAGTAGAAAGAGCTATGCTTGGAGTTACTTTGCTCGGTAAAATCCGAAACGAGGATATTCACCGAAGAACCAAAGTCAGCGATTATAGCTTTCAGAATTTGCAAGCTTAAGTGGCAATGGGCAGGCCACATCACTTGAAGAACCGATAACCGATGGGGAAGAAAGGTTCTTGAAAGGCGACCACGAACAGGAAGACGCAGCGTTGGATGACTCCCACTAGATGTATCGACGACATTGCGAAAGTCGCGGGCAACCGTTGGATGCAAGTGGCACGTTGTCGATCGGTGTGGCGCTCTAAGTGGGAGACTTATGTTCAGCAGTGGACGTCTTCTGGCTGATTATGTTAATGATGATGAATGACCAAAAAGAAAGGAGCCACAAATAACCAACAGACAATTCTAAGAAAGCTACAACGGTACCTACTCAAAATATACAACTTTCAGTTTGGAGTCTACCTCTGAAGAACTTTTTAAAATCTTTCCGCTGCTCCTTCAAGTGTCCGTGATTTAGTTTATTGTTTACGTCTGCATCTAGCGGTTTTATTTTTAGTTAGTCTTGAACTTTAACACTTGTCTCTCACACAAGGTCTTTTATTATATCGGTGGTAGCATTATCATAAAATTTTATTTTAAATTAATTTAGCTCGCGTCGTAATATTTTATCTTATTCGGATCTTTTTCGTATTACGTGTTCGAATTTAATATTACTGACTGTTATACCACGATGTAAGTACTCGTAAGTTCATACGGATTGTGTTAAACTTTTGGGAAAACAATTAGGTACCATTTAAGTAGGTAGGTATAGTCCTTATAACATGAGGTTGTGGTTAATTTTGGATTTAACTGATAAAATTAACATTTGAATGCTGTGCTTTAACAACGCTGTGGAATCAAATTAAGGTGCAACGTTTCACTCAGCGCGGAAAATTCAAACTTTCTTGCGTTTTTTGTTAATTACAACTAATTACTCATCCTGTGTTCGTGAAAATTAATTTTGCGAGAATAAATAGGTTGTAACAAGAAATTACACCAACCCAAAAATCAAGGTTAGAGCTAGTATAAGTACACTTCTCACTAAACCAAAAACCAAGATAAATATCAGCTTATTGAGATTCGTAGTTAAACCAATATTATATAGGTGATCACTTTACCCGTAATTTCTTGATGCGACCTATTTATTGTCGCAAAATCCGTTTTCATGAACCCACGATGAGTAATTAAGCTTTAATTGACAAAAAACGCAAGAAAATTTGAATTTGCCGCGCTGAGCGAAACTTTGCACCTTAAGGCTTTTCGCCCGGCGTTCGCGTACTGGCACGCCTTCAGTTCCATCAAACATTGATTTGGTGGTAGTTTTCTACAAGTAGGTTATGGTGCGACCAACTCATCTAGAGGAAAGGGGGGCAAATGCGAACGTTCAGAAATACGATGATAGCACCCGTTCAACTCTGAAAATGAGTTAGTCGGACTGTAACTGTAATCAAAGGGGTAGCGAGGACGGTGCAGTGAAGACATCACGTGCTATGGGCACAAATCGTAAGGGAGCTTTGATTGGACTATTATTTGAATTTGTTTGGTTGAAGCGCGTAATTTGAATTCGTTGGCGTACGAAATCCTAATGACGCTACTGATACTGACTATAATTCGTTTACAGAGCGAAACTCTCGACCCGTTGCTAGCGGCGTGCGCGGAGAGCCCCGCGCGCGGCAACGGGCGCCGCCCCCCCGCCTCGCCGCTGCACCCCGACGCGTGCGCAGAGATGCGCAGGCAGATACTCTATCTGCAGGTATATTATAATCACCAACTAAAAGAATACAGTTAGATACATCACAATATATGGTTAGCGCATACGCTGTGGTATTGTGACCTATTTTGACTGTGAGATTGTGTTTCTTGTGTGAACCAAACCTCTACCGGTGCTAGCTTGAAGTACCACTGAGGTCTTATGGTCCTTCGAGCAAATTCACGGGTTGTCTCAAAATCCGGATGTTCTCATGAACGCGGTCGACTACATCGGGATGACATCTAGGAAAAGGCGTATAAAACGTGTGTAATGTAATATTACAGGGGCAGCTAGAGGAACGAGACCGTCTGGTGCGTGTGTTGCAGCAGCAGATGTTGCGCATGGCGGAGAGCCACGAACCGCGACAGGACGACACCTGCAACGTCGCCACGCAGACAGACAGGGTCAGTCTTGCCTTATGCACCTTTCAGGGGTTACACATAATTAAAAATGTCAACATTTTCAGAAGACAATTTCTTGCTCACTTCTTGAAAATCTTTAAATATGCATATCCTACTTAATACTTGCTTAAAATCCTTACAATTTACTGATAAAACGGGGCCTAAAAGTAACTGACAATTTGCACAGAACATTTTTTATAACTTACAAGAGCACAGATAAATTATTTTTGAGGAATCATTCTCTAAGTTTGTATGAAAGGTAGTCATTTTTACTTTGTATTTGCGAAGACGATACCCGAGCCCACAGATAAATAAAACCTCAGTTCCGAGCCTTAAGGCCGTTACAAAGTTGCGGTCATCTATATAACATTTTTTTGAAGTAAATTACTGTTGTACAGCTCATGTGCCGCCTGTGTCGCCTTTGTGCGGCCCCAAAATATAATAAAAGCGGGCTGGCCTATATTTCCCAAATAAAATAAACTGTAGAGGTTAAAGGGTTTTCCCCAAAAAGGATTAAATTCGATTAATGTTCTTATACCTTATTTTTACATTACTTCTTGATTTATCAATGCTTTAATTAGCAGACAAACCCCCGAATACTGAAACGCTAGTTAACTTTGACAATAGATTAATTCTAATGCTGCCTTTGTCTGGCACTAAGCAAATGACAAAGGCAGCAACAGACTTAATCTGTCGTCAAAGTTAATAAACGTTTCATTATTCGGGGGAAACTCTTCTTTTATACAAACTGAGTGTAAGACAATCTGACTTAAATTATTATGCAGCCAATTTATTCCACTAGCTCTCCATGAGAGTTAGGTATATTAAAATTTTCCTGCGACGAATTACCCGTGCTATCGATACAAATATGATAATGATCTCAATAGCTCCAGATGCTTAGTTTGTTACAGCAAACTTCAGCTGTGACAACACTATAAATCAGCAAAGCGTATTTAATGTCCTATTGTTATCTAAGATCATTTAATTCCAGCCGGAATGTACAACGAATTCTTATTTTTATTGATAGTTACATCTTAGGTTTTGATTTAAAAAAAATATATAAATATAAATAAATATCTGGGACATTTTTGCACACACGGTCATCTGACCCCAAACTAAGCAAAGCTTGTAATATGGCTGCTAGAGACTGATATACGTGCATAGATATTTTTAAATACATACTAATATAGATATTAACACCCATACATAGAACAAACACAAATATTCATCAAATGAATGTTTGTTCTAGATGGGAATCGAACCCACGCCCCAAAACACAGAAGGTAGGTTCACTACCAACTGAGCCACCGGGGCAGTCAATTGTACAAGTGTTATAGTCAAAATGATTCGCATCATAAATTTTTGTTGTATTTCAGTTACGGCCGCCCATGACCACGTCGCTAACGAGTTCTGACAATTCAGGATTAGTGAGGTAACCACATCCTTTGAAATAACTGCTTCTTCCAACACGGCGCAGAACTTACACTTATTAGTCTTAATTGCACACTTATAATCACTTTTATTAACATCTTTACACATGTTATGGTCTCATACTTTCTAAGTCTTAGTCATTGTCATCACTTTCATTTTATATCTAGCTAATAATGGTCATTTACTTTAACAGAAAGGTGTACAGGTCGCTTTTACATATATTCATTCATTTACACTATATTTTTGTGTATTTATCTATGATTATTTATTTATTGTTCTAGGTTTATCTACGCGTCGTTAGAAACCATAATTGACACAGTGCACACATCCATATCAATATTTTACATCGCACCAATATATCCGTCTCATTATTTCTCACAATGCAGAGAACATTGCAGCCGTGTAGTGTCTAACTTTACCACCCCTCATTGGATCGTAGTTTTTAGGGAGTATATGAACAAAAAGATGACTTTTGCTCCAACATCCATGTGTAGAATCACACTTTCAATATCTCCCTATTTCACTGGTATTTTCATTTAAATAATATCTATGATTTTTAAGGCGCTGCAAAAGAGTGCTCAAACTCTATTTACATTTTTATCTTGCTGACCAATGATACGTATTGTTTTATATTGACTGGTTGGAAAATCAAAAATTATGTACGTAGCATGGTACCACCATGGTACCATGGTGGGTACCACCAGTTTGTAGTGTAAGGGCTCTCTTGCAGAGTTCGCCTGAGGAACCCAGACCTTTGCCAGATATTCAACCATCAAAGTATGGTGTGCAAGCATTATTGTGTTCCGGATTGATGGGCAATATTTCCAGCGTAATTACTGGGCATACAGAGATTTAACATCTAACATCTCAGGGTGACGAGCGCAGTGCTTTGCCGCCTATGGTTTTGAAGTGCTGTAGTTCAAAATTCTACAAGTGTGACGCTTAATATCAGGTGAGCGACTTGTTCGTCTCGTCACCGAGTATCTTTAAAAAAAACAGCCCAGTGTATATTAAATTTTATTTACTTACCTCTAATGAGAGACTTAGTTGCATGTTTCTGAATGCATTTGACGTTGCCAAGCGGCGTCTTCCATTGTAAATTTGACCATATCAGTAGCACTGCATTTATAAGTATCATCTCCATTCTCCCTTCAATGATGTTCATTCGATTGTTACTTCCTCACATGCTGCTTTATAATCAATCGTTGGTATTTGGATTTGGGACGGTGCAGTTTCCACTTGGGCTCTCGTGTTCGTCCGTCGGAACAGGTAGCGTGGCTGGATTGCTTGCTCGCTGTTTGCCTCTTGTGTTCCGTCAATATGTTGTGCTTACTGCATCTCTTGTACCGGGGACCTGATCTACTCTCCGATAGGGAAGTCGACGACTACTGCAGATTTCGCGAGTGATCGTTTGAGAATTTTAAAGTGCATGTCTGTCACGTCTCTCGGTCTGGTACTAAATTCACTAACGCCTGTTATTTGACGGCCGTCCGATATGGTGCTTGTTTTAAACTTTTAAGGTGTTCAGTGATTGTTTATTGTGCAGTTTTTAATTTGCATGACGTTTGAAAATTAGGCTTTATCGACTAATAGTCGACGATAAATCGACAAGATGATGTATATCAACTTATATTTTTTATGCATTAAATAACAAAATATCTCAATGCTCGGCATGACATCGGACGGCTCTGTAATATATTGATTGCGGATAAAATTTCGAGATAAGAGCTCAAACCCATTTCTGCATCGATAGCTATCTAACGACGTTTTTACGACTGATTCTGTCGCTTTGTTGTGTTTAATGTCGCAATTTCAACAAAATCAATTTTGGCATTCATATAACTTCAAAAATTATGTATTCAAGGCAGAAATTACAAAAATAAAAGTTATTTAGCTATGGGTTGCAAAATAAGGTTTTCTAGTGTGTCTTGTACTGTTTTGCACACTGTCAAAGTGCCTGTAGATTTTGTTACCCGTGCAGGGTCAAGGGTGCTAGTATTCGCCAAAGGCGCATAGGTTTGTAATACTTAATATTGTTACACCGATGGGTATATATCGACGTTATCAAACGATTTGAGAACATTAAATATAGTCATATGATTTTTTTCATTGGCTTCAAGATTACTTACTTAAATCCAAAGTTAGATTTTCTATAAAAAACATTGGTGTAAGAACACCTAATTTCACACTGGCACGATAGATTCGCGTATTAATTGGCTTTTCTGACGACAGTAGTTTTGGTTGTGTGCGATCATATTGGTTGGTTTGAAAAGAATTACCGAGTTACTGTGGACTGTAATATACTTTGATTATGAAACGCTTGTCTGTTACACGCTGCCTCATCAGAACGTAAAGGTGAGGGTGACTTAGCACTAACATTCACACTTGTATTTACTCATTAAAAATCATTTATTTCAAACAATTTTTTTTTATTTTTTTTATTTCACCTCGAGTACACTGTTTAGAAAAATCTATTTTTACCAATATACAACTAACTCTAAATGCATTATTCCGCAGTTGGAATGAGCAAGCGAGCGCGAGGAAGCTGCCGTCTTATAGTGAAGCACAAAAGACTAAGAGACCTGTTACCAACGGGATTGTGACCAAAACATGCCAGTGTGGTGCTAGGAAACTGAACGGACTGACAAACGAACAGACAGACAAGCTATCGGACGCCGTGCAACTACGGACAAACAGCCGCGTCGGCTCCAAATACCTTCAAGCCGTCACAGGCAACACAGAAAACAGACGCTACATAAAAAGAGACTCTTCAGTCGGGGAGAAAACGGATCGGAAAATGATGTACACAGCCAGATCGAAGTCTATAGAGAACTTCCAACACCAGACTTACTTGACGCAACCTCCGCTCGCCAGAAACGTCCTAATAGAAGAAACTCCAGTAATCAGACACCATCACACATCGTACGGGGATCTTTACAACGGTCGCATCAGTAGTAAAGAGAGCGTCAATGGGAACAGACACAGCCCGAGCTTGAACGGACAGTCGACAGACACGGATTACAGCTCCGATGGAGGCTACAAGTCTTTGCCTTCTTCCATCAACTGTAATACAACCATCAGTTCCCCAAAAAAGGTGAGTGGCATCCCTAGAAGGTCTATCGAACAAAAATTCATATCTACTAAACACGTCAAAGCGAGCGCAGTATGAACTGAAACGATATGCACCATGTGAACAATGTTATAATTTCGAACGAGTTTTGTTTTTTGATTTTGTCAAGTTTTACTTTACCTTAGACTTTAAAAAGTGTGTTCCAAGTGTGCAATGTCTTTAAAATTAAAAGTACTAAACTTACTTCTAAACTTTAGATATTGAAAGCATTGCTACGAGGATTTCCACTATAGATTGAGTTCGAATGATTTAGAGTGCTTTTGGGAAGATTGTGGTGGTTCAAAACTTGGCAGCAGGTCGACTGCGGTATGTTTGAGTATCTGTGCCATCACAACACATACAAAGCGACCAAAATATTTGCGGAGTTTTCCAAATCAAGGACTAAAATTCTCCTAGAAATATTTAAGATTTTGTTCTGAAATGCGATGAGTCCATCGTATTTTCCCCACTCAACTCTGAAAATAGGTTGGTAGATTTGTATAAGGGCAAGTTGTGGAAAACATGCCAGTCTTTATTCTGTGCGCACGATGTTGCCAGTGTGCAAGTCGCTAGAACATCGCTTGTTCGCATTTATATAATTTCTGCTCGACGTCGCGACGTGAGGCTAATCAATTAATTAAGCTACGTTTAGTTAATCGATGCCAAATTATAATCGATAATTTCATTCGATATCGTAATTTGTAGGTGTAAAATACTCTAACGCCCATAATTGGACAGGGAAAAGAAGCAACGCGACACTTTCTTTCAGATTTCTGAAAACACCTTCAGATGAGTCTTGTATCAAATATGAAGTTGCAAAACCCAGTTGCGTTGTTTATCGCCTCGTCTGAGATTGGGCAACGTCGTATATCGGAAACTTTAGATTGAGATTCAATTTAAAATACTTTTAATGTTGATAAAACATCTAGTTTATAGGAATGAACTTTTCTTACTAAATTCCATTATCAAAATTCTGACTTTAATTAATAGTTTTTCAACGATTAATTTTACGTACCGTACCGTTCAGTTCCTGTCTTATGAGCTTGATCTTTGTGTGTTTCAAGTATTTAGATTGAACTCTCAAATATAAAGTTTTTGAGCTTGTTGATCTCTACATAATTGTTTTTATTTGACATGAAATTGTAATATTTCGAATGATCGCTTCGTGCATTCTTTTCGTTTTTTTTATTTTAACTAATTTGACCTCATTTGTAACGAGTTAATGGCCGTTATACATTTATCAGGATAGGAGCCGATTTTGTAGATTTGATTTACAAATTTATATACAGGCGATAAAATATTATCTTAGATTTTCTATGGTAGACAAACTTGTAGATAAAGCTGTAATATGTGATAAGAGTGGCTGTAAGAACTTATTTGTATTTAATTTAACCTTGTATCTTCCGTATTGTAATCACATAATTGTAATCAAAATTATTGTGTATTTTAAACATTGTTATCGTATAAACATAATCAAACATTTCAAAAACCTTTCGGTATTTTTTTGCTTGTTAATGTTGTTTAGAATCAGATGTTGGTAGGTATCAAATAGGTACAAAGATTGACTCGCTTGTAAGGCATTTCAACTAATCCAAACGTCATTTTTAAAGCATTTTATCGTTGTAATGTAACTTAGTGTTAATAAGAATAGAAAAAAACATAATTCTGCTGAGCCTAAAGTTTCGAGTATCTATTGATACCTAATGTGGTAATTTTATTACGTGTACCTCACTTATGGCTACTTTATCTTCCTTCATTTGTATTGCGCTTTCCTATGTTAGTTATAAGTCGGAGCCCACTAGCTTTAGTGAAAGTTATATTTAATTTAAACATTGAAGTTGTTTCAATAAATAATTTTAATTTTGATTGGTCTACTTTTAATTTATCCCAATAAGACCAAGAAGGGGGGTGATGTTTTATGGTGTTAGAAAGTACGGTTTGTGTGTGCCTTTACTGTCTCCTGTATATAGCCTAAACGGCTCAACTGATTTTGATGAGTGGCATGTCATTGGATTCCGGATTGCACACTAGTGCGCTCTAGTCTACAATCTGCAGTCGGTCAACTTGGAGTGTGTCTACAATTTGCAGACGGGTTTTTGTTTTAATAATGATACGCTACCTAAACCGTTTATTGGTAATATGTAAACAAAAATACTGTTATTGAGAGTCATGAGTCATTATTTAAAATACACTACCCAAAACAATTACACCCTTGGATGCGCAAGATAAAGAAACATTGTATGCCATGTAATTACATGTAACTAAAGAAAATATAGAAATAATTATTTATCACTTTCTTATCATTCTGGGTGGAATAAGAGAACGTTAAAAGATTCTTATAGATGCTCAAATAACAATATTAAAAATTTAAAAAATCTACGAAAAGGCTTTGTGTATAAAAAAGTAAATAGGTACATACAATAAAGCAATAATAGTTTAACTTCAAGTAAATAGTTGAAACAGGAAAACTTCTAAAGGGGATAACGTACTATAACTACAACAAAGATTTGAAATCTTTTAGAGGCCAATGCCTGTTCAAGGTTTTATAAGCATCCTTCAAGGTTCATGACGTTAGCCCCCGAATGCTGAAACGTATGTAACTTTGACGACTGATTAAGTCTGTTGCTGCCTTTGTCATTTGCTTAGTGCTAGACAAAGGCAGCATTAGAATTAATCTGTTGTCAATGTTAACAAGCGTTTCAGTATTCGGGGGTTAGTCAGACACTGTTATTAAGCGACCTTTCAAAATATTTGTTGCTTACTGTAAGCGGCACATAAAAGTAATTCGTATCAGCTTGCCCCTTACATAACAATATCTAAACTATAACAGCAACTAGTTATAATAGTGTTGGACCTTGACCAGTCGATAAGGGTGGAGTAGCGTGGACGACACTCAGTGCCCGTGCCTCTTTGAGGGACAGTGCATGCGCGTACATGCATCGTTACTATTCATTCCTACAGTCAAGTAAGTGTAAGTGCATCGGTCGCTGCGAAACTTGAAGGTGGGTGAAGTTATTTATTTACTATTAAATATATTTTTTATGTTTTTAAATTTTAAATGAAGTAATTAGAGTAGGCATTAGTACAATTTTGACGTTTGAAATAATGAGCAATGTCGATAGTTTTTTTATGTTATTTTGTAAACAAATCGATTTTTCTTTGGACGATGTAGAGTTTCGAATGACTAAGTGTCGAGTTACCTGAAATTAGTTAACAGGTAAGTAAATAATGTCTAAATATCTAGTGCTGTGAAAAGGCTTGGAACAGTTAAAATGACCTAACTCTGTTTTGAGAGGCCTGTGTCGAAAATAATTATGAGTAAATTGAATGAGGTATTTTGCGTTTCGTAATAATTATTTGTACCCGAAAATAAAAATGTACTAGTTTTTTTTTTTGTATAGTTCATACCTAGGTGAACATTTTTAGCTTTCAATTCCACTGCCACTGGTATTGCCGCCCCCTCTGCCGGGACTTCTCGTCCTGCTAACGTTTTCATAGCCTTGCTCGGCGCTCACCCTCTTCATGCATTAAAATCGTAATGGATATGGATATTTATGTAGTACTTAGTACTACATAAATATCCATATCCATTGTAATAATATAACTGTTCAAATTTCACGTCTCGGCTTCAGCGATTTAGGCTCTGCGTTTTTGACATATATTATAATTATAGCGGATTTACTTTTTTTAACACAACGGAAACTTGACTTGTGACAGGTACATTGAGTAGATACAGTCATTGTTAATTTGCAGATATTTTGATTTCAACTGCTTTTTTATTTTATTTTTCCTTAAATTTAATTTTCAATTCAATTAATTTCCGTTGCGTTAAAAAAGTCACCCGGTAAATATATATATTTTTTCTTATGTTATTATGTTTTTTTTTTGTTGTGGCTTGCTTGTCACTCGCCTTATTATAAGAGTCACGCTTGCCCATAACAGTTTTGTGCCATTCAGAATGATGAACTTCAACAGTTCTAAATCCTGCGCACCAATGCACTGCTAAGTACAATATACAGGGTTATAAGTAAAGGCTGTGCTAAGCCGAAAGAGGCAAAACGAAAACAAAACAGCTGGTCCATACATGTGGTCGAGTGTTACTGACATTTTTCTATGGAACAGCTGTTTTTTTTTCTCGGTTTCAGGGTTGGTCCCATAGTAAAAGGTTTTCATAATTATGAGTACCTACTATGAGCCCTTTTCGGCTTAGCATCCCCTTTCCTTATAACCCTGTATATTGATTTATTCGAGTTTAAGTATCAAACAATCTCCATAATTGCACAATCTTCTACCTCCTCTATGAATCCTGTCCGTCGTAAGGTTGTCTAGAACAGATGGCTTTCAGCGATCAGGCCGCCAGTTGTTACACTAGTTTTTTAGAAAGGTAAACTGTAATAAAAAAAAGATTTTTCTATTCCATGCACCGCATTTGTTATCTTATCACGCTAATATTATTAATGCAAAAGTTTGTGCGTAAGTATATAAGTGTGTTTGTTCCCGTCCAACTCTGTAACGACTGAATGGATTTGGATGAAATTTGGTATAGAGGTAGTTTTTTTTTTTGCTCACTTGTCGTTAAGCGTCACGCTAATAACAGTTTAATGTCACCTAAAATGTTGAAATTCAACAGTTTCAATTTCTGCGCGGCACCGCAATACGCTTGTCACCTTGCATTATTAGATTTCAAATCTCTGTATTACCAGTAATTTCGCTGGAAACATTGCCCTGCAATCCGGAACACAGTAATGCCTGCACACTACTGCTTGGCGGTTGAATAAGTTGGAAGTAAGTGGTTAACTTGGATCTTCAGCTACGATGTCATGATCCAAGCAATGGGTGTTTGAAGAAGACGGGTTGCCCACAGAAGTAGTTCGCGGTCGGAGCGTTAATAAAAGAATGCTAGCGGTTTATTTTTCGACACAATGGAGTGTAGTGATCGCAGTGGTAGTATGTTAATCCAGGGTCTAAGCTACCACCATACCAAATTTCATTCAAATCCGTTCAGCCGTTACAGAGTTGAACGGGAACAAACACACTTACATACACAAAAACTTTCGCATTTATAATATTAGTGTGATATGTAATTAAGAGTATGTATACATTTGTGACAAAAAGGAGACAGCGAATACAATATCATAATATAATATCAAGGAATATATTTGCGGATATTTGAATCGCATGTATTGACGAACGGTAGACAATAGACAATAGACAGTGGTTTATTTGCCAAAAAACTTAAAAGATATTAGATAATTAAAAATTACAATTAAAAAACAACAAACACCTATTTTGTTTTTTAATTGTAACACAAACCGGCCCCACCTCAGCATAAACGGAACGTCTCCCACTTTTCACAGGCTGAGAGCGACTGAAGCCAAGGTAAGCGCCGTAAGTCTCTTACTTGGGCCCGTCCATTCATTTTACTTTGGTCGCAGACTTCGCTCGGCACCCTAATATATTATAGATGTTAATGTCTCTATGCTGAGTGATAATGTCACTGGAAACATTTTCCTTCAAACCGGTTCTTAAAAGTATCTAATATATAGATTTAAAGTTCTCGCGTTTAGTTTGATTTGTGGTACACTTCAAAGGAGACGAGCGCTAGTTGCGTGGGATTGATGTGACGTGGCCTTTATCAAGGGTCGAGTCTGATAGCCGGAGTCAAGACTGGGCCGCGATAACAAAGCGGATTGCAATCGTTCGCTGCTTTTTTTGATGATTTCATCTATTTTAATGACTAGCTGTACCTATAGATTAGTGCTAAACATCAAATACTGTACTATTTATTTCATGTATTTATATATGATACACAAAACAGACATCAATCAATTTCATTGTACAATATTTCAACTAAAAATCTGAACTGGATTGTAATCCAAAATATGTGTACACAGAAAAGTAAAATAATGAAACGAACGCGATGAAAGTAAGTACCTACCCATCCACAAAGCAATGAGCGTACAGATGGGTACACCCAAGACGGCACGATATTTATCTACGAACTATAATGATTGTCAAATATTACTATCAGTGGGATGGACTATACAGACACAGCACAACGGTTGTGTCTGAACAAACTCACTTAAGATTAGAATGGAGGATATGGTGGACTATATCTAATATAAGGTTAAAAACCTAGCGTGCCAGAGATTTTTAATAACCTAAGTACTTATAAATTGTCTATTCGCATGGCCAACAGCTTTCGAAAAGTTTTTAAAGTTTTGTATGGCCCAATTATGCATTTTTGTATTTACGTTTGACTTACTCCTATGTCTGAGATCGAACTGAATTAGGGGCGTGCTAGTTGTAGCAAAGCAGACACGCAAAGTAGGTAGACTCGCGGCGTCTATTCTAATAAATGTCTGTGGTAAAAATCTTCGAAATACAAGGAAGCTTTATGAATTTACTTCATTGAAGGCATCATTGGCGGATACAGGTCTAGACAGGTGAAGCTCTCAACCAAACCATTATTTTTTGGGTAAGGTGACGCAACACCTTTACAGCGTTATACATGATTAAGGCTGGGTTGCACCATCTACAATTATCTTTAATCTACAGTCATAACTGCAGTTAGGCAAAAAACGTTTCACCTTTAAACTATGGGCAAATGACGTTATAACTTAACGGTAACATTAACTACGCAAGATTGGCGGGTTAAAGCAAACGTTATAGTTAAAAGTTGCCAAACAAAGCCTACTCAGTTAACTGTAACTATAACAACAACTATGATGGTACAACAAATGCTGGCACTTCATGGCTAAGACTAAAGCTATAGTTAATTTAAACTATAATAATAACTTTAACTGGGATTATGGTGTAACCCAGCCTAAGTAAAAAAATTGTTATTAAATGTGATTTAAAACGGCCCCTTGCCCATCCGAAAAAATTGTTCTGGATTCGCCGCTGGAAGGCATTACACACACGCTTAAAACATCTTGATTTCATCCACACGCGTATCAACAAGAGCATACCTACCTATCAAACTACCTACATACCTATCAAAATTGAGCGAGAGACGAAACAAACCGTCTCTCCGCTGGTGAAAGTCACCGCAGTCATTTATGTAAGTACATAAATAAATGTATATTGATAACAGGTCTTGGATGAGCGCACGCTTTAGTAACACCTGAGTGCCGAGTGCGAGTATGTTCAATTGTGTTTACCTATTCGATTGTAGATGGTGCGATGGCACAGTAGTGCCTATTTCATATATATATATATATATATATATTTAAATATATATATATATATATGAAGATATATATGAATATATATATATATATATATTTATATTTCATATTAATACAATTTTTCATACAAATCATAAATTGAATAGGTAAACGCAATATTTTTTTCGAAACAATCTTTTATAAAACCCGTTACTACCTGTTAGAGTATAGGTAAGTATCACACAATCTCCATCATTGCACACCCCGTCTTCTACCTGTTTGTTCTATGAATCCTCTCCATCTTAAGGCTGCCAGTTGTTGCACTAGTTTTTAAGCCTCTTTTAAATGTATGTTTTTTTTTTGTTTGAACTGTAATGAGTTAATCTATCTATTAGTACTGGAAGCTGATCAAAATGAGTCGAATCCAATCAATCTACTGTTAGTTACTGCGGAGTTCCGCTTTCCACCTTCCGTCTCCATCATCAAGATCAGCTCGCACTGATAATATTGTATTGGCATCGGAATTTGACAGGCATGCAAAATTTCGACTGAATTGAACAAGGTGAACAGTAGAGCTAGCATGCGCACCGACACAAAATTTTCTCTACTCTTCATGTCGTGAAAAATTAGACAAACGCGTACATAATAGTAGCCGTGTCCCTTTCTAGCATAACAAAAAGATTTTGTCGCGCATGCTAGCCCTGCTGGTCTATAACTCAGTTGCAAGATTTGACCCGAATATACATACTTACATATATACACACAGATATTGCAAGTTAATTAAAAGCTTGTAAAAACTCGCACTCGGCGCTCTGATTACAGTATCAATTTACACTATTTCAACATTTTTGAAACATACATTCCTTCTACTTCGTCAAATAGGAAACATTAGCAAAAATAAATATTTCAAATATGGACGTTGTTATTCTAATGACGAATGTTTATTTTTTAAATTGAATGAAACAGTTTTTTACCAACGACATTTATATGTGGGACCGAACCATTGGGACTCCACGAAACAATTTTAGCCTTTGTATGCGGCTGTCAAAGTGTTAATACACTTTTATATTATGTACATTTAAATGTTGGTTACGGAAACTTAAATTTAAACACATCAAAACAAAAGTCAAATCGTTAAAGTAGTAACTACAATATTTCATAAAGTCCAACACTTCTAAGACTGTAAGTTATGTGGTTTTCTAATGCGCGAAAAAATTTATACAAATAATATTTTAATTTCATAAAAAAATAACAAAACTTACCTACTTATTATTTATCTTTTTTTTATTTAGTAATGCTATTAAATAGCTCAATTGCACAATTCATTGCGTAAACAATTGAGGGCAGTAATTCCGTCCATATTATGCAACAAACATGATTTAACTTAGAACATTTGCTACCAATCATTTGAATGCCAAGCTATAAAATATGTCGCTGTTATTCTCAAAGACCATAAATATGGACTATGAGAACAAGTAATATTATTGAAAGAAAAATAAAATACCCGACAGCAAAATGTAGCTTATGTCAATCCGGACATAAAGAGGAATCCAAAGACACCTCACTCGTCAAAATAGGTCAAGGCAAACGCCTTGACTACTAGGCTACAGGAGGTAAATGCTATAGGAATACCCAAACATACTTATATACTAACATTCACTCTAAAAACATTACCGTCTTTCTTGGGCAGTCGGGTCAAATTAGTAAAACATTTTAATTACCATAAAATCTTACTTATAATTAATTATAAATTTGAAAATAATAATAATTCGAGTGCGTTTGTTTTCATTCAAGTATGCATTGCCTGAATGGATTTGGGTGAAATTTGGCATCCCGGAAAATTTTTCCTTTTAAAATTGGGAGTATAAACGAAAGGCGCTGCTATTGTTCCTTAAGTCCACAATTCCGGTTGGTGATAAACAAAACAAGCGAGCCTACCATTATCAGTCTGATATAGCTTAATTCTGTTTATAAATAAAGTTACATTGACCCCGAAATTATTACTTTTATATAATGTATGGCCGCTCGTACACGAAGGCAACCAAAATATCGGATACTCAGCCGAGCCTAAGTAGCGGCGTGAGCGTCACGTCGCAATTCTCACATTGTTTTTGAAAGGATTGCTTCGTGACGTCGCGTGGTCATGACACGCGACAATTTTAATGTGGATTCCTTTGTTGCTGCCCTCTTGACGGGTCCAAGATTGTCCACCAGAGGGGATTATGCAAATAAGGAGATATTTTCTTAGCGGTTGTCAGTTATAACGATATGTATAATCATAAGTTAGATATACACGATATCTGAATGCTATTCAAGGTAGAGACTAGAGTACTTTAGATAAGGATTACCTGCCTACTTTTCACCTATGTATTACATATTTAGCACCTAGTTTCAAAGACTAATAAAGTCATTGTATCATATCATAAGTTACTAATTAGCTGACGGTTACCGCATACCATCAGGCTGACCGTCTGCTTGTTTGCCGCTTTTTGTATAAAAAAGGATTTTTGATTGTCTCATAGCTAGTGATGGACCGATCATGGTGGGAATTATGGGAATGACCCGACAAATGTCGCCGGCGCAGTCGTGTGCCATACAAGTTTCGTATCGGCGAAATGTGTCATACAAAATATCAGGCATGTGTCTAATATAATTACACTAGGCTCGACGCTACTTGAGTGGCGGACTTGGATTGCCTCGTGTACGAACGGTCATGTCATTTTGTTTATCCGCAGCGAACTAAAGGGCGTAAGTGTCAGAGATCGGCGAGAAAGTGTTGTTGCAGTCGCGATGGTGACTTCGAACAGGAAAGCCGGCCGGCGGTCGCGGCTGGCCGAGGAGTTGTACACTTACTGCGCATTCTGGATCGCTGTCTCCACTTTGCCGGCCTTGGCCATATCTTATGTCGGTAAGTTTACTGCTTCCTTTTCTATTTGAAGCCAAAGTCTTAAGTGCGTCTCTCACTCTTTAACTAATTAATCAAATTGGGGCCATAAATACAGAGATTTTGTATGGACATTGTCATTTGTCGACGGACTCCAAAACGTTAAGGATTTCAATTTATTTTTTATTTTTCACACTACTTAAACTGATTGTGTCGAAAGAAAGAACATACCACAGAAAGAGACCTACACTGTACCAAAAGCTTTACGTCGAAAGTGTACTTACTTCCTTCCTCTATACAATTAAATTACGAAGCACGTACCTACAAGTAAGTTCTTACAATAACGTCATTAGCCAAATTCCTAAACTATAGTTTGCGTTCAGTCAAGAAGTTACTACTATTGTTTCATATTGACTCAAAGACACCCAGCAATACAAAGCTTATGACAAATAATCAGAGCTCTAACGACAGTTCTGTCTACTAAATACAGATGTCGATAACCTATCAATAAAATAACCAAATACGTCCAACAATAGAACATTATTTACAAACGGTTGAGATAAGATTGCCCTTCAATGAAACCACTGTTTTTGAAAGGCATCGTAATTCCATTATTTCTTAATTATCTAATGAACGAAGAATGTGTTGGAACAGACTAGCATACATAGATACACCCCAAAAACATAACCCTCTTTCCGAGCAGTCGGATAATATGCAGTTAAAACTTGAAATTTATCCATTCCAGTGGTAAGAGTTAGCAAGCACCTATGGCTGCGACTGCTGTCGAGTCGGTACCCAGACCTGGAGTTTATAAGGACAGACACTGTGCGGTCACTCCTCGACACGCACAGGAACCAGGGCATTATCAATGTCCTCCTCTCTGTTAAAGGTAACACGAAACAATTGTAGTAAGATAACCAAAGACTGGTCTGTACTAAGTACTAGGCCTGAAAAAATATTTTTTTTCTATTACAAATAGAAATATTTATTGGCCTTATATCTAAATTGTCACTTTAGGCAAGTCTTTTTACAAGATAGTACAATTTATACATTTTAAATATTAGTCAATGTCACATGTAATTATAATCAATCTAGTTCAGTATAAAAAAAGTATAAAATAAAATAAAATATAGTAAATAATAGGCCTCCCACTAGGTGGACCGACGACATTGTGAAAGTCGCGGGCAACCGGTGGACGCAAGTGGCTCGTTGTCGGTCGGGGTGCCGCTCTAAGGGGGAGGCCTATGTTCAGCAGTGGACGTCTTATGGCTGATGATGATGATGATGATAAAAATATAAAATGAGTGTTGTAATTTTTAAAATTCTAATAATAATTAATGTCACGCAAAAGAAATTCAAAATTTTGGCTTTAATTATTGTATTAATGTCAACTATAGTATTGTAATCAAATAAGAATTATTCAGACGCAATTTTATAAATTCATTTGGTGTGTATAAAGGGTTCAATTCAATGAAATGTTTCATTTTTCTTCTGAAATCCTTGGCATGTAGTTGTATTCCATGCACATCATTATCAGTTATCATTATTAGTTATGTAGATTAGAGATCTTAAATCTAGTGTTGAGATATGTTTTTTGGATCTGTCGTCTAGAAAAGCTTAAATGGAAATCATACATCGATTTATATTTTACTAGTAAACGCGTTATAGACGCCAGTGGTTACATGACATTTTCTTGATAAAAAAAACATGGTTGTAAAACCATCGATTTTTATAGACACATTTTTCGCTAGATCTCCAAAACCCTATTCAAGTGAATATAGAATCTAGGATAGCAAAGCACAAAATTTTGATTGATTGCTTGGTTCAGTTGTAAATGGTTGTAACTAGCAATTATCTGATTATTTGACTAACGCGCTAAAGCCGTCTGTTTTTATTTGTGTGTAACGTTATCTAAAGTAGAGCACCTCGGAAGATTCTTAAAAAAGTTTTCTGCCATTTAACTTTATCAAAACATAGAAATGTCGAGATGTGCAAACTTTACTATACAATATTTTTTCCTAGCCCGGAGTTAAACCGGGACTTTTTGCTTATAAGGGAGACGCGCTACCAACAAAGCCAGGAGCACGAAAATGAACAAAAAAAGCACAAAATGGCAATCAAAATTAAAAATATTCTAAAAACGTTCGGGAGGTGCGTGTAATTCAGGGTAATATTAGAAATTAAATTATATTTTTTCCAGGAACCCTAGACGCCGAGCGTATCAAGAACGAGCTGACTCAGCACGTGGTAGACAAGCGAGACCGGAACGGCGAGCTCATGTTCCCTAGACTACGCCACCTTCTGGTCTCCTGCTGGGGAAACTACGCCTGGGACGTGAACGTGTCCTTCCGGCTGGAGAACCACGTCACATCCTTCAACGCCGTCTATAGGGGACGCTCAGTCACCGAAAATAACATACAGGTAACTTTACGATGACAGGTGGATGAAACTTGTGACAGTGGTGGCCGAGGCAAAGTGCCTACCATGCGTTGGTTGAGCGTTGGTCGTCTACCTGCTAGATATCGCCTCTATTGTGGATCGAACCTGGCCTAGATCAGCACTCCTGTGCTATGTGATCCTGTGCGAGGCAGATGGCGTAGCAAGAGAGGCCTATACCCGGCAGTGGGATAAGGAAGGCTAAGCTTAATGATAAAATTTATCAAAGTGTTATATGTTATGTGTATGTAACAGCACGTTCTCAAATTGTATGCGCTGTCAACTTTTGATAACGAGTAGTGTCATAAGCAAAAACAAGACAGCACATTTGTAACCATGGATCTATGATGCTTCGTCTAAGTTTGTAACTGCCTATTTGACATTTTTGAAAAGACTTATTCGACTCGCAACAGCATGGATTATGTTTCGTCCAAGCGCAACAGTCATCAGAAATTAGTACATAGGTTATTCGCGGGTTCGCGGTGATCGCGGGATGATAAGCGATCGCGAAATCCATTAAATTAAGGTTCACTTCACACTTTAAAGCCTATTTTTTTTTTTTACTAAGCGATCTATTTTTAATAAACCAAACACCAGTAAAAGACTATTTTGGACTGTTTAGTTATGAAATTATCCTTCCAGGAATACGTAAGCGAAATCGTATCAAAATACTTCCCGAACGACCAGCCCCCGTGGCAGTACGTCATCATACCATGCGCGTCTACAGAACCCAAGTACTACATCCTAGTGCGAGTCCACCACCTCCTGCTAACTGGAGAAAAATCACTAAACATTGGCGACTTCTTGCTAGTCGAGCAATTAGCAAACGAACGTGTTTCAAACCCAGAGTTTACTGAACAGAGCCCTTTAACAAAGCTCTTTCCCACTCCATCTGCCATACCAGAGTTATGGGGGAAGCTGAATGAAAATCTATCGAACGCTTGGAACGAGTTCGTGTCAGAATATGACCCAGTAGAGAGTCCTAGAGCGCTGAAGACCCTGCCGGGAGCGTTCCACGTCGCTGGCCTGGTGTTAATATCCGGAGTAAGTGCTTTGAGAGAACTGACTAAGAAGTCTAATGGGAGAAATGGATCTGAAGCAGATTTAACAGCAACTACACTGTTGGCTGCTGTGCAGAGAGAATGCAAAAGAAGGAATTTGACTATACCAAAGGTAAACAAATATTATGGTGAATATTAATTTATAGACGTAGATAATAAGTGACGACTCTTGGTATTACATCGATAGTGATTAGCGCGACAATGATCAGACATAAAGTGGTAAAAAGTTGAACTCAAGCTGCGGGTTATTTTCTCTAGACAGGAAAATTAAATTAAAATACTCAAATTCTTGCCTTCAATGTTCCAATATAATATTTTAATGTGACTCTAATTGCTGCGCTCACGTTTTTAGCCACTTTTACACCAGTAAGGTAACTTTCAACGAATTTCAGATAATCCTGTCTCCGCTCGTAACAGCGGACCCCAGAAAATGGCCAAGACGCACATTCGGGGCGGCCCTAACATCTGCAAGCATGTTCTTCAAGCTACCACTGCGACTGGTTGACGAGATCCGAGCTGTACTCCAACTAAAGAACACTGGTCATGTGAAGCTGTCACACACACTGACATGGAAGTATGCGGAGTTGGCACAGCTATGTGTGCGTGCTTCGGCGGAGGCCTGGAGAGGCGTTGTGGAGGCGTACAGGGCTCCGGGTCAGCTGTGGACCGACACCATTAGAGTGGATGATGGGCAGAGGCATTTGCTGCAAACCGTGTCTTTGTGTGGGCGAAAGGTAAGCAGAGCATTTCTAAGCGCATGTACATGTAACCAAGATAGCAAATGGGAACGCTTGGTGCAGTTCCCGTAACCGCACTTTCCTCAAAACGGACTATGTTATTTTACCGGACTACCCAAGAAGAAGGGTAGTGTTTTTGGGGTGTATGTGAGTATTATATTGTAACAATATAATTGTTGTTTGTGTGTTCTTCCTATATTACCTCCTGTAGCCTAAACGGCTTGACCGATTTTGACGAGTGAGGTGCCGTAGATTCCTCATTAAGCCCGGAGTAACATAGGCTACATTTTGAAGTTGGGTATTTTGTTTTTCTTTTAATAATAGTAGTGGATGTATTAAATATCAGGTGATAGCATGGTCGCGGCCCGTCTCCCGCGCGGGAATCGAACGAGCGGCGCGAGCGCTCGGCGTATCCAGCACGGATGTGACCCTGTACGCCGCGACCGAGGCACTCCGGGCTTTCCTCGAGCAGGGGCACGCCGACACGCCTGACGTCATACTCGCCACCGCCAGGGCGGCCTCGGAGGACTTCCTATTCGCCTTTGCAGAAGGACAGGGGAAGTCGTATAAGAAATCGCAAACAGGCGGTAAGTTATGTTTACACTGTTTTTACTAGAAAATTACTGGAAGTAATATTTACTGTTTTATACTAGAAAACATTTATTTTAGTGTACTGTTCAGAAGTTTGAACAAATACAATTAATAGGGCACTGTGCTGTTTCTTGAGGCAAGACAAAGGGGATACATTCGAAACAGCTTTGGTGATAACGACATCCAATGGTTTTACCTGTTTTTGTTTTTTGGAAAACGCCTCATTACAAAATTACATGTCAGGTTCAATAATATAAATCACATTAAAAATTATAAATGTGACAGATTAAAAATTAATTGTATAAATGTTTACAATTAATAAAATAAATTAAATGTAAATAAATAATTATTATGTGTCTACATTTATTTTGCGTGTCATTATGTATCTACACCTCATTTTGCATCGCGGTTAAAACCAGTAACGAGCGATAGTCCGTTTGGTTCCAGGCATGATCTGCCTGTCCCTGCCGGTGGGCGCGACGCCGCGCCGCATCGCGTCCGTGGTGGAGTCCGCGTGCCGGCGGCAGGGCGCGCTGGCCGGGGCGTGGGCCGCGCAGGCGCGCTGCGGGGCGCTCACCCGCGCCGTGCCCTCGCCCCTCGCCAGACTCACGCTCAACGTGCTCTCGCGCCGGTACGCTGTCTCGTACGCCGAGATAGACGCGCCCGCTGACTCGCGCGAGAGGAGCACTTTGTGGGGACAGACTGTAGACGCTGTCGTGTACTGGCGCCCGCCTCAGGCTAATATTAGTACGTTTTATTTGGTTTTATTGTTGTGCTTTTAGTGGCACGGTACTACATAATAGCCCAGTCAAGTTACAGGATTCAGTATAGAAGACCCGGACATAATTCATAACATAAATATTAAATTGTGATTGGTTTAATTTGCTGATGTAGAATCAAATATTAAATTAAATAAACATCTGGAGGTAGGGAACATATAAAAATGCAATTATGCTTGAGCCATTATCGTCGCCGAGGACTTACTGCCTTGCTTACGATCGTCATCTGAAATATACTCTAAAACAGCGCAAACAGAGAAGATATTACAAAATATAAAATTTGAGTCTATTCCGGATACGCATTTTTTAAATTATTGTATATTAATATGAGAGGTTGGTTCTAAAATTCTGTACAGAAAAAAAAACTGTTATTAATTACTTCCGGGTCAAACCCTAAATTGACTGGGCTATAATGTAAAAAAAAATACAGGGTTATATGGAAATGGGAATGCTAAGCCGAAAAGAGCTCATAGTACTCATCATTATGAACAACTTTTAGTATGGGACCAACCTTGAAATCGAGAAAAATAGTCAGCTGTTCCATAGAAAAATGACAATGACCCTCGACAAAATGTACGGAACAGCTGGTTTTTTTTTCACGGTATCAATGTTAGTCCCATAGTAAAAGTTGTTCACAATCATAAGTACTACAAGCCATTTTCGGCTTAGCAGACCCTTTCCTTGTAGTCATGTATACTCAAAATATCCAAGACTATAATTATATTTTCGTTATGTTGTAAACGAAAGAAATTATTTATAACTAGCATTGTAAAAGTCTAAAAAGATTATACTTTGTTGATAAATAGAATAATACTTAGCACAGCACAAACAACTACTATCTGAAAAAATATTTTGAACCTCCATGAGAATAACTAATTTTTTACTATTTTGACGAGGCAAGCAAATTGCAAGAAATCTAAACTACAGAAAAATATAAAAGTCTGTTTAATTCTCAGGTATGTCGCTAACTGTGATCCAGTACGGCGACACAGTTCGCCTGTCAGTTATGACTGACGCTCGCCTGAGTCCGTCCCACACGATCCCAGCCACGCGGTGGCCCGTCGCGGTCGACCAGCTGATCTCCAAAGTCGACCAGGAGATCGCCAGGATAGCCGCCCAGTCGACCAACATCCCCAAAATAGTGACCACGCACGAAACGAGAAGTACTAACGATACAATTCTAGAAGGCAGCGAATCGATGGGAGCTCTCCGACCACCTCATCCTGCTATCGTCAGTCCACCGCCAATGAGAAAGCGTGTAACACAACATTAACGATCATGACGACAGCAGATGAGAAGTGAAATTAACTGATAGTGAGTAAGCGCGTTCTTCGATCTAGAGTATACCACCATCTTGTCCATACAAAAGGCGTAGTCTGATACCCACCCCTAAATGTTATCCGATTTCGTACGTTATCTACACCGTGAAAAACTATGCTTGTTTGTTTGTTTTTTACAATATCTTCGTTGTTATGGGCACTAAAGTGACAATTTTTTTGCGTTGAAAATACGACGAAGAAAAGTAGTTGTTACTAAAATACCATAAACATTTTTTGAAAAAACAAAAATAACGGCATTGATTATGGTTCTCCGGAGCCATTTACACTATAAACAATATATTTTGTTAAGATTTAGGGGGTGATAACAGACTACCCCCGCAACGGTAATTTCATTAAAAAGTTTGGAAAATTCACTAACTCTCTCTATTGCACGCACGAGAAACAGAGCGAGAGCTTTACAATTTCAAATATCGAATGCGCCAAAACATTGCGGAAGGACTATCGTCTTACGTTTGGCCTCTCCGTGTATAGGATAGCTAGATAAAGTAGCAGTGAAGCTAGACCCGTAACGAGATATTAAAGTTTTACACACAATAATTCCTTGCGATGTACCAATAGTAGCGCGAGTAACATCGATCTACCAATAGCAAAGTATTTTACTTAAGCGCGCTAAAATCTTGCGCTGTTATTGGTCGAACGATTTCAAAAAAAAATCGGCAAAATCGCGGTAAAACTGTAACGTGCCAGACACACTGATTGCAAAGGTTCAGGTTTTTTTGACTATTGTTTTGAAATTCGAAAAATTATTTTATATTCATTCTTTTTTTAGATCTGTTTACGGCCATCTAGACTTATCATTGTACGAGTGATCACTAGAATAATCGCCATTTCTTACGGTTGACGGGCTAGGCGTTTAACCACAGCTCAGTTGATGTGATCGAAAATGGTAGCACTTAGCATAAAACGGGAGCTAGGATACAAGAGGAGTGAATGTTTAGCAAGTGGTAAAAACAGAGATTGGGAACAAAATTTGAAATTAACTTTAAATTGAAGTTTAGTCCACTCATACTCATAGAATGTAATAAATACTTTTTATAATCAAATTTGTAGAGATATCATTCGTTTTAACGAACGATTAGTTTTATGTTTTTAAAAGGTTATAAGTGATATTTTTGTGATATATACCCGTATATCGTTTTTGCTTTATGAATGTTAATAATTTGCATGTGTCAGTGAAACGAGAAAGATTTGTTCACGAATGAATGCTAAAGGTGCGTCCACATCGTAGTTACTTTTTGTGGAGCCAACGATCACAAAAGTTATAAAATTATACTTAATGTTAGTGACGTAAAATGTTGCTCCAAAAAAAGGAATTTCTGTGTGGACGCACTATAAGATTTTCTGTTAAATGTCTATGAACTGCCTGGTCTAAAGGCAGTTATGATAACAACGACTGTATCGGAAAAAACTTTTATACAGAAACGCTCAGTAAGCTTATCTTAAGTAAAATAACTCGCTTCGCTCGTGACGCTCCTCGTCAGCGAGAATTCGACTGATAGCATTATAGCATATATTAGCTTATTGAGACTTTATGCATAAGAGGTTAATTTTTATGAAATAAAATAAGGTTTTATAGAATAAAAAAATATTTATTCATACAAACGTCACTTTCTCTTATTCTTCTTTTTACTGCCCTTTCTCGTAGGTTCAGGTTCTTTTCTTTTCTGGGCTCCTTTAGATTCTTCTATGGTCGTATCCACTTCGATGGACTTCTGGTCTACTTCCATCTGGTCTTCTGGCACGTAGCTGAACCCAGGGATGTGCGGCTTGATGAGCTGGAAGGCCAGCTTTCTATGCTGTAAGTTTGAGCTGTCCAAGCTTAGACGAACTGTGAGCTCATCGAATGTTTTTAGCACAATTTCGCCGCATTTTTGGATGTGTTCCTGAAACAGATTTTTGTACATAAGTTAAGAGGCTATTTATAGAAAAAGATAACGCTATAGACTTTTACGCGCAGATGAAACGAGATGGCTTTAGCGCGCTAGTGAAAATGCTAATTACACCTAAACCAGTAAATCAATCAAAATTCTGTTCGGTGCTATCCTAGATATTATTATTACCTCACTATTAGTGTAATAATCACTTGAATATACACTAAGGGTTCGTAGCACCAGCGAAAAATGTGGGTTAACCGAGATCTTTTCAATCATTTTTTTAACGAGAAAATGTCATGTAATCATGTTCTCTCTTGGACATACTAGACGGTAGAACCAAAAAAACATACCTCAAAATAAGATTTTTAATCTACTGTCTAACGAAGACCACTGAATTGAAAAATATTTGTTATTAAAATTAGCTTCTTAAGAAAAAATTACAGCGTGTAACGAAAGCTCTGATTATGGGCATAACGACATTCCAGAAACATACTAAGAGTATTTTTTTTTAATTTACTACGAGCTACGAGTAACATAAATAGAATACAAAGTTTCTATAAAGTATCTATAATATTAGATACTTTATAGAAACGTTTAATTTCAATATTTTTAATGAATTTAATACTAGCGTCGATTCTGTTGTACCATTCACTAGACTTAGCTAATCTGACTAGATTTAAATTATATGCATCTCTTTTCATTTCAATATGTGTGAAATGGATGGCAATAATTTTAGAGCTGTCAAATTGAATTTAAGTCCGTTGAGCTAAAATTGATCAATAACAAAAAAATTATGTAACAGATTCGACGTCACTATTTCATTATAAGTAGATAGTTTTTTTTAAATTGTTTTTTATAATATTAAAAAACTTTGAAATATAGCGTCCTCATAATTTTGCAATGCCCGTAATGGGCGACTAAGTCTTAAGTGCATATTATTTTATAATAAGACCTGTGTACACTTAGTGGCAAATAAAGAATATGAATATCTTTGTGTCTGAAAATAAAGACGACAGTCACAGAATTAGTAGAATCCTTTGCCCAGCCGTGAGTTATGGATGATGGCTGATGATGATGATAATGTGTTTGTCAGGCCCACCTCGTCGTTGTAAGTGAACTTGTCAGACGGCAAGTATATCGGTCCCTCGAGGCCGTACTTTGGTATTAGCACTTGTACGGCGTTCCTCTTCACCGCGAGCACCACGGCCGACTCGATCTCCACACGGTTCTTGAATAGTATCTGTGAGGAATATTTAAACTGTAAATATTTGATATGTACTTGATGGGGGCCGGTATCCAAAGCTATGAAAAGCTTGTACCCAGATTTTTTGCACAGTGGTCCCCAGTTCGTTTGTATAATGTCCCCGGTTTGTGTACAGTGGTCCCCGATTCGTTTGTATAGTGACAGCTAGTTGGTTTGTAAAGTGGTCCCCAGTTTGTTTGTATAGCGCCCCCCAATTCATTTGTATAGTCTCCTCGGTTTGTTTATATAGTGGTCGCCAGTTTGTTTGTTTGTATAGTGGTCGCCAGTTTGTTGTTGTCCCCAGTTCGTTTATATAATGTCCCCGGTTTGTGTACAGTGGTCCCCGGTTCGTTTGTATAGACACCCTGGTTTGTTTAAATAGAGGTCCTCAGTTCGTTTGTATAGCCTCCCCGGTTCGTTTATATAGTAGTCCCCAATTCGTCTGTACAGTGGTCCCCGGTTAGTTTGTAGTGTCCCCTGTTAGTTTGTAGTGTCCCCTGTTAGTTTGTAGTGTCCCCTGTTAGTTTGTAGTGTCCCCTGTTAGTTTGTAGTGTCCCCTGTTAGTTTTTAGTGTCCCCTGTTCGTTTGTAGTGTCCCCTGTTAGTTTTTAGTGTCCCTTGTTAGTTTGTAGTGTCCCCGGTTAGTTTGTACTCACGTGAGTGTTGAGAGCGACGGAGGCGCGGCCCGCGTGCTGCGCCTGCCGGTGCCGGTAGTTGAGGTTGTCGCACAGCGAGTCCGCGAACTTAGTGTCGAGCAGCGTCGGGTGTGTCGCGTCGCATCCGATGCAAGCCGCCAGCAGCCGGTGCACTATCACGTCGGCATATCTATGGAGAAACAGGAAGATTGAGTTTTGGCGAGAAGTCACGTCACGTCATTGATTGTATTACTTTCAAAACTTGTGTTAATTCAAGTTTTTCGATGATGATGATGATTTAAGAGATGGAAAAAATTGTGGATTTTTATCCATTAAGCGTTCACGAGTGTTGGTGTATAGCATAATTGTGTAAAACGTGAGTCTTCGTGTTGTTTCCAAAACTCCATAGAAACGACCGTTTTCGCGGCTAAACGGATCGAGCTGAATTTTAGCATAGATATAGCTTAAGAGTAGGAGACGGACATAGGCTACTTTTTTTTTTGTATGTCCACGTGAACGAAGACACAGGTAACCATATTTTTATCGTCTTTTATATCGGTTTCAACATTAGTTGACTAAATACGTAAGCGCCATCTAGTTTATGCTGTTTTACCGGGGAATCACTTTTCGTATGAGATTGTCATTCTTCTCGTGGATTTTTTTTTTCTATGGATGAAGTAGATTCCGTGGATAGCTCACCTCCTGATGGGCGAAGTGAAGTGGGTGTAGATCGGGCACGCGAGCCCGTAGTGGTAGAAGTCGTCCCTCGGCCGAGTGCCGCTGGAGAAGTAGACCGCTTGTTGCATGCAGCGCGTCGCCATGATGCGTAGTAGTGTGTTGAAGTACGGACGGGACGGGATCACGGCCGTGTCCAGAGATTTCGAAAACGCCTTGTTCGTTGATACGTCCAGCTCGAAGCCCTGACAACATAGATATTAATTAAATTATATCATTTATTGTCATACTAGCTGTGCCCCGCGGTTTCGGTTTCTACAGGAACGGTAAATTTTTCGGGATAAAAAGTTAATGTGTTAATCCAGTGAATAAGCTACCTCCATACCAAATTTCATTCAAATCCGTCCAGCCGGAGTTGAACGAGAACAAACACACTTACATACGTACCTACTTACACACAAAATTCCGCAATTATATTATGAGTGTGATAGTTGCATTCATAACAATTATACCATCTATATACAGGATGTGTCATAAATTAATGGATAACCCGTTACTTAAGGATGGGGAACACTATGACAATCCAGAAAATTAAAAAATAATTGTGCTGTAATATATCACACTTTTCGAGTTTTTGGTAATTTTAGGTCATATAATATATATGATATATATACAAGGTTATAAGAAAAGGGTATGCTAAGCCGAAAGAGGCTCATAGTACTCATGATTGCGAAAACAAACCCAGCTGTTCCATACATTTTGTCGTGTGTCATTGACATGTTTGTATGGAACAGCTGATATTTTTTCTCAATTTCATTGTTGGTCCCATAGTAAAAGTTGTTCATAATGATGAGTACTACTAAGCCCTTTTCGGCTTAACATACCCTTTCCTTATAACCCTGTATATATTTATTTTATTATTTAGTTATTTTTAGGCCTTCTTAAACCTAACATTACTATGTTCCAGACTGAAGGCAAATTCTTGCCATCGAAATTACTGGAAATAAAGAGATTAAACATCTAATATCAGATGGCGACGAGCGCGGTGCGTTGCCGCGTAGGGTTCTGAAATATTGATGTTCAAAATTCTGGATGTCTGTGAATTTAAAGTCAAGCGCGACGCTCACCATCAGCCGAACGACTTGCCACTCTCGTCACACAATTATAAAAAAAAAATAAAAAAAGGCAGAAGAATTAGCACGACGAAGTGTATTTATTACCTGTTGTTTAGCCGCCTTCAAGAAGTTTACGAAGAAGTTGGCTGGTGGCGCCGGGTGGCGGCGTAGTAGTGCGCACTGCGGGAATTCCGCCGCCAGTTTCTCCGCCACGCTGATGTTCGCCAGTAACATGAACTCTTCGACCATCGAATTCGTGTCGACGATCTTTTTCGCTTGTACTTCTATTGGGTCGTGAGTTTCTGAATCTACCTGGAAATTTTATTCTTGACTGACTTATTCTTGAACTAGCTGCGCCCCGCGGTTACATTCTATTAGTAGTAGCCTATGTGTTAATCCAGGGAATAAGCTACCTCCATACCAAATTTAATTCAAAGCCGTTCACCCGTTACAGAGTTGAACAGGAACAAGCGCACTTACATACTTACATATTTACACACAAACTTTCGCATTCATAATATTAGTGTGACATTTTGATTACAAGTAATTAAAAAAAAAACGATTTGAGAACCTCGTCCTTTTATAAAGTCCTTTTTTAAAAATCGTTTGTGTTAATCTCCTTCCTCAAATTTAATATTTTCAGTCCAGAAATGTATTTATTTGCTAGCTTTATTAGCTATTTCGTTCGGACATTTAAAGAAAATATATAAAAAAAATTGAAATTAGAATGAAATAGAAAATAAAAATAAAGACTCATTTTCTTCAGAATAACAATTTCAGAGCTGTGTTTATTTTAATATTTTCTATTTTGACGAAGAAGAAGAGAAAATACATTTTTTTCGAGTTTTTTTCCTTTTTCGCCATAATAAATAAATAAATATATCTGGGACATTTTTGCACACTCGGTCATCTGACCCCAAACTAAGCAAAGCTTGTAATATGGTTGCCATGGACTGATATACGTACATAGATATTTTTCAAATACATACATATATAGATATTAACACCCAGACATAGAATAAACACAAATGTTCATCACATTAATGTTTGTCCTAGATGGGAATCGAGCCCACGCCCCAAATAATAAAACAATATAACATATAAATGAAATAGCAGTTAGTTATCTCGTAACACAGATCACACCCTAGATTCAGCATTCAGGACGCCCGAAACGCACCACGCATCAGTCTAAATACACTTATAAGAAATGACTCTGATTGGTTGATTGTTAGGCGCGAGTAGGCGTAACCTTGAGAAAGCCAATGAGAACGCTCGGTCGCACTCCCCGCGACCCGCGCCGCGCCTCAAACTGACGTGACTTTTTGTAGGAACAACGAATCTCGTAATGCGGCATCTAGTATGATCTGTGTCGCGTAATAAATACCTGGAAGCGTATCTCGGGCGAGGCGAGCAGCAGGGCTCCGTTGTCGAGTCGCCGCCGCTTCAGTTTCTTGGCGAGTGCGTTCAACGTCCGCAGCGAGCCCGCGACCGCGTCGCCGCGGCCCGAGTCGTCGATCGCTATCTGCGCCTCTTCGTACGTCATCGCGGCCGCTGACTGGGAACAAACGTAACATAAGGTAAGCGTGCTCCATCCTACACCACCAGGCTTACCACCAGGCAGGATGCGGTCAAACGTAAGCCAATCGGGAATAAAAAAGTAAACAAGTATTATTATTAAAATATATCAAGTCGTGATAGCTCAGTGGGTAGCACTCTTGCCCCATATTCGTTGGGTCGCGGACTAGAACCCGGGCGGGACAGTACCAATGACTTCTTTGGAAAATATCGTGAGGGAACTTGCATATTTCCGGAAAATAAATTCGATGGCGTATGTGAATCAGCCAACGGCTGATAAAACGCTAATTTCCAGAAAACGGTTAACAAATAATATTATCAAACGAAAAACAAAATACTGGACTGCAAAATGTAGTTACTCCTAACGTAAAGAGGAATCCAGCGACACCTCGCTTGGTTAAACTACAAACCACCGTTTAAACTACAGGAGGTAATATAGAAACATACTAGTATACTTACAATTACATACTCACATACATACACACCAAAACATTACCCTCCTTTTAGGGCAGTAGGGTAAACAAAAAACCCACGAACAAAATTTGATAAAGAAAGCACTTACTTTTATAACGCTTTTATGGAACTTCGTGGAGATAACGTTGGCGTTTTCGTCGATTTCCCACACGCAGGAAAATGCCAGCCTTTCTTCGCCGCCGCGGAGAGAACACAAGTTCGAACTTAAAAGATCTGAAACCGACATTACACCTGATAAGAGTACAGTTTAAAATGCGCTGACAGTGCAGAAACCACAAACACATATCGATTGGTTTAAATTGCTAGTACGCTAATAGTGCGCCAACAAAGTATCTTTCAGGTTATCTTTCTCACCCCCGAATACTGAAACGTTTGTTAACTTTGACAACAGATTACTTCCAATACTGCCTTTGTCTGGCACTAAGCAAATGACAAAGGCAGCAATAGATTTAATCTGTCGTCAAAGTTAACCAACGTTTCAGTATTCGGGGGTTAGTCTCTCATCATTTGATGGCCAGTTTCATTGCTGTCTTCATAGAAGACTGTGGCCTGCATTGAATTCATTTTTTTTAGATAAAAATCACTGAATGACGTAATTAAAAGATGTTAATTTGCATTTGACGTTAGCGCACTCCGTGCACTACCTCATTGTTGTCAGCACCGTGAGCACGCTCAAATGACGTCACTCATGGTCAAGACGTCATGTGGCTGACAGGAGCCAATAAATGCTCGTCTTAAACCAACTTTCTTTTCTTCCAACCAACACGCTGATAGTGCAAATGGTAACTATGTGCGCATTTTAAACCGAACTCTATGTCGAAGACTTCTTCAAAACGGGAAACGGCTAAACGCTTTGCTAATTGCCAACAAATTATTTATTATATAATTATATATTTTATTTTATTTTTGTATTAAAATGTTCTGTTCTTTCTTGTAAGTTATGGGTTACGCGCCTGAAAATAAACATTTATTATTACAATTTTACTCAACTCAATTCCGATCGGCAGTTTGCGCTTGCAGAAAAACGCAGACCGGTTTCCGACAGTAGCCGAACGTGCAAATGGTTTAGTGGTGACATCTAGTAACTAAAACGTGCACCTAAGATTGCTTACCGGGTACCATATCAATTCTTCTATCCACAAGATAAACAGTAGTCGATCTGGAAGCGGCCTCTTTATCGAGAGGCGTGTTAGGCCTCACGAAGTAGGTGACGTCAGCGATGTGCACGCCCACCTCGTACCGCTTGAGGCCTTGTTTAGTGGCGCCATCTAGCGGGCGGGCGTGCAGTGCGTCGTCAATGTCGGTGCAGCCGGGCGGGTCTACCGAGCAGATGGTTATATCGCGGAGGTCTACGCGCTTCGCACGCTCCTGTGGAGAAAACATAAATAGTCCAGTATTAGGTCCGAGATTACCACGTTAAAGAACATACCCCGAATACTGAAACGTTAATTAACTTTGACAACAGATTGATTCTAATACTGCCTTTGTCTGGCACTAAGCAAATGACAAAGGCAGCAATAGACTTAATCTGTCGTCAAAGTTAACAAACGTTTCAGTATTTGGGGGCTAGACACACAAACATAAAGAAATTATATAAAGAAGAGTGCCGATGGCCATAGAAAGATGCGTAACCCGGTTGTTGTAACTGATAAGGACGTAAGATGTCGCTAGTGGTAAGTGGTGGTGGAAATGCGACATGAGCGTCACAATTTCTGCTTGACTTGAAATAAAAACCCATGCCAACTCATACGTAATGGTACGGAGAAAAAAACCCTACTTGTTATGAATATTTGTGCATCAGTAAAATTATTAATTTTATATTTAATTTGCTAAAAACGTTTTCTTTTTGATGACTTATTTTATACATCGTATATAATTTGAACTAAAACCTAAATGCGAACATATACCAATATTGTTTCTATATTACCCATATTTTCATCGGCTTTTATAGCGGTTTGAACGTGGTTTGAATCTCACCGTACTGCGATCTCCAAGCTTACCGAGCATGGTGACTATGGCACTATGAAAGTTTTAGGGGGCTTTTTTCAACAGTGATGTGTCTTCTGAGCTGCTGATGATGATGAATTAATAATAGTGAAGTGGTAGTATTGCTAGTGACCTCTTTAGGTATGGTCCAGTCGGCAGGCGGCAGGCAGGCGAGCACGGCCTCGCTGAACCGCGCGTGAGGCACGTCGTGCTCCAACAGTATCACCTCGTTTTCCGCGTTCTTGTCGCCTAAAACAAAATTATTAAGATTGTAGTACACCGCCTACTCGTCCGTACACAACGCGCCAACTGTTTCCCATCCCTGAATGTTATGCGATTTTCTTTTTTTTTATGTTTTATATGTAACCGTGAAAATGCTCTGAAGTTACAAGAGAACGTGGACAGAGTTACCGAGTGGAGTCAGAATAATAAGCTCGCATTCAACATCTCAAAATGCTCGGTAATCTCGTTCGGTCGGTCACAAGATCCAATACGCTTATAACGTACACGGCGAGGTTTTGCAGCGGTTAGGGACTGTCAAAGATCTCGGAGTAAAATACCGTCCCCACGTTTAGAAACCACATAACTTATTTGTAAAAAAGCTTTAAAAAGGTTAGGTTTAGTGCTGCGTCGAGCGGCAAGGTTCAAGGACATAACGGCGATATCGGCCCTTTAGGATGCTCTTATCCGAAGTCAGCTAGAATATAACTCGGCAGTGTGGGCTCCACATGAAAGTACACTCAAATGTTGGAGTTTACCCATTCTGTCATCTAATGTACCCAACGCTAACCCTTCTAGGCATGGTCGGATACAATAAGTTAGAAGTGAGAAGGGATTCAGCGGTCGCATATTATATGATGAGAGTAGTCAGAGGTGTTTTGTCAAATCCAGAGATATTGTGTATAATAAAGTTGTGCTGTTTCCCCCGAATCGGTAATTTCATTAAAAAAAATAGGCAAATTTGCGCATGGCTTAGAACTGTTGAAATTTCAGGATGGTACTGAGTTGTTATTGGCAAGCGTGACACTTAAGGTGTAACGTTTCGCTCAGCGCGCCAAAATATATTTTTTTACGTTTTTTTGTCAATTACAGCTCATTTACTCATAGTGGGCTCATAAAGAATAATTTTGCGCCAATAAATAGGCTGTATCAAGAAATTACACCAACGAAAAAATCAAGATGAAAACTAGTATAAGTACACTCACTAAACCAAAAAACCAAGATGAAAATCTGCTTACTGACATTCGTAGCTACACATTATCTAGATGATAATTTCAGCCGTAATTTCTTGGCACAACCTATGTGCCAAGAAAAGAGTATTTATTGTCGCAAAATTGGTTTCAATAATTTCACGATGAGGAATTAAGCTGTAATTGACAAAAACGCATGAAAAATTTGAATTCGGCGCCCTGCGCGAAACGTTGCACCTTACTGTTGACTCCCAATACATACTTCACTTCACTACACAAATATGATAAGGCACGCTATACTCAACTATATTAAACATATATTACACATATATTAAATAATTTAAATGATCAATAGAGCTATGATATTTCATAGCTATCTCTAATAAATAATAACAAGTTTATATTCTTTCTAATTACATAAGTAAATTTTACACCGTTTATAATTACATAAAATTTAATTAAATAAAATTCTTATTTTGTTTCAGGGTAACCATAGCACTTATATGAACCAATGGGAGAAGCCACTGGTTCCCGAAACACAGTTTTTACTAGTTCGGAACCAGCGGATTCAATCAAATTTTTTGTGTTAAATTCATTTGTACCCAAATAAAGTATTTGTATGGTAATCAGGTGAGCGATTTGCTCGTCTCGTCACAAAGAAAAAAAAACGATTTAAGTGCGCACTAAAAATGACATTCTAGTTTACATACCTATAGGTCCGAGAGCCCTCACGAAGTGTCCCAGGGGATAGCGGCTGTTCCTGGGCCAGGAGTCTAGCGCGACGACGATCCTCTGCGCGGCCAGGACGTCGCTCTGGCGCGTCTCTATCCGCACGCGAGGAATCCTCTTCTCTGCCGGAGTGAAAAGGTGACGAGTCGCACCTTTATAGGAAAAAATATTAAACATAATTGATTAATTAACATCCATGGTCGGCCTAAGCCAAGTCTTAGCAGAAAGAAAACAGCACTTTATTACACCAGTTTTTGTTCTACAAGAAACCCAACTGAAAATCACTTTCGTTTAGTAATTTTTCTGTCCTTATATGACGTTTCGTGTCATCTGGCAGCGTCGCTCGCATTTCTGAAAGGTTGCCAAAGTGTCGAGCGGCAATTTTGGCCTTGTGAATTCATGACTTAGCCGCTGCTGTTAGTGATAATTCTGCCAAAATTGACTCTTCTACTATGGAACTGAATGTCGAGACGAGCTAGTCACTCGCCTGATGGTTAGCGTCACGCTTGCCAATAACATTTCAATGCCTCTCAGAATTTTGAAGTGAAACAGTTCAAAACACTGCATGTCACTGTCCTGCGCTCGTGACTGAGATATTACATGTTAAATCTCTTTATGCTCAGTAATTACGCTAGAAATATTGCCCTACAATCCGGAACACAGTAATGATTGCACACTACTGCTTGGCGTTTGAAAACTGGCAATTGTGGTGGTGCGGTCCCCAGATGGACTCTGCAAAAGAATCCTATAGAAGGTTCCATCTTACTGATCTCTGGTTTTATTTCTATAAAGTTAAGGGTCATCACTTTTACCATCAAAATCTATACGAAATTCTGAAGTTTTGTCCTAAGACATCGTAGCTTGGTATAAACTCCTTTTTTGTTCGATCTGGTAAGGAGAGGAATGCACTCCAAGTCTCGAGGTTCCCTATAGGAAGTACTTCCTGGGTCTTTTCAAGACAAGAGTGTATAGGCGTGTGCCATCTTATACATCGTCGTTTCAGGTCGTCACATCAGGTAAGTTGTGGTCAAACGCTGACCCATTCCGTCATTTTTAAAAAATGCGCTTTCTTGCCAATTTAACTTTACAACAACAATTTAGTAGTTTTTTTTTTAACGACGGCCTCGCGTTTGTATTTTCGAAAGCCCACGAAGAAAAGTTACATACACATAAATCACTGCTTTAAAAACGAATTTCTTATTATTAAGGGTCGGTTCAGGTGATTCAGCTATCTCTTTCGCACTTTCGCAACATTTTTTAAATATAAAAATTACACAGAGTTAAAAAAAACTTGATCATTTAGCACCTTTTATCATTTAGCGAAATCACCGGAACCGACCCTTAATCACCAAGATGTCACTAATTTAAATGTAGTAAACTAAGTCCAAACCACATAATACAATACAGCCTTATCATGGATATACCTGATCGTAAGTGATCGAGTAAGTTGTTATACGCGCGGAGCGGCATGAGATGCGATCACAATCAGAATCACGAACGTCCGTAATAATAGTTCTGGTAGACTGACCAGGGAACTTGCTCGGCATGAGTATCCCGCAGTACTGACGCCACTTCCTGCGAATGATGCCCACCACCCGCCCGGTGGGCGTCACCTCCTCGTCGCTGGGGTCCACCGGCTTCACCGCACTCAGCAGCACCGCTTCTTCCTGGTGTTCATACAATATAGATTGTATGATGGGCTCATAGGAGCCCATCACTACATTACCCACCACACGTAATTTTATGGTGAAAAGGGCCACTACACAACAGGTAATGGCGGTAGCCACTGTGAGTAATATATAAGTAATATACCCAATACGCATACTATTTTTGAGCAATAATTGTCTTACTTATAAACTCTTTTTACATAACACGAGATCTCTCTCTTTCTCTCAAGCAATCATAAAAATAAAAAATAAACCCAAATAAAAAAATATTTAAAAAATAAAACACATCAAGAAACATAACAGCGCACTATTATATAAAATCAGTGAGGGTGATATTCAAAAACATTTTCTTTTTTGTACAATAGTTAACGCAATTGAGTTAGTATTCATTTGATTTCAGCATAAATTGAGCAATAGAGAAAAACATCTTCTCTTTCGCATACATATATGATATCTTGCATGAGCAAATATAAGATTTCGTATAAGAAGTCTCTTTGAAGTCTGTCTGCGGAAATACATCATTTTTGGTAGTGTGTTTTGTAATTGTGCCCTAAATTTTGGGTGACAACTTATGGGCACCCAAAAGCAGCGCATGAATTACTATCATGCGCGCGACTGCGAAAACGCAAGTAACCTGTAACTAAGAATGGAAACAAGAGCACAAAATTGTCTGTGCGTAAATTGGGACAATAACACAAATGAGATAATTTCGAGCTGTCCTCACCTCCAGGACTTTCCAGGATCGTCCTTGGGAAGTCTCTCTTTAGCGACAACGTGACCTATAGAGCCAACCTCACCTGCAAGACATCGCCAGGGTCGTCCTCGGCCTTGTCCTCGAGGACGATGTCGCTCGGCCTCCGCCATTCGGCTTCGGGTAGTATCTCGATAGCCACCACATCTCCGTCCACCGCACGGTTGATGCCGATGTGCCCTTGCAGTAATATCTAAGGTAGATCGAAATATTGTATGAAAGAGAAGCCTACAGTCCGACCTACAACAGTTCATGTAGGCATGTTTAGCTGTTTTTGAGCAAGCGGAACAGTGAACAAAAACAGTTAAAATGCTACTTTTGCCTAGACATTCCCAAAACTAAGAAACGCCGAAAACGATCACATGCAAATGTGATGTTTTTTGACAGATCATTTTGGTCGAGTTTCCCAAAAAGCAGGAAGCCCAGGAAGCATCACATCACACCACACTAATATTATAAATTCGAATTTGTGCGTTAGTGTGTAAGTATGTTAATATGTAAGTGTGTTTGGTTCCGTTCAACTCTGTAACGGCTGCACGGAATAGAAATAAAATTTGGTATGGAGGGCAGCTTATACCCTGGACTAACACATAGGCTACTTTTTATCCCGGAGATTATTAGGCTTCTCTAGAGTAGGGGTGAAGCCGCGTGGCGCTGCTAGTAATAACATAAATAGAACTTAAGCATCTTGCCTATCTGCGAAGCAAATTGCCTACAAAGCATAATGTTTATAAGATGTCCTTGAAATAAATTGCCTGCTTGGCAGTTAGCATACAAAGCTTATGTCATAGTAGCTTTAGTGTATAATATTACACTTTAGATACCCGAATATAAAACTTTACCCTCCTTCAAATACTAATAATATTATAATGTTTTTAAGAGCAATATATCATATACAAATCCGGATTAAAAACTAAAACGTTATCAATAATTATTTATCGTGAAATTATGTCCGCAACTAAGCAACATTAGACGGATAAGCTTATCAATAAACATTAGATGGATAAACTTATCGTTAACATTAGAAAAGAATTCTTATCCTTAAACTTATCACAAATCCTATCATGCTCGATTAAAATCATAATCCTTACCTACGCCTATCAGACACGTTGGCCATATCCATGAATTTGAGTAGATTTTAGCTGGCAGATTATTATAATAACTTTTTTTTTAATGGCAGTTGGTGACGAGACGAGCACGTCGCTCACCTGATTGAATCGTCACGCTTGCTCATGACAATTCAGTCAATCCACACACAATTTTGAACTTCAATTCAAAATCACGCGCGGCAATGCACTGCGCTCGTCACCCTTCTCAGGGTTCTTTATCATAATAATCTCTTCAAGCCCAGTAATTACGCTGGAAACATTTCCCTTCAATCCAGAACAGTAATGTTTGCACTTGGCGGTTTAATAACTGGCAAAGGTGTGGTGCTACCACAGGCGGACACATTCAGAAGAGCCCTACCACTACTAAAACGAATAATTAAATAGCAACTATAACTAGTTTAATATTAGTAGTTTGCAAACTGGAACCTCACGAACCCTATAACTTCACAAAACCTGGACCGATGTTGCTCATCATCATCAGCCAAAAGACGTCCACGGCTGAACAAAGGCAAAAACAAATGATTTTTATAAGATTTAGGGGGTGATAACAGTTTTCCAACGAAAAGCTAATTTCATCACTAAATTCACTAACTCTATCGCACGCACGGGGATGCAATAACGCCAAAGCATTGCGACAGGACGTCCCTCGCTCACGACAAGCCATTTTAACTGAGACATTTATCCGCCCGAGCCGAAGGCGAGAGAAGATATATTTAGGCCAAGACCACAGAAATTGGATTTTAAAAACGGGTGCACTCTGCTTTTCATTGAATTTTATCAAGATCAGTTCAGCAAATTTATGATATGGGTATTTAGGCCAAGACCAAAGAAATTGGATTTTACAAAAGGGTACATCTTATTTTCATTGAATTTTATCAAGATCAGTTCAGCAAATTTATGATATGGGATAAGGTAAGAAACTTATATTGGAACACGCAGAGAGGGTACTTTCGCATTTAAAACTGATGAATTGATTCTAACCTGTTTCTCGAATCCATTAACAGTAGCAGTGCCTTCAAGGAAGTTATCTCTGGATGCATGAAAGGTGCCCTGGTGCAGTTTGCCACCTCGGATGCCTTCGTGGACCTGTCCCGGCGTCAAGTGTGCGGGGTACAGCGCGTCCTTGGAACAGCTCTCAGGCATCACATTCTTTGACAACTTGTCTACAAGGCCCACAAAGTTGGTGACGTTTTCAACATATTCTTTCACTGGAAATAACAAAGCATAACTATAATAAACCAGCGGGCTTATCCTCTAACTTTGGAACGTTCGTAATTCTGATTGTGAAAGCATGCCATCCCGCTCGTATCAACTTAGTCGCACTATGCGCGGTCCCGCTCGCGCACTATCACTACCGCTTTCAGAGTTACGCTGGAAATCGCACATTGTGCGTTTTACGCGATCCTTTTTGCTTACAAATTGTGGAATTGTACTTCCACCTTCTTTCTTCAAAGGGCTGTTAATAGTCTTAAAAGGTCTGCAACGTATCAGTGATGCACCTTGTGTTAAAGGTGTATATGCACATTGATCGCTTAACATCAGACGGTGACCGTCAGGACTCTATTGCAGAGTTCCTCTGGGGAAGTACCACACCTTTGCCTGTTATTCAAGCACCAAACAGTAGTATGCAAACATTACTGTGTTCCATATTTAATGACAATGTTTCCAGTGACATTATTTAATGAATTATGTATAGACGTGCAGCATAGGTTGATTGTCTATATGACACAGTATTGAAACTTAATAACTGTCAGTCAAGTTTATCTTCTCTTTAATTATCCAAGCGTCTAGCTTGTTTTTAAAAGTATTTATAGATTTTGCTGAGACCACCTCCTCAGGCAACCTGTTCCGATTGTGAACCACGCTATTGCTGAGGATGGGTGTGCAGCAATTACTGAGCATAAAGTGATTTTACTCGCATAAGGTCACAACAACACACACCACACAACACAATCAGTGGTTATTATCAACAACCACCTATCAATACAATTTAACACCATACAATTTCTGTGTTTGATGGTATATCTCATCACGTGACATTGGCAAAAATGTGAAACACTCTCGCAAAAGCCATAAAACAAGCGAGCGAGTTAAAGCGAAAATTAACATTCTAACATACCAGTGCAGCAGACAATTCCTTCTTCTAAAGCTAGCTTCCTGTTTCTCTCGTCATCAGTGAGCAGCACAACCCGAGGTATCTGCTTGCCCACACCGTTGACGGTCAGGTGAGACTCATACCAGGCGGCCGCCTTGCGTATGGCTCGATCATTCCTGTCGTTTTGCTTCTCGCCAGCCTGCCGCTCAATGTATGTGTCTCTAGCATAACAAAATTAAGTTAAGACTTCAAAATCAAACCTTACAAGCACATGGAATCCGACCAGAGCTCAAAAATTTCCAAAACAAGGGTAAACAAACAAGTATTAAGTAATCTGTAAGATTTTTTTTTTTATAGCAAGATTAGAGGCAAGACAAGATTCAAATAAGCTTGTCAGTATGTCTTGACAGTTTATACACAGAGTGGCCCTAAATTCAATCCGAAACATTTCGGTTCTTCATACCAGGCACTTAACGAAAATATCCCATGAATGTTCTACGATTTTTCGTAGTTTCTACTGTGCTTACTTATGATGTTCATTGACAAAGGAATAAAATCTTCTTTTGTTGTTGCCAACAATTTCCAAGAGCCGTTGAAATATAGCAGTGTTCTGATGCTTCACTTCCTCCAATACAGTCTGAAGAATGATTACATTCTTAAGAGCATCTTCTTCTAACACGTCTATCTGATGAAGTACAACGTTCGTGTCCAGCACTAAATAGTGTGGATAGTTGAAAAGAGCACATATTGATTCAGGACTTCCCTCCAAAACCAACTCATCATCTTTGTGCGGACACACATTACATGCGGCAGACCCACATAGTAAATCATCGCGCAAATAATGTTCTCGCACAATCTGAAAAGTAAAAGAAATAACTCTTACATTGCAAAGAAAAGAAAAAGAAGTAAAAATACATGTGTATATTTAACCTCACTTTCAATATATTGCCCCGTTTAGTTTTAGTGAGAAATGTTTTTGTCGTCCACATTGTAGATCATTTTATTTTGTTGGTTCAGAGAGATCAATTTATAAGTTTAGCACTTTTCTCATAAAATTGGTGTGTATTTACGTAGGATAGAGATATAAATTTGTTTTTCTCCAAAACCCAAACAAACATATTTTGGATGGAAGGGGAGACAATAATGTACGACCCGATAATTGACGAAACGATAATGTACAGCCTGATAATTGGTGTACCTATACATGGAATATCAGGCTGTGCATAATCGGTGGTACATTATCGACACGGGCCGATAATGCACGGGAGACAATAATGAACGACCCGATAATGTACAGCCTGATATTCCATGTACTGGGACATCAATTATCAGGCTGTGCAATATTGGACGTACAATATCATGCCATACATTATTGTCACGGGCCGATAATGTACGACCCGATAATGTACAACCTGATAAAAGACAACCCATCCCTTATGGGCTGAGAGCCTCTTTGTCTATGACGTCTATCGCATTATTGAAAATATAAGGATTACAGCTAGTAGGTAAAAGTTTTTTTTTTTATGACAACTCGGATATCTTTGCTGTGTCAAAACTGGTTAGGATTTTTTTGTTATAAAAGCCCTAAAACTTTCTGTTATGACTTGTAGCATGACAGTTGGTAAAGGTATTTTTAATCTGTGCCCTATTTACACTATCGCTTCCAAACGAAGCATGGAATAAAAACAGATCATAGACAAATCGACCAATAGGAGCAGAGTCTTTCAGCCAGTACAGGCTGGGGTCGGTTTTTATCAGGCTGTACATTATCAGCCGTACATTATCAACACGTGCTGGTAAAGCACGTTTAAGGGTATTTATTTGGTTTAATTGGTTTAATTGGTTTATTTGGTTTATTTGGTAACTTAAAGGCCTCACTACATGGCCTGACCTGACATCGTGTGAAAGGGACAACTAGATTTGAATTTCACGGGAGCAAAAGAAACAAACTATTAAGGTTATAGCTTCTCCCTTTCGCTCCCCCAAAAACTTATATATAGCCATCTCTTTCAAACGATGTCAGGTCAGGCCATGTTAGCGAGGCTTTAAGAATGTACAGCCAATAATGTACGACCCGATAAAACGTGTACTTTTCTCAGGTACGCAGATTATCAGCTGTCCTGGTCGTGCATTATTGGCACGTGCTGATAATGTACAGCCCGTATTGTACGGCCTATATTGTACGACCTGATAATCAGCAACCCAAGACACCAATTATCGGTCGGACATTCCATGCTGTACATTATCGGGTCGTACATTATTACGCTGTACCCGCTTTTTTTCAACTTAATCTTTCAGCTGGCTAAATACAATATATTGTGAGGAGCCAAACTTTATAAAAATAGTAAAATACAAAAGAAAAAAGATGTTGTTTTTTTGCCATGCCAATAAATAATGCCAAACAATCGTGAAGAAGTAAAACTATGTATAAGTAAAAGAATCATGCTCCAAAGAATAGTTTTACTCAAAGACGTACATTTTTATGGAGAATTCTGTGGTTCTGTGGTATCGGCGAGGCGAGACTATGACTTACTCAGACTTCCTCAGTGTCCGAGTACTATATTCTGTCTATATAAAATAATACGTTCCTGAGTGTCTGGATCTATTTATTGTCCCAGTGGGTGAAAATAAGTTTGATATGAAATCAATTATAGAAAGGAAATAATATGGAAACGTGTTTGAGAATGCGGAAGAATACGGAGAACCTGTGACGGAGAAGAATACAATAACGGTCTTAAAAGTTGGGTATGTATAATCATTCCAAATCTCTTTAAGGCTTATGTCCTAGAAGCGGCGATTTATTAATCTACTCGAGGCAGACAGACATGGGCGAAGTAGTTCGTCTCGTTGAATTGGATAATGAGTCGGCACAGACAAACAGCGCTATGCGGGCACAAGGCGCGCGGCGCCCGGGCAGTCTTATCAGTTTGGCAGCGCGCGGCCGGCGGCTGGTAGTGGCTAGTCTATTCACCACAGATCGCGAACGTGCGGCACGTTGGGCCGCGGCGACTTGCTCTCGACAACTTATATACCTACAGTGAAGTGCTCAACTAATTTGTGACAAAGGAAAAATAAACAATAGACCATAGATTAATAGCACTGTGAAAGTTATGTTATCATATTGACATGATATAATAACTTTATTACTGAGCCCTAAATAGACATCATGCCTAAGAAGAGGGGTTTCAGAACTCCGCAGCAGTTATGGGAGTCAGTAGCTTCAACACTAGTTCACTTTGTGGAGAAAATATTTTTTAACTTAGGGGTGACTGTGGCAAGACATCCATGGAAGACCATAGTGGCAACGCTGACTTTTGTGCTTTTGAGCGGAGCTGGACTATTACGGTTTCACTTGGAAAAAAACCCTCTTAAATTATGGGTTCCACCGGATTCGGATTTCTACCAAGACACCAATTGGTACATTGACACATTTGGTACAGGGATGCGGCTGCAGAGAATAATTGTATCGGCGGATGATGTGCTACAACCTGATGTACTGAAGGCTTTACACAATGTGACTAATGAAATAAACACATTTCAAATCAGCTACCAAAATAAATTGATGACCATCCAGGATTTGTGCTTTAAAGTTCCAGTTGTTAATTTTTACACTAAAAAAAAAAAGACGAGATCTGTGCAAAGAAGTAGTCAAACTAACTCTAAAAGTGAAAGTGCTGATAACGATTTCTCAGATCCAACATTGTGGGCAAGTGACAAATTCTACTGTGACTTTTTAGAAGTCTTCCAATTAGTATGCCTGCAGAACAATATTTTAGATATGTGGAATAATGATCTTGAAGAGCTCAACAATTTAACAAAACATGACATAGTTAGTAAACTAAATAAAATTAAGGTAAACCCCAGCACTGGCCACCCTTTAGATTTTACTAAGTTACTCGGAGGGACTGAACGCGACGACAGTGGCGATATCGTAACTGCAAAGTCAGTAATTTTTACTTGGTATACTCAAGTAAATATGTCTGAAGTAGACTTAAACGAAGTAGGCAACTTAGTTGGAACTGAAGAATGGGTATCCATTCCTTTATCTCAGTGGGAAAGTAAGTTCCTACAATATATGAGATCTCTATCAGACAATTCGACAAATATCGAATATTTCTATGAGGCAGGACGAAGTTTTGCCGACGTCAGTGGCGAAGCTATGTTTCACGAAATGGACAAGTTATTTATAGGTATTTTGCTCATGTTTTTCTATGTGCAGTTTGGGTTGTCGCGATGCAACTGGTTAGAGATGAAATTAACTCTAGGCAGCGTCGGCTTACTGTGTGTGGGGTTGGCGTATGTTTCGGCGGTGAGCTGGTGTTCCATCATGGGTATCTCCTTTGGGCCCGTGCATTCCTCCCTCCCCTTCCTCCTCATGGGTCTGGGTATCGACGATATGTTCGTGATGAACGCTTGCTGGCACAACCTGTCACCTGCCGAATCTAAAAAAAGCCTTCCCGTAAAAGTGGGCTTGATGCTGAAGCACGCCGGAGTTTCAATTGTCATAACATCTTTCACTGATATTGTCGCTTTACTCATCGGCGCGATAACCATACTGCCTTCACTAAAATCGTTTTGCGTTTATGCAGCTGTTGGGGTCTTCTTCATATTCTGTTACTCGGTAACGTTCTATGTTGCAGTGCTAACGTTAGATATTACGAGAATGGAAGCTAATAGAAATGGCATTCTTTTCTGCTATCAGCATAAAAAGCCAGTGCGCGTTTCGACCGACAAAACAGTATTACAAAAAGCATTCGAAGGTTTTTATAGAAATACTGTGTTCACTATTCCGGGCAAGGTAATCGTCATGTTGTTCGTTTTAGTAGGAACTGGTTTCAGCATTCAGGGAATGCTTCGCTTAGAACAAAGATTTGATCCGAAGTGGTTTATCCCCGATGATACGTACTATAAGCAATATCTTGATGCTTACGCGACTTATTACCCTGAAGAGGGCCATATGGCGATGGTGTTCTTAGGTGAAATGAATTACAATGAGGAGTTTCCGAAGCTCTATGAAATGATGCAGCAACTGAAAAATGAATCTTACGTAGACAATGTGGTCGCTTGGGTAGATTCATTTCATCGTTACGTTTTGGCAAACTTCAACAAAGATTTAACCAACGGGACGGTGCTGTCAGAAAGCGACTTTAACCGTTATCTATCCCGGTTTCTGTTCAGTCCTATAGGTGGCAGGTTTCAGACAAATTTCAAGTTCTCTGAAGACCTTCACTGCGGAGCCGTAGCGAAGAAAATAAAGGCAACGACCATGTCCTTTCAATTCCCACAATTCCATGGCCCGGAGGAGTACTTACCGGCCATGAATTACGTAAAGAACATAGTTAAAAATGCAAATATTACTTCCAGTGACGGTTATCGCAGCGTTTGGTCCAAAGTATTCGGCAATTGGGTCACCGACGAAATAATCGCCGTCGAAGTCGAGAGGAATATAGAACTGGCACTGCTCTGCGTCATGATTTGCACTGTCATTCTAATCACAAATCTTCAGATGTGTTTGTGGATATTTATTTGCGTGTTGTTGACGATTGTGAACGTCTTGGGATGTATGCAAAGATGGGGTATGACCGTCGACATAGTTTGTTGCATCGGCCTTGAACTTGCTATCGGTCTCTGCGTAGATTACGCAGCACATGTCGGGCACACGTTTTTAACTATATCTGAAGGATCGCGTAGTGAAAGAGCGTTCAAAACTGTGACCTCTATAGGTATGGCTGTGCTGCTAGGTGGCGGGTCTACATTACTCTCGCTGTCTCTTCTCAGTATGTCGAAAGCTTACACTTTCCAGTCGTTCTTCAAAATATTCCTTTTGGTGATTTTGATCGGTTTGTTCAATGGTTTGCTGTTTTTACCGGTTGTACTGTCGCTGGTCGGTCCTGATGCTTATAAATCGAAGGAGGAAAAGAAAGAAATTGAAATGGAAGCCTTGGACCTGAACGGTAAACATCATTTATCTGAGAAACTCACTGATGGCGGTTGACTTATAGATAATTAGAACTTGGGATGTGACTATGTGATATTATTTTCTAAAGCAATAATACCTAGGTATAATTCCTTTTTATGTACATAATTGAATCTTTAAGCGCTAGAGTAAATTTTGTATAGGTGAAATGTTGAAAAACGATTTTGTAAAATGACACAATAAACTGTGAATCTGTTTTATCTTAAGTGTACATTAAAACAATTAAAAGATATTACGACATACGCTTATCACTAATATCAGGTTTTTATTTCCATTTATTATCGTAGCCTGAATTTTATTGTCAATTTCGCTAAATCTTATTCTGATAGGTTTCAAGATTTACAAAAATAATCCATGTAATGTTACGACGTTAAAAAAAAATGGTCTCTAATAATGATGTTTTAATTTTTCTTAAAGTGCGGATTATTTTGACTATTGTGTAGTAAATTAGATGAACATCACCTGGGTGAAATAAGTCTTGTAGCCCTTTTTGTTCCATGTTATGAAAATATTTTATTTGAACGATAGGGATAAAATTACTTAAAAAATAACAATGAATTGCGAAGTTGTTTACCTGTATTTATTAGCCAATGAGTATATGGGTACTACTTATTTACTTGTGTTTCTTAAAGTTTTCAAAATTATAGTCATGGACCAATATACACAAGTTTATTTAGTTGGTTTGTTTATATTGGTACATATAGCTTACAAATTAAGTGATTAAAACATGATTTTTACTTAATGTTATGTTTTATTTTATCAATTAATTTGATACATACGAAGAAACTTTTAGTTATTTATACCCAGCCGTAGATATATAGTAAACGTCATATACCGTAGAAATAAAGTGCAATACCCTAACTAATATTGTAAATTCGAAAGTAACTCTGTCTATCTGTCCCTCTGTCTGGGTGTATTTGTCGCGTTATCACGGCCAAGCGGCTGAATGGAACGAGCTGAATTTTTGCATAGATATAGCAAGGGTCGGAGACGGAAACAGGCAATTTTTTTTGTAGGGCTTCGAAAGCTCAAAGACTACTAAGTACTGCATAAGATTTTATGCGCCATGCCATTCGGTCCGGTCCGTGCCATTACTGCTAGTCTCTAAGTTCACGTTCCACAAATTTTAGAACAGCCTTATCTTGCAGCCACATATCTATTCGAAGAGTGCTGGACACATGACTGTTTCAAGGCACGGTACGGCACTCGGCCCGATCTTCCGTTTTTGTTGTGGTAGGACTCCACGCAGTGTCCACCTCGGGAAGTACCACACCTATTTCATTTATTTAACCGCCAAGCAGTATTGTGCAAACATTACTGTGTTCGGATTGAAGGAAAATGTTTCCAGTAGAATTTCTGAGCATATATATACATATCAGAGAGACGACGGCGAGCTGGGTTGTCAACAAAAGTTCAAAATTCTGGATTGCACTGAAATGTTATGAAATCTTCTCTACTCTTCATGTCGTGAAAAATGAGACAAACGTATTCATAATCGTAGCCGTGTCCTATTCTTGTAAGTTTAACAAAAAGATTTTGTCACGGTGCGCATGCTAGCCCTGATGGGCAGGCGCGTGGCGTGGTTACCTACCAAGGGCGAGCGACTTACTGTCGTCGTCACTCATTATTTTAAAAAACAACTAAGTTACCTACGTACGTTATATCTTCACATGTATACATATTATTATATATGAAATATGATAACTTAAACACAAAGACCCTTTGGATAACAAAGACGAGTGGCAACCGATGAGTCAATAAGACCTACAACTACATAGGTTAGGTAAATTGCAGATTGTAGGTGCTTACTGATAAAATTATACACAATGTTCATGGGTAGGTACATAAGTACGCAAAATATTAATCATCATCATCATCAGCCAGAAGACGTCCACTGCTGAACATAGGCCTCCCCCTTAGAGCGCCACACCGACCGACAACGTGCCACTTGCATCCGCCGGTTGCCCGCGACTTTCACAATGTGGTCGGTCTACTTAGTGGGAGGCCTGCAAAATATTAATAATGTATACATTAATGTTTTTAGTACTGATGAGCTATTTATTTTACGGCCGAGGCAAGGTAGGTAGGTAGGAGCGTTTTTCGTCCAGCTGTCCAGTTGGGTCAACGATATCGTCACTGTCACCATCGCGGGTCGAACTTGTATTACGGACAGAACCGAGGCAGATGGCATAGCGAGACTGGGCGATAAGAGGGCGGCAATAACATATATTTAATTACAATACATTGTAGTGTATTATAATTAATTAAATGAATATAGTATAGTACTTACAAGACATATTTGTGTTCTGACCTCTTACCAGTCGTCGTTATATTATTAAGGCGAGGACTGATCGTGATTTGAAATAAGTATTGTCCCGCTCAAAGTTCTAAGGTTTAAAGTTGAAAGTCGCATATCAGAAAACGGTAAATTGTAGTTTTTCATTACTTTTTTGCCGATTATCGGAAATATACAAATCAAATAAAAAACTGGTTCGCCGTGTAAATCACTAGCATGGATTTTAATTTGTAAAAGAAAATTTGTAGTTACCGCTGAAAATTCAGATCATTTGATTTCAGAAGGGTTTTTCAAGCGGTTATTTTGCGATTTTTTATTTTGTAACAGACAGATTTTCGAAATTTTATTCGGTTAAACGTAATTTCAGTTTTATTTTCTATTTGCAGTATTTTTTGCACCTTATTAAGTAATCTCGTCACAACTAACAAAGCGCTGAAAAATACTCCTACAACCTCGCCTTAATATGTTTCCGCCTTCCCGAAGCATGACAAAATATGTTTAATTTTGATGCGATATCTACCAATTTCTTAACTCTAAAAGTAGATAGGTTACCTACAGATGTTCAAAAACACTTCCCTCCTTCTAGGGCAGTCGGTTAAAAATAACCAAAATTGCTAAAAATGCCCTAATTAAACGTCTGTTTGTCTTATATCAATATTGTTTATCATAATATTATTTCCAGATAACGCAGCTTCCTGCCACACGCTATCTCGTTCTGTTTTAAACATTTTAGTAGAAGTAAATAATAACTGAGTCGTAATAAAAAACAGATCCATTGAATCACCCGCCAAGGTCGAGCTAAAACAACAAGGGTCCGTACCATTCTTTTCTCGAAGCAACTCACGGCACTTTTGACCCCCTGTATCTTCGTAGTGCGTAAAGCTATAAATCTGACATGCTGATCAGTTACCGAGCGCCATAGCTAAACCTACATCTACCCCCAAATCACAAGTTTACGAAATATCTCAAGTAAAAGTTCCCGGATTTTGTCACTGACACACTTTCATCATGATCTTTCTTATCATCTTATCTAAGACAAGCAGCCCGCCCCGGCTTCGCACAAGTATTTAACAAAAAAATATATTATAATACACACACAAAAAACCTTCTATTTGCGTCAAGTTACAAAAAAGAAAAATTATAAAGAGAGCTAAAAAGCTATCCAACAGCGTATGAATTTTTCAAATCGGTTCAGTAGTTTCGGAGCCTATTCAATGCAAACAAACAAACATACAATCAAATCTTTCCTCTTTATAGTATTGGTATAGATTATTCTATCTTTATCAATAGTTTTCGCAGCGCACGCGATGTAAAGAATATTTTAGGTATATTTTGCGATGCGTGGATGCGTGTGAGTTGCAGCGCAGAGCGTTGCAGCGCGGCGGTGTTGCATATGAGATTGATTATTATATATTACTTATAGCTATATTTTACTGACTGTGTCACAGCGGCCAGTTTGTCGTGATGACTGTGCTGGGCTGCAATTTATGTATATTATGTTATATATTTATGTTTATGTAAATATTTTTTTAGCCTTTCAATATTTTGCCACAATAAAGTTTAATAATGCACATTTTTATAGTCAGTTCTTTTTGTCTTCGCTTGTGTTTCCGGACTAAATCAATCATTTTTTCTGTATCTTCCGCATCAATTTTGTATTTGGATTGAATACAAATCACCGTTTTCGTGCAGCAAGGTGTCGCAGCGCTGCACGAAATCTTAAAAATCGCGCGTAATCTTCCGCGGTGTGACATAATTATATAGAACTAGTATAGTACTCTTTGGTGTGACATAGTCATAATAATACACATGAAAGAGCGATTCCCAAATCATCAGCCAAGGGTCTCAAACTACAACCACGTTGGAAATCGGTTACTTTCTTCCCTCGGTGAACAATGTAGTACGAGTATTTCGTAGCTAGATAGTTGTAAGTAAATTATATATAGTTAAGATTTACCAAACGCCATCTGGATTCGCCGGAGTCCGATAATGCTGTATCGAGAGGCCGGTAGAAGCCAACAGCATAATCATTTTTAAAAAAAGTTCCCATTTAGTCTACCGCTTCAGATAGATTACGCTTACTCGCGCTTAGCAATCAAATAATGGAGTGATTTTTCAGGTGTATGTTTTTGACCTACGCGTGATGCGCTTCGATCGCCCTTGTGCGTAATCTATAGGATTATCTATGCCAATCAATGATGTTTATAATCATAGGTACTTAGTTGCTAGCAGTAGGTATAGGTACACTTATCTACATACGTACCTACTATGATAATGAGTAGGTAGATAATATTCACGGCCAAATTATATAGGTCTCTACTGTCGCCTAATTATGTTATCAGCTTTCTAATAATCTAATCGTAGATTTAGACATGCTTAATCAAAGATGAACAAATACGTCAATTTTTGTTTCATGGTGCGTCTCCACATAACAGTCTCTACAAAGAAACAAAAAAGTCGATACAATCATCGGGCCTATCTTTGAAACGTTCGTGATTCTGATTACGAGAGCATGCCATCCCGCTCGTACCAACTTAGTCGCACTATGTGCGGTCCCGCTCGAGCCTATCACTATCGCTTTCAGAGTTACGGGATAAGCCCGATTTAAATTCGTTGAATAACATTTTTGAATAAATCAGATAAGTTCTCGTATTCAGCACCGTGTCAGCACCCAATCAATAATCCTAACTAATATTAAAAATTCGAAAGTAACTCTATCTCTCTGTCTGGGTGTTTGTAGCGTTATCACGGCTAAACGGCTGAACGGATCGAATGAACTGAACTCAGTTTTTGCATAGAGACGGACATAGGCTGTTTTTTTTTAACATTATTTTTATTATTTATTTATTTATCGGGTAACAGCTAATATATTAAAGAAGCGTTATATTTTTTTTTTAAATCGACTTCATGAGAACCATTCTTGCTTCATCATGGTCGCGATTATCTTGGCGCCACCGTGAATTTGGTTTGGAAATTAAAAAAAAAAGCAATGTCGGTTAAAAAGAATTCGATTTAAAACCGATTCGCAGTCCTTTATCCTGACTATCGACCCACCCCGACTTTGCACGGGTACCACAGGTAAATAGATCTGTGACGGCGTGACAAAAACGTTCTTAGTACATAAAAAAAGATTGGAAGAACTTTATTATGTACACTACAATATCGCGCAATAGGAACTGAACTGGAACTGCAAACTGGAAGACGCATCGTAAGTAGGTCCAACTAGGTGGGCTGATGATATTTTGAAATTCGCAGGCAACCGATGGGTGCAAGTTGCAAATTGTCTTTCAGTGTGGTAAGGCGGAGAGGCCTTTGTTCAGTAGTGGACAAAGGCCTTAGTGCTCAGTGCAAGTGCAAGGCAGTGATGATGATAATGAAGTACAATCATTTGAAATGCACAAACAGCCGCAAAGTAACGCCATACTAATTAATTACTAAAATTATATGGGGGTAACACCTGATTCCGTCAACTACATAATAAAAAATGTATAAAATTGGTGGACGTTTTTCACACACAGCGCCATCTAGCCCCAAACTAAGCAATCTTGTACTATGGGATGCAGATACTTGATAGAATAAACATTATATTTCCTTTTTTTTCGAGCAATTAGGTATCTGGGGCGCTATTCTCGACTTTTCGCTACAGCACTACGACCGAATTCGGTCGCTATGACGCAAAAATTCGACAACGAAGTCGAAAAGTTAACGAAAAAACGCAAACAAAGCGTAGAATTTTGCGTCATAGTGACCGAAGTCGGTCGCTATGACGCAAAATTCGACGACGAACACTAATTGTTTTGAAAAAACGCAAAAATTGCGTTGAATTTTGCGTCATAGCGACCGAATTCGGTCGCAAAGTGCATAGCGAAACGTCGAGACTAGCGGCCCTGGGCCCGCTCCTCTGGTTCTCGCTATCTCGTTCGCACTTTTTAAACATTTTTTTAATGTTAGAGGTAAATTGATCGTTAGATATCTTAAGGATACCATTGCCAATGCTTTATAAAATGTTTAAGGTACTTCTTTTACACATGAGAGGCCATAGTGGGGTTTGAGTTTCAAATCTCAGAATGGTCGTGAACTCGTAACTCGTGTAATACCAATCTTTAGCAAGGAAGTGATAAGCTATCGACAATGAAGTAATTAGGTGCTTACGTATAATTAATCCAAGGAATTAACATACAAAGTATGAAGATACTCTTACACGTGTCGCGCGTTTCGCGAGACAACGTCAACCTTGGATGTCAACAATTTGGTAAGTGTCACTGTTAGGGCACCTAACAGTGACAGTTACCAAATTGTTGTAAATAACCTAATCCAAATGTCAATCTAGTTTTTTGCACAATGGTAACCCGTGAGCTGTGCTCTCGCCGCCATTGGCGCCGCGCCAACTTCGAAAGTCGAACCTACCGACATATTTTTTTTCTCCTGTCAAACCTGCTCTCCATCAACTTCAATTTTTGTTCGTGGCGATCAACTGAGTGCAGGGCCCGTACAGTGAGGTGCTTATTGCGATGATTATTAGGCTCAGCCGAGAACGCTACGCGACCATACCCCTTATCGCGCGGCGATAGGGTTCGTGGTCGCACTGCGTTGTCGGCTGACCCTAACGATCATTCGTGGTCGAAATGACATAGTGTGTAGTGAGACAAACTGAAAAAATAAAACTTTATTTTACAAAATAAGTAACTTTACATTTCGGACCAAAACGTTACTTACAATCTAACAATTATTGATCTAGGACTCCAGTGTGGTCTAAAGTCTAAGACCAAACTTAAAAGAAACGATTGGTTCTAAACTGGGACCAGGATAAAAACGATCTGTTCCTGATTAACTGTTAACCGGTTGATTAGCGAGTTCCTCTTTCATGAGACGCGCGGGTTAGTGTAGGCACAAGCCAGGCCTACCAGCATGTAAGAATTTCAAATAATGTTCTTGAAGTACCTACCTATACTACATATATTTTTTCTTATTTTGATGACCCTTTTGTGGCTTAGTTTGTAGTGCCTCTAGTTTATGAGCAGGAGCTCCCGGGTTCGATTTCCGGCCGTGCAGATGTTTTGACGATGAATCTGCTTTAATTCTAGGTGTTAGTTGTTCGTGCTTATATGTATATTGTGTTCCTTGGCATTGCTGACAGGGTAACCTAGGTAGCTACGAGTGAGTATGAAATGATATTAGACTTACATCTGACAGTTTGTGATTTCGGTAATTTTATAATCAAGTTATATTTAAAGAAACGTAATTACATAGATACATACCTAAAAATAGAAAAAAAAAAGTTGCCACGTTTTTAAAAAAGCATATTCGTTCTTCGTAATTTTCAGGTGTCTCAGCGGAAGAATAGTTTAATTTGCAATTATTTGCAACCCACAATTAAACAGAAAAGTAAGCATGGCAGGCGGTTTGGGGATCGCAGAACGCTTACCGACTGAGAGTGTCTGAGACTGACTGACAGAATTCGGTCGCAAAGTGCATAGCGAAAAGTCGAGACTAGCGGCCCAGGCTCACTAGTATAATTATAGTCTTCAAAATACTCTTACTTGGGCCCGTCCATTCATTTTACTTTGGTCGAAGATTACATGTATGTAATTAATTTAACCGACGTGTGTCACCCAACATTTTGAATTTCAGGTTTAAGAAGTCCCCGCGGCGTTGCAGTGCGCTCGAAACCCTGAGCTATCACAATAACATTTTTGTAATTTCTTTGAAAACTTTGTTCTTTATTCCGAATAACAGTGAATAACGTTGGCAATAAGTCTGTGTACAAAATTAATAATAGTAGATTATTATTATATACAATCAATTAAGTATGCACTCGTTTAAATTATAGCTACAAAATTAATAAGTAGATACCTACTAGGTTTAGGTAACTAACCTCGAGGTTATATCTCAGAAAACATAATATAATATGGTTATATTGTTTTTTCGGTCTCGAGCATAATTCAATATTTACTTACGTACCTCAATAATACTCAATAATACTCAATAATTTATTGCGACATATATGCAGGTCTTAAATAACATGATTTGGGTTTAGTGACACATATGACCCTATTAGGGTATGGCAATTGGTGCGGAGCGGTCCATTTGTATATTGTCAAAATTATCCTTAAAAAACTCTTCAATAGTGTAATAGCATTTGGATTCCAGGATGCACTTTAGATTCTTAATAAAACAATCGTTGTTTTCTAAATCTTTTAGTTTGTTCGGCAATTTATTATATATCTTTACAGCCATTGAGTTAGGTCCAGAGCTGTGCATTTCTAGACTACCTACCACTTATTCATTAACAGACTTCCAAAAAAAAGGAGTTTCTCAAGTCGACTGTTTTTAGCTAAACACTCCAGTCGCCAGCAATGAAATTCCATACAACTTTGCTGGCGTCAAAATCGGTCAAACCGTTAGGCTACAGGGGGCAGGCACTATAGCAACTTACAAACATACATACCTATCTACTTACATGCAAAAACATTACCCTCCTTCTTTGGCAGACGGGTAATAACACGAGCATTGCCCCATATTATGAGGACTAGGTACTTATTTGATGACTGATGGTGACCCTTGTGATCTTGAGACGTATTAGATGTTTAATATTGTACGTAACTGTTATACCTAAGTAGTTCTGCAAACAGTAGACCTCGCGCGAGCACAAACTTTTTCCACAAACGTAATCTAAGAATATCTTTTTTCTAAGAGCCTTTGTTCAGCTGTGTACGTTATTGAAGATGATAAAACTAAACATATTTGTTGGTACGCAAGCAGCATTTTATGTACCTATGTGGTGGTTTCAATGCACCAATGTCATGTTTGTGTCCCTCAAAATGTTTGTGACAATGGGCAGAAAAAATGACTTTCTCAATTTAGTGTAATAAAATATGTATATGTAAATCATTTATGCATTTTTCATTGTTTGAATTTGAAACAAACAACATGTCTTTGTCTGATATTGTATAAGTATATTCCTATTTAATTACCTATTCAAACATTACAAAGTAGCGATATCGCACAGGAGATCAACGTTTGGGTCATTAGCAACGACACCATGTCAACTAATCACAGATTGTGAGACATTTGACCTTAAATTATGCAGTTAAAATACAATGTTTTGAGCTTAGAATATTCTAAGGTTTTGCCCATTTATAAGGAGAATTCTGTGGTTTTGCCTTATTTTCAAGCCTCTGTGATACTGTGCCCAAGTGGATTGAGTACAACTCGCATCGTTTGTATAGCTTGTATACTTATATAGTGAAGCCTGTTCTTTATTATGGTCTGTAGAATTTCCTTGGTAATTTTAACTAAATAAGTACGAGGTTCCGTCTAATTTCTTCTAGCTCTTTTTTTTATAGTCTAGCATTTGTTTTCCCCACAGGATGTGCAGAAATGAGACCATGGGAACATGTATATGCTCGTGGTCACTCCTGTGAACATGTACGTCCTCGTATGACAAACTAGTATGATCTAGTATGCAGAGGCGGATTTACCGGCAGGCTGAGTAGGCTTGAGCCACGCTTGAGCCTAGGGCGGCAGAATTTAGAGGCGGCAAATTTCGAAGACTTTTTTTATTACCTTTGTGGCAACTCAAATAAACCAAACATCAAAGATTTCTGTAAGACGGATTTCCCTGTGTGCATACATAACGCTGTTTTAAAGTCGTACGTTGATCTTTAAATAGCTCATACACCCAAAAATATTTCTGTGCAATTTAAACAAAATTACAATAATAAAGGCAACGACAATTGTAGAGCTAAGGGCGGCAAAAATTGAACAGTCTATAGTAGGAAAATTTGTAAATCCGCCACTGCTAGTATGACTAGTACATCCACGAGGATAGCAGTTTTGAGAATAATGGGGACCCACAGAATTCAGCATCTTGCCTAGGTAGGTAGATACATACCGGTGAACATCTTTTGTGCAGAACTTAGCCTCGCTTTCATAATGTTTTTTGCTGGGATATAAGTAAATACAAACCTAATACTAATACATTTAAGTTAGAAATTGATAGGTGTCTTTACCTCAATTTTTTTATTTTATATTAAAACAGTAAAACATTAGGTCTAACCCGGTACGGGCAGATTTAACCCAGAGGTTGCGTCTGGCTGCTCTAAATACTTCTGGTACATATGTATGCATGGAACAGCTGATCTTTTTTTCTCGATATCGGGGTTGATCCCATAGTAAAAGATGTTCACAATCATGAATACTTACTATGAGCCACTTTCGGCTTAGCATACCTTTTTTTCCTTATAACCTTGTAGATTGTAGTTTGTGTTGTGGGAACAATAAAATAATATTGGAATAGAGTACCGTATAGTATGTTTTATTTACGAGCATTTTAACTGTAACATAGTGTAGTGGCTTTGAAAACTAGGTTAGGTTATATTTGAACTGCGACAAACAACACGCGAGCCGAGCGAGCGAATGTTTGAATCTAGTTTACATTCTTATCTATGGTTTGAATTGCTAGAAATAACGCGGGATTATAAAAGTAATCCAAAACTTTTAACATTTCAATACGTACCCAGTCTGATACCCCCCTAAATGTTATCGGATTTCGATGTTTTTTTATATGTTATCTACACCTTGGAAAACTATCCTTGTACTTTTTTTTTTTTTTAATTTCGAAATATCTTCGGTATTTTATGCACTTAATATGACAATTTTTTTGCGACAAAAATTGGACGCAGAATAGTAGTTGACCATAAACAAAACATAACAAAACAAAACATTATACCGTTATAGTCTTGGACGAAACATCATGCTAAATCCATGGTTATAGTTTATCCAAGCGAAAAACAAAAGATATTTTTAAGATTTAGGGGCATGGACTTAATATCACATATTACGTCCATGTTTAGGGGCTATAACAGACTACCCCCGAAACGCTAATTTCATCAAAAAGTTAGGAAAATTCACTAACCCTCTCTCTCTCTCACTCACTCTATCGCAAGCACGAGAAACAGAACAAAAAAACAAACAAGAAGCAGCGAAACGACAAACGGCGACAGCTATACAACTTTAAATATCGAATACGCCAAAACAGCAGGCCGATCGTACGTAGTAATAATAATTGGTATAAATATAGAATAACTCATTCAGGTATAACTATCTATTTCTGAAACCAGTATTCAATTCGTTCATACCAGTATTTAGTCAAATAAAACCAGCTATATTCATTGTAAGTACCTACCTACGTTTTATTTTATTTACGAGCACTTTGATTTAACAAAATAACACCGTATTTTTCGTTTCATTGGCATACTATACATCCTTAATAACTTATCAATTTCGTAAGGTGTGTTTTATTGTAAGCTTTTTATTCTTATTAATTAATCGTAGGTATCACATGACTTTAAATATTTACTTATAAGTTAGATAACCTCTCCAAACACAAACCAATAAGTATCTACTTATAATAAGGCTGACCAACTGGCTTTTTAAATGTTATTTTGTGGAGACTCGAGAAAGTCGCTCACCACTTGGTAAGCTGCATGCTTGCTCATACCTACCTAGCAGTACAAGAGTCGAACAAGTCGCTCACCAGTTGATAAGCGGCATGCTTGCTCATACCTACCTACCAGTACAAGAGTCGAGCAAGTCGCTCACCACTTGGTAAGCTGCATGCTTGCTCATACCTACCTACCAGTACAAGAGTCGAGCAAGCCGCTCACCACTTGGTAAGCTGCATGCTTGCTCATACCTACCTACCGGTACAAGAGTCGAGCAAGTCGCTCACCAGTTGATAAGCGGCATGCTTGCTCATACCTACCTACCAGTACAAGAGTCGAGCAAGTCGCTCACCAGTTGATAAGCGGCATGCTTGCCTTTACCTACCTACCAGTACAAGAGTCGAGCAAGTCGCTCACCACTTTGTAAGCTGCATGCTTGCTCATACCTACCTACCAGTACAAGAGTCGATCAAGTCGCTCACCAGTTGATAAGCAGCATGCTTGCTTATACCTACCTACCAGTACAAGAGTCGAGCAAGTCGCTCACCAGTTGATAAGCGGCATGCTTGCCTTTATTTACCTACCAGTACAAGAGTCGAGCAAGTCGCTCACCACTTGGTAAGCTGCATGCTTGCTCATACCTACCTACCAGTACACGAGTCGAGCAAGTCGCTCACCACTTGGTAAGCTGCATGCTTGCTCATACCTACCTACCAGTACACGAGTCGAGCAAGTCGCTCACCACTTGGTAAGCTGCTTGCTTGCTCATACAGATAGGTATGTACAAGAGCAAGTCGCTCACCAGTTGATAAGCGGCATGCTTGCTCATACCTACCAGGTCATGCAGAAATTTGAATTTTCTCAAGACAGTTCAAAAAAAAAAATTACGGCAATAGGAGCACATTTCGCTCTTTAAGGGCCGTTCAATTATTACGTAAGGAATATGGGGGGAGGGGTCTTTGTTTTCCTTTTTTTGGTCTATTTTAGTCTAGATGATGATAGCGTCATCGGTAGTTATTTACTTTTTTACACGAATGGCAGCCCTCCAACTTAGAATCATGGATTCGGGTTTCATAAGGGTTTCATGAACTGAAGACTGTTAATTTGAATTTAATATGTGTACCAAAAATTTAAAATAATGTTATGTTCGTAAGATCATAATATTTTTGTCCCTTACTCTATGTTGAATACTGTATCAGTAAAATCTAATCTCTATCCTAAATCTATTTTCTTATTTATAAAATTATAATCATAATATAAAAAATAAATTTATAATTGAAAAATGTAAGCATGGGGGGAGGGGGTAAGAGCTTTGCTTACTTTTGCTGACAAGGGGGACGGGGGGGTAAATAATTGTAATAAATTTGCTTACGTAATACTTGAACGGCCCCTTACCCAAATAATATATATAATAATAAATATAATATAATTTATATATATAATAATATAAAATAGAATAGATAGAATGTTAAATATGTTCACTGTTGGCGTATCTCAATAATTAATAAATAAATATAAAAAATGTCTCTATGTCCAGTAAGTCAGCTTAATCCGAGTAATGTTTGCACACTACTGCTTGGCGGTTGAATAGCTGGTTATGGCGTGGTACTTTCACGTGTGGCTTCTGCAAAGAAGTTTCACCACTACATACAATAAGGACCTAGTGTATCTAATCCACCTGAATATTATGCTTATCATAATAACCACAGATTAACTATTACATACCACATTACGACATAAAGTCATCAAAGTTTGAGGAAATCGCGGCTTGCGGGACTGCGACCACGGATTCTCATTATTTTATTTTATATATTTAAAGGCGAGCAGCATAGGCTGATGTACCTATATCACAGAGTGTTGACACTTAATAATTATCAGTCAAGTTTATCTTCTCCTTAATTATCATGGATGTTATTAAAAATATTTATAGATTTTCAAGTTTATCTTCTTAATTATCTTAAGCATGTTTTTTAAAAAGTATTTATAGATTTTGCTAAGACCACCTCCTCATGCAATGCATGCCTCCTTACCCTTCTAATCTACCAGTATACTAATAAGTACTGAACTATCCTGAAATTAGAAATCTTGAAAAATCATGATTTTTTTATTCTTTCAAAATTGTTAAGTTTGTTTGACCTATTCAGTTACAACTCCACATGATGGACAGCAGCGATTTTTTTTTCATCGCCTGTATACATGTACAGCTGCAGCTACAGTTATTATAGAAAAAAAAACAGTTTTTTGACACTGGAGGTCTATAATATCGTTGGGCAAAATTTCATTCATTTACGTTTATAACTTTGTAAGTTATTAGGCAGTATAGGATTCAGACAGACAGACGGACATGACGAACTGAGAAGGGTTCCCTGTAGTACTACGGAACCCTAAAAAAGCAATGTTATTGGTCCATCCCTTTGGGAGTTACGAATCGGTGGGCTTATCCCGTAACTCTGAAAGCGATAGCGAGAGTTGCGCGAGCGAGACCGCGCATATTGCGACTAAGTTGGTACGAGCGAGATGGCATGCTCTCACAATCGAACGTTTCAAAGTTAGAGGATAAGCCCCCGGGACAGGTGAATCACAGACAGGGGGTAAAATTTGCAATCACGACCTTTCTATTTAATTACCTATCAATAGTTGATTGGTAGGTAAGAGCTGCCTGCAAGAAGATTTTGCATGATGGTAGTTAGGTAGCGTAGTGCGAATCAAACTTTGGCTTAAGTGATGAGTTAGAGCTTTTATTTTGTCTATCTATAACATGCTCAAGAGCGAGGCGTGACGCGGACCCAGAAGTTGGGTAAAGTAGTGATGATGCCCTGAAGGCGCGGCGCCGGGCCCTTCAGCGGTCGCCCGTCCGCCGTCGACACCTCGAAGGCCTGCATGAACGCTGTGAATACTTGGAACATGCTCTGACGGGCGTACGTCTCGCCCGCGCATAGCCGTCTACCTGCGGAAGGAAAAAAAGGTATTTTATGCCTTCAAGGATGCGTGGAAGGGTCAGATTTAGCCTCTTGTACGTACTCTTAGCCTAAAACAGGTCATAAAAAAGTACAAATAACCAAGATTTTTTATCTTGGTTATTTGTTGGTTGGATATTATTAAAACAAACTAGATTCTAGAATATCATTTGAACAATCCGTACTATACCGCACCGTGTATCAGTGCAGTTGAGGTGCTGTTTATCGGCAGCCTTTATGCAAACAACCATTCCAATGTCGTCGGAGGCATTGAAAGTTCAATGTGCCATTTATTATAGCCTTAAAGCCTAAAACAATCAAATGCCGCGTTTGTTTTTGAGAGTTTTGGCGGTAACGTCAAGAAGTCTCGCGAAGGGTGTCTAAACATTGCCCGACCTGACATCGTGTGAAAGGGACAGCTAGACTTGAATTTCACGGGAGCAAAAGAAACAAACTATTAAGGTTATAGCTTCTTTCTTTCGCTTCCCCAGAAACTTCTATATAGCCATCTCTTTCAAGCGATGTCGGGTCGGGCCATGTGTAGACACCCTTACTCTATGCGACGATCCATGTAATAAAAAGAAAAACATGACAATGTGTTGACATATAATGAAACTCGGAGCGGCAACGTCTCATGGCTCTGTTCATTGTGATATTATGTCCATGGGTCCGAACCACGTCCAGGGAGTTTTGGCGGGAACGTGAAGAATTCATGTCGCGTCATTGTATTATTTTACAAAACTTGTTATTTCAAGTGTTAATGTGTAAAAATGTTGGATTTTTATCCATTAAGTATTCAAAAACGTGCACGAGTGTTGCTGAATAGTATAATGTTGTAAAACGTGACTCTTCCTGTTGTTTCCAAAACCCCATAGAGATCTTTTGTAAAGTCTCCACCACTTTACTGGGGCATGACGTGGATATGACCGTGACTTACTTTGCTTGACTTAGACTTTGACTGATACTTATTTTAATTGTGAAGTATTTCACTTCACTTGAAATATTACAATACTTGATACTGGCTAAATACACAACGTGTGGAGCCAAAACATAAGAGAAAAAATAAATAAATGCCGCGTTCGTTTTAGGAAAGTGCGATCGAAAGTTGCATTTTAAACATAGATCATTGTTTTTTTTTTCTTTTCACTTCTCGGATAGCTCAACCAAAAACAGCTAAAAATGTCACCTAGTTCTAATTAAAAACGGAATCAAAAGCCCGAACGCTTTACATCAACGCAAATTTTGACAATTCTAAAAACCCCACTAGTACACGCTATCCGAGCCCACAGTTCGTACTTACCTACTGCAAAACCTGTATGTCGATCAACAATCTCGATGACTAAAACCGGACTTTTAAAAATTAATGCAGGTCACCTGGCCACTATGCATGCGTAATTTGTATAATTTGTTTGCCGAATAAAATATGAACCTACCTACGTACAAAAAACATAATTTAATTTAAACATACAGGGTTCTAGGGAAAGGGTATGCTAAGCCGAAAGGGGCTCATAGTACTCATGATTGTGAACAACTTTTACTTTGGGACTAACCGAGAACTAGCAAGAAAAGAACAACTAGAATAAGCGACTAACTGAAATAGAGAAAAAAAAACTGCTGTTCCTTAGAAAAATGTCTCTCGACAAAATGTATAGAACTCCAAAGTTTTGGCTTCTCTGTTCCAACAGCCTATGGTCTCAGCGGGAATGAGCAAAAAATAATAATGTGTTTCTATTGTTGCGTATTTCAGCCGTTTCTTGTTGGCAGCATTTTCCGCAGCTGCTGCTGCTGTGTGGGCGGTTCGTCTCAGGTGCGTAGCCGCGAGTGCTGACGCAAGTGGCGTACCATACTATAAGCACTTGCCGTTTTTTCCATGGCACCAGAATCACACCGTCTGGTCTTCTACTAAAACCCGATGGTTCCAGCATGCTGGGGCCATTTGCCAATATAATGAGGGCATGGTGTCATGGAACTTACCTGTGCAGCGACGACCAGTCAGGGCGCGATGGCCATCGGCCTCAGCCATGGAACCGCAAGTGCATTTTTGCCCTTGCTGTATATCCTTTTGCACCTTGCAGTCCAGACGGGAGAGCTACTACCACACGCAGACAAATGAAGCTACCACACACACACACACACGATAGAAGAGCATGTAGCCATGCCCCGGATTCTGATTGTGACGTTGCCTTCAGTCGCGTCAAATTGACCTCTGTAGCACAGTCCATTTCTTTGAAGGTCCTTTTAGCTCCAACGTCATTCCATGCCCGCTGAACATGGGGGGGCTACTGGGCTTTACACTCCCGATTTGAGGGCAGACCAGGCCGATTCTGCATCGGGCATTATATTACTGCATACTCATTATCATCATTGGTGCCGAGCTCGAGGTGGCTTTTGGCAACTGCTCAGGGCGCCAAAATCCTAAACAGAAGCACCTTCGGCATCCATTTTTTTTTAGTTCAGTTGCTGTCGGGATTTAACGTTAGGTAGGTATATCAAATTTCTGGCAGAGGTGCCTCTTGCGTTTAATCTTTCGCCAGTTGACAGACAGTGTCCATTTCTAAATGATATTGTTCTAATATAAACCCAGCACTGAGAAACGACCAATGTGTTTTAAGACTTATAAGCACATAGGTAATAGTTATATGTTGAACAATAGTGTAAAGATTTGTGTTCGAGTGCCGAGTTGGAATCCTGAGTGACACTAGACACTAGGCATGAATTCAAAGCACAGATGAATAGATTCAAAGCACTCTATTCATCTGTGATTCAAAGGCACAAGAAACAAAAAACTTTACTCTCGTTTGACACAAATAAAATATTTCATCTCGATCGCTGTCGAGGTAAAATTCAGAGGCTCATTGAAAATACTAACATAAGAGGGCCAGTAACAGTAACGAGAAACAAACCTCCTTATGTTTGTATTTGTTTTTCCGTTGAAAACTTTTTTGAGAAGGCGCTGTGTAGGTATTTAGATAGATTCTCACCTGCTCCGAAGGGTAATGATTTGTCTTTGGCTACGATTAACTGTCCGTTTTCAATAAATCTCTCGGGGCGGAAGTTTTCAGGGTCGCCCCAGATATCCCTGTCCATGTGCAGCATTACGAAGTTGGGGCTCACCAACGCGCCCTGATTCACAAAATATGTATCACAAAAAAAAAAAACAGTTGCGTGCAGAGGTAAGAAATGTAACACGACATCTTTTTTAAATTTTTAATATTTTTTTTCGCTTTTTCGATTCGTAATTTGAATTACTCGCTCTATGGTCGCAATCCTAAGGGTTCATTCGCGTCTAGGATATAATTTTTAACAATTAGCAACACTAAAAACCAGAAATGAGCAGCCGAGATATTCTGTGGTGACTGGTCACTATCTGTGCTGGTGACTCATTAGTTGTTTGTTTACATTTTTTGTGCATGGCGCACTGGACTGAATTGTCTGTTTCCTCTAAGGATTAAACCATAGAGAAGTTGTACAAAAAAGAATGCCAATAGCCATAGAAAGATGCATAGACCGATTGTAGTAACTGATAAGGACGTAAGATGTCGCTAGTGCTTTAAACTGCGACATGTTCATCACAATTTCTGCTTGACTTGAAATTGAAACCCAAGCTAACTCATTCGTAATGGTACAAAGAAAAAACTCTACTTGTTATCAATTTTATATTTTATTTGCAAAATGCAATAGGTTCTCTAAGAGATGGCGTTTTTTTAAACATATTTTTTACGTCATAAGTATATTGAAGTCTAATATGAAATAAACCATAAATTGCGGACATTTATCATTACTATGTAGCCGTTTGAACATTAGCTGACTATATACGGTAGCGCCATCTAGTTTTATTGAGTGTTTTCGGGGGTACACTTTTTTGTATGGGATTATCATTCTTCTATAATTTTTCTATTATTAAACTAATTAGTTTCATACAAGTTAAACATAAAAAAAGTCGTGAGAGCTAGAGTGTAAACAAATTTGTGGAAGTATGAGTAAAGCCCGGATGGCATTTTCTTCTTCAAAGCTAGGTTGAAAAATAAAAATATAAGAAAATAATTCAGTGTTTGTGTATCGTACCTCCATGATGTCATATCCCGCGATCTTGGTGTCCTGCATGGCGCGGTGCGGCACGCCGAGCGGCACGAGCGTCTCGTGGCGCATCATCTCGCGCAAGCACGCCTCTGTGTACGGCATGCTGGAAATTAACAAAACGAGTTTTGCAAAAAAAAGGCATTTTACTAATGGTAATAATGCTAAAATAATTCATAACAAGTCGCGTATTTTCTCCGTGCCATTTCGAGTGAGTTAGCTTGGGTATTTAAAATCAAGCAGAAATTGTGACGATCATGTCGCAGATGAAAGCACTAGCGACATCTTACATCCTTATCAGTACTACAATCGAGTTACGCATCTTTCTATGGACATTAGCACTCTTCTTTGTATAATTTCTCTTTGGCATAGAAAAACTCTCCGGGCTGTCAAAGTACCTACATACCTAGGCGGCAGTTTGCTTCCCATCAGGCGGTATGGCAGCTTGTTTGCCGCACTTTTTTATTTAAATAAAAAGAATCGTAGGTATATAAGGTACATACTAATAGTTTTCTAGTTGGGCATGGCCGAATACGTATAGAATATTAGATATGTATATAGATAGAATGACCTTGTAATACTTATATATACGTAAATACGATCTCGACTATATAACTAGTCCAATGATTTATTCAAATTAACATAATGAAACTTTATTAACTAAAACCGGTCAGCCAAAAAAACATAGGTATAAACGGAATTAAATTTTCTTCAATGTACCTATAATTATGATATTAATATGACAAAAATATCAAGGGCATGTGACACCACTGCAGATACCATATAAGCGGTTGACAGCTCGTACCTATTCTCCTCTCAAGGAAGTTTAATGATTGACGCAGAAAAGTATGAAGAATTTTCAGCCGGCAATCGTACAATAGCAATGCGCCCGGCGTGATGAGTTTTATTTTTCTGCACGCGCGATCAAATGATTTTATTAACTTTACACCTCTGAATATCTTGCCCTAGGTAGGTATAATTAACTACACCGAAACGGAGCAATCGGAACAGAGATATCTGTCAATAGTTACTAAGCAAAGTTTACAAAATACCGGCGTGATGAGTTTTATTTTTATCTCTCTAAATTTGAAAGTAAATCTGTCTATGTCTCTCTGTCTGGGTGTTTGTCGCGTTAACGGCTGAACGGATCGAGCTGAATTTTTGTGTAGATATAGCTTAAGGATAGGAGACGGACAATACGGACATATGCTACTTTTCTTTTTTTTTGTAGGTCCACGCGAACACAGCTAATAACACGTATACCTACTGTGAAAATTTCATGCCGCTGCGTTTCAAAGGATAGATAAAAGGCACGGACGCACGGACAGACGGCGAAGACTTAGTAATAGGGCCCTATTAACTCCCTTCGGGTACGGAACCCTAGTAAATGCTTACTTCTTCTTGTCGTCCAAGTTAGGCAGCCGGTCGCGGCCGACCACGCGGTCGATCTCCTCGTGCACCTTGACCTGTATCTCTGGCTGAAGCAGCATCCGCTCGACCAGCATAGTGAGCACCGTCTGCAACGCCGATGCGGACGGGAACATGTAGTCCGTGCAGATCAGCACTAACTGGTCCACTGGAACGAGAATACCGACTAGTAATTACTAATTTCCATAAAAAGTACTACTAGAACTTGAAAAGTAGTTAGGTTTTATAATTGTAGTCTTGTGTAGAGCACAAGGCCGAGCACTAGAAAAAGCCCAACCATTAGGTTTACCAGTATGTATTTTTTTCCCAATACTTATATTATTAGTACTTTTGTTTACTTTTGGCAATTTTTTTGCTCGTTTTTGAAAACATCATAATGAATGATTGCAATCTAAAGTGATGTTAAAATAAATTTATAGCTATTTTTTTTTTCACTAAACGTAAAGACGTATATATACATATATATTTTTAAGTTTTGTTAAATATTATCAAACAAGTCATAGTCACAGTCAAAGGCGAGCAAAGCAAGTCACGATCAAGTCCAAGTCATGCCCCACTAGAGTGGTGAAATTTTACTAGAGCCTTCTATGGAGTTATGGAAACAACACGAAAATTCACGTTTCACGACATTATACCATTCACACCTCACCTCATGCATGTTCACGAACACATAACGGGTAAAAAAAAAAACACCGTTTTTACACATTAACACTCGATATAGCACAAGTTTTGGAAAATAATAAAATGACGAGACATGAATTCTTCACGTTCCCGCCAAAACTCTTGGTCCGTGTTCGTGCTGTGTTAAATAAGAAACGCGCATTGCCGCCAAAATCTAACCGGCCAGTAACTTCTTCATACATTATGCGTGCGTTCTCGTTGGCAAACTAGTCAAAGAAGAGTTTGTAAGCTCATTGATAAAATATATAAAGAAGCACCTGAGTATGTGGTTTTGTCTTTCTGTCGTTGTTCTTCTTTCATCTTCGTGATGTACATGTCGAGGAAGTGTCTGTTGTACGACTCGTCGTGTGTACTCATTACTTCATGCACCATTTTCTGAAACGGACTAAAACTATTAAGTACGAGGCTAATTCGAGAAAAAGATGGCGCTATACACTTTTGCGCTCAGATGAGTAACATAAGAAAAACCTTACGGGTTTGCCCAAAGCGTACAACTATGCCAGATTTGGCCGAAGCCAATGTTATTCTAAGCGTACATAATTATTTATGTAGATCCAAAGTTAACCGCAAGCGTACACCAACGTAATAATAAATAATAATAAATTTGCCGTAATAATATATCGCACCATTAGAACGGTAGTGACTCAATCCGAAAAACGAGTTTTTTGGGAAATCGCAAAATAAAGAGATTACTCTTTTAGATATTTTATTGTAACTATTCTGAGAAAACAATTCAAAAATTGTATTTTATTGAGAAAATATGAGGCTTTGACCTACAAAATATTGACTACTCAAAAGTAGTTATTTATTAAATTATTGAAGCTTAAAATTATAGTGTCGTTATTCGCCCGAATATTTTGGCGCGTTTTTGACCATTTATTATATAATAGTGCCATAAGTTTGATTTGGTCGAAAAATATTTATTTATTTCAGTACAAAAATGACATAACCAACAAATAATTATGTCACGCAAATTTTCTGTAATATCGGAACAAAAAGAACTAAAAGCTAAATTTGTCGTTTTTATTTCGAAAAAAATGTAGAGAAAACTTACCTATGTTTCGGAATAGTAATGACACATTCAGCATTCGGTCACGTCCTGTACACCAAATCGTGCAATAGGGATTGCGGCACTTCCGCATCGAAACGAGCCACGAATTCCCAGAATTAAAAAGGGACCGATTTAGTCGTTTGGACCTCTTCCCACACGAATTGGGCAGATTCAAGTTTACAGACCAGTAGCGTAGCTTGTTTTAAGTCGATTTCCGTCATTAACTAATTTTACGAAAATTTCGAGATCGGTCACTTCTGTTCTAATGGTGCGATATGTAGGTATAATAGTAGAAAATAGATATGATAATCATAATCAATTTATTGATAACGTTTAGTTACAAAAATTCAAAATGTCGTACAATATTGTACAGACCTAAGTATTATAATTTTATTATTACTATTATGAATTATGTAAGTACTACTTACTATATTATGTAAGTATACATGTAGTAATATATAATGTACAATGTACATACCGTAAAAAAATCTAGCATGTACTGGTTGCCTTTCCTCAGAGAATTGTACCCGCTGTAGTTTGGCAGGATGTCCTTGAGCCATGGTGTGAGGGAGAGCGCGCCCCCCAGGTCGGTGGAGCTGCGCTGGAATAGGAGCGAGCCTCGTGCCAGTTCCCACAGCACCTGGTTTGAGAGGAACGGATCACACGCAGAAATACAAATCTGCAGGGCTAGCATGCGCACCGCGACAAAATCTTCTCTACTCTTCATGTCGTAAAAAATGAGACAAACGTATACATAATCGTAGCCATGTCCTGTTCTTGCATAACAAAAAGATTTTGTCGCCGTGCGCATGCTAGCCCTGCAGGAGTCCTGCCGCGAGCTCTTGGCGCGTTCGATATTCGAAATTGTGTAGCTGTCGCTCTTTTTCTCGTGCGTGCGATAGAGTTAGTGAATTTTCCTATCTTTTTGATGAAATAAGCGCTTCGCGGATAACCCCCAGAATCACCCCCAAAATTTTACCAAAATCTTTTGTTTTTGGTGTCAGTGGCTTGGATAAACTATAATCTACTAACTGCACCCCGCGGTTTCACCCGCTATTCTACAGAAACCGAATATTTTTTCCGGGATAAAAAGTTGCCTATGTGTTAATTCAGGAGTAAGCTAAGTACCTCCATACCAAATTTCATACAAATTCGTTCAGCCGTTACAGAGTTGATCGGGAACGAACATACATACTTACACACAAACTTTCACATTTATAATATTAGTGTGATGTAGCTATGTTATGTTTTTGAAAAATGTTTACAAAAAATGTTTATGGCAGGTATTCTAGGAGCAACTACTTTTCTTTGACGTACTTTTGACGCAAAAAAATTGTCACTTAAACTGACATTTTTTTTTGCCTATAACAATGAAGATATAGCAAAATTTTAAAAAAACATACTTAAAAGTATAGTTTTTTACCCGACTGTCCAAGAAGATAAAAAAATCTTATTACATTACATTTAGTCGGTGGGTATCAGTCACAGATGAACCAGATACCTCGTCACGCGGGTTTTGGTTCGATCAAAAGTCACCACAGTTTGAGGAAAGCACGGGGTGCGCGGAGCGTGACAAATAATTCCCATTGGCTATCATCAAGGTTACGCCCACCACTGTACCGAGTTAGTACGTTCCGTAGTGATGGGGTAAGCAGTAGGCTGTGGCAGTAGGGCAACATTATTAATCGGTACTTACCTACGTAGCGAACACGGGTCGACTGCCGCTCTGCCATAGTAATCACACTCACTCGAATCTCAACTCACTAACATAACATTACTACACAACACCATTAAAGTACTAATTCTTCCTCAGTGTCGTGCACTCGCGGATTTCCTGAATCAGTGTGTATTGTCACCGTACGTACATCTAATTCAAGATGGGATTGAAAACTGAGAATCATATTTCCTACACGCTGCATAATAAAATTATCTACTATTAGTTTCTATTGACGCAACATTGTTGTAAAATTCCTAGTATTTAACTGCAACGGTAACGACCGGAAGCATCAAGCAAGCGCGTGCGACTAAAAAAATCATAAACTCGCATCCCTTCGGGAGCCCCACGGATCACAGACTAGATATGCCGAAAGGCGATGCATCTTTTGATGACCGCGCCGCGGCTTTCTGTCAAAGAACATTTTATACCCTTTCGGCAAAACGTTATCACCAGGGTTGGAATTAGGTACGTTGAAAACGATTGCACAAAAATTATAAAAGGATATTATTTACAAAAAAATATAATACTTACGCTTCAATATTTTTAACCTATTTCCAAAAAACGGAAAGGTTCTCAAGTAGAATGTTTTTTTTTATTTTATTTTTGTTACCTCAACTCAGAACTTCGTCATTTATGAACCGATTTGGAATTTTATTTTTTTAATTTGAAAGAGATACTTCCCGATTTGATTTTCATCAAAATCCAGTTCTATTAATGGGATTCATTTGGAATTGAGGAAATTTGTCAAATATGATAGGCACACATATAGTGATTTTGGTATTTTCATCAACAAGTCCAGCATTGTAACAGAAAGTAGTCCACAGAAAGTAGGTATAATTTGGTGAAGTGGAACTGATGAAAAATTAGAAAAATAATCAAAGGATGAAGAAGGCTACAGACGGCCACGGGAATTGATGAAATGCAATGATGCGTATTTACGCATTTTAGTGAAATACGCATCATTGAGGATTAACAAATATATTTTTTAAATCGGTTCATAAACGACGGAGTCCCGAGTAACAAAAAAAAAAAAAAACTGCTACTTGAGAACCTCCTTATTTTTTTGGAAATAGGTTAAAAATAATAAAGCATACTATATTTTTTTGTAAATACTATCCTTTTAAAATTTTTGTGCTATCATTTTCAACGTACCTAAATCCAGCCCTGCTTCTGATTTTTTTCTCTAGTCTCACCACAGTCTCACGCACATGCTAGATGCTGCCGGTCGATTCAATCGTGATTTCGTTGCTTGTCGAGTTTAGTCCAAGCAGAAGGTCCCGAGTGCACAGTTTAGTTAATTAGAATTCATCAGTGTTCGAATCCCTTTACGGTATGGTGAAAATCGAAAATGCAAGTCTGCGTTTTGTTTAATGAGTCACAACACTACTTTATACGTGCGTTCGCCAGAAAGGGACAACTGCATGGGATATCCGCAATGAGGAAAAGGGATAAGTGACGACGTGTCCATTATACGCCGAGCTCTGCTATGTCTTGTAAAACTGAATTATTTTACTTACCGATGAAAAGTTATTCCGTCTTTTTTGTAGTTTGAGTGCGCGGATGATTTTCTACACAATTTCACTGCACAGATAGTCATTTTTGCTTACTGTTGGTTATCAGGAAAATAAAACAACCGTCTTATTTTGTAAGCCGCACGCACGCACGCACAGCTCTGGCACTTGGTCGGAACTGAGGTTCAATGTTTGGGGCGGCGTCTTATATAAGTCTTATAAAACTTATGTGTTGCGCGCTAGGCTCGTCCTAGACTAGGTATCTAGTTCTATTCATCTGTGGTATCAGTCTACGCTTTTTGTATGGACAAGACGGCGGTACTCTATTCTTATTAGCAGTGATAATTGACCGAACGAGCAAAGCGAACGAGTCTTTGCATCAACTGGCAAAATTTGGTTTTATCTATCCATATGTTGGTGCACAGGCACAGGTCGTGTATTTCAACTTTGATATTACACGTTCTAGTTTCTCATAATATATACAAGTTAAAGCCAAATAAAAGCAAAATCGGTCAAGAGGTTATCAATATACTACAGTTCGAGACGAAACTGAGACCTCACGATATCTTGATAACCTCTTGACCGATTTTGCTTTTATTTAAATACCTGTAAATGTTATTTCGTCCTGGGCCCCTATTCGGAGAAATGATATTTTTATCTCTCTCTCACTCACTCCCATTAAATTTTAAATTAGAGAGACAGTAACCGAGATAATCTCGAGCGCACAGGAATAGGGTCTCTGAGAGGATTTTGGAGTCGCACGTCTTATGCATTTGCCAGTGTCAAGTATGCTTATATATTTTCAAGTATTGTGAAATAATATCAAACAAGGCAAAGTCACAGTCAAAGGCGAGCAAAGCAAGTCACGGTCAAGTCCAAGTCATGCCCCAGTAAAGTGGTGAAAACTTTACTAGAGCCTACTACTTATGGAGTTTTGGAAACAACACGAAAATTCACGTTTCACGACATTATACCATTCACCAATACTCGTGCATGTTCACGAACACTTAAGGGGTCTCGTGAAGCGTTTGAGTGCTTAATAGAATTTAAATAATTTAATTTACTCACCTATAAGTGATAACAACTGGTGTATAATTTTAATCAGCCATTTATTGTTTAATTCCCTGAAGGGGTCGTGAGTTGTCACCTACACTTGCAGGCCGAATACACGCGGTATACGCGTCTCTAATTGGCGGATGTAGCCTTGTTTCGCGATAATTCGGGGCGGTAGACACTAGTAGTTCTGTGAACAATTATAGACCTCGGGACCACAAACTTTTTTGCACAACCTCATTCTTAAATTTCATAGATTGTTTTGTCGTCAGCGATTTTCGTATAGACGAAGAACATTTACGGGAGTTTTGGCGGGAACGTGAAGAAATCATGTCGCGTCATTTTATTATTTTCCAAAACTTGTATTCTTTCGAGTGTTCATGTGTAAAAACGGTGATTTGTGAGATAGCGAGTCTCTATTTATTTAATCGTCAGCTCGTATTTATTTAATTATCATCTTTCGACAAAAGACTTCTGTACTTGTAATATTATTATTTTATTCTTTGATTATATATGTAGGTAGTTGCTAATTACTATCAATAAGTGAATACCTCATAGTCGTTCCTAGGCACCGTCATTCGAGTGAGCACCTGGACAATGCCGTTGATGAACGGAACAGCGAAGTAGAGCGGCAGGTAGATCAGATCACCGTTCACTAGCACCTGTACAAAAATCACAGATGAATCTATTTATCTGTGACAAAAATAAACGTTCAATGCGATATATAAAAACTAATATTATATACTACTATATATATATATATTACTATAGATATTGCCATTCTTAAATATAAGCCTTCTTGTTATATGCACTAATTTTTAATACCTTGCTGTTGATGTACCTTATGTTTATGTTAATAAACGCATTTTTCATTTTTTTTTTTCAATCTAACAAATTAAAGAAAAACAATTGATCCCTTGTTTCTATTTTCTCTTGTCTTGGAAAGACTACAGTTGGTTATTAATTTATACACTCAGTTTGAACAAGTATTGTATAAATTGTGGAGGGAGAAACTTCCACTCCACGATATCAACCAATATTTGACGTCGATTCTTTTGTACTTACCATTTGTGCATTTTCAACATGTATAAAGATAAAATAATCACAATGGCAACAGTGGGCTTATCCCGTAACTCTGAAAGCGATAGCGAGAGTTGCGCGAGCGGGACCGCGCATAGTGCGACTAAGTTGGTACGAGCGAAATGGCATGCTCTCGCAATCAGAACCACTAACGTTTCAAAGTTAGAGGATAAGCCCGTAGGTCACAAGCCGTCACAACCTACCTTTTCAGCAGGGTATTTAGGGCCGTTGATCCTCATATCAATCATTTCTTTGACTTCTTGCTCTATGATTTGTTCGAGGCTGTCGCTGCGTCGACCAAATCCAAAATCTCTCAAGTATCGGAGAGAGAACCTCCTCTGAGTGTGCCAAAAGTAACCGTCAGTGAAGAAAATACCTGCACCAAAGGATTTATGATGAACGGTACGAGATTAAAAAAAAAAAAATTGTGTTCATTTTGATAAAAGTGAGTGTGTGAAACGAGAACAGGGCTATACGTTCGATGTATATTTTTCATATGAGCTTAGGACATTTCCCTTACGCAAGTAGCCTAGAAATCAGAAATATTTATTGGCCATAAATAACATTAAATATTACAGGCAAGTCACTATTATAAAAAAAAAACTTAAGTTTAGAATTAAATTTAACTAGGCAAACTAAGTTATTAATTATTTGAATAATTTAATAATATATCATGACAGGTGGGTACTTATTATGCTTTACTCCGTTTGTTGCTTTACTTATATCAGTTTTGCAACCTAGTTAGGCCACGACACAACACCCAACCTTCACCAATGCGCTTGTATCTTAGTAGATAGATGTATAGGCCGAAATGCCCTAACCTCTTAGTCTAGCTTTAAGGAGACGCGTGAAAGCGCCTGACACTCCAAGTAAATATATCTAAGTATTCCTCGTAGTGCAAAATCTGTCAAGTTTTTTAGGAGCTAACGTAAATACACATAAACATACATTAGATCAGCCATACTCAAAGTGAGCCCTAAGGATCCGAAAAGTAAAAAACAATTTGATACCTCCCATTAGATGCATACGATTATTAATAAAAAATACAGATATAACCAGTTTTTGATTATTTTAGGGCTCCGTCAAATATTTCTTGTTCCAAAAGGGTTCAGTCGCCAAAAAAGTTTGAGAGCCGCTGCATTAGATAGTTAAATAAATAAAATAAATAAATATCTGGGACATTATTGCACACACGGTCATCTGACCCCAAACTAAGCAAAGCTTGTAATATGGCTGCCAGAGACTGATATACGTACATAGATATTTTTAAATACATACTTATATAGAAATTAACACCCAGACATAGAACAAACACAAATATTCATCACATGAATGTTTGTCCTAGATGGGAATCGAACCCACGCCCCCAAACACAGAAGATAAATAGATAAGTTAGATAGATAGTTCTTTATTTGTTGTTTTTTCGCACTCTTTGCTATTCTCAAGTTGTAGAATACTAAGAATACATGAGAAGAGAATGGAGTAGAATGCCTGTGTTTTGTGAATTTTCTCGTAAAGAAATAGGCTGCTGCGATTATGTATTTAAGTATTTATGTATACGTTTGTCTAATTTTCGCACGACATAGAGATGTTGTCGCGTTGCGCATTCTAGGCTAGCTGGTGAATTGTTGGTGGTGCTGGTGATGCTTAGTGATGGTTGAATGCATGCTGGGAAATTACGTTCAGAATTACATATATTTTATCTGCGCCGCAATCGGAAATATACAAACATGTCTAAAGTTATGTATAACGTATCTGTTGCTTACGTTTTGGATAAAAGATAAGTTTCTACGTCACCATAATGATAACCGTTGCAATGAAAGTATTTCGACCTTCATCATCAACGCACTGCTGGACATTAACCTGTCCCAAGGTACGACACCGCTCGAATCTTTGCATGACAGATTTAATTGAGTTCAATTATTGAAACAAGAGTGACGGGAAGCAGACAGCATCTGGTATCTGGTGACTCTTTTTATGTACCTAGGCAAGTGAGCTACATCTTCGGCCACGTTGTCGCTTTCCATCAGGTGAGATTGTGATCATTCGCATGCCTAGTTCGTAAAAAAACTCAGTTGTTTGCTAGACTTGCAGTAGCTAGACCTATCTACTTCGAGTCCTGTATTATCTATTCTGTACTTGAACCTATGAACCAATGTGTTATGATTCTGACCTAAGTTTATAATTGGATAAATATTTGTTTATCTGAATGTTCCGTCTTGTATTTGAATCAAAATAATTGTACGTATGTGTAGATCGTACACTATGCTATCCCGGAAATAGAGGGGATTTTGTGTTGGTGGTTTACGAGTGCTTTATTCGTTGATTGATGGAGGCGTAACTTTGCGGAAGTTTATTTTCAAACTGTAGATATAATAACCAATCACTAAATAGTGCCTTTCAGGCACGTGTCGAAACAGTACTCCAAGGATGGAATATATGGAAACACGGTGCTGCTCTATGTTACATTCAAAATTGTAATACTTTTCTGAAATATTCAGTTTCTATTACATTCAATTTTATTAAGGTCACTTAGCACAAGGTCACAAGGTTATTTTATTAAAGTTAAAAACAAACAATTTATCCCTTTTTACCCGACTTCGAAAAAGGAGGGTTATGAGTTTGACCGTCTATGTATGTATTTCCTATTGTACTGGACGCGACATTGCAGCGGTATGGAAATCTTTAATTTAAAAATAATGTTCTACAAAGACTTGCCCAATTTCTTCCAGTAGGACCTCAGTCTGAAGAGGATGATGTCCATGCGTCCATCGAACTCCTCCCTGAATAGCATCTCCTTGATATCAGCGGGGTCATTCAAGATAACGGAAGGTACCGGTCCCAGGAAACACCCCACCACTTTGGTGTTGTACGCTTGACCGACCCTTTGGAACGCTAGTGCTAAGTTGCTGAATGCGTAAGCCAGGACGATCCAGAAAGCTCCGTACACAGGAAGACTCGGGGGACCTGCCGACAAATTTCACGTTGTAACTGGCAGTATAAATCATTCATCCCCGGATCTTGGTATACTTGCCCCTGGCAGCGATTGATTGTATAGACTGTTGGAATAATATATCAAAAATTAATTTGTCTCACATTGACGTGTTATTGATATGTTATTGTGAGTCTTTCTCTTTCGAACGTATAAGTATAAATTATTCTTTGTTTGTTGTATTTTTGTTTTAAGTTAGTTTTTTTCACCTTAGATTATGGTCCATGGGTGGGCGAATTGGGGTAACCTGTAATGCCATTGAGTAATGGAAAAGAATTGATAAATAAATAAGTTTAGAGCCCTTTCTTCATATACATTTAGTTTCATGGGCTTGTTGAAATATGTAGTTAGTTGCCCTGTGGTGTTTCCGCGAGACAGTAGAGGGCACTCACACCTCTCCTGCTAATAATATCGATAATAAATAATCATTTTATAAAATCGATAAATGCGTTTTTTCATTTGTTCACAATTACTTAACCTAATACAAACAGGTTTTTATTGTTGATCATATAAAGTTTTAAGTCAACTTGTATTAGGTATTATTAAGAGAAAAACCGGAATGCAAGCCTTAGACACTCCGGCTTTAATTATCTGGAGTGGCACACCAGCTCGAGTTTAGCTTTTCTGAACACTCCGGACAGTAAGAAAAATATCTACAATATCAAGAATCCACGAGTTGACTCACGATACGACTCGTTAAAATCAGTCAAGCCTAGCTTTATGCTTCGATCAAGTAAGTAGATACATGATCGAAGGCTTTAGGCTTCAGGAAACAAACGTACATACTTACATTTATAAAAACATTAGTTACCCTCCTTCTTGGGCAGTCGGGTTATCGGGTAAAAATAAATTAAATTACATTACGAGGAATACACCATTTTTAATGTAATCAGTAAGTATAGTTATTTTTTTCGCGCCTTATTTTTTATTTTTTGTCTAAATTTTATATGGTTGATTTTCTGTTTTTATTTTATTGCAAAAATTTTTAGTAGGTTTGAATGTAAAGTAACGTTTTGGTTGAAATTATACTGTAAAATTGCTTACTTTTGTAAATGAAGAATTGAATTATAAATCATGTCTCAACTAATAAACTAATTCATTTTCTGCGACTAGCGACTAGATATTTTGGTGCGCCTGTTGAGGTGATCGTGCGCCAAATCGGCCGACAAGTTTTTGTGCCGGTTCGGAAAAATCGTAGATCCGGGGAACGCGCACGAAAATCCGCCTATTCCTGAACCGGTGAGGATTATGCGGAGGAACTCACGATAAATGTTGAAATAGGAAATAAAGGAATGCTTTTAGAGATTAAATAAAACATTTCATTCCTTGAGTTTCATACATATATTTAGTTTAATTTTGCGACAATAAATAGATTGTTTCAAGAAATTACACCAACCAAGAATTCAAGTTGAAAGCTAGTATAAGTACCTACATTTGTCACTAAACCAAAAATCAAGATGAAATTAAGCTTATTGAAATTTGTAGCTAAACCAATGTTATCTAGGTGACCATTTTATCCGTAATTTCTTAAAACAACTTATTTATTGGCGCAAAATTGGTTTCAATAAATCCACGATGAGTAATTAAGCTGTAATTGACAAAAAACGCAAGAAAAAATGAATTTCGCGCGATGAGCGAAACGTTGCACCTTAAGTACGACGGGATTATAATTTTTCTTTTTGTTTGTTTTCATTGTATGTTGTGGATTATTTGAAAATCTTATCTTGTTAAATTCCGTGCGTTATAGGCATTGGCGTAGCGAGGTAAGGTCATGGCACATCCCAGATAACCTGTGTCTATCCTATACATATAAGTTTGTGGGGGAAAATATATATTTTCCAGACAGGCTTTTATATAATCCGTTTTTGGCAATGTAAGCTATAGTACTGTAATCTTGCCGTCACCGTTCTTTTACAATAAGACGCACGAAAAACAGGCACCCTCTAATGGCGGAAATACCATTCAAACGTACTAAGCGTTTCCAATCCACCTTCTTAGTAAAGACAGCAGAGGTGTGGAACTTATTACTTGCGTCTGTCTTTCCGAACAAATACAATCCGGGGCTGTTCAAGAAAATAGTGAAAAGGTTTCGCAAGGACCTTAAAAAAAAAAGAAGCCTATGTCGGGCAACTATGCAATAATCCCATCGTTCCGTACAGCCGTGATAACGAGTCAAACACCCAGATTGAGAGACAAAGACAAGACAGAGACAAGACAAAGACAAGACTGAGTTACTTTCGAATGTATGATATTAGTTAGGATTATGCAATAGGTAAAAGTTAAACCATTAGGTAAAAAGTACCTAATGGTTACCTACAGAGAGACTCACCTGGCGGAAAATTGGGGGGTCTCTTATATGCATTTTTGTAGACGTACACAAACACAAAGGGCACTGCTAAGGCAGCTACGAGTACAGCAAACATTATGTAGGTTCAAGTGACTGCATAAGAGAGCTGCCGATATACAAATGCGACAATTATATGAACGCCCAATTACGCCTCAACGAAGAAGATATGATTGCGAAATTATATTTTTAGTAAACATCATTTCGTATCGTTTACTTATACATAGCAAGTAACCGACACGATAAAAGCTATCGCATCTCTAGGTACAAAGTTACTTACCTACAGGCTGGGCAAAATACATGCTTTGCTTATTTGAAATACAACTTAAAAAATACTGTATAGCAAGTAATTAAAATACGAAATATCTTTAATGAAGGTATTTGAAATATAAAACACGAAATACAATATTTTAGCTATTTTTAATTGAATACAAAATACATAATAATTAATCTAGACCAGCACGGGCTGAAAAGTAGAGGAAAACAAGATTAATTAATCAGTAAAACCAGAGTTTCCTTTCATGAACACTAGATTTTTAAATGTACTGTCAGACAAACAGCCTCTTGTTGGAGAGTGAATAAAACCTGCTAAAGAAAATAATCCTTCTACAGCCTGTAGAAAGATTGTTTTCTTTAGGAGGTTTTTGTATTTTGATTTTGAAGCCTTAAGTATTTCAAATACTAATTACAAAATACCTCGGCGTCAGGTATTTGAAATATGAATTACATTTTAAGGAAGTAATTGAAATACAAATACCGAATACCTATTTGTATTTCAATTATTTACGTACATATTTTAAATACAAGTACTTTTGATAATGTCCTAAGGTTGGCACTCGCATACAGGTCGTATTTTGCGTGACCGACTAAACTTCACACTGCTCTGTCACACCGGTGCACACTGGTGTGACGGTTAGGAAGAAAATTTCCTGGCCGCCACCTTATGTATTAAGGATAGAAATTCGCTTTCCTAACCTTAAGACCGTTGCGTAATCTTTTCTCACATTCACACTCATGACTGACCACGATCGACTGCTCTGACACTGCTCTCACTGGTGTGAGGTTAAGAATTAATCTTCATACTGTACCTACAATCTTGACGACATTATACAGTTACTACAATGTTATAGTAGGTACTTATTACGAAACTTAGTATACATGTTCTACAATTTTATAGAATTCTTTAGTCGTCGGCGAATTTTAATTGAAGAGGTATTTTCCCCAAAAAAACTTACCTTATATCTTGACAACCTCTTCACCGATTTTGCTCATATCGATATTCTTGTGAATTGAGTAACAAGATGCCCTACAACAACAACTATATGCCTAATATTATCAAAATCGTCCAGCGGCGGGCGCCGCAGCAAACGTCCCCTCTTTTTGGAGGAAATAGGGTAAAAAACTGACTTTTGCTCACTTCAGATGGCAGCACTGTTGGGTGTTCCATACATAGATAAGAATGTATACTAGCGTATAGATAGCCAGCTGACGATCTTTTGGCACAACGACGACATCTCTTTCCCAATCTCCGAACTACGAACTCATGCATGTGAGCTCATTCAAATATACATTCAACTTTGAGTTTGTTCAAACTAACTAACCCACAGAAGTAGCGCTGTTGACGCATGGTTCCATAGATCTTACAGATAGGTATGTCATTCTCCATAGTAATTTTGTAAACAAATAAATAGAACTGGATTTATTTTATTAATATGACGTTGTGTTCAGGTTTGGATTGAAAAAATACGGGAATCCATGTATTTCCTAAAGTTATCAAAGGAAGAAAACAATGGATAAAAGTTTTACGAAGAAAAAAATTGGGAACCGACAAAATATTCGAGGTTATGTGCGGATCATTTCTTTTAACTGCATGTCGAATACATTTTCGTAGTATTCTATGCAAATTCACTCGTAAGCAAAGTTGAACAAAAAAACAATATGGCGGCGATTAGGATCACTTACTAAATCCATGGGATCCTTGGACGAAACAAATCCATGATGGGATCACTCAACAGTGGCGCTACCTACAATTAGCTTTCAGTTTTTAACCCCATTCCCCACAAATCAAAATTTGCCGTGGACTAAAAAGTTCTATAAAATTGTAGAATTGTGATTGTGCAAAAGTGCTCGCGAGGTCTACCGTTCGCAGAACTACTCGTTAGGTTATGGTTTAAATCTGGCATGATTACTTCCTATCTTCCAGACTTTGAAGGAACTGTCGTGCGTCATTTTTTTTACTAGGCACTTGCGGCAGACTGGTTAACTTCAACTAGTCAACGAAGAGTTGTCATAAATACGAGAAAAAAAGGCACACGTACATTTTTTTGTCTTTCATGTCTTGACAGTGACAGAAAAACTTCAAGGTACATCTAACGCCATCTATTGGGTACTTTTATTACCAGGTTTTTTTTTTTTTTGGAAAACGCCTCATTGTGTGTACAGCTACTGATTTGCCAACCCATAAAAAACTCGTTCAATCCAATCCCTTAAACTGCTGTGGTTTAATTCTGGTTTTTCTTAAATAACTCATTAATTACTAACAGTTTACAAATGAAACTTAGCTAGATGTTGTAAGCTATTATAAGGTACATATTAACGTTAAAAGCTAGTCTCTAAAGCTTCTGTTAGTTCTAGTTCTTCTGTTAGAAGAACTAGAACCTAAAAACCTTATTTAGGTTTTTTTTTTCCTTCAAGCGGTTTTTTTCGAATTCTGTTTTAACAAACATTACAAACAAATGGATAGTAGCATGTGTAAAAAATCATAACTGTGCACCTTACTGTTTAAGATATCCAGCCAAAATGATGGAGCGTCCTTTTGGCTAAAAGTGTTTTTCTCAAATATCTCGACAACGGCTTGACGCACAAATTTGAAATTACCATACACATTTACACGACGTCATGCACTAAATATTGCCATCATTATTTTTCTTGTAGGAGAACGTTCTCCTAGCGGAAAGTGTCTTTCGCAAATATCTCAATAAAGGCTGGACGCAAAAATTTGAAATTGCCATACACATTTACACGACGTCATGTACTAAATATTGGCATCATTATTTTTCTTGTAGGAGAACGTTCGCCTAGCGGAAAGTGTTTTTCGCAAATATCTCAATAACGGCTGGACGCACAAATTTGAAAATGCCATACACATTTACACGACGCCATGCACTTAATATTGGCATCATTATTTTTCTTGCAGGAGAACGTTCTCCTAGCGGAAAGTGCTTTTCGCAAATATCTCGATAACGGCTTGACGCACAAATTTGAAATTACCATACACACTTACACGACGTCATGCACTAAATATTGCAATCATTATTTTTCTTGTAGGAGAACGTTCGCCTAGCGGAAAGTGTTTTTCGCAAATATCTCAATAACGGCTGGACGCACAAATTTGAAAATGCCATACACATTTACACGACGCCATGCGCTAAATATTGGCATCATTATTTTTCTTGCAGGAGAACGTTCTCCTAGCGGAAAGTGTTTTTCGCAAATATCTCGATAACGGCTTGACGCACAAATTTGAAATTGCCATACACATTTACACGGCATCATGCACTAAGTATCTACATCATTCAAATCTTGAAATTCGACACTTTTCCGCTAGGAATACGCACACGTATGGAATTCGTCGGATGCGACCACTGCGTTCGACTGCATTCAGCAAAAATAAATTGATATATCTATATTTTTTTGTTTATGCTTGACAGGCAGGCATTAAGCTTAGTTCTATAAAACTGCATTAGATGGCGTAGCTAATTCAAGTTTTGTTTTACGTAGGACGTAAACGTAGGTAGGATACCGTCAGCGAAGTGTGCGAGCTGTATACAAATGTTTCTGCGATACTTGGTGGCGACTAGTATCCGAGACTCGCATACGATAGGTGCTCGTCGCCTGTGAATATCGAAATGTGACTTCTCACATTTCGATATTCATGTCGAAATGTATTGCCGTATGTATTGTATGTCTATAATTATATCGGTTTATTAGAGTATAAATATCACACAAGCTCCATCATTGCACTCCCCGTCTTCTACCTGTTCTATGAATCCTTTCCATCCTAAGGTCACCTGGAATGGATCGCTTTCAGCGATAAGGCCGCCAATTGTTACCCTAATTTTTAGGCTTCTTTTTAAATGTATGTAAAATTTTGTGTGGACAAGAAAGAGTTAATCTATTTATGCTATTGCAATAAGACTTGGTAAATTATTATAAAAGTTTTTAATTTAACATTGTTGTCTCTAATCTTAAAAAATAATGAAATAATGGCACTTACAAATTAACTACCTATTGTTAATGTTTCAAACCGGAAGACGCAGCGTAGGCAGGCCTCATACTAGGTTGACCGACGACATTGTGAAAGTCGCGTGCAACAGATGAATGCAAGTGGCACGTTGTCGGTCGGTGTGGCGCTCTGAGGCGGCTTATGTTCAGCACTGGACGTCATCTAGCTGATGATGATGATGAATGTTTCAATAATTAGAACCCTTATCTTCAGGCAGTAAGAAGTATATCGTAACAGGGCCTGTGCTTGTGTGGACGATTTCCTGGTGCCGAATCAGCTGTGTAGCCGCCAACCCGTAAAGAAGGCAGGGTATTCCTGTAATAGACAAGTGGAAATGAAATACCATCGGGCGAGCGACTTGCACATCTCATCGAACTACACCATGTTTATACCTAAATCAAAAATGGAGATAGGGTAGATTACCAGACTAAGGGGCAAGCAAAATAAAGCAGAGCCCTAGCCATGCCAGGTGCGGTACGAATGGTACGATATAATTAATCGCGTTTACTACAGGCTGGCATGGAACTCATTCAAGCAAATTTGCTTCTTATAGCCAACCAGGGGCGTAGCTACCGCCGTATCAATGATACGGGCCCCCCGGGCTTCAGGAGCCCCGAACGTTGTTTCTAAAAAGTGACCCTTCATTTGGGCCTCCCCGACAAATTTTGAATCAGGGCCCTTCTAAAGCAAGCTACACCACTGAGGCCAACCCTTGGCCAGCAGATCATACCTACATATGCAATCTGGCATAGTCACTGTCACCAATCCGGAAATCGAGAAAAAAAATCTCCTGATCCATAGAAAAATATCGCCTGTTGGTAAGCGACGATGTGGCCGAAGATGAAGCACGCAGACTTAGAAGATACCTATTCACTCTGACCTTGAAAAGCTCCAGATTGTAACTCTCAGGAAACAAGGAAGCCGGCAGTTTATTCCACTCCTTGGCCGTACGGGCCCCGTACGAGCCGTTTTCGGGCGGTCACTTGCCGATGGGCGACATACTCAGATGATCATCTGTGGCGACATAGTATAACTATCTTGTACCCGACTGCGACTTCGTTCGCATGGATCTACAAAAAAAGTAGTCCATGTCCGTCTCCATAAGCTATATCTATGCAAAAATACAGCTCGATCCGTTCAGTCGTTTAGCTGTGATAACGCGACAAACACCCAGACAGAGAGATATTGCTTTAAATTTATAATATTAGTTAGGATAGCTAGCTAATAGATAAATAATTGTAAATTGCATGATTTTTCAATTCGCATTCGTGTACTTACCTAGGTTAGTAACTTTTATGATTCTCATGAACATGTCAGAAGCCCCCAAGTCCTCCGCCTTTTTTTTAGAGCAGTGGTACTTGATGTAGGGGAAACAGCCCGTCCTCAGTATCTGGTAGTTAGACTTGCCCACTGGCCAGTTGAAGTTTGACATACCAAACTGATCATCCTTCACACTACTGTACTGGAAAAAGGTTGGTTTTTGGATTTTCTTTTTCTAAACACATTAATAAAATATGTGGCCAGGAAAAAATACCTTTAGATGTGGGGATAGGAAAATCATTCCCTTTAATGGCAGCCCGGCCACCTCGTGGTGTGCATTGTTTTTTAATAAGTGACGAGTGTTCACGAGATGACTGATCGCCAAACATCGAAATATGGACGATTATTTTTGCCACTTAGCAAAAAACAGGAAAATGGCAACCGCCAATCTAGAACTTATATGGGTTTCTCTAGGATGTGAGCAAGATATATTTTGGGAACCTTGGGCTCGTGCCAAGAGGTGCTAATTGCGATGATTGTTAGGTTCAGCTGATGACAACGATGCTGTGCACCTTACACCTAATCGTGCAGCATCGTAAGCTGAACCTAACAATATTCGCAACAATCACTTCACTGTTCAGGCCCTGATGTGGTAAATTAGTATTGCAGATGCTTATCGTTGTATTATCTTTATCATTTTATGATGAGTTTAGTTTTTAATAAGCTATATTTCTATAGTCTGCTTGTACTGCTTTTATGTTGAAGACAATGGACCAGTGTGATTTTAGCGATGACCAATTAATAGACCACTGTGAATTTAGCAGAGGCAACTGGCATAGGAAATGTTAACCTTATGGAAACATTAGGTTCAGGCTAGGATTGTCCACTTGCTGTTATGTCATGGGGTTGTGTAGAGTATAGACACTGAACTTTAATCTACTAAGTAGGTACTGGAAGTGACACCGCAGTACACTAAGATGCCTTTTTGCATGTGGTCAGTTTGCCATACTTCACTCAGTCACTAAAATAAAGTTAAATCATAGGAAAACTTTTAGACTCATTTGGTCTCTGCAGATAAGTTATTTGTGCGTTGGCTTTATGTAACCGTAATGACTTATTAGTTATTGTTACGATGGCTTCAGACCGTACCTTAACAAAATATGAAGTCCATGGTGGTTCGTTGCATTGCATCAAATAGGCGGTCAATACTTGCGATGATGTGGGTTTTGAAGAAAACAATGTGAGCAATCTCAATCTTGAAAGCATTTTCATAATTAAAATATTATAATTTAGTCAAAGACATAAATTTATAGGGAGAATTCTGTTGAAAGTAATTTTTTACATAATTCAAGGAAGAAATACAATCACACCTCAAATATTAAAAATTTCAATGATTTGTTTACAATTTACATAATCAGCTGTTTAAAGGCCTCGCTACATGGCCTGACCTGACATCGTTTGAAAGAGATGACTATATATAAGTTCCTTGGGGAGCGAAAGGGAGAAGCTATAACCTTAATAGTTTGTTTCTTTTGCTCCCGTGAAATTTAAATCTAGCTGTCCCTTTCACACGATGTCAGGTCAGGCCATGTGTAGACACCTTTACCAGATGGCGTAATAGTCATAGAACTTTACCCAAATGCTCGGTGTAAATTATTTACCTACAGCTTCATGAATAAATGAGGCGTTTTCCAAAAAAAAACCTGGTAATAAAAGTACCCAATATATGGCGTTAGATGTACCTTGAGGTTTTTCCTGTCACTGTCAAGACATGAAAGACAAAAAAATGTACGTTTGCCTTTTTTTTTATCGTGTTTTTGGCTCCACATGTGTATTTAGACAATTTCAAGTAATGTAACTATGTATTTGACTTCATTTGAAATATTACAATAGTTGACACTGGCTAAATACAAATACTTTTCAAAGATGTAAAACTTTTTTTTTTTTTTGTAAATTTTTTGAAGTGTGTTTGTAATACTACTATGTTTTATATTGTTTTAAATAACACTGACATTATTTTTAGGCAGGGACCCTATTCCTGTGCACTCGAGATTATCTCGGTCACTGTCTCTCTAATTTAGAATTTAATGGGAGTGAGAGTGACCGAGATAATAATGTCATTTCTCCGAATAGGGCCCCTGTTTTGATGACATGATGTGGCAGGTTTTGGCAGTTTTTGAGCTAGTGTATGGCAGGATTACGTTTTTCACGATGGTCACACTGCTGATGAGTAAAAGGGACTTTCCGTAAACGGGATTCAAGCCAAGCATAAGGAGTAAAAATATTCTTTGATAAGGATGCAGCGAAGATAATTCTGTTTGATAGCGCGGTGCAATGTTAGTAATTTGCACAGAATGCTCCCTATGTTATTCGCTATAAATACCTTGTGATTAGTTTATACTTTACAAATCTAAAAAAAGTGAATGTGGTGGCATAGCCGATAATTCGAGGTGGTATGTATTTCGGGTTTGAGCTTCGAGGGTTGAAGTTACCTATTTGATGTTCTATTGTTCATTGCTGATGCTCGATTTGAAAGATTTGAAAGATGATGAAAGAAGTTCCTTTTACTTTATAGTCTAGATGCTAAGTATACGAGTGATTATACTTGCTCAGTGGAAATAAACAGTGTCCCGTCTTAAGAGTATGTGTAGGTATATACCTATATTATCTTGTCCCCAAACGCAGGGCTGCAGGCGCACACATATACTTACAGCTAAAGGCAGCAACTACAGTTGTCGCCCGGTCTTGTTCATAGGAACTATATATGCTGATGAAGTGTGAAGAATGTCGTCAAGTGACCAGGAACTGAGCGAGTGCTCCTACTCCCCTGCCTCGTACACAACCTTGGAGTCCCCGCTCAGCTCGCCACTGCAGCAGGTGCCGCAGCTGACCACAACTCTCACCGGCCTCTCTTGCTCAGACAAGAATCTTTACAAATCTACTGAGAACAGTAAGCCAAGCTCTTTGACATTTAGCATTGCATGACATCTTATTGAAGTTGCTCCTGGCGTTGTTGGTATTGTCTGCCAAACGAGCAGGAGGCCTCGTGTTCAATTTATCGTGTAATTTTATTATATTTAAATTGAATAAGTAATACAGATTTACTTATTTTGTAACAGCAAAACCAAATGTACCTAGCATATAAATGAATGAAATAATATAATTATATAATGAATTAATTTAAATATTCGCCCTTTACTTGGTCTGTGTGTTACACTATTTGTGTTGTAGCATAGTGCCTGTGATATTAGCTAAACTGTTCCTTTTCACTCTTGATCGTTGTTGCGATCAAGAGCGACTTTCACTCACAGTCGTAAAATATGGAATCCGTAATAACTGTAGTCAATTAATCTACCCCGCCAAAATCTTATTGTCTACAAATAAAATGGAATTATGTTAAATGTAACGCCATAGACTCGCTTAGTGGTGGGATGTATTGCTATGATGGATAGTTGATAATTTTGTATAGAAAAAGAAGTTGGCTGTATGTATTTTAAAAATTTGTTTATAAGTTCAATTCAGTAGAGTTCCATTTCAATAGAGTTAAATGACACAACATTACATACATTATTATATCAATTTTATTTGTTTAAACTCCCTAAGCTGATATCAGGGTCAGTACCATCCCTTTCTATTTATCTGTGGTACCATCTGAATCGTCACTGGGTTTATCATCTGAATCGTCACTGGGTTTATCATCTGACTCTGTTAGAGATATAAGTAATGATGACTCCATGACGAAGATGCAGGGCCTACTATTTTGTTCTCTTTTAAAGTAGCCCGGGAGGCGAATGACAAACTCCCTTGCCTGACTCCCCAAAACAGTTTTTTTTGTACGCTTAGGCGTGTTAATAAGTACAACCAAATAATATATATAGTAATATTGATAAAGAGAACAAGATTTTTGCTGTGAGAACTCATCAATACATTGAATTGCGTAATCTCACTTCCCTAGTAATGTGATACTGACAGCTATCACTTAATGTCACAGGCACTATGTACACCGCAATTAGTGTAGTTGTCCATGTATTTGTGTGTTCTAACTCTACAGAGATGAGTCAGTTATGCTAAGAAGTGATTCTTCATGGTTTATTGGGTAGTCATCATGAGTCAGGAATCTATACCTACCTATTTAGATAAAAATAATTATAAATAACATGTTGCAATATTGCATCATGTTTTTGCTGTACCTACCTAAAATCAAGAGAATTTTTAAAAACTATTACTATCAATATCTCAGAATCACAGAATTCTCCTCGTCTTTATATCAATATTTTCAATTCTATGTACCTATGAGTCAGATTTTTATAAGGAGAATTCTGTGAGTCAGCCAAATATTCTTCAAACTAAACAAGTCAAATGGTAGTTTTAGAGTAAATAATTATTTATACTTAGTTGGAGTTCTTGTGATTCATAATCAGGGGTGTAGCTACCGCTTTATCAGCCGTATCAATGATATGGGGCCCCGAACATTGTTCTAATCTAAAATCTATAGTCTTCATTGGGCCCAACAAATTTTGATACAAGGCTCGTCTAAGGCAAGCTATTACTTACTTACTTTTTTTTCCAGGAAATACTCCTTTCTTACGGATTACTGAACAGCCTCAAAATCACTTTAGGTTCCGATATGATACAGAAAAATCGGGCTCGACGCATGGCTCCATACTGGGGAAGTCCTATGTTGATAATATAACTAAAAAGAAAACCCATCCTACTGTTGAGGTAAGTTAATTTTATATACGTTAACACTGTACTAGAACTATATATATATATATATATATATATAATAAATTCAATATGATACTCCCTATTATAAATAAGCTAAGTTTTTTTTGACTTTGCCCCTTAATGTATTTGGGGACTCCGCGGGTCTCTGAGTCACTCCAATAAGAATGTGGATGTCCCACAGATGAATAGAACTAGATACCTAGTCTAGGACGAGACTAGCGCGCAACACATACGTTTTATAAGACTTATAAAAGACGCCGCCCCAAACATTGAACCTCAGTTCCGACCAAGTGCCAGAGCTGTGCGTGCGTGCGTGCGGCTTACAAAATAAGACGGTTGTTTTATTTTCCTGACGACCAACAGTAAACGAAAATTACTATCTGTGCAGTGAAATTGTATGGAAAGTCATCCGCGCACTCAAACTACAAAAAAGACGGAATAACTTTTCATCGGTAAATAAAATAATTCAGTTTTACAAGACATAGCAGAGCTCAGCGTATACATAAGACACGTCGTCACTTATCCCCTTTCCTCATTGCGGATATCCCATGCAGTTGTCCCTTTCTGGCGAACGCACGTACAAAGTAGTGTTGTGACTCATTAAACAAAACGCAGAGTTGCATTTTCGATTTTCACCATACCGTAAAGGGATTCGAACACTGATGAATTCTAACTTACTAAACTGTGCAATCGGGACCTTCTGCTTGGACTAAACTCGACAAGCAACGAAATCACGATAGAATCGACCGGCAGCATCTAGCATGTGCGTGAGACTGTGGTGAGACTAGAGAAAAAAATCAGAAGCAGGGCTGGATTTAGGTACGTTGAAAACGATAGCACAAAATTTTTAAAAGGATAGTATTTCCAAAAAAATATAGTATGCTTTATTATTTTTAACCTATTTCCAAAAAAAGAAGGAGGTTGAAACAAACAAAAAACAAGTAGTAGTTTTTTTTTTTTTTTGTTACTCGGAACTCCGTCGTTTATGAACCGATTTAGGAAATTATTTGTTAATCCTCAATGATGCGTATTTCACTAAAATGAGTAAATACGCATCATTGCATTTCATCAATTCCCGTGGCCGTCTGTAGCCTTCTTCGTCCTTTAATTATTTTTCTGATCTTTTGATGCCGCGCGCTGCGTAGTAATTATTATCTAGTCTGTGATCCGCGGGGCTACCGAAAGGATGCGAGTTTATGATTTTTTTAGTCGCACGCGCTTGCTTGATTCTTCCGGTCGTTACCGTTGCAGTTAAATACTAGGAATTTTACAACAATGTTGCGTCAATAGAAACTAATAGTAGATAATTTTATTATGCAGCGTGTAGGAAATATGATTCTCAGTTTTCAATCCCATCTTGAATTAGATTTACACATCCGTACGGTGACAATACACACTGATTCAGGAAATCCGCGAGTGCACGATACTGAGGAAGAATTAGTACTTTAATGGTGTTGTGTAGTAATGTTATGTTAGTGAGTTGAGATTCGAGTGAGTGCGATTACTATGGCAGAGCGGCAGTCGACCGAAGTGTTCGCTACGTAGGTAAGTACCGACTTATAATGTTGCCCTACTGCCACAGCCTACTGCTTACCCCATCACTACGGAACGTACTAACTCGGTACAGTGGTGGGCGTAACCTTGATGATAGCCAATGGGAATTATTTGTCACGCTCCGCGCACCCCGTGCTTTCCTCAAACTGTGGGGACTTTTGATCGGACCAAAACCCGCGTGACGAGGTATCTGGTTCATCTGTGGGATGTCCTGAGTAGCGGTGTGTTGGACTCGAAACAAACACAAAAGGTTGTCTTGCCGATACTTGTTTAATTGTAGATTGTTACAAGCAAGTTACAGTTTACAGGTCGACGCCATAGCCGTGAATGCGTCTCACTTCGTTTGGCAGTGCTGCCATACATTTGAATTGTAAAATATCCGAGGCGTGGTGTGGCGGAGGCCGCCGCATGTATTTAAATGGAATTTGGTATTAGACTCGCGCAAAGAGTGTTCTTTAACACCACCACAATACATTTTCTTACGTACCTACTTACTTAATACGAGTCCGAATCACACTTGGTCCTTTTTTAGGGATCCGTAGTACTACAAGGAACCCTTATAAGTTCGTCATGTCCGTCTGTCTGTCCGTCCGTCTGTCTGTCTGAATCCTTTACAGCCTTATAACTTTTAAAGGAGATGTTCTCTAACCACTGGCTCAACTACTGGCTGTACAAATAAGGACTTAATAGAGAAAAATATGGCGAACAGAGGAAAAATACAAAAAAAAAACAAAATAGATCCCACAAAAAGCACATAATTTATTTAAAAAAAAAAAATTGCAACCCCCGTTTTTAATTTTTGCACCATTTAATGCAGGAAACTGCATACTGCACAAGTGGTAAAAAAAAAAATTTGACATTACCATGACATTGAAAGTGACAGCAACTCTGGCCTTGTGTCAGTGTTGCTACCTTAGTCCTTGAACGCCTGGATAGATCTTTTTACTACGGGATAAATAGCAAAATCGTTGTAGTTTTTTTACACACTTTCTGTTGTTTCTTTTTTTGTGAATTTTAAAAAAGAATGAGCTTAATATAAAATTAATAATACTTATTAAAAATAATCCCTTCTAACATCTTAAAAATGTTGTAATAAAATGTCCTTGCTAAATGTTACTTTTGGCAAATGAGCTGCGGCAGCACTGGCTTTCTTTTACGACATTCGCAACCTCACAGTCAGCTGATCTTGACAATGACAGTTAATAACTACCAACATGGCATGCGTTTCACGGCGCTTAATATTGCAATAAATCACAACGGAAAAAAATGTTGTGCTTTTTTTCCAGTGATTATTGTAATGAAATTCACTGGTTATACACTTATGTATTTATTCTTCTTTCTTATAATTTATTTATATAATTTATCTATCTTTATATTCATATTTTTTTATATTTTATATTTATAAATCTCCTATTTAAAAATCGTATGTCTTACTGCGAGCAGCTCACAGCCGAGACTGCTCGCACTTCTTGCTCCAACTCCCTCTTCGTCTCTATCCCTACTCCTACCCTACAGCGCCATCGTAACTTTCGTACCCGATCTTTAAACAACCAATAGGCGCACACCAAGTCTTTTACAATTCAATTGACCGATTTATAATACTAATTATTATCTAATAATTCTTAATTAATTAACAATCACACACAACTTGTATAATAACACTATTAACTATTCGTTATTATGGAATATTGGCGCAAATCACAACATTCGGCCATCCGACTGCGTGCTAACTCCGAAGCACGCGTAAATCACAACATTCGGCAAGTAACGAAAGTACTTCATGGTTATTTTATGATTATAATACCCTACTTAATATTAATTAATATTTTAACATTAGACAAATACTATTTAGCATCGGCAAAATAAACTAATCATCATGATTTACAAATAAGTTTTTAAGTTTTCAAATTATTATATGTCAGTGTTCGTACAAAAATGAGCACTGAGAAGTCCATTGACATGTATTGACCTACTTTGTAGAACGGATTGCCTTAGAAAAATAATGCTTAAGAGCCTTTTTAAATTTAAGTTTGGTTATAGAGTTAATTTATTGTACATTAGTATCTCGGCGCGACGACCCTGCCTCCCAACTTCAACTATCCCAGTCCATGGCTTGTACAGCTTTTCCCTGCTTCGTAGGTTGCATTGATGCATGTCTTTATTATTATTATTTTTTTGGTAAATTAGCCTCATGTATTTTTAGCAAACTATTATAAATGTAGAGAGATATCACTGTCAAAGTAATTGCCATTGGCACTCATATGAAAATAAAAAGGAGCGACTTAAGACAAAGGATTCAAAATTGTTGAAGCAGTAAGCAAACAGTTGAGAACCAAAGATCCACTGAATATGTTCATGCTTACCTACATTGAAAATACTGAAGACATCAACAAAGTTTTCCAAATCAAGACTGTTGGGATTTAAAGTTGATGAGCAATCTTTAAAAACAACAAAACTAATCCCTCAGTGCAAAAGGTGCCAGGTTTATGGTCATTATACAAAAGTGCTCCGCTAAAGAACCGAGGTGCGTAAAGTGTACTTAACAAACACACTTAGGAATACACTTAACAATAGAATGTTCAAAACGAGCAGAAGATAAGCCTAAATGCATCCACTGTGGAGGTTCTCATCCTGCCAACTACAGAGGATGCGCTATAGCAAAAGAAATCCAACTGATAAGAAACAAAACTGCTAAAAGAAAATACGCATACCTAACGTGATGCGTAATCATAGTGCATCGACTGGGAAACAAACTGGCTTTGCCAAAAACAAACTTGCTGTAACTGAAACAGTGCAAACTGCGACGAAAAGCGTATCGTACGCTCAAGCAGCTGCAAAAAACTTAAGTAGGACAACTCAGAATCTTTCTGTATCTGAAAATGACAATAAAAAAACTAGATGACATTAAATCTTATGATATCCTTTGACGAACAACTAAAGAAAATAGAAAAAGCGACAAAACGGCTTCTAAATCTAAGCCAAAGTAATGAATTGCACCCTTAAAATTATGATTTGGAACGCAAATCACAAAAATGAATTACAGATACAATCATTTATACAGTTCATTGGTTATAAAATTTACCACGCTCTTCGCCCAGATAATAAAGCTAAAGTGGGAAGTGCTGTCATTGTGAAAGAAAACCTCCAACACCACGAGGAAATGAAATATGAAGCAAACGAAATCCAAGCCGTTGCGATACAAATCAAAACAGAGGTTTCCTATAACAATATCCTGCGTATACTGTCTACTTAGGCATAACCGCTATAAGGGAGACAAAGTCCGATGCAATATCAGCTGGAAAACCAACCAGCTGGCTATCAGACCCTAAAAGATTCCAGATTTAATAGAATTCTTCATATTTTAAAACTTATGTTCTGGCCATCTTCAAACTGAACAAAACTTTGATATGAACTCAGACCACTTAGATGTTCAAGTAGACCAAATCACTAAACACATACAACAAGCAGCATGGAACAATACGCCAGATTTAAATAAAACCACTAAGGGAAAAGTTTATCCCTTATGCATAAAGCAGCTTCTAGTCGAAAAACGAAAGCAAGAAAGAATTTGGCAACAATCTAGAAATCCAATGATAGCAGTACCGGCTATTCCCTGTGGAAGGCTACGCAGAACCTTAAAAGACCTATAACCCATACTCCTCCGATAAAAATTGGTCCCGGGGTATGGGCAAGAAACAACGAACAAAAAGCTAAAAGATTTGCAGAACACCAAGAAGTCATATTTCAACCAAATGAGGGAGAGTCAAACGATATTCCAACTTTGAATAAAAATACCACATCAGAAGAGATATAAAACTAGTCACTTCGCAAGAAGTGGTTAGAGAAATCAGACAAAATATTAGCCCACGAAAGTCCCCGGATATGATCCGATCTCGGGAGATATTCTTAAGAATCTTCCAAGAAAGGCTATAGTTAACAACCCTAATTAACGCCGCACTAAGGTTAAAGTATGTACCAGATTTATGGAAGATTGCCAAAGTGATCATGATAGAAAAACCAGGTAAACCGCCACCTGAAACATCTTACAGGCCTATATCCCTGCTACCAATAATTTCGAAGCTTTTTTGAAAAGCTTTTGCTCAAGAGGCTAAAGCCGGTTTTAGAAAGTTTAAACCTTATTCCGAAACACCAGTTTGGCTTCAGAGAATAGCACTCCACCATCGTTCAAGAACATAGAATCACTAACATTATTGAAAAAAAAGTCTTGAGGATAAAAAGTGTGCTCCACTGTTTTTCTAGATGCAGCACAAGCTTTACTAAGAAGTATGCCTCTCAAGCAATATGTAGACATTATAGAATTTTACATTACCGATAGACTATTTAGGATCAGACAAGAAGATGTCTACTCAGAACAAAGGAATAAAAGCTGGAAAACCACAAGGAAGTGTTTTAGGTCCGGTCCTGTACCTATTGTATACCTGTGACATCCCAGAGCTAGAAAATAAAACCATTGCCACCTTTGCTGATGACACTGCTATAATGGCCATAGGAAGTACCCATGAAGAAGCAGCTGAAAAGGTTGAAGTGGCTGTGAATCAAGTTTATGACTGGACAGAAAAAATGGAAGATTAAACTAAACGAATCAAAATCTACCCACAGACTTCAGTAATAAACGACATAGGTATTCTCCTATTTTGATCAACAATCAAATCATACCTTATAAGAATACAGCCAAATATCTAGGCATGACTTGACGCAAAACTTCGCTAGAAAGCACTCAAGAAAAAGGGGAAGCGCTGAACCTTCGGTATAAGCAAATGTTTCGGCTACTTGGAAGACATTCCTCGCTGTCATTACATAACAAATTACGATTGCATAAACAAGTCCTGATGCCAGTATGGACTTATTGTATACAGCTGTGGGGCTGTACCGCTCAGAGCAACGTACTTATCATACAAAGGTTCCAAAATAAAGTACTGATGGACATTTCAAATGCACCTTGGTACGTAAGAAACGTCGATCTCCATCGGGACCTTCAAGTCTAGTTCGTCCATAAAATAATACAAATGTACGCAGAAGCTCACGATAACAGACTTCATCACCACGTGAACGTCGAGGCCATCCAGCTTCTCGACCACATGAATATACTAAGAAGACTAAACAGAACGAAACCGTTCGAGTTAGTGTAGTGTAATGTAATTGTAGTGAATATAGTGCAAGTGCTGCTTCTAAAGAACACGCAAACATAGTGAGTTAATAGAGACAATAAGAAAAGTGTTATTGGACACATTCTTAATCATTAAGTATCTAGAAGTTTAAGCTAGATTTATATTACCTATTAGCCCGAGTCTAGATTGTAATTTTATTAAGGAATGCTGTTCGGAGGTTCTTGAAGTTTCTTGCAATATGGTGACAATCTTCATCAGATCTTTTGCCCTCATACCTACCGAAGTTTTCTTCAGTTTGCTTAACTCATCCGCATCGTCGGAACTGAATCTTCTACGTCTTCTACTAGGGAGCTCCCGTGTATGGCTTCCACCACCGTTTCCTGAAAAGTTCTGCACTTAATGTTCTTTTATAAATAATAACTACTTCTAAAGCCTGATCTGATTCAACTTTATTACCCGGAACTTTTGACAAGACACAGGCAAACTTATGCAGTATATTCATATTCCAGCCTAACTTAGATTGCTTTTACCTATGAAGCTCATATTCAAAACCACAGCTCACCTACATGGCTGATGTATAGTCAACTCGTCTGATTTCTTTCTATATTGCAGCTCACCTACATGGCCGCACAGCTCACCTACATGGCTGTTGTATACTCGAGTTCTCGAAATTCGACATTACGGCTCACCTACATGGCCGTACCACAGCTCACCTACATGGCTGTTCCATAGTCGACTCGTTAATATTCTTTCTATACTGCAGCTCACCTACATGGCTGCACAGCTCACCTACATGGCTGTTGTATACTCGAGTTCTCGAAATTCGACATTACGGCTCACCTACATGGCCGTACCACAGCTCACCTACATGGCTGTTTCATAGTCGACTCGTTAATATTCTTTCTATACTGCAGCTCACCTACATGGCTGCACAGCTCACCTACATGGCTGTTGTATAGCCGACTTACTACAGCTCACCTACATGGCTGTTGTAGTCGGCCTCTCGGAATTCAATATTAGCTCATAAGGCATGAAGTGGTTCTCAAGGTGTTGGTGAGACTCAAATTAATAATCTTTGCTTAACAATAATAACTAAGCTTCTTAATAACCCAATATAGTTTAGTTCTGGTTACAATAAAATTATCGGCGAGTGGCCTTGATCACACTATTGCAATTTATTTATTGTAATATTGGCTTAGTTCAATGCAGTGGAAACAATATTGGGAGTTGCCCAAAAGTTCCACTTACATTGCTCTAATTGGAAACTTGCCTGTTTAATTTGCAATATAATTATTGGAGAGTGACCCCAATCAAACCTTATTGCAAAATCTACAATCCCTACTGGTCCAATACAACGGTAACATTATCGGGGAGTTGCCCCGACCGAAAATACCACTGTATTCTACCAATAAGTTCTGCTTGGCACAGCTGAAGTGAAATCTATTCAAAATTGCTTTTTACTTTCAGACTTACGTCCCAATAATTTTGAGAACCACTTTAAGTTATAATTATCTAGGAATACAATGTAAAATACTCACGGTTTTCGTCCGACATGGCTCGTAGGTCTTTGCACTTCTGATATGTAATGAAATTCACTGGTTATACACTTATGTATTTATTCTTCTTTCTTATAATTTATTTATATAATTTATCTATCTTTATATTCATATTTTTTTATATTTTATATTTATAAATCTCCTATTTAAAAATCGTATGTCTTACTGCGAGCAGCTCACAGCCGAGACTGCTCGCACTTCTTGCTCCAACTCCCTCTTCGTCTCTATCCCTACTCCTACCCTACAGCGCCATCGTAACTTTCGTACCCGATCTTTAAACAACCAATAGGCGCACACCAAGTCTTTTACAATTCAATTGACCGATTTATAATACTAATTATTATCTAATAATTCTTAATTAATTAACAATCACACACAACTTGTATAATAACACTATTAACTATTCGTTATTATGGAATATTGGCGCAAAACACAACATTATTAACGAAAACAATCTACTGCTTCAAATTAAGATATATTTCTTCAATTTTATGGTGTGTTGTACATCACATAGCCGAGGCCCTATGCGAAAAAAAACATCTCCTTTATAAACTTACATGCATCAAATTTTGGACAACGATAGTCTAAGTATAGACCTACAGTTGGTGAGTAGATATGTAAACGTATATGTGTATCACACTAATATTATAAATGCGAAAGTTTGAGTGTAAGTATGTAAGTGTGTTTGTTCCCGTTCAACTCTGTAACGGCTGGAAGGATTTGTATAGAGGTAGCTTATTCCCTGGATTAACACATATGCTACTTTTTATCCCGACAAATTTACCGTTCCCGTAGAATAGCGGGTGAAACCGTGGGGCGCAGCTAGTTACCTCATTGAACATTTTTTACGAGTGAGGAGTCATTTGATGTCTCTTTATGCCGAAGTGTCACAGGCAACATTTTGCAGTCGGTTTTTTTGTTTTTCTTATAATAGTTATAATACTTGTTGTTATTATTTTATAAATACCACCTTTGTAAAATATATCCTGTAAAAATTACAACTGGCTACCTACTTACTACCGTTAAAACATTCGGCCCTATATAGATCGGACGGACAGAAAGACGTAGGTTTAGTAATAGAGTCCCATTAACACCTTTCGGGTACGGAACCCTAAAAACCAAGGGCAGAATGACAGCTTTAAAACCCAGCTACAATTTATTCCAGCTGGTTAACTGTACGACCAAAGCAGTCATCAAGTGTTCCATCACATATCGCAAAGACCCAGACATCCATAAGAATATTTACAAAATCCTAGAAGATGAACAGACCACTAAAAGCTACACCGTGCCAAAAAGCAAGAGCTATAAAGTTGGGTAAGTTTTGTAGTGACGTCAGTTATACATATAATGAGGCGTTTTCCAAAAAAAAAGAAATCCTGGTTATAAAAGTACCCAATAGATGGCGTTAGATGTACCTTGAGTTTTTCTGTCACTGTCAAGACATGAAAGACAAAAAAATGTACGTGTCTTTTTTTTTCTCGTGTTTTTTGGCTCGACATGTGTATTTAGACAATTTCAAGTAATGTAACTATGTATTTGACTTCATTTGAAATATTACAATAGTTGACACTGGCTAAATACACAACACGTGCAACCAAAATTTACGATTTAAAAAATAAACATAAAATATTTCGACAGAAATGACAATGACAGGTAAAACGATAGGTCTGTTACGCCATCTAGTAAGTATTTTAGAACTCCTTTTTTTTTTTTTGGAAAATGCCTCATTGTCGCGCAGAACACTACAATGACAACTGAACATATTTTTATATTATCCTTTCTCTTCATCATATTTAATATATTTTCTGAAGTTGATGTTGTAGAGTTTTGTGCGAAAAAGAAATGTTTTTCTTTCTTTCTTTCTAAGTTTGCCGTCACGGCTTCGCTCGCTTAGGGTGTCTATACTTGGCCTGACCTGACATCGTGTGAAAGGGACAGCTAGATTTGAATTTCACAGGAGAAAAAGAAACAAACTATTAAGGTTATAGCTTCTCCCTTTCGCTCCCCCAGAAACTTATATATAGCCATCTCTTTCAAACGATGTTAGGTCAGGCCATGTAGCGAGGCCTTCAGGCAACAGGAAACAAGACACCACATTTGAACTCTTTAGGAGATAATTTTCGAAAAATCCTGAGACATGCCTTTCTTTATTTTTGTGCTCAGTACACGAAGTTTTTACTTCCATACAAACTTCGGGGGTCCGTTTCGCCCCTTTAGAGGTGGTTTTTCGCAAAATCCATTCTTATTGTCCATTTCCTAGACCATTTGAAGAGTATTGGATCCACACTTCTCTATAATGAGCGGTTTGGTCTGTGCGTAGCTACCTAAAAAATGGCTTGTTCTAGAAAGTCTAAATATTATCATAATCAGACAGCCGACCGGATTTGAATGAAATTCGGTTTTGAGGTAGTTTACAACCTGGATTAAATATAGGCTACATTTTATCCCGGAAAAATATTAGGTTGCTGTAGAATAGAGGGTAAAACCGCGGGGCGCATCTAGCTAATAAATAAATATTGAGGTGATGTATTAAAAAAAAAATAGGCAGGATTTTTCTAAAATGTCGATTTTTATTTTCAGATTTCCTGGCATTGGAGTACACACTATCAAGAAGAAGGATCTCAGTGACTTGCTGTTTAATAAACTTTCGGAACAGTCTAGAAACATGTCTATAAATACAACAGAGGTACCTTTTTTTCTCTCTTATATTTTGGCTCCACACGTTTTGTCACGCCAGTGTCAAGTATTGTTACATTTCAAGTGACGTCTAAAGTCCTCGCTACATGGCCTGACCTGACACCGTGTGAAAGGGACAGCTAGATTTGAATTTCACGGGAGCAAAAGAAACAAACTATTAAGGTTATAGCTTCTCCCTTTCGCTCCCCCGGAAACTTAGATATAGCCATCCCTTTCAAACGATGTCAGGACAGGCCATGTAGCGAGGCCTTAATATTTCTCAATTAACAAGTATTTGCTATAGACAAGCAAAGTAAGAGACGGCCAAGTCCATGTCTTGCCCCAATAAAGTGGTAGAGCCTTTACTAGAGATTTCTAAAAATTCACATTTCATTATACACTAATACTTGAAATAACACAAGTTTTCGCAAATACTACAATGACGCGACATGACTTCTTCGCGTTCCCGCCAAAAACTCGGTGTGTACCGTAAACAAAATAGTTTTTGGTCTTGATGTTGCTATTCTGCAGGGCTTAATTTATAGCTCGCTGCTCTAATAGTCTGGCTTGTTCGTGAATTTACTTTAAAAAAAAAAAATATAATAACACTGGGCAGATATTTAAAAAATAACACTTAAAATACAAAAAAATTTGTTGAAAATATGTGAAAGAGATAGTCATACTACTTTCATAAAAAATGTTAACCCCGTTAAGGTTGAATTATTCAGCCTCCTCAATCGATCTATCCTTATCCTTATCTTGGCGTAAAATACTGAACTTTTCTTACAACTAAACCGGTAAATAATAAACCGAATCCCGATTGTAATATCCCTAATATAAAAAACACAAAACGTACCAACACTAAAACCTATTATAATTATATTTCATGTATCGTTTAGCTTCGAGAGACCTGCGACAGCATGTCAAAGCGTATTGACCAAAACATCGTTCGGCTAAAGTTCAGCGCACACGACGTCGACACCGGGAAGGAAATCTGCGACCCTGTGTTCTCGGACCCCATCCATAATAAGAGTACGACTGCTTATTATATCACAGAATAAGTTAAAAAGCTTTTATAAAATCCGTTATTGGTACTGTAAGCTGATCAAAATGAGTCCAAACTGCATTAATCTACTGTTAGATACTGAGGAGTTCCGTTTTCCACCTTCCGTCTCCATTATCAGATCAGTTCGCTCTCATATTATTGTATTGTCATCGGAACATTGCAGGTATGCAAAATTTCGATTCTATTGAACAAGGGGAACTGTAGGCTTATCCCGTAACTCTGAAAGCGATAGCGAGAGTTGCGCGAGCGGGACCGCGCATAGTGCGACTAAGTTAGTACGAGCGGGATGGCATGCTCTCGCAATCAGAATCACGAACGTTTCAAAGTTAGAGGATAAGCCCGCTGGTCTAAATTTCAGTTGCAAGATTTGATCTAAAAATACATACCTACTTACATACAAAATTGCAGTTTAATAAAAGCTTGTAAAATAAGAACGAAATATCTGAAATGACAATAACATACTCTTGCTGTGTTGCAATAAAGAAGTTATAGGATCCGAACAAATGAATTGAATTGAATCAAAAATCATCGAAGACAAAAACAATAATAATTGTAGACACGAATTTTGGTTGAAAGTTTGGACACAAGATTGGTTGAAAATACGACCTCTACGTGAGTAACATACGGACAACATACGGACAGATGAAAGCAAATATTGCCAGTTGCAGCAGAGATTTTCGTTTGCTTTCACTCCGTCAATCACGCCATCACTGTAACGGTCTTCCGGGTCTACGCTTACCATCACGTCGCCATAATCGTCTACCCTAAACACATTTTATTCTAATCATTGTTTTCCAGAATGTTCTGCGACAAATGAGCTGAAAATATACCGGATGAGCATGTGCAGCACGCGGCCGAGCGGCGGAGACGATCTCTTCCTTTTGGTCGATAGAGTCGACAAGAGTAAGTACCAATGTTACAAGCGTAATTACTGGGCATACAGAGATTAAACATCTAACATCTCAGGGTGACGAGCGCAGTGCATTGCCGCGCATAGTTTTGGACTGTTGAAGTTCAAAATTCTGGGTGGCACTGAACTGTTATGGGCAAGCGTGACGCTTAACATCAGGTGAGCGACTTGCTCGTCTCGTCACCAAGTAACATCCACACCTTTGCCAGTTATTCAACCGTCAAGCAGTAGTGTGCAAACATTACTGTGTTCCGGATTGAAGGGCAATGTTTCCAGCGTAATTACTGGGCATACAGAGATTTAACATCTAACATCTCAGGGTGACGAACGCAGTGCATTGCCGCGCATGGTTTTGAACTGTTGAGGTTCAAAATGCTGGGTGGCACTGAACTGTTATGGGCAACCGTGAAGCTTAACATCAGGTGAGCGACTGGCTCATCTCGTCACAAAATCACATTTAAAAAAATAAACTAAAATCTAGCTCTAACATCTGAGGCCTCAAAAAGATTTGTACCTTACCGATGTTTCTCTCTAACAGCTGGTGTTAATTTGAACAAAATATGACCTCAGTCTTGATCTCGCGAACTGAAACCGACCACAACCCGCCGCCGTTCCATTTCCCGGCGGGCTAATTACCCCATTTTCAAATGCGACTATAGTCTATTAACGGAGAATGTCTAATAGGTTTTTAATTAATTAATTATATATATAATAATTAATTTACTTGAGTATGTATTCGTATAATTTTTATATATTTTATAGTTTTTAGTTTAGCAAGTAATCGCTGTTATAACCATGTTGTGTGCTCACGGCTTGGATCGCGGATTCGAATAGAACCCTCATAAAAATGTTATATAATGTATCATCGGTGATCTGTTGTGTGTACCTAATAAATAAATAAATAGGGAAATCGGGGACTGCAAGTCAATGGTCGCAGGTAACGAACATAGGGTGCGTGTGCACGCGAGCAAAATGTAGTCTTATGCACTAGAAAGGAAATGTGGGCGTCGTATTCGTGTGAACATTCTTGTAATTTACGTCAACGCTTTCGACATTCCTAAACCCAGCCTAACATTTAAAAATGGTCACGATTTCTGCTTGACTTGAAATAGAAACCCAAACTAACCCATTCGTAATGGTACGGAGAAAAACGCTGAAATAAACTACTTGCCTACAAAATTTCATGAAGATCGAATCAACGGTTCGCAAGTTATCATCGGACAAATATACACACAAACATACATACAAATGCCGATTTGTCCCAGTAAACTCTGAGACCTTCGCTTCGCTCGGTCAATAAATTACATAAATATGTTTTCAGATGACATAAAAGTCCGTTTCTTTGAAGAGGACGAAAACGGAAAGGAACTGTGGTCTGCATGGGGCAGTTTCTTGCCAAGCGACGTGCATTTCCAGTTCGCTATTGTATGCAGGTCTGTTCATTTCTATTTTACTACTAGCGACCCGCTCCGGCTTCCCACGGATACCAAACTTCACAGATCAGCCGCTGGGCTAATCTGAAAATTTCATCAAAATCGGTCCAGCCATAGCAGAACATACAAGCTGTCACTGAAAGGTGTGGTAATGTATAGAAAGGTATGTATGTTCTCATCATTATGAACTACTTTTACTATGGGACCAATCCTGAAATCGCGAAAAAAAATCTGCTGTTCCATACATTTTTTGTCGAGTGTCATTGACATTTTTATATTTATCTATTTTCAACCCGCAACTTCGTTCGCGTGGACCTACAAAAAAAAATAGCCTCTGTCCGTCTCCGACCCTTATCTATATCTATGCAAAAATTCAGCTTTATCCGTTTAGCCGTGATAACGCGACAAACACCCAGACAGAGAGACAGAGTTATTTGCGCATTTATATTATTATTTAGGATTAGTTAAGATAATTATTTCTTTATTTATTTTTAATCTAGGCACTCGCCTTCATATTGTTTGCTTGTTTATTTTGTAAGTTTATTTTATTTTAGTTTATTTAGTTTTTAGTAGAGGGCTCTCTTGCAGAGTCAGCCTGGGGAAGTACCACATCTTTGCCAGTTATTCAACCGCCAAGCAGTAGTGTGCAAACATTACTGTGTTCCGGATTGAAGGGCAATGTTTCCACGGTAATTACTGGGCATACAGAGATTTACCATCTAATATCTGAGGGACTGCATTGCACGAACGCAGTGCATTGCCGCGCATGGTTATGAACTGTTGAAGTTCAAACTCTGGGTGGCACTGAATTGTTATGGGCAAGCGTGACGCTTAACATCAGGTGAGCGACTTGCTCGTCTCGTCACTTTTTATTCTATTTTATTGTTTTACCAACAGGATGAGACAACTAAGCTTACAATAGTTACTACTACTTAACTACTTACATAAATTAAGATAGTACTAATAACTATCATGATATTACATTGAGACCTATGTAACTCCCCAATAACAGGTAAACTTTGCATGTTTTTAATTTTGGAAAAGTAATACACTAGCTGAGATCACAATATAAACAATATGTGATCCTATTCCTATATAAACACATCACGTAAGGGCTAGAGAAGCCTTTTTTTAAAGTAGGGAGAGAATCCCTAAAGAAGTCAATTCCGTGCTCTGTCCAAAGCCAGTTATCAGATCTCAACATTCTTCAACATTTCCAATCAAAAGCCTCGCATTCGCTTCTTATTAAAGTCCTTCAAAATCGAGTGGATGACATTGGTCAATAGAGCCCAAAATAATGAAACCAATAGAAGCCAAAGTTAGTACACCACCTGTTTGACTCGCACGCTTGGTGCCTATTTTTTTATTACAATTTGGTGGTGCGTCGCGCGCTACCCAGGTTAACGGGCTGTATTCGCCCATTACAGTTCTATGTTTGTGTACAGAGAACTTGTTTTTAAGTTTGTGAAGGTGATGGCTAAGGCGCGGAATTAAAAAAATTATAGAGTAAAGAATCTCAGGGGTATGCAATGCATACAACAGTTTAGAATTGTGTACAGTGTAATAGCATTTTTCTGAGGTACACTGATTATTGTCCGTACAATCCTGGCTGTGCTTCAAAAAAAAACCTGTATTTATTTGTTTAAATTGTACAGGACTCCAAGATACATAGATCCCCAGACATCAGTCGATGTGAAGGTATGGATAGAACTGGTGCGACCTTCAAATGGTACCAGGAGCAACCCCAAGGAATTCCAGTACAGGGCCGACCCAATACACAAACAATACAAGAGACGCAAAATTGCAACAGCCTGTAGTACGAGTACATCTGAGACTAACTTTTCTGGTAAGAATTATTTTGTAGACACCTTTTTTTCCCTCTTTCCTCTTAAGAGGATTTTGGCGTCGCACGTCTTATGCATTTACCAGTGTGAAGTATACTTATATATTTTCAAGTTTTGTAAAAAAATATCAAACAAGTCATAGTCACAGTCAAAGGCGAGCAAAGCAAGTCACGGTCAAGTCCAAGTCATGCCCCAGCTAAGTGTAGTAATGTAGTTTTTTTTTTAATTTATCCACGCAAACGAAGTCGCGTAACAACTAGTCTTATATTTATATTGTATACACGATAATTTTTATCTTTAATTTAAACATTTTGACTTAGGCTCTAATAAGTTGGTATGTACTCGTAATTTATATCTATTGAAAATATATAAAATCAACTTTTTTTTCCCATTGTTGATCGCGCGACTTGTTCTTTTCGCCTGACATTACGCAATGGATCGCGTGACTGTTGGCAAGTGACCACACGCACGCACACGCAGTATCCGACTATGATGTTAAGTATTTAGGGGTCACATTGGCAAAATCTTTTTTTTTCATCTTGAAGCCCGTTATCTAAATAATACTTTTTATTTCAGATGCATCGTTAAATATTAATCGGCCCGTGATTGTTCTACCAAATGACGTAAGTATATATGACACCAAATTTTGTCTAAAAAAATATATTATTAAAATCGGAACTGAATCTGATCCATAGATAAGAGTTTGTACTCGCGGGCCACAGATCACACTAGATACCGCATTACGAGATTCGTTGTTCCTACAAAAAGTCACCAAAGTTTGAGGAGTTGTAGCCAGCGTGATATCGGCCAGACCTAGTATCAGCCATTAGGTTTTGGTTGGACCTAGTTCTAGCCGGAATGTTACCGGCTAGACGTAGTTTTACTCGAACCAAGATAACTGGCAACACCTAGTTCTACCCGGCTAAAACTAGGCGTACCCGCACTTCGGGTTCTAGCCGTAACATATATGTATAAAAGAACAAGCCCTTTTCTAGACCACAGAATTCTGCCTAGTGTCTTTGGAATCGACGCACACAACAGACCGCTTATGATAGAGACGTGAAATTTGCACCCAATACTCCTGAAATGTTTCTTTTCGAATAATAACTTCTTTCTTAGTTTCGGGGTTTTGACCTGATGACGTAATACATTGTAGAATACAGTAATAAGCAATAGGTTAACAAGTATTAATTTATCTATTCTACATACATGTCAGTGGTGTGATGTCTCAGCAACGCAGTAATAGATGATATTCTCTGTGGTGTTATCCCGCATCGAAAATAATAAATAAAAAAAACACTTTAAATTTTGGCTCCACACGCAGTGTATTTTGCCAGAGACAAGATTTGTATTATTTCTAGTTAATTATAAGGCTGTGCCACGGCTGCCGGAGTCGGTAACGATGAAATAACACAGGGTTTCTGGGGTGCTATAAAAAAATACCTGCAGGGCTAGCATGCACACCGCGACAAAATCTTTTTGTTATGCAAGAACAGGACACAGCTGTAAACGTTTGTCTCATTTTTCACGACATGGAGAGTAGAGAAGATTTTGTCGCGGTGCGCGTGCTAGCCCTGCAGAGCCTACTGTCATCCGTCTCGGTTCTGCCATAGGAAGGAATAACTTAAACCTACCGTTATCTCATATGATTATATCAAACAAGAAAGGTTTCCGGGTTGTAATAAAACCAAAGCAGCCGGGAATTATTTTTTATCGCTTTTCCTATCCACCTCGGCAGCCGTTCTAAGTATATTTGTGCACTTTATAAGTACAAGTCTCGTTCAAAGTCTAGTCATATTTAAGTAAAGTAAGTTCACGGCCAAGTCATACCTCATTAAAGAGGGATACTTAACTGAACTGCTTTTACGGTGTTTTGGAAGCATCACGAATAGAAACAAAAACATAATTATATCTCAACATAAAGATGTAGATTAGAGATCTACATATAACGCGCTGCACGAGATAGAAAATCATATTTTTTTTTTCAGTTTAGCTTTCTAATATTTAGACCTGCTGATTTTCTAACCTCATCAATTTTGCAGCCAAAACAGTTCGAGGTAGAGAGCGAAGTCCCACAGCCGGCGCCGCAACTGACTTCTGAGAACGAATGGAGTATAATCAGCAGCACTTTAGACATACTCCAGAATGCTCCTGGCCAGGAACTGGAACTGCAGAAGACGCCGAGCCCTATGTGGGGGCAATGTCACCTGACCGGCCAGCCTGTCGGTGGCATTGCCGAGTCGCAGGCAGTGCCAAACCTGTTCGATTTCGGTTTTCCCGCGTCGGCGGCAGTGCTAGTGCAGCCGCAACCCGGCATTGCCACACAGCCGGTACAACCGCATTCGACAGCGCTCACCATGCCCAGCGACGTGGAGACAGAAGAATATATTATGTCACAGTTTTCCGTAAATGATGGCACGGGTAAGTGAAAAACGAGTATAATATTAAACCATACTTTCTGTCGTACAAATATGCGGGCGGACAAAGTGTATGAAATCCACTGTTAAGAGGCTATGCACAAAAAAGAGTGGCTTTAGCGCGCCCTAGTCAAAAAAAATATAGATAATTGCAATTTACAACTAGAATCAGGAAATCAATCAAAATTTTGTTCATAGATCTATCCCAGATATTACTAGTAGTTCGCGCCGAACCGAGACCTCGCGATCCCTATATCTTCACAACCCCTGGACCGATTTACCTCATATTCGAACTTAAAAATTGAATTGAAATGAACCTACAAAATTTCGTGAAGATCGGATCAACGGTTCGAAAGTTATCATCCGACAAATATACATACAAACATACATACAAATGCCGATTTGTCCCAGTAAACCCTGAGACCTTCGCTTCGCTCCGTCTATTATCACCTCACTATTAGAGTAATAATCACTTAAATATACACATAAATCTAGCGCAAAATATGTGTAAGTCGAGGTTTTTTATTTTTTTTTCTTTTATCAAGAAAATATTATTGAGTCGTGTTTTCCCTCTTGCCTATACTAGCGGTAGAACCAAATAACATATCTCAACATAAGATCACTAATCTACGTAAATAATGAATAGAAAAAACACATTTTATTCGCGCTGAGCGAATAAAAAGTATAAGAAAACCATTGCTAACTTGCAGTTTTTTTTAATATGGGGTTTTGGGTGAAATGGACTATATGGTTATTGTAATACACTAATATTTTAAATAGGAAAGTTTGTGTGTAAGTGTGATTGTTCCCGTCCAACTCTGTAACGGCTTGAATTTAGGTATGGAGGTAGCTTATTCCCAGGAATAACACATAGGCTTTTCACACCTTTTATCCTGAAAAATAAATAAAAAACCGTTCCTGTAGAATAGCGGGTGAAACCACGGGCCGCAGATAGTATTTAATGTGACATTTGAAAACCTGTCTCCCTGCAGGGCAAGTATTTCACAAGTTTTCGTTAAGACATGTCGTTTTCGAGATTCCAATCTCGATCGTCTCGTCTCGACTGCCTCCGACCACTCGATGTATCTCGAACGCTAGCGTTGAGAATACGGAATCTCGTAGGTCGTTATTTTTTTCGATATGAGATTGAATGTCAGATATATATATATCTGACTAAAAAAATATCAGCCGTTCCATACATTTTGTCGAGTGTCATTGACATTTTTCTATGGAACAGCTGATATTTTTTTCTCGATTTCAGGGTTGGTCCCATAGAAAAAGTTGTTCATAATGATGAGTACTATGAGCCCTTGTCGGCTTAGCATACCCTTTCCTTATAACCCTGTATATACAGATAGACCAAGTTACAATGCTTTATCTGTTAGAATCTATAGGATAATTATGAGACTTGGAACTCAAAAATAAACAAAATCGTGGTCAATATCCCTAAAATCAGTCATTTTAAATGTATTCACTATACTCACTACACTACACTCAAACAGAACGACTAAATAAGAAAAAACATGCCTCATCAGTTTTCCCAAGTGGCAGAAAGATACAGTCCAGTATAAGTAATAAATTAAATCTAAGGATATATATATATATATATATATATATATATATATATATATATTTAATAATGTTATGAAACATTTTAAGTTATATATATTGAATTTATGAGAGCTTTAACAATCTATATCAATAAAAGGGGGAAAATAAAATTAAAATAAAGAAGTAATACAGCCTTTGATATACATACTAATCCCCGCAGAAGAAAGTTGAAAAAGCATATAATATAATAATATATTTGTCTGCGTTTTTAGCTTTGTACTAATAACTTATGATATTTAAGGGTTCTAGTTCGGAGGCAATGGGTACATAACATATATTCAATAAAGGATTTTTTGTTTGTTTTTTTTTTGTATATAATAGCTTATAATAGGGAACTTACTCGCAGATACCATAGTCTGGAAGTAATATTTCTCAAAAGTAAATGATATCTGTTTTCTTCCAGAATATGCAGGGGTGTTTGGTATGTCTTTTGACGACCTCTTCCAGACGGACATGGAGGTAAAGGGCATTTTTATTTTGTGTTTTATACAGATTTACTACATGACATACAGCTGAGACCATTCCTATTTAAACTAGCTAATTTACATTTTAATAACTTATAATTAAAAAACTCGCATACATATTACGTTTGGAAGCTAAACGAAGCCACAAACTAACACTTCAAATTTAAAACACGCTTACCCTTCGTTTTTCGACCTCGGGATCTTAAAACAGGGCTGCAATAATATGAGTGCATAACAATATTGTAACAAGTTCTAAATTTTTATTTTATTTTATTTAAGGGTAACCTTTTGGTTGGCGACTCGGGACGTGCTAAGGTAAGACATATTTTATTATGATTATATTATAAATAAATGATTTAATGATTGATCTCTTTTTACCTATGACTTCGCATTGCTTGTACGTTTTGCTAGTAATGCCAGAATGAACGATGTAGTTATGTCAGGTGGCGCCTTCGACGTCGTCGCCGCAGACTGGTAGCGCTGAAGGCGCCGCGGACGAAAACGACTTGCCACGTTTCCAATCCGGTAGAGATGTGCTCCTGCTAGCCCCCGGGACTAGTGTGGAGTCAAACGACGCAACAAGACAAGGCGCAGGGCGCTTATTAGCCACGGGGGCAAATGAGAGTGAAGGCGCGGGCGCAATCGACGACGCAGACGGTGTGGTACAAGGCGCGGAATCGCCTGACAGCGAAGAAGCGAAAGAAAGAGTTTTGCTAGCCGAGAGGGCTAGTGAGGACGCAGGCAAGGTGACAAGCAACAGCTTAAAAGCAACTGGCGCAAAAGTACAAGATGTAGTGTTCTCGCTAGCCACGGGAACGAGCGTGGCCGAAGGCGTGGGGACTGGTGAAAGTGCAGACGAAGGGGCAAACAAGAGTAAAGGTGCAGGGGCAACTAAGACTGCGGATGCGATGTCGGGAAATGAATATCCCGCCCTCTTCACGCCAGCGGACGCCGCGGAAATCAAAAAGGTAAAACTACTATTGTCTATGTTTTCCTAAGTACCTATAAAATGTAGGTACACGTTATCGATACCACCTGTATGGTTGTATGCAGCTGGTGCGCGAGCTGTGCGAGACGATCCGCGACAAAAAGAGCTCCAATAGCGACTCGGTGCGGACCAAGCTCGAGCGGCTCTTCGACATACGGCTCTCTAATGGAGACACGTGAGTTTATTGTAATGCGCGTAAAACGTGTATTAGGTTCCTATTTTATTTTACTCCTAGGTAAGATGACGTTTGCACTTTGTTTTAACCGAAATTTGTTATTCAGGTTCCTTCACATGACGCTGCTTAAGAGCCAGCGCAGTCTTGAAGCACTTGTAAAAATTATCGATAGCGTGAAAATGTCCCACCTACTGAACTACGGCAACAACAGAGGCGAGACGATCCTGCACCTCGCCGTGATCCACGGGCCGACCGAGCTCGTCTCGCTGCTCGTCTCCAAGGGTGAGTCCGGACCGACCATGTAGCGTGGAGCGGCCCGACCATGTAGCGTGGAGCGGCCCGACCATGTAGCGTGGAGCGGCCCGACCATGTAGCGTGGAGCGACCGAGAGTAACGCGCGTGATGCGTGCTTGCAGGCTGCGAGCCGGCGGCGCGCACCTGCGACGACGAGACCGCGGTGCACTACGCCGTGCGGTACGCCGGTGCGGCGACGCTACGTGCGCTGCTGGACGCGGCGGAGCGCGCCGGCGCGCCGCTCGACCTGGACGCGGTGGACGCGGGTGAGTGGCGGTGTAGTGGGTACTAGTGCGGCGACGCTACGTGCGCTGCTGGACGCGGTGGACGCGGGTGAGTGGCGGTGTAGTTGGTACTAGTGCGGCGACGCTACGTGCGCTGCTGGACGCGGTGGACGCGGGTGAGTGGCGGTGTAGTTGGTACTAGTGCGGCGACACTACGTGCGCTGCTGGACGCGGTGGACGCGGGTGAGTGGCGGTGTAGTGGGTACTAGTGCGGCGACGCTACGTGCGCTGCTGGACGCGGTGGACGCGGGTGAGTGTCGGTGTAGTGGGTACTAGTGCGGCGACGCTACGTGCGCTGCTGGACGCGGTGGACGCGGGTGAGTGTCGGTGTAGTGGGTACTAGTGCGGCGACGCTACGTGCGCTGCTGGACGCGGTGGACGCGGGTGAGTGTCGGTGTAGTGGGTACTAGTGCGGCGACGCTACGTGCGCTGCTGGACGCGGTGGACGCGGGTGAGTGTCGGTGTAGTGGGTACTAGTGCGGCGACGCTACGTGCGCTGCTGGACGCGGTGGACGCGGGTGAGTGTCGGTGTAGTGGGTACTAGTGCGGCGACGCTACGTGCGCTGCTGGACGCGGTGGACGCGGGTGAGTGTCGGTGTAGTGGGTACTAGTGCGGCCACGCTACGTGCGCTGCTGGACGCGGCCGGTACCGCGAGTGTGCATTACAGGTCGGTGTATCGTTACAGAGAGGCAGAGCGCGCTGCACCTGTGCGCGCTGTACGGGCGCGCCGAGTGCGCGGCGCTGCTGGGCGCGCGCGGCGCGAGCGGCGGCGTGCGCGACGCGGCGGGCCGCACGCCGCTGCACCTGTGCGCGTACGACGTGCGCGTGGACGTGGCGCGCGCGCTGCTGCCGCACGCGGCGCCGCACGTGCACGCGACGGACGCCGGCGGCCGCACGCCGCTGGCGGTAGTGTGCGCGCACGCGCCCTCGCCGCCCGCGCTCGGGCTGGCGCGCGCGCTGCTGGCGGCGGGCGCGCGCGCGGAGCACGCGTGGCGCGCGGCGCGCGACCACCCCGAGCTGCGGGAGCTGCTGCGCCCACACATGCCGCCCCATCTGCTAGAAGTGGATGAGGACGACAATGCGAAGAGCAACGACGAAGTCAATTCCGAGCCCGACGACGACGAGTACGAGTCTGCAGACGATGTGAGTTCGACGAATTCTTAACTTTACGCATTGTTTTTGACCTGTTAGATCCCACTGCTGGGCAAAGATCTCCCCCAATTCATTAAAAAACAATTTTAAAAAAAATATGAAACTTATTTTTGTAAGAAACATTATTTTGTGTTTTAGGAGTACATAGATGATCGTACACCGGAATCCTTGACACGAAAACTCGGACAAATGGGATTATCCGATGACGACGCCTCGAAGTCCTCAGCGAGTCACGTAAAATAAAGACGGCCATCGGCTTTTATACAGGTCGCGCGTAATGTTACAGAGCGACAGAACGCGTTGCACGAATCAATAATAACCCAAGTGCTCATGATTATGTACAATAGACGTGTGATTCCTTAGTCCGTTGGATGTGATGATCGCCGACAGCTGCAGATAAATTGCAAACACAAAAAAAAACGTTTAAAAAAAATGCATTTGATTTTGCTTTTCAATTTTAGTATATTGACTGCAACTTAGTGGTTTTCGGTAAAAACTACCAAGATAATAGGAGACTAAAGGCCTGTTTTAGTTTCAACCTGTTTATAAGACACTGCACGGGAAGCGAATCGGTCGCTCTATTTACAAGAGCAACCAAGCGATAAGAAAAGATTTAGAAACTGTTTTCTTTTTTCGTATCCATCGTAGTATTGATTCGAATATTTTATTCATTTTGATAGCATGATACTATCTTCGACACTTTCTTGATAATTTACTTTATTAATATAATAATCTAATTGAACGAAACGAATTAAGGAATTTGTTTACGTGGAACACAGATAACACTAGAATTACGAGGTTCGTTGTTCCTACAAAAAGTCACCAAAGTTTGAGGCGTGGCGCGGGTCGCGGGGAGTGCGACCGAGCGTTCTCATTGGCTATCTCAAAGTTACGCCTGTTACTGCCTAACAATCAACCAATCAGAGTAATTTCTAAGTAGTGTAAGTATAATATATAAGTATAGTATAAGTGTATTTAGACTGATCTGTTGTGCGCTTCGAGCGTCCTGCATGCAGAATCTTGGGTGTGATCTGTGACGTGGACATACAAAAAAAAAGTTGCTCATATCCGTCTCCGACCCTTAAGCTACATCTATGCAAAAATTCAGCTCGATCCTTTCCGCCGGTTATCCGTGATAACGCGACGAACACCCAGACAGAGACTAGAGAAGATAAGAAGAGAGAGACGATTGCGCCTGCGTGCGTAGTGAAAGACAAATACTTAATCAGTTTCTTAATATGAATTTCGCTGAAGTAAAGTCGGGACTGCGAGAAATATATTGGCCCTTAGGATTTTTATTAAATAGGCCCTTAGGATTTAACCCTTGGCTAGTTAACTGCGACTGTTAGCGATCATCATTTTCTAATTAACAAACTATTTACGATGTTTTTAAGTTCGGAATACAACAACTTCCATAATAGCAAGTACATAATTATTGTCAGTGCTACATGTTTACTATTTGATTGTCCTGAACAACTTTTGTTCTACACTAGAATTAGGGGCTTATTTACTTATATTAGGATTAGTTTTATAATTTCCTTGATCGGTGCTGATTAAATCTGTTTCATATTATTTTAATGTTTATAGTGTTAAGCTTTAATTCTGTGATATGATTCGGACTTGAGAGGTTGTTTCGATACCAAAATTGTTTTACTATATAATCACAGATGTTTGTTAAAGAATCAATCAAATCACATAATTACAGTGTTATTATTATGAAACGTAAAACGTAAAATAAACGTTCTAGTGGTCATAGTATATTATGGCCAATTCACACCGAAATGACAGCGGCTTGAATGAAAATATAAAATTTTGTGGGCCCGCGACAGTTAAACTGCTCGTGCGCACCATATCGGTTTGAATTGGCCCTTACAATAAATTAATTAATTTAATTAGTTTCTAGATAATTAAGAATGAATTTGGCGCGCTGAGCGAAACGTTAAGGTGTTACTTTTTACACAACTTGAATGAAGTTCAAATAAATGGAAATGCCGTATAATGAAAAAAACAATGGTTTTTTTTTTATCATTTGCAGTTGTCCTTGTTTATGTGAATGTGTCTTATGTGTCTTGTGTAACTAGTAGGAATATTTTTTTAAATAAATGTGTACTTTTTAAGTTCTGGTGGTACAGAGTTATGTGAAAATTAGGCGCTGCTTCGTCTAAGGCTTAGACGAAGCAATACAAGATCCATGATAATCAGAGTTGAAATTTCACTCTGCTGTCAGAATTAAAATATTTAGATTGTAGTTTGTTTAGTCGCCACTAGCCCGTAATAAGTCGGAACCCAGGGAAAAAGTTATGAAAGAAACAAATGGTAAGCGTAAAACAGCATAGTTTTATAAAACGACTAGCTGCATGTAACCGGCGACTTCATTCGCGTTGACCAAAAAAAAAAAAAGTAGTTAGCTATATCTATGCAAAAATTCAGCTCAATCCGTTCAGCCGTTATTAGCCGTGATAACGCGACAAACACCCAATCAGAGAGATTAGAGTTGCTTTCGCAATTATAATATTAGTTAGGATTAGGATTTGAATTTTTGACAGCATTTGTGGTTATTTTGGTACGATGACGTCAGTGACATCATTGACTAGAGTAAATTTTTTCGGGCCTTATTTTAGTGCCCTCGAGGTTATCTCGGTCACTCACGCACTCATGATATACTTAACGAGAGAGACAATGACCGAGTTGGTCTCTACCGGCCTCTAGCTATAACCGGATTTTGGCGAACACAAAAGGCGTTGAGCCCTGAAACTATATTAACGGCGCGAGGGTGATTAGCGCAAGGGCACCGAATGCGGTACCAACCTCGGCTAGGGCCGTCACCTGCATCAGACTGTCCCTGGCACCCCGGAAGGGGTGTGCCCTGGGGCCCTAGCAGTTTGGTTTGAATCTGATTGATTATTTGGAGAGAAACTAATAGATCTTCGGACAGATCCTGGGATTCTTCGACCACGCCGGCGAGGTCGGTGTGTGAATGTGTGCCTTTGGTAACCGGCGCCTATACCAAATACTGAATACTTCCTGTTTTCGGGAGCTGTCGGATCGGAAGGAGGTCCTTCGTTACCTGTGCTTGTTACAAAACATAATTCGCACCGAGTGAATAGGTACTATATTACCCGCTCAAACCCAGTTCCGAAACCAAAATTCAACATACAGTTTTCAATTAAAAAAAAAACAAACAGAAATAGATGTGTACTATATGTATGTGTACTCCTAGCGGAAAAGTGTCGAATTTCAGGATTTGCAGTAGATATTAAAATTTTGCTTGTCTAAAAGTAAAAAATAGTGGTGTAGAGGCTTCTATTTTCTACATTTACAGACAAAATTATTGACAATGAACAGGCCGTTTTTTTTTGTTATTTATGAGGTATTTTTTTATATTTCCATACAAACTTTTTATTCGAAGTTTGGAAATTTTAAAAAAACTACCTCGTAAACCGCCTGTCCTTGCCGACGTTTTCAAAATGATGAATACTCACTGATTTTACCGTCGAGAAAGTGAGAGGAAAACGATGCAGGACGAGGTAAATTAGTAAACTTGTATAATAAAAATATTGTAATTATATCGAAACATTATAATAAAATTGATTAATACAAAATTTTAAAATAGTATTTAACACCTAAATAAAATTATCTTCAGTCCAATAATCTGTCGCTTATCTCTGCGAATCATAATTTTCGTTAACAAATAACCAAATTGAGCTTTTTCAATTCACGATTATACAACATAATTCTTACAACACAATATCTATGTGCGCAAAATTACTAAAAAGATCTCACTTATAACGATTGGCGACAAATAGAGAGAAATCAAAGCTCTCAAAAAGAGAAATAAACAAATATAAAAAAAAAAGTGGTCAAATTTTTTACACAAGCTACGTTACTTCACTCACTAAATACGTAAAGGTAACTTACGAATGCGTGAGCGAAATCGATAATTCAAACTAGACGCTATCGTTAGGTTTCGCTCGTTCCTCGAACCTCGACCAACAACCGAGGTTGATTGAGAACCTCGACCAACAAACGAGGTTGGTCGAGGTTCGAGTGTACACCCGCCATAAGGATATAATTATGTCCGAGGACTTTACTGAAGTTTGGTTAACCTGTAAGCCTGCATTTTTTTAATCACATACTTTGATTCGACTTTTAGTTTGTTTTTTTATTGTATCAATATTTTTAATTTTGCGCACTATCACTACACGTCTATAAAAACATTTGCACTTAAGGTCTCAACTCAGCGTCTAATTTTCACATTACTTTGTAGCACCAAAACATGAAAAGTAAACATTATTTATTAAAAAAAAAAAACCTAGGGCCTACATAGGACATTCACATAAACAAGGTCATTGATGATGATTGATGACACATGATTTAAAAAACTTCATTTTTCATTAAACGGCATTTCCAAATTATTTGAAACTAATAGGATATCAAAACTAAAAAGTTGTGTAAAAAGTAGGACCTTAAGGTGCAACGTTTCGTTCAGCGCGCCAAATTCAAATATTCTTGCGTTTTTTGTCAATTACATAGGCCTCCCCCTTAGACCGCCAAACCTACCGACAATGTGCCACTTGCATCCACCGGTTGCCCACGACTTTCACAATGTCGTCGGTCCACCTAGTAGGAGGCCTGCCTACGGTTCGTGGTCGCCACTCAAGAACCTACATTTACCGCTTAATTAGGATTTATTAAAACCAATTTTGCACTAATAAATAGGTTGTATCAAGAAATAAGGGCAAAAATGATCACATAGATAACATTGCTTTAGCTGGGAATTTCAATAAGCAAATTTCCATCTCGGTTTTTTGGTTCAGTGAGTGTACTTTTTTTTTGCGAGGGTGAAATCTTCTCAAGATTCCCGACTGCTTTGGGGTGCAGCCGGGTTATGTGGGATTATATCTACTAAAACCCCCCGGTGGCCTGCCTTGGTGCTTGACCGACGGCTCCGGGATCTCCAAGGGAACGCACCGGAGCCCTCAGCACCACGCTTCAGCTCCTCCCGGGACAGCTAGTACCTGTCGTGAGACGTTTAAGCCTACGACAGCGTCCGCCACTCGACGGTGTCGTCCTCCCCGGGCTCGCTTTGGTAGATGGGGGTTAGAGCCCCACCTCTAACCACCCCCGAGCCCAGAGGTCCCCTTTTAGTAAGCTCTTACTACAGGTAGGGGATACCGATGCCGTATTCTAGTGCCCCGACATCAGGGCAATTAGTGAGTGTATTTATACTAGCTTTCACCTTGGTTTTTTGGTTGGTGTAATTTCTTGATATATCCGATTTATTGACGCAAAATTTGTTTTTATAAAACCATGATGAGTGATTGAGCTGTAATTTCCAAAAACGCAAGACAATTTGAGTATGGCGGGATATTACGATTTACGATATGTTATAAACCTAACTTATTCTAAATAGCTCACCCCCGAATACTGAAACGTTTGTTAACTTTGACGACAGACTAAGTCTATTGCTGTCTTTGTCATTTGCTTAGTGCCAGACAAAGGCAGTATTAGAATTAATCTGTTGTCAAAGTTAACAAACGTTTCAGTATTCGGGGGTCAGTGATTAAACCAAATTATTTGAGTGCCGAATATCACAGACAATCTCTATTTGGTACGAATAAAAAATGATTTGAGTATAACAAAAAATATAATTGTATGTAACGAAATACTAGTTGAAAGTCAAATATTAAAAAAAATAAAAAATTAAATAGATCTTAAAGATAAGTTTGCGTCTCGTTTAAATAAAAGTAAATAAAAATATGACAGTGTTAGCACATTCCTACATATTATTATTTTAAAGGCACATTAAACTAACCTAACATTAAACTTCTTTCGTGGTCGACATCTACTTATACGTATACAGGGTTATTGGTAACTAGCCCAAGACCTCTCGCAGACATGTTCCCTACATTATTTCTAACACATTTTGTTCAATGACTTTTAACAAAACTTAATACATACATAAAAAAAAACAACTTGCACGGATTTTTTTATCTGTGTATTTTTTTTTTGCAAATGTCTGCTCCTGAGCATCACACGACCCTCCGCGTTCCTGCTCATTTAAAAAAAAATAACATTTAAATTTAAACATAAGTCTTTGAACAAAAGTTGTTAGGGAGCATGGCTACGAGAGGTTTTGGGTTGTCACCGATAACCTTGTATTTTACACGGCGAGGGTAACTTGCGCATGTTACCTGCGCCGTGTGCACGCGTCATTATTTCAACTTATAATCTCGTATTTATTCTATGCAAAAATAAAACAATTTATCCGACAACTACAATACCGGTTTGATTATAATCTAAACTTAAAAACAAAGGCTAAATTAAAGTTATATGCAATTTTACTTACATAAAAAAAAACTTGATACATTAGGTACATCGGGGTTCTTCTGGGGTCTAAAGAAATGTGAACCCTACATATTGTCATCGAACAAAACAGCTCGCTTCCAAATTTGACAGTTTTGAGAGATACTACTTGCTAGCCTCATTGCTAGCCGATTTATGGATATCATTATTTTTTTCTATATGTAACAAACGCCAAAAGGGACAAGCACAAGAAATTTGTCAAAAAAAAAACACGTAGTCCGATCGATCCATTGATTTCTATTTAACTAAGTATGCACAGACGTCAGTGGATCGATCGGACTAAGCGTAGGACCAAGCGTTCGAAGTGTAAATTTCTGCTGTAAAGGACGCGACATAAGGCTGACATTTCAGTGACAGTGTCCGTCCGGGCCCAGACGGGCACTGTACACCCGATTAAATGTGAATCAAGCTTTATACTATTTGTAGAACAAAAGTTGTCCAGCTGACAAAAACTATCGATAAACTAACTATGAAAGGAATAGAGTAAAATTGGCTGTCACAAACGATTATTTTTTTTTACCGCGGAGAAAAACAGCATTGATTTGTACAGCTATCAATAGTAACATAATATGAATGGTAACTAGGTATAATATGAATATACCTAGTTTAAAAAAAAAAACACTTTATTTTTAGAATCTCTCTTTTGTAAAGGGCTCTGAAGATTTTGGCATACCTAACTGTCATCTTGTTTTTTGTACAAAATAGCGACCACTCATAAAATGTACAGTAGTTATGCCAGGCTTCAAGCTAAAATATTCAGGGCTCTTTACTGTCAGTTTGTTTGCGAGTTTGAAAGTGACGTAGCGATCACTCCCGCCTTCACTTGCGCAGTGCGCGCTAAAATTAACATTATTGCGACGTAGTGAGAGTCTATTTACTGAAACATCTGTACTAGTACTATTAATAATTCTGTTATAAAAAAACTAGTGACTGGGCACTCTATATTTTATACTTTCACCTGGCGGCAAAAGAAATCATTTTGGTACAACATCGGCAGCTATAAAACCTTTGGTCGAGATGATTTTTCGCAATGTTTATATCTACATACATTTTACTATCGAATAAGTACGAAAGTTTTTTTGATAGTAGTTGTGCTAGGAGTATTGTACTGCCCTCGCGAGGGTGTGATGAAACATCGGGCTATTGTTCACTTCCGTCACTCGATGTGGCTTCTGATGATGTTCGCGGCGTCGCCCAGCCCCATATCTTCGAGTATCAACGCCAGCGATTTCGAAGTTATGTCGTCTCTGCATTCCTGTAACACGTCAGTATTTACAGTGACAAGTACTACAAGGTGTAGTGACAATTTCCAGAAGTTAATACACACAAACTTACATACATCCCAAAAAAAAATACCTTTTCTATTTATTCGTATTTTTGCTGTCGGCTTTTCCCGGCCTCTACGGATTTACCGGACTTTGACAAAAAAATAAATATATTTTTTCTTGGGCAGTCAGTAAAAACTAGTTGAGCCCCGTGGTTTTACCCGCTATGCTAAAGGTACCGTATATTTGCCGTGATAAAAAGCTTCTAAAAATGAATCTAAGCTAACCTTGTCACCTACCTCTATACCTAATTTCATCCAAATGCGTTCAGCCGTTACGGAGTCAAGTGGAAACACTAACACACAAAATTTCGTATTTATAATATTATTATTTTCATGTGTTTTAAAACCCGGGCTTGCCCTTAAACTGCGACCAGAACCACTAGAGGACGGGCAGCAGCGTCCTCTTAGGAAATAGTGAGCATACTGCGATCTCAAAGCCGCCTGCCAAGAATGGGAATTATGGCAACCACCTCATCGATATGGGCGAGGCTTCGTCCAACAGTGGACGTCTAATGGCTGATAGTATTAGCATAGAAAAATTATGTGAGAAGAATGCCAGTCTGATTCAAAAAAATGTACCCCCAAAAATACAGAATAAAACTAGATGGCGCTTACGTATTTAGTTAGCTAATTTCCAAACAATTGTTATTTATTTGAAAGTGTTCATGATTTAATTTTCAAATTCTACTGGGATTGATGTAAGTTGGCAGCAGTATCATGAAATGTAAATTGTAAAAGTTAAAAAAGAAGTTACGATATTGGAAAAATATAATTTATTTATTTTTTGGAAAACAAACAGCTTTAAATACACAATTAGAACGACAAGATAAGAAAAAAATCAAGCCTTAACAGTTTTCACAAATGGCAGAAGTATACAGTCCAGTATAAGTAAATATTTTAAATTATTAAATCTAAGAAAACAATATATATTTATAATGTAGTGAAACACTTCAAGTAAATATTGAATATATGAGAGCTGTAACAATCTATATCAATAAAAAGGGAAAAATAAAATAAAATAGAAATATAGAGAAGTAATACCGCATTTGTTATATTTAATAATCCCCGCAGAAAAAAGTTGAAAAAGCATTTGAAGAAATTTTGTCTCGCAGTAAATAAGTCAACATGTTTTGAATAAGCGACATTGAAAGGTTTGCATACTCTAATAAAATAAGAGTTTTGTCTGTAATAATGTGTTACCTTGACGTGGTAGAGCAGCGTGTAGGCCGGGCTGGGCTGGTTCTGGAACCAGGAGAGCAGCGCCCCGGCGCGCAGGCGGCGCGCCAGGTCGCGCCACGCGCCCGCCGCCTCCACGCGGCGCGCCACCTCGCGCGCGTACCCCCCGAGCCCCGCCAGCCCCGCGCCGGCCTCCGGCTCCGGCTCCGGCTCCTGCGGGGGCGCACAACCGACGTTACTTTTTTTTTCTCTTTCCTCCTAAGAGGATTTTGGCGTCGCACGTCTTATGCATTTGCCAGTGTCAAGTATACTTATATAAGTATACTTGACACTTGACACTGACACTGTATATTTTCAAGTTTTGTTAAATATTATCAAACAAGTCATAGTCACAGTCAAAGGCGAGCAAAGCGAGTCACGGTCAAGTCGATGCCACAGTAAAGTGGTGAAAACTTTACTAGATCCTTCTATGGAGTTTGAACGTGAACAAACACACTCACACTTACAAACTTTCGCATTTATAATATTATAGTGTGATTGACCAAACTATTTTTTTTATTTTATTTTAATGTTTTGATTGACTTATTTATTGTTTACTAGTTGCGCCCCGCGGTTTCACCTGCAATTCTACAGGAACGGTTAAAAATTTCAGGATAAAAAGTAGCCTACTCCAGGGAATAAACTACCTCCACACCAAATTTCATCCAAATCCGTTAAGCCGTTACAGAGTTGACCGGGAATAACACACTTGCACTCTTACCTACTTACACACAAACTTTCGCATTTATTTTATTTTAGTTGGACAACAGCCTTTATACAAATAAATTTAAACACTAGGATAATAAGAACACCTAGGCCAACGGAGGCTATCGCTTATAGAACAAACATGGGGCTAGTGTAAAACTACCTCATTAACTTTACAAAAAAAAAACAAGCAATATGAAGGTGAGTGCCTGATTAAACAGAATATTATCTTATATTCTGTTTAATCAGAGGTGAGTGCCTGATTAAACAGAATATTATCTTATATTCTGTTTAATCAGGCACTCACCTTCATATTGCTTGTTTTTTTTTTGTTTTTTTAAAGTTTCATTTAAAGGAAAAACAGTGGCTATTATTGATTGAGTGCATCTTTTATTAATTTTATAATTAATAAAAGATGCACTAAAATTTTATGATGTTAGTGTGAATTTAATTTTTGTTGTGATGTTCTAAGTTTTATTTTGAATTACAAGTATAATAATTATTTTTCTACGGACTTTTTCTATTGACTTCTATGACATGTTTTACGTGATTTTATAAAGTGTTTGTAATTTGATTAAATAAAATTAAATAATTAACACATTAATTTAATTCATTACAATACATAATTGGTTAAAGTCTGAATCAACGATTGTATTGAACGGAATTATTGATGAATTTGAAAAAAGTGACTCACATCGTCTGCGGACTCGTACTCGTCGGCGTCTTCGGGTTCTGACTTGACGTCGTCGTCGGGCTCCGCCTTGACGTCCCCGTTCTCACCCAGCATGTGGGGCGGCATGTGCGGGCGCAGCAGCTCCCGCAGCTCGGGGTGGTCGCGCGCCGCGCGCCACGCGTGCTCCGCGCGCGCGCCCGCCGCCAGCAGCGCGCGCGCCAGCCCGAGCGCGGGCGGCGAGGGCGCGTGCGCGCACACTACCGCCAGCGGCGTGCGGCCGCCGGCGTCCGTCGCGTGCACGTGCGGCGCCGCGTGCGGCAGCAGCGCGCGCGCCACGTCCACGCGCACGTCGTACGCGCACAGGTGCAGCGGCGTGCGGCCCGCCGCGTCGCGCACGCCGCCGCTCGCGCCGCGCGCGCCCAGCAGCGCCGCGCACTCGGCGCGCCCGTACAGCGCGCACAGGTGCAGCGCGCTCTGCCTCTCTGTAACGATACACCGACCTGTAATGCACACTCGCGGTACCGGCCGCGTCCAGCAGCGCACGTAGCGTCGCCGCACTAGTACCCACTACACCGCCACTCACCCGCGTCCACCGCGTCCAGCAGCGCACGTAGCGTCGCCGCACTAGTACCCACTACACCGCCACTCACCCGCGTCCACCGCGTCCAGCAGCGCACGTAGCGTCGCCGCACTAGTACCCACTACACCGCCACTCACCCGCGTCCACCGCGTCCAGGTCGAGCGGCGCGCCGGCGCGCTCCGCCGCGTCCAGCAGCGCTCGTAGCGTCGCCGCACTAGTACCCACTACACTGACACTCACCCGCGTCCACCGCGTCCAGGTCGAGCGGCGCGCCGGCGCGCTCCGCCGCGTCCAGCAGCGCTCGTAGCGTCGCCGCACTAGTACCCACTACACTGACACTCACCCGCGTCCACCGCGTCCAGGTCGAGCGGCGCGCCGGCGCGCTCCGCCGCGTCCAGCAGCGCACGTAGCGTCGCCGCACTAGTACCCACTACACTGACACTCACCCGCGTCCACCGCGTCCAGGTCGAGCGGCGCGCCGGCGCGCTCCGCCGCGTCCAGCAGCGCACGTAGCGTCGCCGCACTAGTACCCACTACACCGCCACTCACCCGCGTCCACCGCGTCCAGCAGCGCACGTAGCGTCGCCGCACTAGTACCCACTACACCGCCACTCACCCGCGTCCACCGCGTCCAGGTCGAGCGGCGCGCCGGCGCGCTCCGCCGCGTCCAGCAGCGCTCGTAGCGTCGCCGCACTAGTACCCACTACACTGACACTCACCCGCGTCCACCGCGTCCAGGTCGAGCGGCGCGCCGGCGCGCTCCGCCGCGTCCAGCAGCGCTCGTAGCGTCGCCGCACTAGTACCCACTACACTGACACTCACCCGCGTCCACCGCGTCCAGGTCGAGCGGCGCGCCGGCGCGCTCCGCCGCGTCCAGCAGCGCACGTAGCGTCGCCGCACTAGTACCCACTACACTGACACTCACCCGCGTCCACCGCGTCCAGGTCGAGCGGCGCGCCGGCGCGCTCCGCCGCGTCCAGCAGCGCACGTAGCGTCGCCGCACTAGTACCCACTACACTGACACTCACCCGCGTCCACCGCGTCCAGGTCGAGCGGCGTGCCGGCGCGCTCCGCCGCGTCCAGCAGCGCACGTAGCGTCGCCGCACTAGTACCCACTACACTGACACTCACCCGCGTCCACCGCGTCCAGGTCGAGCGGCGCGCCGGCGCGCTCCGCCGCGTCCAGCAGCGCACGTAGCGTCGCCGCACCGGCGTACCGCACGGCGTAGTGCACCGCGGTCTCGTCGTCGCAGGTGCGCGCCGCCGGCTCGCAGCCTGCAAGCACGCATCACGCGCGTTACTCTCGGTCGCTCCACGCTACATGGTCGGGCCGCTCCACGCTACATGGTCGGGTCGCTCCACGCTACATGGTCGGGTCGCCCCACGATACATGGTCGGGCCGCTCCACGCTACATGGTCGGGCCGCTCCACGCTACATGGTCGGGCCGCTCCACGCTACATGGTCGGTCCGGACTCACCCTTGGAGACGAGCAGCGAGACGAGCTCGGTCGGCCCGTGGATCACGGCGAGGTGCAGGATCGTCTCGCCTCTGTTGTTGCCGTAGTTCAGTAGGTGGGACATTTTCACGCTGTGTATCACTTTCACGATTGTTTCGAAACTGGGCTGATTACTGCATAGCGTCATGTGAAGGAATCTAGAAATAAATGACGCCTCATGTGAACTTGTATCATAACCACTCGCGAAGAAAATGTAACTTGCTGACCCTACATTACTGAGCTTATAAAATTATGCATTTTTGCGCTTTGCTGACACAAAGTTTTGTGTGATTTATACGCCCGTTGCGCTCGCGTCGGGCATTCATTGCTCATGGCATTGCCAAAAAGACACCGCGCGCCAGGTGCGACAGGGAAATCACTATTGCCAGCCCCGGTTTCTCTTTTCTTGGTTAAACTTTTGTCAATTTTTTTTTAAATATATATTTTTACCATTTTTGTCGATTCCTGGTTTCCAAATGAAACCAAACAAATAAATACATTTTAAGAAAATGCGTGAAAGACGCTCTCTGTCTGCTTCTTTGTTACCCGACTACAAAATAACCTGTTAAGAGCATGTCAGACCATGCTTAGTAGGGTTCCGTAGGTGCGTAACGTTTGAAGTATTTATCCGTTATTACCGCATATCTCAAAAAGTAGTTATCACATGTTGCCCAAAATAATTTTAAAAGAAAGTTTTTTACTAAGATCTATCAAATATGGAAGATTACAAGTTTCTGAGATGCATAGTTTAGAAAACATCATTTTAAAAGACCTATTCAATGATAGGTTTTTACCTTGCCTTTAATTCGGCGAATTTTTTTTATCCGCACTTTTTTTGTATGACAGAATGTCCACACCATTAATATAAAATTGTTTTTTTTATTCTGTCAAAATTGTCACCTTACAAAGACCTGTTCAACGACACCCAACATGATGGAGTGCAGAGAAACTTTTTTTACCCCCTTTACATGTATGGGAGCTACCCTTATTTTACAAAAAAAAAGTATTTTTTAGTTTTTGAAACTGTATGTCTTTACTTAGACTATCGTTGTACAAAATTTCATGCATATAAGTTTATAACTGTGGAAGTTATAAGACTGTAATGGATTCAGACAGACAGACGGACATGACGAACTTATAAGGGTTCTTTGTAGTACTACGGAACCCTAAAAAGGGTTATTACCCTTTACGACTAAACGGTTCCACCCTCATTTCTATAATTCATTGATCTAGATGAAATTTGGTAGGAAAATAGTGGTCATCATGACGACAGTTTTTCTATTTCACTTCTGGGGAAAGGTCTCGCCCGGAATACTTTTATTCTGAAAAAAAAAAACACACTTGAAATTGAAAAGCGCGCAGAACCTGCGCGAGCCAGTTAAAAAAAATGTAAAATCTTAATAACGTAATAAAAAATTCACTTACGTGCTTTTTATATCTATCATAACTTAACTATATAGCTATTATTATGATATTCGACTAAATTCAGTAAACATTTATGATAGTAGCTTGTATAGTGCCCAACGCGCTGACAGCCTGCTCTGACTGTTGATAGCAGGGCGACAATCAAATATCAACTCTTTTGTTATCAATTTGTGTTACAAATTTTACTTAATTCAAGTAAGCGCTATTCAACGGGAAGTGGTTGACTGTCACCCTGTTATTAATTTATAAAATTTATAGAAAAATTTCTTACCTTTGAGTACCATTTGTACGTATGCCATCGTACAAGCATAGTGCTTTCTTTATATACAGTCTGTCAAAAAGTGGGCCAGCGATATTTTAAAATTAAAAGCGTCCATACAATTTTAACAACACACACCCCTTATCTATTATATAAAATATTTAGTAACATTGACATTTTCCACTCACAATGAGGCGATTTCTAAAAAAAAAAAAAAACCAGTAATAAAAGTACACAATAGATGGCGTTAGATGTAATTTGAACTTTTTCTGTCACTATCAAGAAATGAAAGACAAAAAAACGTATGTGTGCCTTTTTTTCCTCGTATTTTTTTGCTCCACATGTGTATTTAGCCAATAACTAAAAACTTAAACATATTATAATCTAAACTTAAATAAAGAAACAAAAACAAAAAAAGAAAAAAAAATGTGAAATGTTTGATTTCATTTGAAATATTACAATACTTGTTGCTGGATGAATACACAACGTGTGGAGTCAAAATTTAAGATAATTAAAAAAACAATAAATCTTTCGACAGAATTGACAATGACAGGTAAAGTTCTATGACTATTACGCCATCTAGTTAGTATTGTAAAACTATATTTTTTTTTGGAAAACGCCTCATTGAGGAATTAATTTGTTGTGTAAAATTGTACCGACAGATATATTTGAAAATAGGATTTAAAACACAACCTGTAGCACGGATAACCAGTCCATCATCATCATCCATTCTTTACCCCACTGCTGGGTAAAACGAGTACTGCTGGGTAAAGTAAGAGAGCATCTTACTTACGGTTTTAGCCTACCTTTGGTTCAGACATGTTCGAGCGCTGACAAAAATGCATGTTTGAAAATATGTGTATAACAATTCACCAACAAACAGTGCAAACTAAATATCTGGGACATTATTGCACACACGGTCATCTGACCCCAAACTAAGAAAAGCTTCTAATATGGCTGCCAGAGACTGATATACGTACATAGATATTTTTTAAATACATACTTATATAGATATTAACACCCAGACATAGAACTATCACAAATATTCATCACATAAATGTTTGTCCTAGATGGGAATCGAACCCACGCCCCCAAGCACAGAACGTAGTTTCACTACCAACTCCGCCACCGGGGCAGTCACTGTAAGACACTAAACTGTAAGAAACTGTAAGAGAGCAAGGCACTATACAAATTACCATCATAAATAGGATAATGAACATAACCGAATACTATAATAATAACTCACGTGTCTCCATTAGAGAGCCGTATGTCGAAGAGCCGCTCGAGCTTGGTCCGCACCGAGTCGATCTTGGAGCTCTTCTTGTCGCGGATCACCTCGCACAGCTCGCGCACCAGCTGAGGAACAATTTATATATATATTTATTTATTTTTATTATTATAGGCTTGCGTTTGACTGCCATCACGCCTGATGGTAAACGCGGATGCAGCCTACGATGGAGCACGCATGTCTAGAAGAAACCGATTCACTCGCGACTTGAAGACACCCAGATTATAATTATCAGGAAAAACTCACTCGGGCAGCGCATTCCACTGTTCAGCAGAATCATTGACGATGACTCCCTGGCGCGGACCAAGCTACAAAGTCTTGATCATCGGGGAAAGGTAGCTAGCCTCTCGGTATTTAGTAGGATACATTTCGGAGAGTGTGCTTCGGATTTGCATGATCTAATTCCCCCCTGCCCATTCTTCTATCGGACAGCCAGGAGCTCAAAAAAGCGACACCGTTTCATGGTAGATATACCAAAAACTCGTACGAAACGGTTTGATTCCACTTTCTTTATTCGAACTGCTGAACAGTGGAATGCGTTTTTTTTTTCATTATATGATATTTACATTACATTATCAGCTAGAAGACGTCCACTGCTGAACATAGGCCATGTTCTCTCCCTCCCTCTCCCTTAGACCGCCACACCGACCGACAATGTGCCACTTGCATCCACCGGTTGCCCGCGACTTTCACAATGTCGTCGGTCCACCTATTGGGAGGCCTGCCTATGCTTCGTCTTCCAGTTTGTGGTCGCCGCTCAAGAACCTTTCATCCCCATCGGTTATCGGTTCTTCGAGTGATGTGGCCTACATGATCACTGATTATTAATTACTATAGTCTGTTCATCCTTACCTGACAAAAAAGGTAAATAAACTTCCCTTTCTCACAAAACCGCCGTTGTCTCATATAAATCACACCTAGGCAAGCACTATAGTCCCTGGTTACATAAAAAACAACGTTCGACAACGTCGCACCTCACCGAAATAACATGGGCTTCCTTACATATCTGGGCCAATTTCGATTTAAGATGTTGCTTGAGAGTCCAGAGGATGAGTTGGTTGGGAGCAAACCCAGGCGCACCTGGGTTTGCTCCGGCCGATACACTTACACCAGGAATCTTCTGGGTTTTAAATTGTATTTTTTGCGAGCAGTTTGGCTTTCGCACGCGCATAATGCAAGATGGAGATCGATTATATGTCCCACACCCGGTACGCCTTTTACTCCCAATGGATGTGCGTGGTACATGACTTGACAGTCGCTTTATGACTGCGTTTCGCTAATACCTTCAAGCTCTGATTCTCGCATAGATACGTGTGTAAAAGAGTAGGTACAAATAAAAGAAAAGTTTAGTTATTGTGGAAACGCTACACTAGCTCTTGCCCGCGACTTCGTTTACGTGTAAGAAACCTACAAAAAAAAGTAGCCTATGTCCCTTAACATATATCTATGCAAAAATTCAGGTCGATCGGATCAGCCATTTAGCGTTTAACTCGACAAACACCGAGACAGAGTTATATTCGCATTTATAATATTAGTTAGGACTAGCAGCACCACGCGATTTCACCCGCTATTCTACAGAAACCGAATATTTTCCCGAAAACCGTTTTTTTTTTTAAATAGTAATAGTAGTAAATCCAAGATATAAGCGCCATACCAAATTCGTTCAGCCGTTACAGAGTTGAACTTGAAAATCACACTTACGCACAAACTAACGCATTCATAATAGTAGTGTGACTACTTGCTCGCATAGGCTTCAATAAATTAAACACCTATTTCACGTCTTTAAGGGTTGATTTTCGAAAACTACTAGCCGGAGTTTTGGCCGGAACGTGAAGAAGTCATGTCGCGTCATTCTATTATTTTCCAAAATTTGTGTTATTACGAGTGTGAATGTGTAAAAATTGTGGATTTTTATCCATTAAGTGTTCGTGAACGTGCACAAGTGTTGGTGAATAGTATAATATTGTGAAACGTGACTCTTCGTGTTCTTTCCAAACTCCATAGAAACCACTTTACTGGGGCATGACACGGACTTGACCGTGACTTACTTTGCTTGACTTAGAATGTGACCGAGACTTATTTTAATTGAGAAATATTTAACATCACTTGAAATATTACAATATTTGACACTGGCTAAATATACAACGTGTGGAGCGAAAACATAAGAGAAAAAAATTATTTACTAGCAGACATTACTATTAGTACATATTCACGGGATACGTGTTGATGCTGTTGCATGCGCCATAGCCCTTGAAATGGCGCATGTAAATGTGCCGTTATATCGGGAACTCAACAAAGGTAAAAATCGTGGTAAATATCCCGTGAGTACTGTAGTAAACAACCACGAAAGTCTAAAACAGTGTTTACTAGCCGATTTAAATAATTTCCAGTCATTTCTGGCAACTCAATGTTAGACCTGTTCCCCTTGTTCAATTGGGTTGAAATTTTGTATACCTGTCAAGTTCCGCTGACAATACAATATTATGAGAGCGAGCTGATCTGATGATGGAGACGGAAGGTGGACGGTACTCCTCAGTAACTAACAATCGACACTACACGGTTACTTATCCTTTGTTCCAATACCCAAACAGTATTTAGAGAGTAGAATCTTTTCTTCAGAGAACACCTTACCTTCTTGACCTCGGCGGCGTCAGCTGGCGTGTAGAAGGCGGGATAGTCAGCGCTGTCTCCCGACGCATCCACGTTCATGCTCACACCTGCCCCCGTACTTCCTCTTGCCTCTAGCACTGTGCTTGTTCTTAGCTCCGAGTTCGTCCCTGCCCTCGCCCCTGCTGTCTTCCCTGGCTCCGCATCCGTGCTGCGGGACGGCTGAGGCGATGGTGGACGCTCTACCTGATTGAGTAGTTTTCATTGAAAGAACGTAGTGACTGATACGATTCCAAATACAAATGAGAAAAAAATATATGAAAAAAAATATTACAACGCTTCTGGTCGAATCATTTTGTGGCGCAAATGCTGACCTCTACAAGGTGATCAAGCAAATAAAGACCAATTGAAAAGTAAAATAATTACAAATAAGTAAAACCGACTTCATCAGAACCATTTATTTAAATTTGCTGCGTCATAGCCGCTTACCAAAAATTCAAACCACTTCAAAAAATGATAATTTCTGAATCAAAATACTCTATTTGTTGATAAAAATACCAAAATCGCTATATGTATGCCAATAATATTGGAGGAGTTCTCTCAATTCCCCACGGATCCCATTATCAGAACTGGATTTTGATAAAAATGGGACCAATCTGGAAGTACCTCCTTTCAAATACAAAAAATATTTTCCAAATCGGTTTATAAATGACGGACGCATGGACGGAATGTTTTGAGAACCTCTTTTTTTTCGGAAGTCGGTTAAAAAAAGTCATATTAAGCACGTCAATGTGTTTGTTACAAGTAATTTGTTTATCTAATTTGTTGAAGAGTAGGAATAATCCCCATATTTGATGAACAATAATATTTCTATCAATTTTAAAATAATTCAATACAATTTCCACACTAAATGTATGAACTAAATTACTACAAATTACTAAATTAAAACAAAAATACAAATTATATTATATATATATTTTTTTTAATATTAAAAACCTGTAAACACGCACTACTACTACAAGTGTAGGGACTGTAGGACTAGAGTCGGTGGATTGGATTATCTCTATCCGGCCAACACCCTGTCTACATTGGGGGGGGAGTAAATAGTTTTATCTGCCCCTTGTTACAGACGAGGGGACAAATATATAATACGAATATACACTGATCGTAAATTATAAGTTACTATACCATAGGGATAGTATATTTTTCCGGGACTCTGGGATAAAGAGTAAGCTACTTTTTATCCCAGGGTATAAGCTACCTCCATACAAAATTTCTTCCAAATCCGTCTAGCCGTTACGGAGTTGACTGGGAACAAGCACACTTTAAACACTTACGCACAAAATTTCGCAACTATAATATTAGTGTGATGTGATTTAGATTAAGGGTCTTTGTGTAAGTTTTTGTTTTATTTATTTAATTTACCTTGACACGGCCCGAGTCAGTAACCAACGTTGACCGAATGAAGTCCATGCCATTTACCTGCAGATAAATTAAACATTTGTATAAAACCATCAAAATCGGTCAAGCCGTTTTAGGCTACAGGAGATAATGTACAAATTACGAAGTATAATTAACATACATATATACACACTTATATACACCCCAAAAATATTACCCTCCTTGGGCAGTCGGGTAAAAACAAATCATCAAAAATAAACGCACTACGAATTGAACAAATGAATTTGACAGCTTTACGCGAGGCACCACTAGATATCCCTCAATTTAATTTGACAGCTTTACGCGAGGCACCACTAGATATCCCTCAATTTAATTTGACAGCTTTATGCGAGGCATCACTAGGTATCCCTCAATTGAATTTGACAGCTTTACGCGAGGCACCACTTGATATCCCTCAATTGAATTTGACAGCTTTATGCGAGGCACCAGTAGATATCCCTCAATTGAATTTGACAGCTTTACGCGAGGCACCACTAGATATCCCTCAATTGAATTTGACAGCTTTACGCGAGGCACCACTAGATATCCCTCAATTAAATTTGACAGCTTTACGCGAGGCTTCACTAGATATCCCTCAATTGAATTTGACAGCTTTACGCGAGGCACCACTAGATATCCCTCAATTGAATTTGACAGCTTTACGCGAGGCACCACTTGATATCCCTCTATTGAACTTGACACCTTTACGCGAGGCACCACTAGATATCCCTCAATTGAATTTGACAGCTTTACGCGCGGCACCACTAGATATCCCTCAATTGAATTTGACAGCTTTACGCGAGGCACCACTAGAAATCCCTCAATTGAATTTGACAGTTTTACGCGAGGCACCACTAGATATCCCTCAATTGAATTTGACAGCTTTACGGGAGGCACCACTAGATATCCCTCAATTGAATTCGACAGTTTTACGCGAGGCACCACTGGATATCCCTCAATTGAATTTGACAGCTTTACGCGCGGCACCACTATATATCCCTCAATTGAATTTGACAGCTTTACGCGAGGCATCACTAGAAATCCCTCAATTGAATTTGACAGCTTTACGCGAGGCACCACTAGATATCCCTCAATTGAATTTGACAGCTTTACGGGAGGCACCACTAGATATCCCTCAATTGAATTTGACAGTTTTACGCGAGGCACCACTAGATATCCCTCAATTTAATTTGACAGCCCTACGAGTTGTTGTCTTCGTCTTGTATAGCGAAAGGAAAGAGCTAGAGATAAATAATTACCTCCGGCACGTCGCTCAGACTCAAACTGAAGGTATTGAAATATTCTGAAAGAAAACAAAATATTTAAGTAAATGGCGAGTATCAGAGCAAACCTTGGGCTGGAATTTTGACTTTTTGGACTATAAAATGATTAAGAAACAGATTTTCATACCTAGCTACATATCTAGCTTTTTTTGCGCTACCCAAAGTTACAATTTTTCATGTAATATTCTGAAAGAAAACAAAATATTTAAGTAAATGGCGAGTATCAGAGCAAACCTTGGGCTGGAATTTTGACTTTTTGGACTATAAAATGATTAAGAAACAGATTTTCATACCTAGCTACATATCTAGCTTTTTTTGCGCTACCCAAAGTTACAATTTTTCATGTACTGCGCCGTTTTGTTCAATATTTTGCCGGACATTATACAAGAAGTATTTTCAGGGGTCATGAGTGAATATGTGGTCACCGAGAGGATTCCAAGAGACAGAAAGAAGAAACCGGAAAAAGAGACAGAGAGACATCTTTATGAAAAGATTTGGGCCAAAGCAAGGAATGGAGAGAGTGGAGAAGGTAAGGGAAGGCCTATGGCGAAGAGGACTTCCCTGACCTTCTCAATGGATATTTTCTTTTTTAGATAGATAGATTTATTTATAATTTCTTTTTCATTGGGTGGGCATCACAGGTTACCCCAATACGCCCACCCATGGACCATATTCTAAGCTTAAAACTAACTAAAAACAAACAAAGAATAATTTTAGAATAATTTTAAAACTTAAGTTTTTGTTGTGGCATGAATGGAAGATTAAAATATACCTAATAATAAAAAAAAATGGTTAAAAAGGCAACAATAAAAAAACAAACCAACAAAAATATATAAAAAGTAACATACTAACGTAAACACTTATTTCAGTGGTTTCATCACTAGGATCTTAATGGTGTCATAAAAATAGATATATAACATTTATTATTAACGTTATTCAACCGCCAAGCAGTAGTGTGCAAGCATTACTATGTTCCGAATTGAAGGGCAATGTTTCCAGCGTAACTACTGGGCATACAGAGATTTAACATCTAACATCTCAGGGTGACGAGCGCAGTGCATTGCCGCGCATAGTTTTGGACTGTTGAAGTTCAAAATTCTGGGTGGCACTGAACTGTTATGGGCAAGCGTGACGCTTAACATCAGGTAGTCACGTCACCGAGAAAAAAAATTTTTTTTGAACATTTTTAAAATTATTATTATGTGGTCACCTGCTAAGTACGCCTGCTGCGTTTGATTTTCTTCCATGGGTACGCCGCGGGTCATGGTGTTGAACTCGGCCGAGTCGAGCTGCAGCTGCGGCAGCGCGGGCGCGGCAATGCCGCTCGACCACATGGGGCTCGGCATTGCCTGCGTGGCTATGTTGCCGAGCGCGCTGCCGAGCCCGCACTCGGCTGCGGGTGACGTCGCCTGGAGCGGGAGCTGTCAAATTTCAAGTTAAACAACATGAAGATAACCCATAATAAAATAATTATTATTTTCCAATACTTGTGTTACTTCGAGTGTTATGTTCGTGAACATGCACGAGAGTTTGTAAATAGTATAGTGTTGTTTCCAAAACTCCATAGAAACCTAAAGTCTCCACCACTTTACTGGGGCATGACGTGGACTTGAACGTGACTTACTTTGCTTGACTTAGACTTATTTTAATTGTGTAATATTACAATACTTGACACTGGCTAAATACACAAAGTGGGGAGCGAAAACATAAGAGGAAAAAAATATATACATTACGATATCAGTCGTAATATCAATACTATATAAACCAACTATACTAGGTGTTCGTTTAGACGAGGGACATAGTCCAGGATAACTAGGAAGAAGTTGCGAAAAAACTGTCCCAAAGCCGAGGGCAGCACTCGCGCGACCTTACTTATATCTTACTAGCTGTTACTTGCGACTTCGTCCGCGTGGACATAAAAAAAAGTAGCCTATGTCCGTCTCCTACCCTTAAGCTTTATCTATGCAAAAAACCAGGTCGATCCGTTCAGCCGTTTAGCTGTGATAACGCGACAAACACCCAGACAGAGAGACAGAGTTACATTCGAATTTATAAATATTATACATTCGAATGTAACGTGTATGTAGTTAGGATATCGTCAAGGATGAATGTTTTCTTATAATTCAATGTTGGGCCAAAAGAAAAAAAACAATGACGATCAGAATTATATCCTACAATATGTTCATCGTCTAACCTAACACATCGTCGTGTGTCGGGTCGCCCTCTTCCCTCAAATATGGTTGAGGAGAGCGAGTGCTGGCACATGCGTCAACTCGTGAACGGGTGCTGCTAGCGGGAGCTGGACTGCTCGGTGTATACACGCAACAGTAATAAGTATAGTAGATTTTCCTCTTGTTATGTTGTTAGTCTTATATTATATCAGTACTAGTTGACAAAGGGCATGGACCTCGGAGTCCGTGGAACTGCATCAACTACAATAAAAAAAAAAACCTATCGCATAGTATTAATTTTAAAAACGCTTACCTGTATATTGAATGTCGGAATTTCCGTCTCTTCTTTGACGTTGCTTGGCTGTAGAAAAAAAAAGTTTTTTAGATCGAAATCGCACTGGGCCCGTACCGTGAGGAGCTTATTGCGATGATTGTTAGGTTCAGCCGATGACACTGCGCGACCGCGAACCGTATCACCGCGCTATAAGGTGTATGGTCGCGCAGCGTTCTCGGCTGAGCCTAATAATCATCGCAATAAGCACCTCACGGTACGGGCCCTGTTAGGTACGCACCTCGCTTCGCATCGCCTCGCATATTTTGTTCTATGATCGAGTATTCAGGGCAACTCTCTAGGCTCTGGGCGTTACCGGCCTACTTTGATAAAAATGTGATTTTTCTATTTATTTTCCCTCATTACTTATGTAGATTAAAAATCTTATTTTGGGATATGTTTTTTTTTGGTTCTGTAATCTAATATTGTATGACGGTAAAACATGATTACATGACATTTTCTCGATAAAATTGATAAGACCAGACTTAAAGACACTTTTCGGTGGCGGATAAGTTGATTTGATTACTAAAAAAAAAAAGTTTAGTTGTCCTCCCTCTTCTGGGTTTGCTGTGCCCGACGGGGTCCATATGAAACTGTATTTTTTTTTTAACCACCTTGTAGCGCATGGAAGCAATAAACCATCTGAATCTGAAGCCACCTCAGAATGCAGAGCATTGCACTAATATTGTACTATCCTTAGAGCAGCACAGGCTTCCGGTCTGGCTGGGCCGTTCGCGCCGATACCGAGTTGCTCGATGGTATCCATCAAAAACTACAATGAGACAAGAAATAGAAAGAATAGCGACATAGTTCTATAAAATACTTACGCTAGCGTTGAAGAAGACTGTCAAAGGCAGTTCGTTGGTCATTGAACCACCTGAAATAAAGTAAAAATACATTTAGTTCACTTTGTAACCAAACGAAATAGGGTCTAAAGAGAACAGGAGACGATCAACGGCTATTGTCAATATTAACGTGGTTGATGGTCTTTGACGTAGCCCAATACACCGTAAACAAAAAATAGCTATTAATGATAAGATGCAACGTCCCAAATTCGAATTTTCTTCCGTTTTTTGTCAATGGCCGCAATTCCACCGTACACTCACTAAACGAAATTAAGCTATCGCTGCCTTTTACTAAATAGAAACACAAGAAATGTTTCATAGCATGAACTATAGTGCTGTCAAAGTAGTCAATCTTTGTTCTCGATACAAGCCTAGGCGAGACCAGAGCGGGTGCCGATTAAAAACAAGTTTTAAGTGTCGCTAGTGTTCGTTTTTCGTCGCGTCTTAAATTGGTTTTCTTTTTTGACAGCACTAAAATGCAATGCTTGGTAAAAGACAGCAATATCACCAAGTTTAGCGAGTTTAGGTAGAATCGATGCCAACGACAGCTCAATTTTCTTATCGTGGGTTCTTAAAAACTAATTTTACGGTAATAAATAGGTTTAATCAAGAAATCACATCAACCAAAAAATCAAAATAAAAGCTAGAATAGTGCATTTGTGACTAAGTAAAAACCAAAATGAGAATCAGCTCATCGACATTTGTAGCCAATGTTATCTAGTTTTAACAGTAATTTCTTGATACAACGTATTAGCGCAAAATTGGTTTCAATAAATCGACTATCTTAGAGCTTTAGCAGCTGCAAAAGGTCTGCTTAGCACGTTATATAGCTACCTCTGGCAACCTCTAGTCATAATTCTATACGCCATATAGCTATTAAGCCACTACTCTGTAGTCTGTACTCGTTGGGAAACTAAGAAAAAAATCTAAGCTTATAGGAAAACAAAATTGACATAAATATCGGTTTTGTTTTGCTAGAAAATTGTGTTTTCCTGCCCAATAAATAACATCATAACATTTCGTGCCCTTTGAGAACGGATTTACAAACCAAAACTAAAAACCCCTAAAAGTAATCTTAGCGCCAGTAATTTGAGACAATAATATTTTTATATGATGACATGACAATATTCTTCAGCTTCGAATCCGTAAAAAAAAAACCACGGCCTTATTGTGGATTGGAGACCTTTTTACGAGAACCAGTAAGCAAAATCGTGAAAAGAGCGAGTCGATTGTTTTTTTTTTTTTGTGAAAGTCTAAATTACTTGGTTACCGACACATGTCACGTAGAAAACGGATCACTATTGAAACAAAAACTTCGTATTTATGACCCGGGTCTGCCACATTATACAACTTTTAATGCTTTGGGGTTGGACGATTCTTTACAATAATATTAGAAATGTCCTAAAAGAATGTAAAAACAAAATATTATTGTTTGTTTTACCGTTGTTGTAGTGGATAACGATGTTTTGCAGTTTTTCTGGTCGAAAAGGCATGTGCGGTGTGTGTGCACTTTCATCATCAGTCGGATGATGTCCACTGTTGAACAAAGGCCTCCCTTTGGAGTAGCGTCGAGCTTCAAAGTATGTCTTATATAATATATATTATGTTTATTTGCGTCATAACTTCAATATTCCTAAGAAATTCTTGATTCAGCAAAGAGCAAAGACATTGATATCTTTGATTATAAATTGTATCGGTTCAAAAATCAACTGAAAACTATTTTGTTCTAAATTTTTCATTCCGCTATATAATTAAGAAAAAAAACTGTCCTTAATAATTGTTAAGTTGTATGATCTATACACCTTTTTATGTGAATATTTTAATACCCTCTTGCGTATGTTTACCTATTTCGCTAAATTAATAGTATAATGTTAGGCACATACTACTTTTGGAAAGTAGCCTAGTACGTTACCAAATTTGTGCTTTCTCTTTAACCATATCTGTGTTACTTTCTGTTGTTTGTGCTATGAAATAAATAAATAAATTCCTAGACCAATTACGATGAAACAAAGTAGCGCTGTATCTATGTAACAGTAGCGCCGAGCTTCAAAGTATGTATTATATAATATATATAACAATTATAAAGTTAAATAAAAAAAAACCCTTAGAGGCATGTTTTGGCACAGACCACATGCTTGGCATGGGGCCTGGGGATATGAAAACGCTCACCGTTTACTATGAGTCCGCTGCTGCAAGTCCTCCGGTGATTCTGGTCGTAGTTTTAGAACATAGCCGGGTCTAACAGGGCGTTTTGGTGTCAAAAAACTTGTATGTATACCTGAAGAGCTCTCGATTGAGGAATAGGTTGACGTGTTCTTCCGTTTCTTAATCTGTTTAAAGACTTGCTCCGCCTTGTAGGTGAATTCTTGAGGCTCGCTCGTCCTGCCATCCGACGGCCGCACCAGTTCTATGAACACCTTCACGTCGACCGGTGTCTGGGGGTCCCTGTACGGCGGTGTCCTGCACAATTATAGAATAGAAATATTTATTCGCCTCGTAACATAATGGTCCACTGGAAGTGATAATAAGTAACGAGAACGAGCCAAAGTTCATAAAATTCATAAATAATAATGTTACAATTAAATATAATAAATTTAACAATCACTTCAGCTAGTTTTATAAAGAAAGAAAGAAAATTATATTATTTTGCAACAACAGTAACGTCACACTAATATTATAAAGGCGAAAGTTTGTGTGTAAGTAAGTGTGTTTGTTCCCGCTCGACTCTGTAGCGGTTGAACAGATTTGGATTAAATTTGCTATGGAGGTAGCTTATTCCCTGGAAAAACACATAGGCCACTTTTTATCCTGAAAAATTTAACCGTTCCTGTAGAAAAGCGGGTAAAACCGCGGGGCGCAGCTAGATAATAATATTGAAGGGTAGGCAGGTGAGCAACATCTATGGCAATATGAATATCATGTAACTATAGCTAATCAATGTTATGTGTCGCAAAAATGGCCTCAACTCAGCATGATGCTGTTGTGTGTGTAGCAAACAGCGCTGATGTTCCGTTGAAGCTTTTCAGTGAAGTCACAAAATGCTAAAAACAATGCAACGTAGAAACAAGAATTCTAATTCTAATTCTAATTCTAACTGGGGGTGATAAGACTTGCACTGTCGTCCCGCTAAGGGTGTTTTGTGCATTAACCCCGCTGCCAGCCCCAAACCAGCCGAGCTCCTTAAAGTAACGGAGCACGGCCTTGGGTCGCTGGCATATCTGTTCCACTCCTGTTTCGTCAAATGTTATGCTGTTGGAGACTTGTTGTTGAGATTCTTGAAGGAGTCCCGACCTTACTCGTATGTCCTCTGTGGCCCTGCAGTGCAATAGCACATGCTCCACGGTCTCGTTTTCCTGCAGACAGCCTCGACATAGCGGACTATCTGTAGCTCCAACAAGAACTCCAAAGAAACAAGACTCACTAAGTATATTATATTGAACAACTAGCTGTGCCCGCGGTTTCACCCGCTATTCTACAGAAACCGAATATTTTTCTGGGATAAAAAGTAAGGTTCGTGTTAATCCAGGGTATAAGCTACCTCCATACCAAATTTCATTCAAATCCGTTTAGCCGTTACAGAGTTAAACGGAAACAAACACAAACTCTTGCATTTATAGTATTAGTAATGTTGTATATAAATACTAAATACTTAGCGCCATTTAGTGTTTTGCTGTTTTTCTGGGTACACTTTTGTGCATGAGATTGACATTCTTCTCGAATAGTTTTTCTAAGGCATTCTATAAATAAGGTGACAACAAACCTGAACACGATGGCGTACTGGTGATGCACGTCGCCTTGGAGGAAAGTGGCCGTGTCGGACCACACGCGCTCGCCGTGCTCGTTCAATTCATAGAAACGGACCATTATGTTCTCTGAAAACAACACGACAATACATTTATGGGTACTATGCAAAAAAGAGTGCGAAAAAAGATGGGAAGAGTAAAAGAGACAGCTAGAATGAAATCTGTCTTTTAAAGACTGGTTAGAGGCGCCATTTTAAGGACGTTAAAACCGTATCTCAAGTAAGAAAACATTGGTACTATGTAAATATAAACGTCCTTACTGAGTCATTTCACAAGTCAGTATGGGTAGCTGCTAGCTGCGCCTACATTTTGTGTTTTACTGCACATACTACATACTAGTAGTTTGCGGCGAACTGAGACCTCGCGACCCCTATATCTTCACAACCCCAGGACCGATTCAGCTCATATTCAAACTTAAAAATTGTATTGAAATGAACTACTTGCCTACAAAATTTCATGAAGATCGGATCAACGGTTCGCAAGTTATCATCGGACAAATATACACACAAACATACATACAAATGCCGATCTGTCCCAGTAAACTCTGAGACAGTAAACTCTGTGTAACTTCGCTCGGTCAACTACAACTACTCTAAATAATACATATCATAGAATTATACACAGATCTACAAATAAATAGTGCTTGGTACTTTTGTGAGACGGGTCGAGCAAGTTGCTCACTTGATGGTAAGCGTCACGTTTACCCATCATATCAGTTCTGTAGTATGCAGGATTTTGAATTTCTACAGTTCAAAGCCGCGCACGGCAATATACTCCGTTCGTCACCCTGAGATTTTAAATTAACGAACAGATGTTAAATTAACGAACAGATGTAAAATTAACGAAAAGGTGTTAAATCTCTATATGCCCAGTCAATCGAATTCAATTTCAAAATATCTTTATTTCGGGAAAAATATACAAACGTTGTACTAAAGTAGTGTACCTAGTACTAGAAGTGTACTAGTGTGTGTGTGTGTGTGTGTGTGTGTGTGTGTGTGTGTGTGTGTGTAGTTCCTAGTTAGTCCTTAGAGCGCCACAATGACCGACAATGTGCCACTTGCATCCACTGTCTTCCTAGTTATACAATAACATAACCATTGTGAATTTATTTTAACAATTAGTACAAACCTATGTGAAAAATGAACAACATGATAATAACTGAATAAACTTAACATTTAAATTCGCAGTGGAGAGCCCAGTGATATCCCTGGAAACACTGCCCTTTAGTCCACCACAAAGTAATTTTGCACACTACTGCTTGTTGGGTGAATAATTGGCAAAGCTGTTGCACTTCCCCAGGCGGTCTCTGAAGGAGTCCTACCACTACCATAAAAACAAACATAATCATACACATGCGAGTTTAAAAATGAGTGTGAAAGAAAAGTGTCATGCGATTGAAAAAATATCTCTTGACTTGGTTGACGTTACCAAAAAAAAGGTAACTCATAAATTTGTTAAGCCATATTCTGAAGTGGGGTACTAGCGTTGAGTGTGTCGAGTGTTGTATAGAACAACTCTAATAAGGATAAGGGTTATAAGGAAAGGGTATAATAAAGGTGAAAAAGGCTCATAGTACTCATGATTGTGAATAACTTTTACTATGGGACCAAGAAGAAAATCGAGAAAAAAATCTGCTGTTCCATACTTCTGTCGAGTATCATTGTCATTTTTCTATGGAACAGCTGACTTTTTTTACTCGAATTCAGGGTTGCTCCCATAGTAAAAGTTGTTCACAATCATGAGTACTATGAGCCCTTTCGGCTTAGCATACCCTTTCCCTATAACCCTGTATATGTCCACTTGAACTAACTGAATATAAAATAATCTTAGTAATTATGTAGTACGAATAGTCGACAGCTTTATTTGAATGAGACAAAAAAATCTTTGTTAAGATAAAAAAAAAGTAAAACAGATAAATAAATAAAAAACGCAGTAAATTCTGGCGTTCAACGTAGGTTTTAGGTTTAAGTGGTTTATATAACGTCGTTATGGTTTGGTGTAGGGTTACATTTTGAAATTTGAAAAGTTCTGACAAAAAACCGGGCGTTTCAATTCTTAGAGAAACGTGGTATCTCACTCACGCGTTTGTAAGTATTGTATAATAAGAGTATGAACTTCCAAACGTATTCTTATGTCATGTCTGTCACTTACATACTTACAAACTTACACACAACTTTCTCATTTATAATATTAGTGTGATTCATAGTATATTTCCGGACTTACCGCTGGCGCCCTCTGGAGCTTTGTCTGGATACCTAGGTATCTTTCCTCGACGTTAGATGTCGCTAATTTACTACCGATTTTGCAATGCAAGATGAAATGCTATCGAATGTTGTTGGCTCCACCCGTGAAATAATTAATATCATTGTTGAGTTCCGATGGCCATCTGTGATCTTCATCATCAGTTCCACTTCACCAAATGATACTTTCTGAATGCAAATGCTTGACATGTTGATGAAAATACCAAAATCGCTATATGTGTGCCTATAAAATTTGAGGAGTTCCCTCAATACCTCATGGAAAATCCAAAATCCGGTTCTTATAATGGGATTACCAGAACCGGATTTTGATAAAAATGGGACCAATCTGTAAGTATCTATTTTCCAACTAAAAATTTATTTGTATAAATGAGTTTTGACGTAACAAATATAAAAAATAAAAAATAAAATTCAGTCGACTTGAGAACCTCCTCTTTTTTTTGGAAGTCGGTTAAAAAAGGAATGTTACTTATTTAATGAGATATATGTAAATAACTATAGGTAAATAAGTTACTAAATACTTACATTATTAATGAGATCAATGGATTTCTTAAATTTAGGTAGAGAATTGCTTATGTCAAAATTATGATTTTTAGCAAGACTGTTGTATTCACTACAGAGCCTAGGCAAACCAGAGTAGAATCATTAGTTACTTCTGCAGTATTGTACGTTAAACGGAGTTCTGAGGTCAACAAATATAAACAGTCGACTTGAGAACCTCATCTTTTTTTGGAAGTCGGTTAAAAATGAAATAAATAAATATTTGTTATGATGTCGTTTAATTTTGAAGGAAAAACATTATTATTAACTGGTGTAGTTTATTAAAGCTTTAATTGTATTTTCGGTGTCTAATACAGAGCTATGTTGCATTGTATTTTTGTTTGTTTTTTATTTACTACGTCAAATTAAGAGGTATCGAAATGAAAGGTTCGTTACACACATATGTTATCGTATGTTAAAAAGATACAACAAAATTATACTTTTTGGATATTCACACTCAGTGATTTGTACATTTACATATTATATAAGATGTTAAAAAGGCGTAATCGAGACAACTTCGGAAGGAGCTAGTCCGGAAGGCAGAAAGTACGGACATATCCAGACGGATGGTAGCCCTGGGAATACTCGTATTAAAGTTTTTTTTACAAATACAGAGTGCCGAATTGTTTTTGATGAAATTTGTGAAAGTGCATTTCGTATTTTAAAATGTTTAGCAGATGTTTATGGAGACACAGCCTTTTGTTCCAGCTTTATAAATAAATAACTTTATATATTATAATTGGGTTGTGCACCATCTGGTCCCACTACTGATAAATTCTTTTAGACCATGTTTAGGCCGAGCCCTGATGTCAGTTTTTGGCAGTTAAAGCTTAAAGATTCCGTCAGTTTTGAAGGAAAATGTCTAACGATTGCAACAACTCGCATCCGCAATTCCACCGTGCACTCACTAAACGCAATTAAGCTATCGCTGTCTTTTACTACATAGAAACACAAGATGGAGATGGTATGAATTATAGTGCTGTCAAATTAGTCAGATCTTAGTTCTCCATACAAACTTAGACGAGACCGTAGCGGGTGCCGATTTAAAACAAGTTTAAAGTATCGCTAGTGTACGTTTTTCTTCGCGACTTTAATCGGTAAATTCGTTTGACAGAACTAAAATGCATTCTATCTTTTTCTTTTGTTTCTAATAGTAAAAGACAGCAATAGCACTAAGTTTAGCATGTGCCAGCACTCGCTCTCCTCAACTATATTGGAAGAGGGCGACCCGCCACACGACGCCGCCGCAAGAGGAAGCTTTTTAGTGAGCGTGACTGCTCTGGGGTATACACGAAAAACTTTGAACAAAGAGAGACATATTTTTTTGCACTTACTCTTGTTGACTTTCTCGACTAGAATGAAGACGTCTTCCACTCCTCTCGGCCGGCCGCTGATCATGCTTATTCGACATATCTTCAAGTCATTTGTGGCCGCACTCTCTGAAACAACATTAATTAAAAAATAAATTTTCGAGGAAAAAAAAATATTTTTCCAGACAAATTTTTATAAAATCCGTTATTGGTACTGTAGCTGATCAAAATGAGTTCAAATTCCATCTATATACTGTTAGTTACTAAGGAGTTCCGTTTTCCACTTTCAGTCTCCATCATCAGATCAGCTAGCTCTCATAATATTGTATTGTCATCGGAACTTGACAGGCACGCAAAATTTCAACTCAACTGAACAAGGGGAACTGGTTTAAAATTCAAAATTCATTTGCACGTTTTGACCCGATCATACATACATACATACATACAAACATTGCAAGTTAAAAAAAAAACACAATAAGAAAATTGCTTTAAAACATTACGTATGCTAAAGAAAAGATTCTGACAGATTTACCTAGGGTTTCTGTAACGGTTGTTAACTTTGACAAGAGATTAAGGCTAGGTTGCATCATCTAGGTTAGCTTTTAACTACAGTCTGAAGTCATAACTGCAGTTAAAACTCCCTTTAAGCAGAATAATGTGTTGCAACATTTTAACTATGGTCAAAATGACGAATAACACAATATGTCATGTGCCTATAACAACGAAGATATTGCGAAATAAAAAAAAAAATATCGAACATACAAGCATAGTTTTTAACGGTGTTCACAAGCATGTTTTTTTTAAATATATTATCATATATAAAAAAAATATCGAAATCCGATAACGTTTAGAGGTGGGTATCAGACTTTGCTTTTTGTATGGACGAGACGGCGGTATACTCTATTCTTTAGGTTAAAGTTATAGTTCATTTAACTATAACAGTAACTTTAACTAGCCTAGGTCTATTACTGTCTTTGTCATTTGTATAATGCAAGACAAAGGTAGTTAGTATTAGAATTAATCTGTTGTCAAACTTTTCAGAAACCCGAGAACCGAGAACTGCTAGAATGTTTTTTTTTAAATTCCACACCTTTTGTTTTTGTTTTTTTTTCTGTAATTTTTTTTGTTGAAAACTTGCGAAGCAAATAGTCTAATTCAGCTACCAAAATGCGTGTAAAAAGACAGAAATTATGTATCAACCAATAAAACCATTTGTAACTCAGAAGCGGCTGGACTTATTTTTATGATGTTGGATTTGCCTCCGCCCCGAATAGTAGAAAACCTATTAAAACACCACCAAAATTCACAAGGTTTGTATGAAGAGTTAAGCGAGGCCAAAAAACGAGCTTGTATCGTGTACGAAGTCGCGGGCATCGGCTAGTAAATTGAGCGCTGACCGAATGTGGTCCATGTGTTTGTATATCTATGTTGTGTGTTGTGACTCTGATTAGAGCATGAATACCGGGATCCCGGTATAGCGTAATACCGGTATTGGGTTAAAAATACATGATATGACAGCACAACCATCTAAAGCGTATGTTAATCACCTCCGCGCTTGCTACTCGGTACTTCTCTTTTACAGTATACCAGATTAGTAGATATGTCGCTTCTATTTGTACTGCACATTCCAGACCAAACGCCTGGTTGCCTGGTTTTACTAAATTGCATTATTTCATACAATTATAAATTCACTAAGTAGTTTCTGCCCGCCGATTCGCTTACTAAACTGATGCAAGTGCAAGTGGAAAGCAATGCATTGCCGTTGAATGCAAGTGGAAAGTTGTTGTTCAGTGAGGTCTAAGAATGTGGCACTTTACGAGGCAGCTTTTTTTCAGCAGTGGACTTCTTCTGGTTGATTATAATGATGATGGAAGTCAATTTATTCGTATTTCGTTAATTTTCAGTGTTCTTAAAGAGATTTGATAAAAGTGGCAACTGATATCAAGTAAAGTTTACAAAAACCACCAATACCGGTACTAATACCGGTGTCCCGGTATTGAGGCCTAATACCGGACCCAATACCGGTATTGAAAATCGCTCCGGTATTACATGCCCTAACTCTGATAACTAAAACGTGAGTTATCTCGTTTTCGTACTTAGTAACACAGTTTAGCGAGGATAAAATCCACAAAAGCCGAGCTAAATGCCGATAAAATAATATGTTGACCAATAGTGCACCAAAATATGCATGACGTGACGTCATGTCAATGCCATATATTCTTATCATATTGGTCAACACCGCAAAGTTATTTATTAATATAAATATGGGTTTTTACCCATTTACAATAAATTATATGTTTATAATAAACTAGCTGTCACCCGCGCTGTCAGCCTATGTCCGTCTCCCACCCTTAAGCTATATCTATGCAAAAATTCAGGTCGATCCGTTCAACCCTTAGGCGTGATAACGTGACAAACACCCAGACAGAGAGGCAGATAGACAGAGATACAGAGTTACTTTCGCATTTTTGATCGAGCAAAGCAAAGGTCTCAGGGTTTACTGGGACAAATCGGCATTTGTATGTATGTTTGTATGTTTGTGTGTATATTTGTCCGATGATAACATGCGAACCGTTGATCCGATGTTCATGAAATTTTGTAGGCAAGTAATTCATTTCAAAACAATTTTTAAGTTCGAATATGAGCTGAATCGGTCCTGGGGTTGTGAAGACATAGGGATCGCGAGGTCTCAGTTCGGCGCGAACTACTAGTTAATATTAGTTAGGATATGTTGTACAGCTTGTTACTTTCATTTCGTTTCATTGTTGGATATCGAAATATCCGTTTATTGCCAGTGGTTATTACCAGTGTTACTACCAGAAGTACCATGAGTAACAAAAACTTAGAACTACCAAGCGATCCAGTACCACAGGAAGTTTATTTTTACCGTGTTACACTCTTACTCCGACAATGTAAACAAATATTTCGGAAAGACAGCTTTGGTGGAAACTATGATAATCCATCATCATCATCAGCCGGAAGAGGTCCACTGCTGAACATAGAGCTCCCCCACAGATCACAATAGATACCGCATTACGAGATTCGTTGTTCCTACAAAAAGTCACCAAAGTTTGAGGAAGGCGCGGGTCGCGGGGAGTGCGACCAAGCGTTCTCATTGGCTATCTCAAGGTTACGCCTACTCGCGCCTATCAATCAACCAATCAGAGTAATTTTTTATAAGTGTATTTAGACTGATGCGTGGTGTGCTTCAAGTGTCCTGAATGCAGAATCTAGGGTGTGATGTGTGAGCTCCCCTTTAGAGCGTCACACCGATCTGTGAGTGGCAGATTATCGTTCGGTATCCATCGGTGGCCCGCGACTTTCACTATGTCGTCGGTCCACTAAATGATCACCAAATGAATGTCCAATGATAATTACTGGCGAAGAAATTCAGAGCCAGCATTGGTGGAAAAACGCATTGTCTGTTTGTAATGTATTGTATAATACATATTGTATTGATGTGACATATTAATACTATATTATAACTATTATTTTGGTTTAATATTCTTATGTTTAAATTGCCTTGTGCTGTTTACTATTTTATTGTTGTTAGTTGTGTGTATTTATTTGGTTACGAGTATTTGTCCATCTAAACATTTATTATATTTATGCTTGGTTTAATTGTATTATATACTTTTATTGTATTTTCTCATCATAAATTTTCCTTTGTCTGCGTTTTTAGCTTTGTAATTATAACTTATGATATTTAAGGGAGAGGCCATTGGCTCTCGAAATACAGTATTTACTAGTTCGGAAGCAATGGATCCATAACACTTTATTGTATAATTAATTACGTCCAATAAAGGATTCTTTTGATAAAAATAAAAACCTGAATGTAAAATAAACGGACTGCACACATGAAGTTAACGGCAAATTATTATATTTCAAAACTAAAGTACAATTTTGTAATTTTTTGAGATTTCGTTAGACATGTATGTAAGTTATACTACTCCGGACGTAATGAGGAATCCAACGACACCTCACTCGTCAAAATCGGTCAAGCCGTTTAGGATATAGGGACACAAAAACATAGTCACATAAACTCCCAGAAAAATTACGCTCCTTTTTGTGCAGTCGGGTAAAAAAGTCAATTACCAATCATAGAAATCGGGAAAAAAAATCTTACTCATATTATGAATGGGGTCCGAGAACACGGGATCGCAGATTTCCTTCCCGGTGTCGACGTCGTGTGCGCTGAACTTTAGCCGAACGATGTTGAGGTTTATACACTTCGCCAGGTTGTCGCAGTGCACTCGAAGCTAAATAAAATAATTACATTATTAATAATAATGATACGTACCGCACTCTGGACAATAAAACATTTTAGAGTGCCTAATCATGTATAGCGTTTCCGTGTGTAGAATTTCAACTGTGATTTACAGGAGCCGAATCACAATACAGTTTTATACCAGTAAGGTAACTTTAGCAGTATTTCAATAATTGAGCAGTCAGGCAGAAGCGAACGCGTCACTCATAGTCCCCTAGGTTTCCGTGTCGGGGGTGTCATGGAACACACCAACAACACAAACACAACTAACAGACCCAGAGATATAGTTAAAGTCATCATTCAAACATCTGCACGGTCGGAAATCGAATATGGGTCCTGCTTATAAGACCGACACACTACCACTGAGCCGTTTATGATGAATCACGTGCACGCGTTCCAAAGTACATATACATATATTGGTTTATGCCAAAACCACATCTCGCCAACCCCGCATTGTACAGTATCGTTCTCGTATAATTGCAAATTCATGTTTAAATATATTAATCAACAGCTGCACTTCTCGGTTTCACCCGCTTTTCTACAGAAACCGAATATTTTCCGAGATACACTATGTGTTAATCCAAGGTATAAGCTACCTCCATACCAAATTTCATTCAAATCCGTTCAGTCGTTACAGAATTGAACGGGAACAAACAAACTTACTTACTTACCTACTTACACACAAACTTTCGCATTGATAATATTAGTGTGATTATAAACAACTTTTATAGGGCTAAAAGACCCGACAACCACCGACCGCACATCAACGAGAGAAAATATGAGTAGTTTTTTTCTCTCTCTCTCTTTTGTTAGACGCGGTGGTCGGCGCACACCAAGTTGTTACGTTTGTTAACGCTCTGAGGTGTTCCCAAATTATGTCTCCAATAAATGAAGGCGTTCTATAGAAAAAGGATACTATGAATCCGTCATTTTAGAGTTAGTATTTTAGTAAAAGTTGTTTATAAAGAAAAGTATAATGACCTCCTTTCGAGTTTGCGGTTAAACGAAAATTTAAAAAAATAGTATATTTATATAAAAAAATATTCAGTTTTGACTCGTCTTCAAACTCCGTTATACAATGAGGGCCTTAATATTATAAAAGTTGCTAATTTTTTAATAGTCTGTCTCGTTTTCGCGCGTGGCTTTTCACGTCAGCCATATGTGACAGAGCATTATAAGCATTGAATAACTTAAATTTATGCATTTTATATAAAACATTTATATAATATAAAGAAAAGTTTAAAAGCAAGGCCCCGTGATATAAGCTAAGTCTGGAGACTTCATAAGATTTAAATTTAATATCTCACCGCACTCTTGAACGTCACAATGCGTCCGATCCGCCTACATTGCCGACAGTATCACGAAACTACGAGACATTTCCGAATTCTTTAAAAAACCGCGTTCGCTTTTGTCGAGTTACTGTAACGCATCTGTAGCGAGCGCGCGTCTGCTCTTATCGACGGAGGTTGAATCACTGGAGCTTCTATTCACGGTGATAATAAATAATGCAAATTGACCCGGCATTTCGACTATAATTAAAGTTTATTCATTAATGACATAATCCCTATACTGAGAATAGAGCCTCGAATGTACTTTGTCGCCCATCGTCAAGTATCCGCCCGAAAAGGGCTTATAGTACTCATCATTATGAACAATTTTTACTATGAGACCAACCCCGAAATCGAGAAAAAAAATCTGCTGTTCCATACATTTTGTCGAGTGTCATTGACATTTTTCTATGGAACAGTAGATTTTCTCGATTTCAGGGTTGGTCCTATAGTAAAAGTTGATCATAATGATGAGTACTATAAGCCCTTTTCGGGCGGTTACTTGACGATGGGCGACATGGTATTTATTTTGCTCCAAGTTCCATCGATTTTGATATCAATTCCTTATCAGCAATCTAACAACTTTCTAAAATTAATCCATGTAATTAGATATGATCTATTAGTGAAACGATTTTTAATTTAGTGCTTAATTTTTTGATAGGCAGGTAATCGCCATTACCGTAATTCATTATTGACATAGATTAGTTATCTTTAAAAAATAGATTGTACTCGCACTACCAATGTTTTCTAGAATTCATACGACTCATCGGACTCAAATTTGTTACAGAAAGTAGTTTATTGTTTAGTTAATATTAGTTTTAAAAAAATTTGTTAATAATAGTATTTTTTTTTTTAAGTACTTTTTTTTTGACATGACAACACATACTTTCGACTTCGATGTTTTATATAATATATGTTATCTACACAGTAGAAATCTATGCTAGTATGTTTTTTTTTTAATTTTCAATATCTTCGTTGTCATAAACGAACGAATCGTTGTTGTGTCGTCGTTGTTGTATTTTAAACATTTTTACAATACATAGCGGCGTGGATTACGGTTTATCCAAGCCATTGACACCAAAAACCAAAATATTTTGTTAAGATTTAGGGGGTGATAACAGAATACCCCCGAAACTCTAATTTCGTCAAAAAGTTAGGAAAATTCACTAACTCTCTCTCTCTCTCTCTCTCTCTCTCTCTCTCTCTATTGCAGGCACGAGACTGACGAGAGCGACCGCTAGACAATTTCAAATATCGAAGGCGCCAAAATCTCGTGGAAGGACTAACCTATTAAGGCGAGGACTGACCGTGATTTGAAATGAGTATTGTCCCGCTCAAAGTTCTAAGGTTTAAAGTTGACAATCGCATATCAAACTTGATCAGAAAACGGTAAATTGTAGTTTTTCATTGCTTTTTTGCCGATTATCGGAAATATACAAATCAAATAAAAAAACTACCTGGTTCGCCGTATAAACCACTAGCCTGTACTAATATATAATTTGTAAAATAAAATTTGTAGTTACCGCTGAAAACTCAGAGCTTTTGATTTCAGAAGGGTTTTTCAGGGGGTCATTTTGCGATTTTTTATTTTGTAACTAAGACAGATTTTCAAAATTTTATTCGGTTAAACGTAATTTCAGTTGTATTTTCTATCTGCGGTATTTTTTGCACGTAATTAAGTAATCTCGTCACTTCGAACAAAGCGTTCATAAATGCTACTTTTTGTTGTTGTGTGATTGGACCTCGCCTTAAACCCCACTGCATATTATTATGAAACAATGGAAGCTGTATATAAAAGCCTGGCGTCTATTACGTAACTCAAACCTCAATAGCCGTAACACATTAGTATTTAAAATGGCGATATGGTAACACGAACAAAAGGTGTTCTGTTAACACGAGTACAAAATATAAACACGCGGGGATTTGTTGTAGAGGAAGATGGAAGTATACGTGTCAGATTTCAAAATATTTGGCGTTTATTTATTGCGGTAGCTCAGTGGGAGCAAGCTCGCTCGCCTCGCGGGTTCGAACTCGGGCGGGACCGTACCAATGAGTGCTTTGGAACTTACGTACGATATACCACTTGCTTTTCGGTGAAGGAAAACATTGTGAGGAAACCTGCATATTTCCGGAGAAGTTCGAAGGCGTACGTGAATCCGGCAACCCGCACTGGGCCAGCGAGGTGGATATGGCCCAATCACCCTTCGAGGGGCTTGGCCGATATCTGGTGTAGATGCATTTCGGTAGGCACGCATTACAGATACTTGAAAGCGTGCTGCAACCTAGACCACTTCATTGCTTACCATCAGGCAGGATATAGTCAAATGCAAAACTATGCTGAAGAAAAAAACGCCATAGCGAGAAAAACATACTTCTTTTGGATTGGCAGGCGGATTTCTTCCCGACAACTTCTTGAAGAGGAGGTTCGGTACGTCCTTCTTTGCAGTATGTATGATGCCCATACCGGGAAATCTGAAACCACAAATTAATATTAACATCAAAACAAATCCTAAACTTAACATAGGATACTAATCCCCGAATACTGAAACGTTTGTTAACTTTGACGACAGATTAAGCCTATTGCTGTCTTTGTCATTTGCGTAGTGCCAGACAAAGACAGTATTAGTATTCGGGGGTTAATATTATAAATCTGAGTCTACCACATACTCTGGGAATAAATCATGGCGGCTGCTAATAACTAACCTTGTGGCTCAGTGGGTGGATTTCCGCCTTCTGATCTATAGGTTGTGGGTTCAATTCCCACCCAGGACAAAGATTTTGTGATGAACATGGATGTTTGTTCTTTGTCTGGGTGTTTCTATGTATTCTATGGATGTATTTACAAAAAAAAATAGTATTTATGTATTCTCTCGTCACAATCTATTCTCTCATTCTAAATGTGATGAGAGTGAAAATGACAGTGATAGTAGTGTATAAGGCCGCTTTCCTTATAGCTCTTTAAGTGTCAAGGACATCATATTATGGCGTGCGTTGTTTTTGAATAAGTGGCAGAACGCACGGTGGCATACCGTGGTGGCATATTATGGTGGCGGTCATACCAAAACCAACGTCGAAAAATTTTCCGCCACTTATTCAGAAACATGAAAATGGCGATTGCTCGACTCAGTTGAATCGAAACTCGTACAGTTGCAACTGAACCGCAACGGAACTATAGAAGTTCGGAGTTGTTTCAAATTAACGCGATCCCTAGTGTAGGTATAGCAAACGAAAACCTATATACTTAGAATACTTATAATATTAAAGTTAATTTAGTAATTTATTTATATGCGTAAACCTATGCTATATGTATATAAAAAAAACTCGAGCGCACCAGAATTGATTCCTAGGTCGCAGACAAAGATTTTCACTGCGATTCACTGCACAAATGTGAGTCATCGTTTTTATCAACCTCAGTTATTAGCTTAGGCATCGGTTAAGGAAAACTTTAATTGAAATATAGAATCAGGGCTGTGGTATGCAATTTCGATGTCGTGCTCAGTTCGCAATCTGTATTTGTTTTAAAGATACAAGGACATATCCTTTGCAGGAAGTCCATTTGAATTATTTAATTGTTGAACCATAAAGGCTGGAGACTGTTTCGGTTTATCTACTAGCCATACGAATCGCTGGCATTATATTTTATAGTATGGTTTACTGGAACACTTCAAGTGTAAACGATGCTCGAAAAAATCTGCACGTCCTTACTACTTCCTAGAAGCCAGAATTTCAGATAACAAACTAGCACGCACGGGACGCGCAGAGTGGTCGAAACCATTCAGTCGAGTGGTTTGTCCATTGAAACTTTTGCTGTATGTGGGTACGTATACACACATAGAATAGGGTTCAGATTTAAAACCACATTTTCTCGCATCTAACTTGCGAAATAATGAATATAACACTAGTCAATTAATTAATTCTAATTATTATTTAAGAAAAAAATAAATGAAATAGAAGAATATGCCTTAAGAAGGGGATTCTACCGCCGCCGCTCCGGCGATATGATGACCAATAGAAGTCACAGAAGATATAAAAAATCTTTCTCTTTTCTGTAATAAAAGTGCACAAAAAAAACGTCATATTATTTTCTTCGTGTTGTTTCCATTCTATTAGTTAACATTTGGCCGCTCTCTCTCTCTCTCTCTCTCTGTCTCTCTCTTTCGTAGTTTTTCAAGCCTGCAGACTCAAAGTCCACAATGTAGTCGCACTAACAATGGGCAATATAATCTAAAGTTGACAGTGATTCCGATAAGAGCTTACCCGACTTTATAGCTGCCCTGCTCTGGAACGACGTAGCTGACGTCTCTATCCTGCTCGTCCTCTAGCAGCTTGTGAGGATGCTCTTCACTGTTGTTATTCTGAGCCAGCTGGCATCTGATCAGCGCTCGCCCGTTGTAGTTCGCCAACTGTTTTAGAATAAACCAGTATAAATATATGGATCGCAGGCAGTTCTATGTCGTGTATAGTAGGTACTACAGGGATATGGTTTCGGTATCTCATGCAGATTAAAAAAGGGATTTCGGGCTCGTGTCTGATCAGATTTGTAGATCTGATCTTCCTTACTTTTTTTCCGCAAAGCAGTATATAGATCGGCCCATTGTGCGTGAGCAGATTGCGTTTAGTTCAGACACCTAGTGTCTCCGAGGAAGACAAGCTGTTAACTAACGCCAGTGTAGGCGTCCTGGAGAGTTCTTGGTCTCCATGTGCCACAGTGAATTCAGGAGTGACAACTGCGCAGTGTTTCCCGCGTCGTTGTGGAAATTTGGAGAACAAGAAAAATGCTCCCCTCTTTTCCCGGGAGTGTAAGGACGTAGGGCAAGGCACCTGTGAATTAGTATGGAGATCCCGATGCCTTCCAGCAGGCGAGGTAAGCCACGCGATGCCCGGGAAGTAGCGATACCGCGGCCGATCGGCCTCTGGTTTTTACTGTTGGATTTACCAACGGGTACATACCTCGACAGTTGGATGTGTTTTCGTTTTGCTGTTGTTCGCACAGGATTTCCCGAGGATACAGCCGTGCGTGCCCACCATCTCGCTAACGTAGCGGAACCGGAAGTGGTTCTGGGGCTGCTCGACGATACGCAGGAACGGATTGATACCTTCAAACAAACATTTACCATAAAGGTTTCTATCTATCTATTTCTGTCTATTCTGTGCTTGTGTGGAGATTATGGCTTCAAGGTTTACCCGCATAAAGCGGCCGGAGACAGAATGCTATTCCAACTGAGGCGCAACAGAAATGAAGTATGGGCGAAGTTTATATTGTATATATCTAATGTATATATATGATATTATGATCGTGCTTGCGTAAGCATCTGTCTACCAGGGACCCTATTCGGAGATATGACATTTTATCTCGGTCACTCTCACTCCCATTAAATTCTAAATTAGAGAGACAGTGACCGAGATAAAATGCCATTTCTCCGAATAGGGGCCCTGCACAAACACTAGTCGAAAAAGTCTTCATTGCGTTTTCGATATGAATAGATAGATAACTATAATGTTCAGAAGTTACTTACAAAGGAAGTACAAAACGACTTAAAAGTAGTGTAATGACGTAGCTTCTGTCGATTTTTAGTCCTGTTAGATTAGTTTAGTTTAGTGAGTCGTACAACAGATGCCAATAACTGGCGGTTTAAAAAACGATCTCTTCCATTCCAGGCAACTTTAGTATACATCATAGAGGATTTATCGAAGAGGTAAGGGAGTGGGTTGTAATATTATAATTACAATCTAAATATCCTTCTTAGATAATAGCTTGTTTAAAAAAAAGATGCATACACAAATAATATTTATACTTACAAATATAGAGTGAGAGCATAACAATGAAATGAAAAAATGTATACTAAGTAATGACATTTTTATTTTTTATTAGCGACCCGTTCTGGCTTCGCACTTCACTCGGGCTAGTCTGAAGTTTGCCTGAAAATATCATCACAATCGGTCCAATCCACAGATGGTCCAACCGTTTTGGAGTCCATACATAGTAAACACACGTTAAATTTTATACATATAGGTTTAATTTTCGTTAACGTTCCGTTACGCCTTTGTTCCACTTTTCATATATTTGCAATCGAATATGTAACAAGGTTTTTTTACTCGCGTTTGGTTAGATAATAGAGGACAGGTAGGCACGATCTAAGTTAAACTTTTTCAGTTCAACTGGCATAAGATTTCAGTTCAACTGCTATACGTTTCCAGTTCAACTGTCATAAATTTCCAGTTCAACTGGCATAAGTTTCCAGTTCAACTGGCATAAGTTTTCAGTTCAACTGGCATACAAGTTTGCTAGTGCAGTTGGCCTCTCCAGACAATCTTTTAAATAACACAGCCCAACTAACCTGCTCGGATGATCCAGTCCATATTAGATGTTTGAGCCTAGATTAAATTATAATTAAACACTTAGGAAGCACAAAGTTTAGAGATACACTAATTTCTAAGCACTAGAAAATACTAACCACACTTGAATAGAATAGAAAACTGCTAACTACTACTAGAACTGAGTGCCAAATGCTATAAGTTAACTATTGTTTACTACGTCCATGCTCTTCCATGATTAAAATTACCAATAAGAATTAATTAATTAATTAGGATTAGTAGTGATTAGAGAGATTAACATTAACACTAAATTCATATTAAAAAACTGCAGTGCTAAATGATTTTGCATTGTGGTTGGACTTATCTATTTTTGATTGATAGCCTCCTTTTCATTCTAGGAAAATAAGACAATTAAATAGAAAGAGATAGCAAAAACAAATAGATGTGGTGTCTATTATTTTAATCCATACTTTAAACTAATCCGACAGGATTAAAATTATCTGTGTTTTTATAGGCTGCTTAGGCATTTGACATCAAGCTCATCTGATGTTGTCAGTGTGATTGAGAATGGACGCCTAGGCCAGAATGGGAACTGGCTTCTTAAAACCTGTGTGAACTTGGCACCCGACTTTGGAAAAACTATTATTTTTTGTGGATTTTCGAAAAAGTAGTGTGGAGTGGATAGTAGTAAAAATATTTTCGATAATACTTAGTAGGTAATTGCAAAAAAAAAATGTCTCCCGAAATAGTTGCGTTAAACAAAGTTTTTCCAGTTGTTACTAATAGATAATTGTTAGTAGTGGACTGTAGAAATTTGATTTTTTAAGTAAGTAGTAAAACAATTTATTTAAAAAAAAACGTTCTGGAGAGGATTTTCGTAACATGTTTTTTTTAACTATTCTCGAAAGATTTCACTAAGTAGTAGGATAGTAGTAAAAATATTTTCGTTAGATGTTAACTAAAAAACAATTACGAAAAAAATAATTATGGACATCAAATTAATTTTCATTCACAAAATGGTTGACCAGAATTGACATCATGTTATATTGAAGTGCTGTGATATTATCATTAGTTCTCAGAACCTGATAAGAATTTGTGATAGATGCATTATACACTTACATATATATGAATAGATCATGTGTGAGCTTTATAATATACTAACTGTTACCCGCAACTTCGTTTGCATGGCCAAAAAAGTAGCGTATGTCCGTCTCCGACCCTTAAGCTATATCTATGCAATAATTCAGGTCGATCCAGTCAGCCGTTTAGCCGTTATAGCACGACAAACACCCAGACAGAGAGACAGATACAACAGAGAGACAAAGTTACTTTCGCATTTATGATATTAGATAGGATTTTCACAGCATAGAAATATTGAAGTGGGGTTCAATGACTTCAATCCATATATCTTCAGTGTGCAGTTACACATGTACCTTGTACTGATTGGAAATTGAATGTGATACGTGGGTATCTTTGCCATCTCAGCCTTAATTTTCAAAGATTTTTTTAGACAATTCCTTTAAATACAAATAATATGGGTCGGCTCCAGTGATTCAGCTATCTCTTTCGCACTTTCACAACATTTTTAAATATAATAATAGCACAGAGAAAATTAAAAAAACTTGATCATTTACCACCATTTAGAATACGATTGCCGATTTTTTATTCTGGTTAAGAACAAGAAAAAATTGTATTTCTTAAACATGAAAATTGCTGTAAAACATTGCCAATGATATCATATAGGTGCTAAGTAGTATTGTAGCCTGAAGCTAAGATGGCTTGATCGATGTTGATGATTGAGATGCCATTAGATTCCTTTTTGGCTTTTACGCCCGGAGTGACATAAGCTACATTTTGCAGTTAGGCATTCTGTTTTCCTTTTAATTATAGGTATTTAGGCCATATAGGCATATAGGGGAGGCCTATGTTCAGCAGTGGACGTCTTATGGCTGCTGATGATGATGATAGGTATTTTTATTTGCATCATCGCCACTTTGTTGGTGGTAAATTTTATATTCATAACTAAACTGTGTTTCTAATAGGCTTATTTAGAGTAAGTTATATAATCCAAATACTCAGCATGTATTTAGAAGTATATGTTGTACCACACTTATTTATAACTAGCTGCGCCCTACGGTATCACCTGCTATTCTACAGAAACTGAATATTTTTCCAGGATGAAAAATAGCCTCTATGTGTTAATCCAGGGAAAAATGTAGCTCCATACCAAATTTCATTCAAACCCGTACAGCTGTTACAGAGTCGAACGGGAACAAACACACTTAATACTTACTTACCTACTTACACACAATTTTTTGCATTTACAATACTTATTAGTGTCATTTACACTTATGGGAATTCTTTGTGATTTTTTTATAATGCAACACCCTACTGCGCCAGGGTACTCATATACATTATAATAATTAGTCTTATATTAAAATCCTAAAGTAGTTTTGCATAAATAAATATTATCCTACATAGCGAAACCATATTAACTTAGTTGATAGCTCATCTGCCTTCTGAGCAGGAGGTCCCCAGTTCAATTCAAAACCAGATATTAGATGTTTGAACGTTGAATTATAATTTATTTTATTATGTACACTGGATCCGGGTTCTTGTCTGTATCTTTGAGTGTGTTCCATTGCATCTCCACGACAGGGAATCTTAATGGGGAGCGTCTTATAACTGTGAGATGCAATTAACAGTCATTGTACTCTATTTCCATAAACTCAACCCAAAAAATCAAACACGAAGTACGACGCCACAGTCAAAACAAACAATCGACATTAGCCTTTAACTTACCATTGTTATGAACAACATAGTTGTAAAGAATCTTGTCTGAGCAAGAGAGGCCGGTGAGCGTGGCGTTGAGCTGCGGCACCTGCTGCAGAGGCGAGCTGTGCGGGGACTCCAGAGTCGTATACGAGGCAGGGGAATTGGAGCACTCGCTCATTTCCTGGTCACTGGTGGTCGACATTTTTTCAAATGAAAACACTTTACTTTGAGTACTTAAATGATTTCTGTAACTTAACACTAGGACACAACACTGGATAAGTAAATATGTAACTGTCTCTGGTAGTTGATTAATTTTTCAATGTTTGCGTATTAAATTTTGCATCGCGAAAATGCCGCATTGGTTTTACAATCAACAAAAATACTATCGCAAACCGTATATAAAACGGTATTCTGTGATCGCAAACTTCGCATTCGTAAAGTGCAATCCGTACGTCGAACAAAAGCAACTTGTACGTCTAGTTAATGTCAAAACAAAAATCGTATTGGCTAATTATGTCTCATTCAATGTTTCAAACAATAATAGCGCCCGGTGATTGGCTGAAAAAACTAGCCTGAAAGTGAGTGATTGGCTAACCGAAAATTAGGATCAGCTTATGCTGCCATAACATCATCTTGTTATTACCTAAAATAGCAAATAGAGTTTGTTTGCTCGGTTAGCAATGTTTTTTTTTTACCAGACCGTCCCAGATGATGGGTACGGTAATGTTTTTTGAGTGTAGCTTATGTTTTTTTACTTCCATGGTTCTTATATTACCTTATATAAAGGGATAAAGGCCTCGCTACATGGCCTGACCTGACAGCGTTTGAAAGAGTTGGCTATATAAAAGTTTCTGGGGGAGCGAAAGGGAGAAGCTATAACCTTAATAGTATGTTTCTTTTGCTCCCGTGAAATTCAAATCTAGCTGTCCCTTTCACACGATGTCAGGTCAGGCCATGTGTAGACACCCCCTAAAGTTTTGTCTTCCCGTCAACGTGACAAAGCTAGAATATGGATACATCCGTCTCGTTCTCGCGGGATAAATATGGTGGAAATGTTTAATCCCGGCGCCCATGCTAGGCCTGCTGTAATATAAATGATTCGACCAATTTGACGAATAAGGCGTTATTGGAATCCTGTAGATTTGATAATATCGGCTACATTTTCCAGTCGGGATTTTGATTTCTTTTAATCTTAATACTACTTAGCTAAGCGGTTTTTTTATTTGTCAAGTTCCATCAACGATACGTTACAATATTTTTGGGAAATTTAGAAAATGGTAACCCTGCATGAATTTTTTGCAGTGTCTGTGGATGACGTCAATGAACTCGGGGAAGAACCAGCCATGATGAGTAACAAAAATCCCCCGCACATGAGAACGAGATAATTTCATTATCACACATTCACACCGTCATACGTCAGTCTCGCATGCACACAGCAACCCAAATATAATAAAAAAGAAATAACATGAACTTGTTTTTTTTAACAAATATATTATCTGATTTTCTTAGTATAATGATTATAATCACACCAAGTTTGGCGCTTACTGTTTTTACAATAGATAAAAAATAAGAAATGTATAATAAAACGCGTATTTACAAAATTATGGGGACTCCCGTGGGACTCCCATAATTTTGTACTTTTTATCGACAGTTTTTCTCCATATAACAATTTCCCTCTTCTTTTTTAATGTGACCTTTTTGGGGACAGATGTTTACCAAGATTGGAACATCCTGGTACAGTACACAACGGCATATTGTTCCTTGTATTGGAACCAAAGAATATTTTGATTGGAACAATATGCCGTTGTAAAATGAGTAAAAAAACAACAAAACTGACAGTTGAATATGACCGCATCGACGATGCGCCACCTAGCGAGAAATAATCGCATCGGATAAACCGATTTCCTGAAAAATGAAATCAAGTCATCCTGGGCTACTGTCGGTACTCGGTATTGAATCCTAATTACTAAAGAGGACGGCCCGATTATCGTCTTTTTTTTTTATCTGACTGCCCAAGTAGGAGGGCAATGTTTTGGGATGTATTATGTACCCCCTGTAGCTTAAAACTGATTGACCGACTTTGACGAGTGTGGTGTCGTTGGATTACTCTTTACGTCCGGAGTGACCTAGGCTACATTTTGCAGTCGGGCATTTTGTTTTTCTTATAATAATATTATTTGCCTCTAGTATTCAATGCAAATACACACTGATTACTACCTCTCCCCCTCCTAAGGATTGGAAAGACGCTTCGGCCCAGACTTATCTTCTATCTTTTTCATCCTATTAAGATAAAATGAGAGGTCGATATCCACAGGTCTGTTATGGCTTTAAGGCCTCGCTACAGGCCATGTAGCGAGGCCTTTATACTGGTTAAAAAGGTAGCAGGAAAATAAAACACATAAATTTAAAACATTTTCATATTTCTAAAATATATTTCCGAACGTACTCGTAAGAATAAAACATATATAATAATTGTACCGTACCAACTCCTAGTACAAAAAGTATCGGAGAGGTCTTTACATAGTTCATAAAAAAATATGCAAGTAGTACATTACTCGTTTACGTTCTATCGATAGTATTTGTGCAATGTTATATACTTCAGTAAATTTTTAAAAGCAAAATGATTTATAATTGATTAAAAACATTGGAATGGTTTAAAGTGCCACAAGCAGGTATACAGGGTTACAAGGAAAGGGCGTGCTAAGCCGAAGGGGGCTCATAGTACTCATGATAGTGAACAATTTTTACTAAGGGACCAACACTGAACTCGAAAAAAAAAACAACTGTTCCAAATTTTTTTCGAACGTCATTGAGATTTTTCTATGGTTTTTTTTTTTTTGTCGGTTATGACCCTTACTAAAAGTTGTTTTTAATAATTATGAGTACTATGATCCCTGCTAAATATTATTCAAATCGGCCGATAAATAGCGCCGCAGCAAAATTCCCCCTCTTTCGGGGAAATAATCCAATCAAAAATCACAGACGACAAAAAAAAAAACTACGAAATTGTACAATTGAGTTTGTGCAAAAAGTTTTTCTCGCGAGATCTACTGTTCGCAGAACTACTATTTTATTCCGCGTCCTAACATAAGATATTCATCCCAGTCACGTCAACATTCTCACAGTATTTACTAGAGAATAGAGATTCATCGGTCCGATTGAGATTGTTCTAGACAGCGTATGTAATCAGGGCCCAAGGAATAGTATGATGGTTAGTGGTGGAAAAGTCTGAGGTTAGTGTGCGCGTGTTTTTTTTATATTTAATCTTTATTTTTAAAGTAGGGTTTGGTCAACATGACCATGCCACCCTTATAGGTCAATCCTTAGTAACTATCTTCTTTTTAGACATAAACTAACTATTTTTAGCAGTATTCTGGCTTCCTCCGATAAGGGATGAGCCAGCTTATGTAATCAGGGCCCAAGGAGTAGGAATGTGGTTAGTGGTGGAAAAGTCTGAGGTTAGTGTGCGCGAGGGTGATGTTGTGCTCGTTGCACGCCTGTATGACTTCCTGGTCGTTGTTGGAACCGGCCGGGCTGCCGATGTACGCCACGCCGCTCTGGAAAACGTAAAAAAAAAAATATTTCAACCGATTTTGAAAAAAAAATAAAAAAAAATGGTTTTTCTATTCCATGCACCTCATTAGTTATACAGAGTTATTGGTGACTAACGCACCTCTTGATGCATATTCCTTTCATTGCGTACATCATTCCTAACAACTTTTAACAAAACAAAAAAATATATTTAAAGTTTGTATGGGAAATAGTATCATTGTATTGTTGTCTAATGTCAGCTTTTTAGTTCCTCACCAGGGTCCCCGCATTCCTCGTTATTAAAAACTCAATCATTTGGAGCCTTCAATTAAACATTATTTATTTTTCTCTTATGTTTTGGCTCCACACGTTCTGTATTTAGCAGGGTTAGAAAAAATCCGATTTTTATAATAAATATAATAAATAAAAAATTATATATCCGATATATATCGGATATATATCAAATATAATAGATAGAAAATACAATTCAAAATTACAGAGAGGATATAAAAAAAAGCACTTAATATCTTTATACCATTGCTAATGTTTTCATGTGATTATTTTTTATTTTGACGAAGGAGAAGGAAAAAAAAACCTATTTTATGGAGTACTTTTTTTTCTCCTTCGCTAAATTAAATAATAATAACATGAAAATTGCTATAAAAGTTTGGCAATGGTATAAAGATAGTAAGTGATATTTTTTTTTATATCCTCTGTAATTTTTATATTAAAAAATGTAAAAAGCGAACGAAATAGTTGAATCAGGGGAGCCGGCCCTTAGGACGCGTTTTAAAAAAAATGGTATTCGATGTGGAAAGACAGTGCATGTCGATGATGTACAGACCTGCACCGCTCTGTCGATGTTGTCTCTAAAAGGGAAGAACGCATCGGAAGCGAGCGCTACTTTGTCCAGCTTCTTCAGCCAGCCTTCGCGCTCCGCCTCCGTGAGCTGCGCGGGCGCTTCGCCCTCGAACAGGGAGTTCCACTGGTCCAGAGGCAGGTCGGACCCTGGGGACAACAATACACATTGGAAACGAAAACAAATTAAAATTGTTCCTTCTTGATACTTTGTCATTAAATTGTTTCTTTCATCCAAAATAGATGGCGTGGTAATATTTAAATAATATATGACATATAATATTACCACGCTCTCTTTTGAGTGTGCCATTTTCGTAGTTGTCAGCTGCTTTGGCTCATAAGCTAGCGTGACTCCTTGCCGGAAGCACATGCTGAGCACGCGCGGATGCCGCCTGATCCCCCAGAATGCCACCCCCGTGATTCTGCCGTCCCTGTGAATACTATACTATACTGACCGACGGTGCCATTGACGTAGTTGTCGACTGCGTTGGCTCGTACAGCTCGCGTGACTCCTTGCCGGAAGCGCATGCTGAGCACGCGCGGATGCCGCCGCAGCCACCAGAGTGCCGCCTTGCCGCCCGCCAGCCGCGTGCAGTGGATGCGCGACTGCTGACCGGCGCCGATGCCTATCACCTGACACACATACAAACACTGTAACTACCACGAGATAAATAACTTCGCATAAGCTACAAATTACCCGACTGCAAAACATAGCCCATATCATGGACGTAAAGAGGAATCCAACGACACCCCACTCGTCAGAACAGTTTAGGCTACAGGAGGCAATATAGGATCACACAAACACACAAACATACATAGACATACTCACAAACACCTCAAAAACATTATCCTAAGGCCGCCAGTTGTTACACTACTTTTTAAGCCTGTTTATAAACTAGTAATTCGCGACGAACTGAGACCTCGCGACCTCTATATCTTCACAACCCCTGGACCGATTCAGCTCATATTCGAACTTTAAAATTGTATTGAAATGAACTACTTGCCTACAAAATTTTATGAAGATCGGATCAACGGTTCGCAAGTTATAATCGGACAAATATACACACAAACATACAAACATACATACAAATGCCGATTTGTTCCAGTAAACTTCGCTTCGCTTCGCTCGGTCAATTATGTAAAATTTTGTGTGAACAATAAAGAGTTAATCTATCTATCTACCCTCCTTCTTGGGCAGTCGGGTAAGGACTCGCCGTCATACCTGGCCGTCCCTCGCGTAGCACACGGAGTTACTCTGCGTATATTTCAAAGCGATGGTGGCGACGATGAGGTCCCTGACGGCGGCGGCCGGCAGCTCCTTCTTGTCCGTCACGACGTTGGCGAACAGTTCCGCGGTGATCTTGGCGTCGTTGCGTCTCTGCTCCAACGTGAGACCGAAGATAGTCTTTTGCTCGATTAGGTCGGGTACGTATGATGCGTCCATCTGCCGACGAAAATTATTATATAACTACTAGTTGTTACCCGCGACTTCGTTCGCTTGGACATAAAAGTAACCTATGTCCACTGCGGTCTTTGTGATATACATTAACTGCTTATCAAATTTTATCAAGATCCGTTCAGCCGTTACAACGCGACACACATCCAGACAGAGAGTCAAAGTTACTTCCTGTAGTTCGCTAGATGGCGCTGATCCATTTTTGTAAATTTTTTGACGTTTTGTACGGATGGACTGACAACTGTAATGAAGGAAGTTCTGAATCGCGCACAGCGAAGTTTTTTCCTCGAGGCGAACGTATTCATTTTCATACCTAGAAGCTTTAATAGTCCAGCTATATTCCTCTGAATTATAATATTAGTTAGGATGAAGTTTAAACAGATGACGTGTTCCGTTTTAAAATTGAGTGCCTCCGTCCGCAGACGTAGCCGGCAAAAGGAACGGTTGCCGGAGGTGGACGGCCGAAACGGTAAAAAGTAATTCCAAAGTATTTTTTTTGTTTTTTCTCCTGTTCTTCCCCCGGCACAATTCGGGGACATTGTCAGGTTGAAGATGTTGCTTACGCAGTTTTCTGTTTTGTTATAAATCAACTCGGCCAGATTAGATCGCCGTTTGCAAATCAAATGTTATAATTAACAATGATTATAGTACTTTAGATAAATAATATGCAGTAAGTATTATAATAATTGTCTAGAAAGCGGGCAGTATATTGTTTTTTTTTTTTTGTACAACCATTTTTTTAAATATAGATACCTATTTTATGTACAATACAGCACGTATTCGTTCTACAACTCTACTACACAAAAACTATGCGTCAAGTACATACTTCCATAACGAAACTGACATGTTGATGTAACGTGCTTGCAATCATATACGGCAGTTTTCGAGCTAGTATTAGAAAGACTGCAAATATTTATATTATACCAGCTGCGGCCCGTGGTTTCATCCGCTATTCTACAGGAAGTGTTAATCCAGGGAATAAGCTACCTCCATACCAAATTTCTTCTAAATCCGTTACAGAGTTGAACGGGAACAACCACTTACGCAAACTTACGCATTTATAATATTAGTGTGATTTGCATCCCTTTCATGTTTCTGTTCACGGATCACTGTAGCTATCATTTTGTTATATGACAACTTCTTTTTGTTATGCAAGAATAGGACACGGCTACGATTTGTATACGTTTGTCTCATTTTTCACGACATGAAGGGTAGAGAAGAGGTTGAATGAGCGGTTTTCAGGTCGTTTACGGTCAGAACGTTGGACCAATTTGATCCGAGAACATCGTACGTGCACGTCACAGATCACACCCTAGATTCTGCATTCAGGACGCTCGAAGCGCACTACGCATCAGTCTAAATACACTTATAAGAAATTACTCTGATCGGTTGTTTGTTAGGCGCGATTAGGCGTAACCTTGAGATAGCCAATGAGAACGCTCGGTCGTACTCCCCGCGACCCGCGCCGCGCCTCAAACTTTGGTGACTTTTTGTAAGAACAACGAATCTCGTAATGCGGTATCTAGTGTGATCTGTGGTGCACGTATATGTGTGCGTTAGCTTGTTATCCCTCGTTATATGGACTTCTATACCCATTTATTTTGTGTTATAGACGTTGTGTACACTTATCAGTAAAGTCAATGACATTCCTGTTATCAGCTTACGACATAAATAACTCATATGAGAATAGGTAGGATGACTGATTATTTTTATTGTCTTCTAAAACTAAACCTTAAGTGTGGGCGAAGATGGTAACCATCCACGCATAGCCTGGAATTAGAATTGGCTCTCAAGAGATAGTACCGGAACACACCGCTGGGTGCTTGGCGACACTTTTCCATATTTACCTGGAGTACGCAGTAGCTTCCTCCTTTCTTTTTTTTCAGCACGTCGAGAGCTTCGGCGGAGTATCCCGGCGCGATGATGCCGTCCGACACCTCTCTACAATACAAGGACTTCATTTATGGGCTACCTTTTTTACAAAAAAACCTTCTTTTTTTTTTGTCTGCCCCGGTGGCTCAGTTGGTAGTGAACCTACCTTCTGTGTTTGGGGGCGTGGGTTCGATTCCCATCTAGGACAAACATTCATGTGATGAATATTTGTGTTTGTTCTATGTCTGGGTGTTAATATCTATATAAGTACGTATTTAAAAATATCTATGAACGTATATCAGTCTCTGGCAGCCATTTTACAAGCTTTGCTTAGTTTGGGGTCAGATGACCGTGTGTGCAAAAATGTCCCAGATATTTATTTAAGCTTTTATTAAACTTGCAATGTTCGTATGTATGTTCAGGTCAAATCTTGCAACTGAATTTAAGATATTTTTTTTTTTTTTACGTCGGTCTAGGCATTCGTTTGACCACAATCTCACTTGATGGAAAGCGAAGATGTAGCACGCTTGCCTAGGAAGTACCTATTCACTCTTTTCTTGAACAGCCCCGGATTGTATTTGTCCGGAAAAACAGACGCAGGTAAAGAGTTCCACACCTCTGCTGTCCTTACTAAGAAGGTGGATTGGAAACGTTTAGTACGTTTGAATGGTATATCCACCATTAGAGGGTGCCCCTTGTTGCTCAAGTTCCCCTTGTGTAATTGTTTAGAATGTTGCATGCCTGTCAAGTTCCAATGATGATACAATATTATGAGAGCGAGCTGATCTGATGATGGAGACGGAAGGTGGAACACGGAACTCCTCAGTAACTAACAGTAGATTACTGGAGTTTGGACTAATTTTGATCAGCTTACAGCACCAATAACGGGTTTTATAAAACCATGTCTGGAATTATTATTTTTCCACAAAAACTTATGTATGGTTCAGAAATCAGAAATATTTATTATGCTGTTTTTTCTGGGGTATACTTTTATGTATGATACTACGAGATTGTCTTTCTTCTCGTATATTTTTTCTATGGTACCACTGTTCCATTTAATAATAATAATAATAACGATATCACCGTCCCTCATGGCGAGAACCTCGTGAAAGCCGAGAAGGACAAACTCAGCAAGTACCTTGACTTGGCTCACGAGGTTACCGCCATGTGGGATGTTGACTCGACGATCATTGTCCCGATAGTCGTTTCGGCGAACGGCCTTATAGCGAAGAGCCTCGACCAACATCTCAAGAGGCTCTCGCTAGACGGTTGGGTGAAGGGCCAGATACAGAAGGCGGCCATCCTTGACACGGCGCGCATTGTCAGGAGGTTCCTCACTCTGCAGCCCTAACCGCCGATAGCTTGGGCCCTGCCTCGCTGTCGGCGGGACTCTAGATTTAGGTTTTTTATAGCATTTTTTATTTTGTTATATTAATTTTATAAAAAACCTAAATTTAAGACATACAATAAATAAATGGAATAATAATAATAAATAGAGGTGGACGTTTCTGACACAGCGCCATCTAGCCCCAAACTAAGCAAGCTTGTATTATAAGAACCAGATAACTGATAGAATACATAAATACTTTTTTTTTGTAAATACATACATAGAATACATAGAAACACCCAGACAAAGAACAAACACAAATGTTTGTCCTAGGTGGGAATCGTAATCATAATCACGTATTATGAGGGTACCTGGAGATGATCTTGGCGGTGATGACGTCACAGTCATCGGAGAGCGCCACGAAGTCTCCGAACGAGCTCATCCTGTCGGCGCCGCGCGCGCGCGCGTACGCGCTCGCCAGCGGGGTCAGCGCCGGCAGCAGGTCCGACACCGTGCACACTGACGCCTGGGGAACACGACCATTTTAACCGACTACCGAAAAAAAAGGATTCTCCATTCAATTTTTTTTAAAATGTTTTACCACGAGCTCCGCCTTTTCAAACTCGATTTGGAAAACGATTATTTTATTTGAAAGCCACTGTAGCCACCATGAAGTGAGATACTACCAGATTGGTATTGTGTTGGTTGGTCCATTTTGAAATAAAATCCAGTTCTACTACTCAAACATTTTAGGCATACATATAGCAATTTTGGTATTTTGATCAAGAAGCAAAGCATTTCATAAACAAGAGTAAAGAGAAGAAGATACATTAAGTATCATTTGGTGAAGTGGAACTGACCAAGCAGACCACAGACGGCCACCGGAATTCCTCAATGATAAGTATTTCACGGGTGACGCCAAGAACTTCTCGATAGTGCATTTTTTTTCGAAGTACTTTGTCGTATTCTGTTTCTTTTTGTTAAATTTATGTTAATACACAATACTTATTGAAATGTTTTTATGTTGACAGACTAGACGTTTGACCACAACTCGCCTGATGATAACGAGTGTGGTCGAGAATGGTTAACACACCAAGCCTAGAATAGGAACTGGCTCCCAAGTTAGGCTGCCGGCATACACCGTAGATGCTTGGAGACAGATTCAACTAGAGGGTGGTATCTAGCTACATGAGTACAGAACCACCACCTTGTTATGGTTTCCTCACAATGTTTTCTTTCAACGGTAGCTCATGCTTTTCCTGGGATTTGAATCCACACCCTGCGACGTGCGATCCGAACGTGCATCCACTGACCTTTAATGCCCTTAATTAAGGAGCCCTAAGGCTTCCTTAATTTCTTGAACTACTTCCAAATGTTCAGAACATCGCACAGGTTTATAGGAACCTAGCAATAGAGATATAATCGAGACGCACCTCCTCCTCAGTCAGCGGCAGCCCCACAGCCGCTCCAGCAGGCGACACGTGTTTGAAGCTGGCAGCAGCCGGGAGCCCTAGGGCTTCCTTCAGTTCCTTAACCAGCTGCCAAGCGTTAAGAGCGTCGCAGAGGTTGATATAGCCAGGGGAACCGTTGAGGGTCGTGAGGGGAAGCTTATCGCGAGTGGTGAACACTTGAGCTGGCTTCTGGTGAGGGTTCATACCTGGATTTAAAGGAAAAGAGAAGTATTTTTAGCGGTAGGACTCTTTTGCAGAGTCCGCCTTGGGAAGTACCATACTTTTGACATTTATTTAACCACCAAGCAGTAGTGTGCAAACATGACTGTATTCCGGACTGAAGGGCAATGTTTCCAGCTAAATTACTGGGCATGGAGAAATATGACATCAAATGTTTCAGAGTCCAGCGCAGTGCTGCACCGCGTACTGCTCCTGAACTGTTGTAGTTCAAAACTCCGGGAGGCACTAAACTGTTTCCCGACCTACCTTGTGACATTTTTTTCCCTAAAAATTAAGAACCAATTACGCGGTCAACGATTTTGATCACCAGAAGAGGCCGTCGAAGAGTATGAAAAACATGTTTCAGAGGTCATCACGGACGACTGGCATAAGTGTTTTTTTAAATTAGTTTATTCGTATAAAAAGTGCATTTACGCTAACGGAGAATGTTTTGAGAAACAATAAGGTCATGTTTGACCATTTTTAGTTTTTTTTTTTTATTGATTCCAGAAACTTTTAGTGCGCCCCACGCACATACCTATATACCTTTAGATGTTACTCTACCTTCGTTAATATCTTACCATATCTCAATGTCATCTGCGCTTGACCACCTGAGTATTGTTTGCGGAAGTAGTCCGTGATGGCTAGATCGTACTGCGATGTGTGTGTGAACGCCTTTAACGCTAGCTTTTGCCTGCGAATGTTATAATGGTTGTTAGGGAGTCTTTAGAGGATTAGAGGAGGGACAGTTGGCAGGAGGCAGCAAGGGATCGTGACTTGTAGTAAGCGAGGGAGACCTTTGCCCAGCAGTGGGAGAGCATAGGTTAGAAACAAATAAGAGGAATTCTGTTGGTGGTTTTATTCCTAACGCACCGCTTAGCTACCTAGCACATCTCAGGTCGGTACATTGAAGTGGTCTCACGTAAGCGGCATCAACTTCAAAATTCAAATATAAAAAAATAACTTTTTGTGATTTTTTTATCATTATAAACATAGGCAGTTTGTTTATAACTTATCTTTGATCTTACCTACTTGTGTTTTGTCCGGATAGTCAGACCTTTTCAACAAAAAATGGCAAAATATAATTTTTATCATGTATTATTAAAAAAAGCTTTCTATTCGTGAAAGAATTTCCGAAACCACTCGTACAGAAAAATGTGGATCCCAACAGAAGTCGCACTTTACATTCACATTTAGAAACATACGTACTGAGCTGGGTGCACCCCCAATTACAGGAGACCACGTCATCCATATATCTGGGACATTTTTTGCACACACGGTCATCTGACCCCAAACTAAGCAAAGCTTGTAATATGGCTGCCAGAGACTGATATACGTAGATAGATATTTTTTAAATACATACTTATATAGATATTAACACCCAGACATAGAACAAACACAAATATTCATCACATGAATGTTTGTCCTAGATGGGGATCGAACCCACGCCCCCAAACACAGAAGGTAGGGTCACTACCAACTGAGCCACCGGGGCAGTCAGTCAGGCATAGAAGTAAACAAGACTAAATTGGGAATATTTTTATTATGCTGCATGGTTAAGTTTAGTGTAGTTAGGTTTTAGAAAAGCATACAAAAGGCTTTAAATATGTACTTTCCTACTACGTCAGCCTGAACAGTACTATTTTGTATTCTATGATTTTAAAGTAATACTTATACAATTTAAAATCAATCTTACCTCGTCTCCAAAGAAGTCCCCTTACTGCTCTTCAGTTCTAGAATAACCTTTTCATAATCAGTTGGATCACAGATGATGGTCACTCTATCATGGTTCTTAGCTGCCGCTCTGAGAAGGGTAACTCCTCCAATGTCCACGTTCTCCACTGCATCAGCTATTGTCACATCGGGCTTGGAGACAGTCTGGACGAACGGATAGAGATTGCACACTACTACACTTATCATGTCGAACTTCTGACGACTCATGTCCGCTCGGTCCGAATCTGTGATTCTGCAATAAAACAAGGATTTTGTATAGATTTCATATTATTCATTTATTATGGTTCTTTTACGTGTTCAGCAGTGGACGTCTTCCAGCTGATGATGATGAATTTTAAAAATGGACGATTCGCTCTTTGGACTTTTTGAGCTTTGACATTTCGCTTCTTGGTCACTGTACGTGTGTACGTCGTGGACTAAATACTACTACTCATTTTGCTACTAAACGGCTCCTGGGATCTTTCTTAACATCACCCGTCTTAAAGTGCTGTTTCTAGTATTTTTTGCCAACAACTGAATTAAGATAACTCTCAATTTATCTTGCATCTCAATCATTAAATGTACCTTGACAAGATTCCGGCATGAACAGCGGGATGCAAAGTCTTCACTCGTCCACCGAGCATTTCTGGGGCTTTGGTGATGTCCGAGACATCGAGCACATTGAGGCCGGCATTGCGCAGGGCCGTGGCAGTGCCTCCGCTGGCGATCAGCTGAAGTCCAACCTCGGATAAGGCCTTGGCGAGGGGAAGCAGGCCGGTCTTGTCTGACACGCTCAGAAGAGCTGCAATCATTGAGGCATAGTTAAAAGGCAAATTGGAAATAAATTATGTGCAACGAAATCCTAACTAATACTATAAATTCGAATGTGACTCTGTCTCTCTGTCTATCTGTATCGCTGTCTCTCTGGCAGGGTTTTTGTCGCGTTATCACGGCTCTACGGCTGAACGGATCAAGCTGAATGTTTGCATAGATATAGCCTAAGGGTCGGAGATGGGTATAAGCTAAAATAAATGAGGGTAGATTTCAACACCCTCATTTGGCTTTTTTTTTTCGGTAGTTACATTTTCGTTCCTATTTGTATTAGGAAATTAGTTTATTATTCAAACTTTATGAGATAAATGTTACTGGATATATCTGTTTGTATATCAAAAGATAATTTGAATTTTAATTTGTACCGAGACAACCCGCATGCTTTAGTCACCTCGTGACTCTAGCGTAGCATTATATTATCTTTGCTCGTGACCACGGATATTGTAACATGGCCGAAACGTCGAGCTATATAAATTAAATAAATACTTTTAGCAGTTAAGTCCTGATAAGAAACATTCAATTATTTCCTTCCTTCTCAGACAATCGGGTAAAAAAAAAACTAAACCATTTATCTAGCATTTTAAGACTAGTTATGTCTTAGAAAAATATACACAACATTTATAGGTAATCAAATATTTCAATGTAGGCTCTATGAAAGAATTGGGTATATTCTCACCTAATTTTCCATTAGCTGCCATGTCTGTTTCTTCCAAATAGTTTTATTGAACTGGTGATATTGAGACGATTGCTCCCAACAGGCTTGTATCAGTCGACCTTACGCAGGGGTTCCTGATAACAATTTGAACTTGTTTACTGATCACACTTTATTTTATACAGGGTTGTCAACTTATAGTGGAAAGTTTAAAAAACTTTATTTTGTATTGTTTTGTTATTCTATAGAAAAATTATATGAGAAGCATGACAATCTAATACAAAAAAGTGTATCCCCGGAAAAACAGCATAAAACTAGGGTAAGGGTCATACGTATTTTTAGTCAGCTGAGGTTTTAACCGCTTGAAAAGAATGAAAATATGGTTAATATAGAAACATAGTATTGGTATAAGTCCGCTATTTAAGGTTTAGTTCAAATTAGATTGCAATATACGACGTAAAAAATTGTTTCCAAAAATAATGTTTTCAACGCCATCTCTTGAGAACCTAGGAGTTTTGCAAATAAATAATTATATATATAATAAAATAAATAATTTTACTGATATTATGAATGCAAAAATATTCAAACAAGTCGCGTTTTTTCTCCGTACAATTACGAAGAGTTAGCTTGGGTTTCTATTTCATGTCGAGCAGAAATTGAGACATCTTACGTCCTTATCAGTATTCTATTCGTGATAGATATCTTTCAATAGACATTAGCTTTTAGCACTCTTCTTTATACAGGCTGGCCCAAAAGATGACATCAACCCAAAAAATTAAGGTTCCTTAGACAAAGGGCTTACCAAAAATACTCCATGACGTTTTAAGATTTTTCTTAGTTTAAGAGCTAATTTTTTTTTATTTTCTTAAGGATTTATTTGCCATAATTATGAGAGGCTTAAAAAAACAAAAAAAAAAACAGTTCTTTGGATATTTCGATGTTGTTTTTCGGATTCATCAATAATAAAAACAATCCCCATCTCGAATACGAATAAAATATATATATGACTGCAAAACGTAGCTTATGACTCTCTGGACATAAAGTTTTAATGAGTGATACCTCACTCATCAAAAGTGGTCAAGACTTTTAGGCTAAAGGAGGTAAAATACATACTTACACACACCCCAAAAACATTACCCTCCTTTTTGGGCAGTCAGGTAAAATTTTGCAAGTTTTAATTCAATGTGTAAACTAAAATCGAAAATTCCTCACTAACACATAAACACATACACACACAACACATGATAACACATGATATCACCACATAATACTGCGCCCCGCGGCTTCACCCGCTATTCTACGGAAGCCGAATATTTTCCGAATTCCGGGATAAAAAGTAGCTTATGTAAGTAAGTAGCAATTTCATTCAAATCCAATCGGCCATTACAGAGTTGAATGGGAACAAACACACTTACATACTTACCTACTTACACACAAACTTTCGTATTTATAATATTTGTGTGATTTGACATTTAATACGTATCTAGGTACCTACTAACAATCCCTAAGTAATCTCTGATTGGTAATGGATCAATTCTGAGTAAATGAAAATCGAACCGATTGTGATATTGACTTTCAATTTTTGCCAACCCTAGGATTGTTTGCGTAAATATTGTGATGAAAATTTATAGATTTGTTGCGAGACTTAACAACAAACATATTGTTAAAGTTACTGAAAATAATAATGATAACACTCTATGACATTCATTCAGTATCTATTGACAACATTTACTACAGGAATTAGACAAGGTGTATGACTGTGTGAAAGCAGATTTATGTATGGAAGCAGAATAATTGTGGAGCATTAAATATGTTCAAAACATGGCACTTTTTACCCGACTGCCCAAAAAGGAGGGTAATGTTTTTGGGGTTTATGTAAGTATGTAAGTATATAATATGTATGTTTGTGTGTTCCTATAAGACGGCCTACACAGCCTAAATGGCTTGACCGATTTTGACAAGCGAGGTGTCGTTGGATGTCCGGAGTGTCATAGGCAACATTTTATAGTAATAATAATAAAACATCTCTCATCGAAGTTGCACTTACTTTTTCATAGCAAATTGTGGCAAACATAATACTAAACCACTACTCACTAGTACAAGATTTACACTATTATTTATTCTGTGGTACAATTAGCAGTAGCAAAAAATATTTAAGTTAAATGTGGGCAGTACAAGAGCTTCTTATAATAAGAGCTCAGTTTCAACTGGTTACTTCGCACCTGTTCATTCATACTTACCTAACTATTTCGCTATATATATCCCCGGTAGCTAGGTATGTGCTAGGTGCCAACAGGCGAGTTGGTAGCAAGGCTAGCTTAATGGATTTATATGCGTTGTTTTATTAATTTTTACCCCCGAATACTGAAATGTTTGTTAACTTTGACAACAGATTAATTCTAATTACTGCCTTTGTCTGGCACTAAGCAAATGACAAAGACAGCAATAGACTTTATCTGTCGTCAAAGTTAACAAATGTTTCAGTATTCGGGCGTTAGATTTGATCTTTAGATGTTTTTTTAATAATGTAGAAAACCAACTACATCACATAAACAAATAAAAATAAAAGAAAGACCCCACTGCATTATAATTATACACACTGAAAAGATGTAAACAAGGCATATTTAAAATGAAATTATAAAATTTATTTTCAAAGAAAGAAAGGCTCTTTTCTCTCATGAGATAATGTACAAAAGAACACTTAAAATTACATGATATAAGATCAAAACCTGCAGTCGGAGGCTACAAATATTTCACGACCAGAAAAGCCTCCGACTGCATGTGTTGATCTTATAGCATGCATGTAATTTTAATTGTTCTTTGGCACATTTTCTCTCATGGACCCTTTGAGAGTAAATTTTATAATTTCATTTTAAATACGCCTTGTTTACATCTTTTCAGTGTGTATAATTATAAAATGCAGTCAGGTCTTTTTTAAATATATTTTTTATTTATTTATGAGCAATTTTGAGCTGTCAAAGACTTTGCAGGTTGAGAGGGTAAAATTATTATATTGATATAACTCTATTTTCTCTACTCAACAGTCGAGTAGAAAAAATTGAGCTATCTACTGTGTGATATATACCTCTACCATGTGCCTTCTAATCCTGTAATAGGTTAGTCGGCTTCACGTTTGATTCGCAATGAACTTATAGCCATAAACCCATCATGCCGGTGCTTGGTTGGTATGCCAAGAAAACATTTCCTTTTTGCGTCCTTCTATTCTGTACAGCTTGAGGCGAATCTTTTATGTCAGATAATGTAAACTACCCCTCAGATGAAAATATGATCTAGGCCTTCCGATCGAAGCCATCGATTCTAATAAAAAGCAAAAGTATAACAAAAGTATAATCGGACATAATATTAAAATTAAAGTTCTTATAATATAGTTTACTTACTGTATCGCTCTTCAGTCTTTCTCACTGTATTGTATTGTGTAAGATTGACTGAATCTGATTTGGCATGTAAGTAAATGATAATAAGTACAAAACTTACAATTTTGTTATCATGAAGACTGATGAAGACATACAACAAGTGTAAATGTAAAGTGTTGCCATAAACAACCAAGAAATATACTACTCTCAACCGAGAGAAGTACTGTATATTACAAAGTACTCTGTGGTGCTGCCTTGGCTTGCCTTCCATTTGCCCGGCAAGCCAGAAAACTACTTTTTTTTCCTCTTATGTATTGGCTCCACACATTGTATATTTATCAGTGTCAAGTATTATATTTTAATTTAGTTTTGCCTAGTCATAGTCCAAGTCGAGCAAAGTAAGTCATGATAAAGTCCACGTCATGCCCCAGTAAAGTAGTAGAGACTTTACTAGAGGTTTCCATGGAGTTTTGGAAATAACACGAAGAACCACGTTTCCCAACACTAAACTGTTCACCAACACTCATGCACGTTCACGAACACTTAATGAATACAAATCCACCGTTTTACACATATCGAAATAATATATGTTTTGGAAAATAATAGAATGACGCGACATGACTTCTTCACGTCCCTGCCAAAACTCTCGAAATTGTCTCAAAGCTTAACTTAAGTATTTTTCTTTTCATTTCATTTTTCACTTCTTTTCTCTTAGTGGCTATACATGACCTGACCTGATATCGTGTGAAAGGGACAGCTAGACTTGAATTTCACGGGAGCAAAATAAACTATTAAGGTTATAGCTTCTCCCATTCGCTCCCCCAGAAACTTATATATAGCCATCTCTTTCACACGATGTCAGGTCAGGCCATGTATAGCCACTCTAACAGCAAGTGCCAGTTCGATTGGGACAGTCCAAAGCATATTAAAAAAAGGTCTCTGTTATGTAAAATATATAAGTTTATGATATACTTATAAATAGACAGTTAAAAAAAAACTTACACAATACTTAATATAGTTTATGTTGTTATCGTGTAATTTGAAAATAATTTTTTTAAGAATTAATATAATATCTCGTAAAATGTTTGGGTTCGTAGGATAGCATGTAAATGGTATAACTGCTAGAGTATCCTCAGCAATATCAATATCGTGACTCCATCTCATCATATCAATATCTCCTAACTGATGAAAATCTCAATTGTCGCCAGGATGGCAACACTTACAGAAAAAAAGTTGAGATTTGGCGCTAACTTGAAAAAATAATGTCGGATGTCGCAACTTTTTAATAATTTCCACTTGATTGATTTTCCAATACTTGTGTTAGTTCGAGTGGTAATTTGTTATAATGGTGGATAATATTATCTATTCAATTTTTCTCACTGCTCCGCATGATCACACTGCTCTGCATGATATTTCGCACGAAATTATCATGCGAATTGAAAAAAAATCTATTGATGGAATTAAATTGGAATGTTTCAAACCACTCGTTGTAATAGCAAGTGATATGATTATTTAAAAAATGCGACTTTTGTTTGGGTTTCTTTCGATAGTCAGTCATTTCGAATGATACAACTGATAACATTCGAGCGAAATATTCGACCAATAAAAAAATGGAGCCCCTGGCTGGTAGCTCGCTAGTCGGATGATAATGCTACCCGCGTTGTCTCCGCCTGGGCCTTATCTGATTTTTGTGAAAAGGATAGCTAGACATACATTTTATAGGAGTCATTGAAAAAAAATACTAATGTGGTCATAGCTTGTTCCTTTTGCTCCACTGCTCCCATGAAATTAATATTTATTTCGCATGATTTCAGAGCAGGAATGTATAGATACCGGCAGCAAAGCTGTGGAGTTGATATGATTGACACTGGACCGGAAAAGATCACGCGCTGAAGAGGAAACCTACAATACTCAGCAGTGGTTGGGAAATGGTTGATAATGATAATAAACCGGAATAAATTGAAAATACTCGCACACAGATTGTAATAAACGCGACTTACTGCAATCGAATAGTGTATGGGATATCGCACCCTTAGTCGAGTACTGACCTAACTCAAAATTCATAATTTTTGGGAAATGAAAGAAATGTGTTTGTGCGAAGGGTGCGATATAGCCGCAAGTTAATGAGGAGTCAAATTGGGAGTCAAACAAAATAAGGGGAAAAAAATTAAAAATGCAAGAAACGTCGGTTAACACACTAAAAACTCGGTCTGTAATGTTGATTATTTATTTTTAACACATCTATGGAACCCTACCATGAGCAGTAATCTGTAAACTGCAAGTCACGAGATGCACTTGACTGTTTTCTAGGGGTTCGCAGCATTAAAGGTTTTTTTGTACTCTTTTCGTACGAGTAAACGGAATCCTTTCATCATCATCATCAGCCATAAGACGTCCACTGCTGAACATAGGCCACCCCCTATCCTTTGGTCCTACCCAATCAGTGAGATCACCCAGAATCATTGGTTGTAAATGCTAGTGTATACACCTACCTATTGTTATATAACTATAAATATTTTTAGTAAACAATTACACCTACACCTACACCTAATTATCATTGTAGATATATTTTACCGCAGTTTTACCCGCAATTTACTTTTAATTCATTTTCGGGATAGAAAATGTACATGTCCTTCAAAGATAATTATAACCATTAGCGGAAACTTGTAATTGGCTCAGTTTTCTTCTAGTTATAATGTTACTTATTAAACTGTAAGTATTACTGTAAGTTTTTCTTAAAAATTTAAAAATAAAAAAAAACTCGCATTCGGAAGCATTATCTTCAAAATAAAACTCACCGCGTCGAGCGCGAGACGAGGGAATAAATCGCGCTTACGATATAAAATTCATTCATAGCAATCTGGACCCTATTCTCAAAAGCTGAGATTCAATCTCGTCTCAAAAAAAAGTCGTACTTCGAGATTTCTAAACACTGTTTTAGACTTTCGTGGTTGTTTACTACTTTACTATTACTACTCACGGGATATTTACCACGATTTATAGTTGCCGAAATATCGGGAACTCAAACAAACTACAAATCGTGGTAAATTCTTCGAGATTTCTTGTTCTCAACGCTTTAGTTCGACATATTCACGATGGCTAGTGTGCGAGATACACCGAGACAATCGAGCCGACAGTCGAGATTGGAAACTCGAAATTAACATCAATTTGTCATATCTCCGAATCTCTCTCATCCCTGCGATCCAATTGACGAATTTAGGCTCTTTTGAGCGTATTATTTGCGTGGGAGGGAAATAGGTATGATTTGTCCACTGGTTGTAACTAATTCCTTGTCAAATTTTATCAAGATTGTTTTAGTCGTGTAAAGATAACAAACAGACAATGAGCAGGCTTCTTTCGTATTTATAATTAGGTGACCTCATAAGGCATATTTAAATGCAACTGTCCAATGGCGTAATTATCATTAGACTTGTGAATTTAACTGCGACAGTAATTATTTGCTTATTCGAAATGTCTCTCGGGAAAAATAGGAGCATAACCGTAATTTCGATAGCTGTTATTATTGTCGGGGCTTTCCAAGATCCCGATGATCCACCATATTATTCCGAAGACAATTATGATTATTCGCGAAATGAATTCAAGCTTAAAGCATGGGCTATAGTGGCAAATTCCGAATGCAAAAAATATAGTACCCACGGCTCTACGCCGATCAAGAATCCTAAAAATCGAAATAAAGACATAGCAGAAACTGTTGCTAAAACAGACATGGTCTTCTGTCCTCGGTTCCATTTCAAATTTTTCTCAAAAGAGAAAGCTGTATCTTGTTCATACGGAGGGAACATCGATTGGTATGGATTTGCATCTAACGTGGTAGGATTACTCGGTCCAGTGAGAGTAACATTAATCTCACATACGATACTTACTGGATGGTCACACGCCGGATTCAGATCATCAATACGAGGTGGGAGAAACTGCTACAGAGAAGGAACGCGTGGCGACCAAACTTTCACAACACGAACGTATGTCACGAAGCTAAGTAATCACACGGCAGTTATGTGTCTTGAGATTCGAAATAGCAAGGAGAAACACTATTCATTGCTATCAGACGACCGGAAAATAAACGCCTCAGAAGTGAATCGCCTCATCAAGAAGGTTGCAATGTTATTTCCCACAATAGGACGGCTTTGTTATATACATTGTACTGCCAAACATATGTAATAATAAACTACTTATAAACTTGTAATGCCAGTTCAACTATAACTAACTATAATTTCTCTTTTAATACAATGAAATGATCCTTACGTGAAACTGAGTCAAACCACATTTAAAAAAAAAACAATATAACTTATTTAGGGTGTCTATACATGGCCTGCCCTGACATCCTGTAAAAGGAACAGCTAGATTTGAATTTCACGGGAGCAAAAAAACAATTACGGTTATAGCTTCTCCCTTTCGCTCCCCCAGGAACTTATATAAGGCCATCTCTTTCAAACGATGTCAGGTCGGGCCATGTAGCAGGGCCTTTATAAGTGTAAAATAAAAACTCGACCAAAAAAAAAAAAATGCCAAAATGGTTTTTACAAAAAAAGTCCTAATGGTTCATAAGAAAAATTCCTTGTATCACTCTTATATAACGACCGAGTAAAAAAAAAAACTATACGCGTTACGGCCGTGGTCTGTCTGTCACAGTTGCTGGAACCCTCTGGAACCACTGAACAGGAACATTTTTACTTCTCTTTTCTGTGGCTGGAATGTGACGTGAGCGAGCGTGAGCTAACTTGGTGTTGGCAGGCGCTCGACGACGTCGATGATCCCTATTGAGTTACTAGATACTTATATGTACTCCGCACTAGACGTGACACGGCAATACATTGCAATACATTGCAATATCACATTTAATTGTGGTCACTTTGCTTAACTTAACTCAGTGTGTAGAAGCTTGCTGAGTAATTTGTACGCGTTGTTTTTTGGGTTTTGTATTTCGGGATGCCTACCCCGGGCATATTTTTATCATGCGAGTAAATGTTTGATTTTAGCTAGTGTCTGACTGAAGCTTGACAAAGTGAACACGTCGCCTCTAGTACGTCTCTATGCGCATCCGTTTTTACCTGACTGCCCAAGGAGGGTAATGTTTTGGGGTGTATGTAAGTATGTATGTTTGTGTGTTCCCGTATCCCGTATTATTTACGTCCTGTATAGCCTAAATGGCTTGACCGATTTTGACGAGTAAGCCGTGACGTGTTCCGAAGGCTGAGTCAATGTTATGAGAATTCATAAGAAATATAGGTGTTCTAGATTCTGTTCGTACACGTGCCAAAGCTTACTAGGTATACCTATGCGGTAAAGATGAAGGTAAATTGCGAGGGAATAAACGCTTAGATGCATCCACAGATATAATCTGTGGCTGAACGAGTATCTAAAAAGGTATCTAACAGAAATATATTATAGTAGCTGCAGACTATTTATCTGTGACTAGCTGTTACCGACGTCTTCGTTCGCGTGGACTTATAAAAAAAAGTATTCTATGTCCGTCTCCGACCCCTAAGCTATATCTATGACAAAAATTCAGGTCGATCCGTACAGCCGTTTAGCCGTGATAACGCGACAAACACCCAAACAGAGAGACATACAGAGAGTTACTTTCGAATTCAAGACGACTGCTATGTTGCCACGACTGTGTATACACGTATGTTTAGTGTGTAGCAGTACCTAAATTTCATGAATAACTAGCTGGGTCCCGCAGTTTCACCCGCTATTCTACAGAAACCGAATAACGTTCCAGGATAAAAAGTAGCCTATGTGTTAATCCACGGCTTGTAAGCATTCAAATCCGTTAAGCCGTTACAGAGTTAACCGGAAACAAACACACTTACATACTTACATACAAACTTTCGCATTTATAATATTAGTGTGATAATCGTCGAGTTACGTTCGAGTTATTTTTAAGGACTCAGCCCTCAGTCTTTCTTTTCCAGCAAGACTCGGGGTCTTGCTGGAAAGGCACGAGTCCTGAAATATTTTTTTAGACTCGGAGTACCTATCAGAAAACGGTTCAAGTCTATTATTAGAGGACTGAGGCCTCGAGTCTTACTACATTAGTTGAATACCGTTTTATGCCTGGAGCACAGATATTTTTTTATCTGTGGCCTGGAGTGACATAGGTACTCGTTTATCTAGGCTACATTTTGCAGTCCGGTTTTTTGATTTCCATAAAAAACTATCCTTGTTAACTTAAAATAAGTAATTTTTATTCATCTTCATTTATTAATTACTAGTTTGCCCGCAAGGCTTCGCTCGCATACCTAATAGGCTACAGTATGAAACAATGAAATACCCAAAGACATTTATAAGGAGAATTCTGTGGAAATACCCCATTTCACATCTTTATGGATTGATTTTCGAAAAATCTTGACACATGCCTTTCTTTATTTTGTATGCTTATTACACAAACCGTTTTTTTTAAATTTCCATACAAACTTTGGGGGTCCATTTTAGCCCTTTAGGGGTGGAGTTTCGCAAAACCCGTTATTGTTCACCTACAACCATCCTACAATAGACCATTTGAGGAGTATTGGGTAAAGAACAGTGGTATTGGGTAAATCTTGGAGCGTCTGGAAATTTTATTTGTACAGAACGTATGTAAATATTTATCTACGTTTTTTAAACTAAACATGTAAGTTAATAAAACCCAGAAAAAAACATTCAGTTTAAACAATCATTAAAATGAAACGTCATTTCCTTCTTCATTCCGTCTTTACCACGAGCAGTTTGGTCTGTGATTCCTATATAAGGGTTTGTTCTTTTATATATACATAAAGTAGACATATACATAGATACAGTGTTGAATAAGACCCCTGTCCGATCCGCAAGGCCGTTGTTTGGGATCAATATTCTATTTAAATACGTCATGTTTTTTGAATATTCAACACAGAAGAACATAAGAAACATAAAATACTTGTGTTTTGTAATTTATAGCAATAAACCGACACCTACACTGCATACGAATACCTGTGTTTTCCTTTTTCGTCGTTTCTTACCTTACGGAAAAGTGTGCATGGACCGCGACGCTGTACGAATACAAAGACGCTCAATTTTACGAAAGAGCAAGAGCTCAAGTCCTCAGTACACAATAAGAAGACAAGGCTAACACACGTGTCTCCGATTGTAAAATTACTTTACTGTGCTTAGCGACCAACGACCGATCGTTGTGACCGTAGTGACCTTAGGAAGCATGCTTGCGGAGATTTCTGTTTTATTTGTAAGTAAATAAATATTTACATAACTATATTTTTAATAATTTTAAAGATATTAAATCACGTACTTATGTAGTTAAAATAAGAAAACATTAGTTTTGCTTTTGCAATATTTAACTACCCTAAGAAGGATCTTTGTGTTGTCCTAAAAAAATATTGAAGAATGTCACATTAAATCCTTAATTACATATGCAAAATGCATTTAACGTATTCTAATTTATGCTGTTGAGCCATATCTAAAAGAAGACTTCTGTGTGTTGAGCATTGAGAACACAGGCCTCCGGGCCGTTTGGGCCGGTACCGTGTTGCTCAATGCTGTTGAATATAGACAAAATATGTACACTAGACTGAACTAGACAAATGTCTTTGTTGCACTCAAAGACATAACATATAAATAATATAAATGACATAACATATAAGATAATTTTGTGGTTGCACTGTGTTCCGTTGATATGCCGTTTATGCAACGCAGGTGTTTTTTTTCCATTCCGCGTTTGACTCTGAGATATAATATTCAAAATGACCTGTGAATTCAAGATAGATATCATAGAGAAATGAATATATAGGTTTTTACCACAGAATTCTCCTTATAAATGTCTTTGGTCTTTGGTTTTTACCAAAGACATTATTTATAATGCTTTGAATTCGGCTCCGCTGCAGTCTGTTTACGGCTAATTATAGGTAACCTAGCAACCAAATTTCGCCAAAGAGTGCCAAAGAAGATACGAAAAGTAATAGAGTAGAAGAGATAGGTAAAATGAAAATGAATCTTTAATAAAACAGATTCTGCGCGGCCATTTTAATTAAGGGCGCTAAAATCGTATCTCAATTATTATTTATGTATTAAAATAAATTAATCAATAAATTAAAATTATCGTAGGAAATAATTATTCTACAATGGAAAATTTTGGTTACCTACTAATAATTATGTCTGTCTGTAGATAGGTCTCCGACTAGTTCTAATAGGGTCTAACACCGTTATCAAAATATATTTAATATGCTGGTATGTTATAAATAAAGTAAACTATATTTTTTAGATATTTTTTTATTATCTATTATTTATGACTCGCTAATATTTTTTTAATCTACGTATGAGGCGACTCTAATTGCATAAATGCACAGCTTGTAACGTCATTGTATAGTACAAATTTATTTCAAAATGATATGATGTGATTGTCAACATTAGCTCTAGATTGTTGATCCTAGAGAATCAAGGCAAAGAGAATATAAATCATGAATTTAGCATGTTTCGTCCAAGATATAAATACAACGTAAGAATCAAGTATCCTTGACCCTTGTTTCAGCTGTTCTATAATGTCAAAACAAATAAGTTTGCAAAATGAACAGTATTACCAGTGTTCAATATTTAAAAATATCACAAGTCTGCTTAAAAAGTAACATTGTGATGACAAAAGCAACGTATTTTTATAATAACTAAGTTGTGAAATAAATGCAAGTAATAAGCTAACAAAAAAAAACAATCCAAAATAACAATCCTAGCCCTTTGCACGGTACCGATTGCTATACAATGATGTAACAAAATGGCTATCCTGGTTTTCGCGCGTTTTGGACGAAATTATATATTGAAATAAAAAATTCTTAAAAATGTTTCATTATATAAGACAGTCTAGGGAATAATATAAAATAATATAATATCTTTGCATGGATATCTGACGACATTAAACCGTTTAAAAAAATTTTGAATTATGTCAACGACCCTATTTATCTTTATTAATCTATCTTTTTAAATCTATCAATTCATTATATTATATTAATATAATTCTTGTATCTTGATTTTTTTTAAGGTTTCGTTTTTCAGAAGGACAAAAGGAACCCTTATAGGATCACTTCGTTGTCCGTCTGTCCATCTTTCCCTTTGTCCGTCAAGACGCTTTTTCTCAGAAACACGTGGAGGTATCAAGTTGAGGCCTACGGTCCCTAGAAGCTGTAAAAAAGTTAGGCTTCTAAGTCAACGCAATCAAAAAATATGGCCATATTATGCCGCATATTTTGTCGCTTTTGCCGTACTCGCAAGTAAATCAAAACCCGTACTTCCCGTTTACCAAGAATCATGAAATTTGGCAAAAAGCAAGGGAACAGAAAATGATTTATTTGTAGGTAAAACACATATAAGACGTACGGAACCCTCGGTACCTCGCACTTGTCCAGTTTTTAGGGTTTAAAAAAAAAGCTGAATCTATAAAAACTTCCCACGTGTAACTTTGTGTTTACATACCTAGGTACCCTCTGATTTGAATAATTATTGTCAAGGCCGTTATTACAAAACATTCAGTTGTCAAGCGTGTTTATTATCTACTTATAGTGAAATGGCTGTTTATAAGCTCCGACTAGAGATATATACCGACCAGCCTACGAAAATTTCAAAGTTTCAAGTTTGTTTTTTCCTCGTAATTAACAAGGAGTTTTTATGCGGCTAAAAGTAATTTTTAATACCGGCTCGTTTCCAACTGCGCGCGCATCGCTGGCGCGGCGCGGGCAAATTAAAACCTGCGCGCCGCATACTTATGCTAAAAAGATTGATCTATTATTAAATACTTTGTATGTGAGCGTATTGTATTTGTAATTTATGAACATACCACTGTAAAAGATTTTAGCCTTTCATTGGCAGATGCAACTCATTATCCCCATTATAATGCAAAATATTCACGAGTAACAAGCAACTTGACACTTAGAAACTGCGCATGCACTGGCGATGTAATAATGCGTGACCGCGCAGTTTTTCTCTTGGAGATTGCATGCAAGCGTTTAGTCCATACAAACGTAAAATTACTTTTACTTATACCCCTTTTCCACTCTGAATTATGAATCTACAGCTTTTTTTAAACTGATGTCTGTAACATAAAAAAAGTATATTTTATGGGTTATATTCGATTTTAGTTTTAAAAGAGCAGTTATGAAAAAAAAAAATGTTATTCATACTTTTTGATACATTCCCAATGATATTTTACTAAAGTTACGATTTTGGCGCACCTAAAATTACAGCCTAAATCTGTCCTTTTGGTCAATTTTTTGTTATAATAGCTAAGTATCTCTTTTACTCTCTAACTTTTCGCACTCTTTGGCGGCTGTATGCAGTCTGCAGCGGAGCCGAATTCTGAACGCCATTTTGAAGGTAAAATATACATAAGGAGAATTCTGTGACCTATCTATATTAAAATATCATTGCATAATTTATTCCCTTTAAGAAAAACAGTATGAAAAAAGAACTATAAAAGTTACGAAGAGGCCTTCGACATACTCTTCGTAACTTTAACAGTTTTCCGGAAAAGTGGTGGAGTGTAATGATCCAGTGGAAATAAATAAAAATCGCCTGGAAAGTTATCGGTGTAAAATATGCTTATGTAAATAGGCTTCGTCCAGTATATAATGGACGCCTAAGTGTTGATAAGAAGAAATCTATTTATTTACTATACTTTAACTAGGCAATGTTTAAAATTATGTGAAACTTAATATTTTGTCTTACATTTCGAGTTTATTTCTTCTTTCTTACTGTATAATTTTGTTTTGCAATAATATTTGTATTATTTCGTTAGGTTATAGTGGTCATGCACCAATCGAAGATAGACGAAAATTCACGATGTGATTCACTTCAAGCTCGGTCATCACGTTCCTAAATCCAGACCATTTTTTGAACAGAATGTAGATAAATGAACTGGAAACAAATGAACATTTCGTCTTTTAGTTAAAATTATTAGATTTTAATACGAGATACGTGAATCCATAAAATTTGCGAAATATGTGCTGGAACTGAAACGAAAGGTATAAAAAAAAATCTAGAAAAAAATTAAAAAAACAGCTCGTCTTGAAAATCAATGTAATTTTTTTAACAGCTAAAATAGCGGTTTTGCTTTTTGCAATGCGATTTGAACGAAAGTCGATAATCACCCTTATACTTTTTTTAACCGGGCTTGTGCCTTTATTTATTTCACTCAGTGACCAAAATGCGGTTTTGAACTCTGGGTTCTCGCGGCATAGGGTGCCTGTTCGAGCTGCTGAAGTGAAAAATATAATTCTATCGCTTGTTAAATGGCGGTCCACACGTACCGAATCTATAAAAAATGTATAAAAACAAAGGTATGAGTAATTCAGTAGTTACTTATCTCGTATGTATTTAATTTACAGATAGCCGTTTTCGGCCTTCAATTAGCTAATGGTGGCGTCACCAATAAAGGTAAGCTCCTTATACTATTATTTTCTAGTAAAAAGTATTAATAACTATAAAGAATCATTGGATAGATCTCTTGAAAGAAACTACGAGTGGATTATCTACTTAGAAACTCCACTCCGAGAGTTAGCGCAGCGAAACGAGGCAGGTGAAAATATTCGCAATATCCAGTCACTTTCCAATAGGTAATTAGAATAATTAGGTTTAGTTATTCAGTTTAGTAGCAAGATGTTGTACGAGTATGAAATTTCTAAATGAGTAAACTAAAAATTTTCTGTCTATGAGGACAGACTAACTGGTAGCGGATCAGTAGAAGTAGTTATAGTTTAACTGGTATTAGTTCTACTGCTCCGTTGTTTTTCTTCCAATACAATGAAATGATCGTTACATGAATTTATCAAAACAACCCATTTTTATGGAGAACTCACGCTTGACCAAAAAAATAACTACCTAAACTTTCATACATAAAGAGTAAATTATTCCTAAGACAGTTTTCTCGTATCTCATATGGTTTCGGACGTGGGAATATGAATTTTTTTTTCAGGGACAGTATGGGCTAGTACAAAAAAAAAAACTTTTTATATTACTTTTCTTAAACATGGCAAGGACATCAAGAAGCTATTTCGAGAAAAAGATGAGGCTTGCGACGCCAAAGTCCGGAAAGGACCAAAAATAAAAATAAAAATGAGGCTACACTTTCCCGCGCAAATGAAAAGTGATGGCTTTAGCGCGCTAGTCAAAAAAATCAGATAATTTATAGATAATTACAACTAAATCAGGAATTCAATTAAAATTCTGTTCTTTGCTATCCTACATATTATTATAACCTCACTAATCACTAGAATCTGTGACTTGAAATATACACTAGGCCACCAGGGACCCTATTCGGAGATATGTCATTTTAGCTCGGTCACTCTCACTCCCATTAAATTCTAAATTAGAGAGACAGTGACCGAGATAAAATGTCATATCTCCGAATAGGGTCCCAGGGGTTCTGGGACCTAGCTAGGTAAAAATGTGTGAGTCAGATCTTTCTATATATATTTTTTAACGGAGAAAATTTCATGTTTGTAATTATTTTATCGCTCTTAGCTAATACTAGACGATAGAACTAAAAATAACTAGTAGTTCGCGCCGAACTGAGACCTCGCGACCCCTATATCTTCACAACCCCTGGACCGATTCTGCTCATATTCGAACTTAAAAATTGAATTGAAATGGACTACTTGCAAACTTTCATGAAGATCGGATCAACGGTTCGCAAGTTATCATTGAAATAAGGAAATGGGTTGAAATGAAATAAGGATGCGGATAGGAGACGTGTATAAGTATGATACTTAGAACTATGATGTAGGCTAGGCCCTACAATATGCTACAGTCGGATATTTTCTTGTTATTTTAACAATTAGTTGAAAAACGTAATCAATCCTCTGCACATTGATATACCTCCGAACAATAAACACAGAATAAAAATAGTCATATGGTAAGGAAATAATAACCATCTCGTTACAGATAAACCCTACATTCCGTTAAAATACCCGGGACCCGTTCAGGAAGTTTCCGAAACCCGATACGGGACCCCTGATGATAGTGTTCACGAGCTATGCCGCAATCAAACTTTCTGCACCATCAAACCACCCGACTATCCACAGGAACAGTTCAACAAGATGTTCAGGGGAACGGTAAGCCTTTTGAGTTATGTCTAACTTTTAGGGTTATTCTCGATCTCGTGGTTATTCTCTCTTCAAGCCAATGTTCATATTTTTTTTATTTTTTTTTATGTAATTGGTGGCAAACAAGCGACGGGCCTCCTGATGTTAAGTGGTCACCGCCGCCTATGGACACCTCCAATACCAGGGGCATTGAAAGTAGCCAGGGGTTCATTCTGAACAATTGTCAGAAATAGCGAAAAAAACAATGTATGCTCTTTACAAAAATATCATTCAAACTCAACGAAATGTATGGAACAGCTGTATTTTTCCCTCGCGATTTCAGGTTTAGTTCTGTTCAGAATGAACATGGGGTAGCACCCAGATTACCTTGTATATCTATATCCTGTACTTATTTATACTTCCTATTTAGGTTAACCTAATAGAAGGTTTTTTTTAAGTAAACTAGCAAACTTCAAATAAATTAAATCTAATTAGAATAGACTGAGCTGGGAACAGGTAAAAAATTAAGACAAGTACCCAGAAAAAAAAAATACCCAAGAAAAAAAATAGTAGAATACCCAAGTATTAAATTATTTGTTGTTTCATGATGAACGCGAGTTGACCATGGCTCGTAATAAAAGAACTAGAACTAGGCTAGAAAAAAAACAATGAATCGCCGATCGTGCTTGAAACACATACATGACAATGACAATAGCGCCGGCCGGCAGTGTGACCAGATTCAAATGTCTCTATCTAATCCTGCTAGTCTGCAGCTCAGAATCTGCTAAAATTTGCTATTTGTTTTACAGAAAATGCTATATCACTCCTTACGCAGATAATGCTGAAATATAAGAAAATCTCAATTATAATGCCAATTTATACGATTCGAACGTCATATTTATTTCTATTTACGAAAAAAATACTTGTCGCTACCACTGTCCTTGGAAAATATTTTGTGTAATAATGATACATTTCGAGATAATTGTAATATTTTCTGTCGCCTTGAAATTCACACACCAATACCCAACCCTTACCCATACCCATGCCAATATATTGACATTTGAATCGATTTCCGAGCTTGATTTTCATGTTGTTTGTCTATAAAAGGGAGTATTTGCCATAATCTCCCCGCTTGGCAGGTGGCTGGGGGATCAACACCTTCCCCCTTTTCTAAGGGGGACGTCCTTTGTTCAGCCGTGGATGTTTTCTGGCTGATGATAATGAATCTATGAAAAGATTCGTTCACAAAAAGTGTTTGACATTGGAATCATCATAGCCCGTGCAAATAGCCGTCACAGTGTTGGAGTATTTTTAATGCCATCTAAACCTCCTACAAATTTTGTCATCCTACAAAATTGACAAAATTGAAACTTTCAGTTCCTTTGAATTTGGCGCGCTGAGCGAAATGTTGTAAATATTTTTAAATTATATTATTTTGTTAATTAACGATTAACTGATTAACAGTTTCATGCCCAGCTTTTTGTTAATAGTACTTAGGGTACTATTAATGGTTAGTTTGTACTTATTTGAAAAATACACTTTATTACTTTCAGAAATCCATACAGCAGCCTACACTTATAATCGAGACCGTGGCCGACCGTCAGGGCGATCCCGAAGACGTCGACGACTGTGACTCAGAAGTCGTGGTAAATTATACCTACCTACGTCATCATCAGTACCGTCATTGGCACCATTCTGACACAAATAATTTTTACTATCCCCTGTAGATTCCGTCCTCAAGATAATCTTTGCGTATCTTAGATCAGTCTAAATCTGTAAAACGTAAAACCGACGAATTCAATTTTTTTTTTTAATTTCCTGGATGACGAGACGAGATAATCACTCGCCTGATGCTAAGCGTCACGGTTGCCCAATACCGTTCAGTGCAAGCCAAGATGGCGCACAGGCGGCCGATGGGCCGCGATTTTGCCGCGAAATCGATCGACCAATAACAGCGCAGGATTTTAGCGCGCGTAGTGCTCGACCTTGCCATTTGTTCCCGCGCTACTAAAATTGGTCTACTGCGCAGGTACGTCGAGAAAAAATATTTCGCGTGTAAAACTTGTACAATATTTTGTACACATAGTTTTTATAATGTACCTATAATAACAACATTGTACCGAGTAACTCGGAAAGGGTAAAACAAGACAAAAGTGGCTCATGATGCATTATTGTAAACAATCTTTATTGTGTGTCTGGTTACATAATAGTATTACGTTACCTTGGATCTTTAGCAGCAGTGCATAGTGATCGTACGGAAGTCGAAACTTTCAAAGTGTATATAATATTCTATCAACATTTTCCTCAACTGCGACTTCAATTAAACAGATGTTTTTTTATTTTAGCTTAAGTTGCATATATATTTTTCACATAAATATCGCTACTACGTAAATTCGCCTACAGACGTTTTTACTAACACCAGCACAACCTAAGAAAAAGTATAGGTAGATGTAGAAAGCTGTGGTACTGCGGACTAACAAGAGAAAAAAAAACGAATTCAGAACCTCCTCCTTTTTTTTTTTTTGAAGTCGATTAAAAAGGTAAATCTATTTACCACTCTTTCTTTCTCTTCATTTAGACAGTGGCTCGGTGGATTAAACTATTATCTATTCTAAAGGGCTCGCTACATGGCCTGACCTGACACCGTGTGTAAGGGACAGCTAGATTTGAATTTCACGGGAGCAAAAGAAACAAACTATTATGGTTATAGCTTCTCCCTTTCGCTCCCCCAGAAACTTATATATAGCCATCTCTTTCAAACGATGTCAGGTCAGGCCATGACACCCTTATTAATAGGTAGTTAAGCCAGAGGTGCCAAACAAAAAAAAAGCATGCACTACACAATGTTTAAAAAAAAACGCATTTTGCAAAACCATTTGTTGCGTTTATAACTTTAAATCTGTAGTTCCTCCAAAGTGGTGTATTAGTGGTTTCAAGATTTTCACTTGTGTTTTCTTTTTTAGATTGCAATCAAACTAGTGAAAACCCTAAATAAAATTGTAATATAGGTAATTAAAATGTTGTATAATTTTCATTCATCTATATTCATCGAATATAAAATGTTTTATTTCCTTATAATATGGACGTGATAGGAACCCTATTGCCTGAAATAAATTAAGTAATTAATTTATTTGTGTTTATTTTCCATTTTTCCAGTATAAGCCTTTGTATAACGTGCGGAATAAACGCGGCGACTGGCGCGTAGTAGTGCAGGCTCCGCAAGAAAATTACGTGCAGATGGTCAGACTCGAAACTTGCAAGTAAGTTCGGAAAAACCGCGACACGCTTTTTTTCTTCTCCTCCTAAGAGCATTTTGGCGTCGCACGTCTTATGCATTTGCCAGTGTCAAGTATACATATATATTTTCAAGTTTTGTTAAATCTAACTATACATATATATATATATATATATCAAACAAGTCATAGTCCCAGTTAAAGGCGAGCAAAGCAAGTCACGGTCAACTCCAAGTCATGCCCCAGTAAAGTGGTGAAAACTTTACTAGAGCCTTCTATGGAGTTTTGGAAACAACATGAAAATTCACGTTTCACGACACTATACCATTCACCAACACTCGTGGATGTTCACAAACACGGGTAAAAATTCACCGTTTTAATAGTGTCTACACACGAAACGATTTGGTCGGTCCCGACATCGCTTGAAAGAGATGGCTATATATAAGTTTCTGGGGATGCGAAAGGGAGAAGCTATAACCTTAATAGTTTGTTTCTTTTGCTCACGTGAAATTCAAATCTAGCTGTCCCTTTCACACGATGTCAGGTCGGGCCATGTGTAGACACCCTTACACATTCACACTCGAAATGGCACAAATTTTGGAAAATAATATAATGAATTCTTTACGTTCCCGCCAAAACTCCCCGCGACAGGCTTCTCGGCTTCTTATTTACCGAAGCTTTCTGCATCAACCTTTTAAACATCCCACTGCTGAGATATCCTACCCTCGAAGGGTGAGTAGGCCATATCCACCTCACTGGCCCAGTGCGGGTTGGCGGATTCACATAAGCCACCGAATTTCTTCTCCGGAAATATGCAGGTATCCTCACAATGTTTTTCTTCACCGAAAGCTAGTGGTGTATCCGTACGTAAGTTCCAAAGAACTCATTGGTACGGGCCCGCCCGGGTACGAACTCATGACCCCATGAATGTAAGGAAGTGAAGAAACCTGTGTGGTGGATATAGCCTAATCACCCTTCGAGGGTAAGCCAAATAATATTTTTACTCGGGGAGGGGTAGGCTGATATCCCAGCAATGGGATGTTTAAAGTTTGATGCAGAGAGTTGACATGTTCTATTAATTTTACAAGAAGTATGTGAGTATGTAAGTATTTGACTATGGAAGTATGTTTGCGTGTTGCTATAGTACCTCCTGTAGCTAAACGGATCGACCGATTTTGATGAGTAAGGTGTCATTGGATTCCTATTTACGTCCGGAGTGACATAGGCTACATTTTGCAGTAGGGTATTTTGTTGTTCTTTAATAATATTAGTTGTTTGTTTCATGTGTTGCTTATCTTCCTACAGAGGAGCCGGAAACCCCTGTTTCAATGCCTTCCCAGCGACTTCGGATCTCAAGACACTTTGCAAGCAAAAATACAGCACTTGGGAGTTCCTAGTTTCTGTTGGAGATAATAAGACTGCGAAAGAGAAAGTAGATCTTCCGATATGTTGTTCTTGTCACTACAAATTCGTTACATAAGAATTTACCAGCTAATGATCTACCTACTCAGCATTTAGGATTTTCTTAGTGAAAAAACGTTTTGAGTCCATGATGTCGTCATAGTTGTAAACTTAAAATTTCAAGCAATTTTTAAGTTAAAATTGTTAAATGTAAATTTGTGACACCTTTACATACAGGGTCCATGTTAACATAGGAGTAGCGTATAAATTATAGGCTAATAAACCAGTTACTTGGTGCAATAAAATACTGAATACTGAATACTTGGTTAACAAACAGAAGCATAAGAAGGATATTAATGGTTGGCAACTGAATTAAAATGTTTTGTAGATTACAGATATGAAGAACTGAGGGTAGATACTCACTTCTATACCTAGTAATTGCATTATTATATTCTACATTTGATATACTAGCAGTATCATATTTGTAAACATGCTGTGGGAAGGATTTCAGAACCCTCAGAATGACTCTGAACCCAAACTTGGGGAATATTTTTATTTGAACTATGCATTTGTAATAATATAGTACATAATTTATAGACATTATTTATTAGCTGCAAAATAGATACTAATTACGTTCGCATAATATTATCTCAGTTGTTCGCATATTATTATCAGCTACGAGGTAAGGACCTATCCTGCATTCGCGTACCATCAGAAAAAAAACTTTTCTTACTTCAAGTATTTCTTTTTGTTTCTGTTGTTTTTGGCTCCACACGTTTTGTATTTAGCCAGTGTCGAGTATTGTAATATTTCAAGTGAAGTGAAATATTTTGCAATTTAAATAAGCGTCAGTCATAGTCTAAGTCAAGCAAAGTTAATCACGGTCAAGTCCACGTCATGCCCAAGTAAAGCGATGGACACTTTACTAGAGATTTCAATGGAGTATTGGAAACAACACGAAGTGTCACGTTTCACAACATTATACTATTCATCAATACTTGAACCAATACTAGAAAATTCTAGTAAAGTCTCCACCACTTTACTAGGGCATGACGTGGACTTGACCGTGACTTACTTGGTTGACTTGGACTATGACTGAGACTTATTTTAATTGTGAAATATTTGACATCACCTGAAATATTACAATACTTGACACTGGCTTAATACACAACGTGTGGAGCCAAAAAAAAAAAAAACAAGGTGGTCGTTCCGTACATAGGGCGAGTGCGAAAAACATCAAAACAACTACACCTCTATGCTCTCAACGCAACCCTGTGGTAGACCTTGCGATACGTTTTCTTAAGTTACTAAGTACCTAGTTTAAGTACATAATTGTAATTATTTGTATAACCAATAACCATTCGACACATTTTATTCACAAACTACCTAGTCAAAATTACAAAAATGATATTATTTCTGTAAGAAAATCGGAGTTTTATTTTAACATAAATAATGACAATTTAGCTAAGTATATGTAACACTCACTAACAAAATAATATAACTTCGAATTACTGAATAGAACATAGAATAAAATTATCTTTATTACCTTAAAATTAGGTTGAGTTATTTTAAGTATATTACATAATTTACCGAGCGAAGCGAAGGTCTCAGAGTTTACTGGAACAAATCGGCATTTGTATGTATGTTTGTTTGTATATTTGCCCGATGATAACTTGCGAACCGCTGATCCGATCTTCATGAAATGTTTGCAAGTAGTTTATTTCAATAAAAAATTTAAGTTCGAATATGAGCTGACTCGGTCCAGGAGTTGTGAAGATATAGTCGCGAGGTCTCAGTTCGGCTCACTTTTCTAGGAATTAAAGCAAAGTCCAAACAATGATGATAGAGACGTGAAATTGGGTATACCAAATATTCCTCAAAGTTCTAGGTGAATGAACAATGACAAAGGAATTTATGAGACCGCAAAGGGGTGAAATCTCAGATGAAAATTAGTCTAGCAGGTAAAATGGAACCCTATGGGTTGTAACCGAATTAACTTGGTTACAAACTGTGAAATCGCTACATAGTATAAAAAAAAGTCACTTTATGCGGTTTTTTTTTTCGTGAATTTTTAAAAGTCGTCGAACAAAAGTTGTTCCCTATCTTGTGTATGTACCTACGACATCCTCACAACCGAGCAAAAAACTTCCATATCCAGAACACCATCAACAAGTGTTGATTTAAAAAAAAACATTAGAATTAATTGAATGGGGATGCCTATGTCCAGCAGTGGACGACGTATGTCTGATGTCTTATGTCTGAGACCAAACCAAGGTACAACCAAACTAAGTTCCGGATAAAGTACACAAACAAGTGTGCACACTAATACTTCTTCCAATGACTTTGACTTGGACAGTCAAAGGAAATAATATATACCTATTTATTTCCAGCATCCATGCAGTTGGCGGCGGTCAGCGCCGCCCGGTGTTCAAATTCTAGTAAATAAATAATGTTGAATAAACAAACCATGGTACGTTAAAATTAGGTAAATCAATTCAAGGTAAGCATGAACAAGGTGATAACCACTGCCAGCGAAACTGGCAAGAGAAGCAGGTTGGCAGGTGATTACAAACCACTTACTTAGCGCTGCAAATTATAAAACTTTCTCTCTACAGCGAGTAAGTACATACGTAGTATTATTATATGTTCTGTGGTACAGTAGTACGAGTATCTGACGCCCAGCGCTACGAACCATACAAAATATTAATTTAAAAAAAAAAACTACTTTAACAAATTACTCTGAAAAAAGTGCAAAATGTGCACATACCTATCGAGATGTTCTTGGCACGCCACCCGTGAAATACGTGGAGTTCCGGTGGCCATCTGTAGTCTTCTTCAATTGGTGATTTTTGAATGCAAATGCTTGACTTGTTGATAAAAATACTCGCTCGGCTCGGTAGAGTAAAAAAAAACAAAAAAATAACAGTTTATTTTTCAACCCTCCTCCTTTTTTTCGGAAGTAGGTTAAATTTAAATGAAGACTTACGGTCGGATTCATGCTTAAAGTAAAAGCTTTTCTACAGTTGATAGTGATTATGTAATTATTTGTTTGTATTTGATTTTAAAAATAAAATAAATAGGTAGTTAGGGAGACTGCTGGTTTTTTATCCAATAATCCCCTTCCGCCACAATAAAATAAATGGTTGAGGTGATTTCTAGATGTGTTGTCCAATAATCCTCTTTCGCCTCTCAAATGGGGTGCTAAGGGGATTTTTTGGACAATCGATTTGATTTGGATCCACTTTGAAAAGGAATCTCTACGGGAATTTATAGAAAATTCCTTTCATCATCAGACTCTCAAAGTATTGATAAAGCTACTTTTCGAATAAAATAATATATAATAAATAAAAATAATGTAATTTATTTTCAGATTAAAATTTTAAAAGTTAAAAAAATAATATTAGCTGCGGGAAAGTTAGTTGAGGCTTTGGAGATGATGAAAGAGTAATGCCGGTAGCTACTGAATACGCTGCCAACTGGTAGTGGCCCGTAATCAGGCCACCTGAAATAATATTTAATAATATAAATAATATATACAAATTATATATATACATATATATATATATTTACTACTTATCACACAGAAAGAGTTTTCAAAAGGTGCTTGTAGACACTGCACTGGGATGAACCTTTGTCGCATAGTCGCAAGGGCTACAAATATAAATATGTCGTGGGCTAATCGTTGAACTGGGCCGATCGAGATCTGCCTGGGCAGATCACGATACGTCGGCATTTCTTGATATGGCCGATTACTTCGTGATGTGCCCAGTAAATAGCCCACGACACATAGGTACATACGTTCGCAGCGTTTTATAAAGGAGCGGTACGACATACAAAATCTATCCAAGCTAAAAAATAAATCAATTTAGATTGTTGCCACTTTTGATTACACCACCAATCGGACCGTGTGAGTAAGATAGAGTGAGTATTAAAGAGTCGCTTACTTTTGCTGTTCCGACTTTATCTCGTCTAAAACAATCGCGAAGTCCGAAAAAGGTGAGAAGTGGTATCTGCAATAAAAATAAAAAATATACCTTTATCTGTGTATTGTTGCAAAATTCGATGAATTGTAACTAAAGGTACTGCAATCATGCAAACTACTTCCGCGTTCACTGCAACCGGTTACATTTTATCCTGTGAAGCACTTATGTGCAACGCCCGGCCCGCGGCATTTAGCAGCCGTACTAAAATGTCTGCAAGAACACACTTTAGTTAAATGCACAGGGCCGTTATTATGTAACTTTGTTTATAGTTCGTGGAATTCGTATGGAATGGCATTCTTGGCATAAATACCATTCCATGTGAATTCCACGGAGTTAACTTCACGCGGCAGAGTTACGAGTTTGAACAAAGATATAGAAGTCATGTAGAGCAGAGCACAGAATACCTATACGTGGAGGTATAGAGTCATAATTAAAGAAATAGTTGGCTAGGGTACTACCTAAGTATTCTGCGAAGATATTCGACGTCATGAATCCGTTGCTTGTTTTGCCAAAACACAACCACATCTCATCTCCTTACGGCCCGTGGTTTTATGAACGTTAGAAAGTTTGGTCCGCGACTATCCGAAGATTGCTCACACCTGCTGTAAAGCCTCTATAAGTATTTTTAAATAAATACTATGGTTTCATGCTAACTTGACTTGTGTTTTTAACTTTAGTTTGTGTGGACTCATTAAAAAATCGTAGAGCGTGTATACACAGTTTCGTCAAGTTGAGATTGGATGAAAAATTCGACCTGTACGCGAGTACCAACATACGGACAGATTTTCGGAGCTTTTCGGAGAAAGCAAATTTTACCAGTCAAAAATGAGACTTTACGTTCGCTTCGCTCACTCGGTCAATCATAAGTTAGATATGAATAATACTGTACGTTTTCCGTGTACAATAAAATAAAATCAATAATCGTAAACTGACGAGTTAAAATTGTATGAGGTTATAGAGGAATAACGAAACGGAGGAATAAAGAAACAGAGGAATAGCACATCAGACAAACCTGATAGAAGACCAGAAAAAATAAACTAGGTTTACGTGGAAAAATGTGGCTTTTATACGCATAATTAGTGCATAAACTAACACATACATCATAATATTACGTAAATTGTCAACGTTCAGGTAATTCGTTATTTAGCTTATCTCATTACCTACTCATGGGGTCTACCCAAAGGAAAACATAAAATATTGTGTCATGGTAACAATTTCTACGGTATAACTTTATTAGTAAAATACAGAGAATAGTTATTATTTCGCTGGTATTATATAAAATAACCATACTTATGAATGCCCAAGAACAGCGAGTCATTTGGCTTTTATTACGTGACCTAACAGTCACGTTACGTAAATGTTTTTAGTCTTATTAATTAACTCATGGGAATTAACCATTGCATTTATATCCTCCTGTGTCCCGTTTATTTTCCTATTGTAGGGATGCGCTAAATTATTTATTTTCATATTCATCGACATTCATTAATGATATTGAACTTTAACCAAGAAAGGGTATACGTCAATAAACTTGAAAATCTACTTCTAGGTCGACAGCATAGCAAACCAGAAAACCTGAACCCTTGCTGACCTCGCCAAGAAACAGCGTTTTATAAATCAGTAAGGAGTTTTACTAAGAAAATCTCCACGCAAGAGATCTTGGTAAAATGGTTAGTGCTAATTACGAAGTCTGCGGAGCCAGAAGGCGGCGGACTTGTCAGTTCAGTCGCTACCGGTGTCCATCGACAGGTGGTCGTGTCGATGGAGTATCGATATCGATCATTCACATGCCTACGTCGCATCGATTCGCGCGCGTAAATAGTGAAGTGGACACATCGATATGTATATTAAGTGACCGCTTGGCAAGCAGTCAGGTGCTCGCTGAAGCTGAAGTGCTGAAACCTATAGATGTGCATAATTATGGGTCGTATACAGTGCCTCGTTTGCATCACCGCAGTAAGTATTCAATGTTATTGTTTGTGTAGTTTGTCTAAACGCGGTGGTTATGATAGTGACGGCTATCAGCAAATCTTAATGGCTCTACTTTTATAATTTCATTAATTATTATAGTGGTATCATCGATGGAATAGTTAACATATCACTGTGTGATGCTTAGGAATATTGAGACCTTCCAGTAACACGAGTTAAAAATTTAAAATGGGTACAACATTTTGAGTTATACGAACACAATAGATAATGACTATTTTTATCTTCAAACTGTGGAATACTTCGGTATTAATGACAGTAAAAAAGCCTTCACACAGATTAAGTTTTTAGGCACAAGTGGTTTTTGCGGACGCGGTTATTATTTCCATAACAAATATTAGTTCTGGGCGCGACTAGTCATAAGGACGTTCCTTGGTAATAAAATGTGACGAAACCAGTACAATCTGGTCTGTTATATGTACCGGAATACCATAACTGCAAAGGTCAGACAACAGTAGATCAGCGATATACTGTTGTACATAATTACCTACTAAAACTACATTTAAAAACTTGCTAGCTATGCCGGTACCTATACATAGAGTATACACAGGTCCTAAAAAATAAAAACTACTTACCTATACATGCTAGGTGAGTATACGTAGGTAATAAAGTCCTTATAAAATTAAAGTTACCTATACTATGTGTGATATGATAATTATCTATTTTATTAAAATAAGTAAGCATAATAAAATATAAATTAAACTTAGCATAATAAATACTCGTATAACAGTCGTCGTAATAACAGTACTCGTTTGATTTTGTCATTATAAAAGAGTTTTTTAAATATTTATTATACTTTTATGGCTTACCATTGGCTTACTTTCTAGAAGTACACAGAGTATACACAGGTATAGTATGGACCCTAGAATTAAAACTAGAACATACATAGATATTATCTGTATACATTTATCTTAATACTCACGTTATATTGAGTCGGTTATTCCGACTATAGTTTCGATCACATTCGGTGATCGACTTGTTTGTGTGTAGGTAAATTTGTCCGGAGATAACTTACGAACCGTTGACCCGATATTCGTGTTTTTTTTTATGAGCCATTTAAGTTTATTTTTAAGCTTAGTCTAGAAGCAATATTTTGTATAAAAACCCTGTTATAAAACTAAGGGGACATTAAACTCATTACGAACAATAAGATACAAAAACAGAAACAGTTCCTTCGATATTAAACCAAAAAACCTTTAAAGGTCGATGACTTTCTTCTCGGACGTAATGTAGTTTAAACCATAAGAATAAATCTTAAAAACCTCCACATTACAAGTACCATTATCCTCAATCAATAAACATTTAGTGACGATCTCTCATAAATAAAATGTTTTGAAATTATTTCATAATCGTACCAAGCCAGAATATTAAAAAAAACCGGTAACAGAGCGCTACCGTTCAATATTTTTTGCTTCGTAACTGTTAATTTACAAAGTTAGCTGTTCAGGCGGAAAACGTAGGAACTATTTTCTTGACTACTAGCGACAAATGTTGCATAACTTACCTTTCTGCGCTTATTCTGAACGCCAATTTATTTTAACTTTATGAGCTGATTTAATATCAGGCGAAAGGGACAGCTAGATGTGAATTTTATGAGCAAAGGGGACAAACTTATTAGTTTACTAGCTGTACCCGCAACTTCGTTTGCGTGAATTTTAAAATAAGCCGCCTCTGCCTCTGCAGACGGAGTAGCGGGATATTGCATTAAAATTCAACTATAACAATATTGTTTAGAGCGCTTCTCTGTAAACATTGTTGTTATTTACATTTTCTGGAGCATGCATAAATAAATTTGCCGCATCGCTGACTCTGGACAGGGCCACGTACAGCTGGCCGTGAGTGAAGCAGCTGGTGGAGAGGTCCACGCCCGCGGTGTGCAGCGTCTGTCCTTGTGATTGTCATGGCATAACTAAGGCTCAATGGAAATGCACACGCTTGAAGCGGAATGGGAAGTTTTTGCATATATACTACATTAAATGTAGTAGTCTAGTCATACACTAGTCTCATGGACATGGATAAATAGAAGTGAAGAGAACAGACATCGAAAAGAATCGAAAGAGCCAATTAATTTAGAGCACTTGGGCGATTCGCACCGTGGTCCGAGCTACATGTGGTATGAGCTGCCGTATAAGCCTTACCTGCATGTAAGGTACTTAAATTGAATTAGAAACAACCAGCAGCTGCTCAGCAGGCCTAGCACGGGCGCCGGGATAGAGTTATATCCACCCGTTTTGTCTTCGCTTGACAAAGCTAGAATATGGATACATCCGTCTCGTTCTCGCGGGATAAAAAAAGGGACATCTAGACTTGAATTTCACGGGAGCAAAAGAAACAAACTATTAAGGTTATAGCTTCTCCCTTTAGCTCCCCAGAAAAGAAACAAACTAGTAAGGTTATAGCTTCTCCTTTCGCTCCCCAGAAACTCATATATAGCCAAATCTTTCACAAGATGTCAGCTCAGGTCATGTATAGCCAGTTTAAAAATTTATTATTTCCTTGACCATACGCCAACAACTGCACAAACAAGTTGGTAATAGTATAATCGAATCTATAATGGTATTTATACATCGAAAGCAAAAGTGCCTGTCACTTTCATTGGCTCTGTATGTATGCGTGAGCGTTATTTATGCTGCAGAATGAAAATTTTGCACGCACGTAGATTTTTACCTGATTGCCCAGAAGAAGAGACATGTTTTGCGTTTGTGTGTATGTTACTCTGTTCCTATGTGACCTCGTACTACTTGAACGGTTTGATTTTGGGTTGCGATTTGTTGTATAAGCGCGCATCGCGAAAAAAAAATCTACTCTTTTTGTCGTGAAAAAACAGGACACGGGTACGATTATGTAGGTTCACGTTTTTCTCATTTTCGGATGACATAAAGATGGGGGTTGGGGGTGCCATATTCCCCACGTTTGGCTTGGGGATAGCACCGGACGCTGTTTCCTGTCCTCCGGTGGTTGGTCACAGTTCATAGGTACACTTGCATACAGACGCACAAACTTTCGCATTTATAATTATCATAGTTTGATGATAAGTATGATTGTAGAAAGTGCACGTGATACTGATTAGATCAGCGAATATACCTTTCAAATGACTCATGTAGTCAAAGATCTTGGTCATAACATGTATGTAGTGATTGTAGTAGAATTCTACTACCAAGTCTACAATACTCTTAGGCAAACAAACCATTGTGCTGTGGGAAATATCCCGAGCGGAATCCTAATCTTAACTAATATTATACTTAAATGCGAATTTAACTCTGTCTCTCTGACTATCTGTAGTGTCTCTCTGGGTGTTTCTCGCGTTATCACGGCCAAACCGCTGAACAGATCAAGCTGAATTTTTCCATAGATATAGCTTAAGGATCGGAGACGGAGATAGGCTGCTTTTTTGTTGTGGATCCACGCGAATGAAGTCACTTATAAGAGCTAGTCTATATATAAAAGAACAAGCCCGCTTCTAGGCATCAACGCACAGACCAAGCCGCTTATGATAGAGACGAACCTAATACTTCTCAAATTAACAATAAAGTCTAGGGGAACTATAGAATCGGGTTTTACAAAATTACACGGGAAATTAAATTTACGGGAGTAAAATGGACCCCCAAAGTTTGTACGGAAAAACAAATTTCATGCTAAGCCAATTCAACTTGTTATTATTTATGTGTTTTTCTTTTTCTCTTCTCTTTGGCTATAAATACTGGTACGATAATCAAAATTCTGAATTAAATAATAATTATTATCAATATTTAAGTTATTTAATAGTATTTTTATTGTATACTTAAATACTTTCTTTTGACATGATTTAAAACATAATAAGAAGAAGCCACTGGCATCTGACAGTCCTAGACTAGTTCGGGAGCCTATGGATCAACACTCATTCAAAATAAATAATTTTTGTTTTGTTTTGTTTGTTTTTAAACTCGGTTTGTACTAATACTGTACTGTACTCGGTACTAATCATAAAAAATAAAGAAAGGCATGTCTCAGGATTTTTCGAAAACCAACCCCTAAAGAGGTGAAACGGGGGTTCCAGCTAGCCTATGCGAGCGAAGCCGTGCAGGCAGTGGGCTTATCCCGTAACTCTGAAAGCGATAGCGAGAGTTGGTACGAGCGAGATGGCATGCTCTCGCAATCAGAATCACTAACGTTTCAAACTTAGAGGATGAGCCCGCATGTTAGTACACCCATATACTGCTTATCGTAGCAAAGCGCGATACTATAACAATAGAGTTCATAATACATTTTAGGGTTCCTTAACCGAAGGGTTTCAACAGAACTCTATTAACAAGCCTATCCTATCCTTATCCGTCCATCTTTTGAACCGTAAAAGATAGCCGCTTGAATTTTTTACAAAATATGTGTTAATTCGGTGGATTTCCTAAAAAATAAGTACAAAATTAAGGTCACAAGAAACGTGTTTTTTCAACATTTCTTGGTTTTGCTCTATCGTTCAAACTGATTTAAATACAAACTTGGCGTGATTATAGATTATATAATAAACTCTATAGTATAACAACAAATATTAAAAATTGGTCAAGTGCGAGCTGGGCTTGCAATAAAGATCCCGAACTGAATTAAGGAAAACATCATAAACTGGCCAAGTGCAAGTAGAACGTAGGTTTTTTTATTTTTTTATTTTTTTTATTACAGGTCTTCTTCTTTGTATTTAAATTCAGTAGTGTCACCGGTAATGAGCAATATTACGGGTAATTGTAATGAATGGTCATTGGGTACTTATCCCACAAGAGATAAATCGATCAGTTTTTTAGTTGACGTCATCCGGCTGATAATGATGATGAAGACGAGCTAAAACGGAGAAAGAACAGCAAGAAGTTTTGTAGTTACTAAATAATTAGTACATAGAAAAATAAATCAAGAGTGAACGATACGAATTAATAGAAAAAATAAAAATATGACGTGCCTGTAACGGTATTTGCTGACGTAAATAAACAACAAGAAAGTATAAGTCAGCTTGTGGTTGTCGGTCATAGTTCATAGGGAGCGTCAAGTGGTGGGTCATACCCACATGGGTACGTTTATACCTAATTAGGGCCGAAAGCACACACACTCATGCACTCACCTACCTACCTGTGTGAGCATACTTCTCTGAAACTTCAATACATGATATTTAATTATTTGTCCTTTTACGTCACACTTGCGTATAGCGTCTACCTACTTATCACTACTTTGCTTGCATACATTTTTTCCTCTAAGCCCGTAACACACACAACAATTTGATCGGCGACAATCGCCAATTTGGTTGGACGTAGACAATTTGTCTATGGCCCAACCAAATCAGACCGCCCGGAGAGCAGTTTGTCGGCATGCCTGCAAACATAATTATTTATTTATTTAATTATACATTGCCATTATTAGTGGTTCGCGCCAAACTGAGACCTCGCGAACCCTATAACTTCACAACCCCTTGACCGATTCAGCTCATTTTCGAACTAAAAAATTGTATTGAAATAAACTACTTGCCTGCAAAATTTCATGAAAATCGGATTAACGGTTCTCAAGTTATCGTCGGACAAATATGACATACAAACATATAAACTTACAACTGCCGATTTGCTCCCGTAAACTCTGAGACCTTGCTTCGCTCGGTCAAATATAATGAATTGATAGAATTAAAAAGATATATAACATTGATAGATAGTTTATGCCAAAGACATTGAGCAACTCGGTACCTGTGTTGCTCTAAGGCCTCTTTTAGGGGGAAATACCCCCGACAAATAAATAAAAATCGCCGACGACTAAAACATTCCATGAAATTGTAGAATTGCGATTGTGCAAAAAAGTTAGTCCTCGCGAGGTATACTGCTCGCAGAATAACTAGTAAGTATACTAGCTTGCCCACACGACTGCTCCCATGCAGAGGCTACAGTAAATGAAACAATCCTTTTCACCCCTGTCTCCAACCATGTCTCAGGATTTTTCGAAAATAAACCCCTAATATAATTTTCGAAAAAATCCTGCGACATGCCTCTTTTATTTGTTATGCTTAGTGCACAAACCGAGTTTAATTGGCTTAGCATGAAAAAAGTTTGTATTGTCATAAAAACTATGGAGGTTTGGAATGCTTGACGTAGAAGCTTGGAATGGTTTTGTATTTTTGCATGTGACACATTATTATCTGCGTATGTGACGAAATGCGAGTTGGACGAAATTCGGATTGGACCAACCCCCGAATACTGAAACGTTTGTTAACTTTGACGACTAAGTTTGTTGCTGCCTTTGTCATTTGCTTAGTGCCAGACAAAGGCAGCATTAGAATTAATCTGTTGTCAAAGCTAACAAGCGTTTCAGTATTCGGGGGCAAGTGCTACTAAATCCATTTTACTTATTATCCCTTTAGAGGTGTATTTCGCAAAATCCGTTTTTTATTGTCCACCTAGACCATTATTTGAGGAGTATTGTGTCCAAATTGTACGTCTCTATCCTAAGCGGTTTAATCTGTGCGTTGATTCTTAGAAAAGTGCTTGTTCATTTATTTATTTAAGTAGATTTGATTCTTGACGTCGCTTAATTTGCGTTTGGGTTTTTTGCACGCTGTGAAAGTCCGGTACCAGATTGCCACTCACACATGTTTGTTAATTTGCAATGTGACCTATGCCGTAATAAAAACGGATCTTACAGCTAGCCAGCTAAATACCAGACATTACCTTACCTCCTACCATCATGCTATGGTTTGCAAAAAAAATGGAATCAAAAATAGATCAATGATTATTTTTTGGCTAGAATTGGAAGTACCACCACGTGAAAAATGCAGACCAAGGCAAAGCCCAGGCACACACTTATGCCATCAATGATTATTTCGCTTGCGTTGACTTGTCATTCCATGTACTTACCTACTCACATTTACTAGTAGGTAACTATCAACGCTTATACATATACAGTGCTAAGCGTTGATAGGTATCTACTCGTAATGAAAAAAATCAGTTAACACTTTTGGTCATTATTATCTACCTACCTAATCATGTAAATAATAGGTATCGATACTACCTAGTAATTAAATACTAATGAGATTGTAGCTACATAGTGACTTTACTATCAGTAGGTAGGTAGGTATTGCTCGAAGCGTAGAAGCGTTTCGATGCGTTGTTTTAATTAGCAAATTTTTTAATTATGTTAAGTACTTATTTAATGTCAAGTAGGTCATTCACATTTTTATGTTTATCATAAAATACATTTGTATATATGCCTTCCTCATATCTACATTGTTCTTTTTTTTTATACTTATTTGCTGTTGATCATTTTGTTTTTATCCAATGTTTCATCACACTAATATTATAAATGCAAAAGGTTGTGTGTAAGTAGGTAAGTATGTAAGTGTGTTTGTTCCCCTTCAACTCTGTAACGGCTGAACGAATTTGAATGAAATTTGGTACGGGAGTAGCTTATTCCCTGCTATTTTGCTTTCAGTTATTGTAGCTTTTCATCCCGGAAAAATATTTGGTTCCTGTAGAATAGCGGGTGAAACCGCGGGGCGCCGCTAGTCATAAAATATAAGATCACAATATTTAAAAAGTTGCATTTTTTTTTTAAACTTACGACACGTCATTCCTACGCTATTTTTTATTACTAAACCTAATTTGTAAAAAGTTCATGTGTTGAACACGAAAATAACTCGACCAGTTTAGTAAGGGACGGACCGTGTCAACCTATGTCAACTTGTCAATTTTCGTTGATCCGCAGAATCCTTTGTAGATCTTTGGGTAGATGATAATTAGCAAACATAGAAACTGGAACAATAAATTATGTATGCGAATACGTTACATGTATTGTAATGAATATCAATACAAGTTTGTTTAAATCAAAGACCCTTATTTATAAGGAGAATTCTGTGGTTTAAATCTTATTTTACATATCGCGATCTGGATGACTTTTCCTGTCCAGTGTACGCTAGTATACATTCATCTATGGTCCAGTGACAAATGTTAGAATCCCAATTCCCAACCTTTGAGAAGTTTAACTTCTCAGAGTTCCCAACAAACAAATCTATCGACCTCATTTCTCAAAATTGATTGAGAACAATGTCAAATGAGAAAATTTATTAATACTTCAACGTTCACTACAATTCCCTCCTTTTTGCTTCGTCGTTGTCGGATTAAAAGAAATCGAACTGTATGCTAATGTTATAAATGTGAACAACAACAACTTTCATTTATTTTCAGATGATGTCTTCAGTGCTGTCTCAAAGAGGGTATTATCAGAACCCATATCAGCCCGCATACCCAGCAAACCCCTACGAAGGTCAACAGGGCAGAAACTTACATTACAGCCAACCAATCACAGAAAACCTCTACACGAGAACACAAGAAGCTAGAAAGCACAAAATAGAAAGAATCCAAGAACACCCAAGAATAGAAAACGGAACATATTATCCGCTAATAAAAAAAAGAGGTGGGCTCACAACTAATTTGTATAAAATACTTTTAATGGAATTGCGAGCCACTATAGGTAGGTGCATTGTCATTCATTGTTATTATGGGCTCTTCTTTTCTTTGGTGAATGCTGAAGCTCCTTCTAGTAAGTTCTTGGTTAACAGACAGAAAAACTCTTCTGGGTAAAAGTCTTTTAAATTGGGTACCTATGGCTGTTTGTCGAAAATTCTTCATGACTTATGGCGGTAGCTTAGCTTGCGGTAGCACACTTCCGCCGCGAAATCATAGCTGCGAAATCGCAACTACTTAGTAGTTCAAATCTGAACCAGACGGTTCACTTTTCGAAACATTTAGTCTGTAGTTGTCGTACATTTGTCCTTCGTACTTTGTCCTTTGGAAAAAAGATATAGGTACCTACGTAATGATTATAATTATACGTTATGATTTTAATTTGCATGTTCTTCTATTATTGTTTTTGGTTCTTTGGCATTATCTAATACTAATCGTAGAGCATTGTTTGGTTTTGGGAATACATTATCGCCGCTTATGATGTACAAAAATCGTCATGAAAAAAATGTATACCATTCTCGACAACCTGCGAACGTGAGAACCATCTTGAGAATGTGACATTTTTTATGACATTTTGAGAACGTGAAATTATACGCCGAGAGGCGCTGAACCTAAATCAAAATGACCGCAGTATCAAAATGAGCTGCACATCTCTTTTCATTTCAAGAGGGAACGGACGGCACCATTTTTAGAGTTGTCAAATTAGTTGTATAATTTTTGATAGACGTAACAGAATCGACATCAAAAAGCTTTTGTTTATAATATAGTTTTTCTGAGTCAAAAATAATAAACTATATATTTTAAGACTAACTATTTCTCACTAATAATTTTTTGAAGCTATCAATCTATTTTAATTTATATTCTAGGTATATCTAATCGTATTAGATATATAGTGGTATATGGTGGTGGTGGTAGTGTTTTTATTAATTGAAATGGTTGATCTTCGAAATAAGCACGAGCATTGTTGTCTCTACCCAGACCAAACCTTTTTATAACGGAACTTATAAATGTTATAAAACTTATATTACTTTTAACTCTGCAAATGTCTCCCTCTCCGGGCTGGCAAAGTATCGAAATCGAAAAGTAATATAATTATGTAGGTAATGTTGCGTCCATACGCGCTTACTGTCATCCCAACGGCCTGTGTGTTTGCATAAAAATAGTTTTAGGTACCTTTTTTAAATACCTGAAGATTAGTGTTACAAGTACGAGGTCAACCATAATATACTTAAATACTTGGATGTTTTTGTAATGATATGACTCGTTAGCAGAATCTACACCTTTGTCAGTTATTCAACCGCCAAGTACTAGTGTTTCCAGTAAAATTACTGAGCATAGCTTAAATCTCAGGCAGACGTACGCAGGTACATTACCGCGGTTATTGAACTGTTGAAGTTCAAAATTCTGGGTGGCGTGGAACTGTTGGTAGCAAACGTGACGCTTACCATCCGACGAATAACTAGCTCGTGTTGTCCTCAGTTACATAAATAAAAGGGGTAACAAAATGTTCGTGTTTCATTCCAGGAACGTTAGAAAAATATGGATCGGAACTAAATGACAGGGTAGTGTTCCCCGGACCAACTTCGAAGGAACCCTCAACCAAGAAACCAGAAGGTCCTAAAATCACAGAAGAGTGCAAGAAAAGAGGTTACTGCGGAAGCAACGAGGTGTTGAATTATCCTAATGAGGATGTGGCTAAATTAGTTGCTCAGGTAATTTTATTTTTATTTTAGTATATTTGCGTTTGACGTTTACAAGAAGCCCGGCATCGTCTCACGTGACATGACGATGCGTAACTTTTTAAATTCATATCAACTCTGGTATATAATAGTATGGCAAGTGCGCACTCCAAAACGAAGTATTTCAGAGCCGAATTTAGAATGCTCGTTTCTGCAAGCTAAGTGACCGCGCATCAAGCAGGGGCGGATTTGATACCTCAGCTGCCCTAAGCCGCCCCGCGCAGGGTCTCGATCATACCGATTTTTCGGTATTTCTACCGATATGGGATCGCTTCTACATTCTACCGATATATTGAAATGTATAGATTTTCCCACGATTTCCGAGAAAACAAGGAAATTTACCCGATTATTTACCGATTTACATTTCTGAGGGAAAACCCATTTCGGTTCGTCTGTTTCACGGGTATTCCCCACAACCTTTAACAGAAGTAGTAATTTAAGGGGGAATCCTAGTTTTAGTGGATGCCCCAAGTTGGTCGTCCTCGACTTTAAGTAGCAGAATACACGTAGAGATTTGATAGATCTAGGCGGGTATAATGTTGCGAATTCATCAATATCATAGAGATATTACATAAAGAAGAGTTCCAATGGTCATAAAAAGATGCGCAGCGATTGAAGTAACTGCTTGATATGGACGTAAGATGTCGCTAGTGCTTTAAATTGCGAGATTTCAGCTTGACTTGAAATCGAAACCCAAGCTAACTCATTCGTAAAGGTACGGAGAAAAAACAAATACTTTTACGGTCTCATCTTGATATTTTTATAGTATTGTCAATCTTATGATTATTTTTCATAGCTTGGAGACAAGGTGAAAGATTTCCAAATGGACGTTCTTGATGACGACGTGCAGATAGCTCAGAGACTGGGCGGAGGCTCCGGTGAACAAGAAATTCCACTTTGCACTATTAATGAAACGGTAAGTTAGGGTCGTGGAATCTTATATTTGTAGAGGAAGGACCGTATAGGACTAATTTGCAGAGTCCGCATAGGGAAGTACTACACCTAGGCTGTTATTCGAACGCCAAACAGGAATGTCCAATCATTACTGTGTTCCGGATAAAAGGGCAATGCTTGTGTGTCAAATGACAGTCAAATTGATTATGACAGATTTAACAAATATATAAAACCTCAGGGTGACGAATGCAGTGCGTTGCCGCACAGGGTGGAGTTCAAAATTCTTGATGAGCGTGACGCGTACCATCAGGTGACTTGGTCTTCACGTCACTCAGTTGCATAATAGTAAAAAAAACTTTAATATTTCGTCACGGTATGGCCACAGACTGTAGCGATCAAAATCAAACCATTGACTTCAAAGACTACAAAGATATAGACGCAATGAAATGCCGATGCCGTTAATGTACTCTACAGTCAAGTGTAGAGTCCGACCTATAACCACGCGGGGATGCTATGCTCCTCGTACTGGTCTACACGCACCTCTCTTCGCGCTATGATATCGAATTTTTCCTTGCCATCGCTCTATCTCTATCTCGCCAGTCCTTTGATGCGAGCTCAAAAAACCGACAAGTAAATGATGTCACCACAGCATATGAGCAGAAAAAGAACTACGATTATTATCTGAAATCCCGAACCTTAAACCTATTAAAAATCCTCTATACATTCTTTTTGAAGTTATTTTATTTTTATTTTTTTCCTCCTAAGAGGATTTTGGCGTCGCACGTCATGCATTTGCCAGTGTCAAGTATACATATATATTCTCAAGTTTTGTTAGATATTATCAAATAAGTCATAGTCACGGTCAAAGTCGAGCAAAGCAAGTCACGGTCAAGTCCAAGTCATGCCTAAATAAAAATAAAGTCATGCATAAAGTGGTGAAAACTTTACTAGAGCCTTCTATGGAGTTTTGGAAACAACACGAAAATTCACGTTTTATGACATTATACCATTCACCAACACTCGTGCATGTACACGAACACTTAACGGGTAGAAATTCACCGTTTTTACACATTAACACTCGAAATAACACAAGTTTTGGAAAATAATAAAATGACGCGACATGAATTCTTCACGTTTCCGCCAAAACTCCTTTTCTGACGTTTCTATCTTTTGTTTTCAGATAATCTATCCACACTCTTTAGCAGACAGAGATGGTAAATGGTGGTACGTTTTGAACCAGGACGGAAACCAATTACAAGGATTCCTTGCAGAACTGTGCAAGTGAGTTTTATCACACTACTACTTTTTTATATAATTTATTTTGGGGCTTTAGTCGCCATGCGATTATTTCAGCCCCGTTTTACAACACTTTACTATCACTCAAAGGGGACTGGAGTCCCTACTCTTAATCATTATAACCGAGATCTTGGCATACAAGGTCGTCGCCTCATCACAGGCGGGTACGGCCAGGATGCCTTGAAACACGCCAACATCACGGGGTTTCAGCCAAACTCACACAACATGTATTGTATGATCTCATAGACTCGCTCCTTTCACTCTTGACCAGAACAAGTGATATTTATTTTAGGGTTCCGTGGAATGAACAGGCAGGAAATTCAACCCTGCCCATCAGATACTTAAACTGACATAATTTAATGATTCCACCTTCATGATTGTCTCTACTTTCTTGCCAAATTTTATCAAAATCAGCACAGCTGTATCTACGTACACTTTGAGCATGAAACGAAACGATAAGGAAGATAGCACGCCCTGCGAAAAAAAAAAAACGGGAATCGGGTTCAGTGGGGCCTCTAGCGGTGGACTGTTGTGGAATGATAAAAAGATGATAATAACAATCATAACATATTTCTTCTATTGTTACATTCTCAAATTATCTAATTAGACTCTTACATCGTTTCCAGAACTGAAAATTCAAGCTGCAGCCCTGTCGTCAACTTCCAAGATGGATATAAAGGTACCTGCAAGCAGAAGTTTGTGTACAGGATGGTGGAGGCTCTCGAGGATGATCGCAAAACACGAGTACAAAAGCTGCTCAGGTTACCAGGTTGCTGTTCCTGCATCGTCACAACCGTGAACAGGCCGTTTTAGAGATAATGAGACAGCCATAAAATGATGAGTTTTCCTTCAGTTCCCTGCACCTGATCAGATTTACATGATACCGGATGGACCATGTGGATACGATATTATGGATAGGTATGCGAATAAGATTTTTTTTACGTGAATTCGATGACGTCTAATCGATCTGGCACGGGTCTCAAGTTAAAAATGAAATTGATGTTCTTTGGAAATGTTATATGGCATGGAGGTTATATGAGCTACGGAAATAGTGCTTATTTCGCCATATCGGGCATCTCGGCGCCAGCATAAATATACTATCGATGACCATGACAAGTGATAGGGAGGTAGAGGGGCGTGCGCAATGCAGTAATGATAGTCTCTGTCCAAGATTGATGGTGGAGTTTCTTTTCATCATAGAATTCACGTCAAAAACTAGCGGTTCTAAGCCCGACTTCTACCCACCCCATTTTTTTTTTAAAATAACTTTGAGTTTGACCACATCTTGATGTTATACAATGATGTAGCCTGGGATGGACGCTTCTAGAAGGTACCTGACGGTACTCTCTTTCTAATCATATTTCTAATGAGAGACAGTCACTGGATCTCGAACGCTTTAAAACAGGATCTCTGCAGGCCTATAATTAATATATGTGCAAAAGTCTCATTTTCGCACGACAAAGAGTAGCGAAGATTTTGTTGCCCTGCGCATGTATAATAAGACCTGCTGGTGAGCTGTAGCCATAAGCCCAGCCTGTCGTTAATAAGTACATATGAAAACTGACGTGGTTTTGATACATTTTGTTTTAATAAAACGGGAACAAGTTAAATTGTCAGACCTCGTCTTGCCTTGCACTGATACTAGTGCAAGGCAAGACGAGGTCGCGCGCGTGTCTCGCTGAGCATTCCTTGATAAAGGTCACCGAATGTGATCGAAACTATAGTCGGAATAACCGACTCAATTTAACGTGAGTATTCCCGTTTTATTAAAACAAAAAATAGGTACATAATTAAAAATAACCTATCATTTAATTTTGTGCATACCTGCTGATGACAAGTTGATCCTTTATTTTAATTGTATGAATCTGTTTCATGGATCTAAATGTTATACAGAGTTATAAGGAAAGGGTATGCTAAGCCGAATAGCTAACACATATATACTTTTACTTTAGGACCAACCCTGAAATCGAGAAAAAAACCAGCTGTTCCATAGAAAAAAGTCAATGAAAAATTAAATACAAAATGTATGGAACAGCTGATATTTTTTTCTCGATTTCGTGGTTGGTCCATAGTAAAAGTTGTTCATAATGAGTACTATAAGCACCTTTCGGCTTAGCACTCTTTCCTTATAACCCTGTATTATAATTGAGGCTTAGTAGTAATATTGATGTGTGAAGGATCGTTGTGCACCATTCGAACACCGCCGTTTATTGATCGCACAGACCAGACCAGAACGATGCTGCGCGAGGCAGTGGCGTAGCTTGCCATAGAAGGGCCCCTTAAAAAAATTGTTGGGGGGCCCAAATGAAGGGTCACTGTTTTCAAAGAAACAACGTTCGGGGCCCCTATAGCCCGGGGCCCCCGTATAGTTGATACGGCTGATACGGCGGTAGCTACGCCCCTGGCGCGAGGTGAAGTTTATAAATAACGCGGCGCGGCGTAACGATTCGCGGTCGCGCAGCATCGGCGGCTGAACTTAACAACCATCGCAATAAAGATGTCACGGTACGGGCCAAGTTCAAACCATAATCTAGGCCAGACCTATGAGTACCCTTGAAAAATAGTTCCAATTATAATACGTATAGACGAAAGCCTTCGCACGCATTCGTAAGCCCAAGGCATAGTTAATTTGCATATGTTTTAACTTTCAATATAACCTGTTGTATGGAGGATGGAATAATGTATGTTTTTTATACAAATTAGGATTTCGAATACTGAAAAATTTGTAAAACAATATGCCATTATTGAAACCGGAAACGATCAATAGGCATTGTCAATAATATTATGTATTTAAGTGATTGACGCAGACTTTTGATCGTTTTCTAAACGGATTGTCAATTGCTACTACGATAATGACGACGACTGATATAAAATCAGATAGACGATTGAGATAGATTAAAAAGTATATATATATACTTATATTGAAGTTCGATATTTTGGTTTGAATCCAAGTTCGTTCGTGCCAATGGCTGTTGGTGTCGTCAAGTGCGCAATTTCCTTTATAGCTATAAAACTTCTCATAAATGTAATGTGTGAGGAATTGCCAATATACATACCTATTTGTAATTAAAAACACTACATTAAGCTTAGGTATTCTATATTGTTTAACTAGTTTTTTTTTTTAACTTTAAATACTTGCTATGTTTTTACTGAAATGTTACTTAATGACGTCGATTCTGTTGTACAACTTTTACTAAACTAAAGACAGCTCTCATATTATTGCCGTGCCATTCTCACATATTATATTTAAGACGGTATAGTTTTAGAACTGTCAGATAAGCATAGTTTAGATAGCAGTACAACAGAATCGAAGCCAATCTATCGTAAAAGAATAAAATTCTATTCTAGTCTCTTTAACTAAAGACCTATGCGACCATTCGTTATCCAACCAACATAATCAATAGTAAAAATATACAGGTGATAGGCAGTAATAATTCGCTAACATCTGCCCGCAGGCATCCTTACTGCGATCCATGACAATTAAAAAAAAAAAAAACTTAAAAAAATACTTTTGTAAAAAGTGTTTTTTTTAGCTTCGCCTTGGAATGCAAGAAACTGAGTGAAATTAGAATTCACATTTGAAACCGAGTAAAATTTGAGCCGTTTACATATTTTTTGTTTTGGTATGGAAGAAACGAAACTTTTCTTTTTAGTTATGTTGTAAACACAGATACATCTGTGGTTGTAAAGAAGCTGCCTGCGAGAGGTTGTTAGCTAATCATCGAAAACCTTGAAAAGCAATTATGTAAAAGGTCAATCATACAAAATTATCAGTTTTACCTTCTGTACCACCTGGTCCGGTTTGTAATGACACAGTTTTACTACGGTCTTGCGGTGGCCAGAGTGACTGAAGCGATTCCAAATAAACTGATCTTTTTTTTTTTTATATGACTATGTTGTTGGCCATTTAAGCCGCTACAACTTAAGGCCTCGCTACATGGCCTAACCTGACATCGTTTGAAAGAGATGGCTATATATAAGTTTCTGGGGGAGCGAAAGGGAGAAGCTATAACCTTAATAGTTTGTTTCTTTTGCTCCTGTAAAATTCAAATCTAGCTGTCCCTTTCACACTATGTCAGGTCAGGCCATGTATAGACACCCTTATCCTATTCATCTGTGCCCTTATCGAACTGATCATGTATGTTGGGCCAAACTGACACAGGCAAATCTGCGTCACGCAGATTTGCCTGTTCATCAGTTCTAACTCGATTCAATTTTGCTTTAATCAATCAAATTTTTTATTTAAATTGTGCTATAGATAGATAACGAATGGTAAGTAATTAGTTGCATGTTTGTTTATAATTATCGTGTAAGAAAGATAATCAATACAATGGCTAATAAACCATATGAACAAATTATTTTAACTTACTTTTTTCATTTTACCAAAACACACATCTTACTAAGTTCAAGTTCTATATTTCGGCACAGCAATATGAATAGGTATTGTGAGGCTAATGCTCTGCAGTGGACTGAATGATGATGATGATTACTAGCTGAACCTCGCGACTTCTTTCGTGGTAGTACTTGGCCCTCGGGTTTCGCAGGTTTAGGACTCATAGAATCGGGGATCGGCCGCCGTTTTTTCAGCTTATCTCAAAAAGTCATGATTCAGATTCAGATTGATCAACATGGAAGATGGAAGATAACACGTTTCTGAGATGCATAGCTTAGAAACGACAGGGGTGGGAGGGGGGAACGGACATTGCAAGCAACTTTGTCGGCCCATATTTCGCAAACGGTACGTCTGATAAAAAAATGGTGTCCCCCATTTTACATGTGGGTATAAAAACACACCCTATTAATATAAAATTAAGTTTTCTTAATTCTTTCAAAATTGTGACCAAAGACCTCTTCAACGACAACCCACATGATGGGGTACAGCAATTTTTTATTCATCCTCCTTTACATAAATATATGAGAGCTAAGTACTCTTGTTATATAAAAAAAAAAGTATTTTTAGTTTTTTGATTCTGTAGCTCTTTATTTAGACTATAGTTGTGCAAAATGTCATGCATAAACGTTAAAAACTTTGGAAGTTATAAGGCTGCAAAGGATTCAGACAGACAGACAGACAGACGAACACGACGTACTTATAAGGGTTCCTTGCTTGCTTACGGGCTTACGGAACCCTAAAAAACGACATTATTTATACTATGTAATCGTAACTATCGTGTTTTTTCTGCCACGATAAATTATGGGTAGGTACTTACTTAACTGTGATATTTGTCTATTGCAGACACAGAATTCGTTTAGACTCATTATTCATACAGGTAACAGAACAATTCGCAATAGCTCCAGGTTTACCAGACTGTTCCTTGCCGGATACACGTGCCACTTTCTATTTTGATTCTCTAACTACGTGACCATCATTAATTTAATACGAGACGGACTACTGTTTTATTATATAGATAGGTAGGTATAGTGCGGGCTTTAGGAGTGGGCGAGCTGGGCGACTGCACAGGAAGATAAACCAGAAGGAGGGCCTGGATTGCCAGCTTTGGATTATAGAGAGAGATTGGGTACGTTGTTAACGATATACCAATTTTTTTAAGAGGTACTTGACAAGAAAGGTCGCTGCCATTTCCAGTTTTTCTTTCACATCAAGGTTAGGAAGTGTCTGTAAATTTTGTTCAAAAAAACAGCGTGAAAGATTCTAGGTTTTGGAAAGCAGAAAGCCTTTGCAGAAACGCACTAGGCCTTTGCACTAGATTTAACGCAAGGGCGTCAAATCTGGTGTCGGCACTGCCTCGCTGGTACCTACACAGGGCAAGAAAGTATAGATAGTAGATACAAAGTAGAGGTTAGAACAAGGCGTCTATAATACAAACACTAGGTATCTATGAACATGAGCTTATCTATCGTATTCCTAGGTACACTGTTTTAGACTTTCGGGGCTGTTTACCACATTTCAAGTTACTGTTCACATTTTTTTTTAGTTTTTTCACTAGCCCAAGTAGTAAGATACCTATCTACTGGCTTGGCTACTGGCTTCAATCCCCCAATCTAATTACTTACATTTTCCCCGCACATACTTACTTGCATACCAGAAAATTTATACACTAAGTACTTACTAGCTGTAACACGCGACTTCGTTCGCGTGGACCTACAAAAAAAGGAGCCTAGTACAAAAGTAGCAGCGCGAACGCGGTTGATGGTGCTTTTGGGCTGGTTTTTAAGCCACTCCCATCTTGTCTTGGTTTCCGTGGAGCGAAGAGAAGATAGAGAGAGAGAGCTCTTCCAGAGCCCGCATTACTTATCTATAGTTATTATTGCGCTGGTCATTTTCGTTGTTAATGTTATTACTTTTACGGCACAATGCTGCGACACGGTATAGCCTAAGAAAACAAAAACAAAAAATTACTTTGACAATACCATTGACACTTGCGTGACATTGATGGGAGACAATAATGTACGACCCGATAATGTACAGCCATTATAGTAAAGCATGATAATTGGTGTACCGGTACATGGAATATCAGGCTATGCATTATCGGGTCATAAAATATCATCCCGTACATTATTGTCATGGGCCGATAATACACGATACTGTACACCTTGATAAGAGACAACGTGCTCGTGCTTAGTTTGAACGCAATAGTAAAAATAAGACATAGATTAAAAATCTAAGGATTCTAGGTTTTTTTTGACAGCACGGAAATCTGCGGTTCCAAAACTGGTTAGGTTCTTAGTTTTCTTTTGTAAAACCCCGGAAACCTTGTGTTATGTCTTGTAGCATGACAGTTCGTTAAGGTATTTTTAATCTGTACCCTATTTACAATATCGCGTCCAAACGAAGCATGGAATCAAAAGAGATTATAGACACATCGACCAATAGGAGCAGAGTCTTTCAGCCAATACGGGCCGGGTCGTGTTTTATCGGGCTCTACATTATCAGCACGTGCCAATAAAGCACGACCAGGAATGCACAACCAATAAAGTACAACCCAGTAATGTACGACCCGATAAAACAAGTGCTTATCTCAGGTAAGCGGATTTTGAGCTGTACATTCCAGGTCGTGCTTTATTGGCACGTGCTGATAAAGTACGACCCGAACTGTACGGCCTGTATTGTGCGACATAATAATTGGCATCCCGGTACAATAATTATCGATGGTACATTATAGGGTCGTACATTATTGACACCCGGGGCAAGGCAAGCTCGGGGCGGTCGGTCAGCTGTTCCGTTTTTTTTTTGGTTGAAATAGAAACAGGGGTTTTATTATTATCACAAACCTCGATTTTACAGTGAAATGCTCTTTTCCCTTTCAAAGAAATCAGTTTTTGCTATTTGCTTTTCTATTTTACGGCCGTGTTTGGCTGTTACTTATGCTAATATGTCTTCTGGAAGTATAGAAGCTGGTTTGTATCCATTGTTTACTTTCACAGTCTCAGATAAAAGTTTATAATACTCACTTTAAAATTGAAATTAGTGAATTGTGGACATAATACTTCTTCGTAGAATTATTCCCTTATCCTTCCTAATTCTCCTTTGATTTCAACCTCTAGGTACTAACTACATTCACTATGATTACTTAACTGTAGTATTTATATTCTCTTTGACTTAGCTCAAAGAATAGGAAAGCACGCCGGTACGTTTTTGTAACAATTAATTGAAGACTAATCGATTCTCACCGCTTAATGAGCATTGAGTCAACCATTTTAAATAATTTATCCGTGTTATATATGTGTAATAAATAATTTAAATAACTTTTTGCAAAAATCAAATACGGCCAGTGTATAGAGGCCTTATAACAGCAGCTGCTGGATGATAGTGTAATAAATAAAAGCTTGATAAATTTATGGTTTCCAGATAAGTACTCTGTGGCGTATGTGACTGTCCCAAGCGCAGACGTCGGCAAGACACTAGCACATGGCATTGTGAAAGGCAAGCTAGCAGCGTGTGTCAACATCATCCCACAAATCACATCTGTCTATGAGTGGAAAAACGAGATTAATGAGGATAGTGAAGTATGTTTAGCGCGATTTAATAGTAGAATTCTAATCAAATATTTGAATCATACAATAAGATAAGAAAACATTTATTGCTTAGAACTGTGTACAATGTACATAGGTGTTACAAAATTATTAATTTAGACACAACGGTTTATCCTATTGGGCATGCAATATCTAGGTATTATAATAAGTGTGGCCTAAAAGGCTACAATATGATACATTAGTAGATAAAATTTATAACGAATACTTTTAGTTCAGCCAAATAGCCCACACAAAATGTATAGCCTCGAGCAACTCTGGTGTGAAAGCTTATAAGGCTGCAATATCTGCTTTGAAACTTACACAATAGACATTTTAAATTGCATAAATCAACTAACCCCCGAATACTGAAACGTTTGTTAACTTTGACAACAGATTAATTCTAATACTGCCTTTGTCTGGCACTAAGCAAATGACAAAGACAACAATAGACCTTATCTGTCGTCAAAGTTAACAAACGTTTCAGTATTCGGGGATTAGAGTGATATTTAAAAAAAGTAACATTTTTGTTACTACCACGTGTAATATGTGTTATAATTATAAGTCATATTTACAATCTAACTTAAATATTTTACATGTAACAATAGCTAAGCAATCCAAATCCTAACTTCTTGACTTCTATTATAAATGCGAAAGTAGCTCTGTCTATCTGTCTCTCTCTCTGTCTGGGTGTTTGTCGCGTTATAACGGCTGTACGGGTCGAGCTCAATTTTTGCATAGATATAGCTTAAGGGTATAAGATGGAGATAGGCTACTTTTTTGTGGGTCCAAGCGAACGAAGTCCCCGGTAACTGCCGCAACAGTTTAAAAATCCACCCAAATAACAAAAAGAGTAACTTTTTTTTTATGTCTCTCTGATGGAAAATCCTTAAGAAAAAAACATAATGTCTAAACTACGAAAAATCGTAGAACATGGTGTATTTCCGTCCATAAACTCACTGCATCAAAAGCTACAAGTAATTGCATCTTTCAGGCTCTCCTGATGATCAAGACGCGGACATCTCAAGTAGACAAACTGACAGAGTATGTACGTTCCAACCACCCGTACGAGGTCTGTGAAGTAATCTCATTGCCAATCAAGAACGGAAACCCACCATACTTGAAATGGATCGGGGAAACGGTGCCGGAGTCACAATGAAGCAGATATTATGCTAGGATTACCGTTGCAGTCCACTTGTCAACACCGCACCAGACCGGCGCCCCACCAGGGGCCTCACCATGTAAGGGTGTCTATACTTGGCCTGACCTGACATCGTCTGAAAGGGACAGCTAGATTTGAGTTTCACGGGAGAAAAAGAAACAAACTATTAAGGTTATAGCTTCTCCCTTTCGCTCCCCCAGAATCTTATATAAAGCCATCTCTTTCAAACGATGTCGGGTCAGGCCATGTAGCGAGGCCTTAATGATGGCCTTGATGGTCTTCGTTTGCTATCCCGCTCGCTCGCATGGTGCGAGTAAATTGGCGCGAGTGGAACGCCACGCGATTATCATCGCCGCCAGAGTTACAAGATACCCTGCTCCCGATAAGCACCGTCTCAAAAGATAGGCGTCAACTCGGTGCCCGCAAGATATTCTCGAGGCGCCCTCACGGTGTCCACTCGTCGTCCGCGCGCCCTACTGCATTATACACTACACATTGCAGAAAAGAGGTGCACATTTGACGGCGTCCTTTAATGACAATCTGTTTATAGTTGTTTGTGCAGTCATAACGTTTATTGAATAAGTATAATTATGCACTTTTATTTACAGTACTGTAGCAGACATTACACACTATAACCTACATGGTGATTATTAAGGTGCAATGTTTCACACAACGCGCGAAATTCAAATTTTCTTGCGTTTTATGTCAATTACAGCTTAATTACTCATCGTAGGTTCATGAAAACTAATTTTGCGATAATAAATAGAGTGTTTCAAGAAATTACACCAACCAAAAATTCAAGTTGAAAGCTAGTACATTTCCCACTAAACCAAAAACCAAGATGAAAATCAGCTTATTGAAATTTGTAGCTAAACCAATGTTATTTAGGTCATCACTTTACCCGTAATTTCTTAAACCAACTTAGTTATAGGCGCAAAATTGGTTTCAATAAATCCACGACGAGTAATTAAGCTGTAATTGACAAAAAACGCAAGAAAATTTGAATTTCGCGCGATGAGTGAAACGATGCACCTTAATCGGCTAGGAAACAAACAACTTTTGTGTTATGACTTTTGAAAATTCACGAAAAAAAGAATCTACTGTTCCACACGAAATGTTCGTGGATCTTGCAATAAAATGTATAGAACAGCTGATTTTTTCTAGAAATTTCAGAAGTCGTAGAACAAGAGTTGTTCATTATATTTTATACGACCGCTCACCAGCCGATTAAAAAACACCGTGTAGATTACTCAATTATGTTGATGGAAACGCACCCATGGGATATTTACCACTATTTTTATTTTTGTTGAGTTCCGGATATTTTGGCACGGTTGCATGCGCCATGTTCACGGGTATACTGAAGATGCGGGTGTTTATTTAGTATTTTGTTCTCGTGTGTGACGTCACCTGCCGGCCCCAACGGAAGACCAGCGCTGGTTGGCTACAACCAGCATCTTGCTGAGTTGGGGCTGGTTTGTGGCAAAAAACTCTCTTTTTTGTTTATTTTTAAGTAATAAAGAGATAATAAAGAATAAAGAGTTCAAAGCATTTCTAATTTATTGTTATCATGTTAAGTCATGAATCTGTATTAGCAGCCAGCGTTAAAACACGTAACAGCAAACGAGAGAGAAAGACAAATATATTCTCATATTATTTTGGGATTACTATTATTATTACATATTATTTTGTGGTTACTACTATTCTTTTGTGATTTTGTATGAGTCTATGTTACTTGAAATAAATGATAATAATTATTATTATTTTCTCATTCTCTCGACTGCTAAAAATTAAAGTAACACTATTTTTTTGGCATAACTACTTAGTTGTTGAAGTGTCGTGTATTGGACGAGTATGACGTTGTATAACTTGGTGAAGAACTGAGTTAAAGAACCACATGACATAATATTAACTCGTCAATTGCTTACACTCAAAAACATTAGTATTGAAAGATTATGGAGTTTTGGCGGGAACGTGAAGAAGTCATGTCGCGTCATTTTATTATTTTCCAAAACTTGTGTTATTTCGAGTGTTATAATGTGTAAGAACGGTGAATTTTTACCCGGTAAGTGCTTGTGAACATCCACGAGTGTTGGTAAATGGTATAATGTCGTGCATCGTGAATTTTCGTGTTGTTTCCAAAACTCCATAGAAGGCTCTAGTAAAGTTTTCTTCTCTTAAATTTTGGCTTCACACGTTGTGTATTTAGCCAGTGTCAAGTTTTGTATTATTTGAAGTGAAGTAAAGTATTTCACAATTAAAACAAGTCTCAGTCATAGTCTAAGTCAAGTAAAGTAAGTCACGGTCATGTCCAAGTCATACCCCAGTAAAGTGGTGGTGACTTTACTAAAGTAACTGTAGTTTCTGTGGAGTTTTGGAAATAGCACGAAAAGTCACGTTTCACGATAATATACTATTCACCAACACTCATGCACGGTCACGAACACTTAATGAATAAAAATCCACCATTTTTACACACTAACACTCAATATAACAGTTTTGGAAAATAATATAATGACGCGACATGACTTCTTCACGTTCCCGCCAAAACTCTCTCTAGTAAAGTTTTCACCACTTTACTGGGGCATGACTTGGACTTGACCGTGACTTGCTTTGCTCGCCTTTGACTTTGACTATAACTTGTTTTATAATATATAACAAAACTTGATAATAAATATATGTATACTTGACACTGGCAAATGCATAAGACGTGCGACGCCAAAATCCTCTTAGGAGAAAAAAAAAAAACATTATTGTTACTTATCAGAACTCGAATATCTTGCCCAGTGTAACTAGGTAGGTATGGTACCAACGAACGTTATAAGTCCAATAAATATTTCTATTCTGTAATATTACAAAATAGCCGTCTGCAAAATGTAGCCTGTTTCACTCCAGCATAAAGAGGAATCCACTGACAGGCTCACTCGTCAAAATCAGTCAAGCCGTTTAGGCTACAGGCGGTAAAAATAAATAATATTTTTTGGGGGTAGTAAATTCGATATCGAAAGTTATTCAATTTTTTTTTCATTATGAGCAGTAGATAACGCATTTTTGTCTAATAATTAAAATTTTGTTGTGTACTAAGATGCCTACTTGCATTTAATTACATACGTTCTAGAAACGAATCCATAAACTTTACTAGCATCGTAAAACTTCAAGCCGCGTCGTAAATACTGACGGAGTGGCCGGTAATCTGTTATAATTATTTCAATTAGTATAGTGCTAAGTACGTTTTTTATGGTCTCTTCAACCTTTACTGCAATGGTATTGAAACAGATCTATTGAAACCATTGCAATGCACACTCGCAGTCGCTGTACTTGAATAAAACTGATAAAAAGGTAGATTCCCCAGAAAGTATTTTTTTTTTGTCTTTCCTCCTAAGAGGATTATGGCGTCGCACGTCTTATGCATTTGCCAGTGTCAACTATATCCCCAGAAAGTTGCTTATACTCAATTCCACATAGTATGGTGGGATTTTATTGAATTTCGCCCACACCAAAGGTTTTTTTTTTGTCCTTTTAGAACTTTGGCGTCGCATATCTTGTGCCTTTGAGCAACACGGTATCGGCCCTAACGGCTCGGCCGGATGCCGTTTTGCTCAATGTCTTGTGAATTTGCCAGTGTCATGTTTTTAAAAAAAATGTAAAAACGGGGAAACTTTTCGAAATTGGAAAATATTTACAATCGTGAGAGACATGAGTGGATATGGTCAGAGGAGAAGGATACACAGGATAGAAAAGAGAAATTAGGAAATACATGAAGGAAATGTATATTTTCATCCCATCTATTCGAAAAGGACGACTTGGTTCGCCTTTAAGTGCACGCAAAGGTGTTGTTTTCTATAAGAAACTTTTAGGGGGCAGTAATGAGTTTTTAATCCTCTTTATAAGTGCGCCGCAATAATCTTTGCCGCGCACTTTTTAAATTTGGAACATCTTAGTGTTCAGCGCCAAAGAAATCGAACGCAAAAGTTGTTTTAATAAAGACTGGCTGGTACGGCGGCCCATACTCGTGCCACCAGCTGAATAAAAAATATAAAAAAAAACAAATTAAAAACGCGCGAACTACAGCCCGCGTTTTCGTAAATTTTCACGGATTGTTAGAAATTCATGCTTTTGTTTTGAAAAATGAATTCTTTAAGTGACAGTGAAAGTATAGAATTAACTCCAGCTGAAAGTATTAGAACTGACGCAAGAAATGTGATGGATTATCTATTAATTGGCTATTCAACGGGGTAATGTCGCCAGCTTTTTGGACACCTTACCCGCAGACAGCGACCTAAATGCGGTTTTTTATTTGTAGATATTTTAGATTTAATTTATTTAAGTACTTATTTTCATTTTACTTATAGTTTTAGTTTGTAAATTTAAGTTTAGATTATAATTTATATAATATAATATATACTTAGTACTTTTTGATTAAATAAAAAATCTATTAATAACATTGCAATAAAATATGATGCGCCTTTTATTTTCTCATAGTGGGTGATGAAAAGTAGTAGTATAGTAGTAGTAGTAGTAGTGGCCGCGGGCGCAAAATATTTTTTTGGCTCGGGCGACGTACTTTGAATCCCTCGCTACGTTCAGGATTCTACTAAAGAATCCCGAGCGTACTTAGCGAGGTACTATTTTGTCGCGTTATCAGGACCACAGAAGATATATTTTTTTACTTTTATAAAATTCGATAAGGAGTTATTATATATCACAAAGACGGATACTTTTTTTATATTCACGCGAACGAAGTCACGGTTAACAACTAGTTTCTAATAAAAACAAATCCCACTCCAAAATTCATAAATAATGTATCCTTAATTCGGAACAATGATATACCGACTATCGTGTTCAGTTACATAACAATTTAACGCGTAGGTACTTTGAGACCTAAAAACTACCATTACCCCCTAATTGGATCATTTCTTAACTGGAGGCAACTTACATAAAACACTCCGCGTATGTACCTAACAAAGAAAAGACAAATAGACTAGGGGTGGACACAGAATAGATAGTTGGTAACCACCCGAACTTAGCCCCATAACCGTAGCGACTATTATTTAATCTGTACCGTAGAGGCCCAATCGCGCGCGCCGTAGATAGCTACGAGGTTCGTAGCTCCTGACGCAGTAACAGGGCGGCGTAGCGCTGCGCTCACCGGGCCACGGGCGGAATACATTGACCTTTGTCGAAATACACCGCATTTCTTATCCGCGTGCGTTGTTCCCTCGCGTCGGTGACACTCTCAGAATATAAAGAGTCGGACCTGTTATGGCGTCTATAACAACATCTGCAGTCGTAAAATGCGTAGTGACACCGCGGGCTGCTAGCTCTGAGGAGTAAGGCGCGGGTCGTAAAGGCGGAGAAGAAGGAGAACAGTGTGGGGTGAAGAATGAGGAAGGCTTCGGGTCGGTAGTGCGAGTGCGGCGGCGCGGCGGCGATCGATCGCGCGGCATCGACCGCGGCGGGCGGCGGGAGCGGCGCGCGGCTCAGTCGCGCTCGAGAGTGCGAGGCGCGCGCATCGCCGCACGTGCATGGCGCGCCTGACTGGATGCCTCGCGCCCTCGGGGAATGGCTTCGTCCGAGGAAGAGACGTCTACCACGTCGCTCCCTGATGATGTCACGGCATGCCTCAGTGTCCGAAAATGGTGGTGTTTTCTGCTATCGTCCATCTTCACGTTCCTGGCGGGGCTCATGGTGGTGCTGGTATGGCGCGCGTGCGCGTTCGTCTGCTGCCACAAGGAGCCGGAGCTGGCGCCCAACGACCCCAAGCAGAAGGAGCAGAAGGCGGCGCGCCAGGGGAAACAGGAGTTCGAGGGGACCTTCATGACCGAAGCGAAAGACTGGGCTGGCGAGCTCATATCCGGACAGACCACCACCGGACGGATATTGGTGAGTTTATTGATCATTATAATTGGATAAATAGGACAGCCTTGCTTTACCCATTATATCCTAGAAAAACGTCCCTTTTCCGTGATAATACCTGAAATTGTTACCCTATTCTGTTGGGCCGTTTCGTGGTTCAGTGAATTCAAACGCTGACAAACAAACTTTTGCTTTTATAATATAAATAAATGTGATTTCTTCATCCCGGGCTAGAATTATCAGATTGCCCATATATATTTAAGCTTACCATCTTTTTACACAAAACTTCGCCTCCCATCTTTGGACAAAGATCTCGACGCCTGTCATACTTAAAAAGTCCCTGTTTTCGCCAGTTCAAGCCAATCTAAAACCGTTATTAAATTAACTGCCATTAAGTATTACCTTACGTGGCAGTTGACGTAGATATACCTTCTATTTGCCTACAATACAAATAAATAGAATTTCAACGTTGACAGTTGACAGACCTTCTGCTAAAAAGTTTATTGTTTATCAGTTACGTTACTAGCAATCGATTAAATAATAAAATACACATACATACATATATTAACGCCTGGTTGCACCATCTAGGTTAACTTTAAGCTTACTTTAAGGTTAACAGTCATAGATAACTGCAGTTAAGCAAAATGTGTTCACCATTTTAACTATGGTCTGAATGACGGATAACACACGCTGGCTGAACTTCGTAGTTAAGGTTAAAGTTATAGTTAGTTTAACTATAAACAGTAGCTTTAACTGGGATTATGGTGCAACCCAGCCTTAGTCTAATTTACATGTCTTAAAACTATAACTAAGCGCGTTAACATTTCTGTGTTACATTAGCAAAATAATAATGGATCTATTGTGAACCATGGTTATTAAATTCATACATGAATTATCTAATGAATAATTAAATCTAAATATATTAAAACAAGAATTATTATAAACCTACGAATCTAAGAACGATATAGATAAAAGAAGACCTAAATATTAAATAGATCTAATAAATCCGCAAATCTAACAGCTAAATAATGTAACTGCGGGGAACTTCGATTGGTGAAACCTTGCATGTATGAAGGCTTTGAAAGATCAAAGTTCCCAATTCTGTTTGTTACTGCACTGCTACAGTTAAGTAACTCGCTCGACTCTTCACACGTATACAAATAAGAAAACAAAATGGGCCCGATATTAAATATGCATTTGTACCCTCATTTCGGCTATCATGACGTCATTCCATTTGCCAAATCGAGCTTGATCGTTTGGAACACACCCTTTTGCGAGCAGATAGCCATCACTCGATGACGTCAATTTGTTTTTTTCCGTCTTGGGGCCAGAACATAGCTCACCAGAGAATTCTGTAGCAACCATTACGGCGGTTTCTGGTTTCGTTACTTCTTACTCAGAATACAGATAATTTAGCTTACGGAGGATTTGTAAGTAAGGTGCCTCGTGCGTGGAGTTATGGATGATTGGTTGTTGATAATCATGTATGTATTACATAGATAGATAACTATTTAACGTACCTACCTAAGAAAATGTTCACAGTGAGGTAACTCTGCCTACAAATTGCTATGCAGTTTGGCAGAATTGGAAATAAGTAATGCTGTGTATGTTGAAATAAGGCGAAAAAAATTAACAAAGATTTTTTTTAAATTAAAAGGCAAAATATAGAAACAACCTACCTGGTTGTCATAAAACAAAATAGCTTATAAATAAAAGTAGCTTAATCTTCAGCTATCCCACTCAGGAATTACTTTTTAGTGTTTCGCCCGTCCACTTCCGGCAACCGTTCTAGTTGCCGGCTGCGGCAGCGGAGGCACTTCCTTGTCTTTATCTTCAGCTAGGCTGCAAGCCGTTTGAGACAGTTTTTAAGAGTTACATTATCATGCCTACTTTTTCTTGATATTTATTGTGCATTTCGTGGATATGTAAAGCAACATTAAGGTGAAAATTATATGATTGAAAACATGTTGGGGTGGATGTACCTACTGTTTGTATTGGTACGTAGAAATTTACATTATTCATGAGGCGATAAAAAGTTTAGGTTAAAGTAAGTGAATAACGTAGGTAGGTACTGTATGCAGTATGAAGAAGACCAGGGCCGTACCGAAAAGTATTAAAAAAAGTATTTATTGCGAGGATTGTTAGGCTCAGCCGCCGACTCTGCGAGACCATCTTCAATAATGTGTTTATGTCACTTCACTATGTTAGAATTTCTAAGAAGTTATATGTTGTACTTCTGTCTGTCCATTATAAGATTACTAAACAAGCAATATTATTAACAAAATATCCGACTGTAACATGTAGTCTATGTCACTGCGGAAGCCCGGACTCAAAGAAGAATCGAACGACGCCTCACTCTTCAAAATCTGCCACGCCATTTAGGCTATAGGAGGCAGTATAGGAACACACAAACATATATACTTACATACATAAGTACACCCTAAAACATTACCATCCTTCTTGGGCAGTAGGATAAAAAATAAATATTTTTTTAAATTATGATATCGAAAAAAAAAGGTTTTGTTTATCTCTTCCGTCAATATTTTGACTGTACCATCCTTCTTGGGCAGTAGGGTAAAAAATAAACATTTTATTAAATTATGATATGGAAAATAAAAAGGTTTGTTTATCTCTTCCGTCAATATTTTGACTGCGTACTTAAAAATCAATGTATTTATTTTTTTCCATTCTCTTAAGCTATGTATACTGTAACGGTTTGCGGTTTTTTTTTTGTGATAGTTATACATTGACGATGATTGTATTTGTACTTAGTTGGTAGGTATATACCACAGATAAAGTATATACCTACAGTGTCCAGGTGATTCCATTCCAGCTGAAATCACCTGGACACGACTGGCACAAGAACGACGACCATAAACTACTATACCAGGTACCATGGAACTGTATGGAGAGGAGGCCTTTACCCAAATTTAAAAAAAAATGTATAGATATATATATATAAATAGTAAATTAGAAAATTGGCCACGTGATGGTAAGCGTAGCCCTGGCAGACCGATACAGCGATGCCGTGACGACATCCATAAGTTTTGCGGCAACACCTGGACGAGATTGGCACAAAACAGGGTAGATTGGCGTAAGAGGGAGGAGGCTTATGCTCTGAAGTGGGCTAAATAAGCTGCCAATGATGATGAAATTAGTAAATTAATGTAAATATGTATAGTAATAACTTATGAAAATGTAAACCGGGAATAAAGGCTTTATTATTAATATTATTTTATATACCTACAGTATGATCAACGATTTTCCGGAAGTTACATTTAATTGACAAATTATTGTATATGTTTTAAAATTCTTTGCAAGCTCACGGTGCTCTGTTTACTGTCGAAGCCACTCCACTGTATTTTTACATTCGTCGATTGATACTCTCTATCCGCACGATTCATCGGGACTGAATAAATAGGTATATCTAAGGGCCCATTAGTCGGTTAACAGTACTGTTAATCTATTAGAGACGTGAAAATATCGATATTCATTTCACCGAAGATTTTAAAATTAACTTTTAAACTGTGTAGGAATCGTGTACACTTTGCAACATTGCGCTAATAAATAGGTTGAGTCAAGTAATTACGACAAAAATGATCATTGATCACCTAGATAATATTAGAGCGACTGACGACGTGCCACTTTCATCCGCTGATTGCCCGCGACTTTAACAATGTCGTCGGTCCACCTAGTGTGAGGCTGCCTACGCTGCGTCTTCCGATTCGTGGTCGCCACTCAAGAACCTTTCTTACCCACCGGTTATCGGTTCTGCGAGTGATGTGGCCTGCCCATTGCCACTTCTACTTGCAAAATCTGAAAGCTATATCGGTGACTTTGGTTCTTCGGAGAATATCCTCGTTCCGGATTTTATCGCGCAAAGAAACTCCAAGCATAGTTCTCTCCATTGCCCGCTGTGCAACTGTGAGTTTCTCCAGATCCACGTGGTATATCGTGTACCCAAACGTGGAAATTAGGACGTCGCACTAGAATCGGAGACTTGGACACGCATCGCCGCCCTGAAGTGGAGATGGGCTGGACACCTGGCTAGACGCGATGCCAAAAGGTGGACCAAAACAGCTACCGAGTGGTATCCGCGAAACGAGCGACGACAATGAGGAAAACCACCAGCCTGATGGTCAGTCGACATAGTAAAGAAAATTGGAAGATAGTGGATGCGATCGCACAGGACAGAAAAATATGGCAGGACAGAAGAGGAGGCACATACAGGCTCATTTAATATAGATTGGTCTACTAGAATATATCCGTCACATCTAACCAAACATCCATTTCTTGGTAAGAAATAGTAGATCTTGCTTGTACGCCGCCAGTTGTTACACTAGTTTTAAGTTGTTTTTTGGTCTTTTGTATGGTATTTCTGGTGTGAAAAATGAATAGTCTATCTATCTATCTTCCTAAGTAGAAGGAGTACAGTATGTAAGGCTTTCTACATAAACTATTCTATATAAAAGCAAGGACGAGACTGGCATAAATACGCAAGTTAAGTGAGGGGTGATCTCATACGACGGATAAGTTTGGCCACAGAATACGTAGCAGTTGTATATGGGATTGGATGGATAGTGACGTCATGTTTCTAGAAGCCTGGCGTAGAAGGGAAGGCGATTTCCATGACCTGTTTTTATGGGAGGAGTTAGGGTTGGGAATTAGAATTATTGAATAGCTAAACTAGCTAGTATTTAATAGCTAAACGGATTTCCAATGAAAAAATATTATTAATAGCATGCAATGCAATGTATGCATAGTTTTACCGCAATTTTCCTAAATTTTTACTGAAAATCCCACGTTCTTTCTCATGGTGCAGTTTTTAAAATTTTATCAGATTTATTTATTTAATCACAGATATTTTTTTTCCCTTTTTTCGGGACCAACACGAACCAAATACAGATTCAGTGTGGAGTGTGCAGCATAAGTAGTGCATTTAGTAGCAGTAGATTTGATTTAAGTTTTCAACGCTTGCTATATTAATTAAACAAAACAGTGAATCAGATAGTCAGGCAAATACATTGCCTTAGTTACGTTCCATTCAGCTGCATGATTCCGAACGCTGTCAAAGTTTAATCGTTTTACCTTGATCAATATAGCTCCTTATCGAATATCCTTATAAATACTGTGGTAGGGCTCTTTTGCAGATTCAGCCTGGGGAAGTACCACACCTTTGCCATTTATTCAACCGCCAAGCAGTAGTGTGCAAACATGAAGGGCAATGTTTCCAGCGAAATTTCTTGGCAAATAGATTAACTAGATTTAATAAATAATAGATTAACTAGATAGACTAGATTTAACATCTAATATCTCAGGAAGACAAGTGCAGTGCATTGCCGCGCATGGTTTTGAACTGTTGAAGTTCAAAGCTCTAGGCGGCACTGAAGTAGTTACCTAACCGACCACCACCCAGGCAGACTGCTGGTGGTCTCTTAAGAACAAGTTTTCCTAACCAACCATCCAGGTGAACAGCTAGTGGTCTGATAAGAACAAGCTTTCCTAACCGACAACACAGGTGGACAGCTGGTAGTTTTTGGTGGTCAGGTGAATGGTTTGGGCCGGCTGCGCCCCTAATCAATATGGTACCTTGTGGAGGCGACCCACTGAATCAGGAGCGTTCTGAGTCTAATGCAATTGAACTTCAACAGCATTGAAATGAAAAATGAAATGAAATAGATTTATTTCCAGATTTGCATCCATAATACACAAATTTAAACTAAAATAAAATAGAAAAAACGAACAAAATTAATAAATGATCACTAAGTGATCGGTGTGTGATACAGTTATCACGTCCAATGTATGCATTGCATGCATTCATTCGTAATACCACTGCTAATAACACTATTCTGCCGAGTGCTATATAAAAAAACTATACTATATCATGAAAACCTAATTATCAAACAGCTAAAAACCTAAAATCAAAACCAACATTGAATAACAGCCCAAATTATATTAGCCTCACCTGGGTAATGAGATTACTCCTCGTATATCCAATGCCGAACAAGTGATGTAGTCAGGGAAAAAAATTGGGACTAAGTCCAGTTTTTTATTTTATGTATAGAGCTTCTTCGAACTTTGGAAATATTTGGTAACTTAAAGGCCTCGCTACATGGCCTGACCTGACATCGTGTGAAAGGGACAGCTAGATTTGAATTTCACGGGAGCAAAAGAAACAAACTATTAAGGTTAACTTCTCCTTTTCCCTCCCCCATAAACTTATATATAGCCATCTCTTTCAAACGCTGTCAGGTAGGCCAAGTAGCGAGGCCTTATGACTACCACAAATATATTCTCTATGATATAAGTCGTTTATACAAACTCCTTGTTCTATAAAATTATCAACAAATAGAAGCAAAGGTCTTGTATGTTTGTGGTTGCCGACTGTCCGATCCGATCAGTTCTCTTCAACACAATATTTAATTTCGAATATGAGTAGAATCGGTTCAGTGGTTAATTTACAGGAGTCGCGAGGCCTTATTTCGAGCTGTCAGTAGCCGGATCATAATAATATGCTTGTTGCGAAAACTTTAGTAACTTGAAACAAACCGCTGATTCATGTTGTTAGGGCTTGCTAACGTTGAATTAGCGGGCGTGGGCGCGGCTGCGGCCGCGATATTGTCCCCGCGTTGGCCGCTAGGCGTTTGCGCGGGTGTGACGTGTGACTTACCTGAAACCGCGAGACAAACAAACGAAAGGCGAAAGCACACGTTCGATATTGCCGCGAGTGACAGTCGCGAGCTAGCACGCTACTTCCACCCGCACCTGCGTTTTGTACGTGAGCACTTGCATAGTAAGCCATGTTAAAAATTTAATGCCCGCGCCCTTGCCTGCGCCCTCTAGTTAACGTGGGTAAGAACGAACACCAACGAGGAACAATCCACATCGCATGGTGCGGGAGACAATGGCCGCAATATATCAGCAGGCTAAGAAGGGTTGAGCCTAGGGCGGCAGATATTAGGGCGGCAAATTTAGGGACTATTTATATAGTATACGGTTTTGATTGTTTGTTTGTTGTTTCATGCGTTTGTAGCAACATAGATAGCACGACCCTTGTTAACATTTCTGTAAGAAATTTTTTTTTTTGTACAATTTCAACTAAATTACTGAATCACAAAATAAACTAGGCACTTATCAGTGCGAGATAATTATATAATAATATATATTATATCTTATTTCACAAAAGGCGGCAAAAACTTAACAGCCCATACTTGACATTTTTTTTTCTGTAATTAATTTTGAATGTTTTTTAACACACAGCGCCACCTAGCTCTAAAGAATTAAACTTCTCAAAGAGGGAACCAGATAACTGATAGAATACTTAAATCTCTTTTTTTAAATACATAGGTACATAAAATACATAGAAACACCAAGACGAAGAAAAAACATCCATGTTCATCACACAAATGTTTGTCCTGGGTGGGAATCGAAACCACAACCTACAGCTCAGAAGGCGGAAATCCTCCCACTAAGCCGCAAGATTAGTCAATGTCTGATTCCGCCACTGCCCATGTGTGACCCGCAGCCCGCACCGTGCTTTGTGCAATAATGTACATAAATAAAATACAGAAGATATTCTTTGCTATGGGGAATGGAGAGTAGTCGTAAGTCCTGAGTGCGCCCCTGGCGGCCACGTGACGCTGCCACCAACCCTGACCCAGATTACGGTATCGAACCCCCGCCCTTTCCCTTTCGGTTCACCATTGATGCGTTCTCACGGTTACGGAAGCCAACTGAAGTTCAATGCAAGACCAGCGCTCGCGGAACATCGTACGCTATGAAGTTTGTACAGGCCATCGAAATGCATAATGGGCTTTGTAAGTCAATTACAACACAATTTAGTACGTACCCCTACCTACACGCTAATAAAAATTATAAAGACGCAAAAACATTTTTGAAATATGAGAATATGTCTTCTTTAAAGAGAAGGAAAAATATAGTGTTTTTCTACGTCAACTTATATAGTTTTAACATAAAAATTGATTTGAAACATCGGCAATTATCGCTCCCTACCCGTGGTCCACCTACAAAGTTGACCTGGCTGGATCCGTGGCAATTTTTTCTTGCTGTGGTCCACTTCAAGATAACTGGGTGTACCAGAGATTTTTATTATTACTTTATTCTAAAGATAACTGACTGTATTTTTTAATTTCCACTTTATATTAACATTTTTTTAAAAGTGCGAACTAGACTAGATAGCCTAATTAGATAAGCGAGCTCGTAATGTCCAGTTAAAGGGTTGTACAAACAGAACGCGTACTGTTGTGTTGTGTTTGAGTCGTCCTGTTTCTAAAGTACACAACACAACTACTACATACAATATTTTTTTTTTGTTCCTCCTTTACTTCCCCCAACACAAGTCGGGGACGTTGTCAAGCTACCTACCTAGCTTGACAATGTCCCCGACTTGTGTTGGGGGAAGTAAAGGAGGAACAAAAAAAAAATATTGTATGTAGTAGTTGTGTTGTGTACTACCTACAACTTCCTGTCCGTTACGTTTTCAAGACTAAGCTAATTCTGATCAAAATTGTCAAAAAAAGTATACAATTGTGCGGTGTGGAAGGATAAAAGGATGAAAACAGAATTCTCCTTATTGTCTTAGGATGAAGGGTACTTTTATGCATTCTTTTATCGAAGATTATTTTACCTAACTTCTTAAAAAATTGTAACCAAGTACAAATTTTCAAGTTCCAGCAAATACAAATTTTAATTTAGAAAATGAGAATAATCGGCCAACTGTTTGAAAAGTAACAGGGCTCGCGAGGTCCCGGTTCGAGGCGAACAACTCGTAATAAATAAAACAAATCACTGCATGTAATTGTTCATTCATCATTAAAACAGATTAGTAGCAAAAAATCAAAAACAGAAAAGACTTCAACGCGTGATCAATTTTGATCTATATATTTTAATTTTGATTTGGATATTTTTTTAAATCATTTATGAATATAATTAGCTAAAATAGCAATTTTTTTTTAATCAGCGTAAATTGATGGTTGCTAAGGAAACTCATGTGAAGATATTTATAATACCTCGAACGATGTCTTATAACTCACCAATTTTTTTCCAACTTGTTGCAAGTCTTACTAAAGAAAACATGTTATATTTCCTTTGTCCGAATAATAATAAAAAACAATAGGTTAAAAGTAAATAATTATTAAAGGTACCGTGTGCATTTTTAAAGTTAGTTTTTTTTTACTACTATTTTCAAAGAACTTCATATATAATTGAATCAAAAAGTGTTTATACGTTTAAACCTAAATTACAGATCACCCCTAGATTCCGCAACAGGATCAAAACATACAAAAAATACTCTTATTGTTTCATTGCTAGGCAAAGATAGGCATAGCCTAGAGATAGCCAATAAGAACGCTTGGTCGCGCTTGGTCCCCGCAACCCTCGTTTTTCAACAAATTTGATGAGTTTTTGTCGGAACAACGATCTCGTAACGCGGTATCTATATTTAATCTGTGACCTAAATAAAGCTAATTAATTAATTAATATTTACTTCGCCACGTCCACGTATTATAGCGTGAGTAGCGTGACCACCTGCACCCTTGACTTCCCCCTTTAAACTTTTAACTTACCAAAATGTAATTTTTACATTACATACATAAATAAACAGATACTTTTATACAGGTTTTATCAATCCCTACTGATATTATAAATTCAAAACTGTGTTTGTTAGTTTGTTTGTTCCTCTTTCAAGCAGCAACAGGGCAACGGATCCGCCGCTTCGGAGCATACCATTGAATTATATCATTTACTAGCTGTTATCCGCGACTTCGTTCGCGTGGACCTAGAAAGAAAAAAATTGCCTATGTACGTATCCGACTCCTATTAGTAGGCTTTCACTTCACCAGGCATGTACTTGACCGAAACCATATTCTAATGCCTAACAATACCGGGCATCGCAGCTAGCAGCCTAGTCTAGTTTATTTTAGGTTCCATGGTAACCTAAGCTTATATTGGAACCGAAGGGCAGATTAGACCACCTTCATTTAAGTCATTTAAATTATCTCAAGATCAGCTGTAGGCTTTCCGTCTAACTAAGGTAAGAATATACTAATGTACACTTCGTAAAAAAACAAAGCAGGATACGTCTTATCTTATTGGGTTAAGTCCCCAGAGATAAATATTTGGTAGATACTAAGCAAATATAGAAACAATTGAGGTAAGAAATCGGCTTTAGCGTATCGCGGACATCATGACAAAAGGGCGTATCTACATTACCCGAGTATAATAAAAGCAGTCGATCGCACAGAAAAAATATCTTTAAAATGTAACTCTCTGGAAGACGTAGGTAATTAACCTCGCTTACGATTGCGTAGCAAAATTAGCTCGTGCAACTTGCGCAGTCAAATCTTCCGGACCAAATTGGCGAAAGTATGCTATTTTGAAGGTAATATTTTCTTGAGGGGAGAATAGGTAACAACTCGTAAAATGGTTTGTTAAATTACCCCTGGGACCCTATTCCTGTGCGCTCGAGATTATCTCCATCACTATCTCTCTCATTTAGAATTTAACGGGAGTGAGAGTGACCGAGATAATCTCTAGCGCACAGGAATAGGATCCCTGTTATTCAGGAGTTTGAGGTATAAGAAATAAGCGTGGGGATTATAGCAACTACTTAAGAAATAACCATGCGACCGCTTATTATTCCAGAACGTCCACCGTTTGTTCACAAAGGGCTCCCTCTTAAGAGGTAACTTATGCGACTGTATATTCCATACAAATTCCATACGTGGCTGACGATGATGATGATAGTAGCACAGGCAAAATTGATGAGTTAGTCTGTAGTCTCCATTATGGATTATGATGTATTTTTCCACTGAAATGGTCGGCTTTTAGCGCCCATTGGGTATCCCTGATCTGATTTCCCGCTGCTTTACGAGTTTGTTACTTCACTTGACCACATTTTTTTTTCATTTTTTTTTTTATTGAGACAAAAACGTCAATCAATTACATTTATCTCACAACGAAAAGGAAAATCATAATAATAAATTCATGTCGCAGTCCAGCAGCCACTCAAATATGCTTTTAGAACGATCGAGAGTTTGCTCCATTTATGAAATTTGTATCAATCCCATATTTAGACCATAAATGGAACAGAGTCTAGGTCGTTCTAAAATGATATTTTAGAGCTATCTGCTGCAGCCCAGGTTGACCTTTCGATCTAGGTCTAATCGATCGAATAGAGTGCCTTGTTCTGATCTAAATTTAGTTCCATAGTTGGTCATACAACTTTGGTCGTGGTCCTCTGACAGATTTGACCTAGAAACATAGAACTATTTGGTTGTAAGAATGAGAATAAGTATTACACTAATATTATAAATGCGAAAGTTTGTGTGTAAGTGTGTTTGTTCCCGTTCAACTATGTAACGGCTGAACAGATTTGGATGAAATATATAATACTTTTTATCCCGGAAAAATATTCTGTTTCTGTAGAATAGCGGGCGAAACCGCGGGGTTCAGTTAGTAGGTATATATATTTTCTTGGAAGTAGGGTAAGTTTGTCAGAGTAGCTGCAATGTTACGTCTCTCATTAGACTCTTTTGTTTTGAGAAAACACTTTACTAAGATGGACTGCGTGGATTTGTTGGCTACGAATCTGTGGCCGGTAGTCTATTTATTTGACACCACTGTACCGGAATCCCGAGGAGGCCTCGTGCTACTACTCTCGAACTAGAACTTGCTTCCCTTATTAGGATTCCCTTCTTTCACTATAAAAAATCAGTTTAAAAAAATATATATTTAAAAAATATGCCAATGTTTTAAAGCAATGTTTATTGATACATTTTCTATGATATTGTATTTCTGTAGTATTTTTTTAATATTTTCTGTGTGTTGATATTGTTTGTATTTTTTTGTGTAGGAAAAAAAACCTTTTTTGAGATTTTTCCTTCTCTATCATCAAAATAAAATATAACAAGCTGACAATTTGCTCTAAAACACTGGCAATGGTATTCTTAAGATAACTGAATTTTTATTTTATTTTTACCATCCCACTCAGTATTTTTTTTAATCTTTTTATTTTGTAAATGTGTGAAAAAGGTAGGATTTGCCGGGAGCATACCAGTCCTTAGAATGGCGTCGAAAGCTACGGACAGATAATAACAACCACAGAAGAGAGAGAAGTAAATATAAATTTTTCCTCTTCTGTGATAACAACCAATACCAAAATATTTTACGGAACTACGATTCCAAAAATGTATTCAAAGTTCTGACACGGAATAATGGACAGGCGCAAAAGATAAAAGTATACCCGTATCTCGTGCTCGAGGGATGAAAATAATAAAATTGAAGTTTACTGGAGCCGTCAGTACCGAGTTTAGAAGTAGGTTTCATCTACACTATCGTCCAATCTGGGCGATAGCCGACATCTGCTGCTTTGAGAATTTCCACCAAGCAATGGCGCAAGTTCAGATACTATGATACTGGGATATGTGTAGGTTTTTTTTTAATTTAACATAGGCGAGCAGCATAAGTTGATGTGCTTATTTTTTTATTCATTTATGTATATTAATTAAAACGGTCTAATGTTTATGTCTAATGTCATAAACATTAGACACAGTCAAAAAAATAGTAAAAAAGCATGTCAATTGCATTCAAAATATAAAAATGTACATAATAATTATATCACACGATTGTAGAAATATAGTGGAGTAATTGTGTTATTGTCGAAAAGTCTTATCTTATTCTAATAAGCCTAGTTTATTTTTAAATGCATTTATTCATTGCGAAGACACCGCATCCTGAGGAAACTATGTACTTGCAACAATTGTTCCAATTGTGAACGACTCTTGCTGGGGATGTGGAGGAAGGTTACATTACTTCTCGACGTAATTATCATATTCGAATCTCAAATGTTTCAATAACAATTTAAATTAGTAGGATAAGTAAACACTTTAGTATTAGTGTAAACCAAAGTAAAAACGAAGAATTGAAATAGACCCGGGTATACCAGCAGCGTCCTCTCGAACATGGGCGTAGGCAGCAGTGTGCAAGGGGATAAATGTCAAACTGAAAGGTGTCAAATTAGTTTGACAAGGTTTTTGAGGTAGTGGCAGTACTACATAATACCTACTTTAAAAAAATTAAATTTACCGGAAAAAGAATTATTTGATTTAGAATGGTCTTTTATTTTTGCGTGTGACTGCACATCATCCATGAATATTGTAGTATCTGCGTATTTGACAAAATGCGTGGTTACCAACTGCGTGTTGGACAAAATGCGTATTAGACCAAGTGCTATTAGATCGTGCAATTGCAACCCCCTGTCGGAAAAGATTGTACTTAAAAGAAATTAAGTGTTTTTTATTAAGTTACTATTTCAGTAAAAACATAAAGCGTCTAGGTTGCGGTCATATAACATACATATGTTATCTATAATTTATATTTTATAAGTTGATAATACTTATAGTGTTAGATGCAGATGCACCTCCCTGAAAATTATCCTAGCGGCGCCCATGCTCTCGGTAAACTGGGAGCGTTCTGCAATCCTCGAGCCACTTGCCCAGCATAGGTAGCACTTTTCAGCAGTGTACTTCCTCTGGTTGATGATGAAGTATTGAAATCACGAAATTGAAGAGCACTGTTTTTCAGCAAAGCCTTGAAATAGTAAAATTAAATCATAGAGATACTAGAAAAGACAAATAAATTAAAAAATATATAAAATACTTACACAGTTAAAAATAATATTGTATCATAAGATTTCTAGTGATTCAATATCATGTGCGCGCAAAGTATTGAAACCACTCTACCCTTCCCGACCGCCAATCAATCAATACCCCGACCGAATACCTACCTCGTATCTGGTAAATGGGACTAGAATCAACGAACCCTAAACAAAGAGCAGATTTTGGCAAATTCGCGGAACGATTTTATAACAACGCGTTTAAAACAGCTTTGAGCGAATTCTGTATCATAACTTTGTATTTGTTATGGAAAATAGCTTACCGCCACATAAACTAAACAAAAACTACAAATCTCTTAGGACTTTTACTCGCCAAATTATAAAGTAACAATACAATACAATATATAACTTTATTATACACCAAAACAGACAAAATTAAATAAAAATGAACAATAATATTTATAAAACGGTAGTATAATGGGCGGCCTTATCGCCTAAAGCGATTTCTTCCAGACAACCTTTGGATGGACAGAATTAACAAGCCTTTTTATAAGAATTAATGCCCCGACCATGCTTATGATAGAAACGTGAAATAAATTTCACGTTTCTATCATAAGCATGGTCAAGACCCGACATTCCTCAAACGGTCTAAATAGGACGCTAGGTGCACAATAAGAACTGAATTTGCGAAATTTCACCTCAGAAGAGGGGAAATGGACCTCCAGGTTTGTATGAAAAAAAAAACATGCTACGCCAATGAAACTCGGCGTGTGTAATAAACATAAAAATATAGAAAGGTATGTGTCAGGTTTTTTGGAAATTCAACCTCTGAAGGGGTGAAATGGGGTTTTCATATTACACTATATGCGAGCGAAGCGGACATGCTAGTAAAGTTAGCAATCATCGGAAAGTAGCTACTCAACTTGAGATGATGAAAGATTCGTAGTAAAGTCAATAATGAGTCAGATATTTTAAATGTTAGGCTCAATGTCCGCGTGACTCATCTCTACATTTATAATGGTCATGACTCGCGGAATATTTGTATGATTTCATTGTGGGCTGGACCACATCAAATCATGCAGTAGTAGTTACTCTCTCCGGTTTTACCCGGAATTTTCTATATTGTCTGCATTTTCCGGGGAAAAAAAATCTAATATGTTCGATTGTATGATGTGCGCCACTTATACCTAGATACTGCCAAATGGTATCAATATCTTCCGCAGTTTAATCCGATACCCCTATCGGACTAAACTGCGGGAGATATTGATACAAACTGCAGGCTTCTTTGTTTCTTTCCTTGTGATATGAAAAAAACATGAATAGGTATTATTTTACTAGGCTTTTAGGTCTGCGTGCTTCATCTTCGACCATATTGTCGCTCTCCAGCCAGCAGGCGATTTGGTGGTTAAATACTTTAGTAAGTATGTTTAGTATACATACTTGTTGCTAGCTCCAATACCTAATTTTTTTAGTCGTGCATATGGTACTTCTAGTAAGTTCTTCCATTCATAAATAGATTTGGTAAAAAATTAGATTTGGTAGTGGTAGGGCTCTCTTGCAGAGTCCGCCTGGGGACACCTTTGCCAGTTATTCAACCGCCAAGCAATAGTGTGCAAGCATTACTGTGTTCCGGATTGAAGGGCAATGTTTCCAGCGTAATTACTGGGCATACAGATATTTAACATCTAACATCTCAGGGTGACGAGCGCAGTGCATTGCCGCGCATAGTTTTGAACTGTTGAAGTTCAAAATTCTGGGTGGCACTGAACTGTTATGGGCAAGCGTGACGCTTAACATCAGGTGAGCGACTTGCTCGTCTCGTCACCGAGTAATAGATAGCGAAAGAGGGAGCATAATCTTAACCTAAACATCACCTCCGCTTATGCTTTGCGATGTGTTGAATAAGTTGCCGATGACAGTGATTATGAGCTGGATCCCTCGGCTTGCTTTCCATTTGAATGGTGCCGAAACACTCGGACTTTTTTTGCACTATTTTTACCCGACTGCAGAAAGGGAAAGGTAATTTCTTTGGGGTATATGTTAATATGTATGTTTGTTTGATCTATACCTCCTGTAGCCTAAACGGCTTGACCAATTTTGACAAGTGATGTGGCGTTGGATCCGGAGTCACGTAAGCGACATTTTGTAGTCGGATTTTTTGTTTCTTCTTTTAATAATAATATTTGCTTACTCCTAAAAAATTTGTTTTGTGTTCGTGTCAAAAACACATACCTAAAAAAGGATTTCTGAATTACAACTATTAAGTAGGCATATCCAACGGGTCGGAGTGCAAAATAAGCGATAGCAATAGCACAAAATCAGATATCCCTAACATGTCCACTCGGCCCTTCACATACCCTTTTTTATCTCTCTTTTATAGCTGCTAGAAACCTTCAAAATTGCTGCTCTCACTTTGATTTATTCTCTCAAGATGTGATAAATTATCTACGTTTCATAACTCTTATACCCTTAGCATAGAAACATTATACGAGAAGAAGGACAATATCATACAAAAGATCTACCCCTGAAAAAACAGCATAGAACTAGATGCAATTACGTAAGGCAGCTAATGTTCAAACCGCTATAAAAGCCGCATAGTAATATAGTATTGGTATATGTCCGCAATTTAAGGTTTAGTTCAAATTAGATTGAAAAATACTTAAAACGAAAAAAAATTGTTTTCAATGCCATCTCTTGTGAACCTAGCGTGTATTGCTAATAAAATATAAAATTAATAATTTTACTGATGCAAAAATATTAACGTAGCGCTTTTCTCCCTAACATTACGAATTAGTATCTGCCCCGGTGGCTCAGTTGGTAGTGAACCTACCTTCTGTCTTTGGGGGCGTGGGTTCGATTCCCACCTAGGACAAACATTCATGTGATGAACATTTGTGTTTGTTCTATGTCTGGGTGTTAATATCTATATAAGTATGTATTTAAAAAATATATATGTACGTATATCAGTATCTGGCAGCCATATTACAAGCTTTGCTTAGTTTGGGGTCAGATGTCCGTGTGTGCAAAAACGTCCCAGATATTTATTTATTTATTATAGTTAGCTTGGATTTCTATTTGAAGTCAAGCAGAAATTGTGCAGAAATTGTCGTAGTTTAAAGCACTGGCGACATCTTACCTCCTTATCAGTTACTACAATCGGATCACGCATCTTTTTATGGTCACTGGGATCCTTCTTTTTATATTTTCTCTATGTCCTTAGATATCGAGTAACAGGGCAATGCAAAGCAAAACTCGATGGTGACGGGCTTCTTAAATTTTATGGTCGCCCGCCTCTTTCGCACATATTATTTTCAACATGCTTACATACTTTTTGAAGATGAAAAAATACTGAGGTATAAAAAGTACTGGCTTTGTAAATGGTTTTAGCAATTTTCATGCCGATATTTTTTTATTTGGCGAAGGACGTTTTAATTAATAAAGATGTTTTTGTGCTTTTTTCCTTCCTGTTGCTTTCTCACAAAAAATTTGCAAGCTTATTTTAAAGATGCCTGTTATTTTTTTCTAAATAGAACAAAGTGATGTTTAAAAACATTAACAACCCAAAAAAAAACGTTACGCACGTTCTACTGCTCCATGTAAATTATTGCTAATTAGATCACCGCCTTGCATTCGTCACCGCCTTTAGTTACTTCGGTGATATGCTTAGACCACTTTAGATCACAACCACCATCACTTTGCTCTTAGCTACAAGGCCCGGATGACGTTTAGAATTTAACATAATACCTACACTTATTTCGTCATACCTCTATAACGTGGTGCACAATGGAGCCAAGTGATCATAATACATAATAATATATGAGTACATCATAATATAATTACTCTAACTCAGTAAAAACCCATGTGTGAACCGCACTATGCTATGTGGAATGGAGTATACAGGGGATATGGTATTTTGAGTACCCTGCTTCGTTCCCCATGCAACCTAATGTACCATTCGTCACACGCCAAACACAGGTCACTACCAAATAGACTGGAAGTGATCGAGTGGGTCAGTGGTTTGGCACTAACTGTCCTATGTTGTGCGAAATTATGTTTGTTGTGCGATTCAAAGCTTGTGAAGCCGTTTTCGACCTTCAGTGGCAGCGACGGCAGTGCTGGCGAAACAGTCCAAGCGTCAATAATTGTTCCATTGGGAAAAAAGGCTCATTAGTACCGCTATGGAACTTCCTCCGCGAAACTTTTGGGAATGAACAGCTAAATGTAAAACATTTTTTTTAAACATATGGCAAAAATAATAGTGAGGTGAAGATCTTCAAACGGCTGAACAGGATTTCTTGGATCATACCTAAGTACGAACACTTGATCAAGTCACCTTGCAAACAAAAAATAAACTAAATCAAATTCCAGGATGAACACCCCTCTGTTTGTGTCGGGGGTTAAAGACATACTTATTCATAAAACACACTTGATGTGCAAACTCGAAAGATAACCTGGATCAATTTTACCGATAAAGACGCCTGTTGTCGAAGTATTAACGCATTCGTATGTATGTATGGAATGGAACCTCATAGGTCACATTTGTTTGGCTGTCTACAGGTCAAATATGGTAACGGGGTCACCAAATGTGGGAGCTTGTGTCCTTCATTGCGAAATATTTGGGCTAGGATGATAGCATCAAATGCCGTTTTATTTATTTTTTTCCCGTAATCAACAGCGTTTTATATATTTATCTATAAAATAATATTGCATTGCTGTGTTTGGAACTGTTTTCGGGCATATATAGGAACCTCGTCCCTACAAAGATCCCCACATCAATCTTGCAAACCTGCAGAAAAATCCCACACAATCCGCATTTATCGATTTTCTTGCGGGCACTTGCCAGAAGTAGATTGCCCTTACCCCAAAGGTCTTTCAGCAATGATACTACATGCAATACTTTAAAAAGCCTGTCTTCAAACACTTTTACGGGCCGACAAAGCAACGACAGCACCATCAGTGTATCAGGTGCTTATAGGCGGATAGTTTACTTCTTTGCCGATCATTTTATTCAAAAAAACTAACCTCGTTAAGTACGTCATCAAGCCATTTTCCGGCCCAGTCTTGACCGCACGTAGTAAACCCCGACTGGGACCAAGTAGGGGCTTCGGCAACGTTTATGGGAATGGCCCCCAGTACCTTCCTGATCCTAGTAAATAGGTCAATGGGAACAACCTTGGGAGTACTCGTCGATACTGTTACACATTCTGTAACAGTTCCCTATTTTACTGAGATATTTACATTTCTACGCTAAATGATATGTAGGACTGATTAACTGATTAATATACAACGCACAGCTGAAACCGGTGGGTCTAAAAAGCATGAAATTTTGCGAATGACTTATTAGGTGTATTTGGGCTCATAACCGAAGCTGGCCAGGTTCGCCATTAACGGTTATAAGGAGTATGGTAACGATAATGGATGAGCACCATAAAACTTTTCAAAGCTATGAAAGGATTCATGAAAAAAATATATATACATATATAGATGAATTGAATTGCAGTTTGTAATTTTTGTAATGTTTTTGTCGGTCCCGGCTGTGGACTGGCTGTGATCTTTGGGCTTATCCCGTAACTCTGAGAGCGATAGCGAGAGTTGCGCGAGCGGGACCGCGCATAGTGCGACTAAGTTGGTACGAGCGAGATGGCATGCTCTCGCAATCAGAATCACGAACGTTTCAAAGTTAGAGGATAAGCCCGCTGAGTACCTACGCGACTATGAACTAAGTATAAGATCCGAGTCCTCCGGGTACTATAAAATAAGAAAATGCAAAAAATATATATATATTTATTTATAGTCTAATCATAAGTATAATATTTAGTTAGCTATAAAAATACAATCAGAAATATTTATTGGCCATAAATAACACTAAATATTACACGCAAGTCTATCTACAGAAAAAAAAAAAGATGTTTATGTTAAGAGAGTTAATGTTTAGAGTTAAATTAAATACAGCAAACTAATTAATTATTTCAATTATTTGCATTATTTACTGTCAGTGCCTTATATTTTCATATTTTGTTATAATATTTTATTATTTGAATATGTTAATAATATCAGGTACTTATAGGTAGGTACTTATTACGCCTAAGTAGGTACTACATTTGTTGTTTGTATATACAAAAATGAGGATTCCGAGAATTTCATATTACTGTACTAAATGTACATAGCCCATTCCGAAATAGTAAAGCAGCCCTTGATGGTTCTCTGTAGTCGGTTCCTGCGAGGCGCAATCGATAGGGCTCCACCGCGCCACCTAGTGACCTATTTACGCAGATTAGAAGGCTCGAGAGCAAGGAACATAGTACCCTCTAAGTCCCAATCGGTGCTGCTTGCATATTCTTACGCGACTACAAAAGGAAGGCTATGATTTATAGTTTCTTCTGAAACATTTGAATTGCGCTATTTGAAATAGGTACGAAAATGTGAACTTTTGCTTATTTTTAAACATATTTAAAAAGTGGAGTCAAATTGTTTATTTTTCAAACGGACTACATCGATATAAGAAATAGGAAAAAAAAATCGGTGCCTCGGCTGCCTGGCTAGGTAGGACCTAAATCAGTCTCTAAACACCCAATGTGTATACTATCTTTAACCTTAAGGGGGAACCTCCAGGCTTGGTGCGGGCGTGCTGCCATTTTAGACCATGCATTTCAATTCATTGACCAAGCGAAGCGAAGGTCTGAGAGTGTACGGGATCAAGTCGGCGTCTGTATATTTTCATTAAATTTTAATTTCAATACCATTTTTAAAGTTCAATCATTCGTTTAAGTCCAGGGGTTGTAAATTCTTTCTGGCCTTCCATGCTAAGGGCAGAAACCGAACGACATGACAGTGACCTTACCAAAACTGGAACGTTCTCGCACATAAAAAAAAAAGTATTTAACCCCAACCCCTTCAGCGCGGCCTTCGCAGGTGGATAAATTATTCAGCAACAGTGTCTTATTTATTAAGAGGGACGTCCTGCCGAGAGGTTTTACCGCAATAGGTATTTAAAAATTGTATTGCTGTCGCTCTGTTCCTCGTGCGTGCGATTGAGCTAATGAATTTACTTATATTGTGTGATGAATTTAGCGAAATTAGGAAAACTTATCTAAATCTTATAATTTTTTTTTGTTTTTGGTATCAATGGTTTGGATATATGCTGGATAAATAATAATATATTTTTCTTAAATAGGTATTATTGGTATTCTCATAAAAAACTACGTTTCTTTGTCATTATTTCAACACAAAGTATTCGTCTCTTTAGTGCCCATATCTACGAAGGTACAGCAATAATTAAAAAAAAAAAAACGTAGTTTTCACGGTGTTGATAACACATAAAACATTCTGCCTGCCGAAATACAGGTGTAAACCTAGCACGGCAGCAGCCACTCAATACTTATAGCCTCTTTAGCCTATGGCACTTGAACTTAATATTATCTACAATAAATTGTTTATACTGAATAAAGAAAGATTATTAAAAAAATATTGAAATCGGATAATATTTAGACTCTTTAGGGGGTGGGAAACAGTAGCCTTTTTTTGTATGGACAAGTGGGCGGTAGGCCCTGAGTTACTAGTTGTTCGGTTGGCGTAACGACCTTGCTTTTACAGATGGCTAGCAGAGCTTCTTTCAAAAAACTTTAGTTACGTAGGTATTCTATGGGAGTCCGAAAACGACCCGACACTTTCATAAATTCATCACAAAATGTATAATTTTTTACCCGACTACGAAAAAGGAGGGTTAAGAGTTTGACAGTCTATGTATGCATTTAAGTATATTCATATGTTCCCTCTAATTTTTAGGGTGTATATACATGGCCTGACCTGACATCGTGTGAAAGGGACAGCTAGATTTGAATTTCACGGGAGAAATAAAAACAAACTATTAAGGTTATATAGCGACTCCCTTTCGCTCCCCCAGAAACTTATATATAGCCATCTCTTTCAAACGATGTCAGGTCAGGCCATGTAGCGAGGCCTTTACACCTGCTAGTTCATTTTTCATACATTTTGATATCGAATACGTATCTACGTTTTTTTCTATAGTAGTTAAGCTAGGTTCACTGATAGAAAGCGACAGTTTTATCAATTTTTTTTATGTAGACGAGATATTATTTACCTTCTAGTAGTTCTGCGAATAGACTAGACCTCGCGAGTACAAGCTATTTTGCACAACCTCAATTCTACAATTTAATAGTATTTTTTTTGCTATCGGCGATTTTTATTGGAGGGGTTTTTACTCACCAATAGAAAATTTGCTTTCATCTGTCCGTAATAGTGTCGGTGTCAGTCGTATTTTTCAACCAACCTTGAAGAAACTTCGGAGAAAGAAAGATCGGATCAATGTTTCTCAATTTATCGTCGAAAAAATATGTCGATGCACACGAACACACACACAAACAGCGATTTGGAAGACGTTCACTTTGCTCGTTCAATTAACCCTCGGAGCTAAATCGTCCAACAGTAAAGTTTAAAAAGAAAATGTTTAAAAAGAAACTGGTCATTCAAACTCGTAACAGTTGTAAGGACTTCCTAAGTGTCCCTTAAAATGAAGCACCCATCCCAAAAAACAGGCCCTTCTTTGAGATTTAAAGGTAAAGAAAACGACGAAGAAAACGTCTCTTATTGAACAGGGCTTAGTTGTCTTTTGTATATTAATTGTTAACCGACAAAGTACGTGAAAGGAATAATTTTATATCATAAAAATGGGAGTTTCATAATTAACGCAGCGGTTATGTTTTAGTGATTTTATAATTAATAATAGCTAAGATGTTCTATGGTAATCGAGTTATTGTCGGATAAATAAATATACACAATAGGCTATATGACAACAAATGAATGGCATCCTTATAAATTCCAGAGTGAAAAACAACTTTAATTAAAAATTTGGATAAAATAAGCATATTTTTTAGTTAGAAAGACGTTCTTTTTTTATTTTATTTTTTAGATTTTTTTTAGGTCTCGTGATCATAAATGTCACATGAAGTAACTAAACAGTGGGCTTAATCCGTAACTCTGAAAGCGATAGCGAGAGTTGCGCGAGCGGGACCGCGCATAGTGCGACTAAGTTGGTACGAGCGAGATGGCATGCTCTCGCAATCATAATCACGAACGTTTCAAAGTTAGAGAATAAGCCCCCTGATCTCACTTTGATATTACGTTGTTTCTTTGAATTTATGGCGTTCGATAGCAGTGTTTGTGTTATCTACTAAAAGACTCGAGAAATTCAATGAGTTTTAAAAAGTATCTAACTTTCGCTGTTTTAGTTGCGATAATATCAATAATCAATGCAGTTAGCATTACATTTAATTAATAATAATCAGCGATTCCAAAACTAGTTAAATATAGCAAATCTGCCTTTATACAAAGGCAGATTTGCACCCGTGCACTCTGACACCATAGCTTCGCTAGGTAAAGAGACGCAACACTTTTCAAGGTTTTTTCGGAAATTAATGATTACAGTATATACAAATAATAATTAAAACTAGACCAACTTTAGTAGCGCGGGGAAGTTCTATCTACCAATGGCAACTACACGCGTTAATATCTTGCGCTGTTATTGGTCGATCGATTTCGCAGCAAAGTCGAGACGCCCGTTCGCCATCTTGGTCCGACAGTATACAAATCGTGTAAGCGGGACAGAGTTAAGAATGCATAGCAAGCAATACTCTGCCATTTGCGCTCGCAAATAAAGTTCAATAAATAAATAATCATTTACAAACTGGCGATCGGAATTAGGAATAGGAAAAGATAGGAAACCTTAACTTTATTTTGCGGACAGCCGTTTTTATTTTTATCCCTACTTTACAGCCATCCCATAAAAATAAAATTATGCCTTCTTTATTCTTCCAAAATTGTTACCTTTAAAAAAAAAAAAACAACGACTCCCCACATGATGGGGTACAGCCAAATTATTTTTTTCATCCCCTCTTTAAATTTTATTACATAAATAAACTACTAAAGACTTCATTTTTATGACTAGACTAAGTAGAGACTAGAGTTTTATACTTAGACTGTCGTGCAAAATTTCATCCATGTACGCTTATAACTTTAGAAGTTATAAGGCTGTAAAGGATTCAGACAGATAGACTCAATAAAGTTCAAATACATGACATGACATGATGGACATGACAAATTTATAAAGGTTCCTTGTACTACGGAACCCTAAAATGAACTTATACCGGCTTTTTTGAATTTTCTCGAACCCAGCCCATTCTCGTGACATACGGCGCCTGCCCATGACGTTTATTTCACAGTTTAGGTAATAGCTTCTGGATAAACTCTGCCCCTATGACGTCACAGTATAGTACAATCTTGGCGGAATGCCACTTCAGCTGTCCCCTCGAACGAATTAGGCGAATTATTTTTAAAACCCGTGTATATGTTTTGAATAATATAACAGTCGCAGCACGTGACCTCTTTATAGCGTTGGTGAGGTGTTTGATGTGTATTTTTATTAGTAGAATTATTTTTATTAATATTAATATTTTAATGTTTTGGTGGGTATTAGGTAGTATTTCAAGCGGATTATTTTCATGGATCGAGAGACAGCGGTTGGCTCTGGTGCGTCTTTGCAGACATAATTGTTTTTTTACAAACTGCGCCTCGCTGTTTCACCCGCTATTCTATAGAAACCGATAATTTTTCGGGGATAAAAAGTAACCTATGTGTTAATTAATCCAGGGTACTCGATACCAAATTTCATAAAAAAAAACCGTTCAGCCGATACAGAGTTGAACGGGAACAAACACACTTACACACTTACCTACTTACACACAAACTTTCACATTTATAATATTAGTGTGATTTGTTTACCACTATAAAGAATATACAGTTTACCACTATAAAGATAAATTATATAAAGAACAGTGCAAATGTCCATAGGAAGATGCGTAACCCTATTGTAGTACTGATGAGGACGTGAGATGTCGTTTATGCTTTAATCTGCGATCTGCGGGCTTATCCTCTAACTTCGAAACGTTCGTGATTCTGATTGCGAGAGCATGCCATCCCGCTCGTAACAAATTAGTGACAATATGCGCGGTCCCGCTCGCGCACTATCACTATCGCTTTCAATGTTACGGGATAAGCCCCATGATCGTCACAATTTCTGCTCGACTTGAAATAGAAACTCAAGCTAAACTCATTCGTAATGTAGGTACGGAAAATGCTACTTGTTTTGAATATTTTTGCACGAATAACTTCAGAAAACTGTTTATTACTCCAGTTTACAAAGAATTTGTTGCTTCATATAATCTTATTATTAAAGAAGATTGTGAATGTAAGCAGGCTGTTTAGATATATACAATCAAAAAATGTACTATTACTGTGCTTCCAAGTACTTAGTATTAAGAATGGTCTTTTATCCATTGAGCTTTGACAATGGAAACGAGTAGTTTTCCGTCAGCAGACGTCATCAGAATCGGTAAAATAAAGATAGTTGATGCCAAAATTGGAGGACAATGACTTGTTTTCATTTAATTTTTTGAGTGGGAGGGGCAGTTCGATAAGTTCGAAGACCTATGCATTTTTTATTGTAATTTAGCATTAAACATGAATTATATAGTAGAATTTATTATCCTAGTTATTTTCACTGCATTATTAATATTTTCTTGTGTTCCTAACTGTACCTACTTACTTACTTACCTGCATATCTAATTGCTTGTCGTGGAGGCACGCGCTTTCTACTAAAATTCTACTGACAGACAGACAATGCACAGCATAAACCAAAGGGTAGGTATCAACCAAGAACCTAGAGCTCAATCAATCAATCTAGAGCTTTTCAAGGTCTACTAAGTCTGCTTGCTTCGTCTTCGGCCACATCATCGCTTACCGACGGGCGAGTTGGAGACCAAACGCAGAATTATAAGCGTTAAAAAAATATCGGTGAGCACAAAGAAATATTTTTTTTAAAACCTCATCGCTGTTTTTGTTTATTTTTAATTTTGTGTGCACCTCTTTAATTAAGGAAATGTGATGTTTAATTGTACATCACATATAGTACTGTGGTTAGAGGAATGCGTAAAAATTCAAAATAAAAGCTTGTAACAATAAAATCTGCATTAATTATTTGATTAATTAGCGCCACAGAATTCTCCTTTTGATCACTGAAGATTCCGAAGATCCTCATTATATAAATATCGTTTGATAGCGACTAATTAAGTTTTTCTCTCTTTCCTCCGAAGAGGATTTTGGCGTCGCACGTCTTATGCGTTTGCCAGTGTCAAGTATATATATATTTTCAAGTTTTGTTTTAAATTATCAAACAAGTCATAGTCCCAGTCAAAGGCGAGCAAAGCAAGTCACGGTGAAGTCCAAGTCATGCCCCAGTAAAGTGGTGAAAACTGTACTAGAGCCTTCTATGGAGTTTTGGAAACAACATGAAAATTCACGTTTCACGACATTATACCCCATTCACCAATACTCGTGGATGTTCACATATACTTAACGGGTAAAAATTCATCGTTTTTACACATTAACACTTGAAATAACACAAGTTTTGGAAAATAATAAAGTGACGCGACATGAATTCTTCACGTTCCCGCCAAAACTCAAAATTTGAAGTTACAGTTTGAAGAATTGACTACAAGGAGTTTTGGCGGGAACGTGAAGAATTCATGTCGCGTCATTTTATTATTTTCCAAAACTTGTGTTATTTCGAGTGTTAATGTGTAAAAACGGTGAATTTTTACCCGTTAAGTGTTCGTGTACATGCACGAGTGTTGGTGAATGGTATGATGTCGTGAATCGTGAATTTTCGTGTTGTTTCCAAAACTCCATAGAAGGCTCTAGTAAAGTTTTCACCACTTTACTGGGGCATGACTTGGACTTGACCGTGACTTGCTTTGCTTGACTTTGATCGTGACTATGACTTGTTTGATAATATCTAGCAAAAATTGAGAATATATATGTACACTTGACACTGGCAAATGCATAAGACGTGCGACGCCAAAATCCTCTTAGAGGAAAAAAATAAAATAAAAAATTGACTACAAAATGGCAACAAATGAGTCGCGATACGCTATCTCGACTGCCTCCGCCCAATTGATGTGTCTCGCACGCTAGCCATCGAAAATATCTCGAAAGATAGTTTTTTTTTCGAGACGATATTGAATCTTAGCCTATGAGAATAGGGGTCCAGCTAAGACTCTTACAAATCAATCGACCTATTGAATAACTACTAGGTGGTCATAATTATAACAGTCAATTATTGTCATTTCTGAGTGTATTAAACATATATGTATATTTTGACTAATTATAATTATACCATGAATGTATGTACACTGTACAGGTATAAGGTATTTAGGTCCTCCAAAGTGCGCCAGAGGCTACGGAGAGCACCACTGGGGTGGCTGAATCCTGGTCAAAACATTTAATATAAATATCGAAACATTGACTCTTAAACAAGACGAAGATCTCGCACAAGACGTGCGCTCTCGCTCGCATAATCAACATATTTAATTAAATGAATTGTTAGGCAAAACGCACGATTAAGCTAAGATGATATCGAAATTGCCAAGATGGTGCTATGAAAATACAAGATAATCAGCGATAAAGCCCATCCCATCCCATAAACAAACTATGGGCAGCTGTAAATATCTAGAAAATTACCTGATGCTTATCAAAATGTTTTTTATGACAGATGGATCGATGAAAGTTGATGATGGGGAGTTGAATGCCACAGCTGCTGTCATAATACCTTCGCCAAGGCTATAATTTTCTATTAACCTTTCAAGTATAACGTAGAAAGTAAGAAAGCTAAGCTTTTATCAGACGCCATGGAAGCTTCTCAATCATTGTTCCTATATATGGACACCCATCTGAGACCGAGTATTATTTAGCGTTTTTTAAAAATTAAAACTAGTTTGAAATTGACCACATCCTAACATCAGTTACGCAATGATGTGGTCTAGGATGGTCACTTATATAATCATAAGGTACCTGCTTTCTCTAGATTTGAAGACACCAATATTGTGCTTTTCGGTAAACACAGACGCCGTTAGGTCCGGTGATTGGCCTATAACAGCTTTCCAAAGTTGACGTTGCTTTAAGCTTCAGCAGATTAACTTCCCATCCAATCATGTCCTAAATCAACTTTCCGCCATTCCCAAATAAAAGCAATTGTTTATTGATCCACCAAGCTTCCAATAACTTTGCACGCACGCGGCCGTCACCAGAACGCTAACCGCTGGACGCCGCTCTAAATATACCACGCTAAATATATCCGGCCGTGTCACATAGCGCGACATCGCCAATGCCCTGCTTCCCCTGATATGCCAATTCAGACCTTAACTCGAGCCTGAAAAGGTCAGGTGCTAAGGCTTTCACGCTGGATCGATACAGTTGTCGTGGCGTGTGGCAATTTTGGACTACGATTTCTGGTAAATGTGGGTAGGTAAATGACAGACCAACGACTTTCGTGAATAAAACTTTAGTTTTATTTGTATAAAATCTGTTATTGTCTTTATAATACCAAGAAGATAAAATACAAATACATTGCCAATAATGAGATACGTTGTATGAAACGTAAACACTCACTATTTTGACGATGTCATCGTAAAATGCAAAACTAGTACTTCCCTTCAAATCTCACAAACTGTCCATTTGTCGGTAAGAACATCGAAGAATCTGATGAAATAATAAACGCTCTGCTTACTGGCATTTTGCCTAATTGCTTACTTTCAACCGTTCCGCCGAACGTCAGGAAATACTTTCTGTAAGTAGGACCAATACGAGTCCAAATAAAATATTTTCTAGTAGGTCTATGAAATCTTCACATGACACTTGAAACATGCTGAACTGTCAGAACTAATAAAGTCAAGTCATCAATTCTTGGTCATATATTGCTCAAGGCACAAATTTTAATAAAGTGACGTAAAAATAGCATTCTCAATCAAAACATTCAAATAAAGAATGAATATAAAAGGAAAAGAACACAGAAATATTACACACAAAAAAGAAAGATAAAAAAAAAGGAGGACGATACACGTTCCATACAAGTAGAAACAATATTGTGAATAATTTAGAACTTGTGGCTGTAGTCATTGAGATTACATCAGCGACCTTGCATTTTTTGCACTTACCGACATCAGTTCAACGCTCAGTAAAAACAACGATAAACTTGCAAACGAAGTTCGGGTGTCAACGCCTCTTTTAAATATGCGTGACATTGGAGCGTTAATAATCTCAATATTGGGGGTAATGCGACGACTTAATTAGAAAATATTACTGCTTTAAGGAAAAACTTTGGTAGTCATAGCCGTACAAAATGCGTATTAAGTAGGCGTTAGCGCGTCTCAGTCATTAGAACTGTAATGATTTTGCAAACGCTTAGGTAAATACCAAAGACATAATAGGGAGAATTCTAAGGTAAATACATAGTTAATGAATTACTAATTAATGCTATAATGCATCCTAGCGTGGGCTGATTTTACCTAACATGGGAACAGGAAGTGAAGGAAAAATACTCACATACCCTAAAAATATTACCATCCTTTGAAACGACACCAAGAAGACCGCAGAATACAAAAAGATGCGGCTTCGAATGGCATGAAACCAAGGAGAGCGATATCGAAGGAATTAAAAAGAGATTTATGGCCAGCGATGGTTCACGGACGATAAATATGCAAAATGTATCTCTGCTTCAGCCTTTAAACATCCCATTGCTGAGATATCAACCTACCCTCGAAGGGTGATTGGGAAATATCCACCACGCTGCAAAATAAAAATGCGAAATGCAAAATGTATATCAATAGGGAAAATTCTGTGATGTATATATATTAAGGTATAACTATAGGCTATCATTGTACGTTTACTGTGTAATTTAAAATAGTATTAAGGGTAAAAAAATAAAACGCTGAAATGGCCTAAAAAGCATTCAAGTTCCACTTATTGCCTTTTTCCACGCAAACCAAAATTGCCATGAACTTCATATAATTTGAACAAAAAAGACGCCTTAGATATAATAACAAAAAAATATTGAATTACGAAAGGAAGAATAGATTTAAAAGAACACCACAAATTGCCGAGATAAAATAATCGAAATTAATAATAGGTACTAACAGAATAACGGAAATTAATCTTTAAACGAGCAATTAAATAAAACGTGTGCGTTATTTCAGTTGTAGTAAAAATCGGAGAAAACAGCAAATGAATCAAAGACAGGATACAGAGCAGATGGAAACAGTGCCTATGAAAGTACCGGAATATGTCTTCCACCGATTTCCAGTTACTGTTTTTTTACTTCTAATATCCTTTCGCTTGCTATGCTACTCGAAAAAACTATTTTCCGGGCTAAAGCCAATGTGAAGCCAAGGTTTATACTACCTCCATACCAAATTTCATCCGAATCTGTTAAGACATTGCGGATTTGAGTGTGAACAAAACCACTCACATATTTATACAGTTTCTCATTTATAATGTTAGTTAAGGGGCGATTTTTGTAAGCTCAAGTAGTAAAGGCTGGTTAAATTTAACCTTATAACATCTGTTTTTATCAGCAAAAGCAGAATGAGGTACTGAATCAGAATTAGCGATAGGACTTACTCCCGAATACTGAAACGTTTGTTAACTTTGACGACAGATTAAGTTTATTGCTGTCTTTATAATTTGCTTAGTGCCATACAAAGGCAGTATTAGAATTAATCTGTTGTCAAAGTTAACAAACGTTACGCACTAATTGAAACATGAGATTTAATTTGACAATGTATTCTCTAAAACGATGTACGCAAGAATTGTATCCCCGATTTTACCAAAGAAAATTCAAAAGCATTCCAATGTCGTAATCTGAAAGCATCCGCCTTCGATGATCACAATTAAAGTTTTCTAAACCAAAGCTCAATAGATTGTTTTGATAACGCAAAACTCATTTAAACTTGGTAAAGTGTAAAGCCGGAGTGTTGTTGAAACCGGCAAGGAATCCGCTTTATTTTTACTCTTACATTTGTCATTCGGTGCGGAAAACGCCGGATTTCTGTGTCACTATTAAAATAGACGTGTTCCTTAACACACGTGAGTCGTTTTATATGCTCTAGTAACTAGTGATAGACCAGATGTCTGTTTGTAAAAATTGATATTTTCCTTGGAAGAAATGTTTAGTAATTAACGAATTAAGAATTGGAATGGGAATATCAAATTGATAAACGCTGGCTAGTAATGGGAATACTAGTCAAGTTTTAAGTCCAGACAGTCGTTGAACTCTATAATATATATATACATATACATATGTATCAAATTACTTTAAGAAGACGCTATTATTTTAAATGGGTTTTCAGTCTTATTTCCGAAAAAGAAAGAAGCAAAGCAATTTTCAGATTTTCCATTTTATTAATCCTGTAAGCAAATATGCTTTATCCAGATCGCGAGCAAATGGCCAAGATTTATCAGTATTTGTTCCGTCGCAGATTTATTATTTATTTTACCGAAATAAATGCATGCTCTCTCGGATGAAAGCTATTTTAAATTCTTTGAGTGTGCGATATGTTATTTAAGTTTCGCGTGATCAGTGCGTTAAATATGTTCAGGATTTGCGGTTTGTCTACTTAGTAAATACATTGAGCTAGAATTTAATCAACATGTCACCATCATCATCATCATCCACAGCCTACTTTATCCCACCGGAGTGTATATGTCTATCTCTTGCTGTGCTTCTACATGTAAGGTATACTTAATACTAGATATCATAGATACTATATATATAGATATCGAACCGATAGCTTTTTAAAGCTGCAAAACAATTGTCAGACGATAGGAAGCGATGCGGGTAATCACATAGGTGTGGCCTGAAACATGCTAAAGTATTGTTAAGTTCAAATATAACTAAGAAGTGGACTTACGTACATTCAAACCAAGCTTTAGAAAGAAGCGTGTCAAGCAAAGTAATTGCCAACAGCAATAAAAGCTTATAATAAGCAACAACCAAATTACCATTTAGGCTACAATGCAAATGGCGTTGACACAAAGCACTCGGTGCGCTGCGAACGGACAGTGTTGGCGAGTGCTTCCGCGGTGGACGAAATATGCTATCCCCCGTATTTAGATGGAAATTTTAGGTTTCGTGCGTAGTAGATATTAAAAACTTGGTATGCTTAATTTTTATCAAACGCGGCTACATAGACCAACTTTACAAACGAAGTTAGACTGAATTTTAAATTCGTAAAACATTCAGATTATTAAGACAAAAGTTGTTTAGTAATTAATTATACACGTGCATGTATTCTGTTTTATGGAGTTCTATCTCACTCTCAACACCTTCACAAGCCACATAACAATACCCAGCCGTTAAAAGTTTAAGCAACGCGTCGACACATCGTTACGGTGATATATTACCCTAGGTTCCAGCAGACTTTCTTAGCTAATCGTATTTCTTAAATTAAAGTGCCACAATTCCGTCAGAGCTTAATTTGAAATTCTTCGTGCGACTCCTTAGAAGGCATGTGATGAAGGAGTAAGTGTTACTTTAAATCGTGGCACATTGAAACATTTTCGCTTTATTTCACTGCTGGGCATTTACTCTTGAATCGTATTTGTTTTATCATTTGGACTTTTGATAGCAGACGACGAGGACACACTCGCATCTTAAAATAGTAGAATAACACTTTACCTCATTAATAACTAGTAATAATCTATGCCAAGTCCTAGTCGCTCATTAATATCTTCCATTTCAATGATTATTTCGAGAGTCATCGTCTTAATTTTTACTGCAATCTGATAACAAAGAAGCTAGGCTTTTGTAGGTTTAGGTAACATCGAAACTATTATAGGTATTCTTTCTGTACTAAAAAGATCATCCTAGTCTCTTCTAAGAATCAATATCTACCTAATCCGAAAATATCTCGAAATTTCTCCAGCCCTTTCTTGTCAGGGACGGCACGGCCTTGAAGAATTTCACTTCGGGCTCCTATTATGAATTTAGGTGACCCAATTTCTGGATTTTTTTCCCTGCGCACATGTTTATCTTGCAAAACACATGACAGTGTGTGGAAGCAATGACATTCTTGCGATTTATAAGGATATCGATTTCCGCGCTGTTAAGTCTATCCCTTTTATGCGGGTGCTTCAAGCGCCATCGGTTTGGGACGAAGCCATTTTTGGCAGTGGCTTTTAGAATTTAGACGATAGTAAGTCGAAATCCAAGTTAACCGAACTACTCATACTTGTTGCCTGTCTTCAACATTCTTAAAAGTTCATATAATAACAAATAAATGAAAACATTTGATGATAAAATCGCTCTTTCACTGAGTTTTACGCAAATTCCGGTTACTCTTCCTACCCCGTTTTACAGGTCAATAGAGTTTTAACTGCGTGTTCTGCTGCAAGGCAATTAACGAACTATTTATGTTACTCGAAACATACACGGCATTTGGAAATATATTAATTGTTTAAAAGGCCGGGAGTACCCGAAAAATAAAAGTGAGCGAGCGAATTAAAAAAAGTTTAAGTACACTAACCCCCGAATACTGAAACGTTTGTTAACTTTGACGACAGATTAAGTATATTGCTGTCTTTGTCATTTGCTTAGTGCCAGACAACGGCAGCATTAGAATTATTCTGTTATCAAAGTTAACAAACGTTTCAAAATCCCGAGGTAAGGCTAAGATTAAAGCTTTTCATAATCAAATAAATAAAGTTGATTTCAGACCTGCGTAAAACATCAGGCAGGTGTCTGCCAATTTTGGCTGGGGAACACTAATAAAGACCAAGCTTGTTGGCGTAAATTAGAAGAGTTGCTTACAGCAGTTCACAAGCAGTGGCTAATGATAATGATGATGATGATGAGGATAATGATTTCTAGCCTGTCACGATGTACTAATACGTAGATACATAAGTGAAATCTTGAGTAGCGATGCTTCCGAGATTTCAGAACGAATTTTATTGATACTAGATAGGGTTCTATTTTTCACTATGTACAGAGAAATTCGGAGATCACTTAGGTACAGAAATTCCGCCATTGCTCAAGTCTGAAGCTAACAAATATCCATTTAGATTACTTCTCTCGTTTCCTTCCTTGAAGAGCAATAAAAGGTTACTCGTATAAGCCCGTTGTCACTAATCTTTCTCCAAGTCAAGGTACAGCCTTCGGGTATGTCAGCCTAGTGGCATACTTAGAGATCCACGCCACGTTTCTGCATAATTGGATAGCAGTGTAACAGGATTGGCCTTGCTTAATGTGCACCACTGCCCCGATTTATATAGGTAATAATCTAATAAGAAAATAACATGTTTATGATGTCACAGTATATGGATTTAGAATGGTTGAATCTATTTACTAACTTTGTGTAGGAATGCGTAGATTGTAATTCCTCAATGGGCTTCGAATTTGAATGAACAAATTCTTCGTATGAGATTTTATGTTAATTTTCTATGTTCTGTAGTGGAAGGACTCTTCTGCAAGAGTCCTTCCACTACAGTCCACCTGGGGAAGTACCACACTTTTACCAGTTCTTCAACTGCCAAGCAGTAGTGTGCATTACTGTGTTCCGGATAGAAGGGTATTAGTGGGTATAATCCCAGATAGCCCGGCTGCACCCCCAGGCAGTCGGGTATCTTGTGAATATTTCCCACTCGGAAAAAAAGGGCTCTTGGATATTACAATTATCTTCTTTTATCTTATTTCGTCCCCAAGCATATTTTTGCTTTTCGATATTTAAATGTAAACATAAGCAAGTAGTATAAATACTTACATTACTAAGGTAACGAAACTGATTAAGGGTGTCTTACACGGCCTGACCTGACATCGTGTGAAAAGGACAGCTAGATTTGAATTTCACGGGAGCAAAAGAAACAAACTATTAAGGTTATAGCTTGTCCCTTTCGCTCCCCCAGAAACTTATATATAGCCATCTCTTTCAAACGATGTCAGGTCAGGCCATGTAGCGAAGCCTTAACGGAAACGGAAAGATAGCTCGTGCATTTATGATGGACCATGAAGTCATAAAGATGCTATAAATGGTTTGATGATTTGACTGTAGGATGACCCTATTTGACTTTATAATGAAACCAGGAATACCAATTAACATTAATTATGACGTATTAAGTATCCTGTCAGGCGCATTATGGTGGTAGGTTAAGGTGCATCGTTTCACTCATCGCGCGAAATTCAAATTTTCTTGCGTTTTTTGACAATTACAGTTTATTTACTCGTCTTGGATTTATTGAAACCAATTTTGCGCCAATAAATAAGTTGTTTTATGAAATTACGGGTAAAATGATCACCTAGATAACGTAGGTTTAGCTACAAATTTCAATAAGCTGATTTTCATCTTGGTTTTTGGTTTAGTGGGAAATGTACTTATACTAGCTTTCAACTTCAATTTTTGGTTGGTGTAATTTCTTGAAACAATCTATTTATTATCGCAAAATTAGTTTTCATGAATCTACGATATGAGTAATTAAGCTGTAATTGACATAAAACGCAAGAAAATTTGAATTTCGCGCGCTGAGCGAAACGTTGCACCTTAAGAAGATTTGTGTAATGAAATATGCATAACCATAACGCTTCATTTATTTCTTATATTTTTTTGGAATCTATACCAATTGAAGCATAAAACCAGACCACCGTCATGTTTTATTGTATCTAATATAGTAACGTTCATCTCGCATTAACACACAAAATGCCAAAGATGTCATTTTAACCGACTTACAAAAAAAGGAGGAGGTTCTCACGTCGACTGTTTCTTTTAAAATGTATATGTTACCTCAGAACTCCGCCATTTATAAACCGATTTGGTATATATATATTTTTTGTAGAATATACTTTCAGATTGGTCACAGGTTTATCCAAATCCGTTTCTGATAAAAGGATCCATGAAAAATTGAGGGAATTCCTCAAATATTAAATATTATAGGCATACATATAGATATTTTGGTATTTTCATCAAAAAGTCAAGCATTTGCCTAAAGAAAGTAACAATTGCTAGAGTGGAACTGATGAAGAAGACCGACCACAGATGACCACAGGGACTTCTCAATAATAAGTATTTCACGGGTGGCGCCAAGATAATCTCGAACTATGACAAAGCAAATTTAAAGAAATGGTTCTGTTGAAGTTTGAAATCATTTTTTATTTATCTATTTAAAATTATTGTATTTTTGCTTTGTGAATTCAAAGATATGAGAACATACTAATACCTTCATATAAAAAAATTGATTCAACCCACAGATAAATAGAACATTCAACCTTACGTTGTTTTTTTTTTACTTTCCAGGTAGTGCTGGTCTTCATACTGAGTATAGCATCACTCATCATTTACTTCATTGACGCATCCAGGTAATTTCAATTCCTGACCTCTGGTTCAAATTTCATTCAGTTGCTATAATAATATTAATTTAATCTTGTATAATGCTGAAATCATAAGGAATACGTGAGTCCATCTGTAATAAAATAAATGTGGTCCAAAAAGTTTGCTGCAACTAGTCTACTTACCTATATGTGCTTTGTTTTCTTTATCAGCTGATAATGTTCTTTAGAAAGTGGCTTACCCGTGACTTGTTACTTTGTTTGTCGTATTATATGTTGTAGTGTTGTTACCTATGCTTCACGTGTCCAATTTCAGTGAAGACGTGGAGCGATGCCAGAAATGGAGTGACAATATTACTCAGCAAATTGACCTTGCCTTTAACATATTTTTTATGGTCTACTTTTTTATACGAGTGAGTATCATTTTAATTAATTAATCAATATTTGCTGGGTTGCATTTGATGTAACTATGTGTTTTTCTGTTTCAGTTTATAGCAGCTAGTGACAAGCTATGGTTCATGCTCGAGATGTATTCATTTGTAGATTATTTCACGATACCCCCATCATTTGTATCAATATACCTGGATAGAACATGGATAGGTAAGCATCGTTGAATTCAGAACACAGATAGTTATTTATTATTTTCAGTTTCTGTGCTACGTGTATCACTGCATATTTCATGAGTCGTGAGTCGTGACATATCGAACTGAGAACTCACGACCTTTATATCTTGAGGACCTCTTGACCGATTTTTCTTATATTCGAAATAGTTTTTTAGAATTAAGTAGGTGCCGAATGCTACTATTTCATTTTTTTTTTTAATGACTTTTTCGCTCATTGACCACATCGCCCTGCGATTCGCACGGTACACAAAAAATATACTTAGACTAAATAAATAAAAACACAAAATTATCTTTTTAGGCCTAATTCCACTAACTTATACAAAACTTTAGACAAAACCAGAATGCAATTACTTCTGTCACATATTATCAAAATTGGTCGGTATACGGCGTCACAGCAAATTTTAGGGAAAATACCCCTCAAAAAAAATTCTATGAAATTATAGAATTTAGGTTATGCAAAAAAAATTGTGCTCGCGTGATCTACTGTTCGCAGAACTTCTTGTAATAAAAATGATGATAACAATTTTGAAAATTTAAATGCATAAGTTTTTTGGAAAAGATTACTAATTTATTTATGAAATTAACTTCTGACACACTAATTAATCACTAATCCCTCTTTTTTTCCAGGGCTGAGGTTTCTCAGAGCTCTACGCTTAATGACCGTGCCTGATATTTTGCAATACCTCAATATATTAAAGACATCGAGCTCAATTCGGTTGGCGCAATTAGTTTCTATATTTATATCTGTGTGGCTCACAGCCGCTGGCATTATTCATTTGGTGAGTGTTATCTTAAATAATTTATTTTATGTAAATAATTTGATGAATGTTTAGCATTATAATTGGTTTTGTGGTACTTGCTATTCATATTTATTTACTAAACTATTTGATTGGAAGGTCTTAAAGCTAGGCAACTAGAGTTTAAAATTGGAATGCATTATTCTTTAAAACCATAAGATTTTACGTAGAACGTATAGAACGTATTTCTGGCATATTTATTTCTGCGTATTAGAGCATTTTGCTATAGCAAACTAAAAAAGCCTTTATGGTTTTGTCGTTCCCGTCTGTTCTGCTGAGCAGATAGATCACTATAAGAACTATGACACTAAACTCAGGGCGCGGAATGTAATGGAAAAACAATGAGGCGTTTTCAAAAAAAAAAAAAACCTGGTAATACACATACAGAGCCAAAGTTTACAATTTAAAAAATAAACATAAAATATTTCGATAGAAATGACAATGACAGGTAAAACGATAGGACTATTACGCCATCTAGTAAGTATTTTAGAACTTTTTTTTTTTTGGAAAACGCCTCATTGATTTGTAATTGAGATAGCTCATTATTTTTTTATCAAGTACTTCTGAGTATATCAAGAATTCTGTTGAGAACTCATCCACAGAATTCTCCTTATTAAAATGTCTTTGGAGCTATCGATAGTTTTAAGTTTTGAGTAACTTAACAAAAGAAAAAATAAGAAAAAGAAAAGAAAAAAAAAATGTGGGTTCTGATACGACTGCGGCTATATTCCTCTGAATTATAATATTAGTAAGGATTAGGATTATACTATAGTTACCCTCTACAATTTTGTATTATTTTTTACGGGCAATACCCCATATAGATAAGTGTGGGTGAAATAAAACGTAAAGAGAAATTTAAAAAAAGTTTTTAGGGTCTCCGTAGGTATCACGTTTCTTATTGATGTCGATAGGTAAAAGAAATGCCAAGAAGGCACCACATCATCTAAATACATAAATCTTCTAGGCTTTAGAAGGTGCATTGTTTTATTTTCGTCAAACTTATAGGCAAAATTGGAACACGACTGCAAATATTAAACACAACTTAATAAAGCAAGATTCATTAAGATAATAGGATGCAAATTTGTGTTAATTATAATCTGATAATATGCAAACACTAAATCATAACAAATCTAATGTATTTCTTTAATGTCTGTTTCAGCTGGAAAATTCTGGCGATCCTTTAGAATTTGAAAACTCACAGAAGTTATCATACTGGACTTGTGTGTACTTTCTAATAGTCACCATGTCCACAGTAGGTTACGGTGATGTGTTCTGTCATACAGTACTCGGCAGAACATTTTTGGTATTTTTTCTCCTCGTTGGCTTGGTAAGTTTCACTTTCAAATGTTTTATCCATGCCTATAATGATATTATTTAATGAATTAATTTGAAATCACAACAGACAAATACCTTAACATTTGCAAGGAGAGGCAAGTTTCACATTTAGGTTAAAATCTTTTAATAGAGTAGTCTTACGACGCTCGCCATTTTTTTGAAAGCCACTTGAACCGCCAAGCTTGCTATTCCTTGCATAGCTGAATAAATAACAAAGCAAAAGGATATAAAACTATGACTTGCCATTATAAGGTTAAACAATAGTTCACATGGGACTTGCTAGACAAGCGTACTGGTTTACCGCACAGCTCGTTGAATGATTGTAAGCCTGACTAGTGCACCATCTTATAGAAGCATGTCAAAAATTTCGATTAACGTTCGGGAGAGGCCTAGCGGCGCCCCCGCCTGGCCGGGGCCGACTGAAGCTGCACTCGCCTCTCCGTCGTTATACGCCTCACCTTCTAATATGAGGGCTGTCTGTACTCGAACGTGTATCTTTTACTATCGCCGAACACTAACGTGCTTCGTTTCGAGCGATTGCATGGGTGTCTTTTGTTTTATTTTCTTTTGCTTTGTTACGTGATACTCAATACTATTGTGCCGCCGGAGGATTTCTCTCGCCGTGCTTATGTTTCGAGATGAGTAAATGGGGACAGTGGTACGAGACAAGCTTTGTAGTGGGCGACCGTGTCCGCGCCGACTGTGAGGCCCAGCCCGGCGGCCCGGCGCCGCGCCGCGACCCACCCCTCCCACCTCGCGATCTCTGCATGCCGCACCTGTGCCTGGCTGTGTTCAGTTGCTCACATCACCGGTAGACACACACTCGTTCCTTTTATTTTTATTTCGCTCCGCTACCGGCTGCACATAACGACTCTGCGTCACCTTAGTATTACCGAGACTCGAGGTGGACATTGTCGTGCACCACGCGATGGTGTTCGCGTGACCGCAGACTCGATGTTCGATCGACACCGTGGTCTGTTGCAGGCAATGTTCGCTAGTAGCATTCCTGAAATTATAGAGCTGGTAGGAAGTAGGTCCAAGTACAGTGGCGAGCTGAAGCGTGAACATGGAAAAAGGTATCAGTTTGATATATAAATTGATCGCCGAAAGTAAAGGCGATTCATTCCGCTGCGAGATATGCTGCTTATGAATCGCCCGATCTCTCGGAAAGATATGAGGTTAATATCACCTTTAAAGAAGCTTGCTCAGTGCCGTCAGATGTATTGTGTCATCTACTCGCGTTCACTCGTAATTCTCTCGAGCGGGCGGCCAGGAGCGCATCGCCACTGCTCTATGCGACAAGTCCCCCGGCTTACGCGGGTAGAGTCGCGGCGAGCGTCCCCTGTCGCGGCCCGTCTGTGCGGAAGACCTGTGAATGCGTTCTACCAAGCGTCTATACCGAATGCCCACCGTTTTAGTTCAGGAACCGGACGTACCGATTTCTTTTAAGTTCTGTTCATCGATTAGTTAGCGTATGTATCCTTAGGCTTTGCATGCACCCGGTCACGAGTCCCCGTACGGCTTGCGCCGGTCACAGCTCCCGCCGCTAGCGTAGCTCGGCACGGCACCCAAGTCCCGCACACTCACACAGCCACAGCCACCACGCAAACAGACGACACTCAAGCCACACAGCCTTGTGCGAGCGCGAGGGTACGCGGCCGCGGGCCGGGCGGGGCGGGGCGGCGCGCGGGGCGCGGGGAGGGCGGCGCGGGTTACTCACCTCTCGGTGTTTGCTGTGTATCGTAGGCTGTGTTCGCCAGCTGGATCCCCGAGATCACGGAGCTGGCGGCGCAGCGGAACAAATACGGCGGCCGGTACAACAAGGACGTCCGCCGCAGGTACCCTGCTCTAACGCCCCCGCTCCACGCGGCTTCCTGCCTTCCTACCTCTCACGGTTTCGATCTTGGTTGATTGAATGCGGAGTTTGCTAATGAAATTTATTAATCCTTCACTAGAATCGGTCTCTCGGTGCCGTGGCGCATGCTCGAAGAGTTAGCTCCCGGCGGCCGCGCCCCTCTCCCCGAACACGAGAGACAGGCGCGCGGTCGACCGACGCACTACTACATGCCTTTTTTCGTAAATTTTACTCGAGATAACTTGAGCTTTTTAATCCTTCTAACGAGACTAGATCTGGAGAGAGCCGATGTAAAGTTTTGTAATGCTGTCGATGAAGTAGTGTTTGGTTTGTTCGCTTGCACACGATGCCTGTCGCCACGCTGTAGCGCTAGCTCAGGCACCTCGCCACGAGTCCCGACGTCACACACAGCCAGTGCCCGCGCCGCCCGTGCCCACGCCACTCGCGCTGCCCGCGTGGCCGCGCCCGCGTGCGCCCCTACTAACTGCCCGCCACCGTCCGCGAGCGCCCGACCAGCCGCCCAGAGAGGAGCCGCCGAACAGAGCCGCCGGCCGCCGGCCACCACAACCTCGATTCGCGCCCGCCGCCGGCCGGCGGCTCGGTTCCGCCGCGCCCTCCCCACTCACCACTCGATTGATTGTGAATGTCTTGTTTTGTCTGTCGGCGTTTAGGCGATATTTGCCAGTTGTATCCCAGAGATAATTGACTTAATCGGCACTAGACCCAAGTATGGCGGCACCCTCAAGAATGAGCGGGGACGCAGGTGAGCCGCTCTCTTCAATCCGTTCCGTTGAATGTGTTCCGTGTTGTGAAATCTATATTCTTCCTTTTCCTCTCTTAGCACGCTTCTGTGTTCTCACTTATATTGGCGGGACGCGAGTCCCGCGAGTTGTCTTTGTTTTTGAATCGATATTGTAAATTATCTTTAAATTGATTTGAGTTCAGTTAACTAGCGAACAGCAGATAGTGGCTAGTGTTATCGCTCGTCGTATATATTTAGGTTTATTATGTTCTTGTTAGTATACGTACGTAAAGGAATGTTTATCGTAAAGCTTAGTTACGAAGAGTTAAATGTTGAGTGGTACCGTACCGTAGTGCGTTGTTGGAGTTGTGGTGTGCGAAGCGAGGCCTCGACAGCTCCTCTCTGTGGCGCGCGTGCGCTCGTCGCCGAGGGCGCTGTTGGGCCCGTCCCGCCGTACCCGTGCCCCGTGCCCCGTGCCCGTGCCCGTGCCCTCCCGTGTCCGTATCTACCTAGTGAGTGACAACACCGACCGCCACCGCTTCCCTCTCTCCCACTCTCCTGCCTGCACGACTGTATTCTGTTCATGTATCTGTACTCTTACCTACTCTTAATGTTGACCCTCTTTAATGTTTATGATCTGTTTTTGTACTTTGGATCGATCCCCCTCGGTTAAATTAGTGTAATGTACCTATTTACGTATAAATTCATAGAGCGTGGCAAGGCTGTGTGCATTGAGGACATTTTTAACGCAAAATTAGTTTAGTTCTCGACCTACCATTTAACAATCAACATCATCTAGCAGTGTACACGGATCATTTTTACTAAATTTTGGATTAATTAATTTTAAAATTGTTTGCAATTTTAATGCAGTATTTTCGAATTTTGAAAGTAGACAATTTTGGAATATTTTTTGGTGAAAATGGAATCAGTTCTTTGCCACACCTTAGATGAATAATAGTCTGCATGTTTGTTCGTAGTTTTGCATCTTTAATCTGCATCTGTCTCTTTCCAACTTCTTTCTTCTCTGTGACGGTTTTAGTGAGTTTGAGAGCCTCTCCCTTCTCTTTGGTTTGTTAAAAAGCTTTAACCTCCATCATTATACCGACACATGGACTGTCCACACTCAAACTACTTACTGTTTTCATTTCTAATCTTGTCTAAAACTAATTGAAATAAACTGAGACATACCTACTCAAAATATCACTACAAAAAACAACCCGCATACCTCCAATACATTTCAAACTGTACTGAGACACAAGCTTTGGTGTTATTGCAACGTTTGTCTAAACACAGTGCCACTAATGCTAATAATTACAATTTTCACAACAATCTAAGTATTCGATGAACCAAATACACGCATTGAAACTGTGAATATATCTGTGTTTAGGCTTGTTACTGATTTAGTATTTACCCCTTACGTATCCAGTCCAAATCGATGTTTTTTCCTTACAAGGAATGCTATTCGTTTACATTTAATTTACCTACCTACCCTCAATACCATACAGTCACAGCAAGCGTACTCCTTCCCTTAGTCCTGGTATAGTTTATATATTTATTTTTATATAGTGTGGTAGATAGTAAACACAAATCCTGGACGAAACTGAGCTTCATAGATAAGTAGTTCATTTCTTTGTGGAAGTAAACTAACTAAGATAATCATTTTTGCCGTAATTTTTTGAGATGCAATGAAATTTGTATCCGCCACAAATTAATGAACACAATAATTGTAAATTATGGAGGTTATAATTTTAGCAATGTCTTCGTTATCCAAATATCTTTTTATAAAGAACTCAATTTGAGTTTCTTGTTGTTTTATCTAACTTTCTAATCTTTTCTCGTCATTTTGTCTGTTTGTAGAAATTGGCTCTTGAAATGAAGACGTTGTTATTTTTTGAAAGTAGTTCTTTCACGCTTCTATCACGTATTGTTTTGTTTAACCCTGTTGAGACCTGTTTCCATTTGATATTATTTTTGCTGAAATCTCTCAATGTCTCGTTGTGGTCCCAGGCGTTAAATAAAACTTCAGATTGCTTTATATTGTCTTTCCTATCTTTCTATTCTAAGAACTAAGCTTTTAAATTTTGCTTTATAAAAGAAATGCCAATGTAAATTTAAAATTGGAGAGCAGCAAATTTTGCTATAATCATATGTTGGACTGAATTCGCAATCAAAAGATGCTTACAAAATTTTGTTTTAACAAAAATATGCTTAACTGCTTCTTTATTATCAAATTGCAACACTTGTGTAGATGCACCTATTGCCTCTGCTTTTAAAAGCCGAAACTCTAACATATTTTATGTTTTCAGGCATATAGTAGTATGTGGGCATATAACATACGAATCAGTAAGCCATTTTTTAAAAGACTTCCTACATGAGGACCGGGAAGATGTCGACGTCGAAGTTGTTTTTTTACACAGGTCAGTTTTTTAGAATTATTTCAATGTTAAATAACACAGTTAATTTAAATAATATAGAAATAAGAATAGTCAAGAACGATAGAGGCAGAATACCTTCAAGAACTACTGACGAGTAGTAGATAATTGTCTTAACTGGAGAAAGAATGATGAATCTGTTAAATTGCGGAAAATGTACGTGTGTTGACCAAGAAGGTGCTCATGTATCATGTGTGCTCGAACGACGCTTTCAGAAAAGAGCCCGACCTTGAGCTGGAAGGTCTACTAAAACGTCACTACACCACCGTCGAGTTTTTTCAGGGTACAATGATGAATGCCGTCGACCTTGAACGAGTCAAGGTTAGAGTAAGACAAATAGAGCAGGCATTAGATTATCGCACGGCCGTTCTTATCATTATACGCGTCTACGTGATTCAGTATTTTTATTTATTTATTATTATGTGCATAATACAGATCTTTCATCAAGATGCTGTCCATAGTCACTGTAGGTTTTTTTATCACTTTGGTAATTTTATATTGTGATTATTATGTTGATGCAATCATTTGCTTCTCACGGTGGTGCGGAGGTGCCTTGGCCCCAGAGGCGTCTCCGTACCATCCCACGACTGCGTATTTGGTAAATAGCGTTGCATGTTAAGGCCTCGACAGGCGGCGGACTATCCTATACCTGGTCAGTAGTGTTAACTGAGCGTTGATGACAGGAAACCGCCCGACCTGGAGCTCGAAGGCCTGTTCAAGAGACACTTTACCACTGTGGAATTCTTTCAAGGCACCATTATGAATCCAATCGACCTTCAGAGGGTAAAAGTAAGTAAAATTGCACACGGAGATTGATATTTGGGCGTGGTGTCGGTTTAAAGCTGTACAGACTGTCGTTTCTATAGAGTAGAGCAATGCTCGTTCACCGACTGTCTCGGGAAGCTCTCGACTCGGTGTTACTTTCTAATGTTTGAACTGAGCGCTGTCTGTACCTATCGCTACTGAGTGTACGCCCCTCGGCTCAGCAAGGCTACCCTGTACCATACTGATCCGGAGGCTAATGTGTGTCTCTTCCCTCTGATTCCTTCGCCGCGCCCAGCCCGGCCACCGTATGTCTAATTGTAAAAATAATGGGTGTTGTATGCGATGCCATCCCGTGTGTTACTTCGCTATCGATTTGACTGTACGTTACCATCGTATTGGCATTAATGGCTGCCGAAGAAAGGGTTACCATTCTAAAATTACTATTGATGTAGTTTCAAGTACAGTTGTCGATTGTCGAGCATTGTGGTAAGTTTAACCGCATGGCTTAATGGAACGCTAGAGTATCTGCATGATTTTTCTTCCACTTTCAAACACCCACCTGCTTCTTCCAAAATGATCACTACGTAAATATCGATGTTGTGTGTAATACAAATAGTACCTCACTATTCCAAAGGGTTAAATCATGGTACTGGATCGTAGTGGACATTTACTTTGTGTTAATAATTCTGCATGCTTTTTCATGCTTGATACATAATTAGCTTGAAGTAGAGCGTGTTTTTATAGATATATTCTTACGCATTGATAAATTTTACAATGTTATTTAAACAACCTATTAAATGAGTAGTTACTGTTTATAGATTTGAAAAATAAAATTAATAATAAGAACAATTCGTTTCAATGCTTCTAGTACCTAACTTTCTACAAAAACAAATTACAATGCTATTTCACTTTAAATAGGTACATAATTAATTAAAAGTTATAAATTTTAGTAATTCGGTTTTATTTTTAAAACCAAATTCAATTTGGTAAGTGTGATTTAACTACCGATGCCGTTGTTGTCATACTAATATCAAAGCTTTATAAAATCTTAATTACTCGGAACAGCATTTTTTTTATCAAGTCTTTTTGTAGGTGCACGAAGCGGACGCTTGTCTGGTGCTAGCCAACAAATACTGCCAGGATCCTGACGCCGAAGATGCTGCTAACATCATGAGGGTCATCTCCATAAAGAACTACTCAGACGATATACGTGTCATCATTCAGCTGATGCAGTATCATAATAAGGTGAGCTTTATACTAACCTACATTTGTATTTGTTGTTTAATTCGCATAACACACTGTAATCGAGCAGGCTGTTTGAGTAAAACATTAGATATTATCCCTATATTTTTTTTCTTTTGTTTTTTAAAACTTTATCTTGTGTGCTTTTCAGGCTTATCTTCTCAACATTCCTTCGTGGGACTGGAAGCAAGGCGACGACGTGATCTGTTTAGCAGAACTGAAACTAGGGTTCATCGCTCAGAGCTGCCTCGCCCCTGGCTTCTCCACAATGATGGCCAACCTCTTCGCCATGAGGAGTTTCAAGACGGTCAGCTTTTCTTTTAAATTTTTTTTTTGTCCTGTAATACTTGTCTTCAAAAACAGAGCATGCTCGAGATTGATTGGCAGCAAAATGAAACGACCCTTTTTCAAGTCCTTCTTCGATCATGCTCAAAGTTCTAACAAGTAATGCGGCATTTCCACAGTCCCAAGAGATGGCTATGTGGACTAATGACTACATGCGAGGTACCGGGATGGAGATGTACACCGAGTCGCTAAGTACCACCTTTATCGGGATGTCCTTCTCTCAAGGCGCTGAGTAAGTGGGCCGGAAACGAGATGCTTGGAATACAGTGACGTGAGACGACGTTGCACAACTTTTCTATACTGTTCAACTGTTTGAGCATTCATACCGCCGTGATTTACGGAAACCGTCACTAACAGACTTAACGCATAGCTTCTCTCATTAGTGTTACTTGTACAATTTTGTTTGCCGGCTTCACGATCTGTGATATGAATCTGAATGTTTTAAACATCTCATTGTAATTTCTTCATAGGTACTGCACTGAATAACTATTTAGTTGGTTTAGCTGATAGAATAGAACTGTATGGGAGGATGATACTAATATTGCTAGTAGAAACTTAATATAGGAGGTGACGGGCGACGGCGACTTGCAGGAGAGCAAGCAACCCGTCGTTAGCGCGGTTGTCGGATGAACTAACAAGGCACGAGCTTTAGCGTTTCCTGTTGGTTGATTGCAGTCCCCCGACACACAAGCTTGGCAGAACGATTACCTGCAGGGTACCGGATGCGAGATGTACACGGAAACACTGTCGACCTCCTTCACGGGAATGGGTTTTCCTCAAGCGAGCGAGTAAGAGCACCCGCGATCCGGTCCTCCCGCACCCCGCACCGTAGACTGTGTGCCGAGTTGCTAACCCTAGCTATAGACTGCACTAACTATGTCTCCGATAGATACGTGTTTAGACGGTAGAACTTAATTGGTTTTCTGGTTTTCAGAATTAGATTGTGCATGTTGAATGGGTTTTAGACGATTAGTGATATGGTATGTATATTTTTGTCTAGAGAAAATAGGCCCGTTAATTCAATGTTAAAATTTTTACACAGTAGAATTTAATATCTATTACATCAGTATTACATACTTACACTAATATTTCATATACGCGATACAATTGCGAACAGATACTTCGCCAATTTGTTTCAGTGCAGTAGATTAGACTGTAGGTTAAACAATGTACTTTTCTTATACTTTCAAACCACGATGCACTTAAACGAGCTTCATTGCATGTTTATTTTTATTATAAATATTAACTACTTCATAGTATTACCAACTAGCTACGGGCTATACATGTCAGAGTGCTTTATTCCTACGTCAGCCTGTGTTTTATTAATCAACATTTTGTTTATGTTTAGTTTTTTTTTTTAATGTCTGTTTGTAGAATTGAAGTGCTTTGTACAAAATTAGCAATACGACACTTGCTAAAAAAATATATCAGAAATCATGAATACCTAGTATTATTTAGAAAGTTAACAAATATAAAAACTTTGAAGTCCATTTCAATGAAGGTAAGTTTGCAGTTGCATGCAAGGTTTTTCATTGGATCAACGTAACGACTGCTGTATTTAGAAGCACGAGGGTAATTAAAAAAATAATTGCCAAGCTACAAAACTAATATAGCTAAAATAGACGATTAAGTATGAGATAATGAAAAAGTAACAAAGTAATATTAATATGTAAATAACGGATTGAAAGTTGGATCCGTTACCTGGTAATGACGCAATAATGTGATTTGTATTACTGTGCCATTCTCAGATATCTTTAGGTTTTTTTTTTAAAACTAGCCATATGATCCAACAGTACAGCAGTGCAATCTCCCCAGGTTATGCTTCACAAAGTTAAAACTGCTCCTCCTGGCTATCGAGATCAAGGGAGAGGAAGGTGCTGACAGCAAAATCTCCATCAACCCGAGGAACGTCAAGATCCAGGCCAACACACAAGGGTTTTTCATTGCTCAATCTGCTGATGAAGTAAAAAGGTATGGCTTTTCATTGATTGATGTAGTATTTCTTGCTTTTATACGCAAATCAGTTTCTTAGGGTTTTACAAACATTATTCTCAGTACTTCCATTCACGCAAATATTACATTAGTACTTAATTATCATTCCTTTCAATATTTATTTTTTCTTCCATGCGCTGGAGAGTAGTGATATGCATTAGGTATACTTAGTGCAAATGTTATTTGAAAATAAAACCATGGTGTACTCGATGCTTATACCCGAAATTTTGTTTTTGCTCATACTTTGCGAAGTTTTCTATGACTAAACTACGGAAAATTCTCGAACTTCCAGAGCTTGGTTCTACTGCAAAGCCTGCCACGAGGACATCAAAGACGAAACACTCATCAAGAAGTGCAAATGCAAAAACTGTAAGATCATTGAATTGCTTTCATTCAACTCACTTTTAATATAAACACTTGTCTAATAATAAATTCAACAACTCTATTACGATTACGACTAACTAATCTGAAACATAAAGAGATTCTGTGACATTCTTTCTGGAAAATGTATAAATGTTAAGTATTCACAAGCTGTGTCCTGTAATACTTTCACGATGAAACACGTCATGAGTTACGTTATCTATGTCACTTGTAAAATACCTATGAACACCCTTCTTGACCGCTCCGAAACGGAAGGTCGACACAGCAAATCCTCTGCTATCGACCTCACACTGTCTATTTTATATTCTGGAGACATTAATGGAATTGTTCGGCTAAACTTTTAGTGACCGCACACCAGCGGAAGGTTGGAGCCGACATAGGTAACTTGCACCACACCTAACCTCACAGATAAACGTTTTCCGATATTATTTTTTCGTGTCTATATAATTTTTGAGTTGCTTTAGTGGTGTTGCGTCCGTACCTCACAGACTGGATCGGCTGCAAGGCATTCTTGACCTGTGCTCGTTCACACCCTGTATTAGCGATCATTGTGTATGTCCGCTCGCTCTTGAATGGATACTGCCACGAAATTAAAGCACCCGAACACTTTACCATTCGCTGCCTTTTGAGATCACTCTGTTCTGATTTGTATCGACATTGAGAGGATAGAGTGCATCATACGATGACATCCACATCAGAAACCAGGCACATAATATTTACACTATACAAAATTAGAAAAAACAAATTCGATGCAAATCAACTAGAGTTACTGAGAGTTGATATGATGCACTTTAAAGCCCAGCACAGACAGTAATTGCATGTGAACATAAAGTAGAACTAAATATCGCAAAAAGCAAAATGCACCGTCATTGTATCCCAAAACACTTAGATTTACGAATCCATGAAAGCATGTCTCAGAACAAAGAGAGTGAAGACAATCACAAAGTGCTAAACGAATTGCCCCATTGAGAGTGAGCTTCCGAGGACAAAGACTTTATACAACAGTTCCGGCTTGTCTGTGCTAATTGACAGTGATTAATACGAGGGAACTAAACTTCGTTCACGGCATTCCATCACCCACGCTTGTGGTAGGATCAAATTCAATGACGTCAATATTAATCTTGAGTTTGATACTATCATAACAGACAATAACATGTTAATTCGCGATCACGACGTTAGGATTTCGATTTAGGATACATACGTGTTTGTCAGTTTTTGGATTTTTACAGATGTCGGAATGATGATGATGCAGTCTGGAATGGTGAAACAAACTGTTAATACTTACCGTGTTTACGACGGTACGGAATAATAGCCCGACAATGCGTATTATCATACACAAATTTAGTTTGTTTGCATCAACTAACCATAATGCTCATGATTAAATTGGGCTAAAGTACGCTAATACACGATTAAATGTTACACGCAGCTAGTAGGTATATGGCAGCTGGGCTAAATCACAGAATATTAACTGAATAATTGTGCTTATTTACGGAGAAAATAGTGTTAGGGTAGATCTCCGAATACACATTCGACTCCAAAATCCTCATCTTCTATAGCAAGAAGATTAATCATCATTTCCTTATAACCTCGATTACCTCTCACAATTTTTTCTTAAATCTTTTCTTATATTACTAACTTCACTACAAGGCAAGGGTAATCTAAAGTCTAGATTACGTAATACCAATCTTTCCGACCTGCTAACAGTCTGCTTTGCATTTCAGTTGCAATCTATAGATTGTATAGCCTATAACCTCCCTTTTCCATATACCTTCAACTGAGCAGGTTGTAATAGTTTGGACGGGAAGCTTTAAAATTATTGTTTTCGGTTCAGTGGCTACATTCAGGAAGGGCGTACGAGCCGTCCAGATGGTTGGCAGGGCAAGTACGTAACCTATGTGTATGGAACAGTGTAAATGTCAATGTGATGTTTTATATGAAACGCGGCGGCGTGGCAGGGTCGACCGGGACCACGCTGCTCGCACACTAGCAATATCGTGTCCTGTTATCATTGTCTTGTCTTTATATCCGTTACTATATGTGCATTTATATACAGCAGTTAGATGTTTGCCTCTCTTTAGCCGATATTATAAACATCGGGAGAAATTATGTGATGTTTATTTATTTTGGTGTTGTTGTTATTTATTGTTATTTATCGGAAATATTTTTTCTAGGATTATTTTTGATCCCTGATTTCTGCATCAATTATAGTCCCTCAGATATTGATGTTGTGGAGTTAATAGATTTTAAATTAAAGTTTTATTACGCTTACAATTTACGATGACTATTCGATAACTGGAACCCTGCATAGGGAACGTTTACTTTAGATGAATCCGCCTCGATAGAACCGTCAAGGGCTTGCAGTCATTGTCTACTGCGCCTGATCCAGTCCACATTTTGGTATTTGCCGAAGTATAATATTCATAATTCAGTAATTCTTTGATTGCCTTCATGTAAGCCATTTGAACGTTAGATCGCTCTATGACACGTAATATATCATCTCCATTTAATCAACCCATTAAGTCATTTCCGTTGCATTAGATTAACCCATTATTTAAAAAAATAGGATCCTAATCTCATTTATGTAGCAGAAAATGTAGCGCACCGAGCTTGTCTGTAGCTAGTATTTTAATTTATTTGTTTTATATTGTGTGTGTTAGCTTTTTTTGTTTGGTGCATGGGGTTATGGTAATGTTTGTCGTTAATTAGTCTAGATTTTAACTTAACAATTGATTGTTAAATAAGTATTTTGTTGGATTCGGTTTCACCTTTGCTCGATTCTTTTAAGCTTTTTGAGACTTGTGAAGCGGCGTTTGACGCTAAACTTCAATTCGCTTGGAGCTTCTATCAACACGCTTTCAGAAAATTATTTGACATATTTTCAAATTATTTTGCCCGCGTTGCTTCTATTTGCAAAAAGGTGAAACCGAATGATCGATTCATGAGAAAGCCATTGAAGAACCAGCCACACGCTGTATGATAATGCGATGTGCGAGTAGGTACTGTATTTCCTGAGTGGTGTATCGGAATGCGAATATGTGCTGATGTTTTGCAGATGATCACCATCCTCCCCCCACCTTCACGCCGCCAGAGTTGCCCAAGAAGGTCCATGTTCGAGGTATATCTCAGGCTCTAAGGACTGAGTGTTTGTTTTATTTCGTTTTTTTTTCTTTCATCGGCCCACACTAATCCATTGAAACGGCAATGTGCTTCGTCCCATGTTACCTTGAGGTATCGTGCACTTAGATGCTTTATCACGCATTCTCATAGTAAGCACTGAAGTTTACGGTTAGAGGATCCGTTGGGAATCTGAAACGATCCGCTTGTTCAAGCATGAGACCCAGCTGAAGTAGATTAAAACTATATACCTACTTGCGCTCGAGCGAGCGAATTTTCCGACTACCCCTCAAATAACAAAAATGTACCTACCCTCAAGATTTAGACTAACGTTACCAAATATATTTTTTTCTTTTACTTTCGCAATCACTATGTAATTGAATGGGATGATATCAAAACTTAAATATTCCATCGATATGTGCTTCTTGGTAAACTCTAAAGCGGAAGTATTATCATTTGTGGTTTGTACCCCTGCGCCGAGCATTGCAAACATGTACCATGGTATTGCATTTGTCTATATACCCGCCATATTTTATATTGTAAAACTGGAGTTGCCAATTAAGGGACCTTATAACTTTCCAATGGATTGGATCAGTTTCTTTTATGAAATCTTCAATTTTCGTACTAAGATTCTACACATTATAAAAATTGATAACGTCCAAATTTGGCAACTCTACTTTGAATGTTGTAACAGCTTTTGTTGTAGAATTTGAATTATTTTATAACATGAAATAATTAATTCCATATTTTAAATTTACTTGGATGAAATAATAAATTATAATGATAAAATGAAAAAGAAAAAAAAAAATTAAGAAATAAGTAAATACAAACAAAATCACATTATTTTATTTTTTGCTATAGAGAACAGCTACCAAATCATTGTACTTATTTTTCAGGCGAAATTGCAAGAGAAAGGGGAGAAGATATTAGTTGTAAGTATTTTTAAAACAAAATTCAGAGTACCTATTAATAAGGATGACACAATTACTGGACCTATAATATTCTATAGATATAAACTTTAGATAGGTACATTTTTGACAGTGTTACAACAATACATCGTTACATCTAGCAAATAAATAATGTTAATAGCAAATAATGTTGAAAACCTTCAATTCGTAAAGGTATAGTGAGGTGAGTAGTGAGTAGGTACCTTTACGTACGAAGGTGTTCGATAAACACTAAAGTCGGTGAACCAGAACCATTGAAAATCTCAATATTTACAGTAATAAATCGAAATCATCGAAGCGTCGCGCCGACCGCCCTGCTGTCACCGATGGCAAACCAACTTATGAACACAACGACGACTAGGCAAGTGAACAAAGTTAAGCCAAACGTGAACAGAGCACCGCCAGATACGTAAGTATCTCGAAAATATACAAAATAATTAGACAAAATATGATAGGAACTCAATTACTGGACCGCAATCTCTTTTCTCAAAAACCGCAGCACAATAAAACAGCTGTTGTAAACTAAAAATATCTGTGTTTGAAATAAAATTATATTTTCAAAGAAGTTAGATTAAATATTGCGTTTCCTGAGAAAACCGAAGATTGCGCCAGAAAATATTTAAGACAACACAAACCTTATGACGCTTTTTACCCTAATAAACATAATAAATATCCTTATAAAGCTACTCTTAAAAATATGTAGCGCTGTTTATGTAATTATTTCCTGGAAGCTATCGCTGTCAATAGGTATACCTATTTCTTTTGGCACTATATACACTGAGCACAAATCTATAAGCAATCCTTCTTAGCACCTGTATGTATGGTAAAAAAGAAGGAAACCTAGTCGAATCTGAACCTGTGTTACAGGAATCTGCAGGACCAAGATACGAATTACCAGGCGTATCACCTTGCCTACGAAGTGAAAAAACTCATGTAATTCCAAATTATATATCAGCTAGATGATTTCAATTTAGTAGTTCCGTACAGTGCAATATGGAGTATTATTGTAGATGCTATACAAGTGAAGTCTGCGTAGTTTGTTACTACCTGAATGCTTGCAGATTTTATGTTTTACAGAATTCTTTCTACATATCAATCGTTTACACTTTAAAACACTTTTAGCTTTTTGGAGCACTTTCTGCCTATATACAAGCTTACGAAAATATATCGCAAAAATAAATTAACAACATTGACAATTTCACTAGTTTAAAAACATCCATCGGTTATTAAAAAAAATGTTATCGACAATGTTTATTTTATTAGGATTGTGCTCGAATGGTTAGTTTAAATTCTTCTTTAGAAACGCAGACTTCAGTTGTAAAATTTATGAAAAGTGTAGTCAGTATAGTAGTGCTTGCATCACAAATTTTATAAGTCGTGTTTCAGCTTGTAAAGTGAAATACTTGTGAAAATGTACTGTATTTATAAAATTTTATCATCTCTAATCTGTATTTTATTTTGCACTCAAATATAGCACGTCACACTTTTATGATAGAAACGCATGTCTACTTCTGAATATTGTATGCATTAAGAATTATATTTGTAGTACGCAAAATGTTAAAAATATAACGCTAGGTACGAATATTTAGGTACATCTACACAAAACATTATTCCATTCAAGATAAAATAGATTATTTTCTTAGGTCTAGACCTAAATCAATTTAATTTTTCTTAGCATCCCATATAACACCATGCATCTTCTTTAGAAACTTAAAATAACAGTTAAAACAAGCTTCTAAAATTACCCACGTTAGAATCACTTCAGAAACTCTTGCACAGTAGCGTCATCTTTTACTCAATTGATGAATCTATACCATTTTTAATGTCAACAAATAGGCCAACGAGTAGAAGTAGCGGTGGCAACCAGAACAGCAATGGTGTCAGCCTGCCAGCAGGACTGGCGGATGACCAGTCGAAAGACTTCGATTTTGAAAAGACTGAAATGAAATACGACTCTACTGGAATGTTCCATTGGAGCCCCGCCAGGAATTTGGAGGACTGCATATTAGTAAGTAGTTTTTTCTGATTTACGTTCTAGACATGTTATAATAACTTGTCTTTGTACTTCCGAACTTGCAATCTATTCTATTCTCTAGAGTTATTACACATCTATACTTTCGTCCAATGCGTCAATTTTCACTACAGTTATCATCACAGTAGGTAAGTTAGTTATCTACTCTTTCTTAGTGTTTGTTTTAGAAATCAGCTTTAATATAATACACCAGTTTCTTCTTCCGCCAAGCTTTTTTTATTTTATTTACAGGACAGAAATCAAGCGGCCATGACTGTTCTGAACGGCCACGTGGTGGTCTGTTTATTCGCGGACCCCGACTCGCCTCTCATTGGTCTACGGAACCTTGTGATGCCACTTAGAGCATCCAACTTCCACTATCACGAGCTGAAGCATGTAGTGATTGTGGGCAGCGTCGATTACATAAGGAGGGAGTGGAAGATGTTGCAGAATCTACCCAAGATATCTGTTTTGAATGTGAGTATTTTCGATGAGACAAGTTCTTGAAAGAAGTAAACCAAAAAGTGAATTTGCCATGACTATCTAACATGCTTTTTCATCTAAAGCAGAGTTTTCAACTTACAAGCTATGTTTTTATCTTGCAGCCCTTATCGTAGTGTGTACTTAGGAGTACTTAGGAGTGTCGTAGTGTGTCGTAGGTTACTTTTACGCCATTTTCGTGAAATTGTGACAAAATAGCAAACTACAATTTTCGGCTCATTTCATATTAGTTAGTTTATGTTCCGTTGTTTATGTCCAGGGTTCACCGCTAAGCCGGGCCGACTTGCGTGCAGTTAACGTCAACTTGTGTGACATGTGCTGTATCCTGTCAGCGAAGGTGCCATCCAACGATGACCCCACGCTGGCTGACAAGGAAGCTATCTTGGCTTCGTTGAACATCAAGGCTATGACGTTTGACGATACAATAGGTAAGCTGTCTAGTTATAGCCCTCTCCTCTTTTTCTAATTCGGTGGAGTCAGCAGTTCTTTAAATGGCATTTCGTTCCTTATAACTCATAAGTAATGCTGAGTCCTCCAGCTTGTCCTTTGACACTAAGGGTATACATTTCACATAGCCTTGGCTCTGCTTTAAGATCTTCGATCTATTAGAAACAAAATTTCCTCATAAAGTAAGATGTGAAATTGTACATACTTTTAACTTATAGTTCAAACATCGAAAGCTCTGTTTGTCCTTTTGACCTACAAAACTTATAAGCGCTAGTACTCCAAACGTAACTTGAGCCCACCAAAGTTGTGCAATGGTACCCGACTTAAGGTAACGGCTCTACAGCGAAACGTGATTGAAGCAGAGGTCTTAACGGGGAGTGGTGCCGGGGAACGCGGATACCGCTAATACCCAACAACTTCTCGTTCCGCTTCAAGCGTGTGTTTCCAGTGAGCCTTAGTTTTGCCATGACAATCAACAAGGCACAAGGACTGACGCTACACACCGCGGGCGTGGACCTCTCCACCAGCTGCTTCAGTCACGGCCAGCTGTAGGTGGCCCTGTCAAGAGTCAGCGATGCGGCATATTTATTTGTGCTCGCTCCAGAAAATGTAACTAACAACATTATTTACAGAGAAGCTCTGTAAGCAATATTGTTATAGTTGAATTTTAATGCAATATCCAGCGACTTCCGGCTCCGGCTTATTTTAAAATTCACGCAAACGAAGTTGCGGGTACAGCTAGTTAGAAATAAATATCAACCTTCCCTGGACAATCTATCCCTGAAAGGTACTCGAAAATAAGCTGTCTTTGGTCAGAAACCTGAGAGAAAATCTTTATGAATGTTTGATCTAGGCGTGCTGAGCGGAGGTGTGGGAACCAACGGCAGTAGTAACGCGCAGCCGCCGCCCGGGCAGCCGCCAGCGCCGGTGCTGTTACAGCGGCGAGGGTCGGTGTACGGAGCCAATGTGCCTATGATCACGGGTAAGCGATTTGATGTCACGGTTAGGTGATTGCGTGATCACCGGTAAGCGATGGTACGATCACGGGAATGCAAAAACAAATATAAAAGAAAATATGCAATTTGAAACAATGTTTTGGCAATCCACTTTGCCATAAGACCATCTGGCCCCTCATACTATTACGTTACACTTCATTTGTATTTCTTGCGATCTTCTAAGAACTCTACAACTTTGAGAAAACTTGCAGAACCAGGCAATCACTAGCACAACCGATGTTGTTGTTGGTGTTTTTGTCTCTCTCTCTCTCTGCACTGCATTTATTGTGTTTGAGCTGCATAGTGTTATTTTGATTATTAATGTCTCCATTATTGAATGGTTTATCGTTGCGCAGAGCTGGTGAACGACAGCAACGTGCAGTTCCTGGACCAGGACGACGATGACGACCCCGACACGGAGCTGTACCTCACACAGCCGTTCGCGTGCGGCACCGCCTTCGCCGTCAGCGTGCTCGACTCGCTCATGTCTACTGTCAGTATCACACAGAAAATGGCATTTTATTCTCATCTCAATTATACGATATGCGTAGGGTTTGCATTGATACACGTGAACTACACTAGTAACATGCACATCGGGTGATTTTTATTTTCCACTAGCGTTAGAGAATCGTTTTGACAATCAAAACAAGATCATCAACTTTGGGTATTTAGTATTGCGCATTTCAATGCTATTTCCATGGTTTGTAGGTTCATATTTTCTAACTTTCTCCATTGACGTATTCCAGACATATTTCAACCAGAATGCCTTAACGCTGATCCGGTCTCTGATCACCGGCGGCGCGACTCCGGAGCTGGAGCTCATCCTCGCTGAAGGAGCTGGTCTCCGAGGAGGATACTCCACGCCTGAGAGTTTAGCTAATAGGTAAGTGAAAGAATAAGTTCAAATTGTATCCACCTTTTTTTTTCTTTTGCTTCAACTTTTATCTTGATGATACTGTACACTTAATAGCCTACATTGCAAATTAAATGAAGACCACACCGTTCGTACTACTTATTTAAATGCCCATGTTTTCTAAAAGCGTTGACCAAGTTGGCCTTGTCATTGTTTCGGTATAGTGAAGTTTGTTCTTCCTTCAACCCAGGGACCGGTGCAGAGTGGGTCAGATATCCCTGTACGACGGTCCACTCGCCCAATTTGGCGAGGCAGGGAAATACGGCGACTTGTTTGTCGCTGCGCTGGGAACCTACGGCATGCTGTGCATCGGCCTTTATCGGTTCCGAGACACCTCGTCTTCGTGCGACGCCAGCAGCAAGCGTTACGTCATCACCAATCCGCCTGATGACTTCTCACTGCTGCCCACTGATCAGGTAATAAGAAACGATTTTTACACACATAGGCAAAGTACGTTTATGTCAAAGTCGAAAGCCTCTGTTATGGCAGTGACTTTTGCGTGTTTGAACAAAGTATCCTCGGCATCGGAATCGGTGCATCGGCCTCTATCGCTTCCAAAATACTTCATTTCCAGCATATGCATCATCTTGTGATTGGAAAGTTCAATACCCCGTATCTCCATCATGTGTCACACCATGCTCTACTTGTATTTCGGACGAGTTTCGTTTGGTTTGTAATGTATGTGGTGGCGGCAGGTGTTCGTGCTGATGCAGTTCGACCCGGGCGTCGAGTACCGCGCGTCGCGCCGCGCCGGCTCCGCGACCGGCAGCGGCGGCAAGGACGACGCCTCCTGACTATTGCTGTGCAGCGCCCTCACCGACGGGCCCTACTCCTACATCTAGGCTGTAGGCCCGCCCCCACCCACTCGGACAATCCGACACTGAGACCCGAACACTGACAGTTTGCATACGTTTTTCTATTCATAGCACATTGCATGGGACAATTGGTGAACGCGCTTGCAGCGTGTGTGTTTAAACACTCACAAAGTGTATGTTTAACATGTACTTACAGTCCACCCTGCTGTAGTTCCTGCGATACGACTGAGTGAAATACATCCCCTAGGGTAGAGACATGTTGCTAGCGCGTTGACCGATCCCGTTGGAAATACGTTGCCAAATTGTGAGTGTAAGGCTCTGAGACCCGCACTACCGACTGCAGCCTACTATGTATCTCTTTACATTGATTGTTCACGTTTTGTTCTTTCGTACGGAGATTACCTGGCCGCTAATGATTTAGCAGTTACAAGTTTAATCGTATGTGATGTCTGTGGGATATTTGTAGATTCTTTTATATAGATTTCTTTCTTTGCGTTTGATGAAAGCTCTTGAAAATTGATAAATCTATTTAAATAATTTATTTAAATTATATTTGTCAGTTATTTTTACTTTTTAAGACAGACGCGAATTCGATTAATTATTTGTTTTGCATTTCATAGAAATGCAAATTAAAAGAATTGATTTGTTTACTCCACGGTCCCATAAATACAGAATACTACATCATTTAAAAAGGTTACTTACCAGTGATTAAAATGTTTTACTACAGTAGTCTTTTGAGTATATAACTATAAAATATGTTTTGTATCTATTTGTTGCTATAAATATCCATCAGGTAATACATACCAATACACATCGCATAACTATAGGATCCAATTTGTGAGTACCTCTTAAATACTCTGAAAAAGTGCGCTCAACATTGCACGTTTTGGAGTCGGTACCTACAAACTATAACACAACCTCTCAGAACTTAATCAAAGACGAAACGTGCACGACCAATGTAACAGTTCAGTTACGCCCATTTTTCGTTTGTTTTGGCAAAATCGATACACCACTCCCGGATGCACAGCAAACTATCTACTACCTACACTATACTGCACTCTTAACTTGCTAGCACACGAATGATTTATGCTATAGATTGTGAGCTACAATCGATTATTCGACACCAACAAAACACAACACTTGCCCCCGAATACTGAAACGTTTGTTAACTTTGACGACAGATTATTTCTAATACTGCCTTTCTCTAGCACTAAGCAAATGACAAAGACAGTAATAGACTTAATCTGTCGTCAAAGTTAACAAACGTTTCGGTATTCGGGGGTAAGACTACCAAATTCGATAGCCACCTAAACGCAATTTCATTTATGACAAAGTGAGAGAACACTCGGCACCGCACCACTAAAAGGCAAAGCATTGTTTTAACTTACATCTTGAGTCTAGCACGCGCGCGGGATAAAGTTTTGTCCACCCGTTTTGTCTTCGCGTCACCGTGACAAAGCTAGAATGCGGATACGTCCTCGTTCTCGCACAAAAACCTAAACATAAAAAAATGACAAAAATGGTAGACAACATTTTACACCGCACGTGCTAGGCCTGCAGAATTTCAAACACCAAGCATCGCCTTCAAAACCTGCACGTGTCAATATGTTTTGAATTCGAAGTTTGTTATTTGAAATAACGTATCTTATATACTGTTCGTTACACAATATATGACTCATAAACCAATCTTTGCTTTTACTCGGTTAGATGTCGACTCAAATTCGGTTACGACCTTTATATTAAGAAAAAAAAAAAAAAAAAAAAAAAAAACCTATTGGTGTCGTTAAAATAAGTCAGGCATTGATAACAATAATCAGCGTGGGACACTAAGAAGTAGAGCTCCGATACAAATTCCACTAAAATCAGAAGTATGCCTGTCATGAAACAAAATTGGGGAGGAACGAATCTCAATACAAGGTTAGGACATTTTTGACAGCTACACCATTTACCTACAATATAGACAATTTACAAACAAAACATACTATGTTTACCTAAGCATTAAATATAATCACATTGGCTGGAGTAAGTAATTATTGCTGAATATAGTTCAAAATAACATTCGAACAAGTTTATATATCCCGGTATGTTTTCTAGTCTCCTTCCTCTCCTCAATATGTTGTTTGAGTAGTTTTAAAAACAGTATACCGTTTTTAAATCCTCCAGTGATAAGTCAAACTGGGATTCTACTAATGGCCTCGCTACATGGCCTGACCTGACATCGTTTGAAAGAGATAGCTATATATAAGTTTCTGGGGGAGCAAAAGGGAGAAGCTATAACATTAATAGTTTGTTTCTTTTGCTCCCGTGAAATTCAAATCTAACTCTCCCTTTCACACGATGTCAGGTCAGGCCATGTATAGACACCCTAAGATTACGAAGGTTAGTTAGTTTAAAAAGTTTGTTTTTTTTCGATGGGCAAAAATGTTAAAGAATGCTCGGCTCTTGCCATGTGATTTTATTTAATGTTCTTACTATTTAGACTGAAAATCTTTGTTGGTGTACTAGTTTTATTATTTGGTGACGGAGATTATATTTACACACATGACATGTTTGCAGTAATTTTAGGGTTATTTCTGACACACCTCCTGTTCTATACGATGAGGCTTCTGTCGGTAAGCTTAATTCTAATCTGTCATTTTCTTTTACTTTTATATTTCACATAACACTGGCCATTTTGCAATTTTTATTATTTCATGACATCCGCCATTTTTCGTTTCAAGTGACAGTATTTTTAAGCGCTATAAAAAAATTGCACTACTTTTGTATTTTCTTCTTTTATTTCGTTTCGGAAATTAACTTTTTTTTCTTATGATATTAAACTGCTCAATGTTTTTGTGACCTGTTGTAACAGATTTAATTGCATGTTAATATATATTATGGACATTTTATGGATATTATTCTTATCACTTCTCTTTTTTAGAACCATTCCGTTTTATTCATTAGATGTTTTCTCTTTTCTCTCTCTATCTAAAGTTGTTAATTAGACATTTTAAGCATTTAATGACTGATTGTGGAACACATCATAGACAAGATAATTTTAATCGATGTGATTAATAGACATTTCATAGTCACTATTTTAAGTTCTTAGTTTTAAATTTGAATTCACATTGAATTCTTATTTTATGTATGTAGTTGTAAGACGATATCAGTCATAATTATGTGAAAATATTTTAATGCACGTATGGTAGTAGTCTGCGTACAGTTCCATTTGGTCATTTTTTATTAATATTTATGTTTTATATTACACAGATAAGGAAATGATTATACCTGCCGCTTGTATTTTCTGTGTAAGTCAGTAAATAATTCCGATACAATCAAAAAGTACTAAATACTACAAAAAGTGACAAAGTCGGGCCAAGACCTGCACACAAAATATAAGCGTATTATTTAGTCACATTTATTTTCACACTTAGATATTAGCACGTTTTGTTTAATTTATTTTTTAATAAAAAAAATACTTTTAGTTTTTCTTTTTATTTTATTTTTCTCTCTCCCCAAAGTCGGGTAAAGTTGGGAGATTGTCAAAGTGGACGTGGTTAAAAGGCGCTGCACATACGAAAAAGTTTTATGAACTGATAAAAAAACGATCTATATTTAAATGGCATTGCGTGATTGGCCGTGATCAATTTAGACTTTTTTTTTGTTGCAAGGGACACAGAGTGCAAAATGTTTCGCTGTAATTGTGTGATATTATTTTCGAAGCGTCGTTGTTATAAAAAAATAGGGCTTTTAAAGCCTGCGATGTATTTAGTGTTAACTCCGGGTGCTTTGACGATTGTGGACTCTCGTAGATTACAACATGGATTGTATTAGATAAGGCATCGCTCGAATCGGTTGCACGACACCACTACTATCAGGGTCCTTATTCTCTATCGGACATGAGATAACTTGCCGATAACGCGCGGTAACCGTTCGTGCGACTAACACGGAGTGAACTTAACATGGCGCGTAACAAGCTAGTTATGTCAATAGAGTTCTCTATCGCACATGAGATAACTTGCCAATAACGCGTGACGTCATAACATGCTCTAAACTTAAACGCGGCTCCTAATCGTGAAGAATCGCGCGTTTAAGAAACTTAGAGAATACCGTTCGTGCGACTAACACGGAGTAAACTTAACATGGCGCGTAACAAGCTAGTTATGTCAGTAGAGAATAAGGGCTCTGTATAGACAATGCGGACAATCCGCGTGATTCCATTCGACGCGGCCAGAGCAACATTTCTGCCATCTTAGAGAACATGTATCCAAGATTTGTGCCAGTGTATTGTTACTCATGTAATAGTGGATACGCTATGTGTAATACTTTAAAGTAGTTACCACAAACTTAAATTATAAAAAAAGTATGAAATATGGAGTCGTGCAGTCGGTTAAAGCACCTTTTTAGAATTTACTAGATTATAGTCAGCCTACATTCGCATCAATAATTAGATTCATTTCAACAGTAAGCCGATTAGTCTACAAATGATTTTGCCAGTCCATACAAGATGTTTGATGAACAAAAGCCTGCGAGCACCGTATAGCACCAAATTATTTTTTAAATAATTATATACCTGATATATTAATGAATACCTCAATTTTACTGATAGTGCGTATAATAAAGTTTGATTAAATTTAAAGATTTGTCAAACATCCTGTACATAGATTTTGTCACTTCGTGTATAGTGTCATTTCATTCGTATAGATTAGGCAAAACCGGCCTTAATTAAAAACAACTAGGTATAATTTACTGTGGGTGTTGTACTTGATTGTTCGATTCGGTCTAAACGTCATGCGGTCATTCTCGAAGACATAGTTGGGTATACGCAGAGTGCGCTCTTAAGTCTCCAAAATATCAAATCTAAACTAGACCCTATATAATCGATAAAACAAATATCCAGAACCCTAGTTCGTAAAGGAATTGAATTCAAACATACTGCCATATTTTTGTGTAACAAACCGTACCTGTAACGAAGAAACACAAAAAATCCAGAATAAAATTATGCGACAGTGAATTATAAAGTTTTGAAACTAGAGCCTTCATGTAAAGGTACTCGATTAGGGCTTTCGTAGAATTTTCATGTTCTAGAAAGCGTTTAAATTATAGATATTGGTAAAATATAACAAGAGAAACACTATATAAATTAAAACTAATACACATAAATCACCGAGCGATAAAAGAAATGTAAAGTTTTGAGATGGTTGTGCACGATAGGTAAATAAATTATATTAAAAAAATTAATTGGTCTGTCCAAAATGTATGTAAGTCTAATTGGCTAGTGAGCTGCGGCCGGGTTCGCAATGTTCTCAACAGAGGGCAATGCCGAGCCGAACAACGCGATAGCAGATAGTTGTAACGAGCTTGGTACATCGGTAAGTAGTTACCCATGCATGGAGCCCTATAAGCCAAACTTGGTACCTAATATTTAGAGTACCGCAGTGCTGCATTCGACACTCAAATTTTTAAATTTTTAGCTAGAATGTTGTACATAGTCAGATGTAATTTTGTATGTTACTTAAGAGTTTTTCAATATACATCTCCTTTGCATTAAAATAGAGGGCTACGGTTACATTAAAAGTTTATTCGATACTATCGTGTGTAGTTCGTTGTGATTAGGCTTCGATGTCACTGTATGCTAGCCGAGTAAACTAGTGTTCGGACGTCTCATTGTAAAAATGTAATATACACGCTATCGATTTGGATTAATATGAATGTTAAATAAGTATCTAATATAAATGACGATTTTTCCTTTAATATTTTTATACAGCATTACAAAGTATTTAACGCAATTAAAAGTTTATAGAGGTGGGTCAGTGTGCAATTTGAAAGTATAATTATAGTGTTTATATAATCGCCTTATCGAGAGAGAATATAGCTGATTCCTTCTGCGTGATTGCTTGGAATAACGTCATTATTGTTTATGCAATGTGTATGTACTGTGTGAATGTCTCGGGAACTTACTTGTTACTAGGTGATACTTAGGCCATATCGTACCTAAACTTCACTATAACGTAAATAGTACCAGTTTTAAAGTGGTCTGATTCGATTTTGATTCTGATTCAATTCACTGATTCAGAATATGCACTTAGAGGTTGGTAATTAGAAAACTTGGAACACCGCCGTAAGGTAGCCAGTCTGTCAATCTTTAACAGGATTAATTTCGGAGTGTGTATCAGAGCTTCATGACCTTATCCCACCATCCCCATTTTACTACAGGACAAGTAGAAAGACGCCCCGTTACCATCCTTACACTGTTGATTTCCCTTCGAAACGTACAAAACGTTTGAAACAACGTCTTTAATCTGTACAGCCAAGGAGTGGAATAAACTGCCGGCTTCCTTGTTTCCTGAAAGTTACAATCTAGAGCTTTTCAAGCTCATAGTGAATAGGTATCTTCTTAGTCGGTGTGCTTCATCTTCGGCCACATCATCGCTTACCGACAAGCGACTTGGTGGTCAAACGCAGACTTATTAGCGTTAAAAAAAACTTTGTTAAATTACACAGATTATATTATTTAATCACATTGACTAAACTAATGGATATACATATGAATGTACTCGATTGATAAGTAACGGTATCTATTACATTGAATACTTCTTTGTTTCACTTTATATTGGGTGATTGATTGATTTATTGATATGTTATACAACCGTCTTTCATACACATCTGTACAGGAAAACATTATTAACAAATAAAAAGTTTGTGCTAGAATCGAAACAGACCACTTGAATGTAATGACCATACTATTAAAAAAAATGTACCTAACACGTTATCGTCTTCCCGAAAAGTTAACACTATAAATTTAAAACGAGTGCATTTATATCACTTCAAGCACATTTATTCCATTTTAATATAAATTTTAAAATTGCATATTAGGTTATTCTTTTATAAAAGTTAACACAGTTGAAAACTATTTTTAAATTTTGTGGCACACGTGTTGATTTGTATTGTATCTAAATAGTATGAAGCTAATATCTGTAATTTAGTTGTGAATTTATTTTAGTCTTGGCGGGAGATATTTCTTTGAGTAATATGTATTGGTACTTAATGGGTTTTCTAAAAATAAAGCATAGCTTCCGTCTATCGCCTATCAAAAAAATAAATATATTTTAAAAATGCTTATATTAGCACAAACTATTATATAGTATAATTAATTTAATTAAATAATAGCTGAGATATTACCGGTAATGACAATGGCTTTCTAAAATAAAGTAAAAAAATAACTATTCATACTTATGTACCTTGTGTTGTGCACTTGTTATGAGTCAGAAGCAGTGCCAAGACAAAAATACAAATAATAAATATACAATACAAGGGAAAATGAATCTCGTTTAATGTTTACTAGCTGATGCCCGCGGCTTCGTACGAGATGCATACAATACAAGGGTAGAACCATAGAAAATGACTCTTGTTTAATATTTACTAGCTGATGCCCGCGGCATCGTACAAGATGAAAGCTCGGCCTACGGCCTCGATAAGCTATCCATACAAACCTTGTAAATGTATGTTGTTTTAATAGTTATTCTGCTATTCGGGGCGCAGACAAATCCAACAAGTCAAAGATGATAAAAATTGGTACAGCCGTTCTGGAGTTATCAATGGTGTAACTAATCCGACTTTGTTTAATGTAATATATAGATTACGTGTGCAAACTTACTTATTTTTGTCTCGGGGATGTCACCTTATATTTCCTCACTTCAACCATAGATAAATTATATAAAGTATATAGTATAATTTTTCTATGCCTCAACTCTTAGTGTTTTGGTAGTTTAAAAAAAAAAGGATCACAGGATCAAAGGAGAAAAAGGACACGTACTCTGAGACAACAACAGTTAAAAAAAAATATTTTGATTCGAAGTTGAGGTGAGGTAGTGTTTATGTGACATCTAATTGTGGCACTTCACATCTCTATTCGTGTTGGTACAGCATATCCGCCATGTTTGATCAAATAATAGTGTGTCGCCAAAATATTATGAACACGCCGTCCACACCATTAGGTTGCGAATAGCAATAATTATATTTAAATACTAATAATATTTGAATCCTTTCATGTTCACAAAAACCGACAATTGGTCCGTGTGCTTGTGTATTGATCTATTCATCTTGTTCGTGCATTTTTGGACGAATAAACCAAATGCACGAACAGCGATGTGAATTGTGAAATAACACGGGGATAAATCTCTTACTGCGCGTATTCTAAGCTACCAAAGTAAAGTAATGTATACAAGGAAATACAATCTCCCGTCAAATTATATATATCTACGTATCTATACAGGGTTATAAGGAAAGGGGATGCTAAGCCCAAAAGGGCTCATAATACTCATCTTTATGAACAACTTTTACTATGGGACCAACCCTGAAATCGAGAAAAAATATCAGCTGTTCCATAGAAAAATGTTAACGACACACGACAAAATGTATGGAACAGCTGATTATTTTTTCTTGATTTCAGGGTTGGTCCCATAGTAAAAGTTGTTTACAATCATGAGTACTATGAGCCCCTTGCGGCTTAGCATACCCTTTCGTTATAACCCTGTATATATTGCAGTAAAAGCTACTATTCGATTCGACGTCTCTCTCTTATAACCGGAACACGTCTAAAGCAATCTAGTTCCAACTAGGTACATGTTCTGTGTGCATTAAATCTTAGAATAAACAACATTGTTGACTATTGCTAATATAATAGCTTGAGGTTGTTAACGTTTTAGAACGGAAAAAAATGGTGAATATTTCATGTAATATAAAATATACCTTTACGCTATGATGTTCGCTAGTCACTTTTATAAGCTGCAGCCAGATTGCGCTCATTGTCAATGACGAAATCGCCATCGGCAATACTCACTTGTGACCCACATAAGCCCGTATTGTTAAGTACTTAGGGCGGACAATCGCGTACGGGTATTTCTCCGACTCCGATTTCGTGAACGGCATATAGTGCAATCAGGCTTACGAACGCCATCTCGTGTCGTTACACTAGTCCTGTCTAATTAAAGTAGTATCAATATATATAATGATGGCTGTGAGGTAATTGTAAACAATTTAAATTTATATTTGTGTAAATGAGATTATATAAAACATAGCAAATAAAGTATGCACTGTCGCACCAACAGGTTTCAGGATGCATTTCGCTGTTTCGACAGAAATTGTAATGTCCTTTTTATTAACATTTGAATTAAGATCAGCGTCATCTCTTGGTCGAAATTTAGATCTAGATCCCTCCGCGTAAATATAACAGTGGCTTGAGACTCGCGTATTGTTATAAAAATGCACGTCTTTAATTATTTCTGATGTTTTATATGAAATAAATAAAACAAGTAACACTTCACAATTTCTGACGAGACAGTACAGTTTCAGATTTGTATTGGCACTGCAATATCAGATAAATTTAAATTACAAATTAAATTTTAAAAACAAATTTTCTAGTAATTTTTTTCTTGCGCAGAATCAAAAAAGATTTCTTTTTGTTTTTGCGTTATTTTAATTGAACCGATACTTTCAACATATTTTTAATTTTTTGTTTTTTATCTTTGAATATTGATTTAATTTCCTAGTACTTATTAGCAGTTACATTTTAAATACAGTTTCTATTACATTTTAAATAATTATATAATACATTCAAATAATATAATTTTAATGTTCAATTCGATAAGATTATAATTAAATAATGTAATAGTGCCAATACACAATGGAAAACATTATTTTACAAAAATACGGCGCGATAATTAATCAAATCGAAGGGTTGCCATAACATGCGAAACTAACAACGACATCATTCTAAATTTTAAAGTGTTCATATTTTTTGCTTAATCTTCATCAAAATAATAATATTTTTACCTTTATCTCACGGTACTTTAAATAACACTTTATTTTAGTAAACCTTCAGTTCTTATTCTATATAATCAACTGGCAACCCAGAAAATAAAGCTCACAGCTTTCTCCACATGTGCTCAAGTGTTTCAGCAAGATTAAAAACCCATATTTCACCGCTTCTAGTAAACCATTTGCTAAAATAAATACCACCATTTATATCTTGAATAATATGACATAATCCTTGCAAAATAAAATATGGCGACCATTTTGTGCACCTAGCTATAACAAAATGGAGGCGCGGGCGAGGGTTATGTGATAATATGGACTGTTCATTATATCACACCACGAGAACAAATTATTTAATATTGTTGATGTTGATTGTTAATAAAATGCAAATAATGTAAATATCAAAATAAATTCTGTATTTGTATTTGAACACGTTTTTTACTAACCTCCTTTTCGTTTGAACTTTTCATACACAAGCACTAATAAGTATAATAATTATCAACAGATTAACAGATATTACTTTTAAAAGAAATCAAAAATCCGAAAGTAAAATGTCACTTCAGGTATAAAGAAAAATCCAACGACACCTTACTCGTCAAAATCGGTCAAGCCGTGTAGGATACAGCGGGTGATATAGGAACACACAAAGAAACATACTTACATAAAAACACACATGTTGATCACCAAAGTTAGCGGAAGGCGCGGGTCGCGGGGAGTGCGACCAAGCGTGCTCATTGGCTATTTTAAGGTTACGCCTACTCACGCCTAATCAACTAATCAGAGTATTTTTTTATAAGTGTATTTAGACTGATGCGCTCCGAGCTTCCTGAATGCAGAATCTAGGGTGTAATCTGTGGTTGAAAACTACCTGCGGGCTATCCTCTAACTTTATTCTGATTGCGAGAGCATGCCATCTCACTCGTACCAACTTAGTCGCATTATGCGCGGTCCCGCTCGCGCAATTCTCGCTATCGCTTACAGAGTTACGGGATAAGCCCGCTGTACGCGACACGACTGTTTGTGGAACGATGAAAGCAATATCTCCCAAAAAAATATCACCGACAACAAAAAAAAACTATGAATTGAGGTTGTGCAAAAAAGTTTGTGCTTGCGAGGTCTACTGTTCGCAGTTGTGGGAAATTCCAAAATAAGACAAACACAAGAATTTGTTCGGAAAATATATTCAGAACTTTAACAGATCTCTTTTTCAACTCTTTGGTATTCTAAGGTAGGACGCTAATTGACAAACTTGTTTCTATGGCGGGAATCATTGAAATATGAACCCTTCATTATGTACGACCGAGTTACAAATGACAAACGCGGCAAGCTCTGCCTTCGTCCGAAGGTTGTTATATAAAATTATATGCCTTGTATTGCAATACATAGGGTTCAAATTAAAATGTTTTGTTTCAGACTCAATTATTAGCGCCCTCTAACAGATAATAACACTTTGTACAATCAAAAATAGTGCCAACATTATCTTAATTTTCATATATTATTTAAAACAGATAGAAATATCAAACTCACCTTTTTATGGTAAAAATATAATCTATGTATATAAAAGAACAAGCCCCTTTCTAGGAATCAACGCACAGACCAAACCGCCTTATGATAGAGACGTGGAATTTGAAACCAATACTCCTCAAACGGTCTCGGTGGTCAATAACAACGGTCTTTTTTAATTTCTTCCTATGAATGGGTAAAATGGACCCCCAATGTTTGTATGGAAATAAAATATTTTTTCATGCTTAGCCAATGAAACTCAGTTTGTATAAAAAGCATAATAAGTTTTAGTGGAAAAAATATATTTTTCCAGACAAACTTTTATAAAATCCATCAATCTACTGTTAGTTACTGTAATCCCGTTTTCCATCTTCCGTATCCATCATCAGCAGCTCGCTGTAATAATATTGTATTGTCATCGGAACTCGACAGGCATGTAAAATTTCAACTCAGTTGAACAAGGGGGAACTGGGCCCGTACCGTGATGTGCTTATTGCGATGATTGTTAGGGTCAGGCGACAACGCTGCGCGACCAGAAACCTTATCGCGCGGTGATACGGTTCGAGGTCACGCAGCGTTTTCGGCTGAACCGAACAATCATCGCAATAAGCACCTCACGGTATGGGCCCTGGTCTAAAATTGAGTTACAAGATTTGACCTTAACATACATACATACAAAAATTGCAAGTTAATTGAAAGCTTGTATAAAATAAAGAAAGGCATGTCTCAGGATTTTTCGAAAATCAACTCCTAAAGAGGTGAAGTGGGGTGTTTCATTTACTGTAACCTTTGCGAGCGAAGCAGTGCAGTTTTTTTTTTTTGTAAATACATACATAGAATACATAGAATCACACAAATGCTTGTCCTGGGTAAGAATCGAACCCACAACCTACAGCTCAGAAGGTGGAAATCCGCCCACTGAGACACAAGGCTAGTCGAAAAGTCGCTATGACTGAATATACAGGGTTACAAAGAAAAGGGCTGTTAGTACTCATCATTATGAACAACTTTTACTATATGACCAAACCTGAAATCGAGAAAAAATTCAGTTGTTTCATATAAAAATGTCAATGACACTCGACAAAATGTATGGAACAGCTGATACTTTTTTCGCGATTTAAGGGTTGGTCCTATAGTAAAAGTTGTTCATAACGATGAGTACTAACAGCCCTTTTCGGCTTAGCATACCCGGGGTATGCTAAGCCGAAAAGGGCTGTTAGTACTCATCGTTATGAACAACTTTTACTTTATAACTTACCTTATAACCCTGTATATTAATATATTCATTTTAATAATTGAGTTATAGACTTTTGCACAAGTAAACCTTCCGTAACTGTTATCACAAAAGCAATTCGTGCACTTAAGTATATTTTTCATTAACACGCCACAGTGCATCTAACATTGCCTCATGAATTTCTTAGTAAATAAATATCTAATTGGTACCTACTGTGAGATCAGTAAACAGTATTTATTTTTGGCATTAAAAATACCTATCATTTATTCATTCATTGCAAAACTAATATAAAATTGGAACGTAATTTTGGAATACATAAATACGTTATACAGGGCGTCGCTTGCCTCAGATATTGCTATTTAGCAATGAGTAAAAAATTAACAATTATTTGTTAATGGCGTCGATTCTGTTTTTAAACTCTTTAAGCTGACCTGACAGGACTAAAATTATCTGCGTCTCTTTTAATATCAATATGTGAGAAAAGTTTGACAAGTGCAATTTTTTGATTATATAGCTGTCAAATATAGTTAAGTCCAAGACACAGATCACAAGATTGTATTACCTTGTGTATTTAGACTGATGCGCACCACGCATCAGTCTAAATACACTTATATAAAAATACTCTGATTGGTTGATTGTCAGGCGCGAGTAGGCATAACCTTAAAATAGCGAATGAGAACGCTTGGTCGCACTCCCCGCGACCCGCGCCTTCTCAAACTTTAGTAACTTTTTGTAGGAACAACGAATCTTGTAATGCGGTATCTAGTGTGATCTGTGGTCCAAGACAAAGTACAAAAGAATCAAGATCATTAAAATACGTCAACTATAGGACTGCAACAGACTGAATGCTAGGCATACTACAGACTGGTCGCTCTAAGTCGTGACAATTCCGGTGGATGCGAACGCATCCACTACTACGCGATGCGTCGCGCTCCGGCGCGGCTCGGTCGTCAGTCTACCTTTAGTCAATAAATCCTAACTAATATTATAATTCAGAGGAATATAGCCGCAGTCGTATCGGACCAATAAAGCTTCGAGGTATAAAAAAATAATATGTTCGTCTCGAGGAAACAACTACGCTTGCGCGATTCAGAACTCCCTACATTAAAACTGTCGGTCCATAAAAAACGTCAAAAATTGACAAAAATGGATCAACTCCATCTAGCATACTATAGGACTTTGTCTCTCTATCTGGATGTTTGTCGCGTAATCACGGTTAAACAGCTGAACAGATCTTGATATAATTTGATAGCGAATTACTGTACATCACAAAGACGGATATAGGATATTTTTTTTATGTCCACGCGTACGAAGTCGCTGGTAACAACTAGTACAATATATAAACCTAGTTAATATTTCATTTACTTGATAATACTGGCACTTGAAAATTTACAAATAGTGTGTGATGAATTACTAATGAACTTCAAATCGAGTGCAGGACAGCCTGTATTATAGTATTCCAATACATAAATTCAAAATTTCATTATGTAATTAAAAATCTCATGAAGTCTCATGTTAAGGTGCAACGTTTCGCTCGGCGCGTGAAATTCAAATTTTCTTGCGTTTTTTGTCAATTACAGCTTAATTAATCATCGTAGGTTCATGAAAACTAATTTTGCGATAATAAATAGATTGTTTCAAGAAATTACACCAACCAAAAATTCAAGTTGAAAGCTAGTTTATGTACATTTCTCACTAAACCAAAAACCAAGATGAAAATCAGCTTATTGAGATTTGTAGCTAAACCAATGTTATCTAGGTGATCATTTTACCTGTAATTTCTTAAAACAACTTATTTATTGGCGCAAAATTGGTTTCAATAAAGCCACGATGAGTAATTTAGCTGTAATTGACAAAAAACGCATGAAAATTTGAATTTCGCGCGCTGGGCGAAACGTTGCTCCTTAACACAATCAACAATTATAGTAGTCATTTCAAAAATCAATTCAGTAACTAATTACACAATTTAAGAACAAACACACAATTTGGTAATAAATAGGCAAAGTACTTACCAATCTTCCGTATCTCTTGAAACAATACTGATAAATTACTGGCGCGGTTTGAATGTTCAGTGTCTAAATCTATCCACCTGATAAAAGGACTTTGTGCTGCTCTTTCTAATTTTAATATTGTGCTTTTTGGCTGAAGCTACTTTTCTTTTCTCCTCGTCTAATAACAAAGGCGGTAATGACACTTTTCTTATATTATACTGCTGCAAATTCAGTGTTTTTGACAAGTCATTCTGCATTTCCGGTGTCAAGAGTGGCTCTAGCCTCCCTAACTCTCTATGTCTCGCTGTCACTACTCTATTCCCATTCAAAATGTTATTCCGCTCCGATGCACTCAATGCCATATTAAAATTCCTAGTGTCCAACGAAACAAATGACTTAGCACTATTTCTATCACAGTTCAAAGATGAGTCCGGTCGCGAGTTTTTCATCCACCGGGACGATGCTATTTCCGACTTTAAAATACAGGGGTTGGGTTTCTTTCTGTGTGCCGGGCTTCGTATTTGTATAGGTGAGATTTGTAACAATGAACAGAAAGAGTCAGATAGATCTGGCTCTTCATCAAAAGTTGGATAGAATGATACTTTCTCTCTTGTCAGTTTTGGTTCTTGATGGTCGTGTTTTGTTTCATGCACATCGAGTAGTTCTTGAAAGTGGTTGATTGACGGTCGGGGTGAGTTTTGCGGTGTGACGTCACTGCTGCTCTGTGACAGGCGTTCTTCGCTTTCACTAAATTGTTCATAATCACTGTAATGCATTGCAATGACCTCATCCAGTTCGATTTGTCTATAACATAACCGTTTTTCTGGTAGCGGGATGGCTTTGCCGACAACTCTGAAAATTAAACACACCAATAATAAGTAAAAATTAGCTACTGCATACAATTTTATGGCTTAAACATACACACATTTATTATACTTCAAAGCCATATTTGACTCCTGTTAACTTCTTTCGTAAAATTCTTTCTTAGTGGACGTCTGCACCTCATAAGGAATCTAATAAAATTCAAGGGGTACTGACCAAAAAAAATCAGCTCACTATGATGAAAATGCTGAAATGAGGTTGCTAATGTATGTAATTTCAGCTATAACCTCTAGATAAGTGGGTTAAAGCATGATTGGCATTGTACAAATATTTTAACTTCATTTTAATAATGTGAGAATGGGATTGTTGTCATTATTGTTGTTTAACTAGTAAAATGTAGTTTCTTAGAACTTTTTGATAGGTATTTAGAGAAATTTTAGGTTCAGCTCGACAGACCTATTTAACCTAGCCCATGCTAAATTAGACATGCAAAAAAAAAACAGAGTAGTTATTTCAGCCCACTAAAAAGGGTGGAACTTACCCCTACTATAGGTAAATTAAACCTTTGTATTTCATTTCAAAATTTAATCAGTTATTCTTACACAATCATTGAAATGATCTGTCACATAAAAAAAAAACCCCAGCTACAATAATATTGTAAAAAACTGAACCAAAGCCGATAACTCTAATACTTTTGCTGATTTTTTAAATGTAAATTATTGTGTGTGTATTGTAAATTACTGATATACTACAGTGAGCTAATAATAATCATTTTATTTCAGGTAATTACTTAAAAAAACTAACATACATTTTATGTTTATACATAGTTTATATTTATTTTAATTTTAGTTATATTGTAACAAAAGAAAAAAAAAAAACTAAAAGAAAATGTTTTATATTTAGATTTTTGTAATTGCTGCATTCCTTTCCTCATGTACTAAAATTAAAAGAAAACCAGTAGTCCTCCCAGATTAGTGTAGAGACTGGTACAACAGAATTAATACCAGTACTAACCCTATGACTGCCATGGAATAAATGCATCACCATGCTATGTGCACCAAGCTACTAAATTCCTACAAGAAGTGTTCATATAATTTTTAATTTAAAAAATAACAACTTCATTAGAACTAATTATTTAAATTTGCTTCGTCATAGTTGCTTAACTATCATAATCGAGATTATCTTGGTGCCACCCTTGAAATAGGATAGGTGAAACATGATATAAGTTTTGGTGGCCATCTGTGGTGTTCTTCATCAATTCCACTTCACCAAATGATACTTTCTGAATGCAAATGCTTGACTTGACTTGACTTGATGAAAATACCAAAATCGCTATGTGCCCACAATATTTGAGAAGGCCATAAATTCTTCATGGATCCCATTATCAAAACTGGATTATGATAGAAATGGGACCAATTTGGGAGTAGCACCTTTCAAATATAAAAAAAAACGGTTTAAAATGACTGAGTTTTGAGGTAACAAACATACAAAAATAAAAAAATGCATTGAGAACCTCTTGTTTTGGAATTAGGTTAAATATCATATATTTTGTGTATTTATTACACCATAATTATATTCTTATCACAATCATAGTTATAATAATGTTGTTGGTTGAAGGTTGGCTGTCATTGGTACTTAGAGCCCACTATCACTTGTCATGTTTTAGGCAACTGTGGCAGTCATAGGGTTAAATAATATATTACCTAAGTTGTGGATGCAGCTGTCTCCATTGGTAACATTCCTCCATGATGGCAGGCCTGGTGGACTTTTCTCCATCTTCATTGTACAGAGTTCTTTCGATGCGCTCCCATTCCTGGGCCAGCGATTTGGATGCCTCAGCGGTGCTCCGACGTATGGCTGACCCGGAGCTACTGTCGCTTTCTTCACTGTGGAAATCTGGGGTGCCTAAAAGTTCACATTGCCACATTAAAATATAAATTCGATAGTCTGTCTCTCTCTGTGTTACATTTTCTTGACAAATTGCCTTATGAGGATAGATACTTTTTATTGGAACACAATGTGACGCTACTGAAAATCATGAGGTGAAACTAGTTCCGAATATATTTCAATTATTTACCTGTCTCACTCTCAGAAAAGAAGTCCGAAAAAGGGGTCCCAGCTCTGTCTCCACCACTTGCAAGATAGGGTTCGATTTCGTAGTCGTAAAAGTTAATATTACGATTTAGAAACTTGCTCGTATTCGCCGATAGCGGAGGCAGCTCTTGACTCGAACGATACCCAAACTTCTGAGAGTTTATGTTGGGTAAACAATCAATCAACTTGCCGTTGCCGTAATTCTTCTCTCGGGCTGATAAGTAATTTCGAGCGGACATAATCAAATACTTTATGTACAGATGTTTTCATACACGCACATTCTGCGTAATTACCAAATTGATAATGGTTAATTAAATAAACAATAAACAGTGAAATTTTATTTCTTGAAAACCGAAGATTTTATATTTTGATTTGACAACATAGTCAGTGTTACCATTTGCCAGTGTTGTTCCAATTTTTTTTTTTTTTTTTTTTTATTTATTCGCCCATTTCTGGGCAGGCTAAAGCCATTAAGGCCATACCGCCTTGTCTTCCGTATTTTTTTTTCCCTATTTTGTTTTTGCCTCAGTAAAGTGGTGGAGACTTTACTAGAAGCTTCTATGGAGTTTTGGAAACAAAACGAAAAGTCACGTTTCACGACATTATACTATTCACCAACACTCGTACACTTTCACGAACACTTAATGGATAAAAATCCACCATTTTTATGCATTAACACTCGATATAACACAAGTATTGGAAAATAATACAATAGCGCGACATGACTTCTTCGTGATCCCGCCAAAACTCGTGTTGTTCCAAGTTGATTTTGGGGCTGCCGTACTTAAACCTGAAAATTGACCTATTTTAGAACAAAAAAAAATGCTTTATTTTCTTATTAATTAATAGATTTAGCTTCTTTTAGCTAAATCATTAAATAGACTTAGCTAGTAAGGGAGTTCATGGCCTGTTTAGCGCGTCGCATGTATGACACCGCTGACAACGGGCCACACCCCGATTTGCACAACATCGCACCCATGAAGCTGTACCTACAGCTTCATGATCTCACCACTCCAAGTACGCCCACCAGATGCTCCACAAGTGCGCTCGCTTCCTCGGGAAATTGTTCAACAAGATAAAACCACATGAGCTGCAAAAGAACGCCCGCAAGAGCAGGAGTGGCCAACCGTAGCCAAATCGTCACCGCGGGGTAGACGCCCCGTGAGCTGCTGCCAGGGCAATGGGACACAAGCCCGAGGCCCTCACCCTACCACCCTACAAAAAGAGGAGGTGGAGGTATTGTTTTTGTTATTTATGAACGCTTCTGATTGTCAGTATTTTCGATTTTCAATGTCATGTCATACTCTTTCTTTTGTCGATGTCAAAGAATTAGTATATCGTCATAGTCAATCAAAGAGTTTTTGGCGGGAACGTGAAGAATTCATGTCGCGTCATTTTATTATTTTTTAAAACTTGTGTTATTTCGAGTGTTAATGTGTAAAAACGGTGAATTTCTACCCGTTAAGTGTTCGTGTACATGCACGAGTGTTGGTGAATGGTATAATGTCGTGAAACGTGAATTTTCGTGTTGTTTCCAAAACTCCATAGAAGGCTCTAGTAAAGTTTTCACCTCTTTACTCGGGCATGACTTGGACTTGACCGTGACTTGCTATGCTCGACTTTGACCGTGACTATGACTTGTTTGATAATATCTAACAAAAGTTGAGAATATATATGTATACTTGACACTGGCAAATGCATAAGACGTGCGACGCCAAAATCCTCTCAGGAGGAAAAAAGAAAAAGAAAAAAAAAGTCAATCAAAATTAATCAGTTTGGTAAAGTTTGGTTACTTTGGTTTGGAACTGAGGGTGGTAGAGAGATGAGAATCGATTTTCCACAGAAAATTTTCAGTTTTTAATTATCTAGAACCAGTTGGGATTTCTGAATAATGTCGGTGATTAGCACAAAAAGCGGCGAGAAAACTCAAGATGAGGTAACCGTCACCTTATTCATTTATGTTGAATTATTTACAAAAAATAACATTCATGACCTGTATGCATTTTTTGCTGGATTTAAATATTCATTTAAAACTTACTTTGTTTTAGGAATGACTGTTACTTTACCCAGCCTTTGCTCCACAACAGTGTTAGAATTTAAGCGCGGGTTTTGTTATTGTAGTCTATAAATTAAAATGACGCAATGCGGCTTCGTACCGCAAACATATTTATGGGTAGGAACAGCCGATGTGATCAGTTTAATTCTGTGCGACTCAGCATTTAAACCTGCTTTGAATTATTTGAATAAAATAAATAATATTTAGTTGAAGTAAAATGGAAATGCCTACGGTATGTTGACATTATTCTACAGAATAAAAAAAAGTTAAAATGACTATTAACTATTATCTAAATCTGAGATTCTTAGGTTACCTATTATGCCTCTCCCAAACTAGCGCCTATCATGCAGAACTAGCATGTAATTATGTGATAGTTGTGTGTCTGAGCAGTGGTTAACGTCCTTCAGTATAGTGTTCACTTTCATCCGAGGAGGACGTGGTACAATAAATAAAAAACTTGATGAATTGGAGGAATGAAATGGTTTCATATGTCCTCTTCATAAATTTTTCAAGCAATAAGTGAAGTATATAATTATTCCAACACTTGTGTTAAACAATGCAATTGCAAAGGAATTATGATAATAATTATCAGGTTTATTTATATCGTTGTCTGCCAAATCTTAAAATTTCCAACTTACAGGCAAAGCTTCGCATATAATTATTGTGATTTAGGGGATGTCTGTATTCCCTATAATTATAGGCGCTAATGGCGATAATTTATGGCAATAAGTTCCCGATACTTCGGCCTGCATGTCTGGGACAAGCATTAGAAACAAGTATACCATCTGCCTGGTCCTTGACTGTTAATGTGTTATCACATTTGTCTAATAATGAAATAAATAAATAATTTTTTGTCTCAAGATTGCATAAAAAAGCGAATTTTTTATGTCTACTTAATTTAAATAAAAATAATGTACACTGCATAGTATTCAATTATAGAAGACCAAACAACACATGAGCAAAATGAATGATTTCCGTTATCTATCTGTCTAAGTATATATTTGGTCTTATACATATAGTATATTTTAATTTTAATTAGACATGAAAAATTTGCTGTTTATGCAATCTTGATACAAACAATGATTTATTTTAATGTATGTTAAAAAAACATCAAACCAGTCCTATTCAACAATGCAATTAATATTCAACCTTTCAATTAACATTTTACAATTTATTTGTTTACTCATTAAGCCCCACTTTGCCAATTCACCTGTGTGGTAAATATCTCCAGAACTATATATTTTTCTGTAATAAAAGTAGCCTAATCAGAAATCAGAAATATTTTTTGGCCATAAATAAAATTGAATATTACAGGCAAGTTTCACAAATTAAACTATTTTTAGAGTTAAATTACCAAACTAATCAATAATTTAATAATATTATGACAGGACGATATTTATTATGCTTTACTCCATTTGATCATTACACACACATGAGGATTCCGAGAATTATATTATATATTCACTTAATTTGTAGAACGAAATATTTTCAAAGAAATGCTTAAGAATCTGTTTAAATTTGCTATGATTTAGTTCGGTTATATGTAGAATTAGGTAATTTTTTTGTACATTAATATTTTGGCGTGATGGCCCTATTTCTCATCTTTAACTAACCTAGTCCATGGCTTGTACAGCTTTTCCTTGTCGTAGATTGCACTGAGGCATATTCTTACTTTTTAGTAAATTAGTCTCATGTATTTCTAGCAAACTATTATATATATTATGTAGAGAGATATTACTGTCATTATTTTGTTATTTTGGAAATGTTTTTTTGCAGAACTATGTTTCTTTAAACCGTTGATAATTCTAATCGCTCTCTTTTGACATCTTAATACGTTTGTAATATTTACAGCACTACCCCTGATTGTAACTGCATATCTTTTAACATAATGTATGTACGCATAATATACGGATATAAGAGTATTTTTATCTAGTAAAGGCTTAAGTTTTAGTAAAGTATATTATAGTATAACCAATGGTTGTACAGAATACAATTGAATATGCTGGCATGGCTGTACCAGTCTTTAGATATTCCCTGGTAATCTGAGTCTTTAAAACGTTATCTGCACAGTCTTGAGTGAACTGTCGCCAAAAAGTTTTTTCGTCTTATAGCAATTTCAAAATTCTTCTTCAATGTCGGCTTTTTTGGGAACAGCTGTTTACCAAGATTGGAACATCCTGGTACAGCACACAATGGCATATTGGAATCTAATAAAAATAAAACCATTAAATTGTAGGGAAAAGCAGCAAAATGTATGAGATTGACAGTTGTTTATTTCCGCATCGACGATGCGCCACCGAGCGAGAAAAAATCGCAATTTGAATCCCCATTTAAAATTTATGATCTCTTTTCCGAAATAGTTTGGGGTTATTTACATTTTAATTCGTATTTGTCGTACAGAAAATCCTGATGCCGTACACGTACATCCAGTCGGTGCCCGGCAAGCAGATCCGCACGAAACTAGCCTCGGCCTTCAACTACTGGCTTCAGATTTCTGATGACAAACTCCGTGCAGTCGGTGAAATCGTCCAGATGCTGCATAACTCTAGCTTGCTGTAAGTTACTTCTTGTTTGGTCTGCCTTTTTAGTGTTTTCATAATTAGCTATGATAGAAAATGTTCATATGATATATTTTTATTCTACCGTTTACATGTACGCTATATTTAGTTTCTTACATTTTATTGATTAAAAAGTATCTACTGTTTATACAAAAAAATTGGATGTATGAATGTATCAAATTTTTCATTAAAAAATCATCATGATCAGTTCAGCTATTTAGTTACGTAAACGATGTAGTTATACAATTTTAGTTTTTAATTACATACAATACATGGTGCCTTTTAATCGGCTAGTGAGCGGTGAGGATCCTACAACTGACAATGAACGAAAAAAAAAACAGCTGTTCCATACATTTTATTACAAGATCCACAAACATTTTGTATGGAACAATAGTTTTTTTTTTCGTGAATTTAAAAAAGTCGTAGAACAAAAGTTGTTCGTTTTCTTGTATACAACACCCTCAAGAGCACCAGACAGAAATTCACTTTTAATTTAATTAATGCAAATATTTGCATTTCAGGTTTCTATTGTCTATTATTCATTTCTATTGTCATTGTGTTATTGTTTGTTTTTAATCTCATGAGTTCGTAATTCACACTATCCTCAACTAACCTTTTAAACGGCAACACAGCTTACAAGCGAAAAAAATCTTTGCTCAGACAACGCCAACAACGAGCTTAGACGACTTTTTTATTTACAGGAAATATATAAAAATACTATGTATTTGAATAGCAGTTTTTATTCTCTCATCTAGAAGTCACTTTATTGAAGGTACTTCTGAACTAAATGCGCGTGGAAATTTGCGCGAATTGATAAAGTTGATGCGTGATCTTTGTTATCTATATTCTTTAAAATTCGAAAAATGGGTTAGCTTTTAAAAATATTTAAAAAAGGGGAAAAAATAGTTATTTTAGCGTACATAGCGCGCTCCTGAACTGCGGCCGTTGGCGTTCAAGGGGCCGAAATACTATCAACAAGAATTAAAAAAAAAAACGCATGGATCGAAAACACGACGCTTGTGTATGTATTCAGTAAAATATAATCGTAATATTTCCTTATTATCTTCATAAAATAAATATTTGCAAGAAAAAAAGAAAGTACCTTTAAAAAAAAAATATAACTTCAAAATAACACCTGATACATCAAATTGGAAACAGGTTTTCGGCATGCAATTAAATAGCATCCTTATCTGTTTCCGAGAAGTCCTTGACCATTTATAAAATATTAATTTGTATAATGTTATATCTAGCTTAATCATGGGGCAAGTAGCGTAGCGTGGGCGGGGCCGGTTACCATGCAATTTTTGACGACTTTGATAATTGATAACTATCATATCAGAGAGCAGATGAATAAAATTCTACTAAGTATTAAGATATCTAAAAACCTCAAAGTCTTACATAGTATCAATATTTTAATCGTAATGTACCTTCTCTGCTATGTAAAATCTAGGAGGAGTGAGGGTAGTGAGTGGGGCGCACCAGGAGCCATGGTCCCGGTCGTCAAGCATTTGGCATTGAACTGTTACGACGCCAGTTATACAGGGTTATAAGGAAAGTGTATGCTCATAATACTGATAATTGTGAACAACTTTTACAACGGGACCATGAAATTGAGAAAAAAAAACAACAGTTGTTCCATATAATTTGTCGAGTGTCATTGACATTTTTCTATGGAACAGCGATTTCTTTTTCTCGATTTTAGTATTGGTTCCGTAGTAAAACTTGTTCATAATGATGAGTACTATAAACCTTTTTCGGCTTAGCGTACCCTTTCCTTATAACCCTGCATAGAGAAATACACAGTTTTGTTGCCGACGGCTTCCAGTAACAGCAATTAGCGTTATTTAGCTTCGTTATTTTAGGATGTTGTTTAATTGATCATCAAAAACCCCACATTCATGTACTCTGAAATTCTGAACCGAACTGTTCTCTTTGAACAGCTAATTATGCAAAACAAAAACCCGACCGCAAAATGTTGCTTATGTTTACGGACATAAAGTACGGTATGTAACTTTTAAACTTTCGCGATTTGAACCCATAATTCATCATAAGTCATCTCGTGACTCCGGCCATTAGAACTTGGGCGAAACGTCGAGGTATATAAATAAACTAGTTTTTGTGTGGTTAAGTCCTGATACATTAAATTATAAATTACGGTAGTGACGGTAAAGAGGAATCTAGGTATTTTTGTGTGTTACTATAGCTATATATTTATATATATATATATACTTTATACTATATATATATACTTTATACTATATATATATATATACTTTATACTATATATATACTTTATACTATATATATATACTTCCTGTAGCCTAAATGGCTTTACCGATGAAATTCGGTCTGGAGGTAGGTTATTCCCTAGATTAACAAATATGCCGAAAAACTTATCCCCAAAAAAATTAACCGTTCTTGTAGAATAGTGTTATTATATTCCGTATATAAGTAGTCCGTATTATAATTACTGACTTTTTAGAAGACAAGCAAATTGACTCTGTCTGGGTGTTTGTCGCGTTATCACGGCTAAACGGCTGAACAGAAGAAGCTGAATTTTCGCTAAGATATAGGGTCGGAGACGGACATAGGCTCCTTTTTTTTATAGGTCCACGCGAACGAAGTCGCTTTTAACAGCTAGTATTATTATGTCCCAGCCGCCTCCGTCGTCAAAAACGGGGCCTCTAACATAATTATGGCGCCATCCTTGCCATATTTCTTTCAATATCATGTTTACCATGTATGAAAAACAGTGTTTGGTAGCACAATACAACTACACCTACTAAATATTCATAGAAAGGCGCTTATGTAGCATATCGTCACAGACCATATAATCTGTTGATAGCTCGACCCATTCCCCTGTCACGGAAATATTACGCACAAAATTGGATATACTCGCTAATTGGATCGCCTATGATTGGCCAAAACTTCAAGCATTTAGGCGCAAATAGGGTAGTTGTTAGTAATGACAAATTTTTATTTTATTAAAATAACAAGGTTAGTATAAAATATAATTAAAAATATACGATACGTAACTATACTGAATAAAACGTTCTGAGATTGGCCGGGGTGGAGGGGATGCTGTGTCTCTTTCCCGCAATTTGTTTGTAGGTCGCACATTAACCGTGACGTCATAGTCGTATTAGTGCGCTCTCTTGGAAGAATAAAATTAAATACTTATAACTAAATAACTTCTTTATCATGATTTTTTTATTTTTTTTTATTTTATCCTTTCTATTCATGGCAGGTTTTTACGAAGCAATGAAACAGTTATTTGTTATGCAAAGTTGTTTTTAGGCGCGATTACTTGTATTGAAACCTGAGCAAGCGAAGGATTCTAGGATATAGAATCCTGAGCGTAGCGAGAGTTTTAAAGGTACGAGACGCAGAATAACTTTGCTGTACAAATGTTCACCACAGCGAGGAAAATGCTAGGATGATGGAAAGTGAATTGAATAATAAGAAGAAAATTTAAAAAAGTTTTTTTTTTATCTTTCCTCCTAAGAGGGTTTTGGCGTCGCACGTATTATGCATTTGCCAGTGTCAAGTATACAAGTAAATTTTCAGGTTTTGTTAAATATTATCAAACAAGCCATAGTCACAGTCAAAGGAGAGCAAAGCAAGTCCCGATCAAGTCCAAGTCATGCCCCAGTAAAGTGGTGAAATCTTTACTAGACCCTTCTATGGAAACTTTTGGAAACAACACGAAAATTCACGTTTCACGAGATACCATTAACCAACACTCGTGCATGTTCACGAACACTTAACGGGTAAAAATTCACCGTTTTTACACATTAACACTCGAAATAACACAAGTTATAGAAAATAATAGAATGACGCGACATGACTTTTCCATGACTTTCCCGCCAAAACTACAAAAAGATTTCTTTATCATGCAGTCGTCGTGCTGGCCAGTGCGATAATTAAAAAAGAAGAGGTTGGTTCACTGACATGGAATACGTATTAATGCATTTTCAGTGGACTGGCGGTATAGAAAATTAATGGCTAGAAAGGTTCAAATTTAAAAAAATCCTTGCACTCTAGCGGATAAAATGCACTTTTGTACTCAGAATTCGAACGATAAACAGAATCTTTCCGATCTTGAAAAAGTAATTAACCTTCATGCCTATTTCGTGAGTGATTTTTTGCCAATCGTAAGCGTGGTTAATCCCTCGTCTCGCTCCGGTGATTTGTATTTTAAATATGTTTTTTTTTTTCAGCATGATATGCTGGTTTGTATTACATTTGCATAGCATCCTTTCAGAATAGGTGACATACGAGAATATTAGTAAACCTAACAACAATTGATTAAATTATGATGAACAGAATACCAAATGAGCGTAACTACTACCTACGGAAGATAACCTAGGTATGCTTAGGTCATGATTGTGTACTTGGCTCTGATTTTATTCTAGAAGGTCTGTTAAGGGCTCGCTAGTTCGCACTATTAAAAAAAACTAAGTGGAAATTATTATTTAAAAAAACTAAACAGTCAGTGATCTCTAGAATAACAATACCAATGTTTTTTTGTACATTGATAAAATAATAGCGTTCTTAAGGGCTCGCTTCCCAAATTGAGCTATCCCGTTCGCACTTTATTAACATTTTTTAATATAAAAATTGTAATATTTTGCCGTCGTAAAAAGTAGAAGCAAATCTAACATCTTTGTGATATATATATATTTTAAGTTAGGCAATGAGGCTTTGAGAGGAATAAGAATTCCTCTCTCTCTCTCTTTCTTGCCGACTATGTATCCGACATGGTGCTGTGGTCAGCTTTCCTTACTTTTCTCTTCCTATGCGCTCTATCCTTGACATCGTGCTTCCACTTGGGTCTGCCTCAAAGTCAAAGTCAAAGTCAAAGTTATTTATTGGTAAATATCTAATCTACAAGTCAAACATAATAACCTTTTGTATACAAATTAAGTAGAGGCTATTCATTGAATACAATGATCATTAAAATGTATTATACAATGTTAAATTATACATAACATTACATTCAATTATAATAATTATTACGTCAGAACATTAAATGTCAACAAAAGTTAACTGTGCTTCACTAACTTAACTTCAGTCTGCTCTTAAAGCAACTTAAGCTCGGAGCGGTTGTTACTGTATCCGGTAACATGTTATATACTTCTTGCCCCATGACGTGTGTCAGTTTGCCCGATTTCGCGATGAGCACGGGATTCTGACCAACTTGTCAGCGTTGCCAATGTTGCAAGTATCCCTCTCTCCGCGCCTCTTTTATGAGTCAAGGTTGTTTCTTACATATACTGCCACCTGATAAATCAGAATAGCAGGCAGTGTTAGTATTCCGAGCTTCTTTAAATGTGGTCTGACCGATGTGCATCTCGATATGCCCACGATGGCACGCACAGCACGTTTATGCGCTCGGAATGCGCGCTCCCAGTCGGCAGCGCGCGTTTATAGCTCGGCGCCATACTGCAGCCTTGAGTGCACTGTGACGAAGTAGCACGCGCGAGACATATCCGCCGACACCACTCTGGACACCCACCTGAGCGCGAAACACGCGCTGCTCACCTTGCCACACTTTGTCGATATGGCGTTCCTACGACATGCGTCAGGAAGGTGGTACTTTTAACTTGTTCAACCAAGACGCTATCTATTAGTACTTTATTCTTAGTCTCGTGGAATGACCTGAGAGACAAAACATCTTCGACCGGGCATGGAATGTTGTAGTGCCTTTTTTTTCTTATTCCGAATATGATACTGAATTAATTGAGAGTTTTGCCTCCTCCTTAGAGTGCCACCGATCAGCTTTTAGACGTCCACTGCTGGACGAAGCCTACGCATGAGGGCTGGTTGGCATAATCCTCACGCGTGGCAGGCGGCTTGGAGAGCGCAGAACGCTCACCGTTTACGAAGAGGACGCTGCTGCTCGTTCTCCGGTGGTTCCGGGGTCAACTAGAGCGCCACACTGAACGACAATTTTCCATTTGCGTCCTCAGGTTGCCCGCGACTTCCACAATGTCGTCAGTCCACCTCGTGGGATGCCTACCTATGCTGCGTCTTCCAGTTCGTGGTCACCACTCAAGAACCTTTCTTTTATCTTTTATTCTTCGCTATCGGTTCTTCGAGCGATGTGGCCTGCCCATTGCCACTAAGGCTTGCAAACCCTGAAAGCTATGTCGGTGACTTTGGTTCTTCGGCGAATATCCTCGTTTTTCTCCTTCCGGATTTTTTTGCGCAAATAAACTCCAAGCATAGTTGTCTCCTTTGAGTATATACCTATAGCTTCTGAGGCTGTCACCATTGCCCGCTGTTGACTCTTGAGTTTCACCAAAAGGCTTGTTTTGTTGTTGAGTTGTTTTGTTTCGTTACGACGACATTATTGAATACATGTTTTTTTCCCCGTTCAGAATCGACGATATCCAAGACAACTCGATCCTCCGACGGGGCATCCCCGTGGCGCACTCTATTTACGGCGTGGCGAGCACCATCAACGCGGCCAACTACGCCATGATCGTGGCGCTCGAGAAAACGCTCGAGCTGGGACACCCGCTGGTAAAGGAAATGAAGATTATGAAAGACCAAACCAAATCTAGTCTATCAAATAACTAACCAAATCAAATCTATCTATCTATTTATCTAGTGTAGTCTAACCAAATCAAATCTTCGTCATAACAGCCTCACTAAAAAAAACCTCACTGCAAAATGAAGCCTATAGCGCTTCGGATGATAATCTATCTATCACAATGAGGGGTTTTAAAAAAAAAAAAAAATTGTTCTAATATACTTACTAGATGGCGTAATAGACCTATCGTTTTACCTGCCATTGTCATTTCTGTCATGTTTATTTTTTAAATCGTAAATTTTGGCTCCACACGTTGTGTATTTAACCAGTGTCAACTATTGTAATATTTCAAATGAAGTCAAATACATAGTTACGTTACTTGAAATTGTCTAAATACACATGCGGAGCCAAAAAACACGAGAAAAAAAAAAGACACACGTAATTTTTTTTGTCTTTCATGTCTTGACAGTGACAGAAAAACCTCAAGTTACATCTAACGCCATCTATTGGGTACTTTTATTACCAGGTTTTTTTTTTTTTTGGAAAACGCCTCATTGTTTGAGTAAATTAAACACAAAAACACATACATATATGAACCCTACAAATATAATACGTCTGTATATACACTCTCAAAGGGCCCAGAAACGCCCAGGCGTTTGGGGTCACAGAAATTTACTAGCTGGTATTAATTATTTCCTCAGAATAGGTATGTATTTCGTTTGATTATATTCTTCACTAAGGCCCGACTGCCCAAGAAGAAGGGGTAAAGTTTTTGGGATGTAAGTATGTAAGTAGTTATGCTAGTATGTATGTTTGTGTGTTCCTATATTACCTTCTGTAATCTTAACGGTAAATGGTAGGACTCTTTTGCAGAATCCCACACCTTTGCCAGTTATTCAACCGCCGATCAGTAGTGTCCAAACATTACTGTGTTCCGGATTGAAGAACAATGTTTCCAGCGAAATGACAGGGCATAAATTGGTTTAACATCTTATATCACGAGGTGACGAGCGCAGTGCATTGCCGCGCATGGCTGAACTGTTGAAGTTCAAAACTATGGGTGCCATTTATGCTATTATAGGCAAGTGTTGTGCTTACCATCTGACGAGCGACATGCTCGTCTCGTCACTCAGTTGCATAAAAAAAAAAAGCGGCTTGACCGACTTTGACGAGTGAGGTGTTGGATTCCTCTATGCCATGAGTGACAGGCTATATTTTGGAGTCAATAAGTTTTCTTCTAGTAATAATGCTTGTTGTGAGCACCAATGAAAAATTTTGCGTGATTTAAAATGTTGATGACGTTTGAATCGTACCATTCCAGGCGACGCAAGTGTACACCGAACAGCTGCTCGAGTTGCACCGCGGGCAAGGCATGGAGATATACTGGAGGGACAACTTCCAGTGCCCCTCCGAAGCGGAGTACAAAGAAATGACCATCAAAAGTCAGTGATAAATTGATAACTCTGTAAACTGTATCTTCAACAAATCTCTAGTGTTTTTCCGCTGCAGTATCGCACCTGTACAATATGAATGAATTTGTATGCCTACATAGTACCTAATAACTTGTGGACAGTACGTGTTTCACCTCTAAGCGATGAGTCATCAGGATCAGCGGGCTTATCCTCTAACTTTGAATCGTTCGTGATTCTGATTGCGAGAGCATGCCATCTCGCTCGTACCAACTTAGTCGCGCTATGCGCGGTCCCGCTCGCGCAACTCTCGCTATCGCTTTCAGAGTTACGGGATAAGCCCACTGGACTTGTGAAATCTGCGAGTTGTAAAAGTCAATTCCTATTATATACTAGCTGCGCCCCGAGGTTTCATCCGCGTGAAAAATCCCTCACGAAACGTACATTTTCTCTCGGTATAAAGAGTAGCCTATGTCGCTCTCCGGCCTTTGAACTATATCCATGCAAAAGTTAAGGTCGATCCGTTGCTCATTTATAATATTAGGAGAAATTATTCCTAATATTGAAGCGGAATAATATTATAAAAAGAAAAACAAAATACGCGACTGCAAAATGTAGCCTATGCTACTCCGGTCGTAAAGAGGTATGCAACGACACCTCACTCGTCATAATCGGTCAAGCTTTTTGGGCTACAGGAGGTACTATAGGAACCACAAACATATCTTCATACACCCCAAAAACATTATCCTCTTCATCAACATTTTTGGACAGTCGGGTAAAGACACTAGAGATTTGTCGAAGATACAGTTTGAAGATGGACTTCCACAAAGTAACGCCTAATTCTATCAACTACCTGATAACTTTTTGGTTTAAAACGTTAATACTCACGTTTAATTGAGTCGGTTATTCCGATTATAGTTTCGATCACATTCGGCGACCTTTATCAAGGAATGCTAAGCGTGACAAGCGCGCGACCTCGCCTCGCCTTGCACTTGCTTTTATCATGAGTATCCACGTTTTATGAAAACAAAATGTGTCAAAACCACGTCAGTTTTCATAACAAACAAAAACAAAAAAAAATACCTGATAGCTCTTTATTGCTCACGCAAAGCGACGACATCTTCTCTAGTCCTTTATGTCGTGCAAAAACTAGACACGGATACGTTTGTCTCTCTTTAGCCCTACATAAAGGGTAGAGAAGTTTGTCGAGACCCCGTGCTAAGCTAGCTGAAGTGATTGATATAAATAGGATAATAAGGAGTTAAAATTTGTGTTAGAACTGACGTCCTTATCGATAAAAGCGATAAAAATAAATCGTTTTGCCTAACGAATAATATTATGGCTACGGTAACACGAACAGACACATAGGGCTCAAACATACAACAGCCCATAAGTTGATCGAGGTATTCATTAAAAAAACACATTTGAAAATATGTAAGTACCTATCCGAGGCTCCGAGGCTCCGGGGCTATTGGAACAAGTTGGCGTTTGTATGTATTTTTGATCGACGATAACTTGCGAACCGTTGATTCGTTCTTTATGAAACTTTGTAGGCAAATAGTTCATTCTAATACAATTTTTGAGTTTGAATATGAGTAAAATCGGCCAAGAATTTTTGAAGTTATGTGGGTCAGTTCGGCGCGAACTACTCGTAGTTATGAGGACTCTTATCCGTTTAGCTTAGAATATCAGGTCTGTGTAACGCTATGATGTTGTTTCAGAAACGGGGGGTCTATTTATGTTGGCCATCCGGCTAATGCAGTTGTTTAGCGACAACAAGTCGGATTTCAGCAAACTGTCAGCTATCCTCGGGCTCTACTTCCAGATCAGAGACGATTATTGCAACCTGTCGCTTCAAGAGGTAAACTATAAATAATACTCCTATCATCATCATCATCATCATCAGCCAGAAGACGTCCACTGCTGAACAGAAAGAATTGAATAAATGATGATAATGATGAATTGTTCTCCTTCAGGGTTGGATTCCTTACAAAATTATTTGGAAATTTAAAATATACTACTTGTGATCCTTTGATATTTAACGAATTACACCCCCGTGTGTGTTATCTCGTAATTCGATGCCAGTTGTACCATCAATGGTACTGCTCAGTAGTACATCTGGCTCGGAGAAAATAAGACAGTGGCAGTTGGTACAAGTGTGACAATTCGGTGCCAAAAGTACCATCAATGGTACTGCTCAGTGGTACATCTGTTCCGGAGATAATAAGCAAGATGTCAGTCGTACTATAGACGGTAGTAGAGGGACCAATCGGTGCCAATTGTACCATCAATGGTACATCTGGGACGGCGGGGAAAAATACTGTCTGAGCAACAGAGTCGAACTCATCATGGTGACGTTGACCATAGCTTATGCGAGCACTTTTGTTACCGCAATCGATCATTAGGCTTATTCTGTATCGTATAGGGTCGCATTTAGCGAAGCAACAATATAGCGGTTTCGCGTCGGTTTTAAGCAAAGTAAATCTACACGAGAAGTATAACCATCTCATACAAAAGTGTACCCCCGAAAGATCTGCTTAAAACTTATGTATTAGTCAGCTAATGTCCAAACTGCTTTAAAAGCCGATGAAAATATAGTACGCATCTTTCTTAGGATATTAGCACTCTTAGTATAGTATCTCTACGATTTTATGTAATGATATTTTATTTAAGATGGGTTTTTACCTTCAAAATGGCGCTTTGAATTCGGCTAAAAAAAGTAAAAGAGATAGCTATTCATGAAATCTTTCTTAAAAGAAAAATTTTTCGGGGCCGTTTTAATGGCGCTAAAATCGTATCTCGAGTATGTATAAAATATTGATTTTTCCTTGTTTCAGTACACAGAAAACAAGAGCTACTGTGAGGATCTGACGGAAGGGAAGTTCAGCTTCCCCGTCATCCACGCCATCAGAAACCAGGAGGGCGACAACCAAGTTCTACGTATCCTTTTACAAAATTGAAGGAAACTCATTTCAAATCGTGATCAGATCGCGGTCTGCGTTTGTTGATTGAGTTTTGCAACTCTAAAGCATCTTGGTTTCAAGTTAAAAATCGCATACTTGTTATTATTTTTCGTTGATTTTTGAAATTGTCGAAATATCGAATCTATATCGATATCTATATCTAATCGAAATATATAAATGAAATAAAAAAAGCTAGTTCGTTCGCAGTATAAAGAACTAGCGTAGCTGTTTCATTCGTAACAGAAAATGTGTTGTAACCGCTGAAAATTCAGTTTTTCAACTAATCTAACATTAGGTACTACAATTAAACTACTTACATAAATTAAGATAGTACTAATAAATCAATTTATTCATAAATTATATACATATTTACAATAAAATAAATACAAAAAACCTAATATACAAGCCCCTTGGTGGAGGGGAGAGTGGCCAGAATGCTGGCAGCATTGCCACGCTACATGGCAATGCTGAGTTTTTGCCCAAAATAATAATAAACATGATACTACATTGAGACCTATGTAACACCCCAGTAACAGGTAAACTCTGCATGTTTTTAATTTTGGACAGGTAGTACACTATGCTGGGATCACAATACAAACACTATGTGATCCTGTACTTATACTAAAACATCACGTAAAGGCTAGAGTAGCCTTTTTTTTAGAATTCAATTTATTTCAGAGGGTCATTTATGCAATTTTTCATTTTGTAATTCAGACAGATTTTAGTAATTTTATTCGGTTAAACGTATTTTTTGCACCTGATTACCTAATCTCGTCACTTCGATTTAAGCGCTGACAGTCCTAATTTTTGTTGTTTTTATGATAAGACCGCGCCTTTAGTTTACCCCCGATCGCCTAACGGTGTTTCTTAGTCGTTATTTTTATTCTACGGATAACATTCCTTAGATTCCATGCCCTAGAAGCTTTTAGAGTATCAAACTGTGGTCAAACACCTAGTCATCGGTTTTAAATAAAACAGTCTTCATACATATCATCACTATCACAAGGTTTGGTCACTCGGTAATACTTTTACCATGGGCCCAAAAATCTGCTGTTCCGTACAAAATACACATTTGATGACATGGAAGTTTTTTTTTTTTAATGACGTTGGTCCCAAAGTAAATGTTAATTAAAATGAGCACCTGTCGGTTTAACATACCCTTTCGAAATAACAGCTTAGAAACTACGGTTTAACTTGTCATCCGATGCACGGTAATGCCCTGAGCCGACCGCAGACATCCTGCGTCAGAGGACCCGCGACGTCGAAGTGAAGAAGTATTGCATTTCCCTGTTGGAACGACTTGGAAGCTTCCAGTATACTAGAAATATACTCATTGCACTCGACGGAGAGGCCAGGAGAGAAGTGAGTCACTGTAATTTTGACCGACTTACAAAAAAGAGGAAAAGGTTCTGAAGTCGACAGTTTTTTTTGGGTTTGTTACCTCAGAACTGCGTCATTTATAAAACGTTTTTTTTTTTATTTGGAAGGATATCATATCAATATCCAGTTCTGATAATGGGATCCATGAGGAATTGAGGGAACTTTTCAAATATTGTAGGCATACATATAGCGTTTTTGGTATTTTCATCAAACAAGTCAAGCATTTGCATTCAGAAAGTATCATTTGGTGAAAAGTGGAACTGATTAATAACAACACCACACATGGCCACCGGAACTCTGTAATGATAAGTATTTCACGGTGGCGTCAAGAACTAAATAGTGCATTTTTTTCAGAGTATTTTGATGAAGTTGGTTTTTTTTTTTCGCGTCAAAAGTAGCCTATGTCCGTCCTGAGCTATCTCTCTCGCAAATTTTTAACACTGTTAAAGTCAAAAAATCACTGAGCCGAAATTTAAAAAAAAACAGTTGTTATCTTTAGAAAACATTGCCAAAGCTTCGAAGCAACTTTGGTGTTTTATATTTTGACACTTGATTATCTAATCTCGTCACTTCGAACTAAGTGCTGAAAATCCAAATTTTTGTTGTTTTTATGAAAAGGCCGCGCCTTTAATTACTCTCGATCGGTACAGATAACATTCTTTAGATTTCATGCCCTAGAAGCTCTTAGTGTATCACGCATTACTTAAAACACACATAAAAGATCATTGCTCAGTGCAGTAACCTTTAGGTAGCCAGGGCCAAAGGACGATATAAGAGTGATAACACACGTCACAACTGGGTTGGCGGCACATATCACACCCAGATTCTGCATTCACGACGCTCGAAGCGCACCACGCATCAGTCAGAATACACTTATAAGAAATTACTCTGATTGGTTGATTGTTAGGCGCGAGTAGGCGTAACATTGAGATAGCCAATGAACGCTTGGTCGCATTCCCCGCGACCCGCGCCGCGCCTCAAACTTTGGTGACTTTTTGTAGGAACAACGAATCTCGTAATGTGATATCTAGTGTGATCTGTGGTTGGCGCCGACAGCCGTCTAACAAACGAGAGAGACAAAGAGATTTTTTCTTGTTTTCTCTCGTTGGTCGGCTTTGCCCACATATTTTGCGGAATCAACTATTATGTAATTTCAGGTGGTCCGTCTCGGCGGTAACCCTCAATTAGAGGCCCTGCTCGACGACTTACTGAGCTGGCGACGAGACGCCAAGAAAAATCAACTCGATGCGGACTCGGTCTAAAGGGATTTATTAGTCCGTTTAGTGCATTTTATTTGTGGATTTTCGGCCGATAGTGCTTACACGGTGAAAGTAATTTCGACGCAGTCATAGTCAAATTACGCAGTCACGGTACAACACATAGGGTTACCTGTCAATCATGTTCAACGACATTATAAGTCGTAATTGGTTAGCTTCATGTGGCGCACATTACACATTCCACTACAAAATTATGTAGTAAGGGTAAGGAACCATATGCGACACTTGGTGCTTGGTGGCTTTAGTGCACTTGGTGCGCGGTGACAAAGACACTAAGTGACTTCCAAATAAATGACGTTTTTTAATTTTTTTGAGTTTATGAATTTCTGGAAGGTGCCATGGCAAACGCCGAGTTAATTTTGCTTTAGCGAAAACAAATGTGATAGTTTTACTATCTCAAATGAATTTGTTTAGAAATAATTATTGTTATTGTTATTCTTGATAAATTTATAACATCATAGATTTGTCAACACATGGATTTCGGGCCAGCGTTCGACAATGTCGAAGCTAATGCTAAAACGCTAAAAGCAGACCAAAATTGTTGTAAGCTAAATTGGGCTATAATTATGACGACATAAGATTTGTATTATTTTGTCGGTTTACTTTACACACAAGCTTATAAATGGTGTTTTTTAATCTGCTAGGGGGCGGTTGTGAGTATGTTCTATACAACACTACTTTTGATCTATGACTTCAGGACATTTGTATTATTTCGTCGGCTTACTTTACACAAGAGTTTACGCAGTTTTTTTATTTTTTATTTTTTTTATTGATTCATTGGTGAAAAAATCTGTTCCTTGCATTTTATAGCAAGATTTTTAAAACAACATGGCTTTTTAAAAGTCGTAGAACAAAATTTGTTCGTTATCTTGTATACAACATCCTCACGAACGCTCCCTAGACGATTAAGAAGGACCATGTATAGGTAAATCCCAGGACACTTATTTTTACTGATTTACATACTGGCCCCAACATCTATGTGGTTGTAAATCTATTACACCAAAGTTTTATGAAAACACGTCAATATTCGTATAATTTTTGTGTGCAATGACCACATTCTTTATTTGTAAATGATTTATTATTTTATTGGAGTGTGTTTAAAAACGCTGTTGTTATATTGTATGTATGAATAATATATTATGGCATATGTTAAGCAGTGGAAGTCTTCCGGCTGATGATGATAATGATGTTATGCTTACTTAATTTGTACTTACAATCAGAGACTTAAAATTATGATCATTCACAATTATCTTATTAAAAGTTTGTATTGTGGCCAACAATCGTTGCCAAGCTTGTATTATGGCAAACTTTATTAAGCTTTGTTTTTTACAAAATATTTTTATAGTTTTTTTTTTGTGTTGTGGCACTTCACATCGACATTTGCATTCGTACAGCATATTCGACGTGTTTGATCAAACATTCGTGTGTCGTCCAAATATCACGAACACGCCGTTCACACTAGTATGTGAATTGCAAATATGCAAATACTTGCAAATATGTTTGCTTGTGTACCTAGCTATGGACGTGGCAGCAGCTGGTAATTATTTCCTTTGTGTAAATTACCAATAAATGTTATGCTTACGCAAATACAAGGTCTTTCAAAGACCATGGAAGAGAAGACGCTATTATAAAAATCGAACAAAGTAAGTACAGTGCCTACGTCTTTTTAGCTGTTACCCGCGACTTCGTTCGCGTGAACGTACACAAAATAAGTACTGTCTCCGGCCCATAAGCTATATCTATGCAAAAATTCAGGTGGATCCTTTCAGCCGTTTAGACGTGATAACGTGTAACGTACGTTTAGCCGAGACAGAGACCAGAGTTAATTTCACATTTGTGTTATTAGTTGGGATGTATAATTTTTTTCTCCTATAAAGCTCTCTCCTAGTAAAAAGTAGGTATGGAGGAATATCATTGATGAACAGATCAAGAAATAAATATTGACTGTTTTTTTTTTCAGGAGAAGGTTATGGAAATGTTTTTAGAACCCTTTAATGAATTGCTTGAATTGATAATTCAGTAATTTCTACAGATAAGTGCAATTAAGTTTTTACTATGTAATGATTTTAATTTCATTAATAATAACTTTATTGTAAAAAATAAAATATAGGAGCATGGCAGTGGTAGATATACATTTTTTCGGCAAAAAATATTTGACAGAACAATATGTTTCTGTAGTGTATTCAGGAAGGAAACAGGAGAATACGTTGGTATGGTCTAAACTCGAAACGGTCGTATCTCAAGCTCATGAGATAAAAAAGAACTGTTATTTTAATTTACTTCCCCAGGCGGATTCACTTGTTTAAGACGGGATTATGTATTCGCTTTATGAGATGACATTGGTGTTGATGATTTTGTCCTATTCTGAAGTTGGGATTCTGCATAAATTTGCTCGCTAATTTTAATCATCATCAGGTCCCTCCGATCATCAGGCAGTCTACGCAGCTTCTTTGCTACGAGTTTTCCAAAGAGATTACATTCATCATCCTCATCAAAACTCCGCTGCGACATTGTTTTTAAAATGTTTAATACTTCAAACGATTGTTGTGTAGCTTGTTGCAGTTCAGGTGGATCATTCTGTCTTCTCTTGGATGTTGTCATCGTTCTTTGTTGTGAAGTTAAAGGTCCTTGATTAACAGGTCCAAATTGACACGGTGTATTTGCAGCGGAGTCTTGTTCAGAGTTTGATGCGTTGGTGTCAGCATCCGGATCTGGGCCAACTGTTTGATCATCTTGATCCAAGTTTTCTTCAGGTTCTTCATTCTGAAAAATAAAAATATATTATTATTTGATTTTTACAGATATCTAACACGGAAAGACTGGTTGCAGAAAGTGATTTCTGAAAACGATTCCCACATGTTATTGGTGCTATAGACGGAAAAAAATGGTGTTGAGAATAGTACCTCTGAATATTTTAAATATAAACAATCCTTTACCATTGTATTAATAGCTATAGTTGACATTAACTACTTTTTTTATTTGCCGATGTCAGGAAAGGATAAGCGATGGCGTTGTTTTTAAAAATTCAATTGTGTAGAATAAACTGGAGAGCAATTCTGAATGACATTTTTGAGTTGAGACTACCGACACCTCCACTTTCAACTGGATATATTGATATGCCCTATTTGTTTATAGGATATGGGACATTCGTTATACACCGTAATTCGGTGAAACCATTCCCTGGTGAGCACCAAGAAGGTACAAAAGAAAGAGCATTTAGACACTCGAGCGTTTACTCGACTTCGATCGACTCGGTCGATTTAGAGCGTCGGCCCGATTTACTGTCGAAAATAAATTTGGAGTTTTGACTTCAGTCTTTAGAATGCTTCGTCAGCCGTTGCTTCTGGAACCATATAAAATAAAATAAAATAGCGTTTTAATTTCCTTCCCTTACAAAACATAATATTAATCATCCTTCATTATATTAATATTAGTTTCTTATTTTTACTCATATTTTTATTTATTTTTTATTAACTTTAATTTAATCTTATTTAGTATTATTAATTCTAGTCCTCAACCCTAATCTGGTACCATAACCATCCTGCAAAGTTCTACAAAACTTTTTAAGAAAAAGCCGACCATCTGCTGCCTCATATAATCCACCAGGCACGTTTGATGGTACTTTAGTAGCCAGGGGTCATGGAGATATGATATTCCTGAAAATGTAACTGCGTTGCTTACGATATAATCATAGGAGGTCACCAAGTAATTCAATGGAAACACTATATAAGTTTGTTACGTACTTACTTTCATCACTGAATCGTTTGATTATAATATTAAAGTAATTAAAATTTAATTAATTAATAAGAAACTTACTACTGAACGACATTGGTCTAACATATTCTACGGTTAATTAAATTATAGATATAAATAGGAAGTGTTTCATTACATACCTCAGAATTCGCAGTTTCTTTGCATGTATAAATAGACGCCAGGAAACTATCCATGATTGCAAAAGCATACCAGCTCGGTTGATAAATATCGCCAGTGCCTGTTCCTGATTTTTCACTTTTTTTAATTTTAATCTTGTATCCCCGATAGGCAGCCATCAAAGAATCTCGCTTTTTTTTAAGTTCTTTTATAGTGCCAGAACATTCCAACCTATGTCTAATCTCGTCCCATGCGTCGTTCACTTCAGTCCTGTTTTTATGGAAGGCATTTTTAGGGTCCCAAATGCAAGGATGCATTTGATAAAGCTCTAAAAATCGCAACACAAGATCATTTGTCCAATTCATGGCAAACACGTCAGGTAACGTCGCTGTCGCGCACACAACTGAGCGACTGTGTGGACGGTAAATGAACCTATTTGGCATATTTGAATCCTTTGATGTGTGACCAATAACCGACAAGCGGGCGGGTCCGTGTGTTTCTATTTGCCTATTCGTCTTGTTCGTGCAAATAAGGGGAATATAGACAAACAAATACTCCTCACATCCTCGTTATTGAGCGAACATGGCAAATATACGGACACGAACTGCGATGTGAAGTGCCATCATCTCGGATTGTTGACTAGTGTGTTCTTTATTTTACAATTTCAATGTTAGATCAATGTACAGTGCGATCAACTTATTCGTAAATATGGAAGGACCTCCATCGTATTTTATGAACGTATCGTAATTTTATTTAAGCACGTAGTTATTTTTAGTTTAGTCATTTAAATTTTTTACTGTTATGATTGTCTCTTGTACAGACAAATCGGAGACATTTTGTAAAGAGCTTACGTAATATGAGGTCTCTCGCTCGTCCAGTCAACATTTTAAAATGTATAAAATTATTGAAGGTGGAAATGTATTGTATTTTTTTAATTAATAAGTAATTAAAACTAGTTACTAGTTCGCGCCGAACTGAGACCTCGCGACACCTATAACTTCACAACCCCACGTCCGATTCAGCTTATATTCGTATTCGAACTTAAAAATTGTATTGAAATGAACTACATGAATACTATACATTTTCATGAAGATCGGATCAATCGCAAACGCAATCATTCGCAAGTTATCTTTGGACAAATATACGTACAAACATACAAATGCCGATTTGTACCAGTAAACTCTGAGACCTTCGCTTCGCTCGGTCAAAAAAATTATTGTCTTGTATTTAAAAATGCTATGCAAAATTATCAAATCATGTTTTGGTTAAATAATTAATTTTATTTTAATTAAGTATAATAACTAAGCAATAGAGAAAACATCTTGTCGTTCGCTTAGATAAATGAAAACTTTTTGAGTCAACAAGTTGAGTTGAGACAATTCAACTGTTTGAAATATTTAAATGTTTTATTAGAGAAATTGTTTTTAAAATATTTGTTCCATATTATCACCAGTCATTTTATATCATTAAAATTAAATTTAAAATTTTGAATGTGCGAGCGAGAGAATCAAAATCGGTTTTCTGCTTTTAGTGCAATCTGGCGTACCTAGAGTCATTTTGAACAAGTAATATTATTAGAAGAAAAACAAAATGCCCGACTGCAAAATGTAGCCTATGACACTCCGGACGTAAATAGTATCCAACGATACCTATCTCAACGAAATCGGTCAAGCCGGTAGGCCACAGCAGGTAATATAGGAACACACAAACATACATACTAACACATACATCCCAAAAACATTACCCTCCTTCTTGGGCAGTCGGGTACAAATAGAATTTTGATGGCCATAAAACATTTATACATTTAAAAAAAAAACTAACCCAAATAACATATTTGTACTAAAAGCGTTGAAATGCGCTTGTCTTGTTGTTTTTTTGGAACAAAAATTTAATAGCGACGTGGAAGTCAGTGCACATTATATACTGGGTTATAAGGAAATGTCAAAAATGCCTAAAGGATTACCTATACTATGGGACCAACACTGAAATCGAGAAAAAAATCTGCTGTTCCACACAGTTGTCGAGTGTCATTGACATTTTTCTATGGAACCACTGTTTTTTTCTATGTTTCATGGTTGGTCCCATAGTAAAAGTTGTTCACAATGATGAGTACTATGATTCCTTTTCGGCTTTTTTTCGGCTTTTCCTTATAAGCCCGTAGAAATGACTTCGAGTAGCGGGGCCTATTTTAGAATTTTAATAATATATACATATATAAAACGACCAAAAATCATGACATTCATAGAGTAAAATTTTAGTAGTAGGTACTTAGCTGTTTGTTAGATTGTCTTATCACTTAATTCTTAGGTCCTTCATACGTTACGATACTCGCAAGAGACAATACTTCAGTCTCCTACCAATAAAATCTTGTTCGCTACTCGACTACACATTACGCTACTGAAAACAATGAACATTTCATGATTTTCATTCACAACACACACGGCTATGACGTTTTTTAATATGGAACTGCTGTTCCGCCACCATTATGCTGAGAGTCGCCGCGACGCGCGGGCGACCGACACTGGTGTGTGTACTCCCGGCGGAAAAGTGTCGAATTTTAGGATTTGAGTGGAGTAGATGTTTAGCGCATGAGGTCGTGTAAATGTGTAAATGCGGGTATCGCGAGATTAGTAGCGGACACGTAGGATACCGGTATCACAGTGTGCGAGTCACAACTTGCGATACTTGGTGGCGACTAGTCTCTGAGACTGGCATAGGATACTCGTCGCCTGTGAGTATCGCAATGTGCGAAGGATTTTAATTATAAAGTAAACTGCAGTCGCCTTGCTTTCTTCATAATTTTTCTTTAGAAACCTAAAAACCAAAAGAAAACAAGAGGTAAGAACAATCATAATCGTTAGTCGCATGTCTTGTTATAGATGGCGGTAGTATCGTCAACGACGTTTTTAATAAGCTGTGAAGGCGCGTTTTGTTATCCTTAATGTTTGATAATAATGCTATTACTTTAATAAATTATAGTGCAATTTCTTATCAATTTAATATACAGGGTGATAAGGAAAGGGTTTGCTAAGCCGAATAGGGCTTATAGTACTCATCGTTATGAACACTTTTGGTATGAGACCAACCTTGAAATCGCGAAAAAAATATCAGCTGTCCTGTAGAAAAACATCAATGACACACAATCGACAAAATGTAAGGAACAGCTAGTTTTTCCCCCGCGATTTCCGGGTTGGTCCCATAGTGAGTACTATTAGCCCTTCTCAGGTTAGCATACCCTTTCCCATAACCCTGTAATGCTTCTAAGACACGACGCTGATTGAACGAAAATAATGGTGGATATATCATCACGTATATCAGAGTATCAATAAATAGCTAACAAAAAGACGATGTCGCTTTGCCGCCGCTTGACGCTTGTTATTTGTTTTGCTTCGGGAAATTCGTCTTTATGCAGTACGCATGGCAGGGGTCTCCAAACTACGGCCCGCGGGCCAAATCTGGCCCGCCACTGCCATCAATCCGGCCCGCGACTAAGACTAGTGTCATCAATCTGGCCCACGACAGCCAATGTTTTACTGTTGCTACTATTGTTAAAATTGTTATGGCCCTTGCAACATACCGAAAAAAATATGGCCCCAAGGCTTCAAAGTTTGGAGGCCCCTGCTACAGGGGCTCTACATCACTTTGAAGACACCACCTCATCTTTTCGAACAGCGTCGACCTTAGCGTTGTGCTTGTTATAGATTTTAGCTAAGCTAGTATTTTTTAGGATTATCTATTATAAAGATTATTGTTTTTTAAAAATATGTTTGTTGATCTCTTGTTATTAAAAGGGAGTGTTTAATTTTTAAACTGATGGATATATTTTTATTTTGTAACATTTCGTTGTTTAATAAATTATTCATTTTGCGTACTTTAGATTTTCTTTTTAGAGGGCAAGCTTTTACAATTTTACTATGACTATAAGACGCCGTTTTTACTGTAAACGTAGCTCTTGAAATAGTTATTTGGTGTTTGGTCACTTTTTCTCTTATTGAATTTTACTTAATCGAAACACAAGACACAGAATTATTACAAGAAATATTTATTTTGTATAGAATCTATACTGCAGTTAATTACTAGCATTGAGCAATGTACCTATGCCTACTTGATATGCGAAAGTTGCTCTAGAATTTTGACGGGAACGTGAAGAAGTCACGTCACGTCGTTGTATTATATTTTCAAAACTTGTGTTATTTTGAGATTTAATATGTAAAAGGATGGATTTTTGTCCATTAAGTGTTCGTGACCGTGCACAAGTGTTGGTAAAAAGTGACTTTTCGTGTTCTTTCCAAAACTCCATAGAAACCCCAGAGAAGTATCCACCACTTTACCGGAGCATGACTTAGACTTGACCGTGACTTATTTTGCTTGACTTAGACTATGACTTGTTTAAATTGTAAAATATTTTACTTCACTTGAAATTTTAGAAAACTTGACACTGCTTATTTGTGTGCTGTATATTTGTGCTATTCTATTTGTGGAGCAAAAATGTTGCAATGCAATGCTTTTTTTTTTCTCTTTTATAAAAAAAAGCTACATTGTAGATGCACTTTAGGCATAAATTCTACACATATTACCTACATTTCTGATGTTGCATATCATTGAGATCTTAAAATGTTAAATAAATTAATGCACTATTTAGTATTCGTACATTCCAGTTAGAGCTTAGGCATATGTGTACTTAGATTCTGCACGTTATTATTATAGAATAGCCAAAAATATTGACAATAAATAATTGTAAAGAATGTGCCCGTAAGAATAAAATTCGTCTGAATAGTATACAAGTTTTATTTTTATTCTCACGGATTTTTTTATGAAATTTTAAAGTCGCGATCGAGTCTTTATCTAAAGGCATGAGCACCGCGAACATATCTTCCCTACTCTTTCGTGAGAAAATGAGACACGTAGGTATACGTTATCGTAGCCGTGTCCTGTTTTAGCACGACAAAAAGAGTCCAGAGTAAAATCTTTAGATGCTAGGCCGCAGAAAAAAGAAAAAAAATACGGTGACATTCGCCTGCCTCCTGGGACAAAGAAAAAAGTACCGATTCAGTTTAATATTACGTACAGAATGTTTTGGAACTCGTGTCCGAACCGCAACCCATGTTCATTCTGAATTACTCTTCTGAGCTGTAGTTCGTGGGCTCGATTCCCACCCAGGACTAACATTTGTGTGATGAACAAGAATGTTTGTTCTTTATCTGGGTGTACTCTATGTATGCATTTCCAACAAAAATATTATGTATTCTATTAGTTATCTGGTTCCCATAGTATAAGCTTGCTTAGTTTGGGGCTAGATGGCGCTGTGTGTGATAAACCAGTCCACCAGTAAACCTAACAGCTTTTTCATACATTTCGTTGAGTGACATAAGTGGCTAACCCCTGAATACTGAAACGTTCGTTAACTTTGACAACAGATTAATTCTCATACTGACTTTGTCTGGCACTAAGCGAATGACAAAGGCAGCAATAGACTTAATCTGTCGTCAAAGTTAACAAACGTTTCAGTATTCGGGGGTTAGTCTGTAAAATCTGTATATGTGAGTGGTTTACCAACCATTAACCAGAGACGACAAAAAGTACAGCTTAAATAATATATTCAAATCTAAAGCTACACCTACTTAGTATTCTATTACTCGATTAAGGACTACATAAATAATATTAAAAAACATAATTTTAGTATGTACCTAATATGAATTTATTCGATAATCTACCTGTAAATTTTATAATTTATTAATAAATATTCTCTATCAGATAATATATTAATTTTCAATAAAATCAGTCGTTTTCAATGGAAATAAATCAGTTATTGATGTTTTTTTGCTGTTTTATGGTTGGTCCCATTGTTAGCATTGCGGGTATGCCACGATTTCCAGAACATTCTGAACATGTTTTTTCGTAATGAACAAGTCTTAACGCTTTTTTATTACTTATCAAATTAGAGCAGTGGCTCTAGTAGCGTAGTAGTAGTAGCGAAGTACATCTCAATGAGTCATACCCGAAATCACTACGCCATGCCTACCTCTCTGCGAGGGCGAAGCGAACGAGACACAGCAACCACTCGCCTCCTCGCCATGTTTTGCGCCTGTTGGTGTTTATGAAAAAGTACGTTCGTGTTTATTGCGACGTCGAGTAGTCATCTCGGAGCGAATCTTCTATATTAGCGCTATTATTTATTCTGTGACCAAGCTGGAATTAATTTCGGGAATGAATTATTATAAATATTGTAATTGTGTATACATTCAAGAGTGAATTATATCTAGAGGCGACTTAACTCGCATTTGTGTCTATAAATTATTATGTCTGTCTTCCAAACTGTATGACAATAAATAAAATTTGAATTTAACTGGCTTTTAGTTTCAGTTACTGTCCTCTGTCCCGTAAGAAAAGTATATGTTTAATTCTCATCCTCTAAAAGTTGTTTATGCTGGGCGTCTTGTGGACTAAAACTGCTTTTTATGCTTTAGTGCATAAGTTTTTTAGTCGACAAGTTGGTGATATTGTTTTTTCTGTTTGTAACGTAACCTCTAAAAAAAACTATTATTTATAACCTTCAATCAATCATTATGATAAGTAGAGTTTATAACTCGTTTTTAAAACCCATCTTATCCTATACTTAAATCTACCCTACTTTACCCTCCGTCTAATATCTTGCCTTCGGCTCGGGCGGATTCTCTGATAAAATGACTTGTTACATGAACTCGTTATTCAATCTACTACTGTGGGATTGACGTCCAAGTCTGTGCTATCTCACTACGATATTGCATAATCCGGTGTAGTTTATCGCTATTAATTTTAGATTATAAATAAAAAACAGGGCTTATTGTTTATGTACTTTATTGTTTTTTTTTACAGTTGTCACAAACTATAGCACTGCGACCCGATATTAAGGTATCCATTGTACAAACGCTTCCGTACCGTAATATCAACCAACATAAATAAATCTAACAATGATTTATATTAAAAATTTATAATTGTCACGATAAAATAATATTACGCATTAAAAATCTAAATTCATATACAAATAATCTCTTAACGAAACTAAAAGACGAAAGTCGAAGCAGATGTTTAAAATGGAAAAAACATGATGTTTTTATCACAATGTTACGGACACTTACTTCCTTCAAGATTCCATCAAATATACATAAAGTTATATTATAAAGATAAGCGATATAGTTTCGTTTCAAGAAAGCAAAAGGTTAGGTACGAAAAGCCGGCCAGATATATTGAAAGCTACGCGATGCATTTAAGCCAGATGCACAACAATAAAAATTTGCGATATCGAAAATTATGCACAATTATTTGTTGATATAGAAATAGTCAACGTATTTTTTTTGTATATTTTACACATGCATTCAACACGAGATACAATTTTTGATTGATGTACACACGGCTTTATATACATTCTAGATCTAACGTAAAGATCGTCCTAACACATTGACATAAATGAAGGAAACATAACCGCGAACAAAACCTAGTGCTTTATTGAAAAATATGTTAAAAAGTAGTTTCCATTGACGCAGAACGTGAACTCTTCAAATAAAATTTCATGAAATAGTCAGTAGTTATTTCATGTTAGTAAGAGATAAGGTAAATCAAGTAAATGCCTAAAACTAAGATAGACCGTTCTTAGGCCGCGAGTCAAAAACATTCCTAAGTCCAGTCAAATTTTTAAAACATCCAAATTAAATTTCATCGAAACCTAACACGGCGATTAGCCACCTGAGCCATCTGTTAGTCTAAAGTTAGTTGTTAACAAAGTCATCGTAGAATTTGATGAAAATTGGCCCTATTCATAAGTTTGTCAATTTGTCATGATCGAGAGAATCACGTTTTGCATTAACGGAATGTGGACATCTATAATTATATTACAATTTATAATCTTATTAGAATTAATACAATTTTATTAGCACACTAAAGTAAGAATTAATTGTAAAACGCGCTCACACACCATTCACGGACCAGTAGACGAAATACGAATACTTTCGAACGATTTATAATATAACAGACTCTACAGACTGCACGATCTAATGTCTGATCTGATATCATGCTAGGGATCGCTAGATAAGAATTTTATGGGAAAAAAAGAAACAAACGTATAAGGTCTACTTGTCTCTTTCAATCCTTTGAAATTCCTCTATTTCTGTCGTATAAAATCAGATCAGGCGTCAAATCATGCGTTGTTAAGTGAACACATCCGGCAGGGGTGCTGTTTGAATTTCACAGAAACTGTTATACAGTACGCGCCAATGTTTGATCCCTCGGATGTTAGCGCAAAGTAGCTCCCCTGTACGCACATTTTAGGTGTTAGAATATAGAGAAAGCAATAGACGGCTGAATACATGTCTCTTTCTCACAGAAAAAAAGGATGGAAAATTAAATATTACTGATGAAGAAAAAGGACAGTTATAATATTTCTGTACTATACGGGACAGTTCAGTTTTTTAAAGGACAGGCTCTTATTACTGCGTCCTGATTGTTCGAAATTGGTGCCGGCTATTATTACTGCATTCTATTATTAATGGTAACCGTGATTGGTTGATATATAATTGATGGTTTGTCTAGTTTGTGGCCAAACTAACTGATAAGCGTCGAAGGTGCGTGGTGTCTGTGCAGTACGAGTCGCGCCTGTATGGGCGCGACTGATATATAGGGATATATAGCGCCTATATAGGGCTATTTAGCTCTGAATATTCAGAGCTCAAAAAGTGCGCGTACTGTTTGTTACCAATATTCGAAAGTTTTTGCAGTTCGTCTACAGAAATTGTCATTTTTTCGCGTTGCAGTGTACGTTTAGCGATGGACCGGCCATCACGCGAGTTTGTTAGTAGTTACACCATATATTTACGTATATAGATAGGACTTTACGCTGCACAGTACAAAATGACAATTCCTGGTTTCAGCACAAAAAATCCATCTTCACGCGTACATTTTTCTGTCTATATATGAGGTCTTTGCGATTGGGTACTTTGGTAGCTTTTGCAATTCAAACAAATTTGGTTGACAACTGTCAAAGTGGCTAGTGTTATAGCTTGTATATTTTCGTACGGGAATTTTGTCAAATGACATTTTCGAAATTAAAAAAGGAACCCTAAAAAAAGCTTATATAGCCAAGCTACGCTAGCGCCATCTGTAAGAAAATTCAAACTGTAGCCCGGAATTTACATCACGGTTTTCTCCTAAAGATCCAAATATAACATAGGCAAAGTCTAATATTAACTCGAAGCAAGGCCGCGTCTACGCGGAAGCTTAAAAAAATTGTAAAATAGCAACATGGACTCGTTCTAAATTGTAATTTAATGTAGTAAATTTACATGTCACAACATGTAAACCATAATCCTAAGTGTGTCTACACATGGCCTGACCTGACATGATGTGAAAGAGATGGTTATATATATGTTTCTGGGGGAGCGAAAGGGAAAAGCTATAGCTACCTTAATAGTTTGCTTCTTTTGCTCCCGTGAAATTCAAGTTTAGCTGTCCCTTTCACACGATGTCAGGTCAGGCCATCTATAGCCACCCTAAGTTCATTACAAGTTTTACGTAAAATAAACAAATTTGTCTAAATGTTATGACATCGAGTGAACGACACATACTGACCGTTCAGTCTACGAAGACGCGTCCCGTATAACAGAACCCCGGTGCCCCGGCCGTAAACTTTTTATGTCGTAAAAGGATTCGGCCCAAAAAGTCTACGGCGGATTCGGCCTACGGATTCCAGTACGAAAGAGAAGTAGAGATAACTAAATAATCGAACTACATGACAAGTACGCAAGGGCAAAGACCGTGGACAGTGCGAGCCAGCGGCGCGGTGCGGCTGCGGCACGGTGCGGCTGCGGCACGGTGCGGCTGCGGCGCGGTGCGGCTGCGGTGCGGCACGGCGCGTTCACGGGAACCAGCCGACCACGTAGCTGCGGCTGCGGGTGAACTGCGTCAAGCGGCGCACGCGACCACCTGATAAACATTTAAAACACATTTAATAATTACATATCACACTAATATTATAAACTAGCAGCGCCCCGCGGTTTCACCCGCTATTCTACAGAAACCGAATATTTTTCCGGCATAAAATATAGCCTATATGTTAATCCGTGGTATAAGCTAACTCCATAACAAATTTCATCCAAATCCGTTAATAAATGTTTTTTTCATTAAGTTTGATAAGTAGCTATCTTCTACCCTACAAAGGCTTTTATTACAGCAAAATATACTGTTCCTATGGTATCTCGGGTGAAACCGCAGGGCGCTGATAGTAATTTCTAATTGCCCAAATATGATACGGCGAATTTCCCCCCCCCCTTACTAACCCAATGACCGCCACTCGGCTAATCCTTAAAAGAGGTTTCTGTACGCAAACGATGTCAATTCTTGGCAAAAAACATGTCTACAAAATTCGACAAAAATAAATTCGAAATACGACATACTTCATCAGTATTTTAACATCCCACCGCTGCGATATCGAACTAGCTCAGTGAGGAGCATGCTCGCCTCACATTCGTGGGGTTGCGGGTTCGAACCCGGGCGGGCGCGTACCAATGAGTTCTTTGGAACTTACGTACGGATATACAACTGGCTTTTCGGTGAAGGAAAAATCGTGAGGAAATCTGCATATTTCCAGAGAAGAAATTCGATGGCGTATGTGAAACACCAATTCACGATAGGCCAGCGTGGTGGATATGGCCTAATAAAATCACCCTTTGTGGGTAGGCCGATATCCGAGCAGTGGGATTTTTAAAGACTTGATGCAGTCAATACAATTGCTCTTCATTGTCACGCGACAAAATCTAGTCTCTATTATGTCGTGTGAAAACGAGAGAAACGTATACAAAATCGTAGCAGTCTCCTGTTTTTGCACGACAAAAAAGAGTAGAGAAACATTCGTCACGGTTCGCAGCCTGCTGGATAAGGAATTGACTCCCAAATGAAGCTGCCGAACCACGGCGTCAGCTCGCGCGCTTGCTTTACGTCTAGTTATTTTGGGATGCAATCATTGTTATTCACTATTACGTCGATTTATGCCAACAAATTTAAACTGAACAGAATTATCACAGTGGATGTCGGTGATGGAACTGGGAACATTAAATGCAATGTGGCGGGTACAAATAACATACTCTGAATGTGCAAGATTTGACACAACTCGTTACGAATTCATGCACAAGTGGGTGGTGCATTTTACTTACGAATTTCGCCCTTTGCACTAGCACCGCGATGACAATAATGTTGAAGAGACATTTACTACAGAACGCGCGAATTGAATGCATATGGGACACAGATCACACCCTAGATTCTTCATTCAGGACGCTCAAAGCGCACCACACATGAGTCGAAATACATTTATAAGATATTACTGATTGGTTGATTGTTAGGCGCGAGTAAGCGTAACCTTGAGATAGCCAATGAAAACGCTTGGTCACACTCCCCGCGACTCACGCCTTCCTCATACTTTGATGACTTTTTGTAGGAACAACGAATCTCGTAATACGGTATCTAGTGTGATCTGTGATTCGGGACGTCAAGGTCTTTATAGATTTTTATTAGATCTGGCTGTATGCACATCCCGTGCAGAGCTCGCCAGCTAAGCAGTGTCAGTGTCACCTTTTGACAGTTCGTTTTTGATTCTAATAAATATTTATTTAACATTATAGCTGTTTTAGTGTAAATTTTATCGAAATATAATCATCATCATCAGCAAGATGATGTCCTTTAAAAAAGAAAGAGAGGAAAACTTTTAAAAAAGGGGGCTCGGCCCGTGCTTGGCAGGCGGCTAGGGGATCGCACAACGCTCACAGTTTACTAAGAGGGCGCTGCTGTCCCTCCTTCGGTCACAGTTTAATCAATCAATCGATCCATCGGGGTCGAAATGTAAAATAATACTCCTCCGGTCACAGTTTAATCAATCAATCGATCCATCGGGGTCGAAATGTAAAATAATACATGATAATAATTTGCAATAAATAAGAGGTCCTGAATGCATTCACTTTCCGCGCGAACTGTACATTGATGAGTACTATGACCTCCTTTCGTTTTGTCATAGCATTTCTGTCCAGCCCTACATATTTAAATCGCGCACTGTCTTAACAATGATAAATTGTAATGGTCACTCATAATCATAATTGTTTTGGGGTACCGTACTAAAGCGGTAAAATGGAACGCTTATTTTTTTTAATTCGAGAGGCTAGACATTTGACCACTCACTTGATGTTAAGTGACGACTTGGTCGAGGATGGAGACACCTAGCCTAGAAAGGGAACTGGCTCTCAAGCGATACCGTCGAAACACCGTTATTCGAATGGCGACAAAAAAATTAAATTATCATTGATGGGTGAAATAAATAATGTGGGATTGAGATAATGCAGAACGATAAATAACATTGAACATATATATATTTTTTAATAATGCTATGGGGTTGAATTTATAGTCGAAACGATTCGACTTACAGACGAATAAAACGATTTCTTATTAACTTATGATGAGATGAGGACTAAGATTTTCTCTGCACTTTAGTTAAAAAAACTAAGATGACTCGTAGACGATTTTACATTTAAAGTCTTATAAAATAAAGTTAAATTTAAACTTACCGAAGCTCAAGTGGAAGGGTCTAAGCGCTGTTTTGACTGCGGCGCTGCTGGCGTACTGTAATGCACACACATTTGTCACGCGCTGTATACATACAGGTTACACATACAATGACAATCACTATCAAATCTGCTTTATGTTAATAGAAATAAGCTACATTTTGAAACAGATCAGAACGCACTAGTTTACCTTGTCCAGGCATTAATTTATCCTAAGACAAGGGGAAAAAGGTAGATTTTTAATTGAGCTACCGTTTGATAGCGTATGTCAGTGGCAAACATCGAGATACATTTTGGGTAAACAAATTCATTGCAGGGGGAAAAATCAAGTATTAAACGTGGAGGAAAGAAAAATGATGGACGCCGCTACGAGAACAAACACTGAGGCACCCAATCGCAGATTAATAAGCCAGTTTTCCAAAATGACTCCGATCACTTACGCTTATACCTTTTTGGTACCTCGGCTTGTATTTAAGCGGAGCTTCGCCCATCTTTTTTTGTTCGTTCAGACTTAAATACATTATGACATCAAGTACACTCTATGAATTACAAGTATCGGTTCAAATCCATGCTGTAAATAATTCTTCCAGTGGTTTTAGATAACACAATTCATTCGTAACATTCCTGTTAGTAGTCACTCGCATGCGAGTTTGTTAGTAGATATGTAAGAGGGTTCTCACGGGTTTCGCGGTTCTCGCACGTATATTAAACATCTTTTTTGAAAATCTAATATGTCTGAGCGTTTTATAAAAAGTGTAGTTCCAAAATGTCATCAATTATATTTTTATGTTAGAAATAAATATTCATTTACTTGGATAACTTTTTTGTTTTAATAAAATGGCACTAACATTTTTAGTACCCTTAGTAACTTATATCGTTATGGTCCTTCTCCTGTCTACATTATCTCGCTCGCACATTTTCACATTTCACATACCCATTTTTGATACCTTAGAATTTGATGCGGGTTTATGGTTTCAAGGTTTCGATCACCTCCGTCAAGTTATTAAAAACAAAATTCACTTATTTATAACGTTTTTATAAACAGCTACACCTTGATTTTTACAATTTTTTAAATTCACTCTGACCAATTTTATATCAATAAAAATGCTTAATGAGCGAGCGAGAGAACGAAGTTCGTGAAAGCTGACTTAAAAATATTGAATGCAAGTGAGTGCGAACGCCCGTACAAACACTCTCTTTTAGTTTAAAATCAGCCATGTTTCCAGTGCATCGTTAAATGCGAAAAGGGATGTCTTTCCTGTCTCAATTGGGACCCCATTGTTGACGGGGAAGCGTATGCCTCCCCAAGCGCAACTCTATTAGCAGAAGCTTTTGAGCTGTAAAAAATCAATTTTTCGAAAGATTACAAAGTCCTTAAGCAGCAATCGAAAGACACAAGACTTTTACCGATGGATGCGGCCGTAAATAATTTATTTCGTTTCTACGCTCCCCTCTCGGCTAAAAAATTAAATTGTTAAAGGTTAAAATCGTGTAGCACATCAAAAAATTATAAAATATTAGTGTATTTGAGTACGAGAATTGAGGCTTTTTAAGAGATTTAACTTTTTTTATTATATGATTTAGAGCTGATATAGTGTAAAACGTGTTAAGTAAATACGCCACTTCGTAAATAAATTAAGTGTGTTTTTTTTATATATTTTTTTTATATTTGGTGCAGCTTTATAGTGTCAAACTAAGTTGCTGACGAATCAAACTGATCTTGTTTATGGTGCAACGTTTCACTCATCGTGCGAAATTCAAATTTGTTTGCTTTTTTTGTCAATTACAGCTTAAATACTAGTCGTGGATTTATCGAAACCAATTTTGCGCCAATAAATAAGTTGTTTTAAGAAATTACGGGTAAAATGATCACCGTTTAGCTACAAATCTCAATAAGCTGATTTTCATCTTGATTTTTGGTTTAGCGAGAAATGTACTTATATTAGCTTTCAATTTGAATTTTTGGTTGGTGTAATTTCTTGAAACAATATATTTATTATCGCAAAATTAGTCTTCATGAACGCACGATGAGTAATTAAGCTGTAATTGACAGAAAACGCAAGAAAACTTGAATTTCGCGCGCTGAGCGAAACGTTGCACCTTATGAAAATCCAACCCCTTATGTTATTTTTATCATATCTATAAAAGAAAATCCCACATGTTTTCTTCCACAGTCGTTACATTGCGGTATTTAAAACAAAAACATATTTAATAAATTCCAATTTTAGAAATATTTTTGTCAAAAGAAATGTCCAGCTCTTGCTCAATGTAGCGGATTACCTTTCCAAGCAAAAAATATAAAACTGCACCCGTATTTATGTGAGTGTACAATCAAAAATCGACACTATTACAAAGCTTTAAAAGCGAAGTTTTGTTAAACGCCGCCGTGCTAACATTTCGGAAACCACTTGGTATACCTCTGTACGTCTATTGGCTACGCGGTCCCTTTGGTAGATTGTTAAAGAATCTGAATTGAAGTCGCAGAGTAAGGTCTTTCCGTACTGTAATGGAACAAGATAATACTCTCAAGCTACCGTCACACTGTGTAGTATCTACGATGGATCAATATAGACTGGGAAGCGAACTTGAACAATATTTCTCGTCTGATTTGTTATTGAATACGAGCCAAAAGTAATTTGATTCAAAATACAATGATATACGGCTTATTTTATATTTATGATCGAAACCATAAAACATTGTTCAAATTCTAATGGGTAAAGTGTAAACCTCACTACAAATACACATAGGGTGGGGCACGCGTGAGTGTATGTGTGTCACATAATGACTACTCACGAGTGGGGATTGGGGTTAAAATCTGGTATCTCGGCTAGTACAATTTTATCCGTCGGAGCTTCTTCAGTAAAATCTGTTTCACCTCCCTCTAAATCTACCGGGATCACTCTTTCGCCCGTGACCAGTTCTTCGCCGACTCTTTCTGTATTTTCTGTTACCGTTTCCGCTGGAGGTGATTCTTTATCAGTTATGATTGATGTTTGACCCGGTAAGATTCTGTGTGTGGTCGGCAACTCTCTAACTCTGTCCACGTCATTTTCTGTTACCCTATCTTTCGCCACTTCGCCTGTCATGCTGTCTTCGGCCAGTTGGTTTTCCGTGGTAGATTCTTTAATAACTTCTGGGTTTTTGGTGAAAGGTTCTTTGGCCTGGACTGTGATAGATTGTTCGACAGTTTCTGTGATGACTTTGTCTTCTTTAGTGGGTGTGAGAGCCTCGGCGCTGGGCGGAGTGAGGTTGAAGAAAGAGCCGTCGACGCCGACGGCGGGCGGTCGGCCGCGCGGCAGGCGCAACCGCAGCGACGCGCTAGCTCGCTTGTTCACGCGGCAATCTGACGTCACCACATCGAATATGACTCATTTGCTTGTCGCTTGTGTCTAATGTTCTGTTAGACTTAACGGGGAGCAACTGATGTTATTTTGTCATACTATTTTAATGATTGGTCTAGTATCTAAGAGATTTCCTTTGGATATCGCAATTATACAAAAGCGTCAGGAAGGAACTCACGAGCTAGTTTATCAGAAAAGTCTAACCTAACATTAGACACGAGTGACGAAAACCTTTCCTGTTTTTTTCGTCACTTTCATGTTAACACAAATGTTCCATCGATGTTATGACGTTTTCTATCTTGTTAGTTGATATGGCTTCTTCGTGATTTATTTTGTACCATGTGTAGATACTCCATGATCGATTTCAATTTTTGTCCGACATGATCTTTTTATGCATTTAGATATGTATGTATGTTTGGACAGCGTATGTTCTTATTTGACTAGGCCTTATTTTTGTTTGATTCGCCAATTTTTATGTTTAAGTTGCATTATGTTCCTGTTTGGCTAGCACCTAGTTAAACAGGACCCTGTTTCACTAGCGTTTTCACTTTTCGTCTGTCATTTTTACCGGTATTTTCTCGTTTCAAAGAGCCTTGAGACAGAGTGCGTTATTAAGCTGAAGATGATGCAAATCGCTTTATTGCATGTATGAGGAGCGATGCTGTGTGTTAAAGTAGTCGCCAGTGTATTGAATATCGTGGATCAAGATTTAATGGTTTTTTTTTAGTATAGTATTGAATCTTCACAATGATTGATGATTCTATGCAGACTTGTTTGAGAGAGTAAAAGATAAGATATTTTCACATATCTTTTCTCGTTCAAAACGACTATTATGCAATTACTAAGTCTTTTATGTGTTGTATCAATCAATATTCAACGCAACGACCAATGTGCAACGGGAAATCGAAATAGATGTATGATTGAATTATTGTAGTGTGTGTGAATTGCCCGCGCATGCCGTCTGCCGCAAGCGCTACATTATTGGGCATTTGTTCAATGAAAAAAGCGGCAATATATAACCGATACTCTGCGTGAGTTAAAGCAAGAGATATAAGTCGTCCAGCTAAAGGTCAGGCTATGGTGTCCTATGCATAAGACAGCTAGTACGTAAAATTTTCTCTCTTTCTCACACAGATTCTCCCTCGCTCTTGGAGAACTTCTGACGCTCGCGGACTAAAAAAATCTGTCAACTGCGCCGGCTATAATAGACCAGACTCAAATACGAGATATCGGAAGTATATTGCCAGCCAAATTAAAGTGAATCATGTTTCAAATGTTGATAGTGAAATAATTAAAGAAGACGAAACGATATATATGAAAATGACAAATATTCGAATGTTCAAATGTAAATCATTCATAATGAGACACGGTGCGTGATTTGAATTGATTCGCTGCTGAATGATAATTATATGACAATGTAATACTGTTCCACCATTCTCTAAAATAAAAGAAACTGACCCCCGAATACTGAAACGTTTGTTAACTTTGACGACAGATTAAGTCTATTGGTGTCTTTGTCATTTGCTTAGTGCCAGACAAAGGCAGAATTAGAATTAATCTGTTGTCAAACTTAACAAGCGTTTCAGTATCCGAGGGTGACGGCGATAAAATTAATCAATTATCATTTCAATATTTGTGAGAGGATGAAAACAATTTTATAGCCGTTAAATTTCACGATGGTGTACATTAGAATCAACATTGCGCGGTGTTTCCAAAACACCAACAAATTACATAGAAAAAGAAGTTTCACCTGAAATAAATTGCATACTTATAAAATACAATGTTAGATAGCAATCCGAAAATATAATTTAAAAGAAAGATACCAGTTAGGATCCATATATCTATTTATTAGAAATTTTCAATTGGGAGAGTTAGGCTCAATTCACAATTCAATTGCAATCCAATGTAATTCGAGAGGGCAGTCTAGTGGCCGTACACTTAACTCAGCATTTTAAATTTCATCTTCACTATACAAGTTTACTCGGAACGATTGTAAAAAGCTGAAAGAAGCTAAACAAATGTTTTAAAAAATTTAAAAACAAATGTATATATATTTTTCTTTCTTTTAATATATCGATTATGAAATCAGGATAAAAAGCAACTGGTCCATAAATTTTGTGTGGATGACGTTTTTTGCCGATTTCGTAGTTGGTTCCATAGTAAAAGTGTTTCATAATGATGAGCACAATGAGCTCCTGACGGCTAAGCATTAAGCATACTTGTCCCTCAACTCATGAGTGGCTCCAACCGCTGTCATTTCTTTGTGAATTGAGCCTAAGCCAATAGATTTGTTAAAAAAATAACTATATATATATACTATAACTTACTTCACCAAAAGCTCATTTTCATAGACTGCGTTCCAAAACATTTTGCCGTTTCTCGAGTGAATTTCATCGGATGAATTTTGGTTTCAGAAGTTTGGAGTTTAGGTTTGACCGGGTAATATTAACGCGGAGCGAATTATGCTTTGGAACGAGGGGCCTCTTTCTGGCGCGCTCGAGACTGTCATTCGGTTCATTCGGTCATTGTCTCTCTCCCGTTAGGCATATCATGGGTGTGAGAGTAACCGAGATAATCTCGAGGGCGCTAGAATACGTCCCAAGAAAATTTACTATTGTCAATTGACCATTGACGTAATCAAACCAAAATAACCACAAAAGCTATTCTATTCTTTTTATAAAACTAAGCTGTTTTACGCTTACTATTTGTTTCTTTCATAACTTTTCCTCGGTTCCCAACCTATTTATGGGCTAATGGCGGCTAAACATTCTAATAACTGTCAATATTCTGTTTCTGACAGCAGAGTGAAATTCAGCTCTGAGTTGAATTATATCAACTGTCAATTGGAAATTCACTCTATCAGAGGGGTTCCAAAACACTAGAGTAAAATTCCACGAAGCGTTTCGGAACCGGCATCGACTGAATTTTGCCTGTTTTGGATCTCAGCCATAGTATAATTTTGAATTTACCGTCATTTACTGTCATCGCTCCGTTGCGACACCCGACCATAAAATCAAAGCGTTAGAAATGTATGTCATATTTGTTGCAATTTCTGAAGTTTGTAGTAATATCAGAGAAAAAAGCTCAATAGAGAAAAAATCAAGAAAGAAAAGCATCATATTTTGTGGGTTTTGTTGATGCTAGAATGGCTAGAAAATTACTAGCTGAGTGTACATCTCTTCCTAGATCGGTAAATGCCAGTCAACGTGTCCAAAATACACGTACGATATTATCATTTGTACGGAAACAACACTGTTAAATCTAACACGGCCGCTCCGAATTACGCCAACAACATTGTTAGCACAATCACGGCCGGTCCTAATTACGCCAACAACATTGTTAGCACAATCACGGCCGGTCCGAATTACGCCAACAACATTGTTAGCACAATCACAGCCGGTCCGAAATAAGCCAACAAAACTGATAGCACAATCACGGCCGGTCCGAATCACGCCAATAGCAGCTACCGTTGGCTCCTATTAGAGGTATCTTCATCGTCATCTCCAAGAGCTTACAATCCCACCTACGGCACTCCGTGATATCCAGAGCTTACGTGTAGCCTACGACTAAAAACGAACTCTATTGTCAGCTTACTTCTGTCGATGTTCCGCTGCAGGTGCGAGGCGACGCGATGGCGCGCGTCGCTGTACTCGAGGTGGAGCCCGAGCCGCAGTAAAGTAGGGTTCTGTTCCACCAGCGACGTTATCTCCATCTCTATCTTGTTGCCGAGCACTTGCGACCGCTGGAACAAAAACATCGGAGTTTTGGCGGGAATGTAAGGTAGTCATGTCGCGTCATTCTAGTATTTTCCAAAAATTGTGTTATAACGAGTGTTAATGTATAAAAATGGTGGATTTTTATCCATTGAGTGTTCGTGAACGTGCACGAGTGTTGGTGAATAGTATAAAATTGTGAAACGTGACTCTTCGTGTTGATCCAAAACTCCATAGAAACCCCCAGGAAAGTCTTTACCACTTTACTGGGGCATGATGTGGACATGACCGTGACTTACTTTGCTTGACTTAGACTATGACTGAGACTTATTTTATGTATTATTGTGAAATATTTAACATTATTTGAAATATTACAATATGTACTTGACACTGGCTAAATATACGTGTGGAGCCAAAACATAAGAGAAAAAAATATATACAAAAAAATCGACAGTTCACGTGTGAGAGCGAGCAATTGTTTTTTAGCTTAATTATGTTATCTCTCTCTCTACCATTTTTCCGAGCGCATGCGTCAAATGCAGGCATATTTGTGTAATTCACCATCCTTTATAACAAATTTACCCTTTAGGCATAGATTTCTGGAATTTAACTACATAGTTCTCGAATTTACCATCTCAACTGACGAATTAACACATACAAATTTTCGATTTTACCTTCTTAATTCTCGAATTAAGTAGCAAACATCTCGAATTACCCTTCTTAATTCTGCAGTTACCCTTCAAACTTCTTGAATTCAACTCTCGATACTCCCGAATTAACCTGCAAACTTTTCGAATGTCCCTTACAATTCTCGGATCAAATACAAGCTTCTCGAATTTACCATCTCAATTCTCAAATTTACCATCTCAATTCTCGAATTTACCATCTCAATTCTCGAATTTACCATCTCAATTCTCGAATTTACCATCTCAATTCTCGAATTTACCATCTCAATTCTCGAATTTACCTTCTTAATTCTCGTATTTACCATCTCAATTCTCGTATTTAACTTCTTAATTCTCTAGTATATTTCAATTGTTTGAACGTTTCTCACCTGGTTGGAAGCGCGGAACTCCTCAACAGTGTTGGTAGTTAGCAGCGCCTTAACAAGCTGGACCACCCCGGGGGGGCTGATGAAGTTGGTCTCCACGTTGACGACCCGCAGCGAGGTGTTCTTCTCCAGAGCGTCGGCCAGCATCTGCGCCGTGCGGTCGTTGAGGCCCACGTTCACGAGGGACAGCACTTCCAGGTGAGTGTTGCTCTTCAGAGACTCGAACAGCTTCTCGAACTTCTCGTCGCTTATGTTCTAAGATAAGATAAGGTAAGATTATTTATTTGCATACAACATGGGAAATATTATAAAACACATGCATAAAAGTTGTTTAATTAATATTATAAGTGGCCACATCATGCTGTGCCGGTTAGGCGTACAAATGTCTGTCGTACGTTCTGGAATTCGGATTTAAAAAAATATTTATATTTGTATTACTAGCTGCGCCCTCGGTTTTACCCGCTATTCTACAGAAACCGAATATCTTTTCGGAATAAAAAGTAGCCTATGTCGTAATCCAGGAAATATGCTACCAAATTTCATCCAAATCCGTCCAGCCGTTACAGAGTTAAATGGGAACAAACACACTTACATACTTACACATTTTCACACAAACTTTCGCATTTATAATATTAGTGTGATTACGTGACAATTAAACTATCTTCATCATCATCATCAACAGCCTGAAGATGTCCACTGCTGAACAAAGGCCTCCCCCTTAGACCGCCACACTGAACGACAATTTGCAATTTGCATCCACCGGTTACCCGCGACCTTCAAAATATCGTCAGTCCACCTAGTGGGAGGCCTACCTACGCTGCGTCTTCCAGCTCGTTGTTGCCACTCAAGAAAAAATATACTCAGAACTATACTAAACGAACGTAACGTAGCGTAGCGTATTAGCGTAGCTTAGCGTGACTCTCAAAAAAATATTACACGCGCTTGTAGGCAGATCGTTGTAATTGTCCCCCAATAGGCACGACGGGCTGTCTATCGGTTACGACATCCGTGGCTCACCTTAATGTTATTCCAATTGAGATCAGTCAGGTTTTTGTCGTCGTTCTGCACCCGTTTGACCGTGTCGTCGGGGTCGGTGTCGTTGGGCGGGTCCATGGGGTACACCTGCAATCATTGTACGAAATACTTCTTATTTTTATACATACAGGGTTATAAGGAAAGGGTATGCTAAGACGAAAGGGCTCATCATCTGCCAGTAGACGTCCACTGCTGAACATACGCCTCTCCTTTAGAGCGCCACACCGACCGACAATGTGCCACTTGCATCCACCGGTTGCTCGCGACTTTCACAATGTCGTCGGTCCATCTAGTGGAAGGCCTGCCTACGCTGCGTGTTCCGGTGCGTGGTCGCCACTCAAAAGCCTTTCTTACCCACCGGTTATTGGTTCCCCGAGTGATGTGGCCTGCCCATTGCGACGTCAGCTTGCAAACTCCGATAGTTATATCGGTGACATTGGTTCTTCGACGAATATCTCATCTTTTGAGGAGCCATTTGACCATTTGAAGAGTATTGGATTCAAATTTCACGTCTCTATCATAATAAAAATACAAATACAAAAACAAAAATACAAAATTATTTGTTTGGAACAAAAACTTAGTGAATAATGCAAATAGAACGATGCTACCCGCAGTAGTTAAATAACTGTGTCACGGGTAGCAACGCCCACCTCCGATGCACCCATTAAACAAGAGCTCCAAAATGAAGAAAGTAAGTAGTTACTTAATTTAATTTTTACAATTAAAAGATATTAAAGTTTAAAGTTATTCTAAAATTATTCTAAAAGACTCAGGGTGCGCGAATGCGCGCGCATGGGTAATTGTGTCTGTGCGTGTGTGTGTGAGAGTGTATGGGTAAGTGTATGTGTAAGTGAGAGAGTGTATATTTGCGTTTAGTGAATAATAGTTTGGTCTGTGCATTGTGCGTCGGGCCTAGAAAAGAGCTTGTTCTTTTATACATAGATTACTACACGTACTGTGGCCGTTGAGAACGGTAGTCCGAAACGAACATAGACTGCAACTGTATTTGGTGTGGCTTGGCCTTTAGGCCTTTTCTGCCGCCCAAAGCCAAACGACTGCAAGTTTTTCAATACAATATTTAAAAACACATGACGCCCGTCCGACCCACGATAACGATCTGTTGGCACTAAAACACGTTCTACCGTTCCTGTGTGTGGTGTGTTATGTAGATGTATTGTTGCTAATCACGAGCACCCATCCGAAGACCGGTCATTCTTCGGATAGGTTAGATCAGGGATAGCGAAATAGCGGTCCCCGTGCCAAATTCAGCCTGCCAACGGCAACAACCCTGTATAATAAACACGGCCCTCAAGAAAAGTTTAGCCAAATCTCAATTCCCCAATTTGATAAAACACTTATTTTTATGGATGTGAATCTTATTTCCCCATCCCTGGATTAGACCATCCATCGAATAACTTCGATGATCTAGATCACACAGAAGAGCAACCTAGTGGTGTACGTACCTTTGACTTGGTAGCTTTGGTGATGCCGTCCCAGCCGAGCCCAACAGGCTGGCCCTTGTTCAGCAGCGAGGCGTGGTACTGGTCCTGGTTCATCATGGAGTGGAACCCGAGGATCGCTGGAACACACCGGAATAACACATTACGTACGGATAACATTTGAAAATGTCTACAGTCAAAAAATCTAAAGAATTCTTACTACACCCCATTCCACATAGCAAGGTGCGACGCGTGACGCATGGGTTTCTACTGAATTACGGCCACCTCGCAGCCCAATGAAGTGTGAGTATGTTGTGATATTATTTAAATAGGTACAAAATATTCACACACTTCATTCTGCTTGGGGTGCCCGCAATTCAGTAAAAACCCGCACTATGATATGTGAAATGGAGTATAACAAAACGCGAGTCAGCTGCCGCAGGTCAGTTACAACGTGAGTTGATTCTTTATAAACAAGGAACTATATTATGAACCGCTACAGGACAAATATGACCGTAGGTGCTGCCAAGCAGCTGCACAGCACAGCTGTGTGGCAGTTCGGTGCGCAAGCCCGAGTCAATGTATTTGTATTTGTAAGTCAGTTCCTTGAATTATTGATAGTATCGCTGACACGGTATCGCTTACATCCTGCTCTGAACCTGCCAAGGGTTCTGTTTATAGGGACCTCTTAGTGATCTGTCATCTGAAGTAAATTGGTAGTAAACTGAATAAAAACCGTAAATTCTGATCACCTAGTGCTAGTGCTAGCTAGTTAGAGAGAAAGAGATATAGCAGAGAGAGAGATAGCGTACAGCGCTATATTTGTCTGCGTACTTTCGCGCGCAGACAAAGATAGCGCTGTACGCTATCTCAGAACCAGATAATAGCAAATTACATCTCAACCAGAAAACCAATCGAAATTTTATTCCATGCAAACCTAGATAATTAGTGTAATAATCACTTGAATGTACACTAGGGGTTCCGAGCGTCATCCAAAAATCTGTATAAATCGAGGTCTTTTCATTGTTTTTATCTTTTTATCTTTTCATTGTCATTATCGAGAAAACGTCATGAAATCATGTTTTCCCGCTATGCAATACTAGATTACAGAACACACACTCGATATAGAAAAATCTCATTTTTATCAAAGTAGGCCATTAACCACCTGTTGGGTCATTTGTTAACGAGCATTCTATTGGTTTTTCGATAACTGCATTGCCGCCTATTGCGTCATTTGTTAACCAGCATTCTGTTGGTTTTTTGATAACTGCATTGCGGACGCTAACCTCAACGCGTCTTGGACCGAGCCGCAAGTTTTGAAAACATCCATCGACTCCCGTCGTAAATAGGACCACAATTTGAAACCAACCAACACATTACGGCGTTATTATACATTTTCGCAGAACCCTGTTAGTAGCACATAATACTAAAACTTGCAGACGTTATCCTACTTGCAACTTTGTTGTGTCAGCTGTTTATAAAGCTAGGTGCAGACATTCTGTAATGTAACGCGAACGTCAATGTATGTATTTTCGGTGTTTAATAAAGTTATATTGTATTGTCAATGTACGGTTATGCGCGCTAAAGGTCGTGCGACGAGCTGCACTGGGTATTTTTTTGTCCTTCGTGAGAAGGCGAGCAAGTCGCTCGCCTGATAGTAGCGTCACGCTTTTCCATAACAGTTCAGTGCAACACAGATTTGAAACTTCAACAGATCAAAACAATGCGCGGCAATGCACTGCGCTCATCACTTCTAAGATATTCGAAGTGAAATCTCTTTATGCCCAGTAATTTTATTAACATTTTCTCTTCAATCAAGAACACAGCAATGTTTGCACACTACTGCTTGGCGGTTGAATAACTGGTGTGGTAGTTCCCCAGGCGGACTCTGAAAAACCATGTATCTTCGCATTTCTCATTTCGCGTTTTATGTATTATGGGGGAGGCCTATGTTCAGCAGTGGACGGACGTCTTCTGGCTGATAATGCAAAAAAAAAAATGTTGTACGCCCGGACCGTTCATGTTCGCGTTACAGTTACAGGTCGTGTTAAGGACCGTCTGTACAGAACTTTAAAGCGAGAATAATCGCGGCGACAGTAATGTGCCACTAACATTCATAAATCTAGCTAACCGCCTTTAAAGACATCCAGCAGAGAAACCACTGTCGTCATGAACAATAAACTCTGAAACAAATCTCAGAGATAATATTTTGTGAGTAGTCAAGCGAAAAGACACATTATTAAACTAATCTTCAAGACTGTGCTGTGAGTTTTTTCTTTCTAGAGTATGTTTTTTACCCGACCGCCTAAGAAGGAGGGTAATGTTTTTAGGGTTTGCGTAAGTATATAAGTATGTATGTCTGTGTTCCTATATTACCTACTATAGCCTAAACGGCTTGACCGATTTTGACGATTTTCTTTAAATTTCTGTTTACATCCATAGTGACATTTATGCTACATTTTGCAGTCGGGTATTTTTGTTTCTTCTAATAACATTACTTGTATATAATACTAGGAGCTACCCGCGGTTTCACCCGCTACTCTACAGGAATCGTATAATATTTAAAGTGGCCTATGTGGTAATCCAGAGTATAAGCTGTTTCCATTCCCGCGTTCATCCAAATCCTTACAGCCGTTTCAGCTTGATGAGGTAATAAACACATTCATACACAAACTTTCGCATTTTTATAATACTTGTGTGATATGTTTCAAGAGACTTCGTATGGACTATAATAATATCGAAATATTTTTTCTTCTCATTTCCAAAATTAGAAGTTCATTCTGGGAACTATTTGTGCGTAGAAAACCATTTTTCCGGTAGAGTTCGGTATGATTGGAAGGTTGTAATATAGCTTGATAATTATAGGCCTTGAAATACATTTTTTGATAATTTTAAATCAAATAATTTAGAGCATAAAGATTATGTATTGTACGGAATTTGGAGAAATGTTGGACGGCAGCGTTGCGGCTCTAAGAGAGAGAGAGAGAAACATAATTTATTTTTAACCAACTACCAAAAAAAGAGGTTATCAAGTCGATTGTTTTTTTTAAATTATTTTCTCTTGTTGGCCCCCGTATAACATCCGCGCATCCAAGCATCCGTTAGGGTTATTGTGCTCACGTTTTAATGTTTTTATCGGTAGTTCCACTTGTACACCAAATTTGATCAACCATTAAACTAATGGGAGCTTTTTGTCCCAGTAGTTCAACTGGGTATAATTTTTTTTAAGAGTTGAACTACTGGGACTACAAACTCACTAGATCAACGGTTGAAGAAATTAGGTGTGCTAGTGGGAATAAGCGGTTCACCAGATTGTCCCAGTAGTAACAAGTCATAAAAAAATTATAGGCAAAAAAAATAAAAATGGGACAAAAGATCCCGGTTGTGAAGTTATAGTTATGGGAAGCCTCAGTTTGGTGTGAAATTTCCCATAACTATAACTTTACACCCACTACACCAATTTTGCTTATACCCCCTTATTCACAAACGCTAAACTATGAAGCAACTGCAAAGTGCGCTATCAACTTCTCACTTATGAAAAACGTCTCGCCCGAAAACGAGACAAGAAATAGCTTAATGCTGTTGACATTTCTGTATAACTGTTAATCCGGTCTGAACGTACTGTTCTGAGACGTTTACGCTTTCAATGTATTGAATGCATCCAGTACGAGGTGATAGCCAATATTTTTCTGTCATATCTATTAAAAGTATGTCGAAACAAGTAAAGCACACAATGCTGGGTGCGTGCCAAAGCAACGCCGGTTCTACATTCTCCTCAGTTATTACAAAAGAGAATCATTCGACTCATAAAAGATTATGACACATAAAAACTGTGTCTCTTAGTTTCTTGCTTTATAATACACTCATTCATACCCGTGGTTTTACTCGCTGTTCTACAGAGACATTTTGTTTGGGTTAAAAGTAGGTTAAGGTGCACCGTTTCGCTCAGTGCGCCAAATTCAAATGTTCTTGCGTTTTTTTTTTGTCAATGACAGCTCAATTACTCAACGTGGTTTCATAATAACTCATTTTGTACTGATAAATATGTTGTAACAAAAATTACCAAAACAATCAAAGTGAAAGCTTAGTATAAGTACATTTGTCACTAATCTAAAAACCAAAATGAAAATTAGCTTATTAACATTAAATTTGTATGCTAAGCCAATGTAATCTAGGTGATCATTTTAGCCATACTTTCTTGATACATACAATCATACATACATACTATACATTCAAATAATTAAATATTTTCTATTTTTTTATAATGTAACTGACGTATAAATGTTTTTATGAATAAATTGTATATGAATACAACCAATTTTTTAGTGCAAAATTGTTTTTCATAAATCTTCGATCAGAATTAACAAAAACACATGAAAATTTGAATTTGGCGCTCTGGGAGAGAAACCAAAGTTAGCGGAAGGCGCGGGTCGTGGACATTTCGACCAAGCGTTCTCATTGGCTATCTCAAGGTTACGTCTACTCGCGCCTAACAAGTGTATTGAGACTGATGCGTACTGAATGTGCCCTTCGAGCGTCCTGAATGCAGAATCTACGGTGTGATCTGAGGCTCCGGGCCTTGTCCGGCATTGAATTGAGAGCACTGTCGTATCACGCACAGCAGCTAGAGTCAACCTTCGAGAACACGCTCCGTTTGCTATGACAAGGCAAAGGAGACTGGAGGATTTGTCAGGGAGTGGTCCAAGAACCAACAGCGATACGGATTCTGTAGGGATAACATTCAACTACGACTACATTCAAGTGCAAAGAGGGCACCAAATCTGATCCGGCAGGTAAGAACATATTTTTTTACATTTTTTTTTTCTTTTTCTTGAATTCCTTTTTATACAAAAGTATAGGTGAGGTATCTCTATTGACTCACAGGCAAAAGTAGCCTATGAACCATAGACCAGTTTTGCCCGTCAGGGCTCGTACGTAGGAAATGAAAGAGACTAACTTACAAACTTTCGAATTTACGTTTTTTGTATGATTAAAACTGTGTCTGTCTTATTAACATAGTTATTTTGTCACGTAGCGGTCACTGTGCCTTTAGTATTTCTGGCAAATGTATTATTTCAAAACGCTCTGTCTGTCCTTGTTTTCTTAATGATTCGCAATGTTAATAAAGTTTTTTGTTCGTGAAAACGTCAGCTTTTACACGGAAGATAATTAAAAGATTTAGAAACTTGCCAAAGATTTTCGCTGAGATTTTTCATGCGAGTTTTCCGCAAGCTGTCAAAAGCAATTACTTTTTTTGTGTTGAGGTGTATTTCATGTCAGACCGGAACTGGATTGTTTTTTTACCGGTCACAAAACTCGACAGATACGGATTTTCATTTTTAGACTACAAGCGGCCGTGGAAATGTCAAGTCTACGGTTTTTTTTTATGCCATAGGTGGCAAACAAGCAGACGGGCCGCCTGATGGTAAGCGATCACTGTCGCCTATGGATACCTGTAACACCAGGGGCATCACAGGTACGTTGCCGACTTTAAAGACTCTATTAACAGCCCTTTTGAAGAACCCCATGTTGTAGTTACTCGGAAAAACCGCTGATGGAAGCTCATTCTACAATTTGCAGGTGTGAGGCAAAAAGGATCGCGTAAAACGCACAGTGTGCGATTTCCAAAGATCAATTACATGCGGATGAACTTTTAAGCGGTGGCGGCTGGTGCGGTGATAAAATCGTTAATAATAATAATAATAAATAATAATAATAATAGGTAATAATGGTCAGGGTTCATTATCGTCATCAAGACCTTTCATCTCTTTAATCCTAATTACTATATAAATAGTACACTGGCTGTTTGAGCTTGTGAGATGAATTCGATACACCTGTAAGGAAGAAAGCTAAAAAAAAAGGTGAATGAAAAGTGTATAAAGAAGTCCTTGGGTTTTTTATTACCAATTTAAACATTATTTTCTGCTGCTTTTGTATCTGAGCTATACTTTTTGTGTATTAGAAATTATAATAACTTGCTAAGAACATGACGGGCCATGCTTAGTAGGGTTCCGTAGACGCGTAGGACATTTGAATTATTTATCCGTTTTTTCAGCTTATCTCAAAAAGTCATTATCAGTTGTTTTTACTACGGTCTATTAACATGGAAGATAACAAGTTTCTGAGATGCATTGTTTAGAAACAGGGATATACATTGCAAGCAACTTTGTCGGCCCTTATTTCACAAACAGTAAGTCTGATAAAAAAATGGTGTACGAAACCTTTGCTTCATTTTAAAAGACCTATTCAATGATACTCAACATGTGGAGACATGCGAATTTTTTTTATATCCCCACTTTACATGTATGACAGCCACCCTATTAATATATTATGATGTTTTTATTCTTTCAAAATTGTCATCTTAAAAAGACCTGTTCAACAACACCCCCCGTGATGGGGTACAACATTTTTTTTTACCCCCTCTACATGTATGGGAGCTACTCGTATTTATTTGCTATTTGATACGATATTTTTCGAAGAGTACTCCACCACCATCAAACCCCAAGAAGCAGCTCATTGTCAGATCTCCCGAACACAAGTGATTACAATTATCCGCCGCCAAGCCATCCAAGGACTTATTTATTTTTATATTATATCTATTGTGAAGCCAGTGATAATTTTAATTTCATTTATTAGGGTTCCTTTCTGTTCTTTTAGTATCAAAACACTTTCTCTATTAGTGATTGAGCTGGACTTGACTGGTGGCAAGTTAACCTGACGTTTTAGGTAGCAAGATCAGCTCGTATCGTGAGAATAACAGTTATACTAAAATAGTCCTGCCGCGCCTGCCGTAAGCTCTAGCAAATGAAGTAACTTCGGTAAACCGGGAAGAGTTGACGTTTACTCGGATAAAAATTCACTCGACTCGCCTCCTTATGAGGGTTTTGGGCCTTACATTGCCGGTTGCCGCTCCGGTAACGACTACTTACCAGAATATCGATTAGCTTCAAAGAACCCTAAAAGACGAACAAAGATCTATATAAGGTAGCTAGCTATATAAACAAAAGAACAAAGATTTATCAATATCAAAAAAATAATAATATAGATGTTTACCAGCGAGGTCGATGATCTCCTCCTGGCTTGCGTCCGTGAGCGCCCGCTCGTACTCGTCGCCGAGGTCGATGGTGATCTGCTCGTCCGCATTCTGAATCTTCTCGGGCGGCGGCGGCGGCGTCCACTGCAGACGCAAAACGTTTTTTTACAGTTAATCGCAGTACCTAACAGCATATAAGTCGTGGGAGCTCATTGGGAGCACGCTCGCCTCACATTCGTGGGGTCGCGAGCTTAAGATGGTGCGGACGTGAGCGCCCGTACCAATGAGTTCTTTGGAGCTTACGTACTTATATACCACAGGCTTTTCGGTGAAGGAAAACATCGTGAGGAAAACAGACTATTTCCGAAGAAATTTAATGGTGTATGTGAATGCCAGCGTGGATGATATGACCCAGTCACTCTGCGAGGGTAGGCTGATATCCCAGCAGTGGGATGTTAAAAATGCTAATGCAGAACATAATATCCTTATTACTGTATCTTTTTTAGTGGTAGAACTCTTTTGCAGGAAAAAACAAAACATAGCGGCATAGATTATGGTTTATCCAAGCTATTGACACCAAAAACAAAAGGTTTTGTTAAGATTTAGGGGGTGATAACGGACTACCCCCGAAACGCTAGTTTCATCAAAAAGTTAGGAAAAATCAACTAACTCTCTACGTCACGCACGAGAAACAGCTATACAATTTCAAATATCGAATGCGCCAAAACCTCATCATCATCATCATCAGCCCATCACAGTCCACTGCTGGACATAGGCCTCTCCCAAGTAACGCCACTTAGCCCGATCTTCGGCTTTTAACGTCCTACGCTACGTTTGCCGATTCGCGGTCTCCACTCTAGAACACGTCATATCCGCCAAAACCTCGCGGAATCACTATTATTTTAATGAAACGTGTTTTTTTCGCGTGTTTTTAAAGTTTCCAGCATAATTATTTTGATTATTCATTTTACCGAGCGAACAAAACATATTAAGTATGTTAATATCAAGGACTTACAATTAAAATAGCGATAAAATGTACCAAAATCCGCGTTTTTTTTTGCATCAATAAAAACCAAGGATGCTTTTTTATTTGTACACGAAAAATACTATTTTCACACTCTGCTAATAACTTTACAAAAGTACTGGCTGCATACCTAAAAAAATATGTATCTATGTAAGGTTTATTAAAAACAACACGAAGTTTTGCCAAAAACACATCTCATCTCTCTACGGGCCGCGCCTTCTTAAACATTCGAAAGTTTATCGCGTGACCACAGATAAATAAAATTCCAAAGGTTGCCCGCACCTGGATACCTGGATATACGGAACCCTAATGATATATTCCTGCACCAGCCTTGAAACATCCGACTACTTGGATATCAGCCTACCCTCGAAGGGTGATCAGGTGATCATAATCACCACGCTGGCCCAGTGCGGATTGGCCGATTTACATACGCCATCGAACGTCATCTCCGGAAATATAAACCTGCATATTTCCGGTTTTTCGTCACGATGTTTTCCTTCAACGAAAAGTCAGTGGCATGTAATGATATCGTTCCCTGACAATTATATTTATCTAACAACACAGTTCGCCGATCGCTCCGCATCATACTAATATTATAAACGCGAAAGTTAGTGCGTAAGTGTGTTTGTTCCCGGTCAGCTCCGTAACGACCGAACGGATTTGAATGAAGTCTGATATACGAGGTACTTTACACCCTGGACTAACACATAGGCTACTTTCTATCCCGGAAATTATACTATTCGTATGGTGTAGCGGGTGAAACCGCAACGCGCTGCTAGTTGTAGCATAAATGTCACAAATTTTATGTCTCGTCTCAAGGTAAGATAGCGCAGTGTAGTCATTCTTATTTTCGTTTGAACCGAACGAAGATTTGGTGACACAGATCACACTAGATACCGCATTACGACATTCTTTTTTCCTACAAAAGTCACCAAAGTTTGAGGCCTTCCTCAAACTGGTCCTACAAAAACCAGCGCGGGTCGCGAGGAGTGCGACCAAGCGTTATCATTGGCTATTTTAAGGTTACGCCTACTCGCGCCTTACAATCGACCAATCAGAATATTTTTTTAAAAGTGTATTTAGACTGATGTGTGGTCCGCTTCAAGCGTCCTGAATGCAGAATCTAGAGTGTGATCTGTGTTTGGTGACGACTGCGATTATTCACTGTAATGTGCTAATGACCACCGCGTGTAGGAAGAGCCGGCAATATGTAGGTGTCACACACTTGGACAGAATGCAGTAACTGCATCTGTTAAAACATTTATTTTTCACCGATCTCAGAGAATAAAGTATTGTTGGCGCCCTTTTCCCACATATTGAAATTAAAAGAGACGCAGATAAGTTTAGTAAGTGAGGTCTCAGAGTCCGAGGAAACAAGTCGGCGTTTGTATATTTGTCCAATGATAATTCGAGAATCTTCATCATCATCAACAGCTTGAATACATTGCAATTTTGATCCACCTGGTGCCCGCGACTTTTACAATCTCGTCAGTCCACATAGTGAAAAAAAACGTACGTAGGTGTTCATAATGAGCAAGAGCTCGATAGACATGTTTGAGTTGCCTGTGAATACGCCTATCCCATTTTACTCAAGTGAGTAAGATGGACAGTACATATCCGAGAAGACGGGATTCCAACCAATCGCATGGGCATCGGACTTTGCTTTGACGTACATTACAATCGCTCGGCTGGAGAAACACAGTAGAACAAAGTTTAGTCTACTGTTTTGTGTATAATCGCTCGGCTGGAGAAACACAGTAGAACAAACTTTAGTTTACTGTATGTGTTATAATCACTCGGCTGGAAAAACACAGTAGAACAAAGTGGTTGGACAAATGCAGTAGAACAAAGTTTAGTTTTTGTAATCTCCTCGCGCAACCTTCGTTTCGCCAAAGAGAATTGAATTGCTGCGCAGATGACGTCATTGCTCAAGTTTTTTGCCACTAACTGTAATAATTGTCTTTCGTAATAAAAGTGCAGTACCACTTGAGGCGGTACAATTTTTCAGCCCAAACAACTTGAGCAATGACGCCATTTACGCAGCAATTCAATTATCTTTGGCGCAACGAAGGTTATATACGCGAGGAGATTACAACGTACGTGAAATCCTCCCCATCGCCTCTCTCACGTACCTCCACTTTTCCCGGTCTTGGGCTACAACAGTCCACCAGTCTTTCATATCATAGTGTACGATGAAGCGTAAGAATCTTATGGAATAAAAGGTCAGCCTCGGGGGAGCTTGGCACAAGCCAGAATATGTTAGGGAGATTAAGGAGTCAATACCGTACCTTCTTCCCTCTAACCACTCCGGCGACGTAAGGTTTCACCTCGGGCCGGTCTGGTGTCTCTAGTGCTTGCTTGTTAATGTGTTCAATAAGTTTCTTGCGGTTGAGTGGCCCCGTCGGGTCCTTCTCGCACGCGTAGTTTGTCCTTAGTGATGGTGGCAGGCAGTTGTCCTGGAAATCAATAAATAACCTTTTAATATTAACCAGTTTAATTTTTTTTTTAATTTACCGGAGCTTTCTTTTGGCAGAAACAAAAAAAATAAACAAGTAAACTGCTCCCGAACTAGGCTGTAGGCCTCTGTTTAGCGTACAGCGCCCTTTTCACAGGCATTTTATAAAAGTTACAACTTAGTTACTTAGTTTTTTTTTCAAATTTAATAAAAAGCAGTCGGTCGCACGTGCAAACATTTGTTATTTATCTATAAAATATCTCACCGCGCCGAGTGCTTGATGAGATAAATCCCCTTCGCAGGGGATGGTCTAAGGGGATATCTGGAGTAAGCCAATTAATCGCGTTTACGGTTGGACGACAAAATTCATTCTTGCAATTTACGCCTAGGATTGGCCGGCTTGTAGGCGATCCAATGGCCGAGATTATGCTATTTTGCTATTTTGCTGTGTAAATAAGTTCAATATACTTAGCTGAGATCGATAAGTAGGTACCTATATAATATACCTCAGTTAAATCATTTACTTAAATAGTTTTTCCTAGTCATTAAATAAACATTGTTATTTTCCCTACATAGATTAATTGCAATCAACTTCAGGAATAACTTACTTAATAATTATTAACAATAGCAATGCGTATTTAATTATCTAGAAGCTTTAGAAACCAGTATTATCACCACAATTACATGATAATGCAATGTAGGACGGCCCTTATCTAAACTACAGATAGTCCTCATGTTTAATGGCAAGTTGATAACTATTATGATTATTTCAAAATATTAATACCTGAACCGCACTAAGAAAAGTTTGTACAGCTGCACTAACATTGTGTTGATGAAAACATTTTCTTTTAATACTAGTTTCTGCCCGCGGCTTCGCCCGCGTGTTTCTGATAAACAATAATAAAGAAACTACATGTTTTACCGGAATAAAAAATAGCTTATGTGTTCATCACACATAGTACTTACATCCGTTACTAAATTAAGGAGAAACAACTATAGATACTTCAAATATAGATAACCAAAGAACCAGAATTCACAGGTTTCATTTTATCATCATCATCAACATCAGCCGGAAGACGTCCACTGCGGAACATAGAACTCCACTGCCTCCCCCTTAGAGCGCCACATCTTACGACAACATGCCACTTGTATCCATCCACCGGTTGCCCGCGATTTTCACAATGTGGTCGGCCCACCTAATGGGAGGCCTGCCTACGCTGCATTTGCCACTCAAGAACCTGGCTTCCCCATCGGTTATCGGTTATACGAGTAATGTGACTTGCCTATTTCTTTATCTATTGTAAGCTCAATGTCGGAGGCAAAGAAAAACACTTTTCTTTCTTTTTTTTTGTACAGTTTAGAGATCATTTGAAAAAAAATATTCTATTAATTAGTTATCTAAATGAAAATTATTATTTTTTGTTCTAACGTCTAGTACTTATAGCTACAAGGGAAAACGTGACATTTTCTCGATAAAAATAAATCATTGAAAATACCTCTATTTACACACACTATTCGCTACTTCCCCGAACCCGTAGTCTATATTCAAGATATTATTACTCTAATAGTGAGATAATAATAATGTCTAGGGTGACACAGGACAGCATTTTGATTGTTTTCCTCGTTTAATTCGTATCTAGCAATTATCTGATTTATTTGACTAGCACGCGCTAAAGCCATCTCTTTTCGGCGCGCGAAATTGTATAGCGCTATCTTTTTCTCGAAATAGCCTCTTAGTCTAGGGTTAGACTAAGAGGACACATTCGCGCGCCGAAAAAAAGAGATGGCTTTAGCGCGTAGGTACCCACCTACGTGTATTAGGAAAATCCACTGTTAATGTTTCGTATTCCGCTTTGTAATCAGCAACTTAGTAGGTCACTTTTATATAGATAAAAATGTGGACAAAATCAAGAGTAAATTTCGCACACCATAATATTTATAACTGGTTGAGAGTTCGTATCTATTCTTCCCTCACGAAAACACTACTTATTCAGAAAATAGCATTTTCTCTTCAATTCTATCGCCCATGGTCTCCCAGACGCAAATTGCATTAGTGTATTTTGAGCCGCTCAACCGTAAGCGCGTCCCAAGCCAGGCGCGATGAGATGAATTTACAGAAACATCTCAATGCGCGATCGTCTTGTTTTATTACCTTTGCATATACTTAAGTAATGTCGGTGGAGTATTACAGGTAAACTATTAACGAATATTATCTAACTAATATTATAAATGCAAAAGAAACTTTGTCTCTCTGTCTGGATGTTTGTCGCGTTATCACGGCTAAGCTTATCGACCTGAATTCTTGCACAGATATAGCTTAAGGGTCGGAGACGGACATAGGCTACTTTTTTTGTAGGTCCTCGCGAACGAAGTCGCGTGTAACAGCTAGTTTATAATAAAAACAAAAATTATTAGTGCATATTTTTTACCAAACCAGTGAAGTAACCAAACGATTTCTAATGTATGTTAATGAATATTGCAAATGTATTCATATGAAGGCATGCAAACTAGAAGCAAGTTCATATTGACAAGTTAATATTGATAATTATGTAATAGGCAGGATAACAGTAAGTAGGTAGTATCATAACAGTAAGTAGGTAGTATCATAACAGTAAGAGCAAAGAAAATCTACACGAGAAGTATGACAATCTCATACAAAAAAGTTTAAGTACCCCCGAAAAATATGTTTGAAGCTAGATGGCGCTTACGTATTTAGTCAGCTAATGTCCAAACCGATGTAAACGCCGATGAAAATATAGAAACATATTATTAATAAACTTCCGCTATTTAATTTTATGGTTTAGTTTAAAATATAAAATAATGTTTTCAGCGACATCTCTTGAGGACCTAGCGAGTTTTCCAATAAAATATAAAATTTATAATTCTAATGAATATTATTAAATGCAAAAATATTCAATTAGCTGATGAAGAAGATGGTCACAGATGGCCACCGCAACTTCACAGTGATAAGTACTTCAAGGGTGGCGCCAAGAACATATTGATAGTGCATTTCTTCCAGATTATTTTATTTCTTGCGAGAAAGGGATGCCTAGTTAAAATTTAGAGTTGTACATTTAGTACAGAATCGACTCTGGGTGAATCATACAAAAATGGTGAACCCCAAATTACAACTTAAATTCCCCAATAATCCTAACATCAAACGAAACAAAATTTTGGCAATTGTTTGCACTTTTTTATACAATTAGTGATCAATAAACAAAACAGAGTTAAACCAAAATACCTGTCGGCTAATAATTCTACGGGGCATTCGGAGAAGTTGAACTGGTGCCAAAAATTTCATTCATTAAGATTTTGCTACCTTCACACAGGTACAATAGAACAGGATGAACAGGTGTTGGAGAGATATTTATCCATCCACACATCAAACTAATATTATAAATGCGAAAGTTTGTGTGTAAGTATGTGTTTTTGTTCCCGTTCAACTCTGTAATGGCTGAATGGATATGCATGAAATTTTGTATGGTGGGAGCTTATTCCCTGGAATTATATTCGGTTTCTATAGAATAGCGGGCGAAACCGCGGGGCGCAGCTAGTATATAATAAATTCGAAAGCAACTCTGTTTCTCTGTCTGGGTGTTTATCACATTATCACTGCTAAACTACACTGACTGAACGGATCAAACTGAATTTTGTAACAGTTAATTTAAAATAAAAACAAAAATGTTATATTTTATATATATTTTAGTGCATATTTTTCACCACACCAGTAAAGTAACCAAATGAATTCGAATGTATGTTAATAAATGTTGAGAACTTAAACTTGAGAATTCCTTTGCACACAAAAATGTACGTCTCTTTTTTTTAAGGTTTATTTATACAGAGTATTGAGTGAATCGAACAAAGGAATAAAATTTGCTACAGAAACTTTACCATCCAGTTTAACCTCGTTTGGGATTTTTTTTAATTTTGAGAAGGCTAAGTGTTATTCCTGAACCTACACAAACTACATTCCAAACATCATCAAAATCGGTTTAGTCATTACGGACATATGTGGTAACAAACATTAACATACACACTTTTGAAGTTTGAAATATCGGTTATCAAATTAAGTGTAGATTAAGTAACAGCACAAATCAAGTCATAAGCATAGGTAGGTGAGTAACATCAAGGATACAAAAAGTATTAACTAGTTTAAAAAAAAAAGATATAGGCTTTGAAACTCCAGAGACCAGATATAAAGAAACATGACTCAAAATCCATAGTCCACCTTCTGTACAGTCCGATAAAAAGAATAAGCACATAAAGCACAACACTGAAGGTTAAATAATATACGTTGGTATTACAACCCTATGAATTAGGAAAATCAGTTACAGATGACTTTTTGTGTATTCGGAAAGCCTGCGGTGGCGAAAATGATCACATGCAGCATTCGGGTCGGGAAAAGTAAGCAAAAGTTGTATTTTAACTATTATTGTTCACTATTAGGATAGCTCAAAAACAACTAAAAGTGCCAAAAGGAACTGCAATTTTTGACCCACCTCGTGGAGGTAGGTTATTGTGATTGTTTTTTGACATTTGAGTTTGATAACGTTTAAAGCAGTTAGTCCAATCACAAGTGGAATCAATGGCAGCTGCCAATGCTGTCTCATACCTTTTCATATTAAATTTGTTCACCACAAGTGATGGTGTTGGTGTTCATTTTGCATAATGAGCAAAAGTGGCAAAAGTTGCAAAATTCGGAAACCGATGGCTTTACATCAAAGCTAATTTTGAGCATGCTAAAAACTGCACCTGAAGCCAACAGAACATGATTTTTATGTCACATTATCTGCATAGTTAAAACTTGATTTGGACACTTTCAGATTGCCACATTTTTGTAAGAAAACCAAGCATAAGGGGGTCTATATCGTAATAAGTGGCTGCTTGGTAAGTAATTTTTATAATTATTTCTACTGTATTATCTGGAAAAACTCAAGGCAACATATGTGAGCGCGGCAACAAAGTGTTGTCTGAATGTCAACAACTCCATTATCTGAGTGTTATTGTGCACGCGGCCTTCATTGCCTATTCACTAGACACTAATTTGTGACTTACCTAATACCAACCACAGTTGAGTATAAAGGATTGTTTTTACCATTATTTTGTAGATAGTTGGTTCTGTGAGTTTCTTTGTACTTATGTTCTAATAAATATCTTACACACTGGTTGCTATCTCAATATGTGTGCAAAATGTTTCAATAAATACCTAGCTAGATGATCGAAATGTTTGTATGGATGTAAGATGAACATGTGTGTGCTAATTTATATTTTTTTATTGATCCACTGTGGTGTCTGTGGTTAGTAAGGGTGCGGTTTAAAATACGCTCACAGTGCAAACACCACAAACACTGCTAGCGATCGGTTTAAATTGTCAGTATGATCACAGCGCGCCAACAAATTAAGCTGTTCATTAGTGTGCTTATGTCAGATAGTTTAATTTTTCAGGTTATCGAATGCAGTGTCTCATAATTTGATGGCCACAATTTAATTTCTGTCTTCATAGAAGGCATTGGCCTGCATTAAATCCATTTTTTTCTATAAAAAACAGAGAATATCTGAATTCACAGATGACAATTTCAATTTTGACATTAGCGCACACAGTGCACTACCTCATTCTTGTGAGCACCGTGAGCACGCTAAAATGACGTTACTCATGCGCATTTTAAACCGACTGTTTGCACGCCAACAGTGCAAAGGATAACTATGTGCACATTTTAAACCGCACTCTAAGTAATCCACTTGCATTGATAATTATTCTTAACAAAACAGAATTGGGGTCAATGATCAAGCCAGAGCTAAGCCAAAAAATTCAGTAATTTCACATTCCATCTAAGGACATCTGCTCAGCTCTTTTCTGTGCCAGTATAAGTTATTCATTTGAAATTTGGCGCCAAAACTAATCAGAACAAAAGAGTACTCACGTCTGGATCAACCTCCTTGGCCAGCATACTGAGTTCCTCCTGTGTCAGCTTGGAGAGGAGCTCGTCCACATCCACCTCGTCGTACGTGGAGAGCTCCCGCCCGTACAGCTTGGCTGGCGTCGTCATCATCGTCGTCTTCGTTGATGACGATTTCTGCACAACACAAAAAACACTACACTCAAGCACTTGCCGAAACAAAAACTATTTTTTGGAGAATTTTTACTATTAGTTGTAGGTTATATCATGACTCAAAACGGGAGGATAAGATAAAACATGGTTAATTTGTGCGATGATTATGTAAGGAGCACTGTAAATATTGCAAATTTCTTGATAAAACATCGTTATTTGACAGGACACTTTCGGCGTTCACCACACCCACGAATTACCTAATTAAATGGCAAGTTTGTAGCGCTATAAAGGAGAATTTAGACAGCCAGGTCTTTTAAGATAATTTTGTTGTCGTGAATTTAATAAATGGCATGACTTACAAGATTAAATAACACAATTTCTTAGAATCTGTAAAAATACAGCCGCGGCCACAAGCGCACCTTTGAATTGACAACCTATGACTAAAAAAGGTAAAGTGTAAGCGAGATCGTTTCATTGTGTTGTGTTAGCGTGCAAAAGAGATAGCTAGTAAATAGAGAAGGGATTGGTTGTCGTCGGTGAAAAGGTGAAAAGATTATGTATAAATACCGGTTTTTCTTATCGAGGCGGCAAACACAAAAAAACCCTAATTTGAAACCATAATAATTATACTTCATATACCTACTAGAAAAACTAAATATGTTTAAGTTTGATACTCAGTTTTTTTTTAAATCTGAGGTTTGAAACAAATACATAAGGGAACATAAAAATTATTTAATAGGGAGAATTCTGTAGTTTGAAACTGAGCCACTTTTGACTAATTATCAAACATTTTTATGGTACATATAGTTTTTGATTTATATTACTTTATTTCTAAGCTATAAAATATCATTGTGAGAACACAGAATTACAAGATCACAGAATTAATTTATATAGGGGCTATGGTTTAGAATTTAATTTAATATAAATAATGCATACATACATATTGCAAGTTTTATGCCTATACCACAGAATTCTCCTTATAAATAAGCCTATACAAAAACAACCAATATCAATAGGTATATAAGATGCACGCCCGTAATGGGTAAGCTGTTCTTCTTACTACAGAGTAAAGTAATGTGATAATAAAAAGTATTTTGTACACAGCTTAGCAACCATCTTACTCGCCTAGATTTGATTATAATAAAAATGGAACAAGACAAAACACAAATCAAATAGTCAGGTAGTCTAATATTAAGTGTATGACTGCTCAAGTGGAGCTAAGCAAATACGCAGCGGGTTCCGTATAAAATCAAAAAAGATCCTCATCAAGTACCTGATTTAAAGTGTATAATAATTTATATACCTTAATATTATATAGTGTTTAAGCATTTGAAAGTTAAACTACAGATATAAAACGTAGTTAGGTACGTAAAAATTCTACTTTCATAAGCATTTTCTTATTTACTTAATTATTTAGTAAGATTATATGGCATAATTCGACTAGGGGTTTGTGGATATAATAATAAAACAGTTTTGTGTGGGAAGGAAGAAAAACTAGTATATTTTACATGATCTATCTATTTAAATTTTCAAAAATTTAATTTAATTGATCTATCTATTTAAGTTTAACGGTTCCAGCGGACGACCAGCGCTGGTTGTTCGCAACCAGTATTATGCTGAGCTGGAACCGATTTGTGGTTAAAAACAATGTGTACTATGTATTTTTTATTTTATTTTTATTTTTAACCTACCTTTTTGTTTTTTGTGTACTATTAGTTTTTTTCCATAAATAAAATTTTGTCTATTGTCTATTGTCTATTAAATAAATATTGTTGTACTTCGTTGATTAAAAATATCTTAGTCCAAAAAATCAGCACAAACTTGTCCTACGACATTACTAGCAGTCTTATGATATTACTAAAAAAAAGTAGCACATGTCCGTCTCCAATGTATCTGTTATATCCAATGTTTGCTGTATCTATGCAAAAATGCAGGTAGATCCGTTCAGCCGTTTAGCCGTGATAACTCGACAAACACCCAGACAGACAGAGAGACAGAGTTACATTCTCATTTATAATATTAGTTAGGATTAGGATTGCCTGTATAGCAATGGCAAAATTTACAATGGCAAAATTACGCAACCGTCATACATTCCGATTATTCCGACCTCAGACCTCAGTTACCATTGAAGCAATGACCTTTCGCATTATACTTTTAGTAGGGCATGTACTCTAATAGACTGTCTACACATACATTACCTAGAATAAGCCAGCATCTTAGCACATTTTTTAAGGTTTAAAAAGTGATGTAACTAATGTTTTCTTACACTTTATTTTTCTAATTTTTCAAACTTTTTCTTATTTTCAAATGAAAACTGACTTATGGTGTGTTTATTACAAAGCGAATACTACGAATGGTTGTTTGAGCAGTGACCTTTTATTACAGCCAAGTCGCTAATAAATTATGACATGACTGTCGCTATTAAGTAATTTGCGATGACCAATGATATTGCGGTTACGTAACGTCGCAACTCAGATTTGGTTTTACCAAATTACTGAATACGTAATAATATTCATTTACCTATAATTTACGTATTATCAGCTTTTTATAAGAATTAATTAATAATAATTTGTTATTCTTATTTTTTTACTGGCACAGATAAATAGTGTTTACTGGGCATACAGAGATTTAACATCTCAGGGTGACGAGCGCAATGCATTGCCGCGCATAGTTTTGTACTGTTGAAGTTCAAAATTCTATTCACACTAAACTGTTATGGGCAAGCGTGACGCTTAACATCAGGTTAGCGACTTGCTCGTCTCGTCACGAAGTAACATATAAAAAAAAATAAAAAAAAAACTTATTGTGGTTTTTTGTGTTGTTAATTTATTCTCTTAGTTAAAAACTTGTGATCAAAGCAATTTTGTATTCCATTCCAAGGTCTTGGAAGACACGCACTTAGATAGAAAGGCATAGTCATAGCGTTATATTCTGTCAGGGCCGTCAAAGTGTTGGTGTCTCACTGGGTCTCAGAATTTTTCAGAATTATAATCTTGTATTATTATTATAATAACTGTTAGATATTATATAATTATTATTGTATTAATCATGACTCTAGAATAGAAAAAATAAAAAATTGCCGAATGCCCAATAAGTATTAGGTATAGTGCAATATTCAAACCCATTTAAAAAAAAACTTTTTTTTTTGTTTACAGAGTCATGTTAAAGTTTGTTGTACGTGTGTTTTGTTGTTGTAAGTATCAAATTTTAATATTGTGAAGCAAAATTCCAAGCTGATATAATACCAAGGTACTTATGCAACTTTTTGTAGTAGATGATTTTTTAATACTTAGTACTTAGATGGCAGCTCAGTGGGAGGACGCTCGCCTCACATTCGTTGGGTTGCGGGTTCAAACCCGGGCCCGTATTTATTATATTATCTTCTTCGGAACTTACGTACGGATAGGTCTGCTATAGGACAGGATAGGTTAGGTTAGGTACCAAACTAACTTGTGTTGTGCCTATCATTGGTAAACAAACTCTCAAAACAAAGGCACCATGCATGCATACCCGTGGGTAGGCATAGGCATAACATACCTATTTGCTAATAAGCTATTTGGTATAATTAGCACGGCATTTGTCTGTTCTTTCTAGTGGAGAAAGTTTAGTAACATTACCTTTCATTCATAAACATACTTCGTATTTCAACGTGAAAACGTTTTTAATAAGGCTTAGTAAGGTCCCCCAGGTCCCGCCAGAGTTAGCGAGCAAACGCTTACGTTGCCGCCAAAAAAAAAACTCGTTACTCAAGGTTTGTATAACAAAAATTGTATATTTATATTATTCTGAAAAAATATATCACTATAACTTGCCTACTAGTGCACTGACGTCATCATTCATCATGCGCCTACGTCTTTGGGCGATGAGCCTCCCCCTTTCCCTTTGGGTGGTTGAAAAACAGCCTCGAAATGTACTCTGCGCGACCAGAGATAACACTGCAACGCAACGGCCAGGGTTACATGAGAAATTTGGACGTCGTCGTGTGGGTATTGAGATGCTCTAATAAGCTAAGCAAAAAATAATTGACCGATCGAAGCGAAAGCCTTAGAGTTTACTGGAAAATCGGCATTTTTGTATGTATGTTTGTTTGTATATTTGTCCGATGATAACTTGCGAACCGTTGATCCCATCTTGATGAAATTTTGTTGACTCCGATTTTTTAAAGCTCATTCTGATGAATATAACCTTTTGGATTTGAACTATGGATTTTAGGAATAACAAAAGAAAATTGTGTTGCTAAATAAGACAGCCCGAAAAACATCAATAACTGGGCTGAATAACTTCCTATAATTCTCTTTAAATTCTGTTACAAGGCGTCTACTAGGTGCCAAATGGCCAAACCAATCATTGAACTCTTTTGAATGCCATTAATAGCGAGATTGTTTCGGAAGAGCCCACCGTGCATAATAGATGGGGTAATGATTGATCTGAATCGATATGCTTGTTCCTGTTGACCAAGCAGCGATATCTCGGCCGCTGGCTGTTAGCCAGTCTGCTATAATTGGTGGCTACTCCGCCGGAGACAAGACGGTATTCTTAGCCCATCAGTCGGCCAATGGCCTTCCTACAAACGCGATTCCGACAGAAAAAATAAATAATTGCTGCATTTGCACTTGACCTAGACGCGGGTAGGGATGTTCCAAGTGCAAGCTTTTCCGATTCAATGACGCAGGTGAACGACCTTTTTGCTCGGTCTAAAAATATGACAGCTGGTTTTATATATGTCAGTGAATTAGAAAAATAAAGCTGTCTCTTTTTAATGACATGCTGCCAACTTCACAATGGATAATTTTGTTTTGTACAACCGGCAAAGAAAAAAACAACTCAAAATATGACATTTTACAGTTTGCCAAATTAAAATATCGATGAAAAATTGAGAAATATGTCGGAACCTTACGGACCTCCGCTGTATGTGTCTCCTCTTATAAGGGCGGCTAGATGGGGCTTGCTGCTTGCGGGAATTTTTTACGCTAGAGTCAAGCAAAATCTATATAATTATACGGAAGCGTCATGGAAGGAGGAAGAGGCTCGGAGGAAGATAATACGAGATGCACACCTCGCTGAACTCAAGAAGAAAATAGAAGCGGAGGAAAAGAAAAACGTCAAGCTTCTGGAATCTGGAGATCTATTTGATCTATTATAACATATCGAAAACTTATTATAAATGTCATACCATAAAATTTTAACATATTTCAAAGTTTCAACTGCACACTTAGTTCTAGTAAATTATGTTCAGATGGGCTAGCGCTACATTGATTGGAGTGTCTGAATGTCTACTGTAATTATACTAAGGTCCTTGTTGGTTATTTCACTTTGAATTAAATTGAGCCTTGTGAGATTGCTTTGCAAGTAATTCTATTGATTTATTACATTAAAACACGTAAATTGAACTATTTTGAACTATTAAACTTATCCGACCAACGATCAATTCGGCAACCTGCTCTCTAACCTTTATCGGAGCGAAATCATTGGGAACGTCGACATTTTGATAAGTAGATTTTTGGTCATGATATAATATCGTACAAAATAAATGTTACGACCGAGTTACGACGTTGATTACGGTAAGGTGACGATGGAATAGAAACACGAAGATATTTTCAACATGTCGTTTACCAAATACAGCGCCCAAATCATAGGTACCAAATACAAACGTGTGTACTATAAAGGCCGCTCCGGGCTTAGTCCGTGAATCGCCCGCGAAAGTCGCGACCGACGCACGCGACTGGGAACAAACACCAAGCGGCTTCGCTTTGTTCCCCGATTTTTGACAGTTTTTGTCGCGCGTTAAAGGAGCCGTGAAGCGTAATCTCGGCGAGAACGTGTATCACGTGTATGCACTCTACACTCAGGCTTTGTTCGCGCGCGATCCACGGACTAAGTCTGGATCGGCCTTTATAGTACACATTTGTATTCTCTTTGCAGTACACTATGTACCTTGCACAATACATTCCTTCGTTCTACCCTCGCTTCGTTATACCTACTGTGTACCTACTCAAAAATAGTAGCCATTTGTAGCCATTAGTAGTTGCGTAGTAGCCATATTTTTTTTAATGGCAGCCTCCCTTTGCTTTGTCTCTTAGCCAGGCAACTATTTAAAAATGAAACAGCATCAAATTAATTACTAACTAAACAGAAACTTCTTACTTAATTTTTATAATATTAATTAATTAAGTATATTATATAAAGATATATAAAATTAAAATTATGTTTATTATAAGAAACTTCCAAATTATGATTAATTAATGAAATTACGGATCAATCTATACATAGCCGTCACTTACTAGGTATTTGTATTGATATGGACGTTGGGAGCCGGAGGAAGTTGTAAATCCCTAACATAAAATAACCAGGCAAATAGGCACGTGTGTGAGGATTGAGAGCCCAAACTGGAATTCGCGAAATATATCTATCCAAGGTTTTAGTAAAAAGTCTTAAAACGATTGTAAAAATTAATTTTGGAAATCGTAAAATTATAGGTAAATAGTTACAGACCTTTGAGTGTGGGCTCTAAATCCTCCACCCCTACTTGCGAGATCTCAGAAAGTACTTTAAAATTGTATGACGGGCCTTTTAGATTTTAGGTCAATTTTATTTTCTCAAAATAACCGAATTTCAGACTCACTTCGTTAAACAAGGTTTCGTTTTTGGCGTTAGAGTATGGAACCCTATTTAATATTGGTTCATAATCTATGCGTTCGCGCATAGTTCATCCGATTGAGTTAAGGTGTCTCCACACGGACCTGATCTGATATTTGTGAAAAGGATAGTCATATTGTAAGTACTGTCACACGACGTATTCAAAGAGTATATAATTATACTTACTCGTATATACTTAGAGTACACGTATAAACTCATCATCGGCACAAGATCAAGTATGTTAGACCAAGTTAGTAAGTTTATATGTAGAGTAAGTAGCATTTTGGTGTAAAATAAACTGTAAAGTTGCTTATTTTGTAAATAAAGAATTGAATTATTTACAGGTATAGTATAATAATCCATACCCATCGATAGTACTTTTCAACTTTCTACTGTACGACGTAACATAAAAAGACATGATATGTCCCTCAGTAAGGCGTCAGGTCGCGTCACGCGAACAAATAAAGCCTCAATTACCGGTTTTTAATAGAAACATTACCGGTTTTCTCACGGGTTCAATGGCGAAGTTGGCGGGCGAAAGTTGATACGGATACGACTCATTATGCTCGAAGTGTCGTGAGGATGAATAATAGATTATTCAACGTTAGAAATGCTTATGCAAAAGGTCGTGCGACCGACTCACGGTGCAATAAGAATACAAAACAATGAGAGGCTTTATTTATAATATTTAAAATAACCAGAGTAGGTACATAATTATGTAGTTTGTAATTTTATATATTGTTTTTTTTTTTTAATTTGTAATAATTATTACAGTGTATGAGTTTTCCACTTTTTGTTCACTAGTTGGACTAGATATTTAGGTACTACTCCACGGAACCCTAAAAACTTAACATTGGCTAAATTGGGTAAATGGAAACAAATAACTAGAGTCAAAAATTTATAAAAAACATGGAGTTAGTGCCCAATATCATTGATTGGTTAATGCAAAAAAAAATGTTGCATGGGAGGCAACCTTCAGAATTCTTATGGTATCTACACATGGCCCGACCTGACATCGTGTGAAAGGGACAGCTAGATTTGAATTTCACGGGAGCAAAAGAAACAAACTATTAAGGTTATAGCTTCTCCCTTTCGCTTCCCCAGAAACTTATATATAGCCATCTCTTTCAAGCGATGTCGGGTCGGGCTATGTGTAGACACCCTTATAAACAATGTATTGAAAATTTACATACCTACTTACGTAACTTACGCGTTTTTTATTTTGAGGCAATATACTTATAACATCTACGTTTAATTATAAAAATCCTCTACGATATCAAAAAAGTTGACGTAATCTAACAAATATTTGCATGTATCTGCAGATTTTTTTCATTTATCACAAAACATAGTACAAGGTATTATTACTTTTAAAAATATAGTGTATATATATAATACACCACCAAGTATAGGTGTACTGCCGCAAAGAAAATTTACACGAAAAATTTCCCTGATAAATCTACATTCAAAATTACTCAGATGGCGCTAATGTCAATCAATATCAATGGTCAGATAATGTCCAAACCCCTTTAAAAACGGATGAAAATATGGTTAATATAGAAACATAGTATTGTTATATGTCCGCTATTTAAGGGTTAGTTCAAATTAGATTCAAATAATACGACGTAAAAAATATGTTTCCAAAAATATTGCTCTTAAGGACCTAGCGAGTTTTGCAAAATAAATATAAAATTATTCATTTTACTGCTATTGTTAATGCAAAAATATCCATAACAAGTCGCGTTTTTTTTTCCGTACCATTACGAATGAGTTAGCTTGGGCTTAAAGTAGAAATTGCGTAAAGCAGAAATTGTGACAATCATGTCGCAGATTAAAGTACTAGCGACATCTTACGTCCTTATCAGTACTACAATCGAGTTACGCACCTCTCTAAGGACATTAGCAGTCTCACACCCGAATACTGGAACGCCAATCAAATATTTAAGTTCACGTCAAACATCTGAGATCCCGTTATCCTTGAAAAAGGTATACAGAAACGCTAATTAAATCATCACTTAAAATTTAACACGCCTGTGAATTTGAGCGTTAGTGTCATTTCTCTATGACTATGTGGTAATAGGCAGCAGAAATGGTGTTCGTTCAATGGAACAGCCCACCGTAACTTCACGCAAAGGAGGCAGTGATGCACGACGCACGACCTACGCCACTGCTTGCCAAACTTTACAGCAGCCAGATTTAATTCGAGAAAACGATAGCGCCTTACAATTTTGCGTGTATATACAAGATATGATCACTTGAATATAATTATGTACAATGTACATTGTACGGGTTGGTCGGTGTGGCGCTGATGATGATGGGTCGGAGATCCAGCGAATCTAGGAAAATAAATAAATAAAATGGACAGACAGTTATTTTAAGAATAAGAACATAAGTACCAGTGCTATAAAGTTTTTTTTTGTGACAAATATGAGTGACAAAGTATTTTTTTTTTCAATTGGCTTCCATTGTTATAAAGACCCCAATATTCCCAGTCAGTGATTTGTAGGTAATGTTAAGACCCATGATGATTACCTAAGCTTGTACGCCTACGCTTAACAAGATCCGCCGCTCTCCGAAGCCCGACGCTCATGGGTTACAACCGTGGCGCTCACTATCCGACGATCAAATTGCGCACACTGTAAAATTACGCGTCGCTATTATGTATTCTATTAAGTGAGTATTTAGGTAGGTACCTAACCAATATAAGCACCTATACTTAGTTATTTCACGATTCTTAAACTTACTTTTGGTAAGTTGAGAAATTGTGGCTAGAACTGTGTCATTATAAAAGCACAGTATGTCTACGTTTCTAATGCGTTTTCTGCATATTTTAATTATTTACTACGCATTAGAAATACCAAATTACTTACTATGCTGAAGATGTCTCTACACGGGCCAGCGGGCTTATCCCGTAACTCTGAAAGCGATAGCGATAGTGCGCGAGTGGCACCGCGTATAGTGCGACTAAGTTGGTACGAGCGGGATGGCATGCTCTCGCTATCAGAATCACGAACGTTTCAAAGTTAGAGGATAAGCCCGCTGATCTGATTTTTGTAAAGACATGAATTTCACGGAAGTATAAGAAGCACCAAGCACCGTATTTGTGTTTCATTTACTCCAATTAAATTTATGCCTAGCTATCCTCTTCACAAAAATACGATAAAGCCCGCGTTGAGACACCTTTGTGTGCTTGTACATAGGCTAAAACATGCAATAGAATAGATAATTGTAGAGTAAGTAACGTTTTGGTCTAAATTAAACTGTAAAGTTGCTTATTTTGTAAATAAATAATAAAACAAGATTAGTGGTAGTAAACGCTGCACTCGCCGCGTCCAATACTTCTCAAAGTGTCCAGCAGTCCTTTCTGTCGGAATCTCGCCCTGTCGGTCGATCACGCGATCCGACAGGGGTAAACTTTATTTTTAACCGACTTCCAAAAAAAAGAGGTTCTCAATTCGATTGTTTTCTATACTTTAAAACTAGATATCATTTATCGTCATAACTTATGTCAACTTATTCGCCTGAAAACCACGTACGGTGAACCAACGAGAGAAAATAAGAGGAAAATATATATATTTCTGTTTTTATACCTCGTTTTTTAGACGGCGATCTGCGAGAATCACTGGCGGTCGGTGGCGGCGGCCCCGTGACGTACAGACGAACGGACAGACCAATATGAATTGCAAGGTAAGTGACCGCGCAAGTGAGGTGATAAGCTAAGTAAATGTATTTTTCTTGTCGCAAGTACTGCAAAGAAATGCCAAAATATCAAATTGTAAGGGTAAGAAAATAAAGCCGATGTATCGATATAAATCAGCAGGCGTAGCTTGCAGAAAAGACCGACTGACAAATGTGTCGAATTCCTAATAATTCCTAATAAGCTTTGAGTTCGGAGCCCTAGAAATAGAACAAAGTATATAAACATTCGTTGTTCCTAAAAATAGTCTAGTTTAATTAAAATTAAATAAAAGAAGTCTATAAGATCTATTTAGATCACGAAAAGTACTTACTTAATACGTACTTTTCGTGTTCGAAGTTAATAAATCATCAATTGACCTTAAGTAGATACTTTTCACTTTCCATTAGTTGATTAATACGTTGGTTAATTAATGAACTTCCCCGCACTAAACATGATTAATAATAATTGGATACCTAATCCAATTATTGATAGTTACTTTACCTATCTACCATTATTAGTTTCATCGAGGTAAAGTCGCTTGGACCTTAACTGTTACTTGAATAAAATAATGCTTTCAATTAATAACTCGGAAAATGAATCGGAAGAAAATGAAGACAATCAAGCCACCCAAAAACGTGAGCTGTATTCAGCCTTCAAACTGCTATTTCTTTTTGAAAATGTCAATGGGATCTTCAGACTACGCTTCAAAGATGGAAAAACCTATCAACCCTCGTGGAAAATGAAGTTGTACTGCGTAGTGCCGTCGGCGTTAAGTATTGCGATGTTTTGGCTTACCATGTCCTTACAAAGTTCATATTTAAATGATAGTCTTCTTACATTTGTTACAATCGTGATACCGTGTATCATAACTCTGGTGCAGTACCTTACCACCATGACCGTCATGACATTCTTTCAAAATGAAAACAACATTGAATTATTCAACAAATTTGCTGAACTTGACAGCCAACTCATCAAAACCGATGTTCACGCATATTACCGAAGAACGCGAGATAATAACAAGAAGTACTTTATTAGCTTGATTTTATTTCATATTGTATCGTCTAGCTTTGATATATTCACAGATTTTAGCTTGTTCCTCTGTTTCCTGTTATATTTAATACCTAAGGTAGAACTATTAACATTTATAATTTATGTGATAATGTTGAAATCCAGGTTATCGATCATAAACGGATACCTGGCGAAGTTTATTGAAGAAAACCGTTGTAAAAAATCTGACGTATTTTTCTGCGATACGAAAGAGTTCGTTAAACAAGAATTTAATATGATCGGTAATCCTTCTGAAGACAATATGAAAATAAGTGACCTAGCTAAAATGTATGACACGGTTGGCGTTCTCTGTTCGATGATCATTGACGTACATAATTTTCAAAACTTCACATCGCTTCTTGTCGCCTTTATCTACGTTGTTACGGCAATTTGGTCGTCACTTTATTACTTTCGGACGCCCGAGGCTACCGCTGGTCCTTTGATAGCCTTCCTGTTCTGGTGTATGACTACAGTGTTAGCCGTTGGCCTCATGTGCTTGGCCTGCGAGAATCTGCGCTCGATTCGGAGCGATACTCGGATTCTCGTGAATCGAATTATAATGGACTATGATCTGCCGAAAACCATGAGGGTCCAGGCTAAGGCGTTCATGGAACTTATTGAGGCGTGGCCACTCAATATCTTAGTGTATGACATGTTCTCTGTGGACATAAGCATGTTGTTGAAGTTTATCAGTGTTTCAACTACCTACTTGATTATTATTATTCAATTGTCACATGTTGGTTAGAGTCAATTGTCACGCTGGGTAGGTTTTTATAATTAGGGTAGTTATTAAATTTTATCATAATTAGGTACTTTAAGCACGCGTTTATTTGATTGCGAAATTAAAGTTTTATGAGGAGCAAGTCTTTTGAAATAAATAAAATCCTGCCCTTCTCTTAAAGCACAAACGAATATGTACTGTTCATATGATTACTACGTCAAATACGTCACGAATGCGTTTTCGGTGCCTTTCATACTTCTGCTCATCGACCAAAGTAAAATAAATGGACTGACTACACAACTTCCTTAAAAATAACAAGTCAAAACAATCGAACTTAGGTTTGTCACAAAAAAGAGGTAGCCAATATAATATCTACGAGAGAAAAAGGGACACCTGTGTTTATCAGTTGCTCTCGAACCGTTTGACATTCCAACGTACCTAGGTCTAGCACTTTGCCGTCCTTGGGCCCGTCCATTAATTTTACTTTTGTCGAAGCTTCTGCTAATGTTATGGACAGAATGTGGGACAGACGCAAGGTGACGGCATAGAAAAATTATATTTTCTTTTGTGACGGTAAGGTTCAAGGGAGTTGCCTATCCGGAAGTAAGTATGGATAGTATAGATAATTGACATAAACGAGTATATCAATTCATAAGGACCGGACGAACGATCATTTAGGTCCAACTCCATGCTGCGTACAAGTACACGAAGCATCGTTATGAACTCAGTCGAAGGCGGCTCTACTATTACCCTACGCTAGCGAGTCGTGCCACATGTCGTGCCGCTCCCGAGTGCCTCTCACACACGCAAACCTCACGCGTATAAGCACGCTGCAATGGATAGCAGTTAGCAGCGATTGCAGTGGATAACAGTATCTATCAAATATAATGGGATGCAATGTTCGGATTACCATCATCTCAAGATGTGTCTCTCGTTGCTATAGAGTTCTAACTTCTACTAAGTACTGTCTGCTTCATATGTAGTTAGAACTGGAGCTGTTGTCCTGCTGTTTCCTCTACCTCGCAAGGTCGTTGGCTCGTTGTTGGTGTCTCGCATCGAGTTAGTTTGGCTTGCTATCGAGTCACCTCACACGACATTATCGCCACGTTGGCTAGCCACGAGCTCTTGCTCCAGGGACCACAAGGTCTCTTATCCACGAATAGTTCGCACCGAGCTGAGACCTCGCGAGTTTTATAACTTCACAACCCCATGAACCTTTTTTTATATGCGAACAATTTTTTTTATTGAAATGAACTACTTGCCTACAAAATTTCATGAAGATCGAATCGACGGTTCGCAAGTTATCGTCGGACAAATATACATACAAACATACGTTTTATTCTCGTAGATTCGAACTCGACTCGCTTTGCTCGGTCAATTGGCTAATTGCCGACGTATTCCACCGGTCTGCGGGGCATATGGCCCATCCAGATCTGGGCCCGTACCGCGAGGTGCTTATTGCGATGATTGTTAGGTTCAGCAGACGACGCTGTGCGACCATACACCTTATCGCGTGGCGATACGGTTCGTGGTCGCGCAGCGTAATCGGCTGCAACTTGCAATCATCGCAACGGTACGGGCCCTGCTCTTCTATACTGAATTTATTAGTAACGGGCGTGAGCAAGTGGAACGTCACAATTCCACGCCCCATGAGCAGGCCACGTAAAGATGAGGTCGGACGATGCGTGATTTATGAGGACTAGCTGCGCCTCGCGGTTATTGAGTTTATTAGTCATACCATAGATGAAATACGACATACTAGAACTCAATGGTATTATTATGTGTTCTGTGTCAATGGTTCTAACTGCGATATTTAATTTTTTCGCGATAGTATTGAATAATCTTGTTGGTCATCATGACGCAATCTACAAGATCCATTTTCCGATTAGTGAAAAAAAAAACAAAGTTTTTTCAATTTTGTTACAGACAGATATACAATGTATATTTTTTTTTTCATTAACTCCATTCCCAAGAGCTTGCAAATGTGCAAAATAAGATAACTGTGGCACGGCACGACTATAATTATATTATACTCCTCCATCTTTAGGTTTTTTACAGCTTCCAATTTCGCTTCATATCCGTTACCTAAGTAACGGTTCACAAGTTTAGGAATTGCGTGAATAATGAACGCAAAAAAGGAAAAAAAATGAAGAAGAAGTGAAGAAACTGTCGGTTTTAGCTATGTACAGTCAACGACAGTCCCTATATAGACCAGCTTACTCCAAGGTAAGCGTACTCCATCCTCAGCCACAACAGGTGAGGTCAAACGAAGACTTATTTTTAATTTAAAAAAAAACTCGATTTATATCCTGGCAACACAACCGCGGTGATCTATTCTAGAGATAGCCCGCCTAAAATAAGGTGAAAATTTACAGCATAATAAGATTTATAAGCGACTCAAAAGTGACAATTTTTAAGTCTTATAGAAGGGCTTGGATCAAATGCTACACCGTGGATAACGTGTGCCAAATACACTCACATCTTCTCACTAGGTTATCTACCCTGTGTCGGGGATGCCATAAAACACAAACTGACACGGACCACTAATATCCAGAACCGGAGTAGACATCTAAATTCATCCGCCGGGAAAGGTGAAATTGGGTTTGGATTTTGACATTAGGCACTGTGGCATATGCGAACGCGCGAAGCCGTGCGGGGCTAGTAGTAATATATTACTATAGTAAATAGTATATCGTATTACAACGATGATTACTTACTTATTACGTTACTTGGTGCAATAAAATACTGAATACTGCTGTTTTTTATAGAATGTATAGAAAATTAATTTATTTATTTATTTATTTAATAGACACCAACATGATGTACGTCGTTGTAACAAAGAAGGAAGCAAGCAATGGAAACAGGCTAAACGTCACCACAATTATAGGTGCAGACTACATGATATTAAGAAGCGAGTTTTACAGTCTACGACTTAATAAAATATAAATTATTTATTAAAAATTTGAAAATAAACTTTGGTACGATTGTATCTGAATCTGAAAGTACTTATTGAGAGGTTCTTACTTGGTTCTTACACAAAACCTCGTGGTGTCATTTTGCGTGACCGGGGCTTGCGGACCGTTATGAGACCGGTGACAAACCGGTGTAATGTTTTTTTGTGAACCAGAATTGGACCAAAAGTAATTACTTTAACGTCGATGTTATCGGATTTGTCTGTTAGTATTGAACATTTTGGCGGTCCGTTAAAATCTTGGTAGATATCCCGTAATTAAAGGTTCCGTTATGGTCAACGGAAACAAATTTTTGGTATTATCTGTAGAGAACGAGGTAGATGGCACTGCAAAAAGGAGGCCTTTACCCTACAGTGGGATAGAGAAGGCTGTGCATTATGATTTGTAGAGACCATAGCGAGGAAGTAGAGCATTTACTAATGCTGTCCTGATAATCTACCTTCAAGTTGAAGATCTGTCGCCAAGTGCGTGACAGAGTTCCAGAAGTGTGCTAGTTAGTGGTTGACAGCAGCCTCAAGTCACAGAATAAATTAAAGTATAAGTACAGGTAGCTCACTCCGAGATGGCAATTAAATAAACAGACTCGGGTCTAATGAGGCGTTTTCCAAATAAAAAAAAGTAGTTCTAAAATACTTACTAGATGGCGTAACAGACCTATCGTTTTACCTGTCATTGTCATTTCTGTCGAAATATTTTATGTTTATTTTTTAAATCGTAAATTTTGGCTCCACACGTTGTGTATTTAGCCAGTGTCAACTATTGTAATATTTCAAATGAAGTCAAATACATAGTTACGTTACTTGAAATTGTCTAAATACACATGTCGAGCCAAAAAACACAAGAAAAAAAAAGGCACACGTACATTTTTTTGTCTTTCATGTCTTGACAGTGACAGCAAAAACTCAAGGTACATCTAACGCCATCTATTGGGTACTTTTATAACCAGGATTTGTTTTTTTTTTGGAAAACGCCTCATTATGGCACCCACAGCGAAGCGTAATACATATATATACCTACAAGTGCGCTAACCGTGCGAGGAGGTGAAATCGATTGCTGTCACTTTTAAAAAGGCTGCCCCGTCTGTGGGCCTCAAGGATTGTGGCATTTTGAGTAAATAAAGAATGCACAGCACAACGGATGACGCGACACACCCGAGCGGTCACTGGTTCCGAGCGGACGTCTCCGGCGTGCTGTGCTACTTACTGGAAATAATTTGGTGTTTCACTGAGTAGGCAAACCCCAAAGATTGGAGTGGACATCACATTGGCGACGAGTAAAAGCGCAGTAAGTAAAATTACGCTCAAATTACGTGCCTGCTTACGGAAATTGGTCAAAAAAAAAAAAAAATTTAAATTTCTTAAAATGAAATAAAATATGAATACTGTGATTGTTGCAGTAATTTAGTGAAAAAACTTATCCTTAAATTATACATAATACGTACATATTATTGTACGTAATATCTTGAACGTTAATCATAAGCCTAAATCTACCTACAATTTGACTATAAAATATATTCAGTAAACACATTTACATAGAAGATATTTTAACAAAGGAATAAGTTCAAAAAAAAAAAAAAAAGTACTACATGCTACCTTCATGTTATGATGACCAAAATCCGCTTGCAAATACCTATCGAATGGCAATATTCGATCAACCAACCCAATGTTCCAACGATGATATCGTGAACTAAGAAGATACTTGCTTAAGTACCTAAAGTACCACTTCGATAATTTTGAAGTTATATAATTTTGTTACCACAAAACTGTGTTAATGTGTCATGAAACCAAGCGGCTAAGTATTGAACCTGTCAAATCAATACACAAATGCACTGTCTATCCGTAACGAACAAATATGAACCGACACAAAGATGTGTTTATAATATCAAGCGACTATTTTTGTGTAGCTAGCTGAAGTGTTAATCAACGGACCTTTGTTCGCCGACTCTTGTCGAAGCTGTTTATGTTTGATCTTACTTGCCGAAACTTGACTTACGGATTATTAGAATAATAAAGACCTTTTTATTTTTCCGTATTGCCGTGAAGTAAAGTATGCTAGTAAGATAAATTTAGTTACAAAGTTGAAACTTAGAATTAAAATTAACGTTCGTTTTTGTGAAGGCAATTTATTTTGGGATTTCAAATGTACCTGTAGTTAATTTATTAGTACATCAATTCGAAACATGAAACATAGGTTACTCTTCTATTTACAGATCGTCCAACATGTCCAAATCCCAAATCCCGACAATAGAACCATTTGATTGCGAAGGCGATCCTACTTCTATTGGGTCTCGTTGGGAAAGGTGGAAGCGTGCCCTAGAAATATATTTTATAGCGACTAACACTACCGATCAAAATAAAAAACGTGCATTGTTACTACATTCTGGAGGCATTCCCCTCCAAGATATATATTTCAATATACCCGGAGCACACATAAATGATTCCCAAGTGACTGACGTATATGACATTGCTATCAAGAAGTTGGACGAGTACTTTTCCCCTAAACAGAGTTATTTATTTGAACGACACATTTTTCGATTGATGAAACAAGAACCAGACGAGAAATTTGATAAATTCCTTATACGTCTAAGAAAACAATGTTCGAAATGTAATTTTGCTAAGGAAGAAGAAAACTTAATTGACCAGATAACGGAAAAATGTAACCTCACTAAATTGCGAAAAAATATCTTGACAATGGGCGACACGGCAACAATTGAAAAAATTATAACCGAAGCAAACTCTCTAGAAACCGTTGAACGGCAATTAACTGATTTTCAGGATAGACAGAGCAAAAGTGCAAGTACCAGCCTCAATAAAATTGACACAAAAACAAAAAATCTACTTTTTAAAAAAGAGATTGATCTCTGCTGCCGATGTGGCAGTAAAAACCACAAAAGTGACAGCAAATCGTGCCCGGCAATTAATGCCAATTGCATTAAATGTGGTTTCAGAGGTCATTTCCAGAAACATTGCCGAACGAGGGCCAATAAAAGAAAAAGTACCAGCCTCTCTTCAAATGACAACAAAAAACCAAAAGTAGAAACTTCCAAACTTAAAGAGCCCACATCTGTAGACTATATTTTCCACATCGATGACGATGCAACAATAGATTGCCAGGTTGGTGGAGCTAATATCAAAATGCTGATAGATTCCGGCAGTAAATCTAACATCATTAATGACAAAACCTGGGAAATTATGAAAAAATCTAAAGTATTAGTTTCTAACCAACAGAAGTCTTCGGACAAAACGTTCCTGGCCTATGGTGCCATAAACCCATTAAAGGTTTTAGGCTCATTTGATGCTAAAATAAAAGTGGGTCCAAAATCATTGACAACAAAATTTTATGTCATAGAAAATGGGTCTAGGAACCTTTTGGGTAAAGAAACTGCTATTTCACTCAACGTCCTAAAAATTGGTTTTGACATAAACTCGGTTGAACAAAAGCCGTTTCCCAAGTTCAAAGATGTTGAACTTGAAATCACTATTGACAAAACAGTTCCGCCAGTTTCCCAACCGTATAGGCGTGTTCCAATCCCCCTAGAATCAATGATTAATAATAAAATAGACGAACTGGTAAAAATGGACATAATTGAACCTGTCAATGAGCCATCTACTTGGGTTTCTCCGATGGTACCAGTGCTAAAGCCTGACAATGACGTACGTATTTGTTTGGATATGCGCGCAGCTAACAAAGCCATTATTAGAGAAAATCATCCGTTGCCTACAACTCATTCCCAAATTTAGAAAAGCAACAGTTTTCTCAAAATTAGACATAAAAAATGCATTCCATCACGTAGAACTGACAGAAACTAGCAGAGACATCACGACTTTTATTACCAACAAAGGGCTTTTTCGTTACAAAAGATTGATGTTTGGTATATCATGCGCCCCCGAACATTTTCAAAAAATCATGGAAAAAATGTTATTGTCATGTGAAGGTGTTGTGAACTTTATAGATGACATTGTTGTGTTTGGGCAGGATAAAACTGAACATGATGCTAGGCTTCAGCACGTACTGACAGTGCTCAAAGACAACAATGTCTTACTGAATAAAAATAAATGCGTCTTTAATGCAAAAACTATTCAGTTTTTAGGTCATGAACTTTCATCGTCAGGAATTAAGCCACTTGATAAATACATAAAAGCGATCGAGACTTTTAGGCCACCGGAAACCATCGAAGAAATCCAAAGTTTTCTGGGTTTAATCAATTTCGTAGGAAAGTGGATTCCGAATTTATCAACATTAACGGAACCCATTCGGAAATTACTCCGGCAAAAAGTAAACAAAAATGCCGACATCACTGAATTTTGGCAAAATGAGCAAGAACAAGCTTTCGAGGAATTAAAAAAAAATCTTTCTGAGATTCCTACTCTGGGTTATTACGACCCTAAAGATCGTACCCAAGTAATTGCTGATGCAAGTCCTGTAGGTTTAGGGGCCGTGCTAATTCAATATGATGACAAAGGGCCACGCATCATTGCTTTCGGCAATAAAAGCTTAACTGACGTAGAAAAACGGTATTGCCAAACAGAAAAGGAAGCATTAGCATTGGTTTGGGCAATTGAACATTTCCATATGTATCTTTATGGCAAACAATTCGAACTTGTCACCGACCACAAGCCTCTCGAGGTCATATTCGGTACAAGGTCAAAGCCATGCGCACGAATTGAACGTTGGGTTCTTCGATTACAATCATATGATTATAAAGTCATTTATAAACCCGGAAAATCAAATATAGCAGACCCATTATCCCGTTTGTGTAGGAGTACAAGTGCCCAAGACAGTTCTCTTGAAGACGAATATCATATAAACCAGATTGTTCAATACGCGCGGCCGGTAGCATTATCTCTAAAATCAACTGTGGAGGCATCAAATGACGACAATGAGTTTAAGTTAGTCAAAGACGCCTTGACTAATGATAACTGGAACGAGTCAGTAAATAATTATAAGTTGTTTCAACACGAACTCTGGTTACATGATGGAGTCTTATTAAGAGGTAACAAAATAGTTATTCCCTCTAAGTTGCGGCAACAGGTTTTAGCAGCGGCTCATGAAGGCCATCCAGGCATTGTCAATATGAAAGCTAGGCTGCGTACAAAAGTTTGGTGGCCAAAAATAGACAAAGATGCTGAAAATACTGTAAAAGGTTGCAGGGGGTGTACCTTAGTCTCGGCTCCCAATCCCCCAGTACCCATGAAAAGGCGCGAACTTCCTTCGAAAGCTTGGGTAGATACAGCTATTGATTTTTTGGGTCCACTGCCAAGTGGGGATTATTTGTTGGTGATAATCGACTATTATAGTCGATATAAAGAAATTGAAATTTTAAGATCTATAACTACTCAAGATACAATAAAAATACTGAAAAAAAAATTCTCACGGACCGGTAATCCCGCTAGCATAACAGCTGATAACGGCAGACAATTCTGTAGTCAAGAATTCAAATCATTTTGTATCGAACAAGGAATCACCCTTTTTAATACCATTCCCTACTGGCCTCAGCAAAACGGTGAAGTCGAGAGACAAAACAGAGATATCCTTAAACGACTGAGAATCAGTCAATGCGAGAAATCAGACTGGAAGGATGATTTGTTGAAATATTTAATGATGTATAACAGTACACCTCACCCCTCCACAGGCAAATCACCGTCAGAGTTGTTCTACGGAAGACAGTTTAGAGACAAATTACCTTTTTTAACAGACCTCGAAAATAATTATGATGATTCTGAAATTCGAGACCGAGACAAAGAAAAAAACAGAAAAATAAATTGAATGAAGACAGAAAAAGAAAAGCTGTGGACAGAGATTTAGAAATTGGAGAGAAAGTGTATGTAAAAAATTTAATAAAAGAAAACAAATTGGCTTCAGAATTTAATCCAACACCTCATACAGTTATTAGTGCTGATGGAAGCGACATAAGCGTAAGGAACGAGGAAACTGGGCAAGAGTTCAGGAGGAACATTGTACACCTAAAGAAAGTAGAAGGTCAATGGCAAGTTATGGATCACAGCGAGACTGATTGTAATTCTGATAAGTTAAATTTGATATTAAATATTTAAGCGTTCTAAATGATAAATAATTAATTTAACTGAGAAAGTTAATAATTAAGTTTCATAACCTTAGTTAGTTAATGAATCTACTGATTATATTACATATTATTATTTTGCTTACAATGTAGAAAAAATATATAAAAAGGAAGAGATGTGGCATTTTGAGTAAATAAAGAATGCACAGCACAACGGATGACGCGACACACCCGAGCGGTCACTGGTTCCGAGCGGACGTCTCCGGCGTGCTGTGCTACTTACTGGAAATAATTTGGTGTTTCACTGAGTAGGCAAACCCCAAAGATTGGAGTGGACATCACAAGGATAAATGCTACACAGTCGCAGTGAGATAGGCATGATCTTTGACCACACCGTTACCATATAGAGTTATAAGGAAAGGTTATAAGAAGCCGAAAGGAACTCGTAGTACTCATCATTATGAACAACTTTTACTATGGGAACAACCCTGAAATCGAGAAAAACCACCAGGTGTTCCATAGAAAAATGTCAATGACAATAGACAAAATGTAAGGAACAGCTGTTTTTTTTTCTTGATTTCAGCTTTGGTCCCATAGTAAAAGTTGTTCACAATCAAGAGTACTACGAGTCCCTTTCGGCTTAGCATACCCTTTCCTTATAACCCTGTATAGTAAACGCATTATTATCTGAGTAGATGTCGTTGTCATAAATCATTCAATATGTCTTGTCTATCTCGCTCGCACTTACAGGTCTTATGGACTGGTATATCTATCTATTTCCCTCGCGCTTACAGATCTCATGTAGTGACGTTTTTCGACTCGGAAGATAATATGCGTTTACAATACTTAGGATTAAGTGAGATGTTGTCAAACAAAATGTTTATTGTTTTTATTGACCGAGCGAAGCGAAAGTCTCAGAGTTTACTGGGACAAATCGGCATTTGTATGTATGTATGTATGTTTGTTTGTATATTTGTCCGATGATAACTTGCGAATCGTTGATCCGATCTTCATGATATTTTGTACGCAAGTAGTTCATTTCAATACAATTTTTAAGTTCGAATATGAGTTGAATCGGTCCAGGGGTTGTGAAGATATAGGGGTCGAGAGGTCTCAGTTCGGCGCGAACTACTAGTGTTAATAAAAAAAGTAAGGAAATACACCTGATAGCAAGTATCATGTATGCTTATATAACAATAATAGTATTCGATTTCTCGCTTGTTTTCATGATTTCATGGTATAGTCTATTAAATTATCATTGAACATGAAAACGTGCAGTTTTACACAGATCATGCACCGTCATGGTCAAACGGCCGCAATCGATGTTCAATCGAACGCAAATCGAATCGATCGGATTTAAATCGATTTGCTGCGGTTAGCGAGATTTTATGAGTATCGCTTTCACAGTATGCAGGTAAGAAATAAATAGCTTCGCTCGCATAAGCATATGCTACGGGGTTGATTTTTAAAAAATCCTGAGACATATGTTTCTTTATTTCTTGTACAATCCAAGTTTCATTGCCGTAGCGTGAAGAAGTTTTTGTTTTCATTTGGGATCCATTTTACCCCTTGAGACGTGGAATTTCGCAAAATCCGTTCTAATAAAATTGTTCATCGACTATTTATGGAATGTCGGGTACAAATTTCACGTCTCTATCATATGGGTTTTAATCTGTACGTTGAGTCAAAGAAAAAGGCTTGGGCCCGTACCGTGAGGTGCTTATTGCGATGATTATTAGGCTCAGCCGAGAACGCTGCGCGACCATACACCTTATAGCGCGGTGATACGGTTCGCGGTCGCGCAGTGTCATCGGCTGAACCTAACAATCATCGCAATAAGCACCTCACGGTACGGGCCCTGTTCTTTTATATTTTTTTCCTATATGTGTATGGATAAGAATTACAATGCATGCGGTGACGTAATTATATAGCAAAGATTCATTAATCAGTTTGGCAGAGATCCTCTAAACTAATTATCCCAACATTGTCGATGTCGACCCTCCTGGCTTAATTGGTAGCATATCCGCCTTAAGAGCAGAAGGTTCGATTCTATAGACCCTGAGCAGATAATTCAAATTCATCCATCACACATCTGTCCGGCCGGGAATCGAACCTTCTGCTCATAAAGCGGATATGCTACCAATTAAGCCAGGAGGTTCGACATCGATCTGGGGGTTAATTGTCGATGTCTCTGTATTTATGTTCACAGGGAATCCTATTTTTTTTATTTATTTTTTTGCGTAGGGGAAATCTTCACAAGATACCCGACTGCTTTGGGGTGCATCCGGGTTATGTGGGATTATACCCACTTAAACCTCCCCGGTGGCCTGCCTTGCTGATTGATCGAGGACTCTGGGGTCGCGAGGTCTCGGTTCGGCGCGAATGACTAGTTTATTTAAGCTGATCATGATTTTGTTGAATTATGGAACAATATTTATCTATTTTTTTATTCCCTTATTTTCTGGACCACTATATTAAAAATCAAAATAAACTAGTAATAAAGCAATCCTATTTATTTATGCAGTCGTGATTTGTCGCTCTCGACGTAATAAATAGGTAAAACCCAGAGCATTCCTGTTCCGACATTCTGAAGGTCACACGAAGCACGCCCACGCTCGCTGATAATATCTAAATAACTGAGGTTTGTGAAGTATATTTTTGTTAAATTGCTTGCGAATAATAACAGATGTAGGACAAGCTTAACCATAGAATACTATTATGTACGTTTTTAATCTCGGCTAAGTAGGACGGACTGCTTTGGGGTGCATCCGGGTTATGAGGGATTATACCCACTAAAACCTCCCCGGTGGCCTGCGTTGCTGCTTGACCGAGGACTCCGGGATCTCTAAGCTGTCCTGAGACGCCTAAGTCTAAGACAGCGTCCGCCGCTGTCGTCCTCCCCGGGCTCGCTTTGGTAGCTGGTTATGGATAACAGGGAATCCTAGTGGAGATAGAGATATAGGTTTCTGAAGTATATTTTTGTTAAATTGCTTGCGAAGAATAACAGATATAGGACAAGCTAAGCCATTATTCTATTATGTAAGTCTTTAATCTCGGCTAAGTAGGTCGAAATTGTCGCAAAGAAAATATTAAAAAATAATAAAACATTTTTTGACGAGTCAGTACTCAGTAGATATTTTTCCCCACTCCTTTGATGATTTTGGCGTCGCACGTGTGACTTCGTTCGCGTGGACATAAAAAAAGTATCCCATGCCCGTCTTTGTGATATACAGAAACACCTTATCAAATTTTATCAAAATCCGTTCAGTCGTTTAGCCGTGATAACGCGACAAACATCCAGATAGAGAGACAAAGTTACTTCCTGTAGGCCGCTAGATGGCGTTGATCCATGTGCATTTTTTGACGATTTGTATGAACTGTGTAGACAGTTGTAATGTAGGGAGTTCTGAATCGCGCAAGTTTTTCCTCGAGACGAACGTTTTTATTTTTATACCCTCGAAGCTTTATTGGTCCTCATACGACTTTATTGGACTCATACGGCTGTATTCCTCTGAATTATAATATTTGTTAGGATATAGTATATCATCATCGTATATGATTTTCCTAAATTACACCCGTGCGAAGCCGGGGCGTGTCGCTATTATTTATTAAAGAACAAAAGAATTGCAAAAAAAAAAAACGCATTTTTTAATTGACAATATAGTTGAAAATTGCCTATGGGTTTGTTACGATAGCATCGATTTATGCAATCCCTTTGGCAGCGTGTGCAGCATCGCCAGTTCCGTGCCGCAACATGGTGCATTTTCCAAAGATGCGATTGCTCAGTATTTCCGCCACAGTTTTACGACTGCTCTATCAACTGTGAATACCGGCCCAGATTCACAGTGACGCGCGCATGCCCTTGAGACTACGTCCCAATTTAAAGGTGGATAAATCAATTCTGAGTATATTTTTGTATTTTTATGATGTCGTTAAACAACAGTTTCAATTTATTTCCAAAAATAAGCTTGCGTAAAAAGTGGTCCGGTCTTATCTTAGTTTTTCCTTGCGCAGGCCAGGACTTTACCAAAACGCAAAGGCCAGGCACCACAATATTGTTTTAGTAAATGGGCCCCACGTACGCGAGACCAAATTATCTCGCGCGCCACCGATTATAAGGCTTTTAATCTAAACTCAGTTAAACTTAAATTAAGGCTTTTAATTTAAACTCAGCATAGTGATTCGCACCGAATTGAGACCTCACGTAACACTTCACAATCTGGACCGGTTTTACTTTTATTGAGCATACAAATTGTATTGAAATGAACTACTTTGCTTACAAAAAATCATAAATATCAAATCAACGGTTCGCATGTTATCATCGGATAAATATACAAACACTAGCTTTCACCCGCGGCTTCGCCCGCGTACTTTAAGGAAAAATAATAGTTTTTTTTCTATGTCCGTCCTATTGAGACTAAAGCCAATTAAATTTTTCACGTACACGTACGTGAGATACACGTATTGATTCCTTCCTCAGTCTGCACGATTTACGACAAAAGAACATTTTAAATCGTAAACGGTTGTTTACATATATTATAATAATTATAGGTACTCAGATAAATACTCCATAGATATCTATAGGCAATGCTCTATCGTCTTTATCGTAGTTGGCACTCGCCATTCACCCGGCGCGCAAAATCATAACTCGTGATTAATTATCTGCATTTGGATACTCATTAAGGAGATGCAATTATTGTTTATGAATGGTATATCATTTGGATGATCGATGTGGCTGTTATGTTGCTAAAGATTGATAATACCTAACCCTATAAGCTAGTATCTCATATTGATGAGACACTAGCTTTTAAGTCGTTTTAACTTATGTCTATGTATACTCTTAAGAAAGGAGAGAGAGAGGGTATACATAAGATACATATATCATCTTATGTATATTATGACATTTCTGGTGTTCACAAGAAAAAAAACAATTTAGTTACTATGGCACAGTTAGATAAGTGGTAAGTACGTCTAGAAGGTCGAAAATTTGCCGAGAAACAAAACTAGATTTTTTTTTGCTGCAAAAACAAATATTTGAAAAACTTTTTATATTTTATCCAATGTCGAAAGGAGTATATGATGTACCAACTAGTATTTTTATTCTTAACAGGCCAGGTAGTATCTGTACATAATGACATATATGTATTTATAATTTAATTATGCTGGAAAAACATACAAAGAAATGTAAATTATCTAAATTATTTCGCTTTCCTTGTCGCAATACTCCATGGTACGAGTAAAATAAAAATAATTCTTGTATAATTTTGAAATTAAAATATTATATGACACAAACAATTTCACTTTCTACACTTAGGTAAGTTTTTTTAAATTAATTGTCCATCAACACAATGAATTGCCGCAAACAATGACAAATGAACACAACTAACAATAAACAAACATTTGTGTCAAAGAAACAAGACAATGGGACGAAGAAATAAGAAAAGCGATAGGCAGATAAACATAATACAAGTAATATCGCTAAAAGAAACTGAAAAATGTAGCTTAAGACACACCGACCGTTAAGAGGAATCCAACGACACCTCGCTTGTCAAAATCAGTCAAGCCGTTTAGGCTACAAGACGTCTTAGGATTAGGAACACACAACAATACTTACTCACATATACTTAACATACACCCAAAAAACATTATCGTCCTTCTTGGGCAGTCGGGTAAAAATAAAAATACAGAAGAAATACCTATAATTTAGAAACTGTATAGATATTTTAGGTAGGAAAAAAGTATAAAGACAAATTTACTCCAAGGTGTCATTATGATCTAAAGAATGGTTACGATGAAGCATACCCATCTATAGATATAATATATACAGACCTATATTATTACAAAAACAATATAAAGATCCTAATCATTGTAAGAGAAGTAAACTGTTTACATTTTCATTCTTGAGCGAATTGGAACATTTTCAGTTATAAGTTCCATACAACTATGTTTTGCTACTAGCTAAACTTATATCCATGTTGTGATTGCACATTTAGCTCAGGGGCTCTATGTTTTAATCGCACGTATGATTTCACACGAAAATAACATGCGAAATGAAAGATTTTCCATTTGATGGAAAGCAAATTCGAATGGTTCAAACCACTCGTTGCGTTAGCGAGCGATATGATTAGGTATATCAAAAATGCGTCTTTTGTTTAGGATGATCGAAAGCCAGTCATTTCGCATGGTTTCGCATGATAGTTACGTGCGAAATATATGACGATTCAAAAATCGACCCCGTAGATTAGTGCAATGACGTCCGTTCCTCGATCTGCGTTCTGCGTATCGTCAGATTTGATTCACTCCTTTATTATTAACAAGGGGCTTTGCATGGCCTTGAACCGACTTCATGAATTCAGCAGGTGACTTCTTTGTCCTTGTCGCTAATTAATATTAAACTTTTACTTCGAGTTGTGTTTGAATCGTACTGACCTTCCCAAAGATTAAATTGACGAAATATTATTTTATGATATATTTATTGACTCTGCGAATTGTCCCTGTCTAGCGTTTCACTATTTTATAAATGTCATAATTTTAAGATTTGAATAGACGATTTCAACATCTTTTTTATAAATTATTCTGTATGTGCGTAGGTAAGTATATCTGAACGTTTTGCTTCATTGCTTTACAATTTACACGATGGTTGGGTGTATTGAATCCCAATAAAGTATTTGTTTCCAGATAATAAAAATACATTTCTTCATCTACGAATGAAAAACTAAAAACAGCAAACATTTCAATGGGTTTGCAGCCAGTGCTGACGTCATTTTCTACGTTACCGACTCCCGCAAAGCAAGGCACTCCTCGTTTTTTTACGTGAAGCAACAGCTAGTTTCAAACTTCAATTAGAAACTTCGGTTGTTTTTTATTCTTCTCGTCCTTTGGTAATGTGTTTATAATAGTGTATTCATAGTAAAAATGACCTCTGTAAATCATCGGAACATAGTACTCTCTATTTACTCACAACCTTGTTTGAGATTTATTTTTAAACGCATTGCTTTTATTTGATTTCCTAAAATGTACGTATCTCGCTCAGGCGGAGCAGTTGGTTCTATTTTAGATTCAGCTTCGCTAAATTCAATACCGTCGTATTGAAAACATTCATCTCAAACGAACTCTCGTCTTTATTGCTCTGCACTGTACGTCTACTTTCGTTTGCACTATATACGAAGTAAACAAAAAAATCAGAACTTTTCATGTGCCATTACAATGCCCTCTATTTATTTATTTATGTGACACACACATGACACAGATGACCAATTTAAAAGAACATTTCGTAATAAATTTTATAAGAGCTTATTGCACATTTTGGAATTTTATCGAGTCATTTACGTTCTCATTGAGGCGCATAAAAAACTTAGATGCATTGCACTCAATGCCGATTCAATTGTAGACGTCTTTGTTGTAATAAAGTCGGCGAACGTGATACAGGAGAACGATCGAGAAGTGTACCTTCGTAGTGCGCAATGTTTTATAGATGTCGGGTAATAGTCGGTAAGCTGGGTGTGCTCGACATGCCAGCGTTTTGTCGGCTGTCGCGAGCAATTAGCACGTTCGCCGCCTGTCATCGCACTATCGTGATGAAATCCACTACCAAGCTTTCCTAAATGACTCTTCTACTTCCTGCCTTATTTGCATTGTTAACATTTGTATCCATAGATTCTGGGAAGAGGCGATTTTTTATGTTTTGTGCCGTTTTTTACACCCTGTTTTTTGCTTTATCTTTACAGAAGTATGTCGAAAGCATGCTGAAAGTTTCTCTGTGGTTCTTTTATAGATGATTATAATACGAGTATTTGAGACAAGCTTGAGCTTTTATGTAAATCGGTAGTTTTGCTACTAAGCCGTTATTTTGATTACAACAGATTCATAGCTATATAGACCGTGATAAAAAGTTTGTGAAGTCTTCTGTCATGTTTGTCTTGGTTGGCTGAAAATAGAAATAGCAAACTAAAGTTCCAGTTGGAACGTCACTAAACCCTCATACAATAAACTAATATTCACACTCGAAATATGTTCTATTGTTTCTAGCTTATAGCAGAGCAGATGCTGTTCATCGAATCCCACACACCACACGTCTGTCTTTAGATGAGTGATGCGTCACTGATTTCGCTGTTTGTGTGCGTGTGACGCACATTCACCTTTGTCTACATCTTAGTCCATTTTTGATAAACTTTTTCAAGCAACATCATTGTTTTGTCTGCTTATCTTTCTTAGCTACGAGTACTTACTAATCACTGTTCAATGTTCATCTGTTGAAAGTTCAACAGACACCACTTAATCAAAAATTACTCGCATGGTAGATAAATTACCTACAAGTTCATAAAATGAACTAGGTACTGGGGTGAAAATAATGTTAAATCAGCATTAACGGTTTAAACCTATTTGTTTAAAAGCTTGGTTTTGTTATATTAGGGTCCTTGACTATTAATTTCGACTGGCCTTATTATTTCTGTTTATATTAAAATTGACCCATAGGGAGAAATCCGTATGTTCCATATTTCACTACCATTACCTATTGACTGGTAAGTGGTTGATGCTTTCATAATCGTTTTCCGAGTGATATTTCTCGTCTAACCGCCAGTTATGACATTTTGAGGAATGTCCTGTATTATTTCGAGCGTGTTTCCCATTCCCAGATATAGCAATACCGGTAGGTAGAAACATTTAAGAGCTGCAGAGGTCGACGACCGGACGCAGATGCTTCCCAGATTTTATTGCACTTTCTACAATGTTTGAAAACTACACATATGACTTTGATCAGTTTCCGCGCTCTGATGAAAAGTCAAGCGTTAACTAAAGCTTTGGAACATTTGTATTTTGTTTGATTTGAGCTCTTTTGATTTATAAATTCTATGTCGGTTGTTTAATAAAGTGGGACATGTTTTAGCTGGATTTGCACCCGCAAAAATTATATACATTCTTGGATTTGCCTTTAACTTAAACTTGGTTTATACCTTATTTTTATTTATTTATTTTTTAACTATTTATTTTATTTGAATAAGAGTGTGAACTAAACTGTCTAAGAGAAGACCACGTCAGACGTAGAGTACCTAAGTAGTAAGTCCACTCCGTATGTTAAATTTTATTTTTCTTTGTGCAGCTCCACTGACTCCGGGGTCCATGACCTTTGTCAACCTTTAAATATTTTTGACAACTATTATTAATATTACATTACGTATGTTACCTTAGTGAAGATAGTAAGAAAAGGCAGCACAAAGGCAATGCCTAGGAGCAAAATGCCTCGTTACCTTGTGAGGGCTAGTAGCAGTGGAATGAAATACACTGATGATGATTATTAGAAATACGATTATATGATTACACGAGTCGTTACCCGCGACTTCGTTCGCCTTAAATAAATTAGTTTCGTTAAATAAGCGAAAGAAGTCAGAATCAGAATATTTTATTGCAAAAACAGTGTACAAAAGTGTTCTTGATAATAATAAAATAATAAGTTTCAACAGCTTACCCATTGCGGGCGTATAATAATTCACATTTCGAATTGTATTCACATTATCAAGCTACTATACTTTAATTAAAATTTTAACCTTATTATAAAAATATTTATTTACAAAAATTCTCTACTGTCTATTGAATGTGAAATTTAATTATCGTCAAAATATTCCCTAAGTTTTTATAATATACTTTTAATATTAGCCATGTCTTTAATTTTAATTTAAATAGATGTTTTCAATGTCTTTAACTCTGTGGGCAAATGATTATAAACTGTAATACCGGTATAAAATGAACTATTATAGAACATAGCATAGCAAGTCGCGGGTAACGACTATTTTAATCATATATCCGTAAAATGGATCAACGCCATCTATTGAATTATAGAAAGTAACTCCTTATCAAGCTTTTCAATCAAAATCAGCCGCTTAGCCGTGTTAACATTACGAACATCCAGACAGGCGTTGATCCATTTTTGGGCATTTTTTGAGTTTTTTTATTGACTGACAGTTATGTAAGTAATAGAATAAGTACTAACTAAACTTAATAAGTAATGTAATTGTAATGGAGAACAGTTGTAACGTAAAAGTAATTAGTTGTAATGTTGGTCTGAATCGTGCAAGCGAAGTTTTTTCCTCGAGTCGAACATATTCGTTTTATAACTCGAAGCTTTATTGGTCCTGATACGACTGCGGCTATATTCCTCTGAATTATAATATTAGTTAGCATGTTAGAATTTACTAGTAGCTTTGGTACGTACTAAGAAGGTTGCGTGTTTGTAATATTCCAACATCGGACTGTGCTCAATAGCTGAATGAAACGGATTTCGCAAGCCAAACATTTGCTTTTAAGCGTTATTTCACTTCTTTCTAGGAACACTGGTGCAATAACAGCCGACCTGATTACATTGCGTTTAACAAAGTTGTTGTGTGCAAGTTTTGTCCACGGTCTCGGATTTTCTACTTTGTCTCGGAACTGTATCTCTAGATCCACTAAAATAAGGCCTGTAGCTGGTATTTTGTCAATGATGGAATGGCGACGCTTTTTATGTGATTAGAGTTTGTGAGTTTTCTCAAAGCGATATCTATTTTCACATAGTATCTTCGACAATACTCAGGAAGTTTTATAGTTTTTTTAAGTTTTTCCGTCAGTTCTAATAACTGACTGAGAACTTATTCATATACTCATCCCTGCAAAACTCAGACACAAACACGCACAGGTACCATCATAGAGTGGACATAGCTCTCAAAGTTTCCAAGCTGAAGTGGCAATGGGCGGGCCACATCGCTCGTAGAAACCATAACCCGAAAGGAAGGAAAGGTTCTTGAGTAGCGACCACGAACCGGAAGACGCAGCGTTGGTAGGCCTCGAACAAGGTGGACTAACGGCATTGTGAAAGTCGTGGGCAACCGGTGGATGCAAATAGCCAATTGGCGTTCAGTGTGGCGCCCTAAAGGGGGAGGTCTTTATTCTAGTGTACGTGTTCTGGCTGATGATGATGATCATGTTGGTGTTCTATTACAATACCGAAGTTACTTATCTTATAAGTTACCGATCTTCAGTTCACTCAGTTCACTTCAGGTTACTTCTCGTTTGCTCAGTATCAGGAGTCCAGTGGGCTTATCCCGTAACTCCGAAAGCGATAGCGAGAGTTGCGCGGTTTGCCGCGCATAGTGCGACTAAGTTGGTACGAGCGAGATGGCATGCTCTCGCAATCAGAATCACGAACTTTTCAAAGTTAGATCTTGATCGATTAGCCAACTCAAGGGCCGTTACTATCCGTTATTAGTCTACCATTATTTTACTTTCTACTTTTAGCCCTCGTTTCAGTATTCCTATTGTTATCTACTAGTCTTACCATCTTGTTTCCAAGCTGGTGGGTTCTATTCCTAATATCCAGAATGTGGGGCAGGCGATTCAATGAATCATGTTGTGTTTACGCTGTATGCATGCTGTAAAACAATGTTTCACTTCTGTGCAGAATTAGAAAATTAATTGAAATTATGTAGAACGCCGTACCTACTAAATTCTTTCCAAAATGTGCGTTAGCTCAGATAGCCTGAGACCAATTAAAATATTCCTGTAGATTTATATTCGTCTCAAATCAAACGATATTTTTTGCATGATTTTCATTTTTTTAGTATTTTTTTTTTTTTTTAGTTAAAGTAGGTAATTTTTTACTATACCATACAGGAATCTTTAATGTAGACATATTTTGCCGAGATAAAAACTTAGCATATCTGTGTAAACCCAGGATGCAAGCTACACCTTCATATCACACTTGATTTTAGCTGATTTCTTTCAACCGTTCCTTGGAATATGCCAATTTAATCATTTTAAACTCATTCTTTCGTCTCTGTTAATATAAAATTGCAATAACGAGGCAACTCTCCCTACAAAATATTTTCCCCTCGTAGTGAGATGAGTGTACTTTTGTCTGTAGTGCAATATAATAACTTCATTGTCTCGAAACAAAGGGCCATTTACAGCACCTCTCACAAAGGATGCACATGAAACTTGCGTCGCCACACACGACTTTTGATCTTGTTTCACGACCACTTCGACAATGGAAGACCTTATTATATCTTGTTATTGGTAAGAACTTTACTTATGAATCCTCTTTGGCCCACTGCTACTTGCGTATTTGATTAACTTGAGGTTATTGGTACTAAAAAAGACATGTGTAGTGATGTGCCAATTGTCGATAAAATCAAATCGACTCGTAGGGCACTCTTATAGACTCTTTTAAGGTTGGAGTTAATGTCGACAAAATATATGAATAATTTTAAAATGCAAATAAAATAGATCGCACGTGTTTGTTGTTTAGCATAATCAATTTAGTACCTAATACTTTCGTTTCGTGATGTGCTGATATGCATTCAATCAGATTGACTTGTCATCCGCATTCATGTTGAATGTTACCTATGTTGTGAAAACAGAGATGAATATTAATACCTGGTGGTTGAAAATCACGAATAAAATGGGGAAATTTTATATCAATTAAATTGATCATGAAGAAGCATACGAGAAATATGCGCATGGTTGAAACAAGTAGGTTTGTATGAGGCAACTAAAATTAGCACCTAGATATAAATGTTTAATGTTTGCTTTTTGCTTTGTTTAAATATAATATTAATGAGCACGCCGAGGTTAATTTTGGTAATTATTTTATTCACGAGACACTTATGTCGTATGAGCCATAAAGCAGAAAACATTGACAATAAAAAGAAGCATCTTTCGTTCCGAGCACACAGCCAAAAACGTAGCAAAAATATATCATAAAAAGTATAATATTTTCGTCACCTGTTGAATTTGTTGTTTTAAAAACAAATTTGAAGCCAGGTTTCTTACGAACACCTAAACGCTGATGCAAAGCAGTTTAATAAAATGAATATACTTAAGATATTGTCATAAAATGTCTGAACATCAAAAGCTCGTCAAATGTGATTTTTGGAGTGACAGGTAGCATTAAGGAGAATGGTATTCTGGGAAAATAAATTGTCCCAACGAAAGCTACTTCAGTATCAGACGTAAGGAGAAGACTTAATATTTTTAGATTTGTGAGTAAATTTATTTGATTTATAAAGATAGGTGACAGTTGACGGCTGGGAGTGGGCCGGTCGCCTTCACCTTGGACCGCTGGTTTGTATCACAGCAGCATTGACAGCGCCCGTGACACCACCAGGCGGCTGGACTTGTCCAAAATAAACACCTCTAACAATGATACTGGCGGCCGCAATAAAAATGTATATTTGTCTCTAGTCGCTTTCTCTTTCAGATTCAGGTGGCACGGAAACCGCAAAGATGGAAACTGGAATCAATTATTTGAATTTTCTATACCATGTTTTATATAACGATCATGGGAAAAATGGCTTTCACTGCTTACAAAGTACTGGCTGGAATGCTAGATTTTGAAATTGCAATGCAACTTACTGAGGGTATGCGGTGCCTTGTAGTGGTAGTAGTGGTGATGGTCTCTACAGATTCGACTGTCTCCATGTCTCCATCTGCAGGATTGTTCCATGCTCCGTAGAATTCCGTCATATTCCCTATATCCTTTATCACCCACAGCACTGAACTCCAAATGACTTTTGACACACATTCACCGCACTTGTCTAGCACTTGCAAATACGTCGTAAATTGATAACTTGTTTGTTATTCGATAAATCCTTTTCTGTCGTTGCGTGCATCCATTGCCTGTCGGTAAACACTAGAGTGCACAATAATATTCGCGACAAACATCAACCGAGCTTTCTGCCGGTGCACCGCGAGACGGCCAGAGCTGGTGTTGTATAAAATCCTACTGGAAAACTGAAATAACCACGCCGAACAAAAAGCACCAGCCAAAACATTTCACGTGCGAGATTATTATTAGTTGGACGATCTAGCCGAAAGAGTTAAGTGTCGCTGTGACCTTTTACATGAATTAAACTACATTAATATTCCTATTTTCCGCGTTTATTATTAACAATGCGAAAATACTACTTTTGTGGTGATATTGCGTTCTTTCGGAATTTACTTTGACACAAATGGGTATTAGTTGTCTTTGTCACCTCTGTATGCTGATTTAAATTCAATAAAGAAGAAAATATTTTTATTTTGCAACAACAGTAACATTAATTATATTGAAGGGTAAACAGGTGAGCAATATCATATAACTATAACTAATTAATGTTATATGTCACAAAAATGCCCTCAACTCGGCATCATGCTGTTAACCCTTTACCAAACAGCGCTGATCGTCCGTTAAAATAAATTGTTTTTTTTTAACTCAGCAGTTATTTGATTGAGGCCTTATTCATCATTTTATAATTTTTTTTCAAAGGAATTTATCTGTTTTTGCCTACTGTTATGAGATTTGGCTCAATATCAGATTTTTTTATGATAACTAAATTAACAACAGTTATTTTAAGCGAAAGACTTGCAGTTTTTTTATATTATGTACAGTATTATACTAGTCTAATATTTCATCTTTGACGTAAAAACTAAAACTTTGTTGCGGTCGTTATTGCAGCTACTTAAATCAAAATCAAGTGTATCCAGCGCATCAGAACGAATATTAATTTTCTTGGTTAGATAAAGTACTTGATATGATTTCTGCGCTGCTGGTAGTTGTATGCAGCCATCCAGCTACGGCGTCAGCGTAGGCGCTGATAGCTTCTCCACTTAATATAAATACGCGGTTCTCCAAACAACCCGCTATAAATCTGTATCACGCCTCGAGATCAACCGACCGACTCACTGTTTTAATAGCATATCGATAGAGTCCTCTATTGAACGCCGGTACATCACTAAAGTTAACAAACTCGAATAACCTCGACAAATTCGCACCTTGAGGCTATCGATACAAAGTTCACATTTGTTTGAGGGTTATAATTTATGGGTCATTTTTCCTACATATTTTCAGAGGTTTTTTTTATGCACGAATAATCGGTAATACGGTCGAAATTTCTTTCATGTTGAACGATCATTAGCCGATTTGTAAACACGGCAGTGGCGAGTAACAGATTGTGGTGGTCGCAGACTTTACTGTCTAATGAAGATGCTCCCGATGTCTCATCTCTGATTCATGTGTAATCAGAGAGGAGTTATTTGTTTCTTTTGTTTAATACTTCTACCTCGTGTTTTCTAAAGAATTCTATTTCGACCTTCCTTAATTAACTTCTATTATATACTAACAAATGTCATCGCATGGACTATTGATTCCAATTGCTATCTCTTTGCAGCACTTGACGATTTTTGACTTTTACAGATTATTATAACACTTAATTGTGCATTCTACTGCGAAGAGATATAATTTTGAGGACAACATTTGCTTCAGGTAATTATAATTATAATACTTTTATTTTTATCCTATGGAGATATGATACTTTTATGGCATACCTACATTTTTATGTGCGGACAACGGTACGGAGTTTAGGTTGTAGTTTTAGGTAGGTACGGTGTCTCTTTTGAATTATTAATATCGGCTAAAATTGTAGCAGGATTCATATGCAAGATAAATTAGGCCAAAACGATACTTAGAAATATATGGCACGACCATTGTTAGCCTTGTACCGGTACTTTTATGTACAGACAGTAGGACAGAGTTCAATGAGGGCGCTTGCTTGTGGGATTGTGCTCTCTGATTTTCCGAAATATTTCCACATTTATCTACGGAATTCCGCTGACGCATGGCGGCTAGATCCACCGGACATACTCACGTGGCATTGTTAATGTCCGTCCGTCGCATCTTCCCGTTTGGCACCCCATCTCGCCTGCCAAGGTCACTTACCTGCAATGATATTCACAAATCAGAATTGAGGCGGATTTATTTTAGACAGTATTTATTCTGGACAGTTCGAGGATACCCAACAAGTAGATATCTACTGGATTATTGACAGGACATCCTTTATATTTTTACAGTGTAGCACTAAGTAATAAATAATCGGCATAAGGCAGATACTTATAAACGCCACTCCAAGTGAATTTGAAATTTCCCAATTTTTTTTATTGCCCATCGATGCTCGATATATCAATTAAAAAAAAACGAATGTTTCTTTTAAACAAATTATCGTTCAGGATGTCAAATATTCGAAATCAAATTTTAATGTGTTCTGATTCCATGTGTCATTGTATTTTACCCGACTGCCAAAGAAAGAGGGCAACGTTTTTGGTGTGTATGTAAGTATGTGAGTATGTAAGTATGTTTGTGTATTTTCCTATGAAACTACAAACGCGGCCAGGTGCAGTGGAGTGATAATAGGACGGGTAAAAAAACTTCCTACCGAATCACATGACTGTTTTGTTTGGTGGTAGATACCCGTTGTGAAGTATCTAAGTCATCTGGGTAAAGTGGGCCAGAAATTTAACGCAGAGCTCTGCTGAAGATTGAACGTAGCGGCGTACATTCGAGATCTACCGTCCAGCAGTACAAACATATGCCAAACATAGGACGATGTCCATTTTCGTCTGTTTACATTGAATTACAACGCAATGAAAATTATAGCAAACCAATAAACCTTACCATCTCGCAACACTGTTCTTTGTAAGAGAGACGTTTCTTCACAATGATTTTATTTAACGGCCTATTTTGATAGAAATGTGTTTTTTTATCGTATGCCCTTCGTTAGTTATTTAAAATAAAAATCTTATTTTAAAATATATATATTTTTGGTTCTGTATTTATAGTATTGTACGGCGGTAAAACATGATTACATGAGATTTTTTATTTTTTTTATTTATTGAATAGACCTCGAGTTTCACACACTGGTGCTCGGAACCTCTAGTGTATATTCAAGTGATTATTACACTAATAGTGAGATCATAATAATAACTAGGTTTGCATCCAACAGAACTTCGATTGATTTTCTGGGTTAGATGGAATTAGTAATTTAAATCTTTTTTTTTTTGGCTAGCGCGCGCTAATGCCATCTCTATTGATTTGCGCGCGAAAGTTTATAGCACTATCGTCATCAGTGAATCTGTGAACAAGAGTCAAACAATTTACACTCGAGATCCAATAAATTAATAATTAAGTATATGTAAATAGAACAGAATAATGTAAGCATCTTCGTACTTGTACGTAACCAGGGAGACGCTTTTAAAATCACATTGAATATGTATTACTAACCGTGATTCCACACCAGTCAACTGTCTTGGTTATCCTGGTTGCTCGTGTAAACAGTGACTTAGCCCTAATCATCTCATTCAATAAAAATAAATAATATTTCCGCTAATGCCGCCATCAGTGTCTTCGTAAATTTTGATGAAAAGATTTTGATTACGGCAACAAACGCTTAGAACCGAGAAATTAAATTATTACGAAGATTGTACGAGGGGAAAACAGTTATTCAGCTTATTTGCGGCCAACGACTATTAATTTAGATTAAACATTGATTTACGGCTCTTTTATAGAATTTGCGAGATTCGCGGCTCTGAAAAAGTTGCGCAATTAATTAGGTTTTTATGTATTTAATAACGTTATTTTTCATGTAAACAACGACTTTATATAGTGAGCTACGAGATGTGATAATTTGAAAATAGCACTAATTGGAAAAATCATACCTTTCTCAGAGTTTTCCATCAATCTGTGTGGGATGAAAAAAAGAAAGCTTTATTGATGCTATCTTAATAACACTAAGTTATGTATGTTTAAGTTTGTACTTTTTGCAGGCAAGCTTAGTGCCAGACACCTGAAGTTGGCGAGCCTGGCACCCATAGGCTATATATTATGACCTACTCTGACCAGGGGCCCTATCCGGAGATATGACAAATCGATGTCGATATCGTGATTCCAATCTCGATTGTCTCTCGTCTCGATTGCCTCCGACAAATCGATGTATCTTGCACGCTAGCCCTCGTTAATACCTCGAAAATCTCCAAGTTCGGATTTTTTTCGAGACGAGATTTAATCTCAGCTCTAGAAGGTAATAAAAGACCTGTGCCCTGAACATAGCTGCCTGTGTATGTGTTAAATATCTGGTAGACAATAAAGCGTACGTTTCCAGGTTAGCGTACTTCATCCTATCTTGTCACTCGTTGCCAGGATTTGGTCAAACCATGAAAAATAAAATAAACATTAATGGAATAATTGACCATAATAAATCTAATTTGAATTTGAAAATAAGTTAATGAAGTGACAGCAAAGTAAATTGAATAGGTAGTGTTGGCTACTCACATTCTTTTTTAAACAGATAATATTGGCAAAAAGAGTCCAAATCGAAAGTTCCATGAAACGTGTTTCAAAAGTTTCATGTCAAGCAATGATATATGTAAAGTATATTACTTTCCTCCACTACAGCGATCCATTTCCAGACTTAGCTACATTGAAGTTGTAAAATCTTACGTATCGAATATACATATCGAACATTCGGCCAACTACTTACATCTACGAGAATGGTAGCAGTTTAATTTCTGTCACATAAAATATCAGGTTTGATATCGTCTAGACGCGAATCTGGCCCGGGTTCGAATCTAGACACAAATGATTCTGCATCTGTTAGAATACTTAGAACGATACAAATTGTCTACAATGGTAAGCACGTATGGGCAACACCCGGCCCGCGAGCCTGATGAGGCCCGCAGCGGCATTTGATTGGGCTGGCCCGGAATCAGAATCAGATCGGCATATGATTATATGTCGGCACAAAATTGCAAGTAAGTACGATGAAGTATCTACCTACAATAATCCGGTTATACCCTCGACACCACAGAAGAGGAACATTTTTACCTCTAGATCTCTTCTGTTCTCGACACTACTAGCCAACGCCTCTTGTTTTCCATCAAACCTCGCTGTGTTCCAAAGGTTCCAGCGACCAATACTAACTATTATTTTAATTTGTGGCATCATCAGCGGATTTGGCAATGCTTGACTTGAATGAATCACGCAGTTCGCATTTGCACAGTAGAGCGAACGTCAATTTTAAACGAGACAAAATTGCATTGCTATTATTTCATTTTTAAACATTCTTTATCAAAGGACAAAGTAAAATTATTAACGTGAGTAATGAAGTAATGTCAAAGGGCTTAAACATTTTTAACGTGCGTTTATGTAAAGATACATTCAACATGACTTAACGCTTAACCAAAATGGGAACATAAATATTTATTGCTCCAAAAATACATACGCATTGTTTACAAGTTTCGACGAATTAAACTTATTTTTCTGGCAAAAAAACCTTATGACGCGTGGCCAATGATATTTTTTGGTGCGAACAAACGCAAGACTAGGTGGTAGGTGGTGACATGCGTAGGTATAAAGTATAAACTTATAAATGGAAGAGCTATATATCATCCTTTTTATGAACCAAATAGATATAGTGGGTTCGATTCCCATCTAGGACAAACATTTATGTGATGAATATTTGTGTTTGTTCTATGTCTGGGTGTTAATATCTATATAAGTATGTATTTAAAAAATATCTATGTACGTATATCAGTCTCTGGCAGCCATATTACAAGCTTTGCTTAGTTTGGGGTCAGATGACCGTGTGTGCAATAATGTCCCAGATATTTATTTATTATTATTTATATATTTTAGAACCCTAAATATATCTCTCCCTTATTTGCCCATACCTATCTATAAATCGAAGATGGAACATTCAATGTCGTAAGGGACAAACTCTATCAAAATAATAAGTTGTTCACTGCAGCTGTATTTCGTTTTTGTCGAGCAACCTATTTCTTAACAGAAATAAGTTTTTGTGAAAAAAGAAATTGCTAGTTAAATAAAAGCTTTTAAAATATGATAAAACACGATATTACACTTCTTCTTTACACCAGAATATAAGGATGATAAGCAAAACCTGTAAATATAACTTGTACTTCCCCTTTTCCCATAATACACAGAAACTCTTTATTGTGTACACCAAAATAATAATAACACACGTACAAAACTATCTTATAAGCAAGTACCACAAGTGGCGGCCTTATCGCTAAAAGCGATCTCTTCCAGGCTTCTGCATAATCCCCATGCTTGGCATATGGTTTGGCGATCGTAGAATGCTCACCGTTTACTACTGCCGTTTGCTACTTGTACCAACTTAGGTACTTTTGTATATTCCCGCTCGTTGTCGTAGACAGAGATAATTGGACCTCTATCTCACTGCGAGCGCGAAACGTATAATAACCTCGAACCCGCAGTTGAGACCGCTTACACATTTAATCTAACGAGTACAAAGTGACAGTGATCACTCTTTCCTTCTCGGGAAGGATTTACGCCTGTACGTATTTATCACTGGTAGTTAGCTTCGCTTTTGCTAAAATTAACTTTATTTCGATATTTTTGGCAGGAAATTCATTTTGATTTTTTTTTATCTGTGCGTTTATCGTCATGCTTTTTTATCCGCTATAATTTATACTATAAATTCTGTAGTTATCTATATTCTAACCTGTACGGTCTTACTTTCAGTTCGTGCAGTGTGTTTAATAGAAAATAAATAATAATTGTAGGGATAGCAAGTGAAATAATAGTCGAGCAGCTGCGCAGGCGCTTGTGGGACGCTTGTTTATGCGATGTATGTAGGTTAATACATGTAGCGACATCTCTCGGATGGATTATGAACCAGCGTTTCCGTTGCAGCGAACATCGACAGCTGAAATGCTGAAACGTGGAAACAGTGCGATGAGTCAACGGAAACTGTGGCTCTTTCACTCGCTTAAACTAGCGTGTCGTGTAACATGGCTAATCTTTGGGTCAGTTTTCGGAGGCTCTTCCCGACAAGCTAGAAATACGTGACCCTCAAACTACGGTAGGGCTTAGCTGTTAATGCTAGGTGCAATCAATACCCATTCGGACAAAATGGGTCAAGGGTTAACGTACCGTCGTATCTACGTGATCTGCACGCGTTGCCAATTTACGTTTTCATTTGTGCTAGTTCGTACTATAAGCCAATCACTCTTCCGGTAATTAATATAACAGTTAATGTTAATTGAAAGCTAATAAGTAAGTAGGTAGATATATACAGGATGGCTCTTTGATAAGTGACCGCCCGAAAAGGGTTTATGATACTCATCATTATGAACAACTTTTACTATGGGACCAACCCTGAAATCGAGAAAAAAATCTGCTGTTCCCTACATTTCCTACTGTCGAGTATCATTGACATTTTTCTATGGAACAGCAGTTTTTTTTTACTACTGGTAGCACCACGGGCAACAAACGATTTATTGTACCAAACAATACAACGAATTAACTACATATTAAACGAAAGATGTTAGGATATATTGTGTTGTGTTATTGTTGTGTGTTGTTGTTGTATTGTTATTGTTGTATATTGTTGATATATATTTTTGTTGTTGTATTGTACGATTTATTGTTGTTTGATGTATATTATTGTAAGTATCCAAGTATGACATTTTTGCAGACAAATGGTCCGAGTTTTTGAAAAGCTCACTAAAGTTTAGTGAGGAATACACAATTTTTCCATAATAAGTACAGTTTAACTTTATTGTTTCGTGCCTTTGTTATATTATATATTTTTTATTTTTTTTAATTGTCCATATTTTATATTGTTGATTTTCTGTTTTTATTTAAAATGTTTTAATGTAGAGTAAGTAACGTTTTGGTGAAATTACACTGTTAAGTTGCTTATTTTTGTAAATAAAGAATTGAATTGAATTGAAAAGAATTGAATGACAGTTCAAAGCTGAACAAAAAAAAAAAGGGCAGATGTATGAAGTATCTTTGTACTCCTTCATATCCTTGTTTGTAAAATAGAAACCAGAGAAATAACGCCATAAAATTATAACTGGCCGTAAAATCGTTATTTTTGTTTAGCACAGTGGGCAGATACTGATGGCTATAAATTTAGGCCTGATGGCGATCTGACAATGATTTTGATCGACATACGGCCGCTAAATAAATCATGTTCGCTGCATGCCAAAAATGTTAGTCAGAGAAATAAATCGAAGTCTAGCACGCCTAAGATACATATTGAACCAATAAGTTATTTGGAACTTACGTACGGGTATACCACTGGCTTTTCGGTGAAGGAAAACATCATGCGGAAATCTGCATATTTCCGGAGAGAAATTCGATGGCGTTCTTAGGTATGTGAATCCGCTAACGCGTGGTGGATATGGCCTAATCACCCTTCGAGGTTAGGCCGTTATCTCAGCAGTGGGATGCTTAAAGGCTGATGGAGATAGATGATACATACGTGTATCCGCAGAATCAATCAAATATACAACGTGTCTCAGAAAGGTATGTATCTACTCATCTTTATGAACAACTTATACTAAGGGAAAAAAATAATCAGCTGTTCCATATATTTAGTTGAGTGTCATTGAAATTTTGCTTTGGAGCATCTGGTTTTTTTCACGATTTCAGGGTTGGTCCCATAGTAAAAGTTGTTCATAATGATGAGTACATACATACCTTTTAATAATGTTGCACCTTTCAGTAGCACCTTGTTTAGAGATAAAGGGTTAAGCCATAAATCACACATTACACGCACAAAATAAGTAATTATTAATACAATGAAATATAATATACTTTACTGACACCACATAATGACATAACAAGTAAAATAAATTAGAGATGGGTACACCAAGGCGGTATTATCGTTAAGAGCGATCTCTTCCAGACAACCTCCGGACGAGAAAATACACAAACATTTACGCGATGGAGTGTGGCCAGTGGTGCAAATAAATGAATAATTAAATTTATTACTCGTTAAAGAAAAGAGAACTTAAACAGTGAAAGCGTTGTAGTTAAACACGCTGACTACCAATTTTACTTGGTCCCAAATTATTCCGACGTCGTCAAGCAAGAGATTGAAAGTAGATTCTTGTATTTAACACAGTAATTTCGTCACGTCACGTATTTAAAATTGTCTACAGTCTACACCATTCGATGTTACGATTTCACTTTTGTTTAACATTACGAAGATCGATTGGCACATCGCAACTAGAGCGGGTAGTAATGGGTTAACACCATGAGTTCAATTTCCAAGTAGTGAAAATCCAATCAAACAATTCCCAATTAACTAGAAATCGTGTATCTTCAACTAAAATTAAAAATAAGTAAAAATTTCACCACTATTCATCCTCACAAAGGGATATTAATAATTTGACTTTGACAAAGAACTCTCACCAAGAGTTCATATTTATTAAATACGTCATGCTCTTGAGTCAGACCCCGCAAATGCCTGCAATGTACCTAGATTTAATGAAAGACAAAGGTCAGAGCACGCCTCTTCACTACATTAGTTCTTCAACACTAGATCATCTTTTTATCTAGTGGGATAAATTATGGCAGGATAAGTACGTCTAAAAATAGAAACTGAGCAAACAGTGGACGTAAATTCTTTCACTTCCTCACAAAGCTGTTCTTCGAGATAGCGAGAAGCTGGCATTGTTATTATTGTAACAAAAACATGTGGTATGATAAAATTATCTCATTATAACAAAATTGCTTCATATTTTACTACAACAACGAACTAAGAACAGACTTTGTAAGAAAACAAAATTAATATCAAACACAATTAACCTCAATAACTTATTTTAATTAAATAGTAAGATTTCAAGTAAAAGAGACGAACAAATTAATTCAGTTAAATAGGACTTAAAATTACATAGTAATAATAACAAAATAAACTAATCTAAAAGACCGCTACCAGTGGGAATTGTTCCCAAAATGCTGGCCCCATTACCACGTTGTATTGCAATGCTCAGCCTTTGGGCGAAATAGAGGCCAGCATTTTGGTCACGTGTTGCTTCGTTTTTTTTTTGGCTAGTCTTTACATAATATTACCTATCTGCACCTCGCTGTGTATAAAGGTAAGTACAAAATGTACAGTTCTTGTACGCATTTAAAAAAAATAGCTTTAGGAAGCATAACAAAGAAATTCAAACCCACATTATAGGTAGATAGTTGTCGATTGGTTTAATACATAGTGCTACCTTATTTCAATGTTTGTCTGTCTGTTTATTTAATAGTATTATTTTGAATGTTGTTTTAAATTTTAATACAGCTTTTCTTTTCTAGCTATAGTAAAATCATCCTCACTAACCTAAATATAACGCACATTATTCGAAGAATAATCGCTTTTTAATCCTTTTTATTTTGTCCAGTTTCACAACAGCGGCCCTATGTGTGACGGACGGACGGATGACGCTGAGTGGGTGTTGCCATCTCGTATTTTAATCGCTAAATAGTCTGGCTTGCCATAATATTACGCAAGGGATGTGTATTGAAAATAAATAGATGAGTTGCATCTTATTTTTACTAACGTAGCATATATAAATAATGTTTTTTTGCAACGTAGGTAATGAGAATAGAAGCTCTGATAGCTTTCTACTATTTTTCTTTTTTCTTTCATAAAATGATTTTTTTGATATTAAGCTGTCTATTCTATACAGCTGTGAGCCTGTGCCCGATATTCTATAGGCGCTAGAATCAGTCTCTAGATTCTAAGCTCTAGAATCTAGAGCATTACGAACTCTAGACTTGCAGTAGACGAGACTCCAGAACCATTTCAAGAACAATGAATAGCTAACGCATAGAGCAAGGAGATGAGGAACTTGAGCAAGTCGCTCACCAGAAGGTAAGCGTTACGCTTGCCCATAACTGTTCAGTGTCGCCTACAATTTTGAATTTTTATATTTGTAAATCATGCGCGGCAATGCTTTGCGCTCGTCACCCTGAGATTTAGATGGATTTATTAATAAAGAACTTTGAACTTTGGTATACCTCTTTATTTATATTTAACTAGCTGCACCCCGCGGTTTCACCTGCTATTGTACAGAAAGCGAATATTGTTTCGGAATAAAAAACCCTATATGGGTAATCTAGGGTATAAGCTACCTCAATACAAAATTACATTCAAATCCGTTCAGCCGTTAAAGAGTTGAACGGGAACAAACACACTGACATACTTACACACAAACTTTCGCATTTGTAATATTAGTGTGATTCACGCAGTGGGTACACCAGTATGGCTATCTGCTTCTGTCACCATGATTAATTAACTTTAATTGAATAACATCATGTCGCGACCATTAGTCGCTGACATGGACACCAGCGATGACATAACAATGTGCTCCGGCATAATTTAATTTTGCTCTATTCTGGCTTTGGGTATGCGGTTAAGAATATTGTTAGGCTTTTATGCCATTCTGCAGGCCTAGCACGGGCGCCGGGATAAAATTTTGTCCACCATATTTATCCCGCGAGAACGAGACGGACTTATTCATATTCTAGCTGTGTCACCTTGACGCGAATTCATAACGGGTGGTCATAACTTTATCCCGGCGCCCGTGCTAGGCCTGCTGGTCGGGTACGATAGGACGATAAAAAAAATTACGAGAACGAAAGTTCTTCATTCGCCAAAGATAATGAGATGAATTTTCTCCACCAAAGAACTAACGTTGTTTTTATTGTCAACACATGTATGTATGTAGCTATAGGTAGGTACAGAAAGAGGAACCTCTTTTCAGAAACTCGCAAAGAGTTCAGCTGCGCCATATTCTCAGCAAAATGTAAAGATTTCGATTAGAGATATTTATTTTACGTCTGCGTCACCTACAGTCAGGATGATAGAGACAGAATATAAATTTGGAATGGTTTTATAATACAAGAAAAGAAAGACAGAAATTGTCAGTATTCTGATTTATGTATTATACAAAAAAGTATCTACCCTATGATGAAGACTGTGGGTACATCCCACATGCTGTGAGGTCATTACTTTTAAGATGCTCGCACATTTAGCTATGCTCTTTACAGATGATATTATGGCGGGACATCGACCGTCTGAGTCATCAATCCCGAAGTACAAAATTAAATCAGTTTTTGCATTTGGGTCGCGCGCGCGTAAGCGCTCCGCTACTAAAGCTTGTGAAACTGTCCACCATTTTGTTTTTATAGAATGCAACAATGGATGCAAAGACACATTTAGATTTTTCTAGAAAGAAGTTCAGAATTTATATTTATAAATATGACAGAGGTTTTCGACGCATTTTTTCAACCACTAAGTTATTATAAATATCTACTCACGCAAATTATTGCAGAAGTTAGAAAAGTAAAACCGTGACCTCGGCACAAATATTAAGGCAATTAATGCAATTGATGGTAGAAAATAATCTGACAATCACAAGATAGATTCTTTACAAAGGGGTAGCCCGATTGCTATTACCGAAAAAACTTTCTTAGGTACTACCAAAGAAAATCTATACGAATATAATTCCTCTATTCCTACGTATCCGATAGAACATGACTGTGTGAAAGTTGTAGTTTCCATTTACGTACGTTGGGGACAGTGTTCCATTTTTAATTGACCGAGCGAAGCGAAGGTCTCAGAGTTTACTGGGACAAATCGGCATTTGTATGTATGTTTGTATGTTTGTGTGTATATTTGTTCGATCATACCTTGCGAACCGTTGATCCGATCTTCATGAAATTTTGTAGGCAAGTAGTTTATTTCAATGCAATTTTTAAGTTCGAATATGAGCTGAATGAAGATATAGGGGTCGCGAGGTCTCAGTTCGGCGCGAACTACTAGTATTTTTTTAAGCGAAAACGTAGGTACGAAACATTTCGTTAGAAATTATGGTAGGACAGATGATTATGGTACTGATTGATAGAGTTTGGACCTAGGGACTGTCGTACCTAGATCATAGAGCTCTGCGACCTAACTAGAAATGGTTCATTTTTAACTCGCTTTTTTCAATTTTCCCACATTATGCATAATTATTATTATCCGGACTAGTCTCAATTGACAATAATAATTATGTGTGGTGTGTATAGTATATATGTATATAATTATGTACCCACTATTTCTTTTTAGAATTTTTGTATCAATGTCAATTCAGACGTTTAGGTTTTAGATCTATAAAAAGGCAAACAAACTGAATGATTAGACAAACCATTCGTTTTTTAAATATTGGTGTGGAGTCTGAAAATATAATACGGAGTGTGATTTGACTGTAATAGCAAAGCTTATAGTAAATATTACAGTTACAATAGAATCCTTAAAACATTTACATTTTCGACTTTTGTCACAAAATTGATTCAAAGCTCCAAAATGAAAAACAAGCTCAGTCACCAGTTCAAAAATAGAGCATTCCCGCGCACCAATGTCGAGGTAAAACGTGTGCATTGTCTACACGCACAGATTAAATAATAGTTACCCCGCGCTGACCTGTGTGTAGCGGCCTTTACATATGTTACGAGCTCGCTACATTAGCGCCATTGACGCGCGTGACGCTTGTGTGACGATCGCAGATGTGGGTAGTCTAAAATTTCTGGTAATGGTACCTAATACATTTTGTTTTAATAAAACGGGAATATTCACGTTAAATTAAGTCGGACATTCCGACTATAGTTTTGATCACATTCAGTGACCTTTATCAAGGAATGCTATAGGCGTGACACGCGCGCGACCTCGTCTTGCCTTGTACGAGCAAAAAATAAGACAAGGCAAGACGGCACGACATTAGGGCACGATGGGCATCCCACAACCCTAATAGACTTGTGACATCACACTTTCACGTTAAGAAAGAGTCTAAATGTGACACTTCGATGTGCAAACAAGCACAGATTTATTTTTGTAATTTTCTACTAATTTACTAGTGTTCGCCCCACGGCTTTGCCCATACACACACGCATGAAACTATATACTGTACAAAATCCCGGTCAGGGCGTCATATATTTTGTAAACATCTCGTTTGTAGGAATCACTATACCTTATTGATCATGAGTTCATACTCCGATTCGCAATTGGCCGATTTTGGGTTCGGGCTGTGCCCACAAACCTTTTTTTTAGGGCTGGATCCGCTCCTGCTTATAGCATTCCTTGATAAAGGTCACAAAATGTGACCTAAACTGTACTGTCAATTTATTTAGCCCGTGAGCCTGGGTTACAAAGTTGGTACATGTGCAAAAGGTACTAGTTCTCCAAGTCCCGCTTTGTAGTGGTAGGGCTCTCTTGCAGAGTCTGCCTGGGGAAGTACCACACCTTTGCCAGTTATTCAACCGCCAAGCAGTAGTGTGCAAGAATTACTGTGTTCCGGATTGAAGAGCAATGTTTCCAGCGTAATAACTGGGCATACAGAGATTTAACATCTAACATCTCAGCGTGACGAGCGCAAAGCATTGCCGAGCATAGATTTGAACTGATTAAGTTCAAAATTCTGGGTGGCACTGAACTGTTGTGGGCAAGCGTGACGCTTAACGTCAGGTGAGCGACTTGCTCGTCTCGTCCCCGAGAAATATATAAAAAAAAAATAATGAGTCCCTGCTGGAGTGTCAGACTGCTCAATAAACGACAATAAAAAACTTGGTAAACCCAACTAAACAATTTTTCTCGTTGTAATTACTTGATCCGAAAAGATTTTTTTAGCAACCCATTTTTGTGCCTTAACTGGACCCATTTTTCTCAGAGTGAAGTTGTGGACCCAACTTTTTTTTTATACATATAAAGTCAGTACTGGTATACTTGACACTGGCAAATGCATAAGACGTGCGACGCCAAAATCCTCTTAGGAGGAAAAAAAAAAAAAAAAAAAAAAAGTCAGTACTGGGGAGTTTTGGCGGGAACGTGAAGAAATCATGTCGCGTCATTTTATTATTTTCCAAAACTTGTGTTATTTCGAGTGTTAATGTGTAAAAACGGTGAATTTTTACCCGTTAAGTATTTGTGAACATGCACGAGTGTTGATGAATGATATAATGTCGTAAAACGTGAATTTTCTTGTTGTTTCCAAAACTCCATAGAAGTCTCTAGAAAAGTTTTCACCACTTTACTGGGGCATGACTTGGACTCGACCGTGACTTGCTTTGCTCGCCTTTGACTGTGACTATGACTTATTTGACAATATTCACCAAAACTTGAAAAATTATGAGTATACTTGACACTGGCAAATGCATAAGACGTGCGACGCCATAATCCTCTTAGGAGGAAAGAGAAAAAAAAAAGTCAGTACTGCAATGGTTTCCAAGTTTTATAGCAAATCAATATCGCGTGAAGTGTGTAATTAATCCAATCAAAGAAGCCGTATGAATAAGCTTTTTATTAGCTCCACCATCCACCCTCGACCGCAAAGTTCATCGGCACATTGACGCATCATCGCCCTCTTGACTTCCTATCGAAATTGTCTAAATACAAACAATAGTAAATATATGGACCGAAATAGTCGAGGCTAATATTAACCAATTAGAAAAACACTTTTATTTACTTACTACCGAATACTGAAACGTTTGTTAACTTTGACGACAGATTAAGTCTATTGCTGCCTTTGTCATTTGCTTAGTGCCAGACAAAGGCAGTATTAAAATTAATCTGTTGTCAAAATTAATGAACGATTCAATATGCGGGGGTTAGATTGATACTAATATGAAAATATAGTGTCTGGGTATCAAAAAGTAACGTTATTGTATACAACACGTAAACTACGATCATAATTTATAGTTTTAGAGAGGCCCCAAACACACAAACACTACCAAGTGCGCCCCACAAGGGGATAGCGGGAGAAACACAAAGTTTGTTCGTTTACATTACTTCGAAATATTTAAGTGTAGGTCGGTGTTTATGACTGTCGTCGTAATGGGGATTATAAGACTAACTAAATGCAGGTACCTCCTAAAGCTAAAGATAATGTTATATCTCCTAAGTAATATTAAAGTTTACATTATTTTATTTCATTTAACATTCTTTATCTTTATCTTTTAGCATAAAAAATGTTTTCTTCCATACAAAATTTGGAGGTCCATTTTACCCCTTTGAACATGGAGTTTCGCAAAATCCGTTCTTATTGTTAACCGACCAATTGACGGTTCAAATTTCAAGTCTCTATTATAAGCGGCTTAGTCTATGCGATGAATCCTAGAAAATGGTTTGTACTTTTTAAATATATCAGACATTCCCCCGAATACTGAAACGTTCATTAACTTTGACAACAGAATACTGCTTTTGTCTGTTACTAAGCAAATGATAAAGGCAGCAATAGACTTAATCTGTCGTCAAAGTTAACAAACGTTTCAGTATTTGGGGGATTGCAGTTATTTTTGTTATTCGCAGCTTACTGTTCTCGTATCAGTAGCAGTAGCGGTGAAATTGATTTGCTGTGTTCCAAAAGCTTCTGTTAACATCTCAACATATTTCAATCCAAGTTTTTTTCATAAACTATTTAAAATATTGACCACGAAACTCCCATTACCTACGCAGAAAGCAGACAGATTCATCAATTTGTTTACATGTTTAGATTTTATTTATAGCTTTGTCCAGATTGTGAAAAAAAACTAGCACAACGTCCCCGCCTAGCGAACCCACTACGTATTTTAATGGTATATAGATATTTTAGTAGCTAAAGAGTTTTAGAGCTAAAGAGCGTTTTGAAATTTTAATTATTTATAGTAAATAGTGAAACAAATAGATAGGCGATCGCGTAGATAGCAAAATTATCATGGTCGTTAAAAGTTGGGAAAAGCTAACTTTTTCCTACAACATAATACAAACTTTATTTCTGTGGTATTCCTCGTTAGAATCGTTCTTCTCGTTTGGTCGAAGCAACACTTGACCAAAATGCTGGCCTCTATTTCGCCCAAAGGTTGAGCATCGCAATACAGCGTGGTAATGGGGCCAGCATTTTGGGAACAATTCCCACTGGTAGCTGGTTCTTTTAGATTAGTTTATTTTATTTAAAATATGTTTCTTTTTTTTCTGGAACAGTTACCTTTGTCTTGAATTATTTAATTTTAAAATTGTATATTTATTTACTTAACTTTCAATAGATATTAGTAATTTTTGAACATATAACATAAAAACATTATAGAACTCGTTAGATAAAATTGATGTCGGTATTTTGACAATTGATGGGTTTACGGCTGTGTTTAGCTCGAGCCCACATAAACGATTCCTCATCAAACGCTAATGCATACAACCATGGACGTAGTACGCAAAGGGACCGTATTTTTGTAGTGATACTATAAAGGAATGAATAGGTATGAAAAGTGTTGGGGAATTTGTATCGGCGACGATGTCAACACTAGAAAGGGACGAAGGTCTAAAGGTGGTACCTCTTTCTTAGCTCGTTGTTACGGTAGGCAGTGTGCGGTCCCTTTGGGTAGTACGTCCATGCATACAACTAACCACATTCGGAAAATCGGCTAATTTCACAGTGTCAGTTAAGGCTGGTTTCACAGAGACTGAACCGATTTGGCCAGTTCAATACGAAAACAAGTCTTGCATTAAAAAATATTAGATACCAAACGGGCGGGCCTTGAACATTCGATCGTGGTACACATTTACTTTGATTGACGGGCCTCTGGTGTGGACTATCGTACGCTCTGACGACATATAACACACATACAAACAATGTTTGGTTTTCAGTTGTAATTAGTAGAATGATCTTGTCTGTGCTGTTGGCAAGACATCGAAGAGAAAATTATCTCTATCAGGTTTTTTTTTTTTTAGTAAACCTATTGAAAATATAGCCAATTTCACTCCGGACATAAAGAGCAATCCAACGAAAACACACGCGTCAAAATCGTCAAGCCGCTTAGGCTACAGGAGGTAATATAGGAACACACAAACATACATAACCTCTGGCTCACATAATTATGTCTGTAACAAACACCGCAAAAACATTCTCCTTCTTCTTGGTCAATGGGTAAAAATATTATAGGGACTTATTTTATGCCCATAAAGTGGGTCACACGACGCTTTACGCTTTATGTTTTCTCTACAACTTTGTAACGGCTGTACATATTTAAATGAAATTTGGTATTGGGGTAGCGTATAGGCTGAATAAATACATAAGCTATTTTATACCTCAGTAAAATAAATAGTGCCTGCAGGATAACTATATTTATTAAAATCTATATTCGTTTAATAATGGATCTGATGGTTAATGGTTGAGATAGTTTGTACCCTTAACCAATGGTGTAGCTTGCCTAGACGGGCCTTGTATTAAAATTTGTTATGGGGCCCAAATCAAGGGTAACGATTTTTCAAAAAAACGACGTTTGGGGCCCCTGTAGCCCGAGGGCCCCGTATATTATATCTTTGATACGGCTGATACGGCAGTAGCTACGCCCCTGCCCTTAACTAACAATCAACTTTTATGCTGGAAAATAAACGTGGTTCCTGCAGGATAGTTGATATCACATAGCACCGTAACGACTTAATGATAGTGAATTAAATTTTGGTAAAGAGAGAGAGTTTATCTATCTTCTACACGTTCATTCATATACAGGGTTATAAGGAAAGGGTATGCTAAGCCGAAAGGAGCTGATAGTACTTATGATTGTGAACAACTTTTACTATGGGACCAACCCTGAAATCGAGAAAAATAATCAGCCGTTCCATACATTTTGTCGAGTAGTATCATTGAAATTTTTCTATGGAAAGGCTGATATTTTTTTCTCGATTCCAGGGTTGATCCCATACTAAAAGTTGTTCATAACGATGAGTACTATAAGCCCTTTTCGGCTTAGCATATCCTTTCCTTATAACCCTGTATATATATATCTTCTATATATTATCTATACCTATAAAAGGCTTTAATTTGTCCTGAGTTATTGATTGACATATAAACAACGTACAGCCTAGTTCTAAACCACTGGACTTAGAGAATATTAAAAACTATACAGGCCGTCAACATCCCAGAGATGATAGCGCTATAGCGAATAAACTAGGCTCTTCAAATATTGGTATACTTCAGGCGTAGCCGCGGGCATAAGCTTGTAACGTATTATAAAAAAAACATCGAAATCGCATAACTTTTAGGGGTGGGAAACTATTGGCGCTTTTTGTATGGACAAGCGGTATACTCTAAATAAAAAAATAAAAAAACATTCTTAAAAGAGAGTCACGAACCAAAAAAAGCGGGGGCAAAATCCAAATAATATGAAAAATCGTCTCACATTGATGAGTGACATCAAGGAGAGAATGATATATGAATGTTTACAAACAAAATTACAAAAATGGATGGATTGAAATTGAAAAACATTTAAGTAGGTATTAATACATTTTGCATTAGAATTGAAAATAGAAATAGAGACGCCCCGTCTTCGGCCGACATTGTGACATTGAATTAACGCTTTATTGGAGGCAAAGAACCTATTAACATTTAATCTGTTTACTAGATAAGTAATTCAATAGATATTTGGGTCACATTTTTAATTTCAATAGGTAGGTAAGTACTTATGTAAGAGAGCAATATCGGAAAACATACTAGTGTTCTTTTTTAGGGTTTCTAGGGTCAAGACATCAAGACAAAGCTTCTAATTATAGAAATCTTTCTTTCAATTAACATTTATTTAATTTATATTCTATTTAAATACCTAGTTATAGGGACAAGAAAGACATCGCCCTAGGGCAGTCGAATAAACATGACTTTTTGGTCCTGTAGACAACCAAAAAAGTCGATGAAATAAGCTTTACTTATTGGGGGTGTGGTGATATGTTCCATATTATTGGCACCACCACACCCGCGTCTGAATCAGCTTGGGTATGCGCATTTACTCATACTCAAGAGTTTGTTGATCCGACTTATTTATTGGCACCATTAGGTACGCAATTAATGTGTTTTTATTCGACCACCGACCGACATAGCGCTTCCTTGTTACTGCTACGAAGACACTCCAGAATAAATCGTATCGAGAGCAGATCTACCTCGGAAATAATTACTTTGACCGCTCGAATCCCGTCGTCACATTAGTCGCGCCATTAACTTTCGCACATCACCAGCGAAAACAAGAGCGTTGAAATCTTCTTGCCCAATTTCTCCGGCCTATGGCTGACCGAATTTGTGCGGTCGATTCTTGGCGGCTTTAATTATATCCGCTGCGTTCCATTTTCGCTCAAGTCTCGCTTCCGTATATCGGCTGTCGAAGTAGAAGGCAGCTGCATCTAGCCCATGCTGAAAAAGCTTCAAAGCCACGCTAATTTGCGATCAGCAACCCTAACAAGACCAGACGATGTTGACGTCTAACTCCTAAGCCTTGTTGATTATGATCTGGAGCGTGCATGGTGCACTGACAAGCAGATTTCGCTTGTGCCATAATCGAATATTGGCCGCCGCTGGAGCGCGATCAAACGATGTTCCGCGGCCGTCAATTAGGCAAAATCGCGCATTTGGCAGACTTCCCGAACAGTTGTTCCACAGAGATTTAAGCGCGTGTTCACGGAACGGTGCCGGTTCTGGCGTGTCCTTTTAAGGCGGTATTGCGTTTGCAAACTTGCATGACGGGATTGGCAGGAAGAGTGGTGTGGTGTTCAAACCATGGCCATAAAGACTTACCAGCCATCAAGATTTTCGTCATTATGCATTCTGAGAACATGTTTACTTTTGTCTCAGGTCAAGCACCTCGTTGTTATAAACAGTGTAAATATTTTTTATACCACACTATCTCGGAACGTATCTTATCCCCTTTTTTCGTGGATTTTTGGGGGAGAATGTACGTCGTTACTGTCGTACAAATAATATGCGGGCAGGAAAAGTATATCCATTCTTAACGCGCTTTTTTTAAATTTAGGGGTTTATTATAAAGCCGAAAGAAAAAAGTTTTTATCATTATCTTATTAGTCCGCAACCAAACTGCAGCCGACGAAAGAACCCGCGTGGATTGCTTGCCTTTGTTTAATTTTTTGTTTTGTATTTTATTTTCCTCGTAGCATAGTGTGCACTATCAAGCACTATGTACCACTCGGAAGAAAGTGCGATTCCCAACTCGAGGGTGCTCAAACCACATACTTGTCGGTATTCGGTCACTCGGTGAACAACTGAGCAATTGTTCTATTTTACTATGAAAATTGACGTGATTTTGACACATTTTGTTTTAATAAATTGGGAATAATCACGTTAATTGAGTCGGTTATAGTCGGAATAACCGACTCAATTAACGTGAGTATTCCCGTTTTATTAAAACAACATTGTATTATTTCGTACCTAAAGCTTTTTTTTATATAACGAAGATAAAGTTTCAGATATAAAAGTTCTTTCTTTTGATCGTCTGCTCGACTAGGCCAGGTATAGACTAGATAATTAATTGTTAAGAAATATTTTCATTTGGTTCCATTGAAGTTTTTGCTAAAGAAAAAATTTACCGCATTTTATACGAAAATATGCCAGTTGTTGCTTTTAGAACGTCTGATTATTTACCGACACTAGAGAAAATATTTTCAGGAAATGCCAAGAATAACAAGCATGGAAATGATAAGAAAAATACCGAACAAAATACAAATAAAACTTTTGAATTAGATGTCTAGCCGTATTTTGATGTTGGAATGTTCGGTAACCTTATTCTTATGAATTCCTACTTTATTGGAAGTTGTTGTCATAAAAAATGTTTCAGACGCTAGTCTCACAGAACCGAATCTTATGTACCATGCATGTATGTGTTGTGTATGTCTGTTGCATTGTTGACTGAGCGAAGCGAAGGTCTTAGTCTACGGGAGCAAATCGGCAGCTATATGTATGTTTGTATGTATATTTGTCCGAAGATAACTTAAGAACCGTTATTCCGTTGTTCATGAAGTTTTGGAGGGAAGTAGTTAATTCCAATACAATAAGTTAGTTTAAGTTCGAATATGAGCTGAATCGGTTTAGGGGTTGTGAAGTTATAGGGGTCATTATATCATTATAGGTTATAGGGGTCGCGAGGTCTCAGTTCGGCGCGAACTACTAGTTAGATACCTTGTTTCTATTAGTGGAAAGACGACAAACTAAGGAAATATTTGACATTATTTGGTAAGTTCAGAAAAAAAATATTACAAACGCCAATAGAGTTGCGCTGAAGAGAAAAGATGTTTAGCCACTCACTTGCTGATGGCTTAGGAACTTCATAATGGCTATCATAGAAGGAAAGAAGGACGAGGGATGACCGAAACGAACATCTCTGTACTCTTTGTACTTTTATCCTTTTGGGCCAAGTGCTCGAAAGGCCAAAAGGCTGTGACACACCATCAGTAAAAATATGGCTAAGTGCGAGCTCTTTGTTCATATCTCTAGACGATTAATAACAAAGAAGCATTTGGAAAACGCGAAATGAGACATCCCGAGTCATTGTCTATTTCTGGCTAACATTAAACACCGATGCACTGACATCTGTCCGATTCTAATTGAAAAGGACGATTGTTGACAGATCGGTGCTTTAGTAGGTCAGAATGATGATGCTTCGGCCGAAACACAGTCATACAGTCTGTATTTTATTTGATGTCATCGTTATCATCATCATCAACGGCCGGAAGACGTCCACTGCTAAGCATAGCTATAGACTCCTCCCCCTTAGAGCGCCACTCTGAACGATAAATAATCTACCATTTGCATTCGTCGGTTGCCCGCGACTTTCACAATGTCGATGTCATTGTTTACTATATATAAAGAGCCATAAAACTATATGAAAAGGCTCGCTCCCTTGATACAGCGATCTTGTACGCACCATAAAAAAAGTATAAAAATTAATGAATTTAAATTTTAAAAATGAAACGTTCAGTACCATTGCCAATACTTTATAAGTATTCGTGTTATTATTTTTTATTTTGGCGAAGAGAAATGAAAAATCTTCCTTCTTCTTCGTCAAAATATAAAATGTTAATATTGCTTCAAAATATTGTCAGTGTTATTCTAAAGCTGACTGTTTATTTTAAAAAAATTTACTTGGTAATGTTTATACCAAAAAAATGTTGAAGTGCGAACGAGGTAGCTTAATTAGGGGGTGAGTTTACTCGCTATAATATTTGTAGTAATTATGAATGGTTGCCGGTCCGCCATAATTATATATACGTTATTGTCAGCAAACTAGCCGACTGTCCGCCTGATAGTAGTTGGTAGCACGCCTGCCTTATAAGCTGGAGGTTCCACTTATTAGAAAGGCCGGCCGGGCAGTTGTTTGAATGATTAATTTAAAATATCTACTCTGGGAGTGGATGTTAGCTTGTCCGAGTATTTATGTATGTTCCATGGCGTCCCCTACACAGGGAATCCTATTGTGAGGAGCTATGAGTTTGAAGCGTTATTGATGAGTTTTGATAATTAGTAGATGATGCTCTGAAGCCTTCCGATCGGTTGTATACACACAGTACACATACTCCAAAACAAAGACCTAATTACTAATTACACGCGCTGCCACCGCCCACCGGTTTGGAACCGCAGAACTAATCACGTCGCTAATTAAACCTCAGATTACACAGACGAGTTTATTTTGCAACTAGACGTACGCTTCGTTTTATTAGTAAGTACGTAACTCTTATCTATTAATTGTCTAGAATCTGGGCCCTAGATATTACTGATATTTTTAGAGAAATGCTAATGATTTAGGTTCTGATCTGGGGCCTGATTGTGTAAGTCTGCAAGCGAGTGGGATATCAAACGATTGCCATTGCCGCCAGACGTACACAATAAGGGGTTATCCCAGGGGTCTGGGATAAGATCTAAAATAAGAAGTCTCCGATGAAGGACCAAACCATTGGAGACTGCTTATTTTTGCTCTTGATTGATGATCTGGCATCTGAAGTTAATATTATGTACATAAGTTGTCTATACTGAATAAAGATTATTATTATTATTATGAATAAAGATTATTATTACTTAGATCATGAGTTCTCAAAAAGATATATTTTGTTTTATAATAAAACTTAGACATCTTGTTCATGAAACCGGTGATGATCTTATTTGCAATTCTTGATAGTATTTTAATGAGTAAGAAAGAGTTTTATTCAGCGGAAGCTATTAACTTTTAATGCATGAACGTTTGGTAAAACTCCGCGGGTACAAAGTACCTTGTTGCAGCTGCTTCCATTCGTCATTCCACGCATTAATGTGTCCCTTTGATGCGTTCACGTAATAGCTCTTCAGGAAAAAACAAAGGCAAATGCCAAAAAGATTCATCCAAATATTTTCGATCTCGACTCGGGCGTGCAAGGACGCAGATGTCAAATAAAAACACCGATGAATTGCCGGCCTCTTCTGCTTCCCTAAAGTGTGTAAATAAAAGTAAATAGCCAGTTTTTTAAGACTGCAAACATTCCCTGTATTGTTTCTAAAAGTAAATGCGAAGTGCTCCGATGAAATTCAGCCGTTTAATGAACTTTAGGATTGGCCATCACTGCCATGTTTATGACGCTGCGATGGCTCACAAGTTTTCTCCAAAGCAACTGTAAGACCTAACACAAGTGGCTGAAACGCACACATTAATGCTCGCATTCGTATTGTGAATAAACATCGTAATGTAGCAGATAAACTAGGATGGGAGCCAAGACGAAAATATGCCACGCCGCGTTTTTCCATTGGATTTTGCGCTTTGGAAACGAACAGTAGTCGCGACACCACAAACAGAACTCATTGTTAATTCGCTGATGGAATGTGATAACGAGGCCTACATCTCACTTCCTCCTCTTTTCTATAGGATATTCACTCGAACATTTAAAAAAGAAAATTATCATTTCAATCTAATTCACTGCTGAAACAAATTAAACATCTGTAACTATGCCGCGTCGCGTGTAAAAATAAAGATCAGAGCACACTGAATAGTAAAATCGCTTTGTTTTTCAGACTTATTTCAGGGAAAGCAGATAATGATGCAATGTAAGAAAATGTGTACCTATTCGTGTTGTGTGTTGTATTTGACAGTTCATTGTGTGATGTGTTGTGTATGTCCCGCGTTTGTTTGTCTTGCAAGGTCGCACGTGGAGTGTTCATACGAGACAGGTCGATGCACATGCGTCAAGTCAAGGTGCGCTCGGAAACTTTCATTCAACTGACTGTTCTATTTACATCGCCGATTGCCACAAATCTTTAGGTAAGCGGCGCCACTGACGCAGATCGACGGGCCTTTTCAGCCGGGCGTTTCGGGATAAACTGGACCGTATTCCGGGAATACTTTAGAACATCCGGACGTCTATCGTCAGACGTTCGAATAGAAAAAAGAATGTCAAAACTAAATCGAGGCGGAGCGAGGGCCGGGGAGCCGCGCGCGGCGCGCACTGCGGAGCGTTTTGCGCGCCGCGCGCGGTCGCGGTCCGAGTGTTTACGTCGTGTTCACTGTCAAGCGTGTTGTCTGTTATGTGAGCAGGTGGCGTAGCGGCGGCGTCGCGGGGATATATTTGTGTCGCGCGGGCGTTACATAAAACTGTCTTGTGTCGATCCTCACCTCCTCTATCTTGAGGCTGGTGCGGACCACCTTGCGGGTGACCGCGGGCTCGTACATCTCCTCGATAGTCTCCGCCATGGTTGCGAGCGATGCGCGGGCGCAGCGGGCGACGCGCGCGGAAGTTGCGGCGGTACTGAGCGGCGCGCGGTTATTTTTAGTCACGGCGTGGTGTAGGGAACGCTGCTTGTACAGTGTACTGGCGAATTGTACTGGTGTGACAGCCGCCGACGGCCGGGAACTGGGGTGGCTCGGTCTGACGCCGCGCCGCTGGGGGTGACAGAAACTGCCGCCGCAGCGCCGCCCGTCACCGACTAACTACCACCAGACCGCTATCAAAGCGACAAGAGCTTTTAATACATTACCATAGCTATTAATTCTGTAACTTAGTCAGTAGCCCAATCAGCTGAATAGCCTCCACCAATTAATTGATTTTGAACTGTTGAAGTTTAAAATCGTGGGTGGCACAGAACTGTAATGGTCGATTTGTCATTCGTCACATAGTTGCATAAGAGAGACAAAGAATAATCACATAATAGATGATTGTGGTAATCGCATAGGTAAGCTATAATATGCTATAAACGTATACCCCTATTAGAATAGACGTCTAAATACTATAAGTTTATGTATAAGTTTTCATTTGACTCGGAGATATGCATTTAAATCTAAGTCTTTAATAAAACTGTTGTTATTGCCAAATCACTTATGAAAACTCTAAAATCCAAATGAAAACAACTAACGACATCTAGTCTTAGCCAAATGGGTAATAGTTTCAGAGAATTAGTTGGCAATTCTGACGCATTCGGCTTCGCTTCTGTCCCATTCTTTCTCGTCACCAGCTTAATGAGAATAAAACATGACAGAAAATCTCTAATACCCGAGAATAGCATCCCAGCTCTGAGATACATATTGTTTACTGTAAAATGAACTACTAGCGCCATCTGCCTTGTACGAAAATAGAAACCTCGCGATTCAGCCAGCGGTTCTCAAATTAGCTTTTTATGAGTCCTTCTAGTGTGTGCTAAATCTGTTACAAAGCAACCAACATATCTGTAGAATTCGCCAAATGAAAGCACTAAAAATGTATTGAGGGGCTGTCTATTTTGTTCAGAAATTACTACGGTGGCTCCCCCACTGAACTCAACTGATATGTTGGTCGGACTGTAGAATATACACAGACTTATGTTCTAAGCGACGTCAGAGATAAAAGTTAGATGTCGCTATTTGAGACATACAAATAGTAAACCAAGTGCGTGTGGAACCCTATTTTAGTTAGAAGACTGGTGATAATGATGATTTCACTGAAGTTTATCCATGGCTTTGTCATGATTTATTACTACTACTGGAACAACCACTGGAACGGAACGGTCCGGTGCTCGGTTGTTGGTTACTGGAACGGAATTGGCATCAACATTAATGGCGAATTCATCACTCGCCTTCGTTTTGCGGATGATATAGTAATCGTGGCAAATTCGCTAGAGGACCTCAATAATATGCTCAACGACCTCAGTAGCGTTTCTCAACAGGTCTGGGTCTTAAAATGAACATGGACAAGCCGAAAATCATGTCAAATGTCCATGTTGTACCCGTACTGGTGGTCGTTGAGAACGATAGGTACTCTTGAAGTTGTTGACCACCTACCTAACTACCTCGGACAGACTGTCCAGTTAGATAAGTCCAACTTCGACAAACAGTTCACCCGAAGAATCCAACTAGGATGGGCAGCGTTCGGGAAATTGCGTGATATCTTCCCGTCCAAAATCCCGCAGTGCCTGAAGACTAGGGTCTTCAGCCAATGTGTGTTGCCAGTGATGACATATGGAACTGAAACGTGGTCCTTGACCACTGGCCTTTTGGAAAAACTCAGAGTCACATCGGGCAATGGAGAGTGCTATGCTTGGAGTTTCTTTGCACGATAAATTCGAGGATATTTCAGAGTTTGCAAGCTGAAGTGACACTGGGCAGGCCACATTACTCGAGGAACCGATAACCGGTGGGGAAAAAGGTACTTGAGTGGCGATCACGAACCGGAAGACGCAGCGTAGGCAGGCCTCCCACTAGGTGAACCGACGACATTGTGAAAGTCGCGGACAACCGATGGATGCAACTGGCACGTTGTCGGTCGGTGTGGCGCTCTAAGGGGGAGGCCTATGTTCAGCAGTGGACGTCTGGCTGATGATGATGATGATACTACATATGAGATAGTTTTCTTAAATAATATTTTTACCTAGAACCTTTTACCTTTTTAGTCTTGAAATTCAACGCGACCAAGGACCCTATTCGGAGAAATGACATTTTATCTCGGTCACTCTCACTCCCATTAAATTCTAAATTAGAGAGACAGTGACCGAGATAAAATGTCATTTCTCCGAATAGGGTCCCAGAGGAACGCTGGTCTAAAAGGTGAGCTAAGCAGAAAAAATAATAAATTGCCAAGTAAATAGTTGTACCGAGTGACGGTACCTAACTAACCTAACCTAACTAAAACTGCAAGTTCCAGGCAATGCGCAGCAATAGACTGTTAAATTTGATAACTATGAAAATATATTACAAATTGTGGTCATCCTATCAGATATAGCGTAAAAAACATATTTCACTTTATTTTAAACTAAAATATGTAAATTTATTGCAAATTACACGAAAAAATTTATAATATTTTTTGATACTATTGATATATAACTCTGTTTTATTTTCGTGGCAGTCACGCTTGTCTTGGCAAGTCGCGGAGTATCATTAGTAATGCTTCGCTATCAGATAAACGCTGGCCAGTGCAGAACATAGAAAAAAAAAAGGTTTTTTTGTTTTGGCTACAACTTTTTTATGATAGAATAATTATCAACATAAATCAAAACAAGTTTATCATTTATGGGTAATTGACTGAAGCTGACAAACGAGTATACGATAGCGAACGGACTTTAGTACTGTACTACATAAATAATCAACATAGAAACACAAAGTAATTTTTTCTTTTCTTCTTTTATTATTTATAGGCTTGTGTACAGAAGGCCGGTTCCATACGAGTCAACAGGAGCACGCACAAATAGAAGCGTGAGTACGACGTTCTCGGACCGGACTCAGGCGATGTGTTCAACCTACAAATTACTAAGTTCGACCGAGTTCGGTCCAAAATCGCCGTCGTGGCACTACAGTGAACACTCGAGTACTAGTGAGAACTCAGTAGATACCTACCAAGTATCAAACACTTCAACTTCAATTTTTGTTCGTGGCGTTCTGCAGCGTTGCCGCAATGTATCAAACATTTCTAGCCGTGCTGAGAATGACAGAGCAGCGCTGTCATTGTCAACGCAACAATTAGAAAACGGGCGCCCTCTGTGTGCGTGCACCTGTTATATAGACTAGTATAGAGCCGTCTTTCTGTGCCTATTTCTTTTGTAATAGAAACACCGTAAATACATTTAAAACATTTATTAACAGCATTACGCATATGCAACATACGCCACGCTAGGTAAAATATAAATTATCCATATAAATTAGTATGTACGCCTAGCTCTAAAGTACAATTTCGAGATACATTCCTTTTATACATATCACTAGACTGCAATGACATAGAATCACCCTATGTATTTTTATAATATCAGCAAAAAACCTAAGGATATCACTACACTGACATTCTTTGATCAAAAGTTATAATAATTGTCTCATAAATTTGTGAAGGTGGATAATCAAGTACTTGTTCTTAGACTAGATGGCGTTAGTGTCGTAACCCTACAACCATAACATTCTGGTCGAAATATTCAGTGGGTTCTTTCTGTGTTTTAGGTATATAAGTACTCCAAGAAGATCAATAAAGGTTATATTGAACATATAACCTACCCTTTAAGGGCGACTGAGTAAACTGGCTTGGTCCGGGTAACTCTTTGTTCACTGTATCCTTGCGTTAATACTTATCCAATATAATGTTATTGTTTCTTGGGATCTTTGTGTAGCTCCTTTATTCAACTTGGCTGTAAAAATACAAAGCGAATATAAGTTAGCTGAAATACGGAACATTTTTTTTTTCTATTTATTTGAGACTAGAGGGCGCTGTCCTAAATGCGCTCCTAAAAGACTGTAGATATAGAATCGAATCGTTTTTGAATGGCTTCAGAATGCAGGGACATCATAATATATATTATGAGCAATCAAAGCAAACACGAGAATTGCTACCGGACTTGAGACTAGATGGCGCTAGTATCGCCCAGGCTTAGTAATACTAGTTGTTCAATAGTAGTGTGCGTACGTACATGATGCGCATGGTGTTGGTGAAGCCGGAGCCCTTTCGCCAGCCTGTGACCACCACCACGTGGTCTCCAGAGTTGATGAACCCGCGCGTGCGGCCGAATTTGATTCCGTTTTGTGCGCGGTTGTCGACGTCCTTTAGCCAGTCGCTCGCTGGGGTCTCTGTAGGATAAATCAAATATTTCTTATATTAAAATCATATGTACTAATATCATAGATAAATTATATATAGAAGACTGCCAATGGCCATAGAAATATGTGAAACCCGATCCCGATTGTAGTAACTGATAAGGACGCAAGATGTCGCTACTTTAAACAGCGACATGATCGTCACAATTTCGGCTTGACTTGAAATAGAAACCCAAGCTAACTCATTCGTGATGGACCGGAGAAAAACCGCGACTTTTTATAAATATTTTTGCATTAGTAATATTAGTAAAATTATTAATTTCATATTTTATTTCCAAAACACGATAGGTTCTCAAGAGATGGCGTTGAAAAAATTGTTTTTGAGAGCAGTTTTTACGTCGTATATTGCAATTAATTGAATATAGAGCCATATTTTCATGGCTTTTATAGCGGTTCGAACATTCTCTAACTAAAAGCGTTAGCGCCATGTAGTTTTATGCAGTTTTTTTTGTTTTTATCACATACTCTTTTTTGTATGAGATTGACATTAACGCGATAGTTTGTGTAAGTGTGCCATTTTGCCATTATATTTTTCTACTTTGCCACTAATATACCATTTTGCCGCTAGTGTATATTTTTCTACTGGTAACAATTTCGCCACTAATATACCATTTTGCCGCTAGTGTATATTTTTCTACTGGTAACAATTTCGCCACTAATATACCATTTTGCCGCTAGTGTATATTTTTCTACTGGTAACAATTTCGCCACTAATATACCATTTTGCCGCTAGCGTTAATTTTCTACTGCTAAGAATTTTTCCGCTAGTATAATTTTTTGTATAATTCTACTGATAGCAATTTTGTCATTAATATACTATTTTGCCACTTGTGTTATAATTATATATTATAATTACCCGAGTATACAATAGGCAGCACGCCTCTGTAGAGATGCGCCTGTCTCGCGGTTTGTGGTAAGCGAGTGACGGCGATGATCGGGCAGCGAGGGCGGTATTTGCTCAGCAAGTGCGCGGATTTGCCGCTAGTTGTGATCACTACAATGGCAGAGGCGAGGCTTTTGGTGGCCGCTTCCACGGCCGCGATCGCCACTGAGTGGGCGGGGTCGAGGGCAGAGTTCATCTGGGAAGGTACGGTAAAAATATTTAGAAAGTAGATACATATTGGTGGACGTTTTTCACAACCAGCGCCATTTAGCCCCAAACTAAGCAAGCTTGTACTATGGGAACCAGTATACTTTTTAATTTTTATGTTTAATACTTACACACAGTACTTAGAAACACCATCCAAAAAAAATCCATTTTTATCATACAAATGTTTGTCGTGGGTGACGATCGAACCCACAACCCAGCTCAGAAGGTGGAAATCCTACCACTGAGCCGATAACTTAACTTCCGGCTAAGTTAAGCACAGCAGTTCTGCCCCCATATACGGACTATTTTTCGTCACTAACTAATATTTTTATCGCGATTCCAGGTTTGGTCCTATATTAAAAATTGTTTTTGATGACGAGCAGAACAACAAACTTTCGGCAAAGCATAGCAGTTCTGTCTAACCCCATAAATTAGTACTATTTTTCGTCACAACGACGTCACTAACTGATATTTTTCTCATGATTTCAGGGTATTAAAAGTTGATTTTGATGTCGAGAAAAATAACCAACTTCCGGCTTGGCATTACAGTTCAATCTGTCCTACGTCCTTTACGTTCCTATCCTACGTTTAAGGACAATTTTTCGTCACAATGACATTACTAACCTCAACAGCAAGGTCGTTGAACAACTGCCTATGCCAGATGGCGGCCTCGGCTTCCTTGCAAATATTGGCCATTGTCAGGACACATTCGAGGGGGTAATCCCCCTTGGCCGTTTCTCCGGACAACATGACGCAGTCAGCGCCATCTAGGATCGCGTTGGCGACGTCGGAGGTCTCGGCGCGGGTCGGCCGCGGCTTCTTTACCATCGACTCGAGCATTTGGGTCGCGCAGATCACTGGCTTGCCCACCTGGAACATAATTTCATTATTGAGCAGTTTTTTTTTTTCTCTTTCCTCCTAAGAGGATTTTGGCGTCGCACGTCTTATGCATTTGCCACTGTCAAGTATACTTATATATTTTCAAGTTTTGTTAAATATTATCGAACAAGTCACAGTCAAAGGCGAGCAAAGCAAGTCACGGTCAAGTCCAAGTCATGCCCCAGTAAAGTGGTGAAAACTTTACTAGAAACTTCTATGGAGTTTTGGAAACAACACGAAAATTCACGTTTCACGACATTATACCATTCACCAACACTCGTGCATGTTCACGAACACTTAACGGGTAAAAATTCACCGTTTTTACACATGAACATTCGAAATAACACAAGTTTTGGAAAATAATAAAATGACGCGACATGAATTTTTCACGTTCCCGCCAAAACTCAAGAGCCGTTTTCCTTTTTGACAGTTATGTCATTCGTTTTCAGCTAGCTTATTTCGTCCAAAAATATATGGCGTTGCAATCGTTAAACAATATCCGTTCCGTCAAATCTTATAGAATCTTTAAATTGTATTTATCAAAGTATTTTTTTCGAAGAGAGAAGAAAGATATTTTTGAACTAAAGTTGCCAAGCCATCTATTTTGGAAGAAATAAACTGTCTGAAAATTACAAAGTTTCAGAAGGGAAAACGGCTCATTACCCGTTGCCTCAGGAAGTCAGGAGGGTATTGTTATTTTGATGTTTTTTTTTTCTCTTATATTTTGGCCCCACACTTTTTTATTGAGCCAGTGTCAAGTTTTGTAATAGTGAAATCATATATTTCACAATTAAAAATCTTAGACATAGTCTAAGTCAAAGTAAGTCACGGTCAAGTCCAAGTCATGCCCAAGAAAAGCGGTAGAAACTTTACTAAAGTTTTCTTTGAAGTTTTGGAATCAACACGAAAAGTCACGTTATTCACCAACACAAGTGCACGTTTACGAACACTTAATCTTAGTGCATTACCCATGGGTTTGAACTTTTGTAGTTCAAAATTGTGGCGGCACTGAGCTGTTATTAGCAAGCGAGGCGCTTACCATCAGGCGAGCGACTTACTCGTCGCCTAAAACAGTAAATACAGTAACAATAAGTATGTATGGTTAAAAAAAAAGGAAAATACAGGTTGGTCCAATCGGTGAGGTCAATCAGAAAAATTTGGTGTTTTTCGGATTCTCCCTTGTCCCACTTCGTTAAATCCGCCCAATAAAAAAATAACATTTTAAAGCCGTTTATTTGGAAAATCCATAAGAAAAAAAAAACAACTAAACTACGAAAAATCGTAGAACATAGAACATACATGGAGTATTTTCGTGAAGCCCTTGGTATTGAACCTACATTTTCTTGTAAGCATTCATAAACAAAACCGAAATTTCAATACACAAAAATCAAAAATTAAAATTACGCCGTGTTGAGGAATCAAAAGGATTTTTTTTCCATTTTTTGTTTTCGTTGAAATATCCTCTTAGCGATATTGCGGCTTGTGGTCTTGTTTGTGGATTGAGGGTTCGTTGAAAGGCCAAAAGACAGCTCCAAAAGTTGCTGTAAAATATTATATGTTTTAGAACTCACCCTGTTGCAGCGAGCGATCATGGTCTTCTGCGCCAGGAACACCTTTTCTGGCGGAATCTCGATACCGAGGTCTCCGCGAGCTACCATGATGCCGTCCGAAGCCTGGAAAATGACGTAACAAATAATATTATTAAAAGAAAAACTAAATAGACTGCAAAACAGGACGTAACGAGGACACCTCAATCTTCAAAATCGGTCAAGCCGTCTTAGAGATTATCAATATCAATATCTATCAAAGTTGAAGGATATTGTCAACATTGCCACGCCAAGATGGCGGACGGTCGGTATGCCAGGCTTCAAACAAAAATATTCAAGGCCCTTCATTTCGTTGGATAAGATTACGCGCGACACGCTTGGAACACTCCCTGCAAATGATCACCGGATGTTTTCGAAACTATAGTCGTAATTACCAATTTGACGTGAATATTCCCGTATTATTAAAACAGAAATTTTAATTATAACTTTACTAGTCGTTACCCGCGACTTCGTTCGCGTCGACATACAAAAGTACCCTTCGCCAGTCTTTGTGATATACAGTAACTCCTCATCAAATTTCATCAATATTCGTTCAGCCGTTTAGCCGTGATAACGCGACAAACATTCAGACAGAGAGACAAGTTACTTCCTATAGTTCGCTCAGTTCGCTAGATGGCTTTGATCCATTTTCGTTGTTACAGAGCGAGGGTTATTGTTTTATCATATCAATTGAACAGCTGATTGAAAAATAACGGAACACTGCTAAGACAAATTACGCCATTATTTAATCTACAATAGCCAGTTGATACTGCATTCTATTGCGTTGAACTCAAGGTAGATTTCGGGACGTGACTGCGACTGGGGAAGTGGAATGTCATGTGTACAGACAAGCCGCTCTCGACGAGACATGAAGATGAAGTCAATGAGTCAAATGATGAAGTCGCGGTGCTCGGAAATCTACCTCCTTGTGTAGCGACACGCAAGCAAAATTGCCCGCGTCCGCCAATGAGGCTTAGCAACAACTTATATAAAGTTTGGGTATCCGAATCCGTAATCCTACTAATCCTATATATGCGACAGTATTTTCCATACAAACGCATTCCCCTGTTTCCTACCTGAATAATGACACTACAGAAAATATTTTTTTGCCAAAAATCACACTAATATTATAAATGCGAAAGTTTGCGTGTAAGTGCGTTTGTTCCCGTTCATGGATTGAATGAAATTAGCTATGGAGGTAGCTTGTTCCCTGTGTGAAATAACAAATATCTAGGCTACTTTTTATCTTAAAAAATATTCAGTTTCTGTAGAATAGCGGATGAAACCGCGGGGCGCAGCTAGTATACAGGGTTATAGGGAAAATGTATGCTAACCCGAAAATGGCTCATAGTACTCATCATTACAAACAACTTTTATTATGGGACCAACCCTGAAATCGCGAAAAAAATATCAGCTGTTCCATACATTTTGTCGAGTGTCTGACATTTTTCTATGGAACAGCTGATATTTTTTTCGCGATTACATGGTTGGTCCCATACTAAAAGTTGTTCAAAATGAAGAGTACTATGTACTATTCCGCTTAGCATACCCTTTCTTTATAATCCTATATACCAGTGCCATGCTCATATTTATTTTTACTATATCTAAAAAAAAACACTTTTTTTTTTTTTTTTTTTTTATTATTATTTATAGGCTTGCGTTTGACTGCTATCACGCCTGATGGTAAACGCGGATGCAGCCTACGATGGAGCACGCTTGCCTAGAAGAAACCAATTCACTCGCGACTTGAAGACACCCAGATTATAATTATCAGGAAAAACCCACTCGGGCAGCGCATTCCACTTAAGGTTGCCTGGAAGAGATCGCTTTAAGCGATAAGGCCGCCAATTGTTACACTAGTTTTAAGTAGATTTTTGTATTATGCATGTAATTTTTGGTGTGAACAATAAAGAGTTATCCATCTATCTATCCACTGTTCAGCAGTTCGAATAAAGAAAGTGGAATCAAACCGTTTCGTACGAGTTTTTGGTATATCTACCATGAAACGGTGTCGCTTTTTTGAGCTCCTATTGGCCTATTGGCTTTATTTGGCTGTCCGATAGAAGAATGGGCAGGGGGGAATTAGATCATGCAAATCCGAAGCACACTCCCCGAAATGTATCCTATAACTTCACGCAATCATAGGATTTTATGTTTGTTAAATCTGCACCATTTGCGGGAGATAATGCCGATTGAAGAAGGTCGCCATTCTTTTGCTAATCTCGAAGCGCGCGATGTTCGAAGAGATTACAATTATTTAATAACCGGCTGGCTTATCCTCTAACTTTGAAATGTTCGTGATTGCGACAGCATGCCATCCCGCTCGTACCAACTTAGTCGCAGTATGCGCGGTCCCGCTCGCGCACCATCACTATCGCTTTCAGACGGGATAAGCCCGCTGACCAAATTCGAGATAATAACCAGTGCGTGTGATGAGTAACATATTTTTTTCAATGATAATCATAAGAAAATCAAAATTAGTTCAGTTTAGAAAATGACGTCACAATCGACATCGATATGTGTATACTTACAGCTAGTTACTTAAGTCGTGGTAGCTCAGTGGGAGAAAGCTCGCCTCACATTCGTGAGGTATCGGGTTCGGACCCGGGCGGGGGCCCGTATTAATGAGTTCTTTGGAATTTATATACGGATATATACCACTGGCTTTACGGTGAAGGAAAACATCGTAAGGAATTCTGCATATTTCCGGAGAAGAAATTCGATGGAGTATGTGAATCCGCCAACCCGCACTGGGCCAGCGTGGTGGATATGGCCCAATCACCCTGCGAGGGTAGGCTGATATCCCAACAGTGGGATGTTAAAAGGCTGATACAGATACTTACAGCTATGATCTCGTCCAGGTTGACCATGCCCTGGTGGTTCTCGATCTTGGAGATGATCTGGATGTTCCTGCCCTTCTCCCCGAGGATGGAGCGGATCTCAGTCAGCGCCGCGCCGTTGCGGATGAACGACGCGAATATCATGTCCACCTGCCGATTGTCAATACTTATAGCAACTGAAACTTGAAAAAACAAACGGAAACTTGTAATTGGCCTAGTTTTCTTCTAGTTATAATGTTACTTATTAAGGAAAGCTGTAAGTTTTCCTTAAAAATGTAAAAATAAAAAAAATAAAAAAGAGGAAAAAAAAACTTGCCGCTATTAACATATTAATAATACCATTTGATTTCCAAACGGCGATCCAATCAGGGACCCTATTCGGAGAAATAACATTTTATCTCGGTCACTGTCTCTCTAATTTAGAATTTAATGGGAGTGAGAGTGACCGAGATAAAATGTCATTTCTCCGAATAGGGTCCCTGGCCGAATTAATTGTAACAAATGTCCCCGACTTGTGTTGGGAGGAACAACAGTGGAAAAAAAAAAGATATACTTATAGCAAAGAAAATCTACACGAGAAGAAACATCGCATACAAAATGTTACCTCATAAAATTCTGTTTAAAACTAGATGGCGCTTACGTATTTAGTCAGCTAATGTCCAACCGCTGTAAAAGCCGATCAAAATATCTATACATATATAATAAAACTGTAGCCAGCCAGTGCGCATGCTAGCCCTGCTGGAGCCTTATTTTGTAGTCTGGAGGCGATGGTAATCATTTGCTACCCCGCTCGCTCGCATGATGCGAGTAAGTTGGCGCGAGTGGGACGGTGGTGGCGATGCCCATCGCCACCAGTTACATAATAAGGCACCAGCAAGGCGAGCATGCGCACCTCGACAAAATCTTCTCTACTCTTCATGTCGTGAAAAATGAGACAAACGTATAGTCATAATCGTAGCCGTGTCCTGTTCTTGCATACCACTTGCATAACAAAAAGATTTTGTCGCGGAGCGCAGTGCCACCCAGATTTTTGCAGTCAGACTAAAAGCTACACAATAATCACTAGTGTCAGTTTAAGCCCACCCACACTATTAATATTCTTACAAAAACGACTAAAACTACAATTTAATTTATCATCAGAATCACGGTAGCGCTCAGATGTGTGCTCAATACCAACCGCGGTCACGCATCAAAAATCGACGCTGACGCGCGTGCGCATCGATTCAAATAGTATTTTACATGTTTTTTATTTTATTTTAGTTGGACAACCAAACAGCCTTCATACAAATAAATTTAAACACTAGGATAATAAGAACACCTAGGCCATCGGAGGCTATCGCTTATAGAACAAACATGGTGCTAGTGCGCAAAACGTAACTTAATGTATCTAACTTAACTTTAAAAAACAAACAATATGAAACCATATGAATGACTTTTCTGATTAAACAAAATTTAAGATAACTTTTAAAGGAAAAACAGTGGCTATTATTGATTGAGTCCATGGTAATTATAAAAGATGATGATAAAGCCATACGAAATCATAAGAAAATAAATAACAATAAATGAAACAATTTATCACACTATCATTAATAATTTAGTAAATCATATTAGTTTGATCAACGATCAAAAAACTATAAAATATTGCGATACATAACCGCGTTTGCATCGATACTAAAGCCGGGTATAACCACTCTTGGAGCATAACGTTTTGCGCTATACGATCGTTCTAAACCATAGAGAAGTATTCATATGGCTATTTAACCATACATCATGATTTCTTTGTATTAGACACTTCACGACATCGACAGCTCTCCATATCATTCCTCAAAACGATGACGAAAGATAACGCTTATCAATTGCAAGGCCACTTCGTATAATCGCACCTCGTGACGTATTATTTGATTTCAGACAAAATGGTTCATGTTCATACATCTAGTATTGTCACGTTTCACCGACTCTTCGCGTGTTCATTGACGTAAAATACCTACGGAAACCATTCGTCGATCATCGATCTTTGCAATGACATAATTTTGATAAGCATTTATTTATTTGTAAGGTTTATTCAGGCACATATGTTGTGTTCTGCATTTGGTTTTACGTTCGGGTTTGCTTGAAATGCTTCTTGCATAGAAAAACTAATTTTATTAATGTTAATACCATATAAACGAAAAATGTGTGTATTAGAAATTACCTTGATTATTTTGAACACGATCATCGAGCAATATAAAAAAAATATTGACGCGAAGCGGGTTCATTTGACTATAGAAAAATAAATAATTAGTCAACTGATCCCGCGGGACCAGTTTGAGACGGGTCCAGTTGATATAAATAGGATCCAACGACACCACACTCGTCAAAATCGGTCAAGCCGGATAGGCTACAGGTGGTACTACAGGAATACACAAACACACGTACTTACATACACCCCACAAACTTACCCTCCTTGGGTAAAAATATAACGCCATTTATGACCCTTGTGGAAACCTACCCGACTTCATTGGTTTGATAGATTTACACCACTCGAGGTTTATAAAAAAAAAAAAGAAATCAGTTATTTCCCACAGATAAAAAGTAAAATATACCGTAGATAAAAATGTCTAGAAAATTATTAAATTAAATTTGTGTAAAGGAGGACCTACTAATGATTTTATATATATTTATTTATAGGTATTATTCTATTTATTATATTAAAATATAGGTATTCTGATGATAAAACGTGGTTGGTAATTGGTATCACGCTCCGAGGTGTGGGTAACCGGAACAATTGATAAGGAGACATCGGTGTGAAATTGTTGATTGGTGTGTGAGAACAACCGATAAGTTACTGTTACTAGTGTCTTTTTTTTAATTTCTTTTTTTAAATAAAAGTGTTATTAATAAAATTAATAGTGTCAAGTGTTATATTAAGTTGTCGAAATGATTATGTTGGAAACGTAATCATTTCGACAACTAATCACGTCAACTAGTGTTTTATATTTCGATGGCTACTAGAGTCTAGAACGTGTTTTAAAATTTTGCTATATGGCTGGTGTACATTTGACTGAGCGAAGCTTTCATAGTGGCAATGGTATCGTATCATGTGCGCTTTGCAATCTAACGGCACCCGGTTCGATCCGCGGCATTGACCAATCACTTATTTAGTACTTACGTAATTTATGTGCAGTTTTCGAGAACCTCAAAAATTCAAAGACCACCAACATGCATGAACATATCTCTGAGAGAAGGGGGAAGATGATGATGAAGCTCTCATAGTGTACTGGAACAAATCCCCTTTGTATGTATGTTTGTATACACGAAGATATCTTGTTTATTTAATCTTCATGAATTTTTTTCGGGAAGCAGAACGTTCAAATACAATTTTCAATGTTGAATTATAGACTGATCTGTCGGAGTTATGAAGATGGTGGACGCGAGGTCACAGTTCGGGGCGAAGTACTTATGTTGATACAGTCATACATTTCTCCGCATAAGATTAAAAACCTGGCCAAGTTCTAATATTGTGCAAAAGATTTTGATGAAAAACCAACAGTAACCAAAAATTTTCAAAGGCAAACATTCTGCAGAGAGAAAGTAGGGGATTTTGAGTTATATTGTCTTGTTTTTATAGTTCAAAATTCAAATGTAACTGGCGTCGGTATTTCCGGTATAAAAATTGCTATGACGTAACGGCTTTGGCTAGGCGACAATAATCAGACTCAGTAACCTTCATAGATGTTTGTAACGCTGCGGCCACACTCCGCGATGTTCGCAATGGTCGCATTTTGGCGACAAATCCTGCCACAAGTTGCACGTCAAATCTCGATGTGTTCGGGCGAACACGAACGTTTATCCTTACCTATCGTTAAATTGAAGCAAATCAAACAAAACTATAGTCGGAATAACCGACTCAATTTAACGTGAGTATTCCCGTTTTATTAAAACAAAATGCATCAAAACCACGTCAGTTTTCATAGTAAAATCAAACATGCACTAAAGACACGCATTAGAATGTCAATTTGATTTTTATCAGTTACAAGGAAAATTGATAAAAATCTGCTAATAATTCGAATCTAGCCTTCAATTGAATCAGGTCACGTCTTGAAATCGTGGGGCTGACACATCCACAGACCGACCTTATCTGTAGAGGTGGTTAAATGATAGAACTGAAACTACGGATCGATCTTTGGTAACCAAATACGATGGTGGCTCCAATGGACATAATTTGACTCTACGGATAAGTTGGTCGTGCTGTAGGTATTTGGCAGTGAGGTAATTGGCATTAAATGACGTTACAAGTGTAAATAACGGACGTAAGATTTTTCCAGACGAATTTGCGACCAAGTATGCCTAGCCTTGATTGCGCAGTGCTATTAGGTATTTGAAGCTTGAATGTTAGGTTTTATAGGGATGAGTAATGTCTAATCTATCGATGACCAACGATTGCTATCCCTACTTGTGAAATGAGCAATTTGTTACCGGTTCTTAAGGAAAATGAGTAATATTACTATTACAATAATAATTAATATTATTATTATTTTAGTCTAAAACAGTGTTTAATGAGTAATAGTTGTAAAAGTGCTTATCACTCTGCAGGTGTATGGTTTACTAAACACTAGGTAGACCAAAATTTTACAAAATATCGATAACATTGTATCTATATAAGTACCTATATACATATACACATAATAATAATACGATTTGTTTCTACCTACTTAAGTAATATGTTTAGACCTTTTATTGGCTGTACTATATTTTTGTTTAAGATTATTTTTATATTATGATTTTGTGCTGTTGGTCTATTAATAAATAAAATAAAAAGATTACTTGTTATTATACCGCTTATCACTATTATCATCAATAAATATATATATAATGAAATGTGGAAAGACAAAGTATCCTTGGATGACTCAATCTTTGCATAAGAACTGCGGTAACCAAAGCGCAGACTCCCAAAACCAACAGAGTGCTACCATGCTTCGATATGTGTATGTATCGGCAAGTATCGATATGGTTGATATCTTTAAATGTATGTCACGATTGTTTAAATGTGCTGAGTGTACTTACGCCTTGTTCCACACCGAAGAGTAAGTCGGACTTGTCCTTTTCAGAGACAGCGGGCAGGTCCACCGGCAGACCGGGGAGGTTCACACCCTTCCTTGAACCGAGCGTACCTTGTCCAAATAAAATTTATCAATATAGCGAAGATTGTCGATGTGCTTCTGGATAGTACAGGCCACAGACTACATCAAGACCTAGGGTCTTGTCACCCTCACATTGAATAAGAGCAATAGGATGAACCATTTAATTAAAGACCCTTGAAATGGTTCTCATCATCCACACAGAGCATACGATGAACTATTTAGCTAAAACACTTTTTATCAACATAGAATACGAGCAATGGGGGCAACTAAACATTTAACTAAAGACCCTTGAAACAGTTCTTGTCACCCCCACATAAAATAAGAACAATAGGGTCAATCATCTATTTTATCTGAGACCCTTGGAACATTTCTTATTACACACCCCCACGTAGTTTAAGAGGAATAGGGTTAATCAGCTATTTCCAAGGTCCTTGAAACCGGTCTTATCAACCACTTAGAATATCGGCAATGGGGTCAACCAACTTTTTTATCCAAACTATTACCGCATTATTTCGAGTAAGCAGGTATATCTTTTTAGTGTCGCATTATATTTATTTTGAAATGTTTTAGTACGATTTTAAAAGTAAACGTTCCGTTTAATAAAAATAGTACTATTCCTTTAAAAAATAACCATCTGCAAAAGTGTCACTCATGTTACGAGAAAGTCTAGTTTTGGTACAAAACAATGCCTGTATAATAGTTGATTGACCCAAATGTTTTGCAAATAATGAAAATCGCCGTTGTACCATCAGAAAACGTTAAAATACACATACTACCCTCACAAACTACACGCCTATAGTAGTGACATCTACTTACCACCATTCTCAATATCGCAGACCAGCTCCCCGTCAGCAGAGGTCTTGCAGATGACGGAGATGAGCCCGTCATCGATGAAGATCCTGTTCCCTGGCTTCACGACGTTCGTGATGTTCTTGTAGTCTACGAAGATGACGTCAGCGTTGCCCTTCTCGGCGTAAGCCGCGTCGGTGGTCAGCTTGATGGTGCCACCGCGTTTCAGTTCAACCTCGGCTGAGCCGCCCTGAGATGATGAAAAACATACCTAAATAAAGGCATCCATAGCTCCCCAGCAAATATTCCTGATGACATGAGACGCACACAGACAGAAAACAACAGCTCCGCGAAACATAGACGTTAATATAATAGACTTCGAAGAAATTAATATTTAAATTCATGTTTCAAATATCAGCCAGCCGGTAATCGATCCCGGGATATTCAATAGCAGAAGGTATAGTCGCGTTACCAATTAAGCCAAGCCGGTCTTTAAAGATGGAAATACAGTGTCATTTTATTTACAGACAAAAGTCTGAGCAGAAGGCCCGCTCGCGTCTTGCTCCATTATCAAAGAGGAAAAAGCCCTAGCAAGCAAGCTACCAGTAATTATCAACAGAACTTCTAGAGTTCGACGAAAAGTACTTACGCCTTCAAGAAGTCCGGTCCTGATCTCGGGCCCCTTAGTATCCAGGGCGATGGCGAGAGAGAATGGGAATCCCAGCTTAGCGCTGTAGTTCTTCTCAGCGGTGCGGCAGTTGGCGATGGTCTCCGCGTGGTATTCATGAGAGCCGTGGGAGAAGTTCATACGGGCCACGTTCATACCAGTTTCCATCATCTTCTCCAGTGTGGCGACATCGCGAGAAGCCGGTCCTTGGGAGGAAATATGAATATCAGAATAAGCCGAGTCTTGCTTTCTCCGCTTTCTAATTAACCGAGTTTAAAAATGGTTCGATTGAATTTTTTTCTTTATTTTTTTTTATGTTCGTTACCTCAGAACTCCGTCATTTATATACCGATTTTGAAATTAGTTTTTTATTTGAAAGAATATACTTCCAGATTGGTCTCATTTTTCTATCAAAATCCAGTTTTGATAATGGGATCCATGAAGAATTAAGGGAACTCCTAAAATATTGTAGGCATATAGCGATTTTGGTCTTTTCATCAACAAGTCAAGCATATGCATTGACAGTCAACTGTGAGAGCCAGTTCCTATTACAGGCATAATGTGTTTTTTATCTACCACCACACCTTCACTTTACATCAGCTGAGTTTGAGTTTGAGGTCAAGTAGCCTGTGAAATCTGTAAAAAATATATAGTTCGTGGACATTCCGGACATGAAGATGCATCTAACGATACTCCACTCTGTCAGGCCGTTCAGACTTATATACATTTACTGAAAAATGTAACTGAACTACCATCTTCTGGGCAGTCAGGTAAAAAGTATCATAATATAAGTCCGTCCCACAGATGTGGTCCGTCCTCAAGATACACACTAGTTTCTAGCCAAGATAACAACAAGATAGGCTATTTTTTTTGAGTAACAGTTCAATTTTGAACTATGACAGTTCAAAACCATGCGCGGCAATGCAATGCGCTCATCACCCTGAGATATCACATGTTAAATCTCTTTGAGCCCAGTAATTTTACTGGAAAAATTGCCTTTCATCCAAAAAATAGTAATTTTTGCACACTACTGCTTGGAGGTTGAATAACTGGTTAAGGGTGCGCTGCAAATATCACTCACCAATAGTGCAGATGATGCCAGATAAGCGTATGTAGGATGCCTTTGAATCGATGTCTAGCGAGCACATGTGCTGCAGTTGCGTGCCAACGTTGGAGGCGCCCAGCTGCATGCCCGGCTTGTCGGTTGAACCCGCCTAGACGAACAAACATGAAGGGCTCGGTTACGATAATACTCCGATGTTGGTGGGTTCTTTAACAAACGAGAGAGAAAGAGAGAGAAGTATATTTTCCTCTTACTTTCTCTCGTTGGTTCGCTGTCTTTGGTTTTGAAGTGTGTTTTGTTATTCTTGAGTGGCGACCACGTATTGGAAGACGCAGCGCAGGTAGGCCACCCGCAAGGTAGACCGACGACATTGTGAAAATCGCAAGCAACCATTGGATGCAATTGGTAAGTTGTTGGTCGGTGTGGCGCTCTAAGGGCGAAGCCTTTGTTCAGCAGTGGACGTCTTCCGGCTGATTATGATGATGATGATTGCTATGATAGATATAGATATCTACTAGACTTCAAAATTCGCAATAATGCTAGTAAAACTCGCTTATTATGGTTTAAAGCTAGTTTTTCTTTATGAAATGCACAAATCACCCCAAGCGCGACATCAGTGCAGGTCTTATCACCCCCACTTAGTTCATATTTTTTAAATTTCCAAATATATCATATTTCATTTTAATAAATATTTATCTATATCTATCTAAATATAAAAAAGAACAAGATAGAGACACGATAGTGAATTTAAGACCAATATTCCTCAAATGGTCTAGGTGGCCAATACAAACGGATTTCACAAAAATTCCACCTCTAAAGCGGCGACATGGACCCCCAAAGTTTGTATGCAAATAAAACTGGTTGTCATATTACGCCGTTGTATACCGAGTATACAACTCAGTTTGTATACCGAGTATAACAAATAAAGGAACACGTATCTCAGTACTCAGTTATACAAACCGAGTATAACAAATAAAGGAACACGTATCTCAGTACTCAGTTATACAAACCGAGTGTAACAAATAAAGGAACACGTATCTCAGTACTCAGTTACACAAACCGAGTAAAACAAATATAGGAACACGTATCTCAGTACTCAGTTATACAAACCAAGTATGACAAATATAGGAACACGTATCTCAGTAATCAGTTATACAAACCGAGTATAACAAATATAGGAACATGTATCTCAGTACTCAGTTATACAAACTGATTATAACAAATAAAGGAACACGTATCTCAGTATATTTCGAAAATTAACCCCTAAAGAGGTGAAATGGGATGTTTAAATTGCCAATGTGAGCGAAGCCATCAAGCTAATATTTGTTGAGACAAAACATAACTAGAATAATTTTACAGCATAAAGTGTGGGAAAATGTTATGTATATCAGACATAATTGTTATACTTAGTGCCTAACAAAATCGGTTGTGCCCAATAAATTTAAATGTTTTTATAAATTTTTCCTGTTAATATATTATTGCATGTGGTTGTAGGTTGGTCCCCCCTCTGACAAAAAAGTCTAGCCAGGTGCATAACGCCAACTGCACGATACAAAGCTGCTCAGAATATTTTAATGCGCCGCGCTGCGTCCTTCCAAATTATGACACCAAGTTACAGATAAAGTAGTGAAGTACAGTGAGACTAACTTATCTGTAACGTTAATACATTATACAAAACTGTCAATCACTTAAAGTTGATCATAATGCTCACCTAACTTTAGCTAAATAGGTCCTTGATAGTAAAAGGTAATCATAAAAATTTATTAACTAATTAATTTATTTCTTTTACTTTGAATAAATTAATTAACTAATTAATTTACTTTGAAGGGTACCAAGATATTACAGATTTATTAGGTTCACACAGTATCTAATAAAATGATCATTCTAATCATACAGTTATGTGCATGTTTCTAATAAACATTTTGGATCAGAAGCCCAATTTTTTTTAAAGGTCTTTTTCTAAGGGACTATGGGACCATTATCTACTTAAAAAGCTGAAACGACCTCAACTAATAAAATAAATACTAATAGCTAAAATAAACAAACAACAAACTTTTTACTGAAGAAAGCTATTTCAACCTCAAATATATTTCTACAGTTTATACAATTTTTAAATTGAAAAATGATCTGTATGAAATACACATACATTTATATACTTTTTCCAAGCTTTTATTTAATTTGCAGTGTTTGTATGTATGTTAAGGTCAAATCTTGCAACTCAATTTTTCAGCTTTCAGTACAAATAACAGACTTTAAAGCTTGTCTGGAAAAATATATTTTTCCACTAAAACTTATTTTAATGAACTACTTATACTTCCAGGGACCCTATTCAGAGAAATGACATTTTATCTCGGTCACTCTCACTCCCATTAAACTCTAAATTAGAGAGACAGTGACCGAGATAATCTCGAGCTCACAGGAATAGAGTCCCAGGCCACTGATGACTATAACACTAATTTGGGCCCTACGAAAATGTCAAATAGCAGAAGACCATTGTTATGTAATGTATGTTATGCTGTCAACTGAACTAGGTAATGCTATTTGAGAAGTGTAATGTCCACGAAGTCAGTATGTATTGTTTATCATCATATTAACACTACTTGTTCATGTTTCAAGCCTGTGTGTATTGAATTACAGAATAGGCAGGAAATTTCAGTTTGGCTTCAGTCCTATTCTGTCTGTGTTTAGTTTTGTTGTAATACCTACTCTGTTAAATAGGTTTTAGTGATTAAAATAAATTATTTATATATATTATTCGTGGTATTTTTACACTCACAGGTATTTTTTATTTATTTTGTACCTTCCGGATTTATTATATTAGTATGAATGTCATCACATGAGTTTTAATGAAGTGAGTACTGGTAGTATTGTTTTTTTTTTCATTTTAATAATTACATATTACAAATGCAATGTTACATCACATTTAATATCTCATCTATCTAATGTGTACACCTATGATAAAGAAAGTGAATAAATTAATGTACCTACTTGCATGTTCTAAGCTTGTCCTGATTTAAAGAATGCAACACTTTTAAATTAAATTTTTCATATATTCACAATTAAGTACTGATGCTAGCAGCTCTATTGGCAAATTAATATTGGGTTCACTCTATTTTCACTTTATGCATTATATCAACTGAAATGCTGTGATTACATATTGCACTAATCAGTAGATAAGATAGAGAAATATTTTATGTTGTACTCATTTAAATTTACGTAGTAATGAATTGCGGAAAATAACTAAGGACAGGTACATTCATTTTATCAGCTCTTAGAGAGTTATTCAGAAAACAAAATAGCATTAGTCTGTACCTGACAGATAAATAATATTTCAGAGTAGGTGAGTAGGGTGTAACAGAAACTAAGTAAATTAATCAATAGAACAGCTGCTAAAAGCCGGCACAACGACCAAAAATATCGCCAAGGTATCTCTTAAAACCGTGACAAATAAAATCTCACGTAACAGAATCGACGAAAATAGATTTTCGAGTGTAATAATGTTCGTACCTCAGTTTTACCATCGTACACTGTCGGCCAAACCATTTTTACACAGTTGAAATGTATAAATTTCTCACTGAACTCCGCGCGAGGTCGATCGCGCGCCTTTCGTGATCTTGAACTGCCCTTCCGAGTGAAAAACTGAAGCCCGCAGAGGGGCGAGGCAACTCGCGCTGCGAACTCGACAAACCACGGCGGCGCGCGCAGTTTCACGTCGCAGCGCACGCCGCAGGGTGAGTGCAACCACCGAAACCGAATTGTGACTATTATCAACCTTTCTCACGATATTATTACACCGCAAGCTAAAATGTGTCGCTAACTGCACATGTCATGATAGTCCCATTCATAAGTAACCGGTCGGTTACTGAAATCTATTTAGGACATTGAGAACTTGCCAATTTGTTTGAATGGTTAAAAGAAAGCTCATTAGCTCATCGACATCATAAACTTCATAGAATTTTTCAGGTAAATAAATAAACCGAAAACACTAGTTTTGACACTGACAGTTGAATATTTTTACAAGTTTGCCGCGTTTGGGAAATGTTTGCTTCCGGTGCTCCCATATCCGGATGGAAAAAGCAAAGCCGGATGTTCCTAATAATTGTTTATGGCAAAGTTGTAAAAACCGAGGGCCAAGAAGCAGCTAGTTACCTACTTCCTTTTCCTATAATCAGAGACACAGGGTCAAGGTCAGTAAGAGATAAACAACATTGGGATATTCTACTTTGGTCATTTCATTTGCAGTTTCAAAGAATATATTTTTAGTGATTTTTAATTAGTGGTGACATTTAATAACCGTATTTTCTCCAACCCACGGAATAATACGTGTAACAGAATCAATGGATAAGTGGTACCTATAATGAAAACAAAATGTTAGTTAGTTACTGCACTAAACTTGCACTTAAGTAGCTTAAAATATAAGATATTAGATTCAGGAACTGTGGCAGCATCAGAAATACGCAATATATATAGAGTGATCGCATTCCGATTTCCTGACATTGAAAAGAAAATACAAACATTTCATCACTTTTGTTTCAATGTCAAAACTATACTTTAGACTATACTATTTTGTTTGCATTTCCTGAGATCATACTTAGAAAACTGGGATTGGATCATTGGACCTATAGAATCTTAACCCTTAATACCATTCGCGAGAGACTAAAGTCTCTCACTGGACATATATTTAGCCATGTTTTCATTACTTGGAGTGCGACCAGGTCGAGTCTCCGTGTACTCTCTGACTGAAAGCTCGCACTGCTCGCAGCGTGAAAAATTGCATCGGAACTCCGCTGACCGTTTACGAGGAACGAGTCGCTGGTGGACTCCCGGACCACGAATGTAATTACGTAAGTAAGAAGAGTGTATTTTTTTATATGACGTTTCTTTATTTTCGCTTTTTTAAAGGATTACACAGCTCACAATGCCGGTTTTATCAGATGTAAGACTAAAAAATAATAATATGAGAATCGAATCGAAAGAGATAGTGAACATCCTGACTTTCCCTTGCTTGTCTACCGTACGCCAGAGTTTTTACGAAGCTGAAAGTGCCAAAGTAAAATAAAATAAAAAGAACATTAATCCTAACTAATCTTATATATTTGAATGTAACTCCGTCTATCTGTCTCTCTCGTCTCCGTCTGGGTGTTTGTCGCGTTATCACGGCTAAACGGCTGAACGGATCAAGACTATTTTTACATAGACGGAGACGGACATGGCCACTTTTTTTTGGTAGGTCGCGGGTAACAGCTAGTATACAATAAATGGCATAAATAAAGTGTGTGGTTTGCAAGCTGAAGTGGCAATGGGCAGGTCACTTCGCTAGAAGAACCGATAACTTATGGTGAAGAAGGTTCCTGAGCAGCAACCACGCGCTGGAAGAAGCAGCGCAGGTAGACCGCTCATTAGGTGGAATGATATTTTGAAAGTGGCGGGCAGCCGGTTGTTGCAAATTATCGTTAGGTCTTTGGTCAGCAGTGGAGTTCTTCAGGCTGTTAATGATGATGAAAGTTCCAAAGGATGAAACCCATCATTTGAGTACAATGCAAGGCTTGATACCCTATCGGGTAAGATGTAATTGGTACGCACTTGCGCTTTGTGTGATGAACTGTCATAGTTATGATATTTACCATGAGAAAGATCAAGTTTCAAGATAATGTTACAAGGTCATTAATAACGACAAAACTTATTGTCTCGGCTTTTTTTTGTAATTTTTTAACTCTAAACATGTTTTTGGTTGAAAACAGATACAGATGCTCAAAAAATTTTAATGTAAAATTTTGAGGTTAGGTAACAAGTTTTTTTTTTAATTGAGTTTGTAGGTACTTTATCTTTTATCTTAAAGACTTGGAATTGGCCAGCCAATTGAAAGGAAAGTATTTCACAGAATGTTTGTAAAGGAAACTAAAATAATTTGTACTCTATTTATTTTTGTTTTTGTGCAAATTAAGACTCTCATATAACCCCAAATTACATTAATTCAAAAATAAAGCAGACAATTCAATTTCTACAATGTTTTGAGGTTATACTCGTACATAATGTAATAAAATGATAACCACCAGAAAAGTAAACCGCTATTTATTATGAAAACCTTCATAATAAATAGCGGCGAGAAGAATAAGAGCTAACTAGATTCAGCCTACTTTTACAACAAACTTTTTGCATCGTTAACAAATGTGTAGATAACATCATAAAAATATGCGCATAAATGTTTACTGCAAAATAGAATATTTTGGTTAAAATTGTCCATTTAATAATAATCGGACATTGCGTAGATAAATCTTGTTCTAAGTTTCAATGCACATGCAAACTTTTAAATTGATTATCAAAACTAACAGATCATAGAATAAACGATGACAAAATTACATATATGTTTTGGTTTATTGTTAGTCAAAATGTACTTACAAATGCCATTATAATATCCTTTTATCTGATAGAAAATAACGCCGACACCGACAATGTCACTGGAAGATTTGTTATTTGACATGCAAGGACATTTAGAGGTCAACAAAATGTCATAGACAACACAAAGTTAAGTACCCCGATAGCTACATGCATAATTTAACCAAAACTAAGTTACTATACTATGTAGTTTAAGCTAATATTTTGCTAACAATAAGCGTATTTAGTATTCATGACTATTGATCAATGAGATCTCTATCCGTCGTTCACGTTCATTAGTATCGGTTGCAGTGGCTTTGTGGCTCACAGAGGGTTTGTAACACCTGCCTGCCGTGAAAAAATATTAGTTTGTCTTTGGTTGGTTTGTCTCCAAAAAATTATAAAATCAATTAATAATCGATCTAAAAACGTAATTATTATATGCTCTTTGGATCTAAACATGGGAAACAAGTATGTAAAATTAATTATGAATTTACATATTGTCGTTTTACATTGTATTCTCATTATCACATAGGTTAGTACGATTAAAAAACATATAACGTTCACCGCTGCGCAGTGGGAGATAAATCAAGACTGTGATCACAGAATTCTTAATAAATAAGGCCAAGGGACAGTTTGATTTGCTGATTAGAAGTCTACCCTTTATGTATCTGTGATCACAGAATTCTCCTTATTAAACTGTGATTAACAAAACTATGAAATATAAATAGTTAATAAAAAAGACGCTCTGTACTTACATTGTAACCATTTCTTTCTATAGCCTTCATTTTTAAGAAATAATTATATGTATATTTTCTTATAATACAGTGGAACTGGCTTTGAGGCTAGTCACCCGCACGGCTATTTATCAAGAACTGATAAACTAGAGACGATACTCATGAGTCTTCTTATCTTTATCGACCGTCAATAAGTCCAATTACCTACTACAACGCGTAACATTACGTATTTTTGATAGATATGTTTTGTCTACGGATTTTCTTTTAGTCAGATATATAATTTGAAGGTAGTGCGAGATTATGAATAGGGCGCGTAATATTGAATTTGCGCGCTCAAACAAAATCGATCTGCAACAATGCTAATGTTCTAGTCACAGAATTCTCCTTACAATTGGTTCTAGACTAGACTTATGATTTTGGGCACAACAAAGACGACTTAAATATTCGTGGTATCTAATCTAAGTATTATAGGCCTCGCTACATTACCTGACCCGACATCGTGCGAAAGGGACTGCTAGGCACGGACAGCCAAATTTTCACGGGAGCAAAAAAAACAAACTACTAAGGTTATAGCTTCTCCCTTTCGCTCCCCAGAAATTCATATATAGCCATCTCATTCACACGGTGACAGCGGGCTTATCCTCTTTGAAACGTTTACGATTCTGATTGCTAGAGCATGCCATCCCGCTCGTACCAACTTAGTCGCACTATGGGCAGTCCTCGCGCACTATCCACTATTGCTTTCAGAGTTAAGGGATAAGCCCACAGGGACCCTATTCGGAGAAATGACATTTTATCTCGGTCACTGTCTCTCTAATTTAGAATTTAATGGGAGTGAGAGTGACCGAGATAAAATGACATATCTCCGAATAGGGTCCCAGGTCATGTATAGCCACTTTTAAGTCAATTACATTTTAATAAAGATACGATTTCAGCGCACTTACAATGTCTACTCGCAAATCTGTCATTTCGGAAGATTTCATTATAGCTATAACTTTTACTCTCTAACTTTTCGCATCTTCTTTCGCACCCTTTCGCAGCTGTATACAGACTGCAGTGGAGCCGAATTCAGAGCGCCATTTTGAAGAAGTAACAATGTGGAAGTACATGAAAGAAAAACCAAAAATATTCGTCAAGAGTAAAATACGTAGACAGAGTGAACAATAGACAGCTAGACGTGGTAGTCTCTTTCCCAGAAAAAAATAACAATACAATACAATATTGAATTTTTTTCATTAATGAAATGCAATGCAACATTATTTGTGTTCCACAGTACGTGCGTGTCCATATTGTTAATTTTTGCGCCTATCTGAAGTGGTGAAGTTGAGTGTATCTGTGTGTCTGGGCACATACGTAACTTGCTAAAAGGAAGAAAAACTTATCTCATGCCGCATGTTCATTACTAGAGTCTGTCCAAAAAGATATATCGTAAGTCCAAAGAAACCCATAGCAAAGTGTCGACCACTTTACTGGGGCATGACTTGGATTGGACCGTGACTTAATTTGGTTATGTCTTAGAATATGACTAGAATTTTTGTTGTGAAATATTACAAAACTTGACACTGGCTAAATACACAGTGTGCTGCTAAAATTGAGAAAAAATAAATAAAATAACTGCAAATAAAAGAAAGCTGTGTTGAACTTATTTTTATTATCCAAATCCAATTTTACAATGAAAATGAACACTACACAATAACATTTGTCAGATTAGAATAATAAAACAAAACTCAATATTATAAGCTACTGACAAGATTTATTTACCTTTTTGAAAGGTATGGAATGGCATCCGCAACAAATACATAAATAAATTGAGTAAATTCCTTGCGTACCTAACATTAGCCAAACTTAAAACAAAATTAGTAAAATATCGATAGAAGAGGCGTCTGATGCAGCTTTGTGCTGTCATCTGAGGCCGACGTAAAGTATTACTGTCCTCATCTAATAGGCTGCAACAAAAGAAGACAGCGACACTTTGCTCTGTCAACTACCAAAATTGACATTCCAGTACACGGCGAGAAATATAGCACGTCGCCGATCTTAGGTACTAGTATGTACTAGTTACAATAGCCCTTACAGACTTGCGAATTTGGAACACGCGGATCAACGTCTTAACAAACGAGAGAAATATATTTTCCTATCATTTTCTCTCGTTGGTCTGATATCTGTGGATTTCACACATACAAAGAATTTCCTACACGAATTTCGGCGCGCTGCGGTCAGCCGGTCTTCCGCCCCGCGGCCACAGAGAACGCGTTCTTTTTTTATATTCACAATGTGTAATTTAATTTCTGGTTATTTATCGCGCGCTTAAGCCATTTCTTTTCGTCTGCACGCGAAAGTGTACAACGCTATCACTCTCTCAAAATACCCTTTTAAATATTACTTGTTTTTTTTTTTTTTGTACTTGTACTAGACTTCGTAAACGAGATATATATTGTTTGTATTGGCGCGGGCACCGACAAAACGCGTACCGCCACGCTTCACTCGCCGCACACCACGCGCGCCGTTTCTCCATAAACAATTCCTATTCAATGTTCGCTCAGCGCGCCAAATTCAAATTTTCACGCGTTTTTTGTCTATTACTGTTTATTACTCATTGTGGATTTAATGACACCAAAAGTGCGCCGATAAATGGGAAGTACCGCTGTCAAAAAACCGAATCGAAGTAACTCATGACGTGAACAATCTACGAATTTCATCTAATTAAAGCATGAAGATTATACCAATCAATCATGTATTGTACTCATAATTATAATTTCTATATTGTTCTGGATAACTTCATTTTTACTTCAAAGGTCAAATCTCACCAGATCAAAGCGATAAGCTGACAAAAGAAAGTTATTATCATATAATATTTCTAGTTAATATTTTTCATAGCTGCCTAGGTGAGGTAAGACTCTTACAGTTTTACAAGTACTCTGAGAAAAATCTGTCATGCAGTGCAATCAATTTATCATAGAAATGGCCTTATGACGGAACTTCAATTTACCACGGGATATTTTTGTATACTTAATTAAATACGTTTGTGGCTCTACATACTCAGCTTTATAGATAAGTTGGTTGCACTGGAAATTTAGGGTTTGGACCATGGATTGCATTATACTATCTATTTTCGAATAGAAACCGTATCTGTAACTTTAGGCCAGTATACATTTAGATATACAACATTCATATACAATTATGTATACAATGCAAGGGTACGATGAGGCTATGATAGAAGATGTAGCAGAATTTTACGAGCATCGGAACAGAACAAAAAGCTTGAGCTAATACTGTGTTAACAAATAGTCTTTTACATATTACTCAATATGTAAAAGACTATTTGTTCTACTATTTAGTCAATTTAGATGTTTTTTCTAAAAACTGTTCTGGACGTTTTGTGTTGTAAGCAGAACACATGCAACCAAGACTGTTGCTTATCATTATCATGAACAACACTACCATCTGTGGCACTGGCACCTATGCGACTGTGGCAGAAGTCCAGTGCACAAAAAGCTTCATCCATGGCATTCCACGTAACGAAATCTGCTTCCACATGGTCACAGTGCATTGCAATGTTGATTTCGTTTATTAAATTTGTGGCGCTGCAGCTTACCGCATGTTATCCTATGGATTTTTCTATGTAGCATATTTGATCCACTCCCCGAGTGGCGTTGCTCTTATTCTGCAAACAACTTATATGATACCCACATCTTTATAGAATCTATGTCTCATATTGTCAGTTTGTAACGAGTGATAGTACGCGTGAATTCATTTACACTATACAATATAATTTGCTCAATTCTATACATTTTGCTACATAATATCACTTAAGGCCGACACACGTTACAGTTCGCGCCTACACCTATACATTATATATGTCTTTTAAGCATCTAATTAAGTATCCCATTGTTAATAATGTGAGTTTTGTAAGAAGGCATCTAGGTCGATGTCAATATTTTGTTCAGTTTTGATTAAGTCTTTGAGTTCATGAATACTACAAGTAGTTCGTAAGTTGTGTTACATTTTAGAACTGATGTCATGTTGTAGAATCTCGAGGCTTTTTACCCGATTACGAAAAAGAAGGGTTAATAGTATAGAGCACTTCTCTCTCGCCATCTGCAGTAGAGAGTGAAATTCATAGAAGATAAGAAGAAGAATGCCTGAATTCTAAGTTATGAGCTAGTCTGTGCTAACTAGTTATGCTAACACCCAGTTTTTTATTGTTGACAGGGTAGGCGTTTGACAACAGTTAACCTGATGTTAACAGTGTAGTTGAATATCGTAAACAACCTTGTCTGGATTGAGATTTTGTCGGCTAGAGTCTAAAGTACGTATTTTTGCAAAATAAACAATTTAAAGTTCTAAAATGTAACAGAACCTACCGGTATTTTCTTTCTATTTTCTAATAAATAAATTAAGTAATTTAAGCCTGAATTCATGTTCTGTTTCAATAAGACACTAACAATGGGTAGTCTGCATGCATAACACTTCACAATCACCAACGTCACTAAACTTAGCGATCGCAAGCCGATTGTCACTTCACTCAGCGATCACAAGTTGACGTCACTTCACGTAGCGATCACTAGCCGACGTCTTGCTTGACATAGAACAGTAGATACGGAGTAGCGGCGGATCTCATTTTGGGCTCAGCAGACAGCAAGTCTTCAAACTCCTCGTCGGTGATGGGTTTGACCAGGTCGTCGTCGCAGGCGAGCCAGCACGGGTCGGGCCGCGGCCGCGGGGCGCAGCACTCGTTGGCTGCGCATCCCGTTGGAGGAGCCCTGGAAACGAAAACCACCCATTACAAATTGACTAAATGATCAATCAGAAGACGTCCACTGCTGAACATTATAGGCCTCGTCCTTAAAGCGCCACACCGACCGACAACGTGCCACTTGCATCCACCGGTTGCCCGCGACTTTCACAACGTCGTCGGTCCACCTAGTGGAAGGCCTGCCTACGCTGCGTCTTCCAAATTGACTTAACTGAAAATTATAACAAGATATAGGTTGAAAATATTCTTCGTAATTTTTTATGAAGAGATAGATGAGCAGTCCAGCCCTCCTCGGCCCCATAGGCAGACCTAAGTTATTGTTTCTTTAATTCCTTGTGAAATTGGACTTGTACCTCGGTCTGTTAAAGAGCGTCCTCATGAAGCTGGAGCCGGTCGAGGGGGTAGCAGCGTCGCCAGCGCCCTCTCGCTCGCACTTGAAGTCGCTGGCCGCGTCTCGCGCGTACGCGACGTAGTGCCCGCCCGTCAGCGTCTGCCCGAGGTGCATTATCACCGCCCACAGGATATATCTGCAATTACAAAAGGAAAAAATGTTATAGCAAATATACGGCTATGTCCAAAATCACAAGAGGGGTCGGAGCGACAGTAACATCAATTTTACTACAATTCAGAGGTAAAGTTTGATGAATGAGTTACCTGTTTTTGGGCAAGTGAGTTACCTGTGTTTGGGGGTATGAGTTATCTGTGTTTGTTTGGAGGAGAGTGATCTTTGTTTAGGCGAGAGAGTTACTTGTGTTTAGGTAGAGCAGTTCCCTTTGTTTAGACGCGTTAGTTACCTATGTTTGGGGGAGAGTTACCTGGTTACCTGTGTTTGGTTGGAGGAGAATTATCTGTGTTTGGGCGAAGGAGTTCATTGTGTTTAGAAGGAGCAGTTCCCTTTGTTTGGGCGAGTGAGTTGGGCATGTTTGGGGGAGAGTTACCCGTGTTAGGGGGAGCGAGTTACTCGTGTCTATAGGAGAGTGACTTACCTGTGTTTGGGCAGATGGTTGACAGGGCGCGTGTTGCACGGCTCGCAGAAGCACGGCACGTGGAGCGGAGTGTGCGCGTGCCGCGTTATCTTCTCCATGCCGCCGCTGAACCGCTTGAGCTGCAGCACGAGCAGCCGCGGCAGGCGCGAGTACGCCACCGAGCGCCGCGCCTCGTTGTACCGCAGGCATCCGCCGCACCAGTACTGCACACACGCAGTATATCATGTTTCTATCACTACTTTTTAATTACCAGCAAAAATGTAATGGACAATGTAGAAATAATAATAAGAGAAATTATATAAAGAAGAGTGCCAATGGCCAAAGAAAGATGCGTTATCTTTAATCATATTTTGATAGCTCTTATAGCGGTTTGAACGTTACCTGACTAAATACGTAAGCGCCATCTAGTTTTATGCTGTTTTTTCGGGGTACACTTTTTTGTATGAGATTGTTTTTCTTCTCGTATAATTGTTCTATGATAACACAGATATTGACATGTATATTACCTTGTTAGAGTCTCGCAGGTACTCCGTAGAGAGACAGGCTGCCTTGAAGGGCTCCTCCTCGGAGTCGTCCCCGACCGGCACGCACAGCTCGCACACCGCCTGAGACTTCTCCGTCACGGTCTCGCACTCCACGCACATCGTACGAACTATCATCGTGCCTGCAACGCGAAATGTACACTAACTACATTCCAAATATTCCAATGAGCTACAATAGGGTCTTACATTGTAATCATGATATTTTCGCGCAAAATAACATATCAGCGATTAAAAAATGGAGCACGTGAGCAGGCGCGACCGAAAAACTCATTAAAATATATTTGCGCGCCGCTTTAAAGAGGGTAGTTCTTTTGGTGGTAAACGCTTGAATAAATAGATAATTTACGCTGATAGGTTTGATTGTCACTCACTGACTCACTCATTGTGACTCAGTGAGTGACTCGGTTCTGGCACCCACTCTACGCGACCCCATACTCGATTTCACCCCCCACCTCCCCAGTGAGCCAGAGCAATATCTAAATGAGTGAGTGAGTGGTAATTTAAATTTGTATTTATTTATTTTTTTGAAAAACAGTTTTAAATACACAAATAGAACGACAAGATAAGAAAAAAAAACAAGCCTTAACAGTTTTCACAAATGGCAGAAGTATATAGTCCAGTATAAGTAAATATCTCAAATATATTAATATATTAAACCTAAGAAAACAATATATATATATATATATATATATATATATATATATATATATATATATAATGTAGTGAAACATTTCAAGTAAATATTGAATTTATAAGAGCTGTAACAAAAATAAAATAGAAACATACAGAAGTAATACCGCATTTGTTATATTTAATAATCCCCGTAGAAAAAAGTTGAAAAAGCATGGCATTTGAAGAAATTTTGTCTCGCATTAAATAAGTCAACATGTTTTGAATAAGCGACATTGAAAGGTTTGCATACTCTAATAAAATAAGAGTTTTGACTGTAACTGGTCACACAAGGATCCACATGAAGCATAACACAATTCCGATAATATAATATAATAATTCCAAGTACATCGCAACATAGACGACAACAAACAATATAAATAATCTTGTTGATGGGATATTTCGGTATTCTGATAAAAACTACTTTTCTTCGTCATAATTTCAACGCAAAAAATTCGTTGTTTTAGGTGCCTATAACTATATAGATATTGTGAAATTGAAAAAAAATATACCTGTATTTATGCATAGTTTTTCAGTGTAGGTAACATTAGAAAAAAACATCGAAATCGGATAAAAGGCGTACTAATCAAAATATAAAAAAATTAGTATTTTCTGTATCTTACGCCTAGAAACGGAGGATTTTTATTGGGTTGGAAATCTCCATACCGCTTACTCAATTTTTTTTCATCTTCTGCGTCAGCCACTGCTGGGATATCGAAGGTTGGCAGATTCCCATACGCCATCCAATTTCTTCTCCGGGAATATGCAGATTTCCACACGATGTTTTCCTTCGCCGATAAGCCAGTGGTATATCCGTCCGTGGGTTCCAAAGAACTCAATGTTCCCGCCCTGGTTCGAACCCGCGACCCGACGAGTGTGAGGCGAGCAAGCTCAACGCTTCCGGAACATTAAAGCTTGAGTTACTAGTCTATAGAAGTTACCTTCGAAGTCTTCGGCGACGAAGTCCCAGCCCGGACGCGACCTCTCGTCCTTCTCGGGCTGGGGCGAGGGCGCGCGCTCCTCGGTGGGCGAGCTGCGCTTGTCCACCTTCACTTCCTTGCGCTTCTTCCAGGACTTGCGCAAGTTGCCGAGCGTGGCCTTGTTACCGCTGTCGCCATCGAGGCTTGGCTGGCGACCGATGCCGTTGCTGAAAGTGGATTTTAATGTATAAAGAAGAGAACACTAATTAAGTTGTATAAGTTGACAAACCTCCTGGATTGGCCTCCGAGAGCCGGACCAAAAACAAACTCCACACTTTTCAAATACAAAAGTATGTCTGTATGTTTTGTAACTTTTAAGCATACACAGCTGAACCCATTTATACAATTATAAAAGCTGTTACGCGCGACTTCGTCCGTGTGGACCTACAAAAAAAAAGTTGCTTATGTCCGTCTCCGACCCTTAAGCTATATACAGGGTTATAATGAATGCTAAGCCGAAAAAGGCTTATAGTTCGCATCATTACGAACGACTTTTACTATGGGACCAACCCTGAAATCATAAGATCTATAAGCCCCTTTCGGCTTAGCATACCTTTTCCTTATAACCCTGTATAAGAAAAAATTCAGGTCGATCCGTTCAGTCTTTAAGCTGCGATAACGCGACAAACACCCAAACAGAGAGACAGAGTTACTTCGGCATTTATAATATTAGTTAGGATTCTTTAGCGAGATAGTGAGCATTATGAAGATGGACGAATCTGCCTAATTTGTGTATTATGATATTAGTATATTAATGAAAATCGACCAAGTAATTCAGGGTTCGAAATTATAAAGATAAATATGCCTCGTGACAATTGATCGTGCAGTGATAATTATCAAACAAGTATATATACTTACCAATCCTTATGTAACCAGTAGTAGTAAATATATCAATATTTACATTAAAGAAAGTAAATTTTGTAATAAATTACACACATTTCAAATTCAAGATAAACTATAAGAAAAAAAATTAAAAGAGTGTTATGTTTTAGATAATTTTATCAACCTACATTTATCGTGATAATTATAAAACATAATGATCGCTTCGGACCCTGCCAAGTATCAAAATTACATCAAACTCAAAGATTATATTACCCGTGGTCATACTAATAGGACTATGAAAAATAAAAATTGTATCCTGGTCCCACTACATAAACTAGAAGAATCATGGCCAAAAAAAATCTTCTTCTTCTTTCTGTAGGTCCACGGGCAACATATGCTAACAGTTCTAAGCCCAACAAAAAACAGCTGTACAGTTAGTGTGGTCACCTGTCTCCGTTCTCATGTATGTGCAGGTTGGAGGCGCGCGCGGCGAGGGCGCGGCACGTCTCGCGGATGTTGTCCAGAATGCACACCAGCAGCTCGTGCGCGTCTTGCTGTCTGTTCCCTGCAAGTATGTTCCTTATGTTGGATCGCCACCATGAGTGCCGAGTTATCTTAGAAGGTAGAGTTGACGTCTCTAAGCGCCACAAGTTAATTACAATCAAAAGAGGAGTTGAAGCCTCTGAGAACGACGAGTTACCTTCAAAAGTCGAGATGACATCTCTAGGCGCGACAAGTTGCCTTCAAAAGTCTCAAAACGCGAAGAGTTAAGTTCAAATGTTGAGTTGACGTCTATTCAATTCAATTATTGTTTTATGGCTTCTGCCAGTGCTTTGCCAGTGCAGTGTTTTGCAATTTAGCCAATGACATGTGACGAGAGTTGACGTCTCTAAGCGCGACGAGTTACCTTCAAAAGTCGAGTTGACGTCTCTAAGCGCAACGAGTTACCTTCAAAAGTCGGGTTGACGTCTCTAAGCGCAACGAGTTACCTTCAAAAGTCGGGTTGACGTCTCTAAGCGCAACGAGTTACCTTCAAAAGTACGTCTCTAAGCGCAACGAGGTACCTTCAAAAGTCGAGTTGACGTCTCTAAGCGCAACGAGGTACCTTCAAAAGTCGAGTTGACGTCTCTAAGCGCAACGAGGTACCTTCAAAAGTCGAGTTGACGTCTCTAAGCGCAACGAGGTACCTTCAAAAGTCGAGTTGACGTCTCTAAGCGCAACGAGGTACCTTCAAAAGTCGAGTTGACGTCTCTAAGCGCGGCGAGGAAGGCGTCGGGCGCGTACGGCTCGGGGCTCGCGTCCGGCGAGCTGCTGCTGGCGCATTTGGACTCCGCTGCGCGCAGACTCAGGTATGTCTCGTGCAGTTTTTCTGTTGCTATCTGTGAAGCAGCAAGAGATGAGATAAAACGGTATGCGTGTTTTAATACGGACTGGACAAGATCAATGGCCTTTGTCAATATTTAAGTGGTTCATGGTCATCGTTGCAGCCCATTGATCGTTTTCTAATCCGATTGAAGCGATATTGCCATTTGCTATACTACGATACTGACAGCGTTTGACAGCAAATTTAAATGACGATTTGATTCGATCGTCTCCTGACCCCTTTAGACGTATGGGGAAGCGCAGTGCTTCCTGTTCAGAATTTTATATTTTTTTTGCTATATAGCCAAGTAGTCTAGGATTTAAGCGTGCCTGTGCGGTCTCGGCCTGACCGTACCTATAGTTATCTTAGACAGGTATGCGCCATACCCGCAGTGAAGCTTGTTCCGAGTATTATCGAAAATGAGTTTGTTGATTCGAGCGAGTGGCGTCGCGACTAAACACTTCTCGTAGAGTTTTTTGGTTTAGAGGCCAGCGATCAAATATTTAACATACTTAACTCGGTTGGCGCGGTTTGCTGTTTTACAAACGAGACAAAAAGAAAAAGTAACATCATCATCCATTACGTCCACTGCTGCACAAAAGGCCTCTCCTTAATTTTTCTATAATCCCCATGCTTGGCAGGCGGCTCGGGGATCATAGAACACCGTTTTCTAAGAGGACGCTGCTGCCCGTCCTCCGGTGGTTGAGGTCTCAGTTTTATTACCACATAAAAGGTGGACACCTTGTACCCTTCTTACGAAAATATTACGCGCAAAATAACATAAACTCGCCAATTGGATCTCCTATGATTGGAGGCGGTTCTTGAAGTCGGCAAATTCTGTGAAAACGTCTAAATGAATTTTGAGCTGCCCAACTGTAAATGCGAAAAATTACCTCGTCTCTGTGATTACTATTTTAAAGAGATATTTTTCCCACATGCGATCTAGTGCTTTTATTATACTTGGTCAGACGTGTGCTACTTCAGTATTTATTTAAATTTTTCATATCTCACACATCGCGATGAGTATGTGACTATTGTATAAACAATATTTTTCAAGGAAATCTTTATCTCTACGTATGTCAATCATTCAAGAGATAAAAAAAATACCTATTCAAAATTAAGGTGCTCACAGATGACACACTCTTTTCGTAAACTTACAAGTTAAAACTTACTTGTCTTGCAACTTATTTGTATCTATCTACATAGGAATATCTAGATTTCTTTTTTGGTAGCGTGGTGAAGCATACTAACTACATTTCGTCCAAATCCGTTCAGCCGTTACAGAGTTGAACGGGAACACACATACATACTTACGCACAAATTTTCGTATTTATAATATTAGCCTGATGATACTGATGAATTAAGTGTTTGTACACCAAGCAATATTTCTCAATTTAATTAATAAATTATTTTACAATTACCTGTATTCTACTTTTCCCACTACTATTATCGGACTGCCCCAGGGACAGCAGATCCTTGCTGCTCCAGGACCTGGCACCTGAGGCGGCGAGGCCTGCCGCGCTCCGCCCCAGGGAGGAACTCTTCAACCTTATGCTGCCGAGCTTCTGCTCCACACTGGCCAAGTCCGATACTAGGTGGTGCAGGTTGTGGAGAAACCTGGGCGCATACCTGGAATGTTGATTGGGAGGAAAATATTACGAATGATTAAAAGTCATGGAACAAAAGTTGTTAGGGAAAATGCCTACAAGAGTTTTTGGGTCAGTCATCAATAACCATGTAAATAAACCTTCCATGAAAAATTATCTAACTGATGGTGAAAACAGCATCAAAATCCAATGCGTGGTTTAGGATTAGTAACCGTGGTAGTTGAAGCTCGCTCGCCTCAGAATCGTGGGGTCGTAGGTTCGAACCGGGCGGGCCTGTACCAATGAGTTCTTTGGAACTTACGTACGATATACCACTTTCTTTTCGGTGAAGGAATACATCGTGAGGAAGCCTGCATATTTCCGAAGAAGAAATTCGATGGCGTATGTGAATCCGCCAACCGCGAACTGGGCTAGCGAGGTGGATATGGCCTAATCACCCTTCGCTGGGTAGGCTGATATCTCAGCAGTGGGATGTTTAAAGACCGAAGCAGAGAGAGAATATACAGACTCGGAAAGCGGCTTTATTTTATACTATGTAGATATAGATAGATGTTACTTACCGAAGTGTATATAGTACACTGTTCAAAAAGCAAGTGTTCCCCAAGTTGGAGAGGGTGGCGACGGGCATTCTCTTCTGCACAGTGCCTCCATACTGATTGTCAGGAGGGTGGTGGCCATTCAACATTGCCGATGGTTTGGGATCCAGGATGACGAGCTCTGGCTTTAACCGGCGCGCTAAAATAACGTGTCCTAGTTCTAGAATTGTGTTATTTGACTGACCGAAGCGAAGGTCTCAGAGTTTACTGGGACAAATCAGCATTTGTATGTATGTTGGTGTATATATTTGTCCGATGATAACTAGCGAACCTTTGATCCGATCTTCATGAAATTTTGTAGGCAAGTAGTTCATTTCAATACAATTTTTAAGTTCGAATATGAGCTGAATCGGTCCAGGGGTCGCGAGCTCTCAGTTCGGCGCGAACTACTAGTGTAACTAGTATTATCTATATCTACTTTAGAAGAAAGTAGTTTAATAATAAATTACATACATTTGACAATCAAGATAATGTTAAATTTTGCCATAAGTTCTTAATTCAAAACACACATACAGAAGTACACTCTAATTGGTTAATAGTAACCATGAGTAGGCTTAAAATATGATGGGGACGTTTTTCTCAGACCCCACATCTTCCTCTTTCCTCTAAAGATCACGCAATGCTCTATAGGGGGGAAACTGTGACCTGAATGCTCAATAAGCAAATCAATACTATTAAATTATGTCAATTTCCTCTTTACTAGAAGTATCATTTGCAAAAGCATACAAAACTGTTTATAGAAAAGATTAGATTGTTATTAAGAGAGGGGTCGCTCTGTAACTTACATAAATAAATGAACATTCCCTTGTCTAGGAATCAACGCACAGACTAATCCGCTTATGATAGAGACGTTAAATTAGGACCCATGGTCCAAACTTAAAAATGCATCTTTAATCATCGTCATGTGGTTAAGCTAGATGAAAAATAAGAGCGGATTTTGCGAAATTTCACCTCTAAAAAGTGAAAATAAAGAACAAGGAATGGCAAATCTCGAATTTTTCAAAATACAACCCTTAAAGATGCACGATAATATAAGATAAGATTCAGCCTTGGCTCGCCTATAAATAAATAAAGAGCTGAAAAATAAATGCTAAATGCAATTCTTGAGTAGGATAACTGTAGATGAAGCTATTATTTTCTTTTATGACAACCAGGAAACCGTTCTGGTTTGATATAACTGAGCCAGACAATGGTAGGTTTAGGTTATTTTTAAGTTTATAACAACTCAAACACCAATATGATGATGGAAATTTGTTGTTTTCTTTAAAACTTGGAAACCCTTCCTGTAACAGACTTGAGTCTGACAGTAGGTGTTGGTCATACCTCTGGCAACTGTTCCATTATTTCATTGTTGCCGGCTACGGCAGCGGAGGCACAGCCTATCACTAATGTGCATAATTAAATGTAAATGGGTCCATAGAAAATGTAAGCGAGATATATTCTTCTGCTGTTAACTGTATATTTTAGGACAAGCATGGGCAGTATGGAGAAGCTATGAGGAGGTATAGTGTAGTATCAATAGTGAAGTTACACAATACTTACTTGTAGGTTTTGAAGTTTCAGACAGAGGTTTTAATCTTTTAGCAGCACTAACAGTATTCGAGTATGTACCGTTTAGTTTGCGTTTTAGAGGCTTGTTCTCTTTATTCTTGCTGTTAGTTTGCTTAGGAGAGTCACTGTTTTCGTTGGACCCCTGTTCGTTGCTCAGATACGCTGCATTATTCTTTGCAAGTGATAATGAGAATTTGGACATAGAAACTCGTTTTTTTGATTTCAATATAGAGTTAACTGGCATCTTCAGTATACCTGTAACAGGAATCGTCGAAAGGTAATTAAAAAATAAAATAAGCAGGCCACTTTCTCAAGGCATGTCAAGGATGCTGCCGGAATATGGTCGTTTAGCAATAGCTAACTCACGGGAAAGTCTTCATTAGGCACAGTGACTTACATTATAATGTAAGCATGGTTTACGATGCGTTGAAATTTATATTTTACCGAAAAATAGTTAAAAGTAACAACGAATAGCACCCTTCGAGACGGTCAGCCATATTCGAATTATTCGATTTTTTTTTCTAAAAAAAAATTGTAAGGAGAATGTAAGGCTGCGTCCTCACTAGGCCGTGACGAGAGGGTCTGTGTGATTGAGCCGTGCGGCCAAACGAAGCCGCGCGGCCAGCTGAACGATTATGTATAATAATAATCATACTATATATATATTAATTTTATTATTTTATTTTCTATCTAAGACCCAATAATATATAGCGATTATACCATAATATTATATCAAGGCATATTTTTTCGGATATTTGGATCGCATGTATTGACGAACGTACGTCACGCACTTTTTACAGACTGAGAGCGAAGGAAACAAGGTGAGCGCCGGCGCTCATTTTATAGTCTTTAATAACCATATACATGGCCTGACCTGACATCGTGCGAAAGGGACAGCTAGACTTGAATTTCACGGGAGCAAAATAAACAAACTATTAAGGTTATAGTTTCTCCCTTTCGCTCCCCCAGAAACTTATATGTAGCCATCTATATATAGTCACATATAGGCATCCTTAGGGTGTCTACACATGGCCTGACCTGACAGCGTGTAAAAGGGACAGCTAGATTTGAATTTGACGGGAGCAAAAGAAACAAACTATTAAGGTTATAGCTTCTCCCTTTTGCTCCCCCAGAAACTTATATATAGCCATCTCTTTCAAACGATGTCAGGTCAGGCCATGTAGCGAGGCCTTAACACATTCATACTCAGGATAATATTTCCTTGTTGGCACACCAAAATTCGATGCGATAATCTATGAATAAAATTAGAATCGGATCACGTTCGGATACATTCTTGGTAACATGGTAAGGCGTGTCAGCTAAATGCACAAGTAGTGTGGAGTCAATTGTTTTTGTCTATGATGGCTTGATTTGTTTTTGGCGGGGAATCATTTAGTTTCAAAGAGTAATTAATACATATAATATAGTTTAGTTTTTTTGGGACGAAGAATCGTTTATGATATCGTCAAACCAATGACAATAAAACAAAAATGTGGGTCAAACGAAATCAAAGACAAGGGTTATAAGGAGAATTCTGTGGGGGTAATCTAGATAGGTACACATAACGTACGTAGAATGCTTATAATTTTACACATTATTTTTAAACTTTTTAATACAACTTTACGACTGGCCTTTGGAGAAACTCGGAGTCGCACAGCGAGCAATGAAGAGAGCTATGCTCGGAGTTTCTTTGCGCGATAAGATCCGGAACGAGGATATTCGCCAAAGAACCAAAGTCACCGACATAGCTCCCAGGGCTTGCAAGCTGAAGTGGCAATGGGCAGGCCACATCGCTTGAAGAACCGATAACCGATGGGTAAGAAAGGTTCTGGAGTCTGTGGCGACCTCGAGCTGGAAGACGCAGCGTAGGTAGTTCTTCAATAGACATTTTGAAGGTCGCGGGTAACTGGTGGATGCAAATTGCAAATTGTCGTTCAGTGTGGCGCTCTAAAGGCCTCGCTACATGGCCTGACCTGACAGCGTTTGAAAGAGATGGCTATATATAAGTTTCTGGGGGAGCGAAAGGGAGAAGCTATAACCTTATAGTTTGTTTCTTTTGCTCCCGTGAAATTCAAATCTAGCTGTCCCTTTCACGCGATGTCAGGTCAGGCCATGTAGCGAGGCCTTAAGGGGGAAGCCTTTGTTCAGCAGTGGACTTCTTCAGGCTGATGATGATGATGATGAATCACTGTCTGCACACCATAGAATGTTGGGCTCATAACAGACTAATAATTTATTGATAGACTTGAATACACTTTGAAATCCGTTTGTTATTGTTATTGGTATGGTTGTAATTTTCTTACAAATATTATATGCCGCTTCCGCACACACGCAAACTTAACTATATGTAGTTATAGGTATCACAGAACTACACCATCATTCATCAAGATAACATGAAATACCTGGCTAGATGACCCCGATCATCAGAATTAGCTGCCAACAGAATGCCTGCTAATCGACAATTTGTTTGCCTTAGTGGTCCAATAATTAAGCAAATTGCAAATGTCGCCGGGCCATTGTCAATATTGAGCCTGGTGGTATCCAGTCGAGTATGGTATTAGGTACAATAGAACTCTCGTTCAACTTTAAGGCCGCACCTTTATTTTGGTAATAACCTGACCTAACTTTTTTATTAAGCCATAAATGCAGATTTTATTGTTCAACCTCCTTTGTTGACCGAGCGAAGCGAAGGTCTCAGAGTTTACTGGGACAAATCGGCTTTTGTACGTATGTTTGTGTGTATATTTGTCCGATGATAACTTGCGAACCTTTGATCCGATCTTCATGAAATGTTGTAGGCAAGTAGTTCATTTCAATACAATTTTTAAGTTCGAATATGAGCTGAATCGGTCCAGGGGTTGTGAAGATATAGGGGTCGCGAGGTGTCAGTTCGCCGCGAACTACTAGTATTATAAAGCTTTCCTCTAACCACCGTACTTATGTGATGGCCCAGAATGAAACATCACTTTGGACATGAACTGTACCTACTCTTCAGATACCTAGGTATACGTAGATACCTACAGACAGACAAACTTTGGCAGAGTTGCGGCTACATGTCTGTATTTGGCTCAAGATTACATATTTAATTTAAACTTACCAACATGAAACATCGCACGCTGAAAAGCGCGACCTTCGTGAATCGGCAGTTTTTAGAGGTTTTTTATTCCCGCTGTCCACAACTAGCTAAAGAAACCAGTGTCCACTATAGTGGTGGCTAAAAAGGTAGGTATGGCCCAAGGCATAAAAAAAAAAGGTATTGGTCACCGGGAATATACTGCGGAGGCAGCCTGGGTTCTCTCCTTCAAAGCGATTTCAAAATTAGTGTTCTTCGCCGCGGTAGATGCCGTCATTCCCTACGCGCCCCACAACGCCCAGCGGACCTGCGGCTTCATAAACGAGAGTACATATTGACATATCTTTGAGCGTGGGACGCCGCGGACAACGCCGCGGTTCCCGCCTGCCGCTTCACGCGCCGCCTCTCCGTAAACGGAGAACACGTCCAACGCCCTGCGCGATACGACGCTTCACGCGCCGCGCAACGCCCCGCGTCTCTCTAAACGAGCCCTAAGCCTCGCACAGCGATCGGCGGGTTTGGTACGCTTCGACCGCCGCGCAAACGAGAGAAATAGAGAGAGAGAGAGAGAGAGAAAATATTTTTCTTCTTTTCTCTCGTTAGTCTGCTTCTATAGTTTTCAGGCGTCATAAAAACACTTTTCCTTGTAACGTTTGAAAATAATTGTAGTAGGTAGATATACCTACTTACATAACTACACTATTGTATTAGGAGCTATCCTGTAAAAATTGCTGTAAAGAAATAAAAAAAAAAATATATATATTGAAAGTATATCGAGTGGATTCGGGGTTCATCAAAATGCTAAGCATTTTAGAATCGCATTGTTGTTTTACGTCCCGTGTGTAAAATTTTATGAATCGGTAAACCATAAAACTCGTAATAGAGCAGATGAATTTAGGTGTGATTGTTATTTTACGATGCTGACCGTGCGATTATTATATTTTAGTGTAGCATTAATTTTCCCAGCGGTTATTATTACCTAATAAGGTTAACAGTTATCTAGCTTGAGTGCATAAAATCGCCCTAGGTCCTTGAAAACAAAAAAAAAAACTTTGATTTAAAAAAAAAACAGTTAAACAAGTGCCCTGATAATTATAGGCGATCGTAGCTTGATTGGTTAAGTTAGGTAGGTATATTACAGTCATCAACAAATTCTAGACTGTGCTTTTAGTAGAGATACATTTCTAAGATAAAAATTACTGATACAACATGGCGGCTCTAAAACTGGTGGTGGTCCGCGGAGTCACACACACGTGTAGGAAGGACATTGTGGTCATATCATAGGGCCGTAACGATGCAATGTGCGAGCCTATTTTCGGTAGATAAAACCCAAATAAAAGGGTGATACTTTGACAGCCTGTAAGCGAGAACAAACATACCAAATGATTTGACTTCCGACTAGTTCTGTTCTTGTTCACAAGAAGATTCAGAATCACTTATCTATATGTATAAAAATGAACCCCTATTTTTCCTGGTCACGCTATAACTTGAGAAAGGCTGGACCGAATTTGATGATTTATTTTTCGTATTTGTGAGGACAAGGTTTGTATGAATAGTTTAGCGAGGCCGCAGGCCGAGCTTCGCGGGCATCAGCTGGTAACAATATACATTGCGATTTGTTTTACTCGACTCTCGATAATGGTCATTAGCAAAATTGATAGTGTCAAATTCGCAATTCTGGCAATTCTGTTGACGTTGCAGACCTGAATTTCCAATATTGAGTGGTCTAAGGGCGTGTGTTTATGTAGCTAATGGGTTGGATTAACTATTCTATTATAGAGGCCGGCGTCGCGTCTCCTAATGTTTAAAATCGGTGTATTTCGGCAACCTCATAATAAGAGCCATAGCGTCCATCAATGAGACGGCTGAACGTACACGAGTGTGGTGAATAGTAAAATCATGTGAAACGTAACTTTTTTTGTTGATTCCAAAACTCCATAGAAACCTCTAGTAAAGTCTCCACCACTTTACTGGGGCAATACTAGGACTGCACCTTGACTTGCTTTGCTTGGCTTAGACTATGACTGACACTAGAATATTTTTACTAGAAATATTACGAAACTTGACAGTGGAGCCAAACTTTTAGAAAAAAATAACCCCCGACTTGTGTTGGAGGAAGTACAGGTGGAACAACAGAAAAAAAAAGCCAAAGTGACGATAACACTCTAAGTCCATGAACTTCAGCTCAGCTGAGTTAGTTCAGAAATTGTCTAATTGACCGTAGCTTCTATTATCGCCGTGAAATTGCAAAGCATTTATGTAAGTAAGGAATAATGTATCCTATCCGATCCTGATTTACAGTAAGGTATTTCGAATAGTTTTCATCATTCATTTTTAGGGTCCGTGCAGCAATGGAACGAGTACAATGGAAAAACAGGAACACTTATAGGATCACTTCGTTGTCCAAGCAACGGGCATCCAAGCAACAAGCAGGGCTAGCATGCGCACCGCGACAAAATCTTCTCTACTCTTCATGTCGTGAAAACTGAGACAACGTATACATAATCGTAGCGGTGTCCTGTTCTTGCTTAACAAAAAGGTTTTGTTTTGCAAGACCTCTTTTCGCAGAAACGCGTGGCGGTATATATCAAGTTAAAATTAAATTAATATCAAATATACCGTCCCTTGTAGCTATACAAATTCAAGCCTCTGCCTAATACATAAACTTACATAACCAGCAGAAGCTTCAAAATTACCAAAGCCACCAACATTCTTTCATCGACTGATCAAGGCCTACGTAGAGACAGGCCAAGATAATCGAATTCTATCGCTCCTTCACGACCTACCTACATATTTCACAAGTTTACGTATGTTTAAGACCGCTTTAACGCATTGCGCGCTTTATCAATCCCACAATCAAATATTTTAATTACATTGAAAAGGACAAACATTAATAAATAGATCGGAACGCGGCGGTGATGGAGGCCCTGGGCCAGGAGTAGGCGATTAAATTGTAAAAAGATAGCGTGTATATTGTAAAAGTAACATTTGTATTATTTATTTATTTTTGTTTCCTTTGTTGTAAGTTTGTGTGTATACCCCAGAGCAATCACGCTCACTAAAAAGCTTCTTCTTGCGGCGGCGTTGTGTGTCGGGTCGCCTTCTTCCCTTCAATATGGTTGAGGAGAGCGATGGCTGGCACATGCGTCAACTCGTGAACGGGTGCTGCTTGCGGGAGCTGGACTGCTCGGAGTATATACGCAAATCTATAATAGCACTTAGCTCTTTATTAGCATATTCGTTGGTATTTCCTTTTGTAAAGTCTTTAGTTTTTATATTCCGTTTTAGTTGATAAAATATTTGTAAAACTTGATAGATGGCACGGACCCTGAAGTCCGTGGAGCAATATTGCAAATAATAAAAAAAATAAAAAAAAATATTAATAAAAAAAAATGGTATGTTCCTTTTTTACCCGACTGCCCAAGAAGGAGAGTAATGTATTTGAGGTGTATGTAAGTATTATAATTACGTAAATAAAAATATGTTTGTGTGTTCCTATATTACCTCCTATAGCCTAAGCGGCTTGACCGATTTTGACGAGAGAGGTGTCGTTGGATTCCTCTTTATGTCCAGATTAGAGATCCGCGCCGCAGTCAAGACACGGAGTTTTTTTCTTTTAATAATTATACTCCAACTAGGTGGACTGACGACATTGTGAAAATCGCGGGCAACCGGTGGATGCAAGTGGCCCGTTGTCGATCTGTGTGGCGGTCTAAGGGGGAGGCCTATGTTCAGCAAAATGATGATGATGATGAATATTACTTCTCTTATCTTTTTTCTTAATATGTACACACAACAGAACACCGATCAGACATTACATAAATGTAACATACATATCACATTTTTTTTTAAAGTTTCTTTTCGAGCCCGTGATCCAAACCATGAACCCACAACATGGTTAGAACAGCGATTATTATCTAACTAATTGCGTTTTAAAATATATATGTACGAATAAATACTTAAGTAAAAGAATTATTATATATGTAATTAATTAATTAAACATAGCAATGCGATACACCAAAGTTTGATTTAATGTGTCGCAGTGCAATTAATTAATTCTTCTTAATTTAAATTGTTATGGATATTCATCCGAAATCGATTGAGACTTAAGTCCGATAAATCAAAATCATCATTGTCACTGTTTCTTTCGTCTCGGGCGCTGCTGCGGTAATGGTCATTATAATCACCTATCAATCATCTTATCTATCTATCATATCTTCTATCCATCATTATTTTATCTATCTATCAATCAAATTATCATCATTATATGATCAACTCGGGAAGTTTATTATATAACCTTATTATGTTATTTGCTCATAATGAACTACCGGTAATAAGACAGAGTCTATTCTCAAAAATAGACATAAGAGAGTAAAAGAGACTCTAGACATAAGTCTATTCTCAATAATAGCTAAGTCGCAACGAAAAACCATCTAGAGCAAGCCATGCGACCGTTTAATTCATACAAACGCTTTCTCCTGTTTCTTCCCTGAATAATGAATAATGACTGAATAATGACACCTACTGTCATTATCATAATTACTTTCATGTCATTATTAAACAGGCGAATACGTTTTTATGGACTGCATAGCATACTCTTAATGGATAGAAAACACGACTTATCAATAGCTTGAACTCGATAAAGATAATAAGCTATATACTGTACATATAAAACATAAATCAATAGCTTTACCATCAGATTCTGCTCTCTGATTATATTGTAAATTAATTTTTCAGTAATTTTCTATCATTGAAAATATTTAATTCTGCGACAAAAATCGGGACAAAAATCTAGAATTTTCTCATTTTTTACTAACCCTGCCAAGATCTTCAAGTTTTCCAATCTTGCTAACAATAGTTTCAGATAAGATAGAGTCTATATTTCGTACAAACTTCATGGAACCTCAGCTGAAATTTTGAAAGATAATGTTTAAGTTGGAGGCAAACATTAATTTACGTATTTACTTATGTTTCCAAGTTTATGATACACTAGCAGTTTCAACTTACCCGCAAACTTTGGAAGTACAATGTTGCTTAAATTTAATCAATCTGTAAAATGCTCCCACGCTTGGCAGGGAGCTTGGAGATCGCGGAACGCTCACCGTTTACTTTAAGAAGACGCTGCAGCCTTTGTAAGAAGATTTCTGTGTGGAGTCAAAGTATAAGAGAGTTTATTTTTCTAGACTATGTTAAATATAGGTACTTTGGTATTTTTATAACTAACTGTTATGAAAAAACACATTTGTGTGTCTTAGATGGTAGTGCAACTGCCTTATGGGTCCCGGGTTCAATACTCGGTCAGGTAGATGTTATAAAAAAATATATGTGCTCTGGGCCTGGGTTTTCGTTGTGTAATTGTGTGTGTGTGTCGTACAGCTTTCATTATAGCTATCTCCTTTACTCCCTAACTTTTCGCATCTTCTTACGCACGCTTTCGCACACGCAGACTGTAGCAGAACCAAATTCAAAGAGCCATTTTGAAGGTCAAAACCTATCTTTGGTACATAAAACTCACTTGTGCATACACATCTGAGCACTGAACAGCGTATTCTTGTTTCGCACAAAATTATGGGAAACTAGCTTTTGCCCGCGACTTCGTTCACGTAGACCTACAAAAAAAAGTTGCCTATGTCCGTTTCGGACCCTTGAGTATATATGTAAACTTAACTTTTTCACGTTACCGCCAAGTAGATTTGTAAATGTATATTTAATTCCTTGTGAAGCCACTGACTTACTTAAAAATAAACATTATAGAATGTAGTTCGTTATATAATTGTAGCGTTCGGCGCCATTGATGAAATTGCCTGAAGACGTCATAAACGAGCCTCTGATGAGGGCTTTGCGTGATAAGCCATAAGGATTGCATGCGATTACAGCTTACAGAGTTTTCTTTTGTTAAAGCTTACCTTCTACAGGAATCTTGATTCTTATTTATGTTTTAAGTTTGATACCGAAAGCACCTTAAAGTGACACAATATTATAGTTAATTTGCTCGGATAGGCTACAGTTATTTCAAAACCCCATTTAACCTCTTCAGGGGTCGATTTTCGAAAAATCTTTTCTTTATTTTTCGTGCTCAGTACACGAACCGAGTTTCATTGGCGTAGGACTTTTTTAAATATCTATACAAACATTATTAACATGTTATAACATTTCGCTCCTTTAGTGGTGGAATTTCGCAAAATCAGTTTTTATTGTCCTTGACCAAATGGTCAAAATTGCAGAATTGGTTCTAAGTTTCATGTTTCCATCATGACCGGTTGATTCTTAAAATTGCTTGTTCTTTTATAGATTTGGTAAATAAATCATTGAAAGGAACTTACTACATTAAAACGTACCCGTTAGATTAATCTTTAGGCATAGATAAAACACAGGATTTTCTTTGCTTTAGGTAAGGTTTATGGTATATGGTTGAGGTTTAATTAGACGTACGTATTTCACACAAAAATTAATACCATAAAAACTATGTTATCATTACGAGATTGTGACGCAGACGATGATATGTCGCATGTTAAACATGCCTCACTGTTGTAGTTATGGGATAAACAAGTAGGACCGTGCTGCGCTGGGATCTGCCGATCCGTCAGCTCCCGGCAACAGAAAATATAGGCAGCGGTTACAAAAGGCATTGCGTGCAAGGCGTGGTTGAAGAATCCCAGGATCTGTCCGAAGATTGATTAGATTATCTCCATAAATAATAACCAGACGGCTAGTGCTCCAGGGCACATCCCTTCTGGGGTGCCAGGGCAAGTCTGATGTTCTATTGACGGCCCAAGCTGCGGTTCGTACCGTAGCAGTGCCCTTGTGCTAGTCACCCAGGGCGCCGTAATAATTGTTTTAGGGCTCAACGCCATATGCGTTCGCCAAAGTCCGGTGAAGCTGTAGAGGCCGGTAGAGGCCAACCTTCATAGACATTAAAATATATATATAGCTATATAGCACCCGTATAGCGCATATAGCCATACAGCAAGACTAACCGCTGTGCCTGGTTCTTGATTCTACTATATTATTTAATTTGATGACGTAACTATGACTAACGGAAATCTTTAAAATATAAGTACGTACTGAGGGTAACAAAGCAGTTGTCATGACATATAGACTGTAGGTCTATATATAATCCAACTGCTATTTTCATTAGGTATATAGTTTCAGAATAGTGTCCAGATGTCCCTGATTAATTTCCCTACAGAAATAAAGTACCAGTTTGATGAAGGTATTGTGCCGAAACAACGGGTGTTTACAGTCGCCCGGTCACAAATAACTTATGATTTAGGACACGGCTGAAATGGTCCCTTGATGTGATTTATTGAAGAGTTATTCATATTTATAGATCTGTGAAAGTGAAAAGAATGTCTAGAGCCGGACCTTCATTTTTTTTGGCAGGGCAATGCCGCCTCCGCCTACTTATATATTTTTTTTATATATTATATATAATAATATTATAATATATTATAATATTATTATATTATATATATAATATTATATATTTATATATTTTTTTTAATTTAGCTATCAGATGTCCGCTAATTGATTGACATTTGGACATAGGCCTTACGGAAATAATCCATCCATCGCATCCATCCATATATATTTTATACACAGCACAGGATAGGATTTAAAATACCTAGTAGTTCGCCCCGAACTGAGACCTCGCGATGTTCTGTTTTACAAGCTTTTATTTCACTTACGTACATAATTTACCTATACTGTTCATAATGTAAAGATATACCTATTATATGATATGTTGTTCTTCCAAATCAAAACTTGTTATTGATTGTTCGACCACTTTCAACGGTTTCGATCGAGTTAACATTTAACAAAGCATAACAGATAGGTAATGCATGGTTCCTATGATAGTAAATGATTATGATAACACTGAGCTATTGCTGATACTAATGATTGATGATTCTGATACTGATTTCTTGACTTGATTGATTGATTGACTTGAAAAAAAACTTTATTCGGTTAAATATACATATATGCTCAGGTTGTCTCGTAGTAGGTAGGTACATATCCTAGGTATATAATACAACACAATGCATAGTCACAAAGCAGGCTCTAATACACCTACGTGACTGACAAGAAGTTAAACAAAAAAAAAAGTGAAAAGTGGCCATAAATAGACGATAACATCGCATTGTTACGCGGATTCCCTTCTCGTAGATACGTAAGTAGGTGCAAAATAGCAATAGCTCAATGTTCGCCATAATAAATCATATAATTATCTCTTACGAACATCGCGTTGGATACTTTACTACTAAACTTATTCCATAGTTATTACTTTTCTGCAACTGTACGGCAACGCCGCCTACATCGTCAAAAAATCTTAAAGAATCGGCATGCGCAAGCCATACCATCTGACGGGGCGCGGCTGCAACCGTCAACCGCTAAAGAAAATACAAATACTACGTAAATTTCAACCTTAGCATCATTAAATTACGATACAAAGAATAAAAAGTCGTGCCCATGTACAACATCTTATGAAGTCAAGCGTAACATTTCGATGTTTGTATCGTATTATAACGATGCTAAGGTTAAAATTCCGTAGTGGATAACTGGATGACGTTGTTTTCTCTGTCTGCGGATCTCGCGACCGCGTTTTAAGTGCATTGTACGCCATCTAGGATGTTTTATTAGAAACGAGTATTTGGTACAGATTTTGTTTTCTGTTTCGTTCGACCCCTATATCTTGGCAATCACTTGACAGATTATGCTCATATTCGTACTTGGAAATTGTATTGTCACGAATTACTTGCCTGAAAAATTTCATGATGGTCTGATCAACGGTACGCAAGTTATCGTCGGACAAATATACACACAAACATATAAACACACAAACATACATACAAATGCCTATTTGTTCCTGTAGACTCTAAGACCTCGCTTCGCTAGGTCAAAAATAAATATAGTAACTTAAAAACCATAACATAGTTATGATAAAATACTTGCCTAGAAAAGCGATCGATGATTTGTGATAGATTTAAATATTGATGTGACACTAATACAATCAGTATTTTACCTTCGGTTGATCGATTTTTTTACGCCACTGCCCAAGAAGAATGGTAATGTTTTTTGGATCTCATCATCAGCTACAGCCGTCTGTACCTATCCCACACCTAGGCTCTGGCCTTTCTCTTGCCGTGCCAATTAGATTCAGTCAGGTTCGACCCGCAATTTTAATGAAACCGTAAATAATACTAATGTTTGACCTCATTTGCAAAATGGCAACCTCATTTAAAGTTGGGGAAATCACCTTTACTTTAACTTACCAGTACGGCTAGCTTTTTATTGAAATTCAAACGTTAACTTCGTATGATATAAGTTTTATTTTACGAGGTAATAAAAAATGGGGATTCCCTGGTGCTCCTAGCGTTAATTATTTTCACTTTCTAGGGAAAATTTGCTTCTTTTTCTTAGCTTAGCTTATATATATTCGATATATATCGGATTTATCTAAAAAAATCGGATTTTTGATATTTATTATAAAAATTGGATTTTTTCTAACCCTGAGAGAAGCATAGTTTATTCAGTCATAGAAAGAAAAGCGGTTAAAATCCATTTATAATATCTTTATTTGAAGGTTGCACATAGATTTTTTTCTTCTCCACAAACAATACAATATATTTTAATTAGGTAATATAGATATTCGACATACAAATATTATTACTTATAAAATATTTCTATATTTACATTTCTTAATATAACATTTGGTTTTACACCATAAATTCAAATATTTATTTCTAACTATTATTTACAGTTACGTATACAAAATAATAATTAGATACATTACTTTGACATTTTATCCATTAACTGTTGTACCACGGATCTGTACAATACTCAGAAAAAAAAATATCCTACAAGGGCAATCGGGCAAAAGTAAACATTACAATGAAATTAAAACATTTAATACATCTCTCTGAAATTCGTCTGCCATATGACCAGGATATTAAAAAAAAAATACGGGCAAATATGTAACGGCCTACTTTGATAAAAATTTGATTTTTCTATGTAGAGCCCGTCATTAGTTATGTTGATTAAAAAACTTAATTTGGGATATATGTTTTTTTGGTTCAGTAATCTAGTATTGCATAAATGACATTGTCATGTCAATTTCCCGATAAAAAAATCATTGAAAAGACTTCGATTTACACACATTTTTCGCTGGCGGTCGGAACCCCTAGTGCATATTCAAGTGATTGTTACACTAATAGTGAGGTAATAATAATATCTAGGTTTGCATGGCACAGAATTTCGATCGATATCCTGGTTTAGATGTAATTAGCAACTATCTGGTTTTTTGACTAGTGCGCACTTAAGCCAACTCTTTTCATCTGCGCGCGAAAGTGTATAGCGCTATCTTTCTCTCGAAATAATGTCCATGTATGTTGTGTGTCTTTTTGTGTGTTCCATAGCTTCTCCGACACATAATGTGGGAATAGTGGGTAGATATTGAGTATTATTTATTTGTATTTAATTGATTTTACTATTTATTATTTATCATTTATCCTCCTAGCATTTTTTTTTATGATTATGGTCTGATTTTTCAATCGTGAGATAACTTTTATCGGGGTCTTCTGGCACAGGCATTATATATTAGGAGTCCTCTTGTAGGCATACAAGAGGACTCCTGCCTACTTTATATGTTACCGAAACTCATTTAAAGATAATAATTTATTTTTTCGTCAAACATAATTATTATTATGTCTGACGAAAAAATAATGTTGGATTGACAGTTTTTGTTTATGAAAAAAAGTCGAACCGTCGTATTATTCCTCAGATAACAGTTATCTGAAGATTGAAAAATCAGCCCTAAGTCGTAGCTTCCCGTATAAGTTTACAATTTTAATATAAAAACTGACGATGGAATTTTGACATATTTTATTTTAATAACACGGAAATTTTCAAGTTAAATTGAGCCTGTTATTCTGGTGATCTTTTTCTAAGAAGGTTTTTTCTGCTCTAAGTGTGTATGCTTTAGGTGGAGCTCTAAGCATCTACCCAAACGAGCCCAGCGAGGACGACAGCGTCGAGTGGCTGACGCTGTTGTGGGAGGAAGCGTATCAAGACAGCTCGTAGCTGTCCAGGGAGGAGCTGACGCACGGTGCTGAAGGCTCCGGTGCGTTCCCTTGAAGATCCGGAGGGGATTTAGTGGGTATAATACTACAGACTCAGAGTAACTCAGAGTCGCACAGCGGGCAATGGAGAGAGCTATGCTCGGAGTTTATTTGCGCGATAAAATCCGGCACGAGGATATTTGCCGAAGAACCAAAGTTACCGACATAGCTCTCAGGGCTTGCAAGCTGGCAGTGGCAAGCTCACATTGCTCGAAGAACTGAAAACCGATGGGAAAGAAAGATTCTTGAGTAGGAACCACGAACTGGAAGACGCAAAGTAGGCAAGCCTCCCAAAAGATGGACCGACGACATTGTAAAAGTCGCAGGCAACCGGTCTAAGGGGTAGGCCTTTCTATGTTCAGCAGTAGACGTTTTCCGGACGACATGACTTGGACTTGACTACTTTGCTTGACTCAGACCACGACTTGTTTTTATTGTGAAATATTTTATTGAAATATTACAAAACTTGACAATGGCTAAATATACAAAGTGTTGAGCCAAAATATAAGAGGAAAAAAGTTACATAAACAAGTTCGACAAGTGTAGAAGTAAGATATCAGATATTTGTAAATTACTTATTTACAATATTTTATACCATTGTAATTATCTATAAATACATTAACAAAGTTTCAAATATAGTATACAGTATGTCCGGAGATCAGTGTCCTAGCCAAAAATACATAAAAGTACTCATCATTCTAAGCAACATTTACTATAGGATCAACCATAACATCGTGAAAAAAAAAGATATTTCATACATTTCGTTGGAATAGCTGATTTTTCTTGATATTATGGTTGGCCCCATAACAAAACTTTGTTTACAAGGATGCCTATTTATACGTGACGTTTATGGTCTGAAATCCATACACCCATGTTCGGACACACTGTATACTCAGTAGAAATTTGACTCTTTTTTTTTACAAACGTACACACATTTCGTTTGTAAATTGTAATCTGTATGTAATATAAACCATAAAAAAAAACCCGCGCTACTGACCCCTGACCTACCTTAGGTGTGTACACGCCTTTAGTAATAAAGAGAAGTACAAAAAAAAGACCATTCCAGATTTTAATTTTTCAACAGAAAATTTCAGCGAAACGGAAGATAAAAGAACTCGTAGCGCAACAGTCTACGTCGTAGCTATGTAGACCCTCTACGGCGTAGAGACGTAGCTCCACTACGGCGTAGAGTCTACGAGATATTGTTTGGAGAACCTTCAACAAAAATTAATGTTCTTCCCTAATAATAAATTATTAGAAAAAAAAAAAGTAAATGTACAAACTTAAAAAGTCATCAAATTTTTTTTGAAGCGAACCTAAAAAAACTAAAACGTGATCTGTGTATATATTTTTTGATTTTGTTGTTTTTTTTCAAAAAGCGCTGAATAATTTCGATAAAATTTATATGGAACCAACTCTGAAGTATGATGACACACCAAACAAAAAAAAAAGATCAACATCAATTCATAGTCGGCGGATTAATCGCGTAACAAACATAAAAAAAAACATACAGTCTAATTGAGAACCTTAGGGTTCCGTAGTACTAGGTAATCTTATAGGTTCGTCAAGTCCGTCTGTCTGTCTGTCTGAATCCCTTAGAGCCTTATAAATTTCAAAGTTATATACTCACATGCATGAAATTTTGCACAACGATAGTCTAAATATAGACCAACAGTTACAAAAAAAAAGTTTTTTTGTAAAATAAGGGAAGAAATAAGAAAAGTCAGTCCCATACATGTAAAGAGGGCATAAAAAAATATTACGTTTCCCTCACTTGTTGCGTATCATTGAATAGGTCTTTTAAAATGAAGTTAAGATTTCCTACACCATTTTTTTATCAGACGTACCGTTTGCGAAATATAAGCCTGCCGTTTCTAAACTATGCATCTCAGAAACTTGTTATCGTCCATGTTGCTAAGCCGTAGTATGCACTTTCTTCTAAAATTATTTTGGGCAACATCTGATAATAACTTTATGCGATAAGCTGAAAAAACGGATAAATACTTAAAACGTCCTACGCGCCTACGTAACCCTACTAAGCATGTCCCGACATGCTCTTACCAAGTTATTTTGGATTCTGTTAAAATAGATGCTTACTGAATGGATTATGTAAGAAATATCTAGCTCATTTCTAATAAACTTATGGAAGACTAACTGCGCCCCGCTGTTTGTCTTGTTTTTCCTAATTTATTTAGTCGTTTATAAAAGTTTGTAAGTAGTTTATTTATTCGATTTTATCGATTATTATTCGATTATATATTCGAGTAAAATTCAATGTTTGCCAAAATTTCATCCAAATCCGTCACACATTAGTAACAAAAAAAAATCGCACTTTAATATTTTTGTATTTGGTAAGTGTGATACAAAAGTCGCCCTTATTTACATACACTTAAAGCTACCTTAGGTACTATAATAATGTGGTCAAATATAAAGCTCGTGGCGCCGAGGCCTAGCATAAGACGGAGGTTACACGTTAAGCCTGGCAATAGTTACACTACCTTTGTCACTCGCAGGGCGGTAGCACACCTCCGCCGCGAACATATAGCAATTGCAACTAATTTAAATCGCTACTAGTTTAAATGTGAACCTTATATCGTATCACGTACACGAGTTTACCAAAGATCTATAAGTTCGAAGTTTGACATTGGAAATTATGGTCTAATCAGTGCGACATGAGGTTCATAGTACGATTAGCGATTTCGCAGCGAAGGTGTGAAATCGCGATTTGAACGTGGTCCATCAGCTTGCGCGTATGCCCATCCATGGTCATTATCATGTCAAAATTATAATTATGACATGAATTGTAGACAAATTATGAATATTTTTTAAACATTTCATTTGGAAATTAAATTATTGACGCAAAAATTCAAACTTTGAACCCTGTTGCCAACTGATTTTTGTAATCTACGGCTTAGTGTATTCATAGTCAAGCTAATTTTGGGCGGCCGTCTTCTAAACAAGAAAATAGAGAGAGACATGTATTTTCCTCTCTTTTTGTCTCGTCGGTTCGGCCTACCAAATTAGCTCTTATGTTGATACTATTACAGTTTATCTAATTTGTGCGTCACGTTTTCAAGCGTAAAGGTCCTGCGGCGTGCGGCGCGCGCGCAGCGGTCGCGTCTCACGTCATATCCACGTACGCTCGACGTTCGGCGCGTCATTGGGGGCGCAGTCTCCGTGCGCGCCCGACGCGCCTCTCCGCTGTCAGGCTGCACTCACCAGCGTGTTGTTGTACGTGCTATGCATCGAAATTCGAATCGTGCCTGTAGAAATAGGATAATTAAAAAAAGTGAACAATAATGGCGTTATCACACTTGCGAGCGCTTTCCGACTATGCGATAGGTCAATGCGTTTACGAATTCACTGTGCTAGCGTGACGTAGAAACTATGTCCATTACAATTAAATGTGACACGGCCCATCAATATCATTCACAGCCTTACTTATATCGCTACTGGGTATAGGTATCTCTCATGTTATGTCATCGTTATTGTTGGGGGCTTATGTTCAAACCCAACAACAACGGAATAGGCTGCATTTAAACTCAAATATATTAACGTTAACACACCTGAAAGACATCGAACCAACGAGAGAAATACAAGAAAAATATATTTCTCTCTCGTTTGTTAAACGGCGGTCCGCGCAAACAAAATCCACAAGTCTACGTCTAACGTCTACGTCACGGTTTGCTCGCCTTGACCGATCGTCGTATTGAAAGATCGCAAACCACCAATGTGATAAAGCCCCAAAATCGCCGGTCCTTTACGGTATCACAAAACTCAGCTGCCAAATAATGTGACGATTTGAAGAAAGCGCGCAATGAGAAGCAGCTCGTGCTATATGCCTAACTACTGGATTGACAACAAGCCGGGTCGTGCCACGTGTTTTAACAGAACACTCAACGTAACTGGTCTCGTAAAATCTTACTTGTGTATTTTATTTGCATGAAGCAAATGGGGAGAACCAGGTGGGTTTTTGATGAATTTTGTCGTCTTGAATAAACCTACGAAGAAAATAGCACTCGTATCAATTTGTTAACATTATTTCAAGACCAAATGATTTTGAAAGATATCTGTTTACAATTGGTCTCAGTCGATTTAAACTGTAAATATAATAGTCTGATGATGACCTTTATTCTTTTGGACAACACCATTAGATGCACCTTGTGATCAAGTTATGAATCGGATAAACAGTAATTTAATCGTAAACCAATTGTATAATATTTTATTTAGTACTTTTAAAGATTATAACCGAAGCACCGGAATAAATTTGCTGCCATAAAACCTTAGCTGCATCACTTTTGAGTACTCAGTTGCAGAAATCTTGACTTTCATACTTGTATTTTACACTGATTTCTATGGATAGTTCGTGAATTTTGCTTTTCCCAGATATTTTATTAAACTGTTTTCAAAGTAAACTTTAGATTAGCTATTTTTCGATTAGTGCTGATTGGCGAGTAAAAGTCCCAAGCAACTTTATAGTTTTCGTACACTAAAGTTTTGGTTTAGGTTTGGTAGTTTTGGTTTTGGACAGTTAGCGCTACACAAAGATTTTGAAATTACAGTACTACAGTTACTTGATTTAGACTAACGGCGATTAGATTACTTGGGACTCTACTTGGAGATGATGGTCCTTAGAGTTTATAATACTAAAATAGTGACAGCTTACTTCCTCGTTATTCTCATTTTCAGATTGCCATATACCATATTATATTTTGTATTTTAAGTTAATGGTTTAAATAGACATACTTGATGTAATGCTGACAAAGATAAGTCATGGAATATAAAATCGATAGAAATCAGTGTCCTATATAAACTTAGGCGGAGTAGAATTCGCTAAATTCGCAAAAAATTGACTAGTTAGTGACGTGTAAAGTTGTAGGATCAAATAAAACACGGTTTCTTGCATTTAACAGTGAAATATTAAAATTCAATGACATCTTGGTTACAAGTTAAAGTGCGTTTCTATAACTGAGTGTAAACTACAAGTGGCGAAACTGAAAAAAATGCCTACAATTAAAAGCGACAACACAAATGATATATAAATAGAAAGTAGCAACAGCTTACTTGTACCATTCTTCCGGCTGGGCGAGATGGAGCGGACCGACCTGTCCATTCGTTCAGTACCGAAGGGCCTGTGTCTTGTAAGGCCTCCGCCCCCAAGCACGCCGCAGCACCAGAAAAACTGCTTGAAACCTCTTCGGAACCTGGAGAGAAACAAATCGCTGTGTTAGCACCTGTACAAAATTCAACAAAACATTTTGTTCGACTTTGTATGGTCGCTGATAAATGCAGTAAATTGTAAGAAGAAAAATAAGATGTTTTCATTCAAGTAATATAATACAAATATCTCATTTAATTTTTATCTCATTTTTGAACATATTTTTTAATGTGATATAACTAAAAATTAACGATTTTCAGATTATTTTCCTCTCCTTTTGTTTTCAGACTTTGTATCATGCTAAAATTTTATTATTCGATTATACTAAGTGCCGCGCGGAAACAGCACGGCTGCAGCGCTGCGGCCGCGCTTCTTAGTAAATCCATATAAATAAAAAACGCGCAACTGTGGCGCTGCACCCGCACTGCGGTCACGCATCGCGATTGATCGACCGAGGTCATCAGTTCATCGCGATTGACTAGTGACGGTGCGCACGTACTTTATATTTCAGTCTAAGAATTAACTAAATTCAGGTTGAAGAATTTATTGTAGATTTATTGATGTCGTCATGCGATTCGAGATCCAAAAAGTACAGCAATAAAACCGAAAAGAAAACGACATGGAAAGAAATATGCAAAAAAATAATTCAGAATTTTGCGAAGTGAAACTTGAAATTCAGTTTCACCTTGAAACTGAATGTGCAACACCACAATTCTCTCACACGTCAGCTGCGCTTTTATATATATACGTATATATATTAAGAGTGGCAAACAAGCTGACGGTCCATCTGATGGTAAGCAGTAACCACCGCCTATATACAACTGCAACACTAGCGGCGTAGTAGATGCTTTGCCAGCCCGGAGAGGTTTGTAGACACCCTTTTAAAACGCTCCGTGTAGCTCGGCGGAAAGACCTTCGGGAAACAGATATTCCACAATCTTACAGGTCCGCTGGAGGAAAGAGGTGTGGGATTTCCAGCTTTGCAAGATATGGCAGTGAGCATTTTGTCGCTTCGGTGCTGAAATTCCGACGCAGGAATGAGATCAAAAACCTATTCAGAGCTTTCCCCAAAAAACAAGCGGTAGAAAATGCACAGGGAACCCTTATCTCTTATCTATACCCTTATCTGAAATTCCTGAAACCGCAGAGCAGCAACAAAAGCTTTTTCGCGGAGCACGCACAAGCTTGTGTCTCAGTGGGGTTGAACCGTTGTTTTCGCGCGGCGTAAAGTGGCTATTTTAGAGGCACTCTGTCAACGGCAAGTACTCTGATTTATACGCAAGTGTCAAAATATGCGGCATAAATAGTCGTATTTTCTGATTGCTATTGAGGTAAGGAATCCTTAAACTATTCTGTACTAGTAATTCGCGGCGAACTGAGACCTCGCGACCCCTATATCTTCACAACCCCTGGACCGATTCAGCTCATGTTAGAACTTAAAAATTGTATTGCGATGAACTACCTGCCTTCATGAAGATCGGATCAACGGTTCGCAATTTATCACCGGACAATTATACACACAAACATACATACAAAAGCCGATTTGTTCCAGTAAATTCTGAGACCTTCGCTTCGCTCGGTCAATGATGTCTTCAGAGATCCACCTATATTCACGTTTTGTCTGTGTACCTAAAATATCAAGGACCACATTACACTCGAAAGCAAGTACAAGCATTATTTATTTTTCATAATATTCACCTTTAATAAACTAGTAGCAAAGCAGACTAAGCCTTTAATGGTCCGGAAATCCCTCTATCACAAAATTTTAATAATCAAGGTAAACGAGCCGAAAATAAACAAGACCGCATCTTCCGGCAGTATCGATTCGATTGGCAAACAGCAATTAATTTTGCATTACAGTGTATTAAGTTATCAAATTTATTTCAATTTAATTGACGTGAGTATGCTGTGAAGACAGGTAGAGTAAGGTTGAGACAGAGTGGTGGCCGAGGTAGGAGGAGGAGGTAGGAGGAGGTCAGCGGAGCATCGAGTAAGTGGTCGACTGGCAGCGAGAGGGGTGGACGATATTTGCATTTTCCGAAAATTCAACGCAATGTTTGCGTTTTTTCGTTAACAATTCGTGTTCGTTGTCGAATTTTTACGTCATAGCGACCAAATTCGGTCGCAAAGCGCTGTAGCGAAAAGTCGAGACTAGCGCCCTAGGCCCGTACCGTGATGCCCGTACCGATGACGCTGCGCGACCATACACCTTATCGCGCGGAGATACAGTTCTTGGTCGCGCAGCATCGTCAGCAGAACCTAACAATAATCGCAATAAACACCTCAGCGCAGGTCCGAGGCAGATAGCGAAAGAGAGAGACACCCAGCAGTGGGATAAAAAAGGCTGTGGATGATGGTGATGATGGTATGGCAACTTTTTTTTCTGCTAACTCATATTAAAGAATATTACTTAGCTTAGTCATGCAATAAGCATTCCATAAGGTTCTGTTTTATGAAACATAGATTGCTTTTTCTGTGTGTAAAAGTAATATAAGGAAAAAGCTGTATCAGTTTGTCATTTGATGAGGCTTGTATGCTATATTACGCAATTATCTCGGTCTCATGGTCACAGAATTCCATAATATATTATTTGTGAGACTGAAAATAATGTGACATGTTGTTATTTTGTCAATAAAATAAATAATTATAATGTTTGCTTCAATTTAAATGTTGCAGTGAAATACTCTTTATAGGTGTTTTTTATTTTTTAACCGACTTCCCCAAAAAACGAGTAAGTTCTCAAGTCGACTGAATGTGATATGCTATGTTTTGTTGACAGTGCGGGCGAAACCGCGGGCAAAGACTAGCAACTACCAAAACAAGGAAATATAGATGAGATGTTTTGAAATTTATTGCAGCTGTAAGTGGTCATCCAAAAGCGAGTGAAATAAAGTTGGTAGCGGAGTCGTAGGATGTGTTATTCAAGTCAGTGATCATCCGATAGCGAAAGAACTATAACTGATAAGCCAAGTGTAGGATGTATTATTCAAGTCAGTGATCATCCGATAGCGAAGGAACTATAACTGATAAGCCAAGTGTAGGATGTATTATTCAAGTCAGTGATCATCCGATAGCGAAGGAACTATAACTGATAAGCCAAGTGTAGGATGTATTATTCAAGTCAGTGATCATCCGATAGCGAAGGAACTATAACTGATAAGCCAAGTGTAGGATGTATTATTCAAGTCAGTAATCATCCGATAGCGAAGGAACTATAACTGATAAGCCAAGTGTAGGATGTATTATTCAAGTCAGTGATCATCCGATAGCGAAGTGTAGGATGTCTTATTCAAATCAGTTATCATCCGATAGCGAACGAACTATAGCAGATAGCGAAGTTTATGCTGTGTTAGTCAAGTCAGTGATCATCAGATAGTGAACGAACTATAGCTGATAGCGAAGTATAGGATGTACAATGCAACTTACTTAGAATTCATCCAGCAGTATATGATAGGGTTGTACATGGAGTTGCTCATGGCCAGCCAGTAGATCCCGAGGTAGATCTCCTGTATGTGTGCGTAGTTCACGACGTCAGGATAGTATGACGTCACCACGAAGTACACGTGGAACGGCAGCCAGCACACCGCAAAGATCACCACTACTACTATCATCATTTTTACTACCTGTGGAGCATATTAATAAAATCGTCAAGTAGGTGCCGTGAAACGCTCATGGTAGAGTTCCGTAGCTATCCTAACTAATATTATAAATGCGAAAGTAACTCTGTCTACTTATCTCTCTGTTTCTCTGTCTGGGTGTTTGTCGCTTTATCACGGCTAAGCGGCTGAATGGATTGACTTGAATTTTTGCGTATACATGGTTATAAGGAAAGGGTATGCCAAGCCGAAAAGGGCTCATAGTACTCATGATTGTGACAACTTTTACTATGGGACCAAACCTGAAATCCAGAAAAAAAAATGCTGTTCCATACATTTTGTCGAGTGTCATTGACATTTTTCTATGGAACAGCTGGTTTCCCCCCCTCTATTTCAGGGTTGGTCCCATAGTAATAGTTGCTCACAACCATAAGTACTATAAGCCCTTTTCGGCTTGGCATACCCTTTTCTCATAACCCTGTATATATCTTAAGGGTCGGAGACGGATATGGCTAGTGTTGTATGTAAATATTCATCATCAGAGGCACGAGTTACTTTGCGTGCAAATGTTGTTTTTGATTTTTTGAACGATTTGAAACAAAATGGAAAATATCTAACTTCGGACTGGAATATTCAAAACCAGCTACGCCCGCGGTTTCACCAGCTTTTCTACAGAAACTGAATATTTTTACGGGATAAAAAGCCTATATGTTAATTCAGTGTGTAAGCTACCTCCATACCAAATTTCATTCAAACCCGTTCAGCCGTTACAGAGTTGAACGGTAACAAACACACTCCATACATGCTTATCTACTTTCATACTTACACACACACAAACTTTCACATATTTTTTTTCTTTTTTTAAAATTTTTATTCTTTTTTTTACATTTATTTCTGCGATGGGGTAAACCATAAAAAAAACTTTCTATAAATCAGTGCCTTATTAATTAAACATAATACACAACAACTACAACTAAGTCACATGTCGCAGTCTAAAGCACTAGCGACATCTTACGTCTTTATCAGTTACTACAATCGGGCTACGCATCTTTGTATGGCCATTGGCATTCTTTTATAAACAATTTCTCTATGGTACAATTTTTTTCCAGTTCATTAGTCACAAAATGTGTCGTCACTAATGTGCTAGGATCATTAATCATTGTCATCGGCATCTGTGTAATGAGCATCGTATCGCTAATGGCATGACTTTGATTTGTGACGCCATATTCGTCACGAAGCCCTTGTGGATCAAGTGGCCCTAGTCATTTCCCAGTGTCAAAATTTTAGGCCACACCATTGTTTTTTAAGAAAAACAACTAAAAAGGTTTTTCTATTCCATGCACGTCATAGACATCGTAGATTATAGATCTTATAATTTAATGTTTCTTATCAGGACTTAACCACGCTAAAACAGCTAATATAATGCCGTAAAACGTGACTTTTCTTGTTGTTTCTTAAACTCATATAAACCCCAGTAAAGTTTCCACCAACGGCATGACTTGAACTTGACTGTTACTTACTTTGTTTGACTTAGACTATGACTGAGACTTGTTTCAATTGTAATATATTTTACTTCACTTGATGAAATATTGTAAAACTTGACATTGGCTAAATACACAAAATGTGAAGCCAAAATGTAAGAGAAAAAAAACAAAACAACCAGATACCAATCAACCAGATTTTTATATCATCAACATATCAAAACTCTGCTCGGTAGCATAATTATATTATCAAACGAGCGTAGAGCAAGGACGCGCATGATTTTGAACCGTTAATGTAATGTAATTCTGTATGGCACTAAACTGCTATGAACAAACGTGACGCATACCATCAGGCGAACAGCTTTCTCTTTATAAGTTAAGATTTCGAAGTGGAGAAACAGCGTGTGAAGCGGTGAATCTCAATGTTATGAATGAAAAGTTTAAATTGAAATGAAAGTTAATTGAACAAAAAACAAAAAAAAAATACACAACAATTATTTTACATATTGTTAAAATAAACAGTCAAAAAAGTGCAATTAAAATGTATTTAAACTATCTTAAATTTCCACAATCCCTCAGATTTACCACCGATAAGTACAAACCTAGATTGATATCACCATCATCAATATTGAACGTGACCACAAGCGCTGAACACTTTTAATAGAAATCAATTTTGCCAATTTTGTTACCCATTACACGTTTCATTTTACGACTAATTTGATTACTTTCCCCAAAATATAGTAAATACATGAACGAAAACAGCAATAAACACAAGCGTAAATACGTCCTCGTATTGGCGTAAATAACCTAATTCCATCTATTGACAAGATTTGTCGATATCACACTACTATAAAGCAATAGACACGGCCGTCCTTTGGGAAATCAGTTTCTTCAAAGGACAACCTACTTTTTGAATGAGATGCGTCTAACTTGCTTTGATTATTAGTTACTAGCGTATCTATCAGAACCGTATATTTTTCGGGATAAAAATGATACCATGTCCTCCAAACTCTGTAACTGAAATTGTCGAAAAACGCAAGAAAACTTGATTTTGGCGCGCTGAGCGAAACGTTGCATCTTAAATTATAAATTATTTCAAAATTCAAGATTTTCAATACTTCCTAAACACCTCGTCTTCGAGCTAGGTAAATTATAAGAAAATCATGATATTATGTGACTAGGTATTCTTGGCGAACAACGTTCTTAGGACCCTCCTTTGTTTAAGTAAACTTTGTACTAATTAGGCTAATGTACGGAGGAGTCTAAACCAAACACTAAGCATTAAGCATGTACCCTGGTGCTACAGAAAAATAACTTTTCTCAGACATGCTCGGAAGTCTTTTCATTTTTGTCGTAGCATTTTGGTAAATAACTTCTCTATTTGAGAAAAGTAATGTTGCCTTGACAGTAGTTAGGCATTGATGCACTCGATATGTGGCTTGGTTTTTCATACTGGGGTACATTTTTCACGTTCGTCATTGAAATGTGTTTTTTGACAAGTATGCGATGAACGTATAATCCACAGATTCTCTACTATAGCAGATGGGTCACAAAGTATTGTTTGCTCACGTCACTTGGGACTGTCTTACACGTTGGCCATTTTTTGTATCCCAGCCAAGCTAGTACGTTAACTGTCAAAAAATGACAAATTTTGTTGAAGTCTTAGGAAATCACTAGTGAAAGGGGTGGAGTTGACGCTATATGGTGTATTCAAAGTGCCGCAAATGACGTGACTTGTTGGTCTAATCCAATGACGAAAGAAAAAAAGGGACCTGTTACAAAGTGTTGCTATGCTGCCTGTTCTGGTTGCAGTTTTAGGACATACCCGGGTCCTGAAATGGGTACCATTGAGCAACTCGGTACCGGCCCGAACTCCAGGTCAGCCGGAGCGGTGTGTTCTTCTAACGGTTAATCTTACCCTTCTTTTGCTTTTGACGTTATCGAGTTGACGCTGCGTGCACTCCCCAATGGACTGCGAGCCCCACAGCTCGATCCCGACTCGAGTGTACGCGAACGTCATCGCAATTATCGGCATGAAGTAAGTGAGCACCATAAATACTACGTTGTACCTGAAAATATCATACATTAAGAAGCTAAAATGAAAAAATCATGCCCATCTCTTTTGTTATACAGGTTTATTGGTAACTAACGCAAAACCTCTTGTAGGCATATTCCCTACATTATTCCTAACAAATTTTGTTCTGTCATAGAACAAAATGACAGAACAAAATTCGTTAGGAATGATGTAAACAAAATTTGTTAGAATTGTTGTTTTTAGAAAACTTATTTGAATTTGCCAATATATTTTTTTAAAGTTGGTATGGATTTTTTTATCCTTTTTTTTTTTTTTTGGTGCAAATGTCAGCCGAAGCTTCACCCGGGCCTCCGAACTCCTTCTCATTTGATATCAATTTTCTTTACCGATCAGTATCAATATTATCAATTATCAATTAATTTTCAATATCAATAAATCTTAATGTCATTTGGGGCCCTAATTTAAAAATTTTTGTTTTTATTTTCGGCGAAAAAATTACAAATTATTATAAGTCATGGAACAAAAGTTGTTAGGTACGATGTAGGGAACATGTCTACGAGAGGTTTTGCGTTAGTTACCAATAATCCTGTATAGATTAGAGGTCTTATTTTGAGAAATAATGTTGTGTGAGTATTTATTCACACATTGCTAGTAATGAAAGTTGAAACAGACAAAGACTAGGTACGTGAAAAAAAAAAACAGAGAAAAAAAAAAGTGGGATTTGGTTTTCATTACAAACTCAGGCGTGTAACTATCCTAACATCAGGTACGTTATAGTAAACACCTATATCAATTATAAAACAAATTCCAGACAAAATTTAGAATTTGATAATTTTTTTGTTGATTAAATTACAATGAAAACTGACGTGGTATTAACGAGAATACGTGCTTAAATTGAGAATTGAGTCGGTTATTCATACCTTCGTTACCATCAGATCCGGCCATCTTTGCAAGCAATGCAATAGCGTGACGTGCGCACGGGCTCGTCATTTTTCAATTTTACTCGATTTGTCAGAGAAAATAAGAGAGATCAGATGAAAAACGGTTAACATCTTTTATGGAGATTGGATATTTTATCAGCCCTTCAAAGCCCATGGCAACTGCGCCTTTTATAAATATTTATGAGAGATGCCATAACAATACGGAAGTGGTTTCGTTGCAAAAACGAAAACTCATTCAAGCTTTCGTACGATTGAATGATTTCACTCAGTTCTACCTACCAGTACTATTATTTATTATATGCTACATTGTATAAACTTTGCAGCTGTATTTGCTTTACAATAAATATTTAATCGTGTTTAGTATACGAGTCTGAAATCTTCCAAACGCCGAACGCCCTTGAAGCTGTATTTCTCCATTCATGATATACTTCAATTGAAATGAATTTGAAATTCTTTTTACAGAAAATTATTACGAAATACTTAGTTGTACAATTTCCTGAAATTTAAATGAAATTGAAATTCTTTTCACAGAAAATGATTACGATATAGTTATTCAATTTCCTGCGTTCAACAATCAATCGTGTTGTTACTCGCTCGTTACACGCATTCGGTAATGGAGGCGTAGTATTTTGTTTATTTTAGGAATATTTTTGCATACTTACATGTATTCCAATTGGGATTGCGTAGTCATGCCGTCGGGCCACTCGGAGAAGCAGACTCGCCTGTCGAATAAAACACTTTATTTATTACTAGCTGTTACCCGCGACTTCGTTCGCGTGGACCAAAAAAAGTAGCCTGCTTTATGTATGCAAAAATTCAACTCGATAAAAAGATAGATAGATACTGCTCCTCATAGAAAGTTACGACCAATTGATCCAAAATTTTCTGAAAGATCTTTTTTTTTTATCAAAGATGTCGTAGTTCAGTGGGAGAACGCTCGCCTCACGTTCGTGAGGTAGCGGGTTTGAACCCGTGTGGACCCGTACGAATAATTTCTTTGAAAATTACGTACGGATATACCACTGGCATTACGGTGAAGGAAAACATCGTGAGGAAACATGCATATTTCCGGAGAAGAAATTCAATGGAGTATGTGAATCCGCCAACCCGCACAGGGTCAGCTTAGTGGATACCTAATCACCCTTCGAGCAGTAGGATGCTTAAAGGCTGATACAGAATATAATATAGAAAAGATTCTTCAACATATTAGGTACTCTTTAAGAATCTTTCTAGCTGCTGTAGGGCCTTATATTCCCCCATCTGTGTTGGGGGAAGAAAGAAGGAACAAAACATCCATCCAACATTACACCCAAACTATTCTAGTGTCCTATCTTACAGGCTGTATGTAATTTACTATCAAGTATGACGTATGACGTACGTGTTGTGTTATACCAATCCTGACGAGACTTGGTATATAAATTCATCGTTTTTTTCAAAAAAATTGAATTTAATTTCTCCCAAAAAGGGGGAAATTTGCTGCGGCCGATTTAGATAATGTCCGTATGTTGGTACTTGCGCATAGGTATTTTTCAACCAGCGAGCTTATCCTCTAACTTTGAAACGTTCGCGATTCTGATTACGAGAGCATGCCATCTCGCTCATACCAACTTAGTCGCACTATGCGCGGTCCCGCTCGCGTTACTCTCGCTATCGCTTTCAGAGTTACGGGATAAGCCCACTGTCTTGACGAAACTTAGTATATATGTTCTAAAATTTTATAGTTTTTTTTATCGTCGGCGATTTTTGACTGGTGGGGTATTCCCCCAAAAAAAGGGATAAGTTTTCTGCGGCGCCTTTTACCGGCTGATTTTGATAATATTTGGTATAAGCATTTGGGGGAAATACCCCATTAATCAAAATTGCCGGCGATTAAAAAAATCTATGAAATTATAGAATTGCGATTGTGCAAAAAGTTTGTGCTCGCGCGGTCTACCGTTCGCAGAACTACACTAGTTATAAGTATTTATACTATAAATACAGTTATACTAGGTTTCTAGAATTCCATTGTCCCTAGACTTGCTAATGGTACATTACGTCTGTCGATCCTATAGACGTTCTTGAGGTTTCGAATCTCCTCGAACTAATTCCCCAATGTACGAAATTCGGATCCCTTTTACTCTGAGCACGAATGCGGTAAAGCCACTGCAAGTGGCTAGATTAAATTATATTCCCTACTGTACCTTCGACAGTCAGCGCACAAGTTTTCAAGATGACTATGTAAGGTTTAAGCGAAATTATCTAGATTTATCCCTTAGACCCGGGTATGTTCTAAAATTGCGACCAGAACCAGAACCAGCAGACGGGCAGCAGAGCCCTCTTAGCTTAAACGGTGAGCGTTCTGCCAAGCCGTCTTCTAAGCGTCTTCCAACCCCTTTTCCAAGGAGGTTGTTTTTATTCCGCAGTGGACGTGTTCTGGCCGATGATAATGACGATAACTTGAAAGATTTAATTATATCCCCAAGGGGAATATTTTTACACGATAACCAAATCGTTTTAGTCCGATTCATGAAAGAAGTAGTCTCTCAAACGCATCGCCACAGTTGCATTAAAGGTCTAGCCTAACGCGTCAATTATCAGAATAATATAACAGAGTTACTTTCGCTTTTATAATAATAATTGGTATGCATAACACCCCTCAGAACTTTATTTCTTCGTTTACATCGAGCTTGTTTCTAGTAATTTCGAAATTAAGCCCTAAATATTCAATGATTTGTTGCCTATTAGATAAGCACGGGGGCGTAGCGCTGGAACTTAAATTACAGGGTTTGATGTTACACATATGCAAAGTAAATTAGATTGTTAGTCACGCTAAGAGTTCATAATACTGTTAATACTGTTTTTTTCCTCTAAAGTTAATTTATAACTAAACTGCTAAGTATAATAGTAATTTAGCTCTGCGGTGCTACCAGCCTTCAAATCACAAGTACTTCAATTGGACGTCACTTTACAATTTTATTAATTCTTGTTACTTTTTTAGGATTCCGTACCTCAAAAGGCAAAATTTTACTAATTAATTTTAAATGAAGCCTTGTAGGATCACTTCGTTATCTGTTTGTCTGTCCGTCTGCCCCTTTGTCTGTCACGACCCTTTTCTCCGGAAATAATTCAATCAATATTATATTGATATCAATTTGATATTAATATCAAATACTCACTACCCCTTGTCCCTTTGAGCTGTAAAAAAACCAAACTACTTGTCAACGCAATAAAAAAATACGACAATTTGTGCTGCATATTTCAACATTCGGAAATAAATCAAAACCTATAGGTATTTCCCGCTGACCTATAGAATCACAGAAAAACATTTTTCGTCTTCTGTGCCTAGAATCATGAAATTTGGCAAGAAGCAAGGTCAGCACAAGTAAAGGAATAAATCTGAAAATAATTTATTTCCATATATCACATTAAAAATTGCATTGTCTGTTAGTTTGTGACCTCTTACGACCTAATCGGTTTGTGCGATTTTTGTTTTGTCGTTGTGTCTTTATATCCGGAGTGACATAGACACTTTTTTTTCTTTCTTGTATAGAAAATAGAATAGAATAGAATCGTTTATTGGCTTTATAACATTGATAGTCACACTGGGCAAGTCACATTTACAAAATATTTAGTTCATAATTACATAATTTCAAATATCTAATCAAAAGCTACAACAAAAAATAAGTACTGGGTTGTTTGAGTATTGTAAAGTTATGAATGTTTTTGACAAAGTAAAATGTGCCATTGTATCTGAAAATTGTGAAAATATCATAAACTTAGAAGTAAATTGTAGACCAAAAAACTTGCGAAATTTGCCAGACCTCCCGCTATTTCGAGTGTCTGTAAATAATAATGAGTATGGAAGAAGGGTTGGGACATGCATCTTACCTCAAACATTAAATAGTCTTCCCAAATCATAAATAGAAAAAATGTATGGCAAAAACTACAAAATAGTTAAAAATATAATGAAAAAATATTTCCTACTAGATAAATATAAATAATGTTTAGGGGGTGCATGCCCGGACAATCCCCAGTGTAATAAGTAAATAACATAGTAACAGCAAATATTTGTCAATATTAAGAAACTTAAAAAGATTGCCTAGTACATAATCTTTAATTATGACGTTACCTCGTAAACTATACAGGGCAAGTAATCGTCGTTATTTTTGCATAGTGATAGTTGAAAAATATCCCGAAAAAGTTGTATTTACTGACAAAAGCTGACAAAACGTCTCAGCAGTATTTGAGAATTTTCCGTTGGTTAATTGCACAGATGAGTTCATCTGTGGTTAATTGCAACCCGTTAACCAAATGACTTCTAAACCGACGTGCAAACGGCTCGTTGTTTATGTTACCATTTACATGATGGATTGGTTACAACGCCGACGCAATCTTATGTACCTACCTACTTACTAATTAATAGCAAGATCATTTATTAAGGCGCAGACGTACAAGCTATCTGTTGTATAAATAAATTAATGTGATTTACCCCCGAATACTGAAACGTTTGTTAACTTTGACAACAGATTAATTCTGCCTTTGTCTGGCACTAAGCAAATGATAAAGACAGCAATAGACGTAATCTGCCGTCAAGGTTAACAAACGTTTCAGTATTCGGGGGTAAAACGCTATCTTAAATAACAATAGATAACTCATCCAAAAACTGAGTAAACTACAAAAAAGGGCGGCCTGATTACGTTCTACGTCATTTAGCCTGCATCATATTAATCGCATCGTATTGTGTGTGATCGAGATGTCACGAAATCTTTTCATTGAAATAATTAAGTATGCTACATAGGGTAAGAGCAATTTCGTAACTTATCTTGATCTCCATAGGAGTTAGGCCTGTAATCCACCTAACATGTGGGCATATTTCAACCCAGCCAGCTTCACATATTAGTTCTTATGTATTCTGATCTCTACGAAGAGATCGAAGCACTGCGTTACTTTAAAAAAAAACAAAAAAAATACTTATCATACATATGCATTCCTTGAGGACCTCAAACTCGGCTAAGCCTGTATCTTGAGGCCCGGTGGGGATTTACCAACAGGATATTTAGCTCGCGCTAACAATTTAAAAACATTAAAGACATATAAAGAAAAAAAAAAAAAGAGAGAGCCGACCCCACCTAACGTGGGAACAGGCAAAGAAGAAGAAGAAGAACAAAAAAAAAAAAAAAATAGCAGATAATAAACTAAATTACAATTACAATTCAACATTAAATTATTAAAATTAGACAAAAAAACATTAAATTTTTGATATAAATTATTATTAATCAGTTATGTAGATAATAACTATTTAAATTGTAATTAAAAATTCGAAATTGCTGTACAAAAATCTAATACAACATTGATATCCTAGATACAAAACTTAAAATCAAAAACGAGTTCCTCTCTAAAATTCAGAAGACATTCCTGAAAGTGGTGTATGTTCGGGTGAGTGGGAGAGAGAGGGAGAGAGAGAGTTTGTATATGATTATATTTTACGTACTACATTTCGTATTTTTTAGGGAAGCGCGCAATTTTAGCTTGAATGATTTGTAATTAATGCGCGATGAATGATGTATCACATATATTTAGTTTCCTTACCTAACACTGCCATCGGGCAACTGGTCCATGTCAGTGGTGAAGTAAATGAGGTTAGGGCTGCTGATGACGGAGCTCCACGCCCAGATGGCAGCCGTTATGCCGAGGGTCGCGCGCTTTCCGAGCCGCGGCCGAAGCGGGCTCATTATCGCAACGTACCTGGAAAACACAAGAGATTAGAGATTGGTAGGCAAATCTAGTACAGATGCGTCAAAAGAAGAAAGAATTTTAACAAAGAATATCGTTGAGTTGCGTTCGCATCTGGAGTTAGACAACAAGAAGAAAACAGAAACAGCTCCAGAAAACCAGAAAAACAGATTAAAGAGACTTAGAATCGCAGAGCTGCAGAAATGCGGGGATAATGCACCGAGGATATGAAGTCACTGGATCTCAACCCATAAAACACCACACACTTGCACATAAATAATACTCCTGCTCATGGCTTAGCCGAACACAAAAAAAATGTTCATGGTGAAATAGATTCTCTGAAATTGGTTATTAACTGGATACTGATAAGCAATAACATGTCAAATCACAAAAAAAAATTGTTAATGATACAGAACGCTTCTTAGGCTGACAAAGAAGCGTTCTGTATCATAAACTTTTTTTTTTTTTGTGTTGACATGTTATTGCTTATCAGTGTCCAACTGTGATTTTGCTCACCTATCTACACTTATAGCTAGCAGCGTGAACACAGACGCCGATATGCTGAGCACGGCTATGAACTGGCAGAACTTGCAGTAGAAGTGTCCAAAGGGCCAGTCCGAGTTGAGCATGTAAGTAAAGTTGAACGTCACGTTGAGCGTCGATACCATCGCGTCGGCCACTGACAAGTTTACTGTAAACAAAAAATATCATCATCATCAGCCGTAAGACGTCCGCTGCTGAATATAGCTTTATATTAGCTGAATATAGCCTTTCTCTTAGAGCGCCACACTGAACGACAACAGGAGATCCGAGACTTTTACAATGTTGTCTGTCCTCCTTGTGGGATGGATGCCTACGCTGCGTCTTCCGGTTCGAGGTCGCCACTCAAGAATCTTTGTTTCTCGTTTATCGGTTGTTCGAGCGATGTGTTCTGCCCATAGTTTATCTATACAGAATCCGAATTAAGAGCCCACTCATAGCTTACCAAAGGCTAGTTGGTGGTAACGCAGACTTATAAGCGTTAAAAAAAAAAAAAAAAACATTTCCAAAGCTAAAAAATCACTAAAAAAAAAGACAATGCCAATATTTTAGAGCAATGTGTATGTTAAAATTTTCTATTTTGACTAAGAGGACGAAAAAACTACACCTTCCCGCCAGGCCATCAGGCCGTTATTTGTTACACTAGTTTAAATGTTTTGTTTTCTGTCCGAATGTACGATCTGGTGTGAATAATAAAGAGTTTATCTATCTATCTATCTTCGAGTTTTCTTATTCTACTTAACTAAAATAACATGAAAATGGCTATAAACATTGGCAAAGGTAGTCTAATGATAACTGAAAACTTTTTCATGCCCGCTCAGTGATTTTATCTTTAAAACTGTTGAAAATGTAAAAGAGATGGCCGTGAGCGCGGTCTTACATACCAGTTCTTGTTGCATGAAATTGGAAATTTATCAACTTTGACTTTTGCGCTATAAATATTACAGCTTCATTATTTAGCACCAGTGAAGTATTGATTTTTGTAATGATACACATTATTGTCTTAACTAAAATCATAAAAAATATTAAATGCGATCGATCGAAAGAGAACGCAAATCCATTTCTTGCTCTTAAATCTTCTATATATAACAACTATAACTCTATATTATAACTGTCTTGTCGCTGACTGACAATCGACGTACAGCCTGAACCAGAGTTGATAGAAACGTCAAATTTTCAGGGAAGCGTCCTACGTTAGTGTGGGGGCACTAAGAAAGGATTTTTCGAAAATCATAAGCGGGTGAAACAGCGGGGCGCAGCTAATCTACTCATATTAATAAACGGATTCTACGAACCTAAGAAGTAGTTAGTGACGCTTCTCATCCGCTTGTTAGCTAGTACTATCCATATGACGACGAGGTTGCCGACGGTCGCGACCACCACCATCCCCGCGAACAGCAGCGTCCAGACCACCTGCCGCCACCACGGCAGGATGAACGATTGGTAAACCTGGAAATAAAAGAAAACTTTAACTTTATTTCCTTGGACTGAGCGAAACGAAACTCTAAAATCAAAAGAACAAGTCAGCGTTTGCTTGTATACATAAAACTAGTCGCTCTACGGCGGTGAGCAACTCGATCACGCATGGGTCGCGATTCGATCATTTAAACTCGATCATTCTATGATCGTCACAGGAGTACGCGAGACATCACAAGAACTCATACTCGCCCGTGCCACCCATGCGTTTAGAGACACACGTTAACACGTCGTGTCCTGATGATGCATCGTGAAGAGGTGAAACACGTGTCGACACAGTAGGTACTCAATAAGGATGCAAGTTCTTTCCTATTATACAAGACGCGATATTGCAACGAAAAAACACTAGAGATTTGTTGAAGATACAGTTTGAAGTTGGCTTTCCGCAAATGAACGACTGATTCAATGTAGTGTCTGACGATAGCTTGCAAACCGTTGATCCAACCTTCATGTAATTTTGTTAGTAGTTTGTTCATTTCAAAACCAATTTTTTTATTTCGAATATGAGCGAACTCGTCCAGGGGTTATCGAGATATAGGGGTCGACAGGTCTAATGTATGTAGCAAATCAAATCGTCACATGTTTTAAAATGTATTGAGACAATCATAGGTAATAGCTATGGCCACGGCCACGCCACTATCCAGTGCTCGCCTGGCTAGCTACAATCCTCTGTTTAACGATGTGTTCCAAATTCTGATACGATCATTTCATAGGCAGCTTCTAATTGATGTCGGGTTTGCTTCTCTTTTCTATCACAGTTTGATTAAACATTAGTGCAGAGGTAAAACGCGTACCCTATCGCCATCGATATTTTATTTACGTCGATGATTGTAACTGGTAAAATTAAAATCAATAAACTGATTTTTGGCGTGCTAAAGGAAGGCTTTTCCGTCTAGTATCCGGAAACGATTTCTTTGTTGCAGAAATTTTCAATTGCGATCGCTCGTCTGCCTCAAAATATTTTCTGCAAAACGGAATACAATATTTTTTCCACTGAAAGAAATGTAGGTCAGCAGTGTAAACACCGGCTTTTCCTGCATAAAAGCATTTGCATGTCGCCAGATAAGACAAACAATAACAAGCTACTTACAAGAAAAAGAAGCAAGAAAGGTTTTAGGTGAATATTCATTTACAGGAACAACTTGTCCCTGTAAATGAACTTGTAAATGAACATTCAAGCATAGCCTTTGCAAAAACCAAGAAAACCAAATTTATTTATTTATAAATTTATTATTAAGATAAAAAAAGTTGACAAGAACATGTCGAGACACGCAAATGGTAAGGTTCCTTAGGCGCACCACACAATTATACTACAAATTAATGTTATACGTACCACACAAAACATTTATCGTAGACTTACATTTAAATACGAGTGCGCTAATAGACACACTAATTTTATTCACAAATGCTTGACGGCTCACAAATATATCTTTGGTGTGTGGTGCGCCTTAGAAGTAGACCTCGTTATACTTCAGAGATGTGTCATACCTACCAAACAAAATAACTTCAAAAATACAGTTTTAGTATTTCTGTCTACATGAAAAGTGACATGTTGTTAAGTCTAACAATTAAGTGACAAGTTATTAAGTCTAACATTTTCGAAATAAGCGAACGCATTGTAAGTCTCTTTGACGGGTCATACATATCTCACAAATAATACCTACCTACACCAGAAAACAAGTGTTGTGCGAAACAAGGAACATCACCAGCTCAGTGTAAAAAAACTCATCTTTTTGTCTTTTACTATTAATATCAATGTCTAAAATATCATAGCACAAAATTTCATGTGAATAATTTGGTCCATAAATGTAGAAATTACGATGCTGTGTCAGAGAGAGAGAGAGAGAGAGAGAGAGAGAGAGTGTCTGTGTCTTGTTGTGTACTAAGGAACCTTAAAAAGCTCCTTTTTCTTTAGTTAACCAGTATCTCGCTCAATTTTCTCTCAAAGATGATAATTAGGTATGAAAGTAGTTGTTTTGGATTAACGAAACAAGATAAAAATAGTTTTACTATGAAAACTGACGTGGTTTTGATACATTTTGTTTTAATAAAACGGGAATACTCACGTTAAATTGAGTCGGTTATTCCGACTATAGTTTCGATCACAGCACTGCAGTGCAAGGCAAGACGAGGTCGCGCGTGTCTCGCTGAGCATTCCTTGATAAAGGTCACCGAATGTGATCGAAACTATAGTCGGAATAACCGACTCAATTTAACGTGAGTATTCCCGTTTTATTAAAACATAATATAGTCGGAATAACCGACTCAATTTAACGTATTCCCGTTTTATTAAAAAATAAAAATAGTTTATTATTATTATGGTAAATTCTTTTTTCGGCATGTTTCTTAAATATTATGTAGTTTTATTTTATAAATCATTATTTACTTGCTGAAAATTAAAAATAGACGTAAATAAAAGCGCTGTGAAATTATTTTAAAAAGTGTAGAATATGCAAATAGTAGAACATAATCTACGCCATTAGCTCCCACGCTTGCCTCGATAGACATCTCCAGAGCTCTGGGCTTACCCTAGAATTAGATAAGCTGGTTGACAAATCGCTCGAACTGGGGCTCATATATTATAATACCCACCCTAGGTAAAGCTTCCTCTATGGATGCATGCAGTGCGAGTCTACGATAACTGCTGTACTTTTCATTATGAACTACTAATTTTGCAATAGGACCAATGCAGGGAAAAAAAGGAGGTACCTGTTTCATACGTTTTATTATAAAACGGGACAACTATATGACTACAGTTATTAATTATTATAATATATATAACTATATAAATTGAGTCGGAATAACCGACTCAATTTAACGTGAGTATGGGAATACTCACATTACATTCAGTCAGATATTTAGCAGGAGCTAAATTATTAAAGGGAGCTTTATTAAATTAAAAAGTGTGTTTTTAAAAAAAAAACATAGTAAGCCTGTTTCATACATTTGTTCAAGTGATAATAAAAATAATAACAAAAAAAAGATCAATCTTCTGGGTGGCACTGAACAAGCGTGATGCTTAACATCAGGCGAGCGACATGCTCCTCTCGTCTCCCAGTATCATAAAAAAAAGTTTTTTCGGAATTATGAGTGCTTACTTTTTTTCGGGTTTGCAGCTATCCGAAAATCCTATTGTATACCTCCCTTGCATTTCAAGACACTGCTTTTGAAACTGTATTCGTAAGGAGTGTAGGACATTCGGGTCCCCTTAAGTAAATGCAAATATCTGTGAGTCGAGTCCTTCTTTTGTGTTTTTTATGTGAAAATCCTACGGAATGTATACGAGTGCTTCCAAACTTTTCCACCTGCAGATTCTTTGGATACAAAGAAATGTTCTTTTTACTTATGCATGAAATTTGTGGAGAAGGTCGGTGATCCACCTGGGGTCTGTTTGTAGGTTTGAAAAAGCGACACTCGAGGTTTGTTTATGAAAAACTCAGCTAATTTAGCTCGTGTTAGAATAAAATTGTTAATAAATGCATTCGGATCATGATGTGTGGATCGCAATATTTTACACATAGGAATTTTAATGCGTCATAAAGAACTCAACAGTTTTTTGCCGAACAAAGTCTCCGACGTTTGTCGGAGGAAATAAAGCCAAAACTACAAAAAAAAGTCGAGACGTTTATCAGCACAAGCCGAAGGCGTGAGCGGCCGTCGGGGACACTGGCCACATCTGGCCACATACACTATGCGTGGAGCCAAAACTAAGGAGAAAAATATCCTAAAATGATACGAATGTGGAAATGCCTTTACATGGCACCTGATGGCACTAAAATATTGTATACCAAGCTAGTAATATATACATGGATCATAAAGTTTATGTACAGATACGTAGGTAGACTTACGAGATAAGCGTTACAGCCAAGTGATGTGGGATTGCGACCTACGCTGTAATCTTTGACAGCCAAGATCGCGAAGTGGGACTGTTTTGAAATGTCTAGTTTTTGGAATTGGAATATAGTTATTCACACGTTTGTTATTAAATAATAAATAAAATTATACTTATTCATTACATTAACAAATAAAACACTAACAATGACACTAATTATTGCCTTTTTTTATTACACTTAGGCAATTTTGTAGGCACTTAGGCAAGTAACAATTGCCAGTTTATCGTCAGCCAAAAAGGAAGGCTTGGAAAACACGTATAAAGTACTGTAAATAGTTTTTCTATTGAAACTGTTTGAAAGGTATATTGAGCGCTTTTCAGAAGAAAATCCGATGGATTTATTTAATTTTATAGCCCTAACAGACTCGTGGATACTGTACAGCGGACCAACGAGAGAAAATTTGAGGAAAATAATGTTTCTTTCTCGTTTGTTAGAGGGTGATGGGAGTAAACCAAATCGACGCATCTTTGAGACCTATTAGAAAACACAAAACTAGTAGTTTTACAAACAGTACTGTAGACCTCGCGAGCACAAAGTTTTTGCACAATATAAATTTCTCCTCACCACCATATCTTGACAACCTCTTGACCTATTTTGCTAGTATTTAAAATTCTTGTTTAGAATTGAGTAAATGTAAATGAGTTTGCTACGGCGAATTGAGTAAATGCGCCGTAGCAAACTTCCCCTCTTTTCGGGGATAATATCCCTCCAATAAAAAATCGCTGACGACAAAAAAATCTACGATATTGTAGAACCTGTATACCAGGTTTCGTCAAGATTAGTTGAAATACGATCTGTACAGATAAAAGCAAAGGCCAGTTGTTGCGGACTCGCTTCGCTGACTCGGACAAACATCCAAACATAGAGCAACACTGGCCTCCGGCCGACTTCGGGCCGGTACCCAGTTATATCCAAATTACAAATCTTATTTTTGGATTTTCTTTGAAATTTTACAGATAATTAAAAATGTGAATTCTAGACTTCTTTGCCAAACAGATCTAACTACTGCTACCAGAAGCTTAGTAGAAATATTATTGGCGAGTGTGCGTACCTCTGTGCCATTGGAGTTGTTGACGTACTGCTGTTTAACCTCGTCGAAGAATGTAACGTAGTAGTTGTGCTGATCGGAGAAGGAGGTGGTTTCGTTGGAGGCCAGCGTCGGAGCCGGCTCGTCCAGCATCCTCAGTTCGGACCACCTGGTGACAAACAAAAACATTAATCACAAAAATGTTTGCAACATCGCACAAAATTATCCAATATAGCCATGATAGCTATAAATACGAGTAGATAAAACGTTAAAAAGCTACGGCAAGTTACTTTTAAACATATAATAGGATAAATATAACATATTTAAAATAATAATTCAATATATTAATGAGAAGTCGTGTCATATCACAGCTATCGCAGTAGCCCATATGAAAGTTTTTTTTAATGAAGCTCAGTGACGAGGCGACCGAGTCGCTCCCCTGATGGTAAGCACCACGCTTCCAAAACAGTTCAAAGTGAAAGTTAAGAATGATAGTGTGGCGCAGTATTGGCCCAATAAAGTGGTGGACATTTTACTAGAGCCTTAGAGGTTTTGGAAATAACACGAAAAGTCACGTTTCACGACATTATACCATTAACCACCACTCGTGCATATTCACGAGCACTTAACGGATAAAAACCACATTAAATTAACACGAGTATTGAATAATACAATGATATAGTATACAATAATAATACAATGACGTGACATGACTTTCTCAAGTTCCAGCCTAAGCTCCCGATATGTATTTATGTCTGCAGATTGCTGTACTTCCTTACAACTTTGTAATGAAAAAAGTCATAAAGCTCTAAAGACTTGCAAAAAGTACTTTCAAAGATTTTCTCAAGCAAGTAAATAGATTTGTTTTAGTGCCCATTTAGGCGTATTAGTGTATAACGACTACAAGAGATCCATAAAGATAGTAAAGCAATTATTGCTTTTCCATCTTTATGGATCTCTTATTTGGGTCGATCATTCTTATCATAAAAGTACCTACCTCATAAAGTCAACCTTTTAGGTTAGCTAGGCACAAAAACATTTTCAATATGCGGTAGTAACAATGTAGTTTATTTTTATAGAGTGCGCGTCCGGGACACGTATCATCTTTACATACGTATCTGATTTTGTTCAGCAGTGGAATTTCTGGATAATGATGATAATGAAATGTATTAAATAAATAAAATGTTGTTTTTTAAAGGCAAAGTATCTCATTGGAGGCCGTGGTAGCTCGTAGTGGAAATCATGGTAGCTCAGTGAGAGCACGCCTCTAATTCGTGGGGTCGCGGGTTCGAATACGGACGGGCCCGTACCAACGAGTTCTTTGGAACTTACGTACGGTTATACCATTAGATTTTCGGTAAAGACAAACATCATGAGGAAACCTGCATATTTTCGGAGAAGAAATTCGATGGCGTATGTGACCCAGAGTGGTGGATATGGCCTGGTTGTCAGTCGGTATGGCGCTCTAAGGGGGAGGCCTATGTTCAGCAGTGGACGTCTTCTGGCTGATGACGATAATGTCAAAAAAACATCAAAACAACAACATTATGTCAAAAAAAACCTACACAAACAAACAACAAGCCTTTATGCCTTGTAATTTTATTTAATTAATAAAAAACATCTTTACCATTTTACGCTGCGACCGCTTCCCATTATACAAGCCATTTTTACCCTGGAGCTCCATCTTTGAATCGCTCGTATGATATTTCGCACGAAACTATCATTCAAAATGAAAGATTTTTTATTGATAGAAGCAAATTCGAAATGTCCAAACCACTCGATGCGTTAGCGAGTGTTTTTTTTTTGGATTTCTTTCGAAAGTCAGTCAAAGATATTCTGTGCGAAATATCATACGAGCGATTCAAAAATGGAGCCCCTGGTCATTTCACTAACTACCCGATCTTAGTAATGGTGTTTATTTAGCAACTTCACATCTTTAGCATAGAAACAATCTTTGCACTGTTATTTTTGTAACTAAAGAAATGCTAAATCACTTTAAGAAATGGCCCTTTGAAAATTGTCGCTTGCTCTCCCACAGAGCGGAATGTAACAAAGTAAAGTAATAACCCTATTTTTCATTTTGCAGTGCAATTAAATTGTCCCTCAGTGCGCCATTTGTTTGAATCTATGACATCCTCGCGGAAATTATGAATTACTTTTTTAAACTATAAGCGTCTTTATGATAGAGTCCTCATTTGTTTAGGCGTATTTATTTCACTTTTTTGGATAGGTCATCATCATAGAGTCAGGATTATAGATTATGAGAAACTAGCCACGCCCTGCGGTTTCACCCACTATCATATCTAGGAACCGTATATTTTCCAGGCTAAAGTCAAAAAGTATAGCACATGTGTTAATATAGGATAAGCTACCTCCATACCGGCTTCGAGGATTTTGGAATATCTACTATCTTGTTCGTTGACGTGGGACTTACCTTACACCGCGATCGAATCGTGTGCTCCGCTTACTTACTTTTTTGAGAAATCAGAAATATTTATTGGCTATAAATAACATTGGATATTACAGGCAAGACACTTTTACAAATTAAACTATGTTTAGAGTTAAATTAGGCAAACAATAATAATTCTGGATAATTCAATTGTTATTTTTATGTAGTCGGCTAAGTAGTTTAGGTAGTTGTAGTTTGTATGTATTTTGCTTAGTTAATAAAGGCACTTGCCCGATAAAAAAAAAACGGCAAACTAATAAATAATTTAAACAATTTGATAATATTGTGACCGGTAGGTATGTTGCTTACTCCGTATGTTCATTACACAAAAATGAGGATTCTGTGAATTTCATTCACTTAATTTATAGAAGGGTTATATTCAAAGAAATGCTTAAGAATCTGTTTAATATTTATTTGACGTTAACACACACCAACTGCACACGTTCGATATTGCTCCGAGTGACGCTACTGCCACCTACCTTGCGTGTTGTATGTGAACGTATGTTGCAAAGTGTTACTATCACAGAAGGAAATAAAATATCTCTTCTGTGGTAATTATTGTTTGATATTTCGCGCCACGCCCGTTACCGCGCCCACTAGTTAGCTTGGGTGCAGGTGCACTCAGAGACACATCGGAATTCCTAGTAAGTACATGGATATCGTGTGACCTGTGATCGAACGTCTAGCCTTTAATTTTTCATACTAAAAACATGTGTCTGGAAATAGAGATGGAAATATTTATTGACCTTTTACTAAATTGTCACATTAGGTAAATCTTTTTACAACATTTCATAAATTTTACATATTAGTCAATGTAAGATTGAATTTATTGAGTTTAGTAAAAACTGATAACTAAAAAAATAATAAGGGGGTTGGCCGTTCGGGGTTGAGACTTTAGGTCCATGGGGGTGACGTTTGGTGGAGGTGACGAGTGACCGGAGTGCTGGGGCCTACTTTGGGCAAAAGCTCAGCATTGCCATCCAGCGTGGCAATGCTGCCAGCATTCTGGCCACACTCCCCTCCACCAAGGGGCTTGTAGATTGTGTTTTTTGTATTTATTTATTTTTGTTTATAATTTGTTTTAATTTTAAGTAGGTAAGTAGGTAGGTTATTTTTTATTGTAAATATATATATAATTTTTGTTAATAAAATATCACTTCAAAAAATAATAATAATTAACATGTAATAATAATCAATCTAGTTCCACCAGCACAAAATATAAAATAAGTATTGTCATTTTTTTAAATTCAAATAATAATTAATGTCACACAAAAGACATTCAAAATAATAGCTATAATAATTATTTTCAACTATACTATTCTAATCAAATAAGAATGAAGATTCATTCCGATGCAAATTTATAAATTTATTTGGTGTGTAAAAAAGTTCAGCTCAAAGAAATATTTCATTTTTTTTTTAAATCATTGGCATGTAGTTTGGGTATCTTGCGGCAATTTGTTAAACATACAGATTTTATTGTATTATCCTTGCTTTTGTACTTTCGTTAATCTGTTAAAAGGTTTATACAGTTCATCATGATTTCGACACTTAGGCATGTAGACTACCGATACAAAACTATTGTACTGTCTAGACTACCGATACAAAACTTGTGTACTATCAGTATAATACCTTGGGCATCGTTAAGATGGACTAGGCTCATGGGCTGTATTAAGGTGCTATCCATCTTCTCCGATGAAAGTTACGACACTTCCATCAAGGTTTCTCCCGCCGACGCAAAACAATTTCAGTAAAACTGAATGCCCTTGTTTACTACCTTCGAAGATAATATCCTAGGATTTCGCTAAAAAGCACATATCGTAAAAGCTTTACGCACATGTACTGTTTCGGTATTTCCAGCTAGAAAACACTTATCTGTCGGACAATAGGCAGAAATCTTTCATCTCGGTAAGGGTTACGATCCACTCTATCTAGTGTCGTTTTACCAGCTCTATAAAGATAGTCCACGAGGTAGATCGTAGTTACAATACTGAGTAGAAAATCTACAGATATACCCAAATATCCTTGTCTTTTCTAGTACGTTTTTTGGCAAGTATTTGCATTCAATTATATTTATATATGTTTTTTTAAGTGAACAGCTCTAATACCAGAGTTTTAAGGTCATCTTACAAAAGATTTGAAAGTTTTAAGTAGATTAGAATGTGTATTATGTTCATGTACATTATACATTGCCTAGTAATTAATACAGATGATTACATTCTTGACCGTAGAAAACTTTTGCTACTCTACAAGTTCACACACACGACGATTTATACGCGCATTTATAAGTTACCTAGAACATTTGGATTATCTATGGACCTTTAATGGTCTCTGGATAATTTAGGTTAAGTAGTTTAGGTAGTTGTAGTTTGTATGTATTTTGCTTAGTTAATTAAGGCACTTGCCCGATAAAAAAAAGTTATCTACTTATCTCAATATACAATTGAAAACTATTTATTTGTGAGTAGAAAAAAATTACAAAGTTTAAAAAAGTAGCCTACACAAAATAAAAATGTATATCTAAGTACTAATTTCTTTCCTACTTGCCACAAACATCTCAGCAGTTATGTAAAGGTTGCATCTTTACACATCGATGAGTACGTAAAGTACCTATAGTTTTGTTTTTTTATAAGCTGTTTCTTTATACATTTTCTACTCTGTAGCTACGGCTTCTGATATCGCGTATCGCGGGTAAATTGATGTCGTTTGCCGTTACAGGCAGTTGATGCCCCTTAGTGATGGGATTTTTCGTAATTAGAGATGATTTTTGGCAAATAATGACGTTTACATCCGTACACTGATTATTTTGTCATTATGGATAAGAACTGATACAATTAAATTGTTAATGCAGATCTTACCTTATTGGAGATCGTAATCCAATCTTAATACTTACTTAGTTAAATCAATCTGTTATATACCATACTGTACAAGTCAGGCTTGCAATTTGAGAGTGGGTTGATTTGGTCTCGCCTACTATATACCACGTTTTTTTTTTTTTTTTTTTTTTATGCCGTAGGTGGCGAACAAGCAGACGGGCCGCCTGATGGTAAGCGATCACCGTCGCCTATGGATACCTGTAACACCAGGGGCATCACAGATACGTAGCCGACCTTTAAAGACTCGATTAACAGCCCTTTTGAAGACCCCCATGTTGTAGTTACTCGGAAAAACCGCTGGTGGAAGCTCATTCCACAATTTGCAGGTGTGAGGCAAAAAGGACTACGTACTACGCGTACTTCACCGTAATGTTCCATTTCAGTTGACCAACTTTACTTAACTTCAGTTAGTCACTTGGTAGAAGAATCACATGTGTCACAATTAAATGGGACATCGCAATGTACTCGTACAGCCGTGTCACCTCTAGTTTGTAGTACATGATAGCTCAATGCTCTCAAATACTTAGCACTCGTCCCTTTTAAAGTGATCCTCTCGCTTCTGAAGTACAGTTAATATGTATAATGTAAGACCAGATATAAAACTCAGAATAAAAAACTAAACGATAATTATGAATAATTTAATTTAAACTGAACCAAAAAATTCAGAATATTTAAGTTTTTAAATTTAACAATTTAAGTAGGTAGATATTTCAATAAATGTATTCTGCGATTCCCAAGCTGCCTGGCAAGCGTCGGGATTGTGGCAAACCCCCCCCAGAACATGGGGGCCTTATTTCAGCAATGGACGTCTTTTAAGCTGATTATGATGATGATTTCAGTGAATACACATTTGAACAATTATTATTATTAATGTTTCTAGAACAACAAAAAATTATTGCTCATGCCAGTTTTGGCATGAACTATAATTTAATTTTTCTATTATTTGGAATTATAATTTTACCTTTAATAAAAAACAAAGACGAGCTGTTACCATTTAACATGTTTGATATTCAGGTTATACTGCTAGCTTGCAGCGGAATTTAGTAATAAAGCATACGTAAATATATACAGTTAGAAACATAAATTGCTTTGGCCCAGTGCGTGAAACGACTCTCATTTTGTAAGATCACAAAATTTCCACCGCAATTTAAAATTTTCGGTAACAATAGACGGAGAAGAGCTTCGCAAAAAGCCAAAATTTATGGTCAGTTTGAAACAGGAACTGGGATAAGAGTCAGTTAACTTACAAAACATTTTGTGGCTATAAAAAATTTGCTGTTATTATCTTGGACCAAAGTAAAATGAATGGACGGGCCCAAGTAAGAAAGTTTTTAAGACTTCAAAGTGAGAGCCGGCGCGCTCACCTTATTTCAGTCGCTTTCAGTCTGTGAAAAGTACATGCGACAATACATGCGACCTAAATATCCGCATAAATATACCTTGATATTATATTATATGATATTGTATTCCGTATCTCTTTTTTGTGACAAACCCTAACTAATATGACTAATCCTAACTAATATTATAATTCAGATGAATATAGCCGCAGTCGTATCGGGACCAATAAATCTTCAAAGTATAAAAATGTATACGTTCGTCTCGAGGAAAAAACTTTGCTTGCGCGATTTAGAACTCCCACATTACAACTGTCACTCCATACAAAACGTCAAAAAATGCACAAAATGGCCAACTAGCGCCATCTAGTGTATTATAAATACGTAATGTGGTCATTATTTTGAAAACCTCCTTAGAACAAGGTCGGTCTTGCCGCGCTACTCGAATAGGCGCCAGCAAAGTTGTATGGAATTTCATTACTGTCGTGTTTTAGCAGCCAGCTATATACTTCCTTTGAAAATCCAATATTGTCGAGAAAAATAAATAGCTGTTCCATAGAAACATGTCAATGAGACACGACCTTAGACGAAGCATCATGATCCATGGACACGACAAAGTCTATGGAACAGCAGATTTTTTTTCTCGATTTCAGGGGTGGTCCCATAGTAAAAGTTGTTCACAATCATGAGTACTACGAACCCCTTTCGGCTTAGCATCCCCTTATAACCCTGTATTACTAGAAAAATAGAAATCGATGTCATCTATTTTTTTGTAGTGAAGCTTGATAGATACTAACCCTCTCATTAAAAAACCTGATATTCAGGGAGTTTTGGCGGGAACCTGAAGAAGTCATGTCGCATCATACTATTATTTTCGAAAACTTGTGTTATATCGAGTGATAATGTATTCAAGTAAAAACGGTGGATTTTTATTTATTTATTTTATTCTCTTAGGATAACTAACAGCTAGCGCTTAATTAACAGGTTTAATATTTTAACTTAAAGCTAATTATAAGGTACCACAAATAGGCATATATATAGCTAGATTCTTCTTTAAGAAGAAAGAAAAAGTTAAGTCGAAAAGCGTTATTTTAAAGATTGAATATAGATTCTAGGACAAAAAAAATTAGGTATACGTTACTGCGTCTTGTCTGTACGGCTAAAGAATGCGTCAGCAAGCAATCGCTTAAGGCGAATTGAAGTGGTATTAAACAAATCAATTTCAATATTGTTAGCTAAAGTATTATAACTTCTTTATCCATGAAGTGTTCGTGAATGTATACGAGTATTGGTGAATAGTATAATGTTGTGAAACGAGACCCTTCGTGTTGTCTCCATCACTTTACTGGGGCATGACGTGGACTTGATCGAGACTTATTTTGCTTGACTTAGACTATGACTTATTTTAAAAATACTGATTTTGATGAAATATTTGAAATCACTCGAAATATTACGACGATGTTAATAATATTAATATTATAGTTATTATTTTTAATATTACGATTATACCTGACACTGGCTAAATTCGTAAAGTGTGGAGCCAAAACATAAGAAGAAAAAAAACAGTTTTTTTTTGGCATCACCGTGAAGAAGTCACGTCGCATTGTATTTTTTCCAAAACTTGTGTTTTAGCGAGTGTTAATTTGTCAAAATGGTGGATGTATAAACGTGCACGAATGTTGGTGAATCATATTATGTTGTGAAACGTGACTCTTTGTCTCGTTTCCAAAACTCAATAGAAACCCCTAGTAAAGTCTCCGCTACTCTACTGGGGCATGAAGTTGACCCTTACTTTGTTTAACTTAGACCGTGACTGAGATTTGTTTTAATTATGAAATATTTTACTTCACTTGAAATATTACAATACTTGACACTGGCTAAACACACAATGTGTGGAGCCAAAACATAAGAGTAAAAAAAAAATGATCTAGCGTCGTTCTTCATTTTACGACTGTGGGTAGAGCAAATCTATTACTCGGGAAAACAGATTTTATAGCCGCTATAGCATATTGATAAAGTGTCGTTAAAAACGATAGAGGCCAACTTCTGTTTTATTCACTTTTAGACATAAAGTCCGGACATAAATATATTGATTCTGGGTTTAAAGTTTAATAAGGATATGTACATAAGTGCAGTAAGCTTTGTTAAGTTATGGCTTATTTTATGAGGAATTTTCAGACGCGAGCGTGATCCATACTAGATACCATAGATAAAATACAGGCTAATATTTTTTGTTAGATAGACATAAAAGATGCGCTTTCCAATCTTCTTTTATCTCCTCTTTAGAACACATAGAGGTCGTTTTGGTTAAGATAATTGTGACATATGTGATATTCATGGGGTCCTCGAATATCTTCTTACTATTCCACATATTTCACCACTTTCTTTGGCTCTTTGGTGGTTTAAGAAGAACATAAATAGAGCATCTACTCAAGTGCTATATATTGTTAAAATGATAATCTTAAAAACAAATGAAACGCGGTAGCTGGCATCTTGTAGCGCGAGTAAGTATATGTAGTTAATATAGTCTTAATGGCAAATGATCAAGCTGTGCTGAGGGTCCATTAGAAAGCTCATCAGGACAACAACCTCGCAGCTGCGTATACACGACGAAAAGAAATTTAAGCCGATAATGAAATGGCGGCGCGCCTTCGCCCAAACCAACACTACAAAATAACGATTTCAGCGAAATAACGAGAGCGTTGGCAATTCGGTGCTTTTAAAGTTGTGGACATGTTGTAATGGCGGTGAATAGCCCGGAAGTACGAATAGTATCCGACTGTTTGCTCTACACATAAGAATACAATGTGATTCGCAGAAAAGTGAATATCTAAAAGGTTCACCATTATGAATACCTAAATTTCGAAGATACCAGCCCTGACATAGGAAAAAAAATGAATTCTCATTTAAAAAGTCACTGCCAAAGCTGCTAAAACTTGTAAAATTAAGCTTCCAGAGTATTTCATTATATATTTAGGCAGACGAAGTGATTCGGTTACCTATATAAACTGATTGAATCTTAAAAGCGATTGTAAGTTAATTTTGTTCAGCTGTCTTCGCCACGTTAATGGAAATTTAAACCTTATTAACAAAAAAATTAAGAGCTGAGAGATAAATCACGATATTGATTTATGAATCACGATATATAGGTAAATATTATACGTATACTTATATCCCGCACGGCTTCGCTCGCATGGGCTATGAAACACCCGTTTTCGTCTCCGTATGGATTGATTTTCGAAAAATCCTGATGCATGCCTTTTTTTATTTTTCATGCTTAGTGCACAAAACGAGTTTCACTGGTAACCATAAAAAAATTTTTTTTTAATAATATTTGGAGTTTGCTTTACTCTTTAGGAATGGAATTTTGCTAAATTTCTTATTATCCAATAACCGGGTTTAAATTTCACGTCTCTATATTATAAGCAGTTTGGCCTGTGCGTTGATTCCTAGAAACGGTCTTGTTCTGTTAATATATATCGATTATGAGTCATGTGACGAGATTTAAAAAAACTGTGGACGCCATGGATATTTAGATTTCTTTGGTGGACGCCCTCTGCCCTAATCATAATAAATTCATATAACGTTTTATTACAGGTCTATATAACAAAAACTAAAATATTAAAAATAGCGCACAATATTCTTCCCTAATACCCCTAAAATTTGGGAAAATAAATGAAAATTCAGTGATCACGTTACCAAAAAAAAAACACCAACAAGTATCACAAAGACATTGTGAAGAAAAAAAAACAAAGACACATTCCAATTTTATGAAGATATCTTTATTAACAAAGTATTGAGATAGGCTGGAGGAAAACATAGCCTTTTAAATTAGAAACAGTGGTAAAAGATCCCTTGTGTACTCGACCCTTGTTAATTTGACTTTATCCAACAGGTATTTGGCGAAGAACAGGAGTATTTGATAATTATATGTTACATTGAAAATGGGTAAAGTACTCACAGATAAAAAAAAAAATTATCGTAAAAGGAAAACTTTCCGCAAATTAACCTATATATATACAATATGAATCTTCTATCAGTGAATTGACTGTTTTCTACGAACAAATTCATAATTATATATTACTAGCTGCACCCCGCGGTTTCACCCGCTATTCTAAAGAAACCAAATATTTTCCTGGATAAAAAGTAGCCTATGTGCTAATCCAGGGTATAAGCTACCTCCATATTGTTACTGTGCTGAACGGTAACAAACACACTTACATACTAACATACTTACATATTTTCGCATTTATAATATTAGTGTGATGTGACTTTTAACTAGGTACAGTATAAGAGCTAACTTTGATAGAAATCATGATAATTATCGACTATCTGCGGTATAATAGTCTATTTTTGTGTAGTTAGTAGTTAAAAACATTTTTATTCGGTAGTAATTATTAACGATACAAATATGATAAAAAAACGCCATTAACAACAATCATACTTACTGTAAAAACAAGATATGAAAATAAAATGTAAGAATTAAAAACGCAATGTAGTATTTTTATTTACAAAAACTTGTTTAGTGTGTTGATACAATACAATACAATATAACTTTATTATACACCAAAAGACAATAAAACTTAAATATAAACAATAATAGAAAACCGGTAGTATAATGGGTAATAATGGTAGATTATTAGTGATCGGTAAAGTGCACGAGTGTAGGCAAATGGTATGTTGCGAAACGTGTCTTTTTATATTGTTGCCAAAACCCTCAGAAGCAAGCCTCAGCCTCTTTAATTGGGCATCAGCTAGACTTGACCTTGACCTAACTTGCTTGACTTTGACTGGGACAATTGCGTTTTTGACTCTATTTACAATAGAAAAATTCTAGTACTAGATACTAGCGAATGCACAAGATGTGCGACGCCAAAATCTTCTTTGGAATAAAGAAAAAAAAGCACACGGAGAAAGATTCTCGCTGTTGTAGGTAACCATTATGAGAGTGGCTCTCCATGGCCCTCTTATAGCTTCCCTTTGTGAGTAAAACCTCGTTAAGGCTGTTACAATTTCGGAGATAGCTCGATGGGTAACATTTGTGGTGGGTTAATTTTCTTTGAATTAGATCCTGAAAAGGTATTTTAGTTTTATGGTGTGACAGCCCTTAAAATAAAAGGCGATAAGATGCGACTAAAACAGCACTTAGAAAAGCGAAAGGATAAGCGGTAGTTTTTCAGGTCCCTACCATACATGAAAAAGTTTATTCGGTATGATTTATTCGAAAAGGGTAGCTACTAGGTACACGAATAATAAAAGAAACATATAACGGCTGTACATTGTTTCATTTACTCCAATGAAATTGATGTCTAGCTATCCTCTTTGCTTGACTTAAGCTATGACCAAGACTTCTTATGTTGTTAAATATTGTGCTTTACTTGAAACAAATCTTAACACTGGCTAAATATACAACGTATGAAGGCCAAAGCTTAAGAGAAAAAAAAGTGCACTAGAAACTGACGTATAAAATACGTATAGTATACTAGCTGCGCCCCTCGTCTTCACCCGCTATTCTACGTCGCCGTTACAGAGTTGAACGGGAACAAACAAACTTATAAAACAAACTTTCGCATTTAAAATATATATGTGATTATGACTTTTCAGCAATTACATGTAATGTCATTGTAATAAGGTCCTAAAGACTTCTTCATTAAAGCTTAAAACACATCTAAACTTTAACCGCAAAGTTCTACAAGTCGAAACCTATTTTGGCAGCTCAACAATTTACAGCAATTAAGGAAATTGAAGACCTTTCTAAAATGGCAAACAATTAGTTTGTAATTGTAGTAACTTCATAAGTTAACCAGCGGGGATTTATAGAGAGGAACGGTCGGGAACATTCTTGTAGTCCCGGGATCAGAATTCAGGGGACCGACTCATTCCGGAAATCATGGGATTCCCTTGAAATATCTGGAAAATGTCTCACTGAAACAGTATTTAATGAAGATAGCAGACGACCGTTATTCATAGATAATGTTCAAACATTGCTGATAGGTAGCCTAAATCAATATTAATGTTCCCAAAATTATGATTATTCTTGTAGAAAATAATAGGACTAACTCGTGTTTGCCTTTAGTATAATTATACATTTCAATCCTTCCAATAACCATATTTATAAAGATTTTCCTTGTTAACCTTTTCCTGACATATAACGGCCTACGAGTACTTTGATAAAAATGTGATTTTTCAAATTTTTTTTTTTGTGATTTCCTCATTCGTAATTTTTTCTCCAAAAAAAAAAAACAATAATGTTTAAATTTTATTAAGCCTCCAAATTCGGTTTCAAATGAGAAGGAACGCGAAGGCCCGAGTGGAGCTTATGAGTTGACGTTTGCACCAAAAAATACAAGTCTAACAGTTTTCCAAACTTTAATAAATTGTTTTTGGTGAATTTATTAAGTTTAATAAAAGTTCTTAGGAATGATGCGGGGAATATGCCTACGGTAGGTTGTGTATTAGTTACCAATTACCCTGTATATCCATAGATTTATTAACTTGCTATCTCAAGTTGTTACTTCTATGCAGTTTAGTTAGTTTTTTCCCCGCGTGAAAGTGGAATTGTAGTTTTTTCGGGATAAAAAGAGTAACTATGTCCACAGAATTCTCCCCATTCTATGTCACTCTCCGGACTTTTAATTGTATCGATACAAAAAACCATGTCGATCCGTTACTCTATTGCTGCGTGACAGACGAACAAACAAACCAACAGATACACTTTCGCATTTATAATATCATTAGGGATTTACAAACAGTTCTGGGCCCCTATTCGGAGATATGACAAATTGATATCGATATCGATATTCCAATCTCGACGGTCTCTCGTCTCGATTGGGTCCGACCACGCGATGTATCTCGCGCGCTAGCCATCGTGAATATCTCGAAATATAACATTGAGAGTACGAAATCTCGAAGTTCGACATTTTTTTCGTGACGAGATTGAATCTCAGCAAATTTTCGAAAGATAATACTCCAGAACACCCGAAACTGCCTAACTGAGTCTTTGCAACCTCTATTTTTTTTAACAGTTTGACTGATTTTGCTCGGGTCGAGTGACGTATTGCCGCGAGGTTTTAGAGCAGTAGGTATTTAAATATATTATTGCTGTCGCTCTGTTCTCCGTGCGTGCGATAGAGCGATTTTTTTGATTAAGTCGCTAAATCTAAACAAAATCTTTGGTGTCAATGTCTTGGATAATCTACGCATCTTGGATCTACGGAGATGGGTTTTGCGTTATCAAAAAATATTTTTGGTGTTGTAATAAAACTACTGTTCTTCGTCATAATTTCAACGCGAAAAATTCGTCAGTTTGCTGGCTATAACTACGAAGATATTACAATAATTTAAAAAAACAAACGTTTTAGCATAGTTTTTCACGGTATAGATAACATATAAAAAACGTATAGGAGACAGAAACATCTGTTTTTTTTTTGTATAAAATAAATAAATAAACATTGGTGGACGTTTTTCACACAGCGTCATCTAGCACCAAACTAAGCAAGCTTGTACTATGGAGAATCAGATGACAGATAGAATACATAGATATATATTTTTTTGTAAATGTATACATAGAATACATAGAAACACCCTGACAAAGAACAGACATCCATGCACATCAAACAAATGTTTGTCCTGGGTGGGGATCGAACCCACAACCTACAGCTCAGAAGGTGGAAATTCGCCCACTAAGCCACTAGGCTAGTCAAATATATGAACCAACAAAAAAAAAAACAAATGGTAGAATAAGTCGCAACTTTGCGTTACGTATCGTTTAAACATGTTGATTTAAGTGATTTCTTGTGCTATAAACATTCTGAGAACTTGTTTTGCTCTCACAATAAACAACTTTTGTACATAAAGAACCTTTTCTTACTTTAAACGGTTCAACCTCGGTTTATAGAGCGAAAGCGAATATTCGTTAATTGCAATCCAAATTTTCCAATTTCCAAGGTACGTATTGGAAGGCCGTCATCTTGAAAATTAATTAAAGATCTGCTATCTTATCTTATATATTCTACGAAAAAGGTGTGTTTATCTACTTCTCTATCTCAGCTGTATTTCAATTCAAACATTGATTTTACTCTTACAATTTGGCTCCGCACGTTGTGTATTTAGCTAGTGTCAAGTTTCGTAATATTTCAAGTGAACCACATTATTTTACAACAAAAAGAAGTCTCAGTCATTGTCTAAGTCAAGTAAAGTAAGTCATGGTGGAGTCCAAGTCATGCCATAGTAAAGTGGTGAAGACTTTAATAAAAATTTCTATAGAATTTTGGAAACACGAATAACAATCTGTTATATTTTGGCTCCACACTTAGTGTATTATGCCGGTGTCAAGTAATATTTGAAGTGAAGTAAAATATTTAATTATAATATTTTATTTATATTTTTAGTGTTTTTATTACTTAAATAAATTTTGCTAAATATTTCACAATTAAAACAAGTCTTACTCATAGTCCAAGTCAAGCAAATTAAGTCAAGGGCAAGTACCGAACTAACGAAAAGTTAAGTCGGTATGAAAGACAAACTTAACATTGTAGTTGAAAAAAAAAATAACCCGCCTAGTTTGGGCATTGTGTCAATCCACCCCTTTTTTAAGGAGGAGGCCTAAGTTTTTTCTGCTGTCTGATGATGATGATGGTGGCGAGAGAGAGAGAGATAGTTTTGGCAAGATTGTACGAGTAGCTATGATGGCCAGGATGAGTAATGCCTGAATGTCTCGTAAAACTTTATGGTGCTACATAATTAGGCACGTCGGATACTTTAGCTGGTAATTTATTTGATGAAACTTTAAGAGTTACGAGGAAACAAAATTAATAGCCGCTACAAATGGCTTTGTAATTACAACTTACATGAGACGTGGTTTTAAATTAAAATACAACGCTAATTCAAAGTCTTAGGTTTTACTTGTCTTTCTTAAATACAGGGTTATTTTTAATTGATGATCAATCAGAAACGCGCAAGCGCCTTTTCTACAACATACTGAACAGCTTCTGGTACATAACTGTTAAAATCAAGTATATTGCCCCCAGAATTTTTGTGTATTTTTTTAAATAACCTTGTATAAATATTCAAAGAAATATTCTTATAAAACTAACCAGACGGGTGCTGCGACAAGCGTTGTTGTTGCTCTCTATGTTACAAACATAGAGATTTATTTAACTTTCAATGCTTGTATGTATGTATGTATGTATGTATGTTTGTGTGTCTGTGTATGTATGTATCTTAAGTTAAAATCTCGCAACTCAATTTAAGACCAGTTCCCCCTTGTTCAATTGAGTTGAAATTTTAAGTTGCGATGACAATACAACATTATGAGAGCGAGCTGATCTGATAATGGAGACGGAAGATGGAAAACGGAACTTCTCAGTAGCTAACAGTATATTGATGGAGTTTGGACTCGTTTTGATCATCTTACAGTACCAATAACGGATTTTATAAAGCTTGTCTGGAAAATTATTTTTTTCTACAAAAACTTAAGTAGAATTAAACATGGTATTCAATATCTTCGATAAAACCAGGAATTCCTATGAAAGCAATAACGCCAGTCTGATTATTAGGGATAATCTTAAATAAGCCGTATCACACCGACCGACTGGCAGAAGGAAAAGGGTCGAGAGATCATATGGTTCGGCGATTCTGACAGTGCGATGTGTCAAGACAATGTTTTTCTGTCTCTTATGTTTTGGCTCCAAACGTTTGTATTCCAGTGTCAAGTATTGTAATATGTTAATTGATGTCAAATATTTCACACTTAAAATAAGTCTCAGTCATAGTCTTAGCCAAGGAAAGTAAGTCTCGATCAAGTCCAAATCATGCCCCAGTAAAGTGGTGTTTCTAAGGAGTTTTGGAAACAACACGAGGAGTCACGTTTCATAACATTATACTATTCACCAACACTCGTGCGCGTTCACGAACACTAAACGCAAAAAAAACACCATTTTTACACATTAACACTCGAAATATTTTTTTGGAAAATAATACAATGACGCGACATGACTTCTTCACATTCCCGCTAAAAACCCCCATGACAATATTTCTTTTGATTTTATCATGAAAATCGCATTTTCCTTCGGTACCTTAAAAAGTCTCGCTATAGAACTACTTTCGTAGATAACATACCTAATCACAAGTATTAAAAAACAGAGTTAAAACTAAAGCTCATAACTAAAACTAAACAATGTACCTATTTGCAATATACCTAATAATAACAAAAAAACAATATGTAGTAATAAGAAACTAAGCCCACTTCCTACAAAGGGTTATAAGGAAGGGGACTCATAGTACTCATCATTATAAACAACTTTTACTATGGGACCAACCCTGAAATCGAGAGAAAAAAAATCAGATGTTCCATAGAAAAATGTCAATGACACTCAACAAAATGTACGGAGAAGCCCTTTTTTTTACGATTAGCTCCTTTCGCTTAGCATACTCTCTCCTTATAACCCTGTAAATGAGGAAGGCCTTTGTCCTTTGGTTGTATTATGGCTGCAGATGATGAACTAAATTAACCTACAAAAAAAACACGTCGTCGAGTTTGGTACTCACTGTGCGGCAGAATTCAGAACACTGGCAGCATTTCCTCGTTGAATAATAATACTATTTTTTTCGTGTAAATTATGCGCTAGCCCTGGTATCCCCCGAGGTCTTACATAAAATTAATTAAAAACAGTTACTTTCATTACCTAAAAAACCTTGAATACGAAACTGTCAAGATCAGTTCAGTAGTTGATTGCACATCCGTGAATAATAATCTCGCAAGAGTGTTGGTTCAGATGAAAAAGGTAGTCATCCTGGACGCAGCGCGCATCATCAGAAGGTTCCTCAATCTGCTGCCCTAACCACCGGTAGCTTAGGGCTTGCTCTGCTGACGGCGGCACTCTAGTCTGCATTTTTTTTTTTTGTGTAATTATTATTGTTAAAAGAAAATTCAATAAATTGTAATGTCGCACCACCGAAATAATTCAAATTTATTTCCAAATTCCAAGTAAGCAAATTGCAATAACATATATATCAACAAACAATAAAAATAATTATGTATCTTGGTCAACGTTTTTCGTGCAGCACCTAAACTAAGAGTAAGGTAGCGTAGGTAGCTGCATGTCCTTCGAGAGTTCAGTTAGATATTGGTGTATGCGTACTGGATTTATTCTGTGATTACTTGAAATGGTAAGTGTTCATTGTTTTTTATGTTATTAATTAAATAGCTATATAATTAATAAAATAATTAAATATGGTCTTCTTACAAATCTGGGACAATTTCGATTTAAGATGTTGCGTTTTTTTTTGTTATGTTACTCGATGACGATACGAGCAAGTCGCTCACCAGATGAATAGCAGATGAATAGCTCAGTGCCACCCAGAATTTTGAACTTCAACAGTTTAAAACTATGCGCGGCAATGCACTGCGCTCGTCACCTTGAGATGTTAGATGTTAAATCTCTGTATGCTTGAGAGTCCAGAGTATGAGGCGTAGCAAAATAAGAAATTAGAAATATTTATTAATCAATCAATCAAATGTAATTTTAGTTCTTTTATTTTAGATTTGATTGTATTTAGAATAGTGATTAGTATAAAATGTAATTAGGCAAACTAAGTTATTAATTATTTGAATAATTCAGTAATATCATGACAGGTAGGTACTTATTATGCTTTACTCAGTTTGTTGTTCGTACAAAAGTGAGGATTCTGAGAAGTCCATTGACATGTATTCACTTAATTTTGTAGAAAGATTGCTTTAATTTTAATTAAAAATTTACTATGCTTTAGTTCGGTTATAGAATCAGGTAATTTATTGTATATTAGTATTTTGACGTGACGGCCCCGTTTCTGAACTTTAAGTAACCTAGTCCATGACTTGTACAGCTTTTCCTTGTTTCGTAGGTTGCACTGATGCATATGCTTATTTTTGTTAAATTAGCCTCATATATTTCTAGCAATAAACTATTATATACCTAGAGAAATATCACTGTCATTATTTTGTATCCACATGCACTGACGTACCTGGGTTTGGTCCGACTTCCGATGACACTTTCACCTTGGTCCGGCTTCCGATGACACTTTCCCCAGGAATCTTCTGTTTTAAAATAGTTTTTGTTGCGAATAGTTTGGCTTTCGCACGCGAACAATGCAAGATAGATAATTATATGTCACACACCCGGCACGCCTTTTACCCCCACTAGATGTGTGCGTGGCACATGACAGTCGCTTTAGACTTCGCTAATACCTTACAAGCTCCGACTCTCGCATAGATAGATACGTGTGTAAAATAGTAGGTATACAAATTAAATAAACATTTAGTTATTGTGGAAACGGTACATAAATCATCAGCCAGAAGACGTCGACTGCTGAACAAAGGCCTCCCCTTAAACAACATTGATCGACAATCTGCCATTTGCATCCACCGGATGCCCGCGATTTTCACAAAGTCGTCGGTCCACCTAGTGGGCATATGCTTAATAATATTGGAACGGTGTGAAGTGTGAGATTACTATTTTAAGAAATAGCGTTCGCAATTTATTTTTTGAGAATACCAACAAGTACCTATAGTTAAGTAAAGTGGGTGATATTGATCTACTAACGCGTTCTCTAAGGGTTCCACAAATCTACTCGATCCAACTTGGTACGCTTTAAACCTCAAACGAAAATAATCTACCTCATTTGAATATCCAAACAACTTGGATATCGAACAAAAACCAATTTCTTACAAGTCTAATCAAATCGAAAGTAAAATATAGCTAAAGTTGGCAAAACTTAGGCAAAAGGAATAAAAGATATTACAATCTAAAAATAAAATATCTTACTTTAATTTTCAGCATTCGTGGCAGTTATCAAATAAATCGCGCGCCCGATGTTAAAAAGCTTTCGCAAATTGAGAAGCTCGAAAAACCAAAAACGAAAGACGTACCTTTATTAAAACCGTAGACAAGTTCAAATTAAAGTGAAATAAAAGTCTTATATTCTTTCAATGCTATCACGTTCTTTGTATCATCGCCAAAGCATTAAAATACATATTTTTTTATCATGGACTTGCTAGGAATGTGTCCACAGACTCGCCTGGTATTCAGTGACGGTGTGGTCGAGGATGGTAAACACACCTGGCCTGGAATGGGGACTGGCTTGAAGGTGAAACGTTTATTTAACAAAAAAAATTGAGAACTTTTTACTATGTTTTAATAGTAGATTATGCACCAAGGGGATAAAGCAGTGTCTTATGTCACGGGCGACATATTGAATCCCGAGGATAACGAATAGCGAGGGAGTTTTAAAGTTAAGGGATTTAAGACTAGAATCCTGAGTACAGGGAGGGATTCAAGGTTGCCCAAGACGAAGACGGCTTTACCCGCGAGGAGTATACTCTATTTTATACACCTCCCTCGAAATAATAAATGTACGTAATCAGTCATTTTATTTCAATTATTTCAAATTTCCTATTTCATATCTCAAGTCTCAAGCCTAAAGTCTCAAGTCTCAAGTCGCAAGTCTCACGTCTCAAGGCTCACGTCTCAAGTCTCAAGTCTCAAGTCCCAACTTTCAAATCAATTGTATTGCTGCGGTCAAAGTAAGCTATGCCCTACAAATATCATAAAAGCAGAACTATCAGAAATTGGGCGCAGTGAAAAGCAGAATATAGATCTGTAAGTACACTTTGCTAACAGCGTTTGGTACGACCAGTTGCTTTATTCCTACATGTAGTGCTTCTCGGCTATCACAACAACCGTAGCTGAGAGAAGTCTACACAATTTAATAAATATTGGTGGACGTTTTTCACACAGCGCCATCTAGCCCCAAACTAAGCAAGATTGTACTTTGGGGACCAGGTGACTGATAGAATATATAAATACTTTTTTTTTGCAAATACATACATAGAATACATAGAAGCACCCAGACAAAGAACAAACATCCATGTTCATCACACAAATGCTTGTCCTGGGTGGGAATCGAACCCACAACCTACAGCCCACTGAGCCACTAGGCTAGCCACTAATACTCTAATCTCAGCGATAGCTTGACAGGTGAAACTTTAATTGAAAAGTGAAACAGTGAGTCAGTGTCTGTGTCTATCTGTCTATGGCACACAAAACTAGAAAACACAAAACAAAATAACCATTTCCGAAAGCGAGCAATCTCTAAAATTAAAGTAAAACAACCGGCCGCAGCCAGTTTATTTATAGAAATGTACCGGCACCAGTCCTTAAATCTTTCAAAGTCCCCGCACTTGTCTTCGAGAGCATTTCTCTCCTATCTCCTATACCAATGGCTATCCAGTTCAGTGCTACATCAAAATGTCTACGATTATCCTACATAACAGGAAGTCCAATGTCCAGTAATCATTCAGTTCACTGAAATAGCGGCAGCCATCTGGGATTTAGTTCAGCCAGTTTACGAGATGTGCAATGAATTCCACGACCGCCAAGCCATTCAAAATGGTCTTAAAGTGAGCCGCCTGATGTGATGGTGTCTCAAATGATTTTGATATAGCTGTAGCTCTATTTCATTTCGTTATGGTTTTACGGTTTTCGGAATCCCAAAGGATAAAACGGGACGTTATTACTAAGCCTACGTCGTCTATCAGCCTGTCTGGCCTCTCATTTAAACCGTACTAGGTAGCCGGTTAAAGTTCACTGAATAGCTATTATGGCAAATTTCCGAAATAATATAAAATTGAAAAAGTGAATCAAATATACGTTCAAAACGGCGTGGTCCGTGTAATGTAAGTACTTTATATTTTTTCAGTTATAAAGTCTCTTTATCCGTACCTATATAGTCTAATGCCGTGTCACACGACCCTAAAGCTTTAAAATTATATGGAAAAAATCAGGTCGAGAAAACGCGACAAACACCCAGACAGAGTCAGAGATACAGAGAGGCAAATAGACAGAGAGACAGAGACAGAGTTACTTTCGGTTTTATTATATTAGTTAGGATTAGGATGCCCGGCCTGTTAAGGCATATGTTTTTTTTATGCCATAGATGGCAAACAAGCAGACGGGTCGCCTGATGGTAAGCGATCACCGTCGCCTATGGATACCTATAACACCAAGGGCATCGCAGATCAATTGATAACGTGGAACGCTTAGCAGTCGTACTAAAATGTCTACAAGAGCTATTGCAGCGTTGCTAAATGTACTGACCGCGTAGAGCCATAAATAAAGAAAAAAGAATTCCCAAAACTGTAAACTTCGAGAAGTTATCAAAACAAATTAATCAAAGACTACAGACCTTATACTTCTATATAGCTATACTTCTATATGACCGCTTGATCGAAATCTTACTTTTCTACTTTTATAAAGACAAATAATAATAGACAGTAAAAGACGACATACAGTAAAAGAATGTGATGTGAAAAAGGAAATATTTAAATTTAAAACAATAGAATTGCGTTTTCAGCCGGATTTCGAGGCCGAAATCCTTCCCCAATCCGGTAAAGTCCCTGTTTCATGGCCACCCCTTATAACTTATGTGAATAAGAAATAAGATTGCATTTTCTGTTTGGGACTATTTTGAGTCAGTCACCGCCATTTCCGTATCATATAAAAAATATAAGTGTCATCTACTGCAGTGGAGCAACTATGCCAGTGGCCAAGAGCCTCGCATCGATATTTCAAGAAGGGTTGGCTCGGGTGTAGGAAATGCACAACCACCCCAAGCGGAATGTCTAAGCAGGATGCCGCCCCAACTCGAATAAGAATTTTAACCTGATTGCTCAAGATGGAGGCTAATGTTTTTGGTGTGTATATTTGTATGTGAGTATGTAAGTATGTTTATGTGTTCCTATATTACCTCCTATAGCCTAACCTACCGAGTAAGGTGTCGTTGAATTTCTCTTTATGCCAGTGACAGGCTACATTCTGCAGTCGGATAAAGATAATGATCCGGATTTTATTATTTATTCTAATACTAGTTGCGCCCTGCGGTTTCACCCGCTATTCTACATAAACTGAACATATTTCCGTCATAAAAAGCCTATGTGTTAATACAGCGTGTAAGCTACTTTCATACCAAATTACATTCAAATCCGTTGAACCATTACAAAGTTGAACGGGAACAAACACACTTACATACTAACACACAAACTTTCGCATTTATAATATAAATATAATTATATATATATATTTTTCATAATATAAGTGTGATTAATAGTTGTTTGTAAAGTATTTTGGGAGTTATTTAGTCGCTAACCAGTTTTGGAAGGTTCAGGTTCTTAAAAAAATGTTTACATAGTTTTAATAAATAGAGCAAACAAGCGAATAATGCTAATCTTAACTGATATTATAAATTCTAAAGTAACTCTGTCTCTCTGTCTCTCTATCCGTCTGAGTGTTTGTCGCGTTATCACGGCTAAACGGCTGTACGGATCGAGCTGATTTTTTGCGCAGATATAGCTTAAGGGTCGAGACATAGGCTACTTTTTTTTGTAGGTCCACGTTAACGAAGTCGCGGGTAACAGCTAGTAGTCAAATACAGTAAGGAATTCAAAAAATGAGCAGGACCAACTTACTAGGTCTGGTTTGATTTCATGTAAATAGGGGATAAAATATAACCCCTGCACGTAAGGAAACGCCTTGAGTGCTGCTATACTGGAATTCTTAGTTTCTTGGGCTATTTTTACCTGTATTTGCATGTGGTCGCGTGTCGTGTTGTCACGTAACATGTGTTGATTGTTAATTTACATACGTTGGTGGTAGTAAAAATAAAATAGTATCGGCTTGCCGGGGGAATTCGAAGCTCATATACCACAATGAGAGCTTATGTATTTTTGTAGTATTGTTTTGGAATTGTTTGAATAACTAAGTCTCGTATTTTATTTGTAACAGGCGTTGTAACTTGTTTCACACGCTATCCTACAAAACATAAAACCTAACATTGTTGGCGTAGCCACCCGAATTGTGATGTCCTTCCAGAATCCTCATCATCTCATCTCTGAAAACTTGCTGAAACGCAGTATTGAAACGACCAATAATTAGACATGATTGGTAACCAGAGTCGCATCATAGCTCAGTTGGTCTAAGACAAGGTTCGGTGAGGATTCTGGTGTAAAGCTCAAGCCAAAATCCTCACCTCTCGTGCAAACGGTAGGGGCTAACGACTTGGTTTCAATTCCAATAATTAGTCGTGACGACGTGCCGAATGTCGAAACTAGTGCATCAAGGTTTCCAGAGTCATAACGACATCACTTCACAACGCTTACGTTTTTAATTTTAAAATTGGTATAGATAATTAGTCATTAATTACTCGTCCCAAGCTATAAAAAAAAAAACTATTGTTGCAATAACCGACTCAACTCCCATTTTATAAAAAAAAATATGGAGTTAACTAAAATTCCATTATACTCGTTAAACACGCCCTGACTCTTGTCTCTATTAAAAACACAGAAGTTTTTTTTTAATTTAAAATAATATATTTGCCATAGCGACTGGCTTTTAGGAATATTTGTTCGATGTGTTTGCATGTTAGATTAATTTGTCGACCTGCGTGCCGAGCAGATTATTGGTTTCTGTATTTAGTAAGCCGACGTTGATATGAAGGCTTGATTATAGCAAGGTGAAAAGATCGAGCAAAGCGCACGTTTTAGATCGTCTGGCAGAATCGTCGCACCGTAGCATAAAAAATCAGGACAGTTAAAATAAAGGCGAAAATAAAAGTTTATTTTACAAAAATGAAAGGGGAGAAACAAAATATAAAACCAAGTTTTAACTAAAATCAAACCTCGTTCGCAATGAAATTGAAACCCAATCGAAACAAAAGTGCTTCAATTCATTGTTCGATGTTCATTCGTTCTCGTATTGAGAATAGTCCAGATATTTCGTTTTTGGTAATGGTCCAGATTTTTTTTTTGTGATGCTGTCGAGTCGAGCAAGTAGCTCGCCTAAACTTCAACAGTTTAAAACCATGCGCTGCAAAGCATTGCGTTTGTCATCTATGGTTTTAGATATGAAATCTCTTTATGCCAAGTAATTTTGCTGGAAACATTGCCCTTCAATCTGGGACGCAGTGTGGGAGGTTTCTCTTCAATAGAGATAGATTTTATTTGGCATAGAATGTCTCTAATTTCGAACTCAATGTTCGATCTACGTCATAGCATCCCACGTACTATCAATGCATTCATTTTTAAAATAGAAATCGGATGAAGAAACACATTTGGAAATAAAATTATTACTTACCAACTTCATCCGGTTTCGAAATGATGAATATTGTTATCGCAGTTTCGTAATACGTATACGACGCGCATTAAAATGTCTTTATAAATCGTACTATGTTTGCATAACAATATTTGGTCAATAAAAGAAAAACAAAATACCCGACTGCAAAATGTAGCCACTCCCTGTAGTTATTGTAAAGAGGAACCCAACGATATCTCAGTCGTCAAAATCGGTCAAGCCGTTTATGCTAGAGGATAATAAAGGAACACACAAGCATACTTACATACACTCCAAAAACATTACCCTTTTTGTTTGGCCAGTCGGGTAAAAAAGCGTTGTGGTAGACAGATTCCGGTGGGAGCAAAACCAAGCAGAACAGTTTATATATATTTAGGCAATTATTTAGTTTGAGACAATTTCCATGGATCATGAATTCTAAAATGCTTATGTCTTTTCCTTGTTTTATTTTCGAGAAGGACGGCTGACTAGTTCTAGTGTGCTTTAGTTAATTATTATTTATTTCAATGACTCTGATGTGGCTAAAAATGCATTTCATGGCCACCAAGCCAAAGAATGATAGGTTAGATGTATTGTGCTTTTCTATTCCGATTGGAACGACATGGTCCACTTTCCTGTTTTGTCCATGTCCTTTCTATGTCTGGATGTATGTCTAGTCCTATTATTTGCTCCTTCATGCGGACAATTTTATTCCATTACGTCTGTCAATCATACTTTTCCGGTTACAATGAGATTTACATTCGGGCTGACAGCGAATTGGAAAATTGGCTGATATGTCCGCTCAATACTTAGGTATGGTTCTGGCGAACACTTTCGACCGTATTATGCAAGCCACTATTATTTTTAGCCGACTATGGAAAAGGAGGGTTATGAGTTTGTTATGAGTTATGTAAATATGTTCATATGTTCCCTCTGATCTCCTAAAACGCTTATTCACTCACTCCCGTTCACCGTTCACTGTTCCTGTCACTCCCGTGTCCGTCTCAAGGACATAGGAGTGACAGGAACAGAAATAATGCGCTGTTGTTCTAGTATCAGTGCGTTTACCTCTGAAAGAAAAAAATCACAACAAGAGAGACTGCGATTATTTAAAATTGCATTCTGATTCATGTGAACTTTGCGTTACCATATAACCTGGAAAGCCGTTAAAAATAATGTTTCGTCGTTACATTTTAAAGTTCTAAAAACGTATGGACCTAATTATTTCCGTAGTCCAAATAAAGTAAACTTAACTTTATTACAGCATATCGAGTCCGTCAATAATTTTGGCTTTGGTTTTTATGCGCCCTTTGACACTAGTCTAGTCTACTAAATAAAAAATATAATAAAATTGTACTAATACAAATACTTGATAAGGGCCATTTCTCTCGTGTGGCCAACTGTTGAAATGCTCAAAAATCGATAGAACATAATAAATGACTGAAAGTTCAAGCACAAGTCCTGTAACTATTTCCGTTTCCGAGATATTATAAGCGAATGTTTTCTTAAATCTAAGATCGAAGTTTTAGTCGCGGTCGAAGACGAAACCTTTGATAATTGATTGAGTATATACATACTGCGTAAAAACATCTCGAACAAATTATAGTTCCTTAAATTGACACCTGTCGTGGCGCCACTTGTGATAAACCGCAATATCCCATGCCATTCCTTTGTTATTCTATTATCTTGTTTTGTCTTGTCCTAGACATTCAGCTAATCACCCCTCAGCCTAATATAGACGTAATAACATTTTATCATCAGGATATTTTTACATTTACGCGAAAACTTTAATAAGTAGCCGGGAACACTATCACACTAATAACATAAACAGTTTGAAGTGAAAAAGATTAGATTAAGAAAACGCTAACAAAAAACGAAAGTTTGTTTAGCAAAACTGCAACTATTAAGGCTCTACAATACTATTAGTATTCACGGTAGTATAAGTACTAATAGTACCGTAGTAAGCCAACACGAAGGTCTAAAACAGTGTTTATAAAGGCTCTGCCATATTTAAAGCTATTCAGAGAGTTACAAAAATCTAAGAATCATTACTTTGTAGCTACAAATCGCATTTTTTTTTATTGCAAACTTAAATTTGTAGTTGGAGAGTTGGTGCGTGACGTATATCCATGTACGGGAGATCATTTTTGAATCAAAGTTAGATATATTATGTCCTTTAATTCGATTTATCTTTTCGTTGCAAGAAAGTTCGGTGCATTCATATAGTTAAACGTTAAAAAAAAGTTGCACGCAACCCTCGGCGCGCGAGTCAGAATCGCATTTGTCTGGTTTATTTTGCAAAAAAGATCGCTATACATGAGTTTTACGCTACCAAAAAAAAAAAAAACTATGACCGTAGTGGCAACTAATATGGTATTCTGTGGTAGGAGTTTTTTTTCCTTTTTGCTAAAATAGAATCAGGCCGGCTAGTCCAGTCAAGTTACGGAACTTTGTATGGAGGACCCGGACTTAATTCATAACAGAAATGAAAAATTGCGTTTGGTATAGTTTGCTGACGTAGAATCAATATTAATTTAATTTAAACAGTCTGGAGGTACGGAACATAGAAAACGTATTTATGTTTGATCCATAATACATTATTATGATCGCCAATGACTCCCTGTCGTGCTTATGATCGTCATCTGAAATAGACTCTAACGAAGCGCAAATAGAGACGATGTTGCAAAATTTAAAATTTGAGTTTTTTCCGGGTACGCATTAAGTTTATTGTTTAACAATATGAGAGGTATGAGAGGTATGTACAATTATGTACAGAAAAAAAACCTGTTATTAGTTACTTCCGGGTCTAACGCTAAATTGACTGGGCTAGGTGTATAGAGACCATACTCAGACACCACAGATAACACCCTAGATTCTGCATTCAGGATGCTCGAAGCGCACCACGCATCAGTCTAAATACACTTATAAGAAATTACTGTGATTGGTTGATTGTTAGGCGCGAGTAGGCATAACCTTGAGATAGCCAATGAGAACGCTCGTTCGCACTCTCCGCGACCAGCACCTTCCTCAAACATTGGTGACTTTTTGTAGGAACAACGAATCTCGTAATGCGGTATCTAGTGTGATCTGTGTCAGACACATACATCTGTGACAGAGACCCTCAGGTCCGCTTCTTTTCTTGTACATGTACAATTATCCATTCTGTGCGATCATTCATATCTGCGAAGCTCATCTTCCAGCAAGTATTCAGTGTACCGACGCCTTAAAAAGTGTGCTATGACTATGAGAGCTACGAGACGTAACAAGAATTTGCCTTTTTATGGGCACAATATTAACAGTTTTTGCACTTTTTACGACATAAACAAAGCGGAGATCATAAATTTACTTCATAAACTCCCGAGATAAGTTTTTTCGTGAACGGCCGTGTTTTATCTTCAGGGGAAATTGTCTGGAGGTGACATCGCCAGTTAGGAGGAATTAGTGTAGAGGGATGAATTAATAACATTTTGCATAATTCATCCCCTTGTCTCCCTTATACGGGATCTTTTGCAGGCTTCTTTTTAGAGTTCCCTAGTACTACAAGGAACCCTTATAAGAACGTCATGTCCGTCTGTTTGTCTGTCTGTCTGAATCCTTTACAGCCTTATAAATTTTATACAAAATGTGTACACCCGAAATAACACAAGTTTTGGAAAACCTTTACTGGAGCATGACTTGGATAAACGTGACTTATTTTACTTGACTTAGACTATGACTGAGATTTGTTTTATTTGCAAAATGTTTGACCTCACTTGAGATATTACAATACTTGCCACGGGCTAAATACAAAAATGGGAAGCTAAAACTTAAGATAAAAAAATTGCAATGATGAGACATGATTTCTTCTTTCTTCACGTTCCCATTCCCGCCAAAACTCCAGTGTTAATCGAGCAAGTGACATGCCTTAAATAAAAATGTCCTAAAAATACAAAAATAAGTTCAGTTTCTATAGAATCTAAATTGTATATTAACATAATTGCCTCCGAAGTAAAGTTGGTTGAAAAAGTTCTGTTTTCTAAATTCGCGGCGGAACGAAAAGTGTAAACAACAACACATTAAGAAATGATCACAAAATCTTACAGATTCGTTTACAATGTTTCATAACTTTAGCCCTTGTTTTTTTTTTATTTTGGCGCCTCGAGTATTTATTTAGCCAGTCGAGTTTTGTAATATTTTAAATAAATTATTAGTATATTTCATTGCAGCGATATGTTTTTCCGCGCCTGAATCCAAATAATCGCGGTTACGACTGCGTGGTAATATCATTCTTCTTATCAGCCCATAGTCGTCCGCTGCTGGACGAAACCTCATTTATTTTTGGACAATAGACATATTTTTATTTATGGAAGAAAATAAATTGTACGCTAAAACCGAAAACTAAAATCAAGGTAGATAAAAAAAATACATAATACACATTATTTTTAAACACAAGCCGGTTCCTACTCAGCATAATACTGGTTGCGAATAAGGTTCAGTTCATTGAAGTATTGTGTACGGCACGTTCAGGTAGGAAAGTTGTGTCTTTCTGTCTTTCTTTCTGTGTCTCATAGCTACGAGTAATACTTTCAAATGTTCCAATATTCACGAGTGTTCTGCCAGACAGGCCAGACTGACAGAATTATTAGGACAGTTTTACGAGCTCCACTTGCATAAATTAGATTTTTATTTTACAATTATTATTATTAACTTTTAAATCGGTATTATTATTTTCGGGAAATATCAGATGAGGACTTCCTTTTTATGCGGCTATCTGCCATCATACTCCCAATGGGATATTCAAACTTTTAACCGCTTGTGCTGTTAGGTATTTCAGTATCAAACTTTAACTTTTAAAATAAATATTAAGTCCGGGGACAAAGCTCAGAACTGGGTGAAAGAGAATGGGTTATTCTAACAAAAGTGGAATGGAGAAAAAAGTTTTTAGATTGTGCTAAGCTATAAAAAACCTATTCGGCTGCCAACTTCATGTACTTTATGGTGTCAGAGATGGCATAAAAGGGAGTTATGCCTCTTTGTTTTACGAAGACTTCGTTCCATCTCATTTGGCAAGATAATAACTGTTACTACTACGGCGAAGGAGGTAAGTATTATGTGTGGGACTATAATAGGAAAATAAGAAAACAAATGATTATCGTTCATACGTATCATACCATAATTCATTAGTTATACATGTTGTTTTTTTATCGGCTAGGGAGCAGTTGTGAGGATGTAGTATACAAGATAACGAACAACTTTTGTTCTACGACGTTTGTAAATTCACAGGAAAAAAAACTCAGCTGTTTCATACATTTTCTTGCAAGATTTTTTCCCCGTGAATTGTCAAAAGTCGTAGAACAAAAGTTGTTTAATTATCTACTAGGTACATCATCACAACCGCTCCCTAGCCGATTAAAAACCACCATGTATATTTATATCATAAGGATATATTAGAGACAGTTCGAGTAGCATCGGGTTTACTTTGTTTCTGTGTTATCGTGAACAAATTGAAACCATAATACCTTGACTATCTAGTAGGGAGCATACCTACCAAAGCTTACAAGTATGTGTTATTTAAAAGAATATAAGCCACTCCGGATATAAGGACGGTTCTAACGACACCTCACAATCCAAAATCGGTCAAGCCATTTAGGTGATAAGAGGGTACATAGAAACAGACAAACATACTCGTGTTTACTCACATAGACCTGAAAATTATTAAACTCCTGAGCAGTCGATCAAAATTAGCCTGCTCAAAGCCGAGATGACAGAGATTATCGAAATAAGACAAGCGATGGTCGTCCTTCGATGGTAAGGTCAACCTTATGTTTCAAACAGCATAACACCGAGGAAAATAATTAATTTCTATCTACTTCCGAAGACAGTAAACAATAAGCGAAGTGGGTTAATCACCGCGTCTACTGGTAACTCGGGCTAGGCGTTGGAGTTTCCACGAAAACTTCGTGACATAAACGTCGCGTCGTTAGTAACAACTTGTTTACTTGACTTATGGGTAGCTTTTACTGATTGTAGGTCAGCTCCCAAATACTAGGTATCACTGAAAGGTCTGCACGACATTTGTCTCGTACAGTATCCACTCGCAAATATTTTGGTTAGATAATTACATTACATACATTACATTATCAGCCAGAAGACGTCCACTGCTGAACATGGGCCTCCCCCTTAGACCGCCACACCGACCGACAATGTGCACTTGCATCCACCGGTTGCCCGCGACTTTCACAATGTCGTCGGTCCACCTAGTGGGAGGCCTGCCTACGCTTCGTCTTCCGGTTCGTGGTCGCCACTCAAGAACCTTTCTTCCCCATCGGTTATCGGTTCTTCGAGTGATGTGGCCTGCCCACTGCCACTTCAGCTTGCAAACTCTGAGAGCTATATCGGTGACTTTGGTTCTTCGGCGAATATCCTCGTTTCGGATCTTATTGCGCAAAGAGACTCCGAGCATAGCTCTCTCCATTGCCCGCTGTGTGACTCTGAGTTTCTCCAAAAGGCCACAAGTAGTCAAGGACCACGTTTCAGTTCCATATGTCATCACTGGCAACACACATTGGTTGAAGACCCTTGTCTTCAGGCACTGCGGGATTTTGGACGAGAAGATATTACGCAATTTCCCGAACGCTGCCCATCCGAGTTGGACTCTTCGAGCGACGTCTTTGTCGAAGTTGGACTTACCTAACTGGACCTACCTAACAAGGTAGTTATAATGGTCAACAAATTCGAGCGCATCGTTCCCAACGACCACCGGTACGGGTACAATACGGGCATTCGACATGATTTTCGTCTTGTCCATGTTCATTTTAAGACCCACTTGTGGAGAAACGCTGCTGAGGTCGTTGAGCATATTATTGAGGTCCTCTAGCGACTCTGCCATGATTACTATATCATCGGCAAAACGAAGGTGAGTGATGTATTCGCCATTAATGTTGATGCCGTATCCGTTCCAGTCCAAGAGCTTGAAAACGTCCTCCAATGCGTTCGTGAACAGTTCGGAGAAATAACGTCTCCCTGTCTCACGCCTTTCTGCAATTGGATTGGTTTCGTGCTCTCGACCTGCAACCGGATTGCCATGGTTAGATAATACCGTTCAATTACAGTTATTATTTTTTCCAGATAGATTTTCGTTGCCAGGGAAACTATGCAAGCTTGCTTAGGTGCAACAGGTACATTCAAACATCAGGTCGCAACGCCACTGGCTCCCAACTGTAATTAATCGGGGCCCGCAAATTAAATTGTAGCGTTCGGTACAAAACAAGTGAACCGTGATACCAAGCGAATCTGATGCTGAATTTAAAGCTAAACGGCTCGTATTTACTTGGGATAAAATTAAATACGTTTCACTTTGACTGTATACGTAGAATAAATAAAAAATAAAAATGTTTTTGTCATTCGGCATTTTATCCAAATATCATGCTATGCAACGGTCTATATTCTCCTGGTTCCTCCCTGAATAATGACACAATAGAAATTATTTTTTGCCCTAAAATTTATATCTACAACTGCCACAGGGTTTGCAAGCTGAAGTGGCAATGGGCAGGCCACATCGCTCGATGAACTGCAACCACGAACTGGAAGACGCAGCGTATATAGGTCTCCCACGAGGTGCCAAATTGTCGTTAAGTGTGGCCTTGTTTAGTATTGGACATCTACAGACTGTTGATGATGATGACTGCCACAGGAGAATACGTTAATATGGATTTAACGGTTGCATAGCTTGTTCTTAAGTACTATTTTACGAGTAGGTAGGCATTAACGGCAGGTGGAGAAATATTCAAACACCTTATTTTTTTTAAATTATTGTCTCAATAGTAACGCCAGATTATATTTTAACAAAATGGGAATGCTCATGTTAAATTCAGTTAGTTATTCCGACTACAGTTTCTATCACAAGTGCAAGACATTCCTTAAAAAGATCACTGATGTTTATCAAAACTATAGTTTCCATAGATAAATGAATAAATAATAGCAAAAATAGCTTGTTAAGAGCATGTCGGGCCATACTTAGTAGGGCTCCGTTGGCGCGTACGAAGTTTGAAGTATTTATTAGTTTTTTCCGCTTATCTCAAAAAGTAATTATCAGATGTTGCACGCAATAATTTTAAAAGAAAGGTTTTACTATGATCTATCGACATGGAAGATAACAAGTTTCTGAGATACATAGTTTAGAAAAGGCAGGCACACATTGCAAGCAGCTTTGTCGGCCCATATTTTGCAAGCGGTGTTTACATCTGATAAAAAAATTATGTAGGAAACATTAACTTCATTTTATAAGACCTATGATACCCCACATGTGGGGGACAGGCGAACATTATTTTTATCCTCACTTTACATGTATGGCAGCCACCCCAAGGCCCATTATGTTTCTTTTTTATTCTTCCAAAATTGTCAACTTTAATAGTTGAATATTCATTGTGAAACTGTTCAATGACAGCCCACATTTTGGGATACCACAACATTTTTTTTCATTCTCTTTTTACATGTATGGGAGCTACCCTTATTATCCTTTCTCTTCATTATATTTAATTTATTTTGTGAAGTTGGTGTTGTAGTGTTTTGTGTGTAAAATAAATGTATTTTTTTCTTCTTTCTTTATACAAAAAAAAAAGTGTTTTGAATAGAAACTTGAAACTTGTGTTTTGAAACTGGCGATCTATTCTTAGACTTTGTACTCAATTTCATGCATGCTCATTTATAACTATGGAAGTTATAAGGACAGGATTCAGACAGACAGATAGACATGACGAACTTATAAAGGTTCCTTGTAGTATGTAACTTTTAAACATTTAGGATTTGAACACGTACGTCGACGTATATAAATAAAATAGTTTTAGCGTGGCTAAGTTCCTTGCACCACGGAACTGTAAAAATAAATAAGGACAAATTTTTAATTTAAGCAACAATGATTTTGCAAATGTACAACAAACCCCACAAGAAGAGCACGTAATTATAGACTTTATAGGTACAAGACCGAAGTACAAGCGGTGCTAAAACTTTAGAGGGTGCTTAACGGAAACTTTCCTTTTAAACGCACTGCTTTTAATTTTAATCCTCTTTAAATGTTTCGAGATAAGTGCTCCTCTGTTTTATTTCAATTGGTTAAACTGGTTCTCGATTTAAGTAAATATTGTTTACAAAGTTGCAACGTAAATTGTGAAATAGTCATTTTATATTTATACTAGCCAGCCCGCGCGGCTTCGCTCGCATATAGGCTGAAGTTAATGAAACACCGCAAAAACCTCTTCAGGGGTTGATTTCGAAAAATTCTTAAACATTCCTTTTTTTTATTTTTATTCCTTATTACAAAAACCGTGTTTGATTAGATAAGCAAGTTTTTTTTTTTTTTTTTTTTCATACAAGCTTTGGCGGTGCATTTGACCACTTTAGAAGTGGAATTTAGTAAAAACCAGTTCTTATTTTTCACCTAGCCATTTGATAAGTATGAAGTTAAAATTTCACATCTCTATCATAAGCTGTGCGTTGATTCCTAGAAAAGGGCTGGTTCCTTTATATATATTATATAGAACTTTAAATTTGTAGATTTATTGTAGGTAAAATGAAACGAGAAAGAACGGAGCTAAATGGGACCATGGCAACAAATAAAAATGCAAAGAAGGGCTCAATTCAAATTTTTTGTTATAAATAAATAAAAACGTATTAAAAGATGATCAATAGTTGATAAACTCAATGTCAGCTTACAGCATCACGCTACCCGGATAATTAGGTTCTCGTGCTTGACCACCTTTGTCCACATTATTAGGGGAATTGAGAGTCTTAACTTAAGCATCTACTCAGCACCTTATTTTCACACAACGTTGACACGCTAGAATTGTAAAAGTATACAGGATTTGTTTTATTTTGCTATACTGTCGTTTACATTCCATCTACGGTAAATTAATAAAAACATTAATTTTACTATGTTCCTGCTAAATTGAAAATCAACAAAAGGCACTGAATTATCGTTTAGCTTCTTTTTTTTATGTTACTCGGTGACGAGACGAGCAAGTCGCTCACCTGATGTTAAGCGTTACGATTGCCCATAACAGTTCAGTGCCACCCAGAATTTTGAACTTCAACAGTTGAAAAACTAATAGGTATTTCCTAGGCAAGCGTGCTACATCTTCGACCACATCGTCGCTTTCCATCAGGTGAGATTGTGGTCAAACGAATGCCTAGTCCGATGTAAAAAAAAAAGAAAAAAAAAAAGAGCTACGTTAAGAGATGTTAAATCTCTATATGCACAGTAATTACGCTGAAATGATTCAAGCTATTTAGAAAATTTCTGCTAAAATGGATATCAACCAAATACGCCGCTTTAACATTTAGCTAAAAAGATCAAACCACCTAAACTATTAATTTTTTTTGCTATATCAAATATTTTAGGTATTTATTATAAAATTAAGGTCTTACAAAATATATACGATAAAGATATTGTCTAAGGAATGTACTAATTATTGTTATACTTAATTATATGTTACGAAGTAATAATTATAACTGCGATGGAAAATTTAAAAAAATACACTTCTTTTTATGGAACCTTGATAAAAACCATTACGCTCTAAGCTCGCAAAATTACTGAAGAAAATTATTTTAGTCTATGAAGTAAAATAATCAAGTTATGATTCATTCCTTCGCTTGTGATCTCGTCATTATGTCCCTTTTATATAATTTTCCGTCGTGGTAGGACGGAATTATTAAACCAATGTATGAAGAGCTCTTGATTTGGTCATACTTTTGTCATTTTCAATATTTTGTCACGTAAAATCAAAACCTTGTTTAGTTTTAGGTTGACTCGCCACTATACGTAACTATGAATTAGAAAAAAACAGTTTTTTGTTTTTTACAAGCTTTTATTTAACTTACAATGTTTGTATGTATGTATGTATGTTCGGGTCAAATCAACTCAATTGAACAAGGCTTTGTTCAATTGAGTTGAACTTTTGAATGCCTGTCAAGTTTCGATGACAATACAATTTTATAAGAGCGAGCTGATCTGATGTTGGAAACGGAAGGTGGAAAAGGGAATTCTTCGATAACTTATAGTAGATTGATGGAGCTTGGACTCATTTTGATCAGCTTACAGTACCAATAACAAATTTTATAAAAGCTTGTCTGGAAAAATATATTTTTCCACAAAAACTTATTAAATTCGTAATTTTGGCCTTCCTTTACTATATTGGACTGGTAAAGCATGTGATCATAATACTTACCTGATGAAGAGACAATGTCGTTGAGGATGGTAAAGGATGGTAAAGTCACCAAGTCTGGAATGTGAACTGGCCCACAGCCGACTAGTACACTACCGCCGTGCTATGTTTTCCTGACGTTGTCTAATATTTTATGTGTTTAATATCTATCATAGTAGTTACTAATTTTATATCGTTAACAGGCTAGGAGTTTGATAATAAGCGTCTCAAGTTCAAACTTCCTTGGCTTCGAACATTTTCAGAATTTTTACTATGAAAATTGACGGGGTTTTGGCAAGACGAGGTCGCGCGCTTGTCGCGCTTAGCATTCCTTGATAAAGGTCATCGAATGTGATCCAAACTATAGTCGGAATAACCGACTCAATTTAACGTGGGTATTCCCGTTTTATTAAAACAAAATGTCTTCAGAATTGATACAAATACTTTGAAGGACAGCATATATGAAGCCCGTTTCACTATCGTCTCTTTTCATATATTTTTTTGCGGTAGCAGCTTTGTGATGGCAACAAAACAGATATGTTTTCTTCATCTATAAACAACTTCTTCATTGATGAATATGAATCAAACGACGAGAGCAACATCGAAACATGCACGTCATAATTCGTTACATCTTGATCACCGCTCTTGCATTGATCCGTCATGTGTCTGCAATCAACGCTGTATTTCATTTAGCAAGTGTAAACAAATAAAATAAACAAACGGCTTTGGACCACGTCCAGATGTTACTGGTCTGGATACACAGCGTCCCGAACTTTTCCGCATTGCCCCATAATTTTGCATATATTTCTTGAGTCGTTTTCTTGTTGGGCCGACCTTTGCCCAGTTTATATGATTTCGCAGAAATATTTTGCTGTGACCTAAATGAAACGCCGGTAAAAATCTGTGGTGTCTCATTCAGGTTTATGATGGTTTAGTTTGCTAAGTTTTATTTTTCTACTTGAGTTCTTCTTTAATAAAATTTAAGACTGTAATATTTTATTACTATGAAAACTGACGCGGTTTTGACACATTATAAAGTAAACGGTCTCTAATTTCAGGAAACGTGCCCAAAATGAAAGCGTTGCCCAGCTGAACAGCAAGGCTTACTTGCTGCCCGCAATACATGCCAGCATTCTGATATATTTTTTAAAGTTATTATTCAGTCAGTTGGTTAAGTAACTTTTTAATTAATTGTTTCATTGCCCGTCTGGTATGAAACATGGCTTCATTTGTATGCATTTCAGTACCCGGATGGTTCTCAGTTAATTGGCGGTGAACAGAACCACAACAACGTTTCAAAGGAGAAGGCCACGATGTTGATTCCAGGAAAGACTTGAAGGAACGAATTTATAATGTGTTTCTGTTTTGAATCCATTAGTGAGTTTAATTATTTTTCTGTTAGCTTTTACAAACTTTTAAATCTAGACTCATGAATATGAAATAAGTAGATACTGTGTGCAATTCTGAGAATTGCTGTTTTCGGCATGTTGATTTTATCCACTGGCTGCTGTCTACGGTTTCGCCTGCGTTGTTCTAGAAAAAAACAATGGTGTTTATGTTAGTATAGTAACAATATTTTACGTTGTAAGTGATAGACATTCCTTAGATATTGATTACCAATAATGACTCAGTTCTTGATTTCGTTTTCCGGTACAGCAGATTTTTGGGTGATGAATTCAAATGTCTGGAAATTTGTTCTCCATGTCTTTGTATGTGTTCCGCAACATTCCCGATGAAAGGAAGCCTAGTGTAGGGAACTAAAGTGTGCCGAGATTTTATTTTATTTAGCTGTTCTATGTGGTATGTTTTCATATAAAATTTGTGAAACAGCACCTGGATTCGGACAAATAACAAAAAACACATCTGCTTAGTTTGATTATTCTACTTTGTCTGCTTAATGGTCTCAAAGTATGTCAAAGAGTCGTTAAGTTTGGGGACAAAATGTAATACATCAACGATTTCTATGCACCTTGCTATATGCAATGTTGTCCTACCTTTGATCTTTACTTATAGTTACCGCAAACTGAATTTCATAAAGAACTGCTGCTTATTAATTTGCAACAAAAATAAGTTTCTCTCTTACATAATCTTCGCTTGAAGTTCTTTTTGCGCGGGTGCAATCTCGAAATCGTACGTTGACCTTTTACGTATTGTACGCTTATGCTTAAATTTCACCGTCGCAGGCTAGAAACTTGTGTCCCAGAAAACCGATTAAACATACACATTACGTAGATATCACACAATCTCGAAAAAAAAACGCCTATGGATCCGTTCAACACTACGGTTTGAAACTCGTTCTCGTGGGCCGCTTAAGACGTAGAAAACAGTGTATCCACGAAAAAAAATTCGACTGATTTGTTTGAAAATCGCCCCTGCGGGCTGTCTACAAACAGCACAGAAAACCGAACGAACAAACATTGCCCCGTATAATATGTGCTTAAAACGTAAATCGGGAATATGTGTAACAAACACACACGTGTATTTCGAGATTTATTTATTTATTTTATTGCCTGCTTTTTTTGTATGCAAGATGTTTTTATTTTTGCTATCTCAAGTAAATAAAAAGGAAAAGTTTGCTGACAAATATCAAAAACATCGTTTGCAGATATATATTGTTAAAAATTAAATAAACAGTATCGTGTGGTTTATTTCGAAGTCCGGTCTTTGTCTTTGATTATAAGAAAGACAAATATTTACATGAAAACAATTCTTGTGATATGTTCAGGATGTGGCAGATCATAAGACGACAGATAGGATAGACAGCGGGTAGATGCTTCGAGTATACATTCCTAAGGAAGGTCATCTAAGGTTAGATGACTATGGGTGTTTTCCTCAAACCTTTTTGTTTTGTTGTCTACGCCGGGGGTGCAAGTCATGTGGGACTGAATGTAATTTACCCACGAGCTCACCCTTGGGGACCTGCCTTGGTTCTTAACAGAGGGCTTCGAGATATTCAGAAGTAAGCACCCGTGCTTTTTAACCGACTTTGAAAAAAAAAAGAAGAGGTTATCAATTCTATTGTATTTTTTTTATGTTTGTTCACTCATATAACTCCGTCATTTATAAACCGATTTAGAAAATTCTATTTCTATTTGAAAGGATGTACTTCCACATTGGTCCTTTTTCATCAAATCTACTTCCAATTAAGGGATTCATGAGGAATTGAGGGAATTCCTCAAATATTATAGACATATATATAGCGATTTTGGTATTTTCATCAACAAGTCAAGCATTTCCATCAAAAAAGTGTCATTTGGCAAAGTGGAACTGATGGAGAAGACCACAGATGGCCACCGAAACTCCTCAATGATAGTATTACACGGGTGGCGCCAAGAAATTCTCGTAATTGCATTTTTTTCAAACTATTATGTTGAAGTCTATTTGTTTGTTGTTAAAATAGAATAATATTGCAAAGCATGACGAGGCCGCGCGCGTCTCCCTTGTACCGCTCCTTGAAAATATCACTGGATTTAATTGATACTTTAGTCCGAGTATCCAACTCAATCAGTCATGAGTATTTCCTACTAATGTGTGAGAAATTTAAACAAAATCCACTAACATAAAAACCATAAAATAAAATACAACATAAAATAAAAAAAAACCTGTTTGCTTTGTGAAGTGCAATTAGTAAAGTAGCTAGGACACGTTTTATTATGTTTTTATCAATGTGTCACGAAAGAAGTTTATTCCTGTTTCTTTCCTTTTAATATATAATAGTCACATAGAGCTAAACTTATGATATTTTTGTGGCATTTGCATATTTACGACAAGGCAAGAGACAACACAAAAGGAAATCGGGCACATCATTTGCAAATGGGATTAGGTACTCATTAAATTATCTACTTATTCGGAATTTACTGCTCACTTTATCTCCGTTGCCATGCACAACCATATTTATTCAATAAAACGTTTTAATAAAGACAAAATTAATGGCGTAAATATTTTGACGTCGCCTTAACACTGTTCGCCCGAGCCTGTCGTTATTTACCCATTTTGTTGGTAAAATTGTTGGGTATTTCGGGCTAAACTTTGCAGACGTGCCCCGTTAATGCGAACAATTAATTAATCTATCATCACCTTAACGGTTAAATGCGTGATTAATGGTTTTATTATTATAATCATTGACGCACATCGCCCTAACTAATCCGCGGCGATCTTGCAAAGAGGCGTGCGTTATTCTAATGACGATTAATTTGTGTTCTCGACGGAAAATACTTTTTTTTGTCATCTTTTTGGTCTGTTTAATTTATTTACTTTCTGCTTTTGATTGTTAAATGCTTATTTCAAGTTTCAAAAGGTGTCACATCTAAGTACATTACATAATTTGCAAGTTTTTGTAGACAGTGTGGTTTTCTAAAAACTATGCATACTATGTTTTATCTGTTTATCAAAACTTCAGAAATATATTAAAATTTCCGTTTCGATATCTATAAGTATTTATAGATATATTTAGATGGAAGGGAACGATTTTTTTTTCAGTCTTCGTCAAATTATTAAATGATATACTTAAAGGGGAAACATTCTTTAGAACATGTATAATCTTATCATAAATATAAACAGACAAAAAATATACTGTTTGGAAATTCACATTTAGTTATTCATATATTCAATCATGTGGAAATGCTCGAGCGAGATAACTGTCGAGGCGTCTTGTGCGCGTAGAGGTACTTCGCGCACAGCCGCATCCTAGCAACTACTAAATCATGGAAACAGATGTTCAAATATTTCAGAGAAGACAAGAACACTAAAGTTTTGTGAATGAGGACCCTATATTTAAGGCGGGAGTTACAGTAAATTACGATATTATACAGAGGCTGACACTAAAACGGTTAAAGTTCGGATTTAGGTCACAGAACATAATATAATAATACGCTTAGGTCGAATAAGTTTCAGACAAGATTTTTCCATTTTGAAGCTACAAGCGTTGTTTGAAATCTTCAAGCAGTTGTATGCGTACATTTACTTTGATAATAAATATGTGATTTATCTATTTAGTGATTTTAATTAATCTCTCTAATTTTATTCTCCTCGCTAATTTTATGGATTAAAATATTATTTTGGGATATGTTGTTTTGGTTTTGTAATTTATTATTGCATGGCGGGAAGACATGATTACATGATATTTTCTCTCTCAACCAATGTGTGTTGCTAGTGATGACATATGGAACAGAAACGTGGTCCATGACACATGCCTTTTGGAAAAACTGGAGTAGATAACGGAGGGGATTAATTCAATACAAATTTTAAATTAAAATATGACGTAGTAAGTGCAGGGTTTTGTGAAGTTATGGGGTCGCAAGGGGTCGCGATTCGAAGTGTAATACTTGAATAATACTAAGTACATCATTACCTGAACACGCGCATTTTTTCGGCAGGAGCGCGTGCATGCATTCATACCTGTACAGCACGTACTGAATAGGCAGTTTGCATTTGGCAGCTCGGTTCGGAATAGTACCTTAAAGGCAATTTTGCTTTAACGGTAGATGAACAATAGAAACGTGTAAGCCATCAATTGAACTTCATGACGTGGGTTCAATCATATGTTATTAATACGATGGCACCTTGCCTTCAAGCTCTGATGGAGGTCGAAGGAAACTTTACGAAGTTGTCGAGAACATGGTTACATCAGTCCAAGTTTGACCAACCAGGCCAAGATTAAATTAATTAAGTACTAGACCGGCAGTTTCTTGATTCTGTAAAATTGATGACAAGACATGACAAGTTTCACAAGTTTCATTAACCGACTTTTTCAGAAAATTTTACTTGTATTATTAATTGTTAATTGATATTAACATATTCAATGGTGGATATCTATAAAATATCCTGTTCATATTGGAATTATATCCTATACATTTTAAGTACTTAACTAGATTCAAAAGAATATTTTGTTTGTTTCTTGAACTAGCAATAAGGTGGAAGGTTGAACTTTAGAATGAGGTAGTTATTCTAAGGGCTCTATGTATTTTTTAAGAAATCATTGAGTAATATTTTAGGAAATCTAACGCAAAACTATGAGCTTTTTTACCGCTATGACGAAAGTTATAGGTAAGAACCTTAAGCTTTTAGTCACAAAGCTTTTTCATAAATGTTTCCTACCAGAGATGTGAAACCTTGTTCACTAGACGTTGCAAAATTGTGATCAGCTTTCCAGCTGTGAGACCGAACCATTTCAAATAAACTACCTACTACTTTTCCCATCCACAAAATTATCCGAACGATTTGCTACCTCTATTCTATCACGTAATAAAAAGGCATTTTATTTGGGCACTAACGCGACATTGTTCGTGGGACTTAGGCCATAAATGGTATGAGTTTGAGCGCTGAATAATAATAACCTCTATAAAGAAGAAATGCTCCAAAAATTTGTGTAGGCATTTAGCCAAGGGTTTATATTAGATTGCAATTGTTCAAAGATACCTTTAAAAAGACACAAAATGCTCGTTACGAATACAATAATTCTAAAATTGCGTGTAATTATCTGCTAATTAACTTATGATTTAGAATTTCCTTTTGTAAAACACACCCAATGTTAAGGTCAACATTGCTAGCATAATTATATTTTGTCCTTTATTGTTTCTCTACATTATTTTGGTACTTACAAAATGTTATTGTGGCTCTCTAGGTATATATGAGACCGATTGGGTTTTTCCTGATAATTATAATCTGGGTTCTTCAAGTCGCGAGTGAATCGGTTTCTTCTAGGCAAGCGTGCTCCATCGTAGGCTGCATCCTCGTTTAACATCAGATGTGATGGCAGTCAAACGCAAGCCTATAAATAATAATAAAAAAAAAATAAAAAAAATTACTAGTTTTTTTTTCGATGATTAATTCGAATATACGCTAACAGTAAAATCTGTAGGTACGCATAGGGAGAATTCTACGAGGTACGCTTATTATCAGGCGAAGCCCGGACGAATATTGGTGACTGGCCGAATATAGGCTTCGTTTTTTTTATATGTTTCATTTTGACCTTGTCTTTTTACGTCATTTTTACATGTGTTTTGTGTGCATTGATTTTATATTAAAATATTTATAAAATTACTAAATGCACCCGCGGTGTCATCCGCGTGAAAAATACCTCAGGAATCGTAATTCTTTTTTCCCTCACCAACATCATGCAGTCCTCCCATCGCCAACATTTTAGGTCCTTAACTCGTCTCGTCACTCAACGGCATAAAAAACCGCGTAAGTCAAGAAGCATACATTTGAATAATTATAGACGACTCGGTAAGAATCTGTAGTAAAACCAACACGGATCGTACCGACAAAAAAACCATCATCATCATCATCAGCCATAAGACGTCCACTGCTGAACATATGCCTCCCCCTTAGAGCGCCACACCGACCGACAACGTCCCACTTGCATCCACCGGTTGCCCGCGACTTTCACAATGTCGTCGGTCCATCTAGTCAGAGGCCTGCCTACGCTTCGTCTTCCGTTTCTTGGTCGCCACTCAAGAACTTTACCAACTAAAAGCCAAAAAAAAACATACCGCTCTACAAATGAGGGAACGACCTACGTTTTCTTTTGAGTACCTACATGTAAATAATATCCAGTATCGTTCAGGCTGGTATAAATTAGAATAGGATCTAACTATTATTATAAATGCGAAAGTAACTCTGTTTCTCTTTCTGTCTGGGTGTTTGTCGCGTTTTCACGACTAAACAGCTGAACGGATCGGACTGAATTTTTGCATATATATAGCTTTAGCATCGGAGATGGATATGTACGTATTTTTTTGTACGTACGAAGTTGCGGGTAACAGCTAGTAGTATAATAAAATAATAACCAATTTAGAAACTGTCATATTTGTCTGTCCATAATAAGTATGAATTTTACAGCATTTATCAGAGCGACGGTCGCGACGCTTAATGTTGAAATATTGTTGAATTATGTGAGTGCAAAATGTACTCAGGATTTTTTATCATACGAAACTTTTTGCTAAGTCGACAGAAGTTGGCTCTTGTTCTCAAGTCAACAAGAGAACAGGAAATTTCAATTACTACAAATTGAGTTTTTTAGGAATCTACTTAAAGTTGAACATAAAATAGGTTCCTAATTTTTGTAGGCTAGCCACAGCAGCAGCAACCTACAAAGTACATGGAAGGAAGTTACTCTAGAAAATGTTTATATCTATGTTTTTTTTTTATGTAACTCGGTGACGAGACGAGCAAGTCGCTCACCTGATGCTAAGCGTCACGCTTGCCCATAACAGTTCAGTGCCACCCAGAATTTTGAACTTCAACAGTTCAAAACTATGCGCGGCAATGCACTGCGCTCGTCACCCTAAGATTTTAGATGTTAAGTCTCTGTATGCCCAGTAATTACGCTGGAAACATTGCCCTTCATCCGGAACACAGCAATGCTTGCACACTACTGCTTGGCGGTTGAATGACTGGCAAAGGTGTGGTACTTCCCCAGGCGGAGTCTGCAAGAGAGCCCTACTACTACAAAATTATTTTATATATTTATTGGTTTATTCCTACAATTTATTATTCTATACGCTGAGACCCGCGCACCTGTAACTGAAGATATTTCTCAGATAAAAAATAGCATACGTGATAATCCAGAGAAAAGCTATCTATATGAGTGAACCAAATTTAATGAAAATACGTTTAACCGTTATGAAGTTGAAATAGCACAAATAACAAACAAATAGACACACAAAAATATTGATAGTAGACTATTATTAAATGTTATTATTAATAATTATAATATATAATTAATTCAATAAAATTAAATTAATAAATTAAAAAAGAAAAGGAAAAAAATTGTCAGGAGAACTGAATACACATCCTGACTAATTATAAAAGAGAATGTAACTCTGTCTCTGTCTCTCGGAGTGACACCCAGAGTGTTTGTCGCGTTATCATGGCTGAACGTATCGACCTGAATTTTTGCATAGATATAGCAATGTTTTTGTTTGTAGGTCCACACTAACGAAGTCAAGGGTAACAGCTAGTTATACATAAATAAACAGCGATCATTTGTCAGAACTAGACGCACCTTATCGAACTAAAGGCACTCAAAAACTCTCAAGAAAATATAAGTAGTAAGCTTTTTTTTTGGCAAAGCACCATAAACTTTGCGTGAAACGCAAATCCCAGCATTATTTTTACTAAAAACATATTTACCACCATTCGTATGCCAAAGAACACAATTACGAATTAAGAAAATATTCATAACGTTATTTTACGTCAAGTGAAAATATTCATCGTCCAATAAAAATGCAAACGTGAATACCAAAATAGGATCTTGCGTCAGCGCAGACGAACTTAGGATCAATTTTTGGGGGATACAATTTAGAAGTATTAGGTTTTTCACTCCGTAACACGGACCTGACATTAATTTGTAGTTGCCAATTGCTATTAATTACGTTAGATAGATGTTTTTGATATTGTTAATTTGAAATGTGCATCAGCCTTTAAATATGCCATTGCTGGGATATCGACCTATTCTCGAAGGGTAATTGGGCCATATCCATCACGTTGGCACAGTGCGGTTTGACGGATCTACATACGCCATCGATGTCATCGATGTACCTCACGGTGTTTTCCTTCAACGAAAATCCATTGGTATATCCGTACGTAAGTTCCAAAGAATTCATTGGATCCAATCCTACCAACTGCGGCGACGACATCATTAAATCCGCAAACAGCAAAAACTACTTTTATTTAATACATTCATTTTGAACTTTACAGAAAGAAAAAGCATAACTTACGCCGAGAAATATATCTCAAAATAGTTGAAGAATTAGTGTACGTCAGAGGGGTTTTAGCCCTAAATTCCGTTCTTGATACGCCCAAGTACGTCAATCCTGCAAGGCAAGGGTTAGCGATTGCTATGAATACGAATTCTTGGATTATGATTAAACGTCCGTTGACGCGTTTATGAGCAGAAGATTGTTACATTGCATAACGAAATACTAAGAGGTAAGTAATACGTATGTATTCCTCTACAGTACATGATCTGCCGTCTGATCGTGCATGATATCATATCAGATATATTATGCACTGGCGCATTGTCTAACAAAGCCCCTATAAACACGTCTGTCACTTGCTGTAGCGCCATCCCGTTTGCGTCAAGATATCCGCAAAAGGGTGTGAGCGAGATTATACGACAGCGAAAGTGCGTGTTCTGTAAAGCTATTCTAATTCATTTTTGTAAGCGTTCTGCGCGAAAATCGGTCTGAATTAATGTTATTCTTGACTTTATTTCTATTGAGCTAAAGTTTTCGCACACTAAATTACAAAATTGACCGAGTACGTATGGATTAATGAAGAAAACAGTTCACGATTAAACAAAAGAGATCTTAAGGACGATTGAAATAAAAGCGAGGATAAAATGGAACGCATGAACCTGTATAATAGAGATAAAGTAAGAGATTTTCAAGATGACTTGCATGAATTAAATAAAAAATTAGGTACGTCTTTATTCTTCAGTTTGAGTATTTGAGGCCATTAATCTAACAGCGATCTTCATATTAAAATATATATTATTTATTTGAAGTTCACTAAAGGTCTTCGCCATATGATATTATGATGTCTGCTTTGATACTGCTTAAACTGGAGCAGCTATCAGCTATTGTGTTAAGAATACAATGAGTCGTTTATTAAAAAACAAAACAACCAGACAAATATGGTTATGCCTAGACGCCTTTGAGACGACTCCGTCCACTTGGATCCACACAGCATGTTTCATTTAGGTGCACGTGTAAAACCAGACATAGTACCGTAGTAGTATACCATCAGGGCTAGGATGCGCACCGCGACTAAATCTTTTTGCTATGCAAGAACAGGACACGGCTAGGGTTATTTATATTTTCGTCTCATTTTTCACGACATGAAGAGTAGAGAAGATTTTTTCGCGGTGCGCATGCTAGACCCACATAACTATTTTTTGGTTGTACTAGAAAAATTAACATCGTTAGCGTTTTATCTATGGTTATATTAACGGTTTTCATCTTAGATGAGGATCATCACATTATTATTTTTATCTTGAAATTATCATAATCTGTCGACGTCTCCGCGTAAACACTCAACCGAGAATTCGGGTTTATGACGTTGATATTATTTATATCATCAAAGCTTGCCTAATTAGATTTCGTTGGCACGGTTTTACGAAATATGTAAGTAATATTATTTAACGTTAAATACATCGTGAGATTATTTTGAATATTGCGGAATTTTATAGCTCATCTTATTGCTTGGTGCTGAAGAATTTTAGTGCTTTCTAGTGCATGTTTTATTTATAAGAGTCTAGGGGACTCCACGAGCTTTATTAAAATTCTATCGGCGGTCTACAGCTACCACTGGATTGCATTTTTCTTGGTAATTCCGCTTAAGTATAAAATAAAAATTTGAACAAGGAAACAAAGCCCGCGAAATTTAAATACATGTATATCTGTAGCAAAGATTAAAAAAGTAAGAGAAGACTCATTTATTAGACAAGAAATTTCTCGTAGATTCATGCATCGTTACTACATTATATACTAACTCATGTCTGAAAATACTTGGGATAGCAATGATCATTGTGGGATAGTAAGTAATTAAGACAATGATAATGATGATTTCGATGATTTAGGAATAATATTCATAAGAATTAAAATTTAAATCACAGATTATATGTAAATATAAATTTGTGAATTTATAGTCCATACTGTTTCGGGTGGAAGGGTAATCTTTCCAGTGTAGTTACTGAGCATATTAATATAAATAAATTATATATTATATTTATTACAGATTTAACATCTAATATCTCAGTGTAACAAGCACAGTGCATTGCGCCATTCTGTGTTTCGAACTGTTGAAGTTCAAAAGTCTGGATGGCACTAATGTGCTATTGGAAAACGTGACGCTTACCCTCAGGTCAGTGACCTTCTCCTCTCGTTACTTCATCATCATCATCAGCCATAAGACGTCCACTGCTGAACATAGGCCTCCCCCTTAGAGCGCCACACCGACCGACAACGGGCCACATGCATCCACCGGTTACCCGCGACTTTCACAATATCTTCGGTCCACCAAATGGGAGGCCTACCTACGCTGCGTCTTCCGGTGCGCTCGTTACTTACTAGTATTTTAAAAACTTAGCTAGCACATTGTATTTATCAATTTGTATTATTAAAAGTGTTCGTCATACTTACCGTCCACCTGTACTTGTGAATTTCTTTCCATGCAATGGTTGCCTGGAAGAGATCGCTTTTAGCGATAAGGTCGCCACTTGTGGCACTAGCCTATAAGATAGTTCTGTACGTGTGTTATTATTATTATGGTGTACACAATAAAGAGTTTCTATCTATCTATTACCACGTTTGTTATTTTCTTAGTACAGGCAGGTTATTATTATGGTGTACACAATAAAGAGTTTCTATCTATCTATTACCACGTTTGTTATTTTCTTAGTACAGACGTGAGGAGGAAGAGTATGTCAGTAAAAAATTGTACGATAGCACAGACCCGAACATTAAATCCGATGGAATCCGGTTTAATCAGGTAAGCGAATTACGTCAGGAATCAGGTTCAGTCACAGACGAAATTTTCACGTTTCAGGAACCTGATTTGTAAATCACGTTAACTGGACCGTATGTGGCGTTCAATGACGTAATTATTGTTAATTGATTACGTGTGTCTGGACATCATTTTGTTTTGATTGCCCTCCTCTCTTACAGATTTGCTGTACGCGACGTACGTAATAAACTGTATTATCTCAATATTTGTTAACCACCTCGTACTTTTTGGAAGAAATAAATCATCTGAATCTGAATCTAACGTTCGATTTTTCGACTTGAATCATGACGATGGCGACTGTTAATAATTGTTATAAAGTTCAGTTAAAAACCGAGACAAACAGAAACAAAAATAATACGAAAAGAAGAAGTTGTAAAGTTATAATTGACCGAGCGAAGCGAAGGTATCAGAGTCTACGGGAGCAAATCGGCAGTTTTATGTACATTTATATGTTTGTATGTATATTTGTCCTACGATAACTTGAGAACCTTTAATCCGATCTTCATGAAATTTTGTTTTTTTTTTTTGAATGAATGACTTTCTGATTTGAAATCTTCATCTCAATACATTTTTTTTTTTGCAATGGTTTGTGAAGTTATACGGTTCGCAAGGTCTAAGTTTTACGAAGTCACTCTTATTTTTAGGTCGAAGTAAAAAAGTGCGGTCCAATCCCACTTGTATCATATTTCTTTCGAACGAGACACGTGTAGTGTCTACCTGTCTCTCGTGCCATATAAATGATTCAGGCTACGTGGAATATCAATAAAACATAACATTTAAATCCAGTGAAATTGAAACATTGGGATTGTCTAATAAAAGCCGTGTCGTGTTTTTTCGAAACATTACACAAAAAACCTTACACATAAACATTTGTTTTCATACACTAGCTGTATTAACTCGTATTAAAATATTTTTGCTTGTGACTGACAGAAGTAACAGATGACAAGATTTTGAGATACGCGCGGCAGTTTAAAATGAAACACCCTGCCTCTCTTCACTCGCGCGGGGAATGTTTTCCATGCACCTCGGAAAACAAAAACATAGGGTTGCATACACAAATTTGCATGGCCACACCTCATTGTTTCGATGTTTTTGTATATAGTCACGGACTAACTATGTCTAACTATGCAAATTTACATTATTAGAATTAGAAATATTTACTGGCAACAAAAAAGGTCAACTATTTAGAAACTTACGCTAAAACAAATAAATTCAAGCTCTATTAAAAATGTAATTCGATAAAAACGCAAAAATTAAAATATTTCAATCAGGTCCCAAACGTTGACAATATCTGTTCCGAAAGAATTGTTTAGTCTGGCAGCACTCTAATTCTACGTAAGTATTCCCCAGTCAACTCGGCTTTAAAAATGCAGTGCAGGAAATCTCGCGAATCGGGTCGCAATCGGATTGAGTACCTGCTTATGTCCGTAGGGTGTCAAGGGGAAAACTTATGGCCGTAACCAGACTTGGAAATGTCCTCTTATTGCCAAACGTAAGTTTCCTTCAAGGTTTGTTACTTTTAGTCTGGTTAGAGGTACAAATAAAAATTCTATTTAAGAACCATGTGGCAATTCTTTTAGCTTTTAAAAAGGCAGACAGAGTCCGTAACACAGCAATGCGTTCTTTCACAGGTGTAGTCGACGTGCGGGTCAAAAAGCCGCTAGATTAAAATAGAACTGGGTGGATCATGTGGCACGTATGTATCCCGACCGATGGGCCAAGATCGTCAAATAGTGGGTTCCTGATGGAAAACGTAGCAAGATAAGGCCTATAAAAAGCTGGTTTTTAGAGAAAGTTGTTAGAAACAGCTGCAAAGCTTTCGTTATTACTGGTTTGCAGGAAAGAACATGTATTTCATCTATGGTTTCTAAGCATTTCTATCGATATGATTGACTACGAGTATTACTGATGATAACGACGATCAGAAACTCATTAATACTTTGGTAAATTAGGAAATAGATAAAGTACAGCAAGAATTTGTCTTCAAATTTTTACTAGCCCTACTGAAACAAGGTAACAAAATTTCATCGTCGATCGACATGCTGGAGGTCATAAAATAATTCTAAATTAGTTAGGAGACACGATCACGTTTCCGATAAAGCAATTTTAGCGATGAAATTGTGTTTTACTGGACATCTTATTATACCCGGGTGAAAATAAGGCGATGATTATGTCGAAGTACTCATGCTCTCATTGCTTTTACGTTATCTAAACTCTGTAGGTACTCTTCCAAAATATTTGGAAAGCTGTTACACGTTACATAAAAACAGCATTTGTTTTTTTTTACACAAGGTTTCAATTCAATATTATAAAAGATTCTTAGGGTCCGTTCTTAGTCAGAGTCCTGTTTTGTTCTCCGATGTGTTTCAACAGAAATAAATGTATTTGAGTGGCACTGAACTGTTTTGAGCAGACAAGCGATCTGCTCCTGTCGTCACTAAATGTATAGGTACTTAATTTTTGTAAGCCCAAACTTCATATTCAAGAATAATTCATTTGTAATCTTGGCCTTGACCCGGGGATCCACTTATGGCTCGCTTGCTATGACAACGGTCTCATCGATGATTGCCATGTTCCGGTTCTAATTCGAGTAGCATTGGAGCCAGCTTCATTATTGATAATAAGTAATAGAGGGGTTACTGTCTCGAGGTCACTCGCCACACAATCTTGCAATGAAGCTGATTTTACACAACATGCTCTCTCGCTCCCACAATTAATATATTTACGAGGTGTTTTTTTTTTGAAGATATCAGTGTTTTCTCATTCAGTTATTCATAATGATGAGTGCAACTATATATTATCCTAGAATATGTCCGTCGTCTAGAGATGGGTCCAAACTTGTGACATTGCATTGGACCGGACTGCGTAACATCACCACGGACTTGTTACGCTTAATGTGGACGGTTGCTGACACGGTCTCGTAACATATATATGACTAGATCGGGTTTAGCTGTCGTAACATACATGTTACGAGACCCGCTAGTCGCTGCTACGCCAATGAGCAAGCGAAGGACGCGCAGGGGCGCAAAAGGGCTGAGGAGCGGGCGAATGCACGTCACGGCACAATCCATCTATCCGATCGACGATCTTGACCGAAGTATATAACGAGTCAACAGGCGCACTTATACGCGTAACATAAATACAAGTGTGGACGTCTCCCGGTCACGCGAATAAAAGCGGAAAGTTTGTGACACATAACATTGATGCGTAGCAGTAGCTACAGACTGATATCATTTATAGCTCGTTACGCCGTACAGCATTCACCCGTTTCTCAATGCTAGGTAGTTTCTTCGGGCGCTCGGTATGGGTCCATCGTCGTGACAATTGTTCATGTGACAAATACCGTCCACACTACCGGTACTCACACGATATTTGACACGATCACATACTCATGCCACGGTGAAATATCCTAATGTGAACGCAGCTTTACCCAGTGTAAATGATACGATGATACGAATTTAGACTATTTGTTCGTGTCAATTTTCTCCTATTTGTATACAATTCTATGGATATTGGTTGTCGTTGCCTTCCATTTGCCATTACCTCTGTTGAATGATAACGCGGAAACTGTTCAACTTCAATCAATCACTGGTTGCAAACAGTGCCGAATGTTGTCTTCAGGCTTATACACAAATCACAAGAGCTGTTAACAAATTTTGCTTTTGAGTAAATCATGGATATTGTTTCTTTTTTGTGTTTGGGTTTGATCTATTTCAAGTTTTAATTTTTTGGGTGCTGCTTGCGGAAGCTGGACTGCTCGGATCATATACGCAAATCTAGTAATAAGTAGCACCTAACTCTTCAATAATAATATAAGTTTTCTTTTGTAACGGCATTCGTTTTTTTTTATATTAAGTTTTAGTTGATAAAATTGTAAAATTTGAGAAAAGGCACGGACCCCAGAGTCTATGCTGACCAAAGCTTAGCATAATAATAATTAGGAAAAAAAACTATTTTATCTTTTGACAATGTCACAAAGTCAATTTACATTTATTAATAAAGTACATAGTTACGGTTTCAGAATAATTTAATCTCATAAAAATAACAGTTATTCTTTTATTGAGATTACACAGTAAAATAAGTTATATTATTAGTGCTGCTAAGTGCAGCATGTAGACTTAATTAAACAATTAATTAACAATGTTATGTTATTTGTTAGTTGTAAGTTAGATATATAGTTCCCATTCTAGATTGGTGTGTTTACCATCCTCGATCACATGTCACTTTACATCAGTTGAGTTTGTAATTAAATGCATACCAAACATAAAAAAAGTAACAGTTGCACCTACTCCTTATGAACTCAAAAAAATATATTTATATAATAAATACGTAGTTAAGCTTTTCGTATATTCTTTTTGAGAGAAATTAGTGCTTAAATAAGTCGACTCAGTAATAGCATAGTTCTTTGGTTGTAGTGATATTTTATAGGGTTAGTGACAAAATCACGAGATCTTTGAAATAATCTCGTCATTATAACAGCTAGATGACGAAATCGAAATTTCATAGCAACAAAACCACAGAAAAGAGAAAACTAGAAATCGCGACGGACTAATGCATACTGCAGCGCCGTTTATGATTGTAAAATTTAAAATTCTTGTTAGTTCTGTAATGGCTTTAGTTCTTCTTATGTATCAGATGGACTTATATCGACTTGTTCATCTGTTTGCCGAATTGTATACTATAATATAATAAAATTAGTTACACAGAGATAAATATATCATACTCTTTATTGTTAACATCAAAACTTACAAACAAAGGAAAGAAAAGCTAAAAAAATTACTAGTCTACAACAACTGGCGGCTTTATTGCTAAGAACGATCTCTTCCAGGCACTTTGTTTAAATGGCAACTAATAAATCAAAAGAAGCTTCATCAGGTCCGTAAGTTTACCGAAGTGAGCAAGTAGTATTAACGTCCGATGCTCCACGGACCCATCCATCACTCGGATCTAGTTCGCGGTTCATTTGGCACGTAAGTCAGCTTTTCTGAGATATTACATCAGTGTTACACAGGCTTGTCATCAAATTATCTGTCCAAATTTTAGATTTTGTTGAAAAAATCACTCTATCTATTTAACTCTAATAGCTATCAAAATTATAATCATGAAAACCAGCTCATCTCAGTATGTGATGATAAGGTGCATCGTTTCGCTCAGCGCGCGAAATTCAAATTTTGTTGCGTTTTTTGTCAATTACAGCTTAATTACTCATCGTAGATCCATGAAAACTAATTTTGCGATAATAAATAGATTGTTTTAAGACATTACACCAACCAAAAATTCAATTTGAAAGCTAGTGTGGGTACATTTTTCGCTAAACCAAAAACCAAGATGAAAATCAGCTTATTGAGATTTGTAGCTAAACCAATGTTATCTAGATGATCATTTTACCCGTAATTTCTTAGAACAACTTATTTATTGGCGCAAAATTGGTTTCAATAAATCCACGACGAGTAATTAAGCTGTAATTGACAAAAAAACGCAATAAAATTTGTATTTCGCGCGATGAGTGAAACGATGCACCTTACTGTACATTGCTGTACATAGACCATTTCCCGTGGTTCGTTATCTTCGGCTTTTGGGTTTCCACTACCGACTGCCGTACTTATATATACCACTACTGCCTTACATATAACGTCTTTGCATCGATTCTCAGGGTGTACGGTACGCCAAGTCTTGGTTTCCACACTCCAGAACACGTCTAATCCAAGAGTAATCGGATCTGCGTCGGATTACGTGTTTTCAATTTTAACCTTGGATCGCTGCGCCTGCTGCTTAGGCCAGTTTATTTTTAAAACAATAATTTGTACTATCCATGAACATGTGTTTACTTCCCTTCACGGTCCCAATAAGATAATAAATGAAACAAAAATGAAACTCAAATTATTCAAATAAATTAAATCTAAACTGAAATCAACAGTACCAAAAACCAGCAAAAAATTAAATAAACACTATCTAAAAATCCGCACTTAGGTTGTTATCCAAGGGTATGGACGCTAAAAAACACATTACCCCGTTGAATGGCGTGACTTACCTTTTGGCCGAGGACAGCGCCAGCTCTTTCGTCACCAGTAAATCCCGTTAGTCCCAATCGCTTCAAAAACATTGGCGTCGTCATAGATGTTTACCTATAAAAGAAAAATACTGCGTGTTACATTAATTTACAAAAAAGATTACTTAATCTTATAAGAATATAACAATAAAGGTACCGCATAAAGTATATGAAACACCGCCCAATTTTAGACACAGATAAATCGAGAAATTCTCATAATATTTCTCCTGTAATATGCGCAAACCATCTAAAGATTAAACGCATATTCTCCAGAGAACTCCGTCTGTGCCATATAATATTAATATATGTACACGGTATACGGTACCTGTATATTTATGACAGTGGCGATAAATGTAGCTCTAGGAGTTGCAAGCCTAATAATTATATCGATGGCCCTATTAGTATTAAACTTATAATATGAAAGTCAGATTATAATAACTCGAACTTTATTATGTGTCACTTCCTATGTTCACTAATGTCTGATATACACTTACAGATAAATTAGCAGTAGGGCGAGAAGGTGGCAGGAGGGTTAATTTTGTCATTTAAAATTTACTTATTATAAAGACTGAGATAAACGATAATTAAGCTTCTTTATGCCTACTTAATGAACATTCTTTACACTTGAACTTTCTCTCTGAGAAATAAATTGAGTTTCAAAGCTGCTTAAGATTTTGATGCTGTTAAATTGCATTTTTGTGTATTAGGGAAATGTTGTCTCCGTAATTATGAACATGAGAGCAATGGAACGCAGCATTTTCTGAGAAAAAAGAGAGGACCAAGTGCTCTACACCGAGCAGCGTTCCTGAACTAGCATAGCGGGGTTGGCAACAAGACTGCCACGCTGTGGAAGTGAGCGGATCATATCTGTCAAAAGCACCCAGAAAGGTGGGTATAGGTATCATTGTGTGTCTCTAGACGGCCATAAATCTCCAGAACGGCACCGTAAGTGCTGGCGTTGAAAGCAGCGGCGAAAGTTTAAAAAACTATACTCAATATTTAAATCAATTGAGTTTGTTTAGATACTATTTTTGTTAGGTATTTGTTTGCGAAACCAACTCCGGCTGAACCAGAACCAAATTTATTTAATTGAAATATTACATTTTGCTACACTCGATGTTTTAAAGCACTATACGACTATGTAGCTAGGTACTCGGAGTATAGTAGCAGATTTCTAGCCAGTATGAGCTTTCATTATCAGGTCATTACAGATACGAGAAGTGTTTTTAATTTCTAACCTTGTGGCTTCTTAGATAAGGCGTGAAATGTATCCAAGAATCAATCAAGATATATCTATTCGAGCTATTTATAATAAAATACAGCGATGTTTAATAAATATTTAGGTGGGTTCTAAACAACATTTCTGTGTGGTTCGAGCCTGCTACTCTCGAATCGGATTGTATGTATAGCCACCGACAAAGGTGTCCTTAACGTTCCAAACATACAGCTCAAATCCCAATCTTAGTCTGTCATAGATATCTAAAACTGGGTATCCACTCGAGCAGCCTCATCCTGAGCGTGCTACGTGCTGTGGAAAGTTCATTTGCCTCCACTTGAGCCTCAAAATAGAGCAACGAGGCAGCAAGCGTTAACTATTCGCCGTTCACCGTTTGCTCATTTATTGCTAGCCGTATCCAGCCACACACAACCGTCTCTACCCTCCAGTGAGCACGCGCCGCGCACTTAGGCGTCTTTGATGAGCACATTTTACCGACACCGATTGGCTCGCGGCGCGGCCACCTCGTTTGGTATGAGACGTGTCAAGCCTCGACTCGCGGCACGGTCTCCACTAGCGCAGCTTTCGTTCGGGACAACCGCTCGGCCCGAGGCTGGCACTAGTAAGTATAAATCAATAAAATTAAATTAGTCAAATTTTCTGCCTGAAAACTTGTGTAATATACAAAGCAAAGAAGAGCACGAGCGTACTTGTTTATAGAAATCGTAGCAAGACATTTGACGTCTGTTTATTTAACTCGCCGCCGAAAGCGAAATCCCTTCAACCGTGCAGAAAAATAATCAGAAAAGTTCGTAGAAAAAATAGAAAAAGATCGTTAGAAGTACAAGATTCAATTGTAGGGAAGCAGCCCGAACAGGTAAGGGAAGTTCGGTAACTTAGTTGATTTCTCCTTTGGGGGCCCTCTGGTTCACTCCTGCACAGTTCGGATTCGTGTTTGGTGTATGTTTTATTTAGCAGAATGACCTTTCCGGGTGAAGTTTATGTTAGGTTATTTGTTACGGTGATGTTTAATTTGTTTGTATCTCTCGTATCTAGTGAATTTGTGGGCAACTGGCTATGAAATGCAAAAGCAGCGCCTTTTGAAACTTTATATTTAATAGCAGCGTTCATATAAGGTAGTAAGACAAATGTTTCGATGACGTTGGATCCCAATATCAAAGAACAATCTGGGATCCTTTGAAATAAAAAACTATTTTTCCAAACCGGTTTATAAATGACGGAATTCTGAGGTAAAAAACATTTTTTTTTAAAACATTTAACTTAAGAACCTTGTTTATTTTTTTGGTAGTCGGCTGAAAATAGGCACATCGCATTGCAACGCATCGCTAAAAGCACAAATATTAATAAATAACGAAAAACATTCACGTACGTAGCGCCGAATAAATAATTATAGTAGTTACCGCACTAATTGAGATTCGTCACACGTTATTGCTCGCGTCCGATTGGTAATTAATACGGCTTCTGTGCCAATAGACGCGCAAAATGTGACGCACTTTGACTGTATACTATTCTATCTTATTGGTTTACTACCTGATGCCCGCGAAGCTCGGCCTTCGGCCTCGCTAAACTCTTTATAACAATCTTGTCCTCACAATTATGAACACAACAAAAAAGAAATCATCCAAATCGGTCCAGCCTTTCTCAAGTTATAGCGTGACCAAGAAAAATAAGCGTTCATTTTTATATACATAGATGGTTCAAAACAAAATCAATTCAATTATTTTATACTCAAATATGGGCACACAGTGTCGTCGATTCTGTTGTGCCATTTTCTAGACTAAACTAAATTTGACATTTTTACAAATTTTGCCATCCTTTTCTCCATATTGAAATGAAAACAGACGCAGATAACTTTAGTCCTGACACATTAGTTTAGTGATTTAGTCACAACAGAATCGACATGAATATCTCTTGTCGTACACTTATGAATGACAATTAATATCCTTGTTATCTTAGCTCGAAATCACGGCGATGTGTTGTCTAGATTGTTTACTGCAGCTGAGACCAAAAAGAAGGTATGACTATATTTTTTAATGCCAGGCGTTACGAAAGCTTTATTAGATTTTTATGAATTTTGGCGCCAACGTGTAAAAACCATGTTGCCGTTATGTATAATTTTTCAAAGTTTGTGTTTTTTTGATTATGTAGCGGTAGTGTATGTAATTATACCTAATAGACAATCGACTATTTCCAAAAAAATATAAAAAAGTTAAAACTAAAAAAAAGTAAAATGCAATACCTTCTGTTTAACATTAGTGCGAATATTAACCATTCCGTGTTCGTTAACGGTCACGATTGTTAAAATCAAATATAATATTAATATATTATATTTGCGAAATAATACGATTTTCTTTATGAAAATTGACACTGGATGAGACCAAAACCGAAGATAAAAAAACTGATTTTTAAGGCTGCATTTTTTTTTTTGTTTTTGTGTAATTTGTCTGTGTTTTATCATGTTTGTTGTGTTTTTTTTTCAGAATCAGAATCAGAAATAATTTATTGTTTAACTGTGTACATAATAGATGGTAGGATACATATTCCAAAGTTTCAACAGTCTGCCCTTTACGAGCGTACAATAATTTCTAGTAGAATATCTACTAATAAAATATCCTTATTTTAAAGTTTACTACTTATTAGTTACTATACTACACTGTACTTAGAGCCTAGTCTTCAAAATACTCTTTAATTTTGTAGTATGCTTTGGGAATAAGCCATAATATCAATTGAGTTCTGAAATTTTTATCATTTAACATTTTTATATCAGTAGGCAACTTATTGTAGATTTTCAGAGCCATAACATAAGGGCTATTATGAAACATACTATTGTTAATTTGTGGAATTAAAATATTGTATTTGTATTTAGTTCTTAAAATATCAGTTCGACTCGATTTTGTTTCAAAGAAATAACTTTCATTAGATTTAACAAATAAACAGTTTTCGTAAATATATATGCCACTTGCATATATATTTATGTAAGGATATTATTAGTTTTAAATATATCACGCAGGCTGTCCATGTTATTAAGCTTAAATATTATTCTTATACATCTTTTTTGTAAAATGAAAGTTGAGTCGACTTCAACATAATGCCCCCTAAATATGATCCCGTAACTTAACTGAGGGTAAACATAACCGTAGTAGGCGTTTAATGCTAGTTTTTTACAAGTAATATTACTGAGTATGGACAAAACATAACAGTATTGAGTAAGTCTAGTATTTACTTTACTCACATGTGATTTCCAGTTTAGGTGTGTGTCTATGCAGACACCTAAGAAGTTAGTTTCTCCTACTGTCTTTACTTTACTACCCTTATAATGAATATCAAGTTGAATTGGTTGTTGTTTATAATTTCGAAATTGTATTAGTTTCGTTTTTTCTACGTTTAGCTTTAAGTTTATTTTGTCTAGCCAAGTACCTATTTTATTTAGTGTATTATTTATTTCTAGCTCGTATTCATGATTGTTAAAATTATTTTTGGGAATATAAATAGTGGCGTCGTCTGCAAACATTACACATAAGTGTTCTGTGATTTGGGGCAGTTTATTTACATATGGTAAAAATAATAAAGGCCCCAGGATACTTCCCTGAGGAACGCCTAAATTTATGATTTCTGGTTTCGAAACCACTTGTTCAATAGTTTTAGTACATTTATTGTAAGCATCCAATACTACTGATTGAGTTCTGTTATCTATATGATTCAATGAGTTTTAGTTTATGTTGTTTGAACGTTCGCATAGGAGTTTTGGCGGGAACATGAAGAAGTAATGTCACGACATTGTTTGATTTTCCAAAACTTGTGTTATTTCGAATGTTAATGTGTAAAAATTGTGGATTTTTATTCATTAAAGTGTTCATGAACGTGGACGAGAGTAGGTGGATAGTATAATGTTGTGAAACGTGACTCTTCGTGTCGTTTCCAAAACTCCATAGAAACCTCTAGTTTAGTCTCCACCACTTTTCTGGGGCATGACGTGCACTTGACCGTGACTTACTTTGCTTGACTTAGACTATGACTGAGACTTATTTTCATTCTAAAATATTTGACCACACTTAAAATATTACAATACTTGACACTGGCTAAATACAAAACGTGTGGAGCCAAAAATAAGAGAGAGCGTTCCCATCATGTTCGCATAGTTCGTAAATAACCGAACTGACAACAGACGACTTTTAAAGTCCGTTCACAGTTATTTTACCTCTGACATCTGTGTCATATTTTCTTGCTAAATTGGCATTACTTGCTGTTAAGTATTTTAGTTGTGTTGAAAAGATCTTAACTTGCCGAAAAGGATTCAAAGTACCGACAGAAAAATCTTTATCGCCAGAGGTAAAATAACTGTGAACGGAGTGTAGCTTCCTGACCTTTCTTTTAAAAATTACGTCCTTTGTGCCACCTATGGTATAGACATTTCCCACGTACGAAAGGAACTATTTAATTCCACATTTTATACACTAACGAACATGAAGGATGTAAGACTCTATAACAGAGTCTGTATTACAGGTGTCTTCAAATCTTGAGTGTACAGATACCTTCTAGGTAAGCTTGCTTCATCTTAGACCATAAATCGTAGACAATAAAACAGCAAGAAGATCGTAGTCAAACGGTCTGCAATGTACGTACAGTCATATGTAAGAAATATACTATAAATGAAAACTTCTTGGTATATTACTGACTGCTGTACTGAGATCTGTAACATTTTATTAACCACGATAAGGAAAGGTGCCTATAACATTTTTGTAGGTCAAAAAGTTTCGATTCTCGGTTTCACTGCAGCTGCTGTGGTTTGGGGCCTTCGATATCAGCATTTTACTGATGGTACATAAAATAGACACTAAAATCGTTGTCATTCCTTTTTATGATTGCACCCATTTAAAGTCTCTCACATTCCTCACAAATGTTGCCTATCGTAAATATATTTTCAGGTCAGATATTCGTTTCGATGTTGAAACTTAACGTAATACGTAAACAGTTGTATTTCTATGTTGCCCCGTACACAGTCAATCCAGACTAGTATACAGTGTGTCCGGATATCGGTGTCCGAGCCCTTATAAGTAGCGGGTACTCATCATGCTCTACAATTTGTACTGTACCACAGGGACCAAATAATTTAAAATCGCGAAAAAGTTACAGCTGTTCCATACATTTCTATGATTTTTCAATGGTTTTGCTGTTTTCAGCAATAGTATTGTCGTTGTTATACAAGTAAAAGTTGTTCAAAATGATGAGCACTTAGGCGCGCCACACACCAAAACACGTTTGTGTGCAGTAATACATTATTTTGTGTTACGTGGTTTTTGTGAGGAAAAGTGGTATGTTGTGTATTAGCGCAATCGCATTTATATATACGTCTACGATAAATGTGTTGTGTGATGTACAACATGTGTAGTATTCGTGTGTGATGCGCCTTATACGCATATGTTCGGCTCGGACACCGGTGTACGGACAGTCTGTATAGGTAAAGTGCGATCGCTGTATTTGGTGATGATGCCACCTTAGAGCAACACAGGCCTCCGGCCGTCGGGCCGGTACCGACTTAGGTGCCAACAATCTAGTTTGTCAGTTTGTTGTCAAAATTGCCACAATAACTCGTTGTTCCCATGGAATGTCAGAGTTTAGGTAAGGATACCTATCGAAAATTTACATTTTCATTCCCAAATTCTTTAATAACTAAAAATTCATCTTAAGAGTGCGTACCACACAAAGCACGTTTATAAAAAAATCCGTTTCGAAAGATTTATACGAGATTTTTAGGTGAGAGCATTTCTGAATAATATTTGTTACAGTATAAATATAGTCAGTACTAAAGTTGTGACAGAAGCAGGATATAAGATGTTGTTTGATTTTGTCGGTAGCATATCTAAAACTACGTTTGGATATCCGGCTGAGTACCTATCCCAGTGAAAACGTGAGTAGGTCGCACTGAAACTTGATGGTGTGACGATATACATACTTATACATAGGACAGCTGATAGTGGTTGGAAGTCCAGCTGTGGACTATGATTGGCAGGTGATGATGATAATTACCTGTACTAGGATTTGCGATAGTGTCGCTTAGCATCCGCATCGCAGTTTAGGGTCAAATAGTGATATCAAATAATGACGTGATGATTTCCAAGGTACACAAATCTAGACGTCATGAGAGTCAACTACCGCGGTTTTTTTCCGCGAACTTTCTGAACTCAGTCACTGTGTGTAATTTCTGGAACTAATACATTCGTTAGAATGATTATGGATGGAACTTCATAATATTTTGTAGTGTTTCATTATACTTGTACCATGGACTAAATACATATACTAGTCAAAACCCAAGGTTCGAGAGATATAGAGTAAGAGAGAGAGAGAGAGAGAAGAGGAGGGAGAGAGAGAAGGTAAATAAATGCACAAAACCAGGTTACTGCATCGTCTATATAATCTATGTATGAAACATATCCACTTCAGCCAACGATGTGTAGTGATAGACCTAAAATAACCGGATTATGCTAAACACTGTATGTTAAGTAAACCGTAATATTTATCCGGAAACCGGATAAAACAGCGACCTTGTCTGAAATATCTTTCCTGCTTTTATTTCTCTAATCTTTGCGATGGAGTATGCCTTGATACGTACCATGACTTGGACACATGACTGAGACTTGTTTTAGGTGTGAAATATTTTACTCGAATATTACAATACTTGACACCGGCTACAAGCTTTGCGTCATCTTCAGCCATAAGACGTCGTTTCAGCCACTGCTGAACATAGGCCTCCCCCTTAGAGCGACTTTACGTGTGGAAACAAAATTAAAAATATATATATAAAGATTGTGCTTAATAACCGCGACAAAATCAGCATCACTCCGGGCCTGGAGGAAGATAGAGTGCAGTAGATATGCAGACAGCTTATTACAATTTCCCGCCTCTCGCGCTTTGTTCCGCAAAGCAATTAAATGTTGACAATTATCCGGCTGCTTTTAATGGATTACATAGTTACATAAAAGGCATTCGTGTAAGGAATATTTCCACTGTTGTGGAAGATTTTGGGAGCCGACTAGCTCTAAACTGAATGACTGCGGCAAAAGTAGTGTTGCATAATTTCATCTACTCGTGTTCATTTACCTTTCGATTCGACTTGTTTTTGTCATCCAGGGGTTCGATTGAATCGCTCGTATGATATCATGCGAAATGGAAAGATTTTCTATTCATCATCATCATCAGCCATAAGATGTCCACTGCTGAACATTAGGCCTCCCCCTCAGAGCGCCACACCAACCGACAATGGGTCACTTGCATCCACCGGTTGCCCGCGACTTTCACAATGTCGTTGGTCCACCTAGTGGGAGGCCTACCTACGCTGCGTCTTCCGGTTCGTGGTCGCCACTCAAGAACCTTACTTCCCCATCGGTTATCGGTTCTGATTCTGATTTTCTATTGATAGAAGCAAATTCGAATGTTTCAAATCACTCGTTGCTTTAGCGAGTGCCACTGAAATACTATTCCAAGTGAAGCCTGGAACACAATGTTCAGTCAAATTACTGGGCATTAGAGATTAGACATAATATCTCAGGGTGACGAGAGCAGGGCACTGCCGCGCAGGGTTTCGGACAAACGATGTGGGCTCACAAACGTCCAAACATAAAAAACCATGAACATGAATCCTAAAAATTGTCCCCAAGTTCCCGGCGGCTCTAGGGGGGATGCTGATGACAGTAGGCGGAGACCTCTAAGGGCCAGGGGCGAGAAGAATCTCCGGGCGAGGGTCTTAAACTGTCCAACGACCGATGCTTTCCTTACGGACTCTGAGACATGTAACGACGACGATAAGGCTTTTCATACAGGTAACGATAGAAGTATCCACGACGACCAAGCTTTCCTAACGGACACCGATATATCCGACACCGTCAGCTCTAATGCTGAAACCGTAGATACTATACTAGCAACTGAAGATGTTGTACAGGAGGCTTCGGTCAATATTCCTGTACCCGCTAAGGTTGTAACACGTGCACGCAAGAAATGGACCCAAGAAATGAACATTTTTATCTTGCGCACGTACTTCATCCTAACTGCATTAGAAACGGATACAAAATCATATCTGACAGATCTACACATCAAATTCACTGAACGATTCCCAAACATGGAGGTCAGCAAGCAACGAGTAGGAGATCAACGTAGGGCAATCATTCGTAGTAATTTACTAACACCCGATAAAATTAAAGAAATACGAGCAGAAGTAGAAACAGAATTAAATAACCATAGTAGCCAAAACATTACACTAAACTCATCACAAAACATCGGTGGAACTAAAAGATTGAGATGGAGGAAGGAAATAAATGAGACTATTATACAAAATTACTATAGGATTACACAATTAGAAACAAATAGATCAGCTTACAGACAGTTACTCCACAAAGCGGTCACTGAACAACACCCTGAAATATCCCACGTTTCTGAACAAAGGATAGCAGATCAGCGTAGAGTAATTGTCAACAATAAGTTAATCAACGATGAGAGACTACAACAGATTCGAGATGAAATTTCCATAGAATTAGGCACACAAACCACACAAACGCAAACCCAATTAGAAACCTCCATCATAACACAAACACACAATATACACAACACACAATACGCACTCACACAACAAACGACTATTTCTCAAGTGGACTCAGTTGATGAAGAAATTAGTAATGAAGATCTAGTAATAAGCACTGAAACTGATTTAAACAGACTTGTAACTGAACAAAATACCACTGAAACTGATTTAAGCTCACCCAGAAGAGTACATAATAACCTAAATGTTAATGACCAACCAACTACCTTACAAATAACAGCAGAAATGCGAACAAAAATAGAGAGAACCTTAGCTGAAACCATTGCAAAATACCAATATATTGAACCAACTACAAGACCAGCAATTCCTAAACAAAAACAGTCAAAGAAACTCTCGATGATAACCCACTACATAAATAAACATATACTAAAAAAACATATAACAGCTGACACTGATTTCCAGACAGTTCAAACAGTAATTTACTGTGCTGCATTCGCAACTGTCATAGCAAATGGAGCAAAAATTAAAGACTCACCGACTATTCAAATGAGTAGAAACCAAAAACCTCGATGGCAAAAACGCCTTGAGAGCAGGATACAGGAATTAAGAGTCAAAATTGGAAGATTAACTGAATACATAAAAGGAAATAGAAGTCCACGGTTAAAAAAATGTATCGACCTAATAAAACACAATCATAAAATACACTCTCAACATGAAGCTGAGAATACAGAATTGGAACACTTTTTAGATACCCTTAAACAAAAGTTAAACGCACTCTCCAGCCGATTACGCAGGTATGTTGCAACCACAAAAAGAAAAACTCAAAACAAACTTTTTAATACAAACGAAAAATTATTTTACAGAACACTTAATGACGGACAGATCAACAATAATTCAGTAACAGAACCCCCATGCCCAGAAACACTTCACAAATATTGGTATGAGATATGGTCAATCCCTCAAGAACATAATAAAAATAATGACTGGATTACCCAGGATGCTCAAACAATACAAGATATCCCCACAATGTCATTCGACGATATTCATATAGACACATTTCAACAGATCATAAAGAAAACTCACAACTGGAAGGCTACTGGATCAGACAAAATACATAACTACTGGTATAAAAACTTTACATATACACACCCATACCTCCTCAACCACATAAACGGTTTCATCCATTCACCTGAAACTATGCCTTCGTACCTCACTTTAGGAACTACATACATGTTGCCTAAAGATAAAACCGATTTGAAGAATCCATCAAAATACAGACCCATCACTTGCTTACAAAATATTTATAAAATTGTTACTTCCTGCTTAAGTGAGTTAATATACAAACATACCCAGACTAACGGCCTACTAGCAGAACAACAGAAAGGATGCCGTAGACATAGCCAAGGATGTAAGGAACAGTTGATAATAGATACAACAGCCTCAAAACAAGCATTAACAAAAAAAAGAGATATATTTACAATGTACATAGATTACAAAAAGGCATTCGATTCCGTCCCACACACCTGGTTAGTTTATATATTAGAACATTACAAAGTCCACCCTACGCTAGTAAATTTCCTCAAAACTGCAATGTCACATTGGAAAACAATTCTTAAACTTAATACCGGCGATACTCCAATCGAAACTGAGCCAATACCGATCCGTCGCGGAATCTTCCAGGGAGACTCATTTAGCCCTCTCTGGTTCTGTCTATCAATTAATCCACTTTCGAAACTGTTAAACAATAGTACTAACGGCTACAACATAACATACGGCAACACTCAGTACACATTATCACATCTTTTATACATGGATGATATAAAACTTTTTGGCAGTAGTTTACAAGAAATTCACAGTTTAGCTGACATAACACACTCTTTCTCAAAAGACATCCAAATGGAATTCGGTATTGACAAATGTAAAATCCTATCAATACGCAAAGGAAAAATAGAACAGAATATTTATGAACTGACCGGTGGCCAACAAATTGACCCCGTGGACGAAATTACAGGCTATAAATATTTAGGCTACTTCCAAACGCAACAAATTCATCAAAAGCAATCTAAGGACACTATAGAACAAAAATTTAAAACCAGACTCCATAGGATTTTAAACACACAATTGAATGCAAAGAATACAATAAAGGCCATAAACTCGTTTGCTATCCCTATACTTACCTATTCTTTTGGAATAATCAACTGGCCACAGTCACAGCTGGTGAAACTCCAACGCACAGTACATACACTCATGACAAAATATAGAAAACATCACCCGCGATCCTGTATTGAAAGACTAACATTGCCCAATACAGAGGGAGGAAGAGCACTTATTGACATCAAGAACTTACACAATACACAAAAAACTAGACTCAGGTCCTTCTTCCATGAAAAAGCAAACATGTCACACATGCACAATGCAGTCGTTAATGCGGACTGCAAATACACTCCACTCAATTTACACAATCACGCCAAACAAAACAACGAGACCGTAATATCCCCAGAACAAAAACAACAGAGCTGGTTGCAGAAATCTCTGCATGGCAGACATCGCCGCGACTTATTGAATCCTAACGTTGACAAAATTTCATCAAATATGTGGCTAAAACGCGGCGAACTATTTCCGGAGACTGAAGGGTTCATGCTCGCAATACAGGATCAAGTAATAGATACGCGAAATTACAGAAAGTACATAATAAAAGACACTACAACTGACCTCTGCAGGCACTGCCACAGTGCCTCTGAAACAATACAACACATAACAGGAGCTTGTAGGTCAATCACTCAGTCAGATTACAAACATCGCCATGATCAAGCAGCAGCTATCATTCATCAATACCTTGCTTACAAACATAAACTAATCACTGAAAAAACCGCGTATTACAAGTATTCACCAGAAGTTGTTTTAGAATCAGCAGATTACAAAATGTACTGGGATAGGACAATAATCACGGATAAAACCATACACCACAATAGGCCAGATATCACAGTTTATGATAAAAAGAAGAAAGTAGTATTCCTCATAGACATTGCAATCCCAAATACTCACAACATAACATCTGCTTATACGGAAAAACTCACTAAATACACGGATCTAGCAATCGAGTTAAAAACACAGTGGAGAGTTCAGACAGTTAAGACTATCCCAATCATTGTTTCTTCCACCGGTGTAATCCCACACACACTCAACACTAGTCTACAAAGTCTCGACATACATCCACTCACCACCCTTTTGCTTCAGAAAGCCGTCATTTTAAACACCTGCAGAATAGTACGAAAATTCTTGACATTAGATGATTAACGAATTTTTGATTAACTATTTTTCGTTTGGCCAAAAGCCCGCAAATCTTAGCCTATCCTCGATAACGAGAGAATTTCGAAAGAATAACTATAATAATAATAATAATATAATAAATATCTGGGACATTTTTGCACACACGGTCATCTGACCCCAAACTAAGCAAAGCTTGTAATAAAGTAATTAGTGTTATTTACAATACGACTGTTTTCCTATAGATCATTTGATTTCTCAATGAGAGTCCTTTTACTAGGCTAGGCGCTGAAGAATACAAGGTTATAAGGAAAAGGCATACCAAGCCGAAAAAGACTAACAGTACTCATCACTATGAACAATCTACAGTACAGTACTTTTTAGAAACTGTTTGTGTTATTGAAGAGCAGAACGTGGTACCGTACGTTTCAGTACGAGTGGCCTTGGCCCTGTGGAAACACTGCAATAAATATCTCCTTACTGCACTCTGCGAAAGGGTCCCCTTTTGCAGAGTCTGGCTGATGATGGTGATGATGATAGTAAATTTGTTTAAGTAAACAAAATTGTAGTTAAGTATAACAAAAGTCACGGAGCTGGTGACCGTGGAGTTGCATACAAAAAAAAACTCAAATAAATATCACACTAATACTAATAGGCAATAGTGTTATATTATGTTACTTTTAAAACTACGAAACATGTTTTAAACACGTTGTGAATACCGTTTAGAATATTCTAACTTTCCTGGCGTTTTGCGGAGTGTTAGAAACCCGCTGTCATTTGTTTTAATTCCAACTTTTTGGACCTTTTATTTGTACTGGACCCTTCGTACTTTGTAGCCCTCAGGCTATATATGTTCTCACTTAGAATATTTTGCACGTATTATGCACAAGTTTGTTGAAATATGATCGCAGAGAAACCAACACAAGAAATAGTTTATTGCCAAACTTTCTTATTTATTTCACTCGGTACCTACTTAAGATAATTGAATAGGATTTGGTATTGGTCTTACTAATAGATAATGTTAGCTACCTAGTTACCTCTTTTCTGCTTAGCGTGTATCCCGGATTACGCGGGATTAACGGCCTACTTTAATAAAAATGTGATTTTTCTATTTAGTTCCCCTCATTTGTTATGTAGATTAAGCATCTTATTTTGGGGTATATGTTTTTCTGGTTCTGTAATCTAGTATTGCCTGGCGGGAAAACATGATTACATGACATTTTCTCGATAAAAAAGTCATTGAATAAACCTCGATTTACACACATTTTTCGGTGTTAATTACACAAGCGATTATTACACTAATAGTGAGGTAATAATATCTAGGTTTACATGGCACAGAACTTCGATTGATTTCCTAGTTTAAATGTAATTAGCAATTATCTGGGTTTTTGACTAGTGCGTTTTTGGCTAATGCACTATCTCTTTTCATCTGCGCGCGAAAGTGTATAACGCTATCTTTCTCTCGAAATACCCTCTATCAGCCCTTTGGCCGGCTACGAGGTCTTGCTCTAGGGATCAGAAGGTTTATTAGCGGTTTGCCGACGTACTCCGCGGGTTTGCGGAGTACATTGCCCATCCACTTCCAGTTATCTAGTTATTACTTCTTATCATAGCATCTCTACAAGGTGTTACTGAAACGTATGAAAATATTCAAAGGTATATTTAATTATCATTAAGAACTCATCCCTCACACATCACTCGAAGAACCGATAACCGATGGGGAAGAAAGGTTCTTGAGTGGCGACCACGAACCGGAAGACGAAGCGTAGGCAGGCCTCCCACTAGGTGGACCGACGACATTGTGAAAGTCGCGGGCAACCGGTGGATACAAGTGGCACATTGTCGGTCGGTGTGGCGGTTTAAGGGGGAGGCCTATGTTCAGCAGTGGACGTCTTCTGGCTGATAATGTAATGTAAGAACACTTTTACTATGGGACCAACCATGAGATCGCAAAAAAACCAAAGCTGCTGTTCCATAGAAAAATATCAATGATACTCGACAAAATGTATGGAACAGCAGTTTGTTTTCGGAGTCAAATTTTCGTCTCATAGTAAAAGTTGTTCATATAATTATGAGTACATACATAACTTTCAATATTGTCACACCTTTCAGTAGCACCTTGTATATTATGATTATGGTAAATTATGAACGCGGTCATAAAATAACATTTAAGAGAGAAATAACAAGCGGCCTAAGAAATTTTCAAAGTTAAGTTTCATGTTTGTTTTTTTCCTCGCAAGTGAAAAGTGTGTTGAAAAACGTCGTATGAAACGCGTGTGTATTGACCATTACATTCTCGGCTCCCATAACGGATTAATACTCCTCGAGTGTAATGTCCAACATAGCACACTTGTGTCATAATGTACTAATGTGTATCTAAAAAGCTTTATTCATAGTTTAAAAGTTAAAATTTGCGCGACGCTTGACCAAAATGCTGCCGTTTATTTGGCGCAACGTATAAGCATTGCCATATAGCGTGGTAATGCCGCCAGCATGCTGGGTACGCTGCCAACTGGTAGTGGGCTCGAATATTTGGATTATCTATAGACCTTTAATGGTCTCTGGATAATCCTACTGTTATTTTTATGTAGTAGGCTAATTAGTTTAGGTAGTTGTAGTTTGTATCTATTTTGTGTAGTCAATAAAGGCACTTGCACGTAAAAAAAATAAAAAAATGTATTAAATTCACTTTAAGATGTGTGCCTTCAGCAGTCAACCTCGAGACTTGGAGAAACTGTTCCAAACAAAAACAAGAATTCAATTTAAAGCCTTCTCAGGCTCCGCTCCATCTAGATAGGTATACAATATATCCGCGCCTGGTCACCCTGAGTGACGTTATTTTCCGAAACTTTTCTCAATTTTTCAACAGCGCCTCTGCTGTCATAGCGGATATATTTCAAATCCGCCAGACCTTTACAAAAGCCCGACATTTAAAAAGAATACAACATTCTTTTGTTTCAGCTTATGGATTGGCTGTTTTGTTTGGCTGTTTTAAATATTCAAATTCAGAACTTTAATGGAGTTTGAACTTCGTTTAATTTTACGAATGTTATTTTTACCGCTTTAATAGAATTTGAACTTCGTTTAATTTTACTTACAAATGTTATTTTTACCGCTTTTTATATTTTACTAGCAGGTGCCCATGACTTGAAAACCTTGTCCTCAAAATTACAAACACAACAAAAAAGAAATCATCCAAAGGTCCAGCCGTTCTGGTGCTCCGTCATACATGCGTGAATGTAGGCACCTCTCCTACTCCTTCCTGTTCCTACATGCTTATAACACACATTATATACATTATTCTATAAACATAATAATTTAAATATTTATATATATATACACGCTGACACGAGTTGTCGGATTCACATACGCCATCGAATTTATATGCATGTTTCATCACGATGTTTTCATTCACCCAAAATGTATGCACTGGTGTATCCGTTCGTAAAAACTCATTGGTAGGGTTCGAATCCGGACGAATCCATGAATGTGAGGCGACCTTACTCATTGAGCTACCGCGACTTACTTTGGTTATCGTACTTAAATGATTAAATAAATAACTATAACTAATACTAACTATTTATATATTAGATATAACATCTATTTATTACTTAGGAGACAGAAACAATGTAAAACGCGATTTGGCATCATTTTACAAAGAACGAGCAATAAAGATACTACATTTTCTAGCTTTAGTTTTAAAAAGAAAGGAGGAGACAAAGTATTTGTCTTACCTGTGTTCATTTTTCGCAACACTTGTCTCAATTTAACTTACATCTTCTCGGCTTCTCGGAAATAAAAAAGAAAACTACCTATGTTCATTCTTTTGTAGCTTTAGGTTTTTAATTGACACTAAAACCAATTTGCAGCACTTTCACTTTAAAAAAAACCGGTCAAGTGCGAGTTTGACTCGCAGCAAGGGCTCCGTACAAGTTTTTTTTACGTAAAATTATACAACCACGATTGCACCGAATATTGCTCTAACAATAATAATATTACAATGAATGCACCGAACATTGCTCTAACAATGATGATATAGCCCCGAATATACCGATAATTGCTCTAACAATGATGATATAACCATGAATGTACTGAACATTGCTCTAACAATGATCATATAACAAATTAACGATTTCCAGATTTATTGCTTTACTCGTGATGAATCATTTATTCATCATTTGTTAGATTGATTGTTTGTTTGATTCATCATTTCATTATTCATATTGTCTTCATGTATTTAGTGGTAGACCTACGTACGTAGACCTACATATTTGATATTTATTTCAACTTGATACTCCCAGAGTTTCTGAGAAAAAGAGTCTTGACGGACAGACAGGCAAACAAGCGGCAGTGGGATTTTGCATTTTTTTAAGTAGAGGGCTCTTAATTTAAGAGTTTAAGTATTGTTTATGCGTTTACTCGTAATTTTGAAATCCTCTCAGAGTCGTGAAGTGGACTCATACGATATCTGCCACTGAATAACATGGCACTTAGCAGGCTTCAAGGTCATTATTCAGCACAATACCAGTGTGACATGAAACAAGCCTTTTTGGCAAACTTTGATTAAATTGTCGTGCGTCTAGACATATTTAGCTTCTAGACTTGTTGAATTTATTAGGTTTCGTGATTGTGTAAATGAGGAATATATATTTACTAACTTTTACGCGCGGCTTCGCTCGCGTTTGTAGCACCAAAAGATTCTGTGCGCTGCTGACATGTGGAAGAGCCACATGAACCTAGCAGCCATTGTGGAAAGCATTTAGCCCTTATGTCTACGCCTGCCGTCTTCGGCTTTATTTATTGACATGTTAAAGTACACATGCTGAAAACAAAACGGATAATTATATAAAAATTACTTAGTGGTATTCTAGGTATACAACCCGTTTTACTGTAAGTTAGAAAAAAATACTTTTTTTTTCTTCTAAATTATTTGTTGAAAATATACCACTTTAAATCGCGTGCCGTTGCAGAGTACGTGAACGGGAAGTTTAGGAGTGATTCAGTTTGACCATGGCACTCACGTTCTGCAGTCAGACGCGAGACGCTGCGTGAACGTGGTTGACCCGCGAGACATTTCAGGGGCTCACAGTCTGTAGTCAGACGCGTATCGCGCTGCGTATGAACGTCTCTTACTCGTGAGACAGTATATGGCGCTCACGGTCTGTCGTCAGACATGAGGCACGCTGCGTGAAAGTCTTTGATTCGCGAGCCACTGTAGGGCGCTCACGATCTGTCGCCAGATGCGTGTCACGCTGCATGAACGTCTCTGATTCATGAGACAGTATATGGCGCTCACAGTCTCTCGTCAGACGTGAGGCAAAGTGAACGTCTTTAACTCGCAAGCCAGTAGCTTCTGCTCGCGATCCGTCGTAAGACGCGTGTCACGCTGCGCTAGCTTGCAAGACAGTACATGGCGCTCACTTTCTGCGATACCTATACCTAGCTGAAACGAAGTCAACGAAGCGTGGGCTTCAGCATGATTGTCAGAAGCTAAGAGTGCCGCACGTTTCTGTTGGGATCACGCAAATCTCTCTCGTCTGCAATTCGACTTGTTTTACTGAGCGTGTGCTTTCAAAATACATACAAACCTAAATACCTAAATAGCTTAGCCTACTGAAAAATAGTAACAGTTAGAATCTCCTGAGTTGCATTGTACAAATTAACACTTAAATAGGCCTTTTACTAACTCAGAATACCAAACAAAATACTAAAATAACAACTACCGTTCCGTTATGGTGATGATGTAGTGTAATGTAGTATTATCAAGCTAGGTATATAATTATGTATGTGCGAAGCCCCTTGAATAGTACAAACTTTCGAAAAAGTCCCGACAAATAAAATGCACGCTGGCGCCTGCTGCTGCTGCTGCGGGCCATATGTGGGCCAATGTTTTGGAAGTAAATAATGTCCCTTTTCTGTATGTTACTTAACATTTGTTAAATAAAGAGTTGGCCGGAAGTTTACGGAAGCGGATGTTGTGGTCAATTTCATGGCAATGTTTCTACTCTTTGTGCTGCATATTTATTAAATTGCTAAGTTTATGGGTTAGCGCAAAAAAGCTAAGCAAATAATTCAAATGCCACGTTACAGACTTTACGGATGTTTGATGAATAGTACTTATATTGAATTTCTTTTAACGCAGTTATTCCTACCACTCATGCGAAAATTTGCTCGAATGAATTAGTGGGTTCTATGCACACAATTGTTTGCCTAAACAAACGATCACAATGCATTTTTTTTATTAAACGGGAATATTCACTTTAAATTGAGCCGGTTATTCTGACTATAGTTTCGATCACATTCGGTGATCTGTATCATGGTATGCTATAAGCGTGACGCGTCCGCAACCTCGTCTTACCTTCATTGTATGTGATGGAAACTATAGTCGGAATAACCGACTCAATCTAACGTCCCGTTTTATTATAATAAAATGTGTCAAAACCACGTCAGTTTTTATAGTAATCATAACAAACTTTAATTACCGATTTAGTTTTCTATGTGCTTTACACTTAGAGAAACACTGGTCTCTGGCTGACCGTTCGGGCCCGTACCGAGTTGCTCTATGGCTTTACATTTTTTTTTTAAATGGATACATCTTAATGTAATTTTCAATGAGGCCCTTAAAGAGACGATTAATAAAAACTGGTTCCTACGAACTCCATATAAATGACGCTATTTGTAAGTATTTTAAAATAAGAATAATAAATTAACAATAAATATTGGTGGACGTTTTTCACACACAGCGCCACCTAGCCCCAAACTGAGCAAACTTGTACTAAGGGCGAACCAGAAAAACCACATATTTTTTTTTGTAAATACATTCATAGAATACATAGAAACACCCAGACAAAGAACAAACATCCATGTTCATTACACAAAAATGTCTGTGAAAAATGTGGATGGTAATCGAACCCACAACCTACATCAAAAGGCGGAAATCTTACCACTGAGCCAAAAAAAAGCAAGTATAAAATTGCTCATAAATTCAATTTGAAGTACATATTATTCATATGTCCCAGACGCATTTTATAGTAAGACATGGGCAAAAGGACATTAATAAAAACATAGTTATTATGAAAACCAAAATAGCAACGCCATCTAGTTAAGATGAAGTTTGGTGGAACTGTTCCTGAAAACAGCAAAGGTATAAAAAATAAGATTGTTTTACAAAAAATTATGCGTGAATATTATAATGTCTATTTGAAATAAATAAAAACACGAATTATATCGAAAACCTTCTTCGTCGTTTTTTTTTGTTTTATGCTTATTTACTACGCATACAAGGTAATTTAAAACAAGTCTTCCTTAAGGCTATTTATATTACCATACAAAGCGTTCCCTTTTCTACCGTACTCAAACGCGAAAAAATTCCAACATACCTTTCATGTAAAGTTTCAAGGTGGAAACCAATTAGAAGCTCGTCTGTACGCCCTCCAAAGACTTATTAAAAAAGTTAACCTTTGAATTCATCCAAATGCAATTTACAAGTTGAAAACCCTTGAGGAAATCAACAGGTGAATGATTCCCTGGCGTGCCGACAGGCTTTCAGAAAATTCGACTTTGGGGCCCTTGAGCTGTTATGTATTCGAGGCACACCGCCGTACACTGCGATGCCCTATTTAATAATTGTGGTCACTTTGCCAAACTTTCGTCGGTCACTCGCTCGAAAATAATAATCTCATTAACATAAATTAAGATGCTCGGGGTGTCTCGTAGAACACATTTCGGCATATTTATGCAAATAATATGAACGACACAACCCATGATCACAAAGCAAGAGCGAGTCAAGTTGAGCAAAGTGAGCAAACTGTTGGGCAACTAAAAAAAAAACTAATTGAATGACTGTAATTCTCATAATGTTCGCGTTGAGCTATTGCATGCATTGCCAGTGACTTTCACAATGTTGTCGGTCCACCTATTAGGAGGACTACCTACGCTTCGTCTTCCGATTCGACGCCGGTGGCTCCGGTGGTCGCCACTCAACACGCTTTCGTCCCCATTGATTATATTATCGTTGTCTTTAAGCCATAAATCATTATCTGTAGTAGTTCTGCGAACAGTGGACCTCACTATCACACAGTTTTTTGCACAATCTCAACTTCCCTCTCACGACCGTATATCTTGACAAACTATTGACTGATTTTGCTCATATTCGAAATTCTTGTTTAGAAGCGAGTACAGAAAGTTTATGTCAAATATTATCAAATATTTTTGTTTTAATAAAACGAGAATACTCACGTTAAATTTAGTCGGTTATTCTGACTATAGTTTCGATCACATTCGGTGACCTTTATCAAGGAATGCTAAGCAAACACGCGCGCGACCTCGTCTTGCCTTGCAAAAAACCACCAAAATGTATCAAAACCACGTCAGTTTTTATAGTAAAATTATCAAAGACGGCCGGTAAATGTAAACCTCTCAAATTAAAAAATCGCCGACGACAATAAAAAAAGTCAATGTAATTCTAGAACCTATAAACCAAGTTTCGTCAAGATTAGTTGAAAAATTCGACCTGAACGCGATTACCAACATCCATACATACATCCATACATACATACATCCATCCATACATACAACCATCCATACATACATCCATCCATACATACATACATCCATCCTTACATATATCCATACGGACAGATGAAAGCAGATTTTGCCAGTTGTTGCAAAGGCTTCGCTCGCTCGGTCAATCATCGGCGACGAAAAATCCACTGTTGTTGTCTTATTTAAATGCTGCAATTCCCTACAATCTGTAGTATAATTTAATACTTATTACTTCTCCTCAACTTCACCTGTCTGAGCTTTGTAAAGCTTTGACGGCGCTTAGTAGCGGCCTATAAAGCAGTTACCGAACATTTGTTTAAGAACTTCCAGGTTACGCACAAACTTTGAAAGATAGCCGGAGGCAGAGTTATATGAACGTAGCTAGGAAGCGACACGGGGGGAAGGGCACGGCCCTACCCAGAAATACTGATGCCCATCGAATTTAAATCTCTAAGTATCTAAATTGTCAAGGAAGGGAATTGGAATTGGGAATTAGAAGTATTGTCGTCCCTACTAACATTATTCGTACCCAGTAGGTATGAGTAATAGGAAATCCCAACCACTCCACTGCAGGGGAGGTCAGCTAGTGAATATTTCCCAAAAAACCTGTCGATATTGTAAAATGTATAAAAATCGGTGGCTATAGATTTACCGTAAAACAGTTTTTTTCTATGTTTTTTATTTTAATGTTGGGTCATGATTAAAGGTACAAATATGATCCAATTCAAGATTAAAATTACATTACATCACATCACATTATCAGCCAGAAGACGTGCTGAACATAGGCCTCCCCCTTAGACCGCCACACCGACCGACAATATGCCACTTGCATCCACATGTTGCCCACGACTTTCACAATGTCCGTCGGTCCACCTAGTGGGAGGCCTGCCTACGCTTCGTCTTCCGGTTAAAAAAATAAAATACGTATTACTAATTGACCAAAAATAGAGTAAAATTTTCTCGTTTACTGTACTGGTACATTACCTATTACTGTGTTGAGGGTTACCGAAACCAGCAACGCAATAAACTGTACTACACTGATAAAATATTAAGTAGTTAAATTCACGCTCGCTTCGCTGTTTCGTTCTCCTGCCCCAGTACGAAAAATCCTAGCTTCGCCTACGTAGTCTAGAGAACGATCTTCAATTTGATGTCAGCCTTATTTGGTAGCTATAAAGTCTTTATTATCATTATATATTCGACATAATATCTAGTACTGGATTTTATGGCCACAGATGTTAACGTTAATAGCAGGCATTCGAAGCATATCGGGATTTTATTTTATGGAAATGGTCTCTTTGTTTGTCTGAAACCCCGAGTGGAAGTGGTACTTTAAGTTTTCTTCCAAGTGGAGCTGAGGTCTGAGAGGTTCTTATGTATGGAACAATTTATCGTTGCATGATTTTAAGGAAATGGGGGGTATATTCCCACTGAGTTCACAGAAGGTAGTGAACCTTAGTCCTTATAAACGTTATAACTAACCCAATGCAAAAATTATTATTAGACCTTAGCAATAAGACTTTAAGAGAACTGAATATTTGAAAAAATTGATGTTTTTGGATGAAAATGATATTATCATTCATGGTTAAGTGAATCCGTAGTTCGTCAGATACAATTTTATGATTATGAATCTTTTTCGGGTTAGCATACCCTTTCCCAATAGCCCTGTATAGTCGTGGCAGCTCAGTGGGAGTACGCTCGCCTCACATTCGTGAGGTAGCGGGTTCAAACCCGGGCGGGCCCGTACCAATGAGCTCTTTGGAAATTACGTAACACTGCATATACCACTGGTAGTGCAACGATAAGGGAGCCGGATGTGGTTACCACTCGCCAGAGCTAGGAATCACAGAGTCGACAGCCCTAAATAAGACCACAACCGCACTGCAGGCAGAAGCTATGGGCCTTCTGCTAGCAGCAAGAGCGGTACTCGCAAAAGATCCAGAAAGTAACGTGGGTGGCAGAATCGAACACCTTACGTTCACTACTGACAGTGCAGCCGTCATCTATGCACTCAGAAAACCTACAACTAGGTCGAGAGTGGTAACAGAATGCCATTCTGCTCTACAAAATTTAGCACACAGGTATAAAGTCACAGTTCAGTGGACAAAAAGCCATGACAAATGTGAGGGCAACAACAAAGCAGACTCACTTGCCAAGGAAGGCACGAAAAAGGAAATCAATGCAAATGTGGCAGAACTGTGTAAGCCAACAGCTATGGAAACACGGAATTTGCTAAGTCTCTACACAGAACGAGAACAGCAAAATCAATGGAATAAAATCACAGGTTGCAAACACGCAAAAGAGTTTTACCCATTGATAAATAGGAAAATGACTAATAAACTACTAAAGTTAACTAGGTCGGACCTTCGTCTAATGATAGGTATTATCACAGGACACTGTGAGCTAAACTATCATTTGCATAAAGTTGGAGCCACAGATAGTCCCCTATGCCGAGGCTGCCTACAGGAGAACGAGACCGTGGAGCATGTGCTACTGCACTGCAAAGCCACAGAGGACATACGAGTAAGGTCGGGACTCCTTCAAGAATCTCGACTACAAGACTCCAATAGCATAACATCTGACGAAACAGGAGTGGAACAGGTATGCCAGCGACCCAAGGCCGTGCTCCGTTACTTTAAGCAGCTCGGCTGGTTTGGGTAGGCTGGCAGCGGGGTTAATGCACAAAACACCCTTAACGGGACGTCAGTGCAGGTCTTATCGCCCCTATTTAGAATTAGAATTAGAATTATTATACCACTGGCTTTTCGGTGAAGGAAAACATCGTGAGGAAACGTGCATATTTTTCGGAGAAGAAATTCGATGGAGTATGTGAATCCGCCAACCCGCAGCACTGGGCCAGCGTGGTGGATATGGTCTAATCACCCTTCGAGGGTAGGCTGATGTCCCGCAAGTGGAATGTTTAAAAGGCTGATACAGATGAAGAGCAGCGCCGTCTAGCATCATCTACATGGCACTGCTCTTACTTCATACAAATTAAAGTTAACGTAAACTCGATCGAATAGGTTAACGCAATTAGAAAAACTCGCTCGGCACTCTGATGCAGGCGCGGATCCAGCCCTCAAATAGGTTGTGGTCACAACCCGAACCCAAGAATCGGCCAAGTGCGTACATCTTTAGTAAAAGTTGTCCATAATAGCAAGTACAATGATTTCCTTAAATATTTCCGTAGTCTAACTAAACACCCAATATAAGCTATCTGAAAATTTAATCAGATAGTTTTATAGCTGTAAAAGCAATCGAAAGGAAATACAGCAGTATATTCGTACAATTTCTATAGCCCACGGGGAAATTATCGGCGAATTTTTATGGATCTGTAACGTTTTATATAGAGTTAACGGTTTGACGACGGATCCACTTCTCGGGGGAGCATTACAGGTATTAAGTTCACTGTTGTTTGTGAGTTTTTTAGGCTTCTGCCTCGTTGCCACTGCGCGCCGCCGCGCTTCAGCGAGTGAAGGTTTTTATAAACTGGGCAAACAGACGTGAAGCAGCGGCACAGGGCGTAAGCCACGCGTGAAAACGCGCCCGCACGTTTTGCAATTCAAAGATCTTAACTATAAACTATTAACGTTTGCGGTGATTCGGCCACACCCAAAGACGCCCAAATGATCACATGGTGAAGCTTGCCCTGGAGATGCCAATAACGAAACGTACGCTTGGATGACCACCCGCCACCTGGTTAACGACGGTTCAAGAAGACCTAAAATATGCTCAACTAACACCTGACGTGGCACAAGACCGTGCTAAATGGAAAATATGGACAAGGAAGGCCGACCCCAAGTAAATGGGACCTAGGAGGAAGAAGAGAAACTGAGACCGCGACGTTAACAACTTCACAACCCTTGGACCGATTTGCTCATATTCGAATTAATTATTGCATTGATATGAACTATTTGCCTACATAAAGATCGAATCAAGATCAACGCTTCTCAAGTTATCGTCGAACCAAAAATATACATAGAAACATATATACAACTGCCGATTTGCTCCCGTGGATTCATAGACATTCGCATCGCTGGGTCTACAATGGTACGCATTAATGACGGGACCCGCACACGAACTGTGATGTGTGTGGATCAAATGTTAATACAAAAGGTGCTGCGCCACACTCAGCACCTATAATATTAACATTTGGTATGTATATAGCGGTTCATACATTTCCTTTCATTACAAAACTGGGCCAGTTCAAGCAGGGCTGCTGCTGATATGTGATTGGTTTTTAAGAGCGGCTGTACATTATGCCACTAGCGGTGACCACTATAAACCGCCGGCGGCCAAGCCACTAGACACAGCGACTAGTGGCTACAAATGGTGGCTGTATGCGTTTGGAGCGGTGCTTGCAGCAAACCTGAAAGCGGGACGCCGGCGGAAGGAAGCAAGCAATTGTGGTCGGTGGTGTTAGGGCGGCTGGCGACTAAATGCGACAAGTAGGTGTAGCCCACGATACGTTGCAGGAAGGAAAATAAATCGTCCCCATTTCACATGCGTGCGGGAGAACGAATAAAAATATTTTTTTGTACCTTTTCAAATTGAGATATAGATCTCAATTTTAAAAAGTCTACAATATTATGTCTTTATATTATAATAATTATAATACAATAATATGTCTACAATATTATTGTAAAGAATTCATGTACTGAAATGATGTTACAGGTGTGTCAGAATGGGACGAACAGACGGACGGATGGACTGGGACATACTCCTAATTCCAATTCTATGTGTATAAGACTGCGCTGACAGCGCGCTTGGGCATTGGGTGTTTTCTGCCAGCCAACCGCCCAAACTAACCGAGCTTCTTCAAACAACGGAGTACGGCCTTGGATCGCTACTCCTGTTTCTTCAGATGTAGTGGTATTGGAGACTTGATAATTTTCTTGAAGGAGTCTCGTTTCAGCATTCGTATGTCTTCTGTGGTCCATCAGTGCAGCAGCACATGTTTTACGGTCACGTTGCCTGTAGACAACCTCGGCACAGAGGGCTAAGTATCTGTAACTTCAACATACTCCTGCCAATTATCGTATATATGTGCAAATCAAAGAAGTCTCTCCAGCAAAGAACTGGAACGCTTTTTAAAATAATTAAAAGTAAGCCGTCCGTAAAATAATTCAAACATTTACAACTCACGCAGCCCCAGAATGTGAAACCAGCGAAAACAGCACACCAGATTTGTTGTTTACCTGAAACATAAAGAATATTTTAGATTTTTTTCTTCTGGGTTATTTTTAGGACTTTTGTGGAATGATCGAACACGCCACTACTTTTATTTTTATGTAATCTTTTTCAACTTTGGTCTTTGAAGTTTTTAATAACTAAAAATGTTAAAGTAAAAATTGTGCGGGCAAGAGATCGCGCATTGTGTGAAAGCGTTTTTTTTTTTTGACAGACTAAGTAAAAGTTACTGTTTAGTTATTTCCCCATCAGTGGTGAAGAATCAAATCAAATCAAATCAAAATTTATTTATTTCAGACACAAAGATCCATTCTCTAAGCTAAGTACTAACTTAATATTAATGCATTAATCATATTTAAAATTTAAATTATATTAGAATGTCAAAAAAAAAAATATCAAAAAAATAAAAAAATAAAAAATTAAATAAAATCATTTTACTAATACTCTAATGTGATGATGCATGAAGGGGCAGTTCAGCTTGTCGGTGATAGCTTTGAGAATGCTGTTGCCACTCGCACGCGTTCTTCATAAAAGTGAGGCTACCTTTTTTCGCATTATAGCAGCAAAGCCATCAGTGCGCGCTTCCACAAACATGGAAGAATAGAAACTAGAAAATAGTATAGTAGAAGCTTCTAAAACTCAGACAATACATCAAAATAATACAGTGCCGCGATATGACTTTACGTTCTTACCAAACTTCTTCTTTGTATAAAGCAGAACGTATGAAAAAAAAAACAACTTCATCTGGAAAATTAGTGAAAATACGCACCACGTGATAATATTTCTAATATTTTGTACACTTAGTTATATTAGAACACACAAAGCGCTGACATCATCAACAGAAAACTTACTTAGTTAAATATGTGTTTCTACATTTACTAAATACATAATAAGGATGTCCACAAACATTTGCACCTACACTTCATACCATCTAACACTCACATATACAAATAAGCAAACCCAACAACGGCTCAGTCTAATTCAGCTCTATGTAAATAGATTAATGGGAAAACCAATTAAGCAAGAGCTCGCCATACGTACGTCACTTGCGGGTAATTTCGTTGGCGAGACCTATGTTAATAAAGACACAGGGTTGGTCGTGGTCTATTCATTCGAGGAAATTAGATCGAAGATTTATAGACATGAATTTAGAGTTCATTTTCATTTGGTTATTTTTAGCTTGTCTGATCACTTCAAATATTAAACTGACCTTAGTTTAATTGAAAGCTGGTAATGACACTATAATTTTATAAATTCGAAAGTTTGTGCGTAAGTGTGTTTGTGTAGCGAAAAAAATTTTCGCAAAAAGATTACTACTACCTACTTAGATCACAAAATACTGGACTATTTACCTACTAATTATATAAATACGAAATTGTGTGTATTGGTTTGTTTGTTACTCGTCCACGCAGCGACAGAGCAACGTGTTTTTTGTATGGTAACAATTTAAAACCCAAGGCAGGCCACCGGGGGTGGGGTTTTAGTGGATATGATCCCACATAGCACGGCTGCGCCCCATAGTAGTCAGGTCGCTTGTGAAGATATCCCCTCGTCAAAAAAGGGTTACCTAAGTTACTTTTCCCCAAACAACTACAGTTGAAATAAGATTGCACGCGGGAAAATTCGCCTTACTGCAATAATCATAACAAAAGGTGACGACGCGAGGCTCTTACAGAAACATTGTTTCCACAGATTTTCTTTTCCACCGCATTTATTTTCCTGGTACTTGCTAAATAAGCGGATCGAATCAACAACGAGAGCAAGTAAAGTACGAGGGTCAGTGAGTGACAGCCCTGTCTAAATACGACAAAACGCTCGTATTATTTGAGTTAGGCGAAATTGTTGGCGTACGTAATTTATGTAACTCTGGCGGGACTTATCCAACTTTGACCACCATAATCTAAGCTCACTGTATTAGGATACTGTTGAATTTTTTCGGTCTGTCACCTTAAGAGAACAAACCGGAATAAAAACTTTGATTTTTCCTAATTGCTGTAAATAAGAAAATATATTATAATATTATTTTTTGCATATAAATGCAGAACAAAAGAGAAATATTCGTCGCATAGCTTTGTTATCGTTGATAAAAAAATCTAAAAAGTTAGACCGACACCGAATAAAATGATAGTAAAGGTACATAAGATCACTCCATAGAGACTCTCGTTGCGTCGCATAATTTAGCACGCACAGTAAACACGCATGCACAGGCATGCAACGCACGCGAGAAGGCAAGAGTCGGTTGATAAAATACCGTTCTATCAAAGATGAAACAATAGTCAGGGAACTTCATTTTTATTATGAAGTATTATTTTTAATCATCATCATCATTACCATCATCACCATTATCATCACCGTCATCATCACCATCATCATCGTCATCCTCATCATCATCATCCTCATCAGCATCACAGTCACTGCTGGGCACAGGCCTCTCCTAACGCCATCTATTTTTGTCCACCACTAATTCATTATGACTGACGCAAAAATAATTGTGAATAAAAATTAGCTTGCAGGTGAAAGGTTTCCAAGGAAATCCACAAAATATTGATGTGTTTATATGCTACAGGCTTAAATACTGCTTTTTACAGTTTAGGAACAAGAATGTCTTAAGTTCTATATAAATCAGTAAAATATAGTTTTTTAAATGAATTTTATGAACATACTTAGAATAACGACAATTGACGACAATAGAAATAAGCTCGCAAATAAGTAATAAAAATTAATAACACACATAAATTAATGTTATTTAAAATACGTAAAGTAAAGTACGTAAAGTTATTTAAATACGTATACGTATACTTTTAAAGATTTATTTTTAAGTCGTTGACTGTAAAACTCGCTTTTTAATATCATGTAGTCTGCACCTATAATTGTGGTGACGTTTAGCCTGTTTCCATTGCTTGCCTCCTTCTTTGTTACAACGTAGTACATCATGTTGGTGTCTATTAAATAAATAAATAAATAAATAAATTACCTACTAGGTATTATTTTACAGAATATTAAACCTACAGTTTTTGAGTATAATAAAATCGAAACTTAAAGTTCAAAGTTCTTTATTAGTATACACAAGTTTATACGTCAAAAATAATGTATAGTAAACTATACACAAATAATTAGCTAGCTACAACTATTGAACAAAAACAATCAAAATTTTAACATGTTACACATACATTGCATTTAATTAACATTTGTGCATTTTTATTATACAGTGCACTTATTCTATTCAATTCTAATCTTATTAAAAGTTTCAAGAGAATTTGAGTAAACTAAACCCAGCATCAGATAATTATTTTCTGTTAAATTCAAAAGCTTTATAACTTTCAAACAAAGTCAACTACAAGGCAGAGAGATGACTTTATGCATCAGACTAGAATAACATCTTCTAGTTTTGTAGGTGCCTAGTCAAAACTTGTGAAGCCGAGTTCCTATAAGTTAAGTCTACAACTTTCAAACATCGTTTGAGTAAGTTTTAGCGACAAACTACACTGATAGCTGTGTAGTGGCACCTACAGGTGCTGTTACGCAAACATTTTTCCTTGACAAAATTAAATTAATTTTATAAAACATATATCTACGAAGAAGCAGTCCACCCACGGGGGCAAAGCCCGACGGATTAAATGAGTGGTTTTTTGCTACACTTTTTGCATTGATAATTTTTTCCTTATTTAGTCTAGCTGAAATTGAATAGATGCAAGACGAAATTGATATCTCCTGAAATTGGAGGTAACCTAACTTAATGTTTCTTAATGGAAATTTAATATGTATACTCTTTTGGGGATCATTTTGTATTTGATAAAACGAAATATAAATAAAGTGGATAATATGTGGAGTGTGGAAAAATCGTAAAAAGTGGTAAATCGTGTTTTTTCGTTTTGTTTCCACAACTCAGTAGAAGCTTCGAATAAAATAAAACTTCCACCGCTTTAGGTAAATCATGACTTGGACTGAACAGTGACTGAAATTGTTGACTTAGACTATGACTGAGACTTGTTTTAACTGTGAAATATTTTACTTCCCTTAATATTACAAAACTTGACACTGGCTAAATACACAACGTGTGGAGCCAAAATATAAAAGAGAGAAAAAAACGTAGACTGTTAGAGTAGCCGCAAATTATGGTAATGTCATTGTTATCTTAGGAGTCTGGGTTGTTCAGGAAATTGATCCTCATTTACATAGTTAAGTACTAGATATGGGTAGCTTACGTTGCCCAACCATGGTTATAGTGCCCATTTCAGCCAAGGTTGTCTAGTCTATTCTTAGTCTATTTAATAATAGCGAACATTTTGTACTTGATATTCACATTGGCGCGTGTTCTAAACGCTATAAAAGAGAATTATGTGCGCTAAACCTAGGACTCATTACTTTATTTTCATAATGAGGCGTTTCCAAAAAAAAAGAAATCCTGGTAATAAAAGTACCCAATAGATGGCGTTAGATGTACCTTGAGGTTTTTCTGTCACTGTCAAGACATGAAAGACAAAAAAATTTACGTGTGCCTTTTTTTTCTCGTGTATTTTGGCTCCAAATGTGTATTTAGACAATTTCAAGTAATGTAACTATGTATTTGACTTCATTTGAAATATTACAATAGTTGACACTGGCTAAATACACAACGTGTGGAGCCAAAACTTACGATTTAAAAAATAAACATAAAATATTTCGACAGAAATGACAATGACAGGTAAAACGATAGGACTATTACGCCATCTAAAAAAAATTGTTAGAACAATTTTTTTGGAGTTTTGGCGGGAACGTGAAGAAATCATGTCGCGTCATTTTATTATTTTCCAAAACTTGTGTTATTTCGAGTGTTAATGTGTAAAAACGGTGAACTTTTACCCGTTAAGTGTTCTTGAACATGCACGCGTGTTGGTGAATGGTATAATGTCGTGAAACGTGAATTTTCATGTTGTTTCCAAAACTCCATAGAAGGCTCTAGTAAAGTTTTCACCACTTTACTGGGGCATGACTTGGACTTGACCGTGACTTGATTTGCTCGCTTTTGACTGTGACTATGACTTGTATGATAATATTTAACAAAACTTGAATATATATAACCATACTTGACACTGGCAAATGCATAAGACGTGCGACGCCAAAATCCTCTTACGAGGAAAGAAAAAAAAAAAAAAAAAAAACAATATTTTTTTTGGAAAACGCCTCATTAGGTACAAATATAACACTGAAAATCTATTATAATATATATATTACTAGCTGTTACCCCCGACTTCGTTCGCGTGGACCTACAAAAAAAAAGAAGCCTATGTCCGTTTCCGACCGATGCAAAAATTCGGTTAACCCCCAATGTACACCTCCTTAGTTCTCTTTTTTTTTACAACCTTTGTCCATCTGGGTGTTTTCCCTGGGAAACATTTAGTTTTCACCGCCACCTTGTTATCAAAACTCTTTTATGTATCATGCTTACTCATCTAAAGTTAATATTGTACTGGATTTAATTATTACCCACTGGGCAGGTCAATAATATTTTACTGAATTTCATTATTGCCAAATTCAATCCGTTCGGCTGTTTAGCCGTGATGACGCGACAAACCCAGACAGATAAGAGAGACGGATAGACAGAGAGACAGAGTTACTTTCGAATTTATTATATTAGTTAGAATTAGGATTGGAAGTTAAGATTAGGATAATACATTTAGTTCATGTTTACTAGCGATGGGCAAGTTTATATAAAACGTTGTACTTATTGGTTAAATTTGTACACGTCTCGGTACTTCTCACAAGTGTGGTTCAAATATTAAATAAACGTTTCTTTTCAGAAAAATTCTATTAATAAATCATGACTCAGATATTCCGTGAGAACCACGGGAATCGAACATTAAGTACCTACGTTTTATGATTTTAGCACAAATCGTTTTTTATTTTTAAATATTTTGTTTTCGTTTGATATTATTTTTGCTCAACAAATCGTAGTGACATTTTATCACTATAAGGATAGGGTAAGCTAAGCCGAAAAGGGCTTTTAGTACTCATCATTATGGAACTTTTACCTTTTACTATGGAACCAACACTGAAATCAAGAAAAAATAAGCTGTTTTATAGAAAAATAATTTAAGTTTATATAATATAATAATGTTAATGGCACTCGACAAAATGTATGAAAGAGCTGTTTTTTTCTCGATTTAATTTTTGGTCCGATAGTAAAAGTTGTTCACAATCATGAATACTATGAGCCCCATTCGGCATAGCATAATCTTTCCATATCCTTATAACCCAGTATAGAGAGAATGGCCTTCAATACTTATTCCACCGTAATTTCGTTCCCATCTTTTACTATGTTATTTCTTTGTATTATTTCTAGGTGGTCCGGTTAGATATTGACAATCAGCCACTGTAAACGAACCATGGACAGAGTTTCTCATTAATCTGGCCTCTATCTGGACACTTTACCGACTGGTCTACGTCTTCAAAGTGTTTTTCTATTAGATAGCTGTTAGTTATCTGGATGTTTTTTCTCTTATTTTTTGGCTCCACACGCTGTGTATTTTAGCAGTGACAAGTATTGTAATATTTCAAGTGAAGTCAAATATTTCACAATTAAAATGAGTCTCAGTCATAGTCTAAGTCAAGCAAAGTAAGGACAAGTCCACGTCATACCCCAGTAAAGCGGTGGAGACTTTACAAGAGGTTTCAATGGAGTTTTGGAAACAGCGAGAAGAGTCACGTTTTACGACATTAAACAATTCACCAACATTTATGCACGCCCACGAGCACTTAATGAATAAAAATCCACCATTTTTACACTTTAACACTCGAAATAACACAAGTTTTGAAAATTAATACAATGACGCGACATAATAATTATGGGCTTCTTCACGTTCCCGCCAAAAAAAGCTGTCTGGATGTTAAGGACTGGCTTGCTTGGACTCCCTGATTCTCGTTATCTCGTTTCCATTTTTCAACATCTATCTATGAAAATACATATAACATAAACAAATATATATAACGAGAGGATTACTGTACATCGAAGATATTTATGAATATATTTTATTTAGGAAATAGATTTTTGTCTGTCTGTCTGTCCAGGATAAAAACTAAGGCACGGATTTACATGCAAGTTCAACAGTAGTAGCAAGAGTAAAAAATATTTTGTAGTACTAAAATTAGTAGGAATTAGCAAGGCGGCTGGGATACGTTTTTTTTTGGTACTCGGTGACGAGACGAGCAAGTCGCTCACCTGATGTCAAGTGTCACGCTTGACATACGTTTCATAAACATCAAAAAACTCGTCCTTTTTAAATCTGAAACCTAAGTTAATTTATAAGTTTATTTTAAAGTGTATATTGTTATTAAAGGAGTGGTTTTGAATGAATACAATATTATTATTTTTAATTTTTTGCTTTTCGTTGTCTGTGACTAAGTTACTGTAAAAAATCACTCCATACAACCAAATCGCGTGACCTGACCACTTAGGTTCAAAGCTAGATCTATATTTATAGTATATTTTCTGCTAGACTAGATATACTTCTAGTATATCTCGTACTTATGTAAGAACTATGAAACTGACGTGGTTTTTATACATTTTGTTTTAATAAAACGGGAATACGTTAAATTGAGTCGGTTATTCCGACTATAGTGACTATAGACTATAGTGTCTCACTTAGCATTCCTTAATAAAGGTCACCGAATGTGATCGAAACTATAGTCGGAATAACCGACTCATTTTAACGTGAGAATTCCCGTTTTATTAAAACAAAATATGTAAGAACTATCTAGAAAGTGGCATCGTAATTGAAAGGAAGAGGCCATTTTACTTTTATCTAAATGGCTACTTCCTTCATTAAGTTTTATTTCATAGGTTTCTTCAAGCAGTATAGCGTTTTCACCCCGTATACGAGTAAGTACCTATCTATTTACAGTCAAGAAGTTTAGCGGGACACAAACATAGCTACTAAATTAATTTCTATTTAGAATAAGCTTGAGGTTGACTTTACTTTCATTGTAGTGAGGTGAGCGACTTGCTCGTCTCGTCACCCAATTACATTAAAAAAAAAGGTGGTAAAGTGGTAGGTTTTTTAGTAGAGTCCGTCTGGGGAGTACCACACCTTTACCAGATTAGCCTTGTGGCTCAGTGGAAAGATTTCCGCATTCTGCGAGCTGTAGGTCGTGGGTTTGATTCTCACCCAGACTTTTGTGTGATGAATGTGGATGTTTAAAAAAAGAATTTATTTATTCTATCAGTTATCTGGTTCCCTTAATACAAGCTTGCTTAGTTTGGGGCTAGATGGCACTGTGTGAAAAATGTCCACCAATATATTTATTTATTAGTTATTTAACATCTAAACAGCAAGTGCAAACGACACTGGTATCTGGATTGAGAAGAACACAAATTCTGGTAGAATAGAACCGCTTGGTGCGTAAGTAGGAAATGTCCACCATCTAAGTACGGGTGGTGCTTACGTTGCGTTTGCTGGAACGTCCGATTACTATAGAAAGGGGCGGCCGGAATCAAGTTTCACACACTTTCCTTAATGTAAAAAGTTAATTGACGGGTGCCCTTCCATAATTCAGCTAACTAGAACGGTTCTTTTTAAAATTTTATCATAAAAAAATTACCGAGTGGAAACATTTTAAATCAATTTTCATGTATTTTTTGGCGAAAAAGAAGAAAAGAACGCAATAAAAAGATTTTTCCTTCTTCTTCGTCAAAATAAAAAACGTAACAACGTAACGTAACGTGTTAACCTTTTTGTTATTGTAAAGATAACTGAATATATATTTTTTAAATTTCTACTTAGTAATTTGTATACTAAAAAGTTTTGATAAAGTGCGAACGAGATAGCTAAATTAAAGGAGTGACAGCTTAATCAAAATACTATCCGGTAAGCCATACAGTTGAAAGGTTTAAAAAAATCGTATCGTGTTTCTACCTACCAAGGTTCTTTGTAGGTCAAGCTACATTATAAAGTGTCAGCACGTTTGCTGGCTTATTTACTTTAAAACATAAAATAAAACACAAAAAGCGTCAGTCCTATCGCGTTACGTGAAGCGAGCACTTTCACAGAAATAAACATTATAATGTTTGTAAAGGATTTCGAACGCTGAATTCAGACCTGTAAAATGGCTGCCCTAATAAAGCTCCTACAACAGCTACGGACCTAAGCGTCAGCCACTTGAGAAGCAGGACAAGAAGCGGCAGCGTTCACAACGCGTAAGTAATGAAGAAATCCCGTGCGTTATGTGGTCGCGTAAATGGGTCATAAAGGCATCTACAAGCAGAACGTGTGTCAGGCGCAGAGTAAGGGGCGTGCTAGAAACGTGACAACAGTGGTACAGCTAAACGCATCTAAGCGCGCGTCCTGCGCGTTTTGTATTTCAAGGAACTATAATAATATGGACCAAGAAACGCACTTTAACGTGGCCCCGACCGATGTTCGGGTCACGTAAGCACCATTTTATTTATCTTCACAATATTTTTTTGTTGTTTTAGTATTAAAAAGTACCACACGTTCCGATTTATTACAACCGACTAACGAGAAAAATAGACGTAACATTTATATTTACATTTCTCTCTCTTTCTTTCCCGTAAATCAGGAGATAGCCAGGCTGTATCACCTGTAGCAAGACTTGTTGTGAGGTTTTAATAATCAGTTAACTAGTAGTTCGCGGCGAACTGAGACCTCGCGACCCCTATATCTTCACAACCCCTAGACCGATTCAGCTCATATTCGAACTTAAAAATAGTATTGAAATGAACATTTCCTACAACATTCCTACAACATTTCATGCAGATCGGATCAACGGTTCGCAAGTTATCATCGGACAAATATACACGCAAACATAAACACATACATACAAATGCTGATTTGTCCCAGTAAACTCTGAGACCTTCCCTTCGCTCGGTCAACTATCTACATAGCTGTTAGTAAATTTCATCACTTTCACCAGAAGACTTCCACTGCTGAACGATTATCTGCCATTTTCATCCACAGGTTGTCAGCGAATTCCACAATGTCGTCGGTCAACCTAGTTGGGAGCCTACAGACGCTGCGTCTTCGGTTCGTGATCGCCACTCTAGAACCTAGCTACTCCATCAGTTATCGGTTCTTCGAGCGAGGTGGTCTGCCCATTGCCACTTGAAAGAAACCCTGAAAACTATGACGGTTGCTTTGTTTGGTGTTGTTATGTTTACATAGGATTAATGCTAGAAAAGTCAGCTACAACGCACTATAAAACATAAACAAAAATATGATATGCAACAGGAAAAGGCCCTCGCGTCCTCTACGCCGCGTAACTACAAAAGGGTCTCATGTACTCAAGAGGCGATATAAAACCCTTTTTCTTGGCGTTTTTGCGTATGCAAGCCTTTATCTCGAGAAGATTTATAGAATTATACTGTGATCCTCGGTTTTCCGTCATTTATCTTCAATCAAACGACTCCCAAAAGTGTTTTTAGACATCTGAATCATGAATTCTCAGGACTTTTATGTAGCCACTTTGCTTTATATAAGATGGTGTGTTTGCTCTATCCTTTAGGTTTTTGTTTTTGTAATATTCATCATCAGCAGCCAGAAGACGTCCACAGCTGCACAAAAGCCTCCGCCCTAGAAATAACAAGGGACGGGGGTTGTCATAGTCTCCACGCTTGGAAGACGGCTCGTCCCACACCTATTTTTTGATTTTTCTATTCTCAAGTCATCCCAATTTATACTATCTGCTATTATTAACTCATCCCGTGCCGACATTTACAATAAAACCACAGTTTGTTGGGTACAATTTGCAAAAAGAGCATTTTAACCGGTTTTAAATAGAGTGGGAAATAGAAAATATAATAAGCCCACACCCAATGGAGCTAAGGTTATTTAAGGGTTCCTTTTAACCCCCTACCAGGTCCATCATCAGAACCATATTTTTTATCGGCGAAACTATTTACAGCATTTGCATACGGATTAATTTATTTTTGAGTTCCCGACGGTATAGCTTAAAACAGTGACTATCAGATTTTGGTTCTTAGATTTTCTTACATAAAATATACCTGTGTGGGTTCCTGTGTAAAAAAATCTTATTTAATACGCTTTATATTACTTTTGATTTTCTAATACACACTAATTACAAAGCGTGTAAAATTGTGTAAGTTGTACCTACTCGTTCTGACCTAAGTTATCCATTTCGCAAATAGAGTATCAAAAGAAAACATTTCCCGAAATGTTTGTTATATCAATAAGCTTCAATAAAGGTTCGTAATAGATTAAAAGTTAATTGGATTGTATGGACGGGCAATTTTATCGGCATACTTCATCACGAACGACGGTGGGGTGTTTATTGCGATAATATAGCCTTTTGTCAAGGGTTTGCTCGCGTGTGATTGGCGTTTAGGAGGTTCATTTACGATGTCATCGTATTATGATTAATTTGTCGCCGAAAAAAGTTCCAACAAACAAATTTTTTATATCATTATGCCTAACTGTAATCATATCAATGACCTCAAACACAAAAAGCAATAGTTGATTACAAACAGGTATATTTAGTTATGATTGGCGACTTTTTTGAGGTATTTAGTTATTTACGCAACCCTACTAAAAGTAGTCATTTGAATACAAAATTTTAGAAACTGTTAAAAAAATATCTTCCACACAAAAAAATTACTATTTTAAACCATTTCTAGAAAGTACTCAAAACTAACGTTACAGAATTACCTCGTAAGGGTAGAAAACCTACTTTTCGTTCTCTCTCGCTCGCTCATGCAACATTATCAATGAGATAAAATTAAACAACATTTTCTATATAAACTGGATGAATTGAAAATGGATGGAACTTTAATAGATTTAGGACCTGTGATGGTGATGATTTATTTTTTATTTTCGAACCATCGAAGAACGGACTGGTGCGTCCTCTTAGTAATCAGTGAGCATTCTACGATCCCGAAGCCGCCTGTCAAGTGTGGGGATTGCAACCTCTTTCTAAAGGTGAGATCTTTGTTAAGCAGTGGACGTTTTCTGGCTGATAATGATGATCGTGAGCAAAATATAACTATCAGTCCATTATCTACCGACACTTGTTTGTGCAATTAACAAGAAATATCAATTTAATTGAGGCATATGCCAGCCTGCGGGTCTCCGAGGCCCTGATTACCGGAGTGATTACAGCAAACTTCGCTCGTTTGTTAATCAAAGGGTCTGCCAGGCCGCTGGGTATCTTGAGCCCACACGTTTGCCCCAAATTTGGGGTAAGTTCTGTTAATGTGGGCGCTTTTGGCCTGCTTAAGTATTTATTTAAGCAACACTCAAACGGATTCGAAAAGGAACGTTTCAGAAGGGATACAAGTATAGTAGTCAATTTGTATTCAAAACTTAAGTTTTAATCGACTTCCCAGTAGGAAGGTAATGTTTTTTGTAAGAAGGTATGTAAGCTTCTATGTTCCTATGTTTTTTTTAATGATACAGAGAGAAGAGACGGTCCGAGCAAGTCTTGCCGAGTTTTCGATGCAGTATTTATTAAAATTGTATTGTTGGATTACGAGGTATTATTAGATTTGTTTTTGTATCCGAAGAGTGATTATCTTACACACATACTCACCCCCATCTCTCAAATATATGGGTACACTTCCTGTCTATTTCTTTTATTTTTAATTCATTATTATATTTCTTTCGTGTGTCTGTATTTTTTTGTTACGAAATAAATATTTCTGTTTCCTGTTTCAAACATACTTTTTTTAAATTTATCTTTTAATAATTATTATTACTACTTATTGGACAACGGTCAAATTCTTTTAGCTGGAAATATTTATTATAATGACAAGTAAATGGTATTGGTAGATTTAGATTAGCCATATTAATCAGAAGATTTGTAAAGAAATACCAGGATTCCAGTCATAAAAGATACCACGGAAAATAAGTAAGCTGAGGAAAATACAGTTAAAGGAAAAACGGAATACTTCTAGTAAATGTGCGGATTGCAAATAAATAAATAAATTATGATAATAATGATTGTGATCGATATAATTAAATATATCCTTTTAATATAATTGATCGAGCGGAGCGAAGGTCTCAGAGTTTACTAAGACAAATCGGCATTTGTATGTTTGTGTGTCCGATGATAACTTGCGAACCGTTGATCGGATCTTCATGAAATTTTGTAGGCAAGTAGTTCATTTCAATATAATTTTTAAGTTTGATAATGAGCTGAATCGGTTCAAGCGTTGTGGAGCTATAGGGGTCGCGAGGTCTCAGTTCGGCGCGAACTACTAGTACTTTATAGCACACACATGCAACCTACTAATGTGCACCAGAAAGACTTAATGTTAAAAGATTTTGTACCAGTCATCCCCGTGGTTATTTCGGTATATATTATTTCGGATAGAAAGAAAATATTCTGTTATACCAAAGATAAATTATTATACTAAGAGTTCTAATGCCCCTAGAAAGATGCGTAACTCGATTGTAGTAGTACTGATTATAACACAAGATGAACACAACACAACTTCTACTTGACTTGAAATAGAAACCCAAGCTAACTCATTCGCAGTGGTACGGAGGAAAAACGCGACGTGTTAGGAATATTTTTGCATTATTTTCAGCTGACTAATACGTAAAACCCAATCTAGTTTTAAGCAGATGTTTCGGGTGTACACTTTTTTGTATGAGAATTTTATTCTTCTCGTGTAGATTTTCTTTGGTTATATGTACTGAGTGTTTGGATAAACGATGGATATATTCATAATTCTAACCCTTCTTAACCCGGCTGCCCAAGGAGTATATGTTTTGGAGTACACTCCAAAACATAAAGTATGTATGTAAGTAAGTTTTTTTTTGTGTTCCCGTATTAACTAAATGGCTGTTTAGGTAATATATATAGCTATATATGTATAGCCAGTGGCTAAATGTAGTCAAAGTGGCGTGAACAATTTTGACGGAGTTTTGGCGGGAATGTGAAGAATTCGTCGCGTCATTATATTATTTTCCAAAACTTGTGTTATTTCGAGTGTTAATTGTGTAAAAACGGTGAATTTTTACCCGTTAAGTGTTTGTGAATATGCACGAGTGTTGGTGAATGGTATAATGTCGTGAGTTTCCAAAACTCCATATAAGGCTTTAGTAAAGTTTTTACCACTTTACTGGGGCATGACTTGGACTTGATCGTGACTTGCTTTGCTCAACTGTGACCATGACTTGTTTGATAATATTTAACAAAACTTGAAAATATATAAGTATACTTGACACTGGCAAATGCATAAGACGTGCGACGCCAAAATTCTCTTAAGAGGAAAAAGAAAAAAAAACAATTTTCACGAGGGAGTGTCGTTGAATTTGTCTATATTATTATGTCCGGAGTGTCATAGACTCATAGAATAATACATGTTTTCGTTGTAATCGTCATTATAAACTTACACTATTCTCATACTTCCAAAATAAAATGTAAAAAACTTTTACTTAGGAACCAAAACCTAACATTGGGAAAAAAAATACAGCTGTTCCATAAAAATGTTATTCGCCCCGAAGCATTTTTTTTCGATATTTCTTGCTTGGTTCCATAATAAAAATGAGTACATTGATATCATAATATGGCCCCCGTGTAACCGAACACTCAGTATAAAATATTCATTGATCTGACAGTGACGGAGATATATCCTGATACTCCCAATACTATTGAGTGAGCAATATTTGTGACGTCTCTGTTTCTATTATTATTGGGCATCTCACAACGTATTTATCAAGTCCTCTACCTTGAAAGATATATTTCCTTAGTCGATAGTACCTATTTCAGTCACCAATTAAATTTGATAGTAGCAAATAACAGTAAAAAGAGAAATTAAGTATGGTAGTAATAGGGAGTAAGTATGGGGAAGAAAGGTTCTTGAGTGGTACCACCAACTGGAAGACGAAGCGTAGTCAGGCCTCCCACTAGGTAGACCGACGACATTGTGAAAGTCGCGGGCAAGCGGTGGATGCAAGTGGCACGTTGTCGGTCGGTGTGGCGCTCTAAGGGGGGGGCTGTGTTCAGCAGTGGACGTCTTATGGCTGATGATGAAATAACTATCCAATGTAATGTTGTATTTTATAATATTATACACAATAATAATCTCATACAAAAAAGCGTATCCCCGAAAAATCTGCTTAAAACTAGATGGCGCTTACGTATTTAGTCAGTTTATGTCCAAACCGCTATATAAGCCGATGAAAATATGGTTAATATGGAAACATAGTATTATTATATCCGCTATTTAAGGTTTAGTTCAAATTATATTTCAATATACGACGTAAAAAATATGTTTCCAAAGATATATCTCTTGAGAACCTATTAGTGAGTTTGCAAATCCAAATCCTAACTAATATTATTAATTCGAAAGTAACTCTAACTCTCTGTGTACCGTTCTCTCTATCTGGGCGTTTGTCGCGTTATCACGGCTAAACGGCTAGCTTAAAGGTCGGAGACAGACATAGGCTACTTTTTTTGTAGGTCCATGCGAACGAAGTCGCGGTTAACAGCTAGTAAAATATAAAATTAATGATTATTAATATATGATTATACCGATTGTATTTTCATAACAAGTCGCGTTTTTTCTTCGTACATTACGGATGAGTTAGCTTGGGTTTGTATTTCAAGTCAAGCAGAAATTGTGACGATCATGTCGCAGATTAAAGTACTAGCGACATCTTAAGTCCTTATCAGTACTAAAATCGAGTTAAGCATCTTTCTAAGGACATTAGCACTCTTAGTATAATTTTTCTATGTCAAAACTGAAAAACTCGCGCTTCGAGCACTTCATACAAATTGCGTGACCATGCTGAAACTGCACCTGCAGTGAAGGCCGCAAAATCGTTCAGCCTTTACGCCTAAAAAGATCGTGGTAGGCCCTCGTTCGATGTTACATGGTCGTAAATCACATCTTTGTGTTTTGTTCAGTTCACGTACAGGTAAACATTCCCTTGAATAAATTAGACGGTTTTATAGACAAATCCCTGCTCCATTTTTAGACTGGTTTCAATGTCGAATAATGCGAAATGGTTTTTATCCACCTCATTTAGATACGTAATGACTACGCCGGTACGCATGTACTTGTACTTACGTAGGTATGTTTACTTAGGGTGTCTACACATGGCCCGACCTGACATCGTGTGAAAGGGACAGCTAGATTTGAATTTCACGGGAGCAAAAGAAACAAACTATTAAGGTTATAGCTTCTCCCTTTCGCTTCCCCAGAAACTTATATATAGCCATCTCTTTCAAGCGATGTCGGGTCGGGCCATGTGTAGACACCCTTACGTTCTTTCTTCCATTCTACGGGTTTTGTGTAGTACGTATGAATTCCTTCTACGGGTTTTGTGTAGTACGTATCTGTGTACTACACAAGCCCCGTAGAACGAAAGAAAGAACGTTGCCTGTTGAAAGTTGAAAGATAATTAGGTAAATAACCATCGTTCATACCTCTTTTTAACTGAATTTCTAAAAATGAGTTTCCGTCATTTTAGAACCGATTTGGAATTATTATTTTTTTATTTGAAAGGATCAGATTGATCCCATTTTTACCAATATCCAGTTCTGATAGAGGGATCCGTGAGGAATTGAGGGCACTCCTCAAATATTATGGGCATATATAGCAATTTTGGTATTTTCATCAATAAGTGTAGCATTTGCATTCAGAAAGTATCATACATTTGGTGAAGTGGATCTGATGAAAAAGAGCACAGATGGCCACAACTCTACAATTATAAGTATTTCACGGGTAGAACATCTGGATAGTGCAATTTTTGCAAAGTATTTTTTGAAGTCGGTTTTTTTGTTAAATTTATTAGACCGTCCTGTCCTTATTTTACGGAATATAACCAAGAATTATAAAACAAATCCTGAGTAGGAACACGGTAGGCAAACAATTCGACCCCCAGGAGACGTCCAGCCATCATCATTTTGATTCCATTAACAAAGGGCACTGGGAAGTTTTAACGACTTTATAAACCTACTTCTACGTTTAAACATCAAAACCTCAAAAAGATACTTCCCTAGAGAATGAATGGCATAAAACCTTCCATACCAGCGTTTAGCATTTGAATAAAATTTCCGTTTACCTACTGTACTGCCCCGGTGGCTTAGTTGGTAGTGAACCTACCTTCTGTTTGGGGGCGTGGGTTCGATTCCCATCTAGGACAAAAATTTATGTTATGAATATTTGTGTTTGTTTTATGTCAGGGTGTTAATATCTATATAAGTATGTATTTAAAAATATCTATGTACGTATATCAGTCTCTGGCAGCCATATTACAAGCTTTGCTTAGTTTGGGGTCACATGACCGTGTGTGCAATAATGTCCCAGATATTATTATTATTATTACTGTAAATAACCGCTACCTTAGATCAATTTTCATGACCCTCCTTGCTTCAGGGCGGTGCCATGGAAAGGCTTATTTTAACAGTTCAATAACAGTAGTGTCATGGAATAAATTGTAATACATTTAAAAAAAAACAATATTATAATAACACTAATTTAACAATTGGAAAATAGTTAATTAAGTAAGCATAACTGTTAAAACGCAATTTAAATAAAGGCTTTCATAAAAAATAAAAAGTCGTGGAAGAAAATTCCTATAACACTACTGGTAGTGCCAAGCAGTGGTCGTGTCACGGGCCATAAACGTAAAATAGTAGATACATTGTTTGCCGAAGGAGAAAGTGACCGATTACCAACGAGGGTGTCGTTTCACTTACTTCTGAGTCATACAAAGTGCTCTATACTACACTTACTAACAAAATAAGGGGACACAAATTTAAAACTGAATAAATAAATCAAAAGTAAGTCTTCCACGCGCGCAATTATCATTTTTTTTATAGCACTAGCTTAAAAAAGATGATGATACTGGAAGATGATTATGATACTTGCAAAATGATACTGGCCAAATGGCCTGACTTGGTCTTAAAAACTTTTTTTTTTGGTATTACAGACAATTATGACACAAATCGCACAATTTAAAAAAAAAGTGCGTTATGTAGTAAAAGAAATCAAGAGTGTTTTGATCCCTAAATTCCTCAAATCCCACGATCTGGGCTTGTGGTTGTATACTTTAATTAGCAATGGATTTTCATATACTTTTTTTCTCTCTTATGTTTTGGCTCCACACGTTGTGTATTTAGCCAGTGTCAAGTATCGTAATATTTAAAGTGAAGTCAAATATTTCACAATTAAAATAGGTCTCAGTCTTAATCTAAGTCAAGCGAAGTAGGTCACAGTCAACTCCGCGTCAAGCCCCAGTAAAGTGGTGGAGACTTTACTTGGTGGGACTTTCTATGGAGTTTTGGAAAATTCACGTTTTACGACATTATACCATTCACCAACACTCGAGCATTTTCACGAACACTTAACGGGCTTCTAGTAAAGTTTTTACCACTTTACTGGGGCATGACTTGCACTTGACCGTGACTTGCTTTGCTTGCCTTTGACTGTGACTATGACTTGTTTGATAATATTTAACAAAACTTGAAAATATATAAGTATACGTGACACTGGCAAATGCATAAGACGTGCAACGCTACAATAGGACTCTTAGGACGAAAGAGTAAAAAAAGTATGGCATAAAATTATTTAAATTGAAGTTCAATGTTTGAATTTCTTTTCAACTGAAATTAACAAAACATTTTGTGAACATGCGTCAAAATGATCCCAATATTCTCAACAAGCTTTCATCATCGTTTATAAAGGCAAACAATCTCACAATTCATCTTCATTTCCGGTGGTAAATAAGTTACCAAGCCAGCGGTAAAATTTGGAACCAAGCACTGAGTAGGGACCTACAGAGAACTAGGTCATTTTTTAGTAATATAGTGGCGTCGATTCCCGCTAAGTCAAACACAGTGATATTGTTGTCTTTTACTAATAGAAACACAAGAAATAGATAGCAAGCATTTTAGTTCTGTCAAACAAGTTTACCGATTAAAGCCGCGAAGAAAATCGAAGAAAATAAATTTGTATGGAGAACTAAGATCTGACTAATTTGACAGCACTATAATTCATGCTATCTCTATCTTGTGTTTCTATTTGGTAAAGTACAGCGACTTAATTGCGTTTAGTGGGTGCTCGGTGGAATTGCGGACTCGATGTCTGCCCAGTCGTCGAGTGCTCCGTAGCCTCCGACTGCCGGCCCGCGTCTACAGCCGCTGTACCCCGTCTTCAGCGGGGGGGATTCCGTCCGCGTCGAGTCCCCCCCCGCCGAACGAAGTCGCAGTTCAGCAGCACCATACCACGTGCCCCCGCCGAGCCCTCCCTGCAGCTCCGTCCAGCAATAGACGTCGAGAGCGGGACAGCACGAGCCGGGGCCAACAACAACAGCAAGACCACCCGTAGATGGAAAATAGTTTTTTTTCCATCTACCCTCATTTTCCTGCCGCATCGTGCCGTGAGTAAGACTCGCGTCGTCAACACGACCGAGCCTCCGGCACGACCCAAGATGTGCGTCGCGCCCTCACCATGGCTCGCCGATCGGGACCGCAGGACTCGCCTCCCGCTGAGTTGTACTCGGCGCGGCGGCGAACTTCCTGCGACCTCCCCCTGGCGGACGGTTCGAGCATGCGACGCGCACCATCACCACCCGAGACAGCATGTGGGGGTCGAGTATCTCCCCCCACACCACCAGAACGCGACATCAGCCTGGACGGACTGCACCACACCACCAGTAGTTGTGGAAGTTTTTCACAACTACCCGCATTTTCCAGCACCGGTCGTGTGTAACACTCGCGTCGCATTTAGTGCGGCCGAGCCTCCGACCGGTGTTGTACACCGCACATCCCCTGGCTGCAGCCCGCTCCGCTGAACTACCGGACCTTCATTGCCCGTGAGCCATGCTCCGGGCACGCCCAGCCCAAGTCAACGTGGGGGTCGAGAAAACTCCCCCCACGCACCACCTGACCAGACACCAGCCCAGACGGACCGCACCACACCACCAGTAGTTGGGAATGTTTTTCCCAACTACCCGCATTTTCACACCGTCGTGCCATGTGTAAGACTCGCGTCGTTATTGCGGCCGAGCATCCAGCCGACGGTGTCACTGCGCACTCACATGGTAGCGGCCGTCAGGAAGAACAACCGGACCTAGAAGCCCGTGAGCACGACTCCGGGCGAACGCAGCCCAAGACGAAGCCTGCCCCCGCCAGCCTCTCCGGACGGGCTCAGCACGCAGGTTAGCTTTTCGTAAGCTCAGCCGCGTTGTTAGCTCGACGGATTGAGGCGGGCCTTGGGCGGGACTAGTTGCCAAGCCCCGGACCGCTCGTCGAGACCTCCCGATGATGAGGGACTCCGAGCAACATGTCGCCCGTGAACATATCCCGGGCGACCTCAGCCCAAGACGAAGCCAGCCCCTGCCAGCCTCTCCGGACGGGCTCAGCACGCAGGTTAGCTTTTCGTAAGCTCAGCCGCGTTGTTAGCTCGACGGATCGAGGTTGGCCCCGGGCGGGACTAGTTGCCAAGCTTCGGACAAGACACCCGCACTGAACGCAAGTGAGCGTAGTGCGGGGCACCTACCTGCCGAGCCCGGGTCGATTATTCCCCGGGCGCTCCAACCAACCACCGGATGGACGGGCTCGCTCGGCCGAGTACGGCCTGAGACAGCCCGCCCACAACACCACGTCACCATCGCCCCGCCCGCCCAGCCGCGCTACTCGCAGCCGAGGCGCGAGGCGCAACTCGTGGGAAGCCTCGCTCGCGCCCACGCGAGCTTGAGGCCACCCGCCCCTTCGCCACTGGTCCTGCCGCCAGTGGCCCATGACGCTGCCGCGTCACCGAGGGTGTTTGAGACATTGCGATCTTGCACCCTCACCACCACCCACACCGGTCAGCTGCAGGGCGTGAGAGTCCGCTCCGCCCTTCGCCATCCCACTCGGACAGAGTGAGACAGAGCAGGAGGGCGTACCCGCCCCGCATGCGCCGGTGTGAAGTCACTCAGCGCTCACCACTCTTAGGGTGCCGTGATGCCGCCCGGCCGTACACAGCCGGGTGCGGGACACGCACCCTCCAAGTTCCCCGGGGATTGTTGTCCCCGGCGCCCAGCCCCAGTAATGAGGATACACCTCGAGACTGGTTCCCTACCTTACCAAACGAGGATTAGGAAGGACCCGATATCGTATCGGTGGAATTGCGGCCAGTACAACCTTAAAAAAACCTGTACGGAAATTTGTATACTTGCAGTTAATCTGTCTGGCTTGCCTCGGTGAGCGTGAATTTAAACTATCTGTTCCATCTTACACCCAAAATAAAAAATCCTTGGCGCTTGTAGAGACGTCAAATGTCAGATCTCTTGCTATTTAATCAAAGTCAAAGTAAAACAAGTAATAGTGAAAGTAAGTAAGTGGTATGTTAATTAAAGTATACAACCACAAGCCCAGATCGTGGGATTTGAGGAATTTATGGATCAAAACACTCTTTATTTCTTTTACTAAATAATATTTGATAGGTTATTAATAAAATAGTCGATTCTACATAAAGATAGCTGAGCATGAAATAAAATAGTAACAGACGCATTGAGAAGTTATTCGTCTGTTAATTTTTTACTCTCAGAGTAAATAGAATTTCATCGCCAGGCTAAGAACCTACAAATGTAAAAATTATTCAATGTTTGTACTCGTTCTTAAATCTGTATTTGGTAAAGCCACACTTTGTCTTTATTTAAGGATTTATGGGTCTTACACACGATCACCATACGAGTGTCCTTAAAAAGTTAACAGCCACGAGTGCCTTGTTCATGGGTAGTACTAATTTAAAATGTAGTAGATAAACAATTGCGGAATTCTAACATTGTTAGCACAAGGAACAACATGGTTTGCGCCGAGCACCGTCTAACAAACGAGAAAGGAAGAGAGTTAAATACAGTTTCCTCTTATTTTCTCTCGTTGGTCTGGGGTCCGCGGTTGTAGGACTTGTTAGCTATCATGCGCGTATTACCTAAATCCTCATTAAATCTGAATCCCTAAGTGAAATAAAGCGAAAACATAAACTTATATTGTTATCTGAAGAAAAGCTTGTTAAGCTTCAGCTGAAAATTGTCGGCGGAAAACTATGACTACCATATGACTATCCAATATACTAACGTCATAAATTTTATTTTCTTGGCGCTATTTTCATGATCTACTTTGTAGCAATATAACGCAGAATAAAGGTACAAACGCACTTGCATAGATATATAGGAAAGCGAGCGTATTGTTATAAAACCATTGAAAATAGCTAAACAATTTTTATGATTATTATTATTGGGGCTCGAATCTTACAAGATGTGACTCACAGCGACCGAATTTTATTTGACCATTGACGGGTTTGCTTTTGACTTTCAAACTCCTGATGGTAAGTGAAAACTATGTCAAATTATCAGTGATCCATCGAATTTGTACAGTCCCAGTCACTCTCGTATTCTTGGCAGTGAGAGGGAAAAGGACAAAGTAAGTTGTCGTATTCTAATATACGCTAGCATTAGCCTGGTGCAGTCGGGCCTGTATCCGTAACCCGTAAACCTACCGTAATAAAATCGGATTTTTAGGAGCGTGTCTGATACAATGATTTATTAGGATGTTTATAAACTTGTAAAAGATGTTCTATTGCGCACGAGTCTTTGATACGGTTACATAATGGGACTCCCCGGACATCAGTCATACTCACTCAAACATACCTTATTAAACTAAGATAAGGTTATAGTTAAATTTTTCGGACTGTACTCGCCTGATTTAAATTCTACCTTTAATTTGGCAAAATATTTGTTATTTATAGGTTATTTAAAAAAAAAATAGCAGCTTGTAATTAGATTTTAAAAAAGAACAAGGATTTGTAACTTTCAATTAAAATATAGCTGAATAAATCGAACTAGCCGTGTCCGAAAACAAGTATTATTATTAAATAAAAAACAAAAAACCCGTCTAGAAAATGTAGCCTATATCACTCCACACATAAAGAGGACCCCAACCATGCCTCACTCGTCAAAAACGGTCAAGCCGTTTGGAATACATGAGGTAATAAAGGAACACAAAAATATAAATCCAAAAAAGAGTGAAAAGGCTAGCAAAAATAAGATCTCTACTAATATTATAAATGCGAAAGTGTGTTTGTTTGTTCCTCTTTAATGCAGCTGCAGAGCAACGGATCTACCCGAACATTTGCATTGACAAATAAATAAATTTGTATTTATGGAAAAAAAAATGTACGCAAAAATAAAAAAAGTAAATAAAATAATACATAATACACATATGTTTATAGCTATATGGATTGATATAGTTTAAGGGTGGAAGAGTGACATAGGATACTTGCTATCCCGGGAAAATGTACGGTCCCTGGGGGATTTTTCACGTGGTTAAAACCGCGGGACGAGGTAGTAGGTTTATATGAAAATGGCCGACGTCTGAGGACCCCACTGAAATTGTAGACAAATAAAAGTATAAATAATTACAGAACGTAGGTAGGAAAACTTTCTTAATTACTCAGTACTAATACAAACCTTTTAATTAGCAAATAATTTATCGCCGTTAGGACGGTAGTTTATGTGTTTATGTATTAATTATACACTGTACATATACAGGGTGGAAGCCGTATTATGGGTAGCTAGGGTAGCTACTTCTACCGAAACACACTAAAACGGTCTTAAAAGAGGTTATTCATGCAGGGCTAGCATTCGCACCGCGACAAAATCTTCTCTAATCTTCATGTCGTAAAAAGTGAGACAAATGTATACATAATCGTAGCAGTGTCCTGTTCTTGCATAACAAAAAGATTTCGTCGCGGTGTGCATGCTAGCCCTAACGAATATGGCATTTATAAACTTCGAAAAAATTTAAGTTTCTGATAAAATATTTCAAGATTATGCTGCTCTTTTAAAATCAAGGTGGAGTTGTCATCGGTCATAGTGTTATATAGAGACTTTAAAAATAGAAAAACATTCGCACTCATTACTATAAAAAATTATTGAGAAGATTTCGAAATAGAAACAGAAACGAATAACAAAAGATTGGACACAATAATTTTTTTAATTTTGAATTTACCGGAAAAATTGGTTTTTCTATTTCTTGTATTTCATTAGTCATGTTTTAGAGATCTTATTTTGAAATTTATCTTTTTTGGGTCTATAGTATAGGTATGTTGGAAACCAAGACTACATGAAATTTTTTCGATAAAAATAAACTTGAAAAATACCTGGATTTACACAGTTTTCGCCATATTTTTTTTGATTATTAGTGATCATAATTTCTAGAACAGCTCAGTTCAGAATTTTGATTGATTTCCTAGTTTAATTGTAATTTCCTAATATTATATAACTTTGTGACTAGCGCGCGCTTACGCCATTTTTTTACATCTACACGCGAAAGTGTATAGTGCTCACTTTTTCTCGACATAGCGTCGCTGCTCTTACGGTTCTTAAAAAGTTCCCATCCTGTATACACCTAGTTCTTTGGTCACGCTGCGTGCAAGCCTCCACGCAAGCAAAATAAAACCACACCTAAGTTCCGGCTATTCGTGAATAAAAACTGGATACTTTTCTATCGATTACGCAACTTACGAATGTGTACAATGTTTACAATACCCATATAGCATAAGAATAGTTAAACACGCGTAAATCATTCCTTTTCAAATCGATTCAAATTTTTCACAGTCTAGTCTCGATTATTTTTAACAATGTAATCATAACATTGATGATCATGGATCCGGTTCAGTTGTTTGTGGGGTTTAGTTTGAACGTTTGAAATTGTACGTCTGCCCTTTGAATTTGTATGGTGATCGATTTTGTTATGATTCGGTAGGTAATATTATATTGCACACCCGATATGGGTCCACTGTTGGAACATTAATCTCTATTTTAAGAACATCTTTGTACACAGTATTGCAATAAAATAATTCTTATTCTTATTCCTATTCGATAGGTGTAGGTATCATCTAATGTAGTACTGATTTAACTATAGTATAGTAATACGATTACGTAGCTTCTTGAAAATTTTCAAAGAATATTTGATAGATTTCCCGAAAAATAATAAAAAGCACAAAATTGATAAATAGAGAGATAGATTAACTCTTTATAGTTCACACAACATTTTACATATTTTATAAACAGGCTTAAAAAGTAGTGTAACAGCTGGCGGCCTTATCGCTGAAAGCGGTCTCTTACAGGCAACCATAGGATGGAGAGGATTCATAGAAGAGGTAGAAGACGGGATGTTCAAAGATGTAGATTATGTGAAACTTATACTCTAATAAACCAATATAATTATAAACGTACAAACTAATAATAAAACATACTAATAATTAAATTACTTATGATAACGACAATAATATATTAATGAATAACAGATATAGACTTTACATAAAATAAATACACGAATAAAATACACAAAACATATATGTATATAAAAATAACAGTAGATATCAACGAGGTAGCTACTGCGAGAGGTAAAGTTTTTTAACTTGATCTTTGAAAACAGCGAAAGATGGAGCATGTCTAATGGATATAGGCAATAGAAATTGAAGGGGATCCCATCAAAATGAAAGACATTTCTTGTTTTTTATTTCGTAAAAACTGTAATATATACAAGGTGAAAACTCTTTAAAAAAACAGCTTTAATAAAATTAGGTCCAATGTGAGTCTGGACCGCGCTAAAGATCCCGAACTGAATGAAGGAAAACACTTTTTTTGTATCTTTGTTACAGAACCCTCATTGCGCGTCCGCCACGCATCTGATGGCCGGTACTATTTTTATGTTTAGACTTAGTTTAGATCAAGTTTTTTGACCCAATAAAGATAATTCTATTTTGCTATCTACTAGATAACCAACAGCTCCTATCTATTATTTACCTGCTTGCGCAAGCTTTACACAATTTTATGCATTTAGGTTTCTAAGGGGGAGGCCTATGTTCAGCAGTGGACCTCTTATGGCTGATGATGGTGCATTTAAATATTATAGGCACATGACATACAAAGGCGCTATTTGCTGAGACAATACACCAGACAATTGTTTTATGTTAAATAATTTGTCTTGTTCAGCGCTGTTTTATTTTTCTCGTTCCTTTTTACCCGACTACCAAGAAGGGGCGTAATATTCAAGGGTAATATTTGGGGCTAAAATATTGTACAATGAAGCTGTCTTTTCACGTAATTGTTAAAAAATAAGTGACATGTGGTCTTACTTTCATTACAGGTAACCAAATTAACTGAGATGACATAGCAGTATCCCAAAACGACTTGCCCTTGGGTATATGTGATGACTTCACATATGTTCAATGTTCCGACCTCTTCGTGTATTGAGTTAGCTTATTCCCCGGCACATGATGCGCATCAAATAAAGTTTCGATACAAAACGAGTTACTGACTAATGTACCCAAGCGACAAACACCGTGAAACATAAAGTGATGAAATTACATGTGAATGTTGATGGAGGTACGAGACTGAGGGCTGCCATCTGACTGGGCCGGCACTTAGTACCCTCTACCTTTGCTAGGGGTACTTGCCCCCGGAAATCGACTTCAGCAGGAGTAAGTACCTAGAAGCCGATGCCTCCACAAACGAACGCGGTGGGAGAGAGAACCCGGACCATTAATATTGATGTTCTCATCGTCGTTATAGAAAAGACTCCTCAAGACAACATTAATAATCATAAAATACATAAAAATAATTATAACTATTCGTCTATTACCACCACGAAAATTGTATTTACCTACTCGTTTAATTTTGCTGTAAAAAGATCGAATCTACGATTTTTCTAAATCGGGTCCAAGACTTGACAATGACGCTTTTCACCAAGGACATCAAGAGATCCAACTAAATTTAGAGATAGAAATATATACATCGTTTGTGCTCCCCCTTATATTGCTCGGGCCCTATCCAAGCCCCCAGCGTGGCTTGCCTAGATCCGCGCCCGATATGTAATACGATAATAAAATAAGTTATGAATATGAAAAGGCTTGATGCCAAAGTACCAAAAGACAAAAATAAATCGAGTAAGATTACAAGTTCCTCCGTTTAAAAGTTTTTTCTGAAAATGGAAATTGATAATGAAGTAGCTATAACTCTTGGGATTCCATCACGACTTTGTATCTACTTAACGAATGACGAGGGTTGAAAGTAATTAAAAAATAACACTAATTAAAATAAACCTATCGGATACTCCGAGGAATTCCGGCAAATAACGCAGCTTGCCAAAAATTATAGTCCAGTATTGATCAAGCTAAATGTAGAGCTAAAATACTAAAGATACGGGTATATTGCGTCAGGTGTGCACAAAACGCGCGAGCCTTAACACTGAAATTTCGCTCAAAAATTCGCTACCTCTCCTAGATTTCAGTAATTATCATTAGAGCCACTGCTCATCCCTAGATTCCGCCTGAAAAAATGTACTCTCATTGGTTCATTTCTAGGCGCGAGTAGTCTTGACCACGAGAGAGCCAAAGAAGACGCTTTGTAGCAGTCCCCGCGCTTTTCTTAATCTATTGTGAGTTTTTGTCAGAACAACGATCTTGTACATAGATCACCTAAGTGATCGTTGAGTGATGATGATGTCGTCTGTGCTATTTTCGTTGATGGTATAGCCCGGCTTTACCTGACATGGCTATCTCCTTCCGAAGTTTGTAGCTGGCAATTCCAAACTTCATGTTGACAACCCGGTCTCTTGTCGCGCAGTACCGATCATTGAAATAATATCTATTTAACAAGATATTTTTAACAAAGTATATTATTTTCATCTGCCGAGTAAACCAAACGAATGAACTTTAATAGGTATCTGATAGGTATTTCTCGGAATCGCGATTTCGTTTTAATATAGAGGGCTATTTTTCATCTCTGAAAAATTGGGTTAGTTTGAGAGTCGTTATTTATGGCGCAATTTTACTTTCCAAGCATCGAAAACACTTAAAAAAAACTTAAAACTTAAGTAGTTTGAACTGGTAAAACAACCGGATAACTACAAGTCTGACTCGCGCACAAAGGGTTCCGTACAAACTTCTTTAACACAAAATTGAATTACTATGAAAGCCACGAACATAGCTCTAACAAAAATATAAGTCGGATTGAAGGATTGAAGAAGAAAATTAACTTTGTAGTTTAAAACACTCCCATACATCGAAATACATCACAGTCGATTCTCCAACACCACATGTTTAGTTTGATTTTTGATTGTGTTGACTTAGACGCTTGATTTTTTTACAGCTCCAAGGGACAGTATTCCTCGTATTTGACATTAATTTACGCGTTCCTGAGAAAAAGGACAGACAGACAGAAGGACAACGAAGTGATTCTAAAATATTGAAGGATATATATTTTTTCCTTTTATTGTACGGAACCCTAAAACCCTAAAAACGTAGCAGGTGATCTGGTAACATAATATAAGAAAATAGAAAGTTATTAATAACTAGTTTTCATAATGTACAGTTCGTAGGTAATTTATTACCGATTCACATAATTACCTCGTTTCTCGCCAAAATCATTGAAAACGTCGTAAAATTACGCTTAGGTAATTAGACCGTCGAAGCTTTGAAACTGTAAGTTTATAGACTGTAACTACTTCTAGAAGTCGTAAAATTACACTCGGAGCAGAGACAGTGAAATACCTACGTCTTTTAAGGATAAAACATTCACCCCCGCATACTGAAATGTTTGTTAACTTTGACGACAGATTAAGTCTATTGCTGCCTTTGTCATTTGCTTAGTGCCAGACAAAGGCAGTATTAAAATTAATCTGTTGTCATAGTTAACAAACGTTTCAGTATTCGGGGGTTAGATCTTTATGCCATTGAAAGAATATGAGATTATATTACTACAAATGAAACCGTGGCCAAGACTCATTTTTGAAAATCCAGTTTTTTGTGTGGACTTGTAAACGTTAAAATTGAACGAAGTTTAAGCATGTAATTTATTGCCCAACTGGGAGTTTTCCGAGACTTTTGTTATAGGCGTTCTGAAAAGACAATTTTTTATTTCGACTCTTTGTCCTCATGAGAAAATTTTATGTAACTTCATTCCTTATGAAAGCCCGTTTCTAATTTTACTATTTACTTTTGGACCACTTTTTATGCGAAAGGATTTAGATCCTGTTGCCTTAGAATAAAATATAAAAACTATTGCAGATTTATAATTTTTTTACAAGATATTACAGTAGCGGCAGGCAACAGAAGAATTTAAGGACGTACGTGAAAATATTAACTGAGATTTAACCGAGGCCAGCTTACGTAAGGCCATAACCATTAAATAGGTAAGTAACTGCCATGCTCCTATGTATATTTTTTTTTTAATAACTAAGCTATGGTCAAATACAATGACGCATTTACGAAGCAAAGTTATTTTATCGTCCACCACATTATCTAGGTAAAAATTTAATACCGCTTTATATCGCAACAACATTTGTACATTGTTTATACAAAATTAAATCCGATAAGCTGATAATAAATTTGCACCCGAACAATACTTTAGATTTGGGTACAATATATTTACATAGAATGATAGAAAGATTAGTTTAGACTTTATATCGGGTGCATTTTTAAACGACACTGAAAATATAGAAAAAAAGAAAACATTAAGTTTTTTTTTCCTTCTAAATGACGAGACGAGCTTTTCGCTAATCTCACGCTTTAAATCTATTTACCCCATTAATTTCGCTAGAAACATTTCCCTGAAATCCGGAACACAGTAATGTTTGCACACTATTGCTTGGCGGATAAATAACTGGCAAAGGTGTAGTATATACTTACTACTTATTTAGAAGTTTTATTGCAAAGTCGTGCACTGAACACCCTCCCAAAATACGAGTCCCGTACGATTTATAGAATTACCCTTGAACGATACAATTTTACACAGAAAGCATGGCGGTACCAAAACATTATTAGCAGATACTAGTATTTACCGACAGCACGATTCGCCGAACGAATGCTACAAATTATAAATAGTTAACCGATCCACGACTTGCCGAATCCGTCGTCTAACCGATTGGCATCTGCTTCAGCCTTTAAACATCCCACTGCTGAGATATCAGCCTACCCTCGAAGGGTGGTTGGGCCATAATCACCTCGCTGGCCCAGCAGTGCGGGTTGGCGGATTCACATACGCCATCGAATTGCTTCTCCAGTAATATGCAGGTTTTCTCACAATGTTTTCCTTCACCGAAAAGCCAGTGGTATATATCCGTACATAAGTTCAAAACAACTTATTGGCGTACCGCCCGGGTTCGAACCCAAAACCCCACGAATGTGAAGCGAGCGTGCTTCCACTGAGTTACCACGGCTCTTTTAATTGGCATGATTACTCTAAATATAGTACTTACACAATAATAAAAATAAACTACCATCAGCCAAAAGATATCCACTGGTGGTGTGATGTGTTGTTTGATTCCTCTTTATGCCCAAAGTGTCACATAAAAGTCTCACTAGTTCGGTCACCCGGACTAATAACCGAACTACTGGTAATATGCCTTCATTTTGCAGTTGAGTATTTTGTTTTACTTTTAATAAATAAGGTTGCCTAAATAATAATTATCTACTCAACCTTCATTGACATTGTATCAAAATATTTTATTCAGTACGATAACTGTTTCACAAATATAATTACAATAAATAAGTAATAACATTTAATTGGTATTCAAGACAATCCTCGAAGTTGTGCAGGTAATAAAATTGCCGCATTATCAGCTGCGAAATCTCCACCTGGGTAGAAATATGACCAAAGATAGTATAATATGAATACCCATAAATATCTGAATAGTCGAGTTCTTGGGTAGAAAAGTTATTAAATTATCAAGTGTTATATTTTGCATTTAGGACTCAAATGAGGTTTATCAATTAGCCTGGCGAGGATGGGCACAAAAAGGCTACGCCGAGGATGATGAGACTCTATATTATTTTATTTTATTTGTAATTATTGAATTTTTAGGGTTCCGTAGCACTAAAAAGAAATCCTTATAAGTTCGTCATGTCCGCCTGTCTGTCTCCTCACGTCACGATCAAATCACCTCTCCCCTCACGTTAGGGGTATCATTGAACAGGTCTTTTAAAATAAAGTTAGGGTTTTCTACACTATTTTTTTTTATCGGATCGCTTGCGAAATATTGGCCGACAAGCCTGCCATTTCTAAATGCATCTCAGAAACTTGTTATCTTCCATGGTGATAGATCGTAGATTTTAAAATTATTTTGGGCATTATTTGATAATGACTATTTGAAATATGACTTGTTTCAAATATTATTTTTTGAGATATGCGGTAAAAACGGATAAATACTTCAAACGTCCCACGCGCCTACGGAACCCTACCAAGCAGGCCGTACATGCTCTTAGCAAGTTATTTTAACAGGGACAGTACAAGTGGGATTGTTTTGGAGATTTTCATTAAAAAATATATTTTTTAGTTAAAATACTTACATTTTTACTTATTTTACTAAAAATCTACAAAATAATCAACTTTTGCAGGACACTACGTTAGAAACCACACAAAAGCGACACAAACACACTTTACTCTTACTAATTAATATTTTTTGGTAAATTCATAAGCGGATAATAAACATTTACCACAAAATCAGTAATTAACCACGCTTATAAACTGCTAAGTAATCATCTACGTTCCTTGCACATATGTGACAGAAAAGTACAGCGGATTCTTCACATATTTATGTACTCGGTAATATGCAAACGCTATTATAGTATTATTTGTAAAAGTGGTTTGTCTTGCGATCTCTAGAATAAGGACTCCAATCTACACCAGTGGTACACTGATATCAGCTTCTTCCAGAGGCAATACTTCTCTGAACTTTCTGATTTTTTGCTTAGAAAAGTTACTACGACTCACCGATTCCAGAGCCATTATCTGAGTCGTCTCTACGAATAAATACATTTTCGATTTGGTTTATGATATTAATATCTTTTGTTGTTGTTCAGAATAAAATGCAGAATATTAGACAGTAAATATTATAATGATCTGAGATTAAATTTAACGAAGCTACTCTTGCTTTATTAAAAACGTCCTTGTACGTGAAAGAAAGAAAGAAAATAATTTTATTTTGCAACAATAGTAACATTAATATATTGAAGGGTAGGCAGGTGAGCAATATCATATAACTATCGCTAATCAATGTTATGTGCTTTTGACTATTATTTGATTAACGAATAGGTCATAGTACCCACGATTATGAACAACTTTTACTACGAGACCAAACCTAAAATCAAGAAAAAAAAACAGCTGTTCCATACATGTGTCGAGTTTCACTGACATTTTTCTATGGAACAGCTGATATTTTTTTTCTCTATTTCAGGGTTGGTCCCATAGTAAAAGTTGTTCGTAATGAGTACTATGAGCCCTTTTCGGCTTAGCATACCCTTTCCTTATAACCCTGTATAATAATATAAGACACAATTACCGTTAAAAAAAAATATAAGTTAGGAATCCAGAAAAAAGTCTCCATTTGCTTAAAACCATATTCAATTTAAACAATAAACATAAGTGTACCCTTTCAAACTCAAAATCCCACCAATTCGACATAATACGTAACCATCCAATTTTTAGGTACTTATGTAACAACAGAACATATTACTGTAATATCAATAGCGCGCCCGACCCGCAGTTACGAAACGTGTCACATTGACACAAATCCTTCCCAATGGGGGAAAAGAAACATCCCCTATTAAAATAAGGGAAACGAAAAAGCCGAGCATTTTACGCTCTAGAAGTCTCAAAAAGTCTGACGTAACCATCACCCACGGCTCACTCATTAGGCCTTTGCGTTTTTTGTCACACATTCTTGTCAGTGCTTGACACTTATATTTTTAAAGTGCACGTTTCGTAACACTTTTGTTACAAAAGACGCTAGTACTGGAATGCCAGTTTTGAGTTTTTTAATGTAAGGTAGAACACAGTAGAACAGTTTTGGAGTGACGATAAGGACTTATATAAGCTGAATGAAACGATGATCAGGCTTTGTGGCGTGTATTGGGACAGGTATATGTCTCGCATTGGCCCTCATACAATAATCAAAGTATGGGCCATAATGTAAAGTAGAACACGCTGCGGTTTTAAGGAGTGACGATAAGAACTAATGTAAGCTGAATCAAACGAGGATCAGGCTTTGTGGCGTATCTTGGGACAGGTATATGTCTCGCATTGGCCCTCATACAATAATCAAAGTATGGGCCATAATGTAAAGCAGAATACCCTGCGGTTTTAAGGAGTGACGATAAGAACTAATATAACCTGAATGAAACGAGGATCAGGCTTTGTGGCGTATCTTGAGACAGGTATATGTCTCGCATTGGCTCTTATACAGTAATCAAAGTATGTGCCATATGTGGTGATGACATTTTAATCTTCTCTTCTGGACAAGTATACCGACTTAAATCGATGAAAATATGTCTATACAATAAATAAAGCAAAAATTACAACCATTAACTACAGTCAAACTTTGTTTAAATAGCTTTATATAGCTCACAACGGGTAAGTTCCAGAATTAAATTTGGTATGGAGATAAGTTACACCCTGGATTAACACAGCTACTTTTTATCCCGAAAAAATATTATGTTTTTGTAGAATATCGGATGAAACCGCGTGGCGCAGCTAGTAAGGTATAAATTATAATGTCACACCAAATCCAATATGGCGGAGCTTATGCCCTAACTTCGCTACTGGTAAAAAGTTTTTTTGGGATAAATATCTCGTGTTTGGTATCTGAAGAAAGTATTTAATGAGATAAGTATTTCTCAATTTGTTTTTTACGTTGGACTAGGCATTTGTTTGACCTTGGACCTGATGGAAAGCTACGATGTGGCCGAAGAAGTAGCACGCTTGCCTAAGAAGATAAATTTGTCCATAGTGTTAGTTCTTCAAACAACTTCTTTGTTGTATTTTGACATTTAAAAAGGTACTGGAAATTACCAATTACTGGCACAGAATTACGTGATTAACCTATAAATGTGTCTGAGCCAATTAGTCTGTAATTACCTTTTCATACGCGTATGAAATTATTATTTAAGCTGAGTGAGCAACATAAAAAATGTTCTATCGTAATCATATTCGTGTCAAGACACACGTATTTACATAATTAAGATTTCATACCGGTAAATCATTTATTAAAGCTGTAAATTACCAGTTACTTTAATTAAGGATTTGTTTTTCGAATTTTCGTCACGATTTCTGTTCCCTTAACAAAATTTTGGTATTTAATCCAACAGTAAATTGTAAGAATGTTTACCTATACGTACCTATTAACTGTGCCTTGGTTTTTGTTTTTATAGTGTTAGGACACGTTTGCAGAGGCCGTCTGAGGAAATACTATATCTTTACCAATTAATCAAACGCTAAGCAGTGGTGTGCAAACATTAGTGTTCCGGATCAAAGGGTCACATCTAGCCCAGTCAATTTAGCGTTTGACCCGGAACTATTTAATAACAGGTTTTTTTCCCGGTAGATGATTGTAGAACCAACTTCTTATATTAATATACAATAATTAAACAAAATGTGTATCCGAAACAGACTCAAATTTTACAATTTATAATATCGTCTCTATTTGCGCTATGTTGGAGTTTATTTCTGATGACGATCGTAAGCACGGCAGCGAGTCGTCAGCGACGATAATGTATTATGGCTCAAGGATAAAATGGTTTTCTGTGTTCCGTACCTCCAGACTATTTAATTTAATATTGATTCTACGTCAGCAAATTATATCAATCACAATTTAATATTTATGTTATGAATTATGTCCGTTCCTCCATACAAAGTCGCGTAACTGGGCTAATCTGAAATGTAAGGGCGATGAGCGCAGTGGATTATCGCGCAGGGTTTTGAGCTGTTGTTACAAGTTCCTCCGGCTCCCAACGTCCGTAACAATATATATATCTAATTAAGTGTCATCTATGAATAAATTGATCCGGTTATATTGTTAATTAATCAAAATATTGAAGTTCCTCATAATAAGCTTAATGTCAATATAACGACTAAGAAAGTTTCTGTTTAGTTAATTCATTTGATGCTCTGTTTGATTTTTAAATAGTTAGAATTATTATTTATTTGCTGGCAACTATTTTTGGAGATAACAAAAGCGAGGGTAGCACGCAGGAAGGTTTTGTGGACGAGGAGAACGCCAGTCGATTAAAGGACGTCTTGAAAGTATCATCGTTTTTCTATGCCATCATCGCCTGGACCAACGTCGTAACACTGCTGTAGTTTAAATTTGTAGGTATAGTTTTCAAAATCGTCTATTCTATGGAAGATAGACTAATTTGTGGTGTTTTTTCTTATAACACAGGATTTTGTAAACAGAGAAATCTGCAAAGCAACATTGCCAAAGGTATCTAGTTATCTAGTTAGGTATCTAGTTTGTGGTGGTAAAAAAAGTCAAACTACTTGTGGTGGTAAAGCAATGTAAGCCCAATTTGTTTTTATCTTTATGGGGATACTCACGTGTAATCGAACCTGATACTTCCGAATAGTTATTTCACTTATGTACAATTATAAAGCTAGCTTATATTTTAATAATTATAATTGTATCTATGTAGTGCCGTAGATTAAATAATTTATTTGGTAGTGCTTACTACAGTCTGACGAATGGTTTAAAGGCAAAACAAATGTGGCTCTGTATTTAGCCTGGCAGCTACATCAGTCAGTGGATTCCGACACGCAACCATTCGCAGGCAAATCACACTTATATTATACATGCGAAAGTTTGTGTGTACGTGTGTAATGTAAGTGTGTTTGTTCCTGTTTAACTCTGTAACGGCTGAACGGATTTGAATGAAATTTGTTGCGGTGGTAGCTTATTCGCTGGATTAACACATAGGCTACTTTTCATCCCGAAAAAAATGTTCGGTTTCTGTAGAATAGCGGGTGAAACCTCGGGGCGCAGCTAGTCTTCTTGCACAGGCATTATGTCTACAAGAGGACTCCTGCCTACTTTATAAGTTACTGAAACTCAGTTCAAGAAATAAATTATTATTATTATTATATTATTAGTATTATACATTACGCAAATGTTCGAAAATATACAATTGCATAATAAAATTATTAGGTAAATGACTTACCTTATATTAAGTAAATACTTTTAACTTTCGCACTTTCGCGCTTTCGTACTTGCAATTAGCTATAATTATTATAGCATTTATTTATTTGGTGCTGTCAAAATTAGGCGTTTGACCACAAACTCGCCTGAAGTGACGGTGTGGTCGAGGATGGTAAACGCACCAGCTGAATACTAGAAAGTACCCTTTGACCATGGATGCCTCCCGATCCAGCTTTACCAATAGCTCGAGCTCGCTGTAGGGATTTGAACCCATGCCCTGCGGCGTACGATCTGAACATGATAGCCACTGAGCCATCGTCGCTATTACTCACCACCATTTCACAGTAGATAAAATCGATCTTTAAAGATTTGTTAAATATAAAACAAACTGTTTATAAACTGGGAATTTAAGCTCTATTAAAATTCCGAGATTACTTATTTCAAACAGCCATAGTAACTATTATTAGGTATAGATACGTAATTCTGATCCATATTTCAATTTCGGGCAGCCTACGATACAAATGTTGGTCGAGTAGCCTGCTATAGATTGCTCCACCAACCTTTGAATATAGAACAAATTTCCATCAGCACCTATTTGCCAGAACATCTGGCGCCGGATGGGCGAAATTCAACGTGGGTATTTCAGAATTTTCAGGTAACGGTACACCCATTCGAATATTTATTTATCCAGAGTCATATGTGCCAAAATTATGTGTCTTGAAGAAGATTGCTTAGGCAATAAAGCAACCCATTACAAGCTTCGTCCATCAAAACTACTCACTGCTTGTTTTTGGTGTATTGTTTTGTATGTGGTTTTAATAGAGAGCTATCTATATCTAGAAAATGTAAACTCCATGTCGAAATCGAAAGTAAGTCTTATCAAGTAGGTATCAACGAAATAATGTTGCTTAGCGTAAAAATTACGAATATTTAATATAGTCTTTCGAAATAGAGCTCGCCTATCCGATTCTGATATATCAGTAAACTAAAAAAACTTTAGACAAATAAATCGAGTTTTTGAGCACTGTCCAGGACCAGATTACAAAATAAATTGATCACATTTGCACCATAGCAACAATCGTCAGTTCAAGGCGTTTGAAAGGACTAAACATTCTGACACTAGGGCGAGGCACTTACCCAAGCAAGCGAGCAGACTGATTTAATGAGGTTGTTAGTTGAACAACACTGCGTATATATCTTCAAAATATGATTTGGGTACACATCTAAATTTTAAAGTAACAACATTTACAAAATTATGAAAAACGTGACATGATACTAAAATGTTGGTTGTAAAATTTAGTGCAAATTGCTACTAAAATTATAATTTTACATGCGCGTTCATACTACGTTACGTAGGTAGATATTGCCCTCCATTATAGGGATCATATTTCAGAATAGCTCAAATTATAAAACAAATCGAGATAAATGTTATTGAGATATATTTTGAATGTTGTACACTGCTCACGCCATCCCTATTATTATTATTATAAATGCGAAAATGTGTTTGTTGGTTTGTCTGTTCCTCTTTCACGCAGACACAGAGCACCAGATCGAGTTGAAGGTTAAAATTCTTCCCGATGCCCCGCACGGAACTTTGTTCGGAACACCGGGAATAAGCCAAAGTATAATAGACACCTGCCTAAAACCTAAAAGTTTATTACCAAAGAATCTTTCCCCCGAATACTGAAATGCATGCTAACTTGGACGACAGATTAAGTCTATTGCTGCCTTTGTCATTTGCATAGTGTCAGACAGAGGCAGTATTAGAATTAATCTGTTGTCAAAGTTAACAAACGTTTCAGTATTCGGGGGCTTAGCTTATAAATATTTCGCTTTGTACAAACCCTATAAATTAATGTAAATTACTTATAATTACATCACCTCCAACTAGTCTATCCGTATGTGATTTCAACGGATATAATACTCATCTAATTCAATGCCTTCATTAATTTCACCCACCAGTGGTCCCTCGACTAATTGGTGGATAATGATACCTACACTAAAATAGGGAAACAATAGCAATAAATACTCGTTACTCGTATCATTATCTAAATAGGTGTTGACAGGATGAGTGATACATACACAGAATAACTGGCAAATATAGTTGCTTTCATCTGTTCGTATGTACTCGCGTACATACAAGGTCGTATTTTTCAACCAATCTTGACGAAACTTGGTATACAGATTCTACGATTTTCGTCGGCGATTTTTTATTGGTCGGTATTTCCCCCACAAAGGGGGAAGTTTGCTGCGGCGCCATATACCGGCCGATTTTGGTAAAATTTGGAATAAACATTTGGTACTGAACTCTAAACAAGAATTTTAAAAATGAGTAAACTCGGTCAAGAGCCTGTCAGGATAGTTCTCAGGTCGACGTCTCGAACCGAGACCTTACGACCTTATATCTCGCCCAAGAATATGAGGTGATCGTGCTTCCTCTGAACCAGTAGATGTCTAAATAACTGACTCTGCCTGGTTTCAACCGCAATTTTCCAGGATTAAAAGTATCCCTTTATACTCGTGTAATTTTGCACACCTGAATGGAATAGATGGCTTTGAGCGATAAGTTCGCCAGTTGTTACACTAGTTTTTAATCGCTTTTATTAAATCTTTATTAAATTAAATCTGGTGCAACAATAAAGGGTAAATTTACGAGTATCTCTCGATAATGTCCTAGACTTTATCAAGATCGTTTAAGCTTTTTTTGTCATGACACAGGATTTCAATTATCTATCTATACATATTATTCAATGAAGTCGCTTTCCGCGTCTGTCTGTATATCCGCTAACTCCTCCTAAGCCACACAATGATTTTGATGCGGTTTTCATCATCAGTTAGATAAATCACCCGTGCGACGCCGGGCGGGTAACTACTATATATTATAAAGATAGAAGAAGGTATGGGTTCGCATATGTACAGTATTTATTTTAAAAAAAGACTGGCAAAAATAATTAATTAATTTGATTTTAATATAGGGTCTCATTGACTGATTTTATTTTTATAATTAATAATGTTATGGTTATTTTATTTTAATTTATAAAATTGTATGTTTAGATTGTATGTATAGATTTATTATAAATAATAATAAAAAGGAATAAAACTGGACCGAGAATAGTGTCTTGGTCCAAGACTAACTTTAGGTCGCAGCACCAGATGAGTAAAAAAAGGTCTAAAATAAATACTCGTAGCAAAAAAGACAAAAAATTAATAAGAAACAGGATATATCTTTCTAGCTACCTCTGTTTCAACTAAAACAATACTCAAGAAACATGAGACAGACAAAAAAGGGACAGACGAAGCACCTTTTTTATTTAGGAGGTTAAAACATTTATTAAAATATACCTTAAAAAAATATTTCAAGTTCTTACCTTAATTTTTTCAGGAAATTCTACCTCTGCGTACGTTTGTTCAAACACAAAAACACCATTGTTATCAGTTACAACTTAGTTGCAAACTTCACTGGCACAAACTAAAAATTTACAAAAGCTAACCTTACAAGATGAAAAAACAGAAAAAAAAACAAAAACAATCAACAGAAAAAAAAACTTTTTAAAACTTTTCCAATAAAAAGTTTTCACACCAATTTGTTCACTGCAACCTGTTCTAAAATTAAAATTACATCAAAGAAAAGTTACTGGTATATTCTTTTTATAGTTATTTCAAATTTTTATTCCTAATTCTCGATATAAATCGGTTGTGTAGATACAAAGTGTGTAGCCTCGATCCCGCCTGTGCTAGCTCGGTTGGTTCGAGTGACACTCGGACACTGTTCACTCGGCGCGCTCCGATCGCGATTTGAACTTCGTACGCCGAGGCGCGCAAACGTCAAGCGTTCAGTGCGACTTTTCGCGCTTGGACATTATTTTATAGGTAATTTATTAGATTAATTAATTATGTTCTGCTACCATACAGCTGTTGACGTAAACTAGCGTGGTACTATGTATGAAATCTAATCAGTAAGTGTTAGGGAAAACCAACGCTGGGCAAAACGAACACGGTTACATTTTCGGTAGCCATGGCCATTTACATGGCTACCAGGGTTTGACAGCCGTGTGAAGGGCCGTAATATACTAAAAACAATACTAATGAATACTAATTTTAAACTATAGTTTAGTATGTATACATTTATATTTATATTTTTTATCTATATTTTACATTAGTTGTTCATACTAATGAAATTGAGTGAAGTAGTAATGAATACTAATTTTGCCGTACTAATGGAATAGTAATGAATGCTAATTTTAAGATTAGGTTAGTATTAAGTTAGATTGAATTAGTATTAGTATTTATATTTTAAACTATAGTTTAAAATATTTTAAATAACATAATAATTTTATTATATATAATATTTTAAACTATAGTTTAAAATATTTTAAACTATAGTTTAAAATATTATATATATTTAATTGTAATCACGGATGATGACTATACGGAAACGATGAAGACTACAAATCTTTCAAAAAAAAAACTTTCAAATCAAAAAGAAAGTCCTGGGCCCGTACCGTGAGGTCCTTATTGCGATGATTGTTAGGCTCAGCCGAATACGTTGCGCGACCACGAACCTTATCACCGCGCGATAAGGTATTTGGTCGTGCAGCGTTGTCGGCTGAGCTTAATAATCATCGCAATAAGCACCTCACGGTACGGGCCCTGGTAAAAGACGTTTTCAATCGAAAATCCGCGTCCGCGGTTTACTGGGAGTTCAGTCCTAAGCAAACAATGAAAATCGAGTACTCCCGCGGTATAACCTAGTTAATTTTAAATTGAAAAATGGAGAGTTAACTCGTTGATAAATTTTAACATGTTTGAAGAGCTTCATCGGTATCTAAGCTAATATCGGCTGAGCAAATATTTTCCTACAATCTGCGCATATGTACGTAAAGTTAAATAAAATCGCCTTTACTTAGAAATAATTAATGAGTTTCCTATGAGAAGGTTTCCCTTATTTGAAACGCAACTCGAATTAATTCGTCGAAAATGTTGTTCAATAAGAATTTTTGGAAACCGTAAACGCATCAGTGGATTCAGTGAATCTAATAAAGTTTCATTAAAATGGAAAGAGGCAAATAAAAGTCTTTTTTTATTTATATAAATGTATACAATTAATTTTGAATTGGCTGCGAGATTGTAAATAACATAATGGTAGGACTCTTGGCAGAGTCGGCCTAGGGAAGAACCACACCTTTGCCAGTTTTTCACGCGCCAAACAGTAATGTCCAAACAATGTTCAATGTTCAATTTAATTTTGAAGAGTTCTTGATTGGCGACCACGAACCGGAAGACGCAGCGTAGGCAGGCCTCCCCACTAGATGGATCGATGACATTGTGAAAGTCGCGGGTAAATGGTGGATGCAAATGACACATTGTCGGTCGGTGTGGCGCTCTAAGGGAGATCCCTGTGTTCAGCAGTGGACATGTTCCGGCTGATAATGACGACGATGTTTTATATTTCGCGCCTGCGCCCTCTAGTTAACGTGGGTAAGCCTTTAACATCAGGCGAACTATATAATTATTATGTTTATTCTTTTAACATAACTAACAGCTAGCGCTAAAGTAATAGGGTTAATATTTTAACTTAAAGCTAATTAAAAGTTACCACAAATAGAAAATAGAAGTAGAAGAATATATAGAAATAATTTGTTAAAATCTTGTCTGAAATTGTGTTTTGCTTTGGAGTAAGACACTGCTAGCGTTTCCCTCTAAACTCTATGATGTTCATTTATTTCAACACAACAATTTACATTATATTTCTGTATTATCTTCTGTAGTGGTAGGGCTCTCTTGCAGAGTCCTCCTGGGGAACTACCACACCTTTGCCAGACATTCAACCGCCAAGCAGTAGTGTGCAAGCATTACTGTGTTCCGGATTGAAGGGCAATGTTTCCAGCGTAATTACTGGGCATACAGAGATTTAACATCTAACATCTCAGGGTGCCGAGCGCAGTGCATTGCCGCGCATAGTTTTGAAGTTCAAAATTCTGGGTGGCACTAAACTGTTATGGGCAAGCGTGACGCTTAAAATCAGGTGAGTGACTTGCTCGTCTCGTCACCGAGTAAAAAAAAAAACATTACAACAGAAAATATACATTTAAACCTACGAAAACAAAAGCTGTGAAACACACATCTCTCAATACAGTCCATTTGCCTATTCCGGATGCCGAGTGCTAATTCGCACTCGCTAACGTACTAATAATAAATACCCAGGTAAAGAAACAAACAACCAGAAAACTTTCAGATAAATTGCCGCCACCAATTGTACAAAAAGGCGTAAGTGCTGCATACTGTTTTGTCACTTACGCGTTTTTGTGAATTGGTGTGCGAAAAAGTTCTTATTTATTTTGCTTGTAGGAATGTAGCGCGCAGAAAACAATTCGTCAATTGTAACAGAAATAGTGCTTGAGAAGGCCAAATATTACCTAATATTGGAGCTAGATACTAAGAGGAAAATATGATATCACACTAATATTATAAATGCGACAGTTTGTGTGTATGTAAGTATGTTAGTATGTAAGTGTGTGAGTATGTAAGTAAGTATGTAATTATTTAAGTATGTGAGTATGTGATTATGTAAGTAGGTAAGTATGTAAGTGTGTTTGTTCCCGTTCAACTCTGTAACAGCTGAACGGATTTGAATGAAATTTGGTATGGAGGTAGCTTACATCCTGGATTTACTCATTTAAAAATATTCGGTTTTTATATAATAGCGGGTGAAACCGAGGGGCGCAGCTAGTTGCTAATATAATAGAAAATTGTTCCAGTGTGTTTTATAATTTGTTAGATACGGCAAAGTTTCAGAACAATATTGAAATCGTTTTGATGTCATCCTAACTGATATCGGCCACGATTACTAAACATGCACAAGTTTTATTTATCTATTTTTTTAACGGGCAAGTGCCTTAGTTAACAAACAAAATACATACAAACTACAACTACCTAAACTGATTAGCCACATAAAAATAACAGTTAGATCATTCAGAGACCATTAAAGGTCTATATGTCTAGATAATCCAAATGTTCAAGCCCACTACCAGTTGGCAGCGTACCCAGCATGCTGGCGGCATTACCACGCTTACGTATATTAAGTATATGAAGTTACACTAGGTAGAGCTAGGGTGTCGTGTTATTTATTTATTTTATTCATTGAGGCTTCACATTTATAACAACATTAAATTAATTCTAACACCATAATCTTACACTAAATTTAAACAAAATGCGTTATATATCTAAGGAAGCTCAGCATGCATTAATATTCCTTAATTCATAACTATTAATAATAAAATCAATATAAAACAAATATCTAGAAGAAGAGTTAGAGAGTTTGTTAAATACAATAATATGTTCTCATAATTATGGCTTATATATCCTATTTTTGGAGGAATGTCACGATGCCATAACATTAATTATAGGGTACTGCTTGACCGCGTGATTTCGCTCGTATTGGTCGTGGTATCAGAAAATACAATACATAATACATCACCGCTTTAGGGGCTGATTTAAAAAAAAATCCTGAGTCTTCTTTTTTATTTTTAATATTTAGTACACAAACCAAGTTTCTTTGGATTAACATGAAAACACTTATGCACAAAACATCTTTAGCGGGACGTCAGTGCAGGTCTTATCACCCCCAGTTAGAATTAGAATGAAAACACTTTTTGTTTCCATACAAATTTTGAAAATCTATTTTATCGCCTCATGTGTAGAATTTTGCAAAATCCGTTTGTAATGTCCACTTAGACAATTCGACGAATATGGGGTCCAAATTTCGCTTCTCTATCATGAACGGTTTGGACAATATTTTTTCTAGGAATCAACTGTTCTTATATATATATATCACACTAATATTATAATTGCGAAAGTTTGTGTGTAAGTATGTAAGTAGGTTATTAGGTTAGTATGTAAGTGTGTTTGTTCCCGTTCATCTCTGTAACGGGTGAGCAGATTTGAATGAAATTTGGAGGTAGCTTACCCCATGGATTAATACATAGGCTACTTTTACACCGCAGTTGAAATCGCGGGGCGCAGCTAGTATATAGATATAATATTGCTAGTACTAGTCCCTTCCCATAGTAATTAAATGATCGGTCTTCATTTCCATTGGCTCCAGTAAGCGGTATAAAAAGAGTTTGACATCGCCCCATTATCCATTCGGATTAATCCATTAATCCAGCTTTCAAAACAAACTAAAAATGGGTCTTGAAAAATGGCGAAAAACATCGCCTGAACTCATTAACTGCCTCATCAGAAGTTTTTTTTTCCACGGAGAAATTTTAATGGCGGGAAACAAAACCAAATCGCACGGGGCTGGATCCCAGTCGTAAGGTGGATGGGCTAATTGGACAATTAACCTGTAGGGGCTAAAAAGTCTATTAGTCTAGCAGCCGTGTGAGCGGGCGCATTGTCTTGGTGAAAATTAATGCCCCGACGCAAAGATAAACAACAATAATTAACAAAAAAGTAGATGGCCTATAATTTTTGCCAAGGAGGCTTACGTTGAAAATATTCTTTGGCTCAAAAATTTCGAAATAGCCTGGGTACTTACAACTAGTACTAAATAGACTTCGCATCAAGTCACGCGTCACGTAGTACTCACTCAACCAGCGCTTCGTTGCGTACTGACTGGATGTAGTATCCGCTTTGTATAGTGGTATCCGATTTGCGCGCGTCAGGCCCGTGTTCCGTGCCTCTGCTTTTTTTAACTTCATCAATGTAAATAGAATACAGACATGTTCAAATGTGCAGAGGCTATACCATTGATTTAATGTAACTCGAGATGTTAGGTTTATCTCATGAATAATTTATAAATATGTTTTTGATTCAGAAATAGTATTATATTTTTTTATTTATTTTTTTACAATTTTGCTCCACGGACTCCGGAGTCCGTGCCATTTATCAAGTTTTAAAAATATTTCATCAACTAAAACGGAATATAAAAACTAAAAACTTTACAAAAGGAGGATATAATAATCCTATAATAATTTTTCGTAGCCTTATAAATATGTGAAAATGTTCTCGAACAATTTGAGAAATTCGAGAAATTGCTGTCGAGGATTCTCGAAACTCGAGAAACAAAACATGCCGAGAAATCGAAAACCCTACTAAGTACCTATCTGTATAATAAAATGCGTATTTTACCCGCAATTGAATTTATGGTAATTGAGCTTTACTAACAGCTCATTGTTTCGTTTCAGTGGAAAAAGAAAACTAGTTACAAAACAAATTAAAACCACATCGCTAATATTGTAACAAGAGCTTCTAATATTCTGCTGCTGTAACTGCACTCAGTTATATTGGAATTTATAGCGAAGCTAGTTACGTTTTCTTTTGTACCTACTGACTTTAAAGAATACTTTAAACTTACACCGTTAATATCAGTTTCTAGTGTTATTACTTTCTGATATTTATGAGTTCATCTCGGAAAATATTTAAGAACAGTTATTATGAGATATTGCTAATGGAAATAGTTTTATAATTTGAGTTCAGTTGGCGTCTTACCTAATCTATTACTCTGGGTTGTATAACAAACAAGAAATAGTTTAATGTCTAATCTCATAGTTACAAAAAATAAATATCAATGCTCAAATTAAATTTAAATAAATTTAAATATTTAAATTTTTATTTGTATTTCGAATTTTCTGTTGTGTCTTTAATTATGGGTTGGCCTGAAAAATAAACATTTATTATTATTATTATTATAAATTCACACTTTCTGATCACTGCCACCGGCGTGATTTGATACAGTAACACGGATTATAATGAATATGCAATAAAAAGTATAAACAGTACAACGTATAAAAAGTTTTTAATTCCAAGACTCCTCGGGAATGGAACATTATAATAATTACTCGTGTTTATGAATTAAGCTAGCTGTTAACAGCGTCTTCGTCCACGGGGACCTAAAAAAAATTTAGTCTGACGGTCATAGGCTACATTTTTTTTTAGCTACTTTCGAATTTATAATATTATTTAGGAATAGTAGTCCGCGCCGAACTGAGACCTCGCGACCCCTATATCTTCAACTACTTGTCTACAAAATTTCATGAAGATCGGATTGTCGGTTCGCAAGTTATCATCGGACAAACATACATTCAAATGCCGATTTGTCCCAGTAAACTATGCTAACTTCGCTTCGCTCGGTCAATTAGGATACCATCATAGGCTGGCGACATTTGGTGCCTTGCCTGCGGCTAATTACCTATGTTCTGTTTTATCTGTGAATAATAGTTTCCAATTACAGTTAATATGAATGTTTTCTTTATTCATTAGACGTTTCAAATTAAAAAAATAAAATAAAAACATAATATGAATGTCAAGTAATCTAAAGTAAATATAATATTCTCATTATACTAATAATTATGATACTGGAATGCTAAGTTATGTAGCAAGTAGTTACCACGCCTCTAAATGAAAAGCTTAAAATTACGAGCTTAAAAAAAAAGAGCTTAAATTTATCTCTCTAGAAAATAACTTTCCTCAAAAATAATCGCAATTCTTTTGTCTGCACTTTTGCCTCTGATGTAACACTAAGCTGACTGCGCTCTCTTGGTTCTAATTGGCAAACTTTATTTAAATTTAAGTACTGTGTTGAAACTAAATTTGCATTACAGTTGAAATGCAAACAAAAGGAACCGAGTAAAGGTTGAATAAAAAAAAGTGATCTTTATTGAAAGGATTAAAACTAGCTTTGTTACTTTATTACATCGTGTGTAAGAATTTAAAAACTTTAAATCCTTTTAAATCGACTTTACTAAAAACAAAAGATTCTGTCAAGATTTAGGGGGTGATAACACCCCCAAAACGCTAATTTCATCAGAAAAATAGGAGAATTCACTGACTCTCTATTGCACGAACGAGAAACAGAGTGACAGCTAAATAAATATCGAATGCGCCTAAACCTCGCAGAAAGACTATCCTCTTATGATTTTGATCATAGCTTGGTAAGCTATCGAGTAAGGTGTCGACACGTAAACTTTTAGATATATGAACTATTTAAGCTATTTCATGCTTGCTAAATTAATTTCTGTACTTTACCTTTCATACACAGGCCGTGTCACGCGCGTTTCAGGCCCGCACCGTGCGTGACTAAACTTCAAACACGCGTTAGAAGTGACCGAGTACAATGAACTTTCTGTTATCTATTGTTTAAGTTATATCTTTTTTATTAGTACTGAGTGGCGAATGAGCACGTCGCTTGCCTGATGTTACACGTGACGCTTGCTCATAACAGTTCATTGCCACCTACATTTAACAACTACAGTTAACCATGTGCAGCAATGCACTGCGCTCGTCACCCTTAGATTCGCAATTTTGCTTGAAATGGACACAATAATGATTGCACGGTATTGTTTGGCGATTGAATAACTGTCAAAGGTACTTGTACTGGTACTTCCCGAGGCGGAATCTGCAACAGTGTTCAACCAGATCAAATTCTTCTTATAAGAATTCTTTGACGTTTTATTATAAGAATTCTTATAATAAATATTAATATAATTATTCTTATAATAAGAATTTTTATAATAAATAAACTAGCGAGCAGGCCCAGTTTCGCACGGATGAAATTTAGAAATATTTTGTTTGTTGTTTTTGTTTTTTTTTTTTGAAATGTTGTTTTGTTTCATTCTCCGTGAAAAGTGATCTAAGTTGGTGCAAACCGTATCAAAATCCGTCACATGGCTTAGGAGGAGTTAGCGGATAGATATTATATAGATTTAACATAAATAGATATTTGTTTAACATAGACATATTATAATAAAGAATTTGACATAATGTTACAGAATCGATATTCCAGTATGAAAACGATATTCCAGTAGAGGCCTTAATATAAATATCTTTTGTATAATTTAAGGAAAACTTCTACTGTCATAGTCTGAAATGATTTGCGTATATGACGTTTATAAAAGAAATTGCCTTTTTACCCGACTGCCCAAGAAGGATGGTAATGTTCTTGATGTGTATGTAAGTATGTTTGTGTGTTGTTAAGGTATTTGCGCCTATCGGCTCTCCGAGCGATCCAATTGACAAATGTATGCTATTGGGCATAATATTTTCGTGAGACGGGGCCTGTTAACCGGTTAGGTCTGTGTTCAGTAGCCTACTTGAAAGCTAAATTCTAATTCAAGCTAAACTACGAGTATACTACTAAATTAACTTTTTTGACCACATTGTGTCACACGCATTGATATAGCTTATGGGTAGGAGACGTACATAGGCTACTTTTTTTTTGGGTCTTCGCGAACGAAGTCGCGGGTAACATCAAGTTGTATCATAAATTTTGAATTTACAGAGTGAATCCCAGACAGAGTGAAGTGATGAAAGAAGCCCGAGATTTTTTCGTATTACCAAACGTTGTTTGTCTGTTTTTTGCATTTGACTGTGGGTTTAATAGGCTATATCTAATTTTACTTTTGCAGTTATGGGTTTGGGTACAAAAACTGTAATTTCTACAGCTTTCTGTCACTTTGTATTTCGGAAAGATTAAAATAAAACTCAGCTGCTGAAAACTGAGCTGCATATCGCATTGCGGAATTACATCGCATATTCATTCAACTAGCTATGATATGTGAGATAGCTAGTTGAATCCTTATGATATGTGAGATAAGGATTATTTGCAAGGTTAACGCAGAACTACGAGGCACAGTCCATCAGGCCAGCCAACTAATCTGTGTGGTTGATTGAGGGAACTACCACTGTATGATATGATAAAAACTAAAGCTTCTCGTGGAAAATTTTAGTTCTCTCATTTTGCCAACTACGTAGATAATTTGGTCATTCTGTAATTTCGATGCAGTACAGGTTTTCAATATGGCTTATTGCATTTCTACGCAGCAAATTACCGTTGTATCTATTTTTAGTTCGCAGTTCAATGTGGTTTTGCATGGGTATCATATATTTTATGGGTATTTTCGTGAAGCCCTTGGTATGAGGAACTTATATTTTTAGAATTTACTTCACTTTTTCGACCACTGTGAATGGAGACTTATTTCCGTAGACTCTGAGATCTTAGCTTTGCTCGGTCAATAATTAAAATTCAATTTAAGTTCTACTTGACTATTATAAGTTGTTAAAGTTTTGCCCAAATTGGCGCCAGCATTCTAGTAGTACGTCGCCTCCACCAAAGGGCTTGAAGATTAGTAGATTTTTGTATATATTTTTATTTTTAAGTTTTGTATTTTTCATATTTTAAATAGGTAAGAATTTAGTTTTAGTTTGTCATATTTCATTGTATTTTTTTTTATAATCTTTGATTTATTCAGTCTGTCACACTAATATTATAAATGCGAAAGTTTGTGTGCAAGTATGTACCCGTTTAACTCAGTAACGACTGAACGGATTTGGATGAAATTTGCTGTAGAGGTAGAGGTCCTTTTTACCCTGAAAAATTTAACCGTTCCTGTAGAATAGCGGGCGAAAACGCGGGGCGCAGCTAGTTATATTATATAAACTTATTATATTATATAAATATTTATATAAAATTCAAATAAAGTTTTAAGATGGACGTGCCTTTATTACGTTGAATTACGTCGAATACGGTTTTGAACGTCAACATTTCAAAAAACAATGTGCAGCTATGCACAGCGCTCGTCATCTGATGATAAAACCTCTGTATGCATATTTGTAATATGTTTATATGAGTATTTAGTGTAGTTTAGAGTATATTTGTGTCACATAATTTCCATTATTGCACACCCCGTCATGTACTACTTCTACAATCCTTTCCATCCTAAGGTTGCCTGGAAGAGATCGCTTTCAGCGATAAGGCCGCCATTTGTTACACTAGCTAAAATGTTTTGTTTTCTGTCCTACTATGTACGATCTGGTGTGAACAATAAAGAGTTTATCTATCTATCCATCTATCTATATGCTCAGTAATTTAACTGGAAACATTGCTCTTTAATTCAGAAAACAGTAATGTTTGCACACTACTGCTTGGCGGTTGAATAACTGTTAAAAGTGTGGTTGTATGTTGACTGGTCAGTTTGTAAATAATGTATTTCTATTATTATCTTTTGTTTTGTTTAATTATAATTATGAGATTTTAATGTAATTGGCCTGACCGTTTTATGTCTTAATAAATAAATAAATAAATGTTTCCAGACTTTACAAATACGTCCTACCAATACTGATAATTAATAGTTATTTGATCGACCCGAAGGTAAGAGAGTACAGTTGGTTTTTGTGTTCGAGTGCAGAATACACCTGAGCAGGCGAACGATTCTTTAACTGAATGACGAGCGTCCTAAGTCGAATCCTGAACGTAGCGAGCTATTCAAAGGTACATTAAACAAATAACTTCTCTCGCGTGACACACACACATATCATCTCAATGCCGAGATAATACTGCAAGTGGCAATTTAGAACACGTTTAATGGCGAGGTAAAGTTTTGGTATCAAAAGTGTTTACTTACATTATTTTAACAAAAAAAAATACACTTAAAAAATTACTCTAGAAAAAATTAAATGCTCTATCGAGATGTTCTTGGCGCCTCTTGAAATACTAAAATTATCATTGTGGAGTCCCGGTGGCCATTTGCGGTTTTCTTCATCAGTTCCACTTCACTAAATATTACTTTCTGAATGCAAATGCTTGACTTGCTAATGGAAATACCAAAATCGCTATATATATATGCCAATAATATTTGAGGAATTCCCTCAATTCGTCAAGGATCCCATTATCAGAACTGGATTTTGGTAAAAATGGGACAAATCAGGATAAAAAAAAAAAAACATATCGTTATATTAATGCACGATTGAGTTCTGAGGTAACAAACATTTAAAAAAATTGACTTGATAATCTCCTTCTATTTTTTGAAGTCGGTTAAAAATAATACGTTTAGTTATATCTCAAACAAAAAACATAATATTGCTTCTATTACTCGTACGGTAAGTAATATAAAGTTCACTTCAAGTACTCGTAGAGGCACTCGATTCGAAGGCTCTCACATGGAAGGTCTGTCGGATAGTTGGACAAAGTTCGCAACTTGCTCCGCGACAGTTGGCAGCCTGCCAATCTTAATGGGTTTGTGTACAAGGTAACAAAGTGGAGACATCTTAAACAATTTCTGATTTCACACTCTGAAGTTGAATCTTATCCCCGAGTGGCGCAATGAGGAAGGCAGGGCAAAAGAGAGGCGCTGTGTGCGATTGTTCTTATATGGTGGCATTTGACAGTTATTGGGATTTGTAAGCACGACAAAATAAGCGTCATAGTTTTTTTTTTCATTACATAAATTTTCACTTTTTTAGCAAAAGAGGACCTGTTACAATTCACGTCATTTGCGGCACTTTAAATACACAATATGGCGTCAACTCCATCCCTTTCACTAGTGATTTCCTAACACTTCAAAAACATTTAACAGTTTTCGTCAGCTAACGTACTCGCTTGGCTGGCATGCAAAACATGGCCAACGTGCCGCAACGCGGTCTCAAGTGACGTGAGCAAATACTTTGTGGCCCATCCACTATAGTAGAGAATCCTTGTATCATAGTACCTAATATGAAATAAAGATGATAGAATTGACAAATATCTATACGATTGATACGAACACGCAAACATACTTATTACTTACATACACACATACTTACATACAACCCAAAAACGTTGCCCTCCTTGTTGAGCAGTCGTCCTTTTTTACAACACATTTTGTTTGCGTTAGTCGTCTAGTCATGGTCAGCTTTTAATGAGGCATCAAATCATTTGAATAAACTATCACACGTACAGATGTTCATAAAAAAATAAATTTACCAATCGATTCTATTTCAAGAGCCTAACATATTACCAAATAACATTTATTCAATAGAGTCAACAAACAAAATAGCATAATGTTCTAAACCCATGTGCTTATACTCCTGGAAGGCGAAGGGTCCCCTTCCATGACTTTCTGAATGTTACAAGTCATGAGGTCTCCGTTCAGACAATTGAAAGTTGTTCAAAGTTAGGAACTTGCTTTTCATGTGGACTGGCAACTTGCCATCTACTAAGCGAGTGGTACATATTTCGCTATTTACATATTTTATGTCGCTATTTATATAGCGACAGTGTTGAAAATGTTCTCTCAAAATTGTACGCGACAGCTGCATCACTGGTGTATATAATATATATAAGCTGTAATTTACCAGATTTCCGTTTTTTTTTTCCAAGGTGTTCACGATTACTTTTTCAAACATCAAAATTAGTTCAGTCCTTTTTATTAATTACCACTGTGACATAGAGTCAGCTTATTTGAGGATAGTTCAAGGCGAAAAAAAAAAGCATCTGTTCCATAGAAAAAATAACAATGATACTCGACAAAATGTTCGGAAGCTGATTTTCTTTCGCGATTTAATATTCGGTCCCATAGTGAAAGTTGTTCATACTGATGAGTACATACATACCTTTCAATATTGTCGCACCCACCAAACGTTTTATAAAATAATAACCCCTTTTCTAGAAATCAACGCACAGACCAAACCGCTTATCATAGATATAGCGGGATAGCAAACGAAGACCATTGGCATCAGACTTACAAAATAAGACCTCTGGACAGTATGTGCAAATTAATCATTTAATTACCTGCCCGACCAGGAATCAACCTGGGATCTCCTGCTCATAAGACAACGCACTATCAAACAAGCCAGGGCGGTCACAAAAAAGACATACAAAATACATTTTTATAGAAAAATATATTGTTATTAATATATTATTATAATTTAATATATATTTCCATTAAAATATATTTATATAAATATATTAACAAGCTTTCATACAAACTGTGATTGGTACTGTAAGCTGATCAAAATGAGTCCAAACTCCATCAATCTACTGTTAGATACTGAGAAGTTCCGTTAACCATATTATTACAAGATTTTATTTAACTAGCTGATCTGATGACGGAGACGTCTCCATCAGCTCGCTCTCAAGTATCAACTCAATTGAACAACTGGTCTAAAATTCAGTGGCAAAATTAGACCCGAACATACAAACATTGCAAATTAAATAAAATCTTGTAAGAATATGGTTAACGGAACTTCTCAGTATGGTTAACTAGGATAGTAAATTATGCGCCATGTGTTAAATGAATTATTTACCATTGATAACAGTCTGTCAAATCAACGTTCTCCAGAGCCGTTTGTTATCTCCTATACATGGCAAAATTGAGGCAAGAATGCCATAACATGCCGCTACGATTGCATATTGTGCATATTTGGCGTGATTTATTGCCCAGTTTGTCCTCTACGCCGTAGGAAGGAACAGTTTTCATAAATAGTACGTATGTAGAGACCAATCTACTCAAAGACTTGACGGAGTTACTAGCGCAGTCTGTACAAAACTGATAGCTAGTTGAACATTTTTCGTTTCTTTAATTTGGCCAACTTTACAGATAATTTGGGGGCTATCATTGTCGTACTGTAGTCTTGTGAGATAGAACGAGTAAAAGGGAACAAGTTTTAGAAACGTATGCAATTTTTTGAATCTGGGAGATGGCATGATTTTGTCTAATTCAAACCTAAAAAATATAAAAGGCCTTGTAAAATATTAATGCTATAGAGAGGCAGGAATCCGAGGGTGCGTGGTTTTGTCCACTTTAAACTAATAAAAGACTAAGGCCGGGTTGCACCATCTAGGCTAACGTTAAACTAGTCACAACTGCAGTTTCAGCTCTCGCTTAGCAGAAAAATGTATTGCACCATTTTAACTATAGTCAAAATGACGGATAACACGTGGCTAAGCATCATAGTTAAGGTTAAAGTTATAGTTAATTTAACTATAACAATAAATTTAACTGGGATTATGGTAATTAAGGTAATTCTTGGAACCTGGGGGATATTTTAGAATTCTTCGCCTAGAAAAACTCTCGCTTGATTTGATTATGTCTACTTCAAAACCAAATAATTTAAGTACCTTTCAAAAGATACCATAGAATTAATATTGTATGAACGTTGCCCTATCTCTTTCAGGTAGCCGTTTATTATCTATTTAATTAATCTTTATTAAAGCGTCCCCGTCAAAGCGAATGCATATCTATGGATCAATTTGATTCAAGGGGTTCCGTTAGTATAATTAATTTTCGTCTCTGATCTCTGTGTTTTTAGTTTTCAGCTTAAGAGACAGGAGCACGGCATCATCTTCAGAAGACGCCCACTGCTGAACAAAGGTATCCCTTTGCAAAGAGGTGGTTACCATAATCCCCACGCTTGGCGGCTTGGGGATCGCAGAACGCCTTTACTAAGAGGACGCTGCTGGCCGTCGTCCGGTGGGTCTAGTCGCAGTTTTAGTCCAAGGTCAGAGCTACGAGTATACATGGATTTAAAAAAGTAGTTGCAATAATTATAATAACAAAAAAAAAAACTGCTCTTTGGGCTTGTCATAAACACATTTTACAGTTTTGTTATTTATCATGGCTTTAACAAATTTGTAAGAAATTGCTTTATATTCAGTACTTTAGTAAAAATTGCTAGTTCCTTGCGACCATGGACCGATTTTGCTCGTATTCGAAGTAAAAAAGATAACTACTTGCCTATACGCTTTCATGAAGATTTGTAGATGTACCTTTCAATCTTGAAAAAAATAAACAGCTTTAACTTTCAGTTAATTTTTAGATGAAATGACAGTTATCTATAGTAACAGCCATTTCATATTCACGATTTCAGTGTAGTTTAAAAATTGTTAAAAAGTTGAACGCGTTAGTATTTCGCTTATTCTATAATATTATGTCGGTCGTCAAACCGAACACACAGCATTATTTGGGTTGCAATAATAAGAGTTCTGGCAACAAACATTTTATTATATCCTCAAAAACTCCTTGACCTTAAGAATAAGACGTATATTTGCAACCAAAACAAAATACTAACGCGTACATATCCCATAGCTGTCCACCTACGTGCTAAGTTTTAAGTATATGAGCGTATAAGAGTAAGGACCCTGACGTACGAGTGTAGACCTTAATAAAGGTAGATAGGCAGCCGCTACGAGAATCCAGCATTCATTAATTCACCAGCATTCCTCGGCCGACCCTGTCCACGGAATTCCATTGATGTCTTAGTTCCCAAATTGTTCGTATTTATTATATAAATACCGAACTTCTGAAGACGTAGTTTGCTTTACGAAGATTGTTTTTGCTGCTGAGGAAAAGGAAAATTAGTTTGTGATTTCGATTTCATTGTCATTCTGATTTGATATTTGTTTTCTGATTTGATATTCTATTTAGGATTAAATTCTGTCTGAAATAAATTCCAATAAGACAAAAAGGAAGGATAGGATCACTGAATTCGACATTTCTTTTATCTGAAAAGTTTTATGTATAAAAGCAAAAACACAAACAGACGAGCAAAGAACCTAATATGTGTTTGGGCATTGTCACTTGTCTAGTGAAAAGCCAGTTCTCATTACAAGCCATTTTCGACCAACCGTCATTCAAAATCAGGTGGACAAACGCGAACGGCTGAGATATCGGCCACACTCGTAGGGAGACTACTGACTAGGCCATAATATATCCACAACGCTGGCCCAGTGCGATTTGGTGACTAGAAGACTATGTATGCAAAAGTTTAAACTATGTATTAATAGTATAAGTATAAGCTGTTTATTTGCGTTGAACAATTTTGTAGCGATAATAGCTCATTGGGTTAGCGCGTTCGGTTCTCACGCTGCAGGGTGCTGGCTCAAATCTTAAGAAAGAGCTCGAGCTACTGGTGAAGGAAAACATCATGAGGAAACCATGATAAGGCACTTTCTAGTAATACGGCTGGCTACGACCCCCAAGTTAAAAATCTGTCGCCAAGCGCTTACCTGTGTTCCGGCAGCCTTACTGAGCCAGTTCCTATTCTAGGCTAGGTGTGCCAGTCAAAGACGGTACCACCATCTTAATTCGACCACGCCTTCGTTATTTTGTGAGTTGTGAATCAAACTGAGCTAACAAAGAAAATCTACAGGAAATAAATCCTGTACGATTTCTCAATGATTGTAGTTAGACGCTTAGCAACAGTAAAAAACATTACGCTCCTTCTTGGGTAGTCGGGTAAAAAAGCTAATGACGAGTATGTTAGGTTCTTATAAATCTGTTAGGTACGGTCGCAGTCGACCACATTTTCAAAAGCTTAATCAATTAACCATCAGAAGTTTCCAGCAAAATTCCAAGGTCGATGTCTCTCAATAAAGTTGATCCCATAATCAATTTACGTAACCGTATTATTTTAGCAAATTTTGCTTAAAACGCTTCCGGGATTTCCGAGTCTCTGACTGCTTTTGTCCCGACTATATTCTATGGTGGGTTTGCCGCATCGGGCGCACTTCAATTAATTTCAAGCCTCAATGGGTACCACACTTCTATCTGCGAAGACATTTTTTTTATCTGCATTTTTTTTAAATGTGTTTGGTGACGAGGCGAGCAAGATGACTGATGTTAAGCTTCACGCCTGCCCATAACAATTCAGTGCCGCCCAGTATTTTGAACTTCAACAGTTCAAAACCATGAGCGGCAATGCACTGCGCTCGTCTTCATGAGATAATAAACGTTAAATCTCTTTATGCCCAGTAATTACGCTGGAAACATTGCCTGAATTTGCTGCTCTGAATTATAATATTAGTTAGGAATTAGGATTAGACGCTAATAGTTTTTTTGCATTTAGACCCCCATTATACCAAGTATAAAAATAGGAACTTAGCTTGGTAGCCTCACACGGTACAGGTGGACTTGCCTGCCTAATCGGCTAGCAGATCCATTACCAGTACTGTGAACCATTAAGTAACTATTAAGCGCTCGGCAGTAACTTCATAAAAATAAAAATATATAAAGCCCAATCGTGCAGCTCGGCCAACTACTTGCAGCCGCTGCACGTGCTGTTGGCAGCTGCAGTTCGCTGCAGATCGGTTCGTAATAGTACCTAACACACCAAATACGAGCGCATCAGTACCTGCGAAGAATCTGTGCAACACAACCAAGTGGCACTTCTTGCGAAACGCGTAGCTCATGCCCTACCATGCGCCTGACAAGCCTTTATCACGCGTTTTCTTTAAGATTAGATAAGGTTAATCTAATTAAGATAGCGATTTTTACATATACTTTATGGAAATGCCATTATCGATATTATTACTATACGCAATCTTGTGTAACTATACTGTGATAATGGCCATTACCGAAGCTCTGAATAATGTAAGCACAGGGTTAGCATTATTTTATCACTAAACTAAGACCTAATTTGGGCCTTAGTACACACTGTATCTGAGTTATAACAAAATAACGACGTACCTACTGTTTTGTCAACAAACTTGAGCAGTATTATGTCATTATACTATATACACTTTGTAATATTAGCGTAGGTAGAGTTTTGTCTACACCACCAACGTTTCCGATGGGCTCTTGAACCGTACTTAGCTCGTTTTACGTCTTTAGTAGGCCTCAGTGTAACATGGCGTAGTAAATTTTAATAGCCGTAGCTGCGTCCTAATCATGAAGTTATATGATCAAGTTAGGAAACGGAGATTACAATCGAAGCTGTTGGTTTTTTTTTAATTTATTTAATACCAAAAATTTACAATATTTCAACATCATAAGTTGTCTTAAAACGTAATTAAGGTTTGACGAGACAACTAGTTCGCGCCATTTACATTTTTTTTAAATAGTCTACTTAATACTATATATATATAATACTATATACACAATGATATTACAAAATAAAAAACATATTAATTTAGCTGAGCGTTTAGCTTTGTTTTTACAAGTAGTGTTAACCAACACCGTGTGCTTTGGCAGCTGTTATGATCAAGACGCACAGAAGGCGTGGGCAGGCATGACGAAGCGTTAGCGCAACTGGTTGTAGTATGGACTCTGAAATGCAGGAGAGACGAGACACAGCGGGCAAGAGTGATGCTAACAAAACATATAGCGTGAGTTGACAACATTTACGGCTTACTCGTCTACAATGTCGCCCATCGGCAAGTGACTGCCCGAAATGGGCTTATAGTACTCATCATTAAGAACAACTTTTACCATGGCACCAACCCTGGAATCAAGAAAAAAACGGATGTTCCATCGAAAAATGTCAATGACACTCGACAAAATGTATGGAACAGCAGATTTTTTTTTCTCGATTTCGTGGTTGGTCCCATAGAAAATGTTGTTCATAATGATGATAATGATAAGGCCATTTCGGGCGGTTCGATGGGCCACCCTGTATTTAATGATTATCTTATTTAACCAACTTATTTATTTTTCTAATTTTCTCACCTTTTATAATATCACAATACCATATGACAACGAACAAATAACTCATGCAATCCTTTCCCTTGCGGAGATACGACTAATTATCTGGTCGCGCAGAGTGAATTTCAAGGCTCATTTTCAACCCCTCCTCCGGGTCAATGATGCAAGCGCACGTGCACTAACAAGCAAGGTGCTTAAATCCTTATTCAGAATATATACAATACTTAGCGATACAATCCTTAAGTTACGAGATATATTAAAAAAATTGGCGACAACTAAAGCGTTTCGTCGCTAACTTTGGCGTGGAAAATCTTTACACGCGAGCATATCCGCAAGCAGATACTAGTAATTTATAGAACGATACAGAGATTGCATTGAACTAGTTACAAATCTAACACACTAACCCCCGAATACTGAAACGTTTGTTAACTTTGACAACAGATTAATTCTAATACTGCCTTTTTCTGGCACTAAGCAAATGAGAAAGACAGCAATAGACTTAATCTGTCGTCAAAGTTAACAAACGTTCAGTATTCGGGGGTGAATTATAAAGGTTTCTCTTCATCACAATAACTTTTGACGGAAGTTCAAACATCAATAAGTTCACAAGAGGTATTTTAATTAAACCTGTGGCGGAGTAGCCAGTATAGTTTTCTTGCATTCCCGGGCTAAGCGGAACTCCCGCGGCTGGCTCCCCGCCAAGTTCGCGTTTATTAAACCAGCACCGAGAGGTATTGTCCACGAAATATTCTACGACGCCTATTTATCGGTATTTTATGCCACCCGCTTCCTCATTAATGAAACTACGAATGTTATTTTTATGCTTACAACGCGGCCACATTGTAAGCAAATAAGATGTTCTATAAAAACTACAAAAAATATTCTGGAACCATCATTATTATCATCATCAGCCGTAAGATGTCCACTGCAAAGCATAGGCCTCCCCCTTTGAGCGCCACACTGAACGACAATTGCGCTTTTAAGCTTCCTACAGTATTTTGTGAAATATTGAACCGTATTTAATGAAGAATAAATGATTTTATATTTTTTTTAAAATAGCCAATTGCATCCACCGGTTGCTTGTGACTTTTACAATGGCCTGCCTATGCTGCGTCTTCCGGTTCGTGATTGCCACTCAAGAACCATTTTTCCCCATAGGCTATCGGTTCTTAGGTAACCTGTAATCGATTGATAATAATCTCATCGGTAATCTGATATCGAAAACAACAAAGACCTACGTCATTTGCCTTTCTATACAAGTCTCTGTTTATGTGAAGGTTTTTTTAAAACTATATTATCTGACAGAAAAGGAATATCCCAATAGTCTAAGGTAATGTAAAAGATTTTATCATTTAATATAGTTCGAGTACACTCGGTGTTCCGAGAGACGAAGGACTTATGAAATCTATTTTGTAAAAGATCAAGCCTATTTCTAGGATGGATCCAATATTGCTCAAATAGCTAGACCATTGACTGAACAATAACGGGTTTTGCGAAATTTAATTTCTAAAAGGGTAAAATAGACCCCCAAAATGTGTAGAGTAAAATATTTTTTCATGATAAGCCAATGAAACTTTTCGTGTAATGAGCATAAAAAAATTAAGAAAGACATGTCTCAGGATTTTTCGAAAATCAACCCCTAAAGGGGTGTTTCATTTACTGTATTCTCTCTCTCTCGAGCAAAGTCGTGTGGGCAAGCTAGTATTCTATAATGTTATTGTTCTCGTTATTATGAACAACTTTTGCTACTAGACCAACGCCAATACTAAGAACTCGATAAAAAAAAACAGCACAGCTGTTCTTATACATTGTGATGAGTGAGTGTGAATGACATTTTTCTATGGAACATCAGTTTTTTCTCTGCGATTTCTATGTTGTAAAAGTAAAAGTTTTTCATAATGGCGAGAACAATGATAACTTGTCTTTGTAGGGTGGGTACCAATTGCCCTGATGTCGGGGCACTAGAATACGGCATCGGTATCCCTTGCCTGTAGTAAGAGCCTACTAAAAGGGGACCTCTGGGCTCGGGGGTGGTTAGAGGTGGGGCTCTAACCACCATCTACCGAAGCGAGCCCGCGGAGGACGACAGCATTGAGTGGTGGACGCTGTCGCAGGCTTAAGCGTCTCACGACAGCTGCTAGCTGTTCCGGGAGAAGCTGAAGCGTGGTGCTGGGGGCTCCGGTGCGCTCCCTTGGAGATCCCGGAGCCCTCGGTTAGGCACCAAGGCAGGACATCAAGGGGGTTTTAGTGGGTATAATCCCACATAATGCGGCTGCACCCCATATTAGCAGTCGGGTATCTTGTGAAGATTTCCCCCTCGCAAAAAAAATGGGTAGGTACCAAGTTTTATTAGGACTAATTCTCATTTTCACAAAAATAAAGAATCGCAGAACAAACTAATAAAGTGTAACAGACTCGTAAACGGCTCTACAGACACGGTAAAACGGACCATCTCTATGACGTTTACGAGAACTATTTGGACACTGACACCGCGGGACTTATTTATACGAAGGACGAGAAACAAATGGTGAGGCTATACAATTTGAAGGTTGAACTTTTACGGCCCGAACTAAAATGAAGGTTGCGAATTTATGCATCCATGTGCCCGTGTATCCACATCGCTCGATGAACCGATAGCCGGTGGGGAAGAAAGGTTCTCGAGTGGAGAACCGGATGAACCAGAACACGTAGCGTAGGTAGGCCTCTCACTAGGTGGACTAATGACACTGTGAAAGTGGCAGGCAACCGTTTGCATCCAAATGGCAAATTGTCGTCCAGTATGGCGCTCTAAAGGGGATATCTGTATTCAGCAGTGGATGTCTTCTGACTGATTATGATGATGTATTCCAAGGTTTGCAGTAGTTTAACCACGTCAGAGACCTGCAGGCGGCCTAAAAACTCTGATATTAGAGCTAGCTAGTAGTGATATTATAATTCAGAGGAATATAACCACAGTCGTGTTGATCAGGACCAATAAAGCTTCGAGGTATGAAAATGAATACGTTCGTTTCGAGGAAAAAACTTCTCTTGCGCGATTCAGAACTTCCCACATTACAACACACACCAAAAAATCACATAAATAGACAAAACCATCTAAGAAACTATAGGAAGTTGCTTTGTCTCTCTGTCTGGATGTTTGTCGCGTTATCACGTCTAAACGGCTGAACGGATCTTAATTTACATATAGGATAGTTTTTTTTATGTCCACGCGAACGAAGTGGCGGTTAACAACTAGTACAAAATAAATATTATCTTTATTTTGTTGGAGGTTCACAATTGAAAAGTCTCGGTGATTTTCCAAAAACTAATAAGCCTAAGACATAAGTGTAAATAAAGGTAAAACTATGGAAAAGAAAATATTTTTTGTGTATCATTTGATAATTCAATAATAATTCCAATTGATAATAAATTATTAATGTGTGAAAATTGTGACTGACTACTAATATTATTATTTTGTGATTTTGTATGAGTCTGTGTTACTTGAAATAAATGATTATTATTATTATTTGGAAGATTTGTATATTTTTTTTTATTTTTCACACTTTTTTTGCACTACCGTTACAAGATTTTTAAACAGATATTGTACAAAGACGTAAAATCTCATAAAATAACGATCATACAATTTGATAACAACTGCTTGCGATTTCATAACTAAACACATGAAGTTAATAAACGTTTTCTTTTTTTACGCTTTGTGTATTTAGCCAGTAAGTATATTAAGATATTGGAAGTGAAGTCAAACATTTCATAATTATAACAAGTCTCAGTCATAGTCTAAGTCAAGCAAAGTAAGTCACGTTCAAGTCCGAGTCATGTTCCAGTCAAGTGGTGGAACCTTTACTAAAGGTTTCTATGGAGTTTTGGCAACAACATGAAAATTCACGTTTCACGACATTATACTATTTGCCAACACTCTCGCATGTTCACGAACACTTAATGAATAAAATTCCGCCGTTTTTCACATTAACACTCGAAATAACACAAGTTTTGGAAAATAATACAATGACGCAACATGACTTTTTCGCGTTCTCGCCAAAAACTCCGGATAAAATGTTCAAAGCTTACAAAACCAAAGGTAGAGACTAAGGCGCACAAAACACATTGACACATTTGTGTGCAGTGAGACACATGTTACATGGCACACCTTTTGGACCGGAATGTGGTGTGCTTTCTATTAGCGCACTCTTATTGAAATTTAGGTATGCGATAAATGTGTCTACGATAAATGTGCGATGCACAACATTTATAGTATTGATGTGTGGTGCCGCTAAAACAGTATTTTTGTAATACACCAAACATTTATGTGTTGGTAAATCTAAAACGCAGCTAAATTCATTTCGCGTACCCCTTTCAATACCGTATCGGAGCACATGGCAAACAAATACCGGAGTTTCAATTAACTGGGGAACAGTCAATAGTCGCAGAGCTGCCAGCGTTTGATTCACGAAGGACGAGTTTGTTTCAAAGTAATTCCTTGATTTGCTTAGGACAGTATTGGGCATTGTCATCACCGTCTTCATCGTCGTATCGCTCTTCGGCAATATTCAGGTACTATTACTGAACTATTACTGACTAATACGAATATGCAATTGAGGCACTCTGGGCTTTGTCAAACACAATATGGGAAAAAACACAAACTAAATGCTAGGAAAGGATAAGTCGAGTCGGGACCAGCTCTTGAATTCGAAAGGATTTGCAATAGTCCCCGTCTCTATCATCTTGATTGTAGATGACGGAGATGCAGAGTGTAGATATGTAGATTTCGAATTGAAACCTTTTTCGGTTGATCTCTGAATATGATACCAGACCCGTGAGCATTTTCGTAGGCAAAATTGGGTTTCGCCTAACCTACATGGCCTGACATGCTCTTAACAAGTTGTTCAAATAGGTATAGATTACTTGAGAGGAAATTAAACAAAAAGATCGTCAATTATCTTTAAAATAATGTGCCAATGTTTTATAGCAATTTTCATGTTCATATTTGAACATAAAAAAAAAAAAGTTTTTCCTTCTCCAAAATAAAAAAATAATTACATGAAAATTACTATAAAACATTGTCAAAGGTATTCTAAAGTTTTTTTAAAATTATATAACTAGCACGGTGAAACCAATGACATTAGCTAATCAAAACAAAAATAGAATTAAAAATACGCAGTCAAATTAAAAATTAAATAATCAAACAGTTCAAAGTAATAGTAAATTAAAAGTTATCATTAATATCAGGTACAAACACAATATAGAACAACAAAGATAACTGACGATGTTTTTTTAAAACAGTGTGAAAAGTGTGAACGAGATAGCGAGAATCAGGTTAGCAGCCCTAAACCGGCAATATGACGTTGCGCTTGATTTTTTCCGAAACACATTTAAAAATTATCCTACAAAGGAGCCCGAAAACTTTTGCGTGTAGATGGAGGCTATCAAAGAAAACTCGGCTACAGTTTGATGTTATTCAAACTGCGTCGGATAGTAATTACTCAGCAGTATCTAAATTGAAAAGATTGAGAAGTTTCCTCCTTTTGTATTAAATAAGGGAGAGAAGCAATAGCGATGGCTCACCACTTTAATCTTTCGAAACAGATGCCTTAAACCAGATTAAACTGGAGCTTAAAAGACGAGCTTAGGCGATGAATTAAAGGCGGTAATAGTTTTAACTCACAGATCACACTAGATACCGCATTACGAGATTCGTTGTTCCTACAAAAAGTCACCAAAGTTTGAGGAAGGCGCGGGTCGCGGGTAGTGCGACCAAGCGTTCTCATTGGCTATCTCAAGGTTACGCCTACTCACGCCTAACAATCAACCAGTCAGAGTAATTTCTTATAAGTGTATTTAGACTGACGCGTGGTGCGCTTCGAGCGTTCTGATTGCAGAATCTAGGGTGTGATCTGTGTTTTAACTATAAGTGCTGGTACAGAATCTAGAGTAATTTTGTATATGCGCTAAGGAAATCAGAAATGAGATATGTAACCACGCCGTCTCTTTTTTACATGGCCCACCAAGAAGGAGGATAATTTTTTTGGGGTGTATGTTAGTATTTATAAGTATATCACTACGTGTTTATGTAAGTATGTAAGTATATGTAATATGTAAGTATGTGTTTCTATAATTATTACCTCTTGTAGTCTAAACGGTTTGACCAATTTTGGCGAGGCGTCGGTTCATCCTCTTTACATCCGGAGTGAGATAGGCTACGTCTCGAAATCAGGTTTTCTTATACTTCCTGCTTGATGTTTTTTACTTCTATTTAAACCAGGATATCCTTTTTATTTCGGGTTGGTTAAGTCAGAAGAGAAAAGTCCATACAAATCGTCATCGGCCAGAAGATGTGCACTGCAATGCTACAGGAAAGCAGTGGGAGGTAGAGGTTGCCAGAATCCACACGCATGGCAGGCGGCTTCGGGATCGCAGAACTCTCGCCGTTTACTAAGAGAATGCAGCTGCCAGTCCTTCTGTGGTTCTGCGGCCTTATCCTCTAACTTTGAAACGACCAACTTAGTCGCACTATGCGCGGTCCCGCTCGCGCACTATCACTATCGCTTTCAGAGTTACGGGATAAGCCCGCTGGTCGCAGTTGTAGGCTTAGGATCCAAAGCAATAGAAATAGTATGTGGTAGCGAAATGATCTTCTTTGTAACGAACAGAGTTCTGCGTCCTCGCTACGTTTTGTATCAGAAATTTTGATTGGCCATAAATAACATTTAATATTATATTTCCCCAGATGGTGATCGCTCGAGGACTTTTCCTTGCAGTCATCCCTCATCGCGATCCATCAATATGCTAGCTGACTGTAATCTGTATCACGATCCATGGGATTATAAAATATGAAAGCGTCTACAGTCTACAGGGTTATAAGGAAAGGATTTGCTAAGCCGAAAACGGGTCATAGTACTCAACCATTATGATCAACTTTTACTATGGGACCAACCCTAAAATCTAGAAAAAAAAAACAGCTGTTCCATAGAAAAATGTCAATGACAGAAAATGTATGGAAAAGCTGATATTTTTTTCACGATTTCACTTTTGGTATAGTAAAAGTTGTTCTTAATGATGAGTACTATGAGACCTTTTCGGGTTAGCATACCCTGTCCTAATAGCCCTGTACTGTATAGCCTTCGAAACACGAGTAATCTGTTATTTATTAACCATTTAGAATTCTTTAAATGTTTTCGTGTACCACATACTATTTCCAATGCAAACTATTAAAACTGACGTAGCCGATTGACGTATCATTGTAAACGCTACGTATCGTATACGCAATAAACGAAAAATGTTTGAAAGCTTTTATCGTAAAAGTTTTTTTACGTCAAGCACTTTCGCGTAAATAAAACATATATTTGGCTGTTCGTGAACATCTCTACGATACTAATTTGTAACCATATCGTATTGGAGAATGTATATCGCCTATACGAAACGCCAAGATGTTTTTGATTCTTCACTTCGACATGGACCTTAAACGTAAGACTCTCTTACACGCGAAGAACTGTATGAAATGATTTTGGACTTGGACCTTAACCTTGGGGGTAGTAGTAACAAAATAATGACGTTCGCTGCAATAAACTTGGTGTTAGAAAGAGCTCGTATTTTCTCTTTCCATCAAAGAATATTTTTGCGTTGCACGTTTTTTTTTTTTTTATTATTATTATTTATATATAGGCTTGCGTTTGACTGCCATCACGTTTGATGCCTACGATGGAGCACGCTTGCCTAGACGAAACCGATTCACTCGCGACTTGAAGACACCTAGATTATAACGTATAGACGTTTTATGCATTTTCCCGTGTCAGGTGTTTGATTGTTTTCAAATTTTATTTTTAATGTCGTCTTGGTAAGGAACAGTAAAAGTCAAGAAAAGTAAATTCAGTCCCAAGTTCAAGTCATCCCCTAGTCCCTAGGGGCTTCGTGCCTGGGTACGGAAAAATGTTTCCGGCATTCCATTTGTCATTTAAGACCGTTAAGGTGCAACGTTTCGCTCAGCGCGCGAAATTCAAATTTTCTTGAGTTTTTGGTCAATTACAGCCTAATAACTCGTCGTAGGTTCATGAAAACTAATTTAGCGATAATAAATAGGTTATTTCAAGAAAAGACACCAACCAAAAATTCAAGTTGAATGCTAGTATAAGTACATTTCTCACTAAAGCGAAAAACAAGATGAAAATCAGCTTATTGAGATTTGTATCTAAACCAATATTATCTAGGTGATAATTATACCCGTAATTTCTTAAAACAACTTATTTATTGGTGCAAAATTGGTTTCAATAAATCCACGATGAGTAATTAATCTGTAATTGACAAAAAACGCAGGAAAATTTAGATTTCGCGCGATGAGCGAAACGTTGCACCTTAATGTGGATTACTCTGTACCCATTAAAATTCGTCAACATCATCTGCCAGAATATTCATACTGCGACTTCAAAGACCTGAACCAGGTCGTTGGGATTATGATCCATAATCCCAACGAAGGTTAATAATCAACCATTATTACAAATTAACACAAGCACATGCCGCGAATTGTTTTTTCACATTGGCGCCAAAAAACCAAATAAGGATCGAAAACAACTCGTACTAAATAATAACTATTTTCGCACGTTATATAAAAAAAAAATATTACCTCTCTGTAAACACACTACCATAGGTAGTATTTCTGTATTTAACAATAAACACAACTTAAACAATACACTGTGCCTAACAGTTATTCTAACCGACCATATAATTAATATACCTCACCCCGTAACAGCTTTTGTATACAAATAATTGAAATAATCATCATAAATTCTCACACGTCTCAACACCAAAGTGCCATTTCGTCGGCGATGGCACAAATGTTGCCCTATTTAATTAAAATATCGTCTCGTGCACGAAGTTCTTGCGCTAAGTGGGATGGCATAAAGTCGGCTTCCTTCAGTCTTATTAATAAACGTGTGGTGCGAGAAGCTACCGAGACTGTGTGGGGTGAAGCTGGGTTGAAATGTCTAGTCGAAGAAATTAAAAATAAACTAAGCACGAACGTAATAGATAAGAACATTGAAACTATTTTCAAAGACAAATTGTACATATTCAACCCGGCCTAACTTTACTCGGCTGTAGTGTACTATAACAGGCTAATGCCTGCCATCCACTGCGAGCAGAACGGTCTTACGTAAGGACTTCCTTAAACTTTATAAAAATAACTTTATATAATATAATTCCACTATAAAAGAGTACACTTGTATAAAGTTTACACGAAGTCCTTTCGGAGTCCGCTCCGCTCGCAGTGGAAAACAAGACATACGGGCGGGAATCCAAGCGAGGTTGGTTTAAAATATGTCATTTTACGTATTCAGTTTCATTGTTTCGATCGTGTTTTGTTCAATTACGTACAAACTTTCGCATTTATAATATTAGTGCAATGCTAGAATCTGGCCAAAGATAATTAATAGACATAAAACCCATGAAAAACATATATTATTCTTGATTGAGAGGTCAAATCCTAAGTAGTTTTAATAGTTTAAAAGTAATAGAAGCAGTAAGTATAACAGTATAGTAGTTCAATAAGTAGCTGTAATAGTTTTAAAATGTTTGAGTATCATATTTAGTGTTGAACATGGGGAAAAACTCGAAAGAACAATCAGAAGTTAATTCCGATAATCCGTCTGGGGTGGATAGATGAAAATGCGCTTCCGAGTATCCACCTTAGGGTGGCTATTTCAAGGTACACGGAATAACGCAACGTGCGACACAAAAGCATTATCTAAGTAGGTACATAGAAAACTGCAAGATACCAACCATAATAACGGTCCCTTGGAGCTGTAAAAAAATCAAGTTTCTAAGTCAAAGCAATCAAAAAATACGGTCATTTATGGCACATATTTTGTCGTTTTTGCCGCAGTTGCAATTTAGTCAAAACCTATAAAGTACTTCCGGTTGGCCTACAATCATGAAATTTGGCAACAAGCAAGGTCTTACAGCACAAGATGTTTGTTGTTTGTTAATTGTAATTTTTATTTATCTTTTAAGTTTTGTTTATATTTTTTTTTGTTTTTGTGGCAAATAAACCATTGTCTATTGTCTATTGTCAAGATAAAATTATCGATGTATGGGATATAACTTTTCTACGGAAGCCTCGGTGGGCGATTCAGACTCGCACTTGGCCGGTTTTTAAATTACTTATCTTTTTATCCGTCTACGTGCTCAAGTTGTGCATGGTTTTTCTGTGTAATATTGTGTTTATTGACCGTTCTTGCTCCCGGGCGAGTAACATTTTGTTACGTGAGTGCTCCAAGTCACTATCAGGAAACACTCTTTTTGAATCTGCAGGAAATTCCATAACTCTACAAAAAATCTCTTAGCTTTTTCATTGTTCTATCATTTTAACATTTAATAAACGTACCCTCCTCAGGGGTGGGTCCCAGGTCCCAGTATGTGGACAACCCGTTGAGATAAAAACTGCCCTTCGACGACGCGTCATCCATCAATCCGACGCAGACAGACCGAGCGACGGTGACGAGCGGTTTTATTAAAAGTTTATAGATTACACTGTTTACTCGCATATTGTGTACAGACATAGTGTAATAGCATACATAAATTATTCATTGGTAATAGTAACTTGTTGATAAATTTGAAAGTGGTTTTTTAAACCAAATCCCCTTTTTAAAGCTTGATGATAACGCTTTTTAGACTGGTTCGTGTTGAATAATTTATTTTATCTTAATATAAAGTTTACTTAAATTTACGTTTAACATTCGATAAGCTAAAAACCATATTATATAGGTTGGGCTTAGAGCAACGCGGGTACCGGCCCTCTCCGTGTCGGCCAGTCCGGAGGTCAAGTTGCTGTGGTAGTTGCAACCAGTTGCTGTGGTCTTTAAATATCATCTAAAGATATTTAATACCTGTATACTATAAAGACCTACCATACATTTTTATAAGGTACATAGATACCTCGCACCATAAACTTTTTTGCACAATCTCAATTCCTCCTCACGGCCACATATTGACAACCTCTTTTACTGATTTTGTCACAAAAGAGAAAAAAAAAAAACTTTACTTCTCTCTTCTATGCAAGGAATATAATACTAGGGATTTTGCTGATACTCGAAATTCCTGTTTAGAATTGAGTACCAAATTTTTGCCGAATATTATCAAAACCTGATCAAAAAATGATGTAGTCTATAACACTCCGGAATTTGAGAAGGAATCTAATCAAACCTTCACCAAAGAAAAACCGATTTTTTTCCCTCCATCGTCAAGACAGAAAATTTCAATTTGAAAATTCCTTTAACACACTGGAAATGTTATTCTAACGATAAATAAGAACGTTAACTTTTCATAAAAGCTTTTCAGTGATTTTTTAACCAAATCAAAGTTAATCACAACCAACTCCAAATACCTCTGAAAAGGCTAGTTGTTTTGGTCAGTCGATGTCGTTATCACTGTTTTTACTAATCCGCTTACAATAAAATACCTGGATACATTTCAACCTTTCCTACGTAAACAGTTCTAAATCAGGCAGCAAAAACACAGGCTTGTACCGACTCACCTAAATTTACGTCTTCAATATTACCCAATGACCAGGCCAAAAATCCATCGTAACTAAGCACTTGGACCTTTATTCGGACAATAAAAATGATTTTGGTATTATTTTTCACCCTGTGATATATGTAAGAGAGAAATTGGAACGACATTGGAAGGACCGATTCGAATTTGTATGCTGCCAGAGACGGGTTCAGAAGTAGGTAAGTTCAGGACTTTTTGGGTCACTCGTTATCGGGTTATTGGAGATTTTTTATATTAATAACGTACATTCGTACCGTGACACCTCGTCACGTCGCTGAATTCAATTGATATTGTAATCTATTAGGAAACTAAGCCTGCATATATTAGTGATATTCCAGAGTCGGTTAACAGACTTTTTCTAGAAAAAGATAGCGCTATACACTTTTGCACGTTGTCAGTCGATGTGATGCTCTAAGGGGGAGGCCATCATCATCATCATAATTAGACAGAAGACGTCCACTGCTGAAAATAGACCTCTCCTTAGAGCGCCACATGACACCAACCTACAACGTGCTGCTTGCATCCACCGGTTGCCTGCGACTTTCACTATGTCGTCGGTCTGCCTAGTGGGAGGCCTGCCTACGCTACATCTTCCTGTGCGTGGTCGCCACTCAAGAACCTTTCTTCCCCGTCAGTTATCGGTTTCTCAAGTGATGTGGCCTGCCCGTTGCCACTTCAGCTTGCAAATTCTGAAAGCTATATCGGTGACTTTGGTTCTTCGACGAATATCTTCGTTTAATGTAAATAAAAATTAATTAATTATTGTAATTTCGATCACATCCCGTAAATATTTTGACAACCATATCTAATAATATATGATGTACACTATAGAAGGCATAAAATAATAGGGGAGAATTCTGTGGGTGTAAATAATTATGTGGACGTAAATAATGATGTGGATGCAGGTAACGATATAGATGTAGATAATGATGTGGATGTAGATAATGACCTGTCCGCATGAAAAATAATTTAGTAAGTACAATTTCAATCTATGTAACAGCATAAACACTGACTGACTGACTGTAGATTCATGCAAGTCATAAGCTAGTATTATTAGAATTTACTCGGGTGTTACTTTGCAGAAGTTCATTTTCAAGCTTAGTCTACAATAATCAATCTGTAGTGTATTGCCGCTGCAATATCGCCTCTAGTACAATAAAAATAAGGGATCAATTGTTTATCTTTAACTTTACAAAGAGTAGTAAATTCAGTGTTGGTCACTGACAACACAAATTCTTATTAGATGAAAAGAAAAGTATTAATAACCTTAAACTATTTATTATTCAACGTATGAATCAAAAAAAAAAAATGCATAAGTCTGTCGCCTATAAGCTTATAGCTTTTACTAACAGATAATTTGATCTGATATATAATTGATTATAATAAAATATAAGAACAACTCTGTTACAACATATAATTAAGTAACTATACGATAGTGAGAAAAAATATAACCGCTATCCGCTAGTGCTGTATCTACACGTGTTTTACCTCTACGTCAGGGCGTGTTGACTCTCCGACGTCTGTGAGAACTGAGTTTTTCAATTGCAGAGGCAAAGCTAAGGATTTAAGGTTGTTGAAAAGATAGCATTTTATACCCGCAGATAGAAATACCAGTAAATACACGAGTTTGATACGGGTTCGGAATTAGAACTCAATGAAGCCTGTGATTGAAAACACAAACTAAGTAGGGAAATTTATTTGGTAGGCACAAGTACGCTCATCTCAACCTTTTATAGGGCAAACAGTTGTTTTTGTGACAGTTTTTTTAGATTATTAGATTCTTGAATTTCGATTTAATCGCACGCTAAGCCCTAACATTAAATGTGAAAGTAACTATGTTTATATTTTTTGAATTTTCACAATAGAAAGACCAATTTTCTTGTATTTTTTCCAAAAAATAGTGTACTTCATAAAAAAAAGAGATATTGATATTTTAATCCCAGAAAATAAATAAATAAATATTGGTGGACGTTTTTCACACAGCGCCATCTAGCCCCAAACTAAGCAAGCTTGTACTATGGGAACCAGATAACTGATAGAATACATATTTTTTTTTGTGTTTACATAAGTTACATAGAAACACCCAGACAAAGAACAAACATCCATGTACATCACACAAATGTTTGTCCTGGATGGGTATCGAACCCACAACATATAGATCAGAAGGTGGAAATCCACCCACTGAGCGACAAGGCTAGTATAAATGACGTAGTAGAACTCAAAACCAGACCCGGGTGTTTTGTAAAACAGTGACCAGAACTACCGCAGAAGGGGCAGCAGTATCTTCTTAGTAACAGTGAATGGTTTACGATCCCCAAGGCGTCTACCAAGCGTGGAGATTATGGATATATCTCAAAAATATGTGATAAATATAGGTTATCATAAATGTCAATATTAATAAACTAAGTAACGACACGAGCAACTTGCCGCATAGAATACAGGGCGAGTCTATGAAATTACAAATGGTTCGTGAGTTTGGCATAAGCCTCCGAGATATTGGCCTCTTTCAAGGCATCCTGGCAACAACCACGAGTGATGCCGCGTTCTATGCCGAGATCGTGGACATACTGATTCAACGTAGGGACTGGAGTTCCCCTTTTGAGTGATATGAAAACAGTATTGTAAACCGGGAAAGCCCGAAAAAATACTTTTTAAAAGTATGTCGGGCCATGCTTGGTAGGGTCCCGTAGGCGCGTATGACGTTTGAAGTATTTCTTAGTTTTTTCCGCATATTTCAAAAAGTCATTATCACATGTTGCCGAAATAATTTTCTAATAAAGTTTTACTAAGATCTATCAATAAGGAAGATAACAAGTTTCTGAAATGCCTAGTTTAGAAATGGCAGGGGGGACACATTGCAAGCAACTTTGTCGGCCCGTATTTCGCAAATGATACATCTGATTTTAAAAAAAATGTGTAGAAAACCATAACTTAATTTTAAGAGACACATTCAACGATATCCTACGTGGGGGACAGGCGAATTTAATTTTTTTACCCTCACTTTATATGTCAACCATGATTTATACGAGTAAGATTACGTTTAAGATTATTATTATGTCTTTACAAGACACCCATAATTATAAAATTATGTTTTTTTTATTCGTTCAAAAATTGTTAAGTTTAAAAGACCTGTGGGCTTATTCCGTAACACTGAAAGCGATAGCGAGAGTTGCGCGAGCGGGACCGCGCATAGTGCGACTAAGTGGGTACGAGCGAGGTGGCACGCTCTCGTAATCAGAATCACGAACGTTTCAAAGTTAGAGGATAAGGCCGCCGTTCAATGACACCCCTCATGATGGAGTACAGCGAAAACTTTTTTCATCCTCTCTCAGCAAAAAAGTATTTTTATTTTTTGAAACTGGAGATCTATACTTAGACTATCGTTGTACAAAATTACACGCATGTACGTCTATATCTTTGAAAGTTATAAGACTGTAAAGGATTCAGACAGACATACAGACGGACATGACAAACTTATAAGGGTTCCTTGTAGTATTACGGAATCCTAAAAAGAAATAAGTTAACATTTATTTGTTTACTACGCTTTATTCTTATTTATAGTCGGTTATCGGGCAATGTGTTTTTACATCTGCGTAATGCATAATTATTTTAAATGTGTTATCAACCGGCTTGCATGATACAAAAAATAATGTGACTAATGCGGAATATCCGTTACTATTATGTTATCAAACACGTGATAGTCGTGGTCGTAGTAAACAATAACTTCAAAAACAAAAATCTTTAGTCGACTTAATCGGGCGTTACCAAAAAAAAAACAATCATACACATAATCACACATGAACATTATTGCAATCAGTTCAAAAATTCAATCACAAAACGATAAAACACAATATTACAATATTTATTTATTTATTTCATAGCACAAATAACAGAAAGTAACACAGATATGGTTAAAGAGAAAGCACAAATTTAACTAAAAAAGCTACTTTCCAAAAGTAGTATGTGCCTAATATGATATTATTAATTTAGCGAAATAGGTAAACATACGCAAGAGGTTATTAAAATATTCACATAAAAAGGTATATAGATCATACAATTTAACAATTATTAAGGACAGTTTTTCCTTAATTATATAGCGGAATGAAAAATTTAGAACAAAATAGTTTTCAGTTGATTTTTGAACCGATACAACTTATGATCAAAGATATCAATATCTTTGTGTTTGCTCTCTGCTGAATCAAGAATTTCGTTGTATTGACGACACATTCTGGCTATAGGATTGTAATACGATATGTTGTTTTTGAGGATCTGAGTACCGAACAACTTAGAACTGGGATTACGAGTTCTAAATCTAGTTTTGAAATTTAAGAGAGAAAGAAGATGAGAAGAGTCAATAGCAGAATGGATTATTTTGTAAAGCAGTGTAATTTCGATATACTTACGCCGCACATCGAGAGAGGTTATACGAAAATGTTTCAATCTCTCAGGGTAAGACGAAAGTCTATGACCCATACCGCATCAATAGCTAAGTATCCTAAGGCTTCGCTTTTGAATTTTTTCAATTCGATCTGTGTGGACTTTGTAGAAAGGAGACCATAATAATGATGTAGTAAGTACATGGGCATGAATTGTTAGACAACCGACAAATTTTTGAGGAAAAAGGTCGTTAATTTAGATACTTAGAACTGTAGATTTTACAGTGACTGTGATTTTACTGTGTAACCATGTTGACACTAAACAAAAAAAGCGACCCATGCAAAAAAAAACACGTCGATACGTAGTTACGCATTCCGGTACACCGAATAACACAATACAAGTAGCAGCGTAGACTGCTGACTAAGCGTCTGGGCCCCTGTTGCACCGGAATGCACAACGAGATAAGAGAGTTCTCGAGTAGAATTAAATAATTTTTAAGAGCATTAATTAAGTTACTCTCAAGTGTATCGGACACAAATAAAAATTGTATTTTTTAAAAAGTATTTTTCTGGTTCTTCGATTTTGACTGGCGCAGCCGGTAGGATTTTCGCGCGCGATAAGGCTACGTCTTTAACGTTAATATCACGTAATCGTGGCTGTCGCTGTGCCGCTTCGCACTGGCGCGGAAATCCAGCAAACCAAATAAATTAGTCAACGGAGTCTCAACTACGGCCTGACCCCAACGGAAGGATGAGAGCGGCGACTATGTGAGTAAACCTTTTCGCATTTTCCTGCCCATTCCTTATCTATTTCCGTTTGTCAGCATTTTAGGTATTTAGTTATTTGATTTTCCTTAATTTTTATTATTGTGTGAATTATATTGTTTTATTAGTGTATTACTTGTGAAACTTTTTAGGTAAAATTGTATTTAAGAAGTTAGATTTAAAATAATAAAATAATTAAAAATGGAGCAAATAAGAACGATACCAAAAGATTTACTATGTATTATTCCGAAATTTGAAGGTGAAGAGGGCTTATTAAACTTATTTATAAAAAAGGCCCAATATATATACAACGCCTTTTCACCCCCGACAACAACTTCTCTCGCACAGAAAACTTATGTTTTTCACGCAATTTCAAGTCGAGTCACAGGTAGAGCAGCAATTCTCCTAAGTGAAAGAGAGGACGTGAATTCTTGGGAGAAATTACAGGAAATATTAATTCAACATTTTGGCGATCCAAGATCTGAGGAATGTATTGCGATAGAACTAGAACAACTAAAAATTAAGCCCGTCGAATCCTACATCGACTTTTGCCACCGAATCCAACACACGCGCAGTAGCTTATTCGCGAAGGTCAACTTACTTTCGGATGAAGGTGTGAAAGCTGCTAAAATGATAGTATACAACAATTTGGCATTAAATGTATTCCTGTATAACTTAACAGAGGATTTGATCCGCATCGTACGCCTCAAGGGGTGTACAACCTTGGAAGCCGCTTTATGTATAGTCACCGAGGAAGTCAATTTTATGAATCAATACAACGCAAGAAACAAAATGCGCACAAATTCCGCCCCTCAGGCATTCAAACCGCTAGTAGCAGCAGCACCAACCCCGAACTTCAGATTTGGTATTCCGCATGGTATTTCCCAATTCGGTCAAAACAGAGTCCCGACGCCTAATCAAAATCTGAGACCGAGCGTTCCACAACAACAACCTCAAGGTTATAGGTTCGTCCCACAAAATCAGCCCACTGGATTTAGATTTAACCCAGCACCCCAACAAAACTTTAGATTTGGCATCCCGAGACAACAGCCAAATTTCAACTATGGCACTCCTCAGCAAGGCTATAGGCCACCATTCAATAACGGCATCCCTCAGCAAGGCTACAGGCCACCATTCAATAACTTTAATAGACCACCACCGCCTCAAGCAAATGTACCCCAACACAATTTCAAATTTGGAATCCCCAATTCCCAGACACAGGCCCCGAAACCACAAGAAAACACAGACGTCTCCATGCGCACGGCGCGCCCATTTAGACAAAATATGCTAACAGGCACTTCACCAAACGCTGTGGAAAATGACGACCCCTTCTACAGCACCGAACAAATTGATTCACCCCCCGATCAGTATAGCGACCCCAACTTTGACTATTGCAACGAAAATTATTCATACAATTTAGAATTGCCAGAAATTCAGCCTTACGACGAAAATTACGAAGCATGTACAGAACAAAGCAGCGCAGAAAATTTTTATGTTCTGGCCTCGAGCCTCCATCCCAAATAATACAAATAAATTGTGATTCTCTGTTAAAGCTCCCACACATTAAAATACCAGAAATAAAAGCCCGATTTATGATCGATACAGGCAGCACCCGGTCATTTATTAGCCCCGCAAAAGTCAAAGAATATTTCCAAAATTACCAGTACTACGAACCATTTGAAGTAGTCAGTACTCATGCCCGTAGTCAACACAACGAAGCTATTTACATCCCAATGCTGAAAACCTTCAAAAATTTAGGACACCACAAATTCTATGTATACGATGTAGACAGTCGATATGACGGCTTGATTGGCTCTGACCTTCTAAAACAACTCGAAGCAAAAATTGATATGAAAAATCAGGTCCTACAAACACCTACCGCAAATATACCTATAATCTACAACCCGCCGTATGAAATAACAATAGAACCAAGGACAGAGACACGAGTTAAAGTACCAACTGATCTACAAAATGGCGAGGCCATTATCGACTATGTTGATTTTGGACAAGACGTAAGAATGCCATGTGCTTTAGTGTCGTGCAAAGATTCATTCGCGTATACCATCATACAAAATGCCTCTGAAGATAGGGTAACCATGACTTTTTCGAAACCACTGAAAGTGAGTAAGTATGTAAGAGAAGAATGTACAGTGAATGTGACGATGAATGAATGTGAGATTGACGAATTGCTGAAACAAAATTTGCGAAAACTACGTTTAGAACACACCAATCAGGAAGAAAAACAGTGCATAGAAAAGCTATGCTACGAATACAGAGACATTTTCTACAGTGAAGATATACCGCTTTCCTTTACTAACGGGGTTAAACACGAAATAAGAACAAAAAATGAAGACCCCATATACATTAGACCATACCGACACCCTCCGACTTATACCGCGGAAATACAAAACCAAGTAGAAAAGTTACTCAAAAATGACGTTATTCAGGAGTCACACTCCCCATGGAGCGCACCAGTACATCTAGTTCCCAAAAAGACCGACGCCTCCGGAGAAATTAAATTCAGAATGGTTATCGACTACCGACGTTTGAATGAAATTACCACCGACGACAAATATCCACTTCCCAACATTTCAGATTTATTCGATAAATTAGGCAAATCTGTATACTTTAGTACAATCGATTTAGCGAGCGGTTACCATCAAATTGAAGTTAAGGAAGAGGACAGGCAAAAAACTGCATTTTCTACACAATCCGGACATTATGAGTTTACCCGAATGCCGTTTGGTCTTAAGACGGCTCCCGCCACATTTCAGCGAGCTATGGATAACGTCCTGAGAGGTCTACAGGGCTTGCATTGCCTTGTTTATCTCGACGATATAATTGTCTACTCAGCAAGCTTACAAGAGCATATAGAAAAACTACGTATGGTTTTTGACAGACTTAGAACCACCAATTTGAAAGTAACCTTAGATAAATGTGAGTTCTTCCGCAAAGAAGTTCTTTACCTTGGCCATATGATAACGAAAGACGGCCTTAAGCCAAATAACGACAAAATTCAGGCAGTACTAAACTTCCCCATTCCAAGAACCACAACGGAAATTAAAAGTTTCCTGGGATTAGTCGGCTATTATCGAAAATTCATACAAGACTTTGCCAAAATAACTCGCCCGCTAACAAATTGTTTAAAAAAACGAAATAAGATTGAACTGACAGATGAATATGTAGCAGCATTTGAGATGTGCAAAGAACTACTAGTAAACGCCCCAATTTTGCAATTCCCGGATTTTGAAAAACCATTCATTCTCACCACAGATGCTTCCGATTACGCAATAGGCGCGGTAATATCTCAAGGCCCTTTAGGCAACGATAAACCAATAGCATATGCCAGCAGGACCTTAAACGACGCCGAATCGCGGTACAGTACCGTGGAAAAGGAATTACTTGCAATAGTGTGGGCGGTCAAACATTTTAGACCCTACCTATATGGTAGACGTTTCACTATATATACAGACCATCGACCCCTAGCCTGGCTAAACAGCATGAAAGAGCACAATAGTAAATTGACACGCTGGAAACTCAGACTATCAGAATTTGATTATGACATTGAGTACAAAAACGGAAAACAAAATGTTGTCGCCGATGCCCTGTCCCGAATTAAAGTAAACGCCGTAGACAGCGACGACATATCCATGAAGGTCAATGTTGATGAAGATAAATTACAAAAAGAAATAGATGAAGTAATGAGAGAAATTGAAATATTGCAGAGGTTGCAGCAAAAACCAAACGAGGAAAATAACAGCACCATAATCTTATCATCAGACTCGGAGAAAACTGTGTCAGTAATACCTCCCCATGACACAAGATCACCCTTCTCTATACCATCCCCAACTAATAGCACCGTCTCGGCACAACTAAGTTCCCAAACGGAACATTCAGTTTTTGACACAGACACGACAGGAATTCCTATTTTACATGAAGCCATAGATACTAAGCCCAATCAAATATTAGTACATACTTGGTTTAGAAATGAACTTGCCGTAAAAGATATATCCAGACCTAAACAAAAAATTTTAGAGGCCCATCTACCATTGAATAAGCCACATTTAGTCAAACAATTTCTTAAAGAATATATTAAACCGAAAACTAAATATTTCATATATTTCGAAGATAAAATTCACCGGAAACAGTTCGCAGAAGCTACGATAGCTCTTTTCAAAAAGAATACAGTAAAAATTTTGGAATGCACAGAAAGAGTAGTTTACGTGGAAAATGAAGACGAGCAGTAAGAAATAGTAAAGAAGTATCATGTAGGAAAAACTTGCCACCGAGGTATTAAGGAAACACTGATCCACATCAAACGAACATATTACTGGACTAATATGGAACTCACCGTAGCAACAATAATAAACTCTTGCGATAGCTGTAAAATAATGAAGTACGACAGGAAGCCCTTAAAACCGGAACTACAATTAACCAAAACTCAGACGAAACCATTTCAAGAACTCTTCATAGATGTATTCGGAATTGATGGAAAAACCTACCTAACAATAGTAGATGCTTTTAGTAAACTAGGACAGGCAATGGAAATAAACAACAAAACCACACCAGAAGTAATAAGAGCCCTTCTCAAGTACTTTTCTATATATGGAGTTCCACATAGAATAAGTGCAGACTCAGGCGCGGAATTCAATAACGATCTGCTGAAAGAAACCTTAAGTTTCTATAAAATAGACCTACACATTGGCACCCCGCACAACCCCAATTCTATGGGAATTGTTGAACGTTTCCACTCGACCATAATAGAGATTTACCGATTGGCAAACTATGAACACAAATTTACTGACGCGGCATCAGTAATGACATATGCACTTTTATCCTATAATCAGACTATACATAGTACAACTGGTTTAACCCCCTTTGAAGTTGTCTTCGGTCACACCGAAGCTATGAGCCCTTTTAACGTAGAATTCAATAAAGACTATACCCAAAAACTAGTCCAGGATCATAAAAAACGCACAAAATACTTATATGAATACATAACTAATAAAGCGATAGAAAAGAAAGAGAAAATCAAGGAAAAGCATGGAGGTGAAAAACATTTTAATGTACACGATGGAGATACAGTGTATGTGAAAGGCGTAAATGACAGAAGGAGCAAAGACAAACCACGTTACAAAAAAGCGGAAGTAACAGGAGAAATAGTCAGGAATATAGTACCAGTTAATATTAAGGGCCGTGAAACTAAAGCACCTATAAAGGATATAAAACGTCCTTCACAGGTTCGTCCTGATCCTGATGCAGACATCAGCAGGCCTGGCCCTTCTTCTTCAGCGGATTGACCGCAACCCTGGGATTCTCCCAATAAAGGAAGGCCAGGCACTCATTAGTAATGATAAGTGGACTTTAATTAAGATTTTAGACCTAAGTTTAATTCGCGAAGATTTAGAATTTAATGTGAATGGGTATGCGATCCTAAACAAGCACGTTTCCAATCATTTCGAAAAGAAATACATTTTCCCGGAAATTAGTGACGTTAAAATTCAGACTGATTATGTTAGAAATTTGACAGTGGAAAAACTCAATCAACTCTTACCACCAAAGAAAATCAAACGCGGTATTCTAAATCCTCTCGGTTCTATAATAAAGCTAATTTCAGGAAATCTAGATAACGACGATGCCATAAGGTATGAGACGCTAATTAACAACGTAAAAGTAAAACAGAATGAAAATGATAAGAAGGTCACAGTGATCGCTGAAGTGTTGAAGACATTAGTAGATATTACCAATAACACTAAATACAATTTCATCCAATTAGACAAGGCAATCTGGGATATTAGAAAACAATTAAATGATACAAACCAAAACCAAAATGTGCTAAGACTATATAATGTTTATAATTTATTTTTGCATAACTTCCAAACGCTTTATGCCAAACTGGATGAGATTGAAACAACAGTTGCATTTAGTAAATTAGGAATGCTGCATCAAGCAGTTATTGATACAAATGAATTACTTGTAATGCTCCAAAATATTGAAAAACAAAATCGGCTTATTTTTCCTGTTAAGGCCGAAAACATATTAAAATTAGAACAATGTATTGACTTAAAGGTTTACATAAAGGAAAATCAAATAACGTTCATTTTAGACATACCCCTAGTTGATAGTGATGTGTATATATATTACAAAATCCTTCCCTTGCCTATAACCAATGTTCTCAATCAAACTTGCCTCATCCTACCCAAGTTCCCTTACCTCTTAGCGAAAGGGTTGAAAACTGTGTCGCTCCACCGCCCTTGCAGAGAAATAGATGACTTCCTGTTCCTGTGTGAAGAAGACTTCACATCATCCCTCGTGAAAGACGAGTGCGTCACCGATCTGATAACTTTTGCTGATAATACGACGCAATGTATTCCGATTCCAGTAAACATAGAAAACGTCAAGGTTGAAAGGATACAACCTGATAGATGGATGATTTACACAAAGTCAAGCCTAATACTAACCCAGATCTGTAAAGAAGAAAACACGTATCGCCACATCTATGGAACATATATCCTGACTATCGATGACGACTGTGAAACCGAAATAAAAGGAATAAAATTAAGAAAACGCCAAGGCAGTACACAAAAGATTTACTTATCTGCCCTGCCAATTATCAACCTGCCTGAGATACCCATGCCTGTAAGGACATCTTCCCCGGAAATTGGTCCTGTCAACGTCGACGACGTAGAACTGTCAAATCTGCAACATCTGACTGAAGTTTTAACAAAAAGTGAAAGTGTAAGTGAAAATTTTAGTGAAAATCGAGGCATTATTAACGCGAACGATATGAGTATCGGTACATTAATTTTATATGTAATCCTAGTTTTAGTCATTGTATTTTATGTTAAGAAAATGATTGTAAATCGAAATTCTCGGATTCACGCATGTTCACCCGATAATTTCGAAATGAGGGAGGGAGAAGTTACGCATTCCGGTACACCGAATAACACAATACAAGTAGCAGCGTAGACTGCTGACTAAGCGTCTGGGCCCCTGTTGCACCGGAATGCACAACGAGATAAGAGAGTTCTCGAGTAGAATTAAATAATTTTTAAGAGCATTAATTAAGTTACTCTCAAGTGTATCGGACACAAATAAAAATTGTATTTTTTAAAAAGTATTTTTCTGGTTCTTCGATTTTGACTACGTTGTTTGTTGCTGCGTGAAAGAGGAATAAAGAAACCAATAAACATACTTTCGGATTTATATTAGTATAATTATGACGAATGATAGAAACGAATGGAGTACACCACATAACTGGAACGAGGGTCTTAAGGTCGCGTTTTTGCAATAGAAGAAACTGTATGAACCATTAATGAACAGTATGACCCAATATGAGGGCAGGTACCACGGCTGAAGAAGTAGGTATTTGTATTCTCTTTGATACCACACAGCAACTGCGTGGTACCACTATACGCACTCTGCACGTTTTTTTTAAATAAATAAACTATTAAGTTTTCTTGGACTTATCAAGATGTATTTATTGAAAAACAGATGAGAAAATATTAAAGACAAACGGCCACGAAACAAACTATGAAAAAGGGGATGGGATTACGCTAGTATACATTCATCTATGGATGGGATTTTGAGGTTCAGTTTCAGGTGACAGTTGTGCCATAGGTTATAGAAGTTTTTTAGAGAGCTCTGCGTCTGACACGCGTTCTTGTAGAAGCCTTAAGGCTTCGCTACGTGGCCTGACCTGACATCGTTTGAAAGAGATGGCTATATATATGTTTCTGGGGGAGCGAAAGGGAGTAGCTATAACCTTAATAGTTTGTTTCTTTTGCTCCCGTGAAATTCAAATCTAGCTGTCCCTTTCACACGATGTCAGGTCAGGCCATGTATATACACCCCAAATTGCTCTAAAACAAAACACATAAATTAATTTGACTCGATTAGTATAATTATGTCATGCGGTCTACTTCGCAGCCATAACGAAAGATAAAGAGATCCCATTTCGATGTTGGCTAAAATAGGGTGGATTTCGCAGACCAATATTTGTTGGAGCGAAAATTTTATGAAAATGAGTTTTCGAAAAATCAACTTTGAATGAAGACAAATACCGTTTCAAGTATTTAAACAATATGCTATTTTTTGGTACTTCATTAAATTGTTTTATTTCACTAGTTACCGCATTGCAACATCGTTGTTCCGACAAAGTCATCATAGTTTGAGGAAAACGCGGGTTGCGACGACTGCGACTAAACGTTCTCATTGGCTATGTCAAGGTTACGGCTACTCACGCTTTACAATGAACCAATGATAGTAAATTTTTATAGGAGTATTTAGGACCTATGAGTATAATTATAGGGCACTTCTAACGTTCTAGGTGCGGAATCTTGGTATGATCTGTGTTTTTTGTATTACAAGAAACAGGATTTTATCAATACTTTATAATTGTACTGTATGGCTAACAAAGAAAAAGAATTCCCGGGTTTCCTTCTTTAAAATAATCAAAACGTGGATTTTAGTATTCCATACAAGTACATAAATACGATGGACTTTAAAACCGGCTCCGGTTTTAGTGCTATAAAGCCCGCGTCACGGTCCGAAAAACGTGTGTAGCCAATAAATTCTAAACTGTGCCAATTTCCGTTTGAGTTAGGGGCTAAAATTGATCGAAAAAGTTTGTTGAATAGGCTTGAAAATAAATTAGGTTCGTTTCAAAACGTTATCCAACTTTGGTCTCTGAACTGATCTAATAGCACTTGGTCCAAAACGCATTTTGTCCAACTCGCAGTTGGTAAGCACGCTTTTCATTAAATACCCAGATAGTCCAAGTACATGCGAGAAAATAATAATGATATTTTATTTTATTTTTATTTTATTTTGCATGGAAAACTAACAGCTCGAATATAAATAAAGTAGAAATACAGTTAATGGGTACAGAAAAGCCTAAACAGTTTTAAATACCCCTTGCTTAGTAAGCACCAGGGGTTCAGAACTATATAAATATAAAAACTAAATCAATTTATCTATACTTATTTATTTATATATTTATTTGTTAACCCGTTTCAAGCTGCGAAGTGACAATTTATCTATACTTATTTATTTATATATTTATTTGTTAACCCGTTTCAAGCTGCGAAGTGACACTATACTCGTAACCCTGTTTCTTCGCTAGTAAATGAATGAAGGTAATGGCAAACATAGCAAATAATTTATCGACGTCATCCTAAAAGTATCCTTAAAAGCCTGTTTTAGAAACAAGTTGCAACAAGCGGCAAGCAAGAAATGAATATAAGATAGAGAGATACAGAAATAACGAGGTACCGAGATGAAAATTCATCAACAAAATACAATTAAAGTTGAAAGTAATACTTACCAAAACCAAAAGTAATCCATGTCGTACCAAGAAGTCAAAAAGGCGCCGAGAGAATTTGAATTCACCGACTGTTAGGCTCTAAAATTCAGAAGATCGCGCCATTTTATTATGCAGAGCTCAAAACGCGCGTTGTTCGTATTTGGTAAGATTATTATCATTAAAAGCTTTTTTTTTTAAATAGAACGTTTATTTCAGGCAAATAAACCCATAGTCTAAAACTTATAAACAACGCGTGATTCTGGCGATGGCGAGACCATCGAGAAAATCGGTAATGAAGACTGCAAAATGATCCTCTCTATCAGCGCAAAAAAAGTAGATAAAGTATATGGTGGTGGATAAATAAGATTTTTAATAAGGCCAAAAAAAACTAGAGGCCACAAAATTTTATTCATACTTGCTTCAAGTAAGCACTTACAATTCCATTTCGTAGCGCTCTAAGCCTCACCATTTCTCAGAAATTAATTTATAAGATGCATTCTGCTTGTAGTGTTTGCTACTTACACGTATATACCTACCGTGTCGCAGTTTCTCTGCTTTGTGACTGTCTTGTTCCTAGATGAAATTGCTTTGCATCTTTTATAAAATAAACTAGCTTTTGCTCCTGGCTTCACCGACGCTGTGAATTATATAATTTTCTACCAGTGAATGAAGTTTATGAATCGGGACAAAAAGAAAAGAAAAAGATTTTTATCCATTAAGTGTTCGTGAACGTGCACGATTGTTGGTGAATGGTATAATGTTGTGAAGTGTGAATTTTCGTGTTGTTTCTAAAACTCCATAGAAAGCTCTAGTAAAATTTTCACACTTTACTGGGGCATGTCTTGGACTTGACCGTGACTTGCTTTGCTCACCTTTGACTGTAACTATGACTTGTTTGATAATATCTAACAAAACTTGAAAATATATATGTATACATTGAAAATATATATGACACTGGCAAACCCATAAGACGTGCGACGCCAAAATCCTCTTAGGAGGAAAGAGAAAAAAAAAAAAAAAACCTTTCTCTTCAAATCAAAAATGCAATGGCTTTTTTGTCTGCCATTTTAGTATTTAAAAGACAATCTACAAATTTAGTTTTGCAAGACAAGCAAGGTAAAGAATATATTTTGGTTTATTGGTAAAAAAGTAGCACAAAATTGCATTGGTGTATGGGGAGCTTTAATATGCATGCTGTAGATTTTCGCATTATATCATAGCTATCTCATTTGTATGCAAGGAAAATGTCATGCAAATGTAACTGTGAGGTTGGGCTTGAAATATTGTTCCTTTCTTTCTTTTAGATCATGTCAACTCCTAAAAGAGTTTATAATCATTTTGATAAGAGCTTGCTTACCATAAGGTGCAGCGTTTCACTCAGAGCGGCAAATTCAAATTTTATTGCGTTTTTTGTCAATTACAACTTAATTACTCATCCCGGGTTTATGAAAATGAATTTTGCGATAATAAACAGGTTGTATCAAGAAATTACACCAACCAAAAAATCAAGGTGAAAGCTAGTATAAGTACACTTCTCACTAAACCAAAAATCAAGATGAAAATCAGCTTATTGAGATTCGTAGCTAAACCAATGTAAACTAGGTGATCATTTTAACCGTAACTTCTTGATACGACCTATTTATTGTCGCAAAATTTGTTTTCATGACCCTACGATGAGTAATTAAGCTGTAATTGGCAAAAACGCAATAAAATTTGAATTTGCCGCTCTGAGTGAAACGCTGCACCTTATATTGGACTTAAGTACTTATACAGAACATATTTTTTTTGCATAAGTACCTACTGATACTGTCAGTTATAATTTGTTTTTTATTCCCCTGTAAGTTTTAAATTCTTCATTTCCGTGTTAGTTTTAATTTGTTTTTATTTCCTTGTAAAATATCTTTTATGGTCAATAAAGTGATCCTAATTTATTGTCATTATAAAAAATCTAAAAACAAAGATTTGTGGTCTTTGTACATGTACAAGTTTAACCTATCAATGGCCAAATCACGTGTTTTAAATGTACACACACAATTATTTGATAAATGTTAAAAAAACTTCAAATGCGCTATTCCCTGTAAATGTAGCCAGTAAGAACGTCAAGGTTCAAGCTGTCTGTATATAATTGACTTGTAGATAAAACAGGTGTAATGGAGGTCACGAGTAAAGTAGAACTATTTCGCTTATCTCGACGTCTGAAGTTAGTTATAGCTTAGGTGCATGCTTAATCTTTTGATGACATTGGTCAAAAACACGCAAACGAATTTTCAAAGAGAATTGGTATGAATATCTGGAAAATCTAGACATAGTAGTTGCAAGTTTAGTTGACGAGCAAGTCGCTCGCTTGATGGTAAGCGTCACGCTGGCCTATAACAGTTCAGTGCTATCCAGAATGTTGAACTTCAACAATCCAAAGCCGAGCGCAGCAATGCATCCCTGAGATATTAGAACAAAAAACAACATTGCAACTGGAAACATTGCATATACTGTTTGACGGCTAAATAAACTGCTAATGTGTGGTACTTCCCCAGGAGGAGTTCAAAAGAGTCCTACAAAAGTTAATATAACTAGTGATTTAGTTTGTAAACTTTGCTGTTTTAGCCGACTGCCAATTATGGTGATGTTTTTGTATACTTATGCTGACCTAAAATATTTTGTTACTGTAGCTAAAGGTAAGACGGTCAGTGACATTATTACAAACATTTTACGAGTAAAAATGTAAAATATAAACACGCGATGCAGAAAAGTGTCGAAACGTAGAACACTTCAAATAGAACGTAAGACAACAAAGGAGACTAAAGCATCATAGGAAAGGTAGTTATTTTTTTATTAAAGTTTTACACTTCAATGGCGACCATAGCCAAGTCTCACACCTGCAAAGGATAGATAGATAGATAGATAACTATTGTTCACACCAGAAATTACATGCATAATACAAAAATCTACTTAAAACTAGTGTAACAATTGGATCCATTGGTCTAGCTATCCAAATGACCTAAGGTCGCTTCTTTTTATTTTCAATAACATTTTAAACAAAGAAAGTATTAAGTATATCTACATTTAAGATGCTTAAAGTGGATAATCATACAAACATATAAGGAAACAATGATTTTCATTTGTGTTATGCTATATTTTTACCAAGTTACGCTGAAGTCTAGACGGCACAGATCACAATCTAGATTTTGCATTCAGTAAGCTCGAAGCGCATCACACATCAGTCTAAATACACTTATAAGAAATAACTCTGATTGCGGTTGACTGTTAGGCGCGAGTATACGTAACCTTGAGTTAGCCAATGAGAACGCTTGGTCGCACTCCCCGCGACCCTCGCTTTCCTCAAACTTTGGTGACTTTTTGTAGGAGCAACGAATCTCGTAATGCGGTATCTAGTGTGATATGTGCTAGACGGTATACTTAAGATACTCGTAGGTACTTGTTTTCTTTCAATAAAACGTAGTACCTGAAAAGTAATACTTAGATTTGGAGTAAAATGTACAGTTATAAAATGTATTCAGGCTGCAATGAAAACAACAACTAAGTTTGTTATTTGTATCAAATCAAAGCAAATCAAAACGTTCATCGTAGAAAAATAAAATTAATCAGTGAGTTCTGAGTTCCACTTCTTTAATAATCTCTATTTCTTTGACATTAAGTCTAGACGGTAGACTACTTTACCGTTATCTGTTCAAGAAAAAGCAGTACTTAAAAAGTAATTACGTAGATTATGTTGTGGCCATTTGAAATTTAAATTCATTTTAAATGGACACTACAATCAAAAATCGGAAATAACAATAATATTTCCTGACCAATTTTACTGCGTTCCCTACTAGTTATACGTAATTTTAGTGCGACCTAGTTACTATTTTTTCAGTTCTGTAATAGGTGACGCTGTCGTGAATTAGTGATGCGACGCAACAATGACGGTTGCCTGGTTTTTGTCTCGCTTTCAGCTCATTTCCTTGCACCCGACGTAATTGCAAGATGCTCATGAATATTTTTCCCATCACAGTGTTCGTGTGACTTGTTCTTGAACAGAAAAATATCTAAAGCTTACGATCCGAGGTAGCTTAAGATACCTTAAGTTTTATTTTACGGGAGACATTCAGTAGAATAAGTTTTATGCTCTCTGAAGCTTGTGGGTAATCAAAGATGCATTTAATGTTAAATGTTTTTCTTTTTTAATAGTTTTTGATTTAAATTGAAAATAATTATTGTTTTGGGGAATTAACCAAGCCATTACTGCAGTTGTACAGAACGGTTGAGGCTATAATCCCCACGCTTGGGGATTGAAGAACGCTCACTATTTATTAAGAGGACGCTGCTGCCTATTGCCTACTGCCGGTGGTTCTGGTCGCACTTTTAGCACATACCCGAGACCACGCCGCGTGGTCTCGGCTATGACTTTATCTATACCCATAAATAATCGTACAAATCACAAATAAATATTTCAACACCATTTTACATAATTTTATAGATAGAATAACATTATTGAGGGTAAAGATGTAGGATGGTATCGTTATAGGTTATCGATCACCCATAATCTGCAAATCCATTACCCCATGGCTGTGGAGCGTGAAAAATATTATATATGAAATACCGAAAAGTGTACTTAATTATTTTCTCGAATATAACAGAAGTTTTACTATCAAAACTGACGTGGTTTTCATACATTTTGTTTTCATAAAACGGGAATACTCACGTTAAATTGAGTCGGTTATTCCGACTGTAGTTTCGATCACATTCGGTGACCTTTATCAAGGAATGCTAAGCGAGACACGGTACACGGTACACGGTACGGACAGGTAGATACAGTGGTCAACAACTTCGAGGGTATCGATTCTAACGACTACCGGGGTACAAACACGGGCATTTGACATGATTTTTCTCTGCTCCATGCTTATTTTAAGACCCACCTGAAACCGAAACCGAAAAACCTTGTCCTCATTCTTTGCAGTCAGATAAAAAAGTCAAAAACAGTTTTAAAGAATTTTTAAAAGAGCGCCGATACCTGTTTTTTAAATAAAATCTACCCGAATAGAAACTCAATTTCCTTTCATTTCATTGTCTATGGAAATACCGAACATAAAACAAGGAGCAAAATCGGTTGGAAGCGCAGAAAGTGGCTAAATGAAAACCAAATACATCTCGATACCAATTCGGAATGAGTAGGCTCGAACTCGCTCTAGGTACTCTCGATACCTGATTTTTAAATCATCAAGAGACATGTAAGAGCCCTGTTTCTTTCGAAGAGTTCCATTTATTTATTACACGACGAGTAACATTCCTTTGAACTTTTCGATCAAGTGGATAAGGGTAGGTACTTACTAGCTAAGGTAAGTGTCCTCGAACAATGTTACTTATCTCGATTGGATTCTAGGTTATTTGGTGGATTTATTATGAAACCGAATGGAGGAAAAGTCGTGTACAAATTTAATATGATATCGAAAATATTCATAACTCATATAATATTCATTGACCGAGCGAAGCGAAGGTCTCAGAGTTTACTGGGACAAATCGGCATTTGTATGTATGTTTGTCCGATGATAACTTGCGAACCGATCATCATCAACATCTGATCTTCATGAAATTTTGTAGGCAAGTAGTTCATTTCAATATAATTTTTAAGTTTGAATATGAGCTGAATCGGTCCAGGGGTTGTATATATAGGGGACGCGAGGTCTCAGTTCATCGCGAACTACTAAATAAATTTAAACACTTTTAAGTGAAAAATGATGGTGAAAAAATGGTTTTCCTCTTTCATATTCGTATCACTCAGTGAAGCTGAAATATTTAAAAATAAAGTAATATTCTGTGAAATTTCGTAGCACAAAATACCGCATTTTTTAGTCGCTTTTCATCACGATGGAACACAATATTGCAATTACGCTTTCAATGCTGTAACGTGATGAATATATTTTCTTTGGGTTTCCTGTTTCTTTTAGTATCATGCCGATTAAACCTTGGAAAATATAGAAATATTTTTTTTACTCACACATAAACTCACTTAATAATTGCTTTAAAATCCGACTACAAATCACCATAATAGCCTTTTTGACTGGACATTGCTTACAAGCAATACACCTTACACAACGTCACTATACAGGTTTATAAGGAAAGGGTGTGCTAAGCCGAAAAGGGCTTATAGTTCTCATGATTATGAACAATTTTTACTATGGGACCAGCCCTGAATATCAGCTGTTCCATAGAAAAATGTCAATGATACTTGACAAAATGTATGGAACAACAGATTTTTTTTCTCAATTTCAGGGCTGATCCCATAGAAAAAGTTGTTCACAATCATGATTCAATAATGCCAAACAGGAAAAAGGTTTAGTGAAAAAAAACATCCCCATTTCACATGTAAGGAAGCTATTTAAATACTAAAAAATTCACAAGCATACAATTTCGAGTCTCGTGTATTTTTTACCCGACTGCCCAAGAAGGAGGGTTATGTTTTTGGGGTGTATGTTTATATTTGATTAAGTATGTTTGTGTGTTCCTTTTACCTGCTGTAGCCTTAACGGCTTGATCGATTTTGACGAGTGAGCTGTCGTTGGATTCCTCTTTACATCCGGAGTAACATAGGCCATAATTATTTTGCAGTCGGGTATTTTCTTTTCCTTTATATAACTTGTTATCCTTGTTGTACTACTGAACCCTAAAAATTATAAAAATACTTGACTGTTACTATTTAGTTACATAGTCTGCACCTATGTAATTGTGGTGACGTTTAGCCTGTTTCCATTGCTTGCCTCCTTCTATGTTACAATGACGTACATCGTGTTGCTGTCTATTAAATAAATAAATAAAAATATTCTTAATAGTATTGTTGCTAAATCAACTAGCCCTGTTTTGAATTTACTGTTTCCGTCAGTTTTTCGTCTTACTTTTTTTTTCTCTTTCCTCCTGAAAGGGTTTTGGTTGCACATCTTATGCGTTTGCCAGTATCAAGTTTTGTTAAATAATATCAAACAAGTCAGTCACAGTCAAAGGCGAGTAAAGCAAGTCACGGTCAAGTCCAAGTCATGCCCCAGTAAAGTTGTGAAATTTTACTAAAGCCTTCTATGGAGTATTGGACACAACACGAAAATTCACGTTTCACGACCACCAACACTCGTGCATGATCACGAACACTTAACGGGTAAAAATTCACCGTTTTTACACATTAACACTCGAAATAACACAAGTTTTGGAAAATAATAAAATGACGCGACATGATTTCTTCACGTTCCCGCCAAAACTCCTTCGTCTCACTTAAACGTAGTGTATAAATAATTAAACCTGTCAGTTAAAATCTACGCCTGTTAACATTTTTTCTTCAATTTCGTTCTTAAGCTACAGTAACGGGATTTTCCGGCAATCGTCTACTGTGTGCACATGAAATTACCTTTCAAATGACTGCTTTATGTAAAACGGAAGAATTGGGAATGCAGTGACGCAACTTGTAACCCTCGGAGAACGAACGAATAGGTAAATACATTATTAATTTGGACGAAGAAAATTCAGCTTTTCTTTTTAATGCGTTTATGTTTACTTGAATTTCCTTGAACCTTTCTGTTACTGTAAGTAAGAAAATGTAAACCATACTCAATAATTTATTGTGACTTGCGTAAATATAATGCAAGTTTAAATAACATGTTTAGCAATAATTAATACATATTATGGACCTCTGGTGCGGAACTGTCTATCTGTATGTTGTCGTGCTTTTAAAAACCGATAACTAGTGGGTAATAAAGGTTCGTAAGTGGCAACCACGCACCGGAAGACTCAGCGTAGGCAGGCCTCCGAATAGGTGGACCGACGACAATGTGAAAGTGGCGGGCAACCGCGCGGTGGATGCAATTAGCACGTCCGTCCGTGGGAGGCCTATGTTCAGCAGTGAAAGTCTTCTGGCTGATGATGATGATAATTGAATGTTTTTAACATTGTATAGTTGTGTTGACATTTTAATGATCATTGTATTTAATGAATAGCCTCTACTTCATTTGCATACCATTCTATGAAACAGGTTATTATTTTTGAGTTGTAGATGAATTTTTACCAATAAATAACTTTGACAAAGACTTTGTGCCCAGTGGCCAGGTCCGCAGGCCTAGCATGTGCGCTGCGAAAAAAATATCTACTCTTTTTGTCGTTATAAGACAGGACACGGCAAAGATTATCTATACATTTGTCTCACTTTCACACGACATAGAGTTCCTAGAGAATATTTTATGGAAGTGTGCATGCTAGATAGACCTCCTCTTGTAAATCCTAATTTCCTAATTCTAACTAATTTTATAATTCAGAGGAAAGAGGAATATAGCCACAGTCGTATCAGGACCATTAAAGCTTCGAATAAAAAATTAATACGTTACGTCTGGAGCAAAAAAACTTCGCTTGCGCAGTTCAGAGCTCCTTACATTACAACTGTCTGTCCATAAAAAACGTCAAAAAATGCACAAAAATGGATCAACGCCATCTAGCGAGCTAAAGGAAGTAACTTTATCTCTCTGTCTGGATGTTTGTCGCGTTATTACAATTAAACGGCTAAACAGCTGAACGGATCTTGAAAAAATGTAATAAGGAGTTACTGTATATCACAAAGACGGGCATTAGGTAATAATATACAAAAAATCGATAGCCACAAAAATCTGTTTCATAGATCTGATATTATAAATCTTGATATTGTTGATCGATGACTCAAACTTTTTAATATCACTGACTATGATGGATAGTGTGATTTAGCCTGTGGGTTTTCGTTCACGATATTTTTATTTAGCAAAATAAATATTTGTAAGTCGATATAATTTACAATCACAGACGAATAATAAATACTGTTTACAAAACACTGCTGAATGCTTATTACTTATAGATGTATAGAAATTCAATACTTATTTTATAGAGTACGCGGATAAGCGTCCATCGGCTGATACTATGAGCTCGACGTGCTACCAACTTTGACTACGCCATCTGATAGCTTGAGCAGTGGTCGACCACATAAAACTGCTAAGTACCTATTTGCGTTCATAAAAACATCACAACTTCTGTAATTAACCATATAACAATTATATTATGATGAAAATTATTTGCACGAGTAATAACCAAAAAAGAAAAATGTTCAAAGCAAATGTCCAAAAGGAAAAATATGTAATTATAAAAATGTAGTATCCACGTATGACAACCGGTTCAAATTAGATTGCAAATCAGGGAGGGCTCTATCCTTTTCTGGCAGACACGCCATTGCAAAACTGGTAGGAAAAAGCCGAATAATAATAATAATATTTAACAAAATAGATGACAATAACAATAGAGTTGTCGAAGAGTTTTGGCGGGAACGTGAGGAAGTCATGTCGCGTCATTTTATTATTTTCCAAAACATTTGTTATTTCGAGTGTTAATGTGTAAAAATGGTGAATTTTTACCCGTTAAGTGTTCGTGAACATGCACGTGTGTTGGTGTGTTGGTGTTGGTGTTGGTGTTGTGTTGGTGTTGGTGTTGGTATAATGTCGTGAAACGTGAATTTTCGTGTTGTTTCCAAAACTCCATAGAAGGCTCTAGTAAAGTTTTCACCACTTTACTGGGGCATGACTTGGACTTGACCGTGACTTGATTTGCTCGCTTTTGACTGTGACTATGATAATATTTAACAAAACTTGAATATATATAACTATACTTGACACTGGCAAATGCATAAGACGTGCGACGCCAAAATCCTCTTAGAAGGAAAGAGAAAAAAAAATAGAGTTGTCAGACAAGCTATTTTATTTTATTTATAAATCATTGATCACTGTAAAATCTCCCCTCTAAAATGATTTCAGGCACATCGGGACAGAAACTTTTGAGTAATTAAAAACCGAAGAATGTTTAAAATTTCGGTAAGTACTACTTTACTTTAGACAATAGAAAATAATGGTAACAAAAAGCTTTTAACTGGCAGTTTCCTTTACAATCACATCATAAAAAGTAAGCTTATCATAAAAATTACTTAAGCTTATTTTGTGATGACACACCTCTAAAATTCGGCTAATTCCATTGAGCTTTCGGGAACACATCTGTGAAACTTGTCATAACATGTTTATCTCGTTTAAACATTGCTGGGATAAAGTCCTTGGTTGAGACAATTATCTTTCCTATTGGTTAGTCTAATTGGTGCCAAATTACAAGAATGATTTAAATGAATATTCTTTCTGAGTAATAAAACATTGGTATAATTATTTTTATTTGTAACCGATATTTGTTTTCATCATCATCATCATAAGACGTCAACTGCTGAATATAGGCCTCCCCCTTCGAGCGCCACACTGACCGACAACGGGCCACTTGCATCCACCGGTTGCCCGCGACTTTCACAATGTCGTCGGTCCACCTAGTGGGAGGCCTACCTACGCTGCGTTTTCCGGTTCGTGGTTACCACTCAAAAACCTTTCTTCCCACAGGTTATCGGTTCCTCGAGTGATGTGGCCATTGCCCATTGCCACTTCAGCTTGCACCCTCTGAAATCTATATCAGCGACTTTGGTTCTTCAGCGAATATCCTCGTAAGTATTTGTTTTATTGTTTCTTTATTCACTAACCAATACTATCACGGAATTGAAGGCGACTGACGTCTGATACATAACTATAAGCTTATTATCAACTACAAACAAAAAAAAACGCTTAAAACATTGGTCATAGATTTGTATAGAATACCTACAGGCGTTTATATTATATTAAAGAGTAACTTCGTGAAATAATTGTCATCAGAAAATTTCATATTTAAATATGCAAAACAAGTTGTCCTTAATTTCCTTAGATGACAGCTTAGTAAAAACAACTTATAAATTCTGCGGCAGTACACTTTGTGTGAACTTTTGAAAACATTAGATTTTCAAAGATTTATTACTTCCTCTGACTTTTGTTAAGTTTTATGAGTTAAATTTCTCTGATACTATTAAGATTTCATCTTTACCGTTTCATCACCAATTTAATAATAATTACTATAATATTATTGATAATAGTTGACCGAGCGAAGCGAAGGTCTCAGAGTTTACTGGGACAAATAGGCATTTGTATGTATGTTTGTATGTTTGTGTGTATATTTGTCCGATGATAACTTGCGAACCGTTAATCCGATCTTCATGAAATTTTGTAGGCAAGTAGTTCATTTCAATACAATTTTTAAGTTCGAGTATGAGCTAAAACGGTCTAGGGGTTGTGAACATATAGGGATCGCGAGGTCTCAGTTCGCCGCGAACTACTAGTTTATTATTGTCTGTAGCTTTAATGGCTTGACCTGTTATTGCAAGTGTTTATTACAAGTAAATAAGCCAAGAAACTTTAAACTCTTCTTGTAATTTTTATCTATCCAAGCTGTAAAAACCAAGACTCGTCAAAACAAGCCAAGAGCTTCCGAGGCCCCCATCTGGCAACATTGATTGGTGCTTACTTCCGACATTAAATAATACCAGTTCAATATTAATGATCGGGAAGATTCCCTGCCTCGCTGGGAGATTTATGGTCCTTCTTAATAGGCGCTCGCATTATAAGACGACTATCTTAACAATTTAATAGCTGTGGCTTAATAAATAATGGCGGTAGCACACTGCCACCGCAAAACCATGGCAGCGAAACCATTGAAGTTCTGTCATGATTTGTAAGTTAACAGTAATAATGTGCGAAAAAGATAGGTCCAAACAACAATAGTATAAAATGTTGCGTCCATTTAGGAAATAGATTATATACATATACAGGGTGTTACTGAAAGGTGCAACAATATTGAAAGGTATGTATGTATGTACTCTGAAATGGACTAACCCTGAAATCGCGGAAAAAATTGCTGTTCTATATATATTGTCGAGTGTCGGTGACATTTTTCTATGGAACAGCTGATTATTTTTTTCGCGATTTCAGGGTTGGTACCCTAGTAAAAGTTTTTCCGTGAGGTATATCCGTAAGTATATAAAGTTCTGGAAAATGCAGCGTAGGCAGGCCGCCCACTAGGAGGATCGACGACATTGTGAAAGTCGCGGGCAACCAGTGGATGCAAGTGGCACGTTGTCGGTCGGTGTGGTGGTCTAGAGGGGATGCCTATGTTCAGCAGTAGACGTCTTCTGGCTGATGATGACGATGATGATATAAAGTTCCATAGTATGAACGCAGTTGATTCCTGAAACCCGTAAATATTATAATTATTATGTCACAACTATTAAATTAAGTGCTGTTGTACCATAAATCTTAACGCTTTCCAATAAACAAATAAAACTGTAATTTATAGCTTTGTCTGATTAATAAAATTTATTGTAATCAAAATGTACTTCAAAGCCAAAGTAATAGAAAGTAAAGTGACAAAAATAAACAATTTTCCAAAGGCATTTTCCGCGTTCTACAGTTACTACACGATTTGTGTCAACAGTAAATGCCTCGAATCGACTAGTGTCCACTTCGCAACTTCACGAATGTACGTAGATACAAGCACTAAACTATTCAGAATCTAGCTCGTTGTACAACCTTGGACAAAATTGACAAGATTAATATTTTAGTTGGTCAAAGTCAAAGTTATTTATTGGTAAATATTCATCTACAAGTAAAAAATAATAACCTTTTGCATACAATAGTATGCAAATTAAGTAGAGGCTATTCATTGAATACAATGATCATTTAAATGTGTTATACGATGTTAATAACATTCAATTATAATAATTATTACGTTAGAATAAACAAAATAATAATAATCATCAAAAGTTAACATAATCTTTTCCTCATATTACTATTTACCATTCATGAACTCTTTAAAGTCATAAAATGTTTGGTCGATAAGCCAGCGCTTCAGTCTGCCTTTAAAGCAACTTAAGTTCGGAGCAGTTGTTACTGTATCCGGTAACATGTTATATACCTCCGAGAACATAACGTGTGTCAGTTTGCCCGATTTCGCGAGGGAGCACGCGATACTGACCAAATTTTTAGATATAAATTTTTTGGCAAAAAAATATTGTCTGTAGTGTCATTGTTCAGGGAGGAAGCAGGAGCCTACTTTTGTATCGAATAGACGGTAAGCACAGTTACTTCTGGCCTTTAGCCGCGTCCACAGCTGTCTTGCTCTCGTATTTACATTATTAAAGATAATGTAATGTGTAAATGTGATTATTAATGATAATATATGTGTTTCACTAAGTGTGAATTTTCAAAAAGTTTTATGATATGGTTAAAACAAAAATACATATTTAAATGAAACTCTCGTTTTTGTATATTTTAATTTCACAGAGGAAATTGAATAAACAAATAAAAAGTTTTTATCAACAAATTAAAAAATATCAAAACAAAATGACCATTTAATTATTATTTTTAATTAATATGATAAAAAAAATAGCATAAGACACTTTCCGAGTAAAAATTTACGGGTGGAAAAGTGGTGATGGTGGTATGAAAATCATTGTTAACGCACTGTTATTTTTTCTAAGGTCTATAATAATGCAAATAACAAAAGGTAAAAAAAATATCACCAAAATGATACTGGCTAATTGCTTTTCTAAACATTAATTTAGAAAACTTGAAAACTAGTAGGCTTGAACATTTGGATTATCTATAGAGCTTTAATGGTCTCTGGATAATTCAACCGTTATTTTTATCTAGTAGGTTTAGTAGTTTAGATAGTTGTAGTTTGTATGTATTTTGCTTAGTTAATAAAGGCAATTGACCGTTAAAAAAAAATTTAGAAAAGAAAATAATTCAGAATTGAAAAATGAAAATCCCTAAAATGTAAATGGTTGCTTGCGTATGTTTTATTTATTTATCTGAATTTTCAATTTGATTTTGTCCTTTTTTTTCGTAAGTGTCAAACTCAAACTACAACGCCCTTGTGGTAATCGGTCACTTTCTCTATTCCTTTTTTTTAATTTTTTCTCCCCTCGATGAGTTTGTAGTAATAATGTAGTTACACTATCTACTGCTACTATCTAGTTACACGATTTATGTAAGTATCTAATTAGTATTTGAAAAAAGCCCACGGCAAAAACATATGCATTAAGTTGGATGAATTTATTTTAGTAAGTACCCAATTACTATTTGAAAATAGCTGAAATGAATGAACTTGAAATGAAAGAAAATTTGAATAAAATATTAGGTACTTTAACCCCCGAATACTGAAACGTTTGTTAACTTTGACAACAGATTAATTCTAATACTGCCTTTGTCTGGCACTTGTTTAGTAATAGACTTAATCTGTCGTTTGACTGCCCCGGTGGCTCAGTTGGTAGTGAACCTACCTTCTGTGTTTGGGGGCGTGGGTTCGATCCCCATCTAGAACAAACATTCATGTGATGAACATTTGTGTTTGTTCTATGTCTGGGTGTTAATATATATATAAGTATGTATTTAAAAATATCTATGTACATATATCAGTCTCTGGCAGCCATATTACAAGCTTTGCTTAGTTTGGGGTCAGATGACCGTGTGTGCAAAAATGTCCCAGATATTTATTTATTTATAAAGTTAACAAACGTTTCAGTATACGGGGGTAAGTAGGATGAAGTTATTTCAAACTATCATTTAACTTTTCAATATGGCACCGGTAAATCTACAGCGAATGAGAATATAAAAGATTTTATCTTGCTATAGGTACTAATTGATAAGATAAAACTTTTTAATAAAACGCCAACTTCTAGTTTTGTCTGAATGTACAGGCACCAGGTGCTCTAAGAAATTCTAGCGAATACAAATGTATTCGAGAACCTTCCGTTCTTCGATTCCACGCTTCGCTTCGTTCACTCCACGAGCTTATTCAAACTGGACGTTGATTTAACGAATTTTCAATGCTTGTTGTTGTTTTCTTTTGTAGTCTTTGTGTCTCGTTTCGGCAATTTCCCTTTGCTTGGAAATCGTTCCATTCCACTAGTCACCACCCAAGTCTTTTCGCCTTAAATTTGTGTTTTACCAAAGTTTTTGACTTGATTTTAAATTATTTATTTACTTACCAAAAACTCTTATGTTATTTAGTCGTACACTTTGGTACGATCCCACTGATCGGCGCCTTTTAACAAAACCAAAATATTCGAGCCTTAATAAAAACCGTAGCTTTTTTTGTACTAACCATAAATCTGAAACTCTTCCTAGCCTCTTTCTTTTTTACGAATAATACCGAGCATAGAAAAATATGTATAACCAATCCTCACTTCAAAAAGTCTAGGTCACACACCTCGGGATTCTGAAACCTTTGACAACAGATTAATTCTAATGCTGCCTTTGTCTGGCACTAAGCAAATGACAAAGACGGCAATAGACTTAATTTATTGTGAAAGTTAATAAACGTTTCAGAATCCCGAGGACTGACTTACCCACGAATCATTATCATAAGCCCAAAGACGTCTCTGAATTTGCCTTCCTAAAGGGGCTGTAAGATATTTATATTTATCTTAGATATACGCCATTTTGTTAAGAAGTCCCAGTAAAGATTCAAACAAAATCCCTTAAACATTTTTTTAGGTGGATTATTCGATGGTTTTTTACAGATTCTATTAAGTTCCTTACCTATACAAATCCGTCCTAAAAAAGTTAGAATTGTATAAAGTGAATAAACATCCTTAAGACAAAAAAACATAACTCATAAACATATACGAAAAATCGTAGAACATACATGGGGTATTTTCGTAAAGCCCTTGGTATGAGAAACCTATATACATGTTTCAGATTGAAGTCGCCGTTTGGACCTCCTGTGTAGGAACAAACAAACATATACACTCCCATGTATAGAAACAAACATCATCATCACCTACCTACCTCTTCCTTATAAATCCTCTCCATGCTAAGGTTGCCTGGAAGAGATCGCTTTAAGCGATAAGGCTGCCAATGTTACACTAGTTTTAAGTAGATTTTTGTATTATGCAAGTAATTTCTGGTGTGAGCAATAAAGAGTTATCTATCTATCATCATCATCAGCCAGAAGACTCCTCCCTTAAAGCGCCACACCGACCGACAAAGTGCCACTTGCATCCACCGGTTGTCCACGACTTTCACAATGTCGTCAGTCCACCTAGTGGGAGGCCTACCTACGCTGCGTCTTCCAGTTCGTGGTCTCCACTCAAGAACCTTTCATCCCCATCGCTTATCGATTCTTCGAGTGAAGTGGCCTGCCCATTGCCACTTCAGCTTACAAACTCTGAAAGCTATATCGGTGACTTTGGTTCTGCAGCGAATATCCTCGTTCCAGATTCTATCGCGCTAAGAATAAACAAACATGCACATTTACCTGCGTATAGGAACATACAAACATACACACTTACATGTAAATACACCCTAAAATCATTACCCTTCTGCTTTTGCATTCGGGTAAAAATGCCTCCCGGCAAAATCTCAACCCCACCCTATTTATCGTCTCATGCATTCCTTATATCCAATTTCGTGTCAGAAGCAAATAATATAATCGGAGCGCTTTAGGTGTATGGCAAATTGTATTTTATTCCCGTAAAGTGTTTATTTATGATGGCTATTAGCACCTAGGGGCTCGACAAATGGTGTCATTAACGGATATCTATCACTGGAGAGGAAAATATTTTGTAGAAATCGTGTAATCTTTATCGCTAAGGGAAATAAGTCGTCTGTTTGTGGATTTGGTCCTAGTGAAAGTATTCATATTGTGGTTTTTTCATATTGTGGTTTTTCATATTAATATAGTAGGCGTGAAAACTTAGATATTTAACATAATAATAATAATCTGGGTGTCTTCAAGTCGCAAGTGAATCTGTTCCTTCTAGTGCTTCGTGCTCCATCGTAGGCTGCATCCTCGTTTAACATCAGACGCGATGGCAGTCAAACGCAATCCTATAAATAAAATTTTAAAAAAAGAAACATTTAATTGGAAAATTCTATGATACCATTTTATAAACCAAACTAAATTTGACAGCTCTGTAATATTTTTTAACCAGGCAAATGCTTTTATAACTAAATAAAATACATACACATTGCAACAACGTAAACTGCTTAGCCTATGTAAGGAAATAATTGAATGTCTAAAGATAATCCAAATGTCAAGTCAAGCACCTAAGTCCAGCGACATCTAACTCATCAAGCCATTTGGGCTACCAGGTGGTAATAATAGGGACACAAACATACATACACCCCAAAAACATTAAACACCTAAAAGTTAAAAGCGTAGTAATTAGCATAACATAATAAACAGTTCGTTTTATAAATGAGTCGCTGATACGCAAAATGCGATGCGACGCAATAAAACAATGTCCATTCTATGAATTAGATGTTCGCATCTATTTACGAAGCAACAGTTCACATAAATATAAAACGGATTTATCTAAAGCTTTCGTACGTTAAGCTCGTGATTCCGGCCCATTTGGGTCAAATTGATTGTTTTACCTTTCAGACTCGCTTTTTTACAATGTTAATGTTGCCTTTTTTCAGCTTAGTATTGGAAGTTGCTGTGATTCGCCTTCGTCACGATATGTGCGTTAAAATGACGACAGGCTATTCTGTTGGCAGGTTATTAATAGCTTGTAACTTTGCGCAAATTCTCCTTTTTAACCGAACTCCCAAAAAAAAAAAGAAATTACACATTCGGTTGTTTTTTTCGATGTTTTTTCGCTGATAAATCCGTTATTTATAAACCGTTTTTTTTTTACCATAAATTATATTTTTATTTAAAAGAGATTCTTCCAGGTTGGTCCCATTTTTATTTAAATCCAGTTCTGTTAATGGGATCTATGAGGAATTGAAGGAACTCTTCAAATGTTATAGGCATATATATAGCGATTTTGGTATTTTCATCTACCGGTTAAGCATTTGCATTCAAAAATGATCGTTTGGTGAAGTGGAACTGATGAAGAAGACCACAGATGGACACCGGAACTTCTCAATGATAAGATTTCACGGGTGGTACTGTAAGCTGACCAAAATGAGTCCAAACTCCATCAATCTAATACGGTTAGTTACTGAGGAGTTCCATGTTCCACCTCCCGTATCCATCATCAGATCAGCTCGCGGTCATAATATTGTATTGTCATTGGACCTTGACAGGCATGCAAAATTTCAACTGAATTGAACAAGGAGAACTGGTCTAAATGAGTTGCAAGATTGGACCTTTACATACATACATATACATGCATTGCAAGTTATGTTAATCTTGTAAAACATCTCTTATTGATTAATTCTCAGTTTGTCTAAAGTTTAAGTTAGATAGTTGATTGAATCAGGCGTTTCTTTGCGAAAGTCCACCTTTTTTTCCTCTTCATTATTAAACATATATGTTTTTCTAATTATGTTCCAAACTGCATAGCAGTTTGTATGCAGAGTTTTTTTGTTTGTTCTTTAACTGCATATTCAACAAATCTTTATTATTTTCCGCTCTAATATCGCGTCTAGTACAATAGGAAGAACTTGTATCTCCAGAGTACTGTGTTGTGCTGTTCTCGTCCTAGCGCTCGGAGAGTCAACACGTCTTGATGATGCTTCGCGTGGAGGTGAAACACGTGCTGACACGGTACTAGGAATACAAGTTGGCTTATATTGTAATGGAACACAGATGAACTGGAAAAACACTACTGATTTATTGAAGTCTAGCGCGACCCGACCCGGATTCGCACGGCTACCACAGTATTACCCGCTGGCCTAATCTGAAGGTCGCCTGAAAATTTTATCAAAATCGGTCCAACCGTTTTGGGGTCCACATCAAATTTCATAAATATAGAAAGAAGATAAGTTAGAACTCATTATGCTTTTTTTCTCATTTTCTAGATGCCTGTAGAATCTTGATTATATATTAATAAAATGGTAAAAATAATAAAAGACAAAAAATAATTTAAACCATTTTTTTTTTAGTTTGTCCATGGCGAGCAATTCAGTAAATTCATATTTATCTCCATAGCTTCCAAGGCACATCAACAAGCGTCCCAAATCAACAGATCGAAGATTCCATTAAAGGCTTGTAAACCTCAATTTGGAAAACCCTGTAATTACGTCCTATCGGGGTCGCAGTCATAAAAACCTGGCCTTATTAGTGAAGAAAACGGCCTTTTACGGAGGGTTCCACTCAGAGAAAACCATAAGAAAGCTGGAGGGAAAAGCTTAGGGAAACGTTTGCTAAATCGTCGTCACGGCGCACTCGCACTTGAAATCAGTTTTAAATCAGTATATTTAATTCACAAGACTGGTTGATCAGTGTGTCGTTTTGGGTGTTGAGCCAAATACGAGAATGCACTGCAAATTGTTACTGTAAAGCGTGACAATACAGGCGTTTTTCCATCAGTCTGAATTTCGTGTGTAATGACAGTGACAGATGCTATATCGATTTCGCGTGAGAGTATGACGCATGCAATCCTGGCTGTGCAAGAGTTGCCTCAAAGGGCGTTCATTTTACAGGGTTATAAGGAAAGAGTATGTTAAGCCGAAAGGGGCTCATAATAATCATGAAAGTGAATAACTTTTACTATGGTACCAACCCTGAAAAAACAATTAGCTGTACCATACATTTTGTCGAGTGTCATTGACATTTTTCTATGGAACAGTTGTTTTTTTTCTTGATTTCAGGGATGTTTCCAGGGTTGTTCATAACGATGAGTACTATAAGCCCTTTTCGGCTTAGCATACCCTTTCCACCTAATGTAATAAGAAAGCTTTCGGCTATTTAGCTGTATGTACTTTGTAAATAAATCAAGGTAATAAATAAATAATAAATAATTAATAATAATATCAAACGACTAAAGGGCTGGTGCTTACCTCGGCCAGAGAATTTGCATTGCTATTCAACGAGGTAACGTCACCAGCCTTTTGGGTACCCTGCCCTGAGCTCTGTTTTTTATCTGTTAAATAATTTATAATAGTTTTGGTTGTAATTTTAGCTCTTTTATTTAAGTTTATATTGTATTTAGAATAGTGATTAATTTAAAAGTATTTGTGTTTTTTTATGTCAAAAATAAATACTAAAGTAGAATAATACTTTAAAAAATAATAATAGTAATAATTTAATTCATAATGGTAATGGTTTAATTGTGTGTTAAATGTAATTGATATTTTTTGTGACAACTTACATTTTGAATATAATGCAATTTTTTTTCTAATACGAGATTGCGTATTTATACGTTTCTTTTAATTTAATCGTTTATAAATCTAGGTATTGAAGGGAGCTTATTAGAAACAGCTCTAGTGATTACGCAGTACTTTCGGACTGAAATTCAAATCTCTAAAAGTAGCTTAGGGATTCGAATTTCGGTCCGAAAGTACTGTTCTAGTAATAAACTGAATTCAAATTTCTTGTGATTAGGTATTATGCCACAAAATTTAAAACACCCCAGAGAAAATCTTCAGTGTATTAATGTTATTTTTTGCAATTAGTTTAAGTAGTCTATATTGTAGGTTATAAATAGAAATTCCTATGATATGTAAATAGGCACTCATTTGTATATAAAATACGCAGCTATCATGACCATAACAAAACGTTTTGAAATACATCATATTCTGTATCAGCCATTAAACATCTCAATGCTGTGATATCGGCCTATCCTCGAAGAGTGATTAGGCCATATCCATCACGCTGGCCCAGTGCGTGTTGGTGGATTCACATACGCCATCGAATTTCTTCTCCGGAAATATGCAGGTTTCCTCACGATGTTTTCCTTCACCGAAAAGCCAGCGGTAAATCTGAACGTAAGTGCCCGGGTTCGAATCCGCTACCCCACGAATGTCAGGCGAGCGCGCTCCAACTGAGCTACCACGTATAGTTGCTTTTGTTAATTGTTGTAAGCGATACATCATACTGCTTACAACCATTAACAAAAACAAAAGGATATTTAACTGTTTAATCCCCAGTGTCGATCTAAATTTTAGAAAGGGTAAATGTGATGCTTTCAACGGTTTTCTTGAGCTGAATATTCTTAAGTTAAATACAAACAAATAACTTTGCGTCACCTAAAGGATAAGTTCGCTCAGTCATTAACATGTAAAAGCCTATTACCTATTCACAAAAGATTTTGAATTTCAAGTGAATTTTCGTATGAAGTAGGCAAACGCCGATGGAAAATGCAGACAACGACAGCACATTATAAAATAGAGAACCTACGCAATGAATTTTAAATAGACCTTTCAAGGAATTTTCGACTTAAGTATAGGTAGATTTTTAAAGCGGGATTCACTTGTATTAGGGTAATGTTAGTAGTGATGGTGACTTAGTGGTTAGCGCTTTCGGATCGCACATCGCAGGGCGTGGGTTCAAATCCCAACAACGAGCTTGCACGGGGACGTACATAAAATACTTTATTTTCCGAACAATGGTACAGCTAGCCGGCAAATATTATCTTGAAACAAAATCGTCATCTGCGCAACAGTCGCTTTTTATGTCTCTTTAGCAGAGCAAAGGTTCTGTGGGGAGATTTCGACGCCTAAGTACGTGTTCAATGTATATGCGCCAACTTTCCACCCACTACGCTGCTTATTGGTCAATATGTTTGCCGAAAACGTGGGTGAAACCGTAGTTAGCTAGTTAAAAATTTGCATTCTAAATATAACATAAATAGTTTATTACAATTAAGATTCCAAACAATTCATTTACAAATTATAACTATTCACGTAAATAAATAACAATTTAACGTAAATAATCATAAATTCGATCCAAGTCTGATACCTAGACTTGACCTCCAAGTATCCCAGTCTCAATCGACCTCTGAGAATCTAACGACTTTTGAGAATCTAACAATTGAGAAACTATAAAGTTTGAGTTTTATATTCTAATGATGTTATTATTTTTTACAACGTCGGTTTTAATACTGCTGCGCCGGGTACAAGTCCATTATATAGGAGCTTACCGCGAGAGGTGGAATGGGTTTAAAAATAGTGTTTTGAGGCAAAAGGCATCATACGTTTTATTGGTATGAATCGTATCGTATGAAATCGTCGAATCAGTTTAGGTTTGGTTCATATTCGATATTTATTTGATCGAGCGAAGCAAATGTCTCAGAGTATTCAAGAACGAGTCGGCTTTCTTAGGTATGTTTGTGCGAATATTTGTGCGATAACTTGCGAATCGGTTATACTATCTTCATATAATTTTGTAAGCAAATAGTTCATTCCAAACCGATTTTTAGGTTCGAATATGAGTTAAATCGGTCCAGGATTAAGTTGTGGGGATCGCAAGATCGCAATACTTTACCAGAATGCTTGGCTATGTCTTGCCCAAAGGTTGAGGATCGTCACCAAAGATTACGCCCTAGATCCTGCATTCAGGACGCTCGAAGCGCACCACACATCAGTCTAAGTACACTTATAAGAAATAACTCTGATTGGTTAATTGTTAGGCGCGAGTAAGCGTAACCTTGAGATAGCCAATGAGAACGCTTGGTCGCACTCCCCGCGACCCGCGCATTCCTCACACTTTGGTAAATTTCTCTAGGAACAACGAATCTCGTAAAGCGGTATCTAGTGCTATCGTCACACAACGTGGAAACGGGGACAGCATTGTAAAACAATTTCCACTGATAGCCGTCTTTTTAAGTTCTAATTCTATTAATTATATCCCAATGATGTTTTTATGCATTAAAATGGAGGAATAAATACGCCCAAATGCGAATAAACCTCGTCTTCGAGGTCGAGTCATCTTTAAAGACGTTTATTAATTTAAAAGTTGGATTTAGTTTAATAAGTGTTTGGAAATTTGTAAGAATTCTATGATGGCGTTTCTAGAGCTAATCTGAAATTGAATTGAAACCATAATACTGTTTGCTTAGAGTCATAAAACGTACTTACCTACGGGTTATTTAAAAAAAAGTGGTAACAACATTACTCTACGGAGAGAGTCTACGCGATTTCAGGTGATTAGGAACCCAGGCCGGGCGCTGCTTAGGAGCTAATATTAGCTCCAAAAAAATAATTAAAGTTATTTTTTTTAGTTTATTTGTTTATTTTAAATACCATGAAACAATAGTTTTTAAGAATGATCTCGAGATGCAGCCCCCGTGTGGCTCTTGTTTACTTTTAAATAACCCAGTATAATCTTAGAACTAAAAATGTTTTTTTTTTTATAGATCTCATAACCTTTATACAGACAGATTTTAATCCAGCTAAGAACAATCTCTATTAGATTTTAATTAAAAAGTCGATCCATCCGTTTAGGTTACCCTGCAGCTACATTATGCTCCTCGCATTGCCGCGAATAACTCGATAAACGATTGGCAAGAAAGGTTCTTGAATGGCGACTACGAGCCGGAAGACGAAGCGTAGGCAGGCCTCCAACTAGGTGGACCGACGATATTGTGAAAGTTGCGGGCAACTGGTGGATGTAAGTGGCACGTTGTCGGTCGGTGTGGGGCTAGAGCCCCACACCGACCTCACCTTTAGAAAGGAGAGGTCTATCTTCAGCAGTGGACGTCTTATGGCTGATGATGATTGCCTCGAATATTCGCGAGGCGACCAATTTGGGCCATTCATCCCTTTTGCGTCTTTGGCTTTGCCATCGCTGTATCTCTATCTATCTCGCCGGTTCTTTTACTGACGATCAAAAAGCTGACAAAATCGGGAGCGGCAAGGAACATGAAGAGCAGCAGGACGAGTAACGTGGCCATTCTACTTCTCTGATGTGCAAATACAAGAAATAATTTCAAATATCATTCAGCAGCCGGATTACTGCATTCCAATTAATTTGATGACCGTTTCTTCTCGACACAGAGTTCCATTATTTCAGCGGGAAAAAAGTAAACGGACATCTCCTGTTTTTCTAAATCTCCTGTCATTCATAGCAGTTAATTACGGCTAAGCTCCAGCGGCGAGGAAACGCGATATTACTTTCCACTGACTCTGCACAAAGTAATCCGCAATTTCTGTGCAAAAAGTTCATGAGTTTTCTTGGTGGCAATTGGTTTAAATAAATAATACACGCAGAACAATAGAGACGTCATGCAATTTCACTTGAATTTCACTATGAAAGCTGGCGTGGTGTTGATGCATTTTATTCAACAATATATAGGTCGTAAAACTAAAACCCGACTACTTCCTTACGTGAGTTTTAGTTTTATTGAGTGCTAGCAAAGCTGCGAGCAACAGCTAACAATATACATTATATGTTTTTCATATGGATCATGTATTGTGTCCGCAATAAAGAGTCATTATTATTACTAATTAAGCCCTTTCATTTGATACCCAACACGGCAACAAACACATTTTTTTAGTTCATGACTTTATGTCCTCTAGAGGGCGCTATATTCAATTTAATGTGACGTCACACAGCCTATAATCAGCACACGATGAAGACACCAACTATATACCTTATTAGTCAAATTATGATAAGTATTATGAAGGCACAGATGAACATACATACATACCGGTTAAAATCAATCTTTTTGCTTCTCGTAGTCGTGTAAAAATATGGTAATAGGGTAGGGTGATGTAAGTTTGCGCAGTTTTGAAACTCCTAGTCATAAAAATAAAAAATACAATATAATCACAATTTGCTTTATTTATTTAAAATCTGTACTTATCTAGTACAAATCCGTCTATTGTTTATTGAGCAAATATATAACGTCTTTGTATAATTAACAAAAAATCACAAATGAAGAATTGCGCAACTTTACACGCCCAGGTGTGTAAAGTTGCGCATATAGATCTATAATATTGCGCAATGTTTCTTAAGGCTAATTATATGCACAAACCACATTTAAATACTCCAAACCCCAGGTAAATACAACATTTTTCGTGCAACCACTCCAGACACGCATGAGACTCAATCCAGGCTCCGTATACGGGTTTTCTGAAGACTTTAGAACACCCTCCATACCTCCATATTTTCATTCTGTTAGAACTCTTTTGTTTTTTATGTTCCTTCTTAGTTATTTTTAGTGTTTCTTTTGGTTTCTTTCTTAGCTCATCTTATTTTTCCAGCTAAGTCTAAAATGGTAAGCTTTTTATAAGCTCTGATTTTTTATGCTAGCGGGTAGGTTCTCTTTAATGCGGATTTCAGGATTTGAATTACATCTTCTAGTGATGGACTCACCTGGACACTAGTATATGCAGCAACAACGATTAGCTCTAAAAACTATTTAACCCGATAAAAAGTCATATTTAAAATAAAAAATATATTACCGTATAAGACTGCGCGCGCAACCTTGTAAACCCTCACTATGCGTAATTTTACACACTTGGACCCCGACGTAATCATCGGGTCACTACTGACATCTCTTAGAAAATTATTGAACTTCGTTGTCAGAAGCCGAAACATAAATGACAGAAACATCTAAAACGAATTGCCAAACTCAGTAGTTCTGTCGGGTATTTTATGAGTGACAATTTCAAGGTTACAAAAAAAAGATCACAAGTGAATAAAAACTTTGAACTCATCTGGTCTCTCTGTTTTAACTTGTATCTCAATTTATTTTCGGGAGCACTTACCAGTGCCAGAACTCAGATAAACAGAACTGAAGTAAGCTGTGTACTTCACACTGATTTCGTGTTATGATCTATGCGCAATCTTATTGGCCGCGCAAACTTACACCACTCTACCCTACTCTTGTTGAATTGAGTTGTTATTCCGAATATAGTTTCATACACATGCGATGGTCTTTATAAAGAAATGATATAAAATCAACACTTCACTACTCTAGTAGCTACTGTATCGTACACTCCACTTAAACTGTTGCTTTTGAAATATTTGTCATGTATTCCGGAAGCAGGGAATGCTATCAAATTTTTTACTAGCGATTTCAAATGGCACGGCTTTGCTCACGTAGATTTTAATGTTCCCACTTGGCTTTTGTTGCAGCTTAAGGATATAAAATATCCTCAAAACAGCTATAAAGGCCGTGATAAAATTGTTCAACTTTATTCATAAGACGCTGACAATAGGTAATACGACCACTTTTATTACCAGAGTCGATAAATAACCTTATTACTTTCTAATATAGAATCGCAATTAGCGTACCAATAATATGGCTAAAAAGGCCTTTATCTGGGCTTAAGGCCTACTTGCGCTTAGCAATCGACCAATGAGAGCGAATGGTTATACGTGTCTTTTGACCGATAGGTGGTGCGTTTCGTTCGTCCTGATTCCGGAATGTCTGTAGAGAGAACACATAATTTAAGAGCAAGTCCTTTTGCATTCGGTATATACAACTGTATAGCTTTCGCTCTGTTTCTCGTGCTAGCAATAGAGAGTGTGAATTTTCCTAACTTTTTGATGAAATTAGCGTTTCGGGGGTAGTCTGTTATCACCTATAAATCTTAGCAAAATCTTTTGTTTTTAGTGTGTAGTGTTTTAGTGTATAAATCATAATCTATGCAGCTATGTTTTGTGTTTTCATAAAATGCTTATGGTATTCTAATAACAACTACGTTTATTTTTTTTTTTTTTTTTTTTTCTTTCTTTTTTTTTCCTTTTACTTTTTTTTTCTTTTTTTTGTCGTATTTTCGACGGAAAAAAATTGTCACATTATGTGCATAGGCACTGCTGCCTAGGCTGCTGGCGCTGTTACCAAACAACGAAGATGTTTCGAAATTAAAAACAAGAAAAACATACACGCATAGTTTCATGGTATATAATAATAACATATAAAAAAAACATCGAAATCGGATAGCATTTAGGAGCAGGTAATACGATTTTTGTATGGACAAGCCGGTAGTGTAACTCTATTCTTAAGGTAGCCTTACAATATAAAATACTTTTCACCACAAAACTATTTATTGGAAAATTGGTTCTGAAATCCTGTAACACAGAAAGGTTAGTACAGTAAAAATAAAATATGATAGAGGTAAAACCCAAGGGAGCGGATCTTGTCCGATATTCGGCACCAGATGTTGCCATACGAACTTAGCTTCCCGAAAAGGTACAGATATTTCTTTCATACTTTAATAGCTTAAGTTTTTTACGATTTATTACAAGCAGCTACTGAAAATAATTCAAAAAAATCTTCTACGTTATTTTAAGTGACTCTTCATTTAAGTCATCAAACAGTCATTTTGTGGGAATTTACTAATTCGAAAAACCCTTAAAAAAGTGATTTAAGAAACTTCTTTAAAAACTTATTTAAGCAAAGTTCAGACTTGAAAAAAGTTTGCTTTCATTCAACGAGGCATACTTCTTATCGTGTAATATAAATACAATCGCAGCAAACTTACTTCTGCAAGTTTTGTCAGCTTTCACGCTTACAATTCGAGTATCTTAATATATAAAACAAAGTCGGGTTTGTTCGAACACTTATAAATCGAGAACGGCTGGACCGATTTTCATGGTTTTTTATTTGGTGATTTGTCTGTCTCGAATAGCAGAATAATTAAAACTGGAGCTCAGCAGGCCCAAGACCGAGCTTGCATCGCGTACAAAGTCGCGGGCATCAGCTAGTTTAATTAATTGCAAAAAAGAAGGCAGATATTTATTTATTTTTTCAGCTCTTTCTTCTTATTTGAGAGAGAAGATCAAAGTTCTATGTTATTGAGCTAACAAGAACATAATGTAGCTAAATATCACAGCTTACAGGCTAATCACGAAAGCCACAGCCGGAGGATTCAAAGAAACCAAAAAGGTTAAACTATACACTTAATTTCGATAATTAAAATAATAACTAAAAATACAAGTGAGTGCAACCGATGCTAGGTATATACTAATTGCAACACATATTTTACAAATCTACCTTATGAAGTGGGTCACCCTTATGAAGTGGGCCTAGTGTCTTCTGCTGACGCCGAGGCTGCGACGGCGGCGGCACGAGGCAGCGAAGTTGCTGGGTCGCGCTCTACTGCAGGCCTGATGACGTAACAGGCTATAAAAAATATTAATATCACATTTTCTCGGAAAGTGTCTTATTATTTTTTAACCGACTGCAAGTCGACAGTATTTTTTTTTTTTAAATTTGAATGATTTTCTTTCAGATTTGTTCATTTTTATCAAAATTAAGTTCTGATAATGGGATTCTTGAGGAATTGAGGGAACTTGTGAAATATTATAGGCATACATATAGCGATTTTGGTATCTTCATCAACAAATCAAAGCATTTGCCTTCAGAAAGTATAATTTGGTGAAGTGAAACTGTTGAAGAAGACCACAGATGGCCAGCGGAACTCCGCCAACTTACTTTCTTGGGCAGTCGAGTAATTAAATTAATCTGTAAAGGTTATAGTAATCTGCGCCTCTTTTAATTTTAAGCTGTGAAAAAGGGATAGCAACAATTAAAATAAATGCTAAACTTAGTTTAGTTTAGAAACTGGTAAATGAGAATTGATGTCAATGACGTCAATCCTGTTATACCATTTCCTACACTAAAGTAAATTTGACTGCTCTAAAATTATTCTTCTTCACACCTTTCAAAAAGAAAAGAGAGACTGATAAGTCTGAGTCCTGTCAGGTTGGTTTAGTTCAGTGAGCGGTACAACAGAATCGACGCCAATGGCTGCAATTTCAGCGTACACTCACTAAGCGAAATCAAGCTATCGCTGTCTTTTACTAAATAGAAACACAAGACAGAGATAGCATGAATTATAGTGCTGTCAAATAAGTCAGATCTTAGTTCTCCATACAAGCTTAGAGAAAACCCAAGCGGGTGCCCACTAAAAACAAGTTTTAAGTGTCGTTAGATAGCTGTTTGTTTTAATTGCCTTTTTAAGTTTTTCTTTGCGGCTTAAATCGGAAAACTCGTTAGACAGCACTAAAATGCATGTTATCTATTTCTTGTGTTTCTAATAGTATAAGACAGCAATAGCACTAAGTTTGGCTTAGCGTGTTTAAGTAGAATCGACGTTATTCTATAATTTTTTAGTTCGGCCGGGAAAGAGGTGTGTAAAAAAAAGGTGCTGAGTCAAGAAAATACCTCAGCCGCTAGATCCGGCAACTGGAAAGGAATGTCGGATGGAGGGCGAAGCGCTATAAAGTAATTATAATAATAAGTTTATTATTTATTTATTATTTATCGTCGCCGGCTCCGGCAGCGGAGGCACAACACTGAGTTAAAAACCTTAAATTCGAGGTATTTTGGTTGGAGATAAAAATGAATAAATAAAACATTCAAATGTAATTGCGGGTACAAGGCAGACCTTTTTGTGATGGGCTAAAGTAATTTATGTGGAGTCTAATTTGCATAACTTTGAAAACATAGAAAAGTAAGTTCATAAATGTTGACTGAAAATCACGAATTTTCGTTAAGCAGTTTTTATAGCGTTTATTTAGTTGGTTACCTAAATCTTCGAGAAGTTATCGTCAGATTTAAAAAAAATTACAAAATTTGAACAATCGTTTAAAAGCGCCCGTTAACACAAAACTTTTTTTTTAATCTCTTGACTTCTCGCTTTCACAAAATTAAATCAAAATTTAATATAACACTGAAATTACCACTTATGTCCGATTAGCCTTAATCTCAATTACAACACAATTGACAATCGTGGCTTTTCATGGATTTAGCAATGTTTCGTCCAAGTGTCTTTTCTAAGTGACGTAATGAATTTTATCTAGCATTACATCTGAAGCCGTAGAGCGATGAGCTGATACGAATAGGGAATTATAATTATTGACCAGTCTCTCAGGCTTAGGGTCTTTAGTAAAAATATGAAAATACGTAGTGGAGTTTTGGCGGGAACGTGAAGAAATCATGTCGCGTCATTTTAGTATTTTCCAAAGTTGTGTTATTTCGAGTGTTAATGTGTAAAAACGGGGAATTTTTACCCGTTAAGTGTTAGTGAACATGCACGAGTGTTGGTGAATGGTGAATGGTGAACGTGAATTTTCGTGTTGTTTCCAAAACTCCTTAGAAGGCTCTAGTAAAGTTTTCACCACTTTACTGAAAAAAATACGTAGTGAAGTTTTGTAGGGCAGGGCTTGGTACGCAAAAAAAATACGAGTACATATACAAACTCATTATCAGAATAGTCTGTCACGCGAGATGTCCAAACACGGCGATGACAAATTCCATTAACATCAGCGTCACTTTAATGAGTTCGCGCTGGGCCTTAAGAGCTTTCAACACCTTTTACCTAAAGCCTCCTATGACAGGTTGTAAAAACCACAAAATTGGTAAATTTTATAACGCACAACATTAAATTACCGACTTTGAAGGTAAACGTTTTCTTCGTAGGAAAAAATATGGGAGGAGAAATAGAATCAGTGAGCTTGTTTTCCTGTATCTTTTCCAAGTGGACAAATTGTAATAAGTACCTGTAAAGCTTGGATTTCCTAAAGCCCGGCTCCACCGAATCCAGTTTAAGTCCGTTTCCATTGCGGTTCCAGTACTTACATGTGGAGTAGTAATGTATGGAATTCTATGGAAGAGGTCTTATGACACAGGGTGCAGAAGGTACTCGTATATCTATGACTTGCCTCATTTATATAATAGGCCATATGACTGATTTGAAAACATGATACAAATGAATGCCATCCTATTAAATTTCAGTGTGAAAACTAATTTTTTTTATTAATCACTGATCGCTGATGCCCGCAAAATAAGCAGATCTCACTATGGTATTCTAAGGGGGAGGCCTATGTTCAGAAGTGGACGTCTTATGGCTGATGATGATGATGATGACTATTGTATTTACTTGTTTTCATTGATTTTGTGGCGTATGCCAGCGATTTTGATATACCTACTAAAAAATCTCGGAATTAAAATAGTTTTAGCAAATTATTTAAATTTCGCCATTTTAGTCACAGATGTTTACTTTGGTGACAAGTCACCACCGACCACCAGCGTGACCGGCGCCATGATACAGAATCACGTCTGGTGCGTTATTTTTTTTAAGCTAACTTGACTTTATCTGAAAATACTGATGATCTCGAGAAAATAGTAATCAATTTAGTGTGCCTATATGCATTACACTTCATTAAATCATCATCATGATCATTATCATCAGCCAGAAGACGTCCACTGCTGAACATAGGACTCCCCTTTAGAGCGCCACACCGACCGACAACGTGCCACTTGCATCCACCGGTTGCCCGCGACTATCACAATGTCGTCGTCAATGTCTTCATTAAATAATAGTCAGAAATACTTTTCCAAAAGTAGTCATATATACATTCCATACTACCTACCGCAACCTCAACGGACGCGCATTGCTCTCTCATTGCTTTCTCCACGGCTTGCATTGAAAGCTGTATTGGTGACTTTGGTTCTTCGGCGAATATCCTCGATCCAGATTCAGCTCTCTCTATTACCCGCTGTGTAACTCCGAGTTTCTCCAAAAGGCCAACGGACCACGTTTCAATGTGATATCTAATTTTGCCTAATTCAATATGTAGTAGATTTAACAAATGTATTTTGTCTTTGGCCTCAATTCAACCCCATTCTTGTACTACTATTTATTCTGTGCAAAGTTCAATCAACCAAGACTTAATAAAAGTTGGAGACGAATAACGGCTCGGATTTACTTGCCATTCTGTGCAGTGATTTATAACTTTTGAGGAAAACGTTAATTTATTTCAATCAGAAATATGGATGGAGTGGGGAATTTCCTGTTGTTCTCTTTTAATTTATAAGGTAACAGAGCAAAAAGCTCTAGCTTGAAATTTATTAATTTGTCTTTGTGGCTGACTCAATTATAATAATACCTTGCCAGAACACACTATCTTGCTATCTCTTTCACAAAAACCTTTGAAGATAAAAAAAAACACTGATCGGGAATTTAAAACTAATTAAACGGTTATAATTTCTCTTCAACCAATGTGTGTTGCCAGTGATGATATTATGGAACTCTCAGAGTCGTACAGCGGGCAATGAAGAGATATACGCTTGAAGTTTCTTTGCACGATAAAATTGGGAACGAGGATGTTCGCCGAAGAACCAAAGTCACCGACATAGCTAAGCTGAGTGGCAATAGGCAGGTCACATCGCTTGAAGAACCGATAACCGACAGGTAAGAAAGGTGGAAATACACATTTCCACCTAGTCGGCAGGAGTGGCGACCACAGACGAGAAGACGCAGCGCAGGCAGCCCACAGGGTGGTCCGACGATATTGTGAAAGTCGCGGGCAACTGTTGGATGCAAGTGGCAAGTTCTCGGTCGGTGTGGTGGTCTAAGGTAGGCCTATGTTATATATAACAGTAGACGTCATCCAGATGATGATGATGATGATGGTGAAACAGTCAATTTATTGTTAGAATACTAGTTGTATTTGTATTTTTTTTTTAATCTGGAGGACGGAAAAAACTCATCAATTTTTTTTTCCTTCGTCTTCAAAATGTAAAATGTTAACTAAAAAATTGCTTTCAAAAAATGGTATTGTTATTTAAAGATAACAGATTGTTTATGGTTTCAAATCGACTCAGTGATTTTTTAATATTAATATGGTGAAAGAGTGCGGACGAGATAGTCTCATTAGACTAGACCAAAAATTTAAGAAAATAGAAAATAAATAAATAAATAATTTATATTAATATCATTTTTAATTGATTCTGTTTTTACTAAAATATTTATTATCATCATCATCAACAATAGCCAGGAGACGTCCACTGCTAAACAAAGGCAAAACGTAACAAACGCTTAATATAAAAAATATATTGATAAATAAATATATAATATATTTGCTTTTATATTCTTTTACTATTCATTACATTTTCATCATTCATATCGTACTCTAGTAACAAACCTATATTTATTTGTGAAGGTTTCATTAAGGATATGAAAATACCAATTTAACTTCAGTTTGTTTGTCCGAAACCGAATAGCAACTAATTTTGCAAAACATGCATTTGAAATGTTCGAACTTAACTGACAACCACAATTAATTGTATTGTGTTAAACCTCAAATTTGACGTGGAAGAAGCGCGTTATTTTCAAAACACTTCTATCCTTTTCATGTTCAAATGGTCTAAGTGAACAATAAGAATAGATTTCTCGAAATTCCATTTCTAAAGAGGTAAAATGGACCCCCAAAGTTTGTATGGAAATAAATCCTTTTTCATACTAATCCAATGAAAATGGGTTTGAGTAATGGGCATAAAAAATAAAGAAATACATTAAAAAAAAAAAAAATAAGAATTGGTATGATGTAATAATTGTAACAATAATGTAATTATTGGAAAATAGTTATGTAAGTAATAGTATGTTAACGTGTAATTTGATTAAAGGCTTTTTTACTTTTCTCGCGTATAATTGAGTCGGTTAAAAGCACCAATAAAACCCTTGTCAGTTTTTATAGTTAGAATTAATATTAGATGTCACCTGCGTTGGACCTGCGTGTTGGCCCAGTGCTAATCTTGTCCAGGTTCAACCCGCGGTGGAGACGTTATCGTCGACCCATCTCGTAGCTGGAAAACGAACGCTCCACGAGTCTTGACTCGGTCACCACTCTCAATCTTACTCCACCTATCATCACTTCGCCTAGCAATGTGTCCTGCCCACCTTAAGCGCCGTTACCGAAATTCCGACATCTCTGCCGAATTGTTCTTTGCCGAATATCGTTATTACGAAATTAAATGCGCTCAAGTTATAACTACATCTATCAAATCATCATCATCATCATCAGCCATATGACGTCAACTGCTGAACCCAGGCCTCCCCCTTAGACCGCCACACCGACCGACAAAGGGCCACTTAAATCCACCGGTTTCCCGTGACATTCACAATGTCGTCGGTCCACCTAGTGGGAGGCCTACCTACGCTGCGTCTTCCGGTTCGTGGTCGCCACTCAAGAACCTTTCTTCCCCACCGGTAATCGGTTCCTCGAGTGAAAATCTCAAATAGCGGTCATCTATCAAATAGCTACTTAAAATGAAAAAACCACAGACCGTTGTTAAAAAAAACATAAATACGTCTGTATATAACCTTTAACGCATAATAGAAAATGATTTAACGCGACTTGTGACATTGTAATAGCTGGGCATGATTCATAAAGGGCTTCCTGCTAAAAATAGATTTTCAGGGAAGAGTAGTCTGCAAGCAGCAGGTTTGTATGGGACGATTTTTAATATCCCAATTCAAGTTGTATAGTGTACAACTGTTTATTTATGTTTAATGGTAGTCCAATGATTCCACTGTTATCGGTAATATGTATTATCCACTGTTATTAGAAAATAAATAATTAAAATGAGTTTTAGAAAACGCGATCCGCTTACTTTTATAGTCTGTAGTACTTACCCCCGAATACTGAAACGTTCGTTAACTTTGACAACAGATTAATTCTAATACAGCCTTTGTCTCGCACTAAGCAAATGACAAAGACAGCAATAGACTTAATCTGTCGTCAAAGTTAACAAACGTTTCAGTATTCGGGGGTTAGACAGCTAGCGAGAGCTACGTCGTAGACCTTTCGTAGATATAGAAAGCACAGATATGCCGAGACCGGAACGGTGAGAGGGTTATGCACGCCTGCAAAACGTGGGGATTATAGCACCCCCCCCCCCCACACACTCTTTTAAGACGGGGTCTTTCTTCAGAAGTGGTTGTCTTCCGGCTAAACGAGTATCTAGGCTGTATATAGGTCCTACGAAAGTAAGCTCTGTGTATCTGTATTATGTCACAAAATAAATATGTACGTATTTCTAACTACGTCCCCAAAAATATTTTTTTTTTGGGAAAAAACCCGAAAATGTCTAAAATGTATAAACACAAATCAAATCAATCAAATTAGATAAGTCGTTCTGGCAATAGGAGGCCACATAGGAACACACTCGAAAAACATTACATATAGTCGGTAGCACAGAAAGGTATGACAACAATGTGGTACATATGAAATGAAATGTTTTCAATTAGAATGCGCTGTAGCCGCAGCTGAAACAGTGGAACTAAATTAATTTAACTTTCGGACTTTGCTAATTCGCTAAAATACTACCCCGAATACCTGCATTGGCCATCTGTTTACGTCACTGCTAGGCTTATTAGGTCACTACAAAGTTGCTAACGTAAAAAAAAAGTGGTTTTATTATTATCCTAAGAGTACCATTTTCCATACTTATAACGAACTTATAGTTAGTTACTAGCCCCGGAAAGAGCGCACTTTATAGGGGTGTTACACTTATTTTATACCTGTAGTACTACTTTATACTCAAGAGTTTTACACTCTCAATATTTTTTTCTGAACTGTTCATATTATAATTTGTGCATAATATGTTACATTTTTATGTTTTGTTTGTTTAACAGTTCTCTACTCTTTTTAACCGACTTCCAAAAAAAGGGTTTTCTATTCGATTGTTTTTTTTTTTTTTATGTTTGTTACCTCAGAACTTCGTCATTTATGAACCGACTTACAAAAAAATATTATAATTTTTTTATTTTTTTATTCTAAGGTAACAGTTTTATTGGTGATTAGCAACATACAACCTCGCAGAGGTTTGTCTTGGCGCCAGGTTTGAAAGGAGATACTTAGGTTGGTCCCATTTTTAACCGACTTCCACAAGAAAGAAGGACATATTCACATAGACATATTCTCAAATAGACTGAATTTTTATCAAAACCCAGTTCTGATAATGGGAATTGAGGGAACTCCTCATTTATATGTAGAGATTTTGGTATTTGGTATTGGTTCATCAACAAACCAATCATTTGTATTCAGAAAGTATGATTTGGTGAAGTGTAAGTGATGAAGAAGATAACATATAGCCACCTCAACGATACGTATTTCTCGGATGGCGGATCTCGATTATGGTAGTGAAGTCGGTTTTTTACATAACATTGCATACGGCTACGATTATGTATACTTTTGTCTCATTTTCGCACGAAATTAAGAAGATTTTGTCATTGTGCGCACGCTAGGCAAAGAATTTTCAGCTACAATTTGATAATAAATTAAGTAAGGATACTTACAGACCACAAACAAGTATTTAGTTACAAATCTTATACACCCAGATTTATTAAACAATAAAACATTAATATTGAATTTTCATTAAGTCGTTCGTCTCAGGAATATTAAATCTCAAGAGTTTAATTAATTTGATATTTAAAATAGAATTTTCCAGAAGCACTCCATAAATCCAAGATCGTTTATTACATTTTCAGTTCTTTATGTAAACAAATCTGGAGATTATCCTTCAACTCTATCTTTAATATAATATGGTCAAACCCGACTCGAAATTGCTCTCAAATTCTCCTACTTACTTTTTTTAGATATTTATATCTATCTATTGACTACTTATCGAAGCAATAGATGGTTGGATACAAGTCTTTTTCCCACAGAAAAAAAAAAGGATAGAAAATTAAGTATTACACATGAAGAAAGAGGCCAAAGGTATAATATTTCTGTCTCGTAGCGGATGTGCAGTTTTTTCAAGGGCAGGCTATTTTAACTGCTTGCTTTTATTTTGTTTTTTTTTTTTCTAGCAGGCTGATCCCGTAACTCTGAAAGGGGGAGCGCATAGTGCAATTAAGTTTGTACGAGCGAGACGGCATGCTGTCGCAATCAGAATCACGAACATTTCAAAGTTAGAGGATAAGCCCGCTGGTTGGTCGAGAATTGGTAATGGTAATCGTGATTGGTTGATATATTTTTGTCTTATATGAGTCCACGCTAACCAACGTTCTACCTATATTTATTCTAAGATACGTATCGTAATCTTTTATTTTTCAGGATTCTAAACTTGGAGGTTACCTACAAACATTAAATTATACTAAGAGTGTTAATGTCCATGTAATTTGTTTAATTATAAAATTTGAAGAACATGATTTTTCTTTAATTAATACTTAACTGAAACAACATTAAATAATAAATAAATTGAAATAAACCCTAAGTTAAAATAAATCATAAATATATATACAACTTAAAACTAGCCCTAATCTAATAAACCGCTACCAGCTGGCATCGTGCCCAAAATGCTGGCTGAATTGCTGAATAGCGATTGCAATTCTTTGAGCAAGGTAGAGGCCAGCATTTTGGTCATGAGATGCTTCCATAATGAGGATGATGTCCATGTTAAGATGTGTAAATCCGATTGTAGTACTGATAAAAACGTAACATGTCAATAGTTCTTTAAACTGCGACATGATCGTCACAATTTCTGCTTGAATTGATATTGAAACCCAAGCTAATTCATTCGTAATGCTACGAAGAAAACAAACGTTACTTTTATGAATATTTTTGCATTAGTATAAGTAAAAATATTAATTTATTCGAAAAGCACGCTAGATGCTAGGTAGGTTAAAGATGGCGTTGAAAACACTATTTTTAGAATCATATTTTTTAACTCGTATAAACGATCTAATCAATAATGAAATCTAATTTGAACTAAACCTTGTATTGCGGACATATACCAATACTATGAATGTAAATTAACCATATTTTCATTGGCTTTTATAGCGGTTTGGAAATTAGATGATTAATATGTAAGCGCCATTAAATTTTAAGCAGATTTCGGCGGTACACTTTTTTGTATGAGATTGTCATTCTTCTCGTGTAGATTTTCTTTGCCTATAAATGAAGCACACTCTGATGTGATTGACGAACTAGATGGCCCAGCTTTCTCATTACGACATACGAAATCTGTTGGATCATGACTTAGAGAACATAAGTAGGTAATATAGGGTTATTACTTCTTGTACAGATAAAAATATTAACTAAAAATCTTTTCTAGATTCTCTAAGCTGCGCCACCGTCCTTACTCCATCGTATAATATAGTCATGTTGATTCATCCGAATTTTGTAAATAAAAGATTGAACTCCCAACATTTTGGCAAATTAGATTTGATCTGATAAACAATATGAAATTACTACTCTAAGGTAAAGAATATGGGTTGTTCCTGTCTGTCCCCTCATGCTGTCCCCACGAGGAGACAAACAGTAGTAAAAATAACGCCTTTTAGGCGTTTTATTGGTGCGCGGTGCGCGATGATTTATACAATAATTTAACAATTCAATACAATAAAAAGTTGTAAAAGACGTACCCATGGCAACCCTGCTCCAACCAATCCAGATTGAATGGCGGTGACACCGCAGAGCATCAATCACATCGATCAATTTTAGAACAAAACCTCCACGATCGCTTCACGGGGCCTCAAAGATATTACGTTTGTGAAGAAACATCAGCTGATGGTCGGGATTAAAGGTAAAGGGTTGTCATCCACGTCGTGTCCGACGGTGACGACTCTGGCATATATACTCTTATCCGACTGGAAAGTTTGTAATTCGTCTTGAAAACCTGCTTACAAATATTAGCAGTTTATTACAACTTCTGATACAATAAAGTCTGTCTATTCTTCATCGTCTGAAATTTAATTTATCGTACGTTGCCCCTAAAACCCTAGTCTCGGTATACCTGTATATTTATACGACTTGAAGACTCCTTCATAGCCTAGAAAAGGTAGGACGATGTTTCTAAGGGTCCTTTAGTCACATCTTCCTCTCCTTCATCAGAAATGTATTGTGTGAGAAGGATAGTTTCAAACAATAAAATATAGCTCAGCTACAAATTTAATACTTACGACATGTAAAGTACGACGACTTACATAAAATATATTTTAAAAAAAACTGAAAACTGCGATATAAACGGTTGTTAACAACACAGATAGGTATCGTAATGGCTGTACGATACGATGTGGTAGGTGCCGACTTGCTCGTCTCGTCTATCAAGACAATAAAAAAAATAAAAAACTTTTATGTGAAGTATCCCAGTGGATTCCTCAGCAGTAATATAGCAGCCAACAGCACACAGGGAAGGGTCGCCTCCATTACTTATTGTCAGACGTGTCGAAGACTTCTATTTGTGAAACCTCTCACGTTCTAAGTCGGTAAGTTGTGGATTCTTTACATAAAATCGGCATCTAAAAGGAAGAACTATGTAATATACTTATTGTAAATTTTAAGTGTTTCTAGAATGATAGTTTAAGCTACAATTGTTTCTTGTCTCATTTTCGCGTGTAATGTTTCTGGTCAGCGAAACGTAAACAAGATAACGTTTATTTGGCGCAACACATGAGCATTACTATTCAGCGTGGTAATGCGTGGCATACTACTTACGATGGCAACTTTACTGGTAGAGAGCTTGAACATTTGGATTTTCATTTAACATTTCTATAGATAAATTATTACTTCGTAGTTTCGATTTTGACGAAGAAGAAGGAAACAAATATTTAGAGTTTGTTACAGAACATTTTCAAAAATCACTCTATTTCAGAAATATATCAAAAAATATAGTTAATCATACATAATTGTTGTCAACTTTGTCAATATGTAAAAGAAATTGATTAGGCTTAGCGCGACCTTAATGTTTTTTTTTCTTGATATTTCCCGTAGATGATATCATAATTTAACTTAACAAACACAATTAAGTTCAATTTCTATCCATGGAACCCAGGTAGAAACAAAATACACCAAAGTACTATTTACTTTTTAATTTAAGTTTTTTTTAGTTTAAGATTTTAAGTTAAGTACTTAAATTTTCAAAATATAAGTTAGATACATTTTCCTTCGGACGTCAAACTGTATCGGTGTAATATAGAGGCATTTGAACTGTACAAGGGATTACGTGTACCTATTCAATGCGATTCTATAGCGATGGAAACTAAGGGAGAAGAAGAAAAGGGGGATTTTCTATTTTTAGCAGCACTGCGAGCATTGAGCTCGGGATTTCAGAGACAATTTCAAACGGATAATGATCTAAATAAATCTTTGATGTGTTTATAAAGGAAACTAAACGAGATACCTACCTATTTTATTATGAGATCTACATGCTCTAGCATTGTTCGTTTTTTCGTATCCTACGGCCTACGTTTCCCCCAATTTAGATTGCAGATGGTACTATTACGAAATACTACGAAACTATGTACCAATTGTGATTAAAATCATCTACATTAGTCAACGGTCAATACTAACAACAATGAAATTTCTTTTTGTAGTCCGTTTGACAATATTTATTTGAATTAGTGAATTATTTTTTTGGAAGATTCGACAAAACTGAATAGCCGCTGTTGACATAGGACTGTCTGTGGCAGACAGGACAAAAAATGTGACCGTCATTTCAAAGGTCCCTACCATCCTACGATCTTAAACTATAGATTCAGCAATAACTCTCCGAAATCAAACCCAAAGTGCTTGTCTGTACAAGCCTATGCTCATCATCGTCATCATCAGCCAGAACGTCTACTGCTGGACAAAGGGATCCGCCTGGTTGCCTTAATCCTCTCGGTTGTTGGCAGGCGGCTCAGGAAACGTAGAATGGTCACCGTTGTCTAATAGGACGCTGTTGCCCGTCTTCTGGTGGTGCTAGTTGCAATTTAAGAACTTACCCGGGATATCTATGGATAGGCTGAAAGCACGAAATTGAAAAGTGTGTCATATAGCAATATGATTGCCTTTAGTTGATTCAGAAGCACAAGTATGTGAATTATTATTAATTCCTGAACATACGCTAAACAATCACTTGACGAATTAAAAGTCAAGTTGCGACCAAGTTCCCATTCCAGGCTAGGTCCGTTTACCATCCTCGACCATACCGTCACTTAGACGAACTTAAATCCACCATACGTACCACACCTAATCTCTTGACGATTTGAATTAAGAGACACTGCCCATTCCAAGTTAGGGGTGTTTCCTGTTTTTTGCCAAGAGGCCGCCACTTATTCAAAAACAACGGTAACTCCGATTTGTTTTATGGGACTGTGACGTCATGAAATGTTAAAACTTTGTATCCCAGTAGTTCAATGGTAGAAGGTGGCCGGGCTGCCACTCAAAGGATTATTTGAAAATTGATCAACAGGTACAGTACGGGCAAGCACAGTATTGTTAGTAAGTATTTAATCTACAATTTTATAGATCGATGCTACTGTTAAAATCATCTTGTTTTGAAAATATTTTTGTTAGATATACAATGGTCCTCAATATTTGTCTGTGAGTAAAGAACTCGGTTGGTTTTTGCCATCTGTGTATTATTTTCGAAACAAGGAGAGCATGATTTCTACGAAGCGAACACGACTTTCACGATCATTTGTTTTGCAAGCCTCAAAGCTTCATCGCTTACGTAGTCACAGGCATAGCTACTACTTAATAATTGTATAAATCTTGTGTACGTGTGTATTCTTATTCTTATTCGAGATGGGGGCGATGAGTCCTGCACTGACGTCCCGCATGGGGTGTATTGTGCATTCCCCCCTGCCAGCGTCTACCCGAGCCAACCCAGCTCCTTGAAATAACGGAGCGAGGCTCTGGGCCGCTGGCATAGCTGCTCCAGTTTTTTAGATAGTGTTAACGATGATGATGAGACCAAGTCAAGTTGTCGGGATGACATGGGTGATGTTGCCTCATACGTGTGTATGTCAATGAACTCCTCTTAAACGGCTGGACGGATTTTGAAACTTTTTGTTGCATATATAATTATTTGAATTTACAACTAGATCCGGTATAGAAGAAACTGTAAGAAAATGTTGTTTTGTCTTGCAAGGCAACGTCTGTTGGGTCTGCTAGTATTATAATATTATTTTGTGATTCGTTGGTACACATTTTGAAAATGACCTTAATTATTAAATACCTTTAAATACATTTAACATTTAGGGACCTCTACAATAAAATACTTCTTGGAAAAATCCAGTACTTACATTGAACTTTTTTTGCATTCATTCTCGAGAAATCTCCATTTGGAGTAACTTGGGAACTTGTTTTATTTCCTCTCGAGAACTTGCTACAATTGTGCGTGAAGTTTGTGAATATCGGGACCCTACGTGCCATTAGGAAGTGTTTTGTGTCGAGAATATTTACAAGGTTTAGCTTTACCGATTTAGCTTTTTTTTTTGAGTGTTTTTTGTGACAAATGTACATAGTTTTAATAAAGGCTTAAGGTTTTAGAGTAATTTATGTCGTAGTCATTATGTATGTAGGTACTCTTTAACGCTGTACAGAGTTTTGTCTAGCAGAAGTTGTTTAATATTTTTTGTAAAAACTAGTAGTGACTTTGATCACTAGCCTGTCGGTTGTAGGAACATTTTCTTCAGACCAGATTTTATATCCTTCGTTTCTTCGATCGAGTATTTCCATTTTCACGTTGTTCACGTTGTCGTTCGGTGTATCACTCAAGGCCTATGTTCAGCAGTGGACGTCTCCTGGCTGATGATGATGATAATGATGACATGACTCTTCAGCAGAATCCGCCTGGGGAAGTACCACACCTTTGCCAGTTATTCAACCATCAAGCAGTAGTGTGCAAACATTATTGTGTTCCGGATTGAAGGGCAATGTTTCAAGCGTTTCCAGTGTTTCCTGGGCATAAAGTGATTTAACATCTAATATCTCATGGTGACGAGCGCAGTGCATAGCCGCTTGTGGTTTTGAACTGTTGAAGTTCAAAATTCTGGGTGGCACTGAACTGTTATGGGCAGGCGTGAAGCTTTCCATCAGGTGAGTCACCTGCTGACCTCGTCCCCAAGATCCATTAAAATATATATAATAATAATAATGATTGAGTGAACAACAACTTTTATATACATTACTTCCCTTTTAAATACTAATATTAATTCAAATTTATATTGTCAGGCAAAGATAGAACGGACAAGAATACAGTTATTTTACATTCACTCATAGGTATGGTTATATGGTGAGACCGGTCATCGATGTTCGAGCCGAAAACACGATATTGTAAATGATATTTTTCTATGAAACAGCTGTTTTTTTTTCTTCTCTATTTTATGTTTGGTACCATAGTTACCATATTTACCATATTTTCATTTTAGTTTAGTCTAGTCGAACCTCTATAAGCACGACGTGGTCTCCTGTAATTGGGGGTGCACCCAGCTTGATGCCTATGTTTCATAATGTGAATGTAATGTGTAACTTCTATTTGGGATCCATATTCTATAAAATAAAAAAAATAGTAAAAGCAGTTCAGTATGATGAGTACATAATACGTGTTTTTGGCTCGGACACCGAAGTCTGGACACATATTACTGTATACATACTTACTGTGGATGAAGTTTACTGTATTGTTTGCTAACATAAACAGTTTTGTCTACGTGATAGCAGCTGAAGTTTGTAGTGTTATCAAGAACAAGGTGTCGACACCTAAGCACGGATCAACCATAGATTTTATATTAGTTTCTGAGCCGTATTTGTTGACGTAGTTTAGCAAGTTAGAAATTAAACTTCATCAACCTAAACTCTATTGAGAATATAGCCGGTTAGAGCCTACAAATGTTTGTAGGGCTGATAATTTTGTTGTGCTTTTGTGACGTTTTGTTTATTTAACCTAGTTATACCTAGTGATGACTATCCATAATAGTATTCTTAATACCTATTTGGAAATAAAGATAAATTGAATCGTGAATAAATGATACATGCGTTTGACCAGCAGCAGATTAAAAATTGTAAGTTAAAAAATATTACAAATTACTCTGAGGGATGCTCGTGCGTGAACCCCATAAAAATAAAATTGTTTTTTTATTCTTTGCAAATTTTTACCTTTAAAAGACCTATTCAACAATTCCCAACATGATGGGGTTTCAGCGATATATATATATTTTTTTACCCCCTCTTTATATGTATGGGAGCTACCCTTATTTTCCAAAAAAAAAGTATTTTTATTTTTTAAACTGTAGATCTATGCTTAGACTATTGTTGTGCAAAATTTCATGCATGTAAGTTTATAACTTTCGAAGTTATAAGGCTGTAAAGGATTCAGACAGACAGACAGACAGACGGACATGACGAATTTATAAGGGTTCCTTTTAGTACTACGGAACCCTAAAAAAGAACAGCAAAACACTTAAAAAATAAACAAAAATCTTTATATATTTTTTAAAATAACAATATATTTTTTAATTTCACTTACTTTAGTGTAATTTTTGACTGAAACTATTTTTTGTTTTTATTAATTGATTAAATCAGTTGATATGCAAATCTATACTATTCTTTTTCGTTCACTACCCTACCAAAAAATAGATAATAGTACGAATCCAACCACGGCTTCTGACTAGTCAAGGCGGGTTTATACTCCACCCAATTATTTTTTTCGTGTCGATGACTCATTTGTTTACAATAAATGTCGACGAATTTTTCGCAATGGCGTCATCGCCACACAATCTGCGACATCGTGAAGACGTGATATCATTAAGCAGTAAATACGAGTACCATGTCGGCGAGCAGACTACGTCATAATTTCATTTTAATGTGTAGATTCAAGGTAGATTTCTTTATAAGCAAATTCTTTTCATCAACAGTTTTCCTGTTTGCGAGTTTTTTTTCTCATATATTTTGGCTCCAGACATTGTGTATTTAGCCAGTGTGAATATTGTAATATTTCAGGTGAAGTCAAATATTTCACAATTAAAACAAGTCTCAGTCATACAGTCAAACAAAGTAAGTCGCGGTAAATTTCCACGTCAAGTCTCAGTAATTTGGTGGAGACTTTACTAGAGGTTTCTATAGAATTTTCGAAGCAACACGATGATGATCACAACATTATACGATGCACCAACACGTGTACGTTCACGAACACTTAATGGATAATGGATAAAAATCCACTATTTTTACACATTAGTACTGGAAGAAACACAATTTTTGGAAAATAATACTCATTGTATTATTTTCCTTCTTATTTTATTATCACGACATGACTTCTTCACGTTCCGGCCAAAAACTCATAGCAGATTTTTCATCAAAACATTGTAGCCACTAGGCGTTCTTAGAAACTTGATTGGCGCCGACTGCCATTTAACAAAAGAGAGGTAAAGAGAGAGAAAGTGAGAGTAAGAGAGAGAAAAATATTTTTCCTCCTATTTTCTATGTCGCCATACAAATTCTGTACTTACACTAGCTTTGCAGGAAAGAGACAAAGCAAAGGCATTTGATTATAATAAATAGTCATCGTAGGTAAAATCTAGAATCTACCCAACAGACTGGAATTATTGTACGTAAACATTATATTTGCGTGGGTTGGTATTACGCATACATGTTCAACTCGTGTAATAGAGAACAAGCCTATAATATGAAAAAAAACATATATATATAAATTTCATGGACAATTTATAAAAACTTTAAGTTGTAACGGTTGACTGCTTGTATGCTGACAAAGCGGGACCTGGAGAACTTGAATCTTTAACAAGTTATCAAACTTTGTAACTCAGTCTCCCAGGCTAAATAAAAGTTGCTTTTTTACGCTGAAGTTTGCAAGAATCACACAGATGATATCAATTTGTAGCTCAGTAGTTTTTAAAACAGTGCTGATGGACAACAATGATGTAGTGGCAAGGCAATGCACTACGCATTGACGCGCAGAATTTTAAAAATTCTGGATGGCTCTGAACTAATTAGCAAGCGTAGCGCACGAATTAAGGCTTAAGGAAGAAAAAGGAGGAGGAGAATTAAGGCTGATCGTGATTTGAAATGAGTATTGTCCCACTCAAAGAAAACGTAAAATTGTAGTTTTCTCTCAAAGTTTCCGCTCAAAGTTCTAAGGTTTAAAGTTGAAATTCGCATATCATACTTGATCAGAAAACGGTAAATTGTAGTTTTTCATCGCTTTTGTGCCGATTATCGGAAATATACAAATCAAATAAAAAAACTACCTGGTTCGCCGTATAAACCACTAGCCTGGATATTTAATTTGTAAAAGAAAATTTGTATTTACCGCTGAAAATTCAGAGTATTTGATTTCAGAAGGGTTTTTCAGGGGGTCATTTTGCGATTTTTTATTTCGTAACTAAGAAAGTTTTTCGAAATTTTATTCGGTTAAACGTAATTTCAGTTTTATTTTCTATCTGCAGTATTTTTTACACATGAATAAGTAATGTCATCACTTCGAACAAAGCGCTGAAAAATTCTACTTTTTGTTGTTTTGCGATTGGACCTCGCCTAAGTACTAAGCTTATTACATTTTAACCATTAAGACACCAAAAATAAATACAAGAGCTTCATTGCCATCAAAAGTATACATTTACTTCTCAGAATTATGTTTTTCACTATAAACTATTACATATTTCTTGATTCTGACTTAAATTCTATGTAATTAAAAAAAATATGAATATTATATTGTTTTAAAAAAAGCTATGTAACTTTATTGTGAAGCATTGGCTCGTTGTGTTCAAAGCAAAGAGTTGTTTTACCCCTGAAGCCAATGTGATATAAAACATAATTATTACCGAGTCGTATATTTTTCTAAAATATTGCAGCTGACAGAATAAATTAAACAACAAACAATAGGCGACCCGTATCAATAAAACGCGACTTTGAATTTTATGAATATAAGCAACATTAATATCCTGGTGTAATTGAGCAGGAGATGTAAACGCAGTACGCATCTATAATCTGAACAGTACATGAAGTACAGTACTTCTCTGTGGGGGCGCTCTGAACCCGTGTATCGTTATGTCCTTATTGCGATGATTGCAAGGTTCAGTCGTCTGCGCTGCACGACTGCAAGTCGTATCGGCACGAGATAAGGGTCATGACCAAACAACCAGAGAAATGAGGTTGATAACAGAAGACCAGTGGTGGTAGTTCACAGCATGCTGAGGTGGGGCCAGTTTGTGACAAAAAATAAAACAAAATAGTATTTTAAGTAGTCGTACCTAAATGCGTTTTTATTTGTAGATAAGTTTAGATTATAATCCTCCGAATACTGAAACGTTTGTTAACTTTGACAACAGGTTAATTCTAATACTGCCTTTGTCTGGCACTAAGAAAATGACAAAGGCAGCAATAGACTTAATCTGTCGTCAAAGTTAACAAACGTTTCAGTATTCGGGGGAATGTATTTTAAGAAATAAAATTAGTATTTTTTATTTATTTATCTTTGATGAAACAGCCGCTAAAAATAAAAATAAACATTGCCCCATAAATATGCGCCGGGCATCTCATAGTTCACACTCTGGCCCCATTTATTAAAATAACTACCTGCGCCCCGCGGTTTCACCCGCGTAAAAAATCCCTCAGGAACAGTACATTTTCCCAGGATAAAAAGTAGCCGAAATATGTCTCTCTCCGACCCGTAAGCTATATCCATGCAAAAATGCTGGTCGAGTCGCTGCTCTCTTGTTGCGTGAAAAAGGAACAAACAAAATAACAAACACAAATTGGTATTTATAATATTAATAGGGTTTACAACATAGCGCGCGATCACAGAGTGACCTCAGCGTGTGACTGAGTAAAGCTGAGTGACATTAATAAAATTGAATGGAGTATCGCAGTCTTTTTAAAGGGTCCTCAAAAGGAAAAAAGATCCCTTATAGGATTACTGCGGTCTCCTTCTGACTGTCTGTCTGTCTATCCATCTGTCACGACTCCCAAGTTCAAATTAATATCACGTACTTAGGTCTACGGTCCCTTAGAGCTGTAAAAAATCAAGCTTCTATGGAAAAATACGCCCATTTTACTTATGCTGCATATGTTGATACTTGCAAGTAAATCAAAACCTACGGTTACTTCCCGTTGACCTAGAATCATGAAATTTGTCAAGAAGCAAGGTCGTGCAGTACAGGTAAATGAATAAATCTGAAAATCAATAACTTGTAGAAATAGTCAATTATTTGTTTCACATAAACGAAATGTGTAGCGTTTGTTCAACTACAAAATTAAGTTTGTACGGAAGCCTCGGTACGTGAGTCAGGCTCGTATTTGTCCAAACCGGACAAATACGAGCCAAATACGAATTTTGTTTAAATGAGCAGCAGGCATGCCTTTTTTTTTGTTACTCGGTGACGAGACGAGCAAATCGCTCACCTGATGTTAAGCGTCACGCTTGCTCATAGCAGTTCAGTGTCACCCAGAATTGTGAACATCAACAGTTCAAAACTATGCGCGGCAATGCACTGAGCTCGTCACCCGTGAGATGTTAGATGTAAAATCTCTGTATATCTACGAGAACAAGTCAGTTTTTGAATGTGAGGTGGTAATTTTGTGAAGTAGACATTTTGGTACGAAACGTTTGTCAAACGATGACTTGCGAACCACTGATCCGATCTTCATGAAATTTTGTTAGCAAGTAGTCCATTATGACACAATTTTTAAATTTTTAAATAATTAAAGTCAATCCAAGGGTTTTGAAGTTCGGCGCGAGCTAACAGTGAACTTACTTTGTGTCTTCTACCGCTTGTTTTCGGGAAAAGGTCTGAAAAGAGTAACAGTGTAAATGTGTTTCAGCACCTTACATCCCGACATCGTCAAAAAGTTCATCTCCACATCATGCAAAGCTGGAGATCCCATACATTCCGATTTTATCCATCCTTTCTTCCGGGCACTTTCAAGATGTAGGATTATAGATACAAAATGCAGCGCTTTAAAAAGGGCGTCTTCATATACCTCTCTGGGCTGGCAACGCAAAGATAACACCATAAGTGTTGCAGATATCCATAGGTAGTGGTTTGCTTACCATCAGTTGTTTTGTAGTGGTAAGGCTCTCTTGCAGAGTCCGCCTGGGGAAGTACCACACTTTTGCTAGTTATTCAAACGCCAAGCAGTAGTGTGCAAGCATTACTGTGTTCCGGATTGAATGGCAATGTTTCCAGCGTAATTACTGGGCATACAGAGATTTTACATCTAACATCTCAGGGTGACGAGCGCAGTGCATTGTCGCGCATAGTTTTGAACTGTTGATGTTCAAAATTCTGGGTGGCACTGAACTGCTATGAGCAAGCGTGACGCTTAACATCAAGTGAGAGACTTGCTCGTCTCGTCACCGAGTAACATAAAAAAATACTGAATGCCTGCTGCTCATTTAAAAAAAATAAACCGGACAAATACGAGTCTAGCTCACATACCGAGGCTTCAGTACAAACTTAACTTTGTAAACGCTACACATTTCGTATAGATGAAACAAATAATTGACTATTTCTACAAGTTATTGATTGTCAGATTTATTCCTTTACTTGTACTGTACGACCTTGCTTCTTGACAAATTTCATGATTCTAGGTCAACGGGAAGTAACCCTAGGTTTTGATTTACTTGCGAGTATCAAAATATGCAGCATAAGTAAAATGGCCGTATTTTTCCATAGAAGCTTGATTTTTTTACAGCTCTAAGGGACCGTAGACCTACGTACGTGATATTAATTTGAACTTGGGAGTCGTGACAGATGGATAGACAGACAGACAGTCAGAAGGAGAACGCAGTAATCCTATAAGGGATCTTTTTTCCTTTTGAGGTACGGGACCCTTTAAAAAGACTGCGATACTTCATTCAAATGTATTAATGTCACTTAGCTTTACTCAGTCACACGCTGAGGTCACTCTGTGATCGCGCGCTATGTTGTAAACCCTATTAATATTATAAATACCAATTTGTGTTTTTTGTTTTGTTTGTTCCTGTTTTACGCAAAAAGAGAGCAGCGGATCGACCTGAATTTTTTACATTTTGCAATAACCTTAACAACCACAAGGGCAATGTTTCCAGCGTAATTACTGGGCATAAAGAGATTTTACATGTTAATATCTCCTGACGAGCGCAGTGCATTGCCAAATAACATTGAACAAATATCCTTAAGGTGGAGAGAGTGTTGCCATAATCCACACGCTTGGCAGGTGGCTTGGGGATCGCAGAAAGCTCACCAATCAAACAAAAAAATAAACTATATAGAAGTCCTGGAAAAACAGATAAACCGCGTACAGAGCCACAAAGGTTAGCAAGCTTTATGAATAAATAACATCAAACGTACTCGTGAATGTTCGCAATAAAATAAAAGCGCATTATGAGAGCAAAGAAACACGTAGAAATTGCGTTTCCGATACGCGTACTTAGCAAATGTAGTCTCACTTCCTTGGTATGGGTGTGAAGTGCTTTTATAATTGCTATGTCTTTGGCTGTAGGAAGACGTACGAGACGACCTCCACATTGAAAACCATTGAGCTAAGCGAGCGAAGCGAAGGTCGGATTTGGCAATGCACTGCGCTCGTCAGGAGATATTAACATGTAAAATCTCTTTATGCCCAGTAATTACGCTGGAAACATTGCCCTTGTGGTTGTTAAGGTTATTATCTAAGTTGTTATGGTTACAGGTTCATAGATATAACATATAATATTATATAATTCAACTACGAACAATATACTTATATACATCTCAAAAACAAAATCTTCTTTGGTCAGTAGGGTCAAAAGACAGGTCCCCAGATTAATGGCTAAATATAAATTTGTTGCGGTACGGTCGTAAAATTTTACGTGAACCTCTCTAAAGCTTGTGCCTTGTAATGCCGATTTGGGTTTGTCGTACTTTTATGATGAATTCATTTTATGGTTTAAAAAACGCGTAAAACCTGCTCATATCTGTCAAGAAGGCCAAGTAGAGCAACTGAATCCTAATATGAAAGTAGCACTTTTATTTGATCTAATGATGAAATAAAATTGATAAATTGTTTTATTTGCTGATTTGTTGGTACTTAATTCTAGACAAGAGTTTCAAATATGCTCAAAATAGGTCAGGATATATCTCCATATAAATAAAGTCGTGATGTCTTATAATATATTAAGATCCTCTCGTTTTGAGTGTCGAATATTTTTGCCAAAAATTATCAAAATCGGCCGATAAGTAAATGGCGCCGTAACAAGCTTCATCCTTTTTTGGGAGAAGTACACATCCCAAACAAAAATTGCAGGGACAAAAAAAATTTGAAATTGTAGAACCTGTATATCGTTTCATCAAGATTAGTTGAAAAATACGACCTGTTCGCGAGTACCAACATACGGACAGATGAAAGCAAATTTTGCCAGTTGATGTAGAGACTTCGTTCGCTTCGCTCACTCGGTCAATAAATTTAAAATGGATTTATGATTTGTTTTTTAAAATTTGAATACCACCAGTGTACGGCAAATTTTAAACGGCTGAACAGATTTATGATTCTCGACATAAATTACAGAGAAAATTAAAAATTTAAATTTAAAAAAAACAGTAGAATACCATTATCAATATTTTATAGCAAATTTTTGGATTTTTTCTAAATCTTTCTGCAATTTCTATTTATAAGATTATCAAACAACTACTCCTCAATGATATCTGCTTTCAAATACGAAGAACCACTTTCAATTGGTCCACCCGTTTAAATGCTACGACGCTAAAAGCAGACACATAAACACAATCATTATAGGCTTCAAAATTATAACGCCTCTCTTTTTGCGTCGGGTGTAAAATTAAAAATTAAATTGAAAGTTAAAATTAAATTAAACAGTTGACCAAAAATTTGTGGTGCCACCCAGTTTAACGTTTGATGAACCCGCACAATTTCGGCTCGAAACTTATGTTTGTCTATACACAAAGACACGACGCCACATGACCTTACATCCCTTCAGCCATACTCGAAGACTCAGAATAATGAATAATTTCAGCATTTTCTACTGAAGTCCTCACAAAAATCCGTTGAACTCAGAATAAAGCAAATATATTTACGTTCTTTTCCATTTAACAGCTTGTTGATGTGACGAGGAGAGAATGGGAATGCCTATTTAAAAAAAAAATACAGTCTAGTCACGTCTGGTGACTGTGAAAAAAGAGATTTCATGTCATTGTACTCCTAAAATAAAACCCGGTGAAAATATAATAGTGTTATTAAAGTTGATTCATGTTTGCCTTGTCGCTGTCAGAACAAATTGGAAACTTTTCCGGTAAATTGTGATTAAGTACTACCTATTTTGCCACACGAAGCTACTTTTTTTGAAAGGGCAATGTAGAGGCTGAATACAAAGTAATAAAATTATGTGGCTTGACTTGATAAATTACAGTTATTGAGAAAAACTTTTACAAAAAACTGATATTTCTGTTGTATTTGGGGCTTACGTAGTTATGGAAGTTCCCAAGAAGTTATGTGTGTGTTCCTTTATTGCTATAAAGGACTTGACCGATTTTGATGAGTGAGGTATCGTTGGATTCCTCTTTATGTCCAGATTATTAGATTATATACTGGCAGCATTTTGTACTCGGGTATTTTGTTTTTCTTTAATAATAATACTTGTTTATTGTATATCCTCAATCGAATTAGGAAAGATCTTTCTCTATTATGCGCCCTTAAAATAAGTTATATGAACTTTAAATGTCTATAAATGAACTTATGCTTAAATATTAAGTAGCGTGCAGATTAAAAGAGATAGGCTTAGCAAGCGCTACTCAAAAAAACAGATATAATTGCTAATTGCAACTCTAAACCAGGAAATCAATCGAAATTCTGTGCTAAGTTATCCTACAGTTCATTATTAGAGTAATGAAGAAAGAAGAAGAAAGAAAGAATAAGAAAATAATTTTATTTTGCAACAACATTAATATTAATAATATTGAAGGATAGGCAGGTGATTATGCCATATCGATGTGCCATACTCTGGCCCAGGCGGACTGGCGGATTCACATACGAATTTCTTCTCCGGAAATATGCAGGCTTCCTCACGATGTTTTCCTTCACCAAAAATTCAAATTCAAATTCAAATTCAAATTCAAATTATTTATTTTCACAAAAAGTTGTTACAAAAATATTTCAGTTTGTAGCACTATTCCCCAAACTGGGTGCATTTAAGCACCCGTATCTTGGGGGCAAGGCCTTCCCGTCGTGAAACAGTAATAATACAAACAATACAATACTATTAATACGTACACTACATTAAAACACTGATTACAGAAAACAGAAAGAAAAAAATAAAATAATACAAATAAAATAAAAATGATTACAGAAAAATATAAAGTTACAAAAATTAAAATATTGTTTAAATTTAAATTATTGGAAACAAAATTCAAATCATAAAATTAGTTTGTTAGTAATTAGTTATTAGTATTAAAATTAGTAGTTAGTTTTAATTTTTAACAAATTATTCAATTATTTTAAGCAATTGCTCAGTATCGTCATACGTTAAGTTCTTTAGCCATGTTTCTAGGGTGTTTTTGCAGTTTGCCAGGGACAGACTGTATATGTTTTGTGATTTGTTAGCCTTATTGTACAAACGAGAGCTGATTGCATCAAACTGGCGGCCTGCGAGAGCAGTCCTTGTCGGCTCGATTGCACAGACTATGTGCTTTCTTCGTTTGTTACTAGTGTTATATGGTATAAGTACATGTTTGCGGAGTAGCGTCTGTTTAACATACAGCTGCCGCACCGAGAGCACCGAGCTGTCAAGAAAAAGTTGAGTCGTAGGATACCTACGCGGCTTACCAGACATTACTTTGAGGACAGCCCTCTGTGCCCTCTCTAGAGAAAGCATATTAGTGACATAAGTTCCCCCCCAAGCCGCAATACAGTACGAGAACACTGACTGCGCTAGAGCATAATATACTGTCTTCAGAAGTTCAGATGAGGCAACTGCTCTAAGTTTCTTAAAAACAAACATTAGTTTTCTTGTGCGAGGTATTAAGGTCTGCAAGTGATAATTCCAGTTCAAAGTATCGTCAATAGTCACTCCCAGGTACTTGGCATGATTTGTACGAGAAAGTTCTATACAAGAACACGTTTCCTGCAACTGGTCACATTTGTGGGCTTTTATTCTAAGGGAGCCGATTGGTGGTCGCACGTTTACACTAGGAGAGAAAGCAATGTACATTGTCTTGTTGACATTTAAGGTCAGAATATTTTCAGACAACCATGCCATCACCTTTGCTAGGGCGTTCTCCGCATGTATTTGAGTTATCTTCCAAGTGCTACCGTGGACTATCAGAGCTGTATCGTCTGCATACGACAGAATTTTGCAATTTGGTAGGTTCAGCTTACTAAGATTGTTAATGTAGCCTGTGAAGTACGTAGGTCCCAGGACACTACCCTGAGGCACCCCGCAAGTTATTGGTTTCTCGGCACTTATGTAGTTGTCTATTTTAACAGACTGTGATCTATCTGTCAAGTAATCCGTGTGGATGCTTAGAGCTGGTCCACGAATTCCCAATTTTTCCAGCTTTGTTAGTAGCAGGGGGATTGACACGGTGTCGAACGCTTTTGATAGGTCCAGCAAAATGCAAATAATCTTATTTTTGCATTCCAGGTGACGAACAATGGTGTTAGTGAGCTCTAGTACCGCGTCTTCCGTATTTTTCCCCCTTCTAAATCCGTACTGGTTGACAGCTATCAGATTGTGAGCTTCTAGGAAATTTAGCAGTCTGTTGTTCAGAATTTTTTCTAAGAGTTTAGAGAGACTTGACAAAACAGAGATAGGCCTATAATTACTAACGTCGGATTTTGACCCGCTCTTGAAAATAGGGTGGACGATTGCTTTTTTAAACGCACTCGGAAATACACCTGTAGAAATGCAGAGATTAAAAACATGCGTTACAGGAGGAACAAGATATTGTCGTGCAAATTTTAAAACTCTAGTTGGAATATTGTCCCAGCCCGTAGCACAATCGTTTCGCAAGCCCGTAATGAGGGAATCGACTTCTTTGTGATCGGTGGGAAGCATCACCATAGAAGTACCACTGGAGTTCGACGTGTCAGGTGTGACAATTTTAGGCCTGTTTGCGGAATCACGAATAATTTTGTTTGCCAGTTCTCTACCAATGTTAATAAAGTGATCATTGACCAGGTCAACGGACGTGTCAGGACTATTCGTAATGTTCAGTAACTCTGTCGGAGAGGAAGAACTGGATTTAATCCAGTGGTATATCCGTACGTAAGTTGTGGGTTCGAACCTGGGCCCAGGAATGTGAGGATAGCTTGCTCCATGTGAGCTGCCACGGATTATTACAAGATCACTTGAATAAATTAAATAGATTAAATACAGTAATTATCACTTGAATATAAACTAGGGCTTCAGAGATCTCGAGAAAAATGTGTGTAAATCGGTCTTCGTAATTCTCTTTTTTACCCGAAAATTTTCATATAATAATTTTTCCCTCTTAGTAAATACTAGACGATAAAACCAAAAAACATACAATTAATCTCAACATAAGATTTTTGATGTACATAACTAATAATATGATGTGCACGGAATAGAAAAAACTGTGACCGATTAACCTTCACACTGCTCGGTAACACTGGTGTTACGGTTAGGAAGAAAACTTCCTAACCCTAACACTGTTTCAAACAGCAGTGTGAAGGTTAGGAAAATTATTTCCTAACGTTCATACTAGTGTGTAGGATAGGAATTATCTTTAATATACTTGCTCTTACCAACGTACCAATAAAAAAGTTAGCTATGTCATAGATAACTTAAAGCTAGACGTAATCAAATCTTTTGACTTATCACGTCCTACAATCTACGCACGCAATCAAGTAATCAAGGGAGAGACGAGTACAAGAATATTACATATTTATTTACGACCTCCACTACAACAGAACTACAAGCGCGGTTTTCAGATACTTATCAGCTCTTAAACGTCCACCAGTGGGCGAAGTCTCCCCCTTGGGAGATAATCACTATCACCAATAGCCATAATCACCATGCTCGGCAGGCGGCTTGGAGATCGCAGAATGTTTACCGTTTGCTGAGAGGACGCTGCTGCCGTTCCTCGGGTGATGTTGATCGTAGCCTTGACCGAGCCGTGCCTTGACATAAAAATATGGCAGGCGATTGTCAAACGCTATTGCCATCATCCGTAACCCGCGGTACAGCCTTGATATGGCGCTTATCATGGTAACTAATTAGGCGTCAAGTTTTAAAAAATAGGATATTATTTATTTCTTCATAAATACACTCTTGCAAATAATCTTGAATTTCATTTGAGAAAAATTAGTTTATAAACTAACCGTAGGTTTCAAAACAATATTAGAGCTACTAAGGGTCACAACTTTAACGGTCATCTATGAATATCACAGGGCTGCAAAACGGCCTGTATATTATAACGGTTTAATTTTTTTTATGTTTCACTCTGTAAACAAAACTCACACCACTAATATTTCTGCCACTCTTATTGATTGAATATGACATCAAATTTACAGTGAAAACTGACGTGGTTTGATACATTAAGCAATTCGGTACCACCCCGAACGGCCCAGATCGGACGAAGGCCTGTGTTGCTCTAATGGTTTGATACAATGCCGTTTTATTTTTTTATTTTTTTTCTGTTCGATGACTTGACGCTTGCTAAAGTGCCACGAAAAATCTCAAAAGCTGAGATTCAATCTTGTCTCGAAAAAAATGTCAAACTTCGAGATTTCTTAATCTTAACCCTATATTTCGAGATATTCTCGATCTCGTGCGAGATACATCGAGTCGTCGGAGGCAATCGAGACGAGAGACAGTCGAGATTGGAATCTCGAAATCGACATTAATTTGTCATATCTCCGATTGCCAGTACAAATAAAAAAGGTTTTTGCAAGACAAGACGAGGTAGCGCTCGCGTCGGGCTTTTTGCATTTCTTGAAACATATCACCGGATACTTATAGACACTTTAGTCGGAATAACCGACTCAAATTAACATGAGTGTTCTCGTTTTCTTATAATAAAATATATCACATTTAGTTAAGTTTGAAACTGGTACAACACAATCGACACCAATGGGCTAATAAAAATGCGTTGCAAAAAAAATACCAATCCAAGCAATCCACGCGAAGAAATAGCCATATCAGCGCGAGTGCATTTTACGGCTCGTAATCATAACTATTTATCACGTATCCTTGGTTTTCGATGGCCACTTTCAATAACGTGCAAAGGAATTGATTTACACAGAAAGATTTTCCGATAATTCCACTGTCTGCACACCTACACACCATAAGGTGGGCCATCTGCTGTTTTCAATGTAAATTCCAGTAAGATATGAAGTAAATTGTAGATTGGAGATGTAAATTGACTATTTAAATTGACGTGAACTTCATATCAATTCAAATAGATTGCATTCTTCATTCACATACATTCTATCTAGAATCTATCATGTCTTTGCTTATTCGTATGGTTGAGCTATAATTATTAAGCCTATAGAAATAAATGTCCTAAAACCACGAAAAAGACAGTATAAAAATATATAACAGATATAAAAAATACTCTCCTGTGCCTAAAACGAACATCAAACCTGTTCGAATCGTCAGAACTTCTAAAAACATGACTCAATAAAACGACAAAAATATGAACATATTATTCTTCCAGCAATTCCTTCTAAATCTATTCTGGTGCCTATACTTAAGCTGACAACAGGGAGTTTTGATTTGTGCTTCACCTTTCATTCTCCCATTTATTTCGACATTTGTTAGAATTTATGTGCCTTTTCTGTTATCTAGATCTAGCGCTGCATCCGCCTTTTATTGTCAATTTATGTGTTTTCCAAAAGCCCTAGGAGGTTTTTGTCAGCTTTATTTTTGCCCTATCTGCACTTGTTTACCAATCTAAGAGGTAATGACACTTTTTTAGGGTAGCAGCTACGGGATAAACATGGTGACAATATGGATAACCTTGTTTTCCTTATTTCGATGTAATGAGACCATGAAAAGATCTCACTGTGCACTTGAAACAACGTTTTTGGGTCAAAGTTCAAGTATCTGAAAAACACAAACATGATTGAAGTAATCACAATAGGAAAGACAAAAGTTGTAGTGGGGTTCAGTATTTGGGTTGTATTATATTATATAAGGTACTTTCTAAAAAGTGAAAATATTGACATAATTCCTCCACCTCGTTATTTCCGAAGTTTAGGAAACAGAATGAACTAAAGGCAACTAAAGCAAGGTATAAGGTATAAGTTTATAGGAAAATGAAATATTATACTTTTAACGTTAACTTTTTGGTTAACGTTTTCCTCGCGTTTTGGCGAATTCATTTAATTCGCGGGAGATAACCTTGAATTGGTAATATAGTTATAGGCTAACTGTTTATCCCGACAAATGTTGATACTATCATAGTTATATAATAACACAATGTATAGAACAGCTGGATTTTTTACGAGTTCTCAGTGTTGGTACCGTAGATGTTCTTTGATACTATGTATGTATTAGTTAGTCCAGAGTATTGCGCCTTCGATTGACGTTGCTTCCCGTAGATACTTACATAATTTTATTGAACACATGCTATCTAGATTAAAACGCTTTCCATTAAAAAAAAGCATCAGTCAGCGGCATGCGCTGTCATTCGACTAGTTTGAGTTTTATATGCATGCGTCACTAACGTTCCTTTTAACTTGCGTGTTAAGTTAGAGCTGAAAGCGTAGAGGAAGGACATAGCTATTATTACCAAAGAACAAAGAACATTTACATTTATCTATGTTATCAGACAAATATTCTAAATGTGGACGTTTGTACGTAAGTGTACACAGTGTAAGTGTGTATACTTCCGTTCAACTCTGTAACGACTATGCGGATTTGGATCAAATTTGATATGGAAGCCTATGCCCTGGATTAACGCAGAGGCTACTTTTTCTCTCGGGTGTTTGTACGGATTCAGTAGGATAGTGGGTAAAACCGCGGGGCATTGCTAGTATGATATATAGGTATGTCCTTCCTAGATATGAGATAGCGAGTGAAATCGTGAGGCAGCGCCGGTTGTTATAAATATAATGGAGTCAAGGTCGTTTCAACTATAACTATAACAAACTAAAAGCGTAATCAAACTACAAAGGTATGACGAATATGACCCATGAGTTGACATTTTCCGGCGGCGTAAAGCCGGAAGTCCATTAACCTGCCTTCTGTCACACTTTCGCGTCATTGATGGGTTGAAACCGCCGCCGACTCGGCATTATCGGGAAAATTGTCGAAAGCCTCATTCGGTTTTATGACATATTTTTGTATGGGTTTTTCGATGGGGTATCGATTCGCAAAGGCTTCCCTGATTCTCGCTATATCGTTCGGACTAATTCAACATTTTTTAAGATAAAACTACAGAGTCGAAATATAAAAAGCAAATAGAAAAAGCTCGAAATAGAAAAATATTATTAAGATATAACCCGACTTCATAATTCTAAGTACAATGATAACCTATAATTTTTCCGTCGTTTAACCAAACAGCTCAGGGGCTTATTTATAAATGTTGCTTAAATTTAATCATCGCTTATAAATAAAAAATAAAAAACTAAATAATATGATAATTTTACTTTGGCAATGGTATTCTTAAGATATTCCGTGTTTGTTTTTTTTTCTCCTCTCTGTAATTTTATATTTGAAAGATGGTTCAAAACTGCGAATGACATAGCGGCCGAGCCGGCTCTTAGGGGACCAAACATGTAATCGCTTAAAATATAATCGTATCGTCGAAGGTGATTGACATTTTTCTATGGGACAGTAATACATTTATTTGCCCTTTCAAGGTTGGCACCATGGTAAAAGTGTTTCATGGTGATGAATCCAATGATATGTTAGTCTGATATCCGCATTCTAATAATAATAACAATATCTAATTTTACTATCACTTTTAAATAGTTTTATTCAAAATAGCTTTTTGAATACATAGTAAAAAAAAACATAAATAAAAATAAATAGTAGTTGATTGTTTCAGGCGTAACTTTGCGGAAGTTCATTTTCAAACTGTGTCTAAAATAACCAATCTGTAGTGTCATTCCGCTGCAACGTCGCGTCCTGTACAATTGGAATAAGGATCAATTGTGTGTTTTAACCTTATTTAATTTAATATTTTGAAAAGAAAAGTATTATTAAGATATAACCTGAATATTTTTCTTATCTTTATACACGGGTTATATCTTAATAATAGTTTTCTATTCAAAATATTAATTTAAATAAGGTAAAAACACAATTGATCCTTATGACAATTGTACAGGACGCGACGTTGCAGCGGAAAGACACTACAGATTGGTTATTTTAGACACATTTTAATAATAAATAGCTAAATAATAATAATAGCTAAAAGCGAACCGCTCAAACAACGCGCCAGATGGCACCAAGTTTGCTGTTTTTTCGATCGGCTACTCAAAATAAAAAAAAAAGTAGTTACTGTTGCTATCTCAAAAAAATAAAATATTGCTAAGTACAGAATTAAAAAGCGACCACAGACTATGTAACTAGAAAATCATAAAACTAGAATAAGGCCATCATCCAGTATTTAAATGTCTCAAAAAAACACAACTAACTTACATAAGTTATGCATTATGCAACCTTAAAATCGAAAGATCCATAATCTCATTCAAAATCGCAGCCAACGAAAAATAACCTTATCTTTACCAACATACATGTCGTTAAAATGTTTTCGACCATTGGAAAGTATGTAATGGGTGTTTTAGTAATAAAAACAACGCTAAAATCTTATTATAGGGAACGGCCTTGTTTGTCGATAGAGATGACGCGGTGAAGATGAAACATAAGTCTGTTTTACATTTTGGTTCCATCCGACCGCTATTCAATCACAATTTGCATAAGGTATGGAGACAGGGCTGGAAAGGACATACATATTTTTTCGTCAGACGGTCTACTTTCACTGAAGTGATAAGTAGGGTAAATTTGGTAGAATGATAAATCTTGAAAGACACTAAAAAACCTACTTAATCTCTTGCTTTTTCTTACTTACTCGTGATACTTTGCAAGGACATAAGTTAGAATCCTAACTGCAATGAGCTTGAGCTACCTGTGAAAGAAACACAAAACATCGCTAGGATGGGGCGTAGACTGAGAAAGAAATACTGAAGAATATCTACATGGGGGCTACTTTTTAGTACTTGGCTACCCTCAAGTTGGAAATTTGTCGCCAAACCCGTAAGGCTGTTTTCCAATAGCCACATTTGAGTTGCCAGCTCTAGAGTGTGAAGCATTATTTGAAACGATTTCCTGCTGTCGTTTAGCTTTTTTTCTCTTTATCTTTTGGCTCGACGCATACGTAGTGTTTTTAGTCAGTGTCGAATTTTATAATATTTCAAGTGAAGTAAAACAATTTACAATTTAAACAAGTCTCAGCCATACATAGTTTAAGTCAGTCTACCGTCAAGTCCAAGTTTTACCCCAGTAAAGTGGTGGAGACTTTGTTAGAGGTTTCTACGAAGGCTTGAAAACAACTTGAAATATCACATTTCACGACATTTTACTTTTCACCAACACTCGTGCACACTTTAACACTCAAATTACACAAATGATGGAAATGAATACAGTGAAGCAACATGACTTCTTTACGTTCCCGCCATATTATCTCGCTATTATATATATATATATTGCATTTTAGTTAAATAATTACTGCACATATCTGGTTTTGTCTGACAGCAACAATATTTCCGGCAGGAAAAGACGTCTAAATAGAGTCCCTCGAGAGCCACATCCAATTTCCTACTGGTCGATTCATTACGGAAGGCCGCTCGCACGTCGTGTACACTTAGCCGGATTTTACTCAGCTTCGTTGATCCGCCATTCCTGAGATCACGTTTCTTCTATTTCAATTTCAGTAAGTTGAAGCGTGTACAAGAATTTACAGGAATAAAGTAGATGATGATGAAAATTAGTGAATGGTGGTGATATTAATCACAATTCGAATCACGATTCACCCAAACCTAAATATAAAGTAATAGTCAAATAGAAACATTTTGTACTATATTAGATATTCATTTGGATTCTAACTATTATTTTTCAGTTACAATATTTATAATTATATATAACTAGCTGATGCCCGCGAGTTAACTTTGTTAAAAACCTCGTCCTGAAAACTACGAACACAACATAAAAAACCTTCCAAATAGGTCCAGTCCTCAAGTGATGCGTCATACATGTGACTATTGATTTATAATGTATATATATGTATAACTATTTTAAGAGCCTGCAAATTAAAAAATTAATTAAAATGATTTAATTAAAAAATGACATAGCGGAAATTACACTCAGTTTTGTTTAGAATAGCAATGTCAATGTTATAAAGCTGTTTGTTTCTGCTGCTTCTGTTTGACGAAAAAGGTTTTTTTTCTAGTTTTAAAATAATAACATAAAAAATACTTTCAAATATTGAAATTTTTGAAGAAGTCGAGTGTTTAATTTTTTTTTAATTCCCAGGATGTTTCATATTTTAAAAAGTTGATAAAGAGCCAACGAGACAGCGAGAATCAAGGAAGCCGGACCCTTCTTTAATTGACTGCATTTGCGAAACGAAGCGGAACGAAACGAAGACTCTGTCCACCGAATGAAAAAAGAAGTCTCTGTTTCAACAAAAGAAAAGGAAAAAAATACTCTTTTCTCTGTCTTCAACTGGCAAAAAACTTCCATCTGTCAGTACGTTGGTACTCGCGTACAGGTTGTATTTTACAAGCTTTCATTTAACTTGCAATCTATGTATGTATGTATGTATATAAAGTCAAATCTTGCAACTCAATTTTAGACCACATAGCCTAGTGCGAGTTTTTCCAAATGTGTTTACTTACTCGAAGACGTTTACATTAACTATGATTTGTATGAAGTAAGAGCAGTGCATATATATGACGATAGACGGCGCTGCTCTTTTTTCATACAAATTATAGCGATTGCAAAATATCATGGTAAAGATTTTGACTAATATAAAACTCAACGGTTTTATATTAGCCAATCCCTACCATGATATATATTTTTTTTTTTATTGTATAAAAAGATAATTCCAAAATATGTCTAAAACATTACACAACATCTAGTTTCATTTCCCACGCTGTAGTTCAACGTTCCACGTCCAATAAGAAAATATCCATTTGTAGTGCCTATTTCTAGTGTCCAGTAAAACCTTTTTCTAGACACATCTTTATTGTGAGCATAACTCACTTGGAAAAATCGCGTAACACTGAGGTTTTTCAAGGATTTAGCGAAATGACTACATCTGAGCTAGAACCTATTGACAATTTCCAGTAGACAATCTACCAGCACAATAATTATGGTAATAATGATAGCTGAAATATAGTCCAGTACCTATAACAGTCGTTAGTTATTGCAGAAAAAAAAAAATGTAACATTTATATATTTTTTTTTTTTTTTATTTCTAATCTCTCACTTCTAATTACAGTTTATTTCATGAAATAAAAATTATAGCTTATAGTAACTAAAACAAATGTAACTAATGTTACATTTCTATTCTTAGGCGCACCCCACACCAAAAACACATTTGTGTGCATAGGAGATTTGTGTTACGTGGCACACTTTTTGTGAATATATGTGGTGTGTTGTCTAGCGCACTTGTATTTAAATGTTGATCTACGATAAATGTTGTGCGTAATATACACATTTGCAGTATTGGTGAGCAGTGCGCTTTATAGTTAACAAATTTGTTAAACTTAACAAGACAACAAAATAACTAAAATAATATAAATATCTTCAAAAGAAAAATACTTAAAATACTAAAAATATAAATGTAAATGGGACATTTATTATCAAACAAAATAAAATAGGGTAATACGATCAAAGTTTAATTATAAATCTTCCTTTTATCCCTTTCGCCAATTTCGGCAAATATTCTCGAAAATAATAGATACTTTGTAGATATATTCATCATTAACATATAAATTCAGTATTAAAATGATCTTTGTTCTTTCCTTACTGCCTATTTATTACTACAGAATCAAAACTACAAATACTCCATTACCATTTAGATCCTTAGCCCCTTGGGATAAGAGTTAAAATCGGTTACAGCAAGTACTGCCATAATCGTAAAGCTATCAAAATCAGAAGTATGATATCTTTTCAAGTTAATGTTACAATTATTATTGATGTCATTCTCAATGACGCGTTGATAAAATCAAGTGTTCTGTAGCTTTTTACCCGACTACCCGAGAAGGAGAGTAATAATAAATAAATAAATAAATAAATATTGGTGGACGTTATTTACACACAGCGCCATCTAGCCCCAAACTAAGCAAGCTTGTACTATGGGAACCAGATAACTGATAGAATACATAAATACTTTTTTTTTGTAAATACATACATAGAATACATAGAAACACCCAGACAAAGAACAAACATCCATGTTCATCACACAAAAATGTTTGTCCTGGGTGGGAATCGAACCCACAACCCGCAGCTCAGAAGGCGGAAATCCACCCACTGAGCCACAAGGCTAGTCAATGAAAATGATCATTGTATTCAATGAATAGCCTCTACTCAATTTGCATACTATTCTATACAAAAGGTTATTATTTTTGACTTGTAGAGGAATATTTACCAATAAATAACTTTGACTTTAATGTTTTTTAACGCTTCACACTCATAGCTAAAATTACTATTATGATAAGGATGTTGACCCGAACCGCGTTGGTTAGTTTCACAGAAGAGGATTTTTTTACTTATTTTTTGTTGAATTTTATTTTTTTAATAATTTCCATTTTATTTTTTAGACCTAATTTATTTCTTGTAAGTATATTGAAATACTTTTGACAGGTAGTTTTTTATAAATATAGCATATTTATGAAACCGATAGCAGATCAGAGATATTTAAATTTATGCACTTGTCTGGACGGAAATCGAGCCTGGGACTTCATAATCAGAAAGCAGACATGATACCAACTAAGCCAGGAGGATCGTCAAAATGTATACATAATATAGATCTCGAACTTGATCTGACCCTGTAATCTGAATCCATTCGAAATTAATTCAGTCCTAGATCTACACTCTCCGTCTCCCTCATCCTGATTGTATGTAACAGAGACGGGGAGCGTATAATTCAAATCGAATCCTTTTCGATTGAGCTCAGAACAAGAGTTCAGGGACTGAAGTCAACGACCCACATCTAAACAACCGAGAAACAGATAAATGTGTTCAATTTTCTTGTACACAGTATGCACTGGTAGGGCGTTAGAGGATATTGGAAAGCCTAGTTGTGTATAAAAAGCTGGTGTTACGATAGCAACGCCATCTATCACGGAAGGCGGTGCTGGAGCCGGCTTTACTAAAAATTAACAAAAAAAAAAATTTGCAAAATGTCTAGAAATAGATACATTTTTTATTTATATAAAATTAACTGTCTTTCAGTGATAAATTCATGACAGTATTGCACCAAGCTAACTGTTTAGCTCACACTTAGCTTAATTTAGAGCAACTCCGGCATCCGGCTGACGTTCGGGCCCGTACCAGCGTTGCTCTAACTATATATATATATGTAAAATTATGTTTGTAATTGCTCCATACACAGAAAAGTTCTGAATGTAGGTAGTTTCTACTCTGGAAAATGTTGTCTAGGAAAATCACGGAAAAAAGTAAAACTAAAACCCCGACACAATCAGAAAATAAATGAGTGGACAGATTTTCATAGCTTCAGTCTCGATGAAATAAATTTAAAAAAAAAAAGTGCATCCGTTTGGGAGCTAAGATGCCAGACATTAAAGTTATAACAACCATTTGTTTGCATCGAGGGTTAAAAACATTTTTCATAATATTTTGTTTATCATGAAAAATAGAGTATAAAAAATGAATAAAATTATAAATAATAAGTATAAATAATGAATGATGTAGGAATAGAGCGTTACTTAACATCTAAATAAATAATAGATCTTGGTCAGCATCTGATCCTAGACGCAAATTTCATGAATGGATTTCGAACCGCCCAATCATTAGCGCGATTGCATTAAAATGCTTTTTTTTGCTTTCGCGATTAATATGTTTAATTATCTTTGGTTCAGCACGAATTCGGTTTAAGTAATTCATCTTACAATATTATTACAAAGACAATCATAACAAATATACAAGACTTGTAGACTTGCAAAAATTGTCCTTGTGGTTCCGGGTGAATCCAGCTTGAGATTTATGAGGAACCAGAATCTCTCGCTGTAGGTATTGAGTATTTTGGTACAAATACGATCTCATAAAAAAGTGTCAACAAAATAATATAAAAACGAATAAATCGCCATCTTTTATCACAAAATCGCCAAACGTCTTTTATAAACAACTTTTTTTTTTCTTATGTTTTGGCTACACACGGTGTGAACAACTTTTACAATGAAACCAACACTGAAGCCGCAAAAAGTAACAGTTGATTAAAATATTTCGTCGAGGGTCAATGTCATTTTTCTATTGAGCTGTTTTTTTAATATATAACCAACTACCAATACAGATAAAAGAGATAGAAGATGAATTCAAATTTGGTAAAGCCCTTAAAGTCGTATTAATCGCGAAATCCTACTACACCCTAGACGAATTTTTGGCAGATAAGACAATTATGGAATAGATTGACCAGCGGGCTTATTCTCTAACTTTGAATCGTTCGTGATTCTGATTGCGAGAACATGCCATCTCGCTCGTACCAACTTAGTCGCACTATGCGCGGTCCCGCTCGCGCAATTCTCGCTATCGCTTTCAGAGTTACGGGATAAGCTCACCGCTCCGCACGATATTGCCATAACCAATCTGGAGCGCTAGTCTCGACTTTCGATTTTGCGACCGAATTCGGTCGCAAAGTGCTGTAGCGAAAAGTCGGTCGCAAAGTGCTGTAGCGAAAAGTCGGTCGCAAAGTGCTGTAGCGAAAAGTCGAGACTAGCGCTCCAGCACATTATAATTACTTATTTAAAAAATATGCTAATTAAGATCTGCATGTAATTTACATAATGTTTGCAATAAATGTATTGAGTATTGAATTTAAGTTATTTTTTAGATTTTCGTTGTAAATTACTGAATTTAGATTTTAACAGACCGTACTGTTAGGCTTGCTTTGAACGCTCACTATGTACCTAATAGGTACCTACTACGGTAATTAAGTAAACGAATGAAGTATAAAGTTGAGAGGAGGCCTTTACCCACCAATGGCTCCACAGGCTAGCAAGAACAACGACAACTCTGGTAAGGTCTCATTGGGAGGTCGCCAGTCATTAACATTATTACTGGCCGTATTTTAAATTCTATCCACGCATGTATCCAATATCCGATATTGAATTTTACCGAAAATCTACTTTATTTTCTTAGCACTTGAGACATAATTTATCTGTATACTAGTCTGGTCAAATATCAATAAATTTAGAATTATTGACTCCTTGTCCGATATAAGTCAAAGAATGTTCCGAAATACCGCACTCGAGCGATTTATTGGCTCTAAAATAAATTTATTTCAGTACAGTTGCTGCTTATATCCGAAAAAAAAATTAAGACGTACTTGACAAGATTTGAATATATAACTGGTTTTTTAATGAGGCGGTTACACCTTACCTCTCAGATTTCAGCTTTGAGCCCCGCAAACAGGGACGACTGCATATGTAACCTAAGGAGTTCGAAAGTGACATATTGCACAATCTTGCCTTCTCGCATGCGTTGAGTCATCATAATCATCATCAGCCAGAAGACGTCCACAGCTGATCAGAGGGCTCCTACCTTAAAGTAGCGCTTTTTCATTTTTGGACAGTCGTCATAGTGGACCACTAGTCCTTTTGGAACTGGACGATTTGAGAATCTGGTCTTTTTGGTATATTAGACGGTTTGATACTCTAGTCAATCTAGCCTTAAGCCGGTCTTGCTATAAAGGGTTATAAGGAAAGGGTATACTAAGCCAAAAGGGGCTCATAGTACTCATTTTAATACGGTACCAACACAGAATTAAAAAAAAAAAACTGTCGAGTGTCATTAACATGTTTCTATGGAACAGCTGTTTTTTTTCTCGATTTCATTGTTGGTCTCATAGTAGAAGTTGTTCATAGTGATGAGTACTATGCGGCTTAGCATACCCTTATGACTTATACGGTAATCAAAGATTTTAATGGAATTTGACATTATAGATATTTAAGAAGAGTACTTGGTTTATAGGTACTTTCATCATCAGCCAAAAGACGTCAACAAAGGTCTCCTCTTAAAGCGCCAAACTAAACACAATCTGCCATTCGCATACACCAGTTACCCGTTACCCGCGAGTTTTACAATCACATTGGTCCATTTAGTGGGAGGCCTATCTACGCTGCTCTTCCGTTTCGTGGTCGCCACTCAAGAACCTTCCCCATCAGAAATCTAAATTACGTGTAACATAATTAAGGTTTTAAAATGTATTAATCCTAACCAAATTGTATAAGCCTATATATATATTTAGATTTATATTCAGTTTTAGTTGATACAATATTTGTAAAATTTGATAAATGGCACGAACCCCGGAGTCCGTGGAAAAAAATTGTAAAAAAAAAATTACCTTTTTTTATATCTCGTGTCATTATAGACGCGACATATGTGTTAAGAACATACCATAATGTCTAGAACATGCAAATCATTGAAATCATTCTTTACTAGCAATTGATTTCCGCACAACACTCTTTTGTAAAGGCCTTTTCATTTCCTTTGCCGCAGATTTTGTAATAAATTTCTTACCATTCCCCATTTCAAAACAAATTTCGTTTCTGGCTTCAATAAGAACCTTTGCACGACTACGAATCTTCGTAAATGTGTATTGCAGAAGTCACCTGTTCTAATTTGTATTGGAGTCTTGCGTAGCGTTGTTTAAAAAGGGCCGTTCTTTGAATGGTTCATACACCTATGTTTTTTACAGGAAATCATATCATAAACCTTGTGTTCTTCACATAACAGACTCATTTCGCACGCATTCGATACAAACACCGCTCTGAATTTGTTTTATTCACATAAGATTTCATAAAAACAAACACCAAATTGCCAAAGTATGAATGGAATTGTCTAATACGTATCGTGAGAATCATCGCACATCTATCAAGAGGTTAATTTACCTTGTACAGTATCAAAATACGTCGACGCAAAGTAAAAATAATATTGTTTTTTTTTTTAAATTTAATTTATATTCTTGGTCGTAGACCGTCTACGAGGTACCTGGGAGCTACTTAGGTACTACGAATTTGCTACGAGCTTGCTACGCCATCGCTTCACGCGTCATTTTCTTTTGTAGCCATATAAAACCGAGTCGATTTTTATGAAAAAGATATATAGATTTACGGAAATAACCTACTCTTGTGTTTTTAAATGAAATAATTAAGTTTGTACAGGTCGAGTAGCCCTGGTGACAGAGTTTTAAGGCCGCCTGAAGACCTCTAACGTCCTATCTTACATTTAACGTGCCATCCGAATCACGGTAGCTCAGTTCTAAAAGCCCCTCACGGTCACCCATCCGAAGACTGACAGATGTTAACCGATGTGAATTATTCGTAACCGATGGTCAGTGACGAATACCAAGTCCTCTTAAAACTCTTTATGTAATACATTTACGGAAATAATTTAAGCCACTGTGATCACGTCATATTCGTGAGGTCGCGAGTTCGAACCCGGGCGGGCCCGTACCAATGTGTTCTTTGGAACCTACGTACGGATATACCACTAGCTTTTTGGTGAAGAAAAACATCGTGGGGAAACCTGCATACTTCCGGAGAAGAAATTCGATGGCGTATGTGAATCCGCCAGCCTGCACAGGGCCAGTGTGGTGGATATGGCCTAATCACCCTTCGAGGGTAGCCTGATTATGCCAGCAGTGGAGTTCTGAAAAGGCTGATGCAGACTCAGTCTCAAAATTGGTAAATCTAATTTATCTGGTACTACAATACAATGGAATTTCTTGAGGACCCCAAAATCGTGTGAACCTGTATCTTGAGGGCCGGTGGGGATTTACCAAGAGGATATTTCGCACGTGCTTACGCTTTTAGATAGCATAGGAACGAACAAAGTTAATTAATTACAATTACAATTCAACATTAAAAGAGTTATTATAGACTTATTTATTACAGGTAATAAATTGTTCCTTTTGCTTCTATTATCACGTATTTTCTTTATCTCGACTTATGTTTACTGCCATCCTAACACTACCGAGTCTGTGTGCTCTAAATAAACAGTACCTTCAATCAAAGATAACTCAATAATCGAGACTAAACTAAGAACTTCTCTGCTGTATTTTTCGTTTAACGGTCGGTTAAGTCAGCAAGAAACTTGGAAAAACCATTCTTGTACGAAGTTTTAGTTCAAGAAAACATTTTTCGTCTTATCTCTAAGATACTACAGTTAATATTAGCATCCGACCTAGAGACGCGCTATCAGTTATCGAGTAAATTGTTTGTACAGGGCAATGACTTCCTATCTCGCAGACATATTTCAGTCAAAGCATTAGCGCAAATATTACTCTACTTTATTTAATATTAGTTAGTTAGGTATTGTTTCAAACGTCTATTCTTTGCTTTAGTATCGCCACACTTTACAAAAACACGACTTAAACTGGACCAGAGCAAAACTGTTGTTGTGAAATATCATCATCATCAGCCAGAAGACGTCCACTGCTGAACAAAGACCTTCCCCTTAGAGCGCCACACTGAACAAAAATCTGCCATTTGTATCCACCGATTGCTGGCGACTTTCACACTGTCATCTGTTCACTACTGGGAGGCTACCTTCGCTGCGTCTTCCGGTTCGTGGTCGCCACTCAAAAACATTTCTTGCCTAACGGTTATCGGCTCTTCGAGCGATTTGGCCTGCCTATTGACATAGCTTTCCAACCCTGAAAGCTAAGTCGGTTACTTTGGTTCTTCGGCGAATATCCTCGTCGCGGATTTTAAGGTGCAAAGGAATTCTAAGCATAGCTCTGTCCATTGTCCTTTGTGCAATGGTATTGCATCGAGAAATATACTTCACTAAAACTCTAAATATTACAAAACTTGACACTGGCTAAATAAAAGTGTGGCGCAAATATTTAAAAGAAAAAAATATTAAATAAGCATTTGCCTATAAAGGTGATAATATCAGTTTCATGTACTCACGTATAAATATATTATAAGAATGTAAAATATGTTCACTGTTGGCGTATCTCAATAAATAAATAAATTCCAGTGTTAAAAGCTGGGTTAGTGCTCTGTACCTATCTCCCTTCAGTGAAGTCTTGTAATTGTAACGCTTGCCTTCCAGCCTGTAGCTCGTTTGCCTTCCAGCTCGTTTGTCCGGAAATAATCAATACTGGTGGAATGACAATCAGTCCTCATTGTAGTCCTCCCTTCCGGTCCGATTGTTATGGTAATTCACCAAATTACTTTTTAAGTCGGAAAAATTTGATATCACAATACTTTGCGGGAAAATAATCAGCTTTTCATCTTTGTTTATGATGTGAAAACAGCCTTCAGCGTTCGTGTTTAGTTGTTCTTATTTAGATGCTTACCCCGCAATATAGCACAGGTGTTGCTAACAGCTGCGATTTATAATAAAAATTCTTAATATTACGCTTTAAAGCAAGCAAGCAACGCCCGGCCTGCGGACCGGATGCGGTCTGCCGCTGCATTTGGTTTGGTCCGCGGAAAACTTAGAAAGTCGTACTAAAATGTCGAGAACTTATAGCACTTTAGCTAAATGCACTGACCGTGTAGAGCCATAATGAAAGGGGAAAAAGCTGTCAGCGTTAAAAACTGTACAATCTATTCAGCGAAGATATTCAACGTCATTTAAATTTAATAACAAACCGTTGTTTTGCCATTAAAAATAAATACATCTCATCTCTCTTCCTAAGGCCCGCGACTTCTTGACCGTTACCTGCGACCTTCCAAATTAAGGTCTGTGTGAGGAAAGCTATGTAGGAGAGCGAAATATTATATTAGAGCAATTAGTGTGCAGAGACCTTTAGTTCTTAGGGTACGTTAAAAGGGTATCGCGTATTGTTGCCTCACCGTCAGACAAAACAACGCTGACACACTGTAAGTGTCTATTGTGAGGCAGGGCTTGGCAGCCACGTTCAACGTGTGGCCCGGGAGATTAAAAGCTGATTGATTTGGTGTAAGGTATTATAGTTATTTGACAGTTCAGTGCCATCCGGAATTTCAAACTCCAACAGCGGCGGCGCTCAATCATGAGCGGCAATGCACTGCCACCACCTTGCTACATTTTACTATATTTTACTATTACTATGCTATATTTTACTGGTATATTTATAAGTTTAAAGATTGCTAAGTATTGAAAATGATAAATTTTGTGAGAAGTAGAGTTTATAATCAGGAAAGTCAAGGTCATTTAAATTCACAAACTAAATAAACACGAACTTCTCACAAACGAGAGAGAAAGAGAGAGAAAAATATTTACTTTCGATAGTCCACTGTCACTGTCACACACGGTTTTCAGGTGTGTTAACACTATTACAATAAGTTTGTAATAAGTTTATTATTACCTATTAAAAAACAAGTATATGCTAAGTGATATTAATTTACGTTTTCTTTTTTAATGTTTAATTATAAATAATGTCATGCGCTTCTTTAGCATGGCTCCATTATTTGTTTTACGTATAAGATAATTCAAGAAATCCAAAGACCAGCAGTGATGTTGTTAGGTACCGCGATATAGTTTTTTCACTTTCGCTCAGCAATGTGTCTTTAGCGAGTGTCAAGTATTGTAATATTTCAAGTGAAGTGAAACATTTCACAATTAAAACAAGTCTCAGTCATAGTTTAAGTCAAGCAAAGTAAGTCAAAGTCATGCCCCGGTAAAGTGGTTGAAACTTTACTAGAGGTTTCGATGGAGTTTTGGCAACAACACAGAGTCACGTTTCACGACATTATACTATCACGAAAATCCACAGTTTACACATGTTTTGGAAAATAATACAATGACGTAATATGACTTCTTCGCGTTCCCGCCGAAACTCCATTATGTAGGTTGGGCATCGCTGGAATAGGTGTAGCTTAGGGAGTAAGTAGGTGTAGTAAAGGGTACAAAAAGGCCAGATATATGTACCGTTAAGTCCACTTTGTAGGTATAGAAAAAACCCCGACTGCAAAATGTAGCTTAGGTCACACCTGAGATAAATAGGAATACTAAACAAAAGACCTGTCGTCAAAATCGATTAAGCCGTTTAGGCTACAGGAGGTAATATAGGAACAAACAAATTTAATATACATACTTACTCACATACACCCCAAAAACATTACCCTCCTTCTTGGACAATCGGGTAAAAATCGTAGTTTAAGTAAACAAACCAAAACATTACAGATATGCAGGTACGTATGTAGGTCATATTATCGTGTTTCTTAATTTCTAATAACTTGCTAAGAGCATGTCGGGCCATGCTTAGTAGGGTTGCGTAGATGCGCAAGACGTTTGAAGTATTTATCTGTTTTTACCGTATATCTCAAAAAGTAATTAAGCATCACATATTACCCGAAATAATTTTAAAATAATATTTTTACTAAGATCTATCATCTATAAGACATGGAAGATTACAAGTTAATGATATGCATAGTTTAGAAATGGCGGGGGGGAACGTTGGAAGCAACTTTGTCGGCCCATATTTCGCAAGCATTACATCTGATAAAAAAAATGGTGGCCTACCTTAAGTTTATTTTAAAAGACCTTTTCGGTGATATCCCACGTGCGTTTTTTTTTTTATCCCCTCTTTACATGTATGAACAGTCAAGGCAAGACGAGGTCGCGCGCGTGTCTCGTATAGCATTCCTTGATAAAGGTCACCGAATGTGATCGAAACTAGTCGGATTAACGGACTCAATTTAACGTGAGTATTCCCGTTTTATTAAAACAAAATGTATCAAAACCACGTCAGTTTTCATAGTAAGATTTTTTTATTCTTCCAAAATTTTCACCTTAAAAAGACCTGTTCAACGACACCCCACATGATGGGGTTCAGGGAATTTTTTAAACTGTAGGGCTATACTTAGACTATCGTTGTGCAAAATTTCATGCATGTAAGTTTATAACTTTGGAAGTTATAAGGCTGTAAAGGATTCAGCTGTCTGTCTGTACAGACAGACGGACATGACGAACTTATAAGGGTTCCTTTTAGTACCTTAAAAAAAGGAACCCTAAAAAGGAATACCCAATTCCCAAAATATAATATTATTCTATAATAATGGTAACATTGCTAAATTGGAATAATCAGTGTAAAATTGTACGTAACAAAAAAAAATAACAGTAACTTTGAAACAATCGGAGAAACAATTAACGAAAACTTATTGATTTCGAATAAACAGTTTTTAGTCAAATTCTTACCAATTATTTGATTTCTATTTTCTCGTTTATTTTTGTACACCGACTTACAAACTTTTATCTTTGGAAGATATTCCAAACCCGTTTTAACTTATCTCCGAACTTTCCGTTTCATTTACTTTCTGGGAACTCTTCAACCTCTACCTTGCTTGTTTACCCGGAATCGGCGAGGAATAGCCGAAGAGACGCCTTGTCTTTTTCTAATTTGATACAGGGGCAAGTCCTATAAGCAGGGGTTCATCATCATCATTATCAACAGCCAGCCATAAAAAATCTGTTCCAAAAAACAAAATATACCCAATTAATAACGAGCATGTATGCAATCTGCATGATTTTAATTTAAATACTGTTAAATACTCAGAATAGAACAATTAAATAAATAAATAAATTAAATATCTGGGACATTTTTGCGCACACGGTCATCTGAAACCCAAACTAAGCAAAGCTTGTAATATGGCTACCAGAGACTGATATACGTACATAGATATTTTTAAACATATACTTATACAGATATTAACACCCAGACATAGAACAAACACAAATATTCATCACATGAATGTTTGTCCTAGATGGGAATCGAACCCACGCCCCCAAACACAGAAGGTAGGTTCACCACCAACTGAGCCACCGGGGCAGTCTATTATTTAGATTATTTATATTATCCATTATATCCATATCATCAGTGATGGTTCACAAATATCCTAATAGAATGTTGTCCAGTTTAAATTCGGTCTACCCAAATCTCTTGCGACTACGGAACATATTAAGGTGCGCTTACCTCTCTCGAGCAAGAAATAAAAGTCTTTACGGCCGCCAATTAATGGTTAATGGCGAGGAAACAAATAATCACGGTGATTCGGTGTGGCCAGCCGTCCCTGAATTGCCGCGGTAAATTGATGAGTGAGGGAGGTCTGATCAGACTTCGCTATAACGTATGCATCATAGCTTACTCTTACTGTCCCCATTTGCCCTTTCAGGGTTCTTGTTGTACTTATTGCTCTTTTGTTATTGTAAGAACTTGTTTACTTAAACTTACATACCGCCGCCGCCACCGTTTGAAAGCTAATCCACATATTATTGATCTGTGGAAATGGCACACTGCATTATCAAATGCCGTCATTTTGCCTCATACCTGCAAATATTTGAAATGAGCTTCCACCTGCGGTATTTCCGAATAACTACAAGATGGGTTTCTTGAAAAGGGCTGTTAATGGAGTCTTGAAAGATCGGCAATGTAATATATGTGATGCCATAGGTATAGGTAGGCGGTCATAGGTGACGGCGATCGCTTACCATCAGGCGGCTAGTCTGTCGGTTTGCCCTATGGCATAAAAAACTAACTTACTTGAGTGCCAGTTTCCAGTCTAAGCTAGGTGTGTCGACCTTGTATCGTCAGGTGAATGGTGAATTACTATCGATATCTAAGGATATTCGCAACACACAACGCAGTGGCAACGCTATTCCACTGCGTTGTATTCTTTTTAAGGCAAAGATCATACTTTAGCGTAGTCTGAAGTAGTATTGTAGGTATTGCCAGCTGTGAAACTTCAGCCTTCCCTGCGGCGATTAGGAACCAATAGTAAGTTACGAAATGAAAGAATGAAAGAAATGAAATATTACAAGCCATGACAACCGAGTTTTTATGGAATCACTTTTATAGAGGTTGTACTTCTATCCTATCCTTCGTCAAAAAATGGAAAACGCTTTCCAAAGTTCTCAATCAAATGATGATGACGTACTCACGGGATATTTACCACGATTTATATTTTTATTGAGTTCTCGATATTTCGGCACAGTTGCGTGGGCCATGTTCACGGGTAGACTGAAGATGCAGGTGGATGATAAAAAGTTACGAAATTAGAGCAGAAAAACCAATCTACCCCCACCACGAAAATCTAAAACAATGCTTTCCAAAGTTTTTCAGAGAAGGGATAGGTATTGTATGAACCATCTTTACCTTGCAAAAGAAACGTCTCACTCACCAGGGGCACTTACCAACTCTACCACAGCTCTAGGGCTCCAGATACCATAAGTACATTCTATGCTCTACCTGTGCCTATCAATTCTGTCGGTCTGATCCTGGGCTGGCTTATTCATTATCACAGCTGATACACCAGTACCTGATTGTATTACCAAACATTCAGGTAGGTATAGGTGTAGTAAGCACCTAATCTTCGATGAGCGCACTGTTCCGGGAATTCTGTGAAATCCACATTTGTCAGCTTACGCAAATACTAACGGATTTAACTTTAGTTTAGGAACCTGGAAGGCTGGAAGGTGTATCTCTAGGATCTAGGATCTCTACTTGTAGGATACTTATATTAAGGTTCTATATGTATCGATCTTAGTGTGGGTGGAAAAAAAAAACTATTTATTTGATATCTTCCTACATTATTCATCTACACATAAACTGAGAAATCCGATGGTAGTCCAGGCTACCTCCCCGTAAGTAGATACTGAGTTTAAAACTTTTGAGTAGGTATACGTATTTAGTAGGTATCTTACATGAAGCTTGATGATGATGTTTTTTATACAAAATGTCATGAATATTGGAAAAAAGACGAAAAAGATTTGAATACCGGAAAAGAAAATAAACGAATAAAAAAGAAATAATAATAATAATATCATAATATGTAATTCACACTATAATATTATAAATGCGAAAGTTTATGTGTAAGTATGTAAGTGTGTTTGTTCCCGTTCAACTCTGTAACGGCTAAACGGATTTGAATGAAATTTGGTATGGAGGTAGCTTACAACCTGGATTAACACATATGCCCGGACAAATATTCGGTTCCTGTAGAATAGCGGCTGAAACCGCGGAGCGCAGCTAGTGTATATTATATGCAGGCCTTTAGAGCAATCCTAACATGCGCATCGTGACAAAATCTACATTTCCTTTATGACGACTGTTAATGAGAGAAACGTTATACCTACATCCTCACGCTAGGCTTGCAGGAAATCAAAATAAATAATAAATTCTAATTCTGTATTTCTACTTTATTTATTTTCAAGCTGTTAGTTTTCCATGCAAAATAAAATAAAATAAAAGGTAAACGAAAGTCTAATTGGAACCACTCCGGATTCTGATAAATCTGTGGTAGGTAGGTACAAGATACCTCCGCATCTAGCCATAACATATCATCCATATTCTATACCTGTGTTCTATACCTATCTATCTTAAAGAGACTGTTTACTTTGTAACCTAGCCATAAAAGCGTCCTTATTATTATTTAAATTCATGATTTCACGTAACAGCGCATTTTTACGACTTGAAACCTTATCAGCCATAGGCACGCATCTTATTTCCCTCTTTGTTCCCCTAAATTGAGCTAGTAACGTCGTTACATAAGAAAATATGTGGAAAATTGTATACCTTGCTCGGGTAAACTCTTATACGGGTTCCCTAGCAAACGAAAGAACCCTTATGGTTTTGCCGTCTCCGTCACATTAAAGTTTTTGATCGTATGAAACTGTTGCTCCAGTGGTTTAGAGGATATTGGGGCAAGACGTTGTAGATAAGGTAAGATAAAATAAACTGTTATTTTAAACAAGTTGTAATTAAAGTTTTATTGTAGGGAGGTAAGACGGAGTATCCGGTCTACAGCCTAATCCCAAAGCAAATTCAAATTCATAATATTTATTTTGCGGAGACTTGAGATAACACAATTGAGACCACCATGCTCTAGCACAATGGAATACAAAATTATTATTATTACAACCAATACACACCAATCATATCTTTGTTACTGTCTGTTGTTTGTGCTATGAAATAAATAAATAAACGTATCAATCATAAAGGATGCTCAACCCCAGTCCCTGAGAACCGTTGTAATTGAAGGTCGCGTTTTGACAATATCCCGAAAAACTAGTTTTTACTCTATAATTGCTACTAATTTTCAACTTTTTTATCACGTGACATTAGTATTATGGAGTTAGACTGAAGAGTGGAAATTGAGGATCTAAGTGAGCATATTTTTTCTGATTGTTTCGGTTGTAAAAGTCTAGAAATGTCTTGTTTTTGTAAAAGTACCCAATGGGGCAAGATGAGGCGAAATTATTTTATGATTGTATTATAAGTAATGGGTGGTCATTTTTTTTGCCTAGTTTTCAAAACAAATTACCAAAGGCTGAATAAATATGAGAAAGTTTTGTATGTCCTTAAAAATTGATATCTTATTTAACATTAAACCTTAACTACTTCGTCTTGCCCCACCCTCCCCTACCTAAACTACCAACTGTATTGACGAACATTGTACATTGTACATAAGTATGTTTGTATTACTACTTGTGTGTTACTAGTATATTTTTTGTCCGTCAATATCTTGCGAACCGTTGCTCCCATAATACCATATGAAGTTCTTTAAGCTACTTGTATTTATGTATAAGCTGTTTGTATATATGGGCTAATGATCTTTGCGCTTGCAGTGAGACAGGCCTTCTCGAATCAAATAGTTTACGAGCTTTGATCGACCAAGTTTAGTGGAGTCAAACAAAATCCCCGAAAAAACCGCAAAAAAAATTTGGACGTAGAACTCACTCTATGATGATTTTCATTCATAATTACTTATTAAAGCTACGGAACCCTCATGAGCGTATCACGACACACGCTTGACGATTTATTAATTTACTAAAAACCACGGTAAATAAATAAGATACTTTAGCTACGAGTAGGTAAGGGTGACAATTTATGGTCAAATCAAAAATTAAAGGAGGTAGTAGTAGGTGCTTATCTCTGGATCCATGGTGCTTATAATGAGGAGTTTTCCAAAAAAATATTGTTCTAAAATACTTACTAGATGGCGTAATAGACCTATCGTTTTACCTGTCATTGTCATTTCTGTCGAAATATTTTATGATTATTTTTTAAATCGTAAATTTTGGCTACACACGTGTATTTAGCCAGTCAACTATTGTAATATTTCAAATGAAGTCAAATACATAGTTACGTTACTTGAAATTGTCTAAATACACATGTGGAGCCAAAAATCACGAGAAAAAACAAGGCACACGTACATTTTTTTGTCTTTTATGTCTTGACAGTGACAGGAAAACCTCAAGGTACATCTAACGCCATCTATTGGGTACTTTTATTACCAGTTTTATTTTTTTTTGGAATACGCCTCATTATATTTGTGGTAATAACCTATTAAAACAGTGGCAGATTATACATTTATGGCAAAAAAATACTTTTTTCTGCAGTGTCATTATTCAGGGAGGAAACAAAAGAATATTGCGTGGCGTAGGGTCTGGTGGTGTCCACAACGCGTATCCAAACATGATCCTAACGGATAGTTGTCTATGGTTTTATGTCAGGTAACGTCATTGTCACAAAGCTATCGAATGTCAATGTCAGTAGCATTACTGTCACATTTTGCAATTTATACGATTATTTCAAATAAAATAGTATAATATCAAATTTCTCTTAAGACCCGTACAAAAAGAACAGTGCAAAAATTACTAAATAAATTAAAAATGACAGCAGAGAATTCGCCAATAAAAGCGTCAATATCATCGAGCATACTCGAGTCCGTGGAGGATTTCGATAAACAAGTCGGTGGTCGTTCCGCCTACTTTTACCATTATTATTTTTGAATTGAATGCGAACTTATTGCTGTTTCTTTCCAGGATACGTTATTGAAGCATGTTGATATATCGATAGTGGAGTCGGAGAAACGCGCTAACGGCACTCTTCATGTAAGAGACCACTATACCGTGTATTTGATTGATCTCAAGTAAGTTATCCAATTCTATTGTTACTAAAAAATTACACCCTCTTTGTGATTCAATTTATCATAATTAGTATAGTTCTGTAAGTTCTCAATTTATGTTGGAGCGGTAGAGGTGATAATGCAGTAATTGAGGCTAATTGCCTAAATGTAGGTATACGGGTTGCATTAGATGGATTGAATCACTAGAGTATATTCCTACATTCTAAAGTAATGCAAGCAATTCAATTTTTTATAAGTTTTGCTCACTAATAATTAAAGAGAAGAAGAACTTGACTGACAGTCATTAAGTTTCAACACTGTGATATAAAATAAATAATACATTTACTCAACAACTTATTTGGTACCTTCAATAAACTTTTTAATATTTTTTCGGCCTGGTGCCTTTATAAACTAAATAAAATACACACAAACTAAAATTACCTAAACTACTTAGCTTATATATAAAACGAACAGTTGGATTTACTAAAGACATTCCAAATGTTCAAGCCCACTACAAGTTGGCAGTTACCATGAGCGCGGCATTAACATGCTGAATGGCAATGCTTATGTGTTGCTCCAAATAAATGCCAGCATTTTGATCACATATTGTGTTGCATTCTAGGTCTAACTGGGGGTGATAAGACCTGCACTGATGTCCCATTTGGAGTGTTTTTTAAGAGTCACATTAATCAAGTGCTCTGTTAGTTTTTGAAAATGAGATTAGCTCTCAGACCCACAGACCCAATGTCTTTACTCACAATGGCTCAAATATGTAACCACTACTGTGATTAACTCTAATATTTGCGCTGATTGTGATACTCCAATGAATGAGCCACCGCATCAGCCCTACTTCATTTCTGAGAAAGATGTGACAGCACCTAAGATCTTGCGTTGACAAATTCAAGTTGCATCCCACACAAAGAGCTGACCCAACTTCCAAGGCACAAGTGTCATACTGTTAGGTCTTTCTTATTCTGGGGTGATAAGTCCTGCACTAACGGCCCGCTTGGGGTGTATTGAGCATTTCCCCAGCATCTTCCCGAGCCACCCCATCTCTTTGATAGTTGGCTGGCACAGTTTCTCCTGTAGTTTATTGAAGTAGTAGTTTATTGATGATAACATGGATAATGTTGAAGTAGTAAGGTCTTTTTTAATAAACTAATTAGAGCAATAAAATTATTAATCATTGAATTACATGGAATATTTAGTTACAAACTGATGAATCATAGAAATATTCTATTGAAACAAATGAAAAAAATTATACACTGAATAGATATGTTAACATTAAATGATGAATTTTGCCATATTTTTATGATACTAATAAACAAATAAATAAAAAACTGTCTCTTTTGTTTTATTTGGCAACTAACTAATCAATCAGCTATAGTATAAAATAAACAAATACAAATCAAAGCATTTATTCACTGATTATTAACAATTTTTAGTTTACATTCAGTTTTACAATTAAAAACAAACTATTGACAGCCTCCTTGAATATCACTTTGTCCATCATGAATTTGTTCCTGTCTCTGGCTATTCTGCGCCATCCTTTTGGAAGAGCATCCTCCCACCTATAATCAGCTATAGTAGTAGTTAGATTGCATTTATCTTTACAGAGTGACAGATCCAGAATACAAACTGGTGCAGTCCAAGATAAGCACAATCTGGAGAAGATACACCGAGTTTGAACAAATACATGACTACTTGCAGGTCACCTACCCACATGTCGTCATACCACCTCTGCCAGAGAAACGTGTAAGAAATCCTTTTTTTTATTTTACTCGGTGACAAGACGAGCAAGTCGCTTGCTTAAGCATCACGCTTGCCCATAACAGTTCAGTGCCACCCAGAATCTTGAGCATCAACAGTTTAAAACTACGCACGGCAATGCACTGCGCTCATCACCCTGAGATGTTAGATGTTAAATCTCTGTATGCACAGTAATTACGCTGGAAACATTGCCCTTCAATCCGGAAGACAGTAATGCTTGCACACTACTGCTTGGTGGTTGAATAACTGGCAAAGTTGTGGTACTTCCCCAGGCGGACTTTGCAAGAGAGCTCTACCACTACAAAAACTATAAGATATATATTTCTATCAGATTTGTCCGTCTTGTTTTATCAATTAAACTATGGTTAGTTCCTTGACTGGCTCTTACTAATAAGAACTTTTTAATATTACATTGGCCAGTAAACAACACCGATTGATAAATTGACATGTGTTAAATGACGAAATTTGATATCTCTGAAAATGACAAATTTGCCAAATTTCGACTAGCAGCAGCATATTATTTAGCAGCATATTGTTAACTAACAGAGGATATTTGACTGCAGCAACACAGCTTACGCTAAAGTAGCACGCAGGGTTTCATTTAAACTGTGCAACATGTAACTTAAACAATAAAAAAATTGTATTTGTATTTGTATATTTGAGAAAATACAGTTATGTTACTTTGTTAGACATGAGTTAAGTGACAGCCGCAAAGGATAAGTTTTTGTGGAAAAATATTTTTTTCCACAAAAACGTATCTTAAGCTTTTATAAAACCCGTTAATGGTATTGTATGTAATGAGCTTGGACTCAATTTGATCAGCTGATCATCCATCAATCTACTGCTAGTTACTGAGGAGTTCCGTCCGGAAATCTCCATCGTCAGATCAGCTCTGGTCTAAAATTCAGTTGCAAGGTTTGACCTGAACATACATACAAACATTGCAAGTCAAATAAAAGCTTTTAAAAAGAAGGTAGTCTCTTCTGTTTTAAAACATTGTACTCGTTGATTATTCACGTTGTCCACCACTACTGGATATTCGGACAAATTAACCAAAAAAAAACAGTGTCCACCATTTAATTGCTCAACACTCTGAACCCTGAACATATGAACAATCTGTTCAGGAAAATTTCCCAAGAATGTCATTCATCGCCATCGTCACTCGATCTTCGGAAACTTCGTCTGTAGACACATTCATTCATTCATTTATAATATTTTTAATTTGACCAGGTACTGTACGCATGGCGCAAGTCGGACACGACGGATCCCGAGTTCGTGGAGCGGCGGCGCGCGGGGCTGGAGAACTACCTGCTGCGCGTGGCGTCGCACCCGGGGCTCTGCTTCGACGACCAGTTCCTCAGCTTCCTACAGCAGGAGCACGGCTGGCGGGAGACCATCACCGACAGCGGTACACTTTTCAAATACAAACTTAAATACAATGTTTTTTCTTTACTGGATTTTGAATCTTTTTTCACTTTCATCATTGGCATCTTATTTAGCCTAATGCATGAGCCTCCTCTCTCATTCACTTCCTTTTGTTGTGCCAACCTTGTCAAAGTGTTGCCATTGAATATCTTCTAAAAATTTGAGTATTGCTCTTCCGGGGCTATGCTATACTATCAAGTAGCATAATATGCCCAGTCATAGATATCACACTCATAATAATGCGAAAGCTTATATGTTTGGCTATGTTTGTCCTGATTCAACTGAAGGCAGATTGAATTTCGGCCGAATTTGATTCCGAGTTAACCCATATCCCTAAGATTAGGTTATACCGCCTACTTGTCCATACAAAACGCCAACTGCTTGCCACCCCTGAATGTTATGCGATTTCGACGTTACTTTTTTATGTTATCAACACTGAAAAGTAACTATGCTTATATTATCTTCCTTATATGTTATAGGCCATAAGTGGCGATTTTTTTTTGCGTTGAAATTATAACGAAGAAAAGTAGTTTTTATTAAAATATAAAAAAAAGTTTATTAGTCAAAACCTATCGGCGTACATTAATATTTATCTTACAGTTTCCCCCCGAAACGCTAATTTCGTCCAAAAAAAACTACAATAATTCTCATTTCTAATTAGAATTTCACTATCTATATCACAGGCAACAAAGCAATTCAATTTTCAAATACCTACTGCGTCAAAACCTCGCGATATTGACGTCTCTTTTAAGGTTGCTTTTTTTTTTAAGTAAAAACCTTTCATGTTAACATAAATTTCAACATGCGAATGACGAATATAAAATTAATCAAGTTTAAAAATGCCTCATAGAACATAGATGTATTAACCGTTGTAGAATAATTCCAAACTTCGTGTAATGTACTTCAGAAGCCTGTCCTCCACTTTATGTATTGATTCTGTCTGTGGATTTTCCAAATTGAATTACATTGACCTCGCTCAATTGTTCTATTTGGATTCCCCACAGAACGAATATACCTACATTTATTTTACAATATTCGAATACTTTAAACAGTAAAAGAAGTGATATCATTAGAGTTACGTGAAATTGACCAAAACATTGAAATCGGATTATATTTAACGGTGGTTTCAGACTACGCTTTTTGTACGGAGAAGACGACGGTATACTCTATTCTTAAGGTATAAAAAACTATTAATATCTGAGTACTTAATTTATCATACCCTGTGTGCAATACGTACCTACAATACTTGTTATAAATTTTAATTATCAATTATTTTATTATCATTCATGTACTCTATGCTCTAAATTAATCCCTTTAGAAAAAATTAAACACTCGTAGTTCTGAGGTGTTTCAATTTAAATACACACGAAACATGAATTCCAAGTTAGTACAGTATAGTATAACCTTAGTATAATTATACAATACGATACTAACATCGAGTTTTTTCGCCTGATGTCATAAGATGTGAGACACGGTGCGACCTTTGTCGCGATACAAGCTGGTCTTCCTATCTTACAAGCAGTGTTAAACCTTATCGAAACAAATCTTTAAATCAGATTTTAAATTTTCATTTCAGAAGGAAGTCCTTTAATTTGAAAATTGACATTTACGGTTACCAAAAAAGGTGAAATTTGATTCACGATTAATTTATTTAATTTAATAACAATTAATAAGGGTTTACCTTATTAATTGTACCTTATCAATCTTGACCGACTTGTAGCTTTGCTACCAATAAATATTTCATTTCATTTTCATTTAATTTGTCAATTATTTAATTCAAATTATAGCGGTTTGCAAATTAGCTGACCCCAGCGAGAAATGTGTGTAAATCGAGGTCTTTTCATTGGTTTTTTTAATCAAGAAAATGTCGTGTAATCTTGTTTTCCCGCCATACAGTACTAGATGACAAGACCAAAAAAACATGTATCCTAAAATAAGATTTTTTATCTAAATAACCAATGAAATAAATAAAAATATCACAATTTTATTAAAGTACGCCGTTAAGTATTCCTAACTGTGATTCCTAATTACAGCTTATACCAATTTAAAGTCAGTCAAGGTTCAAATACGAACATAATCCGATTACAAAAAAAAAATTGACTTGTGGCGTTTATTCTGGCTTCTAAGTACTGCTAATTTACCTCATGAGGAAGGACAATTTTTAAGACGGTTTATTAAAAAATGCGAATGTATGTAGTTATACTAGCTTTAGCCCGCGGTTTTACTCTCGCTTTTCGCTCAGTGATCTAGCTTTCAATTAGTGAAAGAACTTTCAGAAGTTATAAAGCTTCCAAAAAAAAACACAAATTTTAACTCATAGCTCATAATAGTTTAGAGGTTTCATCCGCTATTCTACAGAAACTGAATATTTTTCCGGGATAAAAAGAAGCTTATGTGTTACTTTTTTTATGCTACCTCCATACCAAATTTCAACCAAATCCCTTCAGTCCTTACAGAGTTGAACGGGAACAAACACACATTAATACTTTTTTGTTTTTTTGCCAATGGGATATCTTCACAAGATACCCGACTGATTTGGGGTGCAGCCGGGCTATGTGGGATTGTACCCACTAAAAGTGATGTTAGATTGATCTTTTGTGTCCGGATTATTGTAGTAGGTTTTCTTGTAAATAAATAACGTTATCAGATATAGCCCTCTCACTACCTGGGTAGGAATACCCTGTGTTGGGGATGCCATGGAACACACATAAAGACAATGGCAACTACGAGTAAGACCCAGAGCATTATTTAAATGCATCTTTCAAGCATCAGCCCGGCTGGGAATCGAACCCTGGACCTCCTGCTCATAAGGCAGACGTTTCACCATTGAGCCAAACACGTCGAATTAATCGTTCCGAATCGCCGCGTAATAGTATACTTTCCTTTTTTTATTTCAGGGTATTTACTACAGGCTGAGAACAAGTTGAAATCTTTATCAGTGTCGATTAGATTGAAAAAGCCGGATCCGGAGATTGAGAGCGTCAAGAACTATGGCAAGCAGCTGGAGACTAATTTAGGAAACTTTCTTTATACCAGGTGAGAAGATACCAAATTAACTACAGTAGGGTCACAGAACATAATAATACTACGTATAGAATGGACACTGTCCCCGCCGCCAATCGGGGCTACCTCACCCCGCCACCGATTCTGAGCTGCCGGAGCTGACTTGAGCAAGCCACACGCGCTCGACACGATGCGATGACGCAGCGAGACGGTTGTTTTTTTTTAATGTTTGAGAATGGGGTATTCTTGTGCTGTTTACGTTACCTGTGTTTATGTTTATTGTTTGTCAAGTAAACGTGACAAGGATAGGAGATTTATAGATTCCCCAAAGATAAAATTTTGGTAGCCTACACTAAATACCTAATTGTCATTCTTCAGATAAGGAGGTACTTTATCATTGCATTTTTTTTTTATTTAAGTAACTCTTTGGTATGTAATTACCTAACACTATTCAAATAACGTAATTGATTTCACTTATACATCGGATCATATTCGGAGAAATGACATTTTTATCTCTCTCTCACTCACTCCCATTAAATGTTAAATTAGAGAGACAGTCACCAAGATAATCTCGAGCGCACAGGAATAGGGTCCCAGAAGATTTTCATTAGCAAAAACTTTCGCAACTGTCTCACTCGCACTATTCATACGCGGTGACGTGACAACCTTAGACTTCACGCACACAATTGCGCGTGTACAAAAACGATGTTTGTGTTGTGTCTGTGTAATAGGTAGTTATACCGCGGCTTTTCTATAGAGATCTAGTCGAGTGTCCGGGGTGTGCTAGGGTCCAATTATAGCCACGGAGCCCGGCTGTTGGTCGTTAAAACCGGACGCGCTGTCATTGTAACTACTAAGACCGTAATGATGTTCAAAAATGTTTTTAAGTCGTTTTCAACAGTTGGTCAGTATTATGGGATTCTACTGTAGTAATTTTCTGCAGATGTCAGAACGATTCCCAGTGTGGATAGAGTCAATAAGCTACAAGCCAAAGATGATGAAAGTTCGTGACTTAGAATGAACGCTTAGAGTTTTGGCGGGAACGTCAAGAAATCATGTTGCGTCATTTTATTATTTTCCAAAACTTGTGTTATTTCGAGTTTTAATGTGTAAAAACAGTGAATTTTTACCCGTTAAGTGTTCGTGAACATGCACGAGTGTTGGTGAATGGTATAATGTCGTGAAACGTGAATTTTCGTGCTGTTTCCAAAACTTCATGTAAGGCTCTAGTAAAGTTTTCACCACTTTACGGGGGCATGACTTGGACTTGACCGTGACTTGCTTTGCTCGCCTTTGACTGTGACTATGACTTGTTTGATAATATTTAACCAAACTTGAAAATATATAAGTATACTTGACACTGGCACATGCATAAGACGTGCGACGCCAAAATCTTTTCAGGAGGAAAGAGAAATAAAAAAATGAACGCTTATATTCAGAATTGCACTGCTGAGTGCCGATGATGGTGTTAAATATAATTCTTCATGATAACGCACATTGTAAACTTACTTAAAAACTATTAATTTCCAGATCTAAAATAATAGAGAAGAACTACGCGCTGTGTAAACTGCACGCGAATTACGGGAAACTGTTCAGCGAATGGAGCGTAATAGAGAAGGAAATGGGCGACGGACTGCAAAAGGCCGGACACTATTTTGGTAAGGCACGCGTTACCGGGCGTCTGGTGAAGCGTCTAGAACCTTCAACAAAATGTTAACACGAGTGTGAGTGTTTTAGAACGTTTTGTTTGTACCACACGATTGCCGCCGCGCTAGTAGCCTTTAAATTTTGCTGTTACTGCCTACCTGATTTTAAATAAGTTCAGCTCACCTGATGTAATCAATGCTCACCTGATTTTAAGTAGCCACAGCTCGCCTGATGTTAGGTAGCCACTGCATACCCAATGGTAAGTAACCATTGCATACCCAGTGCTAAGTAACCACTGCTCATCTGAGGTTAAGTATTAATCACTGCATACCTAGTGTTTAGTAATCACTGCTCACCTAAGGTTAAGTAACCACTGCATACCTAGTGTTAAGTAACCACTGCTCACCTGGTGTTAAGCAACTACTGTTCACCTGATATTAAGTACTAACTGCGCATCGGAGTATTAGTGACTGTGGACGAATATGATAGCACGCTAGCCTGGCCTGGCTTGGTGGATATATTTACGATACAATTGTTACAGACTCTATAGCGGACAGCATAGATTCTGTGGCGGAGGATGAGGAACAACTAGCGGACCAGCTGAAGGAATATCTGTTCTACGCGGGAGCCCTGCAGCAGCTCTGCACCAACCATGAAGCGCTGCAACGGGCGCTCGAAAACGCACAGGACACACTCACTAACAGGTAGACAGAAATATGGCATAGTTTCTGAGAGGTAAAGAGAGAGATAAAACACAATAACAGATAGAGACAGAAACACAATAAGCGTATCACAATTTAAACTACCACGCGATTTACGCTTCAACGGGTAAGATTTTTAAAGAAAACATCGACCGAGTATAAGAGTTTTCTCTTCTGTTTTGGCTTTACGTGTAATGCTATGTTTTGTTATATTCCAAAGTTAAGTGTATCACAATCAAAAAAAGTATAGGGCATAGTATAATAAAACAATTTCAGTCACAGTCCAGTCCTATTCATGCTTCAGTAAAGTGGAGAATTATTTACTGGAAGCTTCTACGGATTTTTGAAAACAACCCGAAAATACACGATAAACGATTTTACACCATTTTCGTACATACCTACACCTCAAAGAACTAAAAATTAATTTTAACGCACACACACACACACACACACACGCTTACATACATTCGTTCAATTATCTTTTAGGTGTATTGGTGCATAATAAAGCTGTATTGTATTAACACACGAAAGAACACATTTTGGAAAAATTTACAAAGCGGTCACATGTTTTTTCAAGTTGACGCCAAAAATCAAGTGTAATAAGAATATCAGAATTGATGACTGGCTACGATGTCTGAGTACATTTTGTCTGTTAGGATAGCGGAGCGCAGCCGTGCTGCGGCGGGCAAGGCGGGGCTGATGTCGCGCATATTCGGCACGACGGACCCCGACATCGTGCGCGACCAGGGCACGCGCGCGCTCGACGCCAAGATACTGCAGGACAAGGAAGCCATACAGAAGGCCTCCAACGATTTACAGTTAGTATCCGATCTTTTTACCCTACGATTAAGATCTTTTGGATGTTCGGTAATCGTCTCGTACTCATATAACTTCATAAGCTTGCTCATAATTACTAGGTCTTATAAATTGTAAATTAAATTGTATTGAAATTAACTACTTGCCTACAAAATTTCAAGATTACATTAATGGTTCTGAGCGTGTCGTCGGACAAATATATACCAAATCGATTCACTCGGTCGATGGATAAATTTTTATGGGGGATGTTAACTAAAATCGATAAAAAAAAACTTTTCCATAGATTTTGTCGCGGGTGCCAAATTTCCAGCGATTTTACGGTTAGTCCCTTCGTCAAAAACTGGCACAATGTTAATATACATTGGATTTACACATAGGTTACTTTTTATTTATAAAAATATTCGGTTTCTGGAGATTAGCGGGTGAAACCGCGGGGCACAGATAGAGTTATCTGTAAAGGTGGCCAAACGGTAGGACTACCAGTTTTCTACAGGTGCCTGTCCAGAATGTAGGAGGGATAGCTCTACCATTCGATTCGATAAGTCGGCAGCTCTGTATCCAATGCGTCTTAAACTAGAGACAAATAAAGACCGACGAACCTTGACAAGAGACAGAGAAAGATATAAAGAAGAAGTGAAAGAAAAACATTTATTTTACGCACAAAACACTACAACACCAACTTCACAAAATAAATAAATTATAATGAAGGGAAAGAATAATATATAATTATGTTCAGTTGTCGCTGTAGTGTCCAGTGCGACAAAAAAGGTCAGTGCTCAGCGATAATGCTGTGGATTTCTCCGCAGCGCTGATTTTCAGCACTGACCGTCTGAGACGCACGGGACTGCTACCAAAATAGAAGGGGGGAAAACATTAAGGGAATATAATAAATTTAGTTATAAATAATAAATAACCATTAAAAACAGGGAAGTATACAACATTTATGCACACAGATAAAGACAAAGAATATGAATTATAGATCATTTTATAAGTGTTATGTTAGATGATACGTTGCTGTCAACCACGTTGCGTCATTTCCTAAAAAGTATTATATGGCAGTTGATTTTCTTTACGTAGGTATCTGATTCATAATAAAGTTGTAGTCGACTTTTCAGATCGAAAACATTTCGGATATGTATCTATGTATTTTTGTACCGGATTTGGGCATTCACTAGCATATTTGACATACTCTGAATTTTACTAACTTCGCTTCGCGGTTTTTCTTATGATTTTTGTGTTTTTCCTTTTTTACGGGATAAAAAGTATAAATATTTCCGTTCACGACACATTGTTTTCTTATCTTGCATCGAAATCGATTCAGCCAAATTAAAATATTTTAAATTGCCTTTGTATGAATAAGGATTAAACACTTCATTTCAGGGACTTCACAAAAAAGGCTTTGGTGGAGATAGAATACTTCCAAAGACAGAAGGACAAGGATCTCCACGAGTCACTAGTCGCATATATCACGTTACAAGTCAAAGCTGCGAAAAAGGTAACACATAATATACATTGAAAAATTATCCATAGAAACATCGAAATATTGCATCCCAATATGTTTCGTACTTATATATTAGTGCTGTCCGTTAAAATTTGCAGCTATATATTTATGATAGGCTCTCGGAAGCGGTGAAATGTGTGACGTGATACGCAACGAAGATATTGCGAAATTTAAAAAAAAAACAAACATATAAGCATAGTTTTCCACGGAGTAGATATCATTTAAAAAACATCGAAATCGGATAACATTTAGGGGTGGGTATGCTTTTTGTAAGGACAAGATGGCGGTATACTCTATTCTTCATACCTAATATTAATTAATATTAATAGTAACCACTGCTTACCTTTAGTACTAGTTTAAAATGTCGGACTAATGCTAACCTACACATAAACTGAACAAAAACTGGTTACTTGGGACTTTTACTCGCCAATTAGCACTATTCGGAAAGTAGCTTATCAACACTACTTTGAGATGATTAAAGAGGCCCTAAGTATTTTAATTTTTTCTTGTTTCAGAACCTACAAACGTGGACACAAATAAAAGAGTGCCTCCAAAACATGCCTTGAGAGTTACCCACCGTTGGGCAAACATACCAAAACGTACCTAAAGTCTATTTATATTCGCATAAGTGTATTAGTACTTTTGTATTTCACTTTATAAGTACCTTTTAAAGTAGTTATTCATATAAAATGTTTAAAAATAATAATTATTAATAGCATGTAATTGATTCACTATTCATTTTAAAGTGGTGTCAATTTGAATCACAGGTTACGTTTATAGATAACGCATTACGCGATCTTTTTGTTTTAAAAAAAGAACATCATGGGAGAAGCAAGAGAATAATTTTAGTGTTGTCTATCTAGTTAAGACAGTGGTAAGTTAGAATTGACACCATTAAATTTCTACGTGAAATTATGAAGTTAGAAAATGGTCGCAAAATACACATTTCGGTGACAAATGTTAGAACTTTGTTTAATCTTTTTTTTTATTTTTATGTTTCAACTATTTATCTTATACAGCGTGTTGTTTTGTATTATCCATATTTAACTATACTGTTGATATTCAGCTCACCCATTAAGAAAGTTACTCTTAAATAAGATTTAAAAAATATATTACGCCGAGGGTTATACTGGCTACTATTGGCTGTAATTGAAATGTTTATTCAAAAACACAAAAAAGTAAGTAAAGTAAGTTTTAATTAGATCGGTCTAATTGATTTATTTAACACGTCTTTCCACTGATTTCTGGTTTCGTAACACCTCCAAGTATAGGCAAAGATAATGGCTGTCCACTGAACTCTTAACCGTGCCATAAGTGTTATTTTTACCTTCAAACGAGACCTTAATAAAGAGTTAGTTTAATTTTGAGTTTTTAGAACTATTTTAGCGTCGTTTTACCAAGAGCTCTGTATATCACACTAATATTATAAATGCGAAAGTGTGTGTGTAAGTGTGTAAGTATGAACTCTAACGGCTGAACGGATTTGAATGAAATTTGGTATGGCTTATACCCTGGATTAACACATAGGGTACTTTTTATCCCGCTAAAATATTCGTTTTCTGTAGAATAGCGGCTGAAACCGCGAGGCACAGCTAGTTATGGAATATGGATAGAATGCAGAACAACACTGAATAGCTACGCTGACTCTCGCTCATAAATATTTTTATTTGTTTACAATTAAGTACTGATATTACTTTTACAATATCAATTTTCAACATAATATATTGAAAAAGGTTTCGGCAACATCTTCTTTCTTTATCTTTTTTTTTAATTTGTTGTTCAGCTCCAGACTCCGGGGTCTGTGCCATCAAAAGCAAGCATCATTGAACATCTTTTTTTAGTATGAAATACCACCAAAACTAAACAGTAGACAACAGTTTTTTCGTTCGACCTCAAAAAATTTGGTTCATATTTTTTTGATTTTGTTGTAAAGAAAAAGTTGCATATCCATGTCTTTACGATCAAAAATGTTAATTGTGCAACCGAGAGAGCACGTAAAATGTCTCAAAGCGATCCTAACGGGTTGTCCTGAGACGATAACAAGGACCGTGTTCCATTCCATTTGTTTATCTATGATTAAAGAATTGGAACGAATAGACCTAAAAGTCGAGCGGATTTAGAACAGCGAACCAGAGCAAAATTATTAATTGTTCTCTCGTTTGTTAGACGTTGGTCCGGCCGGACCAAATTCGCACGTAAGCTAGGTCTATAAGACTGATGTTTACAAAAACGGAGTACTTTTTAGAGTTACTTACTTTACGTACACTTCGATCATTATCAGTTCGGTGGCAATTTGAGGAACTACACAACTTTTGTTCTTATTTTGCTTTATTCAGTATAGTTTTTGGAATATTTTCGCTTAATATGCAATTGATTGCCCAATAACTATTATAGTGCGAGATTCAGAGCCAAAGTTTCTTTAATTTTTAGCAGAAATTGTTTATTAAGTGATGTACAGTGGCGCACAGTGCCAAGTTATGTTTGTCGGAGTGTACTCTGTCTTACGCTTTGTCACTGACAGGTTGCATGTTTTTTTTTTGCTTTTCTGATTTGGCTACTGTATTTAGCCAGTGTCAATTTTAATAGTAATGGCGATTCTGGTGAACCATTCTCTAAACTGAACTAATCTGAAAGCATTAAAATTATCAGAATCATTTTTATTTCAATATGAAGTAAAAGGATGACACTATTTTTAGAGCTGTCAAATTTAGTTTAGTTCTGAAAATGGGAAGCAGAATCGACGTCAATATTTCAAGATATTGTACTATTCTGCCACTGCTATCAAAATTGTAAAATCATGTATTGGAAATATATCATTTATTTAACTCGTTTAAAAAACGTATCAAATGTATTCTTAGCGTCTCAAAATACACAATACATTTACCTAATTGATATTATTAATAACATACAATGGTGTTGATTCTCTTGTGCCATTTTGATTGCTAGCCTTTTTTCACTTATTGAAATCAAAAGAGATGCAGACAATTCTAGCGTCGGTTAAGCATAGCCTTATTTATCATGAGAATCGACGCCAATATTTTTAGTTGTTAAATAAAATTGTCTGTGATTGTAAGACTAACCTATTTAATGCTTTTCTTTGTATTATCTGTGTATAAGCGGTTTTTATAGAAATATCTAGGTTTATAGGTTTCTCAGATCGAACTCTCTTAAACATGTCCCATTGTACTAATCTAAAAATAATGCCATGATAAAATAATACTCGTGTACTGAAAGCATTAATTGTACCAAAAGGAATATCTAGACCAAAATTTAGAGCTTGTTCACATATACTGCCCCCTTATCTTGGATGTTCCTGATCATGATAGTGATAGTGCGCGAGCGGGACCGCGCATAGAGCGAGTACATTCGAATGAGCGGGATGGCATGCTATCACAATCAGAATCCCGAACGTTCATAATAACGGTACTGGTCTTTATCCGGGTCCTTTTCTACAGATCCTCTCCACCCAAAGGTTTTATAAAAAGTATAGTTTTGGACGATAAGCCTTTTTACCCGACTGCCGAAGAAGGAGGGTAATGTAATGTTTTTGGGGTGTATGTGTCCCTATACGACGTCCTATAAGAGGTGTCGTTGGATTTTTCTTTACCTCCGGAGTGATATAGGCGTATTACATTGTGCAGTTGGGTATTTTGTTTTTCTGCTGATAATATTAATTGTATAAAACAAAAAAAAACTTGTTTTGTTTTGTACAAAATTGAAAGTTTTTGTTGTCTTAGACATCGATCTATCTATCATACCTGACATGGTAATATGAAGCGTATGTCGTGTGACTTGCAAAATATCAGGTGACAAGCTTCGGTTTTTGAGAGCTGTTACAAACGACGTTTTCTTACATTGATAAACGCTAGTTTGCATCGTGAATCAAATCAAATCATTTATTTCAGACTATAAGGTCCATAAACACACATTAAACGCACAAAATAAAATAGCAATCAAAACACAAAATATAAAATTAGTTAAGTACATTTAAAAAATGATCTCAAATAAAAATAATCGATACTCACTCCAGCGGCTCTATTGTTGAATCGCTCGTATGATTTATCATCTATCATGCGAAATGAACGGTTTTGTATTGGTTGAAAGCAAATTCGAATGGTTTAAACCACTCGTTGCGTTAGCGAGTGGCAAGATTATTTCAAAAATGCTTCTTTAGTTTGGGGATTTAGCTCGAAAGTCAGTCTTTTCGCATGATATTTTCGTGCGAAATATCATACGAGCGATTCAATAATCAAGCCCCTGTTGAGAGTTGACATCGATGGAAACGCGCGTGTTCATCGCGCCGAAAGAGGTTCGGCGTCTGTATCGTGTTTGCATACCAAGAAACGAGCTACGAAAAGACGCCGTGTGTAACCGCTATAAAACGCGAAACATACTGCAAGGACGTACGGCGCGGAAAAATGTTGCTTCAAAACTTGTTCATACTAAATGTATGACAGCGACGCGTTTGCGTTTGAAGAGATGGGGCGTGGAACGGATAGGAGATATACTAGTAGGTCCGATAGGAGAGGGAATATCGTCGTCTCTTCAATGTCGCGCGTCCGATCCCCGCCCAAATCGCGTCTGGTCGAATCTTATCTATACGTTTCGTGCCTAATCCGACGAGATACAAGGGCCCACGTCTAAGCAAACGACCAAAGAACAAGGTTCCCTTTGCACTCGCGCTGATACGAGGGTCAGTTTAAGATTTTTCGGATCGTTTGAGTTTATCTTCATTGATTCTTTGTTTGCCACTGACTAACTAATTGTATTTTTTGCTTTTTATTTCGAAGCCGAATACTTATTTTTTTGAAAATGTTTTTATTGCGATTTATAGTTTCCTTAGCCTTTGCAGTTTTTCGTTTTTCGTTTGCAGTTTGCAGTTTGTCGCTTGCAATTTTGGTGTATGTTATGCGACATGTGGCTTATGTTTCAGTGCCTGGTTACGTCTGGACCCGGGTAGTGTTTCAACCCTTTGAATCATTCTTAAATTAAATAAGTATTATATTAATGAGTTATCCACTAATATTTTTAATTAGTTAGGTATCTGAACTGGTAAAATATTAGTTATCACATTTATTGAGTTTTGTTTTGTTTTATTTTCAAGCTGTCGCAACGCGATTTGTATATCATAGTCACTAATAAACAATCAGGTTTATAAACGTGTATTTTCTTTACTCTGTCGATGCCTATTCGTCCGAGATCAGTCTGGCACCCCGTATCTTTCAGACTAACTTTATCGTAGCTCTAACGTCAGACATTTTCTTTAAAAAAAAAAACGTTAATACGTTAACTTCACTTTTTTGTGAAGTTGACGTTGCAGTGTTTTGGGCGTAAAATAAATGTTTTCCTTTCTTATTTCCTAATACTTATTCAGAATAACTCAGTTACGCACCTAACCAACTATTCGAGTTTCATATCAATTTGAACCTCTCAGTGTTCGACGAAAGCACGCGCCATATTACAAACTACTCTAAGCTAGGCTAGTTTTAAAAGCTATATTATTATACGGTATATTCTGTATTAGTAAATGTTACGTTTAATAAAACAAATACGGGTATTTAGTTAAAGAAGGGGGAGGGGGGGCTTATGTTACAGGAACTTTCAAGGAATATTGTACTACTTACTATTTATTCTCCGCCCAAAACAAAGCAAAACTGTCCTAAAACACCTATATAATGTATTAGTATTAGTACTTTATTTTGTAAATCAAAGCTATGCCTTGTCATATTTAAGTCATGAAAGTTAACCACACATAGGTATGCCTATCTCTATGATTTCTACTTATATTTAGTTGTCCTTGAAATATGAAATTGTTACTGCCACGTGTCTAATTGTCGTTTGCTCGGCATCTCTCATCGATTTATGGATTCCATTGGTACGTAACATTTTGTCATAATTTTGGACCTAAAAAATAATAGGCCTTAAAAAATCAATAATTTAGACTGGGTAATATGAATAATCCTTTACATAATCATGTTACAGATATTATGCTCTATCAAGTAGTTTCTGCCTTTTTTTTAATGCTTTTAAGTAAGTCTGCGTTTGACCACCACCTCGCCTGTTGGTAAGCGACGATGTGGCCGAAGATGAAGCACGCAGACTTAGAGGATACTTATTCACTCTGACCTTGAAAAGCTCAAGAAGCTCTCAGGAAACAAGAAGCCGGCAGTTTATTCCACTCGGCCGTACGGATTAAAAACTTTGTTTCGAACCGTTTTGTACGTATCCAGGGGAAATCAACAGTGGACGGCAGTGGGGCGTCTTTCTACTTGTCCCGTAGTAAAAGGGGGATGGTGGGATAAGGTCGTGAAGCTCAGATGCACACTCTCCGAAATGAATCCTGTAAATGATTGACAGACTGGCTACCTTACGGCGGTGTTCCAGGCTAATTGAATAATTGAATTAAGAAATTTTTGATACCAAAATTAACTACTGGGAACATAGAAGAACAAATTGTAAATTGTATGTTGTACTGTCATAGCTATTACTATCTTTGGTACGTAGATTATTTATTAAACGCAGTCTAATTATATTGTTACCACATTAAGAGATCGTTGTTCCGCCAAAAACCCACCAAATTTCGAGGAAAGTGCGGGATGCGGGGACTGCGACCAAGAGTTCTTATTTGCTTTCTCAAGGTTACGCCTACTCACGTCTAGCTATGAACCAATGAGAGTAAATTTTTATAGTATTTTGACCCATGCATGGTGCGCTTCGATCGCCGTGAGTACGGAATGTAGGTGTGATTTGTGATTAGAATAAATTTACAAAAATATCTACATACCTACCCATTTACAAACAATACATTGTACTCCAGTTTTCGGCAGTCTTGTAAAAATAGGGCTTTGGTAGGCTTACAAGGACGCTACCTATGGAAAACAGTTGACCACACCTGCATCATGTATTATTCGTGAACTATGTCGATTCAATTCATGTGAAATGGGTCATTCGATAAGCTCTGTCGTTTCTTGAACACTACTACAAAGTTTTAGTGAATAACCATGAAGCATCAGCAAGTCAGCGTCGATTACTGGGCCATGGGTAAGGCGATGCTGACGTATGGTTTCCTGGCGGTTACTGGCTGGCTGATGCTGCGATTGTTCAACACAGCGTTCATGCTGCCGAGGCGGCTGAGGAATCAGCACGAAAATATGCAGCAGACTTTGGCGGAGCTTCAGGTGATGTGCTATAATAGTAGATTATTACACAAGTGCTCGGGAAATTGCGTGATATCTTCTCGTCCAAAATCCCGCAGTGCCTGAAGACAAGGGTCTTCAACCGGTGATGACATATGGAACTGAAACGATGTCCTTGACCGCTGGCCTTTTGGAGAAACTCAGAGTCGCACAGCGGGCAATGGAGAGAGCTGTGCTCGAAGTTTCTATGCGCGATAAATACCGGAACGAGGATATTCGCGGAAGAACCAAAGTCACCGACATAGCTCTCAGAGTTTGCAAGTTGAGGTGACAATAGGCAGGCCATATCGCATGAAGAACCGATAACCCATGTGGAAGAAAGGTTCTTGAGTGGCGAACACGAACTGGAAGACGCAGTACAGGCAGGCCTCCCACAAGGTGGACCGACGACATTGTGAAAGTCGCTGGCAACCGGTGGATGCATTTGGCAAGTTGTCGGTCTGTGTGGCGGTCTAAGGGGGAGGACTTTGTTCAGCAGTGGACGTCTTCCGGCTGATGATGATGATACCCTTTCTTTATAACCTGTATACCTACGGATTAAGTCAAAATTTTTGAGAGCTCATCTTAAATTAAATTCATGTGTGCATACAACTAATATAAGGTATTTCTTGTAACAGAAACGGTATCCTGGTCTGAACATAACAGAACAAGATTTGAAAGACGCTGAAAAAGAGTTTGAAGAATTAATGAAAGAACAGAATAATAAAGATAAAGAGGATAAGCCAATCGAGGAGAACAATGAATCAGAAATTGACAAAAACAATTCAACTGAAATTCCGCAACTAACAGAAGATAAGAAAACTATATAGTAATGATATCACATAAGTACTTATAAGAACCAAAAAAAAAGAAAAACGGTAAAAGTTTATTAATAGATACCTACTTACTTAAGTACTAACTTAATTTTATCTTTTACATTATCATTTTTTTCTACTGACACCTTAACATAGCAAATAAGAAGAATTCACAATAAGACATACTCATTATTCTATTAAACTATTTATTATTCTCATGTTCATAATAGATCCCTTTTTTCCGCATTACCACAAAATAAATAGGTACTATCTATTCTGTAGCGTTACCTACTATTTATTAATTATCTTGCAGCTTTTTAAATCAATACTCGGCTAATTTTAAATTTCTGGTACACCATAATGATATATTATATCATTCGGTAGCATTTTACCAAAGTTTTGCGACCAAACCTCGAACCAGGGGCAAACTGATACGAGGACAACTCGATAGATGGCTCTTAAAAGCTTGCGAGCCGGCCAGAGGCGTGGCTTACCACCCGGAGCTTTCACCCCAACTTCAGTGCCACCAACTTATCGATACCGTTGATTGAGGGAGCCATCGTCGTAATTCCAGAACTAAACCAAACGGTTACTATCAAAATGTTAGTTCTAGTCTTTTGTCAAACTCTACAGATGAGTGAGTCGCACTGTAAATCCAATCGATTGCTCGAAAGTAAACATTTTAGCCGTTTTCGGCATACCTTTGTTACGATATTAACAAATGTACTGATGCAGTCGATAAACGTGACATTCGTCCTCGATGTGATATGTTATCAGACATTCAAGCAAGTATAGCGTAAACAGTAGGTTGTTAATCAGTTGTAAGCATGCTTTGTCCCGGTCGCGCCGCGTTTACACAATTAGCTTCGTGATAATTACGATTGATGGTGTCTCGCTGAACTGGTGTTGCGACAGTCGAGATGACGAGGTCCAGCTACCGGCCCTTGGTTCCGCGCTCTTCGATCACTTCGCTCGATGCAGGGGATATAGGGTGAGTACCTAATTAAATAATGCAATATTACGTTACTGCACACCGGAACAAAAATATTTAGATTATAAAAATAAAATAGATGAACTAAAATTAAAAAAAAAACACTTTCGTGATAATCATTGTCTCTGCTTTATTTTCTCTATGATTTATAAATAAATACTCGTATGTATTACTACATTATTTTACGCCTCTTAAGAAATTTGAGCTCACAATTTTCTGATCACACTAATAAGAATTCTAGCTTTTTCTCAATTAAAATAAATATTGTTCGATTTCAAACTTGAGGGGTGAATGGCCAGTCAACACATGCCTGTCGTCCTTCAATGCCCACCTTACCAGTTTACCTAATAAGAATTTCTGAATTATGAGAAACCAGTACTTACTATACTCATAGCACCTGTCTAACTGCAATTACATGCTATGTACTAAATTGGATACTGATAAGCATAACATGTCAACCCACAAAACAAAATTGTTTTTGTTAATGATACAGAACGCTTCTTTGTCAGCCGAAGAATCGTTCTGTATCATTAACATTTTTTTTTTCTTTTGTGGCTTGACATGTTATTGCTTATCAGTATCCTTATATGATCGTGTATATTTTCTGCTACAAATTAAACAAATATTACTTTTTTTCTTGCGAGGTTGAAATCTTCATAACCCCCCTAGGACACTAAAACCCCCCTAGTGTCCTGCCATATTCCTTGACCGAGGGCTCCGGGATCTCCAAGTGAACGCACCGGAGCCTTCAGCACCACACTTCAGCTCCGCCCGGGACAGCTAGTAGCTGTCGTGAGACGCTTAAGCCTACAACAGCGTCCGCCACTCGACGCTGTTTTCCTCCTCGGGCTCGCTTATGTAGATGTTTAGAGCCCCACCTCTAACCACCCTTGAGCCCAGATTTCCCCTTTTAGTAGGCTCTTACTACACGCAGGGGATACCGATGCCGTATTCTAGTACCCCGGCATAAGAAGAGATCACTTTCAGCGATAAGGCCGCCAAATATAACAGTGATCCATCGGGGACTATTATTTATATTGAGGTTATATATTCATTTATACAGGATAAACTCATGATTGACTTAGCTATACCATATTATTAGATGCCTTACCCCCGAATACTGAAACTTTTGTTAACTTTGACGACAGATTAAGTCTATAGCTATCTTTGTTATTTGCTTAGTGCCAGACAAAGGCAGTATTAGAATTAATCTGTTGTCAATGTTAACAAACGTTTCAGTACCTAATCGGGGGTTAATCATACATTTTAAATAACCTTAAGACTTAAAACTTATTATTTCCTTTTTATTATTTATTACTTCTAAGACTACTACTGTTTAATGATTCCAAATTTCCCGATTTCTGATTTTCATACTGAGTATGATGAAAGAAGAAGCGTAGGTAGGCCTCCCAAAGACCAAAGACTTTGTGAAAGTTACGCACAACCGGTGGATGCAACTGGTAAATTGTCAGTGTGGCCCTTTTATCTGTGGGCCACACTCTCATAGAGGGAGAGGCCTTGGTTCAGCAGTCGAGGTGCTTCCTCGCGGCCTCTGGACGTCTTCCGCCTGAGGACGATAAATTAAATAAAAACTATAAACACAAGTCTCGCGATAATCTCGTGGGAAATCCTTCGCTCGGGCGTCCAATATTGCCTATGAGTAGGTATTTTAACATAATCTCATAAATTCGCAATCACTTCAAAGATTAGATACGAACCTATTGACATTGGTAAGGTCTTTTATTCTAGCCGCTTCACTCTAAGTGATATCGAGCTAAATTTTATTACGGGTCGAGATCAAATGGAAATTCAATTATCGATTTTTAGTTCTGCCTCAAGCCTCTTCTTCTGGGATGAAACTTTGATCCCAACGAAGTTAGTTTCATCAAAATCTTTTACGTGTATTTTATCTTAGACATCTTTAAAAACCCACAGATTACCCCTTCTAAATTCCAGACTCAGGACGATCGAAGCGCACCACACGTCTGTCAAAATACGCTTAAGAAAATTCACTCTCCAATGGTTTATTGCTATAGGCGCGAGTAGGCATAACCTTGAGATAGCCAATGAAAAGGCTTGGCCTGAGTCAAAGCTAGGCAAACAGACATCTCATGATGAGGTATCTATATCGTGGGCTAATCGTTGAACTGGACAGATCACGATACGCCGGCATTTCTTGATATGGCCGATAATTTCATGGTGTGCCCAGTGTAAAAAAGTTGGGCATATCGATGAGAGGTCGATTTGCCCTTCTAGTCACTTAGCCATATCGAGATAAAGCTGGGCGCATCATAATGTAGTTCCGTTTCACGACGCTTGTGGCGCTGTTTGCGCTCTGTCAGCTGGGTGCTTACGTGCGAGAAAGTTCGCGGCAAGGATCTTGTATCACACTGGATAGAGTGATTCGTTTGGCAGCGTGTCCACTTTCTGTTCGCGCGTTTAGTGAGTAGGGAAGTGAAAACTAGTGCAGAATCTATCGATAAAAATGTACACAGTGTACAAAACTAAGAATTTGTAAATTAAGAACACAATGTTTGCAAAAATATGTACTTTATTGAACATCGAAACTCGTAATTGCCATGTAAATAGTACGAATATATATAGTATATATAGTAACTATGAAAGTTAATAAGTATCTACACCGTCTCCTAGTTTCTTTTATTCTTCCTAGTTTTTTAATTGACAGCCCAGTCATAAAACTAGATTTTTCAAAATGTTTTCAACAAAGTCGAGAGTATTTAGGTGGCTCCCAGTTTTCGCGCCTCACAGCCTTTATCCACTGATTTCTGATTTCCGGACATTTTGGAAACCTATAACAAAATGTTTTATTTTAATTAATTGTTTAACCATGACACAACATTGGTACAAATTATCATATATTTCAAGCCGCGAAAGCTTCAAAAACATTAAAATTAATTATCGATAGAATACGTATCAAGCCGATTAAACGCGGAAAGGAATTAACAGTTCATGTTTCACTTAATGTAGTATATGTAGGATATTACAAGAATATTATTAGATAAATATCGACCAAATATCGACAAAGTTTGAAACGTGCAGTGGTACTTCACTAGCAAGAACACGTAAAACAATGCATTTATTTATCTTAAATTAATGCTTAAATTAATTACTAAATAACACTGCGTGATAGTTGTATGACTTCAAACATGTATATTCTTTAAGTGAAACGAATATTTAGCTTTGATTCTGTTTATTTTAGGTAAAAAACGCTAAAAACACTTACGCATGAAATGATAATTCTGGATCTTTTACTCCCCCTTTCGTTGTTCTCGATGCACAATACACAGCACAACACGCCATAATGCCACTATGTATAACAATATTAAGTATTCACAGCGATATTTTGATCCAATTTGCTTTTTTAGTAAGGCGGGTCGCAATGTTGTGACCGACTAGTCGGTCAAAGTGGACACAGAGTGCGAGGTTGCCAATCTTACAATAGCTCTCTCGCTTACTCTATGCGACGACCCGTGAAATAAAAAGAGAAACATGACAATGTGAACGTCGGAGCGGCAACGTCTCGTCGGTCTGTCCAGTATGATGCTTCGTCTAAGGTTCGCGGCGTCACAGCAAAAACGTAACCCTAAAAACTATATCCGAGCATGGCTGGGTAAATATTTTATTTGCTTGTATTTTGGTCACCCTACAGAATCGATTTGCCCAAGCTCGCCGGGCAAATCGGCAAATGTTATGCTTTAAACGATATGGCGGTTATGAGACAGGCATATCAAGAAATTCCGGCATATCGTGATCTGCCCAGGCAGACCCACAACATCCATAAGTGGTATCGGTGTTCAGACCTCTTTCTTTTATTTTATACTTTTTGGGATTCCGTAGCGTACAAAGCGTGCTTGCAATACGTGTAGCGAACGAAATAGCTAGCAAGGTCCATTTATAAACTATGCATGTCAAAAACTTATCATCTTCCAAGTTGATAGATCTTAGTAAAACTTTCTGTTAGATTTATTTCGTGTAGCATGTTGTAATAACTTTTAGAAATAATCGGAATTCTTCAAACGTCCTACTAGCCTACGGAGCCCTACTAACCAATTCCCGACATGCTCTTGACAAGTTATTTCTTATCTCTTTTTCATAGACATCTTAATGTAAATAAATAAGTATAAAAATACACAGATTGAAATCAAATTGTAATTATAAAATAGTACAGGAATACCTGTACATATTATGTCTGCATATTTATGTCTCTGTATCTACTTCACATAGATATACTTAGTACCTACCTACTTACATAATAACATAACACTACATAACTGTACTTACATAACTACACTATTATATTACGTGCTATCCTGTAAAAATAGTTGTAATGCAATAAATAAATAATTATTTTATATTTTCCTCTTAATTGTTCCTAGTATGTACTAGCATCGCCCTGAAGTTTCACCTGCTATACAATAGGAATTGTATATTTTTCCGGGATAAAATATGTTAATCCAGGATATAAGGTACCACCATGCCAAATTTCATCAAAATCCGTTCAGCCATTACGGATACAACACAAAAGCGCAATAAACTACATGACGTCAAATTTACCTAAGTGGCACAAGTAACTAATGCAAAAATGACATTTTATTAGCCTAATTATCACGTCGATGATTCGTAAATAAAGTTAAGTAGACTAAACACATAAGATTATTTAAAAATAATATCTACTACATAGCTAACCCAGTTTTTTTTTTTTTTTTTTCCTCCTAAGAAGATTTTGGCGTCGCACGTCTTATGCATTATCCAGTGTCAAGTATACATATATATTCTCAAGTTTTGTAAGATATTTCCAAACAAGTCATAGTCACGGTCAAAGGCGAGCAAAGCAAGTCACGGTCAAGTCCAAGTCATCCCCCAGTATAGTGGTGAAAACTTTACTAGAGCTTTCTATGGAGTTTTGGAAACAACACGAAAATTCACGTTTCACGACATTATACCATTCACCAATAATCGTGCATGTTAACGAACACTTAACGGGTAAAAATTCACCGTTTTTACACATTAACACTCCAAATAACACAAGTTTTGGAAAATAATAAAATGACGCGTCATTAATTCTTCATGTTCCCGCCAAAACGCTAACCCAGTTTTCATGTATCTACTTACTAATACTTGCAGTAATTATTGAAATGACGCAACAAAAATACAGATTATAAAAAAAATCTGTAGCTGAAAGTAAGTCTAGGTACATAAGTACATATGTGCGTGTTTTCAATTAAAGGTACCTATACAAAAAACTTGGGGAAGAAAGGTTCTTGAGGTTCACGAACTATAAGACGCAGCGCAGGCAGGCCTCCCAAAAGGTGGACCGACAACATTGTGAAAGCTGCGGGCAACCGGTGGATGCAATTGGCAAGTTGTCGGTGTAAGGGGATCCTTTGTTCAGCAGTGGACGTCTTCCGGCTGATGATGCCGATTAAAAAAATACCTAACTGCCCTACCTGAATCGCGCTAAGAAATGTGAAATAAGTGATTAATATTATTTTGATTAGTATTTCGCTGTAGTATTAGGCAAGCAGCGTTCTCCTCTAAAAAAATACATTGACGAGCAATTTAAAAAAGCCAGCTTGCAAACCACATTATGCTAAATGATTACTATAAATATTCAGTTTTGTTTTATGCGTTACATAATACATTTGGACATTGCTTTTTACTTCAAGGAGCTATATTGCCTGGCTTCGGAAATATTTCATGATAATTTAGTGGATATTTGATATTGCTCGTCATTGTAGCAAATGTAATCAAAGTTGACGAGTTTCCTTCAGCTTTTTGCGATGTTATTGTAGCTGTGAGAAGCTTCTTAGCGCGGCCCCGCTGTAAGGACCGGAAGACAGTAGCCTAGCCTCCATTTGTCTACTCATCAATTCAATTCAATTATTTATTTGCTCGTTAATGGGTAACATGGATCTTAAATTAAGTTTTAACAGCCAATAACAACCTCAGATCAGGCATGCAAATTAAATATTCCAAAATTATTCAAATACATATGTCAAAAATAACTAAATCTAACAATTTAATATTTTGCGTGATACGCATACAAGCGACATGTCTTGTCCAAAAATTCTTTAATAGTATAAAAGTTTTCGCTCACTAACCACTAACCAGCGTAATTACTGGGCACAAATACGCCTTAAATGACGAGGGTGACCAATAATAACGGGATTTGCGAAATTCCACTTCTAAAGGGTAAAATGGTAAATGGTTTGTAAAATGGACCCCAAAAGTATAATTTTTTTTTTTTTCTTGCATTGTTAATGAAACTCGACACACGTACTAATCATAAATAATATAGAATGGCATGTCTCAGAATTTTTCGAAATTCGCCGATGCGAGCGAAGCCGCTCGGGCAATCTAGTTTATTAATCCTAACTAATATTATAATTCAGAGGAATATAGCCGCAGTCATATCAGGACCAAAACAGTTTCGAGGTATTATGAATGAGTGCGTTTCTCGAGGAAAAAACTTCGCTTGCACGATTCAGAACTCCCTACATTACAATTATTGTCAGTCCATACAAAACGTGATCAACGCTGGTCAAATGGATCAACGCCGTCCAGCGAACTACAGGAAGTAACTTTGTCTCTCTGTCTGGATGTTTGTCGCGTTAAAGCGGATCTTGATAAAATTTGATAAAGAGCTACTGCGTATATCACAAAAACGGACATAGGATACTTTTTTTATATCAACGCGATCGAAGTCGCGGGTAACAACTAGTAATGTATATACAGGGTTATAAGGAAAGGGTACTCAACTCAACGTAACTCATAGTACTCATCATTATGAACAACTTTTTCTAGGGGACCAACCCTGAAATCGAGAAAAAAATATCAGCTGTTCCATAGAAAAATGTCAATGACACTCGACAAAATGTATGGAACAGCTGATATTTTTTTCTCGATTTCAGGGTTGGTCCCCTAGAAAAAGTTGTTCATAATGATGAGTACTATGAGTTACGTTGAGTTGAGTACCCTTTCCTTATAACCCTGTATATACATTACTAGTTGTTACCCGCGACTCTGTTATGAGTAGATAGAGTATATAGGTAAATCACAATTACATAAACAGCTTGCCTTTGAATTTATATGCTCAGTCCATACAATATACTTAAATGTGTCTGCGGTATTTATATTTAGCATACATAATGAGAAGCTTAGAAATCAAATCACGTCATTGCCTTATTATTATCACGCGCAAAACGTGCCAATGATATGGGGTAAATGAACTGCACACGAGAATGATAATTCATCATTTATTTGTGAAATATTGTTTAGAATTCAATTTTCATTGACTAAGATTAAATTTGTGTTTTTAAAAAATAAGGAAAAATAAAATTTACCTACGGCATTGAATTATAACATAATTATCTTTTAATTGGTAATGATTTGCGTTGTTCCTTGTTTTGTCCCCATTAATTAATAAAGCTTATATAGAACTACTTACACACTGATATGTATTTGAAATGGTTACACAATGATATCTCTTATCAGTATTTGCTCTAGATACAAAGCTTATCAGCTACAGTGTTAAGAATAGCTTTAGCAATTGTTTTTAATGATATCGAATGGCGACGCGAACAAGTCGCGAATATTAGAAATTGTAACTTCAACAGTTCGAAACCATGCACGGCAATGCACTGCGCCTGAGATATTAGATGTCAAATTGCTGAACTCTGGACTCGTCGTGTGGCCTGGCGCGTTATCAACATTGACTTTAGCGCTTATAAATATTTCATGGTATTGGTTAGCAACTAGTTGCTGAAATTAAAAAAAAAGTAAGTTAATCACACTAATATTATAAGTGCGAAAGCTTGTAAGTATGTAAGTAGTTAAGCATGAAAGTGTGTTTGTTCCTGTCCAACTCTGTAACGGCTGAACAGATTTGAATAATATTTGGTAAGGAGATACCTTACACCCTGGATTAACAAATAGGCTACTTTTTATCCCGGAAAAATATTCGGTTTCCGTAGAATAACGGGTGAAACCGCGGGTTGCAGCTAGTTATAAAATAGTTGTTGAAATATTGATTTTGTACCTCAACTTTTGTCAACTTTAAAGATCTACTACTAAAACTACTAAAAAAAATACTTACATACAAACTTTCGCATTTATAATATTTGTGTGATATGTACGTCATACAAAATCGTTTTCTTAACTTGGCTCCAGCTACGAAAACTTTATATGTTTCGTAGAAGTAACAAGTATAAAAACCCGACTACAAAATGTAGCCTATACACGTCACTGCGGACATAATGACGAATCGAACGATACCTCACTCGTCACAATTGGTCAGGCCGCTTAGGCTATAGGAGGTAATTTATCTACTTGCATACACCCCAAACACTATAAGCGGACACCGGACATTACCGTCCCTTTGGGGAGTTGGGTTATTTTTTTATGCCGTGTGAGTTTAAAATAAAACTGAACAGCAGGTAAGTTAAGATGCTGATCGCTATTTTAGCGCAATTATTTGAGTGCTTCTCTGTCTCCCACGTTTCAGGTTTCAGTCCTTTTAGGTATAAATAAAAGAGGATATATACTAAATGGTACTTGTACCTAATGAGCCTTATTTACGAGGGATTTAAAAACCGTGCCACTGTGTCGTTCACATCCGAACATCGACACGGCACAGTTTTTTCCAACACAAATTAAATGGTGACAAAGCCGTAAAGCTGAGGGCGTTGAGCTAATGCCTTAGGGCTATTAAGCAGTAAGAATACATTTTCCATATTATGATAATTAAATTTTGTAACTTGATTTACTATATTATGATCCATGTTTGACTTACAACATCAGTTTCCTAGCTCATACTTCAGACTTTAGAATTTTCGCGGAAATCGTGAAGAACTTTACCCTTGTTTTTTTCACTTATATAATAATTATAATTCTTTATTTCCAGGCATTTACAGGCATATTTTTTATATTATAAAAACCTTAAAACTAAAATACATATAATAAACAAAAGTTTTATGTCATATGTTTTGGCTCTACACATAGCATAGTGTTTTGAGGCAGTGTCAAGGTTTTTGTTTATTTTTTTTTTCTCCAGTAAAGCATAGTATTCAGGGTTGGAATCAGAGCCTTAGAAAATTATTGTCTGCGGAAATGAAAAATATACTACTTGTGTAAAATTATACTACCTTTCGTTTATCTTTTGAATTGTGATAAAAGTACATTGGTAAACACTGATACTAACAGTGTTTACCAATGTACTTTTATCACAATTCAATTTTACACAAGTAGTATTTTTTTCATTTCGGCAAACCTCGGCCACCGTCCATTCCAAATCATGCTTCAGTAAAGTGATGGCAGCTTCTATGGGGTTTTGGAAACAACACGAAAAAACACTATTCTCCTTCTTATACATTGAAAAACAATTAATGGATATTAATCCACCATTATTATACATTGACACCCGGAAAAAAGTGCCGCTGGGAGAACGTAGCGGAAAGTGTTTCTCGCAAATATCTCAAAAATTACCGGACACAAATGTGTAATTGACACATTTACATGTCATGCTCTAAATGTCGAGATACTAAACTCAACTCATGCAATAAAATTCGACACTTTTCGCACACGTAATAATGTGTGAGGGTGTTTAGGGATGAGCAAGATGTGACCAAAAACCAAACAGTCAACAACAAAACATTCTCGAATGTGATAACATCGTCTTAAAATAGTATGCAGTTATCAGCACATAGTCAGAATTATTAAATGTGACCGACTTATTTACAGAACTCGCGTCAAGTAGGCGCTCATAGTAGGCTCCTTATCTGTTTTCACTTGTATCATATGTAGATTTTATTACAATACGACGCGCAAATAAAGTAGTTTTATTTGACAAACAATCTATTATATTATTAGGTTGCTCTCAACTTTTACAATGTCGTCAGTAGAGTCAGGTAGGCTCTCTTGCAGAGTCCGCCTGGGAAAGTACCACACCTTTGCCAGTTATTCAACCGCCAAGCAGTAGTGGGCAAAGCATTACTGTGTTCTGGATTGAAAGGCAATGTTTCCAGCGTAATTGCTGAGCACACAGAGATTTTACATCTAACATCTCAGGGTGACGAGCGCAGTGCATTGCCGCGCATAGTTTTGAACTGTTGATGTTCAAAATTCTGGGTGGCACTGAACTGTTATGGGCAAGCGTGACGCTTAACATCAGATGAGCGACTTGATCGTCTCGTCACCGAGTAACATAAAAAAAAAATAACTATTGGGATTTACATAATGTTTGCAATATTCGTATTGAGTATTGAGTTATATTGTCTTTTGCACCAGATTTGTTTCGCTTTATTTTGGTATTATGGATGTTGTTTTCCTTGGGACGAACACAGGGAAACCTGTGGGTAGATAAAATATGAAGTTATTTATTTATTATTGTAGTGTAATAATGCAGGTATAGGTACGTTGTTTATAGTAGGTATACTAGAATTACTTACCTCGCTTGTGGAGGTTGAGGAACCTCATCAATTTCACATAAACGGGAGATTATGTGTCTTGCGGCAAGCTTAGGTGAAAAATTGTAAGCTGAAAATTAAATTAAATGAAAGATATTGGTAGCAAAGCTACAAGTCGGTAATTGTAGTCTGGTAATTGACCCCAAACCAGTCCAGCGGGCTTATCCTCTAACTTTGAAACGTTCGTGATTCTGATTGCGAGAGCATGTCATCTCGGTCGTACCAACTTAGTCGCACTATGCGCGGTCCCGCTCGCGCAACTCTCGCTATCGCTTTCAGAGTTACGGGATAAGCCCTCAGATCTAATTTGACTGAAAATTTATGAGTGAAGATGTTCTGTTTTTCTTTAGTGGGTGCGCATTAGGTACGAGTAGATATACTTAATCTGGTATAATTCATGGTCGTTACTAGCTATTACAAAATATACAGGGTTATAAGGAAAGGGTATGCTAAGCCGAAAAGGGCTCATATCACTCATCATTATGAACAACTTGTACTATGGGACCAAACCTGATATCCAGAAAATAAAACAGCTGAAACTTTTCTATGGAGAAAAGTTTCAATGACACTCGACAAAATGTATGGAATAGCTGATATTTTTTTCTCGATTTCGGGTCCCATAGTAAAAGTTGTTCACAATCATGAATACTATCAACCCTATTTGGTTGAGCATAACCTTTCCTAATAACCCAGTATATACCTACTGACTGTTATAACCGCTATATTGACGGTAAGTCAATGGGTGAAAACAGCAAAGTAAAAGTGCTTTAGGGTTTACGTAATTTCAACCAAAATCCCATTAAACTTGAGCACCATCAATTACAATTAAATCTAATGGCATTCGGACTATTTTTTCAGCTTTACAACCTTGAATAAAGGTCTAAATGACTCCGAAAAGTTCAGATTTAGATCTGAGGACGAGTCACCAGTAAAACGAGGAGCAATTTAGGCATTTGGGTGCCTATAAAATTTGATAAACGCAGGCTCGGGACTAGTCGAAGTCGAATAGCACGAATTAGCTTCGAGGAATGGCTATTTTACTGTTAAGCAAAGAAAATCTACAAGAGAAGAATGCCAATATCATACTAAAAAGTGTACCCCAGAAAATCCTGCTTAAAACTAGATGGCGTCTACGATCTATCTACGAGAAACTTGATCCATTTGCACCAAGATCGTTTCCGCTGGAATAACTTGAGTCAATTCCATATCTGTACTATTATCTATTCTATGCCTTGGGGTTGTTATTTGCAATAGTCGGGCTTCTTTACATTAAACTTTGAAACACGTTTTTCGACAGACTTTTAGGTACTCATACTTTGCTACGGTTTTTATTCTTTGTTAGAATGTGGACGATATTGTCCTGATGCCGGGGCACTAGAATACGGCATCAGTATCACCTGAATCATGTGAAGATTTTCCTCTCGCAAAAAAAATAAAAGAAAAAAAACGATTGTTTTTATACGATGAACTTTTTTTTAGAGAGACCGTGTGGTTCATTTTTTTTTTAAAGATTTATTAAAGTTTAAGCTTCATTTTCCCAAGACTATGTTTATAAGTGCCGCAAAGCAGCCGCAATTTAGTATCAAACTATGGGACAAACGTTATGCTTTCTTAAAAATATTTTTAAATTATATTATATAAATTACTAGTATAAATCTAATTTAAAAAATCGATAGAACTAAAGAAGAGATTAAAACGGTTAAACAGATTTTCATGAATCACTGCTAAGGATAGTCTCGAAAGTCACCTTCCAAGCAAAAAAATACTTTTTCATCCGTTCATCCGTTTGGGAGTTACTATGCCATAGACATATACACCAGAAAGCCCCTTTGTATGCGTGGGGGGAAAAAAAGAAATGAGGGTATCACCACTTATATAAATTAGCGTTCCGGCCTCTGTGGGAGGCCCTGACTTTTTCAGAAAAGCCAAAGCTTTACGTGTTTTATTTTTACTGTGCATATACGCATAGATAAAGATGTGATTGATATCCTTCTAGATGTGACACCCTTCTAGACCAGGTGGTCTGTGCTCTGTAAAAACTAAAAAAGCATTGTATATCTACAACGCTAGTAGGTACCACATTTTTAATACCTATCTATAATCTAAAATGTTTATATTATATGTGTAGTGGCACGGTGTCCCAATAATAAATACATCGCTAATGCATCGCTCGACGCTCTCCTGCCTCCAGTCCTCTGCAGAAATCGTCAAGAAATCAGGATTAAAAAAAATAATTGTGTAAAAATAGGAACACACTCAACGCTCAAACGTTAATCTAAAACGACACAGACTCACCTGTCTAATTAACTAGCAGACTCATCTGCAACAAATGTTCATATCGGTCCGCTTTTTCACAATGCTGGGCAAAGGCCTCTTCTAAAATTATGAAAATCCGTAAAAAAAAACACCGCCGATCTTTTGTTCAGAATCCTAAAAATATCTGCGTCACATTCGCATCTGGACTGAAAAGCTTTGAAACTTTGAACCGTCTAAGTTCTATGTAAGAAACTTTGGTATAAAAGAACTGGGTTGTGTCAACAGCACCCTGAATAGAACTGGGCGGCTGGTAGTGACCGATGCCGCACCTACTTACAGAAACTATTGTATGAATGTTCAGTGCTAAGAGTAAGTTCGCACAGCTGCCCGTAAGCCTCCAAAATGGCCAACATGGCTTGTCGAATGAAGGTGTGTCCACATGGGCCTGATCTTAAATTCAAAAAGGATAGACATACATTTCACAGGAGTAAAAGAAACAACCTATAACCGTAGTTGTTTCATTTAATCCGATGGTCAAGCTAAACTCTTCACAAAAATCAGATCAGATAACTAGTTAATAGTTGCTATTTGAGAGCTTATTTACACAAGTACAAAGAAGCCAGCTACCTCTTCGTTTGAAATATGATCTAGTTACGTAATTTTAGTTCTATATTTAACCATTATACAATAAATCCGGGTGTTACCGGAGTACTGGGACCTGAAAAGCAATACATTATCACTAAGCTTTCTCGGTACGGCGTAAAGTTTTTATAATTCGCCCTGGGAACCAAAGATAAACCATAAATACTCTCTGGGAACGGCTATAAATATTGTTTTCTTTTTCTGACGATATTTTATTTTGCAACAGTCATTGAGCAAAAAAGTTTGTGCTCGCGAGGTTCTACTGTTCTCAGACAGAACTATATAAATAGTAGTTCTGCGAACAGAAACTTTTTGCACAACCTCAATTCTATAATATCATACCTACTTATTTTTTGGCGTCGGCGATTTTTAATTGGAGGGTCAAGATTTAAGATCGTGTGTTCTCAGTTCAATGTCCCAAACTGAGATCTCACAGCCTTATATCTTGACAACCTCTTATACGATTTTGCTCATATTCGAAATTCTTGTTTATATAATTGATTACCGACTGCTTCTGCCAAATATTATATTATATAAACTTAAATTATTATATTATAAAATGCCAGTAAATGGTGCCGCAGCAAACTTACCCCCTGTATACCAAGTTTCATCAAGATTAGTTGAAAAATACGACCTGTACGTGAGTACCAACCAATGACGAAAGAAAGTACCAACATACCTACTGATAGTTGAAAGCAAATTTTGCCAATTGAAGCAGAGACTTCTTTCGCTTCGCTCACTCGGTCCATGAAGCAAGGACTTCGTTAACTTTGAAAAAATAAAGGAAACAATAATCACGGATATTCTGCTGACCGACAGAGTCCACTAAGAACGTAATGTGCTGGAACTTAGGTAGAAATAGTGTTCTCAAAATAAAGACTACTTTTTGAGTTCCACAAAAATTTAATAGTGAACAGTGTAACAATTTGATGGTTTCAGCAAAATGGCGCTTGTATACTTACCTAGTGCTACCTATGTTTTATACGTTTATAATTATGTTTGTATTTGTCCAAGATAACTTGTTATTAGTAGTCAAGTAGTCAAGTATATTTAAATTTTTAATTTCGGATAAGAGCCAAATCAGACAATAGGTTATAATGGGTTGTAGGGTTCCCGAGGTCACAGTCCGACGCAAACAAAAAGGTAAATAAATATTTTGATTGGTTGTGGAAAGCGATTTTCAACACTCGCTTTCAACAGAAAATATGAAAAACTGCCCGTAAATTCTCATAATCGTTTCTCAAATAATTCTGTTTTGACTACAAATTGCGGAAAACTATAGATTTGTAGATGGATGGTATAAATAATATGAAACCCGATTGTTTTGCTGCCAAATTCAGAAACTAGTCGGGCCCGCGGATTTACCCGCGATAGTTTCCCGTATTTTAAGAGGTCGCGTCTTCATGCTCATGATTAGGTACAGTTACAGTTGTAGGTACTTACTTTATAAAAAAATATTATGAAGGTCAGTTCATCCGTTGCCTCGCATTGATTGTGATGTATGTTCGTATTATCAGCGCAGGCGTTTAGCCGCATAATCATCAATTATGTACTACAAATTCAGCGCTTCCGGTATTTTTTCTAAAACTGTATGTATATACTAACACTACTACAGAGTGACATCGATTCTGTCGTCAGCACCCTGAAGACGTCCACTGCGAGCAAAGGCCTCCTCCTTAGACCGCCACACTGAACGACCATTCGCAACTTAGATCCACCGGTTGCCCGTGACCTTAAAATTTCGTTAGTCCATCTAATGAGAGGCCTACCTACGCTGCGTCTTCCAGCGGTTCTTCGAGCGATGTGGCCTACTCGTTGCCACTTCAGCTTGTAAACCTGCGATTCTGTTGTACAATTCACTAAACTAAACCAATCTGACAGGACTAAAATTATTATCTTCTCTTTTCTCTTCAATGTTTGTAAAAAGAGTGACAATAATTTTAGAACTTTCAAGCTTAGTTTAGAAAATGGTAAAACAGAATCGACGTCACTTACTTACCTACACTTGCTGACATCCCTATGCACGCCCTATTCCCACGCTTTGCAGGCGGATAGAAGATCGCAGATTCTCACCGTTTTCTAAGAGGAAGCTGCTGCCCGTCCTCTTAATGGTTCTTGTCGCAGTTTCGCTGACACCGGCAATTAAATTTAGTCAGCGTCACAAATTTAAAGTCAAGCTACTGCCAGCTGGTCGCCTGCGCCACCGCGTGCTCGCGGCGAGGTTTATGTAACGACTTTATATTTCCTGCTTGATGTGTGTACAGTTTAAGTTACGATGGGACTGACATGCCAATGTTGGCCAGTCCCCAAATAAAAAGAGAATTAAAAAAAAAAAAAAAAGTCAAGCTTCTAAATTATTTGCAAACAGAGTACATTCCGTCATTAATCAATTTTATCGTCTGTACGGTTTCCGCAATAATTCGCGATTGTTTTAACTAATGAGTTCCGACAACCGTCTCCACAAGTAACTTGCGCGAGTGATGCGGCACGTGACCCGACACGCTACTTTTCACGGCTGCCTTTCCATGTTTTACGGCGCTAAGTTAAGGATTTGTGTCGAACCCACCGATAGAATGGCTCGATTTTCGTAGCTTGGCTTTGGTGGAAACAGTTCCGACGAAGCTAAGTAAGTACATTACTTGCTCACCGCTTATGCTTAGCTACCTCGCACATCTTTGGTGAAAAGGCTGCCTAATGATGGCGTAATTATATATCACTTAGGAATAGCATCCAATGGTTTTGTGGAAGATATCGCATTTAGATGAGGTAGCCACTTGTGGTACTAGTCTGTAAGTTTGTCCTATTTGCAATTTTTATTTTTATGTGCACAATAGCAAACAACGTTTTTTTTTCGTGCAGGACGGAAGGGGGCAGTCTAAAAAAAATATTTCGCTTACCTCGGTTACCTAAGTTTGGCCATTGTCGCCAGTTTTTTGGCAGCTTACTCGCAGACAGCGAGTTAATTGTGGTTTTATTTGTAGTTTAGATTTAATTTTATTCAAGTAATTACTTTAGTTGTAGTTTTTAAACTATTCATTTAAGTTTAGATTTTTTGTAGTACTTATCAAACTAAAATATATGAATTAATATATTATACACATTTTTAAATACACACATTTACATCACTAGAACACAAAATTAAATGTGGTCCGTACTTCACGTGAAAACATCACTGAGGATCTAAGGACGATATTTTCATGCAATTATCTAATTAGGTTTTTCCGTGGCAAGCGCGTTGCGGTCCCATAGATTTTAGTTGTAGTTTTAGATTTTTTTTATCAAACCACTTAAGCAAATACATATATGTATGAACATATGTACACATTTTTTTTAAATACATATACATTTGCGTTACTAGAACAAAAACGTGGTCTGTACTTCACATAAAAAAATATATCGTTATGGATCTTAGGACGATATTTTCATGCAAGTATCTAATTAGGTTTTTCCGAGGCAGGCGCGTTACGGTCCTTTTGTACTTTGTCGTGACGAATGCTCTTAGATCAAGAACAAAAATCAAAGCCAAGTACAGTTTGAATAACATATTTTACGTTTGAATAGTGGACTAAAGTGTGATTATTGCATAGATATAGCTTAAGTGTCGGAGACGGACATAGACTACTTTTTTTAGTTCCAATTTAAATATATCTGCGTGTTACATAAGTGTGTGTTGAGTGTGTCTTCCTATTTTCCTAAAATGCGTCATAACTTCAATGTTGGTATTGAAGTATATAACGCCCACCAATATTCTTCCTATCTTATTCTTCTTTCACCAATATTGATGAAACAAAGTCTATGTTAAGCGCGCCCGACTCCACAGAACATATTTTAAAAAACTGCTTGCAAATCCGTGCTTTAATTACTGAGTTTATCTCAGACAGACAAACAAAAATTTCAAAAACTATGTTTTTGGATTCTGTTAACTTTTATGTTATAAGCTGGTTCACCACATCGCTCTTTTTTATCCCCGAAAACGAACCATTCGTAGGGAAACCGCATATAAGATACAGCCAGTAGTCATAACACGGCGTATAATTGTTTTGGATGGTAGCCAAGAACCATCAAAGGGGACATCAAAGCCGAAACCCGAGCGGTCTACAAAACCCTACGTACAATACTTGTTTACCCATTTACACAGGTACTTTACATGATCGACGTGTCATGGTTCTTGCACTTTGTACTCGAATAACAAAATCTCGTATCTACGTTATGTATTCATAATTATATTTACATCACAACAAAAAACATCAAGATCAGAGGAATCTAACACAAAATAAAGTACAGACACCTTAGCACGCTACTTTGAAATGACAATAGTGTTAAATTATTATTTTTTATTATTTAAATTTAAACAAATTAATTAAATTTAATAGTGCTAAAATTTAAACTTCATTCTATTTATTTCTTATCCATATTTTAACCCTGAAAAAAAGCTTAGCGGAGATGTATAGTTCGACTAATTTTTTTTTTTTTTAGAAGGACTACGCTATGGACGAATCATGGCGCAGAATACTGCGCCATGATTCCTATTTCGAAGCATTTATAAACAGGGCGTTCTAGTATGAACCCATATCTATGATGGCTTAGTTTGTGTAAGTTGTACGTTACGAAGAAGATTTGAGATCTTCGAGCTTAAAATTAATTGGATGTTGATAACAACCAGGTTTCTTTTTAAAAAGTGGGTTTTAGTAAAAATGTGCGCCGAAAAGACCGAACACAAATGAGTGACTAAGAAATAAGCCTGTTCAATTTTCAGAATTCTACAAATGAGCTGTTTCAGAGATTCGGGTTGAATATAAATAAACAGGTCGTGTTAGGCCGGGGCCACACTGCAGGTGGATTTCAAAACGTGCCACCCAGATGAGTAATTAAACTTCAAAATAGGTAATATCTATTGAGTTTCTCGAGCTGTTTTTAGAAGTTTTTGCGGGAACGTGAAAAAGTCACGTCGCGTATTTACCAATACTTGTATTACTTGGAGTGTTAATTTGTAAAAACGGACGATTTTTATTCATTAAGTTTAGTTTACGTGAACATGCTCGAGTATTGGTGAATAATATACTGGCTAAATACACAAAGTGTGGAGTCAAAGCGTAAAAGAATGAGCGGTCTTTCTAAGTGTCATTTTAGCATTATTTGTCTCTCAATAGATAGCGTTGCCGAGTTTTGGTAACAGTAGTGTGATATGATATTCGGTGTTCCCTTGTTTATGAGAAGTTGTGTGTCAGTTTTGTAACAAATTCATTTCTATTATAAGAAAGAAACTTGTATTTTATATATGCTTATAGTATTAATTAGTAGTATTATTCACCTTCTTGATATTCTATATTATAAATTACAGTTAAGAAATACAAAGATACCAAGAAATTAGACCGTTTTATTTAGTTTTAATTACATGTATAAAAAAAACTGGTTATTAATTTTACGTTGGCTGGACCAAGTTCTCCACTGCCTTAATAAAGTTTAAAAAGTAAACACCAAAAGTTACGCAAGCGCCATCTCTTGACGATGAAAGCACTAAACTGACAATGCCTAATGTTTTTTTTTAATGCGGTTTGACTCAGTTTCACGTAAGGATCATTTTTCATTGTACAAGAAGAGAAAAATTGGAAGAAAAAAAAACGCGAGCAGTAGAAGTTAGTCAAAAGAAACTACTAACTAATGCCAGTTAAACTATAACTAACTATATCTTTCGTTGTATTCAACGACACGATCATTACATGCAACTGAGTCGTTGCTCATTAAAAATAAATTGAACGAAACAATTAATTTTATGAAGAGCTCACGCTTGACAATAAAAATAACTACTAATAACGCCAAAATCGTTTTCTTATAAAATGAGTAAATAACATAAGACTTATGTCTTCTCATAAAGATTCGGATATGCCCAAACTGTCCCAGTTAAAAGATAATAATACTTTATAATACGTTTCCGAATGCACCAAAAATGACAATTTGTGACATTCGAAATTCAAATTTACTCTGCTCACTCCACTGAGTTAGCAAAGTAAATTTGAACAAAATGCGATTTTGCACACTGGTTTCTCGCAGCAAAAGGTGCCTGTTGGAGCTGGTGAGATGAAAATGATATTGCCTAGAAATAAGCTCACTGCGGTGGGACGCCGGCTTTTCTCACTGGAAGTATCTATCACTTTATTGAACCCGGAAAACAGTTTGACGTTTCAGTTTCTTCTTCGAAAACCCTTCATGAATATTTTTATTTAGATTGATATTCTTAGAAGACACTCTCGGGATTGCAAAAATACAGATCAGGCTTGAATCTCTCAATATCTTTATCCTAAATTTTTACCCGACTGGCCATGAAGGGTACTATTTTCCGGTGTATGTATGTTCGAATGTCTATATGACTTCCGTCTAAATGACTTGACCAATTTTGGATTGCGAGGTGTTTTCAGAGTGTCATACAATATCATGGCTACATATGACAGTCGAGTTTTTTTTTTAATTACTTGTTTCGACTTCTTTCCCACTTTCAAAATGAGAAACTATAAACTTATTGTAAAGTGTTATGTGCGTGCCTACGCGCTTACTCGCTTCCTTCACATCAGGTCTTAGATGTCCATTTGCTGGACAAAGCGTCCGCCTTATTGGGGGTTGTTGCCATAAACCCCACGCTTAGGAGGCGGCTTGGGGATCGCATAACGCTCACCGTTTACTAAGAGGAAGCTGCTGCCCGTTCTCTGGTGGTTCTGGTCAAAGTTATAGGACACAACAGAGTCCTAAAACTACCTACTCGCTATATCTCACAAAATATTTCAAAACACTGTCGTAAAAGTTTCTAAATTCGTTACCAGCTGTATCGCAGTGCTAAAAATATCTTACACAACAAATGTTCACTTCGTTCTATTTCTGTCAATGCAAATACTCGTACATAGATACAATACCGTACTATTTAAATATTCAATGCCCATTATGAATTTGTAAAGTTCGGCTATTTTCAAGCTGTTATTAAATTCCACTTATGACCTTAATTTAGCTTGATATAGGTACAAACAATTAATATCTTAATTGACTTAAAACAATAGGTCATTTTGGTTCTATCAGCATTCGTACGAATTTGTAGTACATAATAAGCTTTAGAGCTATATTTCTGTTAATGTTTATTGACCTGGCCAAACGTTTGGTGGAGGCGACGAATGACCAGAAAAAAATGTTTGGTGGAATGACCAGCAGGATTACCCTCTAACTTTGAAATATTCGTGATTCTGATTGCGAGAGCATGTCATCTCGCTCGTACCAACTTAGTCACACTATGCGCGGTCCCGCTCGCGCAACTCAAGCTATCGCTTTTAGAGTTACGGGATAAGCCCACAGGATGCTGACGGCTATTTTGCCCAAAAACTTAGCATTGTCATCCTGCGTGGCAATGCTGCCAACACTCTAGCCACATTCCCCTTCACCAAGGGACTGCTAGATTAGTTTTATTATATTTATTTTTATTTTATTAATACTTCATTACTATTAGTACTCACGGGATATTTACCACGATTTTAGCTTCTGTTGAGTTACTGACATTTCGACACAGTTGCATGCACCATGTTCACGGATTGACTGAAAGTGGATGATAAAAAGTTACGAAATTTGGGAGCTGAAAAACCGATGTACCCCATTTCTCTGTCTTTTGCTACGGATACCGATGGTACTAGAACTTGATGGCACAAATTTCCATTGTTTTGCTTCGATTGTAAAAACTCAAATATTTAAATAGCTTTTTTTTTAAGTAGGTATATAGTTTTGGTTCATGTTTCATCAGTAATAATTATTATTTTTCGTTGTAAATAAATATGCCAGCGATAATCACAAGTATTTTTTTTGCTCTACATTGCTATGAAAATTGCCTATTTAAAAATAAAACAAATCGAGGTGTTTTTCAACTGGTAAAATGTCACAAAACTGTAACATTGAAATCATCCCGGAAACTCTTGTTTTATTCACGCCATCTGTCGCTGTTTTTATCGTGTAGTATTATTTTATTCTGTGGTCGTACACCTTTTTATCAGCTGCGAGTAAAACTTCAAAGCATCGAAAATCTAATGAGATTAGGTAACAAATATCTTCTTTTGATTATTATTAGATATAATGTTGTTCGCCGTATAAATCACTTTAGTTTTTTGCATGGCATAATAACATATTTCGCTAGGTATGGCCTTCCGAAATATACAGGCTTAGCACGGGCGCCGGGATAAAGTTATGTCCACCTGTTTTGTCTTCGAGTCAACGTGAAAAAGCTAGAATATGGATATATCCGTCTCGTTCTCGCGGCATAAATGTGGTGGATAAAATTTTATCCCGGCGTCCGTGCTAAGCCTGTGGAGAGGTCTATTGGATAACACCAGCCTATACGTAGCGTGGATAAGCAAGAGAGCAATACGTAACACACTTTAGACAAAAATTCACCACGAAATGGAATAACGTTACTATCCTTCTGGAAAAGTTTTCCATTCCGTATTTTAGTGACCGGTGTTTATCAATAAAATGGAAGGTTAGAGAAGGATTCCTACTGAGTCAACTTTGAATCAGATAATAAACACGTTGACAGACACATTCTGAAAATTTCGATCGCGTGATTCAGGTCTCGGAATAATTTTAGGTTTCCGATTCGCGTTTCCATTTTAACAATATTTTTATACTTATTATACAAGATGTTACTGAAATGTGTGCAAATATTACAGTTACTTAATATTGAAAGGTTTATGTATGCACTCATCATTATGACCAACTTTTACTACGGGACAAAACCAGAAATCGCGGGAAAAACACTTTTTTCCCCGTGTCCGTGTCCATATCTAAGCAAACATTCAGCTCGATCCGTTCAGCCCGTGATAACGCGACAAACACCCAGACAGAGAGACAGAGTTACTTTCGAATTTATAATATTAGTTAGGATTTATAGTATTAGTTAGGATTTATAATACTTGTTAGGATTTATAATGCGAAAACTTGTGTAAGTCGTAAGGGCCGTCCCTAATTCTGACTATCTCGTTTGCACTTTGAGAAGGAGAACGCAAGAGAAGTAAAAACCCGAAAAAAAATTTTTTTTTACTTATTTTTTCCCAAATTAAAAAATAGCAATATGAAAATTGCTATAAAACATTGCCAATGATATTCTAAAGATATTCCAAGATATTTTTTTTATATCTTCTCTGTCATTTTTTATTAAAAAATGTTAAAAAAGTGCGAACAATATAATAGAAAATCCTGGAATAACAAAGGTTACATTAAAGTCAGAAAAAAACGGTTCCTTTGCAGGCTTAGCATGGCCATTTCAAGTTTGGCAAGTCCTTTTTATTTGCCACAGATACCGGATAAAGTCTATGACCCTTGTGTTGGTCTCAAGGGGCTATCAATAGGACTTAGGACGGCTTTTGGGAAAAGTCTGATGAATATTCACTGCTTGGAAACTTTGCTACAGTGTACATGTACAGTGCTTTACAACGGTTCCCGATTATTATTATTATTGAATTGACATTATTTTTGTCCTCGTCGCTGCATAATCTTTGTCAATGAGAAAGACTACGACAAAAACTATATTAACTAACCTAGCCCCAGATTAAGTTTGCTGTAATACAATACATGTTTTTGTAAATTTGTTATTTTGTTGTATACTTTACTAGCTGCGCCCCGCGGTTTCACCTGCTATCCTACAGGAACTGTTAATATTTTTGAGATAAAAAGTATCCTATGTGTTAATCCAGTGTATAAGCTACCCCCATACCAAATTTCATCCAAATCCGTTCAGCCGTTACAGAGTTGAACGGGAACTTACACACTTAAACACAAACTTTCGCATTTATAATATTAGTGTGATTTACTACACCTATGCTTAAATTCTTGCAAAATGTACGTGTCTGACTTTAAAGTAACAGATATTTGATAATACATTTTAGTAAAAACTATATAAAACAACAAATACAGAAATTTAAATTCACGACTATCTCCATGTAATAGAACACGCTTCACACTTCACACTTGCTAACACTTCAGATAAATCTTAGAACTTATTTTATCACGAGAATTATTTACTAATCTTATAGCAGAGAACCTGGTTTTATGGTGCTAATAAACAAGAAAAAATGTTAACTATTAGAAAATAAATAAATAAATAATTGGCGTAGATGAACAAGAGGTTATTGCTACCGCTGAAAATCGGCTTTGCGCTTCATTAGATGTAAACAGAAACTAATTATGTAAAACAGTACTTGTAAGCGTAAAGTCAGCTATAAAGATCGGCGCCGCAGACCACCGAGCCTTCGCAAATATTAGACGGCGCGTGCTGATACACCAAAATTTGTTCTTAAATATGAGTGCTGCTGAGCTACAAAGGGCTATGTTTTGATTCGAGCTGTTTAAGTTTTTCAGAAATCTAAATGCAATTGGACAGTTTATCTTCTTAGAGGCATGGATTGTTTCGAGGTACCTAAATATTCAGATTTATAAAACTATATATATAGATACTCACTTTGATCAGAACAAAAAATACCATATTTTTGCGAGAGGTTGGAGAAAGCTGCAGTAAGTGAATAGGAACTTCCAAGGCAAGCGTGCTACATCTTCGGCCACATCGTCTCTTTCCATCGGGTGAGATTGTGGTCATACGACCGCGTAGTCCGATGTAAAAAAAATATGTAATGCGCTAATAAACGAGTGTTTCAAAATGTCGTGACATTGAAAAATTTGAAAAAATATGTTGACTTACTAAGTTCAACCAATATTCGTAATCTACTCAGGTAGGTACAGATACTTAGATAAGTATATCAAATTGAAATTAGAACACAAACAAACTTTAGGCACACCCAAACCATACAATAAAATACCTAATAGGAAAACCGCGCGATAAAGAGCTAACAATTTGCCTGAAAATAGGTTATCCAGGTTGGATTCACAATAAGGTCCCCCTAAAATTCAAAAGTTCAAAATTCTACTTAGGTACTTATTTTTTTATCTGAACCTCGAAGACCGATAACAAAACCAAAAGATCCTATTCTACCCTAAATAGCGTTTTCCAGAGCTCATTTAACACAACCCTGGTATTCAAATAGCTGCACCTAATTCCCTGGATCTGATCTGCTCTGGATTTCCATCAACCTCAGAGGCCGTCGGCCCCATTAGAACGAACCTTAAGGATGGCAAGTTAAAATAAAATCTACAAGCTAAGACATGTTTTATTTAAGTCTATATTTTTATTTTGTCCGCGGCTTTAGTCTATATATGGTTGTAGGATAATCCACAAGATTTTGTCCGTTAAAAATTGGTCCAAACAAATATCAATATAATCACTTATCTGACTTATGGCCTCTTTCAGCATCTCCAAGTAAAGTCCCAAATAAGCTACTCGCCGAATAAAGTGATAAGTAACTGTAGTACTTGTTTCAGTGTTGGAGTGGCGCTAACCGTCACATTATTCATTCGTCATTTATTTTGTGAAGTTGGTGTTGTAGTGTTTTGTGCGTAAAATAAAAGTTTTTCTTTGTTTCTTTCTTTCACATAACTGAACACAAACAAAAGTTACTTAGGACTTTTATTTATCAATTAGCACGAATCGGGAAGTAGCCAATTCAACAATTTACTTAGGATTATGAAAGAGGCTATTAATTTATCAAACTGAAATTAAAATAAAAACAGACATAATGCTCCGTTTGACCGAAGTTCCTCTGAAAAAAATAGAGAAAAGGTCAGGTGAGCAACTATTTCATATCAAGTTTCGGTTCGTCCAAAAATACCACTTCCCAAAACGACCACTTAACAAAGACCACTTCCCGCATTGACCACTTCCATAAAGTTCGTTTCCCAATACGAATTGTGCAACTTAAAATTAAATTTTAATGTATTTCTGTTTTTATAAGTCGAATACATCTCTAGATACTGGATTGGTTATCTGTTCAACGCATATCTATAAATATTTAGGAAAATCGATGAGCAAAGACATTGTTTTTGATATCATTGTAATATTATCAGCTAATTTATTCTACGAATTCTCGTGTTATATTTCCAATTTGAATTTGAATATCGTCAAGAAGCCTATCATGGAAGCGCCTGTCGTATCAAAATCGAACCATGGCCTGAGGCGTGCCTTCCCAACGTTATACGAGAATTTCATGAACGAAAAATCTAATTTTCGTGGTATTTTTTTATTATCCTCGTAATGATTTGACCGTCTTTAACCTCAGGATTCGAGGGCGTTGTTCTAGAAAAGGCCGCTTTTGAATCTTCCTTTATATTCCCATTTGTATAGACAGACATCGGGTTGACGTTTAATCATAGGTCCTTTGCGTAAACAAATATTTACACCGGATGAATGAATACATGAGTACAGTTGCTATAAAAAATATGAAATTATTTAATACTGGGCTTAGTTTTTTAGTTAGTTTTAGGATCCGGGTACGTCCTAAAACTGCGACTTAATCCATCGGAAGACGGGCAGCGTCCTCTCAGTAAACGGTGAGCGTTCTGTGATCCGCAATCCCAAGCCTGCCAAGCGATATGATTATGACAACCCCAAGCAGTAGATATCGTCTGACTGATAGACGACAACTAACCAGATACATTATGTGCAAAGAGAAAGTATAATTATGATCTGCCACATTTTTATTATAAGTCATTTATACAACTCAAACCTCACCCCGCAACCTATTAGCGGTGATCTTTGCGAGGAGATAGAGGCTGGAGGCCGAAAACTCATTGTTTAAAATTAACTTTTGTAGTCATCATCTTAAAGTTTACTCCGTTCATAGCTAATATGTTTTCTTAAATTCGTCATCTACACCGGACTAGATGCCACGATTTCCGTTCGTGACATCCAGAATTTATTAATATAAATTGTCCGTCTCTTGAAACTTATTTCCCCCGGTTCGCAACAGGAAATTCGAATTTAGCGTTAACTAGGTTTACCTATAAGAAAGATTTACTTTTCGATTTTCTTCCGCGTATTGAAATTTAGTATCCTAGGGAAAGCAAAAGTACGAGCCGCATAGTACTACCGTGTAAGAAAGACAAGTATTATTGTGAAAAGAAAAACAAAAAAGCCCGAGTGCAAAATGTAAAAATAAAGATAAATGCAAGGACACCTCACTCGTCAAAATCGGTGAAGCCGTTTAGGCTACAGAAAGTAATAAAATAATACAAACTCAAGACTTACATTACACTACAAAAAATTACCCTTCATTTTGGGCAGACAGGTACATAATAAATAATTCCTCTAGGCAACTAGACGGAAGTACCTGTGTTTGTTTATGTATAACATTCGCCGATTCGAAATTGATGTTATCTATGAAAACTGACGTGGTTTTGATACATTTTGTTTTAATAAAACGGGAAAAACGGGAACGTTAAATTGAGACGGTTATTCCGACTCAATTTAACGTGAGTATTCCCGTTTTATTAAAACAAAATGATGTTATCTAGTTTTTGAACGGATCTAATAGTTGGATGAAATTAAACCTATTTATCAGATGGGGTGTTATGGGTTCAATTTTCTCCATATCATCGTCTTAGAAAAGGGGCTGGCTTCCATAATCCCCACGCTTGGCTTGGGGCTTGGGGCAGAACGCTCGCTGTTTACTAAGAGGACGCTACTGCCCGTCCGTATTCTGGTCGTATATTGTTTTAGAACATACCCGGGTGCAATAATTTATTGGTAATTAATTATCCGGGTAATTTCAGCCCGCTCTCAGGACGATCAATCTAAACGCACCACGCATCGGCAAAATACACCTGAGAAAATTAACTCTCATTGGTTCTTTGCTAGAAGCAAGTCACCAGTAGGCCAAAAATATAGCCTTGATATAGCCAAAAACGCAAGAGAATTTGAATTTTCCGCGATGAGCGAATCGTTGCTCCTTAACGTAAACGTCATGGAGTAAGTAAACGCATTTGAAGAAACTCGCACTAACTGACACGTTTATTAACTGTGACAACAGATTAATTCTAATACTGCCTTTGTCTGGCACTAAGCAAATGACAAAGGCAGCAATAGACTTAATCTGTCGTCAAAGTTAACAAACGTTTCAGTATTCGGGTTCAGTTTTTTAGATTGTTTATTTTTCACTCTACAAGTGACAGAACATAGACTGATACGAGTATCAAGTAAGTACTTTCTCGTCATCCACCCCAAATAATTAATAAAAACAAAAAGCACTAAAGTGTTCGTTTTTGACCGAGCGAAGCAAAGCTCTCAGAGTTTACTGGGACAAATCGGCATTTGTATGTATGTTTTTATGTTTATGTTTGTGTGTATATTTGTCCGATGATAACTTGCGAACCGTTGATCCGATCTTCATGAAATTTTGTAGGCAAGTAAGTAGTTTATTTCAATACAATTTTAAGTTCGAATATGAGCCGAATCGGAAATATAGGGATCGCGAGGTCTCAGTTCGCCGCGAACTACTAGTTTATTTTTCACTCTACAAGTACGGACCCGCGGTTTGAAATATCGATAGATAAGTACTTTCTCGTATCATACAACTCCAAATCATTAGCAAAAACAAAAAACACTATAGTGTTCGTTTTTTAAACTAGTTCTGTAGTGTGCGAAATTCCTCCATTGTGGGTGTGGGTAATCCAATAATACAGTTTCTTTTAAACTCATGTCATCAACACAATTTCTAGCGAGTTTCCACGCAAGCATCTTGTGGGGAACATTGCGTGATAGAAGAAAATAATGGGATGCTTACTTCATACGACCGGATCTATAGAACGTTTTGTTCTTGCCTCTCGATACCGAGCTATTTTGGTGTACTGCTCCAGTGGGCGGTATTCCAGGAATTGCTACTTAGTAGTAACACCCCGATATAGGTATTAACCACGTTTTATAAGATCCGATAGTAACGATTCTCTATTCATTAATTGACCGAGCGAAGCGAAGGTCTCAGAGTTTACTGGGACAAATCGGCATTTGTATGTATGTATGTTTGTGTGTATATTTGTCCGATGATAACTTGCGAACCATTGATCCCATCTTCATGAAATTTTGTAGACAAGTAGTTCATTTCAATACAATTTTTAAGTTTGAATATGAGCTGATCGGTTCAGCGATTGTGAAGATATAGGGGTCGCGAGGCCTCAGTTCGGCGCGAACTACTAGTATTAATTAGATTATATTTTCGTTAATTTTGAATATGATTGCATTTGAACAAATACTACCTGACGTTACTTGAAAAGTGAATCTTTTTTTGGTTTATATTGTTCTAATCTGGTCTCTCAAATATTTAGGATAATATAGCCATCTATATTTCAAAGTTAGAGGATAAGCCCCCCGCTTAGGTTTGAAAAGTCATTATTTATTTTATTTGGTTTTCCTAGTTTCATGTTGTACCTCGTACCAACTTAGTCGCACTTTGCGCGGTCCCGCTCGCGCAAATCTCGCTATCGCTTTCAGAGTTACGGGATAAGCCCACGGGTTATTTTTTATCTCTCTGCCCAGTAATTTTTCTGGAAACATTGCCCTTCAATCCGGAACACAGTTATGCTTGCGCACTACTACTTGGCGGTTGAATAACTAATAAGATATTTTTTTGTATAAATTATGCGATCTAGGATGTAGCACGCTTAATTATATCAGGACACTACATAGGCATACATAGGTCTACTAAACAATTTTTACCATAAAGGGAACCCCCCTAAAATCGCTAAAGCAAAAACAAAACCGATCAATCAATCAGGGACCCTATTCCTGTGCGCTCGAGATTATCTCGGTCACTCTCACTCCCATTAAATTCTAACTTAGAGAGACAGTGACCGAGATAATCTCGAGCGCACGGGAATAGGGTCCCTGATTGATTGATCGGTTTTGTTTTTGCTTTAGCGATTTTAGGGGGGGTTCCCTTTATGGTAAAAATTGTTTAATAGACCTATGTATGCCTATGTAGTGTCCTGATATAATTAAGCGTGCTCCATCCTAGATCGCATAATCGGGTCCCTGAATCATGTGCCTCACAGAAAAGTATCATCTCGAAGCAATGTATGGAACAGCTTTTTTTTTTTAATCACTCCCAGAGTAAAGGTAGTTCGTAAAGAAATCCTAAAATACTTCCGTCGTCTAACCGAACTTTGTAATATCACTATATCTCGTTTTCTACTATAGAAAACTTTACTACGTGTGACACCGTCGCCATTTTACCAGAACCGGTCTGTCGACTTTCCATTTAATACACTGCTAATAGCGACCTAACGTAGTTGGTATCCTAACTAATATTATAATTCAGAGAAATACAGCCGCAGTCGTATCAGCACCAATAAACTTCGAAGAATAAACATGAATAGGTACGTTCGTCTCGAGGAAAAAACTTCGCTTGCGCGTTCCAGTGATCGTATTCTGAAGCCAATCGGAAAGGATTCGATTCGAAATGTACACTTTCTGTCTCTATCATCCTACTTGTGGTTGACGCAGACGGAGAGTGTAAATTTCGAATCGAAGCTTTTCCGTTTGAGCTGAGAATACGGCAGCAGAACTCCCTACATTACAACTGTCAGTCCATACAAAACGTCAAGAAATGCAAAAAAAATGAATCAACGCCATCTAACGAACTATAGGAAGTAGCTTTGTATATCTGTCTGGATGGTTGTCGCATTATCACGGCTTAGCGGCTGAAAGGATCTTGATAAAATTTGATAAGGAGTTACAGTATATCACAAAGACGGAAATAGGACACTTTTTTATGTCCACGCGAGCGAAGTCGCGGATAACAACTAGTATCAGCTACAGTTCCTAATACTGTATTATTTGTTCACAGGTAAGCAAAGTTATTCTCAAATTCAATGGAAAACGAATTGGAGCTTGTGCAGAAGGTAAACAGTGGATAAGGAAAAAAAATAAATGATGCATATTCTATTGATACAGGTAAACCTTAGCATGAATCGGAATTGTCACGACTTCTTACGTATACAGAAAACATACCTAAATATGACAAAGTAAGGTTCGTCATCGATTTGCAGCCATATACAGTAATGCTATAAAGGTTTCTAGTAGCTACCAGTTACCAATGAATTAGGTATTGGGTTTCTCTAAAATGTACGGCTTCCATTCCAAGCAACTAACGGCGGTAGTTATGTTCCCCTATTGAAAACAATACGTTGGTTGGCGAATAGTTGCCAAATTTAAATGTGTTTGATGATTCCTAAGCTTTTTTTTTTTCTTCTTTTTTCTTATTGTATAATCTATATATCTCACAATTTGATGTTCCTACTCTGTAAACTAAAATTAACAGTCAACTCGAAACATTTATTTTTCAGTTTCTTTAGTACTTATTATGTTCCCAATTTAGTCTAGCTGAACTTCTATATGCGCGACGTATCCAGTGCCATATTTCTAAATGTAATGTGTAACCCCGGTTGAGGATCCATATCGTATAAGTAAATTAAAATTATGAAATTACGACGACACTGACCGCATTTCAGGACGTTAGCAGCCCGCAGCATCTAACCAAAACCAACCAACGGGAGAAATGCACCCACTTTCTTTCCCCTGCATCTAGCGAACTAGTTGCTGAGCGCACGCCATTCGAAAACAATGTACACACCAGCCAGTATCATCTCAAAGGCATCTTTGTCGACGTCAATTTAAAGTTCACTTTCATCGGCGTCCGTGCTAGTTAGCCTGCGAACAGAGTGCGCAAGATCCCGTTTATTTCTCCATGGTGAGATGGATGTAGTGTTTTGTGGTGTGACGGCGCGACGCGGTTAGTCGTCCGCAGGCCGAGGTACGGGCGTGACGTGCGCCTATATTCAGTGATCTGTGACGATATTATCAGTGCTCGGATTTGGAACATGTGCTGTGCTTGAATTGTGAAGATGACCAGTGGAACCCAAAGCGGCAACAAATGGTATGCGTTTGTTGGGGTCGCGTAGCTGAGCAGGAGGCGATGCACTTGCGTGCGCTCCTCTCACTGGAACGGACTCCCGGCATGAAGGGCCAACCGGTTTGGTGAGACCCCTTACCGATCCACTCTTAGTAGAAAGACCTTAGATCTTCAATTGGAAGATTGCTAGTTGCTCTTATCTAGAAAGCGTTTACCGGTTTTATTTTGCTTGCTCTCGTGACTTACAATAAACAAAGCTGCTGCGTTGTCTACTACGTAAACTTTACTTAATGCATTGTTTGTTATTTTTCTTATCATACGAGTATCTCATATACATAACTTATACATAGCCCAATCTATCATTTTAAATTCAAATTTCCAATTCTCAGTGTTGCTTTGATAATACATTGCTTATATTACACAGTTTTGTATGCCGGCGACACTTTCAGATTCATTATTCATCGCTTTACGTTCGTCGAATGAATATTGGAATTATTTTCATCCTTAATCAATTATTCCATCAGCTTGATTATTCAATTACTACGAGTGGCTTTTCATTTGTTGAGCAAATCCTAATTAAATTGGTGTCCTGAGCCTGGATAATAATTGAATTGTTTCTCGATAGCTTGGCCAACAAAGACTTGCTATGAGTCCTAACTAAGAAGATGAAGATGAAGATGAAGTAGATGACGTTGTGATTATTTGACAAATGATTTCGATCCTGATTAAATTGATACGACAATACTAATAATATGTTCATATTACTTTAATAGATACAGTACAATTATATAACAATAAACAAAAATACATTTTATAAATCAGCCAATTATAGGTCTATTCTATTCTAATATATTATAATTTATTTCCTATTTATATTATTATAAAACTAGAGATTTATCTGAGAATCTTTAAGATAGGAATAGATAAATCTCTAGCCTTATAATTATATAAAGTAATAATATAATGTAAAAGAACTAGATCTAGTTATTTTTATCGATTAATTTATCTCAAGACACAATCAAGAAAGTGTAATTACGAAATACTCCGCCAATAACCACCAATCCAAACCATTGTCCAATCGAACCAATCGTTGTACCAGTTCTTCATTATGAATAACTTTCCCCCGAATACTGAAACGTTTGTTAACTGTGACGACTGATTAAGTCTATTGCTGCCTTTGTCATTTGCTTAGTGCCAGACAAAGGCAGTATTAGAATTAATCTGTTGTCAAAGTAAATGTACGTTTCAGTAGTAAGTGAATAAACGTGAAAACGCGGAAAAAAATATGCTGTTCCATAAAATGTTAATTACCCTCGACGAAATGTAGGACAGCTGTTTTTTTTCCCGCGGTTTCATGTTTTGTCCTGTCGTTCATAATTACGAATACAATAAATCTTATATAATAATTAAATTATGTGCGTCGTCAAACCGAATAGTCAGTATATAAAGTTTCATTTCGTTACATGGATTTCAGGGCAATAAGAAAAAGGCTTACACTAAATTAGTTAAAATTTGAAGCCAAATAAAGCGGAAAATCTTCAAAATTATTTACATCCACGTCAATGCATTTCTTAGTAATCCTAAAAACAGCATAGCCATGAATATCAATTATTCTGATCTCAAATACCTGTCATTATAGCAAACTTGAGAATTCCAAGTAGATATCCATTCCTTAGATCCAAGTATCTATCAAATTCCTAGCATTAGTTATATTTTTTTTTATGTTACTTGGTAACGAGACGAGCAAGTCGCTCACCTGATGTTAAGCGTCACGCTTGCCCATAACAGTTCAGTGCCACCCAGAATTTTGAACTTCAACAGTTCAAAACAATGCGCGGCAATGCACTGCGCTCGTCACCCTGAGATGTCAGATGTTTAATCTCTGTATGCCCAGTAATTACGCTGGTAACATTGCCCTTCAATCCGGAACACAGTAATGCTTGCACACTACTGCTACTGCTAGATTGCCCACATACTTTTTTTACTTCCGCTGCATTTTCCACACTTTTATATTAGTCGTGAAGTTCCCGAAAACAACATTCCTTTTATATAATTTTTATACTTCTGAACACAAATCATCAATATTATAATATATAAAGTTATTTATTTATATTTTTAACTAAATAAATTAATCTACATACCCCCAAATACTGAAAAGTTTGTTAACTTTGACGACAGATTAAGTCTATTGCTGTCTTTGTCATTTGCTTAGTGCCAGGCAAAGGCAGTATTAGAATTAATCAGTTGTCAAAGTTAACAAACGTTTCAGTATTCGGGGGCTACTTACCTAAAATGACTACTTAAATTCTTACAAATTTGTAACCATCGGGTTTTATTTAATATTTGTATTTTTTTTTTTTATAAAGATTGTGTCAAATGTGTCAATCCATAAAAGGTTGAATTAATGTAACACAATAAAGTGTAGATAGTAAATTCCTCACATACAGACATTCATACATACGAGATTAAAAAGAGCAGAAATCTAAAAAAATATATATATTCATATCATCAAAATATCTTACTATGAAAACTGACGTGGTTTTGATACATTTTGTTTTAATAAAACGGGAATACTCACGTTAAATTGAGTCGGTTATTCCGACTATAGTTTCGATCACATTCGGTGACCGTTATCAAGGAATGCTCAGCGAGACACGCGCGCGACCTCGTCTTGCCAAAAAAAACCAATCGATAAAATCAAAAAATAAAGAAAATCAATAAATCAATTGATAAAGGTCACCGAATGTGATCGAAACTATAGTCGGAATAACCGACTCAATTTAACGTGAGAATTCCCGTTTTATTAAAACAAAATGTATCAAAATATCTAGTATAATTCGCCTACTAAAAATATTTTAAGATTCCGTTTTCAAGATGGACTTATGTAAACTATTGGTCTGATCAATCAATTACCTAAGTAAATAGAAATAAATACCTTCTTTACTGTATGCATCTATCTCTCTAAGTACCTATTATTTACAAGTATCGTATTAGTAGTGGCAATATACACCAGTATCATTGCTGTTAATCTGAAAACAATCAGTACCGTTTACAAAACACTGCCAAAAGGAGACTTATTGCCAGTATGTTTATTTTGCTTTATAAGCAGACGCTGATATGTTTCTTGTGTATTCTGCAAAATGCTAAGCAAATTGGCAATACCTAAGTGAAGCTTCTGTTCGTATCTAACTTTGGAATACCATAAGCGGAAGTCGTTATTATAGGGTTTGTTATTTATTTCTTAGTAAGATGGTCATCAAATAATGTATTTATTATCATGGGATACATCGTAATTATCAACTTTATTATATTTTGTATTAACGGTGCGCTGTTTTTTCAACTAACCAGTCTGTGGAGACGCTGCTGCTACAGCTTAGTCTATCATCCATATACCAATAAGCTTTTTGCGTATAATATACTTACGAAAGAAATGTATATAAGAATGTTTATATTCTGGATATAAGTTTGTTTATATTTTGCGTTAATGAAGCGTTTTCCAAAAAAAAATAAGTAGTTCTAAAATACTTACTAGATGGCGTAACTGACCTATCGTTTTACCTGTCATTGTCATTTCTGTCGAAATATTTTATGTTTATTTTTTAAATCGTAAATTTTGGCTCCACACGTTGTGTATATAGCCAGTGTCAACTATTGTAATATTTCAAATGAAGTGAAATACATAGTTACGCTACTTGAAATTGTCTAAATACACATGTCGAGCCAAAAAACACGAGAAAAAAAAAGGCACTCGTACATTTTTTGTCTTTCGTGTCTTGACAGTGACAGATAAAACTCAAGCTACATATAACGCCATCTATTGGGTACTTTTATAACCAGGATTTCTTTTTTTTTGGAAAACGCCTCATTGAATGATTTTCTCAAGAAAGTATTGACAGCAACACGTCTCGATACGTTTACTTCATACATCAAACATCTTCAACACTCTCAAGTCAATCAATCTGAAAATTCTTCTTTGAAATCTTTCTGAAATCATCCCGTATTTGTTCACAACTGGACGTAAGCCAAATAACACCACTTACTGGCTTTTAATTATATAATAAGAGAAGAAAACGTTTTCCTTACGCATAGCAAAGTTGCACTCGAGATCTCAAGAGATAGAACTGTCGTTGTGAAATGACAAGGACTGATAGAATAGATGATGTATGTATATTTTATTCAAACGTTTGCCTTCTATGAAATAAGGCCCATACAAAGAAAAGAGAATGATATTTCTCTCATACTGGGCGCATCTATCTCGTTCGCACATTTTATGTTTTTAAAACATACAATTATTACTTATATATATTTGAAAAATGTGTTTCGGTATTTTTTTCTGAGCTTAATATTCCAAAATACTTGGAGTAAGTTTTAAATTTGATATTTTTTCATTATGAGTATGAAAATAGGAAAAACTGTTTTTTTCATTTATTTTGGTCATTATGAAAAATACCAAAACATTTTATTTTATTTTCAAAAATTTCAACTTCTCAAAATGACGGAAACTCGTCAAATACACGGCACAACTTTATATCTTATAAAAACTTCTAATGCGTGAGCGAGATTCAAAATTCCAAAATAGAAATTAAGTATGTACATAAATGTTTTTTAACTGGTCTAGGTGCGTCAGTGCGTCACTCTGTTGGAACTTGGAAAAAGTATACATATCAAGATGTTTACGTTTCAAACTTGCTGACAACAAAGAGTATGTAATACTACGTAATAAGAGACGGGACACCGTACAAGCCAATAGAATCAATTTGCGTGGCATTTCAATACCAATACACAAACAATTACGAGGTTCATGACGTCATTTGATTCTCTTTGAAATACCAAGAGTACCAACCTAACAGGCCAAATAGTGGCGGGTACGCTTGCTTTGCTTTTATCGATATCGATAAAAAACTGATAATCGAGGCTCATATTTAAGTAGGTAATTTTTTATCCACATCAGGATCTACTCCACATTTAAGCCCAACGTTGTTGAGAAGGTTGGACTTAAAGTGGTCCCGTAACAAAATAAAAAACTTATATACACAATATTATATTTTATTTTTCATTAGGTAGGAAAAGGGAAATGCCTTGATTACGTATATATGCCTTAATCAGAGTTTTTAGCGCCAATGATTTATTGTTGCAGTAGCGCGCAGTGATGTGCTGAGCCTATTTTGTATATAGTGGATAATTATAAACAACGTTTTAAGATGAAAGTATATTAGTTTAAATAAAATTAGTTTTCCAGTCTGAGTTATGATGACGGATTTTTAGATCTGTCAAACAAACAAAAAGCTTAAATCATTGCATAGAAAAATATTTAAGCACAGAACGTAAACAGTAAAGAGTTATTTTAGTAGCTCATCTACCTCTTTCAACATTAATACGTGGCATTATATTTCCTTGTCGCAAATTAATAATTTTGCGTTGACACAAATGTAATTTCTTAATGTGTTTTCTTTTTTGAGGTGTAACTTCTACATCTGTAATAACATTAAAAAAAATATATTAATTCATTATTACTTAACACAATCAGTTATACTTTGTATAGGTCATCTGTTTACAATTGCTTAATGGATTGACTTGACCACCATAATTATTCACCATATGATACCAATTCTAAAATACTTTGTTATCTATTATTTACCTGAGTCTAATATCCTTTTCCTTATTTTTCGAGGTGTGAATTGCTGCCTGCATCTGTAAAATTGCCATTTCATTAGATAGTTATAAAAATCAAACAAGATTTATCAAGTTATTTTCTTAAGTTATTTTCTTAAGCTATTATCACACAAATATATTAGAGTATTATCATTAAAATAGGAAAGGTTTTTAAATTTACAGTCAAAACTTATAAATCAAGATGAAGAGATAAGATAAAGTAAATATCAAGATAAGAAACAGACGCAAATGCACGCGTGACTGACGCAAGGCTTTTTTACATGTATTGTTGGTCCACTCACCCAAACCCATTTACTTCAAACAGACACAAATGCAAAGTTAATTGTTTTTAAAACTTTTGCCAGATTTTGTGATAGTACCTACCATTTACAGAGCTCGATTTATGTTAAGTAGCATTTAAACAAGCCGACTAGTTGCTTAAATATATAATTATCGATAGTTATGGTACAGCACTAGTCCACAATTATAATGAAAATAACATATGAAATTTGGTTTGTTCTTAGCCTGCTGAACCTTAATGAGCTAAAAACAGCTAAATAACATCTAATATGATGCTTACCTGGCTTCGTCTAGAGGAAATTTCGCCATAAACTTCCTTTTTTCGTGATCTTTGCGACTGGCTCGATCTCCACAAATTCACATGTTATAAACCGTTTTTTCGGTTTCATTTTCGGGAAAGGAACTCACAGAGTAGTATTTTGTCACTTCACACTATTTATCTTATCAAATTAACAAAAAAAATACTTTTATTTGATAGCAAAACAAAACTAACGAACAAAGTTTGATTGACCACAGATAATACAAACAAGCTAGTTGTTGAGAGAAAGAGAAGGAGCACTGAGGGAGTATGATGGCAAGTATCCGCCATTATTTGCCATGCAAACTCCTTAGAAATGTTTTTTTTTCCTTGTTTCACCAGACTGGCTGACAATACCTGGCGGCTTACGAGCAACTAACCCTTACCTTGGGCATAGAGACGTGTAGATTGTCTTTGCCTTGGGGAAGACTTGAAACTGTTTACTTTTCATATTTACAACCATCGCCTTGAACCCGCTGTCATGGCTCAAGATATTTTGCCGCCTGAGTTTATGGTAAATGCATTTGTTACTTTGCTGTTGTATTGTCTATTACTCCAGCAGCAACGGCTTTATTTTATGTAATGATCTTATATACATTCTCATACTTGGTAATTAGTGTTTCAAATCTCAATTTTACGCGCTTTCTTTTAATACTTACTTACCTACTTATTTCATAAGCTATGCATGAAAAAATTCTATGTAGAAGCAGAAGTACCTACATACCGTTACTTATTTCGTAGTTGATTTTGTTAGGGTGTCTACACATGGCCCGACCCGACATCGCTTGAAAGAGATGGCTATATATAAGTTTCTGGGGAAGCGAAAGCTATAACCTTAATAGTTTGTTTCTTTTGCTCCCGTGAAATTCAAATCTAGCTGTCCCTTTCACACGATGTCAGGTCGGGCCATATGTAGACACCCTTACAAGATTTTTATCTCCCTAAAAAAATCTTTTGTCGGTATTTGTTATTTCGAACACATTTAGATATTTTCCAAATGGAAATCATTAATCTGTAACATCATCCGAGTTTTTCTCTACCTACTAAAGCTTTTATACTAAAGTAATTGCACTAATATTATAAATGCGAAAGTTTGCATGTAAGTGTGTGAGTATGTAAGTGTGTTCGTTCCCGTTCAACTCTGTAACCGCTAAACGGATTCCAATGAGTGACTGAAATGAATGAAATTTGTTATGGAGGTAGCTTATACCATGGATTAACACAAAGGCTAATTTTTATCCCGGAATAATATTCGTTTTCTGTAGAATAGCTGGTGAAACCGCGGGGCGCAGCTAGTAATTTTATATATCATGTCTGTGATAGTTGTATCATTGTCGTCTTCATTACCTACTGAAGGTCAAGTCTAGTTAGGAAGATGTATTAATCACTCTGAATCATGATCATCCACGTGTTCCTCTTCGCTGCACAATGCGCATGCATGCATTGTCGAGCAGCGTAGATAAGTACTAAAATGCAAACAGCTAAAAAATACGACAATGATGTAGGTAGAATTAGTACAAGTTTACTTTTCTTTTTTTATAATATGGTGCCTCATCAATATTACAATCTAGCCTTGAGACTAATAAGTAATTTAACTTTAACTTAATCTGCTAGTAAAATCTAAGAATGTGTCCACTAACACTTTTCTTATTGTCTCTATTTATTTGTTTTCGTGTTCTGTAAGACAACAAGTTTACTGACGTGTTTTAATTTATATTCAAATTGTTGCAAATAGATTACATAGTGTCCGCCTCCCAAGCGTGTATTTTAGGTACTAACCCGGAAGGGAACCATTGTGGTAGATTAGAATGCGTATAATTTTCTTTAATGACTCCCATTAATGGTCGGTCCCACCTTTTGTTGCCAGTAGACCTGATACAATTGTGTAATAATTATTTTGAAATGGGGCAACAGTTTTAAATTGAAATGGAGATTGTTGTTACGTAAAAACAGCATCATGGCATCCATTTCGTGTATTTAATTTGGTGGCGGTTGCAGTCAAGATTTTAATTGAAAAGTACATATTATTTCAAATAATGAATAATCCAATATTATTTGAAATAATGGACAATAGAAGAGTTTTGGCGGGACGCGAAAAAGTCATGTCGCGACATTATATTATTTTCCAATACTTGTGTTTCAAAAACAGTGGATTTTAATTATTAAAAAAATGTTGGTTGAATGTGCACTAGTGTTGGTGAATAGTATAAAGTCATGAAACGTCACTTCCCGTTGTTTCCAAAACTCCATAGAAAAGACTCTAGTAAATTCTCCACCACTTTATTGGGGCACGACTTGGACTTGATCGTGACCACTTTGTTTGACTTAGAATATAACTGAGATTTGTTTATATTGTGAAATATTACAAAACTTGACACTGGCTAAATACAGTATGTGTGGATCCAAAATATAAAAAAAGTATAAATACTAGCTGTACCCGCGACTTCGTTCGCGTGGACCTACAAAAAAAAGTATCCCATGTCCGTCTCCGATCCTTAAGTTATATCTATACAAAGATTCAGCTTGATCCATTCAGCCGCTTAGCCGTGAAAACGCGACGTACAGCCAGACAGATAGGCAGAGATACAGAGTTACTTTCGCAATTTTAATATTAGTTAAGATTGGGGTTAGTTAGGATAGGATTAGGATACTTACTTACGAATCAAATCAAATATAAACCTTTGCGCAACATGTTCTTGTTTCGACGGTATCTTCGTCAAAGAATGTTAACTTGGTACGTTTTGTCAAGATTTGAAAAAAACCTATAATAGTTCAAGAACTTCGGCCCCTCGAATAAAAATAGCCTTCGTAATTCCAACTTCTGTACCCGCCTGTGATTTAAATTTTTATCAATCTTAACTAGCAACCGTATCTAAGATAAGAGCTGGAAATACAAATATTTCCATTGTTTTTAAGCCTGTATAAGCTATTGTTTGAGATCTAGGTCTGTTTAAGTTTTTCATATCACTTGGAACAAACATTTTAGAAAAAGACGTCGCCTCTTTAATTATAACCCGAAATGCCCATAGAAAAAAAATGAATATATTAGCGATTTACCTATTTCCATCCTTTTTTTCAACCTTTTACATTCCTTATGCAAAGGTCACAGATAAATAGAACTTTACGAGTTAAGCTCGATGATTGTAAGGTTCAACCGCTGAAGCTGCACGACCGCAAGTCGTATCACGGAGCGATAAGGTTCACGTTCGCGCAGCGTCTGGGGCCGAACCTAACAGTCATCGCGCTAAGAGTGCCATGGTCCGGGCACTGGTCGTTATTACGTTAAATGATCTTCATACACATATTATTAAAATTATCTATGTTAGTATGCCATAGAACCGGACAATTTGCTCTCGAATCAACCTACATCACCCATTACACACTAAACTTAGAAAACCAATCATAAGACACGTATGACTCACTGAACTTTCTCCATCTGTACCGTTCTGCCTCAGAAGAGAACTGACGTAACATTAGAAAAAGTGTTATTGTAATGATCCTTTTAGACAGAATCTTTAGTTCTTACTGAAAAAAATACCTACGAAATTATAGCATTTTTATATGTGACTAGCGACCCGGCTTCGCACACGTGTGCGAAAAATTATCTAACTGGTGGTGCAAACCGCATCAAAATCCGTTGCGTAGTTTAGTAGGAGTTACCGGATATACCTACAGACAGAGACTTGGAAAGCAACTTTGTTTTATACTATGTATAGAAAGACGCTTTTTTACACTTCATCATCATCATCATCAGCCGGAAAACGTCCACTGCTGAACAAAATCCCCCTTACAGCGCCACACCGACCGACAAATTGCCACTTGCATCCACCGGTTGCCCGCGACTTTTATAATGTCTTCGGTCCACCTTTTGGGAGGCCTGCCCCCCACAAGGTCAATGAATCAATGGTCTGCATCATTGAATTAAAAACTATCAAAAATTTACTGTCTTACCAAATGGCCCAAGGAGTGTTTGTGGTGGATGTATGTGAGTAAATGTATGTATGTTTGTGTGTTATTCCCGATTTTGAGGAGTGAAGTGTCATGGGATTCTTCCTCTTCTGCCTAGAGTGAAATAGGCATTTTGCAGACGGTTTTTTTTTTCTTTTAATAATAATACGTGTTATGTCGTGCGAAAATAAGTGCGTGTACAAATCGTAGCAGTGTCCTGTTTTTGCACGACAAAAAGAGTAGAGAAAATGTTGTCGTGATGCGCATGTTAAAACTGGTAGTACGACCAGTCTGGCACAAGTGCCTAGAAAATAAACGGCTGAACTTCTTCTCGAATCATACCTAAAAACACGAAGAAACACATTTTGTTTTAATAAAACGGGAATACTCACGTTAAATTGAGTCGGTTATTCCGACTATAGTTTCGATCACATTCGGTGACATTTATCAAGGAATAGTGCAAGGCAAGACGAGGTCGCGCGCGTGTCTTGCTGAGCATTCCTTGATAAAAGTCACCGAATGTGATCGAAACTATAGTCGGAATAACCGACTCAATTTAACGTGAGTATTCTCGTTTTATTAAAACAAAATGTATCAAAACCACGAAGAAACACCTTTCGGTAGTAGAAACAATTTTGATATCTATATCGAAATTTTGTCTCGTACATCTTGGAACATTTTTGAGATCACTTATTATTTGTACCATTTGAAAAAGTTCATCCAAAAAAGTGTGTAGGTATCACCAGACGAGACGGGCTTATTTGAACCGGTTTACAAAAAATAAACGTAAAGCGAATCAATTTAAGTAAAAAGCGATGTCGTTAACCTCTTCGCTATTAGCTATCGAACGAACTATCAAATTAAATCACTGTCCTATGATCAGAAAATATAAAACGATGTACCTATTAGACAAGTTCGATTGCACATTTTCAAAAATTAGTTTTCGGTATTGATGTCGGTTGTATAGACAGTCCTAATGTCAGAATTTTTAAGCAGCGGAATGACAGCGACATTGTAATAGAGGGGAAAAGGACGTCTACATCATATTACATATTTAGTATTTCTATCAGTCGGTTATAATTAATATTTTTACCCAGCTCCCCAAAAAGGGGGTAATGTTTTTGGGATGTATGTATGTATGTAAGTATGTTTGTCTGCTCCTGTAGTAGGTACCTCCTGTAGCCTAAACGGCTTGCTTGACTGATTTTGATGAGTAAGGTGTCGTTCAATTCGTCTCTAAGTCCGGAGTGACAATAGCGACATATTATATAGACTACATTTTTCAGTCGGGTATTTTTTTTATTTTTTTTGTAAGTAGAATAATTTGCCTTTTTTTAAATTTTATTTTTTATTTAATTTTCTTCTTTTTTAGAATAAGATTCTTTTAGTATTATATTATTATTTTCTGTGCTCTTTTGCAGTCCAGGTTTCTAGGGTTCGTTCAGGAATTGCCAGTTCTTCAATAGCCAAGCAGTACTGCCTTCCGAGTTGAAGGGCAATATTTGCAGTCAAATAACTAACCATAATATCATAGAGCTATCACTCATCAGTTCACTCAGTAACATTAAAAAGCAGTATAATTTATCTAGTGAGATATGCTATAAAATATACTCCCCCACCCAATGAAAGCTCCCCATAAATATTACCCTCTTTTTATTCTGCAGTATGATTGTCTATCAACAGACGGCCTACGCGACCAGAATATAATGAATATCATTATAATTATCACGGCATTGACGTTCAACACCATTTCGTAGATTGATTGACAATGTTGAACGCCAACAATATCAATTACTTTCATCGAAACAATAGTCAGAATAACCGATTCAATCTAACATGTGTATACCCATATTATTAAAATAAAATCGGATTAAGATAATTAAAAGAAATGTCAAAACTACATCTTTCAACAACAACCGCTTTTTTACAACGATTTTAAATGTCCGCGGATATGAACTTTCCGATTTTCCGTTTAGATTTTTCCTCGTGATATGCATACTCATACTCAATTACTCATACATATAAAAACTAAAGTGCGGTTCTGTAAAAAAACTAAATTGATACAACGAGACAATATCGCAACTTTCTTTTTTAGCAACCTAGAAACCGATGGGCATACAAGTTTCAGAACGTTGACTTGTAGATAATTTGACTTCTGCGGCAATTAATTTTTTGATGGAATTGCGAGCTAATAAGTATTATGTTTTGAACTGGTTCCATTTTATCCGATTGCCTACGAAGAAGGGTAATGTTTTTGGTGTATATTTAAAAAAGTATTTATGTTTTTGTGATCCTATAATTACCTCATGTGGCTTGAAAGGCTTGTCCGATATTGATGAGTGACATAGGCTTTTGCAGTTAGGTATTTTGTTTTTCTTTTCATTATATTACTTGTTCGTAGAATTGAAAATATTTACCTATCTTTTAATTATCACGTAAATCCAATCAAGTCTATTTTTAATTCAGTACGAAAGTTTCAATTTTTCTCAATAATTTCTACGGTACTTTTCAATTATGGGTTCAATCCCCCCGTAATAATAATTGAATTTTAGTTCGTTCGTTCTAAAATTATTTTACAACCCTGAAGAAATCGTGTGATCCTACCTCTGATGACGTCATTATTAAAGGTTGGGTCGTGGACAGCCGTGGATTAGCTCGCTAATAAAATCCTTAATAATTTCGCTGGCGTTGTCATTGGCACGCACGTACAATAACTTGTACTGAATTTATTACTGATCAATACAAAAATGTAGATATCTAGTTAGGTGCTATAGGTATATCTTAGTTATTGTTCTGAGGGTATATCGTACAAGGGATTGTAAAGTTGTGTCACCGTACAACCCTGGGGCTTATCCTCTAACTTTAAAACGTTCGTGATTCTGATTGCGAGAGCATGCTATCTCGCTCGTACCAACTTAGTCGCACTATGCGCGGTCCCGCTCGCGCAACTCTCGCTATCGCTTTCAGAGTTACGGGATAAGCCCACGGGCCAATCACAGATCATAATATATAACATAGACAGCTCGTAACTATTTACCCTGCACGAAAATAGTATTTCGATTTATTCCGCTTTGATCACCTGTGTGATATCACCCAGATGAACAAAGAGGAATAAAGAAGTATCTTTTGATCACCTCGAAATCAATTCACCTAGGTGTTAAGAGCCGAGCAAAGTGAAGATAACTGGTGTCCTTTGTGTACCTTGGAATAAGAACAGCCGAGGCCAATCTTATTTTTATTTTGCGTCTTGATCAAATTAGCATAAACTCGCCAAGTGGTTCGACTATGACTAGCAAAATCGCATGAATGCATTTGAGCTGCCCCATAGCTCATTGGCTTAGACAGAACCTACTCACTCTTAACGCTCTTAAAACAAACTACATGTGTTATACTATTTACAACAGAACCCAGCCCGAAACTGACTTTACTATTAAACTCCATAACTCTGATATCATACATAACAATGACTGCAACTGTACTATCTTAAATAAAGTTACCTCAACTAAGTATTTGGGAGTCCAAATTGACCAAAGATTATCTTGGTTTTCACAAATTGACGTCATCAGCACGAGGATAAGAAAATTGATATGGATCTTTAAAATGTTACGGCATGTGGCGCCACAAATGCTGCTTAATAAAATATATATAGTTCTAGCTCAATCTGTTTTGACCTACTGTTTGCCAATTTGGGGCGGAGCCGCTAAAACCAAATTTATAGAGATTGAAAGGGCACAACGTATTTTATTAAAGGTTATGTATTTCAAGCCGTAGAGATTCTCTACGAAGAGTTTATATTCATTGTGTCAGTTACTAACTGTCAGAAAACTATATATAGTACAATCAGTTCTAAAAGTCCACAAGAATTTACCGTTCGATATCAAAATTCTCAAAAGACGAAGGAAAGATAAGGCAATTATAGTTAAAGCAACTAAAACTTCCTATGCCAGCAACCAATTCTTAAATAAGTCAGCGCATATATATAATGCTATAAACAAAATCTTGGATATTTACCCAAAGAAATACCATGATTGTAAAGAACTTCTAACCAGTTGGATTCTTACTAAAAACTATGACGAAATAGAAGCATTACTACAAACCGATAAATAAATAGCTTACATTATAAATTAAAACATACATTCTCTTTTACTTAATACTCTAATAATATAATATACTGGACGTCACACACACACACACACACACGCGCGAACACACGCACACACACACACATACAAGTGTCATCGCTGCGAACCTGTGACTCTTACGAGGACTTGTGTATCGCAGTGATGATACCCACATACACACACTTACATTCTCCCATTCTCTCTTACTCGCACATACCCCACACACAAAAATTCACAATACAAAATAAATTACTGTCCTAGAAATAGTTATAATAATCAATTTATTTACTTAAAAACCTAAAAATATATTTGGTATAATTAAAATTTGTAAGTTTGCATATCTGTAACCATTACAATGTTACGGCATGGATATGGAGGAGCGGGGTCTTCTGATACAGGTATTTTTTACTTAATAGAAGATCCCAACCTACCTTTAGTTAAGAAAGTTTTGGCTACAGAAAATAAATATTTTTTCATTTTCATTTTTTTCATTTTAAGCTTGAGTAATTACCTCGCCCTGCGCTAGGCGCGGTGAGTTATAATTTCAGGGTTTATTTTTAATGCGCGATCAAGTGATTATATTATTTTGGGTCTAACAGACGTCCAATTTATTTGGCTGTCTGAGATGCCAATACCAAATGTAACTATTCCATTTGGACAGAAGGTTTCCTTGCTACGACATTTTATTGTTTATGTACCTATACCCATCAGGTATTGTTGTGAGTATTTCCCATTTATATATAGGACTTATTGTACCTGGTACTGAAATCACTGCAAAGTCAGCGTGTTTAGCGTAGTTATTGTTTTGCGGGAACCTAGTTATTAACCTCTTTGTTAACCTACTATAATTACTCGTAATGACAATTTTTGCTTTATTTTTTTTACTGAGCGAGCGAGCGAGGCAAGCACCAGCCTTTTAGTCGTTTGTGCTATGAGCCGCAATAAGTAACATTCATGCGCTTGGACCCCACAAGAATGACTTTCCTACATTTAAAGGCAGAAATATGTAGACAATATAACTTGAGAATTGTCTTCCTTGATAACTATATTCGCGATCAAAGTTTTGGATTAGAACTTACGACATAAAATTGGACGTCGAATACCAATTTCATTCAAACAAGGTAGACCTTTGAACATTGTAAACGTTCAATGCCCCCATTTCCGACAAAAAAGGCCCGTCAGTTTTTGTCGGAGATAGATAGTCTCGTCGCGTCATAAGCAGGCCACATTACTGTAAATTCGCTGCTATTAGGTGGTAAAAGTGGCGAAAATAAACGTTTTTTCAGGGCACTCCGATGAACGACTTTAGATCCCAGCGCGGCCTCATTTGCGGGCCGTCGCCAAACGTAAATTAAACAGGTGATTTTAATAACCCAAGGTTCAATAAACTTTACGGATCGTTTCTCTACCGAAGTTACGTATATTTTGTGAAGTTTGTAATGGGGCAAGTTTTTCGGGTCGACACAGGACTCTACCTTATAAGTTGAATTATTTATTGATAAAAAGGACATCCATTCTAGGGTTTCTGTCTGTGGTTTCTGTACACAACTTAGTTACGAAGCAAAGTTTTGAAAGTGAAGACAAAGCCTAATATAAGAAGCCTAATTTACTACAAATAATAGTGGTTAGTGCAATCGGACTTCACACCACAGAGTGGGGTCAAATCCAATAACAATATGTTATCAGTAAGCTGATCAAATAAAATAAAAAACATCCTATGCACTGTTTACGCTGACAGAATATTTAATACATCAGATTAGCTTAAATCAAGCATTTACGAATAAAAGGGTTACTACAGATACCTATTTAGCAACCTATCTATAAACTTTAGCGAAGCATTTATTTCTTAAGGTCTGCAAACCTATAGCCTAAAGCTTGTGAAAGTTGTTTCCGTCTGATGATGATTAATTGTTTTAACATCAAGCAATAGGCACTAATCTCTGTTATATAAGACTGTATGTGGCAACATAGTGGCAGATCAAGGAGCCTATTCAGACAATGGAAATAATTTCTCTCCGTGTCACACTCTCCAATATAAATGATCAAACGAAAGAGACAAAAGATCGAAATAATAACGAGAATAATGCTCCTGGAACTGCGGGCTTATCCTCTAACTTTGAAACGTTCGTGATTCTGATTGCGAGAGCATGCCATCTCGCTCGTACCAACTTAGTCGCACTATGCGCGGTCCCACTCGTGTAACTCTCGCTATCGCTTTCAGACTTACGGGATAAGCCCACTGCATCGAGTCACGAAATCATAATGGCAACATTTGGTTGTGTTAACAGGTTTTGCCATCGAATTACTATTGTAATCGCTGTCTTTATGGTGTTATCGCGCTGTATTTATCGCCGTACGAGCTCGTTTCGTTTCAATTTCAGTAAGGTGAAGCCATTTTTTATACCATCCCCATAACCTTCATGGGGCTTCATTTTTTAATTGCTCATATGATAATTCTAATGGTTTAAACTACTCGTTGCGTTCCGAGGGGTACTGCGTCATCTCATACCACATGTAGCTCGGACCACGGTGCGAATGGCCCAAGTGCTCTAAATTAATTGGCTCTTTCTATTCAGGGTTTATAAGGATTTTAGCGCTGTACTTTTAGATGATTTTACTTGTAATCATATAGTAGAATAATATGTAAAATCCTTTAGATATCATGCCGGTTGTATACCTGAGGCCATACACAGGTTGTTACTGAAAGATGCAACAATATTGAAAGGTATGTATCTACTCATCATTATGAAAAACTTTTACTATGGAACCAACCCTGAAATAGCAAAAAAAAAGCTGCTCCATACATTTTGTCGAGTGTCATTTTTCTATGGAACAGCAGATTTATTTTTCGCTATTTCAGGGTTGGTACCATAGTAAAAGCTGTTCATAATGATAAGTACATACATACCTTTCAATATCGCTGTATCTTTCAGTAACACCTTGTATAGGAGCGTTTGGAATTTAGCTTGATCCGGTATTAGCTCAGTAATACACCTATTATTACAACGCGTCCATGTTAACATTAGATTCTTCGCGGAGGATGACGCATCGAAACGAAAAGGTCGATAGAAATCCGTCACTGCAGCAGAAGTCAGCCATTACAAGCATCCTGGGTCACGCGCGCGCGGTCATGCAAACTATTGTTAAGAGGATAGTCCTTCCGCGAGGATTTAGCGGATTCGATATTTGAAATTGTATAGCTGTCGCTCTGTTTCTCGTACGTGCAATAGAGAGTTACTGCATTAAAAAAGTATTTACATATTCCATCAGTTATCTGGTTCCCATAGTACAAGCTTGCTTAGTTTGGGGCTAGATGGCGCTGTATGAAATACGTCCACCAATATTTATTTATTTTCCTAACTTTTTGATGAAATTAGCGTTTCGGTGGTAGTCTGTTGTCACCCCTTAAATCTTAACAAAATCTTTTGTTTTTGGTGTCAAAGGCTTGGATAAACCATATTTTAAGCCTAAGTTCTTTCAAATAATGGTCATTTCGACGCTTTTGCGTCGATACTTTAGGTGCCTATAACAACGAAAATATAATAATGCGAAATTAAAAAAATACATACAAGCATTGTTTTTCGTGTTGTATATAATATATAAAAAAACATCGAAATCGCATAACATTTAGGGGTGGGTATCAGACTACGCTTTTTGTATGGACAAGATGGCGATATACTCTATTCTTAAGAACACTCGACAAGATGATATGCATACCTAAGTATCTAGGTACATAATATGTTTGTATTTCTTCGTCAACTAAATAAAAGGTGTATGTTTGTTTCATAGATAAAGTTTGTTGGTACAACCCTACTCATTTTGTAAATTTTGAAAAAATTTGCTAGATAACCAATGGATAGTCCGGACCTAAGTATGTCCAAAATCTGCGACCAGAAACATTGGAGGTCGGCAGCAGAGTCCTCTTAGTAAATGGTAAGCGCTCTGCGATCTCCAAGCATCTTCGCAATCGTGCGGATTATAGCAAAGGGACGTCTTTTGGCTAATGATGATGACTCGGTTAGTAGTTATCGTGTGGTTATAAACTCATCAAAATAATTATGTACAGCTCTTATTAATCGAGCAAAGCGAAGGTTTTAGTCCACGGAAACAAATCGGTGTTTGTATGTGTGTATATTTATCCGACGGTAACATGAGTACGGTTGATCCGATCTTGATGATATTTTGTAGACAAGTAGTTCATGCAAATACAATTTTTAAGTTCGAATATGAGCAAAATCGGTCCAAGGGTTGTATATGGCGAGGTTCCAGACCCATGCGAACAACTTAGGTACACTAATCAAATGTCTACTCTTAATATAGGTAGAGATTCAAATCTTTAACCGGTGAATCTGTTATGAACGGCTGATTGACTGACAGTTTACACAGTCTGTTTCTTTTTAGATGTCCTATTATATAAACAAACGAGGCGTTTTTATATGAAAGACAGCTCAGAATTTCCTCACTATAGTGATTTGTTATTGGTTTTCTGTCCGCCGTGTTTATTTACATAATAGGCCATTTAAAAAGAAACAGATTATACACAGTAGGTCACCTTCGGTCAAAAAGAGAAATAATACAACCAGTAGATCGTGAATGTAGACAATTTTTTCAACGCGATGCCGCTGCTGCCGATCCGGTCGGGGTTATAAATCCACGCTTGCGACGTTGTGACTGGGTGGCTAAAAATTCTTTCGAATGCAATTTGCACTCTTGCTCTTGCACTCTTATTAGCTATCAATCGGTTATATGGTCCCTGGTCAAAAATTATTACGTGACCAAAGATGATCACGCGTCTAATTTGAAATGGGCACATACCAATATTTGTAGAAAATGCATACTACCTATAACAAATTTTCATTATTCACCAAACGGAAGTGCGGGTAAACAGCCATTACACGGTAAAAGATCGCGTGATAAAATTAAAATATAATCGTACTTCGTGAAACCGGCCCTAAAATTATACCTAATGTACACTTACAATAGCATCAGAATATTTTTGTTAATTTTAAATAACTGCGCGAGTTTTGTAATAAATGTAGAGAACTTTGCTGGAAAAGCTTTCAATCTCGGAACTATTTATAGCGCAATAAATACATTTATGTAAATGTAAATATAGAATTAAGTGTTCTCAGTTTCTCACGTATTGCGCAGTTAACGGCCTAGCCTTGTGGCTTAGTGGGTGGATTTCCGCCTTCTGAGCTGTGGGTTGTGGGTTCGATTCCCACCCAAGACAAACATTTTTGTGTGATGAACATGGATGTTTGTTCTTTGTCTGGGTGTTTCTATGTATTCTATGTATGTATTTACAAAAAAAAAAAAGTATTTATGTATTCTATCAGTTATCTGGTTCCCATAGTACAAGCTTGCTTAGTTTGGGGCTAGATGGCGCTGTGTGTAAATAACGTCCACCAATATTTATTTATTTATTTATTTATTTATTATTTACTTTTATGAAAATGTGATTTTTCTAATTAGTGCCCATCATTAGTTGTGTACATAAAAAAACATATTTTGGGATTTACTTAATTATTTTTGGTTCAGTCATCTAGTATAGCATATACTAGTATAGTATATTGCATAGCGAGAAAAAATGATTACTTGAAATTTTATCGTTAAAAAAAAGTGAAAAGCCCTAGATTTTCACACATTTTTTTTGATAAATTAGGGGCGCTCGGAACCCCTAATTTATCAAGTGATTATTACACTAATAGTGAGGTAATAATAATATATAGGTTTCCATGGAATAGAATTTAGATTGATTTCCTGGTTTAGATGTAATTGGCAATTATCGGGTTTTTTGACTAGCGCGCGCTAAAGCCATCTCTTTTCATCTGCGCGCAAAAGTGTACAGCGCTATCTTTCTCTCGAAATACCCTCAATAAAAACTCGTACGAAGAATGAAAGTCCGAGTCAAATGTCAGTCTTCACAAAACTTTGACAGCTCCTAAGTTCATACTTAACTCTGTAGGACGACCCTAATAATGAAAAATGCATTTCACACACAAACAAACATACAAACTTTTAACTATGTATATCGTACGTACCTACTACATAAACCTTAAGGCCGAGTTGCACCATCGAGTTCAACTTTAAACTACAGTCACAACTGCAATTAAAACTCCCGTTAAACATAAAAATATGTTGCACCATTTAAACTATGGTCAAAATGACCATACTTAGCCAACATGCTGGCTAATCTCACGGATAAGGTTAAAGTTATAGTTAATTTAACTATAACAGTAACTTTAACTGGGATTATGATGCAACCCAGCCTAAGATGGGTGCACTTATTCTATCAAATAGCAATCTTCCTCCCACAGATCCGTGAAGCAGTGCATATAGAAACTTTTTTTCTCTATTTTTGAATATTGTTGAGTTTAACAATTAAAAAAAATGCGAATAATACAATATTGAAAAAAAAACAGCCTAAGACATTACTCTCTTTCTTGGGCAAAATTTCAGTCTTTTCCTTGATTCCGTTTTCAAATGTTGCCTTACTCACATTTACAAAGTATAAACAACTAAGATCGCGTGATTCATACATGAGGAGATCGCCCTTAGCCCCGTAAGTATTTATGAGTATTAAATAGGTACAAAATAATTTAACCTTGCTTTATTTTTGTTCAACTCTCAATACTTGTTTATTATTTTGTTTCTAAATCTCCGAAAACACTTGCCAAGTATGACTTAGTAAACTTTATTACGAAGTAAGTTCGTATGTTGTAGACTTTTATTTTTTTGAAGACTTCTGACATGGCGTTCTTAACATTAGTTCTTCTAATGAGGGACTTTATTACTGAAGCGGAATAAATAGGGTATGAAAATTACTTAAACTATATACCTACTTAATTATCCAATAAAAATATTAGAAAATCACCTTAAAATATTTTATCATCCACACGACGGAGAAATTTAAAAAATTCTGCGTGGAAGCTTTCGACCAAAGTAAAATGAATGGACGGGCCCTAACCACACAACTTCCTTAAAAAAAACAAGTCAAAACAATCTAACTTAGGCTTCAATACGTAGTTAAAACTATGTACAGTACATTTGTCACAAAAAAGAGATACCAAATAAAATATCATAATAAGGCATATTTTTGCGAATATTTTAATAAATATCTGGGACATTCTGGGACATTTTTGCACACACGGTCATCTGACCCCAAACTAAGCAAAGCTTGTAATATGGCTGCCAGAGACTGATATACGTACATAGATATTTTTAAATACAAACTTATATAGATATTAACACCCAGAAATAGAACAAACACAAATAATTATCACATGAATGCTTGTCCTAGATGGGAATCGAACCCACGCCCCCAAACAGAGAAGATAGGTTCACTACCAACTGAGCCACCGGGGCAGACGCATTGGATCGCATATTTATTGATGAAAGTACTTCTCGCACTTTAATTCACATGCTTTTCATGAAATAAATCCCATGGTAAACAGCGGAACTAATCCAATCGCTTTGACGCGACCTTTCCGTCGCGCGATGACAGCGCCGCGTCTGGGGGACTTCTTTCACTCTACCTAAAGTTATTTTCTTTCTCTCTCATGTTTTAGCTCCACACACATTGTGTATTTAGCCATTGTCAAATTTATGTCGTGAGTTCTATGCTATAACTTGCTACGACTGACGTAACACAGCAGTAACCTGACTATAACTTTATTATCCTTATGTTATGTTCGTATTAACATCGCACAAGTTCAGCCATCACAACTTTAACTGTATTCCGCGGTAATGATCACTGAAGTTTGCGCATATATCTGTATCCCTATCACAAACTCACAGATCACACCTAGATTCAGCACTCAGCACGATCGAAGCGCACCACGCATTAGTCTAATTACACCTATAAAAATTCACTCATTGATGAGATTGAACATCTTGGCTTAAAGAGCGCATTAAGATTTAATTTATTATATCTCTCATTGGTTATAACCAATTATAATAGACCAATTACAATACCAATTATAATATATTATAATAAGCGCGAGTAGGCGTAGCCTTGAGATAGCCAATGAGAATGCCTGGACGAAGTCCCCGTAACCCGCGTTTTGTTCAAATTTTGGTGACATTGTCGGAACAACGATCTCGTAATGCGGTATCTAGTGTGTGTGTGTGTGTGTCTATCGAAGAAATCTTCGTTACGTTTTTGAAAAATGTAGAAGTAATGAAACTACGTAAAAGGACATGTGCTTATCGTGCATTTTCTATGCAATAGATCCGTAACTAGGATTTTTATGATATATTAGAAACTCTATGATGTTTACGGTAAGGTAATGAACAACTTCCGATACCGCGCAAGCTGCATGTAAATCTATCAATATTATAAATACTAACCAACTGTACGATAATCTGTGCTTCTGGATTAAGAGGCTATTCTGAGAAAAAAATAGCGCTAGATACACTTTCGCGCGAAGATGAAAAGAGATGGCTTTATCGCGCGCTAAATAGACAAAAAGTCTGATAATTGCTAATTTTTAAATCAGAAAATTTTTAAAATCATTCATAATTGAGGATCTATGAGGATTTAAGGAAACTTTTCAAATGATGGCGATTTGGTATTTTCATAAACAAGTCAAGCATTTGCATTCAGAAAGTATCATTTGGTCAAGTAGAACTGATGAAGACCAAAGAACATAGTCACAGTAGTGCATTTTTTTCAGAGTATTTTGTTGAATTTTTTTTTTTACGTACTTTCTCAAAGTTAAGTTTAACGCGTCGACAATACCCAAGGTACTGGAGGTGTCCGTAAGTGGCGACCACTTACCATCAAGAGGACAGTCGCTTGATTGATATATAAAGTGACAGAACGATAACTTCTCTCTCAATTCTCACTGGCTTTGTAGGTATTTATAGCGGGCAACTACGTTTCGCGGTGACTGCTAAAATTATCTTTGTTGCGACGTAGCGAGGGTATTGTATAACTGTTTCGGAGTGATTCGAGTCTTCTGTACTTTTACGATGTTTTATTCTGCGACATACCTTAAGGCGAGGACTGATCGTGATTTGTAATGAGTATTGTCCCGCTCAAAGTTCTAAGGTATAAAGTTGAAAATCGCATATCTTACTTGATCAGAAAACTGTAAATTGTAGTCTTTCATTCCTTTTTTGCCGATTATCGGAAATATACAAATCAAATAAAAAACTACCTGGTTCGCCGTATAAACCACTAGCCTGGATATTTAATTTGTAAAATAAAATTTGTTGGTTTTTCAGGGGGTCATTTTGCGATTTTTTTATTCTGTAACTAAGACAGATTTTCAAATATTTATTCGGTTAAACGTAATTTCAGTTTTATTTTCTATCTGCAGTATTTTTTGCACCTGATTAAGTAATCTCGTCAATTCGAACAAAGCGCTGAGAAATACTACTTTTGTTGTTTTGCGATTGGACCTCGCCTTAAGGGCACGTATTAGAGAATAGCTAATACCAACAGCCGAGAGGCGAGTTGGCGGTCAAACGCGGGCTTAAAGGCGAAAAAAAAAGCTCTGATGGCGTTTACCGCATAAATATAATCACTGACTAATAAATTAATACATCTAGGTTATTGGGAACTGTATGAGCTTCCGAGATGTTAATGGAACAGTATTCCGGCCATTCCGTGTTATGGGTATTCGTTATTACCTATGGTTAGTGTAACGAAAACAACATGATTCATAATTCGTAACCGAGTTACCTATATAGACAGTTTTGCAAACCACGTATCTTGCGGTACGGAGCTCGATAATTAGACGAGAAAACGTGACTGAGGTTTAACCACGGGTGGCTGAACTCGACAACTATGTAGGTTGCATTATAACCGCTTTATAGAGGTGATCTTGTTTATGGTCAATGTGACTTTGCACCTTTGCACGCTAAACTAAGGTAGAATGATTTTCATGAAAGTAATCCTCCAGACCTTGGACGAATGCTTAATCCATGCTCCAGACGCTGTCATCGCGCGACGGAAAAATCGCGTGAAAGGGATTGGATTAGTTCCACTGCTTGCCGTAGGACTTCTTTCTTGAAAAGCGTTCTAGTGGTAGGTTTATTTTTCTTCTTTATTTGATGACGTCTATAATCCGTAGGTACCTACTAGTAAAATGTAAATTAATGTGTAGGTCTCATTAGCCTGTGTTCACGCCCTGGATTTGTGCGAAAACGAATAACTAGAATTTTATGGTAGTTAAAGAAACGATTACTAATGAGGTCATAGTTTGTCCATTTTGATCCCATGAAATTCATATCTAGCTATCCTTTTGACCTGACATCAGATCAGATCGTATGCGTTATCGTCGCGATCGTATCGTAGAGGCACGTAATACATATTATAAAAATAACGTAAGGTTGTACTCGTAGTTCGATCGTTCACAAACACAACTTCTTTCACGAAAACACAATCTTTTTGTTTTAACAACCCTTTACTTAGGACTTTTTGACAGAGCTCTCCTGGGGAAGTACCACACCTTTGCCAGTTCATCAACCGCCAAGCTATAATGTGTTCCGGGGTGAAGAGCAAGTTCCCATTCAAATTAGGTACCTCAGGGTGACGAGCGCAGCGCATGTGCATTGCCGCACATGGTTTTGAACAGTTGAAGTCTTCAACTTGAAGTGACGCGCACCGCACCAGGCATGCGACTTGCTCGTATCGTGACTCAGTACAACAAAAAAATAACCTGTCTAACCTTATTGAAAGGTGTTTTCAATTCTAATAGAAACTTTTTATAGATAAATAATGAACCAACAAAATTATTTTAATCATGTCTACAATATCTAATAGCTATCAATTTAGACTGATGTCTTCGCAGCTTCATATAACTCTACATCCGTTTTCCTTCAATTTTATCTTCATCAAATAACGATTTACGGCTGTTTACCCCAATGTTAAGTTTTATTCGATTTAGCGGCAACGTCGCGAACTGCCACGATCCTGACCTTGCCAAAGCCAGGGCCATGGTGTTCACGCAAGCCGCAAGCTGATTCGGAAGGTGCACCGCTGTTCCTTAGCACGCAATTCGTGCAACCGCTTATAAACGATATCAACTGTTACGACCTTCCTTTTTATGTAGGAAGTCCTGCGTGACATATTTGAAACACTGACCCCCGAATACTGAAGCGTTTGTTAACTTTGACTACAGATTAATTCTAATACTGCCTTTGTCTGGCACTAAGCAAATGACAAAGGCAGCAATAGACTTCTGTCGTCAAAGTTTACAAACGTTTCAGTATTCGGGGGGAAATATACAGTTATTTTATAATTAACCAAAAACATCTTGTAGGCAGCTTCTTCTCTTGAACCTCATACTCTTGTTGCATGAAATTGCAAAAAAAACCGGATAAATTCCACCAAACAAGAAATTGAAATTTGGATTGAATTATTTTTGAGCAAATAGCTTCTTCAACTTCGCGTTTCTTCACATTTAAAACCGCATCTTTTTGTCATTTAGAACCCTAATTTTAATGTTTTTGTCTCTATATGGGCAGTGGGCTCATCCCGTAACTCTGAAAGCGATAGCGAGAGTTGCGCGAGCGGGACCGTGCATAGTGCGACTAAGTTGGTACGAGCGAGATGGCATGCTCTCGCAATCAGAATCACGAACGTTTCAAAGTTAGAGGATAACCCCGCAGGTTCCAGATCTAAGTGTCATGAAATTGTGTCTTTTCCAACTTTTTTAAATTTTGAATTGCAGCAGAAAGATTTGGTCATGCTCCGGTTAGTCTAGTCTCCAGTTAGTCATCCTGTAAAGATCTGTACCAATAATAATTGTTCCAGTGAATTTAGATTGTCCCGGATTCTCATACTTATGTTAGTTTGTTTTGGGTTGTATGTAAGTTTGTAAGTATCTATGCATACTTACAAACTTTCGTAGGCTCAAAAACCCTCACCCTCCTTGGGCAGTCGGGTAAAAAGATGCCCATGTTTAATTTCATGTAACTTTCAGCGATCTTTCTAAATAAGTGTCTATCTATGATCGCATAGTTTTTATCCTGACTGCCCATGAAGGAGGGTAATGTTTTGGGGGATATCTTGTATCTAAGTATGTATGTTTGCGTGTCCCAACATTACCTCATGTAGATTAAACGGCTTAAACAATTTTGACGAAAGAGAGACATTCGTTAGATTCCTCTTTGTCTTTTTATTTATTTTAATAATAGATAATACTTTTTATCAAAAAAGTTATATTGATGTTTATAGCGTTGCTATTACCATCAGAAAGTATTACGAATGTTAGACAATACGTTAAGCTATTAGGGCTGGTATCTTATTATCAGAGACGCCTCGGGCCGTTGGTTTTATCGATTACTTATCTTGTCACAGATAACTTAAACGTGACCTTGGCAAGGCTATCTCTGCTTTCACGCTAACTTGGAATTATTTGCACGCCACTTAGACTGGGCCTGAAGTGGCGGACGGACTTAATCGGCTGAAATAAAGTTTGAATAATGTAGGTAAACGGCACATATAGCTTTGTACTTTGACCTTACATCTTACCTTACACCTTTACATCTCAACTTTGACTGAACCACCCATCGGTGGTTCAGTCAAAGTTGAGAAATTATTTTGCTAATGGCCGCAATCCCACCGTGCACTCGCTAAACGCAATTAAGCTATCGCTGTCTTTTACTAAATAGAAACACAAGATAAGGATGGCATGAATTATAGTGCTGTCAAATTAGTCAGATCTTAGTTCTCAATACAAACTTAGACGAGACCGTAGCGGGTGCCGATTTAAAACAAGTTAGTGTCGCTAGTGTACGTTTTTCTTCGCGGCTTTAATCGGTAAACTTGTTTGACAGAACTAAAATGCATGCTATCTTTTTCTGGTGTTTCTATTAGTAAAAGACAGCAATAGCACTAAGTGGTTTAGCGGGAATCGACATCATTGTCCATATAAAGTTGCGTGACTCGATTGTAGTACTGATAGGACGTAAGATGTCGCTAGTTCTTTTATGTGCGACATGATCGACACCATGTTTGTCTCTCAGCCATTACTCACCAATTTCGTAATTTTTTAAATAGCTAACATTTCAAAGTTTTGTTTTGAATCTGTTTATATAACTAGGTTTGTACTTCAATTTTATTTTTATTATGGTGTTTAATAAGTTTAATTTTAGTTGGTTTTAGATGGTTTATTCAAATTAATTTTATGATTTCGAAGTTTTTTTTGTTGTATACGTTCTGTAGTTTATGTTAGGCACATAAAGTGTGTATTAGCGTTCAGAATTATCTTTTAATTCGTCGAGACATGTTTATGTAGACACAGCGCAATTGACGTCACAAAACTTAATTTATTTTCCTAGTAAAACCTATTGTTCTTTGAGATTAATCACTGCTTTGCTATCTGAGCTCACCATCCGACTGACCCCCAACCCTCCTACGACCACCCCATTTTATCCGCTGAACACGATAAACTAGAGCTTCTACTACGAAAACTCAATTTGTAGACGCGTAGAGTAACAATATATAGTAATTGATTCGTCTGTAACAAACATGTTACAATAAAACCTATACTGATACAAAATCCTCGAAAGTAACTTTAAAGTGAAATGTTTCCACACATATATGTGAAAGTTCTATCATAGGGTACACTTTTAGTTGACTGTGAGCAAGGGCGTCTACCCGGATTGCGAGATTCAAATTCTGCCGAATTTTTTAATTGTCTGTGTAATTCATAACATTCTAAGATTATGCTATTGTCAATTCAAGGCAATTCGAGCTATAATGACCTGATAGAAGACCATGGGAACACAATTTGTGAGTAAGTAGGCGCGTCCTTCAAACTCACTGATTTATCTAAATACACAGATGTGGCTATATGTAATACCTATATCAATACCAAACAAAATCTATACAAAATTCAGGTTAACGATCCGTTCCATAAACTATGCCTAGAGTTATTTTTGAATGGGAATAAGGCGATGCATTTCGGTCCGGATTAAATTTGTTTCGGTAAGTATTACGTCAATCATGCAGTTGGGAAAGAATAACATCTATGGAAATGGCTTTTGGAAATCCGGTCGGGTAGCATTGAATAGAAATTTCCTTCCAATTGAATTTCTCATTTGAGGTCATGAAAACTGGGAATCTTATAAATGAGAAGCAGCCTTTCATGTAAAAATTAGGGTTTGAGTGAACATCGTTCGATTTTTATTCTGGAATGGTTCGTTATCGTCAAAAAACTTGTCGCATTCCATTAGTAACCAAATAGCTTAGTAATTTATAACCTACGAGCTAATAAAGCTTGTTCATGATAACCTTGGCCTTGGCAGAAATTATGGAAGGCGTAAGCTTTCTCAATAATGACTTGCTTTTTGATTCGGTTTAGTTTGAAGACTAATTTACCGAACAAAATTTGCGTTTTTCATGCCATCTTTTGGATAACGAAAGTTACGGTTTCAATTTCCACGTCCTTTCAATCAGGCGATCCCACATTATACTGATTCCAATAAATAGTAGATATTTTTTTCGATGTTAACAACACTATAAATACTTACTTAGTGCGAGTACCTGCGCATACCAAAACTATGACAGCTTATATGTTTAACAAATTTAACAGTACGGTTATTTCAAATATTATTGAAATCAAAGCATTGCTTCTTCTGAAATTTAATCCTGTTTTCGCCCCACATTGTTACAAACTTAGGGCTTTTCCATTATGATTAAAAATAGTCTGCGCGCCCTCAATTCTGGCTCTTCACCATCACACGTTTAACACACAGACACATTTATTAAAATATTATGTTGTTTTAATTATACGTTCGTTATGATTACGCACAAAACATGCTACATGGTGGTATTATTAAAGCTGCTCATGGTTTTCACCCGACTGTCCAGTAATGTTTTTGTGTATGTAACTATCTAGCGTGTTTCCGCTACAATATCGCCTCTACTGATTTCAATTGGAAAGATGGATCAATTGTTTATCTTCCAATTTATCTCTCACAGACCAAACCGCTTATGATAGAGACGTGAAATTTGAACCCAGCATTTTTCTTAATGGTCTAGAATAGTCTAGATGAACAGATTTTGCGAAATCCCACTACTAAACGGATGATGATGAACCCCCAAAGTTAAAAAGTAAAGAAAGGCATATCACAGGATTTTTCGAAAATTATAAACTTTTAATTATATCAGTAACAAAGAGTTTATTAATTATCTGAATCAGAATTTAATTTATTGTTATGATTAAAATAGCAAAAGTAAACATAAAATAGTTTTGCATATAATTTAATAATATTGAAAAATGAATATAAATTAATATAATATTAAGGGTTCAGCCGCCGACACTGCGTGACTGTGAACCTTATCGCAGCGTCGGCGTCTGAACCTAACAATCATCGAAAAACACTTCACAATACGGGACCAATGAGTCAGCAAGTCAGAAGAAGTCCGATTAATAAATTGGATTACAAAATAATAATACCTAATTATATTATACACATGTATACACGCACCGAAGAGAGTACCAAACAAGTCGTCCTCGATCCCGACCTAGACCGTGTTCGCTAGGGCTTCTACGAGCCTGCTAATGAGCTAATACTTACCTAGCGGTAAACAAGTATTAAGTGTGGTGCGCCTAAGAGGATTTCACATTGGCTTTTATATTCTTGTTTGGTTTTCTCACTGTTTTTTGTTTTATAAATTGGAATTGTAATTCAACATGTCCATTTAGCCATGATTTTGGCCACGATGCCTGCTCGTAGCGGCTTATTGGGCTAGTTCTTTATATTGTTTGTTTATGTGAAACAAGGATGACACGAATTATAGAGCAGTTGATCTAATCAGTTTAAATTTCGTGTAGAAAATATTCCATTCTTCTATAATCTATAATGGCTTTACGACGCAAACATGCACGTAGTCAAGTTACGCAACTTTTTCTTGCAGTTTTATACAAACTCTCACTTTCAGTTCTCGTGTTAAAATCATTTTATTAGGTATACTCAAATCTCAGAATAAAATTCATTCCGCCAATGCACATAGCAAGGAAACATTTCGACTCCACGTTTTCAATCAAGTTGATTTATTTTAATCTGTTCAATTTTATTTGTTTTCATAACATAATTTTAGTTTATTGGCCAAGGTACTTAATATATTATAATGTACAAGAAAATAGAACACAAAATAAAGCTAACACTAATATAATAGATTGCTACCAGCTGTCATTATGTCCAAAAAGCTGGCCGGATTGCCGCGTTGAATTGCCTTCTTGACATCCTTCTTATATCCATTGTAAGAGACGAGGCGACAGCATTACCCTGTGGTACACCGCGATCCAAAAATCATTAATATTCTGTAGGCACTTCTGTATACTTACAAAACTTAATAACAGGCTTGCGTATAACTAATAACAGTAAAATCACCCTAATATTGCTTTTACAAAATGTATAACTGTGAACAATTACAGGTTATCTTCAGGTTAAAATATTTTTATTGTGTTTAAATGTATTATTAGGTTTAGACATTTTATGTCCGTAACATGTGTTTTATGTCCTATTAATACCCTACTATTTGAATATTTCGTCAAATATAGCCTCTTTATTTCTTAGCGTTGGGTTCTATTTCAAAACGTCAAGATGTTATAATACTACTCGTGTAGGAGCGCAGTTTGAGAAAATGTTAAGTCTATAGTTTAAACTCTATGAGTCAAAAAAGATAAAAGTACGGAACCCATTCAACATTAAGGTGAAGCTGTCGAAGTCCTGTACGATACGGAAAGGGAGGCTGACACTCTTACCTCGGGATTCTGATACGTTTGTTAACTTTGACAACAGATTAATTCTAATGCTGCCTTTGTCTGGCACGCCAGGCACGGCAAGCAAACGAAAAAGACATGAATAGGTCAACGTTTCAGTATCCCGCGGCTACATGCAAAAAGTTACTGCAGACAGAATAAATAATAATAGGTACAAGTTGGTACAGGAGACTCATTAATTATATTTATAATACGCACATCGAAGCGGTACTTTCGTCGTGAATACCTACGGGCGAGCACTCTTGCACTCTCTAGGTTAGACCGTTAGATATACAAGCGGTCCTCCTGGGTGAACGTTAAACGCTTCGCGCTCGCAGTGAGAAACATATACCTCAGGTTTCTGAAACGTTTGTTAAATTTGACAACAGATTAAGTTTATTGCTGTCTTTGTCATTTGTTTAGTGCCAGACAAAGGCAGCATTATAATTAATCTGTTGTCAAAGTTAGCACACGTATCAGAAACGCGAGAATAGTGTTGCATAGATGTACGAATTATACAGTGTTGTTGTTTGGTCTCGTAGTAAAAGTAGTTGACTATTATGAATACGTAAATATGGCTCGCACACCGATATCCGGAGTCCGGACACAAGAGGTACTAAGAAGGTCATGTATTATGTATGTTTAGCAGATTTAGCTTAGCACCAACAAATTAGAATCTCAAATTAAGTGTACAGCGTTGAATATATGTTGACATTTGACACACTATGATAGTTACATAATGTCATATCATATCATATCATATCGCACATAACAATGTCAAGGCGCTTCACTGTCGAGTTGACAACAAAAGAAACTTGGGTCGTCACCATGAGAAAGCGGCCTGTATACGAGAATGCAAGGTATTAATAGAATAACCTTTGTAACCACCCTTGTCATAGTTTATACACACAGTCGCTAAAAATATACATTGTATTATTCTAAGTATATCTTGAGTTTAGTGGTCGTTAAATTAATTTAACATGTCGTTAACAAGTTGTATGAATTGGCAATTCTAGTCAGTGAATATTTTCCGAATTATGAAGCTTGTTCATACTTAGTAGTGATTTTGAAGACTTTATTATGTACCTACCCACCTGTATGTACTTCTTCCTCATTATGTAATTTTGAGCCCTTCTCATATTATAACTAACACGTTTCAGAAGGTTAACGCTTTCATTTACTTACACCATAGAGCAATTTACATAGTTTTTCTTACGCCTACACTCATATTCATTAGGTAAACTATATTAAAAAGAAACAAAATGACTATATATATGGTTTGTTTAAATGTAATTTAAATCAATGGGATAAGTAGGCGGAAAAACACTGACAGTTCTAGGCATTTGCATTTTCTATGCATTTCTGGTATTCTGCCACGAAATTGACATTGTGAATTTGTAACAGTGGCATAACTATCTAATCTAATCAGATGATCGGTGCCTAAGTACATATTCATAGGGAGCGTCGTAATATGTGGCAAAATATTTTTAGAGCATGATTACTTGTAATAGTAGAAGTAATAACAAAGCAATAAAGACATGATTCCTATAAATAATGCTATTCGATTGCGATGAAAATACCAAAGGTCAGCGAAAACAACGGTTCCCGAAGCTGTTTTATGGATCATAAAAACAGGAGCACTTCACATAATATGCGATTCATCAGCGATAAAACAATGGAGGGTCCACTCGGATTTTTACGCTTTTGTCAGCCTTAATACCTATACAGCCTCTCATAGATTTAGAACTTACCTCAATAAATATATCCTAGGCGCGAATATTCGATACCTTTTCTACACAGTTTTAACCACGCTCGGAAAAAAGTGTGACTCAGTGACCGTGTCGCTTTTTAACAGAAAACACATTTTCAGAATCGATTCAGCCCAATGATTTAGTGTTTCCAGCCAGAGACTTCCTCCTATAAAAATAATTGTTTTCCTCTTTATAATATCAGAAGATAGATTAGTACAAATTAGACTAAGCCGAGTTTTTAGCGTCCGAATCGGGTCCTACGTTTGTATGAAAACTGTTGAAATGTTAGCAGGTAAGTACAATAATTATAAAGCTGCGTATATTTTTTTCTGTGTCATTAAAAATATACTCTAATCAATTAATAATAAAATTCTAAATTTAGCGCCCTCGTAACTCATAATTTTGCAATGCTCGAAATGGGCGACGACCTTTGTACTCTTTGTGGTAAGTAAAGAATATTAATATGAATATGAATACCGCACTGCATAATTATATACCACAGAAAAGAGAAAGGAACATACTCCCGGTTAGGACTTTTTTTATTTTGACGTAATTTTATGCGACTAGCCTTTACCTTTAGACTTGGGCAGGTACCGTGAAGTCCATATTGCGATGATTGTTAGGTTCAGCCACCGAGGCTACGCGGCCGTGAACCTTATCGCGCTGAACTTAACTATCAATATGCAAGTTACGTAATCAGCCATATTTCAGATATAAATTGAGAATATCAAATAATTAATTTGTTTGTTTTTTGTCCACAGGTAAGTTTACGATCCAAGGACTTCCTAATGCTGCGTTTCTCGTACGGTAATGGTACAAAGAAGTTAAATAATATATACATAATTATATCATACATAGTTATAATATTTTGTAGCGATGAATGCTCAGTGGTTAACATGTTCAGATCGCACGCCGCAGGGCGTGGGATCAAATCCTAAGAATAAGCTTGTGTGAAGGAAAAATGAGCATGGTGGTAGGGTATTTTCTTGTACTTGGCTGGCTAGCTACCACCATTAAGTTGAAAATCTGTCGCAAGCACCTACGGTGTGATCCGGCAGCTAGTTTCTGTTCCAGGAGAGGTGTTAACTATCTTCGAAAACACTGTCACTTTACATCTGGTGAGTTGTGGTCAAACGCCAAGTCATAAAAATATATAATAATACATTAATTCTGGCTAAATCAACTCTAATGTATTCCGTCCGAGACATGGTTTATAAGTTAATTTATCGCATTAAACCAATTTATTTATAACATGATTTTGTAACTAGTGGATTGTATTTTATAGAAAATCATACTAATAAAATTAGTAACGTCACAAAAGAAAAAAAACAGGTTAAAATTATATAACATGTATTTTGCAAGTACAAAAGTAATTGACACTCACAAGTGTTAACCAGATATAAAAAAATACACGTATCACGTTTTTTACCAATATTAACATAATTATAATATCATGCTACATTGAATATTAAGGTTCCGCCTAATTATTAAACGAATATTGAAGACAATTGATTTTGCAGAGACAGACAAAGTCGCATCTTCGTTTCACTTTGTAGGAAAATTAAAAATCCTGTCCTTCCGTATACCTTCCGTGCAGCTCAGTAAAAGAATAATGAGTGTCATCCATCTTTCTCCGCTTTGGTTCTCTGTTCGTTTCCTGCGATAGCAATAGAAACTAGCTCTACTAGGTACCTATATCAGCTTTTAGACGTCAACTGCTCGACTGCTATAATCCCACGCTAGACTGGCGGCTTGGAGATAAATATACACCATTGCCTAAGAGGATGCTGCTGCCCACCCTCTGATTCTGGTCCCAGATTAAGGACATATCCGGATCCAGAAACTAGCTAATTCTATAGATATTCCAATCATGCTTCCTTCAATATGAGAATCTGTCGTCTCCGACCTTCGACCATTCCGTCGCAGGAAGGTAAATATTAGCGCTAGAATTTACTCGCTGTTTACCAACTTGGGCGGTAGAGCTCGGGGAGAGCATAAAATTCTTAATCTAAAGATTCCCGTCCCGGCCTGGATTCCTGTGTCGCAACTTCACGAAACGTGGATTATGTATTCTTACTGGCTCATTCCGTGTGTGTTGATGACACGAATATGGCGAAAGGTGTCGCTAGCAGGCGTTTATTAAAGTTCCTGACAGATGAGATCGTGTTTTGTCTCAGCTTGCTTAATATTACCCAAGGATCTTGTATCACACTGGATAGAGTGATTGCTTTGGCAGCGTGTCCACTTTCTGTTGGCGCGTTTAGTGAGTAGGGAAGTGAAAACTAGTGCAGAATCTATCGATAAAAATGTACACAGTGTACAAAACTAAGAATTTGTAAATTAAGAACACAATGTTTGCAAAAATATGTACTTTATTGAACATCGAAACTCGTAATTGCCATGTAAATAGTACGAATATATATAGTATATATAGTAACTATGAAAGTTAATAAGTATCTACACCGTCTCCTAGTTTCTTTTATTCTTCCTAGTTTTTTAATTGACAGCCCAGTCATAAAACTAGATTTTTCAAAATGTTTTCAACAAAGTCGAGAGTATTTAGGTGACTCCCAGTTTTCGCGCCTCACAGCCTTTATCCACTGATTTCTGATATCCGGACATTTTGGAAACCTATAACAAAATGTTTTATTTTAATTAATTGTTTAACCATGACACAACATTGGTACAAATTATCATATATTTCAAGCCGCGAAAGCTTCAAAAAGATTAAAATTAATTATCGATAGAATACGTATCAAGCCGATTAAACGCGGAAAGGAATTAACAGTTCATGTTTCACTTAATGTAGTATATGTAGGATATTACAAGAATATTATTTGATAAATATCGACCAAATATCGACAAAGTTTGAAACGTGCAGTGGTACTTCACTAGCAGGAACACGTAAAACAATGCATTTATTTATCTTAAATTAATGCTTAAATTAATTACTAAATAACACTGCGTGATAGTTGTATGACTTCAAACATGTATATTCTTTAAGTGAAACGAAAGCTTTGATTCTGGTTATTTTAGGTAAAAAACGCTAAAAAGTCTTACGCATGAAATGATAATTCTGGATCTTTTACTCCCCCTTTCGTTGTTCTCGATGCACAATACACAGCACAACACGCCATAATGCCACTATGTATAACAATATTAAGTATTCACAGCGATATTTTGATCCAATTTGCTTTTTTAGTAAGACGGGTCGCAATGTTGTGACCGACTAGTCGGTCAAAGTGGACACAGAGTGCGAGGTTGCCAATCTTACAATAGCTCTCTCGCTTACTCTATGCGACGACCCGTGAAATAAAAAGAGAAACATGACAATGTGAACGTCGGAGCGGCAACGTCTCATGGGTCTGTCCAGTATGATGCTTCGTCTAAGATATTACCTATTTCATTTCAATCTTCTGCAAAGCTTAGGCCCTAGTTCAGAAATGCTAAGGTACTCTGTAAAAATGTCTTGCTGTTTTTGTGAGCTATTCAAAATTTAGCTAGTAATAATAGCATTCATGGAATTAATGACAAAGATCACATCATCACAAATGTATTTCCTAATTTTCCACTGCTGGTAGAAAAAGGACCAGCCCGAGCGACAAAGAAATAATTCAGTGGTAAGGGTCATTTTTCGGAATCAAGCCCTTTTGGATGGCAGACTAGGGTTCGTTCACTTCAATAGAAATACTTTGATATAACAACACTACGATTTGATACGTCCCATTGAGTCGAAGAAATATTGGAATCCCTAAAAGGTCGCAAATAACAAGAGAATATTAAATTACTTTGCAGCTGTAGGTAGGTATTATACTTGGTGTCTAGGTACCTCACTATACAGTATACATTAAATCGTAAAAAAAAACGGATATTCAGTGACATAGTTTGAAAGTTTTTGTCGTACTTGTCCGGTCACTTTACAGCATGGTTTTGAAATCTGTCAATAAATCCTACTAATAAGTAACGTCACAAAAAATACAACTTAAAATTAGTATAACATGAATTTTATAATGTGCAAATGTAATTGACGCTACAAGTGCTGATATTTAAAAACTCACGTATTTTACCATTTTATGTTTACTTTATCTACGTAATACATTGTCAATATGTATTTTACCATACTGAGTTGAATAGTGAGGTTTCGTCAATTTATTAAACGAAAATTGAACACAACCGATTTTACAGACTACAATAAGTAGTGGTAATGGAACAAACACACAATCTGTATGACGTTTCATGACGTGTAGATCCCGTGGTAGTATACGTAATTGGTCTCTGTAGGTACCTTAACCTTACTAATACTATAAATGTGAAAGTTTATTTGTTGGTGTGTTTGTTCCTCTTTCATGCAACAACAGAGTAACGGTTCGACCTGATTTTTTGCATGGATATAGTATAAGGGACCTTGGCTACCTTTTAACCCGGGGAAATAGACAGTTCCTGAGGAAATTCTCACCCGGGTGAAACCGCGGGGTGCAGCTATTATAATATATTTCAAAGGACAATGCTCTTACTTAGTAGGTATTTGTTAGGTACCCTAGGTCTTAACCAAAACCGACGAGACGAGTATCAAAAGATACTTCAGTGTGCGACTTGAAGAGTCTTGCTGAGTCTTGCCGTTGTAGTCGGTTCTAATTAGCCGTATTGCCGTTGGCAACTGTTATTTCCATCGGTACGGAAAACTTTATTGAGCGAAAAGCTTTCAGCCATTGTTTAACACTTCAAGTCCAATTATCTTCGCGGCTTTGCTTGCTAAGCTTTCCTACGTAACAATGATTCAATAACCCATGATTTATGGATCGTTAACAAAAAAATATCTATTGCAATTTATTAATGCTTTGTTACAAGTTTGTTGGCAAGTAATTAGAAGATATTTTATGTTATGAATAAATTATTACATTTACCTATTTTGCAAAGTTTTAAAATATTGAAAAAAACAAGCAAGCAACATCGAGAGCAAGTCACTCGCCTGAGTACGTCATAACGGCAGAATTTTCAAATTTAACAGCTTAAAACCACGCGCGGAAAAGCACTTCGCTCGTCTCCGGTATAACTGGCAACGGCTTGGTTCTTCCCCTGGCGGTCTCTGCATTGTTCCCCTGGCGGTATAATATCTCTCTTTTTATTAGTAGATATGACCTCACAGGGCATGCCTGTAAAAATTATCAGAGAGGGGTGTAATGTAACTTATTTATATTTTATGCAGGGGTTTAGTTTTAAATACTTACGTTTTAAAAAAAACATATCATTATAAAATCGCGAAAATATGTCATGATTAATATAATGAGTAGCACTTATTTAAACTTTGACTAAGTATGAAATGATAGGCAAAAATGGGCACCTTTCTTCAATTGGCACAACACTGACATATTTAATTTAGCCCACTAGGAAAATCTCTTACAAGATGACAAATCGTCCAAACAGCTGCCCAATTAATTCTTGAAAGAAAAAAATGTTTTCTCATGATATGATTCAGAATACACTCTCGCTATGTAGACGAACTAATTAAAATCATTAATATATGTAACACAGTCGCGACAGAGTCACAGAATAAATGAGTTGGTGGAAGTACCTATAGTACAGACGGAAGCGGTGGACTGAAACTCAGACGCCAGACGGGTTCAACGCCACTTTTCCTACCATGCATTTGTAATTAGAGAGCAGTGAGGGTATAGCTGTCCTAAACAAAATTGGTTTCAATAAAAGTTGTAGACAAAAATGTAAATAAGTACTGCTTGTTTACGCTTAGGGTATTTGATTATGAAATGCATAGTTTATTTTGAAATGTCATAGATTTTCTTATGTTATGGCTGTGATTCTAAGTAATTGTCATAGCTTTTCAAAATTGTTTAAAGGTTTGTAACCTCTGGGCCGTGTTAAGTAAAGTCGTCCGACGACGCTCGGTGACATTTGCAGCATACTTGTAATGTCATGGAGCGTCGTCGGACGATCTTACTGAACACGGCTTTATTGGTTATGTATCTTATTTATTTAACCTTGTTTATTTAACCTAGTGATGACTATCCATAAGAGTATTCTTAGTACCTATTTGGAAATAAAGATGAATTGTATTCTAGGTCGCTATAAAATTATCGCGAAATTGACATCCATGCACTGATTATAAATCTATAAGGGCATTAATAAAAAAATAAAAAAAGCGGTACATTAGTACTACTAAGTGTCGCGTTTCTGATATATTGGACCTCATAGAAAGCAAATGACGTAATTAGCTATCTTTTTAAAATGGCAGAGTTGCAGGTATGCCAGGCTTCATAGTAAAATATTAGAACCCCTTGCCCTTTATATTTCTTTCCGAGTGGTTGGCTAAATACTGTGCGTAATGATGATCCCGTACAATAGATACTATTGCCTCTGTCTGCGAGAGATTTTAACATGTTGTTCCGTTACGAACCTACTTGTTAGGATAATTGTTGTGTTTAGTAAAAATAAAAATAAATACGCTTTATTTATGTCAAGACACGAAGTCACGCAAACTGAGCAATAATGTTAAATAAGAGTTTCTTTACAAGTTGGTGTTTTTAATATGTCACTATAGATTAAATCCACTGGCAACACTGAGATAACAGTAGAGACACGTGCGAGGAACGCACAGAAAAGACGAAGTATAAAAAAACCTCTTCTGTGGAGGAACGGGACACGAATGTTGAACCCACCTGCTTGCACCTGCTTTCCACATCGGTGCTTCCGCATCTCTTCCACAATCTCTGGTTACTGCTTGAGAAGCTTACATAATCATACCTCTTATTTATAATCATGTATAGGTTCTAAATGCTTTCATCGCGGTTCACCTTTAACCTTTACAAGATAACTTTGTTAAAAATTCTTCCCTGTTGCATTCTGTTGATACCTAAACACCTTTCAATTGTCGAGTTGTCGTGTTATGTCGAGGTCACAATGCTTTACTAGCAAGGCACAAGGACAATTTATTTTATTATTTGGATGTCAGATGTTCACAATCACTTCGCTATTTCAGCGAATCAAAGTGTAAACTTGGGGCAGCAAACATATTCAGATTTTTAATCGTTTTCATTCCAAAGGATGCACCAAAGTGAAAACATTTACAAAATTCAAAGTAGGTCTGCGGTGTGTAGATATATCCTGCATGGAGCATCGATCGGAAAGCATCGCCGCCTATTTATATTCAGATAGCGCTCCCAGTTCCGCTTCGTAAAGGAAATCTGTATTACAATACAATTGACTATTCTGTTTAAGTGGATTCTACTCAATTAACGGATTACGCTTCCTCCATTGAGTCTCCGGTATATACGAGAGCCAAGAAGGTAAACATTAATCCAAACTGATATTTTAAAGGCGAAAGTAACTGTCTATCAGTCTATCTTTCACTCTGTCTGGGTGTTTGTCGCGTTATCACGTTGGCTGAACGGATCGACCTGAGTTTTTGCATAGATATAGCTTAAGGTGCAACGTTTCGCACAGAGCGCGAAATTCAAATTTTCTTGCATTTTTTGTCAATTACAGCTTAATTACTCATTGCATAGTGCATAGTGCTCATTGCATAGTGAAAACTAGTTTTGCGATAATAAATAGCTTGTTTCAAGAAATTAGTCCAACCAAAAATTCAAGTTGAAAGCTAGTATAAGTACATTTCTCACTAAACCAAAAACCAAGATTAAAATCAGCTTATTGAGATTTGTAGCTAAACCAATGTTATCTAGGTAATCATTTTACCCGTAATTTCTTAAAACAACTTATTTATTGGCGCAAAATCGGTTTCAATAAATCCACGATGAGTAATTAAGCTGTAATTAACAAAAAACGCAAGGAAATTTGAATTTCGCGCGATGAGCGAAACGTTGCACCTTAAGGGCCGGAGACATAGGCAATTATTTTTGTAGTTCCACAGTCGCATGTAATGGCTAGTTATGATTGACTTATCACATAGCCATTTGTGTACTGATATTTTGAGGGTATTCCAAACGACCGGTTACTTGGAAAGCTAAGACGTTTTTGCAATTTTAAATCTATTTATGTTATTTATTTTGTCTTTGTTGATAATAAAGTTCTTTAAACCTATTTATCGACATACCAAGAGCCTATTCTTGTGTCTATTTATACTTGAAAAATAAATTACATCAGATAATATTATATTATATGATAATATTTGAATAGGCACATTCCTGTAGAATGCAGGTGAAAGAAAATGGAACAAAAAGGTAAATTCAAGTTGTTAATTAATTTAAGTAAGTTTCACAAAAACTTTAAGAACAAAACTCACTAACATCAGAATTGTAACTCTTCAGCAGGTATACATATTCATTATTATGTAGCGTCACAACTATGACTTGCATTATCTTTGAAGCTTTTCTCGTAGATGCATCATCATTACATGACTGGGTCATTACTCGATGTTACGATAGTTATTTTTAAAGCATGGCTTTTGGACTTAGACTTTTTTGATCTTCTAGACTTTGTAAAACGAAGCCTTTACTACGAATATTCGGTGTCGATAAGATAGATCGCCACTATCAGATTGTTTCGTTTGGTGAATGATATTCTTACAGAATCGTTAATGCTTTGAAACCAGACTAAGGCCCACTTGTTACACCGCGCACTACTCTACAAACGATCTAATTTTAGCCTCCGTGTGGGGCGCAGTTAACAGTCATCTCCGGTGTGTGTACTGGTGGAAACCAGCATAGTATGCCAACCGCAAATCTGTAAACTGACTGGCAAGCCAGAGAAGTACGGTTTTCTACTTTGAGATTTCAATTTTTTATCGACAAGCCTATTATTGGCTTTCATAGTCGTCCACACACAAAATTGATGAAAGCGGGCCCGGTTCCATAAAGAGGCAAACCGCTGCATCCAGGTCTAATTACATATCTTTAAGAACTTGATTATTTGGAATAAGTATTGACTATTTTAAAATACGTACGGCTACGGGTGTGTAGTCTTTAAAACATTATAGTTTGCACAGTACAAAAATTTGAGTTCTTCCGTTGATATTGCTGACCGTACATCGCTCAGGTCGGTTGTTGTCGTTAATCAGGAAACACCTCATCCCAACATTACCGCTGATCATTCTGTTGTTGAAGCTCTAAGTGAGTTTCAACACACCACGATTTATTAAGCATTTATGCAACATCCAAAATTATCGATGCAACTTCACTCAGTAATCTAGGTAATTAATAGCGGTTGTTTAGTTTAAATCCAATTGAAAATATATCCATAGCTATGTATCGTGTAACATGTATAAGCTAGAATGAAGTAAAATCTAGAAACATTTGTATAAATTTAGTAATTTTACAAACTCTTTCTCGACAATTATTTTATGGTTACTATAGACTGAGTAAGTTAATTTTTTTCCAAAACTTTTCAGAAAGGCAACTCTCCTAGCTCATTTAGCAATTTATTTAACTGATAGATAGCAAAAACTTATCTTCACTAAATATTACATGGCTTCGACCTTCGACCTTTTTTGTTCTAAGTAGTGAACTTATATTATGTAAACTGCAGGGTAAGTGCTACCTATATCCAAAGGGCAAACTAAGTCAAAGACTTTCGGTCAATACCCGAAGCTGGTTGGACCCAATACAACGTCAACTTTCACTTCACTTTGTGACATAATTGGAGAGACAATGCGCAGAGAATAAAATGCTAAAAATGCTCATTGGAACTATTACGCGTAGGTAGCCACGTAATAACAAATCGTACGCCAAGTGCCAACCTATTCTTTGGCTAAAAACGTTTTCGAACTGTCTAACTTTCAAATCATCGAAGCACAAGACAAGTCGTAGAAACTTGTGAAGTCTACTTATGATGTCGTATAAGACTACCACAGGCTTCCTTCACGTTCGTTATCGGCAACATCACTTTTACCGATGCCTGTCTCACAACTACCGTCTCTTGGCCGACTTGCCAGCTTCACCATAGCTTAGAGAAATGAATCAAGCACTAAATCCGGAAATTGGTTGGGTTTGTGTGAATGTTTGTTTCCAAACAAGGTCCTAAAAACGCGGCAGCTTCAACGATATGAACATATAGTAATAAGGTAGCATAAATACTGGCTGGTTTATGCAAATAAATACAGTACAAGTATAGGATAGCAGGATAAGCCACGGGTCGCAACTACTTCAATAAATATTAGTATGTTGATGGAGGTAGGTACCTACATCCAGGATGGTCGTTCGTCACAAGCGTCCTCTGTCACTCATTGAGTGGGGGCCGAGTTGTGACTATTTTCGCCCAGACTGCGCTGGCTAATGACAGTAAATGGCCCCCTCAACGAATACAAGAATAAACTTCCAGAAATAACTATCTCGCGTGAGAGAGACGGACTGAATTAAACTGAAGGGAATATTACCTCTATATATATCATTTTCCCCATATTGGAAACTTATTATTCTAACTATAAATAACCCGACCTGCTAAAATGTATCACAAGCAAACTCGAGAGCAAAATTATTAAATAAAAGTTATTGATGTAGCTGGTCACTAGAATCTAGCACAGAGCGAAGACTTTGTCGTCTTTATGCATAATTGAGACTTAGTCGCGAATTTCAGAAAGTCGTAAAACAATCCCACGGTCTTTAGCTGGACAATTACTCACTATCACGACACGTCCCACTTTATTGTTCCGAGGCGATTCGTGCAGACTGAAACCTGCAGTAAGATACGCATTTCAAAATACATAGAAGTATTACTTACTTGCAGGTATTTTACTTTGTCTGTGGTGTTCATTGTCATTCGTACACTAGGTACCAGTATGAATAATTCTATACATACAGATACTTATACTACGCTACTTTTTCGGTTTTTCCTATAGTGCATGAATGCCAATTGTAGAGTACCTACCTATGTTCTACGATCGTCATTCTTCATCTTTGTCGATGATGACGACTTTAAAAACGTTAAACAAAAACATCATCTATTACAGCTGTCAAATCAAAACTATCGCGAAAATAACTAAGAAATCATAAGTTTCGCGGTAAAATTAGAAATTCATTTTACGATAAATCATAGCAAAAGCTTGCTGGTAAATATTAGATAGGTACAGCCAACTCATCTATAGAGTTGAGTAGGGGAGCTACTATCATAATTTTGAACATTACACCTGTATACATTTTAGTTCTTCGTTTGGGCAACTGCACAAATAAGTTGGTAACTCAACAGTGCGCAGTTAGGTTGATGATGCAGGAAGGTTTGTCCGCGGTCAGCGGGTCGGAAACTCCGGCTGATTGTAGTCGCCGATCCGGAACCACCGTTACGTCCTGGCCATTCTTCCGTCGATTCAAGTGAGCTCGCGGTATTTTCATCACGAACTGTTAAAATGAATACCTAGGTGGGTACGTCGACATTTTGTAATGGCAGGATTCTTTTGCAGACTCCGCCTGGGTAGTAAAAACCACATCTTTGCCAGTTATTCAACACCTAAGCAATAGTGTGCAAACTTTACTCACTACTCACTCTACTCACTAATATTATAAATGCGATAGTTTATAAGTAGGTAAGTAAGTAAGTGTCTTTGTTTCCGTTCAACTCTGGAACGGTTGAACGGATTTGAATGAAATTTGGATTTAAACCCTGGATTACACATAGGCTACTTTTTCTTTCTAAAAATATTCGGTTTATGTAGAATAGCGGGTGAAACCGGGGGGCGTAGCTAGTACATTGATATAACAGAGCATGAAAATATTTATCAATTAAAATTACTTAGGTTGCCGAGGGCAGTGCTGTGGCTAATTCTAGATGCAACTGCAATTGTTCTGGGCAAGAATAGCGTTTACTTCATAGCACACAGTATATAAAAATTCGAGGAAGTAGTTTTTTAGGTTTTACCACAGAATAGAAAATACAAGGTATTACGTACCCATATTAGGTAATTCAGTTTTCTCCTCCTTCCTAGTACTTTAAACACTTAAATAACCCACCACTTGTGACGTCAATTTGCCTTACATGTTCTGTGTCTCATCGGTCTCATCGGTATTTTGAAGGAAAGATTTTTCCTATAATTAACTGTATATGCTGCGTTTAAATAATTAGATTTTTAAAATGTATTTTTTTTTTTTACAACACACATAAGTATTATATATTATGATGTTTGCTCTTTTATTAGGTATTATACAAATTAACTTGACAGCTAATTAAACTTTACCATGTTTTTCAACTCATACATTAAAAAAATTGTAAGGTTCTAACATATAGCTTTTGTCGGTCTTTTGACACTAGGAACTAACGAAAAATTTACAAAAATAGTACTCCTAACTAAAACAAAATGTCTTGAAATGTTTTTTTTTTTAAATAGCTTTTTTTAATACCTTTCTGGACACATAATAATACAATAACACAATAAATAATAAAACAACAATGTACCAAACAGAGAAAAACAAAAATACTTTGCTCCATTGGCTTACTTAATCTGTGACGCCGGTCTCACGGACCGGCGGGCTTATCCTCTAACTTTGAGACGTTCGTGATTCTGATTGCGAGATCATGTCAAGTCAACCCCCTCGTACCAACTTAGTCGCACTATGCGCGGTCCCGCTCGCACACTATCGCTATCGCTTTCAGAGTTACGAGATAAGCCCACGGGTTGGCGCCATAACTCCAGGAAGTATAAGCCTGCGTAACCTACGTCGCTGCTGCGAGATAGACTTACAGTGGGGGTCGTAAAATGAGGCAGCTATTTGAAATCAGAACAGAAATCGTTTATTAGTTATTCGTTTTTTTCTAACCACCCGTTCTCTCAAACATACGTCACAAATGGCGGGTTAAGATAACGCCTCTCCTGAATGTTATTCGACTAAATCACAGAAGCGACTTCTAACTTCTAGCTCTTTTCTGTGGACGAAATAGAGGGGAATCTGAATCGATGTTTATTTTAATCTTCTTACTATAGTGAAACTAGTTACTAGAATAACACGGAGAAAACGCGTAAATTCTAAATAGGTAGGTATTATACCTACTTAGTTAAATTTAGGTACATGGATGGCATCAGTATGAGAAGTAGGTATAGACGTCATATACATATCAAGTTTATTGTTTCATTCGACCAATAAACAATAAAATATTATTTCACACGATTAACTTACAATTTAATTGTTTGCATGGAGATATATAATGTAGATTAAGCACGACTTGTTAGTAGCTTGGTTACTATTACTTATTCTGTGCTAGTACGTCAAATAAAAAAATATGTATTTAGTTAAATCTGCATTTGACTCATCAAGTCATCATGCCTCTGTGAAGACATTATAAATGATATCACTACTTACATTATAAGATGCAGTTTATTAACAAGGCAGGATATACAACTAAGTTGGCCTAACAAAAGAGGTCTATAGGAAAATTCTTATAGGTCTTTTAGCTACCTTATGTGTACAAGGAAATAGAAACCAAATTAAAACTAAGACTTATCTAATGAACCAGCAGATATTGTGCCCAAAATGCTGGCCGAATCGCCGCGTTTGATTGCGATCCTTTGATCTTTGATAAAGGCCTGCATTTTTGTCACGAGATGCTTCAAATATTATTTATTTATTTATTTAAGCATACATTGCCACATAATGCGTAATGGTAACATTTTTCAGAATGTTCTAAATTTCACATTATACCCTGTTATAGGGTGTTGCAAACAATATTGTTGCCTACATACTAAAAAAGTAAAACTACCTATTAATAAATATAGAAATACAGAATAAAACAGAAAATTAATTATTAATTATTTTGTATCTGCAGACACATATTTAGGAACCTGTCAACGTGAAAGTATCAACACTCATGTCAAGGCCTCGCTACATGGCCTGACCAGACAGCGTCTGAAAGAGATGGCTATATATAAGTTTCTGGGGGAGCGAAATGGAGAAGCTATAACCTTAATAGTTTGTTTCTTTTGCTCCCGTGAAATTCAAATCTAGCTGTCCCTTTCACGCGTCAGGTCAGGCCATGTGTAAACACCCCTAGTCAAACATTGTCATTTAGTGCCTAACTTAAGGTATCTGTAACGGTTCAACTTGCTTCAATTTTTTTTATTGTTGTTCTGCACATCACGATGACGGATAGTAATTTTCATATCGAAAAAAACACGAGTTAAACCGCATGATTCTAGTGGTACGTACAATTGACGTAAAGTATTCCTTCAAAAAATTATATGAAAAACCTTATGACATCACCTCATTGGTCATTGATACAGAAGCAATTTGTCATTGCTTCTGTATAGATTAATTACTAGTTACGTTAATTACGCTACCGTCTGTAATCCAGAATCTCTACTTATCAGAAGGTTGTCTGGAAGAGACCGCTGTTAGCGACAAGACCGCCACGTTGGGTCTAAATCAATGTATTAAAATGTATCTTTTTATTTATTTATATAACTAACACGGTGAAACCAATTACATTCTAATCAAATCAAAAATAGAATTAAAAATACACAGTCATTAGAGATTAAAAATTAAAAATATAAACAGTTCAAAGTAATAGTAAATTAAAAATTATCATCAATGTCAGGTACAAATAATCATATATAACAATGTCAAGATATATTATTGAATGTCAAAAAGGAATAAAGCAGAAGTCAAAGTCAGACTGAGATAAACAGTCCCATTCATCATCACCAAAGTTATCATTAATGTCGGGTACTAAATTGTATTATATGTTATATATTTGATGTGTTTTATTTATTAATGTGTTGTATGTTATTAGTTTGAATGTATTATTCTTGTACTTAACGTTCTTTTGTAAATAAAAGTATATTTTTATTGTATCGTATTGTAGCTATATCGTGATAAAACATAGTGAAACCTCCAAAAAAGTAAAAATAGTCTATTTTCCTTGTTGTTTTCCACTTTCTTCAGAGCTTGTTTACAAATCCAACCAAATTGATTGCTGACATAACAAAGATAAACATTTTACGCCAATGTTCATCGGGCTTTCTTTATGCTTTTAATAGTACCTAAGATTTTCCTTATAGGCAAACAACAAGATTGATAGCATTATCTTTAGACTTCATTAGGATAAAAATAAATACCTAAACCTAGATACGTACCTACCTACTTAAAAGAAATTTTGGATTTTTATTAGTTTTAATTTGATTATCTTTCCTAAAATCTTATAAAATCAAGGCTGGATCATTTTGCAGTCTATACAGCCGATTTAAGAAGGTCGCGCCGTTCTTATGCAGAGGCCGGACCGAAGCGTTATTCGAATTTGGTAAGGTGATAATTATAATCTTACCGATTTTCGTTGTTTTCGTAATTCAGTTATTTACGTAATTAGTTGACACATTACACTTAATATATTGTTTTTGTTTTAACTGTATTTAGTAGAGAATTTATACCACAATAGTCAAAGAGAAAGATCTCCCGTTTTTGCGTCTCGGTCATTCAACAGAACTGGGGACCCTATTCCTGTGCGCTCGAGATTATCTCGGTCACTGTCTCTCTAATTTAGAATTTAATGGGAGTGAGAGTGACCGAGATAATCTCGAGCGCACAGGAATACGGTCCCTGGGCCCCTATTCGGAGAAATGACATTTTATCTCGGTCACTGTCTCTCTAATTTAGAATTTAATGGGAGTGAGAGTGACCGAGATAAAATGACATATCTCCGAATAGGGTCCCTGTACACGTCACGTAGCTTTATAGGTTGGTAAGTACGAATACAGTATACTCCCAATTATACACCAATTCTTCGGTAGGAAGACAAAATTACCCGTTTTATTTACTACTGGTAATACGACGGACAATGTATTTTAATAAGTGTAATAAAAACGGATGTGACGCACTTATTACATTACAATAGCATCCTGTAATACCATTGTGCACCTAATTTGGTGTGTTTGTGGTCTGTTAGCACAGTTGGGCCCCTGGGACCAAAAGTTTGGACAATCGTGGTTTCGTTTACTTATGAGAGCATCGACTTGTTTGTCGAGTTATATTGATACTGTGAATGTGTTGTTAGGCAGATCAGGCCACATACATACCCTGGCCACGGACTAAAAAGCCTAAAATAAATTTTCCATTCTTATAATTTTAAGTAATCCTGAACAGGTAATAAGAAAGGGGGGTTTTTCGGATAGCTGGAAGTAGCTAGCTTAGCTATAAGTATTTATAGATTATTATTATTCCCTAACTGAAACCTGGAACGGTGTCATTAAATTCATCATTATGAACTGAAGCTAATACTTATGTTCCAACAACATATCCGCTGTTATGTTAAAATAAAGCTTAGGCTTAAGTAAATAATCCACTACCTAATACTGATAGAAAAACCTTCCTAATCTTTTTTATCAAAAAGGTCTAGCGAATAGTGATCCAACCCTAATTTGGCCCTGTCTCATTATCTAAATCCATCCAGAAACTTGTTGAAAGTAAATGAAGCTCGATTTTCGGCCCGGACCCTAATGCGAGCACCTTTATACTCTCTCTAGATAAGACCCCTCTAGTTAATTCGGTATTCATCAAAAGTTTTCAACCAAAGTTACTGAATCCAATCTTTTGTGATTAGAATAAAGAAGCTGAAAAGCTTTTATAATTTCGATAATTGTACCTAGCTTGAAAAGATAATGGATAGATAGCTTAACTGGTCACAATCCTTTCCACAAATTTGAATTCCTAAGTACTTAATGCTGATGTTCTATAGTTATTCTATTCATGTACCCACTTCACAGATCACGCCCTAGATTCTGCATTCATGACGCTCGAAGCGCACCAAGCATCAGTCTAAATACACTTATAAGATATTATTCTGATTGGTTGATTGTTAGGCGCGAGTAGGCGTAACCTTGATCTCAAGGTTACGCCTACTCGCGTAACGTGAGCGTTCTAACGCTTGGTCGCACACCCCGCGACCCGCGCCTTCCTCAAACTTTGGTGACATTTTGTAGGAACAATGAATCTCGTAATGCGGTATCTAGTGTGATCTATGACCCACTTAATTCAAGTAAATTAATTGTCAGAGAAACAGAGACTCATTATCGTTTTTAAAACATTTTGCTCTAGATCACATAGAGCTTCATCTCTACCTACCGCTTTATTATTTTGGGACTATGTTTTATACTTAGGTCTATAAATTAGGAGATGAGATTATGTGAATCTACCAAAATGAGACTTGGACAAAAACATGGGGCGAGCTCTACCTAATATTAGTAATACAGAAGTTTTTAAACAAAAAAAAAAGTCAGCAGAGCAGGTAGGTAGGACATTCTTAAAACCTAGACAGGTAAAAAACAAAGCAGATCAGGCTAAAAAGGTTTTTCTTATTTCTGAGGTATGTTATATCTTGATCGTTCGAACCATTAGTTACCCCTAGTCAGGAGTAAAAGGTTCAAAAAACTGATATTGGGCATTATGAGAATTCACTGAACTGTGGAAGATAACGCGCGTCGAAGAATGACATCACTACAAAGCCCTGCCAAAATTTTTAACGGTAATATGGTCCTTACTCTCGTCAGTTGTCTCGCTCGCTCCTTATCACATTGTTGAAAATATAAAATCACTGAATGTGAATTTAATAAAAAAGGTATTTTGTTTTGTTTTGTTTTTATATCTTTAAATTTACGTACATGGGTATGCAGCTGTGGACTATGCTGTGGACAGACCCATAGGCTGTCTCGTTCGCGCATTTTATTGTATACAAAAATCATTGATGAAAAAAACTGTCAGCTATTTTTACAATAACAATGCCAATCTTTTGTTTTTTTTTGTAAAATGTTCTATTTTTCGTAGAAGGAAAAAATACAAGAGTTTCCTTCTCCGTCGCCAAAATAACAAATATTAACTACTACTAAACAGCCAGAAAACTCACGAAGAACAGACTCTCCCTTAAAGGGGAGGGGAACCCCCCTTTATCTTCACCCTGGGCAGGCAGCTTGGGGATAGTAGAACGGTAGTTTAAAGAGATGCGTACTATGAGCCCTTTCCTTACTACCCGTATACTATTTGTTGTACATAGTTACAAAGTTTTAAATTAAAAGCGATATCTTCGCGTACTCTTGCCCTGTTTTATTATTATCAGAGATATATTGCGATAGCATCGCTGCCAAATTACCTACGCGAACTATCAGCCAAAACTCGAGTGTACAACTTGGTCACGTTTGTTATCACGTGCACTGACTGAAACTTTAATATAATTCTCTTTATTTTGTAACAAAAACTCTGTTATATAACTGAGGGGATCATCATACTCATCATTAAGAACAACGTTTACTAGAGAACTGAAACTGAAATCGCGAAAAAAAACAGCTCTTCCATAGAAAAAATTGACTCTGGACAAAAACCAAACACTAGATTTTTTACTGCGATTTCAGGCTTTTAGTAAAAGTTGTTCGTAATGATGAGTATAATAACCCCTGTGTTATATAACAGAGTTTTTAAAACACCCATATATCAAAAATACTTACTTAATCTTGATACAACCTTGAACCCTTGTAGGTACTAGAAAATATGATAGTTGGCTCAAATGGCTGCAGGCCTAGCACGGGCTCCGGGATAAAGTTATGTCCACCCGTTTTGTCTTCGCGTCAACGTGACAAAGCTAGAATATGGATACATCCGTCTCGTTCTCGCGGGATAAATACGGTGGACTAAATTTTACGCCCGTGCTAGGTCTGCTGCAACACATTAACACCGCTAGCAGCTACTTAGTAGAATCTTCCTATGTCTACAAACTCTTCCCCATTAAAGTATTACGCTCAAAATATTTTAAGCTTGCCAAATGGATCGCCGATGACTGCCATTCATAATAGACGATTACTATGGCCATCGTGATTATTCATAATAAGCGATAGCTGTGAAAAGTTTGTTCAACGCAGTATCTGATACTCTAACGCGCGTCTACATTACCTATCCTAGGAAAATTAAATTTTAAAACTAGTTATTGCAAAACATAACATTGCAAATTTCTTTTCCACAGCGACTCGTCTCATTAGTACTAGATTTAGAACTAGCTAATCATTGTTTAACGATTTTATTGGACAACATCTAGTTGCTTATACTGCTTTTACGAGCAATCCAGTACGCGCTGCATGCTAACCGCGTGTTCGATTCGATTAGCGGTGTTTCGTACTGAAAACTATATAGTTATCAGGTGGTTAAGAAACTCAAAGTAAGTAGCTATTATAGCAATTTGCCGTGGGACTTTTAACACTTATAATGATTAAAAGTGAGTATAATAAAAATACAAATCAATACTTTAACATGCCTACCATCGTTATAGGATGTATATTTTTCATGTCGATAATACGTACACAATATCATTATCTCATTATGAACAACTTCCTTCCTCCTTTCCTTCCTCTAAATTAAAAGATATTGGAACAAAAATGTCTTTATTTATCTTTTATTTTAAAACATACAGCTATTGGAAATTCACACTGTATCTATACTAATGCGCGATTGAGAAGCTGTGGCACGACTATAAACCCTTTTTAATCACTTGTAATATTACAAAAGGGGTCGTCCTTAATCACGTGAGACCCGAAAAGGGGAAAATGGGGTTCGGAAAAAATCACGAAAACACTAGGGGTTGTCAGTGAGATATCACGTATATATTTTGCAGAAATAAATATAATAAAAACTACCCCAAAAGAAATGTCATCATCTCTCGTTAAAGACTACTATGGCCTTCCTTGGCCATGATTGCGAAAATAAAATCACCCTGCCCCTAGCCTGAGCTCATCGTAATGAGCCGTGCAGCCCCAGCTCCATAAATTTAACTCTAGCTGGCTCGCCGGCTGAGCCAAGTCTCATAAAATTGTACCAAAGATGATGTTGACTTTAATTTGTAATTAGATTAATTTGTGTGCGAGTATTCGCACCAGTTTGTGTAACATCTGGTGATCTAGTTTAGAAATAATTATCGTTATCATTATAATGCTTAGAGAAAGCACTAGGTTGAAGTGAGGTATTGCGATACCTAAAATATTGAAACTCAATATTTCTATGGTTATACCTATAACCATAGATTCCCCCCTAGCAAAAAAGAAAAATAAAGGTATAACCATAGAGACAGGTGTCAAACTATGAAATATCGACTAAGAATGTAACACGGGTAAAAATAAACTTCCCGAGGTGCTGTTGGATCGCTTGGTAGTTCTACGTGTTTATCTGACTGTAGTTTTTTCGGGGTTATACTATTTTGTATGAGATGGTTAAATGGTAATTCTTCTCGTATAGATTTTCTTTGGTATAACGTTTACTGGGTGAAATCCAGTAAAAGAGAAAAGATCGAAAAAAATATGAAAATATAAGTTTTATACGTACTCTTCCTTCAAATAAAATGATATCAAAATGTACATACATTTAAATTTAGACAGATACAACATGGGTATTACAGTTTTTGGAAATTCATAACTAGGATACAATTTGCGGAATTTTGGATTAATACATGCTTATACGTTTGTACCTTTTTTTGCCCCATTAACTGTATGTATTTTTTTTGTACCTGTCTATTATAATACAAGGACCAACTAATCGAGAAAGGCGTTATAAATTAAGTAGAGTGGCTGAAATACTTAATATAAAAATAATAACTCTTCACAATCAATATTATGTAGCAACTATAGCTACAGCTGTAGCTATGTAGTGTTGGGGATGACGTGACACACGCAAAGACACGGAAAACGAACACCTATAGACCCAGAGACAATATTTAAATTAATCATTCAAACCCTCAAAAATTACTTAATTTCATCTCCCGAAAGGGAAGAGTACCCGACCTCCTACTCCTAAAGCAGACACGCTACCAACTAAGCTTAGATATCATCGTAGTTATCAGTGAATCCCAAGTGGCATTTGTATGGCATGACGTATATTTTTTTTTATTTTTCGTGTTCTAATAGCACTTTTTTCTATTGTTTCCAGGACGACGTCGCCCCCCGGCGAGCCGCTAGTAAGTGCCCCGGTGGGTAAGCCGCGATGCCCGCCCGCCATCTCGCGCCTCCGCGTCGAGAAGGTGGAAGGAGGTCTGGCGGTCGCCGGAGTCGTTGTCGCCGCCAACTGCCAGATCGTCCTGCCGATATTCGGATTTCTCTTCATGCTCGTCGGCTGTGTTCTAACTGGTAAGTGCAGAGCAACGACGCTTCTACCAAGACCCCCACAGAATTCAAACTGATCTATTGAAGTCATATGAGGTATTATGGTGTCTACCAAAGTTTGGTATTGCCTTATGTCCAGCAGTGGATCATGATAGGAGAATCAACGTTTGATATTGGAAGGCAAGGCATTAATTATCTCTACAGAGAGGAGGCAACTGATTTTCGTTCTGTCTTTGCTCGCACAATGTAAATTAAAAAAACTGAGGGTAAAATGATTCTGCAACATTTTCGTTACTATATCATTTTAAACTAATCTACACATTATGTTAAAATGAATTTAATTTAATATTCAAAAATGTTTTGCAAGTACTCGGTGCGCCACTCGCACATTATCGATGAATAAAACTGTCTATTACGACGCGAAAAGAATCAGAGGCTGTTTAAATAAACCTATATAATTATTAACATTAATTATAAACATATTTATTATGATAAATTACTTTATTTGCACACGTGTTATTTTAATTTCATTTTACCATCTGTAATGATAATCTACACGGTCACGTAAAAAAAAAAACAAACAAAACTGTTTTCAAAATTGACGCTATTTTTACCACCACAGTACTTCCGGCAGTATTATGATTGTATATAGGTACAAGGCAGAGGCACAAGGTTCTGTTTATTTGTAAATTCGAAAAAATATCAAAAGATCTGTTTAATAAATATTATTATGAGTAAAGAAAATTGTGTTTAACGTGTAATTTAAAACCTTACAGCGGCATCATATCGCGGTTGCGGTGAGAACGAGGAGCCGGACCACTACGCGGCGCGTATCGCGTTTACTGGCAACTCTAGGGTACTAGGCCCGGTTTGCATCGTTGCTGGAGCTCTTATGACCATTGCAGGTACGGTCTTTGTTTCCTATCGTTTCTGATTAGCAATATAATATTATAAAAAGTAAACCTCAAAATATCACTTAGTCTGGCGAACAGCAAAACAATAAAAACATCAGAACATCACTCATTTTACAAGCTTTGCAATATTAGTATGTAATTATGTATGTTAAGGTCAAATCTTGCAACTCAATTTTAGACCAGTTCCCCTTGTTCAATTGAGTTGAAACTTTGCATGCCTGTCAAGTTCCGATGACAATACAGCGAGCTGATCTAATGTTGGAAAACGGAACTCCTCAGTAATTACTAACATTAGATTGGTGGACTTAAGACTCATTTTGATCAGTTTTACCTCGGATTTTATAAAAGAAAAAAAAAAAAAAGTCTCGATAAATATTATTTTTTTCCATAAAAACTTCTTTATAATAGTAGATACAATATCTCGACAAAAAAGTACTAATTTTTAATTTCGTTATTGTTATATTTTTCAGGCATTGTGCTATGCATGCTTATGCGTACCGCTCAACGTCGCCAGCGCAGGCTGGCATTCCACTGTCCCATCCATGGAGACTTCTATCCCCTTAGTCCTCAAATAAGGAGAAAATACTCTCGTAAGTACACTTCTAGGTAATGGAGAATACGCCAGACCTGTTACCATCTTTGATCGCACCATCTCTTAGTTAATTGAGCTATGTAACACATAAACTGACAAAATTAGTTTGTACTTAATTCCTAGGCAAAGTCCTTTTGACCGACTTTCAAAAAAGAGGGGGTTTGGTGAGTTGATAGTTTTATTTTATTTTTTATGTTTGTTACCTCAGAACTCCGTCATTTAAAAACTGATTTGGAACTTTTATTTTTTATTTGAAAGGATACACGTCCTTCCAAATTGGTCCCATTTTTATCAAAATCCAGTTCTGATAGAGTACGCAACCTCGATTCTATGCAACCACTCGAACTGAGGCTGCCTCTAGTAGAACTGTTAAGATTAAAAAAAAATTGTTTTGTAGCTAATTATATACATAGAAATATTTGTGTTGTTCCAGGCAGTCCCTCCGGGCTCTGGCGAAGGCTGCGAAGTTGGTTGGGTATGGTGGAGGATGGCGAGTCACCGCGCTGCCCTCGCTCTACCGAGCCCGCTTCTCCAGCCCGCGCTGACGTCCCGTGCCCACCACCGCTACCTTTCCTAGTGCCATCAGATTCCGTTGTGTACGTATAATATTACATTAGGTACTTGTCTCTGTAGATATTTGTATTTTATAAACTAATTCAAACATTTATTTCAAATGTTTTGTGTAAACAATTCTGTACAAGGACAAATTGGTAAAAGAATAGACTAAATTAACTACCCAACTAACATGTGACTCGGTTGGTTTGTTCGTAAGGAAGTCAAATTGTGATTTTATAGTGATGATAGCTTGCTTAACGAATTCTGATCGCACGCCGCAGGTCGTGGGTTCAAATCCCAACAACGGCTGGAAGTGCCGGTGATATAATAAACCATTAGTATGGTACCTACTTTAATCCTAGTACATGCGGCTGGTTAGCTACCATCTTCAAGTTAAATTTGTTTCGCCAAGCGCCTCTGTTTGTTCCTACAGTCTCACTTATGAGCCAATTCCTATTCCATGTGTGTTTTTTCCATCTTCGACCACACCGAGTTGTGATCAAAGGCTTAGACTGCTAAACATTAAAAAAATTGCATTATCACTAGGGATCAAAAAAGTAAAAAAAGTAGTAAGTTATAATGGTTTATTTCTGATTGCTTAAATATATTATTACAGAGGTATGGCGTCAGTTCTCGGAGCACCACTGAGTCCAGAACAAGCCTTCGGTTCTATAAAGTCACTAGCTATATCGAGGGAAGTGGCCAGCTTTCCCCTGTCGCGATCACCAACTCCGCCGCCTTTGAGGTAATTATTTCATTAAAACTGTATAAAAATTATTTATTAATTAACTAAAGTTTAAAACATTGCAATTTAAAATAATGAATCACTTTAAAATTCGTCGAGTTGTATATAATTTATTTATTCTTAGAATTATCTACCTAATTAGTTTAATTAAATTTGCTAAAAACGACTGCTTAGCCGTTTTATTTTATCACGATTTGTTATATAAGTATAGAACACAATTTTCAACAGCTCAGTAAAATATTTAAACACTTGTCTATTTTCTTTAGAATCTCAGTAAACTAGTTGAACAAATGTGGTCTTGCGCCTGCACGCCTCACCCGGGTGGCAGGAGTAGTCAAGGTATAATAAAAACTACCAGTTACTACTTGATCAAAGGGCAACTTTATTTCCAATCATCACCGACACTGTGCGATTACGGGCCGAACTCACAACCGCGTGCTAAGGATGCACAGCGCCATCTATGACCATCGCAACAAACTAAACATACTTATACACTAGTAGTACTTAGTAGTTAGCAGGGGCACGGCAGTGTCCTCGCCAAGTCGAGCGAAACTTTAGCCGTACCATCCTTTTCTCGATATACTTTACTAGCAGCGCCCCGTGGTTTCACTCGTTATTTTTAAAACCGAATATTTTTCCGGGACAAAAACTATAAAGCCTATGTCATAAGCTCCAAATCCGTTCAGCCGTTACAGAGTTGAGCGGGAATAAACACTCGCACAAACTTTCGCATTTTTATAATATAAGTTGATAATGCTCAGAACTCGTTATTTCTGTTACAGTTGTCCTCCATTCAAAGAAGAGTCGAAATGTCTCGAAGACAGCATCCCGAATGCAGCAGTGCTACGCCCCGACTTCGACTGCGGATCTCCCACTTGCAACTATCGAGCCGTCGAATGTAAATTGACTACAACAGACGAGATTCACCGCAATATTATACCAACTTACGCGAGCATACACCAGATCTCAGATAAAAATCAGAAACCTACTACGGTATCGATAACGATACCTGATGAAGGCAAAGGCTAATAATTATTAAGAAATTAGATAAAAAATCTCATAGACAAATGTGAAATATTTAAGTGAACAGTTCATTTGGAATGGAATGCTTTTTGCACTATTTGGCGTAAAATGTATATCAGGATAAATATCATCTAACTTTCAATATTATATCAATGCGTTTTCAAATACCTAATGACATATTTCATCTAATCTTGAAATTGCGTATCTTATCCAAAGATATTTAAACTATTAAATATCTTTAAACTATTAAATATTTAAACTATTAAATATCTTTGACCGTATATCATTATACATTATTGCTCTAATGTATCCACATTCGTCTTCCATGGAAGAAACAACAAGAATCAAAATATACCTACACTTTTTTTACTATAATGAGTTCAAAGCCTACAACAACTTTATTTTGACCCTACTGCCCAAAAAGGAGGGTAATTTTTCAAGCAATACATTGCGCCAAATATTGTACCTACGTGTATGTAAGTGTGTATGTAATAAGCTATGGGTTATTATTCGTGTATTATGAACTTGTTAACGAGTATAAGTATTGTCATGAAACTATTATCAATACTTTATTTATAAAAGATGCATTTTAGTTTGAATTTTCAATGTTTTATCGTACTTGGTTTGTTCTGTGACAGATGATTAATGTGCTGCTCGTAATTTTGGCATTCTAGTCTTAATAAACTTTTGTAATATTGTTGTGGTAATGTGAAATGAATTAATTAAAGCATCTAATCTCTTTCAAATAACGTGTTGATAGCAAAATATGTATTTACTTTGGCTTTAGCAATTTTGCGAGTCGACAATCTGCTTTGTTTTTACTTCTTATTTTCTCATCATTAGTGAGTATATATTATACATGTATTGTGTATATTCCAGGTAGACTAGAGTAGACCCCAAATGTGATATTAATTTTCATCGCTTCTGTGGTCATGACTTTTTTTTCTGTTCTTTCAGGACTTAGGCGTCGCATGGCTTGTGCATTTGCATGATAATTTTTCATAATTTTTATGTAAAAAAGTATTTTTCATACTTTTTTTTTTTTTTTTTAATTAGGTATCTAAATCATTACCTGTTTACGAGTAGTGAAATTTATTTGGTGAAAGAGCCAAAAAAAGTTGCCAAAAGCATTGTTTATCGCGTCCATGTAATTGTGACACTGTTTGAAGTACTTTATAAATTACGTAAGTAAAATAATTATTGTGCTCAGAAAAAGACAATTTTGTAGAGAATGAGATAGTAAAGATATCGTAGATTACTTTGTAGCTTAGGAATATGTTAATAGGTAGTTAGGTCATAAATGAGTTTGTGATGAAGGCATTTATTGGCCAAGTTATTCAAAAATTATAAAGAATGTAATTTTTGTATAATCAATAGGTAAGTGCCACGCCTAAAAAATATTATATTACTAAGTTAAGCTTATTTAATATTGTTATGATTATAAGGATAAAATGGAAATACAAAATTGAGTTTAAATTGAAATTTTTCTTGCTTATTTCACCTACCCTCGTCATGCTACACCACAGAAGAGAGAGGGTAAAAAATTTTCCTCTTCTGTGTGCTACACATATCCATTTATTACATTAAACTAATATACTTACTTCGGGCATAGAGAATTTTTTTCTTTGCTTTGGCGGGCATTAGTACATCATGGAGGAAATATACTCTATTTACCTATATATATCCTGTATAATTTGTCTATGGTATTATTATTTTATTCTGTGTTCTAAATGACAAAATTGAGTTATTGTATTCGTCCTACTCCTACTCCTTGGTTTGTAATATTATAAAGTTTACAAGAACCAATTTACATCGCCGTTCTTCTAGCTTATTTTATTACTAGCCCCGCGCTTTCACCCACTATCCTACAAGAACCATTCCTACACGAACCGTTAAAAAAGTAGCATAATATGTGTTAATCCAGTGTATAAGCTACCTTCATACCAAATTTCATCCAAATCCGTTCAGCTGATAATGTGTTGAACGGGAACAAACACACTTACAGACTTACCTGCTTAAACACCACACAAACTTTCGCATTTATAATATTAGTGTGATAATAATAGTACATGCCGATATAACATTTTATTTGTTCATTTGAATTTAAAATTATAATCACCGCATAAAGTGAGTTGCCCAACTTAATAAAATTAAATGTGCGTATTTGTGCGTGCCAAGTTTTTAAGTACAAAGGAGGCATAATCGACATATCGTATAATTATATTGCTTTTCTAGCACATACACAACATAAAGCATGCATTCTATGAATACTATTACATTTCGAAATACGAACTTGGCGCTATTGCAGCTGCGCGCCTAAACCGCCAATAAACTCAATGTACTCTTAATGTTGCCATTGCAGTTCTTCGAGAACTAGCAATATAATCGTCGCTAATCTGTGTCGCTAATGAAACCACAAGCGACTCGCGACGCTGCGGCTGCAGTAACCGTAAACAACAAAGAACCTTATATTTCAGGCTGTGCCTCCTCTGCCGTAGCCGGCAACGATAAAATAATAGAACGGTTGCCGGAGGGACGAACAACCTGTGTAGGTTGGATGTACCTTCTAGATTCCTAGAATAATCAAATTCTTCCGTAAACAGATTTGAGTCTGATGAAAATGTAATGATTTCCGAATAGTTAATAAAAAAAACCTGAACTTTACTTAACCGACTCGTACCTGTAATTGAAAGGGTTTGTGAGTATATAAAAAAAAAAAACCTAAACCTACCGTTAGTTAACAATCGTCGCTAATTTATGTCGGTAATAAAACCACAAGCGACTGGTGACGCTGCGGCTGCAGCAAAGGAAACAAAACAACAACAACAAAGGACCTTATGTTTCAGGCTGTGCCACCTCTGCCGTAGCCGACAACGATAAAATAATAGAAAGTTTGCGGGAGGGACGAACAACCTGGCCTAGCCGGTAGCTTGGATGTGGCCCTCAGATATACAATCAAAGATGTGGCCTGTGGATATCTAAATTCAATACACCATAGTTATATTTTTTACACTGGCACTTCCGCAATGATTATGCATATGCATCAGTTTAATTTGTTACGTTGGCTAATGTTGCATGTTGCATGTCGGTCGGCCATCTTGAATTAAAATTTCATGATGGCTTTGTGTCCTTTATAATTAAAAGTAATCTAAATTAAATATCCCTTGCTTTGAAAAGCAATCATAAAAAATAACCGTAATTAATACAATCTATTTGATTTTTTTAAGGTGAAATTAATTTGTCATAAAATAAAAAGATCACCAATAATCACCAATAAACAAATCAGCTGTTATCCGTCAATCGATGTCAACAAAATTACATAATTTTATTTTTGTTTGGAAAAACAGTGCAGCCTCCGTTGTCATTTGGAAATAATCAAAAATGAATGTCCCTTTCAATAATTTATAGGACAAATTGTGAAAGTGTAACCATCAGCTCGTCGCAACATTGTCGACGTTGTGATTTTTTTGTATAATGTAGCCGAACACAAATATTTTCAGTAATGGATCAAAACAATATTATAGAATGTGCTGGATTTTATTTTATTCACAACTTTGACTCTGGGAACCTCGGTCATGTAGAACGAGTACCCACGGAGCTAATAGGTAAGTAATTAGTCAACATTTTCATTGAAACTACAAAGTCCATGATAGTAGATGGTAACTCTTTTTGCTGTGCCAATTTTATGTTTCCTTCGTGGTCTCGCATTCAGTGATTAATTATTAATTAGTTGTATGGTTGTAGGAGCTTCGTTTCCCATTTTTACTTGCTACATATATAAAAAAGTGTCTTAGAATGAATATTAACTTATGAACATTTGGCACAACCATAATATTCTAAATAAAACTATCCTTCATACAAAAATAGATTTATAGGTATTTTAATCGGATTTAAAACTGTCTTGCTATTTGTGTTAAAAAAAAAGTCGTTAAGAAATTAAATATAAATTGGATGTTTTTCAAGCAAACAAATTGTATCCGATATCTCAACCCTTCACAAACCTCCAGAGTTCCTCAAACTTCATTTGCCAGTGGTCCTGTTGCTGCAGACTCACTTGACTGCTTGCCACATCCTCCTGACATTGCTTAAATTTTGACAAACTTGATGGGTTGACCGGCAAGCTATGATAATGAAGTAATATAGCATATAGGTATGTATAACAGCACCAGTTAAAATAATGATGTTTGTTTTAGCTTCGAGTTTAAATGCAAGAACAAATGTAACAGAAACCCCAGACTATGAGTTCAACTTGTGGACACGTCCGGACTGTGCCGGCACGGAGTTTGAAAATGGGAACCGGACTTGGTTCTATTTTGGAATACAATCAAGTGAGGCGGGAGTTTTGGTTAGTATTGTAGGGTTGACAAGGTGACAAGATTTGTTTTAACACAGCCTTGATAAGAGTGTTAAAACAAGTCACGCGCTCTCTCACTTTCATGTCTAATTTTCTCAATAATCTAAATGGCTGGTATTAAAATGTTTTACATTTGCTTTAATAGTTAAGTCGCCTAATTGTCCATACAAAAAGCGCAAACTGTTTTCCACCCCTAAATTTTATCGATTTTTTTATATTCCACACCATGAAAAACTATGTTAAAAGGTGTTTTGTATTTTTTTCTTTTACATTTCGCAATATTTTGTGACGCATGTGATGCATTTTTTGCGTTAAAATTATGACAAAGGAAAGTAGTTTTTATTAGAATACAAACTAAAAGTATTATGCACACCGCCGCCGAACACCCCGAGCGGGGCCTCAGTGCAGGCGGTCTTATCACCCCCTATTAGAATTAGGGGGTGAAAACAGTTTTCCCCCGAAACGCTAATTTCATCAAAAATTTTGATATGACAACCCGCAAAGCTCTATCGCACGCACGGTAAGCAGAGCGACACCTATACAATTTTCGAATTAAGTACTGCGCTAAATTCAGGATGCCTCAATGCAGGATAGCTAACACACAACAGACTTCTTAGGCGTAAAAATCTGTGAGACTTTTAGGAGTCCGCTTAGAACACAGGACAGAAATAGTGTCGTGCCCCCCTTGTCCCGGCCCATGTCGAGGTCCGTTTTGTAACCTCCGAGCAAAAAGAGGAGTGCTTTAATTTCGAAAGCTATGTGTGTATGTATCACTCTCAAATAGTTGGACCAATTTGAATGCTTTTTATTATTATTTGAAAGCAGTTCTTAGAGAGTTTGGTAAAATTCTATGGAGCTATTTAATCATTGATAAACGCTTATAAACCTTGGATTTTTAGTCCTTTTCGTTATTTTTCAAATTAGAACTCGATTAAAAAAGACAGAAGACTGAGTAACTGCTCCAAGGCTTATCCGCGTTTATTAATAAGGGGGTAAGAGCTGAAAGGGGTTTTTTAAATTATTAATTTATAATTGTGCATTTTTCCCACTTCGCGCAGTCGTAAGCAAGCGTTATGAATAATGCAGTGTGATGTTGTAGGTGCGATTGAACCTTATAAACTTGAACAAGCAAGGGAAGATGTACAACCAGGGCATGGCGCCCGTGACGCGCACGCTGCCCGGCAAGCCGCAGTGGGAGCGGATCAGAGACCGCCCCGTGCACTCGGTAACTCGCTTACCAGACCATTAGTTTTATTTTATTATTATTATACAAATACAAATTCTTTATTTGGGTACAAATGGATTTAACACAAAAATTTATTGAATCAATACGATTGAAAATATTAGTGTGATTATATTTTTCGCATAATATGCATTTTTTCTTAAATGGATGTGGATGACTACTTAAGTGGATGACATTTGCCATGTACTAGTTTCAAATACAGTTTATAACTAGGAGCCTTTGAATACATTAAAATCTTAGAAATGTTTATTTATATCACTAATAACGATTTGTATTTGATAATAATAAAAATGAAAGAACATCTAACTAGAAAACTCAGATGGGAACACTACTTTTCCCGATCCTGCTTTCAAAAAAAAACCTAACTATACTCGATCCACACTAGAATTAAATCTGACGACTGCAGCAAATTGTAAAAACCGAATGAAAAATGGCTACCTTTGCTAGGTTTTTGAAGATAAGATAGCTGGCAGGCCGACTTACTACTGCACTGTGAAATATTAAAAGAAAAACTTTTCTTTCAGATTTTTTATTATTTGCTGCAGCCAATAAATAAATATTGGTGGACGTTTTTCACACAGCGCCATCTAGCCCCAAACTAAGCAAGCTTGTACTATGGGAACCAGATAACTGATAGAATAAATAAATACTTTTTTTTGTAAATACATACATAGAATACATAGTAACACCCAGACAAATAACAAACATCCATGTTCATCACAAATGTTTGTCCTGGGTGGGAATCGAACCCACAACCTATAGATCAGAAAGCGGAAATCCACCCACTAAGCCATAAGGCTAGTCAATGCTAGTGTAGCTCGAGTGTAGGAGCAAATTGGTTCCCGCTAGCAAGAATGCATGAGCCAAAGCACTTAGCTTGTTACTAAGCACCCGCTCAACTTCCGTATTAATTCCAGACCGACGACAACACATTCACCCTGACCTTCAAATACCGAACGGCGGATAACTTGAAAGCGACCACGTTCTTTGCGTTCACTTACCCGTTCTCATTCGCGGAGCTGCAGATCGCTCTCAACTGTATCGACCTGAAGATGCTCCCTCTAGCCACTACGCAGTCGCCGGACGACATCTACTACTACAGGGAATGTGTCATTTACTCTCTAGAAGGTGAGGTTTTTACTTTTTACAGACATTACATTATCAGCCAAAAGACGTCCACTGCTGAACATAGGCCTCCCTCTTAGACAGCCACACCGACCGACAATGTGCCACTTGTATCCACCGGTTACCCACGACTTATAAAAGAAACAAAATACCCATCTGCAAAATGTAGCGTACATTTCGGATGTCAAGAGGGATCCAACTACACCTCCCACGTCATAATAAGCCAAGCCGTTTAGGGCACAGCAGGTAACAGGTAACAACTCTCCTTCTTGGGCAGTCTGGTAAAAACATGTATGGGTCGGCGCTCAATAATGTCCGAAGTGTCCAAACTCAAGCTAGTCTAAAACCGTAGTAACTATTACAAGTCTTTGCTAAAACGCTAAATTTATACGAAAATGTTTGCAAGTTCAATTAGGCAATGTTAAGACGACTTAGAATTATTTAGTTTGTCGGTATTTCTGCATAATATACCTGTATCTAAGTTTATTTATCGGTAAACTCGGAGGCCTTTTTTCGTGTATTTTGTACTAGCCCAGTGGGGTAGCTTGCTATAGTAGGTTGCTATCAAAATTTGTTGGGGGGGCCCAAGCTACGCCCGTGACTAGACCCAACGTAATGTTGGTAAATCTTTGAGTGCAAGTAACTTATCTCGCAATGCCCACATCAGTCCACTGCTGGACATCAGCTTCTCCAAAAGCACGCCACTCAAACCGCTTTTCAGCGTTTCGCTTCCAGCTACAGTAAACTGCCTGAGTATACCGTTACTTCAGCGTGTCACAGAGTATAAGTGGCAGATTTCTAGTCTTAATTCCGATACAGGATGTCTCAGTAAGAGGTTTATCTCTCGTTATTTCTTACTCGTAATTATATTTTTTTTCAACGACAATAGAAAATTGGTGATTCAGTTTAGAAAAGCAGAAAATAGCGATAGAGGGTGTTCGCGAAGATCCTAAGTACTGCTTTAGAACCAAAAAGTCTTAGAACCGGTTTTTTTAAATTCTATCAAGCAATATTACTACTATTATATATTTTTGAACGAGACATTATCACCATTAACATTTTCAAAAATAATATAGGAGCTGAGTAAAAATTTGGCAAAATAGAGCTACAGTCGTGTAAAAATTTAATGGAAAATTATCTCAGGAAGTAAAATCTATACATTTATCTGTAGCGGAGGCAAAATAAAAATCTCCATTAGCTGTTGTTGTGAAAGTACGGCCTATCATAGGTTACTAACAAATCTCTCGCGGCCTCCTTTACAATTTTCATCAAGTCAGTACAAGTAACTCAGCAGGTCAGTCGTGAAAAGGAAAACAAAGTTCGCATTCATAATATAGGTTTGCGTGTTTCATACAAAACGATTAGCTTACACAGTAAAACTTAACACATCACTCACATTCCCCTGAGGCCTATCAAAAGTTACTCTTCGACCTTTATGCTAATGCAAAAAGGTTTAGAATGGAGTTAATCTTTTCACCATAACACTTTCTATGTAGGCCCGCGTTTCATGCGGGAACTGCGAACAGCGCTCGCGTGCTAAGGGAACGTCAAAAGTTGCAAAAGTTAACTTTAGTAGCAGTATATAATTATTTATCGTCATTTTATTGTATTTAATGTCTATGTAGAATGAACCGTATGATAGGATAGAATAGATGACTAATGTTTAATGTATTAAAATAACAGGCTTACCCCCGAATACTGATACGCTTGTTAACTTTGACAACAGATTAATTCTAGTGCTGCCTTTGTCTAGTACTAAGCAAATGACAAAGGCAGCAACAGACTTAATCTGTCGTCAAAGTTAAGAAACGTTTCAGTATTCGGGGGTTAGTAAATAATATATTTAAATATGATAATATATTATACAATACAGAAAAAAAACTGCTAATAAAGTTTTTAGATATAAAGGGGCTTAAAGTGTTTACTGGAGATGGAGAGGGGATGCTCTGTCTCTTTCTCGCAAAGTGAGTGTTAGTATAGAATTTGTAGGCGCACATGAACGGTGACGTCATAGTTCAATATAGTACGCTCTCTGTCTAGCAGGAAATTATAATGCTTATAACATTTTTTTTGTTGTTTCTTATTATGGTCAGCTTTTTTATAGAGCAATAACTGCTATACAGTTATGGATGCCTCCCGCTTCCAATGCCGACTCGGTTCCATTCGTTTCTCAGAGATGGCGTTAGCTTAACGCACTCGACTGGCGATTGACAATTTTTGATTCGTGCAAACAAAAGCAAACTGCGGGGTGCGGGTGAGGTATCTTAAATTGGCGGGGGACGGGGAGTGGCCGTACTGAAGTACTAAAATGGTATTCTGTGACATTGTTCAGGCAGACGAGTGGACCTGCTCACTATAACGTCGCAACACGGCATCACCACCGAGCGAGAGGACAGACTCAAACACCTGTTCCCTGATAATGAAGAGAGACCGTTTAAGTTCATCAATAAAAAGGTACGCATTCTCCAAGAGCAAAAGACAGCGCGTCGCTCACCCAGCAGCGACGGCGGACATGAGCATCAAAACCGAATCTCGCATACGACTATCCTTCCGTACTCAGGACGATCGAAGCGCACCAATCATCGGTCTAAAAACCTATAAAAATTACTCTAATTGGTTCATTGCTAGGCGCCAGTAGGCGTAACATTGAGATAGCCAATGAGAACGCTTAGTCGCAGTCCCCGCAACCCGCGCTATCCTCTAACTTTGGTAAGGATGCGCACTGCGTCGTGTCGCACTGCCGCATATATCGTTAACGGCAAAAGTCACTGCAGCGCGAATCGTTTAACTTTTAAAGCCGCTTTTACATCTAACCTAATGTGTGGGAAAGTGAAAAAGAGATCAACTTCGCCTTTAAGCACGCGTTTCGCGTTTGTAGGCATTTATCGTAGGTGGTTGTTCCGCTGGTCTTCTGTATCTATTTATTCTATGGTAGCACTTTGCGTTAGGAATTACAATCATCAATCTTATGCAATTGGAAGTCGGCGCTACTCACTTACGTGCGAATAACCAGTTTAAAGATCTAACATTCAATTTGGTTTTAGTATACCGATGTATGCTCTCATTCGACCCAGGTCGCTCACGGCTACATCGAATTGTACCATTATTTCATATACGTAGGACATATAATCGTACGCGTGCGACAAACTAATCTTTGTGAAATCGTAAATAGATAGCAAACAAAAGAAAAACACAGGTACCTACAGTAAGACAGACCATAAAAACAGAACTGTAAAGCGCCACGGCTGCCGACAATATTAATTCAAGGGCTTTACTGTCCCCAATTCCTTTTGTACTCGTATTTCTTGAAGGCTAATCTAGGTCAGCGCCTAATCCGTAAGGCAACGATGCGATTTTATGCGCTGTGTCACGCATATTTTTGTTCACGGTCTGAACAGTAAAAGTATACATGAATATAATGTTTCCAGTTGCATGATATTTGCTATCGATTACATCGGTATACTATAATTTATTTGATGGACAAAATATTTAACATTCGCATATCTTATGTTTCAAAACAGTGTTCGCTGATGTAGATTGGTCCAAACGGTGGACGTCAATCCGAAAAATTTTGTTTGCTCATAATAAGGGCGTCACCAAAATATCCCATGTATATTCTACGATTTATCGTAGTTTAGGAGTTGTTTTTTTTTATTTTCTTAAGGATTTTCGAATCCGAAAAATACCATCGCATAATCCACCCAAAAAAAGTTAGCACTGTCATATGGAAAATACACGGAAAAAAAACTCCTAAACTACGAAAAATCGTAGAAAATATATGCATGGGGTATTTCCTTCCCTTGGTACGAGGAATCTAAATTGTTCGGATCGAAGTCACCGTTTGGAACATCTCGTATATCAGTGGATATGTAATCAATTGATTTTTATTGTGATATAATCATATCAATTAATATTTCCCTAATACAAAAAAAAAACAAAAAACTACTATTTTTTAAAATATTTTAACTTGAAAAGCAATAAGGATTTTCAAAGGAATTTCCGGGGATCTACCAAATAAAAAAGATAATGAGTAATTTTAATAATATGAGTTAACCAGGAGGATTGTTTTATTTAAAAAATAAGTTTAATAATGGTTGAAATTCATTAGCTTGTTTCTTATTTTTGGACATGACAGAGTTCAAACTAGAATAATATTCCCGCGATTTTTTACGATGTTATGTTACATCATACCAAATTACATCATAAATATTTTGTTTCACTCACTCCAGTATCATTTTATGTACTGCTCTACAATTGTGGCTTATGAAGCTATCTTTGTTGTTTTTTAATCATGCCTGCTTAAAAACCGGTAAATGTTCCGCTAAAAACATAGACAAAAAAGTATAATTTTAGCTAAGACCGTGACTAAGTTTGTGACTAAGTTGACGAACTGTGTTTCTGAATACAAATTTCAAAGATCGACTTAGCCGATGCTTGGCTAAGACTGGTCTTTGACTGTCTTATGCTCTTGTCTCTGAATCTTAGCCTTAGATGTATCTGCGACAACTAAAATTTTTGGAGCTAAAAATAAAAATGCAATTATTTTAACTCCATACACACAAACTCACGTGTTTTTAAGGGTAACATTTTAAATGCATGACTATATGTTTGACAGATCATCTTCATATCTGCCCGAGTGCACCCCGGCGAGACTCCATCGAGCTTCGTATTCAACGGCTTCCTTAACTTGCTATTGACCCGCACCGACCCCATCGCTGTCCAACTGAGAAAACTCTACGTGTTCAAGATGATCCCCTTTCTGAACCCTGACGGCGTCGCCAGGGGTCACTACAGGACCGACACGCGAGGGGTTAACCTGAACCGGGTCTATTTGAACCCCTCTCTCACTCTGCATCCGACTGTATATGCTTCCAGAGCGTTAATTAGGTAAGTTGTTTACGAAAATAATTGATTAAACATAATTGACATGAAATTAATTTAAATTCTATTATTATTCTATAATTAATTATTGACATCAAATTAAAATTACTTGACATTTATCAAATTAGAAATTGTTTAGTATTATTATTAATGAACCTATGAATGCAAAAATTAATGTATGTGTATAATCCTGATTATTGAATGCCCGATTAGGGTATGCTGATAGAGACTATTATTGCACGAACACCTAGCATAACACACAATGTATCAGTTGATCAATAAATATTTCTGAATCTGAAAATTAAAAAAAAGTAAAAAAAAAACAATGAGGCGTATTCCAAAAAAAAAAAGTAGTTCTAAAATACTTACTAGATGGCGTAACAGACCTACCGTTTTACCTGTCATTGTCATTTCTGTCGAAATATTTTATGTTCATTTCTTAAATCGTAAATTTTGGCTCCACACGTTGTGTATTTAGCCAGTGTCAACTACTGTAATATTTCAAATGAAGTCAAATACATAGTTACGTTACTTGAAATTGTCTAAATACACATGTCGAGCCAAAAAACACGAGAAAAAAAAGGCACACGTACATTTTTTTGTCTTTCATGTCTTGACAGTGAAGGAAAAAACTCAAGGTACATCTAACGTCATCTATTGGGTACTTTTATAACAAGGATTTCTTTTTTTTTTTGGAAAACGCCTCATTAATCCCTGTTTTGACGACGGGGTTGCCAGGGATCGACATAAGACATGCGTGAGCTCTGTATGCATCTGTAAAATTCAACGCGATATTGCCATCATTGAACACCACGCACATATGAACCGGATTACCGGATAGACACTTATTACGTCGAAATGTTCCCGCGCAACCTTCGCCCCGCTAAAGACACGAAAATCGACTGTTAAGCAGATGATGTCATTTTTCAGGATATACAAGAAAGACAGTAACGACATTTTAAAAATCTGTCATTTGTGTCATAATCGACTCGCGAAAAGTTGACTAAGCACTTTTTACCTTAGCTTTAGCGTATCGGTCATTTTTAAATTAAGAGATAACTCAGTGGTTTTTGTCTTAATCTTTTTGTGTTGCAGTGTTAGTTAGGTTACATGAAAAGTTAGTTAGTTGAAAATTTAGCATAGATCACACCTATATTCCGCATTCACGAAACTCGAAGCGCACCACGCATCAGTCTAAAAACACCTATAAACATTTACTCTAATTTGTTGATTGCTAAGAGCGAGTAGGCGTCATCTTGAGATAGCCAATGAGAACGCTTGATCGTAGTCCCGGTAACCGCGCTTTTCCCCCATTATTATGGTAACAACGGAATACCGATTTCGTAAAGCCGTATCTAGAGTGATCTGTGCTACTTAGGTTTTGTGATTGATTAGTTATTTTGTAGGATTTTAAACACTCGTTGTCATTTTAGATATTATCATTTTGGGTGTGAAAGGGAAGACATCATCGAAGATACGAGGAGCGTGACGTCACGAAGCATTCAGAACATCAGCGAAAGTGTTGAGGTAAACATATGTTAGTACTTGAGCATGTTTTAAGGCGCGGTCTAATCACAAAAACAACTAAAAGTAGTATTTTTAGCTCACAGTTTGAAGTGGCGAGATAATATAATCAGATGCAAAGAATACTGCAGCTAGAAAATAAAACTAAAAATATGTTTAACTAAATAAAAAATCGAAAATACATCTGAAGTACAAAATAAAAAAATGCAAAATGACCCTAAAAATCCTTCTGAAACGAAATGCTCTGAATTTGAAGCGGTAACAACACAATTTCTATATAAATTAAATAGCCAGACTAGTATTGTGTACGGTGAACCAGCTAGTTTTTAAATTTGATTTGTATATTTCGGATAATCCACTAAGAAGCAAAGAAAAACACAATTTCCCGTTTTCTGACCATGTATGATTTACGATTTTCAACTTTAATCCAAGAGGTTTGAGCGAATGCTAATCTAATTTCAAATCGTGATCAGACCGCTTCTTAACATCAATATTAGCATTAATCTACAATCGCATGGATATCACACATCATCACTACACACACACACACACACCCTCTCAATCTCGCTTACCCGTACACATATTATGTAAAGATTTTCTATATTAAGAAAGAGTATAGGTACTATTAATACAGGCATTTGTATGCTTAAAAAGTGTCCCTGGTCGCTTAGATCTATTTTTGTATTGTGTTTTAACTGTTTTTTTTTTTTTATTCTTGTAGGCGACATGAGAGTCTTTAAGAAATCGTCTAATTCATAGAAACATTCTTTCATCAAGCACCTCGTCAACTGTGTACAAAAACTCCTGTATGGCAGATCTATACTAACGCTGCTGGAATGAATGTTATTAAACTGATAGAAAGCTACACCAATTATGATGATGTTTTGATTAAATCGCGAGAGAAACCGCAAATAAAAGCTAGATCATAATAAGTATGGCTTTTCAGCAATTATTGGAAACAAAGAAGAAGAAGGGTTCCGGTTCTACAACGTCCGCGTACAAGCGGGACAAGTCCAAGACTACGAGCACCAACAAGTCTTCCACCACACTCAAACAAGCCTCAATCGACAGCAAACGGGACTCCAAGACGCTCAGCGGAGAGGCCTCCTTGTTGGCGGAACAAGTGAGTTCACACTTAAAATTGTGAACTTCAGCACTGCAAAATCCTGCGCGGCATTGTATTGCGGTCGTCAACCTGAGTAACTGAACATCTAATTATGTTCAATCTCTTTGAACATTGGCCTCAGGAATACAATAATGTTTGCACACTACTGCTCGGCGGATGAATAGCTGGCAAAGGTGCAAAATAATCTTGCAATTACAAACATACCTTATTTAAAACTTCAAAATATCGACCATGTACAAAACCCATTTCCAATCACACGTTCGTTCTACCGTAGAAGCAACACGCCTTATCTAAATCCAATAAACCGATATGCGTATCGCAGCCTACACGTTAAACTTGAGCACTAACCTTAACTAGTACTAATTCTACATTGTATGTTACTAGTTAATTACCGAACCAGAGTTAAACACTTATCGTAATCGGTTATTCATTGCTATTACTGGAATTTTCCTAGTACAAATGACGTAACTTAATGTACCTAATTGATTATAATATTTAGTCTGATCTGGTGGGAACAAATGTTATTAAATATAAGTTAGAATTTGGAATATAGACTGAGAAAACGTAATATGGTCGCGACACCATGGTATTGTATCAACAGCATTTTGAGTCTATCTAAGAGTCACTCTGCTTTAGCAAGCCGTATATGTGTGCCACATCTGTACAGATGCATTGGATATTCTTGTCCAAATAGAAAACCTTCGAACAATAATTATGTCAACGTTGATTGACCCAGCGATTACTCCCTTATTGGTTCGATAATCAGAAGCAATTGGGAGTTGGCAAACTTATGTATTTTGTTCCAAAATCCGATTTTTTCAAACTGGTTCACTCAAAATCCGATAGCTCTTGTTTACCTTGTCAATGGTAAATTCCAACCACAATAGATTCACAGGAATTCTGTTCCAAGATTTCTCTGTATATTTTCGGCCAAAGACAAAGCGGCTGTCTATTTCGCGATGCAGTTTTATTTATAGTGTACGCAAGCGTTAAAGTAAATATATTTATTTTTATACCCATTCGACGGTCATTGGCAGGAACGCGGCTAAAAATTGTTACATTGTTACAGCAGTTGCGTTTTGATGCCAAGATCACGGTCTACGTAATATAAAACATAAGTTCTAACCGGCCGGAAAAGCTGTAATCATTTTCTCTTTTAAAATATTCTATCAGAGCGCCTGGTTAATGCGGCGAGGGACCAAAATACTGGCTAGCCTAGCTGTCGCCATTCTGCGTGATAATTCAGCCAGCATCCTTATCTTTAGATGTTTAATGGCGTCTAGGTAGTCCAACGTTCGTCGTTTTATGTAGTAGGTTGAATAGTTTTAGCAGTTTGTATGTATGTGGTTTGATCCCCAAGCGCGGGGATTATGGCATCTCCCCTCTCCGGTTACCAAGAAAGAGGCATTTATTCCGATGCGGACGTCTTCTGGCTGATGATGACGATGTATTTTGTTTAGTTAACACAGGCACTTGCCCAATTAAAAAAAGTTTAAACTGCTCTTTACTCTTTTGGGCGGCTTACCGCTCACGACGTGCAAAAGTTATTGGTCAGAGCGAGACTTACAATTTATCATATCTTTCCTTTATCTTTTACTTTTGGTTATTTTATCTGCCACCAAAATGACAATAAATAATTCTGCAATCTCAGTAAATAGAATAGTAATGGTTCGAATACACGATACTTCGTGTCCTGAACGCGTCTCGTCACTTGTTTGTTTGGATACTCTCATAAATATCTATGATTGCTTGAAGGAATGATAAAGTAACTTAGCTTCAATTTTATGGTGTGCTCACACGAAGACATCGACTTATTTATTAGTCTGGTGCTTTGCAAATATTTAAGAAGGAATAGCATTAATAAATATCATTGAATGAGTGAGATGAATGATGACCAGTATAAGATACAGTCTATTTCATTTTAGATTGTAGGCCTCGCTACATTACCCGACCCGACATCGTGTGAAAGAAATGGCTGTATATGAGTTTCTGGGGAGCGAAATGGAGAAGCTTTTTGTCTTGTTTGTTGGACGGTGGTCGGCTCCAACGAAGTTCAACTTACATTAATAAACTACTGAGTGTTGGTTAATATTTAAGAATATCATTATAAACAAATCTTACTACGGGTCCAAACACGAAATCGTGAAAAAAAAAACAGTGTCCCATGTGACCCATAAATTTCTGCGAGGGTGAATGACGACAGCTGATTTCTTTCAGAACTTTTGTAATACTTTCATCAACAGCCTGAAGACGTCCAATGTTGAACAAAGGCCTTCCTTTTATCTATTTCGTTCTTCAAGGTTGATACTCTAACTAGGAGAAAAGGTGGGGCCAGTCTTTTGTGGTTTTAAATATACTGAACTCATTTCCTAATCTGTCTTAAACCTGCATACGAATGTTTTTAACGCCTTGCTTCAGGTATACGACATGAAGTTACAAGAACAGAAGTCCCTAACGAACGATCAACTTAATACCAATGAAACAAACCTCGACGACACCCCCTCTCTGCTCACCGACAACGTGCTCCGCGCGTGCCTCGGTTCGAACGTGCACGTGAGCACTAGTGAGGAGCTGAACCAGGCCGGAGTGAACCTCTCGGGAGTGAACCCGCTGCGGCCCTTGAGGGACACCTTGAAGAATAGCATCAGTCTGCTGATGGAATCTTCGTCTTCTAACACCGGGTGAGATATTTTATCATTATTCAAGAACAGGTAGAATCTGAGCCCATAGATAAGGTCGGATTTAAAGATGTCAAACATATCTATCTGTACTGTTTAGTACTGTCGCACTTGGATTTAGTTACATTTTTATTTATTAATTTAATAGACACCAACATGATGTAACATAGAAGGAGGCAAGCAATGGAAACAGGCTAAACGTCACCACAATTATAGGTGCAGACTACATGCAACTAAGAAGCGAATTATACTTAAATATGAATAGTCAAAGACTTAAAGATATTTTTGGAAGTATACATAGTAAAGTGTGAATAAAGTCTCTAAAGAAAGAAGTACTCTTTGCTAATACTTGAAAATTTTCTGCAAATCGATAATTTAAATTTGCCTGCGCCGCCAGAAAACAGGTCAATGTCTAGGTTTGCATGGTACAGAGTTTCGATTGATTTCGTGGTTTAGATGTAATTAGCAATTATCTGTTTTTTTTGACTAGCCATCTTTATTAATCTGCGCGCGAAAGTGTATAGCACTGTCTTTCTCTCGTAATATCCTCTTACTGATTTGTTACAGCGAGTCGATAGGCGGCAAGGAGTCTCGCATGACCAACATCCGCATGGGATGGTGCGCCGCGTGCCGCGCCGCCGTCTCCACGCTGGAGTCCACCATGCCCGGGATCACCAGCATCGTGCCCGGGTACAGCGCCATGGTCAGTGCACGGGTCGAGGCTATAGCCCAGCCAATTTAGCGTTAGACCCGGAAGTAATTAATAACAGGGTTTTTTTCGGTAGGTACTGTATTTTTGTATTGTACAGAATTGTAGAACCAACCACTCAAATACAAATACAAATAATTTATTGGTAACACCATTGCTACATGTCAGACATTACAACAATTAAACATTGAAATTGAATAAAATAACAATGAAATAATTAAAATTGAATATTGCAAAATAAATTAAATTACATTAATAGTCTGGCAATTTTAAATGATCACTAACATCATAAAATAGTTTCTCATATTAATATACAATAGTTAAACAAAATGCGTATCCGGAACAGACTCAAATTTACGTTTTGCAATATCGTCTCTATTTGCGATACGTTAGAGTCTATTTCAGATGACGATCGTAAGCAACGCATTGAGTCCTCGGCGACGATAATGTATTATGGCTCAAGCATAAATGGTTTTTTTTTTAATGTTCCGTACCTCCAGAATGATTTATTTAATTTAATATTCATTCTACTTCAGTAAATAATACCAATCACAATTTAATATTTATGTTATGAATTATGTCCGGCTCCTCCATACAAAGTCTCGTAAGTTGACTGGCCTACTACGGATATAAATAGCTCGTATGGAATACTCGTTACTATATTTTAACACAAAAAAACCGACTTCATCAGAATCATTTAGTTAAATTTGCTTCGTCATAAATAAATATCATAATCGAGATTATCTTGGCGCCAACCGTGAAGTACGTATCATTGCGGAGTTCCGGTGCCCATCTGTGTCTTCTTCATCAGTTCCACCTTACAAATGATACTTTAATAATTGTTGTTGTTGAATATACCAAAATTGTTGAGTTGTTGTTGAGTTGTTAATGAATATACCAAATCGCTATATGTGTGCGTATTATATTTGAGTTCCCTCAATTTCTCGTGGATCCCATTATCAGAACTGGGTTTTGATAAAAATGGGACTAGTCTGGAAGTACATATCTCCTCTCAAATAAAAAAAGAATTTTCCAAATAGGTTTATAAATGACGGAGCTATGAGGTTAACAACCAGAAAGAAAGAAAACAATCGAACTGTAACTCTTTTTATTTAAAGTCTGTTAAAAGGATCCAACGTAATTTTATTAATACCACCATACATACATCGGATTACGTCTTCAATACTTAAAGCTTTCGATAAAAATGCAATGTTGGAGGAAAGCGCGGGTTGCGGGGACTGAGACCAAACGTTCCATTGGCAAAATAAGGTTATACCACGGCCTTGCAATGAACCAATAAATGTGACTGGTTTTTTTTTTCTTGCCTTTTGACCGACGCGAGTCCTCTTCGATTGTCCTGAGTGCGAATTTAATTCTCTACGCGAATAATAATTACTAATTTATTTATTTATTATTTGGCTTGTACCACGAAATAAATTAATTTGAATGGGACAATCTGTGATACCAGCGTTTCGTCTTGTACTCTTGTAATACGCCGTACAGTTTTCGCTATACGCAAATTTTACGTATTCATGCCCTCCCATTCCTGTATCAATCATCCCCACCCCACCACCATCGTTATTTTTACCCCCACCACTGACCTTCCGTCTCCCCCCCAGTCGACCGTCGACTCCCCCGCCTACCACGCGTCTATTGAAGAGTACAGGGAACACCAACGGCAGCAATACGACTCTCTCTCAGTAAAGGTAGGCACTGATATACCTGTATATCAGGGTATGTTATTTTTTTTTACTGGGTCAGTATGGGCATATCCGAACCCTTATGAGATACGGGAAAACTGTCTTAGGAACCATTAACTCATTTTATATGAAAGCGATTATTGCGTAGTTATTGTTTGCCTGAGTTACTAGGGTTAGGGTATGCCACAGATCACACTAGATACCGCATTACTAGATTTGTTGTTCCTACAAAAAGTCACCAAAGTTTGTGGCGCGGCGCGTGTCGTGGGGAGTGCGACCGAGCGTTCTCATTGGATATCTCAAGGTTACGCCTACTCGCGCCTAACAATCCACCAATCAGTAAGTCAGTTTCTTATAAGTGTATTTAGACTGATGCGTGGTGCACTTCGAGCGTCCTGAATGCAGAATCTAGGTGTGGGGTATGCTAAGCCGAAAGAGGCTCATAGTACTCATATAATTGTGTAGATCTTTTACTATGGGACCAACCCTGAAATTGCGGGGGAAAAAACAGCTGTTCCATTTTGTGTTTTGTATGTTCATTACCTCCAGAATGATTAATTTAATTTAATATTAATTCTACGTCAGCAAATAATACCAATCACAATTAATTCAATTAACATTTTTTTGTCGAGTGTAATTGACATTTTCTATGTAACAGCTGTTTATTTATCCCGCGGTTTCTAGTTTGGTCCCATAGTAAAAGTTGTTCATAATTATGAGTACTATGAGCCTTTTTTGGCTTAGCATACCCTTTCCTTATAGCCCTGTAGAGGTACAAAGTATTCACACACTTCATTGCACTGTGGGGCGCCATACACACCGCCATTCAAAAAAACCATGTGTCGCCCGCATCAAGCTACGTGGAATAAAGTATAATTGTATATACACTAGCTGCGCCCCGCAGTTTTACCCGCTATTCTACAGAAACCGAATATTGTTCCGGGATAAAAAGTAGCCTATGTTTCAATCCAGGTTATGGGCTACCTCCACACCAAATTTCATTCAAATCCGTTCAGCCGTTACAGAGTTGTACGGACACAAACACACTTACACACAAAGTTTCGCATTTATAATATTAGTGTAATGGTGCTTTTTGATTGGCTAAGGAGTGTTTGTGAGGATGTTGTATACAAGATAACGTACAACTTATGCTCTACGAGCATAAGTGCATCAGCCGTTCCATACATTTTATTCCACGAACATTTTGTATGGAACAGCAGTTTTTGTTTTTAGTTAGTTTTCAAACTCCTTGGTCTTGTATACAGCATGATCGCAGCCGTTCCCTAGCCGATTAAAAAGCACCATGTATAAGTGATTTTTTTAAATTGAATTTTTATATTGATTTTGCGTTATAAAATGACGTTCCAGTTGGACGGCAGTGAATCGCCGGACAGGACCGAGAACAGCGACGCCATTTACTTCTGCACGAACTGTTTCAAGAGATACACGCTCGCCGACCAGGAGGAAATCGTAAGTCACCTCTACCAAGACAACCTGTCTGTCTGTCGATACTAACTATGTTGAATATAGAAACATGGTTTTACTATATCTCACATACTAACGTATATGTCCGCTAATTAAGGTTTAGTTAAAAATAAATTTCAATACACAACGTAAAAAAAAAATTCCAGAAATATTAAAAAAAAAAAAAAAAAAAACAAAAAAAAAAACCAGTTTTTTTTTTTTCAACGCTGTTAATTGAGAACCTAACGAATTTTGCAAATAAAATATACGCAGTTTTTTTTTCGTAACATTGTTGCGGCGCGATTTTGCCGCGAAATCGATCGACCAATAACAGCGCAAGATTTAGTGAGCGTAGATGATAAAATTGGTCTACTCTGCAGTTACGTCGGGAGGAATGATTAGTTGTGTAGAAGTAAGAGGTTGTCGCTATGTTTGTCGTAGAAGCTGTCGGAGGTGGTGTCGTACGCGAGTGTGGGCGTGTCGTGCGGCGACTCGTGCGACGTGCCCACGCCGCCGCACGAGCTGCAGCTGCGCGCGGGCAGCACCGGCGACACCGTCGTAAGGACACGCTACTGTTACAGCTATATCCTGCGGCTTCACAGTACTACTGAAACTGTCATTCCAAGATTTCTTTCTACATAAAGTCATGAAACTTATCTCCATTTTCATAGAACCTACTTATTTGTTTTCGTTATTTTAAATTACACCGATTGTCGAATGCTGATTAATTCGATTTTCTAATCACAAACACCCAGAACAGAGTAACTATATATATATTCTTCATCCAAATATCTGCCTGGATATCAAACCCAGGACCACCCGCGCAGAAGCAGACCGACTAACTAAGCCTTTCCGATCGGAACGTGTAATACCCGCGTCCTTCCGTCGTAGTCGCGGTCGCCGTCGAAGGACGAGAAGCTGAAGTCGCGCGCGCGCAAGAAGTCCGCGCGGGCTCCGGTGCCCGCGGCACCCCGGCCGCCGCCCGCGGCGCCCCGGCCTCCGCCCCGCGACCCCGACTCCGGCCTCTACCTCTACGTCGACCTGCACGGACACGCGAGCAAAAAGGGTGAGTCGTATCTATCTATAATTCTATATTGATGTTTGATCCTTCCACCTCCCCTTAGAAGGTTAGTATGGCCAGGCCGCGGGCTTCACTCGGCCCTGGAGTCTCACTGCAAGCGCGAGATGTATGACCTTAATACATAGAATGTATTAGGGTTATTATCAGGGTTCGCCGATATATATAATTATATCAATTGATTTTTTTCCTGTCTTCTGAACTAAACATTTTAGAGATTAATGTTTACCCTGGCATGTAGCGAAAAACTACAATTCAGAATAATTTAGATTGTTTCCCAAAATGGCAACCTCATTTAAAGTTGGGGAAATCTCATTTACTTTAACTTACCAGTATGGCTAGCTTTTACTATAAATTAAATTCAAACCTTAACTTCATATCATATAAGATTTATTTTACGAGGTAATAAAAATGGGAATTCCCTGGTGCTCCTAGCATTAATAATTTTCACTTTTTAGGAAAAATTTGCTTCTTTTTCTTAACCTGGATATATATCCGATATAATATATCGGATCTTTATCAAAAAATCGGATTTTTCATATATATTATAAAAATCTACCGATGACTCGAGTTTTGTTTAGGAATTACGTTGAATGGCTCCCTCCCCCATTCGATTCGATAAGTTGGTAGCTTTGTATCAAGTGCGAGACAAAGAAGAGAGAGAAACAAAGAAAGAACGACGTCCCGTGATAACGAGAGGAACAGAGAGAAAGACGATACGTTGGTGTCGACCACATTGGTTCATTTTATAATAAGCCAACCCCCTCCCCCCCCACCCTCTCTCACTCTCTCTTCGTAGCCTTTTACTCGTAAAATGCTAACAAATAGGCCATGACATGTCCTATCACACTAATACTATAAATGCCAAAGTTTGTATGTAAGTATGTAAGTGTGATTGTTTCCGTTCAACTCTGTAACGGCTGAGCGGATTTAGATGAGGTAACTTATTCTATGGAATAACACATAGGCTACTTTTTATCCTGAAAAATTTAACCGTTCCTGTAGAATAGCGGGTGAAACCGCGGGGCGCAGCTAGCCAGGTTTATAATTATGATGAATATGGTTCCAGGTATATTCATGTACGGCAACCACTTCGAGGACGTGGACAACTGCGTGGAGTGCATGCTGCTCCCGCGCATCATGTCGCTCAACAACCTGCACTTCCACTTCTCCTCGTGCAACTTCACCGAGAGGAATATGTACCTCAAGTGAGATCTCACTTTTGACCGAGCGAAGCGAAGGTCTCAGAGTTTACTGGGACAAATCGGCTATTGTATGTATGTTTGTGTGTATATTTGTCCGATGATAATTTGCGAACCGTTGATCCGATCTTCATGAAATTTTGTAGGCAAGTGGTTCATTTCAATAGAATATTTAAGTTCAAATATGAGCTGAATCGGGCCAGGGATTGCGAATTTATGCGAAAACGTTTCCCTATCTTAAGAGGTACTTTCGCTAGGTTTTGGCGCATTCGATATTTGACATTGTATAGCTGTCTCTCTGTGCGTGCAATAGAGAGAGAGTTAGTGTTTTTTTTTTTTATCACTATGATGAAATTAGCGTTTCGGGGGTAGTCTGTTACCCCATAAATCTCAACTAACCAACACAATCTACTCAACCCGTAACAAGACACGACCACACATCGCACGCTCGCTTCGGGTTTATCGACTTCATCTCTGTCTCTTAAATAGCTACCGAATTGTTATTGCATCGTGCGACTGAGATGACACTCTATAACACTGAAGCTAGCCGATCATCTCTTTCTGTAGCTCAATGTAATACATGAGTTGATAGACCCAACATAAGTGGGAAGAGGATAAAAGAAATTGATGTCGTTACAGGGACCGTCGCGACGGCATGTCCCGCGAGGGCTCGGGCCGCGTGGCTGTACTCAAGGCGACCGGCCTAGTCCGCTCCTACACGCTCGAGTGTAACTACAACACGGGCCGGCTCGTGAACATCCTGCCGCCGGGGGCCAAGGACGCCCCCGCGCCGCCCTCCACCGCCCCGCCCCCGCCTAAATACACCCCGCACATATTCGAAGAGGTAAACCCTTTCCAGGTTTGTGCGACACCTGTCGGGTAGATTGCGTAACGCTACGTAATACGTAACTAGGGATCGTGTTCGTTTTAGACGTTTTGTATTTATTTTGACAGAGTATCTATCGCTATAGTATCATACCGATAATACAGTTACCGTGCTATTCACAGACGCTATTATACAGGGTTATAAGGAAAGGTTATACTAACCCGAGAAAGGCTCATAGTACACATCATTATGAACAACTTTTAACATTTTTGCGAAAAAAAAATCAGCTGTTCCATAGAAAAATGTCAATGACACTCGACAAAATGTATGGTACAGCTGATATTTTTTTCGCGATTTCAGGGTTGGTCCTATAGTAAAAGTTGTTCACAATTATGAGTACTTGAAACCCCTTTCGGCTTAGCATACCCTTTCCTTAAATCCCTGTATAAGCTATTTTTCTATCTATTTGTGGCTTAAAACATCGACAATCGTTAATCGATAAACGTGCAATCCCTTTGACAAATTAAAAGTACTACGAAAATTCTGGACCCTGGTAATTATATAGGGGTTGTCCATTAATCACGTGATTTATTTTGGTTTTAGACCCCCCAAAATCACGTGGTATTTTTTTTTGTACAAAGTATCCTAAAATTATAGAATATTATCTTTCAATACAGGTATTGCGGGCGAGTTTTTCACACTTACAACATTATTTGCAGTAAAAATTATACTATTGTGTTTCTTTGTGTACCAAGAGGAGAAAATGTATGTTTTTGGGGGAAATTAGGAAAAAACTGTTCTGTGTAAGGAACGATAAATTGAGTGGACTTTGTAATTGAGTTCGGTAATAATACATTTCAAATTATACCATATACATAGTTCTATCCACAGATGACACCCTAGATCCTGCATTAAGGACGCTCGTAGCGCACCACACATCAGTCTAAATACACTTATAAGAAATTACTCTGATTGGTTGAGGCGCGAGTAGGCGTGACCTTGAGATAGCCAATGAGAACGCTCGGTCGCACTCCCCGCGACCCGCGCCGTGCCTCAAACTGACGTGACTTTTTGTGGTAACGACGAATCTCGTAATGCGGTATCTAGTTTGGTCTGTGGTTCCATCACATGAATTAGATACAATATTTACCCCCGAATACTGAAACGTTTGTTAACTTTGACGACAGATTAAGTCTATTGCTGTCTTTGTCATTTGCTTAGAGCCAGACAAAGGTAGTATTAGAATTAATCAGTTATCAAAGTTAACAAACGTTTCAGTATTCGGGGGTTAGCCTATTATTCCTGCACTTGTACTTATTCGTCCATCACAGTAATATCAAACGGTACAGTAGTTATTTAAACTAACATCGAATTCAAAATGCTACTTAAAAACGTGTCAAAAAAAACGTTTCAGATGAAATGTCGCGCAAAGAATCAGGAATATTACCAAGAGATAGATCCCTCTCAGGTTTGTTGTTATAAACGCGTATTTTCAGTAGATATTCCTAATAGGACTGTACATAAAAAAGTAATCGTAGTAGTGTTAGTTAGTTTAGATAACTTTGTTAAGTGCGTTGATATAAATATTCGGATAAACAATACACAAACTACTGCTTACTACCTTGTAAAGCACAAATCACGTTTTTCTGACACATTTGTATGAAACTGTTCTAAGGGACTAGATGTAGCTAGCGCCCCGAGCGCACGGACGGGGCGCTGTTACACAAAAATTGATGGCCCTCTATGTAACGAAATACAACAAGCGCCCGACGCTGTTCCATAGAGCACCATACATTTTTGTGTGACAGCGCCCCGTCCGCGCGCCCTGGGCGCTTTTATACCAAGTCCGATGCCGTTGGTTTTATTTATTTATTTACATCAATAAGCACCGAACACGAATTACGCTAATGAGAATAAAGATTAAAAAAAAAAGAAAAAAAAAAAAAATTACAACCAGAAATTAAAACCAAAAATTTAAATTTAAAAATTACAGCTTTACAACCATGCTATATCATACAACTTTAGCTTATTAATCTGCAGATTTATGAATAATGCGCTAAGGTATAATAGTGTGATTATCGGTTAAATGCAAACCCAAAAGGGGACAATAGTCATGATAGATTATTTTTATTGCTTCATAAAAATGCTGTCTATAAATATGATGATTTTTGAATGATTTTTATGAATAAAGTTCATGCGAGACAGAGCGCACTATATATGACTATGACGTCACGGTTTATGTGCGCCCTACAAATTCTATACTAACACTCGCTTTGCATGAAATAGACAGGGCACCACCTTGTCTTGTCTCACCAAAGACTAAACGCATATATTTCAGAACTTTATTATCAGATTTATATATTTTTTAGGATTCATATGTAAGTAACGTTTTGGTGTAAATTGAACTGTAAAGTTGGTTATTTTGTAAATAAATAAATAAAATAAAATAAAAATAAATTACTTAATTATATATTTTTACTAAGCTTGCTATTTTAAAAAAAAAACAGTCATCCAACTTGTTGTAGTCATCATTGGGAGCAACTCTCACAATTGGACTAATCCTAAAATCGGAAAACGACAATTGTACTCAGTACATTTTTGACTGCCTTTCATGTTTGCACTTTACCGAGAAACACACAACTCAGAAAAAATCTAAAAAATCTGTACAAAATATAAATATAAGTTATGGTACTTTCATACTAGTCTAGTAGCGATGGTCATCGCGTGCCGTCCTTTTCGCGCAAACTTACTAGTACCATGCGAGGGAACGGGATGGCAAACTATTACCATCGCTATCAGACTTGCGCAATAAGGCCTATGGTTAGATTCCAAACATGTCGCAAAATATTGCTATTATGTCTTCTTATGATCAAGTTTGTGGTATAAGTACGAGCATTTAAGTATAAATTATACGAGTAAGATTTAATTCAAAGGACCTATCAAACATATGTAAAAAAAACAGTCGACTTGAGAACCTCCTTCTTTTTTTAAAGTCAGTTAAAAACAAATATGACATTACCAAACTGAACCCAAACATTCGCTTAGACTCGCCCCAAAGATCATCCCTAGATTCCACAGCCAGGACGATCGAAGCACGCATCGGTTAATGTACACCTATAAAAAAATACTCTCATTGGTACCCGAGTAGGCGTACGCAACCTGCGCTTTCCACCAGATTTGGTGAGTTTTTGTCGGGACAACGATTTCGTAATGCGGTTTCTATATATTGTCTCTTGCTCGCCCGTATCTGAAATATGCACCTTGAGCATACATCGCAATGTAACGTTATTGTCAGATGATTAGGGTGCATCACAGAATACCCATACAACGCATTACGAGATCTTTGTTGTGACAAAAACATACCAAAGCTTAAGGTAAGCGCTGTTGAGATGAAAGCGTTACAATCTACCTCAAAGAAGCGCTTAGCCTTGCCTATCAATAAACCAATGTAGGTGATTGCTGTGTGTATCACTTCTATAGTCTAGACGGCGAAATCTACGGAGAATAATCTGCGGGGTGGGTATTCGCGTGCGAGATTAGGCTGACTGCGGTTACCTCTGTCGGAAACGCATCTTTACAAAATGGCGCCGTATTTCTAGAAACCAAAATAACTATACTTACCTAGTCCTATAAAATTCTGACAGCTGCAATAGATTGTTAAAAGCTGCATTAAAACCGCAAGTTCTGATCACTTTTACTAGGTTTTCGGATGTAAGCGCAGCTGACAGTGATACAATTCAATAAATATATATAACGAAGCTTGCTTGTGTGCCGGACGTTATGGTACCTAAGACGTGGTCGGTGCAGAAATAAAAATCAACACTGTAATCGAGAAAAAGACAATAGACAAATTTTTATTTATGGAAAAAAACTAATTGTACACAAGAATCAAAAACAAAAAGATAGATAAAAAATAAAATAAAAGACCTAATACACATTGTTTTTAACCACAAACCGCAGCATAACAAAACATACAAAGCATATAAAGCGACAAAACATATGGAACAGCTGATATTTTTTCTCGATTTCAAGGTTGGCCCCATAGTAAAAGTTGTTCACAATCATGAGTACTATGAGCCATTTTCGGCTTAGCCGTATTTACCTTATTACAGTCCGAATATACGTGCTTCTTAAAATTATTGTTGCCGAAAGATTAAAAGAGTCTGTGCGCGTGAGAGGTGAGGGACGTACGCGTCCCTCACCATGCGAAACCATGGGAAACATGGGAAGCGTCTGTCGAGCGGGATCGTGTCGCTGACTAGTTTGTCGAGTGTGTGTGGTGTCGAATATGTCGCCGTAATATTTTCATTCAGCTTTTTACAATCAATTGCAGCTATTAGAACCTTAAACAACTTGAAACAAGTATAGTATAGCTTATGGTCCAGATCTAAGAGAGACGTCTTACGTTCTCGATGGTTGTATAAAGGTTGTATACGTGTCCAGGTGGGACGGTCGCTCGGCGCCTCGATCCTCGATCTGACGGGAGCGCACCCCAACTCGCGCATCCCGTGCTCCGAGCACCGGAACCTGTCCTCCGTGCGCGACTGGCTGCGCACGCACACGCGCACCATGCGCCCGCAGGTACTGCCGCCATACCCACCGGGGACCGACTCACTCGGAGTATACATAAATACTGAAAGAGCGAACGGAACGGAGAAAAAATGCGTGAGTTGGAGCGAGATGAAGAATCCGCTGTCTGTGCTGGCTGATAAGACACAGCCAACTAAATTGTGCAAACCTATGTAGCACGGAAATAATCTTATTATTTAATTTTGATTTATGGCAACTAGTGGTCTCTCCGGCCACCGGCGTGTCTTTAGGTCATTATAACCACACCGGTACGGTTCCCCAAGGTTTAGAGGGATATATGGAAAAATCCATCTAGTCGAAATGGGGATAAAATAACGCGTGTAATGGGCTTTACGTGCCATCTTCATACTGAAGTTTGGAAGTCATTAAACTCGGCTTCTATGCTGCGTCTTTTAGATGCAGTTAACTCAGTTCAGTCCTCTCCTTGATATCCAGCTGTTCGTTTCTTTTGGCGTCTTGGTCTGTTCTCCTCTTCTGTCGTTAAGGATTCATACATATTGCACATCCTAAGTCTCACATCAGTTTTGCATCAGATCATCATCTGTCCGTGAATTTCGTCCCGCTTCTGAATTGTTCACCCCATTGTAATAACTATCACACCCTAGATTCCGCATTCAGGATACTCGAAGCGCACCACGCATCAGTCTAAAAACAATTATGTATAAGAAATTACTCTGGTTGATTGTTAGGCGCGAGTAGGCGTAAACTTGAAATAGCCAATGAGAACGCTTGGTTTGCTTGCCTCGCGACCCGAGCTTTCCTCTAACTTTGGTGACAACGAATCTCGTAATGCGGTATCTAGCGCGATCTGTGTAATAACCGCCATGTTGCTAGTCTCGGGGCTGATCTGATAATAGTGCTCATTATTTTCCAGTGGTGTTTTCTATCGGAGGCAGGCGACTGTGATGACGTCACCGTCGCCGCCGAAAAATGTCTCTCCTCGGAAACGTGAGCGATAATTGAGGAAATTAGTAAAACCCATACACACTCGCTTGTTTTACGGCTTCAGAAAACGCATTAGAAATAGACACCGAGCACTCTTGTCAGGTCCTAGGTTAGTGTAGTGCTTTCCCACTAGTCTTTAGAATAGGACCAGTGTGTGGATCCTCATTGTGTGACTTGCTTTAGAGAAAGTATTGAACATTGCCATTGAAGTTATCGCGGTTTTGTTGTTGGCTTTAAGGACCAGTCGCACCAAGTGGCCGAGACGCGTGTTTCATATTCAAAACTGTATGAATTTATGTGCGTCGATGCGCTGCGTTTAGCGCAGTCAATGTAGCTTCTGACCCGGAAGTAATTAATAACAGGATTTTATTTTCTGTACATAATTTTAGAACCAACCTCTCATATTAATATAGAATAATTAAACATAATGCGTATTCGGAACAGATTACAATTTTAGATTTTCCAATGTCGTCTCTATTTGCGCTATGTTAGAGTCTAATTCAGATGACGATCGTAAGCACGGCAGTGAGTTGTCTGCGACGATAATGTATTATACCTCGAGCATAAATGCTTTTTCTATGTTCCGTACCTCCAGACTGTTAAATTTAATTTAATATTGATTCTACGACAGCAAATTATAACAATCACAATGAGGCGTTTTCCAAAAAAAAAAAGAAATCCTGGTAATAAAAGTACCCAATAGATGGCGTTAGATGTACCTTGAAGTTTTTCTGTCACTGTCAAGACATGAAAGACAAAAATATGTACGTGTGCCTTTTTTTGCACGTGTTTTTTGTCTCCACATGTGTATTTAGACAATTTCAAGTAATGTAACTATGTATTTGACTTCATTTGAAATATTACAATACTTGACACTGGCTAAATACACAACGTATGGAGCCAAAATTTACGATTTAAAAAATAAACATAAAATATTTCGACAGAAATGACAATGACAGGTAAAACGATAGGTCTATTAATACGCCATCTAGTAAGTATTTTAGATTTTTTTTTATTTTTTTTGAAAACGCCTCGTTTAATATTTATGTTACGAATTATGTCCGGGTCCTCCATACTATAGGTCTCGCTACATTACATGACCTGACATCGTTCGAAAGGGACAGCTAGACTTCAATTTCACGGGAGCAAAAGAAACAAACTACTAAGGTTATAGCTTCTCCCTTTCGCTCCACAGAAACTTATATATAGCCATGTCTTTCACACGATGTCAGGTACTTTAATTCCCGCAACTTGACCGGGCTAGATCGCTCGAATGGGTGTTAAGGTATTGAAACATATCAAACGACCGAGGCTCGACGCGCGCTTGTTATAACCCAGTCTCTTACGCGTACCGTTACACTTGCTTCCCAAACTATAAATTTCTCTCAGCCGGCTTCTAAATCAAGTCATACACGACAAGAGACACAAACAGACATCGTTCCATATTCGTTTTGTCGGTAACGCGTAGTTTTTTAATTTTCAGTTCTAAACTACTAACTAGTAGTTCGCGGCGAACTGAGACCTCGCAACCTCTATATCTACACAACCGCTCGACCGATTCAGCTCATATTCGAACCTTAAAATTGTATTGACATAAACTACTTGCCTAAAAAATTTCATGACGATCGGATCAACGGTTCGCAAGTTATCATCGGACAAATATACACACAAACATACATACAAATGCCGATTTGTTCCAGTAAACTCTGAGACCTTCGCTTCGCTCGGTCAAAAACCAGCAAGAGTCTTTGTTATAGTCGGGGTAAAAAAGCTTTAAGTGAGTCGTGTCGTCCTAATTGTTGAAATAACCTACTTATTCTGAAGTACTTTTTTTCGACTAGGGCATCACACTCATCGTGTCTTCATAGTTTCCTCCCGCGCGAGTCCCTGACGTAGTGTATGATTCGCAGCTGACGATGTCGCGGCTGAGGCCCGCGACGAGCTCCCCGCCGCGCGCGCCGCTCTACGTGCGCTCCAAGGGGAAAGTGGTGGACGAACGCAAGGAGAACACGTACGTGGGCGCCAAGTCGGACGTGGAGCGGCGCCGCAGCCCCGCGCGGGGCGCCGCCGCGGGCGCGCTGGCGCCGCGCTCCGGGCACGAGCTGGCGGCCGGCGCCAAGTTCGCCAAGAAGAACGAGCCCGTGAAGTCGACGTCGCGCACGAGCTACCTCGCCGACTCCGAGCCCAAGCCCAAGACGCTCGCCTCGAAGCGGCGCAACATCCTCGCCATCCGCAAGCCGAACGCGAGCAAGACGCAGGTGGCGCCCTCCGCCGCCGCCGGCAAGCCGCGGGCGCTCCGGCGCTCCGCCGACGACGCGCACAGCCCCTCGCTGCTCTCCGCCAAGCTGAGCAAGCGCAGCTTCACGCGCTCCGTGCGCGAGCGGCTGCGCGGGAACCGGTGCCGCGCCATGGCGTCCTCCTCCTCGGAGGAGCTGGTGGGGACGCCGGGGGGCGGCTGGGAGGAGGTGGCCGGCGGCACGGCCCTGGCGCCCCCGCACCCGGACGCGCCGGCGCCCGCCAAGCGGCGGACCTTCCCCAACCAGTCGCCCTCGCGGCTCAAGAAGATCCGCCTCAAGACGGGCTTGTAGCGGCGACCGCGCGCCCGCCCCGCGCCCGCGCCCGCGCATGCGCCCTCTCGTCTCGCCACCGATTAGTTCAATGTAAATATCGCAAAGTGAGTACCTACTCGTATCCGTTATCTTCCCGCGTCGCGTCCGAGACTGTGTGTACCTCGCTGTATGCAGGCCGCGACATTTAACGACTCTGTATCCTTAGAAATCGAGAGATAATCTTAGCTACAAAAATGTAGTAAGGGCGCGCAGGGCCCACCGGTGGGCGCCCACGCCACCGACTTCACTCTGTTTGCCATTAAAAATGCCCCGTTTTATATTTACATTACGAGTAGATATGTAGGATATGTCTCGTGTCGCGTCGGATAGTTGGGTCCGAGTGAACGCTTGCCATTTTAGTATTTGAGCGGTGATGAAATATGTCCTAGCGCTAGTTGTTTTACGATTATGAATATTTTTAATGGCATAGAGTCTAGCGTTATATTGTAATGATCGTGTTTGTTAAACGTTTAAATTTTTATTGCATATTATTTTATTTATTTTTGTCAGCCCTGGGTTTTGTCGACTGATTTATATCGAAATTATTGTGTACCGTGTGTATAATGAGTTTGGAGGCGTTGTTGTCTATGTTCCTCGATTTAATTATTATATTTACTCTTAGAAAAAATTATAAAGACAAGGTTGTAGCTGTACCGATCTATGTTTGTGTTAAATTGTAAAGTGTATCAAACTATGTAGATGTGTTAGAAGCTCAAGGAGCAAAATTTAGAAAAGTACTATGTATGTAATGTACCAAAATGATCTCAAATTACAATTTTAACAGAGCGCAGTTTTAAAAAATGCGTCTTCATTCTTTCGATCACAAATATTACTTTATCCGTCGTCTATTCCGATTACTATAATGAAAACGTAAAAATTAAAAATATAGAAAAATTATACTGAAACTTTAACAGAAACAAAGCGTTTGTGTGATAGTAAGTGGCAATGCTTAAAGATTTTAAAATTTTGTAAACATCACAAATTTAATACCCTAGCGTAAGGATCGCAACAAACAATCGTGGAATCTTTAATACACCATTATTGTGCAATAATACACTTTTAGATTTACCTATATTCTGTGAATTTTATACAGTAGCGATTACATTTCAAATTATAAAATAACTATACCTACCTAAGTAAATTGATAAGTGGTTATCAAAGTAGAAAATATAGGAACTATGTATATTCGAAATAACTATTTATTTAGTTGAAATTAATATATCATTAAATATCTACATACAATGTTCTCAGACGTCGTCTTTTATTTGATTCTAACGCAGGCCCGCGACTTAAAAACCTTGTTCTAACAAAACAAAAAGAAATCATCCAAATCGGTCCAGCCGGTCTCAAGTCGTTCTTCGTCATATGTGGCAATTGATTTTTATACAGGTGTGGCGTAATGACCATTAATTGCGCCGCACCTTGTATCTGGATAGTGTAGAAGCCAAGTGATCAAATTGAAATTTTGAGAGGTTTCATATTTTAGAAATAGTGTTAACAAGTAGAAAACTTGTTTATGGATATAACACGCGTTTAGCTTCATATTTCGAAACTTATATGTCAGTTAGATCACTTGGCTTCTAAACCAAAGACCCAATGAACCTTTTTTTGTACCAATTGAGAATAACTATTGAACTGGGTACTGACATGTATTGTACGAACTGTGTGAATACTCCTGGCGAAAGTTAGGATTTGAGTGGAGTAGAGTGAAGGGCCAATTTTTATCTATGTGAAGGGCTTCTATAAGTTATTTGCGTACAATTCTGTTTTAACAAACATTACAAATTAATAGCAACATGTGTAAAAAAAACATAGGGGCCGTTCAAGTATTACGTAAGCAGATTTATTACAATTATTTACCCCCCATCCCCCTTGTCAGCAAAAGCAAAGCTCTTACCCCCTCCCCCCAGGCTTACGTAAACATTTTTCAATTATAAATGTTTTTTTTAAATATTATAATTATAATTTTAAAAATAAGTAGATTTAGGATAGAGATTAGATTTTACTGTTACAGTATTCATATTCAACATAGAGTAACGGACAAAAACATTATAATCTTACGAACATAAACTTATTTTAAATTTTTGGTACACATATTTAAATTCAAATTAACAGTCCATGAAACCCGAATCCATGATTCTAAGTTGGAGGGTTGCCATTCGTGTAAAAAAGTAAATAACTACCGATGACGTAATCATCATCTGGACTCCCCTACCCCCCCATGACATCCAAAATAAGCAAAACAAAGACCCCCCTACCCCCATAGTGCTTAAGTAATACTTGAACGGCCCCATATCTGTGCACCTTATTGTTAAGGATATCCAGCCAAAATGATGGGAGCGTTCTCTTAGCTAAAAGCGTTTCTTCTCAAATATCTTAAAAACGGCTGGACGCACAAATTTGGGATCACCATACACGTCATGCACTAAATATTGGCATAATTTTTTTTCTTGTGCGTCCATTTTGAAAAAAGTTCCGCTAGGAGAACGTTCTGGCGAAGTGTTTTTCGCAAATATCTCAACGGCTGGACGCACAAATTTGAAATTGCCGTCCACATTTACACGACCTCATGCGCTAAATAGCTACTCCACTCAAATCCTAAACTTCGACACTTTTCCGCCAGGAGACTTTTCTGCACACGTACGAACTGGGAATGTAATCAAAATTTAGTAGTCCATCTCAGTACTTTCAATTTACTGCCTAAATATAGGTACAAACACTTAAATCCGTGATTAGTACCAAGCTAGGGTTAGGTATACCAACATGCACCTATCAAAGCAATAATAAATTAAATAAAAATACAGCAGTACCGCAAACTTGTTTATTCAAAGTCCACAGTGTCCCTAACCTAACAGATTACAGTCGGCGACCTCGCCTACCACCCTTCCTGCGAGTGGAGTCTGAGGGCACAGGTGTCACATCCTCAATACGGCCGATCTTCATTGCTGAGCGAGCCAGGGCTCGGAGAGCAGACTGCGCCCCGGGGCCAGGAGTTTTGGTCTTGTTGCCACCAGTGGCGCGGAGCTTGATGTGGAGTGCTGTGATGCCCAGGGTTTTGCACTTCTCGGCAACATCCTGGAATAGACACATGATTTATTTACTGTATTTGCTGTTTTCTTTATTGTGTTTTACAAACAAGAATATTGGGACAAGTAAATAATTTAAAAAAATTGCCTATCAGGAAAAGTTGTAAGGGGATAGTATAAGCAGCTACCTTAACATTTAAGAATAGAATATACTGCCATATTGTCCATATAACATCATAGTCATAAATGGTATTCAATTTCGATGTTTTTTTTTAAATATGTTATCTACACAGTGAAAAACTATGCTTGTATGCATGTATTGTATGTTTGCATTATCTTCATTGCTAAGGTACATAAAGTGACAATTTTTTTGCGTCGAAAATACGACGAAGAATAGTAGTTGTTATTAGAACACCACAAACATTTTTTGAAAAAACAAAACAGCATCATAGATTGTTATGGTTTATATAAGCCATAATCTATGAAAAAACAAAAGATTTTGTTATGACTTAGGGGGTGATAACCGGGTGGCTGGACTAGCTGCAGTCGGGATAAGACGCAAAAAGGGCCGCTATGCGACCTAGTTGCGGAAACAAGCCCGCTCACCAAGTAAGGGGGTGATAACAGACTACCCCATAATAAAGCGCTTTGGTATTTTTGACCTTTGTTGCTTTTTTACTGTTATTTTGTATTGTCCCAGGAAGGTAGTGGTCTAATTCCCCACAATGACCAGTCGGGTTGGGGAATATATCATTTTTATCTTTTACTTTGTCACAGTCTAGACTTGACTTCATTGAATAATGAAAAAATATATATATTATATCTATATGACCAGCACAGAAGGCTATAAAATAAAAAACAGACTACCCCCAAAACACTAATTTCATCAAGAAGTTAGGAAAATTCACTAACTAACACAAAATAACAATCATTGGAGATTAATTAAAACCTTTACTGTCAAAATTTCCCACCCAGCATAAATTTGATATATTTTGTATGCACTTCACGTCGCTATTCGTGTTCATACAGCATATTCATAGTGTTCAAATATTCATAGTATCATTCAGTAGTAGTATGATCCATAGTATCCTAATTAATATTATAATTCAGAGGAATATAGCCGCTGTTGTATTAGGACTAATAAAGCATCGAGGTTTAAAAATTTATGCGTTCGTCTTGAGGAAAAAACTTTTCTTGCATGATTCAGAACACCCTAGACTATAATTGTCAGTCCATACAAAACATCAAAAAATGCACAAAAATTGATCAACACTAACTATAGTAACACTGACTAACTAGCAGACTATAGGAAGTAACTTTGTCCCTGTCTGGATGTATGTTGCATTATCACATTTAAACAGCTGAATGGATCTTGATAAATTTTAAATTTGATAACGAATTACTGTATTTTACAAAGACTGACATAGGATACTTTCCTATATCCACGTGAGCGAAGTCGCGGGTAATAACTATTAAAATATATGTGTACGACACTTGCTGCCCTCAATTTCTAAGGATAAAAAGTATCATATGGTCAGTCCTCATGATGTGGACATTTACTACTGGTCACATTAGTAGTGTTCTGGTAGCGTGTGTTGGCATTCTTAGCATTGTCAAAATTTTGCAATTTTCTCCACTTTTGCTCATTACCCCACAAATATGTAAACAAAACAACAAATATGTGTTTGTATGCGTCTGTTTGTATTTGGACTAGGTTCTTTAAGCGTCAATCAAATTTAAAAGTAGACAAAAGTAGTTTATGTTAGCAATTTTAGCTGATTTTGAGCTATCCGAACAGTGAACGGTAAAGTTAAATATGCAACTTTTGCTCACACATTCCCATGACAGACACTGCATGTGGGCGTTTTTGGAGTTTGTAACAGCTATTTTTGTCATCTTAGGGCCTATCCGAACACCACTATTAATATCGGACCAGCTTTTTTTAGATGTAAAGTTGAGAGATGAAAGAGGATGGCACATGAAAATAAATGGCTTCCTCGTGTATATATATATATATCGTAATGCTAATAGAATTATTAATTTGACCACTATAGAGTTAATTATGAGCATAAACAACATTTTATAAAGTAGAACAAAAGTTGACACCAGGACTTTAAAATGAGTAAGTTTCGTGATCAATATAATAATACCTTAAATTAATAAATTAATTTAATTAGATATGGACATATTCTCTGTAGAAGGCAACAAAATTATTGTCACAACATAACCTAAAACCTATCTAGAAGCCGCTAGGGCGAGAAGTAACATTTGAATGTTTCGGGTGTAAAATATGTAAACAAACCTGAGCAGCCAACATAGCGGCGTAGGGCGAAGCCTCATCACGGTCAGCCTTCACTTTCATGCCACCAGTGACACGGGCAATAGTTTCCCGACCTGATAAGTCAGTAACGTGCACAAATGTGTCGTTGAAGGAGGCAAAGATGTGAGCTACACCGAACACAGTTTCGCCCGCCAAGTGCTGGGGACCGAGGGTCACCTGCACCTCTTCTTTTGCTACTTTGTTTTTTCTGGGGGCCATGGCTCAGCCTGCAAATAATAACACTTCTTCAAGCACTTGTAACCTCAAAAAATCTATGTAATCCACGCACTGTTTTCTCTCAAAATGGATATAATGGTAGAGCGAACGTATTTGCAACGGGCTAAATTGTTATTTCATTTCATTATAATCTTGTTTTTGAGATTTTTCCAATAAAAATTGACTATACCTTGAGCTTTGAAAGCTGTCAAAATCTAGAAAGAAAATCAAGAGCTCCTGTTAGTGTTGCCATAACTTTTTCTACAAAATCTGCAATCTATAATTAAATTTATGTTATTTGTCAGGCTGTGCGTCCGCTGCCGGAGCCGGCAGCGAAGAAATAATAGGAACAATCTCCTTCATGAACCTACCGTTATCATTATAAAAATATAGATAAAATAACGTTTATTGCTTTGAACTGTGTATACAAAACAATATTATGTAGCTTTATCTACTTTTACACTACTGTGCTGTGGAATTCGGTTCGGTTGTAAAATTAGATCTCTAGGCCTAGGGCCCTAGGATCATTGAGCAACAATACCTAGCTCAATGCCTAGGGTGTAAAGTCTAAGCTTGCAGCCTCAGAAAATGTATAAGCTAGCAGCCGTTCTAGTTGCCTACTCCGACTACTATATATTTGATAGTTTTTTTATGGGGAGGTTAAGGGGGCGCTTCCGTCTCAGGGGCGCTAAGGGGACGCTTCATTTAAAATGAACGCATCCATTAGATAGCAGTGACAGCTTCCGGAAATAGCATACGTCACTAACGTCATGCCGTCATTGCCAACTTCATAATTTTCCATCTTTGCTGAGAGAAAAAAAAATCGTCGATTTAGACGACGTAACTTATTGTTAATAAGTGGGAAATATTGTGATAAACTTCCTTTAGCGTTAGTTAATCTAGTTAAATTTTAATAAGTGAGTATCTAGGTTTAGCTTCAATGCATTTGTTGCTCAAACTTTCAAGTACAAATTTCGTTCTGTCATTCATGTTACTCAATTCGATATCGTATTCTTACTACGTTTATGATGTCTTGTAACGTGTAAGGGCATGTGTCGAGAACATTTATTAATGTCTTTGTGATATTCCGCGCTTCTGTGATACGACGCAATTGATAACCGTCTTGCAAGTCATTACTCATCCCCTATTCTGTGCTCTTTGTGAGGGAAGGTGATGCTATGGCTATAGTCTGAGATAATAATCATTTCCTGCTTTCCAGATTCAAAATGTTTATCTTGGATTGGTTTACTGGCGTCCTTGGTTTCCTGGGTGAGTCTTATCATTGTTAACATCAGCTGACCGTTACACTACAAATAATTCAGTAAAACATTAATTCAATAACTGAGCAAGTCTAAATTAGTAATTTAAGTGGCAAAAATGCAGTTGTTAACCTTGTCCATCTTTCGCAATACTTTTGTTTGCAAAATGATGATATATTATTTAAATTATGTTTATGGATGTTTAGCTATAATTTTATTTCATTGATTTTACAAATTCTAATTGGAACAATGAATGCTGTGATAAACTTTTACAATGAAATGGTGTGAAAATAAATCGAGGACTCTTCCTAATTAGTTTGCATGCATTGTTGGGCCATTTGCACATTTTAAAATTACAATCTGTTCAACACAAACTAATAGCAAATAGTAACAATATGGTTTACACATATATTAAAAAAAAGCTAACCATTGAATTTACTAAATAAGCTGCGAAAGCTAAAACATTAATAAATTCACCTATTATGAGGGCTTTCACTAATGATCATCATCATCAACAAGAAGACGTTGACTGCTGAATAAGGGCCTCCCTTACAGCGCTACACTGAACAACAATCTGCCACTTGCATCCACCAGTTGCCTGCGACTTTCGTGCCACTTGTGATACAACTTTAGGAATAGTGTGTAACCAATAAATAAATACTACTATATGACAATTGCAGGCTTATGGAAGAAATCCGGGAAGCTCCTATTCCTAGGGCTGGACAATGCTGGCAAGACCACACTCCTGCACATGCTCAAGGACGACAGACTGGCACAGCATGTGCCCACCCTGCATCCTAGTCAGTATATAAAAATAGCATACTTTCACATTTATAATATGAGTGTGACTCACACTCATATTATAAATGTGAAAGTACATCTCCGACATTTGGATAACAATTTTACAGAGTAATCTATTTTAAGGTATTTTTGTTTGTTACTTTTATTTCTTAGTTGGTATAGGTTGGATTATGAGAAGAAATGTTAAGTAGGTTGATGAAATTTGGCAAGCATATTCTACTACATAAAACTGTACATACACTGTTTGTGTGTATGGTGTCTTAAACACAGAAATTAAAAGTTTTGTGGAAAATTGCAATCTTAATGAAACATGATGAAATTTGGCAAATAATGGACATAAATATTTCCCTTAAAAGATAATACAGCCAAAAGTAGAAACTCATAGGTGATAAAGGAAACAAACCTAACTGAAATGCTTGAAAAAAGCTATTATGATGCAAATGCATGTATGTATAATAAAAGCATCATAATTTGCATGACATTTGCAAATTACGCAATGACAAAAGATATGCAAAAGAACCGATGGGGAAGTAAGGTTCTTGTGTAGCGACCACGAACCGGAAGACGCAGCGTAGGCAGGCCTCCCACTAGCTCCCACTAGCCACAGCTCTAAGGGGAGGCCTATGTTAAGCAGTGGACGTCTTCTGGCTGTTAATAATGCAAATTACGCGATCATTAGCTAAATAACGGCAAAAACAAAATAAATTATATGCCTATCGTTTTTGGTAATGTTCTGGTATCAGAATGATGAAATAATGCACAATTACATAAAATACATACTGTATTATTTTAGTTGTTGTTACTTCTAAGTATATGATTATCATAAAGAAAACATAAAAGGTGCTTTCCTAAAAAAAACATAACTATAGAACATAATAATTAAGTTCCTTAGCCAAGGTTATGTTAAAAATAAACATGGCGTAGTCAGTTTTGGATGTGATTGGAATAAAAATGAATTGCTATCTCCATAAATGGCCAAATAATGGTGATCTTACACATAAGAAATATTTAAAAAAAAGATAAAATTCATACAATGATATGTCATTTAATTTAAGAACCAGTTTCTCAGATGTATGTCAAGTTCATAATAAACAATTAACTCATCGACATCTCATTGACCTGTTTTTGTAAATATAAAAATAATTTAATGCGCATTTTACCAAATGCGTAGGAACTTCGACCTTGTATATTTGTTCAAAATTATTCATTCCCTAATGGGTTCCCCACACCTATTGTCTCATATATCCTTTCATACCGCATATAGTGTGCGCAAAGTCACTTACCCTTTTGCACTTCAAGTCTATAAAAATAACACATCTTACTTTAATCCCATTGTGTGGATGACTCGTCAATATAACGATTTGTTAAAAAAACAATTCTGAATTAGATGTCTACGATTCTAAGTTTAATAGTTTCATTAAAGATGGATATCTTTGCATCCCAATCATAAGCAGGTTTGTTCAGACACAACAGCTGTGTCTAAGTAGTCCATCCCACTGATAGGAATATAATAATTATATAGTTCATAGATAAATATTGTGTTGCCTTGGAGGCGCCCAATCAATGCACTCAAACTGATTTAAGCTGTTTACACTTTATAAGGCAGTAAAAGATGTATTTGTTGCCCGCAGCATCTGAGGAGCTGTCCATAGGCAGCATGCGTTTCACGACGTTCGACCTGGGCGGGCATCAGCAGGCGCGGCGCGTGTGGCGCGACTACTTCCCCGCCGTCGACGCCATCGTGTTCCTAGTGGACGCGTGCGACCGCGCGCGCCTGCCCGAGTCTAAAGCCGAGCTCGACTCGCTACTCACCGATGAGACTCTCAGCAACTGCCCCGTGCTCATCCTGGGAAATAAGATCGACAAACCGGGCGCGGCCAGCGAGGACGAGCTCAGGCAGTTCTTCAATCTTTACCAGCAGACTACTGGCAAGGTCAGGACAAATGCTGAAATAACTGTCTGTGTCATAAACAATCACTGGTGTCAACAAGTGTATATACTAAACTTGACAGTTAAAGAAACATAACTATCTTTTCCCACCTTATTGAAATGAACGAGGCAGTCGACCCACGTTGTGGTCGCATAGATGTGTAAAGTCCCATAAGATAGTATTGGCAGTGTCCGCCCTAATACTGATACTGCCACTTCCTGCGTAGCTGATGCACAGGTCTAGCTGTAGCTTTATCACTAGAGTATGTCAATCATGTCATTGACTCCTGTATGAATTTTAGATCTATTCAATAAAATGCAGGTTTATTAGACACTGAAAATAAAAACTAAACAAAAAAATTAAAAAAAACAATAATTAAATATACGGCAGTATAATGGGATAGTGAATAAATCACTTGAAAGCATTTTCTTTCAGATTCGGAGCGTAGTAAAACTTTTTGCTATTGATTTTAAACAGCAAAATATTTGTGTAGTTTTTTTTTTATAAAACGTATTTAATTACAGTCAATCAATCAATTTTGTAATTATAAAAGCAAAGTCACAAACAAAACAAAACGCAAAAGTCGAATTATACCTACAAATGTCCGTCACTATCACCACCCTACCAAACGTCCCCATCAAACTGGCAGCGTTGCCGCGCTGGAAACGTTAGCTTTATGTTTTTTATTATCTATAGAGAATAATCTTTTATTGACTTTCATTTACAAGCTTGTAGAAGCGTTCACGCCATTTTTATTACACTTGTAGAAATATATAGGGAAGTTATTTATGTTTGTATTTGATAGTCGTGTATTGTATATCTAATCTCAATAATGATATACAATATTATGGCCTACTGACATTAGGTACAAAATTTTGATCGTTTCTTATCTTTCTCATCGCTAAAGAAATACATAACGTAAAAAAAAACGTGACTAATATCGCGTTTGCCTTATGAGCAGGAAGTTCTACTGGGCTTGAATCTTGGCTGTGCAGATGGTTGAATAATGAATTTAAATAAAATATATTTTTTGGGTGTAACCACAAGTTGTCTGTGTCTTTATGTATCACTCTTATATTATAAATGCAAAAGTTTGTGTGTAAGTTTGTAAATGTGTTTGTTCTACTCTGTAACGGCTGAACGGATTTGAATGAAATTTGGTATGGAGGTAGCTTACAGCCTGGATTAACAATAGGCTACTTTTTATCCCGGACAAATATTCGGTTTCTGTAGAATAGCGGGTGAAACCGCCGGGCTCTGCTAGTCACACTAATATTATAAATGCAAAAGTTTGTTGTAAGTGTGTTTGTTCCCGTTCAACCCTGTAACAGCTGAACGGATATGAATGAAATTTGGTATGGAGGTAACTTACACCCTGGATTAATACATGGGCTACTTTTACACCGCGGGGCGCAGCTGGTGTTCTATAAATCTATGAATCCTAGCGCTATTTATGTGAAGCATTACGTTTATTGTGATATTGCAGGGCAAGGTGTCCCGGTCGGAGCTGCCTGGGCGGCCGCTGGAGCTGTTCATGTGCTCGGTGCTGAAGCGCCAGGGCTACGGCGAGGGCTTCCGCTGGCTCGCGCAGTACATCGACTGAGCGCCGCCGCCCGACCACCGCCCACACTTCTCATATGTTATGACCGTAGCCTCCGTCACCAGGTCACCAGGGCTAGCATGGCTCGGCTATCCTCAACCAGTGTATTTGGAATCTCGCAGACATACTACTTTAGTTTAGGATAGCTATAGTCACCGCCGAACTAGACCGACTGTAGACCGTGTACCGCTCCGAACTGTGCTGTGGGGAGCCTAGCGCGCGCGATAGGGTAGGTTGGGTTTAGTTCATAAAAAATAACAGATAGGTGAAGATCATAGGTAGACTGAAGAAAAAATTTGAATTGGCTGATAGAGTTAAATTAAATTTATTTATTGAGACAAAAACGACATAATCAATTACATTTATCTCACAATGAAAACCAAAATAATAATAATAAATTCATAATAAAAAATAAGTTCTGAGATGTGCATTTGGTTTTTGGTGGGGATTGAGAGGGACGCTCTGTCCCTTATCCGCAAAACAAGTGATAGAATTTGTATGGCGGATGTAAGACTTTGCTCTGTGTAACATAAAATTAAAATAGTATTAACTTCATTATCAATGAATAAATTTTAATTTTGTTTTTATTGATCAGCCCTAAATTATTTTTAGCCGGTTTTTGAGGTCATTAATGGTCAGTCAAATGAAACCTCTAAAACACGTGGCAAACGGACCGACCAACGAGAGAAAATAAGAGAAAAATATATTCTCTGTCTCGTTTGTTAGTGGGCGGTCGGCGTCAACCAAGTTGTTACGTGTTAACCACAGATCACACTAGATACCGCATTACGAGATTCGTTGTTCCTACAATAAGTCACCAAAGTTTGAGGCGCGGCGCGGGTCGCGGGGAGTGCGACCGAGCGTTCTCATTGGCTATCTCAAGGTTACGCCTACTCGCGCCTAAAAACCAACCAATAGGAGTAATTTCGTATTAGTGTATTTAGACGGATGCGTGGTGCGCTTCGAGCGTCCTGAATGCAGAATCTAGAGTGTGATCTATGGTGTTAACCTATTCCCCATATCCCCATAAATCTGTGACACCTAAAATTCACAGTAGTGGCGCCACGATGCGTTCCGTGGGAGTTTCGTAGCGGACATAGTTTACGGACGGTTTGTTTGAGCGGACGTTTATTCACTGTAAATGTATTTAATATCGAGACACGATTGCCACTTTAGCTGAAACACTTTCCAGCGCGGCATTACTTGATGATTTCGTTTCGAAAATTTAGTTTTCTCCGCATGCTAGTCCTGCAGTACAGGCCACAAACTGAAGTCTGTATCCGGGTATTTAGTGCCGTTTACTTTTTCTACACGAAGAGGTGAACCGACTAATTTCTCAGACAGTACGTAATAAGTTTTGAAGTGTGCTTTCAATAGTTTAACAGTAGAGATATATTGTACAGAATTCAACTAGCTTTTCAGTTTTTTATTATGTATTGTGAATGTGCATCTGACTGGGAATTGGTTACATAACATAATGAAATAGCGAATTTTCTACAGTTCGTCACTATAAATTCTTCCTAATAATGCCTGTGCGGGATTAGACAACACCCATTTAAAAACAAGAAAAACTCACAAATCATTTGGTGGATAATCCACAAATGTGAAGAAAGGGTAATTCATTAATATTATACAGGATTATAAGGAAAGGATAAGCTATTACTAAAAAGGGCTCGTACTACTCATCATTATGAACAACTATTAGAAACCAACATTGATATCGCAAAAAAAAAAAACAGCTGTTCCATACATTTTGTTGAGTGTCATTGACATTTTTCTGAAATAGTTTATTTATTTTTTATCGATTTCAGGGTTGGTCCCATAGTAAAAGTTGTTCGTAATGACGAGTACTGTGACTGTGAGTCCTTTTCGGCTTACCATTCCCTTTACAATATAACCCCGTAGTGACGAGTTGGTTGTATAAAGACCCAAGATACTCTTGTGTCTAAGCACTTACTAGAGATTTGCCGAGTAAATATTTTGTCGCGTTTCAAATGTAAAAATAATAGACATGTAGACACAAAACACAAACCCCCATCGAATACCCCAGTCGTCCGTCATACTGGATGTTGTACTTACATAGTCCAAACATAGAATTTTGTAAGGATATTTCGTACGAATGTTACAATATAAAACTATTTATAAGTATTTGTTTCTTTGTATTTATAATTATAAAAAGATAAACTCAGGACTGGTCAGGATATTGTCTTGCACATTTCTTGGAAATTTGACACCGGTTCATTGTTACCCTGTAAAAATGGAGGTCTACAGCCACAGTGCCACTTATAACAGGCAATTAGTATTCTCTTGATCTATCATTAGATCAATATTTTAGTTATGGTTGATGGTAGGTATAGCTAATACTGGATTTCCTAGTATTATAGTGGGTCCATAAATATGAGAAAGTTTAGAGCGAAGCGAAGTTAAAATTGCTTCATTTGTAACTTAATGTGTACGTTCGAAATACATTTGTAAGAGCTCGCCTACTAGTAATGCTTCGCATATACTTTCATATAGGTTTTTTCTTATCACTATGACACCAATTTCTTATTTATCTTATATTGAACGAATTTATATAATATTATACTGTTTTATACTTTATCAGTACTTTTAGAAGCTAGTTTATAGTACAAAATAATATCAAATCCGTTTCATAGCTAAGCATTATTGGTCGGCGAGAAATTTGTATAAAATAAAATGCAACAGTAACTTGGATGAGCTGTGGAGTGTTCAGTGACCGCTCGCTGCTTTTCGAAGCAATAAATCTTATTTAAAGACATGCGCTCGTTGTACATAGTTCTGTGCTGGCTGGTTTTCACGAACAGATATGGTGCGTAGAACCATAGACAAGTATAAACAAGTTGTTATATTATTTTGTTGTTTATATTAGTCTATGGTAGAAGCCAGCTGAAGTCTAATTATTTTCTGTGGGCATGCCCTTCGTTCACTTCATCACGGAAGAGGTTTAGGTTTGTGAAACCGTTTAACTGTATTTATTTGATTAAGGTAATGGTGCAAAGCATGGTCATTTCGGTATGGAATCATTCTCAATATGTATAATTTTAAGACGAAGCCTTTGATTTCTGTCCAAGTAGCTTTGTCTATTTAGTAACCACCTGAGTGTCTCCATCTCAGGAGTCTGGAGTATGTATTGCAATTATAATATATATATTTTTCTCATTCCAATATTGAGTGATAATATTGACTGCTCTGTATATCAAGTAGCGCTCTTCTGTTTATGTAATTATAATGACGAATGTTATATTTTTGTAAATTATTTCAATCGCTTTTTTTCCGGATTGTTTTATTTGAAAGAATTGAAACGGTTGGTCTACGTTGGGGTAGATAAGTTGCTGAATCCGAGTTTTATTTATAAAGACTACTCAATATTAGATTTATCTTTTATCGCTGTACGATGTATATTAGTAATGCTTTACTTGGGGTTCAATGCCAACTAGAATTTTCGAACAAAAAAGTAGGTGTACTATGCAATACTGTACGTCTGGGTCTACCGCGATCGGAATAATTTTTTATACGAATGTCATAGATAATGTATGAAAAGTTCAGTTTCCGTTTACGCCCGATTTTTTCCGTGCGTCCATTTTTCATACATTTTCTATCAAATGCGTAACAAAGGTTTATTGACGATTTTTGTGCTATAGTTTATCCACAAAAATAACTACTTTCGAAAGCTTTTCGATGGATTTCAGTAATTCTAGTAAATAAACATTTTGTTTAATACATCTTCATATGTAGTCTTATGTCTCCATATAGGCAGCCGTTTCCTGTAATATACTGCGATCAACGAGTGCTGGCTTCACCCAGCTTCATCACATTTCATTGATATCTTATTTGCAGTAAGTCAGAAACAATGTTTGTAATAAAATTTGTACTAAAGCTTCAAGAGTTTTTTTTTATTAGATGTTAGTTTCCTCGATACTGTAAAAAAAAGTAAATCATGTTTATTTTTTGTTGGTCTGTAATTTTTTCATTATTTTTTTAGCTCCATGGACTCCGTGCCTTTTGTCAACTAGCACTTAAGGTGCATCGTTTCACTCATCGCGCGAAATTCAAATTTTATTGCGTTGTTTGTCAATTACAGCTTAATTACTCATCGTGGATTTATTGAAACCAATTTTGCGCCAATAAATAAGTTGTTTTAAGAAATTACGGGTAAAATTATTACCTAGATAACATTGGTTTAGCTACAAATTTCAATAAGCTGATTTTCATCTTGGTTTTTGGTTTAGTGGGAAATGTACTTATACTAGCTTTCAACTTGAATTTTTGGTTGGTGTAATTTCTCGAAACTATATTTATTATCGCAAAATTAGTTTTCATGAACCTACGATGAGTAGTAAAGCTGTAATTGACAAAAAACGCAATAAAATTTGAATTTCGCGCGATGAGTGAAACGTTGCACCTTAACAAAAAAACTAGACTTTATAAAAGGTATATACCAAAGAAAACTTTTATTATTACAGATACTAGATTTGCGAATATATTCCGAGCAGACCAGAAGGAGTAATAGTATTCTGCGAGTCCAGCTCCCCGCAAACAGCACCCGTTCACGAGTTTTTGGGGTCTGGTCAAAGAGTAGAGAATACCCAAGCACATGACCATGGCCCAGGCATGATGGTTTACATACACCACATACATACAGAAGACGTCCATTGCTGAACATAGGCCTCCCCCTGACCGCCACACCGAACGACGACGTTCCACTTGCATCCCAGCGGTTGTACCCAGGCATGGTTTGTACCAAAGACAAAAAAGGAATTTATGGTAGGAAGAAATTTGTAGTTTATACAAACGTGTTTGGAGACAACTTTTGACCAGTGACGGTATGGTCGAGGATAGTAAATACACCCATAGCCTGGAATGTTCTTTCTGAGATGAGATGAGACCTCTCGCCAGACCGATTAAATTAATTCGTTCATCGAATTAACGCAAAAAAGATTCGCAAGTAGAACAATGAAAACAAAATTATACTATGTAATTATTTTTAATCATAGGAAAATAATGCAATAAAATACTAATGTATGATATAAATCACGTTTTTTTTCTTTTCCGTGATATAAATTATTTTCTAAAGTAATAATAATAATACAAATAACAATTTAATTCATCTATGCTTGAAAATAATCTGAGTCAACTTTTAGTGCAACATTTGTGGGAATGCTTAATAAATAATTTGATGGAAAAGCTATGAAGTAACAACTCAAAATCACAAACAATGCATTACTTAAACTACAAAATCTAATCGTGATAAAACGATCTCGCAAATTTATATTTACATTCGGTAGTCAATGATTATTGCACATTATAACACTTAAAATTAAATTACACTGTATGAAATCGCACATGACATTGGTACATGTATATCATTAGTAACAAATTCTCTGCTTTATCACAAATCTAGTTGAAAGTTAAAAACCAGATCTACAGCTTTCTTATTTAATTAATCGAACCTTCGAATTCATAAATTTTATTACTACTTTTTTATTAACTCGTCTGCTTTATTTGTTTGTTTGTCTGTTCGGTGCACATTTTGCAATCGATCGTAACTACATTTCCCGATGAGCTAGAACTAAAACCTAGCTAAGAACCAGATGACAATGCATATTTTTTGTAATGTTGGACAGTCTAGGTCTTTTAGCACAACTCATCTGATAAGTGACGGTTTGATCGAACCTAGCCTGAAATAGTAACTGGCTCTCTTGTCTGTCTAGGCAGTCTATTTTAACACGGTATATATATATATATATATTTTATTGCGTTTTCATTCACAATCGTACAATGTCATTATTACGTGGCGACAAAAAAATCAAGTTTACACGCGATTTTTGTGAGGTAATATCACAATTGGGATTATTAACTACGTAAAATTATTCTACCTAAGTGTTGCGCACGCTTCAATCTACTGCTGTCATCTTTCAGGCAACTCGAAGACTAGCCGCTGGCGATAGTACCGCCGTGTACGCTGGCGTAGCGTCGTCCGTGCCAACAACCATGCATAAATTCAATTCGGTCGAGAGAAGGCGCGGTGTTCCGTACATCTACACTACTACATTATACGAAACTGTTGAGGCACATCGTGACGTCAAAACTCTCTTCACTACAAATCCCTATCTGCCTTCTGGATAAAAAATACTCGATGTTACAGATTTCATACGATATATTATAGTAAAGAGAGCTAAGTATAGCTACTTTTCTGGTGCTACGGTTTCTAAATGCATATCTAACCTAAACTAACACTTGCTCACTTGAGATTTTAGTGGTAAAAATATAATAGGCTATTTATAAAAGATTGTTCACGGAACCCATCAAAATAATAAAAACAAAAGTAAAGAATATAGAACAATTCAATATAGAACAGAATAAACAACTAATTATATTATAATAAATTTCGAAAATGATATAAATTGTGAGGAGAATCTATGTAATGTTAGGTAAATTCTTCTAATCTTTAATTTAATCGAATCTTTAAAATGCACACATCTAAAATATTTAATAACAACGATTTATACCTTAAAAACTATTTTTCAGCAGTTATTTACAAATACGAGGTCTCCGAATGTTTCAATTAGTAAATATTAGTTAGAAAACTTGATGGTACCAGTAAAACACTGTCGGTATTGTCTTATCGATAAATCACACAGCTCATGGAAGTGAAATCCATTACGTTAATCTAAAGATCGTCTTAAAATTACGTGACAAATAACTTTGGTACATAAAACTAGTGTCATAGCCTTCGCTACAGTCGAGTCACATGGCGTATCGTCCAGCGGTAAATATATTATAATAAATCGTGAAATTACGGTACGAGTAATTTGTCCCTAAATCTAATATAAAAATAAAATTGATTATAGCTCGCAGGTGGTCCGTTGTGGAGTGTTTTATTAGTTCATCCATTTGCGGCAGTTGGGCGCGCCGCACATGCACATAATCTTATGTGCGTCGTCTTCTATATCGAACTTGTAGTCGTACGCCAACTGAGGAATACAACAAAATATTTATCTGGGAGCGTCTGAAAATTATATTCGTGACGAGCTTTGGCATTATCGCGAAAAAAACATGCGCTTCCGAATGGCAAAAACTATGTCCAGAACACCGATTCCGATTTTGCGCAACGAAACTTTATTTTATGAATTGTCAGTTAATCTAAGTGCAGTATTGATTATTTTACTAGCATTTTTTATTGTCACTTAAAATTAAGTCGATACGGTTTCGGTTTGACTTGTGACACTTGTTGACTCGCTCTACTAATGAGCCGTTTTCGTTTTTGACTTTTCATGTCATTTAATACTGTTTCTTTTATCCGAAATAGATGGCGTGGCAATCGTTAAGAAAACGGCTCATTCGTAGAGAGCGCTCCTCCGATGTACAGCCCTTGTCGTGCACAGTAACGAAGGGATCACTCGTCCGGCGGCGGACAGGGTCAGGGTCAGGGTCAGTCACCTCCTCCCCGCGCGCGATGCGGCGCTTGGCGAATATGATGATGCGCAGGCTGCGGTCGACCTCGATGGTTTCCGCGACGCAGTTGGGCTGGCACGAGTGGTTGATGTACCGCGCCAGGCCGCCGCTCAGCGTGGCGTCCACCACGCGCCGCTCGTCCAGCCGGAACATGTAGATGCCGCGGTTCTTTACACACAAAAACAATACACATTAAGAACACACGTGAATGCGGTGTCTGAACGCAACGCCTCTTACTACGACGTCGCAGTGTCTCCCCGCTTCGCATCTCTGGTCCCCTTGTACGTTGCGCGTGCGTCGAGTCGCTGCACGACGACGCAGCGCAGTCAACAATCGTGATCGTCCCCGTTGAGTCCGAGGTGTGGTTTTGGTGTCTAATAAGTTTCATTTTGTAATTGAGGATTTAAAAAAGTGTTTGTATTGTATGCCAGGGCGAGTTACCTTATCTTCGTACTGCTTCTCCCGTATCTCCGATAGCTCGGAGCGGATGATCTCGCCGATATATTCGATCACCATCGTGTGCTTCTCGAGGTCGCGGGCCGCGTATAGCCCCAGACCCTGGATTTTAGACCTGCAACACAACACAATACACAGCTGGGTTATAATTCATCAGTACACGTAGAATAAATCTCTTTCTTGGTCGCTACGCTTTTGACAAAGCAATCGAGGTCGTCATTTATTCTAGCTCATACCGACTTCGCGACTTCTTTCTCGTGAACCTACAAAAAATATATATAAATTTTCCAGAGGAAAAGAGTAGTTTATGTCCGTCTCCGAACCTTAAGCTATACTATGAAAAAATTCAGGTCGATCCGTTCAGCCTTGATAACGCGACAAACACCCAGACAGAGAGACAGAGTTACATTCGCTTTTATATAATATTTAATAAGGATGTGTATTATTTAGAAGAATATATTTACTTAGGTAAACAAATATCCTTTAGAAACACAAATAATATCGAAGAAAATAAATTAATAAACAGGAATCGAAATTTAAAAAGCATTAGTAATTAATACCTGCATCCTACCTTGCCTTACTTATGCTAGCCAAATGTGGATCCACTCAAATATAGCCCAACAAACAATCAGATCCTGCCGAAGAGCCATGGAAAGAAGCATTACAAAAATAAGATTGAAGGACAGGGTAAAAAAATGCTCAGATATAAAACAAAAGACAAAGAGTAGATGCCCTACAACATGGACAAAAATTTAAATGTCGGTGGGTCGGCCACTTGGACAGAATGCCAGGGGAACGTGGACAAAAAGAGCAATCAGTCTGGAAAGGACCACAAGGCGAAAGAAATATTGGAAGACCAAGGGCTAGCTAGGAAGGCAGAAAAAATAAAAAAAGTAGCAAAAAAACTGGACTAGGCTAGAAGTGGCCTTTACCCAGAAGTGGTCCAATCCCATTTGATATATCACACTAATATTATAAATGCGAAAGTTTGTGTATAAGTAAGTGTGATTGTTCCCATTCAACTGTCTAACGACTGAACGTATTTGAATGAAATTTGGTATGGAGCTAGTTTACATACATCCACATTTGATAAGAGACAGAGAAGGGTGTCACGGGTGACGGGGTCAATCTGGCAATGTATGTTACCTGGCGAGGTAGACGTTGTTCCTCCACTCCAGCTTCATCTTCTTGTACTGGCTGCTCTTGGTGTGTATGAACTGCTTGGTGTAGGGGCAGACGGGCGCGGAGTGGTCGGCGGAGGGCGGCGGCGCGGGGAGGTGCGCGCCGGCGGCGGGCGCCAGCGCTCGCGGCGCGCGCCGCCACATGGAGCGGCCGCGCGGCTCGGCGCGCGCGCAGCCCGACGGGTTCACGGCCAGCCCGCCCTCCAGCAGCGCCGACCGCCCGAACTTGAACCGGTAGTCCGTCAGCGTCTCGATACCTGCACGCACAAGGCACGCAAACACCTCTAATAACACTGCATTTTTTCTGTAAGAACTTAATAGTATATTTTAGCCGAGAAAGAAAAACTCTCTCAATTGTAAGTCATTTCGAGATTATATCTTCCTAGGAGAGGAACTTTCCGCTCACACACTCGGTTACATATTATGATGGTACAATGGGTCACTTTTAAGGTATAAAAAAAAACCATAAAAACCTAAGTGAACAAATCATCATAACACTTTGACAGCGGCATACAAAGGCTAAAATTGTTCAGCGGAGTCCCAATGTTTTTATTTTTGTCCCACAAATAAATATCATTGTTACAAAACTGTTTCATTATCTATGTGTTTTGCCCTTCTTAAACATTAAAAAATACACAAATGCGTCCAGTGTAATATATTATAATTTCCAAAAAAGTGAGTGATGTGTGGGGCCTATAATTATGTGTGCCCAGACTTGTGCGGGTTGTCTACCGGGACCCACATATGGTACCCGGGACTGTCAGTGTTAGCTTAAATATAACAAGAAAAATAAAGGACGAATTGACATTTTTGTGACTAATAATATCCAATAATTTTTAATTCATTTCTGTTATAATAATGATAATGAAAACAAAAAAAAATGAACATTGAAAAAATGTACATCGGCCATAGTATATAAGAGAAATAGAAGGAACTAACTACCAAGACACGGGTTTTTAACACCCAGTTTGGCGGTTAGTGACTGTAAAAACGTGAATGTGAACGTCTCTTGACTAAATTATTTTGAATTTGAAATTTTTTAAAGTCGATTTAAAACTGTCTCAGAAGACGAGGCTATTAATTTCTGAGAAATTTCTATAGGTACAGTTTTGCAAGGCTATAATAAAAAATCCAAGCACTTAGCGAAACACTAACCGGGCAAGCTCTCGAGCACGCGCACGACGGCGGGCTCCGTGAGCCCGAACAGGTCCTCGCCGGTCACGTAGTTGGGCCACAGCTTCAGCACGCCCTCCTCGTTGCGGCCCTCGCGCATCGCAGCCACCGCGTCTAGTATCTGTGACGGAGGGGAGCATCAAAATAGGTCACACATTCGCGCGAGGGGCGAGGCAAACGGCGCGAGCGTCGCGAGTGGTGCTTGTAGGCGCGAGTCACTGGGACAAGCGGCAAGGTGAACTTTTACTCGCACGAATAAGGTAACGGTCGTTTGTGTCGTAGGAATCTCACGGATGCTTCCACAAAGTATTAGTGGAGTCTGTATTCGCTGTAGACTGTGTCTAGTTTGTTCGTATTTTATTATTATTTTAAATAAAGAACTTCTAAAATAAAAAAATAGGGAGTCGCGAGGCGAACCGAGAGCATGCGTGCGTATATGCAATATAAGAACTTATACCTTAGAATAAGTATAGGCATGGAGCAATTTTCTTTGGTATACAGAACGTTGGTTAGTGTGGTGGCACATGAGACAAAACATCAAATATATCAATAATAGCTGACACCAATTTTCGACCGATTAGAGTGTAGTAATAAAAGCTGATCCTTGAAAAAACTGAGAACACGTTACGGGACAGAAATATTATAACTTTGATCTTTTTTCTTCACGAGTAAAACTTAATATTCCACCCTTTTTTTCTGTGAGTGGGTGACATGTATCCAGCCCTCTATTGTTTTTTCTGTCCGACTTGAACGGATTACTAATATACATAAACGCAGTGCGCAAACAAAAGTTGTAGGCTTTGGGGACGCTAGACGCTACTGAGCTACCGTTTTCGTTATGCTAGAGACGCTTAAAGCGTGAATGTGATGGCAACATATCTCTCTTTATATAGTAACCCTCGGTTATGGCTCGACCTTACATACGTCAATATTTTTATTATGACGAATTTTTCGGACTTTGTATCATATATACAGCAATGCCGTGAGGATATTTAAAAAAATTGCGGCAACACTATGACGTGATTAGCACAAAAAAGGGAAGAGTGGCGAAAGAAGGAGGAGGCTTATGCTGTACAGTGGGCTGAATAAGCTGTCGATGATGATTGTATCAAGTCCCTCCCCCGAGACCCAGCACAGGCGGCGGCGCCTCGGTCCCGTGGAAGCGAGCGACATGTGTGTGTACTGACGTTGGCCCAGGCGGCGCGCGGCGTGGCGGCGCTGCTCTCGTGCTTGGGCTCGTCCTGCGCGCGCACGTGGAACCTTGGCCGGCCCTCCTCCTCCGAGATCCAGCACAGGTAGCGGCACCGCCCCACGGCGCGCACCATCGACCAGTAGAAACGGACCTTAAATCATATACATATTTTTAATCCTCGACGTTGCCAAACTAATAATACTGTCTGCCATCGACCATCTAACACCTGGAGAAGCAATGATATTTGATTTGTTCGAAATTTATTACGCTAATTTTAGTGATACACGGAAACGATGCAAATTTTAGACATGGATATTTTATTTCGTTGTCACACTATCACAATGCGAAAGTTTGTGAGCCATGTTTTTCAGACTTATGTTGATGATGATCAATCTTAGTATAGGGGTACCTATAAACTTTTATGCAGCTTTACCCTTCATTGATATGTACTTTGTAGCAAATTTGACGCGACTCCTTCAGTGCGCTCATACGCCGATGTTTATTTGTGTAAAATCACTAGTCAGTTGTGGAATCGGACGGACCAGCGACTCCTCTCTCAGGGTTAAGACGCTCGATGCTGTCCGCCGTGCAGGCCGGGAAACGCTCATACTTGTTTTTTTGAGTATCGCTTGTAACGCTCGTTAAATATGATATACCAAAACGTGTTCGCACGCTCCCGCCTCTTGACAGTGAAGAATGCTACATAACTAAATACATTTGAAGGTTATCGGTCAGTGAAAATGAAATGAAAATGTATTTATTGCAGCCAACATGGTCCGTTAGATGTTACAGAGAATAGCGCCTCATGTTTGGACGTAATGTACGGAGCAGTTAGCAGTGAGCACTTACAATCTTGTATCCGATCGGGTAGATGTAGTTGGGCGTGTGGAAGGCGGCCAGTTGGTGCGGCAGCAGGTGTCCCGGGCTGAGGAAGATGAGCCCGCCCACGCGGATCAGGTGGTTGGTGTCCGAGTGGAGCATCACGGACGCGACTTGGCGCTGCTCGTCCCGGGACACGTACACCCGACGTTGCACGCTCAGGGTCGTCAGCTCGTTGTCTTTCTCGTTCTATGTAAGATTAACATTCAGTTAGAATGATAGAGTTTTAAAAATAAGGTTGGTTTTTAACGGAATTGGTAACGGTTTCATGTTCTTCTATGATTTGACAAGGATTTTTCGGAAAATTGTTAACGAAAGATCTCGTGAGGCTCGAATATACGTGTAATAAAATGCTTAATTAGTTTTGTAGACTCACCTTCGGAGCGTGCGATGCGCAGAAAGCAGTTTTGTTCTTGTAGAACACGCAGCTGTCTTTGACGGCGCACCCGAGGTGGTAGACGCTCCCGCAGCGGACCTTGAAGCACCTGACGGTGGCGCCCAGCCGGCGGCACACGGCGCACGTGGCGTTGGAGCCGGCCGCCAGCGCCGTCTCCACGTTCATCAGCGCGCCGCTCACGGTCTCGTACACCCCCTCGGACCACAGGGCGCAGTTCAAGTGCACCCACCTGTCGACGTCACAGTTGAGCAACCTGGACACGCCGTCCGCGACCCCGTCCCCCTGTATCCCGCACAGCTCGCAGCGTCTCGTGTCTTCGTTCGTGACGGGCATGATCGCGACGCCCGTTCGAAATACTAGTTCGGTCAGCTCTCGATCGGTCGGCCGCTTGTATTTGACCGGCGGGCCGATGCAGCCCGGAGACCACGCCTTGTATCTCACGCCCCGATACTTCTCCTTCTCGGTGCTCTGGTTGCTTTTCTCGTCCTGTTCGACGCTCTTCAAGTCTTCGTCGAGCGCGCTGACGTCGTCTCCGACTTCTTTCATCAGTTCGTCGTTGTCCAATGAATCCATGAACGACAGATCCATCTTTTCGTCTTTGATGTCGGGTTTGATGTCCAAATCGTCGGTCTCCATGCTCTCCGTTGACGCGGTGTCGAAGTCGTCGCGGTCTTTCGATACATTGGCGTCGTTATCCGATTTGTTACTGTCTTCTTTGGCTGCGGCCTTGGATTTGCCGTCGAGTATGATGTTCGTGGGACGCCACGCGAATCTTTCATAGCACTGGGTACTGCAGAAGAACAGTTCCGAGTCGCTGTCGCAGAGGATTTCTCCGGCGTTTCCTTTGTTGGCCGACAGAAGAGGGAATTCCGACGCCTTAGCTCTCACTACAGAGTCCAGAATGACGACGTCACAGTGTCGACAGAACTTCGCGGCTCCGTTCAAAATGCTCTGGATATCGATAGGCGTACCTTCCTTGCCGTCTTTGCCCTTCGATCTGTAAAGGCCGAGCTTATGCGACGGGGGAGTGGCCGTTCTCTCTATGATCTGATAGGCCGTGGGAGGCGGAATGTGTAAAATACCGGCGAGTTCTTTCAACACTCCAAGAATGTCCTCCGCGGCGCCGGACGTTAAAGTTAGCGTTAAGGTAACATTTTCGTTGCTCTCCGCGCTGCCCGGAGAGTCCTCCATTTTAACTTTGTTCGGGGATCTCGTGTCGATGGCTTTGAGCGCTTTCTGGTTGTCGTCTTCGTCCTTCAACTGGAACAGCGAGACGGGCTTCACCCTGATCGGGACCGGCGCGATGATCGGTATGACGGGCGAAATCCGCCCGGACGCCGAGTCACTGTCCTCGTCTTCCTCTTCATCGTCGATAAGTTTAAGTCCAGGGAATCTGTTGGCAGGTTCGATGTCCAAGCACTCGGGACTCGAGCAGCTGACTATGCTGTCTGGAGTATCCGTGTCTCGTTCCTTGCAAATGAAGTCCAGTTTCTTGTCCTCGGGATCTTCCTCGTACACAATAGGCTGGAATTCTTGGTCGTAAAAGCCTCGCTGCGTGGAGGCCGGCGGCTTCTCCGGCAGCGGCTCCTCGTCTCCGAACGGCTTAGTATTGTAATAGTCGCCCACGTTCGGGATCTTCGCGTTCCCGAATTCTCCCGTCAAATCGCCTTTCAAGAGGTCGTAATCTTTGCTCTTCAGTTTAGTTAGGTCTCCGGAGCCGAAAAGCGGACAAACGGCGAAGTTTGTCGTCAAAGCCGGTTCCTGAATCTGCATCGACGGCAGCAACCTCAGCTGAGCCATCAAGTTGTCGATAAACGTGTCGTAGTCTTCCTCGTACCGGGACCCTTTCCGCGGCCGTTTCTTCGCGTTGGCCGCGTTTAAGCTGTTCTCGGCGGCCGCTTTCATGTTCATCTGCATCTGTTTTCTCTTCTTTTGCTGGTATTCTCGTCGCTTTCGCTTTTTTGCCTCCGAGGGAGTTTCGGGAGCGTTCGCTTCCGAGGTGGGGTCCATATTTACCGTTTCCGGGTACTCTTCCTTCATGGGTTGGTCGAGTTTGCCCTGGTCCGAGGCCGTGGATACTCCCGAAGTCGCGGACTGTTGGGAACTTTCATCTAGCAACTCCTTCTTTACGTCCATCGGTGTGAACGGCCGATGCACCGGGCTCTGCTGCGGCGGAGTTATCTCTTTCTTGATGGTCTGGTGGACTTGTTGGCTCTCCAAGCTCATCGGATACATCTGCATCGCTTTCATCGTCGGCGAAGTCTCGGGCATCGGCGCGTGGATAGGCTGCGTCAGCTGCGGCTGCTGCGGTTGTTCTTCCTTGCTCATCACCTTTATGGGAGTCTTCCGCACGTCCATTAACGACTGAGTAGTGTGCGTGTGCATCGATATAGTGGAAGACGGGACGGGTGTCTGCATCGGTCGGGGCGCGAACGACGCGGTGGCCGCGGCGACGTGTCGCGGCGCGCTCTTGGAGATGTCGACGTCGTGCGCGAGCCCCAGCGTGGGCGGCGGGATGGAGGGGCGCGCCAGCTGCGCCTCCAGGGAGGGGATGGAGCCCAGCGCGGGCGCCGTGCGGTGCAGCGTCATGGTGCGCTGCGGCACCGCGCTGGCCGCCGTCGTCGTCGTCTGCAGTAGCTGCTTCAACAGCACATTCTGCGATTCGTCGTTGTTGTTCCTTTGATTAGCCGCGCCTTGCATCTTGTTCCCGGCGGCGTCGGTGGCGCCCCCGGCGCTCGGGTCGTCCGTCTCCATCGGCTCGGACTTCACCACCACCGCCTCGACGCTATGCCGTTTAGTCGGTTGGATGTGGCCGACTATCACCTCGCTCTTGGGCTCGTCGGTCGATTTGGATCTCTTCAGCGGCGAGGTGAGTTGCGAGTGGAGCAACTTGGAGGTATTTATGAAGTTGATCGCGCCGGAGGGCGGCTGTTTGCCCTGCACTACTTGGGCCACGGCCGGGCTGACAATGGTGTGAGTGCGGACGGTGACGTTGGGCGCGAGCTCCTTGGTCCCGAGCAGCGGGCGCGAGGTCATCACCAGCGCGGGCGGCTGGCTCGAGCTGATGCTCTGCTGGGTGTAGTGCGCGTGCGCGGGCGCCGGCATCGGCATCGGCCGCGTCGGCTGCAGCAGCGTGTGCCCCAGGATGCTGGTCGGCAGCGGCTGGCTCTTCTGGAAGGCGGCGCTCGTCGTGATCGTGTTGCTCGCGTGCGCGATGGAGGGCGGCGCGGAGCCGCACTGGATGCGCGACAGCGCCGGCATCTGCACCACCTGCGCGCCGGAGGGGGCCGCGCCGGCCTCCTCCGGGGGGCTGTACCCGGGCGGCGCCGCCAGCGGGGACGGCGCCGGCGACTTGAGCAGCGAGCTCTGCACCGCGGGCGAGTGGATCGGCGACACCGTCGGAGACTTCCTCATCTGCGCCATCGAGGAGAGGGCGCCGATGCGCGCCCCGAGCGAGTGCGGCACGCTCATCGGCAGCGGCTCGGAGGCCGGCGGAGGCGGCTTGTCGAGCCGCGGCACGGGCGAGGGCCGCGGAGCCGCCACCTCCACCTTCGACGAAGGCAGGAGGTTCTCGAAGTTGACCTGCGTGGGCGCGGTGCCCTCGCCGATCTTCCTGATCACGTTGACGGGCTCCACCTTGGGCGCGTTCGGGTTCAGCGAGGACATGATCGTGCGCAGCTGCTGCGACACGTTCGCCATCGTGGAGGTGAGGTCCGCCGGCTGCGAGAGCGGCGACAGCTGCGGCGGCGCCGGCTCGGGCTCGGCGGCGGGCGGGCGCGGCGCGGGCGGCGCGCGCTCGAACCGCTCGCCGCCCATGGTGTCGAGCATGCAGAGCATGTCCTCGAAGGTCTCGAGCCGCTTGCGCTCGGCGTCGGGCGGGTCGGCGGCGTGCTCGCGCATCGTCATGTCGTCGAGGTAGCGCTCCTGCGAGGGCGTCGGCGAGGGGATCGAGATCTGCACCGACTCGTGCGCCACCTCCGCGCCGGGCGAGGCGGCCCCCGCGCCTCCGGCGAATGAGATGCCCTTCGTCTGGTTCGCGATCGCTTTGATGGTCTGCGCGACGTCGTCGGCGGGCGCGGGAGGCGCCGGCGCGTGCGTGTGCGCGTGTGCGGGGGCGTGTGCGTGCGCGTGCGCGGCCGGCGGGTCGGGCGCGCGCGCGAACCGCAGCAGCAGGTCGCGCGGCGGCTCCTCCTCGGGGCGGTCGTCGTCGTCGCCCTCCATTATGTTGTCGGGGATCTTCTCGGGCACGGGGTCGGGGCTCTTGATGTCGGCGCGCGCCGCGAGCCGCAGCGAGTGCGCGTGCGCGTGCGCGTGCGGCAGCTCCGTGTGCCGGCTGATCTCCGTCTCGATGTCGAGGTCCCGCGCGCGGCGCTCGGGCGCCGCCGCCGGCCCGGCCTCGCCCGCCACCGTGCTGTCCGGCGAGGCGGCCTCGTCCTGGAAGATCTTGGCGGGCAGCGTGGCGTCGTGCGACACGGCGAGGCTCGACAGCTTGGCGCCGCCCAGCGACAGCGCCATCGGCCGCTCGATCGTCTTCACTATCTTCTGCTTGACCTGGTGGTGCGCCAGCATCGAGACCGGCAGCCGCGGCGGCGGGCTCGAGGTGGCGAGCGTGATCACCGGGCTGACGGCCACCTTGCCGCCGGCGCCGGCGCCGCCCGAGGAGATCACGCCGATGACGGAGGCGAGCGACGCCGTCGGCGGCTTCTTGGGCGGGGGGCGCGCGCCGCCCGCCACCGCGAGACTCTTCAGCACCGGCACCGAGATGGTCTGGTTGGCGATGGAGACGGAGGCGACGGTCGCCTGCGCCACGTCCTCGAGGATCTTGGGCTGCGGCGCGAGGTGCGGCAGGCGCGCGGGGCCCATCAGCTTGTACTGGTGGAGCGCGCCCGCCGGCGGCGCGCCCGTCGACAGGCTGATCACGGCCACCGTCTTGGTGGCGGTCTCGGTGCGCGCGGCCGGCGCGGGCGGCGGCTCCGGGTCGTCGGCGGCGCCGCCGTCGATCAGCTCCTCGAAGTCCTCCTCGGTGGCGATGCGCTCGGCGCGCGCGCCGGTCTCGCCGGCCGCGTACTCGAGCAGGTCGTCGTCGTCGGGCCGGTCGTCGGGCGCGACCGTCTTGCCGGCGAACCGGCGCCGCTTCAGGATGGACACTTTGCTGATGTGCCGGCGGCGGTCGTCGTGCGGCGGCCAGGGCGGGGGCGCGCCGCCGCGCAGGCCGGGCCGGCAGTACCGGTAGCCGGGCGGCAGCGGCGCGGCGTGCGGCGCGCCGCCGCCGTGCTCGGCCGCGGGCGAGGCGGCCGGCGACGCGGCGGGCGTGCCGGCGCGCGCCACGCACGGCGACCGCGCCACCGACGGCGACGCGGGCGCCACGCCCATCGGGCTGTACTGCTGCCGTGCCGCCATCTGCACGCGCTGCACACACGTACACACATGCCTTTACTATTCATACTCTTACTTCACTGCACATTCGAACGGACGCGACGAGCGGTCGGCGATTACTGAATAGGTATACTTACCGCCATTTCGTTGGCGGGGTTTCCGGGCGAGGGCATGGGCTGCGGGCTGCCGAGGGGCGAAGTCTGCTGCCGTTGGCCGTACGGACCGCTCACTCTCATTCCTAGCACGAGAGGAAAACTTTCAACATTAACATTTTGAAGAAGCAATAGTAATACTTTATTTTTAATTTTTGTTGCTTCACTAAAACTGGTCGTAATAACATCTCATTCATATTTCAGTTCAGTCATTTATTGACATATTAAGTACATAATTACAGTGAGTATGGCAACGCACGACCTTCTCGAAGTGAACACTGTACGCACGTGTTTTATTTAATACAACAATGCCCGTCTGCTCTAAAGTCAACAAAGATAAAACTTAGCTAAGCATCACCTAAACTAAGTTGGACTTACACTTGTCAAAGGAAAGGACATGTCTTACGCATTTAGGCAACCTCCTAAGTTTAGTGCAACGCATTTTTCATTGTTAGGTACGTCCTAGAGAGTTAAGTATGAACTTAGGAGCAGTCGAAGTATTATTACTAAGCGGAATTAAAGAGTTGTTTCAGTGAATTCCAAATGTTTTTTGATTTTGCATGGTATTACATATTTATCCACATTGTTACAAATTATGTTGTAACACATTCGATACATTGGTGAATGTTGGTTATAATGGAATGGACTGTATCCTTCTTCCACTTGTGAAAACAGGTACGGCTTGTTTTGTCTTATGTAGTCGTTCTATTTGTGTATATAAAGCTGTTTGTTTTCCAAAAATAAATAATTAGTTCAACAAAAGGAGAAGCTCAATATTTTCTGCTGGAGCGTGGGATTAGTTACACTTTGAGAGCAAGTCAGGATTCTCTATTTTCCCGGTTATTATTTGGTGCAGAGAATCCATTTTAAAATATGCAAGTCTAGAGTTGTAAGAGAAAGAGAAAGAGAGAGTTGTACCGGCAGAGATTGTTCGCATACGACAGGTGGTAGAGAGATTGTTTTTGAAGTCTTTCTAAACGGTTAATATGTACTGCGTATGATATTGACTCCAGTCCGCTGACTCCAGATTGGACTGCAATACTCTAAGAGTTGTGGCGGCGTGAAAAATTTCGTCAGTCTGGTCACAAAACCAGCCAACCTAGAACCTTTAGTGGTTATGGAACTTGTCCTACCCGGAAGCAAGGAAGAAATGCGTGCTGATTACAATCAAATTGTGGTTGAAAATTGAGTCATGGACTCGAAGAGTTTTTCAGACCCAAATAAGATTGAAATGGGTCTGTAGTTTGCTGTCGCCATGGTCTCCCTTTTTGTGGATAGGAGTTATGTAGGCAAATTTCCATTTCATATGGAAGATTCCGCAAGCGAGAGGACTGTTAAAATGTAGTGCAGTGGTTTAACTAGTTCCATTGAGCAATTTCTTTAGAAGATTGGAGTGGTAGAATCTGGCCCAGGACCTTTAATGATGTCAAGCAGCTGAAATGATGTCAAAATATCTGATTCTGAGAGGTAAACTGAACCGAAATTCCCGTAACAATCAGTTGATTCGTATTGGTCTAGGACGGCTGTTGATTGTTCCTTGGAGCCGAAATACTGATTGAAAGTATTCTGAGAACAAATCGCTTAAAAATACATGTCGTCTGGAATTTCGCTACTGTTGGATTTTGGCGATTTAATGAATATTCAAAAGAATTTCAGCCTTTTTTTGATAATATAGTCTATAGCGTCAGTTTTTAGTTTGGTCAGATATTTATGAAACATTTTATTATAACGATCGCGTAACATCTGGTATGTTAACAGATCTCTAGAATTTGAGTATGTTTTGAAGCGACGACGTAAAGTGGCCTTTTTTAAGTGTTTTAAGTAAAACTCAACTAAACCAGTATGGGTACTCACTATTGGCTATGTGCCTTGTCGGAGTGTGTTTTTTGATTGCTCAAGTAATCTGGTCAGCGAATAATATGTCCACTAGTTCATCAACAGTATGAGTGACGGAGTTTTGGCGGGAACGTGAAGACAAATGAATCGCGACATTGTATTATTTTTCAAAACTGTGTTATTTCGGGTGTTCATGCGTAAAAATGGCGGATTTTCATTCATTAAAGTGATCGTGAACGTGCGCGAGTGTTGGTGAATAGTATAATGTTGTGAAACGTGACCCTTCGTGTTGTTTCCAAAACTCCATAGAAACCTCTAGTAAAGTCTCCACCACTTTACTGGGGCATGACGTGGGCTTAACCGTGACTTACTTTGCTTGACTTACACTATGACTGAGACTTATTTTAATTCTGAAATATTTGACTTCACTTGAAATATACTTGACACTGGCTAAATACACAACGAGCCAAAACGAGTCGATTTAAAGTTATCGGCCCAGTTTTAATTAAACAGTTTTAAATTAGTTCTTTCAATTAAAATCTTCTTAAATTTCTTGCATAATTATTGAAAAATTTCGAAACAAAGTAAGATTTAAAGAACTATGAAATAAGATTCGTTCAAAGAAAAACAAAACAAAATTAAAAAAAGTACCTTGTTGATGATGCGGCGGTCGCGCGAAACGCGAAGGCAGCGGCGAACAGCCGGGCGCGGGCCGCGGGAACCTGCCCGCGTTGTAATCCGTCTGCGACAATACACGGTACTTGCGATAACAACGAAACATAACAGGCTTATTAGGTAAATCATGATATGTACATATAATACATGATTTTGCTATATTTCATTCAATACTTACATTTTGCATTTGCGGCGAGTTTGATGCGACCGGGCTTTGAATTTGTGATTGCTGGTAAATCTGTGAATATAAATTTAACATTTTGTTATATTTATTCTGGATTATTTGGATAGAACAAAATTAGAAGTTACGACCAAACAATGTTAAATACCTGAGGACTCCGACTGGGCGTCGGCAACTGCGGACTCGTTCTCTGAGCTTGCAATTGTTGGAGGAAATGTTGCGGCGACATCGCCGACTGCATCGGAGACTGTTGCGTATGCATCGGCGACTGTTGCATGTGCATCGGCGACTGCTGCATGTGCATCGGAGACTGTTGCGAGTGCATCGGCGACTGGTGAGAGTGCATCGGCGAGTGTTGCGACATCTGGCTCTGTTGGGAATGCATCGGCGACTGTTGGGGATGCATCGGAGACTGCTGCGGATGCATTTGAGACTGCTGATGCATCGGCGACTGCATCGGAGACTGCTGCGGGTGCATCGGAGACTGCTGCGGGTGCATCGGAGATTGCTGAGGATGCATTTGAGTCTGTTGGTGCATCGGCGACTGCATCGGGGACTGCTGGGGATGCATCGACGACTGCTGAGAATGCATCGGCGCCTGTTGCGGGTGCATCGGCGACTGTTGCGGATGCATCGGCGACTGTTGCGGAAGATTCGTCTGTTGCACGTGCATCGGGGACTGTTGCGAGTGTAACGGCGACTGTTGCGCGTGCAACGGGGACTGCGTGGAGGGATGGTGCGGCGACTGCGCCGTGTGGTGGAGCGGCGACTGCTGCGAGTGTAGCGGCGACTGCATCGGCGAGGCGAGGTGGTGCAGCGGCGAGTGCGGAGCCAGCGAGTGCAGCGGCGACTGCGCCTGCACGTGCAGCGGCGACACGGCGGGCCGCGGGCCGGCGGCGCGCGGCGCCGGGAACTGCACGCGCGGCGCCGCCTGCTCGATGACGAGCGTGCGCCCCGCCACCAGCCGGCCCGCGCTCAGCGGCGACGTCACCAGCCCGATGCGCTGCCCCTCCGCGCCCCCGCCCCCGCCCCCGCCCCCGCCCCCGCCCCCGCCCGGCGACCGGATCAGCGCCTGCTGCTGCCCGAGCTGCAGCGGCCGCGACCCCGCCTGCCCCTGCATGCCCTGCCCCGGCACGAACGCGCTCTGCCCCTGGGGGCTTATCACCGTCTGCTGCGCCAGCTGGGGATTCTGCTGACGCTGTTTCGTTTCGTATTCCTGGAAAGTTATTCGAAGCGTCGTCTTATGTTCATCAATAGAGGCATAGTAGCATGAGATGTCCCACGATCGACTACACAAAAATTTAATTTGCAATATATGTCTTATATACTTACCAGTTCAGGCCCTTGTTGGTGTTGCAACAGGGTACTTATTCTTTAAGCTTCTATAAGTGAGAACTGTTCAAGGCTTTTGTATACCCGGTAAATTATATTTCTACTTTGTTATTTGAACTGAACTGAACTGAAAAATTTGAACTGTGTTTGAACTGTGAACTGAATTGAATGAACTATCGAAAATATAATGCCAAAGTGATAGATGTCACAGTGACATTGGAATGAGATGCGAATGCAAATAACTGTGTGTGAAGAAGACGAGAGCAAAAGTTTTTAAGAAAATGTTTACAAAGCAGCGATCATAATTCGGTTCGTGTCATCTGTTAGTAGGACATCTGTCACATTGACATAGACGTTTCGATAGCATATTCGGACGTTTTGCGTAGTAGAACGTTTACTTATACGAATTGACTGTGACCCGGTCGAAAGCATGTGGTTACGAGGTGAGTATGTAGTGTGGTGTGGTGTTATGGTTATCACCTGTATCAGCATGGTGTGCTGGCGGGCCTGCTTGCGCGCCGCCTCGAGGTGCTTCTGCAGCGCCTGCTGCTCGGCGGAGACGCGCTGCAGCTCGGCCGCGTCGTTCGGCATCAGCTCGTTGCCGGACTTGCGCAGCTGGCGCTGCTTGCTGTTCAGCGACTGCAACACGAGGCGGCCGGGAGTAGAGAACGAGCCGAGGCCGGCGGGAGGCGCGCGGGCGCCGGACGCGTGCTACGCTACAAGCTCACGACACGGAAGCGCACTACGGCTCACCTTGCGGATCTTGCGCAGCTTCTGCACCTCGGCCTCGTAGTAGCGCTGCTGGTCGGCGGCGAACGCGTGGAACTTCTTGAGCCACTGCTCATAGAGCAGCCGCGCGTGGTGGTCGGCCTCGCAGGTGGCGCGGTCGGGCGGCACGGGCGGCGCGGGCGGCGGCGCGCCCGCGTACAGCGGCACGGCGGGCGGCGCCGCGACCGCGGCCGGGGCCGCCGCCGGCGCGCCACCGCCGCCGCCCCCGGCCCCGGCCCACTCCCCGCCCTCGCGCTCCTGCTCCCGTTTCTCCTGCTCCAGGAGCTCCTCGAGAAGCAACGGTTGCTCCTGGTTTACGTTCTGACGGTTAAATTACGATATTTGACGTCGCCGCTCGAGCGACGGCGTCGTTCGCAACCGTTGACTTTGTCGCCGGTAGCGTTCGAACGTTTCACGAATTAGTGGAGCTACTGTTATTTTTTTTTTATGATAAACTTGAAAAATTATATCAAAAGTGAGTCTATTATATTTTTTTAAAGAATGTAGTCTTATCTAATGTCGCCTGTCTCATCTTGGAATACCGACTCAAATACTTAGCACGGCTCGATTTAATAGATTATATTTAACAATAATGCGTGGAACGTCAATAATTTCTTGGAGACATTTTCTTTAGTTTAATACAAAAAAGAAATGAAAAACAAAAAATATTGCGGTACTCAGCTCGGCGTTGACTTTGCAAATTGAATTCTAGCAGTGGAAAAGGTATTGATATCTGATTGCATTCTACATACCTATTAACTAGAGTACTAGCTATCGGTGCAACACTACTAATTCTGAGATATAGAATAAGAATTAATCTACAATCAGCAGTGCATCCTATTTTAATATTGCTTATACAGGTACATTTTTAATCTGTACTTTTCATTGCAAATAATAGTTTAAATCATTGGGAAGAAAGAGATAGACAGAATGTGTCATGTGTGTAGTTTTTCGTCAGTCTTTTGTAAAATAACACCATCTGAAAATCAGTACTGTATCTTTATAAAGTTTTGAATGTGTTTTTATTGGAAGAATATCGACCCATAACCAGAATAAATCACCATAAACCTTCCGCCACCGTAGCAACCTACTCAAGATGAGACAGGCAATCAATAATAAACTCTATCTGAATCACGTTAAGGCTGTATTTTATTAAGTGTTAATCTTATTATCGTAAGTAGTTTTAGTGTTCTGTGTTAGGAAGGATGCTGAAATGTACAAAGGTTAGTAGAATACGCATGCGTGCGGCGAGCAAAGTAGGAAGCGTTCAAAACAGACACTTAAAGGTGGTTATCGGTAACAAGGCCATATATCTGTGGACTAATCTAAGGAAGTTCGGGGTATCACGAGAATATAAGGGATAGGATAAAAGGAAACTATTAATATCTCATTAAATGTTGCCTTGAATATATTACAACAGAAAGTACTTTTTGATTTAAAGGAAACTGAAGGAAACAGAAAAAATAAAGAAAAGAGTAATTGAACTCTTCTATTAAATGTATGAAATATTGAACCCTTTCAAATTTAATCTCAATTCAAATGGAGTCAAAGAAAATAGATATCTAAAACAGCCACATGATCTCTTCTCACTCTCATTATCAAGTAGAATATGACAGTTATAATAATCATAGGCTGAGATAGACTTCAAAAACAATTACAACTAGCCAGCTGACTAGCTAAGTAAGGCAAAATATCTGAACTCGAGTTGTCGTGTGGTAAGGTTATTTGGTAGTTAGAGAGGGGAGTATGAAGAGTGGGGGAAGAGGTAGACTAGCCAGATAAGTAATAGGAAATAGCTCGTGGCCACACTCCATATCGTGGTCACATCTTATAAATGTAGAAGGTTTGGAAATCGAGATGTGAAAAGGTTTTTTTTACTTCGTTGGATAGGGAAGTTGTAAAGAGTGGAGGGTGAGCTAGGCTAGCCAGCTAGGTGGGTGATGGGTGGATAGTGGTCTGACCTGCAGCAGCAAGGGCCGGCGCTGCAGCCAGTCGGGCCACGCGTCCACGCCCTCATACGGCGCGCGCCAACCGTCAACCACCGACATGCAAACAACACGCCTGTATCTCCGAACTCGCACCACATACACTACCTCCATTTCATACCACGAGATACTACCGAGTACTCAAAGCCCGACGAAACAGCGCTAACTTAAGTTCAATTTTGACAGCCGCATTTTAAACTAAGCTCCTAGCCTTAGCAGACAACGTGACGTGAGCGACAGCGGGGCGTTAACGACTCCATTTTTGCTTTCCTGGTGCGTCTCGCTTGCCCATAACAGTTGAGTGCTATACAAAGTTTTGAACTTCAACAGTTCAAATCTTTGCGTTTTAATGAACTGCGCTAGTCACCCTGAGATATTAGATGTTAAATCCCTTTATGCTCAGTAATTACGCTGGAAATATTTCTGCTCAATCCGGAACACAGTAATGTTTGAACACTCCCCAGGTGAACTCTGTAAAAGAGTCCTACCAATACATGTATGGATGGAGGAACCGCGCTGCTGCCGAATACCGATACAAATGAGATGCGAATAAGATAATGGCACCGTAGTAGTAATAAGATAATCGTAGCTGTTATAGTTCTTATTGGTCCTTCGAGCCAGGTAGAGAAACTTTATTGCTGTATCTATACGTCAATGGCTAACACGATCGGTTTGATCGCTAAGCCTTTACAAGTAACTTAAATAAAAATAAATCTTCACCAAATCAAATCCAGTTACCAGTTGAAATGAAAGAGTATCTAAAAAAAATTGCGGCTGTGTCGAACAGCATAAGTTATAATCCTATAATTCTGAAATGGTTGTTTCCTTGTTTACGTATGAAATGAAGGCGATTACTCAATATACCCATGCAATATTAGTTATTCTTGTCTGATAGAAAAAAAAAGCCATGTTTAAATTTTGACTCGCACATTATATACAATCGATATCGACCGCCACCAATGCCAGACAATATAATATTGCTATGGATATTATGATAAGGTACGTAAAACATCACATTGTCTGCGATCGAATAAAATTAAAAGCCATATACGATATTCATCATTATCGGTTCACATTTAACGGTGATCTATGCGTAGCATGTTAAGGGTGACTCGAAAATGTGAACCAAAGCTTACGCCATACACTTAAAGCGGCCGAATCTGTTCTGACCCGCAGCCCGATTCTGTTAGCTGTCATTCGAAATCACTTCAAACTGCCCACGCGCATGGCACGCGAGATGGCGCGATTGCGATAGACAGTTAACATAATCAGGCTACCGCTCGGCGCATGTCAAAACAAATCCATCAAAACACGTAGATAAAAAAATTACTGCATGCACGACAATGTAATCAAAAATCCTCCAAGATGTATTAAAAAATATAACTAAGTATCAATGTTCAATTAGTACGATTAATGTTCGTAAGTTTCATTCAATTTAGATCTGTTTAAAACTTTTTAAGGAACCCTAACCGTTAATTAAACGAATGTCGTCGACGCGATTCTTTGGGTTTTTTTTTTATCAAGTGGTGTTAACTCATCGTAGACTCGATACTAGTCATTTGAAATTACAATTTACGTGACATGGTATAAGAATCTCATTTCAATGCTTCGTTTTTAGCCAGCTTCTTGTTTAAGGGGTCTGCTAAAGAACAGCAGTTTTAGTAAATTTTATTGTCAATCGTATACGATTGACAATAAAATTTACTAAAACTGCTATATTTAAAGAGCAATTTATATATCTGTTACTTTTAGTTGCGTCTACCTGAGTCTGCCCTTATTTATTTTTTATGAAACAGACTCCCAAGCCGATGCTTTACTTATCTGTAATACTTAGTCGATGTTAATTTGTACTTTACTGTAATGTTTTTATGAGATTTTATATAGACAGGACGTAGAAAAACCTAGGCGCAAGCTACACCCATGAGACGAGGCGCGGGCGGAACCGTCATCCATCAAAGCAATTTCAACCTTAACATCCTTGTCACACGATACAAACGCGTAACGTCATAGGACGTGAGACACGGGCGCGACCTTTTATTCTTTGTATCGTATTTGAATGTAGTCAAGGTTGAAATTGCATTGAAGGAAAACGGTTGCGTCTGCGCCCCGTCTCATGAATGCGGCCTGGTCCCTAGAGGCGAGCTGTGTCATCAGTCACTTTTTTTTATTTCAATATTTTGATAGTGTAATGGATCGCGTGGACGACATTCAGGTGTTTACAGTTGTAGATGCAGAGTGTTGTAGATGGTTACCTGTGGGTAGGGCGGCGGCGGCGGCTGCTGCGGCTGGCGCAGCGTGCCCGGGTAGGGAGGCGGCGGGGGCGGCCGCGCGCCCGTCGCTGTCGACATTATTTATTTATTTATAGGCGAGAAGCGTAGGCTGATGTACCTATATCATAGTGTTGAAATTTTGTAACTGTCTGACAAAACCATCTCAACTCCAACTCCTTACGTATCCAACTGACTAGAGTCTTTTTACAAGCTTTTACTGAACTTGAAATGTTTGTATGTACGGGTCAAATCTTGCAACTGAATTTTAGACCAGTTCCCCTTGTTCAGAGTATTAGTCTCTGAGCGCCTATAACGTTAACCTTCCTGTACGCCCTAAGCTTAGAAAGAATTACCGATGTCCGCGGACTAAGTTAAGTTTTTATAGGATAACTGGCCTAAAATGTTAGAGTTTTTAGCTAGCCCAGACATCTCTGATGGCTGAACGATTGTCGTTATAGGACAAAAATCGGGACTTACAATTTAACGTGTCATGACAATAATATAATAGCAACTAGTGCGATTGCAGCAAGTATATCCTGGAGTTTTGGCGGGAACGTGAAGAAGTCATGTCGCGTCACTATATTATTTTCCAAAACTTGTGTTATTTCGAGTGTTAAGAGGTAAAAACTGTCGGTGAATAGCGTAATATTGTAAACCCGACTTTGTGTGTTGTTTCCAAAACTCAGTAGAAGATTCCACAGCTTTACTGAAACATGACTTGTAACTGGAACAGTGACTAAAATTGTTGACTTAGACTATGAGTGAGACTTTTATTATTAAGAAATACTATGCTTCACTTAAAAATAACAAAACTTGACTGGCTAAATACACTACGTATGTAGCCGAACTATAAGAGAAAAAGAATACCTGCGTACGGCAGATGGCTGAGCGCGACGGTGCGGTCGGCGCGCACGATGCCCACGGCGCCGTCCGCGCCCACCAGCCGCGTGCCCGGCGTGATGCAGCGCCCGGCGGCGAGCGCCGCTTGCACCTGCAACACACACAGTTCACACTAACGTTGTGGTAAAACTCCTTTGTAGGACATACGTTTCATCTTCGTCAAACGATCGGGTTTTTGCCTACCTCACTAATTAATTACTTATTATTCTACGAAGGACAGCGTAAACCAGAACGTCAAACGTTCTTGTGTCTCGATCATGATAAGAAATATAGATTACGTAATCGAAAAGATGGAAGCGCATCAAACATAGTTAAAAAAGTACACTCAAAAATTCACTTTCAAAACACACATATTCAAAACGAAAACTATAGAAACCTTGAACCTAACTTTGGTGACTTCGAGTTGAAACAAAGATATCGTAATACAGTATTCATAAGGGGTACTCTGTGGTATGTTATGTAGTAAGGCAACATAGAACGTTACCTGTGCCGTCATAGCGTTGACAATGCTCTGTGTGTTAATGCCGCTGGCGGTGACGCCCGCGCTCTGTGTAACGCTGCCGCCGGACGCCGAGCCCTGCACAAGACAAGCATAAGCATTTAAATTAGGGCTCCAAATGACAATAAAATTTCGCGGATGCAATGTGAAGGTCCCCGGGTGAAGCTGACATTTGCACCGAAAAAAATACAAATTTTAAATATATTTTTTGGGGGATGTAAGTTTTGTGAAGTCGGAGAACGCAGGATGCTGGGAAGCTTCCTGCTAGAGGTTGTGGGCTACCAACTACCCGAATACAAAATAAGTGGCAAACAAGCGACGGGCCTTCAGGTGGTAAGTCACCGACAACGCCTTCGTACACCTCTAAGGCGTTGTCAGTACGTTACCTGCATTTTGTCAGCTCAAACATTCTATGAGCGATTGGACGAAATGATCTGTATACATACACATAGTTGTGAACTAATTAATAGCACATCCGGGTATGTCCTAAAACAGCGACCAGAACCACCGCACGTGAGGACGGCCAGCAGTATCTTCGCAGTAAACAGTGAACATTCTGCGATCTCCAAGCCGCCTTTTAAGCGTGGGGATTATGTCCCGCCACTAGAAAGCTAAGAATAAGGATCTGTTAAGAAGACTAGACCGCGACATAGATTGCAGTCTACTTTGTGATAGTCAAGTTGCAACCGCTTCGAATCGACAACGTACAGTTTCTTATTCTCATTCGAGATGATTTACCCGATCTAACGCAGCTTCTCGAAATATCGGAGCGAGGGTCTGGGCCGCTGGCTCACACCGGCACAGTTCTTCCTAGGAGAGCTAAGCTATGTAGCGGGATAATGAAAGTACCTGCGTGAAGTGCATGTTGTGCGGGTACACCATCGGCCGCTGCGGCGCCGCGCCCGGGAACTGAGCGGTGCGCACCACGCCCTGCTGCGGCTGCTCGAGAAAACACCCTCGCGTTAACATTTAAGGCACATCTTACAACGACATTTGACTTTTCTTTAAAACCATAACCCAATTTTGGCTATGTGTAAAAATGCACCGGCTTACGTCGTCAGCGCGCATAAGCCAAAGCGGTATACGTAATTCAAACATGTTAGACGAAGAGGGCGATACACGACAAGGCTAGGCGTTCGGGGCGGCTGGTTTCGCCGCCCCGGATGCCAATCCTTGCTTTTTTTTTGGATCACGGTAGCAACTAACCGGATGTTGTATCTGCAACCTCTGTTGGTTGCCGAACGGCATGAAGAGAGGCCGCTGTTGGTGTTGCGGCGCTTTCTCCTCGCCCTCCAGCTTCACTTCCGACTTGATGGCTTGCATCGCGTTCTATGAAATTAAACAAACGTCAGTTTTGGCGCTAACGTGAAGCCATCGCGTCGTGGCATTGGCGCCTATTCTGATGTGCCACGCACCTAACTAAACTCATGTGACAGGACTGAGTAAAACTATCTGCGTCTATTTTCATTTCAATGTGTGAGAACAATGGCTCAGTGAGAGGATTTCCACTTTCTGAGCTGTATGTTGTGTGTTCGATTACCAACTAAGACAAGCATTTGTGTGATGAACATGGATGTTTTTTTTTTTTGGGTGTTTCTATGTATTTTATCAGTTAGCTGGTTCCCATAGTACAAGCTTGCTTAGTTTGGGGCTAGATGGCGCCGTGTATGAAAAACGTCCATCAATATTCATTTATTTTATTTATTTGACTGTGACTTTGAAATGCTTTCTATTGAGTGTTGAAAAAGGGAATAATCTCCAGAAGTACAGGTCCAGTTTTAAAATTATATTGCTAATAGAAAGTTCTCTAATATTTTCTCTATGGCTCCACAGATAAGTCGATGACACCATAAAAGTTAAATCACAAACCTGCAATGCCAACTGCTGGTTAGGAGTTATAACCCTCTGCACGCCGTCTCCGTACATCTGCGAGACGGTGGGAGTCGCCGGCGGCTCCTGCTTCACTTCCTGTTCAGTCTTCATCTCTTCCACTTCGGACTTTACTTCCGCTTTGTTCTCTATGTTCTTCACCGCCTTTTGTAGGTCATTGTACATTTTGTTGTTTTGATTGTGCTCGTGTTCGTCCCTGTTTAGAACATTGTATAATAAGCCAAAAACGTAACAAAGGCCTCCTCCATTGGAAGGGTTGCCATACTCCCCGCGCTTAGCAGGCGGCTCCAGAATCGCAGAAAGCTCACCGTCTACTAAGAGAACGCTGATTTCCTGCGATGGTTTTGGTCGCAGTTTTAGGGGGTCCGTATTATTTATTTATTTTTTCATTATATTATATTTATCTCACTAATATTCTAAATGCGATAGTATTTTTTTTGTAAAACAGTGGGTCGTTTTTTAATAGTTACTTAAATAAATCCAACTCTCATTTAAAGCTTTTAATCAAGTTACATTGCACAATGATCTAGAAAGTGGAAAGAAATTGGGGAGGCTTTGCTTTGCTATAGGACGCAACATGCAGCTCTTCATTGTATCAGAAACCATTGAGCCCAAAACCAAGCAACAGTCCCTGCAGTCCGTGCTATCCAAAAAGAGTCCTTACTACCAAAGCCTTTTCTCCCTTCGTTGTTCGTTCTTTCGTTTCCTTCAGGCTCGCTCACCCTACAAGCCAAATTTCAGTTTTACGAATGCCTAGAGCTCGATTTGCCCTAAGAATGTACTTACTCGGGCTCCCGTTTGGCGTGCCTCTCGGGCACGTCATCCGCCAGCTCGAGCCCGTCCAGAATATGTTCTGCGTCGTTGAGCGCCGCCAGCTCGGGGTCGGCGTACTCGAGGATGTTGAACTGTTCGCCTATTTCCGCCGTCAGAGATTCCAGTAGCTCCTCGTCGTCCTCCGCGCCCAGCCCGGTCAGGATGTCGCCCACCTGGTGACGTATTGATTCTTGTAACTCATTTGCAGCAATCGACACTCTTTTAAACGTTTTTGCCAAAAAGATATACTTAATGAAAAACGAACGATCAAAATAGGACCAAGTAGTAGCACCAAGTATTCGAAATGGTTTAAGCATCGTTTGAGAGCTGGCGGGATCTGGTGCTCCATTTTTGAATCGGTCGTATTTCCACAGATCACACTAGATACCGCATTACGAGATTCGTTGTTCCTGCAAAAAGTCACCAATGTTTGAGGAAGGCGTGGATCGCGGGGAGTGCGACCAAGCGTTATCATTGTCTATGTTGGATGGAATGGACCCCAGACCGTAATTTTAGACACTCAATGACACCTATGTTTATTTGTGAAACTACACATAATTAAAATTATAAAAAAAAACTTCCTGCATTAACAAACAATAAACAGTATTCAATAGTGGTCTTTTTTGCATTCCGCCTGAAAATGTATCACACCTTCGCCAGCTATTCAACCGCCAAACAATAGTGTGAAAGCAAACATTACTGTGTTCCAGATTGAAGGGTGAAGGTTTTCAAATGAAATTTCAGGGCATAAGGTGATTAAAGATCTGTGTGAAAAAACAGGATTACGTGCGCAGTACAACGACGAGCAGGATTTTGAATCGTAAAATTTCAAAATTCTGATTGGCACTGAACTCTGCAAAATATCAGGCTAGGGACAAGCTCGTCCCACCACAAATTTGTATTTAAAAAAAGTTATACCTCTCCAATGTTTCCCGTATCTTGCTCGAGTTTGTCCATATCACCCATGTCCATCTCGTCAGTTCCTTGCTCTTGTGCCTCTTGTTTAGGCTCGCTCGCCACTGCGATCAAATTCAAACTTTAATAACAAGAAATAAGACCGTCGGTGTTTTGAAAAACAGCTTTTAAAAAAATGTAGGCAACCACCGCGTAAAACAAGTGAGTGAATAACAAGATAAACTTGTAAGGCACTTGTTCTATCAAGTGATGAGTTGTCATTTACTGTACTCCACATTAAAAAACAACTGGCTGATGTCTTGACGCCACTCGTGGAACGATTGTGGAGAGTCACGAACAAAGTCTAGCCTGGTGAGAGCGACTAAATTTGTGAAATCTTTGTTGTGCGAAAACGTGACAAATCTACGAACATGTATAAGTCTGTCTCTTTTCGCACGTTAAGAATCGTAGGCAAAGTTTTGTCGCGCATGCTATATACTTGACGCTATTTGGCCAAAACTGGTATGCGAACCTTATAACGTGGTTCATAAAGTTGAAATTTTTAATAAAAAGCAAAACTGCGTTGTAATCTGTCATTTCAAATTTTGCTTTAAGTAATATGTTAAAAGATTCACATTTCAATACTTTTATTTTCTTGGTGAGTCAACGTCGCGCCAAAGTCTACTCTATGACACGTGTGAGATCGCTTACCATTACGATTGGGTTGGACAATGACATTAGTCTTATGCACTTCCATGACTTGTTGCTGGACTTGGCCCTGGTTCATTGCTTGCTGCATTTGGCTTTCCGCCGTCACTATACGTTGGTGCATTATCACTGTGAACATATTATTCTTTTTTATTCCGACTAATGTTTCATCATATCTTCTATCATATTTTTGTTACTTTTTACCCGACTGCCCAAGACGGAGGGTAATGTTTTTGGGGTGTATGTAAGTATATAAGTATTTATGTAATTATATAAGTATTTATGTAAGTTTGTATGTCCTGTATACTAAGCGGCTTGCCCGATTTTGACGAGTGAGGTGTCGTTGGATTCCTCGTTACATCCGGATTGTCATATGCAACATTTTGCAGTAATTTTTTTTTTTTTTTTTTTTTTTTTTAAATAACACTTCATACGGGACAAACGAGATGGCACTGCCATTCAAATATTACGTAAGCAACATTTTAGTAATTTATATCAAGAATGCACGAGTTATCCAGAATATAACATATCCAGAAAGTATAGTCAACTGACATTCGACCATTATATCAGCGTACTGCTTTGTAGCTTACGCAAGTCAGTTCTGTTGTAATGTTTGCTTACAATGTTGTTCAGGTCGCTGTGAGGGTAGCATGGGGTGCCGTGGGCGCATGCCGACCGGCAGCGGCGGCCGGAACTGCTGCCCCTCGGGACCGGCGCCGCCTTCTATCCCCTCGCCTTCTGTCGAACAATTTACTATGCATTACTCGGTGTAATGACTTTTGCTGTAAGATTAATAATGTATGACTGAGAAAAATAATGTAACGATTTATCCGAATTACGGTGGTGCTGAGTTGTAAATGCCACTCGTGGTCACCCATCCTAAGACTAAACAAGATCAAGCTTAAGATAAGTACATTTGCTCGTACCGGGTGAGGCATGAGAGCGAGTGAGGTGAGCACCCCTGCGACAATCGCTGATCTACTTGCATTAAATGAATGCGGGATGCATGCTTAGCGCTCTTCTTAACAACTCAACTTTACCAGAGGTTCGCTACGAACGCTGTCGAGAGAGAACAGACGGTTACTCACGTTGCGGCCACTTGTCCGGATGTCGCTGCAGCAGATCTCTGAGTTGCCTATTAATATCCTCGTTGCCGGCGCAGTGTATCGGGAACCGTGCCGCCGGGAAGGCGCTGCGCGGCGCCTCGGCCGCGGCCGGCAGCGCGCCCGGCCCGGGCCCCGGGCCCGCGCCGCCCGGCGACGTGCTGCCGTCCGGCGCGCGCAGTCGCTGCATCGCTGCTACATCGAAACGGGGGAAATCTAATCTATGTTAGACTTACTTCACATTACCATTTTCGCATCAACACAATGACTTTATTTCATTAAAAAAAATATTGGAAAGATTTTAGATTCTTCAAAGGTTCTTACAATACAATACAATATAGCTTTATTATACACCAAAAAGACAAACTTAAAAATTAATGAAAAATAAATAATGTAATGTTCTTGAGGCTTTTATCACTGTGGTGAATTTACAACGATTACAAAGAGAGCCCGGGGAGTTTTGGCGGGAACGTGAAGAATTCATGTCGCGTCATTTTATTATTTTCCAAAATTTGTGTTATTTCGATTGTACATGTGTAAAAACGGTGAATTTTACCCGTTAAGTGTTTTTGAACATCCACGAGTGTTGGTGAATGGTATGTCGTGAAACGTGGATTTTCATGCTGTTTCCAAAACTCCATAGAAGGCTCTAGTAAAGTTTTCAACGCTTTACTGGGGCGTGACTTCGACTTGACCGTGACTTGCTTTGCTCGCCTTTGACTATGACTTATTTGATAATATATAACAAAACTTGAAAATATATATGTGAAAATGTATTTGCCACTGGCAAATGCATAAGACGTGCGACGCCAAAATCCTCAAAGGAGAAAAAAAAAAGAGCCCGGTTAATTTGATGGCAAATTCAAACAAACTGACGTCATAAAAATTTGTTGAATATTGTCCATCTGACGGTCATTGGTTTGTTATTCAAGTCTTCTAAGGCTGAAAACGAATGCCTGGTTTTGGGTCTCCCGGTGAATTATGACGCGAGGTAGAGAGTTACCTGACCTACGGCTCGCGCCACAGATTCAATCCTGCTCTTATACCGATACAATGCAACATAAGATTAAAGTTACCTTGCATGCGCTGGTCGTGTATGATCTGCTGCTGTTGCTGCGTCTGCTGCTGACGCTGCTGTTGGAGATGCTTCCACTGGCGCTCCTGCTCCGCCTCGCGCGCGCTGCGCACCGCACCGCACGTGCGGTCCTGCTCCTACACCGATACAACATCGCGTCACGACTTGAACGCACTGCTGGTAACTAAACGACTGTTTATACTTCAAAGTACAGGACTATTGAACGCGCTCGCTGCATAAACATACTTGGAGAAAAGACTTTTTAAAACGAAGATTAAAACATTCGTAAACCGTGACCAACTTAGTTATAGTATAGTAATCATTGAGCCCGTCGTGTTTTGGGGACTTATTTTATTTAGGAGTGAACTGTTCGAGTATCATCTCGACTGTCAAGTAACAAACCAGGGACATATTAAGAAAGATAATCCATGATAAGTTTAGTATAGCGTGTTTTTTTTTTTAAATGTTTTTGAACACTTTTATAAAGGCGTGATACTCAGCGTTTTTCTCCATCTGCTCAAATTAACAATGACTTCAACTGATCCTAGTTATTTCTTATAGGAAACATTAAACAGCTCATTCCAATATTTCGCGCTAATGTAATGTTTCTGGTAAATGTTATATAAAAACTGAGTTTGCTGAATATCATTCATTTTTATTTTAAGTATTAAATAATGTATACTTTGAAATATCAACATGAAGTCGCGTATTTACCATATACGAGGAACTTTCACATGCTTCGACTACGCAGGCAAACCATTTCCAAAAATATTAATATTATATACAGGTTTTTTTTTTTATCTATATATTATATTCGTCGACAGGGGCGAACTTTATTTTACGAAAAAGTTTACTAGTAAAGGAAGATAAAATTAAAATAATTAAAATAATAATGACATTGTAACAAGTACGTTTTTTTGAAATTAAAAAATCAACTTAAAATTATTTACACATTTTAATTTGAAAACCTACACGCATGCTCATATGAAGAGAAATATTCCAAGTGTATTCTGAGATACATAAATTAATATACATTAAGTTTTTTTTTATATATTGTGTTATAAGAGTTAGCAGCAGATAACTTTTACTTAAGAAATCTAGATTTACATATTTGTGTATACATATTATTATTATTAATCTGAATGACAAGACGAGCTCACGAGTATGCTTTAGAAGATGGTTTTGCAATACTACCCAGAATTTTCAGCTTGAAAATCCTCAGTGGCACTGCACTTAATAATGGCAAAACTTAATGAATAATAAAACATGTCCTCGAATATTGTTACTTTTTGTTAATACTTTTAATTTATATAAGAATAAACCTAAGAAGTAATAAATTAGTAAATAATTGGTACAGTATCCAGGATTTAGCGTGTCGCATAGTTTTTTGTTTAAATAACCTTCATAGAAGTTTAGTAAATATGTCACCTTAATCTAAAAATCAGCGGCAAACTTATCTACGTCGAAGCTTTATACAAGAGCATAATATTGCAAATCAACCGTGAACTACATCGAGTGTTAGATGTGTTAGCACTCCGATACCGGCCACCAACCGCGTCCGATGTTAAAGCCAACAACTACCAAGGCAAAGCGGAACATAATAAAAAAAAACACAACATTACGGGTACAGAGGACGTGAGTCCCGGAGGCGCTTGAATCACAGGGAGGGCAAAGTCCTCGAATTAAAAAAAAAGCTCAAATAAAATGGTAACAAAGTAATCACACCAGCTTACAGCCAACAGCGATCGATTGAAGTATATGTATTTGTTGGGTGATGACAGAACTCAAGTGAAGTTACGAGGGACGTGCTAAGGACCGCGAGGTGCGTCGCGCGATCACCCAACAACATGTCGAAATGCAACTCGCATACACACACGACGTGTCAATGGTTACCTATGTATGTGCCTATGTATTTCATGTAATGCACGTGTAGCGTAACTTTGAATGATATGAGTAAACATTGTTTACGTATACCATATGCTCTATTCCGCACAATGAATTGTGTGAATATTTTGTATTTATATAAATAAATTAACTTTATTTAATATAATTATCTTAAAGATACAAAATATTAACACACTTTGTTGTACTGTGGGGTAGCCGCAATTTTGTAAAACTCATGTGGCACCCGCAACATGCTAAGTGGAATGGAGTATAGTATGTTGAGAGGGTGATTCGAGCGCGATCGACATTGTCACCGTCTTCGATATCATGTGTTTAGAGTAGTCGAGACTAGACTGTGAATTAGTAAGAGTAATATAGAATCGAATTTGACTAGATCAAGTCTGAACGTAACTATTTATCTAATTGCCCTGAACTGGCATAAGTATTACTGAAATGGACAATTACAAAAATAGTGATAGATATCGATGGATAAGCAAAGTTTGTATGGGTAGGTACAGTGTGTCGTGTAGTGTAAGTAAGTGTGTGAGCGTGTGTGCGTGTGCGAGCGCGCGCGGTACCGTGTGTGGCGGAGGGGTGGCGGAAGGCGCGGGGTGAGGCGCGGGCGCGGGCGCGGGCGCTGCGAGGCGCGGCAGCGTGCGCATGATCTCGGAGGGGGTGAGCACGCGGATGTGCGCGTCGGCCTCCAGGAGCCCCGCCGCCGTCACCGTCACGTTGGGCGCGCGCACCCCGCCCGAGGCGCCGCCGCCCACCGCCGCCGGCGCAGCCGCCGGGGGCGTCGCAGCTCCCTGGGCCGCGGGACCGCCGCCGCCGCTCTCCGCTACCTCCGCGCTCGTGCTCTGTCGCGTCGCGTTTCGCTTAGAATCCGCCGAAGGACACCCGCCGGCCTGTGGGCCCGACTCGGCCCTTGCTTTAGTTCAACCACGAAGTGGTCCACACGTTCTACGACTATCCGACGATATGCTACTCCCAAATCGACTCGTCGCCAGACCAACGATTTGTGCGACGCCATGTTGTCGCAACGCGATTTTCACAACGACATCGATGATTCAGAATATGTCGAATAATCGTGGTATATTTCACCCCTAACTTGGGATAAAATTCAAATTTCGAAAATGCCATGATGATGACGGTGAGCCCCGAGTTAGATGGAATCATGAGTTGTATAATGAAGATCGATATATAATCTGGCACTGAACCAAATATTCATAGCCCATCAAACTTACTATAAAATCTATTATAACTTCCCTTAAATTATCTTTCCAGAAGTCTCATGTACAGCACAAGAAGGCTACCTAAGTAACGAATCCCCAATATACTGTAGATCCTTTCACTTACAACGGCACGAAACTAGAAAGCTTTTTACACAAACAAAACGTGTGCATGTGTAAAATGTGTATCCTATCCTAGATACGTCGGAAAAAAACGTGATAATCGTTTAATATCGGTTTCTGTAAAGCGTTATTTTAGTTTACCGATGGCAATTGATTATTATACATCATCTATCCCACTGAGCAAGTCCGCGCTGAGCGTATCCAGACTAGTGTTGCAACTTGAAAAAAAAAGGAACAAAAACAAAACTTGGCGTTGTTGTTTTTAAAGTTATTTTTTCCTATATTTTTTTTAATCACACTTGCATTCAACGAAATATTCAGCTAAGAAATGAACTTTTGCTCTCGCACGTAAATGTACTACGTTCAATAGCGAGGATTAAACCAAACAACGGGAACAAGGGGGATCCTTGTTCCCCGTTGTTCTAGCGCAACCTAGCCTATTCGGAAACTCCCAGTTCGTAAACGAAAACTTCAGTCAATGTTGCCAATATTTTCTCGATTTTTTTACTACTGAACCAAAAAAGTATAATAGTTTTAAAATTTAACATTAGCGTTTAGGCGCAAAATGACAAACGGTTTTGGCGAAGACATCTGTCGCATTAACATAAAATGTATACCAAAGAGTTTTTGTAACCACCACAAAAATAAAAAATAAATATCATGGGCGATGCCATCTAATAAAATAAATTAACTGCTCTATGGAGATATCAGACTAACGGAGTTGTGCGACAGAAAGAGAGAGCGGCCTTCAAAACCGAAGCTTACCGATTTTAGCCGTACCGTCCATTCTTTTTCCCGACGTGCCAACTGAAAAGCCGCGTACTGTATTTACACTTGTGCTAGCGTCGGAACAAGCAATAGAATCTACAGCACTCGTGTTTCTCAAACACCTAACAGCTAGATAGCGGTGACATACGATGATAAAACTCATAGATTTAAGAAACCACTCGTAGATATACGCAGAAGTAAATAACATCAGCACGGTTATTCTCCAGCTATTCGCAACGGATCTGATACGAAAACTAAAGTCTGCCTAGTTATAGGTGATATAGATGGAGTATATATTTTTTTTCGAATAGTATCCTTTCCGAATGGCTTGACAATAAAGGGGCAGAAGTGCATTGCTATCATTTCTGATTTCATTAGCTTCTAATTTTACAGGAATTAAATAAATAGCCCTCTATTTTATTTTAATAAAACGGCAATACTCAAATTAAATTGAGGCGGTTATTTCGACTATAGTTTAGGTCACATCCGGTGATTTTTTTCAAGGAATGCTTTATAGCACGCTTTTTGTCACGCTTATGCGTGACGCAGGTGCGACCACGGCTTGCATTACACACAGCTTTGCACCATACTCAATAAAAACTACTTGAATAGCAATTGCACTTCTGATTAAAGCCCTGAGTCGCATCCACAGATGTCTCGTTCGCGCATTTTCAAATTATAGAAGATAAAAAATTACTAGATATGAATTTCCAAAAAGCATAATATGTTGTGGCTGTTTATGGAGTCGAGTTGCCATTTTATAAGGGCACAGTATAAATATGTAGTATGGTTAAAAAAAAATATTTTCAATCATTTCATGAACTAACTAATTATTTGTGTATAGTTTATTAAATATTGTGTGACGTATAAACTTATGCTCATCAATAAAGAACTTTATGTTGAGTTCAAAGTGTATGTTTTTCGAAGTTTCGCAGCCCTCTTGTAGGAATCAACGCACAGACCAAACCGCTTATGATAAATACGTGAAATTTTATCCCAATACTCCTCAAATGGTCTAGGTGAACAATAAGAACGGGTTTTGTGAAATTTCTTCTCTAAAGGGGTAAAATGGACCCCCAAAGTTTGTATGGAAATACAATATTTTTTCATGCTACGACAATAAAACTCTGTTTATTTACCAATCATAAAAAATAAACAAAGGTGACTTTTCGTCTTGTTTCACTTTACTGGGGCATGACTGGGGCTTGACCGTGACTTATTTTGCTTGACTTAGACAATTACTGAGACTTGTTTTAATTGTGAAATATTTTACTCCAGTTCAAAACTTAACACTGGCTAAATAATATGTTGAGCCAAAGTGTAAGAGAAAAAAAAGATACAACATTAACTTTTTGAAAATTCACAACAACATCTACAAAAACTTACAGATGTGCGGTAGAGAAAACTGTGGCACGACTGTACCCCTAAATCGGGGAGTAAAATGGTTCTCCCGTTAGGTAACATTAGCATAGAGAAATTGTATAAAGAAGAGTGCCAATGGCTATAGAAAGATGCGTAGCCCAATAGTAACTGATAAGGACGTAAGACGTCGTGCTTTAAGCACGTGACATGATCGTCACAATTTCTGCTTGACTTGAAATAGATATTCATATTCTCATATACTCATTCGTAATGGTGCCGAGAAAAAACTCTCCTTTTTACGAATATTTTTGCTTTATTAGCAAAATTATAAATTTTAAATTTATATTTTACTACCTAGTAACCTACTAGTGACCTGCGGATTCACCTGCTATACCATAGGAATAGTAAATTTCTCCGGGATAAAAGGTAGCCTATGTGGTTAATTCAGGGTAAAAGCTACCTCCAAATCCAGCCAATATACATCCAAATCCATTAAACCGTTACGGTGTTGACTGGAAACAAACACACTTACTTACTCACAAACATTCGAATTTATAATATTAAGTGTGATTTGCAAAACACTCCAGGTTCTCAAGAAATGGCGGTGACAACATATTTTTTACATTGTATATTGCAATTTTATTTGAAATGACCTATACTGTTTCTATAACTAACCATATTTTCATCGGCTTTTATAGCAGTTTGAACATTAGCTGTCTAAATACGTAAGCGCCATCTAGTTTTATGCCGTTTTTCGAGGGTACGCTTTTTTGTATGAGATTGTCATTCTTCTCGTATAATTTTTCTATACCAATGGAGACACTCATAACTAATTTGGCACGAGACAAACTCCAGTTACGTAATCTATTCAATTAGTAACGTCCGATAAAGCTATTATTGTTAAGACTTATATTATCAACATTTTCGTTCAATGTCACGCACGCACAAAAATTACCATTATTTTCGGGCAGTCGGATAAAAGCAGCTTTATCGGATGTTTATTATCATGATCCCTGTCTTATTTATGCAAGGTATTACGGAACGACGGTGCTAAGAAAGGAAATAGAAAATAAAACTGAAAATGCGTTTTACCGAATAAGATTTCGATAATATGACTAAATTACTAAAAAAAAAACTCAAAATGACCACTTAAAAAATTCTGGTGTAATGAATAGCTCTTAATACAGCGGTTAGAACACATTTTTTAGCGAACCAGCTAGTTTTTTTTAAATTTGGTTTATATGTTTCGATTAATCGACAAAAGAAGCAACGAAAAAATACAATCTAAATGCTGATCCGTTTTTTCACCAAGAATGATATGCGATTTTCAACCTTAAACAAAGAGCTTTGCAAAACTCATTTCAAATCATTATCAGGCCGCGGCTTAAAAGCTGTTCATAATGATAAGCACAATTAGCTCCTTTCAGCGTAGTACCACCGTTCCGAGCAACCTTGTAAAAAACTAAGACTGTTTCATCGGCATTATATTTGACAGTGGAATATTTTCGTCTGTTTGTCTAGCATCAAATCATCGGCACAAGTGTGAATAACACACAAACATGGTGGTAAGTGAGTCGGGTTAGCACACACCACATAAACACACACAAGCGCAAATACCTGCTGGGCTTTCTTCATCCTGATCGCACTCCTGTTGTCTCTCGCTCTTTGTAAGTAAGGCGACTTCTGGTCGGAGGGCAGCGCTCGCCATTTCTTCAGTATTTGCTTGCAGCGGTCTACCCAGTTGGGGAATTCTGTCTTCCATTCGGGGTGATTCGTGTTTGCGTAAAGTACCGCTGATATCGTGGCTGATGACCCTAGTGCTGTGATCAAAGTACACTTAACTTATTGATGAGAAAGTTAGCTTTTTTATTTCTACCTTTTTCTAATTAAAAATTAAAAAATATTTTTAAAAAAAACTGGCAACTCTTTGACAGTAAAGTTAAGGAACCGATCCGATCCGATAACCGATGGGGAAGAAAGGATCTTGAGCGGCGACCACGAACTGGAAGACGCAGCGTAGGCAGGCCTCCCACTTGGCGGACCGACGACATTGTGAAAGTCACGGGTTGTGGATGCAATGTTCAGGTTGTCGGTCGGTGTGGCGGTCTAAGGGGAGGCAGTGGACGTCTTCCGGCTGATGATGATGAAGATGAACGTTAAAATGAAGATTTAAAAAATGTTTTTTTTTGAATATTTTTTAGGGCTACGCTACGATATACTCACCAGATGTTAATACACCTAGCTTGTAATAGGAACTGGCTCTCAAATGAGGCTGCCGGAACACACCATAAAGTGCTTGACGACAGATTTTCAGCTTGGGCATAGCTAGCCAGCCGAGCACTACCACCACTCAATGTTCCTCCACTTAAAGTACCTAAAGTTCATCGTTGGGATTTGAACCTATGCCTTGCAACGTGCGATCCAAACGCTCTAACTACTGAGCTACCATCACTAAAAATAAAGCTATGAATAAAAATGTTTATACAGGTAAGAACAATATTTTTTGCCTGTATAGCTAGCTACAAACTGAAACGAACGCTCAGATTGCTAAAAACATCATTTTTTTTTTCTGTTTAATATCTACCGCAGTCATCCGACTAGGGAGAGGATGTCGCCTAATAGAGCTGTGGGAAAGACCGATAAATGTAAAAGGTAGTGTACTGACTCTCGTCAGCGCGCATCTTCTCCGCACTGCGTTGGTTGTAGGAAGGCGGCGGCGCCTGGGGCTGGTCGCCCCACGGCGCGCCGCCGCCCTCCGAGAACAAGGGGCTCAGCGCGCTGTTGCTGCTGGAACAAACATACTGCCGTCAATCACCCGACACAATTCCCGACTTGGGAATCTTTATTATAGTCTGTCCATTATATAAAGCGTCGCTTTTTCACAACTGAACAATATAACTTTGTACTAGCGTCTACCAAATTTTATTCCGTAAAAAAAATGCGTTCTATTTAGTATTACCTTATTACAAGGTTCTAGGTCAACTGTTGACTTATCCTTGTTATAGGGTAATGCTAGATTAAACGTATTTTATTTGTATGGGATATAATTTGCTAGGCACTTTACAAAGTTACATCGTCAGCTTTGTATGAGCTGTCAAAAAGAGATTTACAGTAAGGCTAAGCAACCGTAGGGCCAATCGCGACTTTTTTTTTGTTTTATGTTCACAGCACAGATCACACTAGATACCGCATTACGAGATTTGTTGTTCCTACAAAAAGTCACCAAAGTTTGAGGCGCGGCGCGTGTTCTCATTGGCTATCTCAAGGTTACGCCTACTCGCGCCTAACAATCAACCAATCAGAGTAAGGCTGACGTGGGGTGCACTTCGGGCGTCCTGAATACAGAATCTAGGGTGTGGTCTGTGGTTCACAGCTAACGAGTGGCGAAGAAAGCAGCGACGGAAGATGCAGATGCCGCTCGTCATGCTCCTCGCCTTGCCCATAGCGCACTATTTTGTAGGTTTTTTTGACTGAGTTAAATCAAAGGACTGGCGAGGTAGATAAGAGATATATCGATGGCCGTCTCGCGAATATTCGCGGCAATGCGAGGAGCCTAGTATGGCTACAGGGTTATGCAAAGCGCTTACACTTTGACTTAACTAAGATAAATAAATAAATAAATATCTGGGACATTTTTGCACACACGGGCATCTGACCCCAAACTAAGCAAAGCTTGTAATATAGCTGCCAGAGACTGATATACGCACATAGTTTTTTTTTTTTAAAATACATACTTATATTAACACCCAGACATAGAACAAACACAAATATTCATCACATATATGTTTGTCCTAGATGGGAATCGAACCCACGCCCCCAAACACAGAAGGTAGGTTCACTACCAACTGAGCCACCGGGGCAGTCGAATATACATTTTATATGCATAAAACTAAGCAAGCCTAGCTTACTCAATAAATAATAATGTATTTTTTTGATTAATATGCTACACACACAAAATAACTATAACACACAAACTATACATTTTGTAGAAGATTTTTAACAACATTCATTCCAATAGCTTTTTAAATTTATATTCAACGGAGAAGCAAACCGAAGTTGAAAATATCAATGTTTTTGTTTTTGCGAATATTCAAGAGAAGTGTGTTATTTATCAGCTTCGGGTATGGAGCCGATGTTCATGTTGATGACAATTACCAACCTGCTTCCGAAGTCAGTGTGGTACGGCGAAGCGTAAGTGTCCATGGGGCTTTGCAGCTGCGGCCGCGGCTGCGAGTACGGCGCGCTGCCCATGGAGTTCACATACGACACGGAGGACTCTTGGGACTCCTGACGGGAAACAGAAAAGTACGTCAAACGCTGCTGAAATATCGTATTATGACACTAATATTATAAATCCGAACGTTTGTATGTAAGTATGTGTGCTTGTTTCCGTTCAACTCTGTAACGGCTGAACGGATTTAAATGAAATTTCCTATGGATATAGCTTATACCCTGAATTAACACATAGGCTATTTATCCCGAAAAAATATTCAGTTGCTGTACAATAGCGTGTGAAACCGCGGGGCGCAGCTAGTCTTTTATAGAATACACTACGGAGAGTATGCCGAATCACCGGTCTTCTACAATACTACAAGACGCACAAAAAAGAGATTTCCTCTTATGGTGGAAATACTGTTGAAATGTACTAAGCATTTTCAATCCACCTTCATAGTAGGGACGGCAAAGGTATGGAACTCACTACCTGCATCTTCTAAAAATCTTCTATCTTGTCTTAAAAAATCTTGACTGACAGTTCTTATGTTTTCAACACTGTGTGATATAGGCACATCAGCCTATGCTGCTCGCATATAAATAAATAGTAACATAAAATAAATACAATCTGTGGCTGTTCTAGAAAAGAGTGAATAGGTACTTCGTAAGATTGCGTGCTACATCTTCGGCCAAATCGTCGCTTTGCATCAGGTGAAATCAAGGTCAAACCACAGAGTAATTATACTAAGAGAGCTAATATCCACAGAAAGATGCGTAATTCGATTTTAGTAGTGATATGGACGCACGTCTTGTACCACTGTAACGCACTTGTACCGACCTGTGAGTCATCTGTGAGCACGCCCTTGAATATCTCATCGACGTCATTGCTGTCCATGTCCGGAAGCGTGTCCCGAATCGCTTCTAGATTGACACCTAACAGGGAGAGGTCGTCTTTGGGCGATATCGTCGACGCTTGGGACGAGCCACCGGTTTCTGAAACATTATGAATACGTTATTTTTCACCTCACCGGCTCGAATAGGCACAGGCAGGGTTTGCTGCGAGAAACCAGTGTGCAAAATCGGGTTTTGCTCTAAGTGAGGAAAGTGAATTTCGAATGTCGCATATTGTCATTTCGGTCTGTTCAGATACGCATATAGTACGTATAGTTATAAAATAGTAAGCGTTTTGGTGTAACTTACTGTAAGCTAACTATTTATTTTGGAAATAAATAAATACATTAGGTAATAATCACTTGAATATACACTGGGGACTCTGAGCACCAGCAAAAAAAATGTGTAATTTTCAATGGTTTTTTTATCAAGATCATTATCATCATCATCGTCGGCCACGAGGCGTCCACTACTGAACATAGGCCTCCCCCTTAGAGCGCCACACCGAACGACAACGTGCCACTTGCATCCAGCAGTTGCCCGCGACTTTATCGAAATGTCGTGTTATCTTTTTTTCCCTCTTGGCTATACTAGACGATGGAACCAAAAATACATATAATATCTCGAAAAAAGATTTTCAATGTGCATCACACCAATATTATAAATTCGAAAGTTTGTGGGTAAAAGTGTAAGTAAGTATGTAAATGTGTTTGTTCCTTTTCAACTCCGTAACGGCTGAAGGGATTTTGATGAAATTTGGTATGGAGGTAGCTTATATCCTGGATTAAGACAGGCTTGTTTTTACTCCGGAAAAAAAAACGGTTTCTGTAGATGCAACCGCGGTTGATGATTCAGCGGATGAAACCGCGGGGCGCTGCTAGTAATTATTAATAAGGAATGAATAGAAAAATAAAATTAGGCCGTAATGTGAAAGTGTGAACCCACCACTAACGGTCTCCGCCTTGGCGTGGATGAACCCGCTCTGGGCGTCCCCCGCCGGCGGCGCCTGCTCCTGCTCGGCCGGCTGCGGGCCCAGTATGGCGTTCTTCAGTGCGGTCGAATCCTCGGTGTGCTTCAACTGGCACTCTTCAATCTCCGATTTCACTTTCACCTCGGCGGAGGTTGACTCGTCCTTGTCTTCTTTGGGTCTTAGGGAGTTTATTACTTCGATCTCCTCCTGTTATCGAAAATAACTTTTTTATATATTTGGATTTTACCCGTTTAGTAAGTCTTTATTTTCATCGTTTTTATAGTATATCCGATGAGGTGAATCTAGTAAGATAACTTAATAGAGAGCAGAGGCTCTACTTTTGATTCGCTCGCTGGAGTATTTCATGCGAAATTACAACCGCTGCGCGACCGCGGACCTTATCGCGCGGCGATACGATTCCCGGTTTCGCAGCGTAGGTAATTTCGCATGAAATACTCCGGCGATTGATTCGAGAATAGAGCCTCTTGTATCATTCGAAATGACTTAACTTTCGATAAAAATCCCAAGCAAAAGTCGCAATTTTAAAATAATCATATCACTCGCTAACGCAACGAGTGGTTTTAACCATTCGTTTTGGTATCTGTCTATAGAAAAAAATCTTTAATTACGCACGATATTTTCGTGCGAAATCATACGAGCGATTCAAAAATAGAGCCCCTGGATACACGGCAAAGTAAAATAAAAACAGCGACTTCGAACTAAAAATCTACATCCACCACAGATTATAATGTCGATACCACATTACGAGATCGTTGTTGTTCGTTGTTTTAGTAGTGGTATGACTCTTTGCAGAGTCCGCCTGGGGAAGTACCACACCACTGCCAGTTATTCAACCGCTTATCAGTAGTTTGCAAACATTATTGTGTTCCGGATTGAAGGGCAATGTTTCCAGCGAAATTAATAGGCATAAATAGATTTAACATGTAATATCATGTGATATCAGGGTGACGAGCGCAGTGCATTACCGTGCATGATTTTGAACTGTTGAAGTTCAAAATTCTGGGCGGCAGTGAAGACTGACGCTTAACATCAGGTGAGTGACTTGCACGTCTCGTCATTCAGAACACCAACAAAAAAACACCAAAGTTTGAGGAATTCGCACGTTGTGGGGTTGTGGGGACTCAGGACTGAGACCTAGCATTCTCATTGGCTATCTCGATGTGACGTCTACTCGCGCCTAGTGATGAACCAATAACAGTAAATTTTTCTATGTGTATGAAGACAAATGCGTGGTTTTGGATCGTCCCGAGTGAGGAATCAAGGAGTGATCTGTGACTTCCCCCTTACCAGGTTGAGCGATATAACGTATGAGGTGTCATGTTCGTTGATAGCGGTGAGCGCGGCGAGGACGTCCTCCCCCTCGCTGTCCGAGTTGTCGAGGTCGAGCTTGAAGTCGCGCAGCTCGCGGTACCCGTCCGGCGTGGCCGGCCGGCCCGAGCCGCCCGGGCTCTCCGCCGGGGCACCTGGGGAAACACACGAGTTAACAACTGCTTGCAATAAGTAGGACTCGGGAGTTTTGGCAGGAACGTGAAGAATTCAAGTCGCGTCGTTTTATTGTTTTCTAAAACTTGTGTTATTTCGAGTGTTAATGTGTAGGAATTGTGAATTTTTACCCGTTAAGTGTTCGTGTACATGCACGAGCGTTGGTGAATGGTATAGTGTTGTGAAGCGTGTATTTTCGTGTTGTTTCCAAAACTGCATGGAGGGCTCTAGTAAAGTTTTCACCACTTTACTGGGGCATGACTTGGACTTGACCGTGACTAGCTTTGCTCGCCTTTGACTGTAACTATGACTTGTTTGATAATATCTAGTAAAACTTGAAAATATATATGTATACATGACACTGGCAAATGCATAAGACGTGCGACGCCAAAATCCTCTTAGGAGGAAAGAGGAAAAAAAAGTAGGACTCGTTTGGAGAAGCTTGGAGAAGTACACGTCCCGTCACGGTTTAATAGCGCTCGGCAAAGGTGGAGGGGTACTTTGCGCAAGCGTACATTCGTACATAAAACTAAAAATCGACTTCTGCGCATTCAAAGTCAGCGCTTTTAAGTATTATAAGAAAAACAAAATACCCGACTGCAAAATGTAGCCTTTGTCACTCAGGACGTAAAGAGGAGTCCAACTACACCCTAAACATCGAAATCGGTCAAAGCAGTTAAGGCTACGGGAGGTAATATAGGAACACTCAAAAATACTTAAATACGTCCTAAAAACATTACCCTCCTTCTTGGGCAGTAGGATAAAAATTGACTTGCCTACGCCGCGCAAGGGCGAGGTAACATTCGCATTACGATTGCGGATCGAAATGCATATATACAAGTTGCTCCTAGGAATCTAGGCTAGGCTAATCGCCTAGGCTCTCAGCTACATGGTTTCCTAATATAACATTAAGTTCGTTTTATTTATCCGGTACTACGTTTAAATAAATAAGAAATTTAAACAAGTTGTCTCACCGATAGTAGTGACAGCCGGTTTCGAAGGTTCCAGCAGGTCCTTCCCGAAGAAAGCCTCCTGCATGTACGGCGGGAACTGCTCCATCAGCTTGGAGCGGGGCTTGCGGCGCGGCTTGCGCTTGTTACTCGGGGATTCTGTCGGAAGAAAACGAACCATGTGGAGAAGAACGATTTCAATCCTTACTAACAGTTGCAACTATAATCTCAGACAAGTCAAAAGTACACCTAGAAATGTAGGCGCCATCGATGTTTGAACTATTCAATGTAAAATTTCTTTTTATCGTCACCTTGCATAATCTCTCTCTTTCTCCTCAGCGTGCGTCTTGATAGTCGCCCGTCTCTCTCACACAACTCCCCTAATTCTATAATCTTTAATCCGTACTTTTAAGTTCTCTGTCGTATGTAAATACGTTGTACCGGAACCTAAAATTGTACTTACCTTAAGCTTACATGCGATCTCCCTTTCTATCCTCGTTGGTCATGGCGGACGCCTGACTCTCTCGAACCACGAACCCTCTAATGTCCAGATTATTGAGGTCCCTCTGCCATTTCCTTCCCAGGACTGTGAGCCTGAAGTCGGTGGTGTAAAGTTATATAATTCTTACCGCCGGCTTGCGTGCCATCTCCCTCTTTTTCCTCGTCAGCCTGCGCCTTGATGGTCGCCTGTCTCTGTCGCACGACGAACCCTCCTATGCCCAGTTTGTTGAGATTTCTTTGCCTTTTTCTCCGCAGGACTGTGAGGCCGGAGTCGGTGGTGTAGAGAGTGAAGCCTTCGGGAGGAGGACCGTCGTTTGCGACGTTCCAAAGGATTCCCTCTTTGTACTGTGTGTTGGCGGCGCCAGCTAATACAAAACATCATTTTTGTACTCAATATAATCCGATGTGTTAAAACATCTATTTCTTTAAGCGTCTCTTTTCATTTCGATGTGTGGGAAAAGAATGGTTACAATTTCAAAGTTGTTATTTTCGTTAAGGTTTATTAATTGTAAAAAATCACAATATCATGCGTACGATTGGTTTTACTAAGTATGTGAAAGTCAACAGTATATCTCACCAGCTTCGTCCTTGCCTTCGGCAGTGCTGTCCGGCTTAGCGTCATCGGGCATCTCGGCGTCTGCGTTCTGAACCACTGTTTCAATAGATGCCATTATTTCTATTCCACAACGCGAGCGTCCAACACACACAAAAACTAACATTAGAAAGTAATTATGAAACAAAATATTGAAATGAAATTATAATGTCGGCGAGACAAGCAATATGAGTTTTTATTGAAAACACAAAGATTCTACGGCCAGTGGAATTGAAACCCACGACGTTGAACATCGAGCAATCTGGAAACGTTAGCTATTAGCTCCCCGACAAGAGAAAGTAGGAGGAAAATACACGTCTCTTTCTCTCTAGTTGTTTAGACGGCGGTCCGGTCGTACCATGTCCGCAGATCTTTTAAATGCCAGCTATACATGATCTGACATCGTGTGAAAGATAATATATAGCGATGAGATATATGAGTTTCTTTGGAGCGAAGGAGAGAAGCTATAACCTTAGTAGTTTGTTTCTTTTGCTCCCGTGAAATTCAAGTCTAGCTGTCCCTTTCGCACGATGTCGGGTCAGGCAATGTAGCGAGGCCTTTAATACTGTTAATCGTCACTGCCATCCCGCGTGCACCGTAATTATTACTCGCGCCCAGCGTGCAAGCTGGATGGCGCGATTGCAAATGACAGCTACCGTAATCAAGCTGCGAGTTTACGCCTCTAGTACTTTAGCCACTGCTTATGGTTGCTGTTCCACTGGCTTCGAAATCTTGAACATATCTGTTTTAACCGACTAATGCCCACTACTGGTATGCATATCCAGATAACGGGTCGCTGTGCGTACCAATAGTTAAAACAATAACAAATTTAGGCACAACGATCCCTATCTGACTAAAAAACCCGTGTCGTTAATCATTAAAACAGACATTCGGAATGGACCTACACCAAAACTTGTGTGTTATGGACATATCGATTACACCAAACAAAAAGGCTAAATGAAGAAGCATGTTTAGTTGAAGTAAGCAATATAAATAAGTAAGCCTTGAATTAGTTAGGTTACAAGCGGGACGATAGATTGATTGTTTAAACTACTTCATTGCACCTTTAACGTTTAGTTGACATTTATTTTTTAGAAAAATGTATCGTAGTCTGTGTGACGTTTACAGTTTAGATAACAGGGTGTCGATAGTAGCGCGGTTGTGATTAAATTGTCACTTTAATTCACTTAATATCTAAAGAGTGAGACATCACTCTTTATGAATTTCAAATGACAGAATAGACAATCAATAACTATCGTAATCGCGCTGCAAACTAAAACTTGTAGCATAAAATCCCAGCCAACGATGAACGCGAAAACAAGCAGCTAGTTTTCACAATAACAGCCAAGAAAACCTCGTACTGACTTACCGGCGTCTTTATCGGCATTTTCATTCTTGAACCTCCGTTTTCTCCTCGTATGCGTGATGCCCATCTCCGCTTCCAGTTGCTTCATGTGATGCGCGCCTCGTTGGGACAAGCATACGTCGTCTACGTAGTACTCGCCCGCCAGGCCGAGGGAGAGGGGGGTGGGGCGCGGCGTGGGGCGCGGCGCGGGGACGGGGGTGGGGGTGGGGGCGGGTTCTATGGCGCGCGTGATGTGAGGCGGGGGGACCTCGCGCCCGCGGCATAGGACGCATTTGTATCTGTGGAACGATGACAGTGTTGGTACACGATCACACACCGACCTCGTCGGCGAGGTCGAAGAATCCCAGGTTCTGTCAGAACATCGGCTAGATTCTCTCCAAATAGTCAAGCAGATCAACCTAGTGGAACTCTAGGGCGCATCCCTTCTGGGGTGCCAGGGTAAGACAAATGCCCCTAGTTCTAGTGACGGCCCGCCGAGGTTCGTACCTCAGCATTACTTTTTTGCGCTTGTCGTCCATATAATTTAAGGCCCAACGCCATCTGCGTTTGCCACAAGTCCGGTAAAGCTGTAGACGCCTCAGAGGCCAAAAGACATATACATAAGATAACTCCTGCAATGACATCCCACTTGGGGCTTTTTGTGCATTTCCCCGTCAGCATCAACTCGAACAAACCCAACTACTTGGAATATCAGAACGTGGTTCTGGTCCGCTGATGCAGTTGCTCCAGTTGAAGAGTTCGTTACGCAAGCATTACGGTCAGACATTGTTTTAAAATAGTTCGAGCTTCTGGGTGCCGCCAAACTGTTTTGGGCAAGCGTGTCGCTTAACATCAGACCAGCGACTTGAACGTCTCAGTACCACAAATAAAAGTGACTACGTCAACCGCACTGACTACAAGAGACATGGAGTTCGTAAGGACGTCCTGCCGCGTGGTTTTAGCGTAATATGTATTTGAAAATTGAATTGCTGTCGTTCTGTTCCCCGAGTAGAGTGAGTATAGTTAATCTGTTATCACCTCCTAATTCTTATTAAAATCTTTTGTTTTTGGATAAATAATAATCTACACTGATAGGTTTTGTTTTACCAAAAAAATATTTATGGTATTCTATTAAAAACTACTTTTCTTCGTCATAGTTTCAACGCAAAAAGTTCGTCACTTTTGATGCCTGTAATATTGCCGAAGATATAGCCAAAATTCAAAAAATCAAACCTATGCAAATACTTTTTTCACGGTTTAGATAATGTAAAAAAAAACATCAAAATCGATTAACATTTAGTGATGGGAAACAGTTGGCAATTTTGGATATGGACAAGTAGGCGGTGTACTCTAATGTTAAGACAAAATAAACTTAACGGAATTAACCGGTATCTTAATACAGGAGCACAGATCTTGCCCTAGATTCTGCATTCAGGACGCTCGAAGCGCACCACGCATCAGTCTAAATACACTTACAAGAAATTACTCTGATTGGTTGATTGTTAGGCGCGAGTATGCGTAACCTTGAGATAGCCAATGAGAACGCTCGGTCGCACTCCCCGCGAGCCGCGCCTTCCTCAAACGTTGGTGACTTTTTGTAGGAACAACGAATCTCGTAATGCGTTATCTAGTGTGATCTGTGTACAGGTGTATGAGAGGCGGATGGACGTGACGCGCATGACTCACCCCGCCCGGCAGCAGAGCTCGGCGTCGTTCTCGCTGCGGATGGCGTCGCAGGACGCGTGCAGCCAGCGGTTACACGTCTCGCACTGGATGATGAGCTCGCCGTCCGAGTACGGCTCCGAGCACACGCAGCACATCACCAGCGACGCACACGGCGCGCATTCTGCACAGGGACAATATACAGGGTTATCGGTTACTGACGCGTGACCTAGCAGGTAGCTTCCTAGCGTACTTCACAATTTTTGTTCCGTAACTTTTCACAAAAACTTTGGCGAATTTTTATCCTAGTACTTGGTGCAAGTGTGAGCTCGTAAGCTTCGCCCGGGTCTCCGCGTTCCTTCTCATTTGAAACCGCGTAATTTTATTGTCATTTGGAGCCCTAATTTAAACGTGTTTGTTTTTTATTTCGGGAGAAAAAAATTACGAATTATAAGAATTATGAAACAAAAGTTGTTAGGTATTATGTAAGTAAGCTACCTAAGAGAAGTTGTTGGCTAGTTACCAAAAGCCCTGATCAAATGTGCTAAAAGTTTTCTGAATATAAAAGACTGGTAACAGAGTGTTAGCGAGGGCAGCCGAGTGTTAACTGACCGGTGTAGTTGTCGCACCAGGCGATGGTGTCGCGCGTGCCGCACACGAGGCACCGGCGGCAGCGCTCGCAGCGCCAGGCGCCGCGCGGCACCTCCGCCAGCGTGGGCCGCGCGCAGTACGTGTGCCACGCCGTGTCGCAGTCGTCGCACAGCAGCAGCAGCGAGTCCTCGCCGCGGTTGCCGCACCCCTCGCACACCGTGCAGTCCAGGCACCGCCAGCCCAGCGTCACTATCACTGCGGACACCTGCGCCGCAGATACGGGCACACATACAGCGATAACCACGTTACAATACGATATTTAGTCGCACATAAAGATAAACGAATACATACATACATACATTATCAGCCAGAAGACGTCCACTGCTGAACATAGGCCTCCCCCTTAGACCGCCACACCGACCGACAATGTGCCACTTGCATCCACCGGTTGCCCGCGACTTTCACAAAGTCGTCGGTCCACGTAGTGGGAGGCCTGCCTATGCTTCGTCTTCCTGAACTACAGAGACACGCGGAAGCGGAACTACGCGGAGATAAACGAATAAGGTCACTCAAACCTATAACATCGCGCAGCCCCGCAACGCGGAAATAAAATTCGCATGGATATATTGAACAGTGGTTATTTCAAGATCATCCTAACACATAGTTATCCTCTGGTCATAACAACCTACTTTAGAAGAGTAGACTTTGCTTCAACAGGCTCGAATTATCTCTTTCGATTAAGAAAAGCAAAACAACGACCAATTGTAGAAAGTATAAAGCTGCGTATTCACTAGAGATAGCCTCGGTTCGAGCGGCTGCTTCGCCCGAGGCTGCGCAAGCGGAGGCCGAGCCGCGAGTCGAGGCGCGACCCATTCGGTGTCGGTACAATGGGCATGTTCAAAGACGAACGCCTCAGTGCGAGGCGCGTGCTCAGTGGAGGCGATTTTGTGTGCTTGATACTATTAGTAACTAATGACCGAACAGGGGCTCGGATTGTGGCTGACTTCCTCGTTGCTCTATTTTATGGGTCAACTGACCCATAACTTACCATAGCTTACTATTTGTTTTTTTGGAAATAAAATAAAAATAAAATAAAATAAAGAACTTTCCTCAGTCCGCAGCACGTTCAGGGTGAGGTAGCTAGACCCGAGGCTGCTCAAGTGGATACCCAGCTTAATAAAACACATTCACTATTGATTACGTACTAGAACTTAAGAACCCCAATTTCATCTCTTCAGGGGTTAATTAACGAAAAATCCTGGGACAAACATACAAACTTTAGGGGTCCATTTTACCCCCTTAGATGTGGAATTTTGCTAAATCCGCTCTTATTGTTCACGTATTTATTGAGTTCAAATTTCACGTCTTTATCTTAAGCAGCTTGGTCTTTGAACTTTAGCTTTGGTCTTTGAGGTTGATTCCTAGAAAAAAGGCTTGTTCTTTATATGTTTGATATTTTATAGATTATGAAAGACCAATGAACAACTTTTGAACAATTTGTCCCACATTATGAAATAGAGAATGTAATGCCATCCTCACCTTGATGTTGACGCAGTAAGGGTGGTAGGTCTGGCCGCACTGCGCGCAGGAGATGAGGCAGCCCTCGGAGTCCGTGCCGACGGCGCCGCACATCACGCACAGGTCTTGAGTCAGTACGAATTTGTCTTTGCTCGAGCAGAGTATTAGCTTATTTTCCACGCCTGTCAAATTACATAGAGGGTTGGCAAGATTTAAATAGGAAAGACGACGAATATTCTAGATTGTGAAAAAGTAACGAAACTTATAACATGATAAAGAAAAATTGTTTTTTTCTTTTACAATTTACAAAAACAAAATTAAAAAAATGACAAGATATAAAAAAATATGATAATTTAATATCTTTCGAATGCAATTGCCAACGTTTTATAGCAAGTTTCCTGTTATTATTTTTTTATTTGGCGAAGGAGAAGAAAAAAAAGCTCGGAAAATTTGTTTTTTTCCTAAAACATTGGCAATCATATTCTTAAGATATCTTAATCATTTATATAATTTTTTTATATATCTTGTTAATTTAATATTAAATGTTTTTTTTTTAATTTCCTCTGTAAAAAGTGCGACCGAGATAGCTGAATCAGGGGGGAGCCGGCTCTTAACTTTACAGAGACAATTTGAATATAACCAGTATAACATAAGCAGAAAAAAAAATCCTTTCTTTGATAATTTTGAATACTATTCAAGTACTATCTTACCTGGGTCATCATCAGGTGTTTTGTTATCAGGCGCCTGTGGCCTCTGCAGCCCCAGTCCCGGCACTCCGAATACTCCCCGCATCTTGGGTTTGGACCCTCTTTTTCTCCCGAAGTCCAACACGGACCTCTGTCGTTTCTGGAAGCCCAGTTTGCCGGCGGTGGGGAACCCGCCCTTCAGTTTGTACCCGCCGATTTTTTTCTTAGCCACTTTTGCGGAGACCGTGAATGGTTTGCCTTTGCCAAGACCCACGTCTGCTGGCTAAAAAAAATTTAGATTTTAAGCTATCAATCCAAATCGCAGTGAACATCTTACATGACAACCAACTAGACTAAAAATTCTTGTAACATAATATAATCATAGAGAAATTATCTAAAGAAGCTCCAATGGCCATAGGAGAATGCGTAACCCGATTGTAGTAACTGATAAGGACGTAAGATGTCGCTAGTGCATCGAATTGCAACATTTTTTTTTTATTGACTTGAAATAGAAACAAAAGCTAACGCATTAGTAATGGTACAGAGAAAAAACTTGTTAAGAGCATGTCTTGCCATGCTTAGTAGGGTTCCGATGGCGGTGAAAACATTATTTTTGATAACATATTTTTTAGTTCTTGTATTGCAATCTTATTTGGACTTCTATCCATATTTTTATAGCTCTTATAGCGGTTTGAACATTAGCTGGCTAAATACCATCTAGTATTATGCTGTTTTTTTTCGGTGGTACACTTTTTTGTATGAGATTGTCATTCTTTTAGTATAAGTTTTCTATGATACAACTACCTAAGCGAAGCTTACCTTAGGTTCTATAGCTAGCGGGTCTTGTTCTGATGTTTGGGAGTTCTCATCACCAAACGACGAATCCTGAGACGTCGACGCCATGTTATCTTCTTCAAACGCTAAAACAAATTTTATCAGAGTTTTTGCCATTCGTGGTTCTCGAACATGGTTGAAAATAAAAAAAGTCGTCATATCAAGTTCTTTCTGCCTGGAAACAGTACGTGCGAAAACAAGACAACATTTAAAATAAATCTTTCATTGACTATTAGGTTATTAGAATGAGACAAACGAGGTTGTTCGTACTTACATCCAGATTTAGAAATGCTCATTAGAGGCATCTGAGTCTTGCAAATGGGACAGATGTATTCGTAAGACGGGGTCTGTTCTTTCTTCTGTCTGTATAGCGTCGGTTCCGCGTCTGGGTCGCACATTCCATGCACATACCTGACAAAATAATTACATTAGAAATGATGGTATTTCTAGTGATAGTACATAATTATACAACCGCAGTTTTGTTGAAGCGACTAATTAGCTAAAAGCAGCTCTGAACACACGAGCAGAGAGCCAAGTTCAAAGTCAAACGTAAGACTAATCAGGCAAGTTCAAAGACACCTACAGCCCTAATTCAACGAGTTGCGAGGTTCAAATCAGACAATCTGGGAGCCAAATTCAGTTTCCTCAGCGATAAAACAAGTAATATATTTAAAGGAAAAACAAAATACCTGACAACTAAATGTAGCCTGTCACTCCAGACGTACAAACGAATCCAACGACATCTTAAATCTCGTCAAAATCGGTAGTCTTATATATACTACTATAGGAGGCTACATACCATACTCACATACTTCCCATACACGGCAAAAACCATTACCCTCCTTCTTGGGATGTCGGGTCAAAACAAAGCAAGCGTTTCAGCTGTCCATAACAAAATACAAACAGACTGCAACAAAATATTCTTTAAAAAAGCAATATCGATATGTTATTGGCGCCACCCGTGAAATACGTAAAAATTATATTGAAATGAACTACTTGCCTACAAAATTTCATGAAGATCGGATCAACGGTTCGCAAGTTATCATCGGACAAATACATACATAGGAATGCCGATTTGTCCCAGTAAACTCTGAGACCTTCGCTTGGCTCGGTCAAAAAAAGAAAAGTCTGTTACAACAGAAAGTCGTACCGTTTACAGAGAGTACAGCGGATCATGTCGCGGTAGGCGGCGGCGCGGTAGGCGCGGCGGCACAGCGGGCAGCACGAGCCCTTGTTGCGCTGCTGGTAGCACGAGTCGCACACCGTGTAGTGCGCGTGCCAGCGGGACGACGGGCCCGCGCCCGGGGACCGCGCGCCGCAGTCCGAGCACACGCGGCAGCACTGCCGCCGGGAACAAACCACACTATACAATGGCCACTGTGTGTCCCACAGATCACACCATCACACGCATCAGTCTAAATACTGTAAATACACTTTTTTTTTTGTATGTTACTCGGTGACGAGACGAGCAAGTCACTCCCCTGATGTTAAGCGTCACGCTTGCCCATAACAGTTCAGTGCCACCCAGAATTTTGAACTTCAACATTGCCAGCAACACAGCAGTGCATTGCCGCGCATAGTTTTTAACTAAAAACTATGCGCGGCAATGCACTGCGCTCGTCACCCTGAGATGTTAGATGTTAAATCTCTATATGCCCAGTAATTACGCTGGAAACATTGCCCTTCAATCCGGAACACAGTAATGCTTGCACACTACTGCTTGGCGGTTGAATAACTGGCAAAGGTGTGGAACTTCCCCAGGCGGACTCTGCAAGAGAGCCCTAAAACATATTGGTTGATTGTTAGGCGCGAGTAGGCGTAACCTTGAGATGGCCAATGAGAACGCTCGGTCGCACTCCCCGCGACCCGCGCCGCGCCTCAAACTGACGTGACTTTTTGTAGGAACAACGAATCACGTAATGCGGTATTTAGTGTGATCTGTGGTGTCCCCCAACCAATCGAGGCTACCTCACCCCGTGTCGACAAACAGAACAATATTAGAATATTATAAATGCGAAAGTTTCTGCGTTAACTGTGTTAGTATGTAAGCATGTAAGTGTATTTGTTCCCGTTCAACTCTGGTAACAGCTAAACGGTTGGATGAAATTTGGTATGGAGGTAGCTTATATCCTGGATTAGCACACGGGGTACTTTTTATCCCGGAATCACATTCGGTTTCTGTAGAATAGCGGGTGAAACCGCGGGGCGCTGATAGTAATGCTATCACACTAATATTATAAATGCGAAAGTTTGTGTGTAAGTATGTAAGTGACTTTGTTCCCGTTCAACTCTGTAACTGCTGAACGATTTGGATAAAACTTGGTACGGAGGAAGCTTAAACCCTGGATTAACAAACAGGCTACTTTTTATCCCAGAAAAATATTCGGTTTCTGTAAAATATCGGGTGAAACCGCGGGGCGACGCTAGTAATGCTATATTTTTATATGGTATTTAACGCTTCACACTTTCGACTTCTCCATTAGGATTCTCTGTACAAGGATATGGACAAAGACCACCTAGACCCAGCAGATATTTAAATGCACCACTCAACTTTTGCCCGGCCGGAAAACGAACCCGGGACCTTCTGCTTATAAAGCAGTCGCGCTACGATTTATTTTACGACTGGGTTCAGGATACATAAAAAAAACTCCAGGACACAGTTAGTGGTGGCGCCCATAGCCCCTCTGGCATTCGGCAAACGTGTCCAGCTCGGTCACTGCCGGGCACATCCCTTTCAAACCAAGTTGCGCCCTGATGAAGACTCCTGAAACCGGTCTGGAGAGCAACGCTAAAGAAGTTGTTGTTTGTTAGAGCAGATGCAGATATACAGAACATTCCTTAAAGAGATGGCAATATTGAAAGGTCTGTATGTACTCGTCATTATAAACAACTTTTACTGAGGGTCCAACCCATAAATCACTAGTTTTTATATTCCGTTTTAGTTGATAAAATATTTGTAAAACTTGATAAATGGCACGGACCCCGGAGTCCGTGGAGCAATATTGTAAATAAAAAATAAAAATAAAACCCCATAAATCACGGAAAAAAAAACAACTGTTTCATACATTTTGTTGAGTGTCATTGACATTTTTCTATGGAACAGCCGATTTATTTTTAATTTCATGGTTGATCCCATAGTAAAAGTTGTTCATAATGATGAGTACCTACATACCTTTCAATATTGCCACACCTTTCAGTAACACCTTGTATAGCGGTTGGTAATAGTTGTGTAGTCCGAAGTCCGGACACGAGCACAGTATGACTAACCTTGCACTTCCAGCCGTACTTGGGCACTGTGGCCATGATGGGCCGCAGACAGGCGGCGTGGTAGAGCTTGTCGCAGTGCTCGCAGGCCACAGCGCGCGCCTCGCCGGGGGCTGCCGCCCCCGCCCCCGCGCCCGCCTCCCCGCGACACACCTGGCACACGCGGCACGAGCGACACGCCCATCCCGACCGCACACCTACACATCACACTAATATTATAAATGCGAAAGTTTGTACGTAAATTAGTGTGTTTGTTCCTGTTCAACTCTGTAACGGCTGAACGGATTTGAATCAAATTTGGTATGGAGTAGCTTATACCCTGGACACATATCACACCCTTATTCTGCATTCAGGAAGCTCGAAGCGCACCATGCATCAGTCTAAATACACTTATTAGAAATTACTCTGATTGGTTGATTGTTAGGCGCGAGTAGGCGTAACCTTGAGACAGCTAATGAGGATGCTCGGTCGCACTCCCCGCGACCCGCGCCGCGCCTCAAATTGACGTAACTTTTTTGTAGAAACAACGAATCTCGTAATGCGGTATCTAGTGTGATCTGTGACCCTGGATTAACAGTTATGCTACTCTTTATACCAGAATGCGAATGCGAATTCATTTGCGAATGAAACTGCTCGGCGCTGTTAGTATCTATATATCTATATATAAAAGGCGATGTATGTATGTTCCCTATATATAAAACGGCTGGACCGCTTTTGATGACATTTTCAGACAATCATCAGACTAGCCCAGCGGTCGATCCTGTGAAATTTGGTACCCGTGCGAAGCTGGGGCAAGTTATTAATAATTTAGGTAATGTTAACATGACTGTATTGTATTACGTTACCCGGTAGCTGCGCCAGACCCACGCAGGTGCCGTGGTGGTGCGCGCCGCACGACACGCACGTCATCAAGTTGACGATGTCGCCGATCGTACGACACGTCCTGCACTCTATATCCGCCGTACCTGACAACAAAATATTAACACACGATTATTATAATGCACAATCGACGCAAAATAAATAGGTAACGAAGGTCTGCTCCATACGAGCTGAAACCGCACACACATATAAGTTCGTATGATGATCTTGCAGCGGTTTCTGTTGAACCTTGGTGTTATTATTTTTAGTAGCGATCTCTGCGATCCCACATCAACATTTAAAAACTCAGAATCCGAAGGACTACCGACTTGAGTCGTCCCCTAAAACTAGAATAAAAGGGTATTCCCTCGATAATTACTACTTCTGTCAAGTTGGTGAGGGACTACCCATGAAACATAAACAGACCGAAATGAGTTACCAGTCCAGAAATTTTAAATCGGAAAAAATCAGCAGAAATCCTTGTATTCTCAGAAATTGTGGAAAAATCTTTACATTTCAGTATTGGTATGTTAGAGACCCTGCAGGGGGGCGGCAACCTTCCTTAGGCCTAGGGCAGCCAAGGTATGAAATCCGCCCCTGAAGTTGACTACAAGAAACTTTGAACGACACTTACATACTAAAGGTACTTGGTAAAGATGATCCTTGCAAAACGAAGACTTGGTTTGAAAATCTATGAAGCCCCCTGACGCCAAGATGCACGGTAAGTGGAAGTATTTACTGCAACTCATCTGCAAATACAATAATTATATTAAATACAATTTAGTAAAAACTACAATAAAATAGTAATAAACAGGTAGGATATATTGGGTCAGATAGTAATGCTTCTTGACCCATTAGACCATAGGTTCTCAACGTGGGCCATGTGGGCGTTTGAGACTCTTAGAGAGGCAGTAGAAGACTCCGAGGAAATTAGGGGGCGTCGAGATGTCACAGAGGGGATGTAGGCAGGTTAAAAAATATAGTCTAAAAGAACATACTAATCAGGTACTAAAGTAAACTTTAATATTGGTTCATATTTGTTATTGTATGTATTGTAACAATTTTTATCATCTGTGCGAAAATTCAAATTATTTCTGATTCGGAATTGAATTGAAAAATGTCATTACATTCAGATCTAGAGTAATGTGGGTATTACTGCGGTTTGAAATGCAAGACTATCTAAAAGTATTTTTCTAATATTCATTACAAGGTAGGGATCTCAGTTCGGAACATCGAAGTGAGCCCTCGCGACCTTGTCTTGACAAACTCTAAACCGATTTTGCTTCTAATAAAAAATCTTGTGTAGAATTGAGTATTGAATGTTTCTGCTAAATATTATCAAAATCGGACGGTAAATGGCGCCGCAGCAACTTTCCCCTTTTTCCTCCTTTTGGGAGAAAGTTTGCTGTGAAAGAAAGTGAAAGTCCAATCAAAAATCGCAGACGACAAAAAAAAACTATAAAATTGTAGAACCTATATACCAATTATATTCTCATCAAAATTAGTTGATAAATACAACGTGTGTACCAAAATACGGACCGTAATAATTGACCTCGTATGCTTCGCTCACTTGGTCAATTATACGTTTGAAAATATAATCGTGGCAATAGCTGTTTCAGATTCTAGACTGATACTAAGTAAAAAATATGGAGGAAACATAATATTTTCAAAGTGGGTGGTGGAGAAAAAAAGGTTTAGAGCCTATGCATTAAAGCGTTAACATTCGTAACAACTTACAAAACGAGAAAGAAATATACTATTACAACTATCAGCTTTTAGGCTCTACTGCTGGACGAAGCCTCCATCTTGGAGGGCAGTTTTCCCACGCTTGGCAGGCGGCTTTAAGATCGCAGAATGTTCGCCATTTCCTATGAGGACACTGCTGCTCGTCCCCTGGCGATCCTGGTCGCAGTTTTAGACATACCCTGTCCTCTTATTTTCTCTCATTGTTCAGCAGTCTATGGTTCTCTGTTTGCTACCTTAGGGTGGTTGTCTATTGGAATGGTTGGTTGTTGTTGGGTTGCTGTTGTATTGGTCACTTACCTTACAAGGAATACTAGCACCATGTCTAGTACAAAAGGCACATTTTCTCGCCAACGCTGCCGACACGATCCCCTTGACCCTGGCTTCTTCCAGCTGGTCCTTCTCCTCATCAGATGTGGAAGCCGAGGCCACTTGATCCTGGAATGGCGGAGTGAACTCCAGGCAGAAGCGGTGGATGTACAGCATTGATGATGACACTATGGAGGTTAGTTCCAGAGCCTCTGTGTGGCCTATGATGGATAGTTCGTCGGTATGCTCCATATTGTAAAGAGGCGTTCTGTAAGGAGTAGTATCTTGTTAAAATGCAGATGTTGTTTTTCTATAGCTGAAAAAGGCCTAGGCGGAAATCTGGCAACAAACCCATCCCATCCCTACTTACATCCCCAGATATATATTTAAAAACATGCAGAGTTTACCTGTTACTGGGGTGTTACATAGGTCCTAATGTATTATCATGTTTATTATTAGTTGATTAATTGTTTCATACTGTTGGTAAACCAATAAAAAAAAAATAAAAAAAAAAATATGAAGCGGCATTGATCAGAAAACAGGAAATCTAGGCCAGTTGCCAGGCCCAGACTTAGGTCCCCAGCATTTAATTTTGATAAAAAAAGGCCACGAATTCGGAGATAAAAAAACGCCAAGAGGGAATTAAAAAACCAGTTCAATCTTAAGAATAACATTGCCATTATTTTAAAACAATTTTCATGTAATTATTTTTTATTTCGGCTGAGGCTAAGGGAAATTTCTCAAAAATAAACTTTTTTTTCCTTATTCATCAAAATAGAAAATTTCAACATAATTAAGCGCTATAGGACACTGTCGATATTACTCTAAAATTAAAACTACACTAAACCTTTATTGCCTTTTTTTTTTACCAAGTGGCTGAATAATGTCATTATGCTATCAACTGGAAGATCTTGACACATTCATATATTGCTAAAGATCTCGGCATACTGTTTGATGATAAGCTCTCATTTATACCGCATTATCAGCAGATTACCAACAAAGCTAATCAGCTCCTTGGCTTCGTCTCTAGATCTACTAAGGGTTTTAAAAAGCCTCACAGTTATTTATATTTATATAATTCACTTGTGAGAAGTATCTTGGAGTACGGTAGCCCGATTTGGTCCCCGCACTATAATGTTCACTCCGATGACATTGAGAGAGTGCAGAGAAAATGTCTTAGAATACTTTGTTATCGTCAGCGTGTAGGCCGCTCTGACTTAAATTACGAACGGAGACATAAAATTTAATGTACAGTCTCTAAAAATGCGTAGGAAATACTTCGACCTTATATACTTGTACAAAATTATTCATTCTATAGTGGATTCCCCACACCTGTTGTCTCATATATCTTTTAATACCACATACAGTGCACGTAGAGCCAAAGTCACTAACGTTTTTGCACTTCAAGTCTATAAAAATAATACTTCTAACTTTAATCCAATTGCAAGAATGGCTTTTGTTCAGGCACAAAAGCTGTGCTGTGTCTGAATAGTCCATCTCACTAAATGTAATATAATAACTATACATATAGATTGCATATAAATATTGTGCCGTCTTGGGGGTACCCATCTGTAAGCTAGTTGCTTTACGGATGGCTACTTTCATCACGTTCGTCTCATTATTTTACTTTTCTGTGTACACATATTTTGGATTACAATCCAGTTCAGATTTTTACTTAAAATTTTGTATACTAATTAAGAAAATGATTGATATCTGTTTTGTGTACCTAAATAAATAAATAAAATGTGTGAACAAGATAGCCTATTTACTAATAATTGTACTTGTCTAACATTACGAGGGAACGGGCTCTTAAACAAATACAAGACATACTGTACATATTAGGTCAAATTTTTCTGCAATATCTTTTTCTACTCACTTGCATTTATTGAAGGCTTTCTGCCGCCTGCTCAATGGCAGAGCTAAAGGATGTTGGTTGGGGTCCACAAGCTCTGGGGGAGGTGAGACCAATCCTGGGGTCAGTGGGGTAGTGGGAGTGCTGTTTGGAGTGGTCCCGCTTGTGGGGGTGGCACCGCCAGAAGCCACTACCGGGGTGGTGCTGCCGTCGCCCTCGCCGGTGCATGGAAGCTGTCGCATTTCACCCTGCCCTAGTTGACTACGCTCACTCAGATTGCAGAGAGCGCAAACTTTACCTGGCCTGTAAAAAAAATATTACTAAGTACTTTTATTTTTTATTTTTTTTTATTTACAATATTGCTCCACGGACTCCGGGGTCCGTGCCATTTATCAAGTTTTACAAATATTTTATCAACTAAAACGGAATATAAATACTAAAGACTTTACAAAAGGAATATACCAACGAATATGCTAATACAGAGCTAAGTGCTATTATAGATTTGCGTATATACTCCGAGCAGTCCAGCTCCCGCAAGCAGCACCCGTTCACGAGTTGACGCATGTGCCAGCCATCGCTCTCCTCAACCATATTGAAGGGAAGAGGGCGACCCGCCACACGACGCCGCCGCAAGAAGAAGCTTTTTAGTGAGCGTGATTGCTCTGGGGTATACACACAAACTTACAACAAAGGAAACAAAAATAAATAACTAATATAAATGTTACTTTTACAATATACACGCTATCTTTTACAATTCAATCGCCTACTCCTGGCCCAGGGCCTCCATCACCGCCGCGTTCCGATCTTTGATGGCCATCTGCAGGTTGTACTCTTTAATGGTCTTCGGTGACGCAGCCGACGCTCGACGCACGAATCGACTGATGGCATCGTCTTCAATGTCGTCGGCGTAGTAGACGAAGGTCCCGGTGTGCCGTGATACTGCAACAACCGCATGTGACACGCTCTCGTGCAGCTTCATTTTTGGCTTGGTCTTAATGGCGATTACCGACTCGTATGTTAGCCCCTGAGCTTCATGGATGGTAAGAGTGCGCGACCCTGTGCCTCCCCCATAACCCTGGATGATGAGGTTTTCCTTTTCTTCCTGCGTGTGCACTAAGAAAAGGGTGTTGGGGAGGGTGCTGGGTATTTGCGCCCCCTTGTACCGTCTCTGCTCAAGAGACCTAATACGGGGAGCTGAGGAATATATACCGGAGTATATTTCCCTCAGCGCATACGCGACGTCCATTGGGTTCCTGTGTGTGCAAAGCAACTCCTGACTGATATTTGTGATCAGGTTCGGGCGATGGTACCTCATTTCGAAAACATTTTCTCTGTCGATGTAAGGTAGCTGATTGACGTCTCCGATGAGGACAAGTTCGCTAGCACCAGCAAGCCGTGCAGCCATTACAATAGCTCCGAAATGGTTCATGAGAGCTTCGTCCACCAGAAGGCGGCTGAAGCAATCTCTTCCGAAACCATTTACGAGGGAGGAAGCCATGGTTCGCACCCTGGTTTTAACCAGGTCTCCTATGCGATACGATAGTTTCACCCTCAGATCGTTTGCTGCCTCTGTTGTTGTGGTGATGATTGCGTCTCTGTCCACATCGAAGTTTCTGATTACCCATGTTGTCTTGCCACATCCTGGAACTCCGTTGACCCATTGTATCTTTGGCATCACCCAGTTTTCCCAGCTTGCCTCGACATCTGAGTTCCCTTCGACAGTCTTAGCCATCTCGAGGATCTTGTCGTCCAGCATTATCTTGGTGCACTTGGCAATGACTACAATTGGGTCATTCGATGGTATCGTGTATTTCGGTCTTCCTGTTCGCTTCGTTTCTGTCTCGTTCAGTGCCACAAAACCACTTTCTGCACTGTAAGCTGCCATATATTGTCCTTTCATAGTTCCCCTGATGACCTGGGAAGTGAAATTATTGTATATGGCTGCTTCCGCCTCCTCAAGTCCCTTATTTAGTAGACTTTCACTTCCTAGCCTGAAGAACTGCAGGATGTTATGGCAGTTCCTGAGATTTACTACTCTAGTCGCTCTCAATGTGTCTAGGAATTCAAGGAAGGCGTTTCTCGCGTGGCCTTGTGGCCCCGAGGCTAAGATGTAACGGGGCGAATCAACCTGTCCCATGTCGGCTCTCGTCCGGGCTGCCTGAGGTTGTGCAGCTGCTCTTGGGGTCACTGCTGTTGGGAGGGGTGGTGATTTGGGCGTGATTCGGAAAAAGCTCTGCGTTGCAGCGCTGAAAGCTGTTAAAAAAGTCGCTATGTGGCCTTCTCTTCCCTCTCGACTACCACTTGGATAGGCTGCGGCTTTTTCGACTGCTGCTTTTTGTTGTACCCTTTCGGAGCCAGATTGAGTGGTCGAACTCGGGACGGGGTGTCCCCAGCTGTCTGTTGCACTTGTTCGATCGTTAGCCTTGAGAAAACTTAAGTTTTCTCCCCTGTCTTCATACAAGACGACCTCGTGGTATTCAGAGGCCTTAGTGCAACCCAGCCGGTCTGCGACTTCCGCTTTCGAGTATTCCATCATCATCGCGTCCACACTTATCACCCAGGGCGTGCTGTCTGCTTTTCTACTCAGGTACTCGAGTAGCGAGCTAGCTTGCGCAAAAGGTGACTGTGCTGCCCACTCGAAAAGTGCGATTGTTTTGTTTTTCGATCGCACTAGTCGGAATCGGTGACCGTCTATCTCGCACCCTGGCATAGCGTCGTAGGATTTCCGCTTCATAGTCACTTTAGCGGTACTCCCGTTGAGCAGACATGCTAGTCCAGGTGATAGGCGAACACGTTTCTGGCTCCGTGCCAGGCAAAAGCTTAACCCGAATCTTTCTCTGTTGTTGTCCATGAAGAGAGCCACACTGCGCATTCGGATTCCTGGTACTCCCCTTTCTACGTTTTCGAAAAGTTGGTGAATCGATACGCTTTTTGGGAAAGTTTCTCTGCTGGGGATCGAACTCTGCGTGGCTTCAGTGGACTGAGTATGTGTTGTGTGTATTGAGGAGGAGGAGGAAAGGGTTTGAGGTGGGATGATGGTTTGGACTGGGGAGTTGGTTTGGAGTGGGGGAAGGGTAGAATTTCTCCTGGCCGCTATACGGAAGGACCTCTCTACGAAAGACAGGAAGTGTGGTCTACTACCTGTATCTGCTAGGATGTTGTGAAGATCTGAGACCACAAGCTTTCTGTCTAACTGAGTTTCGAGGTCCTGCCGCGCGGCCATGAACCTGGGGCAATTGATGAGCATTACCATACCGTCTCGGGCACATCAGGATCGCACTCGCAACCAGGACTGTTCTTGAGCTTGAACCTGTACAGGTATTCGGCTATTCCTCCGTGCCCTGTCAAAGCTTGTACCTGGAAGGGAGTCAACTTCGTAGCTCGCGTCACCCTATATGCGTTTGCGATATCGGGGAGGAACGTCTGTGTGACTCTTCCTGTCTCAGAGGTTTCATACCGGTCCTGCCACTTCCGGACTGATTCCTCACGGATTTTTCTTTTGACGTAGGACAGAGTACGACAGTAGTTTGACGTACTAAGTACTTCATATCAGTTTTTTGCATTCGCTTTTACTAACTAAACTCAATCATTTAATAGTTCATTCTGAACATTGAAACGCGATTTCTATATTTCACAACCCCTTTACTGATTGCAAACATAAAATATATTCTCAAAATGGAACATAAAATTTCATTAAGATCGGAAGGTACCAAACCTTGCATACCGTTTATCTGATCTCTATAAAGGTACAAACTTCAATCTTTTCAAAACACAAAATCATACATACCTTCGTTTCACTCGGCCAATATAAATATTTAACAATGGCTCATCATGTTACATATCGAGACATTCAGAAAAGATGAGTCTAAAAGGGATTTACCGTGGTTGAAAAAAACCTATTAGATTTTGAAGTGCATAGCAGAGTATCTTATTATAACATGGCACATACCATTTTTCGGGCATGTATGGTGGTTCTTCAGGTATTGGTGGCATGGTAAAATCATCTTCTTCCAACATGTCATCCAGAGCATCGTCACGACTGCCTCGGTGGCGCTTCGCTCCACGCAGGGACCCCGGCGTCCCTCTATACCTGTTTATAATTAAGATATCAGGTATTATATATGATGGTATACTGTTGTAAAGAGTGTGTTATCTTCTTTTCTGCATAAGCCATAGTCCATTTACATGAGCTAATTGTCACAATTGCCTTTCCCGGACAGAATAAAACAAGCCTATGATCTGCAAACTCGCTGATACAGACATATGACTATGGAGAACTGATTGTGAGAACTAGCATGTCTGTCTACAGCAGAAACGGTGACTTAAAAGGTGCACATATTCTCTTTTAATGTTGCCTCAAAAACATGGTTTTGCAAAGACGGGCACTGGTGGGCATGCTTATATATTATACTAGCTGTTACCCACGATTACGTACGTGTGGAACAATAAAAAAAAAAACCCTATGTACATTTCCTACCCTTAAGCTACATTTATGCAAGAATTCAGGTCGATCCGTTGATAACATGACAAACACCCAAACAGAGAGACAGATAGACAGAAAAACAGAGTTACATTTGCATTATAATATTAGTTAGGATTATCGACAACTAGACAAAACCACATGAGCTGCAATTGTGAATTGTAACTAGAATGGACTAGATGGGGTAGATGCCCTGCGAGCTGCCTTCGGGACAAAGGGCTATATGCCCGAGGCCTTTCACCTACCAAAATGTAAGCAACAATAAAAAGGAGGTTATGACTTTATTGATTACACTCAGTTCCATATTAAAGAAATGTTTTGTTTTTACTGAATTAATTTTCCATTACCTTCTGACAATTTTTCCTTCTCTAGTCAGTTTAGGGCCTTCCTTTCTAGGCCTTCCAGGGCCTCTACGACCACCGGTAAAGAATGGTCTTGTGTATCCCTGATGATGGAAGAAGGCAGGCTGTGAGACGATGCCGTGAGGAGATGCTGGCTCCTCCCCACGCGGCGAAGACGCGCAGGATGTGGGTGTGGATCCCGGACCCGGGTAGAACTCTACGAGATACAGAAAGAACTAAATTTTCTCATATATTTAACATGTAGCTGTAATGATACTGTATTAATAAGAATTGAAAATGTAGGCATTAAGGACACTTTAAATAAGTAGTGGTTTGCTCGACTAACCCGAGGATGGCGGTGCTTCGCCCTCATCTTCCGATCCATCGTCCGGCAATAGGTCGACGTCTAGAACGTTATCATCTGGTACGTCCATCTACAACAGAGAGCGCAAAAGTCGAAGCAGTATTTGAACATTGCCACGGTTGCGACATGACAAAATTATTTACTTGTAGCAGTGTACAGTAGACCGCCATAATGAACGGATAGCCCCGACATCAATTTCCAAACTTACCGCAGGTTACTGCGATGGACTTTTGACTAATAATTCTCACGATGAAAAGAAATGAGCCAAAACTAAAATCATTTTGAATAGAAATCTACATTCAATACACAAAAACACGAAAAATAAATCGCAAAACGCGATGGAATCGAAACCAAGCGCACAATCAATAGTGCTGTCTACTTTGATTCGAATAACATTGTTCTGAATCATTCGTTCATGTTAAGTCGATTCGACTTTTGTACTTAATACTTATGTTTGTTTAATTAATATTTCTAAATAATATTTTTGTTACTTACATTTAAATCAATACATTTTTTGCTATCAGATCGGCACCAATCTAATTTGACCACAATCACAATTTTATGAAGTTAATTTATTATCTCTGCAACAGTCGCCACAGAGTACAGCACTGCTATGTAAATATATACGTGGTTTTTTGTTATCTGCATTGCTCGACTAGAGTGTGACAAGGTTAATTCGGGATGACGGTAATATCGTGTGACTATGGGCATGAGTGCTTACCACTATTAATTGCATGAGAGAAAATGAAACAGCATTAGGTAATTATTGAAGTTTCATTACTAGAACATATTCATTTAGTCCCTTGTCGCAACAACAGGCATTGATAAAACCTTTTTTACAGTATTACTCTATGGTTAAAACATCAAGTCAATGTCAAGTTGCAAAGCGTCGACGGCTTTATTACGGCAAAACGCATACGTGTGTACGTGCCAGGTGCCAGTACTGCCACTGCCAGTGCAACTGTGTCTTCTGTCCGTGGATTTCATATTGTTATATTGTTTAATTTTTTTACAACCTTAGATATAATAATGGCACAGACTCTCGCATTATTTTTACTATTATTAAGTATAAGCAGTTATTGCAAATCAACTTTATTTGAAAGCGATTCTTGCTATTCTTTTGGAAGCGGTAATGTATTTCCCGGTGGAGCAAGAAAAGTTGAGCATAATCTACAATTTACCAAAGCGATGAGTGAGATATACTTTTTGATATACCTATGCTAATGTTTGTGGTCTACTTATTATACTCTTATAAGTATAACAATACGTAAATTACCACCTTTATTAATGGGTATTTACAAATTTTGTAGTATCAAAACCGGCACCAGAGTGGGAGGCAACTGCAGTTATTAATGGAGAATTCTCGCAACTTTCCCTAAAGAGCTTTAAAGGCAAATATTTGGTGTTTTTCTTCTATCCGTTAGATTTGTAAGTTTCCATTATTTTAATATAATCATAAAAATTACATATTACATATAATATTTTAATTTTAAAAAGTTAGAATCACTGATGATAATCATGAGATTGAATTTATAACATTTTATTTGTAGTACCTTTAGTACTACAAATATTTGTTCAACTTATTGAGATCCCGTTAAACTCCAGTTTAAGATAAAGTGTGCTGATAAACGCATATCTAATCAATAACACACATTACACATTATTGTAATTATACTTACATACATTTTCTGTTTTAGCACTTTTGTTTGTCCCACCGAAATATTGGCATTCTCTGAAAGAATTGACGAGTTCAAGAAGATCAACACTGAGGTGGTAGCATGTTCTGTTGATTCCCATTTTACTCATCTTGCTTGGATTAACACACCACGCAAAGAGGGTGGTCTTGGAAAGATTAACATTCCTCTTCTAAGTGACTTGACTCATTCGATAGCTAAGGATTATGGTGTGTATCTGGAGGATTTGGGGCATACTCTTAGAGGATTATTTATCATTGATGACAAAGGAATACTTAGACAGATAACAATGAATGACCTGCCAGTGGGTCGATCCGTTGATGAAACGCTAAGACTTGTTCAAGCTTTCCAATACACCGACAATCACGGTGAAGTGTGTCCAGCAGGATGGAAACCAGGTCAAGATACCGTAAGTTTTCTAAAAATATATTCATATTCATATGTTGCGTAAGTACTATTTACATGTCAACTTAAAAACTTAGATTACATTAAAATATATCAGCCAGATTACTACTCTATGGAGGTTTCTTACCCGTTTTCGTCATGCTCCTCCTGTTTTTTCAACTTTTAAAGTCGAATTAAATGCCCAGCCATACCCAACGGCAGGACCGCCACGCGGGCCGCTCGCGGCCCGCGCAGCCACGCGAAATACTAGTATATATATATATATATATATATATAATAAAAATTATTAATTTACAATAAATATTAATTACATAATTCTATATTATACAGTATATCTACAGTAGTATAGAAACTTCGCGATCCCTATAGCTTCACAACCCCTTGATTGCTTTTCCTCATATTAGACATTAAAAATCAAATTGTTATGAAACACTTATCTACGACAAATTAATAAGGTCGGCGGATCAACGGCAGACAAGTCATCGATGGACAAAAACATACGCATAAACTTAAAAACATTCATATGAAAGTCAATTTGCTTCCATAGAGTGTGACCTTCGTTTCGCTCAGTCTGTATTTGTAACAAATACAGATATTAAAAATATAATATCACTTTGAAATAAGTACTCAAGTAACTTTTTTGTTAATTATTGTTTTTGTTTCAGATTATACCAAACCCTGACGAAAAAAAGAAATATTTTGAAAAGATTGCTAGCTAGTCATTGATGCTCAAATATGGGATATTCTTAGTTAAAAATAATACATAAGATCAGCCTTATCACAATAACAATTAAGAGAAACAATTATTTTTCTCTCTATAATATCATACTACAAGAAACCAATACATACTAAACTTAACAGAATATCTAAATACGTACATAATGATCTAATACTCACTAACTTTGCTGCCACAGAAATCCAAGTTCCTACTTACCTACAATCCCATAACATGGAATTTTTTCTTATACTGACCTAAAACAAGAGAAAATTAACTAGACATTATGATTCTAGTTTCAGTCACCTTCGACAAAATACTATTTACGATTATTATTGCGAATTACTCAATTATTACGCACAAATTGAGAAATATGTATACATATTTTGTTTTGTATTTTTTTTATATCATACATTGTTAAATGTAGATTTTGTACGTAAGTAAATTAAAATACCTATAAGCCCAATAATCCCAACACCTTTTGAATTTTTCATTACATCAAGACTGAACATTAAGCGAAAAAATGGATTTTACAAAAATAAAATACTTTCCTTTTATATTCCACTCTTTTATTTTACATTTTTACTATTGATAAAATGCTATTGTACGTCCGCGATCTAATAATTGTAGAAAGGTGTTAATGAAAATAAGACATTAGTAATTTTGCATTTGCCTTGTGAGTTTTTCTAACGCAATGTAATAAGTTACAGCCAAAAATTTGATGTTTTAATTCAGCCCCTTGCAAAATACTAACAAAGAATATCATCTCTAATACTGCATCTGTCATCATCAATAAACAGATATAAAATATTTTTTACTAAATATAACATCACTGGTAAATAGTCTATAGTTTTGAAAGTCTTTAGTAAACAGTCTGTAGATCAAAATCTTTTTTTTTTAAATATTTTTCATATTTCATTATAATTATCCTGCTTACATCTACAAACATTAATTAACAAAAATATATTTATAATACCTTAATTAATCCTAAGATATATGGAAACTATCTGGCTGTTGAAACTAAGAACATAACATAAGTAGTAAGCATTTTTATAAACGTTTCTTGGCAAATTGCATTTCCTAATAATATCCTAAGCTCATCATTATATACGCTATAAACTAAGAAAGCTAAGAACACATTTGAGCAGAAAGAATGAAAATGAAGTTCACAATAGGTACTACAATATTCTTCAAGGAATTCTATTCGTTTTTTTTTTATTTATTTTTATTTAACAAACATTCGATTTGAATAAAATCGATGTCATTTTTTATTGGGCTGCTCTAGCGAATATTTTTTTGATTTCATTTCATCATTTTTTTTTCTACACCTGTCATGTATTCCTCCAAGTGTCAGGGTGTCTACACATGGCCTGACCTGACATCGTGTGAAAGGGACAGCTAGATTTGAATTTGACGGGAGAAAAAGAAACAAACTATTAAGCTTATAACTTCTCCCTTTCGCTCACCCAGAAACTTTTATACAGCCATCTCTTTCAAACGCTGTCAGGTCAGGCCAAGAAGCTTGTAGGTTATTACCTACAATCTTCTTGGGTCAGGCCATGTAGCGAGGCCTTCATGTATAGGTCTCTCTCCTAAGAGGATTTTGGCGTCGCACGTCTTATGCATTTGCCTTCTTTTATTCCTCCAAGCATTTGCCAGTGTCAAGTATAGTAATATATTTTCAAGTTTTGTTAAATATTATCAAACAAGTCATAGTCAAAGGCGAGCAAAGCAAGTTACGGTCAAGTCCAAGTCATGCCGCAGTAAAATGGTGAAAACTTTACTAGAGTCTTCTATGGAGTTTTGGAAACAACACGAAAAGTCACGTTTCACGACATCATACCATACAACATCACTCGTGCATGTTCACGAACACTTAACGGGTAAAAATTCACCATTTTTGCACATTAAACTCACACATTAACACTCGAAATAACACAAGTTTTGGAAAATAATAAAATGACGCGTCATGATTTCTTCACGTTCCCGCCAAAACTCCATGTATAGGTCGTGCTTCATTGGCACATTGTAAGACCTGATAATTGGAAGCCCTGCTTTCCTTGGGGGAATGAAAGCTGCTTTCATAGCCGTACATTATCGGGTCGTCAATTATCGGGATGTACATTATCAACACCTGATCAGTGTTGTTCTCCATACGACAATTGCCGTATTATACAACTTTTAGGCAAGCTAAAAAATATACGGCATACGGCAGCACTTCCAAAGCCGTATGATATTTATTTGTATGAAATATACGGCAATCCACGAAAGAGTTATCAAAAACTGCCATTAATAATTTTTCGTGTAACGTAACGCACCGAGTTCTCGGAAATCCCCGTTGAACAACGCCCTCTATTAATACGACAAAATTAAGATGTTGGACTAATGATGGGATTGTCTTAACATCCTTTCACTAAGCTTAGAGAAGGTGGTGAGAAGGTTAGATAATCAATGGGTGATATACTATCGATACTTAAGATAGGAGAAGAACAGATACCATTTCCAAGTGATAATGAGACATAGCTTTTTGTTGAGGTTGCATGTTGCATCAATGAAACTCAATGTTAGAAAAAATAATTTGATAGCTGTCAAAATGTTCTGTAAAAGTTTTCGATGGCTAGAAATTATAAAATACTGAAAAGAATGTGGATGTAGTTTCGTTTATTCCTACATCTTAATGGCCTAGAGGGCCATTAAGATGTAGGAATAAATTAGGCAGCGAATCGTTCAACCTTAAGTCTTTTAACTAAAATTCAAAATCTATATTGAGACCAGTAAAAAAAAAGCTAAATATAATAATAATCTTGTATACAAATTAATGAAAAATTAGAATATACGGCAATTTTTTAATTTTATTCTAATGTACGGCAATTTTCTGGTTTAAATACGGCAGCCCCAAACTCGACTTGGAACAACACTGCTCCCGATTTTCCCATCAAAAATCAAAATTGAAGTTTTTCTCAGCAGCTGTAATTTAAATGATACAAATTGTACATATTAACAAATTCTTAAACTAAGTGAGTGTCTAGCAGGAACAGGACTAGCACTACCCAGTGTTAACACTGAGACTGAAGTGTTAAGTACTCCATACCATACTCCAATGAGCTAGAACTTGTTTCACATTCTTTCAATTCCAGCTTTATGAATTTCTTTTCCTCGGATAAAGATGTTTGTCTGTGCTGCGGGGAGATTATCGATACTTAAAACTAGATTAAAAACTATTTCCAGTTCGCCCCAAATATGGACTGCGATAAACACACAAAACAGTATTTATTTATTGAATTCTGGATTTTCCAATTTTTCGTGCTTTAATATATATATATTATAAAATAATGAACCAATTGTCTTAAAAAATAACACTGTCTACCGGGACCCTTTGACAACGTGCTTTGGCGAGATACCTAGGATATGATCAATTTACACGCAAGTTAAAAATACCTATTCTTTGAACAATAACAATATCAGTGTTCACAAAGAAAACAATAATTTGGTAGATAATTGGTGGGGTCACGGTAGACAAATAGTAAGCTTTGCTTGGTGGGATCAGCTATTGGTTTTCTGGCACCAGCTAGGTATAAACGCTTTTTTTTAAATATAAACGTGGTTAGATAAGTAGGTATGTAGCTCTGTGTATTACCTCATTTCGAGTGTCGGGCACTTGTAGTATGAAGTGCTTTGTCTATTGTTCTTAATATTACTGTGCTAAAATGAAAATAAAACCAGAAGATAGTTTAATTTATTTCTTGCAGACTTGAAGCTATATTCTCTACAGTTACATTTATTTTCAACACACAAAAGTAATCAAAAAATGGTGGATCCGAAACGTGTAATGAGCTACGAAGACATGTTAAAGGTCATTCATCAACCAGAAAAAGTTATTATTGATGTTCGAAATCCGGATGAGGTGCAAACTACTGGGAAAATACCATCCAGTATCAATATTCCACGTAATGATGCTCTTATTTTATACCAATTAGACTAGAAATTACATATTTTATTAGGTTCATCCACACAAACACAACTCAGAATGGGTTGAAGTGCTGTTGATTCTATTGTACCGTTTCCTAAGCTAATCTTAACTTCAGTATATTGTTGCCATCCTTTTCTAACATATTGCAATGAGAAGAAACACAGATAATTTTAGTCCTGTCAGAACAGAGTGGTACAATGATAACTGTATCAGTGCAATTATAATGCATCAAGAGATTTCACAGCTATAGTCAGTTAGTGCAGTGCTGTAAAGAGGACTATTTAAGTTGAATATTCTAGCTGGTTCTGAACAGTTATGGATAATTAGGTAAAATAATTGCTTGTCTTATCATTAAACAAAAGTAAAAATTCTATTACACCAAGTTTGGTAGTTGAATTGGTTTAGTGACTAAACCAATTTAACACTATACACATCCACTAAACTTTAGTGGATTAAGTCATCAGATGAGACGATATGATTGTTTGTACTGGTATACTAAATATATTTAAGGATAATACTGACGACCTGCATTGTCATCCTAATTGGGTTTTTTTTGTGCATTTCCCCCTCTGCCAGCCGCATCAGAAAAGCTTTTAAAATAATGAAGTTCAGCCTCGGGTCACTGACCTAACTGTTAACTTTTTGAATTTCTTGATTTTGTATTTAAAACAAATAATATCAATTATTTATTTTCCAGTATCCCATGTCCAAGACGCTTTGATATCAATGTCTGATCAAGAGTTTCAGAAGAATTACCAAAGGAACAAGCCATCATCGTCTGCTGAACTAATATTCTACTGTCAGTCTGGCAGAAGGTCTTCTGAGGCACTAGATAAGGCTCTCAAACTTGGTTACTCTAAGTAAGTCTTGCCATCATAATGAAATTCAACAAATGAATTGGATCTTTAGTAAAGAAGACTTGTTATCCTAAAAAAAAACAGAAAAATTGCAAGTGCATGCTAGTTCTCAAATATTTGATAAGAATAGGCAATTTAATAATGAATATAATTCATCACAACCAGCCCACCTTAGTCCACTGCTGGGCATAGGTGGTCCACTCAGCCCAGTCTGCGTCCAATCACTGACGGCTTTGTTTGTATAGTCAAATTTGTAAGTTGTTTGTAATACTTACTTTTTATCACTTTTTTTGTAGCTCCAAGACGTACCTCGGGAGCTGGAATGACTGGTCCAGCAGAAATAAGTAAATTACCAAGTTCTGCTATAAATATTTCTGAAGTACTTTGAAATTGATTCTGTGATATTGTTAAGGTACTCAGAATATATGTTTTGTTGTGTTTTTGTTTTGGAATTAAAAGTAATGTTATTCTGGTAGAAAGTTGAATAAAAATAGTATTAACTATAAGATTATTTTTATTACTGTCATCAACATAAATAATATTATTTTTACAAAAGCATTGAAACTGTAATTTAGAGCATTGATATCACAATATGTTTTGGTTTAATCACTAGTGCTTTATCTACAAAACCAAACATGCTAGTATTGGTTGCTGTTTGTTATCATGACCACTATAATAATCATTTGAGGTGACGATGACAATTCACTTCATTTGTAGAAAATTACAATTTAGCATAGCATACTATGCTAAATTGCCGTCCTTAGTAAAAGTGCAATAACTACATAATATGTAGCCTTTATGTTTGAACGTATTACATTGGAGCTGAATTACCTTAAGGGCTACATTTTGAGATTACATGGAATTTATCAACATTGATTTTGTTCTAACAAAAAAGTAAATGCTGACTGCAATTTTAACTTTTTCTCTATTTGGCTTTACTGTATGTTATTCCACTCTTTGTGAGAGTAAATATATGTGAAAACGGCTGACTAGATACTTTGAAAGCATTTTTAGTTTTAGATGTTTACTTTATATTCATATTTATAGCACCATAGAAATAGTGTCATTTCTGGTTCCTTACTGATTCTTGATTGCCCAATCTGTCCAACTTCCCAAATAGTTTTTTGTGCTGAAAAAGAGTTAATAGTTTTATTTCTGTACAGAGATTGTGAAAGATGAAAATAGGATTCAAAATCATTAAACTGTGTATTCAAATAAAGTACATAAGTTTTTCTGGAGCCTGCCACATGCCACATCTTTACAACTTTCAGATGTATTCACATTTCTTGTGCTTATAGCATATCCATTATGTTAATCGCCTTTTGACAGCGTAAAGAAATAACTTTGTACTGTTGTCTAGCAAATTATGTTGCTAATGCCGGTCCCAAACTTGCAGTCGAATACCAAATGTTCGCGATTATTTGGGGCTATAGACGCTAGTCTGGGAGAGGCTATACAAAAAAATGCATTTATATTTATTTATTACCTCATTACAAGAATACATCAACTGTTCAAGTATCCTTGTGATGAGGTAATAATAAAATATAGAACGCATCTTTTTTCAAAGTCAAAGTTTTGTCATTGCAATGGCAAAAAGCAATTAACATAAAGGACAGACAATAGTAGGTGTATTCTAAAAACCTATGATCCTGAGGCAAAAGGTTATCGAAATCATGATAAACACTTACTTCTTGAATCCTAAGTTGAAAGCACTTTGCTGCGCTTTGCCAGATCTTTTTCCGATCATGCAATAAAAAATTAATTCAGTATTTTCTTTTGGTTTGGCACGGTTGAATGCTTCCTGGAATTCTTTCTCTGACATTGCCAGTGTTGTATTAATGCTTCCCACTGAAAATAAGATTATAAATGACACACATTATACCTACCTGTTTTATTATCAAATCTGATTTTGTAGATTTTTATTTTAACCACCCAATTTTTTTTTGTTTCATCACCCTACTAGCTTGATTAAAGTAAGTTAACTAAGTTTGAGTAAGTCTAATAATATGAATGATGAATTGTTTACATAGCCTATCCATAGCTAATTTTAAAATAGTTACGACCGGCACTCACACGGCATGTTTACACTGTTAGGTATTTTTCCATGTTCTTTAATCTCATCGGGCTCTCTGACATCAATAATCATAACTTCATCCTGTGATATGGCCTTCTTCACGTAATTGAAGTCAACCACTGGCAAAATTTCTGTACTTCCTTCTTGGGAATAAAATCTAGGCGATGTTATTCTTGCCAAATATGATAAAGACGAAATACCTGTAAAAACGAATGACGATAAAAGGTAACGGCTTGTAGGGGTTAAATAACATCACAGCTCTAATGTTAGATCAAATATATGTAATCGCAGGGTCTAATCACAGAATTCTCCTTATAAATAAGGATAATAATAATAACATTTTCTAAAAACTTACTTGAAGGTGAGAGGATAGAATATTTCACGCCATGAGAAGCAGCTGGTGATGTATAAAATTTATAAGCAGTTGGAGCAACGCTTCGAATAATTTTGCGAAGTAACATTATTTACTTGAAAATTGTGTTTTCTTTTTGAAACAAAAATAAAGTAAAACCAAGAGTAAAACGGAAGACAATAATGTACGACCCGATAATGTACAGCCCGTATTGTACAGCATGATAATTGGTGTACCGGTACATGGCTTGGGTCACAGATCATACTCTAGATTCTGCATTCAGGACGCTCGAAGCGCACCTTGCAGCAGTCTAAGTACACTTATACGACAATACTCTTATTGTTTGATTGTTAGGCGCGAGTAGGGGTAACCTTCAGATAGCCAATGAAAACGCTTGGTCACAATCCCCGCGACCCGCGCTTTCCTCAAACTTTGGTAACTTTAACCAAAATTCAAAATCATATGGAGACCAGTAAAAAAGCTAAATATTATAATCTTGTACTGAATATGAGGCGTTTTCCAAAAAAAATTAAATCGTGGTTATAAAAGTACCCAATAGATGGCGTTAGATGTGCCTTGAGTTTTGCTGTCACTGTCAAGACATGAAAGACAAAAAAAATGTACGTGTGCCTTTTTTTTTCTCGTGTTTTTTGGCTCGACATGTGTATTTAGACAATTTCAAGTAACGAAACTATGTATTTGACTTCATTTGAAATATTACAATAGTTGACACTGGCTAAATACACAACGTGTGGAGCCAAGATTTACGATTTAAAAAATAAACATAAAATATTTCGACAGAAATGACAAGGACAGGTAAAACGATAGCTCTTTTACGCCATCTAGTAAGTATTTTAGAACTACTTTTTTTTTTGGAAAACGCCTCATTAGATAGAATATACGGCAGTACTTTTTAATTTTGTTCTAAAATACGGCAATTTTCAGGACTAGATACGGCAGCACCAAAATCAACTTGGAACAACACTGCCCTGTAGAGCCAAAACAAAAGAGAAAAAAAAATCTAATTTTGATAGCTCTTCATTTCAATTTCATTTTCCATATTTTCGTTGTGTTTTTATGTATTTCTTGCATAGGCGCCCTGAATTTATGTATTTTGTGTTTGGATTAACTACTCCAAATAAATTAATGTGCATAAATGGTACCATTTCACAATATAGGCTCATGTAAAAGTCATGGTTAGATGTTAATTTTGCTTTCAGTATAATATTTTTATTGTAATCTATTTCTACGCATAGCATCGGAGTCAATTAACATGCGCAACTTATTTCACTTCCAGATGCTCGCAGTGCATAATTTATCGCAGTGTTTAGTGGGCTTAGTGCGTTAAATGAGATGGTTCCCACATAAGTGTAAGGTCATTATTGAAAATGGGGTCCATGCGCCCAACAGGACGGTTCCTGTCGTTTACGAACAATATTCAGCGGACCCAGAAACAAGGTGGTGAGTACATTGAGCTGATTACTGAAAATTGATCCACATTCCTGAACTGTGAATCATAGTTCTACAATTTAGATTATATTTGTACACACATTATAGTCCCATTTTATTCATGAAGATGTACTTCATAATTTCTCTTAGTCGCTTATAGTACAATTATCCAATATATGGCCCTCTACATTCAGAATGATCTGAACCAATGTACCATAATCATCTGTTCATGATTATAGTAGTTTGTACTATAATCCACATTTTGTTCAAGTCCAAAAGAAGAAAGAATACTTTTGCAGTATCCTAATTGGTTAGTTGATTACAAAAAGATTACAGTTCTTCAGGTATTTTCGTTCTGTGAACACTATAATAATGTGATATCACATCATAATTATACGGGACGGTTCTTAATTAAGTACTTTACAAAAAAAACAACTTCAACTAAATAGGTACATATAAATATTCGAAAACAATGCACTATCGAGATGTTCTCAGCGCCACCCGTGAAATATTTATCATTTAGGGGTTCCAGTAGCCATGTGTGGTCATCTTCATCAGTTCCACTTTACTAAATGATAATTTATAAACGCAATGCTTTACTTGTTAATGAAAATACCAAAATAGATGTTTCGAAATCATATTCGAGGAATTCCCTCAATTCCTCATCAATCCCATAAATAAAAATTAATGATGGAGTACTTAGGTAACAAATAGTTGAATTGAGTACCTCCTCCTTTTTATTTGGCAGTCGGTTAAAAATGGTAGAGTCCATCTTCATAAATTGAAGTGTCTATATTAATATAATTATGCAATATAGTGCTATAAAAATATTGTCCTAATTTTATTCAACAGTGCCAACTGGCTTTCCACAAAGTCTGTCTGGAAGCGAAACAGATGTGTCCACATCTAATGAGAATTTGTCACGAGAGGAGCGCTATGTCGTCCGACACACAGCGCGTGTTGAGCCTCAGGGGCAAGAGAACCATAGCCAAAATAATAACAACAGAAACTCTTTAAAGGTAAGACAATAAAGCAAGCCAATTTTCAAATAAAAAGCTGATCACCATTTCTGCAATAGAAAGAAAAACTTTTTTTACCATTATGTCAACCCCCAGTTATTAGGAGAAGTGGAGGTGAATAATGACATCTTCCAATGATCCTGATAATATTTGATAAGTGCTTGTGATTACAGGGATTTTTAAAACTTAAAAATAAAAATACTCAAATAATCAAATTTTTCACACAACCTTATCTAGTCTAGTCTTGCTCATTCTCGTGATTTGTGAACAGGACAATGTAACCGGCAGCAACAGAAATTCGCTCAAAGACTCTGTTGGTGGAGGGAACAGCAATCGAAGCTCACTTGATGTGTCTTCATCGTCGTACAATACCCTGATCATACACAATCAAGATGATTCTTGGCCTCCTAGGCCGACACCGATACGGTCAGTGTGAAAAATGTATTCTCACTAGCTTGCCGGCATGGCTTTGCTCACCTAGGCTACAGTAAATTAAAAACCCTATTTCACCTCTTTAGCATCTTTAACAGCTCGGGAAGATTCTTGTTTTTCATTCAAAATCTGAGTGCAAAATTGCATTATATCCGCCAGCATGCAAAGTTTTTTTTTAAATTTGAACCTTCCTATTTAATCATTTTCTCTACTTTCAGTCCATTGAATTTGCATTAATACTTATTTTATGTCAGTGCGCCAACCTCATTTTTAGATTAATCGCAATGGCCAGCACGATGACTGAATGAAAAAAAATAATTCTTCTTATTATTCAACTCATTTTCCATCATCATCCATCCACTTTCTTCGCTGTATTGAGACTGAAAAGTTGTGTTTTTCGCTCGGCAGCAAAATTTATTCTGCGTCTCGTACCTTTGAAACAATGCAAGTAATCATGACGAAAAACAACTTTGGGGGTCCATTTTACCCTTTTACGGGTGGAATCGCGCATAACCAGTTCTTATTGTTCTCCTAGGCCATTTTAGGAGTATTGGATTAAAATTTCACATCTCTGTCATTAACTGTTTGGGTTTGTTTTTATATATATATTTGATGTCCAGCTGATTGGATTGTATGATTATTGTCCATCAAACTGTCCTCCGACTCCCGCAGACTTGTCAGAATTACAAGTTCAAACTGTTGTTACTGTTGATATGATTGTTCACAGTGATAGTTGCAGTTGCATGCTTTATGCTATCATGGATAGCATAAAGCTGAAGCATAACCTAAGATGTCTTAACTTGTAGCGAACACGAACGAACAAGCAGCGAGGTGAAACACCCGGCAACACAATCCTCGCCCTACCACACCCTGAAGAAGGAAGTTGGCAAAAAACCTAGCGGCATACCATTGCCCAAAGTGCACAAAGAACAGGCAGTGACAGCTACGGCTAACTATATCGATATTGGAGGACAGAGGATCTATACCAGTCCACCTGACCATGGAGTACAGGTATGAACACAATAAGAAGAAACGGATCGAATAAACATTGTTGAACATTATTTTTATACAACATTTCAATTTCAGGAAATAACCGAAATTCCCGACGACTTTCTAAATCAATCATCGGTACTGAAGCATTTAGCAAAAGAAGTGGCCCAATCACCGACCCCCCGGGGACCCACGCCTCCTGCCTCCCCCCGCGCGCCGCCTACACCCCGCGACGAGAGCAGAAAGGCCAAGGGGAAATGTTCCAAGGCCAAACTTAGCAAGGAAAAATTGAACCTGTCCAGGTCACAGCCTGATCTTACTAGGTAAGGATTGAATATAATCAGTTAATCATTCAAAAGTGTTATGAAATTCTTGTGAATGACCTCGCTATGTTCGAAAAAAATAAAATGCAATTTTCTCTATGATTCTAAGTAATATACAATCAGTGTGACAAGTCATCGAAAGTGTGTCCTATGGTGAAAGCATCTCATTATATGATGTTTCAGGTTGTCAGTCTGTCGCTGATAACCCATGGTTGTACTTGTATCCATTCTGTGAGCTCCGTAGCCAGGTTATCCAATGTATCTTGAGCCATCTCTCTCGTATAGTGTGGGCGTACGCGCAGTCCCGGGCGGGTCCGAGTCGAGTGGATGGTGCAGCGGGGGCGAGGGCTCGCTGGAGGAGCCCGACGACGCGTTCACCGCTGTCCTGGACGCGCTCGCGGCTGAAAACCACCAGCTTAAGCGACAGCTCGCAGAAGCGTGCGAGCGGATTGCTAAGACAAGCAAGGTCAAGATTATTTGAACAGTCAAATATAAAGTTTTTCGTTGTAAAAATGTATCTGTTGAACATCCTAACCAATATTATAATTCAGTGGAATATAGCTGCAGTCGTATTAGAACCAATACAGCTTCGAGGTATAAACATTATTACGTTCGTTCAGAACTCCCTACATTACAACTTTGCTGTCAGTCTTTACAAAACGTCAAAAAATGCACAAAAATGGATCAATGCCATCTAGCGAATTATAGTAAGTAACTTTGTCTCTCTGTCTGGATGTTTGTCGCGTTATTACGGATAAACAGATATTGATACAATTTGAGGAGTTACTGGATATCACAAAGACGGACATGGGATACTTTTTTTATGTCTACGCGAACGAAGTCGTGAGTAACAACTATTTAATAATTTAACAGTACTTATAAATATACTGTAATAAAAAAAACACACCTGTGACACACGCGAAAAGTTTTTGTGAATTCGTAACCATGTAAACCCACGCCTTCGGCTCGAGTCTATATACGTTTGCAAAAATTGTCTTGTGGCACTCGTACCGCATTGTAATATGTAGCTGTTCCCAGCTGGAAGAGGAAGTGGAGAAGGTGCGAACAGCTCACGAGGAGCTGGTGGGGTCGTGCGAGCGGCGCGAGCGGCTGGAGCGAGCGGCGCGCGTGAGGCTGCAGGCTGACGGCCGCCGGCTCCACGACCTCAACCGCGCGCTTAAACAGCAGGTATACTTCTTATAGGTCAATATTTCGTTACTGCGCATCAATCGAGTGTTATCCTGAAGTCCATTCCTATACACGGCAACGGCACGAGCCTTATAAAAAGGATTCAGACAGACAGACAGACGGACATGACGAACTTATAAAGGGTTCCTTTTAATACTACGGAACCCTAAGACGGGGTTCCTTTATAGGTTATACAAGCTTTCAAACGACGACGTGATGCTGCTGAGCGACCCCACACGTTCGCGGAGCCGCGCTGGTACGGCGGCCATGAGTGTAGTTGCGAAGTACAAAGCCTTTAAAAACGGACACACGGACACGGTGACTGCACCTTGTAATAGTTTCAGTAATTTCGCGAACTAAATTAACAAACGTCAACAAATAGTAATTCAAATCGATCAATTAATTGCTCTGGTGGAGGGAGTCTAGTTCCGTGATAAGGGACAAAACTCACTATTTATACAAAGACTAGCTGCGCTCCGCCGTTTCACCCGCTATTCTACAGCAATGGTTTAATTTTTCGCGATAAAAAGTAAGCTAAAAAAGCCTGTGTTAATCCAGGGAATAAGCTACCTCCATACCAAATTTTATTCAAATGCGTTCAGCCGTTACTGACTTTAACGAGAACAAACACATTACACATTGACATACAAACTTTCGCATTTATAATATTAGTGTGATAAAAATAAAAATGAAAATGAAAAGACATTTAGCGATTTTGGTATTTTGGTATTTTCATCAAAAAGTCAAGCATTTGCATTCAGAAAGTATCATTTGGTGAAGTGGAACCGAAGAAGACCACATATAGCCATCGGAAATCCATAATGATGGGTTTCATGGGTACTTTCATGGGTGGCGCCAAGTGCATTCGATAGTGCATTTTTTCAGAGTATTCTGTTGAAGTCGTTTTTTTTTTGTTAAAATTATTTATGTAACTACGTCGTGATTTCTGCGGGCGGGCAGGTGGAGTTGTTGTCGCAGGGCGTGCGGAGCGACAGCGACGCGAACGCAGACGCGCTGCGCAAGGAACTGCAAAACAGGGAGATGCTCATCGCGCAACTTATTACACAGAGTAAGATCAAGTATTATCACACCAGAAGGAAACCTGGGACCGTACCGTGAGGTGGTTACGGCGATGATTGTTGGGTTCAGGCACAGATCACAATAGATACCGCATTACGAGATTCGTTGTTCCTACAAAAAGTCACCAAAGTTTCAGGAAGGCGTGGGTCGCGACCGTGCGTTCTCAATGGCTATCTCAAGTTTACGCCTAGTCGCGCCTAAAAAAATGAAATGAAATGAAATGAATTTTTTATTTGACAGAACGCAGGTAAGCAGGGTGTTGAAGTTTGAAATGTTCCATTACATTCGGTCGTTTCTGACGTGCAAAATATTTTCATAGAAATAGTTACTTACTTAATAAATGTTAAAAAATTAACCAATCAGCCAATCATTAACAATCAACCAATCAGAGTAATTTCTTTTAAGTGAATTTAGACAGATGCATGGTGCGCTCCGAATATCCTGAATGCAGAATCTAGGGTGTGATCTGTGGACGCTGCGCGACCACGAACCGTATCGCCTCAGCCGGCCACGCTACGCGACCATGCACCTTATCGCGCGGCGATACGGTTCGTGGTCGCACAGCGTCGTCGTCTGAACCTAGCAATCATCGCCATAACCACCTCACGGTACGGGACTTGTATTCGTTCTGTTTCGTTATAGAAATAACAAGCTAGCCCTAACCAATATCTAGTCTATACAGAGTTATAAGGAAAGGGTATGCTAAGCCGAAAGGGGCTCATAGTACTCATGATTGTGAACAACTTTTACTATGGGACCAACCATGAAATCGAAAAAAATGTATCAGCTGCTCCATACATTTTGTCGAATGTCGTTGACATTTTTCAATGGAACAGCTGGTTTTTTATTTCTCGATTTCAGTGTTGGTCCCATATTAGAAGTTGTTCATAATGATGAGTACTATGAGCCATTTTCGGCTTAGCATACACTTTCCTTATAACCCTGTATAGGCAACAGTAAATTAAACACCCCATTTCACCTCTTAGGGATTGATTTTTGAAAAATTCTGAGACATGACTTTCTTTATTTTTCACGTTTAGTACATAAACAGAGTTTAATTGGCATAGCACGAAAAAATATTGTATTTCCATACAAACTATGGGGGTCCATTTTATCCCTTTGGTGGTGGAAATTCGCAAAACCCGTTCTGACTGTCCACCTAGACCATTTAAGAATATTGGGTTCAAATTTCACTTCTCTATATAAGCGTTTTGGTCTGTGCGTTGATTCCTGGAAAAGGGGCTGTTCTTTTATAAATATATCAATAAATCAATCAAATCATGTCTTTGCAATAATACATCTATAGATTCTACATGTTCCTATATTACTTCGTGTAGCCTAAACGGCTTGACCGATTTTGACGAGTGAAGTGTCGTTGGTACACTACACGACATCAGCCTTTTAACATTTTACTGCTGGGATGTCGGCCTACCCTGGAAGATGGGGTCATATTCCACTACGCTGGCACAGTGCGGGTTGGCGGATTCACATATGCTATTGAATTTCTTCTTAGGAAATATGCATGTTTCCTCACGATGTTTTCCTTCACCGAAAAGCCAGTGGTATAACCCGTACGTCAGTTCCAAAGAACTTATTGGTACGGGAGCGCCCGGTTCTAACCCGCGACCCAACGAACGTGAGGCGAGTGTGCTCTCTGTGCCCACTGAGCTACCACGATTATTTTACTCTTAGAAAATGTGGTAAATAACTCGGTAATTTTATATAAATAAAAAAGTCGATAGCGCGAGCGAAAGAGCGTGTAATTTATCTGTGAGCGTGTATTACGTAACTTACTTGAAAAGATACGAATACAAATCGAGAGAAAGACCGTAAGATAATTATTATCACACTTTCTCGTTCTCTCTTGCAGACAAAGAGTTGGCGTGCGCGAAAGAGAGGCAAGAGATCGAGATGGCAGCGCAGAGGGCCACACTGCAGGAGCAAAGGACGCACATCGACATCCTGGACACGGCGCTCACCAACGCTCAGGCCAACGTCGTGCGACTCGAAGAGGAGGTGAGGAGATATCATCGTATTAGGGTGTTGCCATATATTATCTCATTTCTGAACTAGTTGTTCGCCCCGAACTACGACCTCGTTACTCCCATATCTTCACAAACTCTTGAATAATGTTGCTCATCTTTGAACTTAAAAATTGAATTTGCATGCACTAACTGCCTACAAAATGTTATAAAGGTCGGTCAATAATATCATCTTGACGTGTTTTTTCGATCGTAAAACATTCAAAGAAACGATGATTTGTTTCGTAGATTCTGAAACCTTCGCTTTTATCTGTTAATATTTTTACCCACAAGAGTATTTAAAATAAATAAAAAAACAATTACCAAATTTTCCCGAAAAATGCAAAAAATTAACCCGTAATCTGTCAACTCAAGTACTATCAAAACGGTTTGCCTGTTTTGGGGCCCTTATGTCTTGCAAACTTTGTTATACGCTTTCAAACAGCTGAAAATCCGGAATGAGGATATTCGCCGAAGAACCAAAGCCAGGGTTTGCAACCTGAAGTGGCAACGGGCAGACCACATCGCTACAAGCACCGATAACCATTAGGGAAGAAAGGTTCTTGAGTGACAACCAGAAACCATAAGACGCAGCATAGACAGGCCTCCCACTAGATGGACTGACGACATTGTAAAATATGCGGCAACCGGTTGATGCAAATGGTTAATTGTCGTTCAGTGTGGTGCTCAAGGGCCAATGTTCAGCAATGGACTTCTTCCGGCTGATGATGAAGATGTGGAGGCAAAATGCTCTGCGTCTACATTTACAAAGCCTGTCGAAAACACCTATCGCCTAGACCTTAGCAAGTTGCCTACCACCCAGTCGTATCGCAGAGATGATACACAAACACATACATTCTCACACCCACACAAAAAGCTTTCAAAATTGTATTTTAATTTTAATTTATTTATATTCATTGTCACATTTATTTCTGGTCATCATAACAGCACGAATCTCTGAAATACAAGCTTTAGCTAAGCTTAGAGATCCGAAGTCCACATATATCTTTAAGGTCAATGTTGGAAATAAAGAAATTTTGTATTTGTATTATTAAGTAGTATTGCGCAGTTAGTGTCGCGTTTCGGAATCTGTTTCCGGGAATGTAAAGTCGATATTTGTCTGTCAGTGTCGTCACGCCGGCGGGTACGTGGAGCGAGTGATGGGGCTGCAGCGGGCGCTCGCGTCGCTCCAACAGGCGTCGGACCGGCGCGAGCACACCGAGCGGAAACTGCGCGCGCAGCTCGAGAAGGAACTGCAGACTCTACGGTGCGTCTAGTCTAGTGAAGTCTTTTGGAGGGTGCCGGAAAGTGGCCGCAGTGGGGCGCGGGGATACAGCCTTCGTACAAATTATCGTTACAATGATCATCATTTTCAATATCATCGATTACATCGAAGGGGACCTGGGTTGCGTTCAAAAAGTGCTTCTGGACGCGTCCAGAATTTTGAAATTCGAAGCGATGCGCGGCGCCGAGCTCATCACTAAATTCGTTATTTTTAAATATGAGTATAAATTATCAAACTGAGTATAATGACATTACGAGTGTTGCCACTTTTTCATGAAATATTAATAGCGAGGTGGTAATCATATTTAGTTCATTCACTCGTATCAGTGAACTATTTCATCAATTCATATACTAATGGCTTTCACAAAGTCAATTATTTAAAGTCACGGCGGCACTTTAAATAATCGATGGCATGAATGCTTTTTCGATAATACATTCATCAAACAATTCATTTACATATGAAATTGTTAATTGTTCATATAATTTATAGTTCCGTTCTATTGAACGATAAAACCTTATCTTGATCATCACTACGATATGAAATTTGGCAACGTTATTTTGGAAAGCTGACTTTTCGATCTGACAGATCACTGTCAGATCTACTCTGTCCGATTGAAAATTAGATAGATGTGAAATATATTTATGCCATTCCCTAGGCGGGCTCTGCAAAGCTACCACTTACTACACAACCTTACAGCATAAGTCCGATTATAACGAAAAAACGTTGCCTACGTATAGAACGTAGCCCATGAGCCTGTCGTCGATAGTAGTTGGAAGGTCGTTGGATAGATGTCGCTGTTATATGGGCGTGGAGGGCCATCACATGTGGTTATGTTACAGAGGTCGCGAGTGCGTGTGCGGGGGCGCCGGCGGGGGCGGGGGCGGCGGCGCGGAGGGCGCGGCCGGCGAGGCGGAGCTGCGCCGGCTGGTGCGCGAGCGAGACGAGCGCCTGCTGGCGACGGAGGGCGAGTGCGCCAAGTGGGAGCAGCGCTACCTCGAGGAGGCCGCGCTCCGGCAGGCCGCCGTCTCCGCAGCCTCCATACCCAAGTGAGACTTTGTCCTACAACGCGCCGCATCTGATTATCTCGTCACATTGAAATAGGCGTTAAAATACTACTTTTAGTTGTTTTTGTGATTAGACCGCGCCTCAAGAGTTATTATCCTGTGTAGGGATTTGACTCGGATGCTACTTTCGCTTACCTTATTTATAGACATGTTCTATTGTGTTGTGTTTTTGATGAGTGTTACCTAACAAAATAATGTTTGTTTGTTTTTCAGTCTATCACTTGAATGGCTTTTCAGGGATGTTAAAATCGCGGCGCTAGAAAAGACCTCCGCCGAATCGGAACGTCTAATGGCTGAGGCGCGCAACGAGAAAATACGACACATGGACGAACTGCACTCGGCACAGAAGAAGGTGGCCGATTTGGAGGGCAGGTAAAAAAACAAAAAACAGCATCTGTTTGACGCAGCGTAGGTAGGCCTCCCTCTATAGGTGGACCGACGACATTGTGAAAGTCGCGGGCAACCGGTGGATGCAAGTGGCTCGTTGTCGGTCCGTGTGGCGCTCTATGTTCAGCAGTGGACCTCTTATGGCTGATGATGATGATGATGCTGTCTCCTAAGAGAAAAGTGAAAGCACATTATGGCATCAACTCATCTGCATCATAAGCTCGCTCTTAAAAAAACCCAGATAATGTCTAAATTACATCTAAACCAGGAAATCAATCGAAATTCCGTTCCATGCAAACCTAGATATTATTAGTGCCCCATTATTAGTGCCCCATTATTAGTGTAATAATCACTTGAATATACACTAGGAGTTCCGAAACGCGCCAGCGAAAAATGTGTGTCAATAGAGATCTTTTCAATGTTTTTTTTTATTGAGAAAATGTCGTTTTTGTCGCCATGCAATACAGAACCAGAAAAACATAATAATATATCCCTAAATATGATGTTTAATCTAGATAACTAATGACGGGGCACTAAATAGAAAAATCATTTTTCTTTCAAAGTAGGAATAGATTTTTTTTAAGAATAGATAATACCACACAAAAAGCGTAGTCTGTTACTCGTCCCTAAATGTTATCCGATTTTGATGTTATTTCTTAAGTTTTTTTTTTTAATTTTTGTATTCGTTGTTATTGGCACCTAAAGTGTCAAATGTTTTTGCGTCGTAAGTACGACGAGAAATGTAGTTATTATAATACCATAAACATTTTTTGAAATAACAAAACATAGCGGCATAGATTATAGTTTATCCAAGCCACTGACACCAACAACATAAGATTTTGTTAACATTTAAGGGGTGATAACAGACAACCCTCGAAATGCTAATTTCATCAAAGAGTTAGGAAATTTCACTAACTCTCTCTATTGCACGCACGAGAAACATAGCGACAGCTATACAATTTCAAATATCGAATGCGGACGAATGCGGACTATCCTCTTAAAACGCCTTGCCCGATTTTGACGAGTGAGGAGGAGTCGTCGGAGTCCTCTTTATGTCCGCAGTGACGTATGCTACATTTTGAAGTCGGGTATTTTGTTTTTCTTTTAATATACTTGTTTTGCAATTGATTGTAATGTAGTTTCATTGTTTGTAGAGTGAAGGAGCTTGAGTCTAAGGTGGCGGAACGCGACGCCATGATAAAGGTGCTCCAGAAGCACACGACCGCGGCGTACGACAGCGGCGCTTCGCTGCGGAACAACTCCAGCAGGGAGGAACTCGGTCATTATCGGTCTACTTTTTACAAGCTTTAATTTAACTTGCGACATTTGTATGTATGATGTGTATGTTCGGGACAAATCTTTCAACTGAATTTTAGACCAGGGGCCTTATCCCGTAACTCTGGTGGCAATGGTCATCGCGTGACGTCCCACTCGCGCCAACTTACTCGCACCATGCGAGCGAGCAGGATAGCAAACGAAGACCATCGCCACCAGAGTTACGGGATAAAGCCCCAGTTCCCCTTGTTCGATTGAGGTGAAATTTTGTATGCCGAAATTCATGTTCCGATGACAATACAATATTATGACAGCGAGCCGGTAAAGGTGGAAAACGGAACTCATCAGTATCTAACAGATTTATGCAGTTTGGACTCATTTTTATCAGCTTCAAATACTAATAATGGATTTTTGTAGTGGTAGGGCTCTCTTGCAGAGTCCGCCGGGGGAAGTACCACACCTTTGCCAGTTATTCAACCGCCAAGCAGTAGTGTGCGACCATTACTGTGTTCCGGATTGAAGGGCAATGTTTCCAGCGCAATTACTGGGTATACAGAGATTTAACATGTAATATACCAGGGTGACGAGCGCAGTTCATTGCCGCGCGTGGTTTTGAACTGTTGAAGTTCAAAATTGTTGGTGGCACTGTACTGTTATGGGCAAGCGTGGCACATCAGGTGAGCGAATTGCTCGTCTCGTCAACGAGTAACATAAAAAAAAAATATGATATGTTGCATGGAAAAATATATTTTTCTACAATAACTTATTCTTTTGATAATGTAACCTTGTTTCCGTTATTGTAGTGGGCCTCTCGTCCGGCGCGTCGTTCTCGAGCGCGGAGGGCGTCGGCGCCGGCGCGGGCGGCGGCGTGGCGGCGCGCTACCGGCACCTCGCGCGGCGCAACTACTCGCCGCACAACGACAACTCCAGCGGTAACTCTACTCTACAATACTATATCCTACGCTAAAATTATTGGCATCCATTTCACACGTATTGTAATGAAAAGAGACGTGGATAATTTTAGTCATGCCAAATTGGTGAATGATAACAGAATCGACACCGTTCTATTTGACAATTGTAGATTATAGCTTTTGTGTTTAATTGTTATAATTATGCGAAGTAAATGTAAGTGAATTTTATTGTTGTTATCTCAATCGACTAAAATTATAAATACGAAAGTTTGTATGTAAGTAGGTAAGTATGTAAGTGTGTTCGTTCCCGTTCAACTCTGTAACGGCTGAACGGATTTGGATGAAATTTAGTACGGAGGTTGCTTATTCCTTGGAATAACACAATAACTTTTTATCCTGTAAAAATTAACCGTTCCTGTAGAATAGCGGTTGAAACCGCGGTGCGCAGCTAGTAACTAAAATAAATAAATAACCGGACCCACAGCACTAGGCGTAAGTTTGAGGTTCCAGCCAATGATAATGCTCTGTCCCCACAATCCGCACATTCCACAAACTTTGTTGACTTCGTCATAGGGGGTTTTTTGTGCGTAGATAAATCTGCTTTTACTCTAGCTTTTATATTGTGTATTGATTGACCGAGCGAAGCGAAGGTCTCAGAGTTTACTGGGACAAATCGGCATTTGTATGTATGTTTGTGTGTATAGTTGTCCGATGATAACTTGCGAACCGTTGATCCGATCTTCATGAAATTTTGTAGGCAAGTAGTTCATTTCAATACAATTGTCAAGTTCGAGCTGAATCGGTCTAGGGGTTGTGAAGATATAGGGGTCGCGAGGTCTAAGTTCGGCGCGAACTACTAGTTATTGTGTGTTGTGTCGGCAGGGTGCGGCTTCGACAGCACGTCGCTGCGGCTGGACGAGCAGCTCGCGGCGCTGGAGTCGCGGCTCGAGCGGCCGCCCGTGCCCGCCGTGAGTTACCGACACGAGCCCGAGCGCCGCCCGCATGACCACTACTACTGACCTCTCGCTACCTATACCGGGGGTGGAACTCGCGTCTCCTGCTGTCTCGGTCGCGCCGCGTGACCACTTCTACTGACCTCCCGCTACCTATACCGGGGCTGGACCTCGCGTCTCCTGCTGTCTCGGTCGCGCCGCGTGACCACTTCTACTGACCTCCCGCTACCTATACCGGGGCTGGAACTCGCGTCTCCTGCTGTCTCGGTCGCGCCGCGTGACCACTTCTACTGATCCCCCCCGCCCCCTCACAGCCTGTATCGGGGATAAACTCGCGTCTCTTGCTATCATTATTGAAACGATACCCGCGTCTCACTCGTCGCGACCTCCCGACCGACCATATTACACTCACCGTTCTGTATTGTCTGAATTCGAGATTCGCGATAAACCCGAAAGGGAATCACAAAGACAGCATTTGAATAGTTTGACTTTTCCAATACATAGGTTTGTCTTGCAAATTTACCGAGCCAAAAAAAAAAAGGTAAAAGTGCGAAAAAAACAATCGGTTTCTATTGCTCTAAGCTTACGCGGGACAGAATATCTTCATTGGATATTAGTAGAGCGGACCATAGACGATTGACGTCGATTTTGCTTGTACCATTTTCTAAATTTGACAGCACCAATATGGTGGCATCCTTTTTTACATAGTAATTGTAATGAAAATACATGCAGATAACTTCAGTGCTTTAGGATTAGTTAAGTCTAGACAATAGGGCAAGAAAATCGCCGTCAATATTTCTATAGGAATACTAGTGCTAATAATATTTGGATAAGCTAAGGCTGCACTGAGTCAAACGTCTCGATTTTTTCAAACTGACGATCTCGCTCGGTAAACAATTACCCGACTATGGATAATGACACGACGACGCGAACGATATCCACTCATTACGGAACCATGATTCAATCTTTCTTGTCTATGAATTGTACCGAAATCGAATCGTAAAAAAATAAAACTAACTTCTGCGATTCGTCTAGAAACTAGGTACTGAAGCAAATTGGATTTGAAATCGAAAACGACACTATTACAGCGATAGTTATTGTATTGTATGATATCTTTCGTTTCTAACATTCCGTTACAAATGTAACATTCCTACAGATGTACAAACAGCTTGTCACAGCTTTTTTTGTGTGTATTTGCAAAAATTACTTAATAAACCGGGCTCTAATAAACTTAATATTTTTCACATCTTATAAATTACAAGTACTTCTTGATGCGGCACGTTTCAAACTGATTTTCGTTTAAGGTCGGTTTAATTCCATATTGCATTGTATTGCATTCCATTGCGTGTCTTATCAAACAACATCTACACGAGAAGAATAACCATCTGATACAAAAAAGTGGACCTCGGAAAAATCTGCTGAAAACTAGATGGCGCTTACGTATTTAGCCAGCTAATGTCCAAACCGATGTAAAAGCCGATAAAAATATCGTTAATATAGAGACATAGTATTTGTACATGACAGCTATTTAAGGTTTAGTTCAAATTAGATTGCAATATACGACGTATAAAATATGCTTGCAAAAATAATGTTTTCAACGCCATCTCTTGAGAACCTAGCGAGTTTTGCTAATAAAATATAAAATTACAAAATTTACTGATTATTATGCAAAAATATTCATAAGTAGTTGCGTTTTTTCTCCGTACCATTACGAATAAGTTAGCTTGGGTTTCTATTTCAAGACAAGCAGAAGTTGTGACGATCATGTCGCAGATTAAAGTACGTAGTTACGCATCTTTTTAAGGACTAAAGTACTCTTAGTATAGTTTCTCTATGGAATTATCAACAGTTCAGTTTATTTATAAATTAATAAGGGAATATTATTAATTTATAATACGCTTGTTGACAGGACTTAACTTGTTGCCACTTCAGCAGGGCTAGCATGCGCACCGCGACAAAATATTTTTGTTATGCAAGAACAGGTCACGGCTCGATTATGTATACGTTTGTCTCAGTTTTCACGACATGAAGAGTAGAGAAGATTTTGTCGCGGTGCGCATGCTAGCCGTGCTGGTGTCGATAATAAGTATCGATGCCATTGCAAAATTATACGAGTGTCTTAATTAAAAATACAAACTTTCTACGAAAATAATGGTGCCAATAAGTTAAGTAGATTTTTAAGAATCTCCTAAGGTTATTTCGCATTCTTATATCTCCACTAGTAACGGCTAGTCTTTTACGGATATATATTTCCTATGAGAATTAGTAAAATTATAAAATGTTTTTACGAAATTATAAAACGATACTTATAAATCCAATGTAAATAATGCTAATAAAAAGAATGAAATTGGGCACAAAAAAAAAAAAAACGCCAAAGTTAGAACTGTAACTGACGCGGCGGCTATTTTGCTATTCCGATTTATATTCCGAAGTATTATCTAAGATTAGAATAGTTTATATTTATTTTATTAATGATTTCGAGTATAATAATCAAATCATACAATTTCTTGTGTCAAAATACAAATAACAAACTTATAAAAAATATTGGGCCAAAGTTGAAGTTTATTGCAACTAATTTCATATTTTAAGACTGTGATATTTAGGGCACAACTGAAATATTAAGTCATGATTGTAAATCACGGCGACGATCAAGAGTGAAATGGAACGGTTTTCGGCTAATAGGCACTATGATGCACCGCAAATAGTTCAGTTATACTGACGTCTCACGCGACGCGATAAACACCAGCTCGTCCAAACGTGCCCATCAGCACTCCCCCGCACTGCATGGACAGGGAAATGTGCTGGGCCAGCTATACTCCATTTCACCTGGATTTTTACAAAATATCGGCCACTCCACAGCACAATGACGTGTGTGAATATTTTGTACCTATATAATATATGTTGAGTTTCTCTAAATGGCCGTAATACAGTCATAGCCCAAGTGTCACCCGCACCATGCTCTGCGATATAGGGTACAGTGCCCTGAATGTGGGTCACGCCCCTTTTCCCTTAACATCGTGTACTAGCGCCTTCTTGTCACCAAACTTTCAGCCTCTTAAACTTGATAAGAACTTTTTGATTTATTTTGAACTAGTACGTTAAGAGTAATACGTGCTGTACATTGAAAAAAATTCAATCAAAAAACATAAATATTTGATTTCTGTTTACGACATGCGCTTGGTTATATGAAACTAGTATAACAACATAAATCAAAGAAGCAAGTTTAAGGGGCTCAAAGTTAAGTGAAAATTGGGCGCCTTATTTTAATTCCTTTCCTGATTCTCGCTATCGTAGGCACTTTCAATATTTTTTTATTAAAAACTAGCAGCCCGCCCCGGCTTCGCACGGGTATTTAACAAAAAAAATAAAAATTATAATACATACACGAAAACCCTACTAAGTACGTTTTAGTAAGTATTCCTAATTTTTTCGAAAATATAATATAGCCTATGTCACCCGGGGATAGTGTAGCTTCCCAACAGCGAAAGAAATTTTCAAATCGGTTCAGTAGTTTTGGAGCCTATTCAATGCAAACAAACAAACAATCAAACAATCAAATCTTTCCTCTTTATAATATTGGTATAGATGGTATAGATTACAGAGAGGAAATAATAAAAATTTTAACACTGAATATTTTTGGAATACCATTGCCAATGTTTTATAGTAATATTTATTTTGACGAAAAGAAGGAAAAAAAAAACCGATTTTTCGAGTTTTTTCTTCTAATGATATTCCGTGAACATTTTTTTATTTCCTCTCTGTAATTTTTTATTCAAAAATTATGAAAAAGTGCGATCGAGCCGGCCGGCCCTTAGGCGCTGCTCGAGATCCGAGCCCCACGGACACGCTGTCTCAACTTTTCCGGTTGTAATTTTCCTTGTATTTTAACATGTTTGTAATTTGTATTTTAATATAAAAAATTGTATGATTTCAATTAGTAATGTAATCGATAACCAAAAGTATTTTTATGTAGGTTAAGTTTACAACTTCTAATCATTGTCTGTTTTTAAACAATACAACTACATCACTATGCAGCTAACAAAGAAAGAAAATGGCGTTGATTTATATTGATATTAATTTGGCTCTTACCTATTTTGCCTTTATTATTTTAAAGCTCAATTTACGGTAGCACGCAAGACACAAATTATGTACAAAATTATAACAACCCTATAATCTTGTTAGTAAAAGAAATATCCTAGTCCTTAATGTCCTATAAATAAGTGCCTCTTTATTTAATGGGGATCGATTTTTCGAAACTATTTAAGAATTTGTTATAAGTAATTTTATACAGATTTGACGACATTTATTCAATGTATTTGTATTATTTTTAGAGGGCATGTTTTTAGAATAAAACCATGTTTTGTTTGTTGTCGTTTTAATGGCTTTCCTAACATTAGAAGCGTTACAAGCTTACCTCTATTTATATGCTTATGTTTTCGTGTGAAATCCCGATATGTTAATTTTACCTGTTTGGTTTGTTGAAGTGAAAAATAACTTTTAGTGGCGTTTACGCGATGCACATTTACTGAGTAAAATTTTACAGATAAATAAATGAAATGATGTATACAATTTAGTTTAATAAATGTAATAGCTAATGAACACGACTTATTGAAGTTCGCGAGCCTGCGGCCTCTGAATGGCGCAACGCACACGCTAGACCAAAAGTACGGTGTGGCTAGTCTTACGGACTGAGCACCGAGCCTCCCGCTGACTACCAAGACTCGGCCGAATTAAAAGGAACTCGTGTGCGTTAGCTATAAAGTTAAAAATACGCGATGCTATAACCCGAGTGATGTATTTGAAGTGAACACGCAATAATCTGCAAGTGCGCCGTCCATGTGAGTATGGCTTCTTTGTATTGTGTAAGTATCATAACTAGTGTTTTATTACTTCGTTCTGTTTACTAAAATCGCCTGTCTTTGTAGTTTTCGTAATAGTTTTGGCTTTTCAAAGCAATTAATTTTTACAATGTAGATACATTCGCAACGGTCTTCAGGTCTTTGCAATTAATAAAGCTGTGATATTTTTCTCATCATTTTTTTAGGACAGTAGGTACATATAGGTTTGCTGGAAAAAAGATTCGTCCATAGGGAAGTCCATAGATTTTCAATTTTTTATTGATCGTTGCCAGTTTGACGAAATAAAACTAAAGTTATCTTTCCTAGAGATATACAGTAAAATTAAAAATAGAGTGGGGTCAGATTACCGAGGTAATCTTATCGTTTTACCAGACCGCTGGGGGACCGCTGTTGATTAGGAAGTTTGTTCTGTGTCGCAGCGGGGTCTGTGCTGCTTTCCCGGGCTGAGCTCGGTGGGCGGGCGCGGCGGCGGCGGGGGCCGCGGGGAGGAGGCGCTGCTGCTGGAGCGGCAGGGGCGCGCCTCGCAGCAGGGGCGCTCCTCCAGCCTGCCGCCGCCGCCCTCCGCGCTGCCGCGGCCGCCGCGCAAGCCCTCCGCGCGCGCCGCCAGATACGACCGCCTCGACCATCGGGACACCAGGAAGGTGAGCATAATGACCAGAGAGCCTCGGTTGGTAGCGCGTCAGCCTTTTGTGCTCGAGATCCTGCTTCACAATACCGGCTGGGACGTTCGCGGGGAGGAGTTAGCGGATATACGGACAGACAGACGCGGAACGCAACTTTTTTTTATACTATGCAAAATAGGTGAAATAGGAATAAAAGGCGATGTATGTATGTATGTTCCCTATAGACTCCAAAACGCGTCTGGTACCGTGCGAAGCCGGGGAGGGTCGTTAGTTTTAGATAAATAAGACTAACCTACTAATGTACTAAACGACGTTTTCATGAATATTGGAGGACATACCTACCAAACGAAGCACTGTTTTTGTTTGAAAGTATCCAAATTAGTTTCGACGGGTTTCTCGGCTCAGTCGGCTCTCATCACGGGTGAAAGGGCACTACGTAGCTAATTTGAATTTTCAAAGGGCCCATCCCAGACTTTAAAAGTCCGTAGGGCCCAGGGTCCCAGGGATTTCAAGGCCAAATCCCGGTCCCAATAAAAGGTCATTACTACTTGGAATTCCTATTGAAGTCTACCCAAATTTCTCTTATATGATAATTTATTAATTGCCAGTAATATTCACTTCGATTAATATGTTACAAAATTAAAACATGTTGTTTTAAATCTTTAAAAATTGCCATTGTTTGTAGAAACACCGATTCATAATGTAGTTCAGTTCAAAACGAACAAATTTTTTTTTTCGACCACAATTCTTTGAACCTTGTGGACACATCAAAGGTATATTCTGCGGGCTCATCCCGTAACTCTGAAAGCAATAGTGACAGTGCGCGAGCGGGACCGCGCATAGTGCGACTAAGTTGGTACGAGCGGGATGGCTGTGGCTATCAGAATCACGAACGTTTCAAAGTTAGAGGATAAGAGTGCTAAATAACAATATTATAATTTTTAGATTAGTGTATTTCCAAATCTAAACTTTTTAAAGAATATTGTACCAGTGCAGCGTTAGCACTACGGTTGAGCATAGGCGAAGCAAAGCAAAACAAAGCAAGGTCGGGCGGAGCTGGCCTTCTGTATGTTCATTTTGTGACCTCGATGCGAGTCCGACTCGCACTTGGCCGGTTTTTTCTTTTAGTGTTTTCTTTACTTACTGGAAGTAGCCGAATATTGTTCTGAAATAACTTATGAACTACTTATCTAGTACATAGTAGTTGTGTATTATCTGTCTGACTCATATATAGCGTAGTGAAGTGTAGGTATTGTTACAAATTATTTAATGGCTGGCTAACATACCTACACAACTGTTCTATCTTTTAGGTATATATACTAAAACTATTAGATAAGAGTGTTCAAGGCCCATCAGAATCAGTTAAGTTACACCAACAACACATAAATAGAACGCAAGAAACTTTGATATGGCGCGCTTTGTCAATCCCACGCCCGCGAAGATCTGTGCAGTGCGATGACAGGCTGATGGGCTGTTGAAAAAAGTGACACGTAAGAAATATTGAATAACTAGCTGCGCCCCGCGGTGTAAAAGTAGCCTATGTGTTATTCCAGGGTCTAAGCTACGTCAATACCAAATTTCATTCAAATCTGTTTAGCCGTTACAGAGTTGAACGGGGACAAGCACACTTACATACTTACACACAAACTTTCGCATTTATAATATTAGTGTGATATTTACTTGTCGCCAGGACTCGGACGGGTCTGGTTCAATAGCGTCGACCGCGTCGCGCAGCTCGCCTCTCCCATACGACACGGTCCGCAAGCTGCCCTCGGTGCCGACCTCCGCGTCGCTGCCTGCGGCCGAGTCGCGGGAGTCCCTGGTCCGGCCGCGGGACTCCAGCCTGCCCTCGCCCTCCAAGCTGGCCGTGTACGCGGCCGCCAGGAGGCGCTCCGCCGAATCCGCGAAGGATAACAAGCGGGCCCATAACCACTATCGTATACAGTTTTAGTCTGGATTCTAAACTTTTATGTTTGTGTACTACATACCAAATTAGTATGTACTGGATGACATCAACACTCTCCGTCTCCTTCATCCTGATTTAAATTTACGATCGTAGTAGGTTGTTTCATTTACTTCAATGAAATTTATGTTTAGCTATCCTTTTCGCAAATATTTTAGAGCAGGCATTCGAGATTATAGAGCCAGTTTCCAATCGTTACGTGTGCTATCTAGTTCGATCACACGATTAGCTTAGCTGTGGTCGGAAAGCATAGATTGTCAGTAAAAAAGGTTACACGGGTTCAATGAGCTATTATGTACTAGGTACTAGAGGTGACACCGCATTACATCGCGATGTTCCTTTTAATTGTGATCAATTTTCAACTTCACTCAGTCACTCGATAAGCTCACTTTGTGATCACGCGTAGTGTTGTATTGTTTTCATAAATAATACAACACACCGGGGCTTGTACTACTAGATTCCTGTACTTAAAACTAATTTTGAATTAGTTTTGTTCTCTAGCCAATGACTAACTGAACCTTGCAATGTATTTCAGTTTCGCCGCTAGTAGCCCGTAGTTATTAATAGGTCAATGTCGAGGGATGGTATTATGTCTATGATTCAAGTTCAAGGCAAGTCGCGGACTTAAAATTTTCGGGTTCGGAAAAAATGCGTGAATAAAGGAATAGAAAAATTATACGAGAAGAAACACAATCTCGTACAAAAAAGTGTATACCAGCAAAACAAAAAACAGCATATAACTAGATGAAGAACATAGTCCGCTATGTTCAAACCGCTATAAAAGCCGATAAAAATATGTTTTAGTATAGAAACATATATACGAGTATATAGTTCAAATTAGATTGCAATACATGACGTAAAAAATAATGTTTTTAACGCCATCTTTTGAGAACCTAGCGTGTTTTGCAAATAGAATATAAAATTAATAATATTGCTGATATGACTAATACAAAAATATTCATAACAAGTAGCGTCTTTTCTCCGTACCATTACGAATGAGTTAGCTTGGGGTTTATATTTCAAGTAAAGGTTTTTTTTTATCTATTATATTATATGATTATTTATTTCGTATTACAATGTATATACATTATACACACGTACAAAATTCAAATAATTAACATAACTAATTAATATATTAAAAGAAAGATAATTTAAATTAAATAAACTATTCCAAAAGACCGCTACCAGTGGGAATTGTTCCCGAAATGCTGGCCCCATTACCATGTTGTATTGCGATGCTCAACCTTAAGGCAAAATAGAGGCCAGCAAGTCAAGCAGAAATGGTTAAGATTATGTTGCAGCTTAAAGCATTGGCGACATCTTACATCCTTATCAGTTACGCATCTTTCTATGGTCACTGCCACTCTTCTTTTTATAATTTCCCTATGGTAGAGGAGTATGTAAGGGCTATTAATGATATACGATATCTCATACGATATATGAGATAGTGAACTGTGGCTTTACGTAAAGTTAGATAAAAGATAAGCTGATGCAGTATTGAGTTTATTACTTTAATGTTTTTATTGATTTATTATCATCTATATTTATTACTAGCTGTGCCCCGCGGTTTCACCCGCTATTCTACAGAAACCGAAACGTTTTCCGGGAGAAAAAGTATCTATATATGTGTTAATCGGGGGTGTAAGCTACCTCCATACCAAATTTCATTCAAATCCGTTCAGCCGTTACAGAGTTGAACGGGAACAAACACACTTACCTACTTACACATAAACTTTCCCATTTATAATATTAGTGTGATATCACACAGTCTACCGCGTTCTCTGTTAAAACGTTTGAGACAAATAACAGTTAAGTTTAAATTAACAAAAGTTAATTTAAATTAACTAATTTAATTTAAATGTAATTTAAATTTTAAATTACAGTGTGTTCAAATCGTTCTATTTTATGGGTATCATTTTATGCACTTAAAGAATTATATATTAAATTACTGAAGTTATATATTATATTACTCAAGTTAATATTTTGTAACAGCTCAAGTAGATTAATCGCTTCCACTCTTTGAACGTGTCGGTTCCCACTGACGCAGGGCCGACTCGAAGCAAAAATTGACGCGAGAATGCGCGCGGCCTGTGCCAACTGGTGCGCGCTTGCATTTGCGTCTGCTGAAGCGCAATGACGATGCTTTCAGACAGAACCTGACTCCTGAGCGGCGTCAGAACGATACAGGAGTTTTTTTTTTTATGTTTTGGCTCCACACGTTGTGTATTTAGCCAGTGTCAAGTATTGTAATATTTCATGTAATGTCAAATATTTCACAATAATAATTAAAATAAGTCTCAGTCATAATCTAAGTCAAGCAAAGTATGTCACGGTCAAGTCCACGTCATGCCCCAGTAAAGTGGTGGAGACTTTACTAGAGGTTTCTATGGAGTTTTGGAAACAACACGAAGAGTCACGTTTCACAACATTATACTATTCGTTCACTCGTGCACGTTCACGAACACTCAATGGATAAAAATCCGCCATTTTTATACATTAAAAAATTAACACTCGATATAACACATGTTTTGGAAAATAATAGAATAATGCAACATGACTTCTTCACGTCCCCGCCAAAAACTCGATACAGGAGTTGCGGGTCTTAGAATTCACGCGAGCTAGCGCGCATTTGTGCGAGAAGTGAAACATTTTACGTTCCGATTCGTTTCGACTCTGTGCCAATGGGAAACGACCTACTCTTAGCTGATTGTGATCTGTAAGGTACCTATGTATTACTTGAAACATTTTGTTGTTGAAACCTATTTGTTATCCCATTTATAATAAAATTGGCTCGTCTATCGTTGCATCTATTTCGGAATGAAATTGTTTGTGAAACGGTGTGATTGAGTTATAGGGTAATGTATGAATGTTTTTGTTTGTTGTAGCGCTTGTTTTGTTGTCCCTGCTTCGTTTGGAATAGACGAGTGCAAAGGACAATGGGGATCAAGTGGAAGTAAAAGGCCTCGCTACATTACCTGACCCGACTGCTAGACTTGAATTTCACAGGAGCAAAAGAAACTAACTACATATGAAGCTATAGCTTCTCCCATTCGTTCCCCCAGAAACTTATATAGACCCATCTTTCACACGATATCAGTTCAGGCCATGTATAGCTTTAACTCCCGTTTTTGATACTAATGCGCCGTACAGTACGGTACAGTGGCGGATTTACCAGCAGGCTGAGTAGGTAGGCTATTCATCTGTGGCTTGAGCCTAGCGCGGCAGATTGAAAGAGCGGCAAATTTACGGACCTTAAAAAAGAGCGGGAAATTTACGGACTTTAAAAAAATATAAGCTCGCGGTCAATATATACAAAAATCGGTCCCTTAAATCTGCCGTCCTAGGCTCAAATCTACTATTTTGCGCTATATATTTTTTATATAATTTCATCTAAATTACTGAAGAGTTAAAGCGGCAAAAATATAACAGCCTATACTTGGAAAATGTATCAATATACCACTGCTTAGGTACACGCGTTTTAGGTATATTTGACGCACAATATACAGCTCGGCACGGGGTTCGGAGCGCGACGCTTCATTCCTGAAGGTCTATAGCTTGGTCTATAGAGTCTTCTATTCATTTTACTTTGGCCGAAGTATAGACTATAGAGTTGAGGTATAGTTAGGACAGGTTGACCCACACGGTTGACCGCATGGCCTTTTTACAAAACCTAAACATGTAATACCTACTTATAAACAGGTTGGTTTTCTTTGGTTGGTAGCTAATTAAAAGTTTTTATAAGGGTTTTGTTTGTTTGCGAAGAATCATTAATAAATAAATAAAAAATCTTCCGAGTACCTAGCAGTATTTTTAGTTTTTTATGAATAACATTGGGTTTTATATACGTGTCATAAAAATGCCTTAGAGGTATAAGTATAAATAAGTACTGTCTAAATACGTAGCAGCTGCACGTATAACGTAAGTAGGTTACCTGCCAAGGGCGCTGTCCGAAATACACCTAGAGCGCCAACGACGCCAACTTTTACTGCGCTAATAAATCAAACGGCAGGCAAAATGGAAATTCTTTGTGCCATGACCGTGATGGTTCTCTTTAGCGCTGTTGGAGATGTTGGCGCTGTTGGGATATTACGGACCGCGCCCTTACTCGCAATCGAAATTATTACTAGGGAGATTGTATATCTTTGCAGTTTGCATACTTTTTGTTCGTTTATGTTTTTGTTTGGAATTGGTTTAAATTTGGACTTTATGACTAAAATAAACGAAATTGTTTTCATATAAAAATAACTTTTATTTGCAATCGGCCAATAACTAGCAAAATACTTGTGTACCTACGTCTTTTTTAATTTTATTACCTACTTTCTTAAGGATAATGAATGTTGATTCTTCTATAATTTTAGGAGGCTATTTCCAAAAAAAGATAGTTCTATACACTTTCGCGCGCATATGAAAAGAGATTGCTTTAGCGCGTGCTAGTCAAAAAATCTGATAATTGCTAAATATTTATTACATTTAAGCCAGGAAATCAATCAAAATTCTGTTCGATGCTAACCTAGATACCTCATTATTAGTGTAATAATCACTTGAATATACGTTCTTACACTAGGGCTCCGAGCGCCAGCGAGAAATGTGTGCGTGAACCACAGATCACATCTGTGTTGTAAACCTAGGTCACAGATCCAGGTCTACTGAATGTTTTTTTTTTTTTTTTATAGAGAAAATGTCATGTAATCATGTTTTCCCTCTATATGCTATACCTACTAAACGATAGAACCAAAAAAAAACATTTTTCTCATAATAAGATTTTTATTTACATAACTACTTACTTAATGAGGTGCTGAATAGAAAAATCTTTTTTTTTTCAAAATAGGCCGTCCGTTAACACACTGATGCACAATTTTATCACATGTTATACTTAGTACTCGTATCACATAGCGAAATATCATTGACGGCAATTTAGCGTCGCGAAGATTCGAAGCGTCGAATGAAGTCACTAAAATGGAGCGAGTTCTAGACCCTAGATTTTTACCCTAAATACATAGGAGAAAATACATTCCATAATAAATACCTATGACTACTGTATGCTTAGATACTGCTACTTCACAAGGACACCGCTAAATTGAGGCGCTATGTCTACCTTACCACGTCGCAATCATAACACCTCAGGTTCTCGTGATATGGGTACAGATAAGTGACAAAGTAAGTTCATACTGTCAGCTTGACCATGAAAGTGTCAACGTTTGAAAATGGCATATTCATCGCTGAATGTGCACGTTCTGTCCTTGATCCTGACATTTGCAGGCCTAACGAAAATGAGGCCGATCGGTGGCCTCGCGCGCCGGCGCGGGCAGTCGCTGCTGCGCTTGCGCAATTGCCGAGCCGCGGCGCGGCGTCCGTGCTCCCAGCCTCCGCCGCGCCATTAATGAAACGTAAGGAACAAATTACTACTTAGATACAACTATTTTTAATACTCTATACAATATTAACTATAGTTAGGTAAGTATCGGTTTGTTCATAATCTAGACAACTGATAATTCACCCTTCGATCCGAAAGGTGACCGAGAGTAGGTATTTACATTTGTGGGGGTTTGTCTGGTAAAACATGGATTGTTAGCACGTGACAGACCTTTGGGTGTATAAAAACACTGACACTATATCTATAGGACTAGCTGCTCAGCTAAGGTCAAAACAAAACAACGAGCAAGCAAGGAACATGACCATTGGTATGTTAATAAAATATTTATGCGTAAATAAATTTACCAAATTAAACTATATTACGTACTTACTTACCTATTCCTTTTATTCATTTACCTAAAGAATGTTCTACTTATTAGGTAGGTAATAAGTATTTTGTAGTTCAGTGACTAGAGCATTGTATCCACATTGTATCTGGACTTGCTATATAAGTATCGAACCATTAATTTAATACCACCTCCACATAGCGAGCGCCTGGCTGTTAGAGAAATGAGGACAACGGAACAATTTATGTAGTTCCATTCAATAAAGTGTTTTGATTACAGATACCTACCGACTAGGTATATACTATAATATATCGACAGTAACTTCACAGAGACAATAAGAGAGTGCCGTTATTATAGAACGTTGATGCGTGTGATATGATATTATGTTTCTAGAAGGTGATGTAAATCTGTTCTGATTGAAAGTAACATGAAAAATCGATTTAGTGACGTGACAAGAATTCAAGAACAGCCTCTTGCCTCAATCTCTTACACTTCAGATTATTATAATATTCAGTCTTTACTGAACCCACCTAAGTATTGTGACCTACTTAGTTTTTACCCGACTGCCCAAAAGGAGGGTACTGTTTAACGGTTTGTTTGTATGTATATCGGTGTGTAAGTATGTAGATATATTTGTCTCTTTTTAACATGGTAATGTCTGTACACAGTTACAGACGGGTTTTTTTTCTTTTATTTATTTTTGTGAATTTTTATTCAGAAAAACTTATAAAACATATAACAAGAAATACTCTTGTTGTCTTAACTATCTACAGTAGGGAGAACAAGAGTAGGGTTCATTGTATAAAATAAGGTACCTACCTAATTGTTGTAAAGGTTGTACCTACTTAGCCTGCAGGAACCATAATGAAAATGTAAGCTACGAAACGTATCCCTAGGTACTTTCAGATATTTCTATGGTTAGCAGCTATGTAAACTGTAGTGGAGTGGGAAAATCATAAATTTCAATTCAATTATCTTACACAAACTAAATATCAGTGTCTATCTAGTATGTGGGTCAGCACTTTGTATGACGAAACAAGCGAAAGTGTTTAAAAAGTGGGTTTTAACGGCCTACATTGTCAAAGTGAGAGCAGCCTGCGCCATCAGTCTTTTAGAAGATTGCTGTCTGTGTGTGTACCTTCCTACGTAAAAGTATTTCTACTAGTAGTTCTGCAACCCAGTAGCAACGACCAAAGTAAATTTTTTGCACCATCTCAATGTTTCAGTTCGGGACGAATGTGGAAGACTTCACGATCTTATAAATCTTCTCAACCTCTTGACCGATTTTGCTTTGTCAAGCAATAATTTTCTCTCTATCTATTTAGTTATCACGCAAATATATTTTTTAGCGTCGAATATGAACGAAATCGACGAGGTTCCTAAAACTTACAGAGGTCGTAAGGACACTGCTTTATTTATATCTCGAAATATAGTGTTGGGAATAAGAAATCTTGAATTTCGACATTTTTTTCGAGATGAGATTGAATCGCAGTTTTTGAGAATAGGGGTCCATGTCTTAAATATGACATTAGTCACGTATGCAATATTTAAATTTCAAGCCGAGTTCGTCATTCGCCCCGTCTACACCATTTTTTTAAATGATAGAATAATAATAATGATAGTACCTAATTATTTCCGTCTAATTATATTCGCGGTAGAGCCCAAATTAAAATTTCATACAAATCGCTTACTTACGATACGAATAACGTTCGAATGTATTCGTACTTCATCCCTTGCTGATCGGTGTTATTCAAAATACCGTTTGATATCTAAAGAACTATCATGAGTAATCCCCACGGTATTACTAACGATAGTCATAGACAGATATTTAGCGAGACTGCTTTATATTGGGTTCTAGACGTAGTATTATTATATGTTCTGAGCTGTACGGCTAGCCAATCACCCTCTGCGAACTAAATTTTAACTGAAAATACTTTCGATTTATGGTTTAGTTCCACCATCTACAGTTTTACTAAACTTTCTTTAAACCACATTCATAACTGCAGTTAAAACTCCCGTTAAGCAGACATGTGAATGCACCATTTAACTATGGTCAAAATGACGTCATAACTTAACGGTTACTTTAACTACGCAAGATTGGCAGGTTAAAGTAAACGTACCTATATACTTAGTTAAAAGCTGTCAAACAAAGCCTACTCAGTTAAATGTAACTATAACAACAAATATGATGGTGCAACACATGCTGGCTAAACTTCATGGTTAAGATTAAAGTTATAGTTAATTTAAACTATTATGGTTTAACCCAGCCTAAAACTTGATCAATACTCGTACTTACACAGCCAGCCAAGCAACTTGACACGTGCGCGCTAAGTAATAACTTAGAAGGTTGGAAGCTTGTAACAAGGTCAAGGTGCGCAAGGTTGTATTTTGTTTACGGAAAACTCGGGAGCGCATCTTTATCGGAACGTATTATTATTTTATTTTGACTACTTCACAGTGCCTCGTGCAGGAATCAAGTAATCACATTGTCCGCTCCGCTTCAATGGAAACAGTCACAGCGAGACGAGAACAATTGTGTCAAATTGTATGGTGAGCGGAGTAGATCAGCGGACAGCGGTACGGAGCGAGGCGTACTATAGCGGAGCAGTGCGAGCAAGACGGAGTTGGGCAGGGTATAGCGGAGCGGGGTTCACTAACAACGAACATACGAAATATATCAGATCCTGCTCCGCTCGTCGCCGCTACACATGTCCGCTCTGCTCCGTTTCGCTTCAGTGAAAACACCCAATTGTTTTTACAGCTCCGCTCCGCTTCACTGGGAACCACAGCTAAAACCTGTGCTGGAATCACAGCTTATGGTAGCTAACCTACGTGACACTGACCACGGAGCGCAGACCGACAAGAAAAAATTAGAGGAAAATATATTTCGCTCTCTTTTTATCTCGTTTGTTAGACAGCGGTCGGCGCCAACCAAGTTGTTATGTGTGAGGAATAATAAATTAATTTTCCATGATGTTGGCCTGCAGCAAGGTTTCAAACTATGCGATATCCAGATAACCTCGCCTCAGAAGCTGCTGACCTTGCCGCAATTTGAGTTTCTGACCTTCTAATTGCGTCTAATTTGTTTTCATTGCTTCCTCTCTTCGACGAGGATGCCTAAAGAAACAGAGGTCGACCTCTGTTAGCTACTTGCTCAGGCAATGCTGAAAACATTAGCTTTCAATTATAGTGCGATTTCCAAGAACTTTCGAGAGGTTCCATTCTGTCATGAAAAATCTTTGATATTACGAATAACCACGAAGGACTATTTTTAATCCATTGAGCAACTCGATACCGTCACGAACGGACCAGACGGCCGGAGGCCAGTGTTGCTCTATGATTTCACCCTGTATGCAGTTGAGCCTTTGATTTTTTTACCATAATAAGGCTTGAAAGGATTTTATTTCGACCTCTCGAAGGAATAGAACTATAGGTTAGTTACTATAGGTTCATACAAGCGAACTAGTACTGCTACACAATGCTCTCTAATTTTTTTTCCAAATATCGTACTTACAGTATTCCATTCAACTGCGGCCTGAACTAGAAATATTAGAATGCAATTTATTCCATCACAAAACACCTAGTCCTTTTCGCTGCAGTTTTTATTGCGTCTGGCCGACAGACATAATACATACCTACAAGGTAAAGGATTCCAACCACTGAAAGATAGAAAGAAGAAGCCGTAGACTTGGTAACGATTTACAGACGAATAGATAAGGCCTATGTTCAGCAGTGGACGTCTTCTGGCTGATATTGTATGTAAAAATGACCCGTGTCGGTTTGAGTAAGGGCAAACGATTATTTGATGTTCCTCGGAATGATGCTATAGGGGTGTACCGGTGCAATTCCACGGAGGTCAGGTGCCCTCCGTGATGCTCAGAGGCAAGCCTCCGAAGATAGGTTCGGATGATTGAAATGTGTACCTATATTTTATCAAAATCGAATGTATTTTGTAAACGAAACTTAATTATATGTTCTACGTACTCAATACCTGAGCTGAAAGTATTAATATTTATGATTAGGTATAGACTATATTAAATTTGTATTTACAAAACTTGTTAGTTGAGTATTTACGCTAATAATTATTATACTAGCCAGCTCCGTCCCACTGACGGGCAAAGGCCATCCCTACCCTCCTTTCATTCTACTTTGTTTTTTGCAATTATGGCCCAGTCTACACCAATTAGTTATCCAAAAGCTTTTGGATTTGCTTTATCTACCAGTGATTGCAAGCTTTATTATCGATTCCTCTTGACCCAAATTCGAGGCTGTTCTCAGGTCAAAGTCATGCCAAGCCAACTCGTCACCAGAATAACAAACGCTCATCTTCGAACCCCTATTTAATGTTATATACAAGGAAAATATAGGTAATTCGATTTAAATGTTTACGTTCTTGAGTTTGTTTTCCGAGAACTATTTTGCATTGTTGGTTTATAACTAGTTAATTTTGCATGAATGAGGGTATTTAATTTTAATATTTTTGAAAAGATAAATACCTAGCGTAATACAGAGTTGTATATAAACCTAATAGAGTATTTAATGGCACCTACCTATTCATGGATTTAGGTCAATAAAGGCTGGGTCAATAACTCGAACAATAATATGTATGTCCTTAGTACGTAGTAGATAGTAGTTCAATGACGATTTGGATATTATGCTGGGTAATATCAAAGAAAAAAATCTACAAGTACCTAATGTGAAATTCTCGTTGAAGTTTCTTGTTTTATGGTGCGTAGCTATTTCATTTATTTATTGCTATTAATACTCGTTTAGGTAGGTACTTTGTGAAGCTCTTCAACAAGTAGTCTTATTAAAATAAAAACAAAAACCCCGAAGGCAAAATGTAGCATATGCCACTTCAATCCAAAGACACCTTATATACTCATCAAAAATTGGTCAATACGCATTAATCAAAATTCGTCAATACAAATACGCGAAATTAATACGCGGTATTGGTAATTGGCTACAGGAGGTACCTATTATAGGAACACACAAACATACTTAACTTATTACAAACTGACCCCTAAAACATAATTAGGCCCCCTTCTATGCAATCGGGTAAAAATTACGCGTCTATCAAGTAAACATTGTGCGAGAGATACATTCCGACGTATTCGGAACCAAGTAACGCTCTCCGTAGAAACAGATGTCACCCGTGAACATGGCGCAAGCAACTGTGCCGAATAATCGGAACTAAGATCGGAACTGTATAATGAAAGTAATGGTAAATATCACGCGAGTAGTAATGGAAATGTAGTTAACAACAAGTCTAAAACAGCGTTTAATATGATTTTCCTTTGTATGTATGTAATAAGTAAAGTAAACGGCCTATGGAAACGGCGTCTGCACCAGTAGCCAGCCGTCTCCGCGGAGTACGTTCGCACGCAGGCGCACGCGTGCTGGCCTCATTCCGCCGGTATCAGCTTTCACAACGCGACTCGTTGCATCACAGCGCCATCGCGCCAGTACGCACTGCCTACCGCGAAACTCACTTCGTATCCTTGAACCCTGCTCGGAAACAAGTCAAGTGACGAATAGGTCTGTATTTTGTCGTGATCGTGTATTTGTTTATTGGCTGCAACATTGGTTTTTATACGCGAATTTCCAAGGATGTAATGTAATTCTAACATTCTAAGGGGGAAAAGTATGTCTTCTCTATTTCTTCGCAGCCTTTCATTAAAATCCATTCCTGTTTCGATAGGATTTGAGTGCTGCCAGTAGTACCTAACCACTAACTAGTAGTGTTAATTCCGCTGCAGATTACCAGTTTTTGATGCCGTTTTTCAGGGCGTTATAATGTCATGTAGGTTCATATCAAAGACATGGTAACAGAGGAAAACTTGAGACTTGTGACTAGCTCTCAAATCTCAGAGCATGTCTGGCAAAGCAGCGTCTAACGTCACACTATAGATTATCTTAAACCGTCGCCCACTCGGTCGCACGAATATTATAGCGTATTACTCTATCCTTGTCATCCGTTGTATGTTTTTGTAGCTAAATAGGTATTAGAACGTCACGCACAATTTTTTGATTCAAAAGTTATGGGTTCCTACAGGCTTGATAACAAACAAAGTAGTAATAAATTCCGAGACCATGATAGCATGGTCTCGGATGATCTAGCTTACACTGTTTGTGGTGCTATCAAGATAAGTAATAGTCAATAGTGATAGTTCAAAATCAAAATGTAATTCTTTTTGTGCAACAACATCTACTGGAAAACTCAAAATTAAATTAAAGATTACCAATTTATTTCAAAACCTAGTAAAGTTTTCAATCTTTATAAAGTGTCTGCGCCTTCATTGCCATTTACTACGAAAGCCTCCTTCGCAAAATTAACTGGCTTTTTACCTATTTCGATTGAACCTTGACCTTTCAATCTCGAGGCGAGCGCAAAATCGGCTTTGCGCAAATCGGTACCTAGGTACTATGCGTTCTATCTTTTTGTAACCATCTGGCAGTAGCAGCCTATAGCAAAACGAAACAAATCAGACCTACCTATAAAAAGCAGTTCGAGAGAGGCATAGACCAATTAGACCAGTGTTTTTCGAAACCCCACATGTAAAAACAACTGCTGCAAAATGATAGCCGTGGTAGCTCAGTGGGAGCACGCTCGCCTCAGATTCGTGGGGTCGTGGGTTCGAACCCGGTTGGGGCCCGTACCAATGAGTTCTTTGGCTTTTCGGTGAAGAAAAACATCGTGAGGAAACCTGCATATTTCCGGAGAAGAAATTCGATGGCGTATGTGAATCTGCCAACCCGCACTAGGCCAGAGCATGGTGGAAATGGCCCTATCACCCTTTGAGTGGGGGCCGATATCTCAGCAGTCCGTGGCACTTCGTGTCTCCATACGGGCCTAATATGATTTTGTGAAGAGGATAGTAAGCCGTAAATTTCATTGGAGTAAATGAAAAAAAATATATTCGGTTATACTTAGGTTGTTGCTTTTACTCCCGTGAAATTCGTGTTGCTATCATTTTCACCTAAATCAGATCAGACACCTTAATTTTGTTAATTGTATAGATATATAACTTGTTCGTACTGTACCAAAGATAATAACACCAGTTGATCGTGTATGCAGCCAATTTATCTTCATAGTCACGTCGCGTTATTGTAATATTTTCCAAAACTTGTGTTATTTTCGAATGATAATATGTAAAAATGGTAGATTTTTATCCAGTAAGCGTTCGTGAATGTGCACGAGTATTAGTAAATAGTGTGGTATAAACGTACTCTTCGTGTTCTTTCCAAAACTCCAATATAACCTCTAGAAATCTTTATTTGAAATATATGTATAATATACTTAACGAAATATAAATATATACTTATCATTGGCTAAATACAAAACGCGTGGAGCCAAAACATAAAAGAAAAAAAAGTGATCTTATCACTGATCATATTGAAAAGTGTATACGAGCTCTCAACCGATTACGTGATCTGTGCGCTATACCTTTCTATCAGATACTAATAATTCTGCTTCAGCCTTTAAACATCCCCCTGCTGTGATATCACCCTACCCTCGGAGGGTGATTGGGCCATATCCACAATGCTGCCGAGTGCGGATCAGGTGTGGCTATCAGATAATTACTCTGCCCTAACCTATGAACTCTACTAGTACGTACGTAGGTAGAGCAAAATTCCGTGGTCGGATAGACGGGGAGTTTGAGGCAGCAGAGGAGGGTAGTTATAGCGTGTATGTAGGTATAAGTATGTTTTGTATGTTCCCACTTCCACCTACACGTCTACACGCCTCGAACGATGATAAATAAGGTTTGTCATAGAGATTCGTCTAGGTTCAGGGCTGGTCACCAGGTAACTGACGTCATCGTACAGTTTAGTGGATTGCAGTACATAAACTATTTTGACTTTCCCAAGTAGTTTCCCTCAGACAAAGAATGGTAGAGCAACAAAACAACAACATCCTAATTTTACGTGCCTTAGTGACATGATGGTAAAACGATAAATCAGCTTCGTTTATACAATTTTATCACAGTATTAAGTACTGCGAAAATGTTGTCTTTTTAGGGTTCTGTAGTACTACAAGGAACCCTTATAAGTTCGTCATGTCTGTCTGTCTGTTTTACAGCTTTACAACTACCTAATTTTGCACAACGAAGTAGACTTTGAGTTTTTTTTTTGCGTATTATGGGTAGCTCCCACACAAGCAAAGAGGGGTGAAAAAAAATCGCGGTACCCTATCATGTGAGGTGTCGTTGAATAGGTCTTTTAAAGTTAACAATTTTGTAAGAAATTAATTTACTATTATTTAAATTACGACAAAAAAAATGAGAATATACTATAATCTAAACTTAAATATACAAACTAAAACTAGAAACAAAATTAAAATAAATACTTAAATAAATTAAATCTAAAATATCTTCAAATAAAAAACCATATTATTTAGGTCGCTGTCTACGGGTAAGGTGTCCAAAAAGCTGGCGACATTACCCCGTAAGAATAAAAAAAAAAACATAATTTTATATTAAAGAGCTGGCTGCCGTGTGGCTGGTGTCACATGTAAAGTGAGGGTATCTTTGAATAGGTCTTTCAAACGGAAGATAACACCAATTTCTTTTAATGTGTTCCCCGTCCCCCGCCATTTCTAAACTATGCATGTCATTAACTTATGATCTTCCAAGTTGATAGTTCTTAGTAAAAACTTTGGTTGACAATTATTTCAGGCAACATAATTATGACAATAACTTTTAGAACTTTTTGAGATAAGCTTAAAAAAAACTGTTAAATACTTCAAACGTCCAACGCGTCTACGGAACCCTACTTACTATGGACCGACATGCTCTCGACAAGTTATTTTCCATCTAAGTCTAAATACTACTTGATTAGTCTTTCTCTGTCCCACAAGTTAGTTTGTCTCCGAGACAATTAAGAAAACATGAAATAGAATCATCATCTTAAGCAATGTTCACGGCAACTGAAGTGCCAATAAACTTATTGCTATAAACAAATGTAAGTATAAATACAAAGGTGATAGGTATATACATGTGTTCACGTGTAATAGCACGTTGCACTTGCGCTGCTGCCAACTCGTGCGCCGAACATTGGTGGAGATAGGAACTGATAGCGTGCGTTTGATAACGCACGCATATGGAGCCTACAAAGACAGATATACGGTGTAGGAAGTCAAAGGTCGTGATGATTATGATACATTAGCGCTATTTCCAGCTGCAGGCTTCTATTCTTCTATTAGGCGAGGGGCAGTGTCACATGTTCAACGTAGGCGACATTGGAAATATCTTCAAGAAACAAATGTAAAAGTAAGTATATTTAACATCTTTACTTTAAACGGAGTATGTTGAGGTAAGTGTCTAGAACAATTTAAAAAAAAAGCAATCGTAAAAGACCTTTTGTTTTAATAAAACGGGAATACTCACGTTAAATTGAGTCGGTTATTCCGACTATAGTTTCGATCACATCCGGTGACCTTTATCAACAAAAGCATCGCTTAGCGTTCCTTGATAAAGGTCACCGAATGTGATCGAAACTATAGTCGGAATAACCGACTCAATTTAACGTGAATATTCCCGTTTTATTAAAACAAAATGTATCAAAACCACGTCAGTTTTCATAGTGAAAAGAGACCTGCTATTCCTACTAACTTTCTACGAAATATGAGATAGTAAATAGTAAAGATAAGAAATGTGCCACGGCCATAATGTAGTGCATTATATTGGATACCACAGAAGAGAAAAAAATATTACTACTACATTTTCCTTTTCTGTGTTGGAGACTATAGTAGTGCGGCAGCGCCTCGCGGTTTCATCCGCTATTCTATAGAAACCAAATATTTTTAGTGATAAAAAGCAGTATGTGTTCATACAGTCCAGGATATAAGCTACCTCCATACCAAATTTCATCCATATCCGTTCAGTCGTTACAAAGTTGGACGGAAACAAACACACATACTTAAACCGTACCCATAAACTTTCGCATTTATAATATTAATGTGATATTTATAACATTATAGATAGATAGCTAGAAACTCTTTATTGTGTACACCAAAATAATAATAACACCCATACAGAACTATCTTATAGGCTAGTGCCACAAGTGGCGGCCTTATCGCTAAAAGCGATCTCTTCCAGGCAACCATTGGTTGGAAAGAAATTCACAAGTACAGGTGGACGATATGACGAACACTTTTAATAATACAAATTGATAAATACTATACTATAATAAATATAAATATATATTATGTGTGTATAATATAAATAATATATTAATTTATAGAGTACCCTCACATTATGCCAGCAATTATACTATAAACATTGTAACATAACATAACATAACTAATAACATTATCTACAGTCGGAAAGACCATACAACACAAGAAAACACTTCGCAAAACAAAAACCGAACGTTCCCACATGCGGAGCGAACAATGACATCGGAAAGTTGAGCGAGACCGTGCGATAGCGAAGAAAGTTGATCGACTGCATCCACCACCACCGCACTATCCGAGACAGGGATGCAAGTATACCAGCCGATAGCAGCGTCTCATTCCAACGTACTGTTAAATAATTGCAAGTTTCCCGGCTAGTGGCAACACCGCGGAACGCGATTCAACCGTGAACTGAGCAAAAACTTACCGCGCAGAGAAATTTCCTCCACGTACAAGTTTTTGTTGCATGAAATTACTGTACATAACGGATCAGTTTTTGCACAAGACGTTACAATCTAAAATGCTGAAGTGCTATTGAATGCTTAGAGGTACAGCGCAAAGAGCGCAAACAATCATCGATTCCAAATTTAGTTTTTGGAGCATCTCTAATAAAATAACTAAAGGCTGTAAACTTAGAATACCTAGGTAGGTAAAATAACTATAATAGCTAGGTAGAATAACTAAACGCAGCTACAGCTACTATTCCTTACGATTCCTAAATGTAAAGATTGCCATTTCCGTTTGTGATGTAAAGAAATGATTACCATACCACAGGTAGAGGTACTTACCAGTAAAGTTCTGATCACAACTATCATGGGATTGGCGCTTCCTCGTATTGTGTATGTAGGGCAAAAACCTTGTACAGAGGCACCGTGATCTGTGTACAGTACGATCCAGTGCGTCGCATAGTCGCATCATACCATAACTCAATACAACCATAGATAGCATTAATACTACCTGCGCATAGTCGGAGTGCGTTCGGCTCCGCTGGCTGCACGCACGTGCCCGCCTGCGCTGCGATCTCCCGTGATGTTGATACCATAGCTCATAGCGGAGCGGAGCGCCGCGCTGCGCCGATGATAGCGGGATTAGCGGCCAGCGGGTGCTCCTCGGCAGGTCTCGGTGCTCCTCGGCCGTCTCCGTGCCCTCGCTCGGACGTGATTGCGATATCTACGAGAGCGAATGAGACCTCGGTCCCCCACCACCCGCCCGGTGACGGCACCTTCCTACTACCCCACTCAGTCAGCTTCGAGATCTCCGTGTGAGTGGTCACGTTGCCATTCGTTCGCGCCGTTTCACCCGTCTTTTAATTCGTGTGCCTCTTGAATGAGCTCAAAAACTCTTGTATATTTTCACAAAAACTTGACGATACGCTCATTGCTTCGCCGTTTACGTGAAAACAGTTTGTGTGGAATCGGTGACAGTGAAGTGGGGCTGGTCGCGCTACGTCGTCGTGCCTGAGTTGGCGTCGTCCCTCCGATTCTCGCGAGGTAAATGCCGAGACTTCTGAGAGCGATCGCATACGTGTACTGAAACCGGATTGCGGTGCCGTGCTTGTAGTGGAAATCTATTTGCAAAAACCCAGTGCAGAATAATTGGATTTGTCGCTCGCCACGAGTGGCATCAGAGCTGAACGTGGCTCGAAAGACTTTTACCGTTAGTCGAGACAGCGCTCGACGCGGTCGATGGCTGCTCGCGGAGCTCCTTGTCAGGCAATTAGCTTCTGAAAAGCCGCTATTACAGAACCTGTCGAAAAAGTTACTACGATAAAATAAAATTAACCCATTTCCGTACGGTTCTGAATACCATAAGCCGTAGTTGCCGACATCCCCAAGGCAGAAGTGAGGAAATCTTTACAGTATTAGTATGTTTCAATGCCATTATCTTGATAAAGGTCGTTACGTATGCGGAAATAACGATGTCTACGAATTTAGCCAATGAACAGCCTTATTGTTCCTCAATCATCGCGAGTTGAACATCTGGCCTTTGTTAGATTTATGAAGTCGAAGTTTTAAAATAATGATAGTCCAGTAATTGTTTTCAAATACTCATTGTTCATGAAAAGAGTGTCTAATGAGCTGAAACTAATTAGAAGGCCTATTTGTCCTGAAAAAGGAAACGAAATGTTCTCCAGTAATGGGCGTGGCAAATGTCCAAGTGCTTCAAGGCTCACGGGGACTGGTTTTTAAATCGTTCACTATGAGTGTGCCCACTTGAGAAATTTCGACATCATCGACGAGCGTTGGGTCACCGTTTAGCTCTCACGATTGCGTTCAATCTGTTAACCATTTGCTTGAGGATGGTCGTAGGTACAAACTTCAGAAGTGTGTTTCAGCGGTTATAATAGGACAAGTCAGTTTTTTTTATACTGATTGATTGCCTTAGAAACTTTTAATGAATTGGCATCATTGCAGCTGTTCTAGAAATAATCTGTTGGGCCATCTGGAACTATCCAAAGCTTTCCGATCAGATTATGATGACTCAGCCAAATGAGCTAGTCTTTTATAAGACTAAGTGCTTGCGGTTAGAATCATTATCAAATTGTTATGGATATCCTTGATCAAACCTCCTATGGTTATACTCGTAGTTGTTTTTATGAAAAGCAAATGTTAGCGATGAATTAAAAAGTATAATAATAATAAATAATAGTATAATAATAATAAAAGTATAATAATAATAATACTTGATATTAAATCTAATTTTAGAGTGATATATATGCGTCGCTTCAGTGACGGGACGGTGTAGTGCCAACGAAATAGGTCGCAATATTTGCTCGCTATCTGTACCTGCTAGCGTGCGCATACGCCGACCGGCTATCATCAATGACACTGACGAAGGACACAAATTCGAGCAAAATAGGCCACCTCAATATCTGAGTAAACAAATACCGAGTTAGACGAGATAAATGAAACATCACTTCGTGATTTATCTCCGCGTCACTCACTCGTAATGTAGAAATATTAGAAGATATACTTCTATGTATAGATGGGTGTCTTTGATTAATAAGATATCTGTTTGATTAATAGCATAACCGATGAAATTCGACGAATTCTCCGACGAAGCAGGTCAAACCCCCAAAATAACGTGGCAGGAAGCTTTGTGATTCACGATTGCATTTCGATGTCTGCTCGCTTGTTATTTCAACACAAACTATAACTTTATTGTTATTGAAAGTCAAGAGAAATTGAGTATTTTCTTGTCAAAATCTTGAACAGAAGCATTGGCGAAAAACAAATAGCGAATCTAATAAGAATCTTGTTGATTGGCACGGACAATAGAGGCCCTTCGGTTGGTGCTCCGTACAATACGGAGGCAGTGAACGACCGAAATATGGCATGATAGATAATTTCTCCGTTGGGCCGATGTCGTCAGCTGATAGCCAGGGGTCGTCGGCCGCGACTTTGCCTCGCCCGCACTTGCCCACGGTTACCCTGTCGATGTGGGGTCGATGGGTTATCGAATAATTTTGGATCCACGATTCGCCTGCCATCCGATGATACTTTTGACCTTTCGAACTGATCAATCAGAGACGATATTGATTATTTAAACATAACATCGAATGAAGATATTACTACTAGTTATTATTACTAATAACTTTGTAGATAGAGTTTAGGTGCTGATGCACTGCACTCGTGTATATCGAATCTTCATGATTCAATATTCTATCATTTCATTGAGTGTAATTGAGTAAATCATTAAAGAACTCTAATGTATCACATTGGTTGGTCTTTATAAAAAATACCCTCATATCTTATAATATATAATTTATGAAACTAGGTGCTTAAGACACATGTGAGGTAGTGACAGAGAGAGGTTCAGGGAAGAGTTAAGAGGGAGAAGCCATCAGTATGCACTCCTTTAAAAGCAAACTTAAAAAGTGGCTAATCGAACAATGCTTTTACAGGTTTGACGAATTTTACAAAATTGAAATATAGAATTAATATTTATTGTAAATTAATAATTTTTATTATTATATATATATTTAACTTGACATGTAAATAGAACTTACGCAATATATGAATATGAATATGAATATGAATATGAAGGCGAGTGTTGTAGAGGTCGAAGAGTGAGTGTGGTAAGAGTAAGGGGAGAGTCTGGATTGGGTAAATGGATAATACCAAACGCGTCATTGTAAATATGTAGTATTGAAATGCGCCTACCCACCAAGACCCTCGACACATCCCCCGTACTGTCCTTCTTCACTTCACTTTCACTTTGTCACTTTCTTATGTAACTTTCTTATTCTTAAGGATATGCGGAGTCCCCTCCGCATATCCTTAACTCACTTTTTCAACTCTCCTTATTCTCGACCCTAACCTCTCTTAACGCTATTCTCTCTCGACCCTCCCCTATTTTAGATCTCCCACTTCTCTTATCTCTCATCTCCCTCTCAACCGGCTCGTTCTCGACCCTTCCCTATTTTAGATCTCCCACATATCTTATCTCTCGTCTCCCTCTCAAACCGCTCATTCTCGACCCTCCCTTCTCTCAAAACTACCCACTCTCGACCCTCCAGATGAACAGAACTCTAATGGGTGGAGTAGAATTTTGTGGGATTCACGCGTAATGACACGTCAGTTGTGTGTCTTATACTGCGATTGAAGTTTCTCGTGTCGCATTAATGACGGTAAATAAATAAAAAAATATTTATGTAAATCAACTGCATTTTGTTAACCAAAAGAGTGTAATTGTGAGAACAAGGTTTGTATGACGATCTTAGCGAGGCCGAAGACTGAACTTCGCGGGCATCACCTAGTATATAAATGAAAATGAATTCCTCTTTTTTCCTCTAGTCATACCATAACTTGAGAACGGCTAGACCGATATTGATGATTTCTTTTTTGTTGTGTTCGTAATTGTCAGGACAAAGTTTGTATAAAGAATTTCACTTATTGATCCGAAGAATTTTGCATAAATCTGAATAAAACTACGGCGTTGTAGCTCGTATTTAACTTGTATTCATCACACATACGCTAATCAAACGTCACGACATTATAAAAGGAAGCAGACAATGGTATCTAGTGACGTCACATCCCGCCAACTAGCCCGCAAGGTTAGCCGAACCTCGGGCAATTGGCGAAGATTGCACGCCTCTATGATTCACGATAACTCGCAGATCTGACGGCTTCAGATTAATGGCTACTAAAGACTAACTATTATTTAATCTGTTAAAGATCAATTCAGATGTATGTGGTATAGAAAATATCGAGAGGGTATGAGGATTATTGTAGCTATAAAATAAGGACGTATGCAAAAAGCAAAAGAAAACAATAGGATACAAAACGCATGTTACCGTATACATGGAGCGGCAACAAATACCGCGTAGGTTTCTCTTCCTACAACCAAGAGCCACAAATATAGAATTATTCCGGCCTGTCCCCTTGCTAAGTTCCCTCTGGGGTACAAAAAGGAACAAAAAGTTTGATTTGTCCCCCAACCATTTCTCACCGCTTACAGAACAAGTACCCTGTAACCCAGTCTACTAGAATGTCTTGGGTAAGCAGACAATGACTTTCAATGTTAGCGATTTGGAAAAAGGGTGCATCTTTGGTTCTACCTATACGAGAAACTTCCAAGGCTATCGTGATATTGGCGTCTATTCTGTCGTGAGACTAACTGAACTAACAGGACTAAAATTGTCTGCGTCTCATTTTTTTTTTAAGTCTGAGAAACGGTTGGCTACCGTTGTATAGCAGCAATGAACATTTATTTTATCTATGATAGCAGTCAAATTTAATTTAGTTTAAGATGGAAGGACATATTCATACTCGTACCAGAAACGATAAGATACCAGTGGGTACTCATACCATATAGTATCTGGTACAGGCATTCTAGTGGTCTTGTTTCGACTTAATGTCTAAATTCAGTCTACAACTCTAAAATTGTTGTCATCTTTTGGTTGTACTCTGATTTCGATTTCGATCCACAAAGTGGTAGCGAATACAGTGTATATTTGAATGGGCCTTTAATTCGCGAGTCTGGCGTTCTCTGGTCTTTGTCTTGGATTATCCGAACTTCAGCTAAATATGCGAGTATTGACCTTGTTCAACAGTGTGTTATTTATATTTACAAACGGGAAATCTCTCTACGGCTCGACGCATTTAATTTCTGTCTGAATACGATGCGACAGTTGTCTCTTGCCAAAAATTGGAGAACGTTGCTCCGCCCGCATTATTTCGTCTATAGTAGAGTTATTGGCGTAAAGCAAGAAGTTACATAAAAAGTAGTTCACTTCTACACAGTTACTCCTATATTAAAAGCACCATATTGACTTACAATTGCTTACAATTGCATTGACTCTTATAATTTTGACATCTCTGTGAAAGTGGTTGGGACAAGGACGTAAACGTAAACGTCCATGGGTCGGGCATTTCAAACTATTGTCTAGTTAATGATAATTATTAGTAGCAAGTTTAACTTATTCAATAACTGTGGGAAAAGTCCTTCCTGTTACGAAAGATCCTTCGGTTGAAATAGGCTATAAAGTGACTCAGAATGTAATTAGCCATCAGACTCTTAAATGATGTTTATGGAACTCGTTTGGGATAATTGATTTTCATATTTAACTTTAAATCTAGAATTTACAATAACAAATCCTTAAAAACCGAATAAATGTCAGACTAGGTCTGGTTATAGAAGGAAATTTTGAACCAGATCAAACACAGTAACACTTTTCCTGTAAACCGAACTGGGGCTTCAGTTAGATAATTGTTCATTGTTTACTTTCCTAACTAGTACTTTTTCTTGCCTGGATTGTGGCGTTTATTTCGGTAATGCCTTTTATATGAGTATTATTTTTTGATACTAACGGGAGCTGATTTTGAAAAAACTGTGATACGCGTATCTTTTTTTTTTTTTTTTGTAGAGTGTCCATACCAAGTTTGGTATCAATCGAACCAGAGAATAAAAAGTTTCATACAAATTTGTATCTTTTTTTTTTTTTGTAGAGTATCCATACCAAGTTTGGTATCAATCGAACCAGATAAAAAGTTTCATACAAATTTTAACACCCCATTTCATGGTTGATTTTCGAAAAATCCTTTCTTATTGTGCGTTTACACCCCTCAATACCCTCAAAATTTCAAGTCTCTACGTCCAGCGGTTTAGGCTGTAAGTTGTCTATAGGTCAGTCAGTCAGGACAAAGCCTTTATAGGTATAGATTAGCCTGTTAATGCGACTTCGTTCGCGTGGACGTACAACAAAGTCTATGTCCGTCTCCTACCCTTAACCTATATAGCTATGCAAAAGTTTAGGTCGATCCGGTCAGCCGTTTAGTCGTGATAACGCGTCAAACACCCAGACAGAGAGATGTGTTACTTTCGCATAATATTAGTTAGGATTAGGATTTCACATGGACTAGAGTCATCGAGCATGTGCTAGAAGAGAATTTATTAGATACGTGCTTCCACAATTTGATATTTTTATATTATTTTTTGCTTGTTTTGCCATAGTATGATGCGACTGCAGCAAAGCAATATAAAACAGCTCTTCAATTTATAACTGGTTAAAAACAGGTTTCGAAAGAAGGCAAATATATACCTACCTAACTTAGCTAACGAGTTGGTATTTACAGTAGGTAGATACGTATTATTAGTTGATATAGATATAATTTCTGTTGGATTTATAATGTTATGACACAAGTTTGTTCATTGTATGCAAATAGGTTGTGACCCGATTTGTGCTGTTGCCGGGGCACTAGAATATGGCATCGGTACCCTTGTCTTTAGTAAGCACACTAAGAGTCTAGAAAGAGGACCTCAAGCCTCGGGGGTGGTTCGATGTGAGGCTCTAGCCATCAACCTACAAGAGCCTGGGGAGAACAGCAAAGTATCTGTGGTCTACGTTGTCGGGGGTATTTCGGTAGCCGTCCCTGGAGCAGTTGGAGCGCTATGCTGAGGGCTCCAGCGCGTTTCCTCGAAGATCCCACGTGGTGTCCTCCGTCAAACACATAGGCAGGCCACCGGGAGTGTTTATTAGTGTCATTAAATAAAAAAAGTTTGTGACCCGATAGAAACTAAGTTTATTATATTTTATTTTATCATTATTTTCTATTGTGCGAGATGAAATAAGAGAAATAAAAGGAATAACATACTTAATAAGAAGCTAAGTTAATAAAATATTTATGAAAATGTTATCGGTAAATTAGGTATCGTACATGCTTTGCCGTCCATCGCAACTGCTAAGTTATATTTAATTTGGCATTGATTTTAAAGGTCCAATTTAAATGCAATTCAAATGATTATAAATGCCTAATAGTGAATAGTCAAATCGCAACGTTGTAGATACGTGCCATATAATATTTTCATGCAACACGGAAGAGATCATCGCAAGCTTGCATGATTTAAATCTCGTGTGCAGGCAACGCGACGTAACTTCCGGATCGGTCGGGTGTTCGTTACGAAACTTGCGCGGGCGCAGCGGCGGCCAAGTAGAGCAGCGCACATAATCACGGTCAAACAACGGTTAAATTCAGAAGCCTGACTTTACTAGACTTAAGACTTAATTCTTCGATGTCTTTGAACTAAAGTATGAGTATGTATTAAAAACATCGAAAATCAAAACAAACAAAATCTTATAATGTTTGATCGTCAAAATATTCACTAGCTCACCACCCTTTTACGCTACAGATAAGATCTACGTGGTCGATAGCACGAAGTGACTCATTTTGAAAATGGGGTTAGGTATATGAATGATCAATTCAACATAGGAAGCCCCATTAAATTTTTAATTTCCACAACGTTTGAACAGTCGGGTCTCGAGAGTTTCTTATCATAAAAGGTGACCTAACTAACACAGATACTACGAGTCATCAAATTAAGTTACCTTCGTCATCGTGCGATTAACTTTAGTATGGACAAATAACACAGAGACAGTAGCGAAGTTTATAAATAAGTGGATAGAAAATGCTTTATATTAAGTTATATAAGAGGGAAGAAACCGTCGATTTTTTTATTTTATTAAAGATGTTAAAAAAAGAGTAATTTATCTTACTGAATTTACCTTTTTGCTAATCAAAAAAATCTCTAAAATCCATGGTCTACATGCTTAAATAACCTTTTCACCATAACTATATCGCCCTGAAAATAAGGTTGCTAGAATTGGTAAGCTGGAAATACTGGTCGGTGGTATATAGCCATTTCCACTAGCCACTAGATTAGCCAGTATGTAGTTACTAACAGGTTGCGGTCTTGCGGTGACCAACGCATCGGCCACTTTCACCTGCTTGCTGCCATCCGCCATCTTTGCAAATGGCGCCGCGAGCGCAACACGAATAGCTTTAACATTACGTCGGAAATAATACGGTTTTAAAACGTAATCTCACTTTTGCGGACGAAGCTGGCACAATACAAAACTGTGTCATAGTCGGAGAGAAAAAATCTTACTTTGCTCTCCAATAACAACTATCAATTTGGTAAACCCCAGACAACCATATAAAACGGTTGTTTTTTGTTTGGCTTCTTTTTTTAATTTTAAAATGCAAAATTTACTCTCAAACCTATTTAGAAAATAGCTGGAGAAGAAATATCCCGATTCAATAAATAAAGCTTCCAATTAATTCAAAAAACACAGAAACAATTGAATTTGGTCCATCAGTTATGAGCTACGAAGCCACAGATAGACATAAATCCAGACGTATCCAAAATAATAAACGGCAGTTTAATTTCGACTTGGGGTGTTAAAAATTATATTAAAAAATGTAGGTTCGCTACATTGCCAAAACTAAAGTTGAAGCCGGTCAAAGCATTAGGCAAGTTTGGTTTTCGTAAGAAGTTCATTCATAAAATTCGCAATCCCTATAGACGCCATTATGAATTTGAATGCTAAGCGACACTGTTGCCAAAACACTTTCAGATGTCTCTTCTTTTGCTTAATTAGTCACGTTAAGGTTTACTTTCTCTTTTTTTTTTTAATAAGCTTAATTTTAACGTTCACGCGGACGAAATCGTTGCTAAGCTGTGAATATTTAGTTGCGAGTAAAATTAAAGTTTCATCGAATCAAAAATTCATGCTGCAGTCGAAAACTTTTAGAGAAACACGGTTAAATGTAACTAGGTACGTACGCAGAATCGCTTTTCTCAAAAAATACTTTTGGAATTCTAATAAAAATATCTTGGTCATAATTTCAACGCAAAAAACTCTCCACTTTACTTACAGCACAGATTTAAAAAAAAACCTATTTAAGCATAGTTTTAAACAACGTTGATAGCAAGTTAAAAAAACATCGAAATCGGTTAAAGTTTAGTGGTGCGATCAGTTGGCGCTTTTTATATGGACCAATAGGCGGCATACACAAAAAGTAATTTAAAAAAAAAACTGACTGCAAAAATATGTAGCCTATGTCACTTCGGACATAAAGAGGAATCCAACGACACTTAACTCGTCAAAATTGGTACAGCCGCTTAGTCTACAGGAGGTATAATAATATAGAAAATCACAAACACATACTTACATACACCCTAAAACTTTACCCTCCTCCTTGGACAGTCGGATAAAAACCGTTGACATTGGTACTATAGATATGAGACTAACGGAATCTAACAAGAAAAACCTGTAGATGTTTCTAAGCTCTAGCCGTTAAAAGAGCATTTAATTAACTAGCGCAAATTTTATATTATACTAGCTGCTACCCGCGACTTCGTTCGCGTGGACCAATGAAAATAAAAGTAGCATATGTTCGTATCCTACCTTTAAGCTACATCTATGCAAAAATTCAGGTCGATACATTCAGCCATTTAGCCGTGATAACGAGACAAATGGACAGAGAGACAGGGAGACAGAGTTAGTTCTATTCATCTGTGCAGAGTTACATTCGCATATTAGTTTTAGTTAGGATTGATGGTCGCAGACAAAACGCCCCTCTAGACTCTATAATAATATTATTAGCAAAAACGTTCTAATTAGCTTTAGGCCCATGTTCAGCGATCCCTTTCACCCGTCTGTAAGCCTCCCGAGGGCTGGTGAAATTGTTATTTAGCCAGATAGGACTTTATTCACTAGAGGTCGAAAGGACGGACGATGTTGTTAACTGTGCCTGTCTGTGTATTTATATTGTTATGCTTGTGTTTTATCGGTGGAACTAGTTTTATTAGGGTTCCGTGTACAACAAGAAACCCTTATTAAAATCGTGGGGTCCGTCCGTCCGTCCGTCCCAGTTTGTCACATTCAACATTTTTGGGTATTGTTTGTGATATATTATTATGTCCCATCAAAGTGGCAAGCTGTGTAAAATGGTTACTTACTCTGGAATTTATAAATTACTAGTTGTTACCCTCGACTTCATTCGCGCGGACCTACAAAACAAAAAAGTTGCCTCCGTGTCCGACCTATGCAAAAATTCAGCTTGATCCGTTCAGCCGTTTAGCCGTGAGAAGGCGACAAACAACCAGACACATAGACAGAGAAACAGAGTTACATTCGAATTTATAATATAAGTTAGGATTAGGATTTTATTCAACTTGCAAACTTGCGACTTTTCAAGTTGCTGGATTGTATTAAAACTTTAATTTAAAATTATTTCAGCGCAGTGAAATATAATTTTTTTGAGTATATGAGATCAAAATGCTTTATGTATACTTAGTTCAATTAAGAAAAAAATCCTTAGTTTTAGAAAATAATATTTAATTTGTAAATACTTAAGTATTTTCTGTTTCTTACATACTATTACTAACTACTGAACCCAACTATTATACACATGTCTCGACACGCTCCTCAAATTTTATCTTTGTCAGAAATCTGAAATCGACGGATAAATATAGGAAAAAACACACCTAATGTCCCTGAAATGCTTAAAATTAATTATTTTGTTGCAGGTCATGTTGGAAAGGATTGATCATCATTTAATTTGAGAAAAAAAGACCCCGAACAAGTAAGTTTAGCGTTTAGTTTTGGTAAAATCACCCCATCATTTCTATCCTTACCTCAATGTAAGCCAGAATACCGACATTGATTTAAAATTATGGAGCATTTCACGTAGAGCAAACGGAACATTTTCCAAAAACTAGCTTGAGAGATAAGAAACGTGTCGGACGAGCAGACAAAAAATAGACTTACGGTTATTGCCTCAGTGATGCGGCAAAACGGCCTGTTTCCTTTTTTGTACTTGTATTGTATTTTCAGTTGGACGTAGACAATAGCGTTTTTTCTGAAACGAACATAATTTTTGTGGGAGGCTACATCAATTTATTTCATAGCATATTACTATTATCTCAGTCTTTTCCGAACCACTGTTGGGCAAACGTTTCCACTCTTCACGGCTTAGAGGTTTCAAGTCTAGTTAAAGCAACTGCTTTACAAAAGAATTTCACTTGCCCCCTCCGGCTGGGTCTGCATGAGCAACCTACTGCGTACTGACATGCGGTAGTCATGCCCACTTGCCCAGCCCAGTTTCACATCAGTTCGGCGGTTTTTTGACAAACGTCAGCGAGCCGGGATTTTAGCGTAGCAGAGTTTTTACCCCGGGGAATGGTTTTCGGATGTACTAAGTAAGGTATACTAGTAGTTCTACGAGCAGTAGACCTCGTAAGCAAAGACTTTTTGCACAATCTCATTTTCTTCTCGCGACTATGTCTTGATAACCTTGACCGATTTTGCTACATTCGACTATACGAAATTTTTCTTTAAAATTGAGTACCAAAAGTTTCTGCCAAATATTATCGAAATCGGCCGGTAAATGGCGCCGCAGCAAACTTACACCCTTTTTGGGGGAAGTACCATAAAAAACACCGATGACAAAAACCTATGAAATTGTATATAGGACCTGTATACCAAGTTTCGACAAGATTAATTGAAAAATACGACCTGTACGCGAGTACCAACATACGGGCAGATGAAACTGTCATGAAAGCGAAGCCAGTTGTTGCAGTGACTTCGTTCGCTTCGCTCACTCGGTCAATAAGTATGTTTTTGTCTTCCTGTTACTGTTGTTTGTAGCATAAACGGCTTGACTGATTTTTAACGAGTGAGGTATCGTCCGGAAGACTACATTTTATTTTGTTTTTCTATGAATGGTATTATTTACAGTGTAAGCATTGGATTTTATTGGTAGCGTTTAACAAGGTAATATAAAAAAAAGCGTATGATTTATGAGCCTGTATTCCTGTATATATTTACCCATATTCTATACAGTTTTACAAATGTAAGTATTTAATTATACCAAAATATTTAGACCTTGAGGTATACATTAAGATTAAGGTTAACCAATTAAAGTAAGCAAACTTAACGTAAATCAATTTCACATAGCAAAGTGATCACGACTTCTCTGTTTCTGCAAAAACAGTCGATTTATTTTCGGTGATGACGTTAACGTTGGTACAGTGTTCGTACACGTTTCTGGCACCCACTGTCTATCGAGATGAAATATTACGCCTACAGATAAGGAGCCAGTGACATCGCCTAACCTTGGCTCGGTGTATTTATAAACCTCTTTACGCGAAACTTAACTTACAAGGTGCACCCCGCGGATTTATCCGTGGGAAAAACGCTTCCGGAATCTGACTTTTCCCGGGAAAATATGCGTATGATACTCTCCGTGTGAAATATACCCATGCATAAATCTGATCGATCTGTTGCTCTGTTGCTGCGTGAAAGTGGAACAAATAAACTAGACAACTGACAGTGACATGTCCTAACCTCGGTGTATTTATAAATTTCTTTACGCGAAACTTAACTTACAAGGTGCACCCCGCGGTTTTATCCGTGGGAAAAACTCCTCCGGAATCTCACTTTTCCCGGGAAAATATGCGTATGATACTCTTCGTGTGAAATACATATACCCATGCATAAATCTGACCGATCTGTTGCTCTGAGATTTCCGCGTAGCGTAGTAAATACCTTAGCGACAACCCCAGTTACTAATCAGAAATAATGCACTTTACCCAGTAGATCGCCGTTCGAGCCGAATGTGTTCACTGTTCACTTGCTACGGTCCCCTCGCACGACCTTCGCCATACTTTTTATTTCAGTTGCCTGACTTCTCGCTGCTTATTTCTTTATAACCTCTCTCGCGGCTCGACCCCTATTGTCAAAATACATATTTTAGGATGTGTCGACATTGACTTGTTTTTATCAAGTAATCCGACTTCGTAAGTACGAGTAAGTTTAAAGAGGCAGTACGTTTTGTAGTATTGCAGTACTGCTATTTCACATTGACATTTTATCTAAGCAACAGTTTTAATTTAACTATTCTATCTTTGAATACGTTTAAAACTAAATTTGAATACGAAAAAGGGAAAACAAAACTTCTAACGTAACTGAACTACGAAAACGGACCGAGCCTATTTTTCAGTAAGTTCAACGAGGTAAGATTATGATTGAGTGTGCCTTGTTTCAACTTGATTGAACGGGGTATGTGTGCCGGTTATTGTTGAGAAACCTCAATAGAGGTTATATAGGATTATTATACTCAATAGAGTAGGTATTGTCCTTGCCGACAATAACTAATTCAGATCAAAGAGGAACGCCTTACTGCTCCAAATTATAAATACTCGGTATATTAGGATTCTGAGATAGATGTAAACAAAAACGGAAATCAGTAGGTAGGCCGGTAACCGATTTAATAGGTAGAGTAACAATGCAGCTTACATTTCATATTCATTTCGTAGCATCCTTGTTGAAAAAAGGCTATTGTCGATTAGGATGACATCAAGTAAACAATTTTACATAAACTTAGATCCCGATCGAATAAAATTGATAGAGGAGTATTATGTAAAAAAAGGTTATAGAGCTTCGATCTTCACGGACAGACGCGTGAAGATCGAATCAAAGTGACCTAGCAAAAGTGTCCGCTACGCCAAATTAGATTCGCAGTGGTGGGTGTACCTAGAATGAAGTGAAGTGTAGTGTACGATGTTGCGCGGGTGTCGCGACAGGGGTGGTGCGTGGAGCGGCGGGAGGGTGCAGGTCAATGACGCGCCTCGTCTGGCCGCAGCCCTCGTCTGAACCAGTTACCTACCCGTAGCTTACCGTCATCTCTATCTAGTTTACACCGGGCCTTGCTTTACCTACCTGCCGAACATTCTCGCATTACCAGCATTCTGCGAATTGCTGACATGTATATATTGATGCTGGTCACAGACAAGAATAAGTCAGAGCTGGTACTTTATCAGCATTTTATTAGTAAATATAATTTTATCTTCTTAGTAAATAGTCATTTTCTGATCGTTGCTTCTCTTAAATAGGGTCGTTTAACTATTTTATTATTTGTAAAAAAGTATTTTAAAATTATAAAGTTCTAGGCAGCGAAATAGTTATTATTCCGCTGTATATAACTAATAATTAATAATAACGATTTAGATGGTTCTAGATCATAATTTGATTTTAATCGTGTGTCGGTAAATGTGCAACAAAATTAAATCTGCAATTGTTAGCCTATATCATATCGACACTACAAAATGTGTTGTTGTAAGTGACTCAACAAGTAATACTAGTAGTTCGCTCCGAACTGAGACCTCGCGACCCCTATAACTAGTTGTGAAGTTATAGGGGTCGCCTTGACCGATACCGCTCATTTTCGAACTATTTTTTTTTATTGAAATGAACTACTTGCATAAAACAAATCATGTAGACAATTTCGTGTAGACCTGAGAGACAGTTTTCTCTGAGACCTTCGCTTCGCTCGGTCAGTTATTAAAAGTAGCCTGTCAGTCTGAACGTAGAGAAATCAAAATCTTGTCAAAATCGGTCGTTTAGAATATAGGAGGTACCTTACTTTAGGAACATACAGACATACTTAAATACACCCTAAAACAATACCGTCCTTCTTGGGCAGTCGGGTTAAAATGTGAGTTGGTAAGTAAATTGCTATAAGTGCAACAGCGTTGATAGCATCAAACATTGACTGAGAAGCTGTCAAAAATCCAAGCTCAGTTGGTGGCGCAACAATTGCTTTCGTAAACCGTTTCGTAACCGCAACAGCCGAAAATAGTCGAAAGTTACTTCATGTTGTCCTCAACTCACGCACGCCTCGAGTCCGATAGCGGTACAAAGCTATTTTAGCGATTTTATTACGATTCGTTTATCTTTCACGCCGAATTCTTTACCGCTAAAGGCCCGTACTGTGGGAACCTCTAACAACGAACACATAGTATGATATGAGTTTTAATTATGATATTTATGAAATTTCTAGAAAAAGGTACTGGTATTAAAATAATGAAAATCGAAAAAAAAAAAAAACATCTTTAGACTAGAGACTTAAGACACCCAGCGACAGTTAAAAAAAAGGGAAATTGAAGCAAATATTAATAAAATAAGTAGTAGTTCGCGCCAAACTGACTAAAACTAATACACTAATATTATAAATACGAAAGTTTGTGTGTAAGTATGTAAGTGTGTTTGTTCCTGTTCAACTCTGTAACGGCTGAAAGGATTTGAATGAAATTTGGTATGGAGGTAGCCTGGATTAACACTTAGGCTACTTTTTGCCACGGAAAAATATTCGGTTTCTTTAGAATAAAGGGTGAAATCGCGGGGCGCAGCAAGTACTTCCTATATAAAACATATAAACATACATACAACTGCCGATATTATGAATATTGTCTTAACTATGGACTCAAAAATATTAAGTATTTTAACATATACAAATATATATGTATAGACCACAGAATATATTTTTTTTAACTTCTAGATAGATATAGACATAAAAAAAAGTAAGAGGCTCTTGCAAACTGCTCCCTAAATCAGCATAAAATGTATTGTGTGATTGTAACATGAAATTGTTGAACTCAAAACATGTTAATTAATACAGTTTCCGATGTATTGCCAGCAAAGTTCAAGGTCTTGCAATGACGGCCGCCTGTCTTATAAGCTGGCTGTTTTAGATCTAGGTAACTAAATAGGTAGTTATAGTAAAGCTCCCTACTAGGATTCCCTGTGCAAGGGATGCCATGAAACAAACACAAAGATATGGACATACGGACAACTAACATCCAGTCCCAGAATAAATCGAACATCTGCCCGGCCGGATTTCGAACCTTGACCTCCTGCTCATACGAACTAAGCCAAGATGGTCGTGATTTCCAGCTTAATTATTAAAATTCGCTTCAAAGGTAATGGCGGAGGTCGTTGCTTCATCAATCATCATTATTAGCTTATTTCCACCCACTGCAGGGCATCAGCCTTCTCCCAGGCGCGGATCTAGGGAGGGGTCATACCGAGGTGCGTGCCACGGGCAGTTTAGGGGGTGCCAAAGTAGGTCTTCGGTACCAACAGAAAAAATAGGGATAAAACATCCTATCGAGTCACATTGTTACTGGTTGCAAAGTACTTTTCAGAAAGGGTTCCCGTCGAGCTAGAACTAGGTTAAACAGTCGTTAGTCGATGAGAAAAAACTTTCCAAAGAGTCACGTATGACTTATTTGGTGTTACTCGTTTGGAAGTCACCTACCTAACAACGAGAATCAACGTGATCTCAAATGCCGGAAGGGAGGGGCGCGTCAGGTTCTTTCCCCAGCGCAGAAGAGTCGTAGATCCGCGCCTGCCTCATCACGCCAGTCCTACGAGGCTGTTGAATAGGGATTAACCAAAAAAAAAACGTCATATTTGGACAGGATATCATTATCATGAATCGTTGATTGGCAAAGCTGGATTTCCTCATTAGTTATTATGCCAGAGTTATTTTTGTTTCCTGTTAATTCATTGTGTCGGAATTATTTATAGTAAAATGTTTCTTCGCGTAGGTAAGTAGGTGCATAAATATGAATGATAAATTTCGCGTACTTCTATGTGGATTCCTACATTTTCCATGACTAACATAATTACGTAGTTCTAGACAGTATCGTATTATTGTATATTCTTAGCGTTTGAATAGGACTCTCGTAAAGTTTATTCAATTTTACATTCCCACAACCTTCAGCAATAACTTCAGTCGAAGTTTTGGCGGGAACGTGAAGAGTCATGTCGCGTCATAGTATTATTTTCCAAAATTTGTATTATTTAAAGTGTCATTGTGTAAAAATAGTGGATTTTTATCCATTAACTATTCGTGGTCGTGCACGAGTGTTGGTGAATAGTATAATGTTGTAAAATGTGAAATTCGTGTTGTTTACGAAACTCCTAGATGCCTCTAGTAAAATCTCCACCACTTTACTGGGGCATGACGTGGACTTGACTTATTATTCTCCACTTAGCTATGAGTGAAATATTTAATTTCACTTGAAATATTACAATCCTTGACACTGGCTAAATACACAACGTGTCGAGCCAAAACGTAAGAGAAAAAAAACTTCACAGTCATTAATTTTAATTGCATCGATGACGATGTCGAAGTAGCAACAAGATTTTCATACCCAGAGTGCCTCCGTACGTGTAGACGCGGATGTGGTTGAGGGGGTCAACGGTTTTCCTTGGTGGGGTGTTCACCTCCATCGACCTCATTGTACGATACGATCACTCGTATTAGTTTATTTGTCCAGTAATCACTTGTTAGCGATTGTGTGCCTGTTTCACGCATCACTGCGTCATCGATGTTTAAAAGATAATTAATACTAACAGAGTAGGTATGTTTTTTGTTTTTAGAAGTAAGTACTTACCTATTTTTTAAATTTTAATATAGAACTTTGTTCGTCTGCGAACGTTTTCAAGTGGTAACTTTATTCGTCTCGGATCAGAGATTTCGTTCTAGTATTTACACGAGAAAATTGCCTTTTAGTGACGCTGGCTTTACTCTGCGAGTCAAACTAAACAAGCCTGTATTCGTGAGACCACGTGTATTAGAAGTGCTGACTTATTTGTAAGGAAACTTGTTTAAATATTTATTTAACAGTCCTTAGACAGCCTCTGTATTTTCTCAGTTACGAGACGAGCAAGAGCTCATCTGATGATAAGTTCACTGCCACCCAAAATTGTGAACTTCAGAGGTTCAATAACATGCGCGGCAATGCACTGCGCTTGTCACCCTGAAATATTATTAGATGGTTAATATATTTATGCCCAGTAATTTCACTACTGCTTGGCAGTTGAGTAACTGACAAAGGTGGTACTTCTCCAGGCATATTCTAGAAAGGAGTTCTTTGATACAATACAACCCTGATATACAAGTGACAAGTAATAATAAAGTATAATTAAAACTCAATTAATTAAAATGTTTTAAAAATTCGAGTTTCCACAAATATCACCTTCAAGTTTGTTGGCATTTAGTGAAACGAACGAGCGACAATAAGATAATATACATAATTTTCAAGAGATACCAGTTTTGTTGCAAATTATGTTGAGCACCTTGAATCCTTTGATTCCGCCAATAAAGGTCACTGAATGACAAGGATTGTCGTTTATCTGTCTTTCGCTACATACGTATACATGTTTTAATCATTTATTATACCAATACCAAATCATAGAAAGAATAGGCACTGTTATCAAAATGTATTTTTCATAGCATACTCGCTTTTTAGGGTTCCGTAAGTACCCGAAAAGTACCAACGGCACCTATTTAACGGCTATTTATTTTATTATAAGCATATAAAGCGCGACACGTCGTCTAAATCTATTTTTAAATTAATCTTTTAAACCGTAATAGGTATCCTCTTAAAATTTTCGCAGAATACCTGTATTAAAAACGAATACCTAATCAAAATACAAGAATCGTGTTTTTTTCGACTATCATAAAAACGGTAAAAGATAAGATCATCAAACGTTGTGTGATTATAGTGTAAGCTTAGTATTTACTTAGTATCACAATAAATATTAAAAATCGGTCAAGTGCGAGTTGGGCTCGAGCTAACTACTGAAGGAAAACAGATTTTTATGGCAACTTTGGTACGGAACCCTCGTTGCGCAAGATGGACTCGCGCTTGCCCTTTTTTGTTTCTACTAAAACTATCTTTCGCAGTTATTTTCATCACAGTTTTTTTGACAAAACTTACCTTTTTGGGGTTCCGTAGTACTACAAGGAACTCTTTTAAGTTCGTCATGTCCGTCTGTCTGCCTGTTTCCCGTACAGCCTTTCTTACAAAGTTGTAAACGTTTATACATGAAATTATTCACAACGATAGTTTAAAAAAGTATCACTTTAATAAATAATTAGGGTAGCTCCCACACATGAGAGGACGAGAGGAGAGGATGAAATAATTTTTTTCGCCGCTCTCCGTCATGTGGGGCGTGGTTGAATTTTAAAGTTAACAATTTTGCAAAAATAAAACAATCATAATTTTATGTATTAAAGGGGTATCATACATGTAAAGTATATGGACACATGTAAAGTAGGGATATAAAAAATATTTCGCCAGTCTCCCACTTGTGTGGTATTATTAAATAGGTCTTTTAAAATGAAGGAAAGGTCTCCTACACCAATTTTTTATCAAATGTACCGTTGCGAAATATGGGCCGACAAAGTAGTTTGCATTGTGGCGCCCTGCCATTTCTAAACTACGCATTTTGGAAACTTATCATCTTCCACGTTTATAGATCTTAGTAAAAAAAATATTTTTAAATTATTTTGTGATAATGACTATTTGAGACAAGCGGAAAAACTTGTTAAATAAAGGCTTATAAGGAAAGGATATGCTAAGCTGAAAGGAGCACATAGTACTCATGATTGTGAACAACTTTTACTATGGGTCCAACTCTGAAATCGAGAGAAAAATATATAAATAAATGTAATAAGTACAGCTGTTCCATACTTTTTGTCGAGATTCATTGACAATTTTCTATGGTACAGCTGATTATTTTTTCTCGATTTCATTGTTGGTCCCATAGTAAAAGTTGTTCATAGCGATGAGTACTATGACCCCTTTTCCGCTTAGCATACCATTTCCTTATAACCCTGTATTTCAAAAGTCCCACGCGTCTACTGAACCCTACTAATCATGGCCCGACATGCTCTTGACAAGTTATTATTATCCGTGTCGATAGTTTGCTTGTGTCATTGACACCTTTTATGTGTTGATTGGAGGTCAGGGCCCGTACCGTGAAGTGCTTATTGCGATGATTTTTAGGCTCAGCCGTGAACGCTACGCGACCATACAGCTTATCGCGCGGCGATACGGTTCGTGGTCGCGCAGTGTCGTCGGCTGAACCTAGCAATCATCGCAATAAGCACCTCACGGTATGGGCCCAGGCAGTAATCCGAAATCCCACGAGGAAAACCGCAGATGGAAACCTACTCGGTAGGTAGGGTCTGACGAACCCTATCGGGATCAGATAAAAATGTGCCTGATAAACCCAATTTAGGCGAATGTCCGATAACAGTTTCGCAATGATATGTATGTATTTGATTACTTAGAAATGAGCACTGTCATTTGTTATCTAAGTTCGGAAAATAAATCACGCTTTTAACAAGTACATTACTTTTTAATTAAAGCAAAAAAAAACAACTGCAAAATGTGATTAGTTTATTCACTCAGGACGTAAAGACGAATCCAATGACACCAAAATCACTCGTCAAAATCGGTCAAGCCGTTTAGGCTACAGGATGTCATATTACCAACACACAAACATACTTACGTACATACAAACTTACACCCCAAAAACATTACCCTCCTTCTTGGGCAATCGGGTAAAAATAACGCGCTCTCTCGCTCGCACAATTTTTACTATGGAAAATGATTGAGGTGATTTTGAAAAATAATTTTCGAAGATTTTCTGGATCATGATTTTTAAATATGACCTGCAGGCCTAGCACGAGCGCCGGGATAAAGTTATGTCCACCCGTTTTATCCTCGCGCTAACGTGACAAAGCTAGGATATGGATACATCCGTCTCGTTCTCGCGGGATAAATATGGCGGACAAAATTTTATCCCGGTGCCCGTGCTAGGCCTGCTAGAAATGAAAAAAATAACAGTCACCTATGCTATGAATATCGTTGCTTATGTTGAATAGCAATTTTCATGTTATAAATATTTATTTTGCCGAAGGAGAAGGAAAAAAAATCAATAAAATTGTTATTTTTTTTCTACGCCAAAATAAAAAAATATTAACATAAATTGGCATTGCTATTAATGACCGAGTGAGCGAAAAATTTGCTTTCATTTATGTTGGTACTCGCGTACAGGTCGTATTTTTAAACCAATCTTGACGAAACTTGGTATACAGGTTCTACAACTTTGTAGTTATTTTTTGTCGTCGCCGACTTTTGATTGGAGGGTTATTTCTCCCAAAAAGGGGCAAAATTTGATGCGGCGCCATACAACCGCCGATTTTAATACTGTCCGTATGTTGATACCACAGATAAATAGGCTGTGGTTTATACTGAGGTCGTATTTTCCAACCAAACTTGACGAAACTTGGTATGTTCTACAATTTCTTAGAGTTTTTTAGTCGTCGGCGATTTTTGACTGGTGCGGTATATAAGTATACCTATGCTATATAATCGCCGACGCCAAAAAACTATGAAATTGTTGAATTGCGATTGTGTAAAAAGGCTGAACCTTGTCCTGACATTTATTACGACTACAACAAAAAGAAATAATCCAACTGACTGTTTATTTTTTATTTCCCTTTCAGTTTTTTTTTATCTTCAAAAATGGTAAAAATTCGGAAACGATATCAGCCTATGAGGGATTATGAACAGGCACTTATGCTTATTTGTTTTTATTAAATGTTCCGCGAGCTTGTTCCCGATCTTATCAGGGTTTCTGTACATCTTCGTACATTTAGTACATATAAGGTTATATCAATTTTTACACCTATCATCATAATAAGGTGATATACATTATATTGAACAAAGTAATATAACCAAGCAATATTCGAAGTAATAAAGTCTAGTTTTCGAACGAACTCAAGCGGCGCGGCGCGGCGCAGTGCCGAGTGCCGATCGTAGTGAACAACCTTGCGGCGGCGCGCAGGTCAGACTTTTCGAAGGTCGATGACTCGCGAGCTATCGCTACCGAGTTATTATTATTTGTTAGCGCACCCAGGCAGATACTACTTTGTACTCGAACTCGAATCTATGCTCGACGAAATATAATTGTAATTACTTAGAACAATCATTATTTTTAATTAACTCATCATCATCATCAGCCATAAGACGTCCACTGCTGAACATAGGCCTCCCTCTTATAGCGCCACACCGACCGACAACGGGCCACTTGCATCCACCGGTTGCCAGCGACTTTCACAATATCGTCGGTCCACCTAGTGGGAGGCCTGCCTACGCTGCGTCTTCCGGTTCGTGGTCGCACTCAAGAACCTTTCTTCCCCACCGGTTATCGGTTCCTCGAGTGATATGGCCTGTCCATTGCCACTTCAGCTTGCAAACTCTGAAAGCTATGTCGGCAACTTTGGTTCTTCGGCGAATATCCTCGTTCCGGATTTTATCGCGCAAAGAAACTCCGAGCCCGTAACCGAACTTTGGGAGAAACTCTCTCCATTGCCCACAGTGCGACTTTGAGTTTTTCCAAAAGGCCAGTAGTCAAGGACCACGTTTCAGTTCCATATGTCATCACTGGCAACACACATTGATTTTAATTAACTAAAATGTAATATTTAAAATATTGTAACATTGTAAGTGCTACCCCGATTTGATACTATGTAGTTATAATGCCCCGATCGTGGCACTATAATAATGCACTGTGCTAGGCGCAAAAAGTTTGGTATATGTGCTTCTCTATATTTAGCGTAGCCTCTACAGGACAATCATTGTTATGCTAAAGAGATCATCTAGTCTCGTAGCGTAGTCTCTACAGGATAATCTTTGTTGTGCTAAAGAGATCATCTAGTCTCGTAGCGTAGTCTCTACAGGATAATCTTTGTTATGCTAAAGAGATTATCTAGTTTTCGTAGCGTAGTCTCTACAGGATAATTATTGTTATGCTAAAGTGATCATCTAGTCTCGTAGCGTAGTCTCTACAGGATAATCTTTGTTATGCTAAAGTGATCATCTAGTCTCGTAGCGTAGTCTCTACAGAAGAATCTTTGTTATGCTAAAGAGATCATCTAGTCTCGTAGCGTAGTCTCTACAGGATAACCTTTGTTATTCTAAAGAGATCATCTAGTCTCGTAGCGTAGTCTCTACAGGATAATCTTTGTTACGCTAAAGTGATCATCATCTCTCGTTGTTTTTAAGGAAGTTGTGTGGTTGGGGCCAGTCTATTCATTTTATTTTGGTCGAAGAGGTCGTCAGCCTGTGACGGCTTTAAATACTAGTCCAGAATTAATTTTGCCTCTTGTGTGACAATGTCTCACAGATTATATTATCCGTGCATCGTGTCAACCTGCCAACCCATTTCATCCCCTGTTTAAATGTCTATGCATCCCATACAAAAAGTATGCGAGCTATTGTGTCGCGACATCACGTCATTATGCTCGGTCACCCCTTAAACATCTGTAGAATTATTATTTTATATTAAAGAAAAATCTTGCTATGGATTACTACAGTCACAAAAAATAACAACTTTCCTATGGTACCTACTAAGTAAAGAAGCAGACAATTGAGCGTTTTTTACCCCACTGCCCCAGAAGGAGGGTAATGTTTTTAAGGTATGTAAGTTTGTATGTTTCCATAGTACTTCCCGTAGCCTAAACGGCTTGACCGATTTTGACGAATGAGTTTTTCTTGGATTTCTCTTTACGCCCGGAGCGACATAGGCTACATTTTGTTTGGGTATTTTGTTTCCCTTTTAATAATATTACTTGTTTTAAAATAAAGAATGATAAATAATCAGACAGGCTACCTGATGGTAAGCGGGACAACTGCAACAGTATGGACATAATCTGACTCACAAGCGTCGCCAATATGCCTATAGGAACTCCCAAATTCGTAAAAAAAAAAAAACATAACATTGATCACAGAATCCCTATTACAAAGTTGACAGTGATCTATAAATTCTCCAGACACCTGTCTTCTGTACTATTATTTTATTTATAACAATAACCATACATGACGCAAGCTATAACAAATAAAATATAAATTCTATCGTATGTAGGTAGTCACCTACACACGTACAAAAGCTTAGTTTCTATAGATTTTTTGTGCCCGTATTGGTAAAGTGCCACGTACCCTCCACCCCATAGAGGCAGGAAGGTCATCTACCTGCGGTGGTAATAATACGAGGAAACACGAAGGGATCGAATACTTTATTATCTGTTTGCTCGACAAAAAATGGTTTGGTTGGTATGGTTTGTGTCAAAGGTTCCATTCGTTGTGATAAAGTTATATGGTTAGTTAAGCATATATAGTTGCGCCGCATATTTCGAAACAAGTGATAACATAATAAAACAAAATACCCAACTGCAAAATGTAGCCTATGTCACTCCGGACGGAATGCAACACCTCACTTGTCAAAATCGGTCAATCCGTTTAGGTAACAGGACATCTTATAGGAACGCACAAACATATCTACTTAGATACTCATAATCTCACATATACCCTAAACATTACCCTCCTTCTTGGGCAGTCGGGTAAAAATAGTCGTGAAGTCCGAGCTCGCGCAGAAATCGGGGCCTACGGAATACTCGTACTATAATAATGTGTGTATAATAACTACTACTTACACATAAGTTTAATGTCCTGGCCTGTTACTCTGTATCTTCGTTCAAACTCGTAACAGCGCACGCCGTGGAATTCAAATGGAATGGTATTGTTTTTGCCATAAAGAATACCATTTCATGCGAATCCTCCGCAGAGTTAACGCGGTCGCGCTATGTATTTGAACGAAGATACAGAATAACGGCCCAGGGACCCTATTCCTGTGCGCTCGAGATTATCTCGGTGACTGTCTCTCTAATTTAAAATTTAATGGGAGTGAGTGAGAGAGTGATAAAAAAATCATTTCTCCGAATAGGGGCCCTGGCCGTGTAGAGCCATAATTAAAGAAAAACATGTCCACGGTAGAAACTGTACAACCTGTTCAGCGAAGATATTTAAAGTCATCTATTATTAAAGACAAACCGTTGTTTTCCAACACACAAACACATCTCATCTCCTATGGGCCGCGACATCTTACTTGATACTTACTTGTATCATAAACGTTCTAAAGTTTAGCTTGCCTGCGACTTTCGAAATGTTGCTCACAAACAACATTTTATTTTACTTATAAACATACCACGAAAGTCTTGTAGTCAGGTTTTGAAATTATAGCTATATCTAAGCAAAAATTCATGTCGATCAGTTCAGCCGTTTAGCAGTGTTAATGCGACAAACATGCAGACATAGAGACAGTTAGACAGAAAGACAGATTTACTTTCGCATTTATAATATTAGACTCGTCGTCCACACCAGAATCCTCACTTGTGAAAACTTCATGAAAATCAGTTTTGACAATGCCAAAAATCTGACAAAAATTAGTTATAATTATAACTAATTCTTGACTTATTAATTATCTTTCACTAGTGACTAATTATTTATTCACTAATAATAATAATTAATAATAAGAATTAATAGATAATTAGATAATTAGTCGCATCATAATGCTGAAGTTAAAGCTATGGTTTGGTGAGGATTTTGGGTTGTAGGCCAAGTCAGAATCCTCACCTCTCATACGAGTAAATACGGTGGGGGCTATCAACTTGGTGTCAATTCCAAAAAAAATGTCGTAATCGGATATGTTTTGCAAACTTACCCGCTTTCCTTGCATGCTCGACCTTGAAAACGTACGTAATACAGGTAGAGAAAGTTTAATTTTGCATTTGGTTACGTATTATCTACTACTTAAAAAATCGGTAGGTTTAAATAGATAAATCCGATGGCTATTGATGTTGGAATTCGGATAAAGCTGTATGAATCGTTTGCAAATATAGTTTGTACAGTATAGGCATAAAGATCCTAGTCAGTGCGGAGTTGGCTCTAGGTTGCGACGGTTGGCTACGCTTGGCGAAAACACCGGCGCTTCAAAATTCAAGCAACGATAGGGATATGGCGTCGTTTCTGTTGTACCATTAACTAAACCAAACTAATTTGACAGAACTTACATTATCAGGGTCTTTTTTCATATCGATATGTCTGAAAAGAATGACAATTATTTTGGAACTGTCAAATTTACTCTAGCTTAGAAAAAGGTATAACAGAAATGACACCAGTGTCAGTAAAGTTAACTTTAGGTTAATTTCAGTACTCCTTCGATCCGCGATGTTGGTGCATTTGTTACGAAAAAAACTTCGACTTGCACTCCCCTTCATTTTGAACGATCGCTCCAGGCCAGATTCTCCAGAGCAAACCACAAAATTCTCGACCGCAAAGTGGCGAAAAGTGCAGAGTGCCGTGGCCCAGTGACCTAATTCCAGTGTCCAAGAGCGGGCCAAGGTCGGGCCAGCTCGCCTCTCGGCTAATCGCTTCAGTGTAGCCAGCTAAGGGATTTTCTCCTCAAGAACGGATAAAAGAGGCTTCTAATTGTTTGTGAAGCGTTAAGCCTTGTGTTTTTTACCCGACTGATCAATAAGGATGGTAGTATTTTTGTATGTACCCAAGTATGTTTGTTTTTATAGTACCTCATGTAGCTTAAACGGCTTTACCGATTTTGATGAGTATGTGAGTGGATTCCTCTTTACGCCCGGAAGTCCGGAGTGTCATAGGCTTGTTTTTTAGCCAACCTGTCCAGGAGGAAGAAAATGCTTTTCGGATGTATGTTGCGTTATTCTTCCTATCGCCTGGACGCTGGACAGATTTTGGTTTGCGATGTGTCTTTATATTCAAAGTGTCATCGACTACTTACGTTTGCAGTCGGGTATTTAATTTTAATTTTAATAATACTACTCAAGAATAGAGTATACCGCCGTCTCGTCCATACAATATGCGTAGTCTGATACCCACCGCTAAAAGTTATCCGATTTTGATGGTTTTTTTATATGTTATCTAAAAACTATGCTTGTATGTTTGTTTTTTTTTTTAATTTCGCAATATCTTCGCGCGTTATACTTAGGCACTTAAAATGTCATACGAAAATACTACGAAGATAAGTAGTTGTTATTAGACTATTTTTTTTTTTTTTGAAAAGCTAAACGTAGCGGCTTATATTATGGTTTATCCAAGCCATTGAAACCAAAAACAAAAGATTTTGTTAAGATTTGGGGGTGATAACAGAACCCCCGAAACGCTAATTTCATCAAAAATTTAGGAAAATTCACTAACTCTCTCTCTCCCTATTGCATGCACGATAAAAAGAGCGACGGCTATGCAATTTCAAATATCGAATGCGCCAAAATCCCGCGGAAGGACTATCCTCTTAAAAAGGAGACTTAATAATAACCAACGACACCTCACTCATTAAAATCGCTCAAGCAATTTAGGCTACAGGAGGTAATAAAGGAACACACAAACATTCTTACATACACCCTAAAAACATTACCCTCCTTATTGGCATGGACAAACTGTTATTGCGGACTTAACTATAACAGAATTCATTATGTCTAGCAACTTTTCAAGGTTTGGGCATAGATATCAATCCGAAAAGAAATCTCCTAACATTTCAAACCAACTCGCCTACTAACCTACCTAATATCTGCCCATATCCGGATTCAGCAATGTCAGATTGAGTAACCACTCACTTTCTCTTTTAAATGAATTCACAAGCCACACCGCAGTTTCTAATGGTGTCGATGATTAAACTTCATAACGATATTTTGATTTTTTGCACGTTTAGATGATTTGCAAACATTATGGCGTCATTCTCTGATAATTTTGACTACGAGCTTTCTACCTTTGCTGGCTTTCATGCATTTATTAATGGCTGTTGTATATCAGATAATGTCTCAAACTCTCCTAATTCTAATTATTAATCGTATCACACTTCAATATTACGAAAATTTAATTATAATCAATTCAGTGCCCCAAATCCGATCCGTGACTAAAATTCTGTAACATTTGTGTCCAATTCGAGTTAATTTAGTATACCTATTTTTAATGTTTTTATGTGAATAAGTAAATGTTAATTGTAAAGAATTCTGTGCATCTGTTTATTACCTTTACAAGCCTAACGTTGTAACCTTTTCACGTCTTAACGTTGTAACCTTTTCACTTCTTAATGTTGTTACCTTTCACGTCTTAACGTTGTAACCTTTTCACTTCTTAACGTTGTACCCTTTCCTATAATTCCGTAAAGAAAAAAATCAACATTATAGCAGAAAAAAACAGTTTTCGTTCCCTCTCGCATATGCAAATTATATACTAGCTTGCCCGCATGGCTTCGCCCCCTAGGCTACAGTAAATAAAACACCCGATTTTCGAAAAATCCTGAAATGTCTCAGTAGGCCTTTATTTACTTATTTAACAAACCGAGTTCCATTGGCAAAAAAGGGAATTTTATTATCATACAAACTTTAGGGGTCTATTTTACCGTAAAATGGACCCTTAAAGTTTTGGTGTTTTTTCAGCTCAAACATTATCTTATGTACTTAACCAAATTTTCTATTTAATTGCCACAAGTCTCGATACGTCTTTAAATTAGTCTCATTACGTTATCTTCGTTAATATTTAATTTTGTCGTCATTACTGAGGTAGTTGAGTCGTACATAGATATAATATAGTGGTAGCAAGATAACACGATGTCATTGAACGTCGTTCCTCTACTTACAGATAAATCTGATTTACCTACTAGCAATTTTAAACAAATGTTGATTTCGTTTATTTTGATTTGTCACATTGATCGTATCAAAATGCAGGTTTTTTTTCTTCTATTTATAAGTATTCTACTGTTTTGATATTATTTTTCCTTTTGTAGTTATGTCTTCGACGTCGGCGTCTTACTATCTTGTTTTGAGTCATAAATCTTCGACCCAGAAGGTTAGAAGGTATAAACTCTAGAATTGTAGATAGCCTATTATCGTAGTCTAGATTAAAGATCTTACGAGCACGAGTAATAACCAATCGTACCATATGGTAACGATGTTTTGTGGACAGCTAATAAAAGATCGCAGAAAATTATTTTTGTTATTTATCGGATACCCCGATAAGCGAACTACTTTAGTGAGATTACAGACTAATTTAAACTCGTCTATTATCCAATGGAAACCGGATTTTATCGTTAATTTTATCCGCGTTATGCAGTGCTTAGTCGCAATTTGTATGTAACTTGTGCTCTGCGCCAGCGTCTGCGGCAGCAACCGTTTCACATAACGGCATTGATTAGTTAATAACCACTACTACTCCACTACGTAACGGCAACACTAACTGGCAGACCACTGCAAATTGCTTTATTTCAATTTCATTACTGTAAAGCGAATTCCAGGGAATGAATACATGTACCTAGTTTTTAACCGTTTCTGCGAGAACTTGCAACAGAACTGAAATTCTGAGTTTTGTGCGAATAGTACTAGAATTATACGGAGTACACGTCTGTAGCAAAACATTACTAATGCTACTTAGTGAGTTTGACCTACATCAATGAAAGCAGAACGTAATAGACACTTCCACCACGCGTTATTAAATTTAATGAGCTTAATCATGACAATAAGTTACATCACGATGGTGCAACTGCAACGTCCGAGCAAGTGAAATTGTGTTGCTAACCGGGTGACGGTAATGAGATGAACTTTACGCGACCTCGTTAAGCGTAAAAGGGGTAACGGTACTCGAGCACCGAGTCACGCCGACCGAGCTGCGATCGCCGAAACTCGAAGAGTGGCGACCGCTTGGCTTGGAAAACATTTCGATCGTCACTTTCTCTAGAGCGAGTCCCAGTCGCGGACCGCGTACGGACGTGCTCACACGCTCGTCTCGACTTGTCTCTCGGACGCAATTGAGCCGGAATACGTGCTAGGCCCCGAGTGACCGGTCGCTTGCATACCTGATGAGCTTACTGCAGTGCTGACGTGCCAGGTAAATCGTTCTTACTCAAAATAGTCAATGGCCACATTGTAATACAGCTCAAAAAACACTTTAAAATTCGTGAAATAGTTAAATCTGCCAATAGGTTTTTGTTAGGTCTATCAAGGATTTATTAATTAAGCAGGTTTCTATATGTTCTATTTGATTCACGATCATGCAACATCTGTTTAATTTTCAACATAATATATTATTGTTACTTGCAAGATGCTTTCGAACTAGAAAATATAATTGAACAACGAACGGGTCTGTTAATACCATAAGGCGCACGTCAAATAAGAAACTACGCGTCACATTTGCGAATTCCACCGCGCTAGTGAAAGGTTCGTCAATTCGCCACGAGCTATTCCGCCGCCATTAAAAAAAAGTAAAGACTGGTAAGGCAATGACTCGGCGTGGAACAAAAAAGCGTTGAAACTTGAACGATGGAGCGAGTGAGAGAGCCGTAGGACACCAAACAAGTGCGTTACCCCCACGAAGATTATCATGTATTTATTTTCATTTATCGATGATGCGGAGCGCTTCCTTCTCAATCACGTTAGAAACATCACGTCACTCGTGTTTATGAATCGGATGAGAATGTTTACAATTGTCGTCTAAACGGGCCCATTTAGTTTGTCTTTTGTAGCATAGCTGCTTCTACGCTCACGAGTTCCACAAAGTTCCATGCAAGAAGTATGAACCATTAAATTAAACTAAAGTCTTATAGTTGCTAACTAAAGCTCAGTAATGATATGATGGATCAATTTTATTATCTTCGTTACTAGTTCTTAGACTACTAGTTTCAAGGTCAGTTTTATTGCGATCTTATTAGCTACGTAATTGTGATTCAAGTGTTATTGCTCTACGTTTAATATGATTATCTCCAGCGAATAACTAATTAGAATCTTGAAGGCCTAGATGAGTTCTCTTATCATGGTTAAAATAGCTTTGTTATTGGTTCGTAGGTATTTTATACTAACTAACTAAACCGGTTTGTAAGTCGATGCGACGTCTTACTCTGGACGTAAGTTCTAATTTAGAGGGGGGGAAAATACAGTCATAACTTATCTGTACTTAATCGTGTTTCACAACTTGTAATGTTTTTGTTATTTTATGGCTTTTGGCAACGAACATCCATTATTCCGATTTGGAAATACAATAAACTCGAGCAAAAGCGATTTAAATATAATTAGAGTAGGTAGTGGTTAGGGGTACCACGTTAAGAATCATAATTCATAACAAAAATAACTAAAACATGTTCCATCATCAGCCAGAAGACATTCGCTGTTGAACAAAGGAAAAGTGGAAAAAAGGGACCCTTAGAAAAAGAGGGGGACGGTTGCCATAATCGTCACGCTTGTCAGGCGGGTTGGGGATCGCAGAATGCTCACCTTTTACTAAGAGGATGCCGCTGCCCTGGTGGTTATAATCGCAGTTTTAGGACGTAACCGGTAAACATGTTTACCCTGCATTAAAAGGAAAGCAAAAACAAATAAATGATGCTAGATTTAAAAAGTGATAACGATAAGATCGAAATATATCGAAAGTCTTGCTTGTCGTGGACTTGCAGTCTTGCACACGGCGCACTGCACGATACGACACTTTTTGCATTGTTGTTGTGTGGGATACTAGAGAAGAATTTGAAAAAAATTAAATGCTACATCTTAACTTTAATAGAGTTAATATTAATCACTGAAATTACTATTTGTCACTGCCGTGCATGTGCGGTGTCGTCGCTCTTGTGAACACGAACGACGACATGACAGTTATCCGTGTATCATCTGTCGCCGCTGCAAAATCTTGTCGTCCGCGCCCCGTGGAAAAACGCACTAATATATTATATCAAAAACAATGAAATGTAGTAAAATTAGGATGCGAAAATAAAAACACCATGTATTATTAAAGCACACGATGATAAAGTTGCTTCTGTAATAAATTGGATCATAATATTCGCGGCATCCTGAACCTGTCCAGTCCGAGTCATACCGAATATTTAGGCAAAGCATGAGACGGCATTTGCATCTTTACAAATTTACAAACGATATAGGTATGTATATCTTATCTTATCAATATTATCAAATTTTGCTTTGTTTCCTTCATTGGCTTCGATAGCGATTGAAAAAGATAACTTTATCACCAGCATGTCAACATTACTCGTGGTTTACACTTCAAATTATAGTTACAAGCATATCGTATTGTTATTCGCTGTAGCAACTATACAATGACCTTTACGCTCGAATGCGTGGCCATGAGAGTTTCTGAAGGTTGCGCACACTTCTCGGATGGTCGCTCAACATTACCTGATCGGTTACAAAGTTAAGCCTAAACTGAACCTTTCGGTAACTAGGTGACGAAAAGTGATTTGCGACGCGAAAAACTTAGGTGCTAAGTAGAGCCGTCTTGTGTCAAACAAAAACCAGCCTTACGATCTTCAGGCTGACATTGTCACTGTGTGTGTGCGTAAAGCCAATAGGTCGACCAACCAGTCGGCCAGACGCGCCCTCCCTCCCTCGTCAGTCCTCCGTCCGTCTGCCCCCTCCTCCGACTCCCCCCACTGCGCCAGCTAGTCAGCGTTTGCTCGTCGAATTGCTCACACGTATCCCGTAGTAGAGTCTAAATTCTTTACGTCATAGTTAATTTTGTGTTTAATTTAAAATTCGCATTATTCCTGTAAGTAGAGCGTGTTATATCTTTTCCTCCTCGTTAGTTACGTGATTGTTTTTTTTTAGATGGAGATCGTAAAATCACAAACTTACTGCTGCTTTGTCTTGTTACAGGTACCTACTTGGAACTGGGTGTGAGCCCAGATACGCTGTGTGTGGTTTTATGTAATCTTATTTAAACTGTTATTGAAGTAACGTTTAGTGGTCTCAGTGAAAGATCTACCAGTGCCAGTGCAACATTACTTGGATTACAGTTCGCTACAAAGAATAGTGAAGTGAACTCTTTAAACATCTTACAGATTGTTTGCGCTGTTACAAAGTGATTTGTGTCATTATTGGATTGTTTATTTGGATTCTCAGCTGGTAAATGGCCATTGTGAGTATTATCTTTTATCTTTTCTGCAGTTTTATTATTCGTTTCGAAAGTGCTGACTTTGAAACAAAGAAGTGTTTTAGTAACCATATTATCAAATCGGATTTGACACACGATCCCGATGAATTTTATCTTAAAAGAGTGTAGAAATTGGGTCAGCGGCAGACGGAGATATATTTAAATTGAGATCAAGCCAACTTATACGCTAATAAATCTTTATCAACCTTTAGATATGTTTCATGTTTTTAAAATGACATAAAAAAGTTTCCTATAAATACGAGTGGAATTGAAAAGAAAATTATGAACTGATGTGAAAGTAGTTGATAAAGAAATGTGTAGCTGAAAGTCCTAGGACAAATTAAGAAAACAACGCTTTAGGTAAAGTAAACAAACTGACAGAATGGGCTTAGAATTTTAACGTCAATTTTTTGTTAACATTTTGCTTAGAATGAGAAGTTCCAGCAGGTGCTACATTATACGAATTCTCACGCTCGCTGTTTTTGTTGGCCTTCTGAATGTGTTCGCCGTTTGTATAAATTGCTCATTGCGGATTGTTGAACAAGGCTGGAGCTAATGAGTGGACAAGATTGCGAATATACGGGCGCCATCTTCTCATATTGACTGACGCGCATCACGCACGACCTCACATGCAAGTTCACTAATTTTAGAACACGGTTGACATTTTGCTCTCGCTGCCGCCGTGTGCTATATTTTTCGTATCGAACTAGACTGAATTCAATACTAAATAACGAACTACTTACTTTCTACTTACATACTTAGTTTACTAATTTTTCGTACCGTACTTTTTATTTTGTCATGCAAATCACGAATCTAATGGGATTTCTTGTGAAAATCGGTACCAGTAACTATTCCTTGAAATCAAATGTATTTATTTGTGTCGAATATTATGTGCGTCATATTCTTTATCAGCCTTGTTTATATTTATATAATAAAAATACTTTGACTTAAATATACCTAATATTCAGGATTTCTACTTAAGTGAAACTCTTAGTATATCTGGGCAATATTCTTGGCTTATGATTTCTTTATTGGTTGCTGACCACCCACGGCTGTGCTCATTTATGTATGGGCCGACATTTCGTTACAGGTCTCAATATTTTTTCTTATTTTGCTCTTACCAAAGAGCAACATACTTGGGTTCGACTAATCTACATAGACATTATTTTATATTACATATATCATAGCGGCATTTCTGTCTTTTTGTTTGCAACAAACTTCAATGCCTCGCTTGAACCACCAATAGATATCGTAGATTTGATTTCGATTGTATTGGAGGAGATTGCATAGTAAAGTTGCGGTTGCGAGAGCTCGCGGTTCGCACTTGCAGAGTGTATGGGTGGGGAAGTGGGTCAAGGCACGCTTGCGGGCGGGCGGTCGGCTGGCGTTTCCTACTCGTCGTCGGCTGTATACCGACGGCTATAAGGAAGGCACTCGTTATTCACACATTAGTTAGATCATCCTCTATTGATAGTGCTTATCGTCAATTTAATGCCACTTTATCATTTTATTTTGGGAACGTGTTACTGTACGTTCTTATAGAAAAGATTCTTCGCAAATATTCTGTAATAGACAAATACTTATTTTACATTATTGACTAGTTCAAACTGGGTTATCTGATTGTAATATCTACTTTATGTCAGGGACTTTGATAAGCCTACCTCTACCTATATATCTTCGTAATTAGGTTTCTCTTTATTTTCAAGATTATGGTAATTAGATTATTTCTGAATTCTGAAAACCTTTATTGATGTTTCGAATGAATCACAATAGATTATAAAATTTGGCGTGGAAGTAAACAAATGGAGCCTATTGCTAGATACGCAATGGGCGAGTGGATAAATGCGGTTTGCAGCAGTTGGTGTCTGCACCGACCCACTTAGATACCGTCTATCACTTACCGTTACGATAACGTTTCCACTTTCTCTGTACGCTCCATTTCGAGCGTAGCTTCTCGCGATCTCTGTTTGCTTGCATTGTTAGCGGATGTTTTACTGACATTACTGCCTATTCTGTTACAAATTCAGCTAAAAGTCTTAAATGAGCACATAAACAGGTAAAAAGGTCAAGTGGTAGAGCCATGATTCTATCTGGTTTTTATTACCCTGCCAACCTAGATTTGATATATTGTTATATATGTTTATACTGGCAATGTATATAAAAAGGAAAATAGCGCTATAGCGATGCTTCTTAATTCGTGTTAAGCTTCAAGATCTCGTTTTTATTTATTATCGAACGTATTTATATTTCCATCCCTAGACGATTTTTTTACAAACGAATATAAGTAAGTGACGGCATAAATCAAGCGATAATGCTCTTACGACTTAACCTTGCGAATTTAATGTGAATATTAGCGCCTACTTTTTTCATATTTTTATGAGAGTTTTCTCGTGGTCGTGTCTCATCTGTGGCACAATAATCGAATGTAACATTGGCTTTCACATTTGTAGCGTTAGTCGCTGATGTAACATACGATGCGAGTCTGCGCCCGCGCCGCCGCCGTTCTGCGATTAGGTAAACGTTGCGCACACCGCTTTCACTCCACTTTCACCACCGTTTCCGCGTTGCCTCTAGATTCTATCGGCTCATTCGCAGTCAGTCGTTCATGTTTTATTATTGCGAAATCTTTATTATTACCTGATTCTGGTTGTTATATTATTTATTTTAGTTAATCGCACATACCTATTATTTTTAGGAGTTTATCTTGAATCACATCAAACACATGAAAAACCCAAATCTGCATGTGATTGACTATCACGAAATGATGGACGAAAGAATTTAACGGATGAAATGAAAGAGAATCTTATATAAAACCATGACAGACCTCTGGGAATTCAATCTGCTTCTGAACATACAATTAGGATTTAAAATAGCATTTGACTTATTACTGCCAATGATATTCACTGGGATATAAAGTCAGCCAGCCACCGTGTTATCATCAGGCCATGATAACATTGCTTCCTATGAAAGCAGTAACCAATATTGCGTTATTGAAATGATTATAATGAATAATTTGCATTTAATTTTTATATTTCATAATAATATGAATGGTAACCTGACTTTGAAAGGTAACCTTCCCAGAATGCTTGTACCGCATTCGTCGTTGATGCACCCATATGTGATCCACATGAATCATCCATTTTTTCTGTTGCTATAATAAGAAATGCTGGTGACTCACCAGCATTTCTTTAACCGACCAGCGATAATTTATCTAAGTTGACATTTTTATGATTTATCCTCTTATAGATATTTGAGCGACGATAAGTTACATTTTTTTTCTTCCATAAGTATGGTGTACGATGCATATAAACCATAATAGCAAGCGTTAGTAAATAATGAAAGCGAGTGCCTAGCTCCCTGTTTGCATGAATAATTAAGCTTGTAACCGTTAAGCGTGCTAGTTTGGAGGTACATAGCACAAAACTGTAAATTGTAGGCTTGAAATATCGAGATCACATTCAGGTCAGAAGGCATTGTGACATTGGCCCGGTGACCGATAAATGCCCGAGTCTCTCGGCTGCCAGCCATTCGTTTACACAACTGTGAACCGCATTGTCAACTACAATAACTAGAATAAACTAAACTGTAATATTGAATTGATACTGATAATCTACATACAGTACGGTTTATTGCTACAGATAATCGATTTATCTTGTGTTGTTTAATCGTGTCGTTATAATACTGCTGATTAAAGTGACGCTATATAACAGCTCGAAACAGGAAGTGTATGTTACCAAGATGAATATTTATTTTTATTTTATTTTATTGAAAATGTTTCGGTAACAGACAATAGATTATAAAAAATACAATATATATAGATAGAGACACAACACTTTAAACCTAAAGTCCAATTATAACCGGACACAACTTATACTTAAAAACTTGACACTAAAAGTGAGTAATTATTGAAGTAATTACTAATTAAGTACATAAGTATGTAAATATTAACAAACAATGGTTTCACTTAATCAAATTATTAAGAGCGAGTTTAAAAGTTGAAAGAATACACGAGAACATGTCTGTGGGATCACTTAAGTTGTTACTTAAGTTAATATTGAAAACTTAAGTTAAGTCTCTACTCTTTACGTAATCTTGTCATTTGCAATCGTTTCGTTGTTATCGCGATATTGATAACCTATATAACAACAATGTCAACGAGCGGAACTATTATTATAGTATATATATCTAAGGTTTTAGAGCTCAGTACATATCTCAGTAGCTTTTATTATTTTAACAGCATATTAGGCTTTCCCGTCATTAAGCATTACTTAACTTACAACTACATTTTTAATTGTAATAATGAATTTACAGATACATAGCGGTATAGATTATATTTTCATTATTCTTAAAATCGTTGTTCAGTTGTTTATCCGGGTCGATGCATCAACGACAGTGGTTAGCGCTTAACACCAGGTGCAACTTCTACTTGTTTTTCTGTTCTGTGGAAACCATTCCGTAGATTATTATTCTATATTTAATGATCTTTGTTCGTCGGCTATAATCTCTGTAAATCGATATCTGTTGACGATAACTTTCCGTTCTTGTGACCTTATGCGGTTATCTGCCGATTTATCTTACGTAGTCAATGCCACTGAATTAACGTTCATTCCTAGGTTCCTACCACTGACTTACTATGCGTACATAATGCTCAATGGTTTCTACCAAAAAAGTAAAAATTTTGTTCTGTCAACATTTTCGCGCACATGTATTTCTAACATGACTTTTACAGATAAGCCTCCATTCTAAGTAAACTTTTAACAAGTGAGCAGGTTCGTGTGTTTCGCGAATTGCGGCCTCAGCTATTGACCTACTGACACACAAACCGAAGGAAAACAACTCTGTTGCGTGTCACAATCCACTCGCCGCCGCACTATCGCACTTATATCAAAATACTTTCGTCTGCGATACGGCGATTTATTAATTGAGATGTTATAATGAATGAATTGTATGGTCGTGTTACACAAGCGTGCAAATATTAAGGTTATTTGACTACATTATGGCAGTTATTTAAGCTACGTACGGAGAGCCAACGTTTAATATATATTTTTTACCTATTTTCTAATTCCTATTCCAGGTAAATAAAATTCGTTCTATTTAGATACTAGATTATCGCCATTTAATTTCAGCACCATTTTAATACATACATATGTATTACAGGCAAAAATGAATAAATACATAGGTACCTACGAAGAAGAACTTTAACGACGCTAACTACGACAAATTTAAATGAGTTGTATTGGAAAACAAAAGAACGACAGCTATATCTAGTATAGATATACTACATTGTTGGGTGATTATTGGAAACTTTCCAAATGGTCGAGCTCTAGTTATTTAGTTTTAAAATAGACAGCAGTAGGTATTTTACCCCGTGCTATTTGCGGTTGCACAGCTGTTCTAACCTGTAAGCCGAGTCGTAATGAAGCCGGAGGGATCGTCCTCAGCCCAACTAGGAAGGATTTGCGCTAAATATAGAACACGGCAGAGTATGACGTGACCTACATGATTAAATTCCAGACTTAAAAGGTTGCCACGCTAACTGTAGTCTATTGTGTTGTATTCAAGTCGGTATCGAATACTAAGTCAAAACGATTTTCTAGTTTTGAAATTTATTTATTTATTGAGATACGCCAACAGTGAACATATTTTACATTCTTATAATATATTTCTATGTGACTGGGTAAGTACATGGAACTGATATGATCACCCTTTATAGGCATATAGATTAGACATGGAAATAAAATAATATAACTATACTTAATATAAACGGAATATTAGTTAGAGCATATAACATTTTCTATGATAACACAAAAATAAAACATCATAATCAAAACATTATATATCTCTGGTTAGATTTTGCCCCAACGTAGCGTTATGCACCACAATAATGTTAAAATACAAACTACTGCTAGTGAAGATTCTGTTTACCACCACCCCTCATACAGCAGTCTAAATTAGAAAAGTGCAGACCTTCCTACAAATAAAGTGATAAATCGGGTCAATTGGAACATTTTGATTCAAATCCAAGTAGCAGGAATAGAATTGTTAGAAAATAAACATAGACTTACTTATAATAAAAAAGATTCCCAAAATGTTATCTAACTTTACTCTTCTGTGAAATATGTATAAAGCAAAAAGTAATGATACCAATCGTCGCCCGATCCCTTCTAGATTACGATCCGATCTAAAACGCGAGTGAGAGCGAATCGAATACAGGAAGTCTCAAACTGGATGTAGTGTAATATATGTAGTCGACCTGCGTCCAAAAACAATGAGGAGCTAAATATAGAGGGCGCTGGCGGCCGGTGGAAAATAGAACGTGAAATGTGGGCCACAGCCGCTCTTGCGCATTGCTGCGGACCGCATCATTGTCGTCGGCATGGTGTGACTGCTGCTTATCGCGTACCTGTATAGCCTTATCGTTTCGTAGACGTATACGTTATCGGAACAATTTTGCCCCTTTTTTTTTTCTCGAGGTTCCCAACTTTCTTGCAAAACTAATATAATATTATTGCTGTGACGTATATATAGCAAACATTCGAAAAAACACTATTTTTTTAATGCCTAACAATTATATACCCGAGCATTTACATTGACAGAAAAATTGATGGAAAGACTGCAAAGTAGATTTTTATCTGCCTATAGAGACACTAGAGACGAAAGTTTCTGGATCAATTCGAAGTATTACGTGGTAATGATCACTTATTCTGTGGTAGGTATAACTTAATTTTTTAACGAGTCGTTTGTCTACGTCAAAGTTTGATCGTCCTTTAGATATAAATGCTTCTACATAATACTAAACGGGAATTTATATTGTTATATTATTTATATTGTTATACTATTGAAGTGCTAAAACAGGAAATAATACTCACCTGTGCTTGTATTCATATATACTCGAATGTATAGTTTCACATTAGCCTCGCTAAATAATAATGAAGATATATATAAATAACCATTAAATTAGAAAAGCTTAGTGAACCATATAAACATGTGATTATCCTTCACAGATTTAATTTGTTTAATGTTTGCTCAGGTCCGAAATCAATAAAAGTCACCCCAAATGTGTCAGAGAAAATACCCCACAGGGGGATACGTGATGGAAATAGCAATGCAAGGGAACTTAGTAATCAATTTTATATTCCTTCTGCACAGCAATTGGGAGTACGGGGTAAGGGAAAGTGACAATGGTAGGCAAGAACTTACATGAGATTGCGTATCTCACCGGAGTTATGCCACCTTTGTTGGCTATGATTCTGTTGAAGTTTCAACTTGTAGAGCCCATGTAGTAGGTATGTATAGAATACGCCCTGATCGCTCAACAACCGGAGGTTGACGTGTTTTTAATTAAACTATGTATGTTGGTGAATGTGTGGATTCGATTTCTAAGTTGACATATATTTCGTAGTTATAATTTTCAATTAATTAATATTTTGGACCAATTTTATTATATTTGACGTGTAAAATGTTATGAATAATTTATATATTATGAAGAATTTTGAATTTGTAGTAATTTTAATTAATTTAGTTTGACTAGAATTTTGCTGGCTCGTCATACGCCTTGGCGTTGCTGTAAGTGTGACAGGCATTTAATAATAAATAGAATACTTGTATGAATTAATTTAGAACAGTAGTGGTATTTTTAAAATTCTAGTAGTCGGTAGTCGATAAAGTATAACAAATTCTCTGCATTGATCGCATTCTGCATCAGCTTTTAAACATCCCACTGCTGAGATATCGGCCTACCCTCGAAAGGTGATAGGTAGGGCATTCATTGCATTATAACATTGAAATAAATAAAAACACACCATTGAAAACAGTCTAGGGCGAAATCTAATGTCTCCCGTGTAAACGTGACTACTTGGGGTGTGGGAAGATTAATGGTACCCAGAATTAGGTTGCCAATTATAATTTCACGAGCTCTACCAAGAGTATTACATTAACAAGTAGGTAATATTATTAAAAGAAAATAGAAAATAACCGACTGCAAAATCTAGCCTATCACTCAGGACGTAAAGACAAATCCAAAGACATCTCACTCGTCGAAATCGATCAAGCCGCTTAGGCTACAGGAGATAATACAGGAACACACAAACATACATACACCCCCAAATATATTACCCTCTTTCTTGGCCAGTCGGACAAAAAGTATTCTTAGGGTGATAGGTAGAGGTACTGCTTTACCAATACGAATTTATCATCTACGAATTTATATCACGAACTTAGGTAGGTAGGACCTACCTATCCGTCCATAGAAGGTTTTTCATCTATATCTCGATAGTTTCGTCTCTATCGTCTACTGGTACCAAATTCCGGTACTGATAGCTATCAAGAACCTGTTTATCTAAAAAACTGTTTACTTTATCAAGAAATATTAAAAATTACCTGAGATTCAGCCGCTAAGTGTAGGTATCTCGATCTTTTCACTTTGTTGAATAGGTATCGTACAAGGAAGGTAGGTATGATGTATTTAGATGAGTGATGTCACCCACAATAATAATTTTATGACTGTTTGCAGAATGTTGTAGGTGTAAGCAAAAAAACGTGTCGGAGTCTAATTTCAATAATGGAGAAGACAAAAAGCTAAGAACTTCGATTCACCTTGTTTCGCGCGCGGCTCGGGGCCAACGACCCCGCCAGCTGTGAGTGTGTACGTAAATAGTGGGCAGACACACACGCGTACGTTGTATAGTTACACAAATGCTTGCGCGATCGAAAAACAACACAAACGAGAACTTAGTATGGTATATTCAAAGTTTCAAGATAAGCAGTTTTGGAAAGAACATTCACAAATTTGAGAGAGGCATATATATATTTTTGTACATACTATAAAATTTCCTACGCTGTTCCAAAAAGTTCTGCAACAAATCCTTGCGCGATCGAAAAACAACACGAACTTAGTGCGGTGTATTCTAAGTTTCAAGATTGTAAGCAGATTTGAACAGAACAGTCACAAATTTGAGAGAGGCTTAAATCTCTTTGTACATACAAGAATACCTATGCTGTTGCCTAGTGCAAAAAGTTCTGCAAGAACTGATAACATGCTTTGGCTAAGTAGGATGCTGGATGCTGGAAAGTAGGTATGACCGCACGTGATACCGTTTGCATAACGGACTGTCACCGACAATAGGTATATTATTAAATCAAACTAAATGCGTCATTCAGCTCCAGAATATGGTCATTGTCTATTTTGTATTCAACAGATCCGTTTTACAAGTCAATTCGCGTGATGTGATGAATCTGAATGTTTGTCAACGGATGCAAGATCTGGGTCAATGTCCATTTGGATGCAACACCGCTTGTTATTCATACCTAACTGTTATTTGTCGAAAGGAGAATGCTCTGCCTACAACTAGGTACATATCTTACGTAGTATTTATATTCTCTTTGGGTACATAAATATTGTTTGGATAGGCACTTCGTCTGTCGAGAATTCTCATTGTTGATACACTTAGACGAAGCATCATACTACAAGATCCTTGTTGATACATGTGCTTGCTCTATGCCTACTCTACTCTTAAAAATATTGAATTGTTCGATAACCTCCTTACTTATATTTCGCTAAATTATAAAGTTTGATAAGACAACCTAAAGTTATGTAAATTATATAAATATACCACAGAATTCTCCCCATTAAATAAGCCCTCTATGTCTTTGAAAAATACCCGTTTTCCAATAATGATATAAGTAATTTACGTTTTTTTAAATAGTTTAATGTTTCTTGTCAGGACATAGGTAACCACGCTAAAAACTATTTTATTTACAACCTTTTTACAACATATTTTTTAAATATTATTTTTATTTTATTGCAACACGGTCAAAACGTTGAGGTAAATAAATAAAACAGTTTAAAAGACAAACATTAAATTATGTCTGTAATCGGGAAAGTTAAAACCTACATTCGTTTTTTTAATGTTTGTGAGGCTAGTCAATAGTAAAACGATCCTCATTTTATTATTGAATTAGGTTTAGGTGTTTGGCGACAAATTTTCAACTTGAACCTAGCCAGCCGAACGCTAGAAAGTACCCTGTCACCATGCTATGGTTTGGTTTATTACCCTTGGTATCCTCACGATATTTTCATTCAGCGGTAGCTCAAGCTCATTGTTGGGATTTGAACTCAAGCCCTGCGGCGTGCGACCCGAACACTAACCACTGAGCTATCTCTACAAAAGGTTTTTAAGTAATGAAAGTGAGATTGCCTTCTTTAATTCAATAAGTGTTTGTTTCATTTCAGGTGATAATACAAACATAGCCGGAGTCATGGTCGCGGCTGCAAGCCGCCATTCGCATCAAGCAGGGTAGCTGATATCAACAGTGAGTTTCATATTATAACTTTTATTTTTCTACACTCTCTAGCATGGTACAGGACCCAGTACATTACATTACATTATCAGCCAGAAGACGTCCACTGCTGAACATAGGCCACCCCCTTAGACCGCCACACCGACCGACAACGTGCCACTTGCATCCACCGGTTGCCCGCGACTTTCACAATGTCGTTTTCACCCATTGCCACTTCAGCTTGCAAACTCTGAGAGCTATATCGATGACTTTGGTTCTTCGGCGAATATCCTCGTTTCGGATCTTATCGCCCAAAGAAACTCCGAGTATAGCTCTCTCCATTGCCCGCTGTGTGACTCTGAGTTTCTCCAAAAGACCCTGTGCCACGCCAGAATAGTATCTTCACTGAATCAGTTATTATTTTACCATGTAGATCGCACTTACCTATTCATATTCATATCCTCTTCTACAAACAAAGTCCGAATTAACAAAAAAGTTGGAAATATTTTATTTTCTATTTTGAAAGGTACGCGGCCAGGACCTATCTTTTTCACTCATTTTTAACATTTATGAAGATTAAAAATCACTGAGTGGGAATTAAAAAAAAAATAACATTCAGTTATCTTCTAAAATACCATTGCTAATGATACTATTAAAAATATCATATATTTTGTATATGATTATATCAATTTTCATGATATTATTTTTGAGTTTGGCGAAGGAGAAGGAAAAAAGCTCGAAAGATTTGTTTTTTTAAGGTTCCAACCCTATTCATCTGTGTTCCAACCTCAAAAGGAAAAATGAACCCTTATAGGATCACTTCGTTGTCCGCCTGTATGCCTATCTGTCTGTAACATAAAAAAAATGCTATTACAATACAAACCTAAATTTTTAGCTGGAGAAATGACCGTTACGTTGGTATTTTGTTACGTATGTTACCTATGGGAGAAATTAATTTATTCTCGGGTAACATTAAAAATATACAAGTAAACAATTTAAATTGCGGTGCTTACCCTTTTGGCATAATAGAGGCCAGCATTTTGGAAACGTGTTGCTTGGAGATAACTTTTTAAGTTATCTTTGTACGGATGTCTCGTTGCCTGAATGAAACTCGCACTTGTCCGGTTTTTTTCCTTTTTCTGCGTAAAAATAGAAAATTACAAAAAAAAAAACTCCTTTAAAACATTGGCATTGTTATTCTAAAGATAAAGCTACCTATATTTATTTTTATCTTCCATAATAATTATATATCCCAGTGTAGTTTCTACTGTTCTTAGAGAAACCTTTGGTCGAAAAGAGCTCTTTTTGGATTTCGAGCTGAACTGGTAGCCATGACTTTAGGGTTACGGATCGGACAAGGCTTACAAAGTATTGTAGTAAGAATGACGAAATTCTTATAGCCATAAATACGTATTCAGCCGAATTCGAGAACTGTTTTCAACCAATACTGCTTTATTAGCAAATAATAATAAATCAAATTGACCATGTGATTTTCCTCGATCGTTCCCAATTCCCCGAGCGAACAATACCTATTTGTGCGTGTTGTGTTCCAATAACATTATTTTAGATTGTGGCATTGTCCCTTAGTGACTACATAGTAGTACTTATTATGGAAGTGTTTCTTAAAACGGAAGTAGGTAGTAAACATAGAAACCTAATATCAAAAATATTGAAATCTGTGAACTTCTATAGGACCCCTAACCTTACACACTTGACATTCACGGTCCGGAAACCAACGTGAGAAAATAAGAGTATCTCTCTCTCTCGCTTGCTAGATACGTTTGTATAGAATAGACTTCATCAGACAGTGGCATACTTAGTTATCTTTAAACTGTACTGTAGAGTCTCCAGAACGTTCTATTTATCTGTGCTCCGGAATTAAAACAATTTCCAGAACTTGTTTAGAACGTTTTATATAAAAAAAAACGATGAACAATAGTACACATTGTACCCTGTTATAGGATGTTGCAAACAGTATTATTATATACATACTAAAAAAGTAAAAATACCTTTTAATACATGCTAGGAAACTTATACGATTTAAAACTACTATTTCTACAGTTTTTGAATAGAATAATACCTAGTAAAAGTGGAGTCCTCTTTTTTTATTCTGAGTGACAAAGACTACATTTTGGAGTCGGGTTTTTAGCTTTTCTTTTGATAATACTTGTTTTTATTCTCTATAAGTAAGTATATATCGTATACATATAGATATATTTATATATATACTAACGACACCTCACTCGTTGAAATCGATCAAGCCGATTAGGCTACAGGAGGTTATGTAGGAACTCACAAAACATATTTAGGTAGTCACATTCTTTCATATACTAACCCCAAAAATATTGCCCTCCTTCTTGGGTAGTCGGGTAAAAATAATAATACATATTGCAGGTAATCTTTAGAATAACTACCTTACCCTAAGGTAGTTATTCTAAGAGGTAAGCATATTCCCATTTTATTTACCAGTGTGCAATTTGTGCATGCCGCGGTCTAACGGAATCCGTGTAAGTGCACGCGTTATATTTATTGTATGTCGGTACGGATGAGTGCGTAGCTAATATGAACTCCGTGAGCAGAGCAGGAATCATGGGAGGCAATGAGTTTTGATTATTTGTGTAGGTTCCTTGGAATTTTCATCTACAAAATTCCAAGGAACCTACACAAATAATCAAAAACTTGTGTGAACAATAACTTTTCTTTAGTTTTTTTGTCTTATACTCATTTAATAAGGAGAATTCTATGTATTATACACAGGACTAAAAATTACTTAAAACTTGTGTAACAACTGGCGACCTGTCTAAGCGTTGTTGCGTTGCTTTGTTCGGAATTTTGTAAGGTTATAACTACTACTTATATGATTACTTATATACTTTTATTACTTATATATTCTTAGGAAGAGAGTACCTATACCGCCGTCTTGTCCAAACAAAAAGCGTAGTCTGATACCCACCCCTAAATGTTATCCGATTTCGTATTCTCGGATTTCGTTATCCTAAATTTTATTTTATATGTTATGTACACTGTGGAAAACTATGGTTTGTATGTTTGTTTTTTTTTTAAATTGCGCATTATCAACGTAGTTATAGGGACTTAAAGTGTCAATTTTTTTGCGTCGAAGAAACGACGAAGAAATGTAGTTGTTGGAAACAGAGCAACAGCTATACAATTTCAAATATCGAATGCGCCAAAACCTCGCGGAAGGACTATTCTCTTAAGCTGACCAAGTTCTAACAACGCGCACTTTGAACTATGCACGTAAGAATGTCGAGACTCGTGACCTTCTTCAATCGGCAGTGTAGTCTGCAAAATTGTGCCGCTTTAAGTATATAGGCTGTTACTGAAATGTGAAACAATATTGAAAAGTATGTATGTACTCATCATTATAAACAACTTACCATTACTACTGGTTTTCTTACCATAGTAAAAGTAGACAAAGTAGTTCATACATAACTTTCAGAATTGTTGCACCTTTTAGTAACACCTTGTATATTATCGCGATATCATTGACCTCAGACGTGAGGTAGGTGACTTTGACCTCTCCTAGACTCACAAATAGACACGACGATCGCACCAGTATTTCCAGACATAGGTATTTCGAATTATAACTTCAATTATTATTGAGACTGGCTTTAGAAACTTTGTATTTAAGCATGGAGTCGGGTTCTTGGAATATGGCTTTGGCCTGTCGTAGGGGTCAACTAAAAGGGACCCTCGTGGTTCCTAAAAGGGTCTGGCCTCGTTGGCGAGCAGATTTGGGAATCTGACTACCCTTCGAAGCAAGCCCAGGGATCTTAACGGCATGGACTGATTCGCGTTGTTATGGGGTATGGTGAATGGAGCGATATCATGGGAATGCTGCCTTTGGCAACGTTGTAGGACAGCAAAGGTGCGGTACAATAGAGATCCCGATGCCTTCTGTCAGGGCACAGAGGTTGGCCACCAAGGGAGTTTTAGTGTGTATAATCCCACTTTACCCGACTGCACCCCAATGCAGCCGGGGGCTGTTGTCTCAAATTACTTTACAACTCTAAATAGCACGGGTGGCTCAATATTAACATCGATGATTATTATTTAAGCTATAAGCATGCTGCCAATAGAGTATACAGACGTATTCATTTATTACTAGCAAAAACTTGAAAACTAGGGTCCGGCGCCGCTTTCGCACTACCAAACTTCACAGGGTCATCCGCTGGGCTAATCTAAAGATTGCCTGAAATTTTCATAAGTATCGGTCCAGCCGTTTTGGAGTCTATAGGAACATACATAGGTACATCGCGTTTTATATATTAAGACTAGCGTTGTCTCTTGCTAAAGTGGCTAGATTGTGAAATAGTTGGCAGTATTTCAACATGAATTATTGTCTTAACCGCCACACGTGTCTAATTGGATAAGTAGGTACTCGTATTGTGTTTAACGTTATCCTCATGGTCACACATCATTTGTTTGTCAACTCTGACGAAAAGATACTGATATCATATCACAGTCTGTTCGTCAGTTTCAGTTTTAGTCATATATGACCAAAATTTAAACAAACCTGCGTATTGTCCTGAGTCGTGCCCATAGATCGTACCACAGCTATCTCACTCGCACATTTGCTGGATTTTGTAGACGAATTTCAAAAAGTTGTATGTTGTATCCACAGAATTCTCCTTATAAATAACTTTGGTTGTATCGGTCTATCATGCAATGCTATGGAAGAGATCGAATAAAACTTATACATATAAAGGCTTTTTTCGTTTCGGTCTCCTCCGTTAAATAAAAAGATGTGTCGGGCCATGCTTAGTAAGGTTCCGGAGGTGCGCAGGACGTTTGAAGTATTTATCAGTTTTTACCGAATATCTCAAAAAGCAATTATCACATATTTCCCGAAATAATTTTAACAGAAAGTTTTTACTTAAATCTATCAACATGAAAGATTACAAGTTTCTGAGATGCATAGTTTAGAACTGGGGCACATTGTAAGCAACTTTGTCAGCCCATATTTCGCATTTACATGATGGGGTTCAGCAATATTTTTTTACCCCCTTTTTTCATGTTCCCATACATGTACAGGTACAGGGGGTACATGCTATCCTTATTTTACAAAAAAAAAAGAGTATTTTAATATTTTTTTAACTGTAGGTCCATACTTACAGTTTAGACTATCGTTATGCAAAATTTCATGCATGTAAGTTTATAACTTTGGAAGTTATAAGACTGTAAAGGATTCAGACAGACAGACGAACATAATAAGGGTACTACGGAACCCTAAAAAAATATATTTATTGTATAACATTATTTTGTAAACTTGTCATAAACAGATACAACATATACTTTTTGGATATTCACACTTATATTTTATATATACAATAATGTGAAAGTGTGCGTATTTCCCGGGAAGGTTCGACCTTTGCCTGTTGAACGTGCGAGTATTCGAAGGGCCCAGCGCCTCCAGGCGATAGTTACGACAGTAGGTACGTCGCGGGTTGCGAGGGCGCGATGCAATCAATACAGGCCGGTTGCCACGATACAGCTTCCCGGGCGGTCTACGATGAATCCCGGCTTCGTTAAACAGTACCTCGGACTTACTACTTCGATATCGGTTCTAGCTTCTAGGTTCTGTAGGTGGTTGGTTTGGTCCGAATTGAGAAATGTTTCCAGAGAAGTTATTGGGCAAAAAGAGATCTCACGTTGATTAGCGCATTGCATTGCCACTCGATATATTGAACTGTTGATGTTGAAAATTCTGCATGGCACTGAACTGTTACGTAGCGTGACGTTTACCATCACCTTATCTACTGAGTGACAAGATGAGTGACTTACTCAGTAGACAAGTTCAGACAACTCTCAAACTGTTCCTTCGCATCAATCAATAGTAGAGCTTGTTTTGTGTCTTGTATTTTTTTTCTGAGTGACAAGAGGAGATTGATTGATTCCACGGTGTAGGAGTCTTCCTACACCGTGGAAAATTATGCTTGTATGTATGTATTTTTTTTAAATTTTGCAATATCTTCGTTGTTATAAGGCACCTAAAGTGTCAATTTTTTGCTTCGAAAATACGTCGGAAAAAAGTAGTTGTTATTAGAATACCATAAGCATTATTTGAAAAAACAAACCACAGCGGCATAGATTATGGTTTTTCTAAGCCTTTGACACTAAAACAAAAGATTTTGTCATGATTTAGGTTGACTACCCCCGAAACGCCAATTTCTTCAAAAATTAAGAATTCTATAGAATTTAAAATATCGAATGTGTCAAAACCTCGCGAGATTCTGTAACTCGGTTATATATCCCAAAACTACGGCCAGAACCACCGGAAGACGAGCAGCAGCGTCCTCTTAGTAAACGGTGAGCTTTCTACGATCCCCAACACGCTCGTCAGGCGTCTTCTGGATATTGATGAAGAAAATAGTTATTTTCCATTTTTTTTAATTATCATGTCCCTTTGTGGAGTTTGGCAGAAAACAAGGCGTTGGTTTGTGTCAGTGTCAGTCAGTCAGTTCGAGAAGTTAGAGTTAACCGTAATAACAAAGGTGGCATTGGAGAGTTTTGGCGGGAACGTGAAGAATTCATGTCGCGTCATTTAATTATTTTCCAAAACTTGTGTTATTTCGATTGTTAATGTGTAAAAACGGTGAAATTTTACCCGTTAAGTGTTCGTGAACATGCACGAGTGTTGGTGAATAGTATAATGACGTGAAACGTGAATTTTCGTGTTGTTTCCAAAACTCCATAGAAGGCTCTAGTAAAGTTTTCACCACTTGACTGGGGCATCACTTGGACTTGACCGTGGCTTGCTTTGCTCGCCTTTGACTGTGACTATGACTTATTTGATAATATTTAACAAAACTTGAAAATAATAAGTATACTTGACACTGGCAAATGCATAAGACGTGCGACGCCATAATCCTCTTAGGAGGAAACAGAAAAAAAAAGGTGGCATTGTTTTAATCCGGTTGTTCATTCGTCGAATGTTTTCGAAGCTCGTGACTCGGTTATAGAAATGCGCGTTAGAAAGTTTCTAAAAGTAAAGTGTTACAATACGAATAAATAACCTAAGTACGTAGGTACATAACTACCTAGTTCTTTAATTAAAAAGTTTTTCTTTGTTTACGCTTTTCGCGAAGACTGTTCCTGATTGACTGCTTTTCACTGCAGCTGTCTTATTTTCTACCCGACTGCCCAATAACGAGGTTAATGTTTTTGGGTGGTATGTTTGTATATAAGATATAAGTATGTATGTTTGCGAGTTCCAATATTACCTGCACCCTCCTGTAATGTAGTCTAAACGGCTTGACCGATTTTGATGAGTGAGGTACCTGAAGGCTACATTTTTCAGCCGGATTTTTGTATTGCTTTAATAATAATACATGTTTTGTTTGACTGATTAGTCATACATTAGGTTTGATTCTCCCGTAGAAACGGGAGCCCGTATTGAAGAAACCTTATCGGTTGAGGATATCCATTTAGTTCTTCAATTTTCAATATTGCTCGTAAAAAGGCTCACCGATTAATGGAGCAGTTACTCGTGAGGTTTTTGACCTTGGATCGATGAAGGCCAGTCAACTTTTTTATCGTGTACAATTTATTACGCGGAAGTATATACTTACCTACCTTTTTAGTGTGCGTGAGCAACGTCGCGAAATAATATAATAGGTCTACATACTATCACACTAATATTATAAATGCGAAAGTTTGTGTTATTATGTAAGTGTGTTTGTTCCCGTTCAACTCTGTGACGGCTGAACGGATTTGAATGAAATTTGGTAGGTAGCTTATTCACTGGATTAGCACATATGCTACTTTTGATCCCGGAAAAATATTTGGTTTCTCTAGAACAGCGGATGAAACCGCGGGGCGCAGCTATTACTTACAAAACATTTTATGATATAAAATCACATTGTACGTATGATAAATTGTACGTCCAGCGCACAATATACCTACATACAGGTTGTCTGATATGTATTTATATTGTGTAAGTCGTGTCCGATCCGCGAGGGTGTTTTCTGGGTAGTTACATCTCGCACCATGAGATCTCATCTCATGACGTCATTTTCTTAATTCGACCCTTTTTCTATTATAAAATCGGAGATGTTCCTTTTTTGATTGAGATGATGTCTACGTTGGGCTTTTCTATAAATAGATAGCTATACGTATATTGGTGAGGGCAAAGTACGCTCAAGGGCAGTACTTGCCTTGCGGGTAACGACCTGAACACAAGTTCTCCGCACGTTTTTATTCAGCATAATTGATGTTATGATCAGGCGAATTAATTATGATTGATAATTATATAATTACATACCTTAATTAATATTTGATAAGGGCTAACCATACAAGCAAAAAAAAAGGTAAGTAGGTACTTACTCCTTTTCCTGTTATAACTACTTATTTAAAAAAACTGTTTTGTCTGTTGCAGGTGTGGAGGAGTCGGAGCCCGTAGTATGGACGTCTCCTTCAACAATGTACTGGAAGTGTCTCGTCAGTACTTCATGGGCGTGCCAAAACCAGCTCAGGGGGAGGCGGAGGGCTCCGGGCAGCCCGCGTGGCCGACGCCGCTGCCCGAGGAGGGCACTCCGGCGCAGTCCGGGGCTCCCGCACCGTCCTCGCGGCCGCCGTCTGCCGCTGCCGCGCCGCCCGCTCCCCCTACAACCCCGGTTGCTGCTCCACCCCCAAGACCGCCCTCTGAACCTCTAGAGCCGGAACCTCACATTATCCACAAAGCCACGGTAATGCGTGAAGCGGCCGAAAAACGTCGCGAGCTTCCCGAAGTGGACGACGAGGACGAGCCCGTGGACGCGCTGTCTCCTCCGTCCCACATCATCCGCAGACCGAGCCACACGTTGCCGTCCCCGGCGCCGGCACCGGCCGCGCCGTGCCCCTCGCCGGCACGCCCTCCTTCCTCGATACCTTCCGCACCTCCCCAGTCGGCACTCGACCAGCAGCCCGAGCAACCTGTTCAATATCGACCACCTCTACATCCGGTGCAAACCCCCTCCTCGAGACCGCCGGATCCTTTCGCACCGAGTCGCCCGCCCGACCCTTACTCAGCTTCGCGTCCACCGGAACAATATGCGCGATATCACTACGACTCGACTATAGCAGATGGTGGCAGGAACTCACATGGACCTGTCGCTTCACCACAACCGTCGGTACCAGCGCGGTATAGTCCACAGACTTATGCGAGAATGACGAGTTCGATCTCGCAACACGCGGCGACTAGATTACGCGATGGCGCATTGCATAATCCTCCAAGCCACGGACAACGATACACGATGCCGCTGACGCAGCCGCCTCCTCCGCACAATGATCGTGTCCCGCCGATATACCACCCGCAAGCGGCAACTTCGTCACAAAGAGTATCGTCAGCCGACGGACGTTCGTCCCAGATCTACCCACCGCTGCAGCCACGGCGGGAGACATCTCCGTATGCTGCACATTACGACAGACAGCCTTCTGTTCCATCCCGGAAATATGATCCTCAACAGGCATATCCAGGGTACCGGCCCGCGGCATCAGTACCGCAAATTTTGTCAAATAATCGTGTGGATACACAACTTCAGTATAAACATGCTACGATAGACGCTATGAATGCACATTACTCGGCGGGCCGAGCTGTGGAGCGTCCTACAGCACCACTAGTGCCGTCGTCTCATGACCCTGTCCGCTTGCCTCCACGAGTGGAATATCCATCTATGAATCGAACTGGATCAGATGCACGAAGCGGGTATCAATACCAGACACCTTCAACGTCCTCTCGGTATAGTGCGAGTGTACCGATACCTGCTGTTCCGAATTCTTCGCTTCAACCAAGAACGTCTTATCGTCCAGCGACTGCGCCGAAGACAGGTTATGATTACGCAATGCCGCATTCCGTCCAAAACTCACCAGCTCGTTCGACATCGAAATCGGGATATCCTAACCAACAAGCTCGAATGACCGTTTCAGTGACCACACTTGTAAAGGAAATGAAAAAATGTAAACAGAAGCGTGATACTTCACCTGTGCCGAAGAAACGTGAATCACCTTTAGATTTATCCGTAAAAACGGTTAAGAATTCTGCTGATTCTTCCACTACTCAAGATGATGTAGTCGACTCCATCTCCATGGAAAATAAATCATTGCCTTTGCAACCCCGTCCCTCTTTAATAAGCAGTAGAAGCACGCACATACCAAACGCGGGTTATGTAGCATCTCATAAAGTAGATTTTGCTCCAAATTTTAATCAATACGGGGAAAGAAGTACTAGTCACAGTTTTAGCCCAGCAGTTGCACCTGGGCATCCACCGGTGCGATATAATGGTTCCTTTGAAACACGGCGGTCGATTCCAGAACAGCATCCTGTAGAATCTCCTCATCATACTTATCCAGAACCAAGCAAATATAGTGGTCCCATTCCCATAGCAAGACCTGAATTTGTTCCTAAAATAGATCTCACAAGGCCCGTCAGTGACCGGAGACATTTTGACAGTAGGATTCGTGATGATAGAAATTTCGTTATAGAAGAAAGAAAACGGCCTACAGGTCCAGTTATGAGTAACATTCCTGAAAAAATTGCTCGATACGAAGCTGGAGTACCAGAATCGCGGCTAGATAGAATGAATCAATCGGCGAGAGAGCAGCATGAACTAATGACTCGTCCTGTGTACAGTTATCGCAGTCATAAGCAATTTGAGGCCTACCGAAATGAACAAAAAAGGGCTACTTCTTCTGGAATTTACAGAGAATTTAACATGCATGAATCATCACATCGTTACCCGAGTAAACCTTACTCAGCTGAATTGTCGCCTCGTGAACCATCAATGAGTGAATATCACGCACAATACCACGAGAGAAATCCACCCGTGAGTAGTCGTCATCACATTATTCAGAGAGTACATCCACATAGAGAAATACATCTTAATCAATTAGACTCACAAAATAGAGCACCTGTAAACACAAAGACGCTAAGTATTCTAAGAAACAGTTTAGAAACTAAACAGAATGCTTTTGTGGAACCTGTCAAAAGTGTAAAACCTGACATCATTATAATTGACGACACTGATGATCCTGTTATTGAAATTACGGATTCAACAAATGAATACGAACATGTTACAAGACCAAAATCTGTAATCAAACCATTCCAAAATCAAGTTATCCCAGATTTAAGTCATAATATTCAAATGCCTAAAGCAGTAGATTCTATACTGCAAGACTCAGATTATCAACAGAATCAAAATAATGACGGCAAATCTAAATCCCCTGAAAATGACGTAGCATCGAGAATTCGAACTAAAGCTGAACTAAAAGTTATGCCACCGTCAGAGGAAAACTCGCTAAAATCAATAAATAAATCGGTTGCTCCAGCACAAACTGATAAGGTGAAATTACTTCCGAAATCTCAAAAACAACACCTTTTCAATCAAATTAGAGAAGATCTCAGGTTAGAATCGGTAATAAAGTGTGAAAAACCCTACGAACCATCTATGATAGAAGTGAAAACAGAACCAATAAATATTGAGGAAATTGAAAGAGATGCTGAAATTTCAATAAAAACCGAAGTTATAACTGATAATGTTGAGGTTGCAAGTGCAGAGATAAACAATGAGGTTCCCGAAGATTTGGATTGGGCTAATGCTTGTGATAGTTTTATGGAGCAACTTATGTCTGGGTGTCACAAAAAGAAAACGCATAAAAGACGAAGGGAAACTTCTATTGAAAGTGACAGTCAGAATGACAAACTACAAACGATAGGATCTGAGGCAGCAACGGTTGAAAATCCTGTCCAAGACACATTTGTGTCTTGGACAGAGAAGACGGAAGACGGAGGATCTGCTCCGTCTTCAATTCCAACTGATGTTGTTATTAAGCAAGAGCCATTAGACGAAGATGAAGTTAAAACAGAACATGTACTGATTTCTCCAATAGTCAATGAGAAGGACACAAACGATGATTTGCCTGTAGCATCATTGGCAACTGACAAAGAAAATAGTAATAATGAGCCAATTGTACCAACAGAGAGCCAGGTTGAGAAACCTGAGAATATTTTAGAAAAGAACAAGATTAACGGTAATAAATATAATGCAAATGAGACAAAATTTGATCGTACTAAAAAACAGGAAAGTGAGAAAACACCAAAACAAAAAAATAAACACAAAGCAAAGTTTGAAAAAGCTACTTTGGTGACTACTCCTATTAAAAAAGAACCAAAGGAGAGAAAAAATAAAAGAATAGACAAATCAAAAAAAGAAGAATGTGTTAAGGTCAGTCCGGTGAAAACTGTAATAAAACAGGAGCCAGAGTCTACAGACGATGATGAACCGCTTATAAAGAGCAAGATAATAAAAGAAAAAGAACAAAGCGAACTCTTGAAATATCAGTTACTAAAAGATCTGTCCGAAAAATCAGCCTATGTAAAACTTGAATTTTGCGACGTTGATGTTAATAAAAATTCTAGAAAATCTCTCGATGCTGTTACTAGAGAAAAAGAAGAAAGACCAGCAAAAGGAAAACTGTCGAGACAGTCCTCTAGATCAAAAGCAAAATCGTTATCTATAGATAACGCTAAGGATGATAAGAAAGGAATGGATTCTAGCACAGATAGCGATGATGATTTGTGCGTCGCACTTAGACTTCGTATGCGCAAATCCATGAAAACGGAAGACAGTAATAAAGTTATACCTGTAATCAAAACTCCTATCAAATCTTCGCCAACGAAAAAAATAGACAACAGCAGTGCAAGTAGTAGTTCAACCCCCGTCCGCAAATCAGGTTTTGGTGATGGCTCTGATTTTCATCCTGGATGGGAAGAAGAATTGTATAGATTCAAACGTTCTCTTCGCATGCCAACGAGGCTCATTGCCATACCAAGAGGACGTTCAGGCGGGCCCTTCGTGCGAGGTTCAGGAGCATTCTTCACAAGAGGTACAACTTCTCTGCCAGATTTGGATCCAGCTCCCCTTTCGCCAGCTCCGTCATCAGCCCCATCCGCAGCTACTGATGATTTGTACGCAAGAAGACCTGACAAACTTACTCTTGACAGTGACCTGGATTCGAATTCAAGTTATTCCGCTACAAACAGGCTTCATTACGATTCAGAAGCATCGACGTCAACCATTTTCTCGTCATCGAAAACTAAGAAAAAGGGAAGTTCTATTGTCGATGTTTTAATGCAAAAATGTGGAAAAAAAGAAGACTCAAAAAAGAAAACTAAAGACCGCGATGATAAAACACCGAAAGTCATAGCGAAAAATTCTTCAGAGTTACTACCGACTCCTAGCTTGGGTCTTGTAAACAATAACAATGGAGGGATTCTCAGCGCTAAAAAAGAAAAGCTCCTTGAAAATATTAGCTACTTGGGTGCTTTTCGAAAAAAAACCGTAGCTACATTCAGGCATACTTTTTTAAATAATACTAACGGACTACTTGGTGCGACAGAAGAATTTGCACCGGTAGTTTTAAAGACCAGAACAAGAACAGAAAGTAGAGTCCATAAACAAAGAGCAACTATTAGAGAAGTTTTTGGCGATGAAAGACCAGCTTCTGCCCCACCGACCTCATGCAGAGATGAAGAATGTTTTGATGATAAAGAAGAACCAATTGTTATTAAAAAAGAACCCGAACTGCAGGTAGAATCGAAACCTAAATTAAAACCCAAGAAAATAGCAAAAGAAAAATTGAGTAGATCAAGTTCAATTCGAGATGGACTTAGAAGTACTAAATCTCTAAAAAGAAATGACGCTAAAGGCCGCCTCATGCGGTTAAAGAAAAGGAATAGTATGATGAAGTCTCTCAATAGTAAACGTATGAAAGAAATATCGACTAATAAACATAAAACTGAGCAAAACGCAACTGTCGACGATAAAATTAAACCCAAAGATGAAAACGTGTCCCTGGTGCCAACTGAGGGAAACATAGAAGGAAAAAAACGATTTAAACGACTCTTTGGCCGAAGGAAATTTAGTTCTGGTTTTGATTATATTCGGAAGAAGAAGAAGGTCATTCGCAGAGAAGAAGGCTGTCCAAAAGTCCGGAGGCCAATCAAACCGAGTCCAGAGTCTGTGCATGACATTCATAAAGAGATCAAAGGCTGGTTTATTAACAAAAGCGTAGGAGAAACTCACCTCCACCGTGCTGCAAGGCTTGGATATACTGTAAGTATTCCGTATGTTTTTTTATTATTATTATTATTTTGTTATTTCTCATAACATTGAACCCTTACTTGCTTATTTTAATACTAATTTCTCTCAAATACTCGAAGTTTCACTCTTACTTTTAAAAAGTTCTCTCACATACCATTGTGATGTAGCTTTGAAGTTATGAACTGTGTTTCTAATAATAAATAATAATAATATTTCTTTGACCAAGAAAATAATTGAGAAAGTATGTTTGCGATTACAACTAGAAACTTATTCATGTAATTCTAAGTTTTAATTAGTGTACGTTTTTGAGATTATTGCTAGTTATATCTATTTTTAAGTATTTAAAATATTGTACTTTTTGAAATAATCTTAGTGTCCCACACTAAGAGAAGTCCTGTGTCGTGAGATCCAGTGCCTTCCATTCAAAAAACAGAGTTAAGTGACATTCGTAGACTATTTAATATAGTCAAGTATTTTTATTAAATACTTAAAGAGCTTAAGACACTTCCCCCACGCAAGCAAGTGGTGAAACCTTCACCAATGCGCCATCTGCCAAAATCAACTGTCCTAACCTCTCCTTTTTTCAGGATTGTGTGGCGTACTGTTTGGAGAAGATGCAAGCGGACGCCTCCGCTAAAGACAACGCTGGCTTCACGGCATTACATGTAGCCGCTCAAAAAGGTCACGTGAGGATAGCGCGCCTGCTCCTGCAGTATGGCGCCAATGTCTCGGCAGCCGCGCAAGGAGGCATCCGGTAAATAAATTAAATCAAAGCAAAGCAAACCCTTTCCACTACCTTCTCAAACCGCATTATAACCGCATCTGTTGCTTCAAAAGACATTATAATTCAATGATGGTTCCCATGCTCGTGGCTTATTATCCCCATCACAAGCTACATGAAATCGGCCAGTGATTAGATCCATTGTGCTTGAAGTATACGCCTGGAAGAGCTCTCTGGTCGCCAATATGACCAGTCTAGTCGATGCAACTACTTAGATACTGTATGTCTTTCCCTTTCCTATCCTTTCCAATATGTCGATGGTGCGATCTTTACTATCCAGTTTTATATTTCTAACTAACACGATATTCTCGTTCCAGGCCGCTCCACGAAGCTTGCGAGAACTGCCATGTGGAAGTTATAAGACTTCTGCTAGCGTACGGCGCCGACCCACTGCTGGGCACGTACGCCGGCCAGACCCCCGAGGAGCTGACCGAGGGAGTTGCGACACAGCTGCTGCAGCTGCACATTGCTGATGTGCAGGGCCGTGCTGTCGAACCCTGGAGGTTCCCACCACCTACTGAGATTATAGGTAGCGTACCGACTTCTTATCTGTTAAATTATGAACATTTACAAAAAATACAAAACTGCGCGAAAGAGACGTCAGCCTTAACTTAACTTAACCTAACCTTAACCTAGCCTTAACTTGTCGATTATCCACGAATAAAATCTCCCTTTTAATCATTATAGTTTCCGTTCTGTTAGCACAATCGCAACAGCTATGGATAAGTTTGAATGCTGTATCTCTACGCTCTACATCTATTTCCCTGCATGATCAAAAACATTTCGTAACCGCTGCACCGGCGCCGTGACTGTAGTCATGATATTCTCTCCATCCACGTCTTATTCGGTTCCTTGTCATTTACTTTGACTTTTTTCGTCTCTGTATTGCTATGGTGCCAAGCCAATGAGCGCTTGCGTAGACCAGAGGGGCGACTCAAGCTCCCAAGCACAACGTAATCCTCTGTCGTAAGTGGAAGAAAGATCTATCTTTAGCGGAAGAACTGAGAACGAGATAGAAAGTTGGGACGTCAGTGCAAGACTTATCGCCGCCATCTTGAATAAGAATACTACGAGTACTATAGAAAATCCTATCCTATATTGCTTGGAAAGATGTTAGAAACCCATAAATAATGTTCCAGACCGCGACGAGCTCGGGTTTGATCCGCTGTCCTCGCCTCCGCCGGCGTCCCCGCCTCCGCCGCCGGACTCCACCATCGAAATCCAGTGCACGGAGGCACCGCTACCACCTTTCTACAGTCTCCGCACCGCGCCCGGACAGCCGGCGGATGGTCTCTGGTGCCTGCTGCAGGACATTACTAATGTGTTACAGGTTGGTACATAATCTAAACCCATATTTTAATGGTGAATAACCTAACCTTAACCAAGCCTAGAGAAAGTAGTTTTTCGAAAATGCAAAAAATAGGATTTAAATGGCGATTGCTACGAAAAGGTATTCCATTAAAATATCTTAGGATGTCCTATTTTGCAATGTGCCAAACTGAAAATGAAAATGAATCTTTCTAAGCCTTTTCTATTGGTTTATTTACAGATTAAATCAAAGGACAGTCTACTGAAGCAAATCCACTGCGGCTCTGGCTCACCCAAGGAACTTCTGCGCGAGATCCGCACCCAAGAGTTCTTAGAACGAGCTCAATGCCACCAGCTGCTCTGTGCGGGGGAAAAGGTCAACGTCCGGGCCTCTAAAGTGGCACTCGTGAGGGTCACGGATAAGCTCAGACAACTGCTCAAAATAGAGACGGTTCTTGTCAGCTGACATTAATCAACCTTTTTAGTTCGACCTTTTTTTGCAAGGACAAACAACCTCTTTTGAAGCACGTTCCAATTTTTTTATCGAATGCTTCGAAATAAAAGCTAAATCTCGATTTCATGGTTCAAGGTTGATGCCACCTTCGAGTTAGTTTGGTTTATCTTTTGCTACAAACGTGGTGTCTGTCCTGTCTCATAATATCATAGATGACTTAAAATTCCGATCTCTCGTATGAATAGTTTGTACGTACCCGAAAACCCCGCGACGTGTGAAGAAATCTTGTTACTTTGTACGGAATCATTTAGCTATTATGTACTATTGGTATAACCAAAGAGGAATCATGTCGTACGTAATAGCTCACTGTATGGAATTGAAATAAGTTGTGGTCGCATAAGTACGATCTAGTGTAAACTTGACACTGGCTAAATAGACAACCCAGCCAAAATAAAAATAAAAACTGTCTGATTGTAGCCCTAAGGTTGTCTACACATGGCCTGACATGATGTCGTGTGAAAGAGATGGCTATATACAAGTTTCTGGGGGAGCGAAAGGGAGAAGCTATAACCTTAATAGTTTGTTTCTTTTGCTCCCGTGAAATTCAAATCTAGCTGTCCCTTTCACACGGTGTCAGGTCAGCCATGTAGCGAGGCCTTAACATCTAGAGATATAAAGTAAAATACTTTTATATCAGTGGATTGTAGGTTGAGTTTGTTTAAACAATAGATAAAATACAGGATATTCTCCCTTAGATATTCTTTGATATAAATTAACTCATCTCCCAGACTCAGCGCTGTAGCTTTATTTCATAGACAATTTGATGTTTGAAAAGTTTTATGAAAAGTTGACTAGTTTCCAAAAAAGCCATATGGAAAAAAACCTATTCCAAGTAGGTATTTTTATGATGAAAATAGACGTAAAGACGAAGACGGCTCAATAATCGAGATCTTACCCAGCTCGACTGATAATCGTAATATGTCGCGTATCTCATGTGAGAACAATATTCGTTTATGAGACTGTGTATTTTAGGCAGCAACTAATCACTGTGTTTAATTCAAGCGAATTTTCGAAATGTTACGTCACTCGTTATGAACTTATCATGCGAACAACCTTGTAAATATTAATTGTAAATAGATACATAGAAATAGGTTAAGTAGAGAAATAATTTAAGTTTTATTTTCTGCGTAAAAATAATTGTCGCTTTGTATGTATGATATTTTATGGGTGCTATTTAACGTCGGTGTTTGGTGTAGTGTAGTTAAGTGAAGTTTCGGCGCGACCGTTAGATTGTAATTTGTAAGTTGTAGTAAAATTAATATCGAGACGTAGTTACCACTATTTTAAATAAGGCCTTTTATCATAATCTTACTGTGTGCAATAAGTATACGTGTTTGTAAAGCTAGAATGATTTAATGGGGGCTGCCAGGTTTATCCAAAGCTGGGGTCGAAATACAAACTTAAATATTCATGTACGCGCGGTACGGTACATACCTACGTGTAAAAAGTAAATAAGTTTTCATTTCAATAAACAATTTCGAAAGTTGTGTCTTGTGTGGTATAAGTATTTGATACTTAAGTACGTAATTAGTACTTCGGAATTTTGGCCACTGGTTGCCGACAGCCCTTTGTTTCATCTAGTATTTTGGAAGGATATCGTATCAGACACAGGGTTGGAAAAGCCTTAGCACGCGAATTTTGTACATAAGTCATCGAGCTAAGTGCAATTTTGGCGTAATCGAATTCTCTCTTCAAAAAAACGTACTTTATTACAATATTTTTATCTATACATCACCCTTATCTGTTATATTCGAAGTAACTTGTTTGAGATTATCCTAGACATTTTCAGTAAGTATATAAATAATAAGCATCTAATTATTGTTCTTTTTTTGTTTATTGTTATGTTTGAAAACTATGATTTTTTTAATTGTGCAATTCTTTACTTGTGAAACGAGTTATATTTTTATATAAAACAAATCTGTAAGAAAATAGAAAATTTATTGAATCGTATAAGCATATCGCAATAATAATAAACTGTGTAAATAAGATCTTATAGACAAATTTTTATTAGATTAATTTGAGTCAAACTGACGTACCACTAGAATTGATGTGTTTAGTAGTTTTCACAGTTTTTGTGAGTATCTTTGATCTATTATCCGCTCATAAAATTATCTCGTCCTTTGGATCAAGTGCCGCCCCATTTTACCCTTTGTTGGGAAACTAAGAAATAAAGAAGTACATTTTTAACTGTGATGAAATATTATAAGGAGAAAAATCTTGTGAGAGTAAAAGAACGAACATTAAGGAGAGTTTCATGGAGTAAACGTAAGTAACTAACCAATAAAATAGTAATTAGTGTGTATGTAAGTAATACCTTCGTATTTGAACAGAAACATTTGTAAATTTGATTAAAGATAATTATAAGTATATATATAAGTATTATTATAATTATTACACATATTTTTGTTGATATGATAATGAATTGATAACTGAAGAATAAACATGTGAACAATAAATACTTTGCACTCTTATTGCATAGGTACATAAATTTAGTCATTCCTGCCTACAAATCAACATCCTCGTCATTGGCAGCTTATTCAGCCCACTGCAGAGCAAAAGGGTGTCTACACATGGCCTGACCTGACATCGTGAGAAAGGGACAGCTAGATTTGAATTTCACGGGAGCAAAATAAACAAGCTATTAAGGTTATAACTTCTCCCTTTCGCTCCCCCAGAATAGCCATCTCTTTCAAACGCTGTCAGGTCAGGATAGATATCGGGTTCTTCCTAATCCTCGTTTGAATAAGGTAGGGGACCAGTCTCGAGGTAATCCTCATTACTGGGGCTGGGCGCCGGGGGCAACTACGGAACGGCGGAGGGTGCGTGTCCCACACCCGGCTGTGCTAGGCCGGGTGGCATCACGACACCCTCAAATGGTTAGCGCTGAGTGATTATCACTCCGATGCATGCGGTGCGCGGGACCCCGCTCCGTCTCTGTCTCTCTCGCGGACGAGTGAGATGGCGGAGGGCGGAGGAATGGCCTCTCACGCCCCGCAGCTCCGGAGTGAAGTGGTGTAGGGCGCAAGATCAAGTGTCTCGAACGCCCTCTTCGACGCTGACGCGTCGGATGCCACTGGTGGCAGGCACAGCGGCGATGGTGCGGGTGGCCTCTAGCTCGCTAACGCAAGCGAGGCCTCCGGCGAGTCGCTGGCTACGCCCGATGACTTCGGGCGAGCCGGCGGGTGTCAAATCCGTAGATGTTGCGCCCCGCTTCCCGGCTGCGAACATGCGCGGCGGGGCATGCAGGGCGATGGTATGTGGTAGTAGGAGCCCGGGGAATTCTCGACCCGGGCTCAGGCAGGTGGTGTGATGACCCCGCACTCCGTTATGAGCGTGGTCTCAATGACAGTAGTGCGGGGGAGGTCAGTCCATGGTGGGGCTGGGGGCGCCGTCCGTCCTCCGGCTGCGCGCTGCCGCGGGCTAGCGCCGTGTGCGCATGGGCGCGCGGCTGGCGCAGCATGCCAGGGGTAGTCAGGGCCACTGCAGCGTGACGAATCATAGGGTGGGGGCGCGTCTTCCTACAAACGAATGCTCTGGGCCCCTATTCGGAGAAATGACATTTTATCTCTCTCTCACTCACTCCCATTAAATTTTAAATTAGAGAGACAGTCACCGAGATAATCTCGAGCGCACAGGAATAGGGTCCCAGATGGGGAGTTTTGGCGGGAACGTGAAGAAATCATGTCGCGTCATTTTATTATTTTCCAAAACTAAAAACGGTGAACGGTGTTGGTGAATGGTATATTGTCGTGAAACGTGAATTTTCGTGTTGTTTCCAAAACTCCATAGAAGGCTCTAGTAATGTTTTCACCACTTTACTGGGGCATGATTTGGACTTGACCGTGACTTGCTTTGCTCGCCTTTGACTGTGACTATACCCATTACTGTTAAAATTTGTAACTCTTGTGTATTTAAGCACCTCTGTACTTATTTTTTGGTAAATAAATATTATTATTATTATTCCATTTATTTATTGTATGTCTTAAATTTAGGTTTTTTATAAAATTAATATAACAAAATAAAAAATGCTATAAAAAACCTAAATCTAGAGTCCCGCCGACAGCGAGGCAGGGCCCAAGCTATCGGCGGTTAGGGCTGCAGAGTGAGGAACCTCCTGACAATGCGCGCCGTGTCAAGGATGGCCGCCTTCTGTATCTGGCCCTTCACCCAACCGTCTAGCGAGAGCCTCTTGAGATGTTGGTCGAGGCTCTTCGCTATAAGGCCGTTCGCCGAAACGACTATCGGGACAATGATCGTCGAGTCAACATCCCACATGGCGGTAACCTCGTGAGCCAAGTCAAGGTACTTGCTGAGTTTGTCCTTCTCGGCTTTCACGAGGTTCTCGTCATGAGGGATGGTGATGTCGACGAGCACTGCCCGGCGTTGGGACCGGTCGACTATCACGATATCAGGCTTATTGGCGACAATAGTCCTGTCCGTGATAATAGAGCGGTCCCAATAGAGCAATGCATGACCATTCTCGAGCACTGGCGCTGGTGCGTACTTATAGTACGGCACCTCAGATTCGACAAGGCCGTATCGAAGGGCAAGTTGCTGATGGATGATCCTGGCCACCTGGTTGTGCCTGTGTAAGTACTCGCCGTTAGCAAGATGCGAACAACCGGAAATTATATGCCTGAAATATTATATATATTTAATAATATATATTAAAATATATATTATTATTATTATTATTATCGTATCGCCCAAATTAAGATTAGCGGGATAATTATTATATGTAACCGTTTTAGTTTTAGTGCGATTGTTTGTAGTAGTTACTATCAATAAATTAACCAAATTAACCATTGCTAGTATGCAATTTTTTTTTTTTTTTTAAATACCAATTTATCTAAAGAGGCGGATTTAGGTATTAGATTAGGATTTAGATTTAAGGTTGGATTAGGTACTTGGAAGTTGTCAGGGTGACGGAACTTCTAATTTCTGGCCGTCTCCCGTTTGGATACAGAAAATTAATTCTGATTCAGGAAAAATAAAGAAATTCAATTTTATTCTGAAAAATTCATTAAAAAAAATTATTTGAGGTTTGGTGAATATTCTGGGTTGTGGGTATATATAGAAAGTAGTCTGTAGGTAGGTCAAGCCAGAACAGAATCCTCACCTCTAATACAAGCAAACGACGGGGGCTATCTACTTGGGTTCAATTCCAAAAATGTGTCGTGACGACAAAGCCAATGCCTCAATCAAAGGTTCTAGAGGTATATAGGTAACGTGGGGAGTTTTGGCGGGTACGTAAAGAAGTCATGTCGCGTCATTCTATTATTTTCCAAAACTTGTGTTATATCGAGTGTTAATGTGTAAAAATGGTGGATTTTTATCCATTAAGTGTTCGTGAATGTACGTAGACGTAGTGTATTTAGCCAGTGTCAAGTTTTGTCGTATACTTAAATACACTGATGTCTATTTATTTGTAAAATAGAAATCAGTGACAGAATACTATTACTCCAAGTTATTGGGCATCACTGATATTTATAAATAAAAATCAGCGTTAGAAAATATCTCTCGTTAGAGAGTATTATGTTCCATGGGCGAGGTGGTGCTGCGACTTTAGCCGCTTTTTTTCTAGATTTGGCCAACTTTGCTACCAAAAAATACATCGGTAGCGAAAACTACGGTCTCACTCGACAAAATCCAACATCTCACTCGACAAAATTGGTTAAGCCAAGAAGCCGTTTGGGCTAGTAACATACACTCCAAAACCATTATCCTCCATCTTTGGCAGTCGGGTAAGGGACCGCAGACTAACGAGAAAATAATTAGAGAAAAAAACATTTCGCTTTCGTTTGCCACACCGGTCATCGCCTAACGAGTTGTGACGTATATTATCATTGCAATTAACCTTAAAAAACCTTATTAAAAACCTTAATTAAAACAAAATTACTCTGCGTATGTGTGTGCTTCGAAGCTTGATTTGTGTTACTGAAAGTCTGAAACTGGCATTTGACAGTTGAGTATTTGTTTCATATGTCAAAATACAACCCATATTGAGCCTCTCGCGATCGCTTTCAGACTTACAGGATAGCCCTGCTGGATTCCGCTCAGGAGAAATGACATTTTATCTCGGTCACTCTCACTCCCATTAAATTCTAAACTAGAGAGACAGTGACCGAGATAAAATGTCATTTCTCCGAATAGGGTCCCAGGGTTGTTCCAAGTCTATTTTGGGGCTGCCGTATCTAGACCTCAAAATTGCCGTATTTGGGACAAAATCAAGAAAAATTGCCGTATGTTCTAGTTTTTCAATAATTTGTATACAAAATTATGATTCTTAGCTTATTTTTACAGGTCTCCATATAGATTTTGAATTTTGGTTTGAAGTTATGTCTCATTTTCACTTGGATATGGTATCTGTTTTTCTCTTATCTTCCTCAGTATCGACATTTTCACCCTTTGATTTTCTATTTTTTCTGATCAATGTAACACCGCTCACTCATCGTAACACCTTCTCTAAGCTCAGTGAAACGATGTAAACACAAACCACTTATTAGTCCAACGTCTCAATTTTGTCGGATTCACAGAGGGCGTTTTTTAACGGGGAATTCCAGGTACTCGGTGCGTTACGTTACACAAAAAATTAGCAATAGCAGTTTTTTATAACTCTTTCGTGGATTGCCGTATATTTCATACAAAAAAAAATACAAAAAACAAAATATTAAATAAATATTTCATACAAAATATTATACGGCTTTGGAAGTGCTGCCGTATGCCGTATATTTGATGCACAGTGTGCCTAAAAGCCGTATAATACGGCAATTGCCGTATGGAGAACAAGACTGATTCTGCTCGCCTCGCTCGACTCTGAAATAATGATCACACTATTATTATAAATGCGGAAGTTTGTGCGTAAGTGTGTTTGTCCCTGTTTCAACTCTGTAACGGCTAAACGGATTTGAATGAAATTTTTTATGGAGGTTGTTGATACCCTGAATTAATACACAGACTACTTTTTATCCCGGTAAAACGTTAGTTCCTTAAGGATAGTGGATGAAACCGCAGGGCGCAGCTAGTTTTTTATAAAGTAATATTTTATAATACGCTCGAGTGTGAATGATGGGTAAATCATATTAATTATGATCTTGTCTTGGTGACTTTTGAAGGTCTTTAGCGATATATTTTCATGTTTCAGCGCTCATATTTTTTATTAGCGATTTTTGTGATTTTTGCAGAATGGAACCTAGCATCCACTAGCAACACATAAGAGCAGCCAAGAGGGTTGCTAAAAAATACGGCCAAAACAACTGAGTGTCGAGGCAGCCACAAAAAAAAAGTAACCATAAAAATCACATCACCTTATCTATTTTTCGGGAATCCCAATTGCTTTCGTTTATTCATTTGTATCGTTTTTTTTTTCTCTTAAATTTTGACTTCACACGTTGTGTATTTAGCCAGTGTCAAGTTTTGTATTATTTGAAGTGAAGTAAAGTATTTCACAAATAAAACAAGTCTCAGTCATGGTCTAAGTCAAGTAAAGTAAGTCACGGTCATGTCCAAGTCATACCTCAGTAAAGTGGTGGAGACTTTACAAAAGGTTTCTGTGGACTTTTGGAAATAACACGAAGGACTTTTGGAAATAACACGAAAAGTCACGTTTCACGACAATATACTATTCACCAACACTCGTGCACGGTCACGAACACTTAATGAATAAAAATCCACCATTTTTACACATTAACACTCAAAATAACACAAGTTTTGGAAAATAATATAATGACGCGACATGACTTCTTCACGTTCCCGCCAAAACTCCATTCGTATCGTTTGTTGTATCTTGAAAAATCTTGCGTTTTCAAAAAAAAAAAAAAAACCTGCTAATGTACCTGTACCAAATGAGGGGTTTTCCAAAAAAAAAAAATAGTTTTAAAATACTTACTAGATGGCGTAATAGACCTATCGTTTTACCTGTCATTGTCATTTCTGTCGAAATATTTTATGTTTATTTTTTAAATCGTAAATTTTGGCTCCACACATTGTGTATTTAGCCAGTGTCAACTATTGTAATATTTCAAATGAAGTCAAATACATAGTTACGTTACTTGAAACTGTTACACATGTGGAGCCAAAAAACACGAGAAAAAAAAAAGCACACGTACATTTTTTTGTCTTTCATGTCTTGACAGTGACAGAAAAACCATCTACACCATCTATTGAGTATTTTAGAACAATTTTTTTCATCATAGATGCGTTAGATGTATCTTCAGGTTTTGCTGTCACTGTCAAGACATGAAAGCCAAAAAAAAATGTACGTGTGCCTTTTGCCAAAATTTACGATTTAAAAAATAAACATAAAATATTTCGACAGAAATGACAATGACAGGTAAAACGGTAGGTCTGTTACGCCATCTAGTAAGTATTTTAGAACATTTTTTTTTTTGTTTGGAAAACGCCTCATTGCCGTATTTGCCGTGTTGCTGAAGTGGCTGAGGTGGCAACTAGCCATGCGCAGAATGTGTCACTGAAGTGAAAAGATTCATATACTTCATTCCTTCACTTTGAAGTACTTCTATCTTTTAGTTCAGTACTTCAATCTACTTCAGTTGTTCAATGAAGGAATTTTCGTTTGGCGTTCGTTTTCTTTCGCTACTTCATCGAACTATCGAATGGGTCGTTAAAGTTGCACTTCATTCAAATTTCTTATCTAATGAATTTGAGGCGTGCGACAAAATCAAAACTTTTTAATTTTTATAAATTTGTTTGTATAGATACGTTTTTGTGTTTGTTTTACTTCCTCCTTACAATAAAGAGAAGACATACCTATTGCAATTATAATATTTAAAATTATGAAAATGTCGTTATAATCTACTAACAGTAATAATTGTCTTTTTTTATTTACCTACATACCTATTTAAATAATTAAATAATATAGGTACAATATTTACACATAACTTAACACAGACAGTTTATATACATACTAGTAGTTCGCGCCGAACTGAGACCTCGCGACCCCTATATCTTCACAACTCCTGGACCGATTCAGCTCATATTCAAACTTAAAAATTGTATTGAAATGAACTACTTGCCTACAAAATTTCATGAAGATCGGATCAACAGTTCGCAAGGTTTCATCGGATAAATATACACATAAGCATACATACAAATGCCGATTTGTCCCAGTAAACTCTGAGACCTTCGCTTCGCTCGATCAAAAATAACGATTTAATATTTCAGCTCATATTCAAACTTAAAAATTGTATTAAAATGAACTACTTGCCTACAAAATTTCAAGGAGATCGGATCAACGGTTCGCAAGTTATCATCGGACAAATATAAACACGAACATACAAACATACATACAAATGCCGATTTGTCCCAGTAAACTCGGAGACCTTCGCTTCGCTCGGTCAAATATTAGCAGACTGCAATAAAAATAAATCAAACAAAAACTCTAGCGACGAAAGCCGCAATAATTTTCAAATCTAATGGAAGCGCGGGAAGAGATTTTTGTGTATGCTATTATTGTTATTAAAATGAAAGAGATGGAAACTAAATTATCAAACCAAAATGGCTCGTATTTTCTTGGCATAAAGCTGATATCTTGAAACTTTCGCATGCGAATACATTTGGCGCGAATCAAAAGTATTCAATTAAAATATTTCTTAATATTGCATATGTGGTTTTATTGTACATTGCTTAGTTACTTGAAAGTTCATTATGGCTCTTTGCATAGCGAACAATGTACGATGAAAATTATTTATGGGTTAGATAAAATTGTTCTCAAGCGATCGTAACCGAGCCAAAGTTTGAGTGAAACACAAAATTACTTCAGTACAACAGAGCAGGACAGCGTATAGTAGTGCCTTTGAGCGAATAAGTTCGGAGAGGTTCGGAGCGTCTCTGACGCTTCGGCGTCATCGAATGACGATCGGCAGTGTTCGGCTTGTGCTCGGCTTTGAAGTACTTCAAATTTTGAAGTAGTTGAATTTTGACTGGACTAGAGTGAAGAGGACAGACCATACTTGAAGTACTTCGTTTGAAGGATTCCTTCGCGAACGACACATGGCTAGTGGCAACCAATGCTCCATAGGTGGCAACACTGGGGCGAGGTTCATGTTTTGCTTGCTCGCATTTTTAATTTTGTCTTCAATAATTTCAAATTAAAAAACGATTTTTAATCTTCTAATAAAAATCCCTATACGTTATGTACGTCTGTTAAGGTAAGCAACTACTATCACTTTGGTCATGATTATGACTCATCAGGATCATGGTAAGTGTGGTTTGGAAGTTTACGTTCAAGTTGACCGTTTATGTTTTCAGTTGAATGGGAAACAATGAGATTCTCTCTGTTACTGTTTGCGGTGACGAGTTGTGCGAGGTCGCAAACGTTGGAAACCTCCGGCCAGTACAATCCAAACTATCCTCCGCAGCAGCAAAACAACCAAAATGCAACTGTATACCGTCCAAATTCGCAAATACCTTACGGTAGCTTTCCCGTCAACGGGAACGAGTACAACCCGCCGCAAAGCTCTTTCTATCAAGACAGTGTTTATAACACCGATAATTACAGTGAAAATGACAACGAAGTAAACCCTGAAAACAGCGCCACTTACTACGCCGGCCTAGATTACGAGGAAAGGTACAAATGCCCTCCTAATTGGATTCGCTTCAGAGAGTCGTGCTATCGTTTCACTAAATCACCAGATCGTCCGAGAAATGAAGCGCGAAAAATATGCCAAGCTTTTGAAGCTGATTTAGCTTCTGTTAACAGCCCTGAAGAGCACGGTTTCATCATAACCAGTCTGATGAAACTAGACCCACAAAGAGGTAAATGGTACACTGGAGCACATCAGCAATCTGCTGGATACTGGGCCAATGACGCTGATGGTTCACAGTTATCTGGGCTGGAGAATGCTTTTTTTGAAGACACTCAGGATCAAATTTATAACAGCTACAACTTTTTGCCTCGTGACTATCTTGTGTACAAGTTCCACCAAGGTCGATGGGGCCTGGCTGCTGAAGATGGCACCCAGTATTTCCATTTTATCTGTGAAGGAGTGACTTCCAGGTTACGCTACTTGATTGAAGAACAAAGATCATTCACTTATGGCCTTGATACTTATGATCCTCTTAGAATTCCAAGAGGACCATACTTCATTAAAGAGCCTGTTAATACTATTTATGACCCACTGAGAAATTATCATGTTCAGTTGATCTGTATAGCGGGGGGCTACCCCGCACCAATCTATAAATGGTATAGGGAAGACTATCAAGTCGATACCCCTGTGTATACTGAGATCGACCCTCTTGTCGATACAAGATTTATAATCAGCGGTGGAACTCTAATGATTTACAATCCTGACACTGAAAAGGATAATGTAAAATATCACTGCTCTGCCTCTAACAAGTTTGGTTCAATTAGCTCGGAGTCTGTTCGCTTATCTTTCGGTTTCATCAGAGAATTCAACCAGAAAAGGTCTATAGAGAGTGGCAAAGAGTACTGGGGCAAGGTGATATACTGTGACCCGCCTTCATATTACCCGGCTGTAAATTTCCTGTGGGCTCGTAATTACTTCCCTAACCTCGTCGAAGAAGACAAGCGTGTCTTTGTGTCCTTTGATGGAGGACTTTATTTCTCAGCTTTAGAAACCATCGATAGAGGGAACTACAGCTGCAATGTGATGAGTAAAGTATCTGATGCGGGTCGCAATGGGCCGTTTTTCCCATTGTTTGTTTATCCTAATTCAGATTATCAGCAACTCAAATTTCCCAATAACTTTCCGAAAGTTTTTCCCGAGGCACCGATTGTAGGTCAGGAGGTGAGATTAGAATGTGTCTCATTTGGATATCCAGTGCCTTCATATAATTGGACAAGGTTGAATAGTACAGTGCCAAGGAAGGCTCACTACAGCAGTTACAATAGAGTACTGACCATTCCAAATGTCGGTGTTGAGGATGAAGGTGAATATATCTGTGATGTACGTAATGATAGAGCCCACATCTTCAATAGTGTTTTTCTCAAAGTGCAAGCCAAACCTAATTTTACTATCCCACTGACCGACAAACACATGGACAACAAAGGAGAGCTGCATTGGAATTGTGAAGCATTTGGCATACCAGATGTCAATTATACATGGTGGAGGAATGGTCAAAAGCTCTCCATGGATACCTTGCTGCCTGATGAAAGAGATCGCTATGTCATTCAAGACAATGTACTGATAATAAAATTCTTAGATCCCACAAAAGATCCCGGGATGTACCAGTGTGAAGCGAAGAATCAATTGAAATCTAGTTTCTCGAGTGCACAGCTCCGTGTCCTCTCACTGAAGCCATCATTCAAAAAGAAACCACTCGAATCTGAGACGTATGGATCTGAAGGTGGGAATGTGACTCTGAGATGTAATCCTGAAGCAGCTCCGAGACCCACATTCTCTTGGAAAAAGGATAATATTGTTATCGGTGCCGGTGGGAAGAGGTTCATTACGGAGACCGGTAATCTCATCATAAGGCAGCTCTCTAGAGACGATGAAGGCGTCTATACTTGTGTAGCAAAAAATCAATATGGATCTGATGAGAGCCGAGGTAGACTTATCGTTTTACGTGCTCCACGATTCCTAGAAAGACTCCCACCGAGAATAACAACACAAGTCGGACAAGTCGTGTTCATGCATTGCAATGCCGAAGTCGACCCGCTCCTGGACACCGCTTATCTCTGGAACCACAACGGCATGCGCGTTAAAGACGCCGCCGACATATATGCCGATAGAAGAATCAAGGTTGACGGAGGTGAACTCACTATATTCAACATCAGTCTTTCCGATGTGGGTGACTACGAGTGTATAGTGAAGTCTGCCATCGGGCGGATTTCATCGCATATGATGTTGCGTATAGAGGGCCCTCCCGGACCTCCGGGAGGCTTGCACATACTGAACATACAACGATCTGAAGTTAGCCTGGAATGGACAGACAGTAATCCGAACGGTCGCCCTATCACCGGCTACATCGTGACAGGTCGCACTCAGTGGAACACCACATGGTCCGTCATCGCCGATAACGTGGCCAACGTCATGGAGATCGATCGTTACAACGGTCGGAAGCGCGCTACTATAATGACAACCCTGCTGCCCGGAGCCGTTTACGAATTTAGAGTACAGGCGGTGAATTTACTAGGAGCCGGGCAGGCGTCCGCGCCCAGTCCCCAGTTCGCCACTCCGACCGACAAACCGTACCACGCTCCTGCCAAAGTCGGCGGTGGCGGTGGCAAAACTGGCGATCTGCAAATCACATGGGAACCATTGCCACGTCACCTGCAAAACGGACCGGGAATACACTACAAAATATTCTGGCGGCGTAACGGCACGGAAGTCGAGTTCCAATCTTTGTTACTCAAGAAATACGGCAACATAGGTCAATACGTCGTGCACGTCGCGCAGACGTATTTCTACACGCCTTACGACGTGAAAGTGCAAGCGTTTAACAACGAAGGCGCCGGGCCTGAGAGCGAAGTCGCCACCATATACTCGGCCGAGGATATGCCGCAGGTGGCGCCACAGTTGGTGTACGCTCGCTCCTTCAACTCGACCGCGTTGAACGTGACGTGGAATCCGATAGACCAGTCGCGCGAGAGACTGCGCGGCAAGCTGATAGGCCACCGGCTCAAGTACTGGAAGCAAGCTAACAAGGAAGAAGAGTGCATTTACTACCTGTCGAGAACTACCAGGAACTGGGCGACTATCGTGGGGCTGGAGCCCGACACTTACTATTTCGTTAAGGTATGGCATTACACATAATTTTTTATTAAATTGCATTAATTATGTCAGGGCGACTGTACAGTGTACACAGTTCACTAAAGCAAAACTAGCAAGTCAAGCAAAGATCTTAAACAAACCAAAAAATAATAAGATTTCAATGGGCAACCACACATATGCTCGCTATAACCAACTCAGTCCCTGTGTTAAACCCCAGTTGATTGCATCCATCTCAGTCTCTGTATTCAACCCTAGGTAATGGCGTTCAACTCGGCGGGCGAGGGCCCGGAGAGCGAGCGCTACCTGGAGCGTACGTTCCGCAAGGCGCCGCAGAAGCCCCCGGCCTCCGTGAACGTGTGGGCGTACAACCCCACCACGGTGCGAGTCGTCTGGCGCTACGTGCAGCCCACAGACGAGGAGGAGCCATTGCTAGGTTACAAGGTGAGCTTTGTTTTTTTATAGTTGAAAGGCTAGGCGTTTGACCATTACTCGCCTGATTTTAAGTCACAGTTTAGTCGTAGATGACTCCACACACATCAATACTTTTTATTACAATATCTTCATGATTGATGAGTTGATTTTAGTAAACTGAAATTATTTTTTCAAGGTACGAGTATGGGAGATTGACCAAGACATGAGCACAGCCAACGACACCCTAGTACCAGTGGAACACAAGCTGGAAGCTTATGTGACCAACTTGGCCCCAGGTAAGACCTACAACATGCGAGTCCTGGCCTACTCGAATGGAGGCGACGGAAGGATGTCGTCCCCAGCTATCACATTCCAAATGGGAGACTACCACACGGACAGCTATGGGTACAGCCCTAGGTCATCAGCAGCTTACTCAACCGCCTTCAGGAGTGGGACAATCGTACCACTGATACTGATCGTGCAATTTTACATTTATAGTTCGTGATGATTTTTATTTTTTTAAGTTCTAATGTGTTTATATATAACCATGCGGGCAGCTATGTGACATTCCGTTCTTGTTTCGCGATAGGTTGTGATATTTATCCGGCCATGTGTTGTTCGGCTTTTTGTTTTTTAAATCGACAATTTATGCATTTATGAAATATTATAGTATAATTTAAAGTCTGTTCTAATGATCTAATTCGTCTCTACTAATTTTTACTGTTCGATAATTGTTTAGAAAAGTACTGTTTAAAAGCTTTTAGTACTTATGTTTTACTGTTTAATTCTTTCGTCATATTTGTATACTTGCTTTTCTGTCAAAATTAATTGACAATAAGTAACATTAGTGTAGCGGTTAAGCGAAGAGATAGTTATGGAAATATAGGCCATACCCATATCACAAGAATCTCCTAGTGTTTAAGAGTTGAATCGTATAATGTACCACCAATCCGAGCCATTTTAACCTTTATTTTATTTTTCGAAAAAGTTTATTTTTATTCTTGTATATAGGCATGACATTTAGTACTACAAAAGTATTGTATTTTTATATGAAATATTAAATTGTCAGGTCTCGTTGTAGCATTTTCTAGATTATATCTAGTTAGCTTTAAAATCTCTGACTCTTTTGTATAGAACACTGTGCATATTTATATTTTGTGATCTGATAAAAAGAATATTTATGATTATTTTGAGACTTGAGATAAAGTTTACGAAGCTAGCATGAAAAGGACATAAGCATAGTTGGACACTAGTCGCAGAAGCCATAAGCCCAAGAAGTCAAGTCTTACTTTGGATTTTGTCGCGAACGTGAAGAAGTCATGGTGGTGGTGTTGGTGAATAATATAATGTCGTGAAACGTGACGTTGTTTCCAACAATCCGTAGAACTCTCCAGAGGTCTTCCAAACTTTACTGGGACAAAACTTGGTCTTGACATTACTTTGCTTGGCTGAGACTGAGAATTGTTTCAATTGTTAAATACTTTACTTCACTTCAAATATTACTACACTTGTGTCAAGCCAAATATAAGAAAAACTAGTCTAATTACAGCATAGTCATGCACGAAAACCATGAACTTCAGTATATATTAGACAAGGATAACAACACTTGAACTCGGAATGTTTTTACTTGCACGACGAAAACATTTTAGCTTAGGGAATGGTACAACAGAATCGGCACCAGTAGCTTGGGACCAATACATTGGTTCATATAAATAATACTGCAAACAACAAAATCCGTTTGAGCAGTGTATATCGTTTGAGCATTTTTTGTACGGTTTAATTATAACCCTGTAGTTTGGTAAAACGCTCTTCAGCCTAGATATAAATGTAACGACCGTTTCCGCATCCTCCTAGTCGGAGCACGAGGAGTAATATGTCCTCATGCTCCTACCGGTAGGACCTTATGGATAAGTGTATCATCGTGATCCTACTAATGGACAGACACCTAAATTTATTACCTAATACAGACATTAATATTTATTACTTACTCGTATGCAATGATCATGAGGTGACTAGGAATGAAATAATTACAATTGAATAAATAATTATTTTCATATTTTTTTATTTTTTTTAATATTAGTCCTCGTGATCCTACCAGCAGGAAAACCCATTAGGAGCATGCGGAAACGTTCAATGTAACTTTGTATTCGAAAGCGTGACCATAAATGCCTTAAAATGTTATAAATATAACTTTTTACGTAACAAGTTTACAGTAAAATATATTATGTCAAAAAATAGAAAAGGAAATTTCATTTGTAGCTCAGATAAATTTAGGTTTCCTTAATTCTCTTTAGTAAAATCTAGGTGGTTGAGATTGGAATATCATGATAATGGTTGTGGAACGTCTTGCAACAAAGCCGTTGCAAGTACTAATAGTTTTACTCGTACTTTAAAATACAAACAGGTTATTCTACCTGAGATAAGTAAAACTATTTATGCAAACAATATCATTTATTTATTACGGTCATGCATTACATCTTCTTTTTTGCCTTTCGTTTTAAACATTTGGCATCCACATTATCCAACAAATCTAGATCTACAGGATGATTCCTTTTCAGTAGACTTGACTCTTCTGTTTTCTGAACGTGCTTCATAGGAAGAAGTCCTACTGCGTAAGGAATTTCATTCTCCAAATCAGAATTTGAATTATTGTCTTTAGCTTCGGGCTGTTTGTTTTCCTTAGTCTCGCTGTCACTACCGGTAATGATTCTATTCCATTCCGCGGATTTACCATCCCTAGATCGCTTTAAGTCCATTACAGACTTCTGATATTCAGTCTCGTCATCATCATCATCATCATCATTTTCATTATTCATCATCGATTTATCTTCAGTATCATTTCTACAAGGCTCATCATTTATGTCTAAGCCGTCCCATTGCAAGCCGCTAGTTGTTATACTGGTTGATAAATCTGTGTTGTTTCTATTCATATTTAAAGTCGCATCATTGTTTTCTGCAGGGGCCAACATGTCACCGTCTGTGTTAGCAGAAGTGGGATTTATTTTTTGAGACATGGTCATTTTACTCTCTATACTCATTAGGTCTTTTATAATCTCTTCCTTCGCTTGAGCAAACGAATTGCCATCGTCATCGTTTCGCCTCGGAGTGGCTATCAAACAATCAAGATCATCTTTGAAGACATGGCTTTGCGGGAGCTGTAAGCTGAAGTCATAACAATCTTCACTGCGTCTCATAGCTTCCGTGTTCAACGAAGTAAACTGTTGGTTCAAGCTTTCATTCATCTGAGAACTTTTAGCATCTAACAGAGACATATTGAAGTTTGTCTCTAAGGAACTACTATTTGGGCATAGCTGTTCCATAACTCTCGCATCAGATAGCTGTTGATCTTCGTAATACTTCTTGACATCATCACTCATCGATTTGAAGTATTGCATGTCGCCATCGATACACGAAAAATCGTTAGCGGTCTCATGATCCAATGGGTTCGTGTTCTGGAGCCGATCTAAAACCACATAATTCTGTTGTTCAACGTATGATTCCAAATTATCTGGTAAAATGGTATTCAGGCTGTTCATTGAATCTTGAGCATGATCGAACTCCGTCGTATCTTTATTGTAATCATTCTGAGAGTATCCTTTGTTTCCTAGTATCATTTCTCCTCTTTCGATTGATTTCGATAAATCATCAATGCTCTTGATTTCACTGGGGTCTGCGACTTTTTCAATGATGTTAGGTTGCTCTATGACTTCGTACTGGATCTCGCTGCTTTGCACCATGTCAAGCAAGACTTGCTCGTTAACGTTAATGTAGGACCCGTCGCCAGATTCAAACAGTATTGGCAGGTCTGTTGGGAGTCCAGCGCTTTTCAGAGCGTTGACATATTGAGACATGGCCGTACTGATGCCGTTGCCGCTGTTATCGTTGTTTGAGTGTGTGGTGCTTGTGTTCGAGTAACTTGAGGGAATGTTGTCTTTGAAGGGCATATTAGGGCCGAGGTTAGAAGGCACGTTCTGGTCCATATACAAGAGGTCGTTATCTATATTCATGTAGTTGTTCGAAGACTCTGGGCCGCAGATGCTGTTCACTGCTTGAGATAAAGTCACCCTGTCCATATAGTCCTGTAATAGTTTTAATTTAAAATCATGCTGGACGTGACTTGTAAAGAGCATGTACATGGAGGCATTGGAGTAACATGGAGATGGTGACCAGGCCGGCCTAAGATATACACCACGTGATTGTCAATGCCTGTTCCATTTCCGCAAGACAAAGTAAACAAATTATGTCTTCATGCGCATCATCTGCGCAGGCCGGCCGATCGTTTGATATCGGATATTAAAACGGCCCAAAGCATTAGGTTTTCTAAGCTTTCAATATTATTAGTGACGATGGTTCTCGGTATCACCTGCATGTGCCTCGTCTGGAGATGTTTCAGCTGGTGAATGGCTTTCCTAGAGTCCTGCTCGCGACGGAGCAGCGCGCGCTCGGCCGCGCGGCTCAGCGAGCCCGGCCCTTCCCATCCGCCTGGCCGCTGAAAATGTCACATTTCAAATGTTTACAGGAAAAACAAGGCAACTAATGTGATTCACGGTAAAGTAAAATCCTAGGACGTCTTTGCGAATACTTATCATGACGAACAGGTTCTGCAATGGAATCAATCCTAAAACAGCCAAAATAATTGTTATTTCGTGGAAAAATGTCAAGAAGCGCTTGACGAAGTAGACAGCTATGGACGAAGGAAACAATTTTTTCCTAACTTAAGAGTTGGGTTTAAAGTAAAATTTGCATACAATTTTACTTTTGACTTTACTTTACCAAACACACACTGTACTGGGACCTTGCCAAAACCTCCCTATTGCTATGATTGTTCTCCTCCGACGCCTCCTCCGACGCAGTGCCACCGTAAACCTTATCGCGCGGGGATACGATTCGCGGTCTCGCAGCTTCGACGGTTGAACCTAAAAGAGCATTAAGGACCCAGTACGAATTGTAAAACCGTTGTTTAGAGTATGGAATTAACAGAAGCTAGTAAAAATAATGTAGCATATATATGCTTTCAGCATTGTGTGTTTAGAAGTCTAGGTTTGTAGGTGAATCCTGAAAAACTTATGAGAAATTTGTAAAAAAACTCATTATCATTTTATTATATTATTGACATAATAACAATAAAGATATATAAGTAATTCTCACTCTGGTACTTGGCCTCCCACGTCGAGGTTTTATCGATCGAGGTAAATCTGGATAGTCAACAGTAGACGAGCTGCCACCATTCTCAATGTCGAACGGTATGCGTACCAACGTATCTTGCTGAAAGCGACGCCGACATGAAAATAATTATATTAGCAAAAAGATATAGACGTAATTTGAACCCAATACTTACTGCTCGAAAATGGGGAACAATAAGGACGGACTGCGAAAAACTACCTCTAAAGGGGTAAAATGATTCCCCATAGTAGATATGGAAAAAAAACACGCTAAGCCAATGAAACTCGGTTTGTGTACTAATAAAAATGAATAAAGAAAGGCATGTGTCAGGATATGTCTAAAATCAGGAGTGTTTAAATAATTGTAGCCTATGCGAGCGAAGCCGTGCGGCAAGCTAGTGTTTAATATAAGAACATATGCTTACTTTATTAGGCCGGCTAAAAGCGTCCATGGGTTGGTTGCTACTAGATGCTAGTGGCAACTGAGGAGGCACAGGTTTGTGTTCATTATCCTGTAAGTGATACATCCTCATTGGCAACAACTACACGTATCTAAGAAGTACTTTTTACCTGCCTGCATAAGAAGGAGTTTTGATTTTGGGGTATATATATCTTGGGCTAATCGTTGAACTGGACCGATCGAGATCTGCCTGGACAGATCACGATATGCCGGAATTTCTTGATTTGCCTGTCTAATAACCGCCATATCGTTCAAAGAATATGGTTTTCCCGCCCATGCTTGGCCAAATCGATTCTCAAGGGTGACTAAAGTACAAGCAAATAAAATGAAGTTTAGACAATAATTATTTTACTACATAAAAATGAGGTTAGATAATAAAGATTTACCCAGCCATGCTCGGATATAGTATGTAGGGTGACCAAATAATTGGCAAAAAAATTATTGATATGATGGCGGCGTCACACCGTTTCTCGCACGTAAACACACAGGTGACAGCGTAAACAGCGCCACAAGCGTCGCGAAACGGAACTACATTACAATGCGCCACAGATCACACTAGATACCGCATTACAAGATTCGTTGTTCCTACAAAAAGTCACCAAAGTTTGAGGCGCGGCGCCGGTCGCGGGGAGTGCGACCAAGCGTTCTCATTGGCGATCTCAAGTTTTCGCCTACTCGCGCCTAACAATCTACCAATAGGAGTAATATCGTATAAGTGTATTTAGACTAATGCGTGGTGCGCTTCGAGCTTCCTGAATGCAGAATCTAGAGTGTGATCTGTGCAATGCGCAGATCACCATTATCTCAATGTGGCCAAGTGACTAGAAGGGAAAATCGACAAATAGCTTGCTCTCATCGATCTGTCCAACTTTATACTAGGCAATCGGCCAAATGAAGAAATGCCGGCGTATCGTGATTTGCCCAGACAGATCTCGATTGGCCTAGTTCAAAGATTAGCCGATGACATCTATAAGTATATATCTATATGTTTATATTACCTCCTATGGCCTAAACTATGGTGTTGGATTCCTCTTTACACCCGGAATGACAGGCTACATTTTACAGTACGGTATTTTCTTTCTCTTTTAATAATATCACTTGATATATTATTATTTTTTTAAACCGACGACTTGAGAACCTCCTCCTTTTTTTGGAAGTCCGTTAAAATTTTAAAAATTACTTACTCACCTGAGAGTGCTGGTCAATGAGTGATTGCGGAGGCCTGTTTATCACCACTGGAGGCGTAAACACGGGAAGTTCATCTGCCGACGTAAAGATAACTAGTTGTAGCTTTTTGCTTTTGATAACTGTAGCACTGATGCATTACAGCGTAGCGCAGAATTGTCAACGATTCGAAACTGACCGAACACTTAGAGCCGCTCAGCATGCGCAGAGACATTGGGTATCTCTATCTTTTATCGCATTTACAATGAAGAATTCTGAAGAATTGTTCGACCTGATACCGGCGTCGCGATTCTATCACAGCACCAGCCGCCACCGCTTAATCCACATAAGTCATCGATCAATGGAAATCGCCCACTGTGCGTTTTACGCGATCCTTTTTATAATAATAATAATAACTTTATTTTGAGACAACAAATATCCTTAGTCATGTACTTCTGTACATTTCAATTAAATTAAAATTAATTAGTATAAACATTTCTCACATATTGCGTTACATTGTTTATATTTATTATTGTTTTTATGTTTTGCCTCGCACCTGCAAATTGTGGAATGAGCTTGCCCTGTCGGTATTTCCGAGTAACTACAATACGGGATTCTTCAAAAGGCCTGTTAATAGAGTCTTAAAAGGTAGGCAACGTATCTTTGATGCACCTGGTGTTACAGATATCCATAGGTGATAAAAAAGCACATAAAGGTTACCCGAAAGGTTATACCGAATTAAGTCGATTACTTTTCTTACCTGTGTTAGCAATCCCCAAACCTTCCTTGGTGACCTTGGAGAGTCCTTTAATTTTCAGAAACTGTGCCGCAGACACCAGCTCGTCCAAGTTTTCCTCTAAGCATTGCGTTTTCCCACAGTACATGAACTCTACCAAACATTTCAGCACGCCGAAGCGCATTTTTAGTATGATGAGAGGCTCTCCCATTTGTTTTTGCAAAACTTCCTATCAGAGAGAGAAAGAAAAAAGCGGTGTTAAAATGAAATTCCGCAATGATTATTAGCATAGTGAAATTATGAGTGCTAATGTCCATATGAAGCTGTGTAACCGATTGTTGTTCTGTAGATAGTTATGACGTATGATGTCGCTAGTCCTTTAAATTGTGATATGATCGTCACAATTGCTGCTCGACTTGAAATTGAAACCCAAGCTAACTAATCCGTAATGGAACGGAGAAAAAACGCTACTTGTCATGAATATTTTATTAAGTAATCCTAATTATTATTATAATTCAGAGAAATATAGCCGCAGTCGTATCAGGACCGATAAAGCTTCGAGGTAAAAAAATGAATACGTTTGTATCGAAGAAAAAACTTCGCTTGCGCGATTTAGTCCCTTTACAACTGTGAGTCCATACAAAACGTCAAAAGCTGCATAAAAATGGATCGACGCCATCTAGAGAACTATTAACTATTAAGTAACTTTGTCTATCCGTCTGGATGTTTGTCGCTTTATCAAGGCTAAACGGCTGCACGGATGTTGATAAAACTTGATAAAGAGTTACCTACTATATATAACAAATACGGATATAGGATACTTTTTTTATGTCCACGCGAAGGAAGTCGCGGGTAACAACTAGTATCAGTATAATTATTAATTTTATATTTTATTTGCAGAACACGCTAGGTCCTCAAGAGATGCCGTATTAAACATTGTTTTTAGAAACATATTTTTACGTCGTATGTTGCAATCTAATTTGAATTAAACCGATGAGGACAGATGCCAATACTATGTTTCTATTTTAACCATAATTATTTTCATCTGCCTTTGCGGATAGCGGTTTTGACATTAGCTGATTAAATACATAAGCTCCATCTATTATAAGCAGATTAGGGTTTCAACTTTTTTGTATAAGGTTGTCATTCTTCTCGTGTGGTATTTTTTGGTATGAGTATTTTCTCCGCAGATAAAATAGATTTTCTCGTACCTGACACTGGTACCTGATAATGTTTTTTTCTTTATGATTTTATTTTATTTTATTTTATAGAATATGGATCCCCAACAGAAGTTACACATTACATTCACATTATGAAACATAGGCATCAAGCTGGGTGCACCCCCAATTACAGGAGACCACGTCGTGCTCATGGAGGTTTGACTAGACTAAACTAAAATGAAAATATTTTTTGCTGCCTGCAGAGTACAAAATAGTTTAAATTAAATTTAGGTTACATTGGAAGTGGAAAAATTTACTAGCGAGTCTTAATTATACAATGAGAAAATGTAGCAATATATGATCGTAGCAATGCGAGTTTACTTACTTGAAAATAAGCGCTGCTTGCAGCCAGCACAGCCTTGTGCACTCGCAAAGTATGAGAGCTGCACATTAGCGTCATATCAACAAGCGATTGCATTTGCAGCAGTTTTCCAAATCTGGACATCAAGTGTTCAGAATAATCTTCATAGTGCAGGCTATACCGTATCGGGGCCATTTCATAAATCAAAATTTATTAATCTTACAAAATTAAAATAATCGTCCTACTCTACGGAGTCCTCGAGTGACATTGATAAATTTGTCAAAGAAAACAAAAGAAGTGTGAAAATATTTTTGAAATATGTTTTCTAAAATGCCAGTTCTTTGCGTCCTCGTACAAAAGAGGTTTTAATTCGTACTCTTTGGAGTTTTGGCGGGAACGTCGCGCCTTTGTATTATTTTCCAAAATTTGTGTTATTTCGAGTGTTATTGTGTAAAAAAGGTGGATTGTGTTCTTAAACGTGCACGAGTGTTGGTGAATATGCACAGAAATGAGAATGATATTTAACTAGAAGTAAAAAAAAACTCTTCTGTGCTATAATAGCATGAAACGTAACTTTTCGTGTTGTTTTCAAAACTATAGAAACCTGTTGTAAAGTCAGGCAGGCAAAGGCATACTTGGACTTGACCGCGTCTTACTTAGCTTGACTTAGGACTATGACTTGTTTTAATTGTGAAATATGTATTTACTTCACTTGAAATATTACTTTTTTTACCCATTGAGCCTTTGATGCTTGAAATAAATGAATTATATTTTTTTTTTTTTGTTAATTACTTATTTGGTTTGGTGAATAAGGAGAGAGAAAAACTTCTGTATCATTCGAGTATTTTTAATTCTTTTAAAAATTCAGAAAAAAATAGTAAATGTTAGAAAATGAATTCATTACAAATTTGTATTCGTCGTGAATTTACTTAACAGTAGGTAAAAGTTAGATTAAAATAATGATGGAAGAAAAATACAACAGACTGATATAACTTGTACATTATAAACGTATTCTATCACAGGCTATAAGTAATTAAGTACTTACTGAAAATCGGATGCATTAAAGACTAACTATAATACGCTAACTATTGTACCATCAGGATAATGTACTTTTGAAATCGGCAAACAACAGTTGGTAGGTATCTACTTGTGGAATGTATGGTCTAGGAATGTAATGATTTGTTCATAAGGCACTTGGAACAAATACAGCGAGATCACGGTCTGACGTATTGTTTTATACCAGAATACACATTGTTATCTGTTAAAAATTAATTATTAGTATAATAAAATTTACCATAATTTTTGTCACGTCCGTTACGGTAGTTACATTGACTATAGAACCATCAAATAGTCATTATAGAATCTAATCACAATTATAGTCATTATAGATCTAATCACAATTACTATAGATACACAATTAACACATACTTAAATATATTTATTTATAAGGAAGAATATCGATAAAACTACGAGATAAAACAAGGCCAAGAGATAACAAGTTTCCGTGTATGTAAGAATTACAACTTCAATTGTTCATGCTTCCTTACGAAATCTTGCATTATTTACAAACGAGTAAGCGTTAAAATACAAATTTGTAACATTTCCAAAAGGTACTTTTAGTATCATCTTAGAAATCCTATAATTAGCTTTTAAGAGATACCCTTACTTCCCTACGACGAAGCTCATGAACGCCATGCGGCAGCCGCGAACGCTGCGCACTAATCGAAATACTGTAACACATTCATAATTGAGACAGAATTAATTTACATCAAATTGTACCCGTTCGCCATTCATCATCCAGAAAAAAAAAACATGTGGTTGTAGTTGGGAAGCTAACAAAAATATCTTTCTATCTTTTTGTACACTAACACCTAGACAGCGTATTAACATTTACAATTTTAAATATATTTACCATTACTCACTACGATATTGTCGTACTAATGTGGAATTAACTAAGTTCCATCTCAGATAAAGCAAATAAACGCACATATTTTTTGTGTTAGTTTCAATGTTATTAGAAAAATATTCGTAATCATAAACTGCGATGTAACTTTAAGCCGGGCTCACACAGGATTCCATGTAAAATAATGAAGGCAACGCCAGTCACAACCTTTATGAAAAATAAAACTAGAAGGCAGTAGGTATAGCTTAAGTATGGCAGTATTATTTAATCACGCGTAAACTATAAGGTATCAAGTACGTACATGCGAAACGAAATTATCTATCATGATGTTTCAACAGGCAATAAAAAGAATCCTATGTCAACCGGTTCACAAAATGTATACACTGTTGTGTGTTATTAGAATTAAATGATACGCAGATTGACAAGATAATTGACAGCAATGTTTATAAAAATAAATATTCTGTAAGAAATAGAGCGATATAAGTAATGAAAGTCCAGCTTCACTACCTCTGTTCAAGTTCGAAACGGCGAGAGCTATCACACATTTTCTTTATTTTTGAAGATTAAAAATCAAAAAGTTGAAATTAACGAATAAAAAAAGTAACTTTTCGAATACCATTGCCAATGTTTTATAGCAATTTTCATGATATTAAGTTTTTTTTTGCGAAGGAAAAATTAAAAACATTAAAAAAATAGAAAATTCCTCGTCAAAGTAGAGATTTATTATTATAAAAATGTTAACTTTAAAACAATTGCTTTGTAAGACTGAATGTTTAATATTTTTATTTTTTCTGACTCATTTTCACTAAATTCCAAAATGACAAAAATTTCCGAACGAGACAGCCTGTGAGACAAACGGGCTAACCTAAAAGGCTGAATATCTGTAGGTAGCCTTGTTATTCTATGTAGTATGTAGTTTATTTGTGTGATGTAATTTTGTTATAACGAATAGGTAAGTTGTTTGTCGTTACACTAAAATAATAATGAACAAAACTGTCCTGAATAACTTTGATAATCAGACATAGTGAAACTGGGCCTGAAAGTAGGTATTATAATGTTATGAACACTTTACATGGGCTCGAGTAGATTTGTACAATACATAACTTGTAGAAAAAATAGAGATTCACCTTAACGAGATCGTACAGTGAAACGAGGCCATCGCCAGTCTCCGACAATACTTACGAGTACTTTAGATTAATATCATAAATATCATTAGTATTCATAAGATCATTAATATTAATACGAGCAATAATCGCGAATAAATTACAGTAGTTAATTTTAAATTAAACGTACTCTTAGTCGTCACTGGGCAATGGTCTGTTTCAGTGTCTGATTACAATAACACTAGTAATTATTATAAGCAAATTACAATATTTACACAGTTGAAAGCGGTCACATCTCTCGCATCGATCACTGATACATGTACACAAATATTTGTTCATCATTTAAAAATAACTATCACTAGAATCGCGAGTTCATTACGATCAATTATCGATGATTTTGAGAAATTCCTCGGGTGAGATGTGGAGGTCGTCCGAGGGCGCGTCGGTCGCGTTAGGGACGGAGTGTTTCAGCTCGCCGAAGGTGTAAGTGGAGCGTGGGCGGGGCCCGCGCGGGCCCGGCCCGGAGCCCAGCGCCGCGCCTGCCGGCGGCGACGGCTCGCAGTCGAGGCTGGCGCGCTTGTTCCAGCAGAAGGGCGCGCGCGGCTCCGAGCCCGCCGACATCGGCATCGCGAGTTGCACCCGCGACCGGCACAGCTCGTTGTCGCTCATCTGCCGCTTCAGCTTGTCCTTGCCCACGACCAGCTGGAAGCCCCTAGAGCTGCCGTCACCGGTCGGCTTCCCGAGCTCCACCTCGCTGAGCTGCCGCCGCAGATTCGCGGAGGGCTCGACGGGGCTCGATCGCTTCTGCCGGTCGACTAGACTGTTTTGGCGTGAACTCCTGCCCCCGACGCCGGCCGGCCGCGGCCCGGAGCTCTTCAGCAGCGCGCCTTCGTGTCGGCTGCTCGCAGAAGAGCTACTCGTGTTGGTATTGACCGTTCCGACCTTGTTCCCGTTGTTCCGGCGCAGCGACTCGATCACGCTGTAGAAGTGTTCGATGTCTGACGTGCTGTTGTTCCTCGGCCGGCTGACGTTGTTAGTGCTGTGTCGGTGCGGGCGTATGTGCGCGCGCGGCAAGTGGCCGTGACTGCTCTGCCGCGAGATGCCGACGCTGGCCTGCCGCCGCGGCATGCTGCAGCTCTTCGGAACGAATGAGTCCTGAGACATCAGGACGTTCTCGTACACGTGGGCGTTGTCGTCATCTTGAGGAATCAGGTTTTGCCGACTCTCGGTCGTTTCTTTCTTCTGACCGACCGAGCCACTCTTCTTATGTCCGACTTTGTTTTTCAAGTCGGGTATACGCTTTGTTAACTTGCAGTCGCTGGCGCTTCGCGGCAGCAAGTTGGCGTAACCGTGAGTGGCGGACTCCTGGGCTTGTGACTTATCTAATTTCGGAGCGCTAGGAGTGGCGCTTGCATCTGTTATTCTTGTTGAATTAGAGTGCTTAGCTGCTTTATTGGAGGGATTTGGCTTAGCGAGATCGGCTGGACAGGTTGGCGGAGACAGTGTCTCGTTTCTCTTTCTATCAACGTCGGGCTTAGAAGATTTGTCTAGGACCACTTTCGTTTTGTCACTTTTACATATTTTGACGCTAAATCTAAACGGGGGTTTGAATACGACTTGCAGCCTGGCTTTCTCTCCGGATAGCAGATTGGTTGCACTCTTGGACGGCCTAGTTTTTCGTGAACTTTTCTGGACTTGTCGATGGCTTCTCTCTGTGAGTCCCACGGGAATGGATTTAGATTTTGGAATGACTGTCGGCTGTGGGGAGCTGAGCAGCCACTTCTGTACCTTCGTTAATGCTTCGGTGTCTTTCGTCGGTGAAGCTGGATGCTTCTGCATCGAACTGTAGTCGATCGTTTCTTTCTTCATTTTTATCTTTCGTTTCTTAATCTTGTGCTTAGATAATATTACATGTTTGGGCGATTTTCCTTCGGAATTGGTAACAATCATGGAGTTTTCCTTTGTGACTTTTGGAGCTTCATCTAATTTGGCTGGATTACTTGGCTTCTGAAAAATGAAGAAGTTCGTGATTAGATATGTATTGGTACTCATCATCATCATTATCTAAACCCGTAAGACGGCCACTGCTGAACAAAGGCTAAGGGTCCTCCTTAGAGCGCCACACTGAAGGACAATTTGCATTTTGCATCCACCGGTTACCCGCGACAAAATGTCGTCATTTTACCTAGTGGGAGGCCTACCTACGCTGCGACTTCCAGTTCGTGATCGCAACTAAAGAACCTTTCTTCCCAATCCGTTATCGGTTCTTCGAGCGATTTGGCCTGCCCATTGCCACTTCAGTTTGCAGACTCTGAAAGCTACGTCGTCGGTGACTTTGCTTCTTCGGCGAATATCTTCGTTTCAGATTTTATCGCGCAAAGAAATACCAAGCATAGCTCTCTCCACTGTCGCATTGGTACTTACCTACTTGTCAATTTGTAATAATTTGTAGGTATAACTTACTCTCTTTTTATTTGCATTGTGAGATGGTGACGATTTGTCTCCTTGTTTCGTTTTGAGATCTTTCTTGTTACGGTATGCTCTGGTCCGCAACGCCACTTTCTTCTTGAGAGGAAGTTTAGACCTGTCAAAGATTGGTTATTTATGAAATGTTATGTTATTGGTTATTTATGTATGTTTAGGTTATGTTGTTTTGGTCCTATGAGCCGAAATTATTTTATTCGTTTTTATAGAAATGTTTTAATGAAAAAAAAAATACACAGTATCGATAGCTGCACAGTTATTTATTTACCTGACAGCAGTATGTACTATTAAGCCATTATCTGCAGCATCTGGTAGTCGGACGGTTTCAGTTGTGGATGAGTGAATGATGGTGACTGACTTTAACTTCTTGCCGTGACGACCAAAGTAACGCGTGCTGGCCACCTGGAAATTCCAAAACATTATTTTATTACATTACATTAATTTAAATCCTATTTGTTGTAAGCTATACATTACTGACTGGTTGACAGATTTTTATATTGATGACATAATATTGTATAATGACTAACTACTATTGTGTTATGGAAAAACCTGCAATGATAGATGTATTGTTTTAATTAGTAAAAATTTAAAAAAATGACGCCGAAAATGCCTAAGAGCTTAAATTGCTCTTGCGCAAGTGTCCTAGTGGTGAAATCTTCACCAATGCTCCACTTGTATTAGGCCGATATGTCTTAAGATCTTAGCTTGCAATTAATTATATTATTTATATAATTATATGTATGAAAATTTGATGATGATATTTAAACTAAGTAACAAATTAAGGAATAAATTTAGTACACCGTTGCCAGCAGGCATCGTGCCCAAATTGCTGCCTTGAATCGCGATGCTAGCTTGCTCATTTGAGTAAGGAAGCCTTAATATTTATATTCATGAATTTAGCGACTTAAAAAACCCAAAAACAACCATGAACATGATTGATGTTGAATGTGTCAGGAAGGCTAAATGATTGTATTATTATGATTAAAATGTAATCTACCTAGATGCGTGGTGTGTACCGTGTGTACCTAAGTTTGTATTTCTAGCTTTGTTTTGGGATAATTTCAAAACTTGGTATGATATCGTGCATTTTTGAAAATTAGCTGAATAGGTACCAAGAAAGTAGGATTTAACAAAATCTAGCTGTCAGTTACAGGTCACCACCTTTTACTTTCCTTGAAGAGGTTTTGATGATCGAAAGTGTTGTAGTGTTTATATATTAGAAGCAGAATCGAGGACGCTACAGCATTTCTGAAGAAAGATAAACAACATTCATAATGCAAATGTAACTCTGTCTCTTAGTCTATCTGTCTCTCTGTCTAGGTGTTTGTCGCGTTATCACAGCTAAACGGCTGAACGGATCGATCTGAATTTTTGCATAGATATAGCTTAAGGGTCGGAGACGGACATAGGCTACTTTTTTTTGTTTGTCCACGCGGACGAAGTCGCTGGTAAAAGCTAGTAGTTTATAAATTGAACTTTTTACGATTACAAATCATTACTATCGAAAAAAGATGCAAGTTGCACATTCTTTTGCTCGAACTGGCTCCACAAGCTGTTCCATCATAATTTTGAAATTGCCGAAAGCATCTGAATTTCACGAATCCGGCCTGTTGGGCTCCGAGCGACATAAAAACACACAACACCGTCCACGTGGTTTTTCTCTAGTAAGAAAAGGTCTATCAGCCGATTGTCTACACCATCGCTTTGTGGAATAGCTATATCGCCACGGTAACTAATTGGACTGAAGTTTACTCACCAGTAACGCGATGACGGCGAGCAGTATCAGAAGCACGGCGTACCAATGTCGCAGCATCCAGCGCTTGAACCCGGCGATACTCTCATCGGACAACAACAGCTTGCGGAGCGTGGCCAGCGGGCCCGACGGGTCCACCTCGCGACACCGCTGGAACACGTCGCAGTACCTGGACAATACAACACAAACATTTACAATCATCTCTCGCAAATCTGGTGGAAAATCTGGTGAAAGGGTTCTAATCCCCGTAAGAAGTAAAGACAAAGAAGACGTCCACTGCTAAACGAGGCTGAGAGGCCTTTATTCCAGACAATCCCCGCTGGTAGCGGTCTTCTGGCTGATGATGATGATGGAAAATCTAGGAACCTAGATCAGTAATCTCTGATTGCTCAAAGTTTCCCTCTCTCGAATAGCGAGAGAATATTCATTGTAAGTTTGAAAGGAGGATGTGTATGGCCACATACATAAAAGCGCTACGAAGCCTCTGTTCTTATCGAAATATATTTCTGTGTAACCTACGATAAAAATTGAAAAGAAAAATCCTATTCCCAGCACAAATCAGTTGAGTTTTGTAGTGTCCTACGACTCTTCTGCAGAGTCTGCCCTGCGAAGTACCACACTTTTACCAGTTATTCAACCGCCTAGCAGCAGTGTGCAAGCAATAGTGTGTACCGGATTGAAGGGCGATGTTTCCAGCGAAATTGGGCACAAAGAGATTTAACATTTAATATCTCAGGGTGACGAGCGCAGTGCATTGAACTTATGAAATTCAAAATTGTAGGTGGCACTGAAGTGACGCGTGAAGTCAAGCGTGACGCTTAACATCAGGTGAACAATTTGTTCGTCACGTTACTGAGTGCCAACAAAAAAAAAACTTACGGCCGCCTTTGCTCAGCAGTACCTTTAATACTACCTCTAATATTTTCATAACACTCACCCATTATAGTCATTACAGGGCGTGCCCGGTTTTGCGTACATATCAGGCACGTCGAAGGGCGCCGCGTTCCAGTGGAAGGAGGAGAGGCAGGGCCCGCCTTGCTTGCGGCAGCACAGCTCGCACGCCGACCGCGGGTCGTCCTTGCGCGGCGCACACTGGCACGACTCCAAACCGTACGCCAGGCAGATGGACCCGGTGCATTCCTGGAAACAATGATAAACGAGGTTTGGTAAAGATCCCAGACTAAGAGCCACTCTATACGCGAAAACAGGAACCAATACATTCACGCGTGTTTGGCGTTCTCAGGACTTCACAGTGAGAGTTTGAATGCCGCTTTTTAAATTGAAGCGTTTGTTAACGTGCTCATCCTCAGTAGTCCTTGTGGCGACTCATAGTTATGATCTACTAGAATCAACGAGAAGCTTAGTGCTACTCCAAAAATGAATTATAAGCATGGCGCTACTTCAATTGAATGCTTTTGTACATTGAAACTTTTTGGAACTGTGATTAAATTATCTGATGTGCTAAGTATATAGCTTGTTGTGCATGTAAATCTGACAGCATTAAGTCATTTGCTCACAACGGTGCTTTATTCCTGCCCAAATCTTATAACAGTAGATCGTCATATCGACATCAGCGACTTGGTGCGTTTCATAAAGAAGTTGCTACTTACTCCCATATAACACACGAGCTCTTTGTCACACCGCGTTCGGTTCGGCTTGTGTCGGCTCGTGGGACAAGCGGCGCGCTTGCCGTCGCAGTGCGCGGCGTCTCGGCACCCGTTGTCTGACCGGCACTTGTCGCCGAACTTGAGGGTGCACGAGGCAGTGCAACATGGACCCTGAAAAACAAACAACATTTTTATGTCAGTAACTATACCTAGTACCCAATGAGCTCCGAAACAGTTATTTAGTTAAGTTATACTTTGACATTTAACTTATCAGTTTAAATCTATTGAGGATGAGGATAATGTTTTCGTGGTGATGGTGACGCGCTGTGTGTGTGATCTTATGATTAGACTCCGCCTTGACCTGCTTCCAAACGCAGAGAGCTCACATTATAAATCAATAGGAACAATTTTTACTGTGAGACTAAGCACTAAAATCGCAAAAAAAAACAGCTGTTCCATCGAGCGGTCATTGGCGCCATAATAAAGTGATTAATAAAAACCATTCATTGGCCAAAAATTTTATACAATAACAATTTATTTAACTAAGTACTTATAGTGACAAATAAAAAAAATAAAAAAATTATACATATCGTAATTGTACTGAGGAACTGGCTGGCACCTGTACTAGTAATCAAAGTGTTCTACAGGCGCATATAATTGTTCGTAATTATGAGTGCAATGTGCAGAATAACACTAAGCCAAAGCCTGAACTTTCACTAAGTTTTATGTCATATAATAGGTGCCAAATTATCATCACTAGCCCAATCTGACTAGATTAGACCAATCATTACCTGACTAGGACTGCAAACGCTGTGCTCAGTGAGCGTGCAAGGCTTGTAGTGAGGTCTCGCAGTTTGTGGCCGGCAGCACACGTCAGTACACTCCGACGCCCAGCCGCAGTCGCACTCCTCGCCTTCCTCCACCACGCCGTTGCCGCAGATCGCTGGCTGAGGCTCTGCAAAAGCGGTTGAAAGGAAATTAGTTTTATATCTTGTTTTGAATGTTGAAAGCCTTTGGACGGCTCGGAACTGTGTCTCCAAAGTCAAAGTTCTATTGAGAGGATCGTTTCTCGGCCTACACTCTCGATTCAAGATTTTAAAACCTTACCAAGTTCGAACAATGCGCGATTTGAGCTCAACATAAGAATGGGGCGAACTTCTTGAATCGGCAGTGTGGTCAAACGGTCCATGTGTCACTCGTTTATTGTTCTTCCTCAGGTCGCCCTGACAGGACTGCGCGGCTCATTCTTATATGACTAGCTAACCTTGACTACTTTCAGCAAGCTTTCCCTTGTTCCTCTATTAAGGCAGATTTTCAAAAGATCCTTACCAGTGAAACATCCCTTGGGCGATCTAGCTTTATTATTGAGTACAGGATCGATGGCCCTGAGCGAGCACGGAGAGAACTTGTTATTGTTCTTCCGATCGCCGCTTGTGGCTCGCGCGAACATTATGAAGTTACCGTCTTCGCCGAAAGGCGTGCAGACTTCTGGATCGTGCTGGAAAAAGGTTGGTAATTAATAGTCATAATATATAACCAATACCACATATTTTATCAATTTTATACCCACTCCTCTAGTGGTGGTATATTGAGATTCATTTAATGTAACGCAACTAGGCATACATGGTTTTAGAATGTGTTACAGACCTACAAAATCTTACTTACATAATAATATTAAAATGATTGCACTCTGTTTTGTATTTTTTATATAAATAAATAAACAAATAAGTTAAAAAAAAGTAAGTGTCTCAATAATTAGAGTCGAGTTAAACCAAAGCAAAATTAGGGATAGGTATTTGGTAAAAAAGGAACACTATGATTTATGAGAACTCGGGGTAGCTCTGAGTAAGTACCTATAGGTACCTAGACATTTATAAATACTCATAAAGTCTGCAATTTCAATAAGGTCTTTTTTTTATTACAGGACATCGTGTTTATGTTTTTACACAAGCTTAAAGCTCAAACACAATTTCACTTACAGGTGATCCAAAGTTGTGTCCGATCTCGTGCGCCAGAGTGACGTGTGAGACAGCCGGCGGCACGTGCTTGCCGTAGTTCAGCAACGTCACTATACCCGTGTTCAGGGACTTCATGCTGCCACGGTAGTGCTGGAAATAACAATAAAACTTTTTTTATTAGGGGGTTATATATTTTTTTTTGTAGTTTGTGGGCACCACGATATCAGCTACCCAGAATATGAAAGAAAGTTTTTCAAATCCCCACTATAAACAGCATTCTTAGTCCAATGCTGGGCATTGTAGGCCTCCCTTTAATTCTGCCAATCATCTCAATCTCTTTCCAGTCGCATCCAAATTCTGCATAATTCAATAATTGCATATTTTTTTTAAATTGTCGTGTCATTTATAAAAATATTTATTTTTTATTCTAATCATTACAAGCCACTGTCATCTTGAAACATGTCGATGAATGCAAATCTTACCCCATTCTTCTCACAGACTCCACCAGCGTTTTTGAGATCCCCCGTCCAAGCCAGGCCAAGTGTACCCATTTCGAAGTCTCGATACGTGAACATGTACGCTAAACAAAATGCGTCGTAGTCTTCCTCTGTAACGATCAATTTATCATTTACTTAAGTAATTCAATATCAATAAATCTTACCCTAATGTGAATTGAAAGAGTACGCTTTGCTACCACTGTCTTGTAATTTAACCAAATTGCTTTGTTAAATTGAGCCCAAGAGAGCCGTTCTTCTTTAATATCGTGGTTACAACAAAAGTGAACAAAAATGCTCACCTGAAAATAGTTCCAAGTATTTCTCGACACCGTAATTATTTGGAAACCTGTACGCGGGGTCTTTCAAAGCGTCTAATGTATGGACCTTTATTCTCTTGATCATAAACGTGATGTTATCAGGTTTGCCGTCTTGATTGAAGTCTGTAAAATACCAAGTTTATTAGCATTTTCGTCTTTGGTATAATTAAAGTTAAATTATATCTCAAATTTATCTGAAATTACCTGTTACTTTATAAATAGCGTTGACTTTCTGTACATGTCGAGTCATGACCTCAATACAGGCCTCTTCAGTGCCGTATCTCTGATAGAACATGTGGTCGGCTTGTAAGTACACGAGGCATGTGGTTTTCCTCGGGTCTACGGTAGCTCTCTTATTAACATGTCTGCCGTCGTCGCTTGCGTTAGCTGATAGCACTGTATATCCCACCGGCTCCTTCTTAACAATATCCTTAGTCACGGTAACAACACCAGCTTTCGTCTTTATCACTTCGACGTGCGTCTTTGGCTTTGGTCTCGACTCCTCGGAATCGAGTCGCACCTTAGTTATGAGGTTACTCTTATCGATTTTGGTTTTGGGTTTCCGTGTGCTTAACTTATCGAAATGGTCACCGTTGCTTGTATAAGGAACGTCTAAGTCTAAAGGTAAGTCGGGATTTTTCTTTGGCTCGTCATCTTGCATCTGGTCATCGGGGAGCCATCGTTTCTTGCGTCTATGTATTTCGCCTCGTAAGTCTTCTGTATGGTTGTTGAGGGCAGAGTCAGTAATGGTTATTTGTTCAGTGAAATTAAATAGTTCTGCTTGGGTTCCTAAGGTTCCCTTCATGTGGAGAAGGTGTGAGGCGCAAGGAGTCGCGTCGCCATCATCCTGCGGGTGCTGGACGTCTGATCTTCGATAAATAACGCTGTGCATGGAAGGATGGTCCACATTGTACCTAGAGACCGGCTCTATGTAGTACTCTTCTGTGGGTGTCCAGATCGTTCCATCAAACAGCCCATCTCTCGTGATAACACCGTACACGTGTGAAGAGTCGTCATCTGAAAAACAATCGATTTTGCTATTAATGAAAAACAATTATTTTGCTTGTGTATCTTCTAAATGCTCCGAAAACAATTAACCTGAGCATCGCTATTTCAGTAAGCTGTAGAAATACAAATACTCCGAAACAGAAATAAATGGCTGACGATATTTTATGCAAACTAATTCGAGGTGCAAAGTGCCCAGGGACTCAATGAATTAAAATCACAACTTGCAGTCGCAGCGGGGAGGGGTAAAAACCGCTCATAAATAACGGTAATTACTGGCCCCAACTCGCACCCCTCATTCACCCCTTTGTTCATTTTCTAAAAGAAGAAAAACATCGACAGAGAAACGTTCACCCCACTGCATGGTCTCTACATCGAGACGTCTGATGGATGGGATAATTAGAATAAATGAGTTTCGACGTCTTCAACGCGAACATTAGAAGAAGCATCAAAGACAAAACGACCGGGCGCCAGTTCAGAAGAATTGATTGAGGGGAGAGGTGATTTCAAATAATAGCTATGTGCAATTTGAAAGAAACAGCTCTCTCCCATTGGGATTTGATCTCCGTTAGAAATTGGCACAAAAAAGGGAAAATAATTTAGGGACAGCAAATTATAATAATTTGATTCATTCCTTTAGGGAATTGTCTTCAAAGACATTTTTACCTTTATTTTCGTGATCCACGGGAATATTTTAGTATAAGCGTCGACGTCGACTGTTGACGTTTAAAACAGATGGATGAAGACAAACTTGGAGAAATAGCGAAAACCTACTTCATTAAAACTTTTGGACTAATTTGTTCAAAATTCACTTTGTCTCCGGCGTTCCAGATGGGTCGCAGCACATAATTTCACTTTATTAAGTTAGTCGCAGAATGTAGGAGTTTGTCGGGCTCATGTTTAATTGCTTGTTTCGGAGACTTGGAAGATCAATGCGGGGTGAAGTACTCACCCACATAACATTTACGTTCCATATGTAATTGTGTCACTGCGACACAGACTATCCTTGATTATTTTTATTAAATGTACATATTAGTCCTTTAATGTTGACTGGGTAGGTAATCCAACTGTTCGTTTATATGGTATAGAATAAGTAGTTTATGTAATTAGTTTTAGTGTGTAGGTATATATTTTAAAGGCCGCATAAAAACAGCTTGCCCGGTTTCATATTATTTAAATTTTAAAAAGGGGACGTACAGCCGCGTTGTTTTGGGCCAGTCGGTGTTTGAAAATTGTAATGCTGTCGCTCTTTTCTCCGTGCGATAGAGAGAGTTAGTAATTTACCTAAATTTTTTGATGTAATTAGCGTTTCGGGGGAAAACTTTTATCACCCCAAATCTTAATCAAAATCTTTTGTTTTTAGTGTCAGTTCAATTATTATCATGTTGTAAATTTTACACATAGGTTTGTACTTGTTATGTTGATGGTATTGTATAACTAGGAAATAATGTACACTAGTTTAGTGCAACCTTAGTATATTTTCCCGAAATAAAGATCTTTAGAAATTGAATTGAATTGAACTATGTCTCTCTGTCTGGATATTTGCCGCATTACCACGGCTAAACGACTGAACGGATCTTAAAATATATTATAAAGTTTGATAAGGAGTTACTGTATATCACAAAGACGGACATAGGATACTTTCTTATGTCCACGCGAACGATGTCGCGGGTAACAACTAGTAACATATAAAAATAAATCAAAATCGGATAATATTTTAGGGTTGGGAAACAGTTGGCGCTTTTTGTATGGACGCGTAGTGCGTAGTGCGCGGTATACTCCAATCTCAAAGTGTTCCTGTTTATTTTCGGCGCTCATAGGATAAAATAATATAACAATAATTACAATTGCAAATTGTAACAAATTGCAAGCTAACTGTGGGTTAGCTTGGTAGATGTATATATAGTATATATATAAATATTAGATCTATATATATAGCTAAAAGATATAAAGACAAAAAAAGGGTCTCGCGTAGAAAAGGGTGGAAAGAGTAACGGGATCAGCCCACCAATTACTACCAAAATCACCCTGATTCATCACCCGTAAGTAAGAAATCTCATTTCCCAAAATGATAGACATTCAGCATTAATTCGAGCTTATCAACGAGAAAGCAATTCTAACGGGACTTTTGTTTATAATTAAAAGAAAACCGGCACAAAGGCGTAAACTGTTCAGTGAAAACAATTTAATTTCCTCAGCCCGCCGAACAATTAATGAACGCGGGGAATAAAAAGCGGAAAGCTGCTCTGAAGGGTTTTATATCTCATTGTTTGTCGTTATAGATTCTTATAAAAACGCGCGCCATCAGCAAGGCGCGGTGGCTCGGTGCGCGACTCTTGAACACTAGGACTTCTCTAAGGATGGGGCTCTAACCACCATCTACCAAAGCGAGCCCGGGGAGGACAACAGCTTCGAGTGGCGGACGCTGTTGTAGGCTTAAACGTCTCAAGACAGGTACTAGCTGTCCCGGGAGGAGCTGAAGCGTGGTGCTGCGGGCGTGGGTATAATCCCACATAACACGGCCGCACCCCAAAGCAGTCGGGTATATTGAGAAGATTTCCACCTCGCAAAAAAAAAAGGACTTCTCTAAAGAAGTCTAAAGTGTATTAAATCTCAATCTAAAATGTTAGTTGAGGTTTGGCAGGAAAGTCAAGAAGCCATGCGTCAATACAATGACGCGTGACCAAAATGCTGGCGTTTATTTAGCTCAACGCATACGCTATTCAGCGTGGTAATGCCGCCAGCATGCTGGGTACGCTGCCAACTGGTAGTGGGCTTGAACATTTGCATGGATTATCTATAGATCTTTAATGGTCTCCGGTTAATCTAACTGTTATTTTTATGTAGCTATGTAGCTTTTATAAGCTAATTAGTTAAGGTAATTGTAGTTTGTATGTATTTTGCTTAGTTAGCACTTGCCCGTTAAAAATTAACGAGGCATTGTATAATTTACAAAATGTAATTTCGAGTGTTAATGTGTAAAATCGTGCATTTTTATCTTTTAATAAGTGTTTGTAAATGTGCACATGTGATGTGAATAGTACCTATAATGTCGTGAAACGACTTTTCGTGTTGTTCCCAAAACTCCATAGAAACCTCTAGAGATAGTCAAGAGGATAGTCCTTCCGCGAGATTTTGACGCATTCGATATTTGAAATTAGCTTTACATATATCTGTCGGTCTGTTTCTCGTGCGTACGATAGAGAGAGTAACTTTTTGATTAAATTAGCTTTTCGGGGGTACTTAGTCTGTTATCACACCCTGAATCATAACAAAATAATTATTTCGTTTATGGTGTCATTGGGCTTGGATAAATTATAATCTATGCCGCTATGTATTCTTTTTTTTTAAATGTTTATGGTATTGCAATTGTTGCTAGAATACTTTTTACTTCTTATTCGACGCAAATAAAATATCACTTTAAGTGCCTATAACACCAAAGATATTGCGAAATTAAAAAAAAATACTATTATACAAGCATAGTTTTTCACGGTGTAGATAACATACTAAAAAACATCCAAATCGGATAATGTTTAGGGGTGGGTATCAGACTACGCTTTTTGTATGGACGGCGGTATACTCTATTCTTAACTGAGGCATGACTTGGGCTTGACCGTGACTTAGTTTGCTTGATTTAGACTATGACTGAGATTTATTTTAATTACTTGACTTACTTGACTATGACTTTACTAGAGGCTTCTATAGAGGCTTCTTTGGAGTTCTGGAAACAACACGAAAAGTCACGTTTCGCGACATGTGGTTATGGTAGACGAGTAAAAGTGACATACGTCTAAGCTACGAGACATACCCAGCACCTTACAGTAGGTAAGAAGAACTTACTGCTGAACAGACTAACTTAACTTCTAATAGTGCTATGCTATTGTTAGCTAGTTTATTTTTCCATTTTTAATATTTTAGTGGCCTGTGGCATGTGTATTGATTATTATCTACATTAATTCAATTAAGGAAGGTTAATTATACTATGAAAACTGACGTGGTTTTGATAATTATATTTGTCTAACCTCAACTAACTTAAAGACCCCTTGTTCCGAAAGCAAGACGATCGAAGCGCACGCATCGGCCTAAACACCAATAAAAACGCTTTCATTGGTTTTGTGTTTGACGTAACCATAAGCTACTCGTATTTGTTCTGTGCCTTGAGATAGCCAATAGAAACGCTTTGTCTGGATCCCTGAAAACTAGAGCTTTCTAAGATCTCGTGTTGGTATTTGTACGGGGTAATCAGCGGTTCAACCACGCGTGTAGTGTCGCCACACTAGACGTGTGAGAGTGACTAAGTGACGCGACGTAGAGAGCAACAATTGACACAAGATTCACTATTACCAAGTATGTACGTGACTGTCAGTTCCTCATCGGTAGGGCTGGTGCTTGTAGCCAAACGGCACAAAGCCTAGTTTCCTAGCCTAGTTTGTAGGCCTATTTCCGTGTATCGTACTAGTTGTATCAGGCCTTACTTTGAGGAAGTTCAGTTTCACACCGCATCTAATTATAACCAATCTGTAGCTCAAGTCTGTATGGGAGCAATTTCTTATCTTTAACTTTACAAAACGTATTTTAAGAAACTAATCTAACCTAAACTGAAAACAAAAATTTAAATAACAACTAACCTTAAACCATTTCTTTGTTAGTTTCCAAAAGAAAAATTAAATTTGCTTGCATCTGTCACTTACTGTTACTTATTAATATAATAATAACATATTATTCTTAAGAAATAATTTGGTTCATCGTCATCATCAGCCGGATGACGTCCACTGCTGAACATAGGGTTCCCCCTTAGAGCTCCAAACCGACCGACAACCTGCCACTTGCATCCATCGGTTGTATAATTGGAATAATTGATCTTTATCCCTAGAATAGTGTGTCGTCACACACGTCACACATACACAATCCCCTGTGTCACTCACTGTCTGATTTCAGACTAGTTCGACAACACTCACAGTATCACACCATATCAATATAATAATTGCGAAAAGTCACAGGGTATCCGTTTCTTTGTTTGTCCATGTAACAAGTCGTAACAGCTAGACTTTCTGGAGTAGCAGTCACAATGGGTTACATGTTATTATAAAAGTGTGAGCAACAATGATTTTACATAAAAATATTCGTGTGTAACAGGTGTAATTGTGCGTATTAGCTACGGTCGCGTATATACCTACGAGCAATCTTTACTGCAAAACACTCTTATTATTATTTTTTGTACAATCTTCAGAGGGGAATTTTCATCAAGTCTTAATTAGATTATTATCAGTTCAGATTCAAAGTAAACGTCTAAACGGATTCAAGTTAGGGACGGGACGGACCGAAGTTTTCCGCTTCGCTTTGCCGACCCTAGTCACTTGGCAAGACGTGCTAAGTTGCATCATAGAGCTTATATCTGATGTCGTGAGCAGATTACGTACTAGTTTTAACAACTTTGATCGCTTTATCGTTCAACGTACATTTATTAACTTAGGTACAGACTACACGAGTAGGTATATCCTTATCTGTACCGATTCCCTTTATCCCCGATTGAGGATACGGTCGCTTTTGCTCTAAGGTCTAAGGTTTTCGCTGTTGATCTTTTGGGCTTTGTTCAGCAGTCGACGTCAACTGGCTGATGATGATGATAATAATTATTGAGTCGCTTACCAGAAAAACCTACTCGCTGTTTCAGAAAAAGACAACGACAGATGAAAAGTAAATGTGACAGAAATATTATATTACAAAAATATAATATTTATTATATTACTAAAATGTAATATTTACCGTCGCTCATATCTTTAGGCAGTGTCTATCGGGTTTTTATTTATCACAAAAGTCTATGATATAGTTGGTAAGTAGTGTTTATTTGATTTGTGGTATACGCAGCTATGTATATTTCAGGTATATACAATGCCATCTTCATCATCATCATTAGCCGGAAGACGTCGACTGGTGAACACAGACTGTCCCCTTATACAATTACATATATAATATATTCCTTCATACAATTACATATCTTTATTAAATTAAAAAAAATATATATATATAATACGTAAACTAAAATTCCCTAAAATACTACATAAAACGAACAGTTGGATTACCGAGATATCATTAAAGGTAATTAACAAAATATATTGGATGGCAGTGTTTGTCACAACTAGATAAACATGAAGATATTATTTACCTAGCTCTAAAAAGACATTACGATAAAAGATCACAAACCATAAAGTTAAAATGATGCTGTCTTTGTCATTGCAATCTAAAAAATGAAGACAAACACTTTTATGTCAACTAGAACTTTAAAGCGTTACCTTCCAGCTTCCCGGAGTAGACTTGCGCCGTGTTGAACTCCATCTGGCCCGAAGACGAGTGGAACTCGACATCTTCCGAGAACACAGAACTGGGGTCCGGCCTCAGCACTAAATTAAATTGCCTGAAACAATGGAAACAACTTATTAATACACACCTACATATTCCATATTCTTGCGTTCTATCCAAGAATGGCGCTCCTGGAGCTCAATGGAGAAAATAAGCTGGACATCAGAAAAATAAAAATAGTAGTTTAGTTTTAGTAAATATGTGGCACAGTATTTATATAAGTAAACTATAAGTTCGCAATAAAAAAACACAACCATACAACTACAACAAAATGAAGGCTTACGGCATTGGCTCAGGAAATTAGTTGCGCATGGAGTGAGCCGGAATAAGTGCTCGGAATACCTAACTGTCTTACCTAATCGCCTCTCGGGCCAAATATGCTGTCAGAACTTAGTCTGTGGTTCTTACCTAACGCTATCGCTCTTGAAAGTTTAGTAAGTTGGTACGACGGTCTACCTCTCGCGGTCTGTTATTGGATTTTCTGGTGTAAAATGATGTGGTTCCTTTAGCGCTATCATCACAAGACCAGTGCAGAACTGCGGGTCATTAAGCCTCTCTCAATGGCGGCCACACGGGACTGGACCGTGTAAGATCGAAAACTCCGACCACAACCACCGTATAGCGGGCAGCAGCATCCTCTTAGTAAACGGTGAGCGTTCTGCGATCCCAAGCCGCCTGCCAAGCTTGGTAATTATGGCTACCTCTCTTTTTAAGAGGCTTGTAGTTTGTAAGGCTTAGGGTAGACTTCTTCTGGCTGGGGATGATGAATGGCAGCCACTCAGACAAATCTTTAGTCACAGCCAACTGTTAGCAGTATTGACGCCTAATTTCTATCCATCGTGAGGATTATTATGAAGATGATAATGTTTCGGCCACGTGCCGATACGATTATTGCAAGTGTTTCTAATGTGGAATATGTAGGTAGAAGCCATTAATTACTTTGATTAAGGATAAAAATATATGCTCTATTTGCAGTCCGCCCCCACGCCGTTTAAAATGATAAAACAGAGGCATGAAACCGTTTATTACTGTGTACCTACAGAGATGCTCAAAGTATAAGCCGTGAGGCGTGTAATGGACATGATAATTATTTTCGTTGTAAATATATATTTTAAAAGGTATTCGTAATTTACTAGCTGTAAATTAGTAAAATATAGTTACTATGGCAATTTTATTTGCTATTTCGTAACACAACTCCAATATTTTGGGCTGCAATCAGGACGCAAATCTCGAAAATGTGTGCATAAGGAATTTGAGTATAGCAGCTCCAATGTCTATAACTTAATCTATGCTATAACTAACAAGTTATCGGCCGGTGAAAAGTCTGCTGTCTGCGAGGACTCATAGAGCTATTATGTTATGTCTCGTTTGGTGAGCTGTGAAAACATCAATTAATGAAAGTATGTTTTATAGAACTCTAGTTTAAGCTCGGATTATTTTACCCCCCAAAAGCGCAAAGCGCGTTTTAGTGTTTTTTTTTTCTTTTGAACCCTAAAAAGTGTTTTGGCTCAAACTCCGTAAAGGGAAGGCCACGAGGTCGCACTACATCAAAGTAACACCTCTGATTTATTAGCCATTACTGTGGTCCACATTTTAATACGGTTTGAACTCTCTCCATGGCGATGGCGTTAAATCATAATTAGCTCTACGTGTTCCACATTTATAACGCGCGCCATATAATGTGAAACAGCGCAACTTCGCATACTTCGACTTTCGTGTGTTCATTTTTTTCGGTAATAAAAGAACCTTTTACGGTGCGCCAGTAAAAGCATGCAATGGAGCTTTCAAGATCCATTGTTTCATTACTTATTACGTACGATACAAAGTTGTGTGTTTTAAAATGAAACATTGCTCAGTCGTCAGCGTAGATTTTATCGGATTCATGTTTTAAATTCAGAAATTCGTTGTAGTTTAAGCGTAATTGAGAACGACATTGATTAATGAAAGTTTCTTTAACTACGTAGCGATAATGGGAAACTAATTTCTCGGATTGCCCGAGAGATTCGGATGAAATTATTATCGAAGAAGCCTCTAAAAATACGCAGGTCTCCAAGGGATCGCGGCATCTAATACGAAACACGATACAAGATGGTAACTCGATAAAATTTTCACAATCTTCCTCGATTGGACGTCAGAGCGGCATTAACGAGCGGAGTCTAATGAGGTTACGAACAGTCCGATGTCTCCTGTTTGTCTGATCTAACTAAGTTATAGGAAAACTTGTGTGGATTCTACCCAATAAAGGCGGAGCGTCTTCGTCTCACTTCTGAGTGAAGTGCAGGTAACTTTGTGGTTCCATTTCGCGTTCCACGATTGATAGTGGTTTGGGAAAAAAACAACTTGACATTGAAATACCTCAAATTTTCAAAGTTTACGTCTAGAAAGATTATACGAGAAGAATGACAATCACATATAAAATGTGTACCTACCATCAAAAAAAGGGTATTATGTAATATATATAGATAAAAGGGCTTATACCTTGGAATAACACATAATTATGCTACTTTTTATCCCGGAAAAATATTCCTTCTTTGGCCATTGGCATTCTTCTTTATATAATTTCTCTATGGCTTATATGTACCTACGTTAATCTAAAGTCACATAATAGTAGTACTATTATTGTGTGGTTCTTCGTAGTTCTATTTCGATTGTTTTTATCGCAATGCTTAATATTTAAAGTTAACGCATTTAAAGTTACCTACACATTAGTAAAGTTAAAGTTACTTGCTTACTTAAAAAATGTCGTGTTATGGAACATAAAAATAACCTTTTCATGCGGTAATTGATCGAACGCGCCGGCGCCGACAGTGCTCCCCATTGTTTGCCAACTGGATTTCTAACTTGATAAACGAATTAATTAGTGGATTAATTTCATCGGATCCACCGAAATTGACGAGGATTAGAACCGCGGCAATATTTAATGTGATTTATAAATATTAACAAGACGTGGACTTGCAGCCCTCTGCTCAGGTTCATGTTTCAGGTTCGTTATCATACGAGACAGAAATGCTGGTATATCGTTTTAAAAAAACAGAAAATTAAATCAAAAGTCCAGAAGATCACAGTAGACAAATTTACGATATGAAAAGTCGATAACGATTTTTTATACCTTTTTGAAATGACACTCAACTGTAGGCTGCAAAGGGTGCAGCCATAGAAGTTTTTATGTAATACTAGCTGTTACCCGCGACTTCGTTCGAGTGGAACTACAAAAAAGTAGCCGTGAAAGTGCGTCTCCGACCCTATCTATGCAATAATTCAGGTCGATCCGTTCAGCCGTTTAGCCGTAATGACGCGAAAACCACCCAGACAGAGAGACAGAAAGAGTTGCTTTCGAATTTATAATTTTAGTTAGGATGTAAGTGTATAAGCCACGATGTATCATTTTCGGTGTCCAGCTACCTTGTTACCGTGTAGAATCTACTTATTTGTAGAATATTAACTAGGCAACATCGAGGAAGTGGTTTCCCGTAGGTAAGTCTGCCTAATTGTGCCGGGGGGTAATCTCATCTTCTCTAAATAGGAATTGAGTTAGATTGCCAGTTTCGGCACGGTGTTACATCTATAAATACTTAGTAAGCGGTTTAATTACAGAAATCCAGATCTACAAAGATAAGCTTATTAAGAAAACGTGAGTTTATGTTGAATTTGCGTCTCTATATTTCACAGGGCAAATGCAGTCACATTATTTGTAATGTTGTCACAGATTTTTGTAATGTTATGGATGTTGGGAGCTGGTGGAAGTGGTAGCAAAATAAATGTTTGTGAAAAGGTTACGTTTAAGAAGATTACTTTTGACCACGTTTGGTCAAAACATGTTTCTTTAAAGGTAAACGCCGATCCTATATAACTTTTCACGTTAGAAATTAATTTCTCAAACTTACGCAAAACGAATTTGAATAATCCTAAAATAAAACGAGGCTCGTTATAAAAGTTGGAATGAGCTGAAATAAGGCTTCGAGACCACTAAAGCGTCTAAGCAATGCGATCTAATAATGTTATTATGGAACATTTTGTTGTTAGCGGCGGCGTGCGGCGTCAATAACGGATGTTGGCGAATTTGATTGCCATGCCGTGCGGCAGCGCGGCGTAGCCCGCTGTTCGATTCAAGGCAAGAGCTCCGAGCTCCGTACTGCATTCTGCATTCTAAAAATTATTCAAATTCAAATTATTAATTGAGATATAAACCGGTAAGTCCACTAACATCTATCTCACAAAATGTTAAAAATAAACTGATTTCCTAATACAAATAGGAATAAGTGACCGCACAAGTATTACGGTGAGTTGATTTAACTGTAGAAAAATATCTGGGGATCAGAGTTGGCTGAAGTTTCTGATACTATCAACTCGACATTTCACTATTTCTCTGCAGTGATGGCAATGCAAGTTCAATTAGCTTATCACCTCATTTACGCGTTCACTTATTTTACAGAATCAGAGTGCGGTTTTTTAAAATTGCGTTTACCTATTCGATCGCGTTTACGTTAACTATGATTTGTATGAAGCAAGAGCATGGCCACCTAGATGACGCTAGACGGCGCTGCTCTTATTTCATACGAATTATAGTAAAAACATTTGAAAAACCCCCACTTGGCACTTTGGACCCTAGCTAAAAAAAACAGTAAACTGTCACTGTCAACTGTCACTTAAATAAAATTACCGAAAGTGGTTTAAACTATATCTAGTTGTCGGAAATCTAATTACATCTGAGTAATTCCCCGTAAATAAAGATATCCAGAAACTGTAATTTATAAAAGAAAAACACTTGTAAAGGTGGTCTCTTTCGCCGAAATAGAAAAACTCTAAATGAAAGTTGCTTCAGAACATTGACAATGTTATTCTAAAGATAATTAAATTCCAGATAATTTTCTTTTCACATGTTGAAAATGTGCAAAATAGCTGCTGGCCGTGAGCAGGATATTAAATGTACAGTGACATTTATAAATGTTAATAAATTTTTATTAGTAGTTTGAGAAATTAAAAAACCGAACAAGTACGAGTCAGACTCGCGCAACGGGGGTTCCGTACCCAAGTGACCAAAAACCTGCATCTACATTCCGTTCGAGAATCCTTAGCACTTAGCAAGTGCAAGTGACCGATTAAAATAATATGTTGCTATACTATAGATTTTACGCTGAATTCACACCATGTTTACACTTGTAACTATGTATTACCGTTTTTTATAGAGCAAAGACGAGAAATGCACAAAGAAACATATTTAATTCTTGTGTCCCCGAATCCCTTCAGTTTGTACTTTTTTACACAAGTGGCTAAGAAGGAGGGTAATGTTTTTGGAGTGTATATAAGTATGTTAGGATGTTTGTGTGTTACTATAGTAGCTCCTACTTAAGCATAATTTGGATATTTTGGCACAGTTGCATGCGCCATGTTCACGGGTAGACTGAAGATGCGGGTGTTTATTTAGATTTTTGTTCTCGTGTGTGACCTCACCTGCCGGTCCCAACGGAAGACCAGCGCTGGTTGGCTACAACCAGCATCTTGCTGAGTTGGGGCTGGTTTGTGGCAAATCTGTGTATATTTTGTTTATTTTTCATTATTTAATTAATTTTTCCATGTTTTTTGCTACAGTTAAACTATTGTCTATTATCTATTAAGCGGCTTGATTATTAATTTCGAGGGATTACCTATTACGGTTAAAAAGTAGAGCCTTTTAAAGGTAGGATTGACTGACAAGCGGCATGGGCTTAATAATATGGTCCCGTTGATACGCTTCGGGTACGGAACCTCAAAAAATATCCTTTTCTGTTTTTTTTCTTTATCTTTTTATTTATTATATGTTTTTAGTTTTTGGGTTATGGCTACAAATAAATGTATAACGTTTTCAAGCAAAAATATCGGTTATTTATCAATTAAGAAATAGCTCGCGATAAGACGTCATTGTGGCCGCCCTTACCGCAAAACTCACGTATAATCTCTTTGATGTAACCTATGAAGCATATTTAAACACCGTTCGGTGTGTTCGTTTGGTCGCGGCGCCGCGGATGGCTTCAATTTCAGGCTCCGATGGATATTTAAGTCGACCTGTGACGAAGGCGTTGGTTACCGAGGGTTGTTGCTATGCCACGATGAAAAGGCACCCGCCTTATTTGATTATATCCGGTTTTGTTTCTGATTCATTAAAGTCTTATCGCACACAAACGTTCATTATTTGTGTACTTTGAAATTTAGATTATGCTCACTGACGTTGTCGAGTAAAATTCATATATTCTTTATTTGCCACTAAGTGTACAAAGGACTTAATAAAATAATATGCACTTATGACTTAGTCGCCCATTTCGGGCAAAATTACGAGGACGCTACATATCAAAGTTTTTTTAATATTATAAAATTAAATAATTGGTGTCGATAAAAATAAGGACGAAGAGATGATGATGATGAGATCAGATCGTCATATTTTTTTACTAGCCTTAGTGGCTTCAAAGTATTCTTCAATGAAATATTAAGGTTATTATTAATTATTGTTATTATTTGTTTATATTATTTCTTAATTATTATTAATATATTATTAATTTAATTAAATTATTATATAATTATTATTGAAGTCAGATTGTGCTGCAAGTCGTTGGAATGTCATGTGTTTGAATCTTAAATGAGTTTAATTCTGATAGCGAAATTTCGGGAGACACCAATTTTAGTAAGTACCAACGTGTCGTTAAAGGTTTACTTGACGATGCTACTTTCCTGACTGAATCAGGCGTTAGTTTGCCGAAGTCCATCTTCAAACTGTATCTTCAACAAATCTTTTTCCAACTGGAATATCGCGTCTAGTACAACACATCGGAATGTCAAAGAGAATATCATCACTACGTTTAAGAGACGGGAGTTCCATAGATAAAAATGAAAAAAGGCGACTAGAACTGAACACCGATAGAGATAGTGCGATAGAGTCAAGCCATCGTAGGAACACGACAGCGACAGCCGCCATTATTTCTAGTACACGTTTCATAGATGTTCAAGTCTCTTTTTTTAGTAGGAACTTGCGCCAGACTGCAGGACGTTTTGAGTCATCGAAACTCGGGCTGAGAATGAATCAGAAGCCCGAAGAGTCAACACGAACGACATGTGCTGATGGTGCCTCGTGTAGAGGGGCAAACACGTGTCGACACAGAACTCTTTGGATACTTATTTATTCCTACTGTACTGACGCGTCATTGCAGCAGAAAAACATATTTACATGGATATTGTTGAAGGTACAGTTTTTAAATGAAATAGATTTTAATAAATAATTACAGTGCCGAATAAAGCCAGAGCGGGGCTTTTAGCAAATGTGAACAAGAGGCCTTGATTTGAATTAGGTATTAAAGTTTAGAATATATAAAGAAACAGTACATTTACAAAAATACTTTTCGTGATTCGTGGTGTAACAAGCCTATGTTACTTACTAATTTATTAATTTTTTTGCTACATGGGCGAGGCCCTCAAATCGCAGGGCCCGTAGCATTTGGTAACTCTTGCAACGTGGCTAATCAGGCACTGGGTTTCCCTATGTCGAGGATGCCATGGAACACACAAAAACGTGATCACTTAAGCATCATGATATCATTAAAATATTATCCTGCCTGGAATCGAACCCGCGCTTACCAACATAGCCATGAAATAAACACGAGATAAACGAAGCGCTACGACGTAGCTCCTGCTACGAGCTACGAGAAGCCGCCACAATCGTCCGGCAGAGTGGAAATACTGTTTGTTTGTGGATATTGTTTGTTTTTAGAGCAGGTATGCTGACTACTAGTAGTTAGTCCTAAGACGGCCCGAAAACTGACATATTTACATGACTACGAAAAAGGAAGGTTATGAGTTTAACAGTCTATGTATGTATGTGATGTTAAAAGAATAATATTTTGTTTCTAAACAAATAAAATGTATGTGAGTATGTTCACATGTTTTTTATTTGCCATAACACAGATAAAATTAAATAATAAATAAATTGAAATAAAAGTAAAAATGAATTATTTATAAAAATATACACCATAAAACTAATAATTAAACACTCTAATTAATTCCTATAATAAATATAAATATACACAAAGATTTTAAAACACACCAAGCGACTATTATAACTATGTATATTTCGTTTTTACTAAAATAATCTAAACTTAAATGTACAAACTAAAACTATAAGCTATACTAAACTAAATAAGTACTTAAATAAATTAAATCTAAAATATCTACAAATCTATCTAAATTGTTCACATGTTCCCTCTAATCTCCTAAACCGCTTATCAGATTTTGTTTATATACCAATAGGGGGAAACAGCAAAATGTTTTAAATTATTTTATTTATTATAGGCGAGCAGCATAGGCTGATGTGCCTATATCACAAAGTGTTAAAAGTTAATAACTGTCAGTCAAGTTTATCTTCTCCTTAATTATCCAAGTGTCTAGCTTGTTTATAAAGTATTTACAGATTTTGCTGAGACCACCTCCTCAGGAAACCTGTTCCAATTGTGAACCACTCTGTTGCTGAAGATGTGGTGTGCAGTGTTGGTTTGAGATGGTGTGTGCTTGTGGCGTCTGCTATCTGTCATAGTAATCATGTCATAAATGTCATAGTAATCATAATAAATGTCATGTTTTTTTAATGATACTGAGAGACGAGCACTAGCATGTCGATCGCCGTCACGCTTACCCATAAAAGTTCATAGACACCCAGATATTTCAACTTCATCAGTTTAAAACCATGCGCGGCAATACACTGCGCTCGTCACCTTAAAATATAAATGTTTTACATAGATTTCTATATAGCATTTGAGTTACCTGGAATCGGCGGCCTTGTTGCTTTCAGCAATGAAACCGCCAATTATAACCTTCCTCATTTCAATCCTGTGTCGTTTTAAAAAAGACTGACCTTACTATCTTAAGTTCATTTTATTTAATGATTGTCGTTATTTTATATAAGTTACATTAGTAAAATGTAAATCCATTATTGGCTATCAGTCTCGCTTTAAGTTTAATGTATTTGTTTTGAGAGCTGTGGATTTTGTAAAATAAATAAATAAATAGACCTCTACTGTACTGCCATTGATTGTCTTAAATAGATAGACTTTGGCTAAAAGAAAGATATTTCACTTTTACTTATAACTTCGCATTAAATAAATTATTTCACGACTTCGCTACCTGAGGCTAAAAATAAAATTAATTTGATTAATAAATGGGACTTTTAATGTACCCAGCAGCCGGGTGGGCACGTTCCCAGACATTTAGGGCTCCTTGAAGTTAGTCTTTACCTTACAAGGCAAAGTTACATAGTTTAGTTTTGTTCGTAAAATGTTTTAGGAGTCACTGAGTACTTGTTTTGTAAAGTTTTTCTCTGTAAAGCTATGTATGTGTTAAGATGCTTGAATCCATCGTTTCACATATTTGTTTTTTTTTTTAATAAATAAATATTGGTGGGCGATTTTCACACACACCGCCATCTAGCCCCAAACTAAGCAAGCTTGTACTATGGGAACCAAATAAATGATATAATACATAAATAAATACTTTTATTTTAAATACATACATAGAATACATAGAATTACCCAGAAAAAGAACAAACATCCATGTTCATCACACAAATGTTTTGTTTTGTCCTGGGCGGAAATCGAACCCACTGAGCTACAATGCTACTTTGAGATTGGACATAATATACCGTTTTTGGGGGGCTGTTTAAGGCTGACGCCAGACAACCCAATTACGTTCACGTTTTTGCGTCACATATTTCGATTTTATGCATTTGACTGTCGCATTTTGTGTCAGTACTTAGACGATGCGATTATGCTATTATATTATATATATAATATTATTATATTATTGAGAAAAATTACGTTCTTCTGACCTCAGCCTAACGAAGGAAAAGCGTCAAGGAATCCTAAGTGATAATGATTTATAACAGCCACTATTATAATATTCCTGAGCAAACAATTATTCTAATGGAGAATTTTCCGACGAATCATTTATAATAAAGCGACTAGAAAGACGTTATTCAGTTACCTATCTTTATTTTGTATTCGGAGATTGTTGGATTTTGTTTAAATTAAGTTATTAAATGGGGACAATAAAGCTGTAAATACATTAACACAATATTATTTTACCGTGGTTTTAATATTTTTTATTTTAACGAAAATATTCACGTAGAATTGAGTCAGCAATTCCTAATCAATTCAACGTGAATATTCCTTTATTGAAATAAAATCGGAAAATATGCTATCATTTAATTAAAATAGACTTTGATCATTATGAGTGCCTAGTTACGCAGATAAACTTCCTATTAAAGTTATAACAAACAGCGAATTTTTGAAATATACCTGGAAGAAAGACAAATGGAAATATGAGCAATTTGTTAAAAAAATAAATAAAAGAAAAGACTTCTTTGCGGATATTTTAAAAGATATTAAAATTTTTACGTTATGTAATTTTATAAAAATATAATAATTATTTTTATTTACATCCATTTTTGTTTTCATACAGATGTAGCAAATATAGTGGTCGATGGTGAATTGATAACACTTACTATCCCGGGAAAATGTACAGTTCCTTAAGGATTTTTCACGCGGGTGAGACCGCGGGGCGCAGCTAGTTAATAATAATTTCGTAGCCTGCGCTTTTTAATTTTAGTAATTGGAACCAACTTTTGAAGAATGCATGTAAGTTAACCCTATTCATTATTCAAAAAAGTATACTGTTAGCTAATAAAAATGCCTATAACAAAAAGAAAAAAGAAAAGCTGCATCATGTAGCATATATAACAGTCCGGAAATAAACACGTATCTAACGACACCAAGCTTCAAAATATCAGTCCTCTATTATGCCCGCTTCAGGCTATATAGAAACATGCTCACATACTTACAAAAATCATTATTCTCCTTCTAGAGCCGTCGGGCCGTCAGGTAAAAAGTATTAAAATTAGACTAGCCTGTGAAAATATGTTACTATAAAAAATAAGGCAGATATACGTAGCGCGCCCTCCGTCGTTTTTTGTCCGTTGAAACTATAGCCGCCATAATGAGAGCCGATCCATATATTTACTCATCGCCAACACGGCAATTTAGCTGTCGGACATTACTTGAAAGTGCAAGTGCAGACACAAGTTTCCCACATCCGCCGTAAGCTCTCCACGTTTAAATTAGGAAGTAGGTACTTCTATGAGACGAATGAATTTCTCGAGTTATTAACTTCTGTCATCGTGTTCGCCGACATGAACGCAGCCATTAAACTTTGCTTCTAATCTCTGTCGCGGAACTCGGAGACTGTTCTTATTTGTTTACACGCCAATTTGCAGTAATAGGCGTTAAAAACACGGCGTCGGATTAAACTTGAGATAACCGAGTCGCCTTTCGTTTACGTTACGAATATACTTTAGCGCAGTGTTTCGGAAGAGCTGAGCTACCCGAGAGTAACGCCTTGTCAGCTTATGGGGCAATTTTTCTCGGTTTACTTATGAAGAACACTTAGATCTAAAAATACTGCCATGCAAAATTTTTAGTATAGCACTTTCATAATCATCATTGTTGTGATGTGAATGAAACCAACGAGTGCGGGACAACAATTGACTTTATTATCTACCCTCAAGCATATATTAATACTACAATCATCATCAGCCAGAAGACGTCCACTGCTGAACATAGGCATCCCCCTTAGAGCGCCACACCGACCGACAACGTGCCATTCTCCGGTGCATGTCGTGGGCACCCTCCGGTTGCCCGCGACTTTCACAATGTCGTCGGTCCACCTAGTGAGAGGCCTGCCTACGCTGCGTCTTCTGGTTCGTGGTCGCCACTCAAGAACCTTTCTTCCCCAACGGTTACCGGTTCGTCGAGTGATGTGGCCAGCCTATTGTCACTTCAGCTTGCAAACTCTGAAAGCTGTATCGCTGATTGGTTCTTCGACGAATATCCTCGTTCCGGATTTTATCACGTAAAGATACTCCGAGCATAGCTCTCTTCATTGCCCGTTGTGCGACTCTGAGTTTCCCAAAAGGCCAGTGGTCAAGGACCACGTTTCAGTTCCATATGTCATCGAAGCACTTTATTTTCACCCAACTGCTCAAGAAAGCGATTTTTTGGAACTGCGTGAAAAAAACCTTTGTATTTAAGTATTTTCCCGGAATAAAAAGTAGCATAGTGCACTCTCCGACACTTACAGCATAGCCGTGCAAAAATTCAGTTCGCTCCGTTGATCTGCTGCTGCGTGAAAGAAAAACCAACAAACACACTTTGTAATATTAGTAGGGATAGAGAAGCTATATATATCTTCTGGTTTGTCTTTTCATAACAGAATTTCTCACGTCGTTGATCTTTCGATTATCACCTCCAGTTTGCACTTATTATGAGTATTTTTACTTTGATAATAATATACCTAGACTCTTCTGCCAATCCAATTTCAAGGCCCGCATCCTTAATATTTACGTCAAAGGAACCGCCCATTCAGCTCGTCTATCCAATTTTACTTCAACATTTGGCTGAACTCATAAATCGAACTTTGCAAAGGGTATACACGTTTCACACAGAAACCTGTCTAAAACTTCTATGAGCTAGTTGGAATGGGCCTTATTCTGTACCTTTAACTTTTGATAGTCGGAAAAAATTGTTTGCGAGATATTGTGAGACAATAGGGAAAATATTTTGCTTTTTACAGAAAATTGTTCGCAGTGACTGGAAAATAAAAGCCGAGGACTATGTTAAGCGGTGTGTCTAGGGAAGACACATATGTTTAGTTTATTTCCCTCAATTCCTCAAGGATCCCATAATCAGAACTGCATTTTGAGAAAATTAATACCAAACTAGAAGTATCTCCTATCAAATCAAAAAATATTTTTCTAAATCGGTTTATAAGTGACGGATTTCAGAGGTAACAACCATTTCAAAAAACAGTCGAGTTGAGAACCTCCTCCTTTTTTGGAAGTCGGTTAAAAATAGATAAGTAATATGACCACGGTTGTGTGATAAATATTCCTAAAGTAAGGTAGCCTGGTAGGGGCTGCCAGTTAAATATTTGTTACACTAGTTTTATGTCGTTTTTATCCTATTTGAACTGTTGAAGTGCAATATTTTGGGTGGCACTGAACTGTTATGGGCAAGCGTGACGCTTAACATCAGGTGAGCGACTTGCACTTCTCGTTATTCAGCATTTACCATACAAAAATAATTATTAAGAACATATCTGGTGTTAACAATAAAGAGTTTTCTATCTGTTTATGTACCTAAATATCGTAAACGTGTCAAAAAAAACAAAATTTTTCAGAACAATACCCGTGAACATGGCGAATGCAACTGCGCCGCAATATCTCAAAACCAAAAAAATATTTTTTTTACAAAATCTAGTAACTAAGCACCACGTGTGTTAACTATCATTTCATCGGTGAGATCACGAGCGCCGTGGTCATTTGTATTTATCTCTGTTTTTTACTTTTTAAACATTTTTTCCGTGGTTTACTTTGAACTCGAGTTACCCAATTCCTGTATCTACCCTGTATGTCAAAACCACAGACATAATACGAAAATAATGTCTATTTTGTGGATATGAGACTATCGTCATTCGGCGATACTCGTATCGTAGCCCATGCGATGCAAAGCAATATCTCGTTATGTAAAATGTTTCAATTTGCGTTTAGTTTCAGTTTGCGGTTGCCATTCGAGGGCATTTTGCAGTCAATGGCCGAAACGATTTTACATTATGCTGCGGCCACATACTCGACGATTGGCGAGGAACTTAGCGAGGTAAGTAGGCCACAACACAATACAAATAAATTTATTTCACACAAACAAAATTGTACAAAATAAGTTTGAACCCATTAGCTCCGAATTAGTATTAATTAATTACAGTGTATATTAATTAATTAGTATACACTGTAGTTCAGAGCCAATGGCCTCTCCTATAGTTAATATACAGAAAAGTTACGCCAAAACAGAGATAATTATACAATTAATAAAAAGAGAAAAAACAAATTGGTACATTTTACACGCTAAACCTTTTTTCTGAATACAAATATAACCTAAATGTAAAGTAAGACACAATAATATATAAAACTAAAACCTTTTGACAAAGAACCAGGCACTCGCTCCGCTCCGATCCCGGCCTCATAAGAGTCTGTGTTCGGCGCGGTCTCTGGGTTGTTGCCGTGTTAAAAACAGCACTAAATTTAATAACAGATATACAGCTCTTCTAGCATATTCTCAATGCCACTGTAATCAAATTTACTTAGCCATGTCATTATAACTTTCTATACCATCATCATCATCATAATTATCATTATTATTATAGTTTCTGATTTTATGTTCTTTATCAATTTTATTATACAATAGAGGAACATTACCTTCACATTTATTTTGTTTATATTTGTCTAGCTCGAGGAGATGTAGTGTGGCCACGTTACTCGTCCTGCCGCTCGTCGTGCTTCTCGCCTTGCCCCCCGCTCCCGATTTTGTAGGTTTTTTTAGCACGTGTCAAAGGACCGGCGAGATAGATAAAGATAGAGCGATGGCAAAGTCAAAGTCGAAAAAGGATTGAATAGCGCGAGTAGAGCTGTGTGTGGCCACATCGCGAATATCCACAGCATGCTATGGTTGAAAGGTATACTCCTCTCTGATTAATTCATGTGCAAGATAAAGAGCACGGAACTGAAACCAAATGAAGCCTATAGCCAGCAGAGGTATAAAAAAAGGTTATGGACTATGAAACATATAACCGATTAGAAGTACGTTCGCTTGTCATCTAAATGGCGTACACCACGTCTCGATTGTGCTGCAAGTAGATACATCACGACACGAGCATTAACTTGTTAGCGGTAGCAAGTGGCCACTTCCTCGAGTGGTCCATTGATTGTTGGATGACCTCCTTACACGATATTGGATCATCTCGTGTCAATTTACTGTAGGTATCTGTAGGTACCTTTCAAAAAGTTAACTACTAGTAGTTCACGCTGAAATTGGTAAAATTTCGAACGTAGAAATTGTATGGAAATGGGCTACTTGCTTACGAAATTTCATGAAGATCGGATCAACTGTTCGCAAGTTATCATCAGAGAAATATACATACAAACGATTATTTATAAGGAGAATTCTGTGATACAAACATACATACTGAGGTAACCATATAAGCTCTGCGACCTTTGCTTCGCTTTGAGCTAAGAACCAATTCTGAACATAATATAAAGCTTCATATGCATGGACTGATGTACGATAATTTATTTGTATATCATAAAAATGATTTGCAAACAAATTATTTGAATTTAATAGCTTTGAAGTTGTAGAAAAACTTTTTCGAAAGCCGCAGGCGTCTTCTAATGTTCCCGATAAAAATGACATCTAAAAAAACTGAAAGCAAATTCAAAGTATTTTTATAGATAAAGAGATACAATTTTTCATTACTTTGTTAAGTTTAACGAGAAATGGTGATCCGAACAATGCGTCCCATTTTAATAGTAGGTAGGTAGTATATTTGTATATTTGTGCTAGCCGTCACACCTATATCTACTAACAGCGTTGCAATGCAGCGGGCCTATACGTGTGAGATGGGCCTGTGAGTGAGGCTCTACGGAGCAGCCTGCTCTCTAGCGCGGTTTCTTCTTCCACCACAGAGGAATTATACCAAGAGTGCTAATGTCCTTAGAAAGATGCGTAACTCGGTTGTAGTACTGATAAGAATGTAAGATGTCGCTAGTGCTTTAATCTGCAACTATTTCTGCTTGACTTGAAATATAAACCCAAGCTAACTCATTCGTAATGGTACGGAGAAAAAACGCGACTTGTTATGAATATTTTGCATTAATAATATCAGTAAAATATAAAATGTGAATTTCATATTTTATTTGCAAAACTCGCTTGGTTCTCAAGAGATGGCATTGAACACATTCTTTTTGGAAACATATTTTTACTAAGTATATTGCAATCTTATTTGAACTAAACCTTAAACAGCGGACATATACTAATACTATATGTTACTATATTAACCATATTTTCATCAACTTTTATGCGGTTAGGACATTAGCAGACTAAATACGTAAGAGCCATCTAGTCGAAAACAGATTTTTCTGGGGTACTCTTTTTTGTATGAGATTGTTATTCTTCTCGTTTAGATTTTCTTCACCTTCCATTGAGTTCATTATGGTGCATAATACACTAACTTTTAAGCACCATTTGAATTTTTTATTCGCCTGTATGTCAATGCGAAAGTGAGCATTGAATATTACAATTTAAAGTCATATCATGAAAGATAGGAACCGTTTGTTTTCACTTACGTTGCTATAATCTGAACAAAGAGTGAACTCAAATAAATAAATAAACAAACTCTACATAGACTTCGTACAGCAATCTCGATAAGAGCTCATCATTCAATCAAAGCGCGGAATATCCAAGTTCACAACGACCAATTATAAAAATTGATAGTTACAGCTACAAGTGCATCTATTGAGGTGGATGATGGAGCTCCAATCAGTTCAGTACACGAATAGCGGCGCAAGCCACAGGGAATTGACTGCTTCGCTGGGACGGTTTAATTAAGGGGATGGAACTGGCATATGGACGTAGTCAGAATGAGGGGTGGTGGGGTGAGACTATTTGAAAGGTACACACAGGAATTCCTACATTGGAAGTAACAGCTCTTTTAAAATGAAAAGTACACCTACCTAAGGTACTGCTGATTACTTCAATTGAAGCAAATCCCATCGAAATTATTTACAGATCTTCGTTGACTATAATTTTGTATTATTATCTATTTACTCTATTTTTATTATTTTCTTTCCGCATCGTTCTCCCTTCCATGCTGCGTCCTAAGGACGTGCCCCGCGGTTGGCCGGCCGCCTGGACGTCGTAATAACTCACAAATGGATTAGAGTTTATCCCCTACACTATATATTCCTGAACTGTAATGCATAATACGAAACAATTTATGCATGTCAAGCTTTATAATCAGGAAGAGGTATTTACAATCATCGTAAAGTTTTTACGCCATAACAATACTATCGAAAAAACTTTTGTTTCTATTCGATAGCACAATATACGAATTTCTATCGAACATCGATTACATTTTATTTGGAATACGTAACGAAATTATTTTGATACTTTTTTGTGCTAGCGATACAATATTCTCATCGAAATATATTAGAGTATTTCGATGATATTAACAGTCTAGCATTTTGATTCTAATACTAAAATACTACTTTATTTATTGAAATGATAATCCTTTTTTACCTCATGAAATCAATCGTTAATATCAAACATCAAAAAACAGCGAACTAAACATTATAATTCCGAATCCTTAAATAAATTTATTGATACGCGAGAAATAATAAGTACTCAAAAAATAATTTGCTGCCGTTTAAAGCCAGTATTTTGTAAATTCGTGGCTTTTGTGGAAAATGTAAGACCGTTCCAATAAAAATGTTCAACTTCACTTACGAGCCGAACATTCGTCTAATTAATTCCAATTATGGAATTGGACAGATAAGATCGGAGTTTTATTTGTTTTGCACACGCAGCGGCAGTTATGTCGTTTTTTATTTTAAACATAGAGATAAAAGCTAACAATTTAGCTAACATTTCGACTTTTTTATTGCATATCTAAACTGCAAAAAGTCGGCCAAATCAAGAAACTTATACGTCCAAATGATGCCTTTTTAAAATTTTAAAAAATATCTACAAAACAAAAGAAATCTTCTTTTTATGGTTCTGTACCTCAGAAGGAAAAAAGAAACCTTTACACTATCACTTCATTGTCAGGCTGTCTGTCTGTCCGTCTTTCCGTCTGTCTGTCTGTCTGGCGTGTTGAAATATATATCAAATAATGAGGTCTACGGTCCCTCGGCCCTAAAAAGACGAAGCTTCTAGTCATCGCTATCAAAAAATACCCCCATTTATGCCGCATATTTTGTTGTTTTTGCCGTATACTATATAGGATACTTTCCGTCGACACAGACTCATGAAACTTGGCTAGAAGCAAGGTCTTCTTACGGCACAAATACAGGAATAAATCTAAAAATCTTTAAATAATAGTTATAACAAATTTAAAAAAAACATGCGAGAAAGCTTCAATTTGTAGCTGAAGAAATGACCGTGACGTCTTCATGTATCGATGTATGGGATTTGAGGGCACGGCAGTGCCCCCGCCAAGTCTAGCGAAAATAACAAGGGCGCAGCCGTACCATCCTTTTCTCGAAGCAACTCACGGCACTTTTGCTCCCCTGTATCTTCGTTGTGTAATTATTATAGAAGTAAAGATGTCTAATGATGATACAATCACTAAATGATGGTAAGTAACTAATTAGGAAATAATTTATGACAACGTTGTTGAATAGTTGCTTCCATAATAACTAAAATAACTGACTTGGCTTTATAATTAAGAGATATCGCAAGTTTTTGCGGTGGAAGAATTACATTGCGAGACTTGGCCCTTTTTACATTTATGTTTTTAATGGGATAAAACTTCAAAGTTAAGATTGTGCGGAAGCTTCGGTACGCGAGTCAGGCCACTTATCCGGTTTTTTCAAGTCACCGTGCTCTATTACGAGATTTCATAACATGTAAACAGTTCGTTTTAACTAGTTTTTTGACCATGTGTGCAAAAATGTCCCAGATATTTATTTATTATTTATTTATTTATTAGTTATTGCCTTATTGCGCTAGAAAAATCGTAACTAGATTATTTTCACTGAAGTTTCCATCAAAAGTTGCTTCAGTGAAAACATTTTTATAAAAGCTGAAGTATATAAAACTATCTGGAAAACTTCAACCAAATGGTTACCAACTTGCACTTTGTGGGCGAACGGTGGACTAAGGCAGACTGCGTTCAAACTACGTGTATATGAGTTTATTAAGCAGATACTTATGGTTTCAAAGCCATTTGCTATTTTGCTTCTTGTATTTTCTAAGAGTTTATTAAAAAGACATCGCGATGCCTCTTATTCTAAAACTCTACTTATGTATGCTTTGCATACCTATTATATATTTATTTGTCAATTGACTATAGTCAAAGAACGATATTTTTATCTATGCCATCGGCAAAGTATCTTGCCTGTCGTAACATCAGAGACGTATCTTATAGAATGATATCACGATAATAAAAAAACCCTTACACAGAAAACAATCACTTATCCTAATCCTAACTAATAATATAATGGACAGGAATATAGCCGCAATCGTAACAGGACTAATACAGCTTCGAGGTATGGAAATGAATACGTTCGTCTCGAGGAAAAAACTTAGCTTGCGCGATCCAGAACTCCCTACATTATAACTTGACATAATCCCATTAGTATATCTTATTCTTTTTTTTTGGTCTCATTGCAATGGTACATTCGTGTAAATGGGTCGTCGCATGTACGAAGTGGCTTTTAAGAAATAGCAAAATTGTGTTATTATATTAGCCGTTATGATGGGCAGGCCACATCACTCGAAGAACCGATAACCGATGGGACGAAAGGTTCTTGAGTGGCGATCATGAACCGGAAGACGAAGCGTAGGCAGGCCTCCCACTAGGTGGACCGACGACATTGTGAAAGTCGTGGGCAGCCGGCGGATGCAAGTGGCACATTGTCGGTCGATGTGGCGGTCTAAGGGCTACGCCTATGTTCAGAAATAGACGTCTTCTGGCTGATAATGTAATGTAATGTAAAAAAAAACTGCCGTTATGTACATATATGTAAATTAAACCTAAGCATAATGGAATGAAAGCTCGACATGTCTATGTCTATATCTACTGAATGAACATACAAAAGCTCGCATAGAATATTCTGCGGTTCTTCTGGCGGTAAACAAAGGCGAAGTTATGTGTTTATCGATTCTCGGCGTACCTAATGGTTCATGAGGATGAACTGCTATAACTCTTGAACAGGGACTATGGGGAATGTAAGGATAGTTACAGAAGTCAAGGCATACTGAACAGGACTTTTAAAGCGATGGTAGCTAAGTGGTTAGCGTGTTAGGATAGCAAGCCGCAGGGCGCGGGCTCAAATCCCAATAATGAGATTGAGCTACTGCCGCTACTGGTCAAGGAAAAAATCGCGAGGAAACCACAGAATGGTGATAGCTACCACCCATAAGTTGAAAATGTGGCGCCGCCGAGCACTTGAGAGGTTAGGTTCTGTGTTTACCATCTACGACCACACATCATCGTGAATTGTAGTCAAACGCCTATTCAGACGATAAAAAAAAAATGTAGGTACACAAGTTTTAAAATTTGTTTGTCCATTTAAATCAGATTTCGTTTTAATTTTTGAGAGACTATGAATTACTATGAAAACTGACGTGGTTTTGACAAATTTTGTTTAAAAAAACGAGAATACTCACGTTAAATTGAGTCGGTTATTCCGACTATAGTTTCGGTAACCTTTATCAAGGAATGTTAAAAGCGTCACACGCGCAGGACTTCGTCTTGCCTTATTTTTTTAAAACAAAATGACTATGCATTTATAGTTCCACTATTAGGTTATTATTGGTTTACCATTTAAAACTATTAATTAAATCAAAACAGTTCTGTGTCGCCTATTAGGTACAATTAATCACTAAGGTCGTGTCAATAAAGCTTGAAGTAGTTACACTCCACACTGAGGCTAGTCAGGAGATAAACATAGTCTAAGTTATGTGTTTATCGAGTTTCCAGACTAATAACTGTCGTGTAATTGGGTATGAGAGTTCTTGTCTAGGTACAGCCTGTTGCTTGGGGAGGCGTAAGGATAGTGGAAGGGTTGATCCACCCAGCAACTATCACAATTCTGAACACAAATAATTATCTTAAAAATATGATCTTAAGAGCTTAAGAGATCTTAACAGTTGCCTCACAGGCTGTCTCGATAGTGCATTATCAAAAAGTTTAAGATAAAAACAGAAAAAACAAGTTACAACATTAGTTACAACGTTAGTGAGAACATTTTGTTATCTTTAGGGCTGATTTTTCAATCGCCAGGTAACTGTTATCTGAGGAATAAAATAGCGGTTTAACATATTTTCTATAAAAAAGCTGTCAAAGCACCACATTTATTCCTCAGATAATTATATTGAGATTGAAAAATCAGCTCTTAGCAGCTCTTATAAATGCCAATTTAATAAGGAATATTAATTTTAATTTTTTCTATAAGAAAGAAGAAGAAAAAAACTTTTTTTCAAATTTTTTTTTTGTTTCTCCTTCGCTAAAGCAAATAATAAAATTATAACATGAAAATTCCTATAGAAAATTGGCAATGGTATATCCTACAGATTAATTTTTATTTTTCAAATTTCCTTTCAGTGATTTTTAATCTCTAAAAATTGTTAAAAATGCTTGAACGAGATAGCTTTGGCCGGAAGTGCTGCCTTTGACCTCTCCGATCCGCAGACGATCTTCTGGCAGATTTGACGACACAATCACCTGACAGAAGCAGTCTGTTGTAAGAGGTCAGTGACATAACTTTCGGCGTATGGTGTTGACCATTTTTATGCCTGTGCTAGCGAGGATATCTACACACAGAACTTTGATGACGATTTTTTTTTGATTTTTCAATAAATGTTTTTACTATATATTTTTTGTGAGTAACCGCTAAATAATCAAAGCCATATTATGCTCGTCGTTTATCCAGCACCTAATGATTCTGTAATAGTAGGACTCCTTTGGAGAAGTAGATACCTCTTTATTAAAAACCACTCAAAGTACCAGTACCTTTACCATATTATTCAATAGCCAAGCAGTAGCGTGCAAACAATACAATAAAGATTTTTAAAAAAACTCAGTAACATAAAAAAAGCTCTCAACGTTTAAATGACGCTGGCGTTTACCAATCTGCTGAATCACGTAGCATCAAATCAACCAGCAATGCTTCTCTTGAATATTCATAGATTACTTGCAAAAATGTTCTGCATTGCATGAATTAGAAGTGATTTTAAACCCATTTCGTTTCTCCAAAATAACTTCTCGTATCATAGTCGTACCTCGTGCTCGTACTACCAACGTTTCAAAATTCAATGACTAGCTTTTAAATATATATTTTCAAAGTAGATATGTAAAGACATTCTTCAACATAAAAGTCGACCATAACAACAAAATTACTATTTGTAGTCTTAAAGCCAAGCAAAGCTCTTTTAAAAACACTATACAATACTTTGCTAACTCCGAGACTTGGTTTATTTTTCTCAAAAATACGGTTCAAAAGCGGTAACTTTTGTTTTACTTTCTTGAACAGAGTTCAGCGACTTAATTTTCTACGGCAAACAGCGTAATGTTGAAACCTGGAGAATGTTCCGTTGAATAAGCTCGCCGTAACTTCGCCAACTATGTTTAATTGCAAAGAAATTCTAAGGATCGCTTCGCGTCAGGTGTCTAGACTGGCATCTAAACTGAACTAGATAGAAAACTTTAAAAATTTAAAATTTATGGGATTTTTAAATTAATTTTCTGCTCCTTTGTCTTTATAATTGTAACTAAATTGTCTACTTAAAAGGTTTTTTATTTATCTAGGTTTAGGATTCTAGCTTTAAACGGATCTCTACAGACTGTTTTATCTACAGACACTAGAGACTTTTTTCTAGAAGCTTTCTCACCTTACGATATTATCTCGATTGAACTCTCAAGTGTCTGTGCTTACCTGCAGGGCATAGACATAAATAGAACTAATGTTTACTGTGTGTGCTTTCAACACATTTTCGGTACCAAAGATATTTTCGAATTCGGGCAACGTGTGAAAATCACCTAGCATCACACCTGATTCTGAGTGATTTTCACCGTAGCTATGGTGAAAATCTGCCAATCGTACAAATTTTTATCTTTAGTGGGTTGCAAACTGGATGTTAAAGCACACTATATTAACATTAATTGTGCTTAGGTATAGCATGGTTGAATGAAAAGGCTCATGTTAAATGTTACTTACCTATTATGTGCGTGGAAGGAGATCCGCAGCGGGTGTTGGGGCGGAGCACGCGCGGGCGCGGGCGTGCGGTGTGGGGGCGCGCTGGCGTCGCGGCGGCGTCGGACGCCCGCAGGGTCGTACCCCGCCGGCTGCCAGTGCCGCACGAAGGGCGATAGCGACAACCCTGCAACAACACATGAACCATTGTAGCTACTTAAAGACGATGACATGATGGACTAAGTACCAAATCCAAGAAAACTGAAACTAAGTAAAAGTTCAGATACAGTCGGATCTACATGAATCCCAAGTTCGATGGTGTTCTGTGGTTCCGAAGAGCAGGCCCAACTTATGGGCGCAACACTAGAGGAGTAATTAAGTCGACGGGAAACAACGAGCGGTGATATCGCCATCGAAGGCCGTCAAGATTCAAGTCGCCCCATCATCAGTTGACCTCTTAGAGCAACACAGGCCTCTGGCCATTCGTGCCGGTACCGAGTTGCTCAATGGTTACCTTATCATTATCAGTTCCTGACCTAGTTGGTAACACCCAGTTGGTTCCAGTACCAGTTAGTAGTTGGTGGCCCGGTCGGAAATCGAACCCGGGATCGTCTGCCTTATGAGCAGGCGATCCCGGATTCGATTTCCGACAAGGCAGATGTTTGAAAGGAGAATTTTAATTATCTCTGGGTGCTAGCTGTCTTTGTATGTGTAGTGCTGCCTTTGTATGTATTCCGTAGCAAGCCAGACACTTAAGTATGAGCGTAAGCGTTATTTATTTATTTAGTTTCCGATGATTGGGTTAAAACGGTCAATAACGATATTAATACGATGCCAGGGGTCCATCCCACAGATTATTAAAGATACCGCATTACGAGATCGTTGTTCCGACAATAACTCACCAAAGCTGAAGTAAAACGCGGGTTGCGGGCACTGCCACAAGTTGGCTATCTCATGGTAACGTTTATTCGCGCCTAGCAATGAACCAATGAGAGTACATTTTTATAAGTGGATTTTGACCGATGCGTGGTGCCTCGATCGTCCTGAGTGCGGAATCTAGAGGGAGTAATCTGTGATCAGTTCTAAAGCTCAAACTGTCTTACGCATGTCACACGGCTATACATATATCAGTCGATAGCCATTCAACCTAACCGAGACGGGAAATATGAGCGCAAACTCCTACGTAATTGGAAAATCAAGAGCTATATATCTCCCACAAGACTCCACGAGGGTTTGTCGGGATTTATGCTACGAGTAGTCTACAATTCGAAAGTTCTAGATTATGAGCCGAGCTGGGTCGATTTATAGAGACTTTTCCAAGCTTGAACTAATGCTGCTCTCTACTGTTTTCGGGGCAATTTGTTGAACCAACTATCTCTGCATCAGCCTTAAAACATCCCACTGCTGGGATATGGGCCTACCGTCGACCCAACTACCCAACTAAATATAATCTCTTTAATGTAAGACGGAGTCCAAACTCGTGCCGTCATATCCTATATAAAATTAACAGGCGACGGAGCAGCACATGGCTTCTTAGTACAGCTGCTAACGTGACACATACAGGTATTGTAAGCAACAGTATTTTAATTACTAAGAATTTGATTACCTAGTTAGGTCAAAATGTTTATTTATTTTAGAACTGAAAGCTAGTATTTACTTTCTAAAAGAGGAATAAATGAACGCAAGGTATGTTGTAGATAATTACCACTCTAGGGAACAACTTTTATATTATGAACGTTCGCGATTCTGTTTGTGAATTTCTGATAGCATACTATTCCGCTCGTATCAACTTATTCGCACAATGCGCGCAATAACCGGGAGCTCGTGTGCGATCACTATGATAAGGAACATCCATAATAGGCATGGGGAATGCTTATATACTGTTAGCAAAAAACAGAGGCACTGTTAATACTGCTACTGCTTACTGTTAGCAGCTGTTTGCTGTTCCCAAGCTCGGATATTTCGACCGGTCTCTTCGTGACACTGAAAATATATTATCATTTGTAAAAATAAACAAAAAATAGTTTGATCATTATTGTCAGTATGTATAGCTAGACGTGTATAAGCTAATTGACGGCAGCCGACGAGTGAATATCTGATAGACTAATGATTACATCATTCCATATATTCCACGATGAAATTTTTAAAGATGTGTTAAGTTTTGTTGTTTAGTCCATCTACGTCCATTCTGCAGTAGAGTAGAACGAGACTATATTTTTTTTAAATAATAGAAATAGTGGCACCGCCGCCGCCAGAGCTCCTATCGTGACTATATTCACTATACCCGAACCAAATAATAATAAAATAATAAAAAAACTGATGCAGATGATTACAACACTGAAATTCCGTGGTTTCAAAATAAAGTAATTCACGAGGCGATAAATTAGCAAAAAAAAAAACTAACGCGCCCATAATTTTTCTCGAGATACATTGATACATTGAACCCCTTAATGAATATAGTAGCTGAGATGAATAATTCAAATTCACGAGAATCGACGAGTTACGAGTAAGCATAATTCAAATGAGATGTAAGTTATATTTTTCAAATAAATTCTGAACGATTTGTTTTATTTCTAGCGCGACTCATTTATTATGGTTTACTTAGATAGCTATTATAGAGTCAATCTAAGTGTTAGGCAAACTTTTTGTTAGGCAAATTTCTAGGTAAGATAAGTTAGCTACATTAAAACAAAAGCGTCACCCGCATAATCAACATCAGTCAGAGGACGTCCAATGTTGAGAAATGCTTCTCCCTTATTTGCTGTGCGTCGAACCGCTGGAAATAAAAAAAACTATGCCCGAGTTTACTGACTTCAATAATTTGTACTCCTACGGCTTACTTCAAATTTGAACTCTATTGAAGAATGATTCGCGTGAATGAAATTCAATAAGTTGCCGAGATATCTCATAGCGAGGCTTTAATTGCGGTTGCCGGTCGGCCGCGGGACAAAGGGACTGCGATAGTGAGGCTTCTTTTCAAACGAACGAGCGAGCGACGTTTTGAGGTAAATTTACCTTTATTAGACGAGCTGAATAAAATCAATAGGCTTCTCCCTCGTCTGCCGTGGCTTAATGAAGGCCGCTCGAAAGCTTATTAGCCGCGGCGCTGACTCCAAGAAAAACATTCAACAGAAAAGAAGATTCTGCAACGGCAAAACCGAGAGTAAAGCGCCTCTAGATTAGTTAGTGATGTGCTGATACAACAATGAAAGCCCCTTTCTTGGAGCAGACAGTTGAAAATTCGTCCGCATCAAACATCAAAGGCTGATTTTTCAAACGATGACTTCTGTAGCGGGCCTTTGTAAACGCTCGTAATGTTGATTCACAAAAATTACGACCCTGGCTTTCCTTTCAATTCGATTAATCTTCTGTAATCTCAGGACCCGCAAAGATTTCTCCATGGCTGCGTTCCCCGAGTCAGGTAATTTGATTTTAGTATCACAGAGATTTTACTGCCGTTGCCAATATTGAGTAAATTATGTGCCGCCGCCATTTTCCGAGGGTAGAACAAAACGTGTTTTTAACGTTGAATTTAATGCTTGATTTCAAGATTTATCGGTCTAGTAATTTCGTCGTCTTGAATATTGTATTCTTTATTGCCGGGAATGTAAAATCATTTGACGTTTAATAGAAGAGAGTATGAATTCGGAAAAAAGATCTCAACAATTCTTTCTGTAAAGTATTATTAAATCAAAGGGAAGTTAAGCGTTTCCGACACAAACAATGAGTTTCAAAATGTTATTTCTAGGAAATCGTGTACACAAAACTGCTAAGATCTAGGTACTACTTTCTAAAACTAAAATGAGAACATTTGATAGTTTCGCGTACAAATTACCTCTAAAAATATCCCTAAGTGCATAATCCAGGCACTTCTGAAACTCAAGGATAAAATTCTTGTAATATTTTCTTATGAAAAATGTTGGCCCTTAAGGTGCTTCGTTTGAGTCCGCTAGGTAGGTAGGCGCCAAGAGATGGCGCTGTCGTTGAAAACTCAATTGAGGTAATCTGCCCCAGTTTTAATTCACTTTGCGACCTCTTACTATTGTTATAAATATCTTTGCCGTATCATTGGTAGCTTCCAGAAGCCGGAACGTGATATTTTTCTTTTTTATAAGGAAGTTCAACGGAGATCTTAGTAGCCGAGTACCTGTAGCACTGCAGGTATGGTTGGGCATAAATAGATTTTCCATTAGAGGCTGCATCTCCGCCGAGTGAAAGAATACGGAGGAACGCTCCGAGCATCACTTTAGAATACATTTTCATACTTTACCGAGTGTTGCATATTTACTTTCTTATTCAGACACCAGTCTGTTTATTCTAAAGATATAGCGCTAAAACGGAACAGCTATTTCTCAAATAATATTATTACCTTCAACCTTCAAAATGTGCTCAGATATACAGTCACTTTATGGGGCTTTTACCGAAATCCTTTTACCAAATTTCCTTGTGTGCCATCTCTAGCATGGTCTGGGTACTTATTATTACCTCTGTTTTCCTTTTAGTCTGCAATATGCTTTTATATTGGATTATACCTTCATCCTTTATCATTATGTCTAGTTGTATTATGGGCATGTTTTGTATGACTTCGAAAAACTACAGAATAAAAATTAATGATGAAAGAAAGAAGAAGTCTAACCTTTGTTTCCAATTAGGTCACAATTGCAATGTTTTTCGAATCAAATAACGGTTTAAAAAACTTAGGCCTTAGCAAAGTTTGGCCTAGTGCATAGACAAGCTCGAATAGCACAGGCGAATGCCTGAAATTGTCAGGATGGCTTTTAGAATTTGGTAGTTAGCTTTCGCATTCTGGCGTAGCAGTGAGCGGGCCAGGAAGTCAGCGGTGACTACTTTCATAAATAATCTCTCTACTTCCATCCAACAAATGGCAATGAATATTATCTACTAAATATTTATCGTGCTACGATAATACAATAGACCGCGCGTGGCTGAGATATTTGGAGAAGTATTTATTTATTTATTTCTGGAAAACAAACAGCTTTATGTATACAAATCGAATGACCAAATAAGAAAAAACAAGCCTTATCAGTTTTCACAAGTGGCAAAAGTATACAGTCGAGTATTAACACGAGTTGGCGGAGGGGCAATTCCCGTGCCTCCAATTATTTACACAGCTCAGTCAGGCCTTGTCAGAGATCTGTTGACGGCATAGAAAACCAAAACTAGCCCTCCTAAGCAAAAACGCTCAAAAAGGTAATCAGGCCGCGTACCTGAAGTCCTTATTGCGAGGATTGTTAGGCACAACTGTAATAAACCTTATCGCGCGGCGATTCGATTCGTATTCGCGCAGCATCGGAGGCTGAACCTAACAATCATCGCAATAAGCAAGTCACGGTCATGGTCACGGTACGAGCGCTCTTTTACGGAATTCCTGGCAACACGAACGAATCATGCATAAGTGAAATAAGTTGTTTTTAGAAGCTTTTATTTTTGCAATGTTTGTATGTATATTAAGGTTAAATCTCAGTTCCCCTTGTTCAATTGAGTTTAAATTTTGCATGCCTCCGATGACAATACAATATTATGACAGCGAGCTGATCTGATGATGGATACGGAAGGTGGAAAATGGAACTCCTCAGTTACTAACAGTAGATTGATGGAATTTTAAATCATTTTTATCGGCTTACAGTACCAATAACGGGTTTTATAAAAGCTTGCCTGGAGAAATATATTTTTAAAACACTTATTTATATATTTTTTTACTCGATAAGGTAATCTGTGAAGGTTTTAATTGGCGTTAAGAGTGCTCTTACACAAGCCTGCCCATTTAGAAGGAAATAATGGAAAATCGCTCGTATTTACGCTGTCTGAACGGCTTCAGTGTAGCCGGAGTCCAGCTCGCGTCGCCGGATGTCTGAGCAATGTTCCAGCTCAATACTTGAACTGAACAACCCTTGTTCCTGAATAGCTGCATCGCTTTATACTCACCTCTCCCGCAGTTCAATCCAATTAAAGTTGGAGCTTGTTTGGAAAATCTGAACAAGTAGGAATAGACCCAGAAAAACTAGTACCTACTTATAAGTATTCGTGTTGCCGTATCTTTTTAATTTATCAGCATTCAATCAGTTTTTTGTTCCTAATGAACGAAGAGGAGTAATGTGCGGAAGTTTTTATGAGAGCAAACAATCAAAAAAGCTTCTTCTATAAAAAAAATATGTCTCAATAATAAGTTCCCAACTTTACCACAAATTATTGAACACTTCACTATCTAGTCTTGCAACTACATATACAGCTAATACAGAACCCAAATTAGTATAAAAATTATTTTAAAAAAAAGTTTTCATAACTCTTATGTATTATAGTAGCGTGTGTTTAGTTTATTTTCTGGGTGCTTTATAAATAATAATATGGGCTAAATAAATCTATCGATTTTCGAAAAAAGGAAAAAAAACTATGCCGTCGCCCATCCAACGGATAGCTTTACAGCAAAGGCCGAGTCCTACTACTGCGTGTACGAAGTCGTAGGCATAGGCTAGCAAATTATAATAATATTTACAAAAAAACCTGTTCAAAAAGTTATCAGCATATTATGAACGTTTTGATTCAATACTCATCTTTGATTACTGAAACATTTTCGCCAAACAAACACCACAACTTTCATGACAATCTAAGTACAGAAAGTAGGATCGTATAGTAACACTGACGTTTGCAAAACAACTTTATTGGATGGGCTTACAATCAAACCTTTAAGAACGTGCTTTTCCTTTAGCGAATAACTTGAAACCTTAGCAGAGCCAAATGGCAAAGGTAGATACATCAATGCTTTCGCATTCCAAGTCCGCTTTCTTTGAGAACTAGTCATTCAAAACTTAACAGGAGAGCCCCGATCTCTTCAAATAGGAGCTTTCGTAAGCATCCACTGGTTGCAAAGATGTTTGTAAGCACATTGGCATTGATTATTTATTTATAAATTCGAGCCATGCAAGGGCCGGTCCCTTTAGGGAGAGTGACATAAACATCTGCTGTTTATTCATCGAGTCCTCTGATATAGGTACTCGTACTTATTCTTCGCCACCATTATTTTTAGCTTTAGTTTTAGGCTCTCATCTGCTTCAAACATCTAGTTTTAACTAGGCAAGTGGCTCTGGTCGTGGTCGTGGGGAAGTAACACACCCTTGCCAGTTATTTAACCGCCAAGCAGTCAATATTACTGTGGATTGAAGGGCAATGTTTCCTGCGTAATTACTGGGCACAAAGATATCTTATATATAAGAGTGACGAGCGCAGCTCATTGCCACGCAAGGTTTTGAACTGTTGCAGTCCGAAATTTTGGGTCTTAATAACTATGTAAGCTTCGGTCAAAATGAGGCGGGCGAGCGATTTGCTCGCGGCGCGGTGCGATTCAGATGCTCGTCTCGTTAACTAGCATAATTAAAAAAAAACGGTGTTTTCGTGTAAAACGGTAGATTTATAAATAAGACTAATATTTCCTAACGGAGAGAAAGCTTCAAAATACTCACCAAGTAAGTAATTGTATAATTATTATGTGTATGTATTTTGTAGGTTTCAAGACAAATTAATTCAGAGGATCCAATGAAATTTGCGCTTAATTAAAGCTTCACATAAATAGTTATTTTACGTATTCTCTTAATATTTTTGCTGAAATTAATTAAGAGTGAAACAATAGTGGGTTAAAATTAATCCTTGATCACGTTACGGCGTGTTTTACTTAGCTGTTATTAATTAGTAAGCACTGCTTTCAAAGAAGTTGGTACGAGAAACCAAAGATAACTCTTCAGGATACCGCATTATGAGATCTTCGTACTTAGAAAAACGCACAAAAGTTCGCGCGGGTTGCGACTCTTACGAAGCGTTCCCATTGGATATCTCAAGATTACGCCGGCCCGCGTCTAGCAATGATGAATGAAAGACCGCTTCGATTGTGCTGAGTGGGGAATCCATAGAGGTTAATCCGTGTTCAGGACCCGTGCTGACGCGCTGCTTGTACAACCGTTTTCAAAATACTCATAATTTCAGAAGTTTCGTAATAGTTTCGCGCAATAACTGTTTCACCACAGGTATTCTCATATTTATCTACAAAGTTAGAGAAAATTGTGATTAGAATTAATGTTTTGGCAGCAACCCAAAACTTTATCACATTTTGTCTTAAGTGTCTTCATATACCTAGATATATAGGTAAAAAAGATACAGTACTGAGAAGTGCCACGAGATAGGCTTCATATTTTAAAAAATATGGTCGATTCCTTTTGGTGACTTATTAAAAAATAAAGAATTTATTTTAGACTTTATATTAGCCTGTTTTCGTGATTTTATATGATTGAATAAAATACATCCTACAATTAGTACATTCCTTAGATAATATCTTTAGATGTATCGTATATTTTTTATAAGACCGTTATTTGATAGTAAATACCTAACATATTTGACATTTCTCCACTTCGCCTCGGTGATTCGCCTTGAGTAGGTATTTATTACAATTAAAATTATATAGGCACCTAAAAAATATCGCTATATTATCGTCTACAGTCCGTTAGTTTACTGAAGCAAAATTACCTAGTAGCAAGTCAATAGAACCTACGCATTTGTCTAGGTCAGTGGGCATCCAAAATAAATAACTGGATATGTCAATAGTAGGAGGTATATTATATAGCATATATTTAGGCAAGGTAGGTATTATGCTTTGTCAGCCTTGTATTTAATACTAAATTACAGAGCGCCCAAGTGAGTAGAGTGAGGGAGCCACCATTTTATTTCCTATACACAACTAACAACATCCTTCCGTCGTTATTTAGTTCCCCCAGTTACCTACTCGTATTCTATAGAAAAGTATCTAACTCTGTACAACAACACGGACTTAAATATATGCAGAATTTGGCTTACTAGAAGTTTCCTATTAAGACCTTATCTGCCGACTATACACATTTTGCGTTTGATGTAGATCTTTGATACTTATAACATAAGGGCTATTTTTCTATAAATTTATTTATGTATCCATCTTCACGTTATATTATAGCTACATCAAAACCATAGGTGGCAACGGAAAGGATCCTAAAGTTATACAACAAAATAAAAGTCAACACGAAATTGTGCGAAACAAAGCCGTGTTGACATATTGCAAGGCTACAATGTACGAGTCAAAATAAAAAGGAATGAGCAAGATGGATACAAAGACAAGGAACATTATTTATTCCTGTTAATTCCTGAAACAATTTGGGACGCCATTTGAGGTGTTATAAACTTGTAAAGCTTCTATAGGTTAGGTTGCAGTGCGACAAGCTTTACAACGAACGTGGTTAAAAGTGAAACTCGGCAAAATGACAGCTGTGGTCTTATTTGCTGTTTGGTGCTAAGTCGAAATAAAGATAGCGCTTTACGCGTGCACGTGCGGATGAAAAGAGATGGAGGTGCATACGCTACAAATTTTTACTAAATAGTCGTACCAGGGGCTTTAAAACAAAGTTATCAATATAGTTTTTCATATTTTTAAATATCCTATTTTTTAAGTTCTAGAATCTGTTATAGTCATTTTTTGTTATCAAGATATTGCGAGCTATAGTAGAAACCGGAACTGTTGAAGTTCAAAATTTTGGGTGGCATTGAACTGTTATTGGCAAGCGTGACGTTTAACATCAGGTGAGCGACGTGCTCGTCTCGTCGGTAAGTTACATTTAAAAAAAAAAGTGATCCGTCAGCGCCCTCATCTCATTATCATTAAAAACCGTGTCACACTGTTGCATACCTCGTCTGGTACGACGAAGGAGAGGTAATGAGTTTTATTTAAAACGCCCGATATTTTTTTTTCATTCGGATGATGTTACGGTATATTACCTGAGGCTAAATTGGAGGAGACGCCTTGAATATTTATTCGAAGAAACTGCCTACTAAATTCTTATTATTTATTCTTTAACCTCGATAAATTGTAGGTACTTATTCATGAATAATTTTAAGAAGAAAACTACTTGCGTATAATTTGTATTCAAGACACAGAAAAATAGCCCTAGAGCCCGAACGTAGTACTCACACCTGAAGCCACTTTTCCATACGCTTTTCTGCAAATAACTTGCTAAAAGAGCTTAATTTTTATATCTAATATTATATCATAATATTACCTATATAATACTTAGATCAAGATAAGTACTGGGTTACAAGATACGGATGTACTAAGTGAACAACTTTTACTATGGAACCATCCCTAAAAATTACTAAAAATATTTGCATTTTCATATAATTAACTCAGACTTACATCTAAATGTTACGAGTCCGTAAGTACTAGAATGTACGAAAGGGACCCGTCCGTTTAAGGGGGAAGTCTTTATTTAGCAGTGGACGTCTTCCGGCTGGTGATAATGATGACGAAGTACTACAAATTGAAATTTATCGAATACTTCGTTATGTGTGCTCCAAATTGGCACCAAATATTTGACTTTAGTATCTACCTACATAACGTTAGTAACTATGTCAGGAATTCGTGCGATGTCGAGTATTCGGACAGATACATGTTTCGAAAGCAGGTCAGGGCACTCTGAGTACCGTCAAATACCGTCAATAGCACAGGAAGAACGATAATTATGGCATTATTAGAGCAAACTGTACAGAACAATATGAGGTTTTGAATTCCGTAGAAAAGCGTGCAAATCTAGCTACTCCACAACAACAAAGTACTGTTGTAGAAGGAGTAACCAGTCGCACAAAACAGAAAAATCCTCATATAATGGAAATTATATTCAAACACAAGACGTACTAAAAGTTTCCAATAAAACTTTTTTCGGCCAGATCTAAATATTTCGCACATTTTATACGTTTATGAAGATAAAAAATCATTAAATCGAAATTAATGATACAGCAGAACAACAGGGGGTGAAATTCCAAATACCAAGGGGCCTGTACCGTGACATTTATAGCGCGATGATGATTGATGAGGTTCAGTAGCCGACGCTGCGCGACCGCGAACTAGCTTTATCGCGGCTAATTTATTCGTTTAGCTGAACCTAACAATCATCGCGTTATGGATGTCACTGGCCCTGACCTGCGCCTGTCTCTTCGATCCGAGCGGGTACTATCTAGGATTGCTCAGGTAAAGTGCTAATAGAAAGATCCTAAATAGTCTAATTAGTTCTCTATGAATAAAAATCGAACTGAATCTAAAAACGAGGGACAAACTTATTTCTATAAGTACCTCATTGATGCGAGGCCACCATAACCCATAACGGGCCGTAAACCCAACCCTCTCGGTTACTGATAGTTTATCGTAGTTTACTTTATACAGAGTATTACAGAGATATAGTTGATAGTATTCATCGGCTGTCGGAACACGGCTCTAAGAATGGCAACCAATTTGCAAAGGTTATTTTCAGAGGTGCGGACACGCTCAGGGCTGCATTGAACTCGGAATCACTGACGCGTGTCTATCATGGTAACATGACAATGGCGTCTACAGGGCGAACTTCTTCGCCATTGTCGACTTTAATTTAAATGCAAGGGGACATAATCCTATCAGTCGGGGGCTTAATGTTTCGACGTGGAGCTACGAGCGACGAACACGCCTCTGTACTTACTCAAAAGATTTGTATTCTTTCTCCGTCCAAACACGCAACCGGCTTCAACTGCTCAATGAAACTCTGCTTTGTTACGTTTGACAAAGCCCGAGCTTTTCACTGCGACTTGACATACGAAAACCACCTCTATTTCCGAACGCTATACGGTCCCATTGGAGGAGAATAGTTTGGCATGATGAGATCAAAGTCATTCAAGCCGTTCACGCACCAAATATTGTGTGAGGTCTAGTAGTTCACTGGGTCGAGTTACAATAATGTAATTTTGTTTTGTAAACACGTGTGAAACTAATTATACAAATTGTTTTGCTCCTTTGTTTTTGTAAGGATGGAAACGAGGAGCCAATAGCCCCAAACAGGTTTACAGACGCTCTACAATAATATGCTCCTTCTTAGGTGTGTTTACCTCCTCTACAGCTCCATTTAAAGAGCTCGCAAGCAAGTAAATAAACAAATTACACATTTGATGCAGTGCAAACTCTATGCACTCTTGCAACGCTAAGAAAGCTGACTTACTTCGCTCAAAATTGTATTATTAATTCAAATACTTTTACCATAAATTTATTATAAACAGCAGACTCGAAACCTTGTTCGTACAAAATCTACGTAATTTAGACGCTGTTAAAAATAACAAGAGAAGCCAATTTCCACGCTGACGTCAGCGAGAAGCCTCAGTTGGATTATCTCCAAACTTGGTGACCTTTGAGGAACATTCTAGGTCGACCTGTCTGTCTTCAATCCGCATAATAGTGTTAACAATGCTAAACGAGACCAATCTGCGGTTTATTTATATGTTTTAACCGACTTCCAAAAAAAAGGAAGAGGTTCTCAAGTAGACTGTTTTTTTATTTGTTGTGTTTATTACCTCAGAACTATGTCATTTATGAACCGATTTGGAAAATTCTTTTTTAATTTGAAAAGAGATACTTCCAGATTGGTCTCATTTTCATCAAAATCCAGTTCTGATAATGGGATCCATGAGGAATTGAGGAAAATCTTCAAATGTTATAGGCTTACATATAGCGATTTTGGTATTTTCATCAACAAGTCAAGCATTTGCCTAAAGAAAGTAACAACTGCTAGAGTGGAACTGGTGAAGAAGACTACAGATGGCCACTTGAACTTCTCAATGATACGTATTTCACGGGTGGCGCCAAGATAATCTCGATTATGATAGAAGGGAATTTAAATAAATGGTTCTGTTCAGTTCCGTTCTGTTCGTTTTTTTTAATCATTTGCCAATTAATTTGTGTTTATTATTTTGGATATTGGAGGAGTTTTTTTTGCCGCATTATCACGGCAAAACAGCTGAACGGATCGATCTGAATTTTTGCATAGATATAGCTTAAGGGTAGGAGACGGATATAGGCTATTTTTTTTGTAGGTCCACGCGAACGAAGTCCTAGGTAACAGCTAGTTTAATATAAACTGAAAATACGTTTTCCTTGAACCTAAATACAGTAAAATAGGATGGCATTAATACAAGTTCATAAATCATATAAATGAATCAAATTGTGTTAGGATAGTTCCAAGAATGTAGATAATTTACCGACATTAGGTTCACAATAACGAATTTTCCTAGAAGCAACTTCTAATACATTAACAATTATATAGCCTAGATACCTTACATACATAGATAAATCTATTTGTGTGTGTGTCAGGACAAAGAAATACAGGTACGTTTACTTTCCTTTGATATATTGGCCTGAATAAATGAATATTTCACCATAAAGTGTATTTGATCATGCCTTCTTCGATATCAATTTTGCTTGATCGTATTGCTAATGTTTCCCGCGAAGCTCGGCCTCCATGTTACAGCCACGCATTCGTTACCATACCAATGGACCACAGAGTATAAATATTTATAGGAACAATCAAAGGAAACTTACTTTCTTAATTGGGGCTTGTTGTTCAAAGTACTTTTAGCTTGCGAGAAAATGTTGCCATGTTCTCGTTCAATTTTATCCTCGAGTTCGTTTCGTACCTATTGTTAATCATTCGGAATTATCGCAATTTTTCCTCTCGTTTTTCCGTAATTTTGTAGGTGCTCTCAACGATTCGTTACAATATATGTATTTTAGTGTGTGTACAGACGGGTACTTATCTACGAAGTCGACAGTTTATGTAATTACTACACTAAAGGTGTGGTAAAACTTTCTACATGAAGAGAGCTTAGAAAATAACAACCTTCACGTAAGTAATAAATGCGACGATCAATAAACTAATAAATAGCAATAAAACGATTGAGGTATTTATCTATGCATCTTACATCAAGGTAAAAAGTTTATTTCAACCTAAAGTTTTAGAAAAATATGAAAGCTTTCTCTCACTCGTGAGTCACCCGAAAACTATATTATTCTGGACTAAAAAGTAAAATCAAATGGAGAGTAACTCAATCCGACCAATGTTAACGGTCACCCGAAATCGTCTATGCCCCGCATGTTTTATCATGTTTCCTCATGTTCCTTACGTTTCCTCTATAAATACAAAATTTATCGGGAAAATATTCAGGCACGCTATACTATATCATGGCTGGTTAGATTACGTTGATCATGAAACCGGCGGCAGACGCTAACGCTTCGTTATTTATTGGTTAATGCCACCACACCGCACCTGTGATCGCGCTCCGGGTCCGACGTGATAGAAACTGGCTGGCACTAAAGCCGCTGGCTTATGCGTGATAAACTCTATGTTCGATATTTAAAAAAAATGGCGCGAAATTTGTCTATGGTGAGGATATGAAGCTCGTAAATAACAAGCTCAAAATGTCGATTTTTATTTTAAAATATTTTTGTTCCAAAATTCAACCTGTAATAAATTACCACTGGCTGCTTTCGATTTTCAAAATGTTGTTTGAATTTTGCACGCGGTGTTTTTGCTTTAACTTTTATTTTCTGTGCCTACACGATCTTAAGGTCTATATCTTATATATGTATGTATCTTAAGGTACACGATCTATATTCAAACTAGGCTATATAGTTTTAAATGTCTTTTTTTTTTTCAAAATTTAAATTAAACATAGCACGAATGAAACTCAAATACCTAAAGAAAAAACTACACATTTCAACCAAGCCGAGCTCCATAAAGCTGTAGTGGGTAGCCGACCTTATGCAGTTACGGCATTTTCAACTAAGCGCTACAGTGGTTCAAATGACACATTCAATTCGACTAGCCTTATGGCTCAGTGGGTGAATTTTCGCCTTCCGAGCTGTGGGTTGTGGGTAGGATTCCCACACATGACAAACATTTGTGTGATGAACATGGATATTTATTCTGTGTCTGAGTGTTTCTATGTATTCTAAGAATGTACAAAAAAAAGTATTTATGTATTCTATCAGTTATCTGGGTCCCATAGTACAAGCTTGTTTGGGTTTGGCGCTGTGTGTGAAAAACGTCCACCAATATATTATAATTCTAGGTCTCGGTAGTTTATCGTATAATAACAACCGCTAAGCCATGTCAGAGGCCTTCAGGCTGCCAAAAGAATGTATGACATCAGGCCTATACGAATTTACTTTCAAACAACATTTGATTGTTTTATTTTCCATTCGGCTAAATTAACTAGTTAATGGATAATGTCAGTGTTTTTACCTTTTTTTAACTCTTAGGTCTTCAAGGACAGAAGACCATAAGATTGAGTCATCATTTAGTTTCAGAAATTCGACCGACAATCCTCTAATGAAAACGTCCGCAACTTACCGTGATATTCTGCATTATTTATGCGCCAATTCAACTAAAAGCAATCTCAATCCTCCTTCAAACAACTTTACCATAAATACCTAATTGATTTCAAATTATTCATGACCAGGTAAATAACTTGCCTGTATTTAAGGAATGTAGTATAGAGAGGTTTATAGAAAGCATGTATTGTATCTACCTGTCTGTTTAAAAAAAACCAACGATCGTGTACGGATCGTGTCGTGTACAGATTGTTGTTTCATGAGCTTTTGTTGTATGGTGTGGCCCTCAATCTACTAGGATCTACTGCCTATACACCAGCGGATTGAATACCACTCTGGCTTCATCTATCATTGGCTGTGATCTACCATTGGTCTGGATGGGCCCTGTAACACTACAACACCATTAGGAGTTTTGTAGTGGTAGAGCTCTCTTGCAGAGTCCGCCTGGGGAAGTACCACACCTTTGCCAGCTATTCAACCTCCAAGCAGTAGTGTGCAAGCATTACTGTGTTCCGGATTGAAGGGCAACGTTTCCAGCGTAATTACTGGGCATACAGAGATTTAACATCTAACATCTCGGGGTGACGAGCGTAGTACATTGCCGCGCATACTTAGTTTTGAACTGTTAATTTCAAAATTCTGGGTGGCACTGAACTGTAATGGGCAAGCGTGACGCCTAACATCAGGTGAGCGACTTGCTCGTCTCGTCAGCGAGAATCATAAAAAAATAAAATAAAAAAAAGGATCTACCGTTTGGTTCTACCAGCGGCTACTTCGTTGACATCCACTAGCTAGGTACTGTTCTCATTGGAGCCTGATGAGATAAGATAAGAAAACGTTTATTGCTCAGCACTGTGTACATAGGTGTTACAAAATTATTAATTTAGACACACCAGTTTATCTTATCGGTCATGCAATATCTAGGTATTATAATAAGTATGGCCTAAAATTTCCTTTATGTCACTTTAAATATCCTTTTTATATATTTCAGTCTTTTATATGTATCCTATTTAACCGTTGTCACACAACAAATAATAACAAATTTTAGAATTTCCGCAAATACGTTCAGGAGTATTGGCTAGTTCAAGACTTGATAAAGGCTATACAAAAACACATAAAACCATTATCCACTGTTCACAGATGATGTTGCGCAATAACTTGCCCAATTTACATAAAACTTCACTATGTAATCATCAGATTCACTTTCGTAAAGCTCTCATAAAATTAGGAGATTTAGCTTTCACTGCGATCTAAAAACATTGTCGTTTTAATGTCCGCTCGTAAATCTATAGACAAAATCTGTTTGTTTGTTTATGCTGTCTTTTAGAGGTCGTAAGTGACAATGCGCTCAGGTCATTACGATTTACGAGGTACTTCGCATCAGGGGTGGTCCTGTGGCTGGCGGCTTTCTGGGATCTGATCATAATGGTTGACAGCCCTGAGGGCACGAACAATAACCAACAGACCCGTGCAATCCTAAAAAGCATATACTTATCATAGTCATTCTTATATTAGTAATCAAAATACTCACATGAATGTTTAGGTACGTTCAACAGGTGTAATTTCAGTCGTATTGTAAAGCCAGTACGAAATAGATATAGGTCTCTGACTCGGAATGTCAGTAGGTGTAAGTACCTATATCAGTATATTACCGAATACAATGTCGCATCTACTTTCCACTTAATAAAAATCAAACGACTGACAGACAGACAACGGATATCCTTTAAGCGGCGTCCATATAGAAGCTTGACATTTTACACAGGAGCGGGATATTAGGTAGGGAAATGATTTTTGAAAATTAATTCCCATAAGGGGGTAAAATGTTCAATCATTCTACGTGAGTTGACTAGCCTTGTGGCTCAGTGAGAGGATTTCCGCCTTCCGAGCTGTCGAACACACGTTCGATTCCTACCGAGGACAAACATTTGAGTGATGAACATGGAAGTTTGTTCTTTGTCTAGCTGTTTCTATGTATTCTATGTATGATTTTTACAAAAAAAAAGTATTTATGTATTCTATCAGTTATCTGGTTCCCATAGTACAAGCTTGCTTAGTTTGGGGCTAGATGGCGCTGTGTGAAAAACGTCCACCAATATTAAAATATATATATATATATAAAAAAAATAAGTTATTCAGAAAATTATATATCCGTGTTGTTACAATCACTTACTAAGCTGGGTGTTGAAAACTAATCTGGGTTAGTTCCTTCCATTTGTCTCCCTCATTATTGTTGGCCGATTGTACATTAGAATTCTTCATCTATCGCTTATTATTATCAATCGTTTATTATTATCTGGCAGGAAAACGCGTGATGCACAAGGGTCATCTCAAGGGAACAAAGCTCTCATGAAAGCTCTCGTCGTAGATGTAATCAGACACTTAGAAAGTATATCGTAAAAAGTGACAGTTGTATGTAAATAATTTTGAATTATAATGTAGTTATTTCTCGTACTTCGGTTTATGGTTTTCATTCGGTTCTTTTTTTATTTATTTTATTGGACAGGCTTGGCGAATACAAAAAAATATATAAGGGTCTAGGATTGAACGACCTTATTGTACTACTGAAAAGGATAAAGGAAAGTTCGTTAGAATAGTATGTCACTTTTTTTTTATAACGGGCGTATAGTTAAGTGTCTTAACTAAAAAAAAAACTAAGCAAAATACATGCAAACTACAACTACCTAAACTACTTAGCCTACTACATAAAATAACAGTTGGATTATCCAGAGACCATATATGTATGTGCTTATTATACTTTAATTAAGGTTAACACTTGTCTCGCTCGCGCAATTCCGCATTATTTTATTGAAGACTAGCTGATGCCCGCGACTTTATACGCGATGATGCCTGGTTTTCGGCCTCGCTAAACTATCCATATAAATCTTGTCCGGACAATTACGAACACAACAAAAAGAAATCATCAAAATCGGTCAAGTCGTTTTTGAGTTTTAGCGAGACTAACGAACGGCGATACACTTTTATATAGATATAAAATCATTAAATATATGTTGTGTCTTTATAGAATAATTATTTTTTTGACGGAGGAGATAGAAAATAGTTTAAATGTTTTTTTTATCCTCCGTCAAATTAAATGATCTCAAACGAAATATGATAATAACTATGATGGACAAGCTATTACAGTATTGTATACACAGTTTTTGGAAATTTGTCACGATGACACACACGACCCCTGAACATCAAATTTATCATGGTGCGTTCCACCAGTTTCCCAAAACAATTTCTTTGGTAATAGAAAACCTTTATCTATGACAAATTGCAAAGGAAAAACAATACCCCTACCAGTTTCGATATCTTTGGTAAAGCAAACTCCAAGCTTGTTTTCGGGCGGCGTCAGAAGCGAGAGCCAAATCAAACGCATAATCGAGATTGGGTCACATATCTAGTAGGATTTCGGAACAGACCTCAGAAAAACAGTATGGCGGCTACTGAGAAATACCCATCAGTAAGAGTACTCTGCGTTGGGCCCATGACAGTAACAAAGTGGTGGCCGCGGGAAGGAAAGCGACCACCGGCTCGCTGGTTCGCCAACATCGCTTAGGCAGTAGGGAAACTATGGACGAGACTGGTTCAGGACCTACACAGTTTGTACAAATTGTAACACCTGCACATTTTATTTGGGCAGCCCCACTTGAAAATTTCCAATCCATACAATTTTACAGCATTAGCAAAATCACAATTCCCAACTAACCCAGTTTTCCAGCGAAGCGAATCTTTACGAGCCTACGAGAGCAATACGGCAATTGTATGTATGAAACTTTAGAGCTTTTGATTAAATTTTTTATTTATCTAATTTCAATAAAATATTTAAGTTCTAATGAGATCAAAATCGATCCAAAGGATGTGAAGAAGGGCTCGCAAAGTATAACTCATTGTAAATGCGAAATTGTATTCGTTTATCCTTCTTTCGGCGATCCAGAGCAATGGAACGAAGGGTGTCTTTCACAGATAAAAAATAAATAGAGAGCGAAGATAAAAATAATAATAATTAAATTTGTTTTTGCCTTTTATGTCTGCCACGAGCTTGGGGAAGATAGAGAAGGGCGGCATAGTATTTTGGAAAGCTCCGAAATTAGCTCGATGTTATCAAAGTAAAAAGCTTTCGGCACTTGGTAACATTGACTCAGAACAGGGGTGGAAGGTTTGTCTGCAGTTAGCAGGACCATCGGAGGATGCAATTGGCAAATTGTCGTTTAGTCTGGAGCTCTAAGGAGACATATTTTCAACAGAGGACGTCTTCCAGCTGATGATGGTGATGATGAGCAGAACCGGCTGACAATTTTTTTTTTTTTTTTTTTCTACAGGTATTGGACCTCAAACTCATCTTGTGTTAAGTCACGGTATCATCGAGGATTTGTATTTGAAACCTGGTCCAGCAATATGCCATCGAGATCTATACGTTGAAAAGTTTGGATACTGTATTTTTACTTATAGTATTTGGTGTTGGAGTTCTGTAGTAATTCGAGAACGCGACACTTTTCGTCTCGTACGCAATGAGGCATATAGCGAAAAAACCAATAACATTCGCGGGGATCAGGAAATTGGAAAGGTGAAACTCGTAGGTGGCGATGGAGATACCTGAAATAACTCAGTTGCGAGTAAAATACACGTGTATTATACGGGTTGTTGCAGAACCAGTTCGAACAGCAAGGCTGCTAACCCCATGTCCACTCTGAACAACTTTTTCTATGGAACCAAAAAAACAACTGTTCCATAGAAAAATACTATGCATAATCAACGAAATGTATGGGACAACTGTTTTTTTTAGCGGTTTCATGTTTGGTCCCATGTATAAGTTGTTCAGAATGAGAATAGTGGTAGCAACCTTGCGGGTCGGACACGCGTTTCAGAATCCCCCTATGTATAAAACTTACGCACACACCTATGACATAAAATTACTTAGGTGACGCGGCACTGCTTGTTGCGTCTTACTACAATAAATAATTTAAAACAAATGCTAGACACATGACTAGCCAATGTCTAAAAGTTAAATAACGATTTAACAGATTTTTTATTTCTCTTTTCAAACAAGGGTTTGGGGCTTACAAATTTAAACAGTGACAACCTTAGACGAGTGCTTAACATGGATTTGCGCTACGAAATTTGTGAAACATCTGTTCAACACAAAACTAAAACGTGCTTAAATCTTTTGTGGAAAGACGGAAGATGTTTATCTTTCCTAAAAGAACTTCGACTTTCTTTGTTTTTTGTTGACTGCATTGGCTTAGTTGGTAGGGTATCTGTCTCAAGAGCAATAATGTCCGGGGCTTGATTACCGGCCGGGCAGAAGAGCGTATGTTTGAATGATTAATTTAAATATAAGGTCCGGGTGTTTGTTGTTCGTTTTATTTGTGTGTTCCACAGAAGAGGAAAAAAAAATACTTCTTGGTGTGTTGCATGGCATCCCCGAGATAGGGAAACCTATATAGTGTATTAATATTAAAGCATTATTAATTTATTTATTTTGCATGATAATTTTTGCACGTCCATTTCGATAAAATGTAAAATATCACAGTCAAGAAATCTCTGTGTAATGCTCTCAATTAATTGTATGCAGATGAAGCTCGCAGCGAATTATAATCTTGAAGATTGGTCACCTTCATAATGTAGGTACCTAAATGACAAACGCAGGTGCAGCAAATAAGTTAGATAAGACTGCAGCAAACATTTATGGAAGTTTTAAACAAAAACGGGCACTAAGTACTAGTGAAAAGTCTTCCACAACTCGGATACTTGCAAGTTTTTGTAGATAGAGTGCGAATTTCCAAGAACTGTGTTTTTTTTCATACATGAAATATTTTAAAGTTTTTTTTTTTGTTTTGATATCTTTTGATTTGACAAAAGAGATTTTAAAAAAAATATCTTCTTTCTTTATCGAGCTCTTCTGTCAAATTGAAATATATAAAAAGGGAAAATACTTAGACGAAACATCATATGCTAAATCCATGGGAAAATATTTTAAGCATTTGTTACCATTATGCTGACGATTTTATCATATGCAGACACAGCGTATACTTTTTGGAAATGTATAATTAGTGATTTGTCTTCAATAACGTAAAAACGCGCGAGCAGGACATCTGTGCACACGGCTAAGGGTTCTTCAGCTATCATTAATGAAAAATGCAAAAATGGTTCATGCAGTAAAAGCCATTTTTATATTCTTTGTAACTACATTTATTCTAAAGTGGAACAATTTTTCACCGAGCCACACCCAGTACCAGACTGTACCTATTCCTACGCTCCCCCAGTGGAGGTAATGTACCGTAAACAAGACTGATCGTCCTCAGATTACCGAGATTGAATGAGAATTGCTAAAAAATTGCGAAGATTTCAAGAGCAAGCGCCAATACTCATATCCGTTCAAGAATTACATTTGGATCTAATCTCGAGAACCCCAATTACAATATTCAGCTTAAACTCAGATCTCTTGTACGATTCCATTAAAATTAACTTTTCCTCGTAACCACATTAACCACTACCATTACAATCAGCTTTATTAAACATCATTGTAAAACAAAATGAAAAGACTAGACATTGGTAATTTATTCATAAATGCATCTGGCGTTTCGTATTCGACGCTATTTAAATTCATAGCATTAGCAAAACTATAATAAAATTGAGTCTGCATTATTATGGCGTCGGCCTGTCGACTTTCACACAACCTTGATAGGATTTCTTTCTCTGCCATTTGGTATCGCGCCAAATCCTGCCTATGTCGAGAATGAGCCGTCCTTGTTGTACACAGAAAGTCAAGGTGACCTTGTTCTGGAGCCTGGATGGCAGCCAGCCTCCATGGCTTTGACCTACTAAGCTTTACATAAAAACTTTGGTAAGCTGTTGTTTGGAAATCACAGAAGCTAGCAGCCGTTGTCGACGACTTTCGGTCCCGAATTAATTCGCCATCAACACTTTTACAAATACACAAACAAAGCACTAAAAATTACAATAAATAAAATGTTGAGCTATATAATTGAATGAATCTAGTATTAATTGAACCGTACCTTCATACCGAGATCACTTTATTTCATGAAAATGCAGAGGATTTTGAAGCGCGGAGAAAACATTTCGTCCCTTGATTTTATTTTCTTCAAAGCAAAATAATTCAATAGACACGACGCGATTGGTGGGGAAGTTTGCGAGTGATGGACAAATACTTTGGAACTTTCCGTTTAATATAAAGGGATAAAGACAGTTTTGGCTTAGATTATTGGTTTGGGTTTATTTAGCGTGTCGCTGAAGGTTTATATCGAAAAACTTTATACGAGAGTGGAGAGCATAACCCAGTCATTACGATATTGAGTTGACTTTATCCATCCCGTGTTTAAAACCCTCAAGACTGTGATCTTTGTTTTTAGCAAACATAATAAAACAAGTTGAAAACGCAGACAAATTCATTTTAGACATCAACGGGCCGCGCCGGGTGTTGACAATGTAATTAATTGCGCGTACGATTGGGCGACTCAAAATTCAATCATGCTATACGTGATAAGCATTGGTCGGCCCGAATAGCCGACCAAGCTAAGAGTATCCTATTTTGCCATTGAAATTTTCGTGAGGCGGCAATAACCCGGTTATAGGTACATACCTATAAAAACAAATCTGTCGACTTGAGAACCTCCTCCTTTTTTTTGGAAGTCGGTTATAAATTAAAAGCATATGGTGTGAAATAATGCGGTTTTTTCCGTTCCATGCTGCAGACAATTATCGCACTAAGTATACAAATGCAAATAATTAAATTCCGTATGGCAAAAAAAAAAATGGATGAAGTTCTGTACGAAGCTCATAGATACCTTGGATTAACACAAACAGTTTCTGTAGTACAGCGGGCGTATAAGCAGGGCGCAGCTAGTATAATATATGCATAAACACATTACTACCTCACATTATAAAAGAAGTTAAATTATTTAGAATAGCTTACTTACTTATTGTTTAAAATTTGCGTAAAAATCCTTAAATTGTTAATTCATTGATTAGTTAAGTCTGCATGCTGCGCTTAGCAGCACGAATAAACTATTTTAGTGTGTAATCTCAGTAAGCGAATATCTATATTCTTATGAGATTAAATGATTCTGAAACAGTATAAATAAGTCATCGATTTCTTATAAATAGGTGACATAACTAACATACTAGAGTAACTTTGTAGTGGTAGGGCTCTCTTGCAGAGTCCGCCTGGGGAAGTACCACACCTTTGCCAGTTATTCAACCGCCAAGCAGTAGTGTCCAAGCATTACTGTGTACCGGATTGAAGGGCAATGTTTCCAGCGTAATTACTGAGCATACAGAGATTTAACATCTAACATCTCAGGGTGACGAGCGCAGTGCATTGCCGCGTATAGTTTTGAACTGTTAAAGTTCAAAATTCCGGGTGGTACTAAACTGTTATGGGCAAGCGTGACGCTTCACATCAGGTGAGCGACTTGCTCGTCTCGTCACCGAGTAACATAAAAAAAAAAAAACGGCAAATATCTTGAACGATGACGTCATCTGCGCAGCAGTTGATTTTTAGGTCTCTTTGACGGAACGAAGGTTGCGCGGGATGATTTCAACGTACGTGTACATGCGCCAACTTTTCCCCCACTCCAACGCTCTTTGCTCAAGATTTTTGCCGGTCATAGTACCAGGTTTTTCGTCTCTAAAAATGTATCCCACACATATTCTGTAAGCCATTAAGTTTCCGGTCGCGACGCAACATTTGGCGAGTTGTGTTGGCTTGTGTTTACTTTGTTTCATCTGATTGAAGGCCGCAACGTGCTCCGACTTCGGAACAAATTCACTTTGGCTCAAAAATCACTTACATAAACAGGATCCAGTGTTCTGAGCTGATTAAGTGTAGTGACATTATGCAATCTGATTTTCCTAGTACAAACTTTATTGTCTGCATTGTGAATCAAATTTTCAAGATATAGAATACCGCATGGACAAATTCCGAATAGTACTAATTTCTAATTTCGAAAATTCTGATTTCCAAGCTGTGACTGACTATAAAGTTTCCACACATCAGCCGGAAATTATTTACTACCAATTTAGTTATTTTTTTATGGTAATTTCACGTAAAAATGCGCGAGCAAGACATCTGTGCACACAGCTAAGGGTTCTTAAGCTGAAAAATGCAAAAATAGTTCATGCAGTAGAAGCCGGACATTCACATATTCTTTCATTCAACCTTATATATATATGGGCCTTATATATGGATATGATTCAACCTTTTACATGGATATTCTTATATTCAACCGAAAATTTTTTTCTATGAATTAGTTATTTCTTTATAGTCATTTCATTTAAAATTTACAAAATATCTTGTAAGCAACAGTTCTATGTCTTCCACCAAAATAAAATGAATGGACGGGATGGACGGATAACCACATAGCTTCCTTAAAAAAAAACAAGTCAATTCAATCTAACTTATGCTTCAATGCGTAATTAAAAGCACAGAAGAGAAAAAAAAAATATTTAAAAAAAATATAGTCACATATTACAATATCACAAAAAAGAGATAGCGCATAATTATAATATCAAGGCAAATTTTTGTGGATATTTGGATCGCATGTATTGACGAACGTACGTCTCGCACTTTTCACAGACTGAGAGCGACTGAAGCGCCGGCGCCCGCTTTAAAGTCTTCAAAATTCTCTTACTTGGGCCCGTCCAATCATTTTACTTTGGTCGAAGTTCAATGTTATCAAATTTTAGAACAAAAAACTTAGTTAACTTTGCAGGGAAGTAATTAATGAGTTGGTAGAGCAAGCAGGATCATACAAGGTTATAGTTACGTACAGGCGAATACTGGCTGGTTTGTGGCAAAAAACTCTGTGTATTTTTTGTTTATTTTTCACTTTTTAATTTATTTTTATGTTTTTTGCTACAAATAAACTATTGTCTAATATGCTAAAGTACGAAAAAATACTTTAGAGTACTTTTAGGTAGTTGCTAATGAAGCAGGTTGTAGCAGCACTTAGGCTGGGGTTGTTGTTACAGATTAGCATCTGTGTGTTCGGACTTAATTCTAATGGAGTTGGAAGGAACTTTCATAAGTAGCTAATAGTATAAATAAATTGTTTAAGTCATTTAGTTTGGTGAGTAGATCAATTAGCAGGACAATTGGGACTACACGTGTGGTACCTATACCTTGGTGGCTTAGCGACATCCCTGTTCAGAGCATCCCCGCGGATTAATTAGCCGTACAGAGCACTTGTGTAGTTTTTACGAGGGTCTCTCGCTTCGGAGCCGTGAGGACGTTTGCGGAGACAATTGTGGCTATAACGCGCGTTTACGGGCCCGCAGTAAACAGCTGCAGTCCAGCGCTGATAGCTTGCCTCGTAAACGACACGCCCTGCATGTTGCTCTGAAGTAAAAGGAAAAAACAAGTTTAATGTGTGTCGCGACTACCTCGCCTTGTGAAAAATTCCTACTTAACTAAAGCTTTCTACGTAGGCTCTAAGCAGTTCGCGTACCTAACTATTGTGAAATTGTAAAACTTATTAGAATCGCATAGATATGAATTTGTAGTTTAGTATCCAACAGAGAACAAAAGCTAGGTACCTAAGTATTTACCCACGTGATTAAATCTGTAACTTCTATGCAAGAAATTCATAACGTAGTTTCAATTTTCAGGCACAGAATAAGTTCGAGTAAAAGACAAATCATTTTTAATTAAAGGGGCTATACAGTTTGAATGTTTTAGGAACCATTTACTCATTTTGTATGATAACGTTTTTGGCGTAGTTAGTTCTTTGGTCAAGCGTGAGTTCTCCCTAAAAAATTGTTTTTTTGGTCCATTTTTTTAGTGCGTTTTGACTCATTTTCATTGTATTGGAAGTAAAAAAACAGAGCAGTAGAAGTTAGTCAAATTTAATAAACTAATGCAAGTTAAACTATAACTAACTAGCTATAACTACTTCTATTGATCCGATTTTTCTTCTGATACAATGAAATGATTCTGACGTGAAACAGGATTTAAAAAACTCATGCTTAACCAAAAAAATATTGTGCCGAAACTATATTTTTGTAATACTAATCATAAACAGGAACAGAATATACTTTCATAGTTTTTAAATGCGAATTCTCTTGTGGACCTTACTAAGTTGCGAGTATACATCTTACCGCAAACCTCAAAAACATTACGAGACCACATACTTCAAGTAAAGAGTGAAGGTACATAACTTTAAATTATGTCTTGAAAGCTCTAAGTATTGAATTACATAAAACTATACCTATCTACTGTACTAGACACAGCTGTCATTTAGAATGATTTCAGTAACAGTTGAGCTAGCTTAGACGAAAGCGTAGCTAGGGTTAACATGGGTTCCCACTTCCACGCCCCGGAGCCTGATCCGATTCAGAATTCCGTATTTGAGAAATGGAGAAAAATTTCTAAATGTCTGGTTTCGTGAACTGAGTGAACCTGTTTCTTTTTACCCGACTGCCCAAGAAGGCGGGTAATGTTTTTGGGGTGTATGTAAGCATGCATAGGTATGTAAGTATATTTGTGTTCCTCAAGTGTTCTAGGGGGCTAGAGCCCAAACGGCTTGACCGATTTTGAAGAGTGAGGTGCCGTTGGATTCCTCTTTCCGTCTGGAGTGACATATGCTACAATTTCCAATCTGGTGTTTTGTGTTCCTTTTATTCATATTGTTTGTTACTCGACTGTTACAAGAAGGACTGTAATGTTTTTTGGGGTTATGAAAGTATTTATGTAAGTACTCTGTAGATCCATTATGGATCTAAGCACTGGGTCTAACAAGAATGATCCATCCTGAGCAGTGAAACCTAAGGGGTTAAAAAAAATGTTTCTGTTTCCATATAGTCTAAACGGCTTGACAGATTTTGACGAGTGAGTTGTCGTTTTTTCCTTTTTATCTCCGACAGTTCCTAGACTACATTTTACAGTCGAATGTTTTTATGTTTCTTTTAATAATATGATTTGAAAGTGAGCGTGTTTCTCCTACCATCAAATGTGATTCTATTTGAAATTATATAAATAGTATTTTAAGTCAATGCATTTATATGTATATTAGAAATAAACAACGTTGTAAAGTAATTTTATTGAGCCTTTTGATGCAAATCTTTTGTTAAAACATACACAGGAAGAGTATAATCAGGATTACATGGAACTGTACTCATACCGTATTTTCTTTATCAGGTTTTGTTACGTATTCATGAAGAGAACACGTCTTTATAAAATGTGACATAAAAACATATTCGCGTGGACATAAAAATAGTATCCTATGTCCGTCTTTGTGATATACAGTAGCTCCTTATCAAATTTTATCAAGATCCGTTCAGCCGTTTAGCCGTGACAAACATTAACTCGACAAACATCCAGACAGAGTTAAAGTTAGTTCTTATAGTTCGCTAGATGGCGCTTGTTCGCCATTTTTGTGTATTTTTGGACGTTTTGTATAGACTGACAGTTGTAATGTAGGGAGTTCTAAATCGCGCAAGCAAAGTTTTTTCCTCGAGACGAACGTATTTATTTTTATACTTCGAAGCTTTATTGGTCCTGACACGACTGCGGCTATATTCCTCTGAATTATAATATTAGGAGTTAAGATAATTATGTTCCATTGGTAAAAAAAGCTGATGAGAATATCAAAAGGCTTTTAGTACTGAAAAATAATAATTGCTATCAACTTTTATCTAGCTTAATAAATAACTAGCGACTCGCCTCGGCTTCACATACAGGTCCGCTCCCCGCTGGGGTAATCTGAAGATTCCCTGAGAGTTTCATCAAAATCGATCCATCAATTTTTGAGGCTATAGGGAACATACACATTTACATACGTCGCTTTTTATATAACACTATCGTTCCGCCCCGGCTTCGCGCTAGTACCAAACTTCACAGGATCACTGTCACAGCTGGGCTAATCTGAAGATTCCCTGAAAGCTTCAACAAAACCGGTCCGGCCGTTTTGGAGTCTATAGGGAACATACATACATATACATTACCTTTTATAAATTGAGAAGAAGGTAGGTAGGATGGTAGATCAATAAGTAAGTTGGTATAACTTAGAATAACTCTTAAATGATATAAAGTTTTATGAGAACCAATTCAGCTGTCTCCATCATCAAAATCCGGTATAGAGGTCGAATGGAGCTGCCCTTTCATCTCTCTAATTGTTTCTGTCGAAGGAGTTTAAGGTCTTATAGGTGACATTTTATGGAAGGAATTATGAACACTTTGAGGTACATAACATTGAGAAAGCTCCATAAAATTTTGCTCGCTCGGTCCGTGTTCACGGAGCATATGGATAATCTTCCCTCGCGTATGAAAAGGCGTTAAAAAAGGGTCTGGTCTAACATAAAATTTACACATTTCATGCTAAGAATAAAGTTCACTGCGTCATGGCTAAATAGGATAGAGAAATAGGGCCAGTTTTTATCAGGCATTATATTATTAACGCAGATGTAGTTAGTTTCATCTTGTTCGCTAGTTGTTTGCTTCGAGCTGGGATCTCACAATCCCCGTGTCAATATACTAAAAAAAAAAAATGCATGGCAAAAATATATTTGCCCTTTACATTTGATCATCAAGATCGGATCGGTCGGATTTGTTACCGTTACACAATTTATCTTACAAAAATATAAATAAATAAATATTGGTGGACGTTTTTCACACAGCGCCATCTAGCCCCAAACTAAGCAAGCTTGCTTGCTTGCATATGCACAAAAACTTTAAAAAACCGAGTTTGCAAACATTACTGTGTTCCCCCCTATATTATATTACTCTTTGCTGTGTTCTCGCAGAATTCTCCTTATTCATATTTGTGTTCCGGATTGAAGGGTAATGTTTTCAGTAAAACGTAATGATATAGTAACTCCTTATCAAATTTTACAAAGATCCGTTCAGCCGTGATAACGCGACAAACACCGGAACTGACTGAGTTACTTTATATAGTTCGATAGATGGCGTTGATCCGTGCTTGTATATTTTTTGACGTTTTGGGCTGACAGTTCTGTGACTGAGTTACTTTATATAGTTCGATAGATGGCGTTGATCCGTGTTTGTATATTTTTTGACGTTTAGTATGGGCTGACAGTTCTTATGTAAGGAATTCTGTAGCGCGCAAACAAAGTATTTTGCTTGAGACGAACGTATTCATTTTTAAACGTCACAGCTTTGATTAGTCCGGTTACGACTGCGGCTATAATCCTCTGAATTATAATATTGTTATGGATTGTAATATTCATTAGCTTCAACGATAAAAGCGATTGCCCGTTGCTTACACTCCTAATACCGAATTCCCAACTTTGTTATCGGAGTTATATAACATGAGAAATACAAAGTTGTGCATTATCTCCGAAATAGGTCGCTTTATATTCAAAAGCTTTGGTAAATGAAACTATTTCACAACCGCCGTACTTCTGGAGGGTGCGGTGGGCCACCACCTGGCCATCGAGAGATGAAGTTGGCAATCTGAGGTGATTCCTAATTAATTTATAACTCAAGAGGACCGTGTAACCCGACCGGTGCGCGTTCCAACTTTCGACAACAATTTCGGGAACTCACGACCGGAAATTTTTGAACATTATGGGAGTGTTGAACCTTTTTAATAAAGTGTTGATGAGCAAACCAGATTTTTGTCGTACCACGTTGGTAATTGTGACAGTGAAGTTAGGTACTTCACTGTCACAGCTTATTCGAATCGTAAATACATAAACCGAATAATCTGAAATTAGAAACTACAACCAAAGATATTTAAAAAAATATAATGAAAACATAACAAAGTACAATTCTCAATGATTTTAACATAGGCAGGTAACTAGATTGACACGCGAGTATGCAACGTCCGTCTATGCCTGGAATCATGGGCAAAATGACCGAGACGATGTGTCCGCTGCGCTTGCTGCTCTTTTCCCACCACTCTGAAGTAGTTGCGACGTGAAGTCAGCTAACCACGCCCCCTTCTTGGGGTTTCTATTCTAAAACTCCTAAGACGGCCTCTCCTGACGGCGGCGCGTCCTCGCCCGTACTTTGCTCAGAGTAGGAGATTGAAACTTCGGAAGCTGGACCATCGTCAACCATCTCACCAACTAGACGCTCGTTAATTCATGATGAGTTCTGGTTACTATCATCGGCCTCATCATCATCACCTGAAAGTCATTGTTTCGATTAGTTCAACAGTCATATACAAACAGGCTGAAAGTAAGAGCGACTCGATCACTTTCAGAACATTAGGACAGAGCCCTCAGGAATATCCAAGATGAGTATTCGGACAGAGCCCTCAGGAATATCCAAGACGAGTATTCGGACAGAGCCCTCAGGAATATCCAAGATGAGTAGGTCCTCACCTTCGCGTGAGCGTGGCAGAGCCCTCAGGATGCCCACTGTGCATTGCCCTCAGGGTACACAGCAGAGGAGTACTGATCAGGTAGTCCTCTATTAATGGTGCATAGCGCTCACTGTACACCATACTTCAGTGAAGGCTTACCGTTCAGGATGGCCTTCACCCTCGCAACATCGAACAGAGCCGGATTATTCGATGTCCTCACAAAGTATTGTCTGTAGAGCAGAGCCCTCGGGTTGCTCGCTGTATTAGTGTAGTAGATACACAGATACATTACAACAATACTAACTCACACCATAGGAATGGGGAAAATGCAATGACTGTAGAGCAATGCTCGCTGTATGAGTGCAGAGCCCTCAGGATGCACAAATACATTACACCATTGTGAACCAACACCAAAAGAATGGAGTATTGTCTGTAGAGCAGAGCCCTCGGGTTGCTCGCTGTAGTAGATACACAGATACATTACAACAGTACTAACTCACACCATAGGAATGGGGAAAATGCAATGACTGTAGAGCAATGCTCGCTGTATGAGTGCAGAGCCCTCAGGATGCACAAATACATTACATCATTGTGACCCAACACCAAAAGAATGGACAGTACGGTAAAGCATGCAAGTGTCTGTAGAGCAGTGCCCGCAGGATACTCGCTGTATAAGTGCAGAGCCCTCAGGTTGCACAGTTACATTACAACACTGCTGAACAGACCACGGGTCTTAATAAAACTTACCAATACTCACAACCAAAGAATGCGGTGCATACATCGGGCGTCCATTCCCCGCGCCAGATTGTGATGTATTCTGCTGCGGCTTGTGTGGTTTTACCATAAGAGCCAGTGAATAGCTTAAACTCATACCGACCATTTGTGGCAGCGCTTGCGTGACCGTGTACGGGCCGTGCAAGCTCAAGTCCAACTTGCCCGTAGCTTGCCTTGCCTTGCGCACAAACACCAGATCTCCATTTTGAAAGGTGCGCGCCTCCTTGCGCCGCTCGGTAACATAAACAACTTGGTGAGTGCGATTTTGGTCCAGCAATTCTGAAGCTCGTTATCAGGCAAGCTCGCATAATCCAGAGCCACATCGCGTATCAGGGATCGTATTACGGACGTTGCACCATCGCTGCCAACACAAACAACAACTAACAAATACAATGGCAAACACAAATACAAAGGCGAACACTTGATAGATTTTTGCACAGTAATGTTCAAGGTGAGCTGCTCACCGACTATTCACCGTCTATTTTGTAATAAAAGACATCATTGCGCTTAACGTACCTAGATGAATCTAGACCACAGTCTTTGAGCTTTTGCATCAAATTTTGCGTTCCTTCGTCCGCGGCCCGCGCTAACGGAGCCCAGTTTAAAGGTTTTTGTACTTCAGAAATATTGACTGGATTTCGGCTCGAACAGAAACATCCACCATCAAGCGACTCTCGGCATTAGATTATTTTTATGTCAAATTTTACTTAACTTTTTATTTTACCCCAAATGAAGGGCACACCTTTGCGAGTCAGATTCGCGATTTAGAGAGAGTACCAGAGATATAGCGCTGGAGATATCCCGCGAGACCTAAAAACATTCCTCGGCACTCGTGCGTTGGCTAGTGCTTCAACCTTGTGCCCGCTCGGTCTAACCTGACTATTACCGATCGTCCGACCCAAATACTACCTCTGTTGTCGGAAAGTTAACACTTTTTCAGGTTGATGGAAAATCAGTATCGATAGGTAGGCATGTCGCTTTTTATAGAATTAAAACTTTTACAGCTCGTGTAACGCGCTGCACCCCTCGCATCCTGATCAAGCAACTCCTTCTTTATTCAAAACGGCAGTGCCAACAATAACAGATGTACTCAAAAACATGTCGGGTACGACATGAAAGTCTACTTCTAGAGTTATCTCGTAGAACTCGAAAACCAACGTAGTGCGATATGAAGTTTCTACTTCCTGACTACCTACGTCACGCAAAACACTGAAAGAATGTGTTCGAGTACATTGGAAATGTTTTGACACAGATTCAGAATGTAATAGTCACATATCACACCCTAGATTCCGCATTCAGGACGCTCGAAGCGCACCACGCATCAGTCTAAACACACTTATAAGAAATTACTCTGATTGGTTGATTTTTAGGCGCGAGTAGGCGTAACCTTGAGATAGCCAATGAGAACGCTTGGTCGCACTCCCCGCGACCCACGCCGCGCCTCAAGCTTTGTCTACAGCAACACCTTGATTCATCGCCGTAGCAATATTGTTTTCTTGATACTTAAGTGTCTACCATTTCGTTACAAAAATTAACGTTAGATTTGCCACGAGAGTCCGCGTGCTGCTTGGCAAAGCAATCCTCCACTTTGTGACCCATTTTCTTGCAAAAAGAAGGCTCACGGGTCAGGCTGCGGCAGCTGTATATTTGAAGTCGGACGGGTGGAGTCTCACTTGACCTATCAGACCTCGTACGTTTGGTACACGATATCTGTTTATGGCCAATACCTCCACAAGAGAAACATGTCACATGTGACCTTTAAATCATCATGCTCGCGTTTGCGCGAACCAGTGTTATGTAAAGTGCCACGGGGACGAATTGGTGTTACATGAGGTTTCACATAGATGAACAAAAAGTTTACCAAATCATCAGGTGACAACTTGGCATTAGTAGCAGCAGCTCGGATCTGAGCGTCAGTTATGCCGCGAACCACTATCGCCGCAATTAATTGGGCACTCATGCCTTTTACAATGCGTAGTCGTAAAAGCGAACGCCTTGCATATTCCGCGTATGTACGGTAGTTGTCAGTCAGTTTTCATTACGTCAAACAAAATATTTGCAATGTCTAAACGCTTCGGGCACAATGTTTTAAATTCACGCTTGAAATTCGACCAACTACGGTCATTACTAACCCACTCGTTTAACCATAATTTCGCGTCACCTTTAAGACAATTACCTACACGAGCTAAGCACTCGCGATCGTCCCATTTATTTATTTGCTTCACATGATCTACTTCACTACACCACGAATCGAAGTCATGTAACGAGGGATCAAAATTCGATATGAAAACATGGTTAGACCTTACCGGAATGGCACTGATTGCACTCACGAGCTTCTTTGTTACCTCATCCATAACCATGTCTGTACCGGCGAGTGTCGCGCTCGAGCACGGCACAGACAAGCTTGTACTTGTACCGCACAACACAGGGCTCGACGGCACAGCCACGGCTTTCGGTGCGTGAGGATCGGACGGTGGCGCCGTCACGATCGGCGCCTCGCTAGGGTGGTCATGGTCCTGCGCCGGTCGCGCATTCGGCGTTGTCGTGCCACCCTCACTGACACTGCGGAACCTGTGACTACCTTCCAAAGTGCTTAAACGATCTAAAATCGTTTGAAGCTGCTGCTCCAATCCAGGAATAGGCGTACGGTCACGTTTGCGACTCTTCTTTTCTCTTTTCTTTTTACTTCTATTAGACATTATTACAAATTCAAATTACGAAATTTATGGAATGCAAGATTCTAGCATGTAAAATCTGGAATAGCCAGAGCAGATAGTGGAATAGGAATCCCACTTCTGAAATTAGAAACTACAACCAAAGATATTTAAAAAAATATAATGAAAACATAACAAAGTACAATTCTCAATGATTTTAACATAGGCAGGTAACTAGATTGACACGCGAGTATGCAACGTCCGTCTATGCCTGGAATCATGGGCAAAATGACCGAGACGATGTGTCCGCTGCGCTTGCTGCTCTTTTCCCACCACTCTGAAGTAGTTGCGACGTGAAGTCAGCTAACCACGCCCCCTTCTTGGGGTTTCTATTCTAAAACTCCTAAGACTGATTATTCAAACATGATGCTTCGTCTAAGATTCAAACTCATCCAGTTCGTCGCTTTCTCATAAGCCTGCAGCTGCTGGTGTGACAGTGACATACGCTGTCTTTTTATTATCTCTTATATTTTGGCTCCATACATAGTGTATTTAGCCAGTGTCAAGTTTTATAATATTTCAAGTAAAGTCAAATATTTCAAGTCGAGCAATTAAGTTACGGTCAAGTCCATGTTATGCCCAAGTGAAGTGGTGGTGACTTTACCAGACGTTTCTATGAGGTTTTGAAAACAACACGAAAAGTCACGTTTCGTGACATTATCACTCGTGCACGTTCACGAAAGCTTAATGAATAAAAATCTACTGATTCTTACACATTAACACTCGAAATAACACAAGTTTTGGAAAATAGTACAATAACGCGACATGACTCCGCCGAAGTTCTTTGACTTTAAATATAGAAGGCTGGAAATATTTATTCTGTTGTTTTATTTATCCACTTTATGGTCGGCACTTTTTAAGATATAAAAGGATATAGGATACAAGAATCAAATAAGTTACATTATCTTATAACAATAAAAGACTCGACAATCTAAGGAATACGAGTTCTGAGGGTAAATCGCGCACGAAATTTCGATTATACCTCAAAGGTATACGAGCTCTTCAACTTTTATATTTACCTTATTCCTAAGGATTTATGTACACAATAAATATAGGAGAACTCTCGTGCCCAATCACGCTGCCAATACTCTGGGAGGCACCCGTCTGTCCTAAATAAACTCACAGTGGACTCCAAAATGTCTATCAAGGATAAATTGCTGGAATAACATCAAAGATATTATTTAAGATATTTTTATTTGGAGCTTTTTAGGGTTCCGTACCCAAAGGGCGCCAACGATCTTTATTTTAAAGCGTACGCCGCCCACGGTCGGTCTCTCTGTCTGTACTAAATATTTAGGGCAAAATCTTAGAAACAGAAAAAAAACACATCAGAGTAATTATTGAGAATTGTGAAACAACGAGAGGAACGTGCCCATTTTGAGTTTACTATACCGGAATAGAAGCGTCAAACTTGGTGTAACATTAACCCAGTGCAATAAGTAAAACTACAAAATAAGCCAAGTGCGAGGTTCGCGCTAATATTTTTAATTACTAAGTACTGATTATTATGTAAACGACACGCAAAATGTTGTTAGCGTTTCTTGGTATTTAAAAACATTACACAAATATATGTGGTTGTGGTACGGAACCCTTGGTGCGTGAGTCCGACTTAGCCGGTTTTATTTTGTATTGAATAATCTAGGCATTTTTCGAGACTTATAGAATCCTAACTAATCCTAACTAAAATATTATAATTCAGAGGAATATAGCCGCAGTCGTATCAGGACCAATAAATATATTCGAGATATAAAAATCGCTATCGGAATTCAGAACGCGCTACATTACAACTGTCAGTCCATACAAAACATCAAAAAATAAACAAAAGTGGATCAACGCCATCTAGCGAACTATAGGAAGTAACTTTCTGTCTGTCTGGATGATTGTCGCGTATGGACGCGCTATCACGACTATATGGCTGAACGGATCTTGATAAATTTTGATAAAGAGTTAATGTATATAACAAAGACGGACACAGGATACTTATTTATGTAACAGGTAACAGCGAGTGTTATATAAATATATATATTCTATCAAATATTCATGAATGGTTGAATAGTTTAGGATTACAGCTTAAACAGAAACAAGATTAACAAAGTGATAAATGATAATTTCGCTGTAGAAAGTACAAAAGAAGAATTACTCTTATCTTAATAGATCTTGGGCAATACCCTTCGTTCAGTCCGATGTAATCTGTCAATCAATAAATGTTCATTCGGGCTGGCGGGCTAGCGATTAGCACAATATTAAAGGCCCAAGTTTCCATTACCTCGCTCCTGATCCGAGGGACGTCAAAGAAATACGCGGACCCCTGTCCCATCTGCGCCATATTTGATAACAAATATGAAAGGAGAGCATTTTAAATTACTTTTAGAATTATTACATACGAAGCCTACCTTTTTACGAGTAACCGTGGATATCTTATTTATTTTATACTAGATGCTTCCGCAGTTTCATATGACGTCATCATAAATACAATATGGCGACTAATCTTCATGCAGATAAACTGGGTTGTTTTTTTTAAACTGCATTAAACCCGTTAATTCAATTCAATTCTTTATTTACAAAATTAGCAACTTTACAGTTTAATTTACACCAAAACGTTACTTACTCTACATTTAAACTGTAACCGTTAAGTGTACTTTGTATAATTGAACAGATCTTACAAACTGAAAGTAAAGTTTGAGTATTTTTCAATGAGATGTACCGTTTGCAAAATATAATTAACGAAAAATCTTTTACAAATTAAAAGAAACATCATTTTTAGAATAGCTTACACTTTGTTAAAGATTTTCCTAAAATCTTTAAGTTTTCATTAATTGTTTAATTAAAGTCTGCTAAGTCATGCTGCTACGGCATGCATAACGTCATGCTGCGCTTAGCAGCACTAATAATATAAACTATTTTGTGTAATCTCAGTAAGTGAATAACTGTTATTCTTATGGGATTAAATTATTCTGAAACCGTGTCATGCATACAATACATGTACTAAACAACCTAAAAGATTAATTTTTAAACCAGCCGCTACGAGTACGAATCTAACAATATACTTATACAGAATGTCCCGACATACATAGGTGTCCGAGCCCAAAACGTGTAAAAGTAGTAATAAACAACTTTTACTAGGGCAAATCGAATGAGGAACCGATAACCAGTGGGGAGAAAGGTTCTTGAGTTGCGACCACGAACCGGAAGACGCAGCGTAGGTAGGCCTCCCACTAGGTGGACCAACGACATTGTAAAAGTCGAAGTGGCCCGCTGTCGGTCTGTGTGGCGCTCTAAGGGGGAGGCCTATGGCTGATGATGATGATGATGACTATGGGGGGCAAAAGTAACACTTCACACTCGAAAAGCTTCCTACTAGGTTGCCCTGTGTCGGGGACTCGGGGATGCCATGGAACACACACGAACGGACAACTAACACCCAGACCCAGAGCAGTTATTTTAATTCATCGCTTAAACAGCTGCCCGGCCGGGAATCAAAGCCGGGCCCTCATACTTATAAGGCAGACGCATTACCAACTAAGCTAGACCATGAACTCGCGAAAAAAAAACCGATGTTCCATATCAAAATATCTTATACACTTATGTAAATGTACGGAACAGCTGTTTTTGTTGTGTTCAGCGATTTCTTTGTTAGTTCCAAAGTAAAAGTTGTTTACGTGTTTTCGGCTAGGACAACGATGTGACACGGACACACATACATCGTGACAAGCCCTAAACTCCAGTCCCTATTACTTATAGGTATAGTACATAACTACTACTGAGATTTAACTATACACATCCCAAGAAATATTTACTCTATCGGGCACAGATCTCGATAAAAATGTTTACCAATCATGTTTTTGGTCGGGAAAAATAAGACTCGCATATTGAGTGAGTAAATACTAATATCTCAGATATTCGGGTAACATTTTGCTCGGTTCAATATTCGCTGTAATAGGAAAATTGACAAGAGATTGGGAAACCACAAGGTCACCGCAACTTGGCCGCAGAATAAAACGAATCGTGTAGGCTCGGCTTATCGGGGATTACAGCTCGTTTGTTCTAGATTTATACCTATCCAAATGAAATACACAGATATGCAGACGCATTTTATGTGTAAGGTTTTTCCTAGCCACAACACTCTAATCTAATATTGGGGTATCATATAATAAATATTATGATTTTAAAAATCATACACGTTTGGGCTAAGAAGGTTATATAGGAAGGAATACATAAACAAACATACATAAATTAATAAGCCCTTTCTTTATAAAACGGGAATACTCACTTTAAATTGAGTCGGTTATTCCGACTATAGTTTCGATCACATTCGGTGACTTTATCAAAGAATGTTATAAGCGCGATATGGCGCGACCTCGTCTTGCCTTGCACTCGAGTGTGATCGAAACTATAGTCGGAATAACCGATTCAATTTAACGTATTCCTGTTTTATTAAAACAAAACTTGTCAAAACCGCGTCAGTTTTTATAATATAATAATAAACCCTTAAACACATATTTACATTCACCCCAAATACATGAACCTCTTTCTTGGGCAGTCGGGAAAAAGCATAAAATTAGGAGAAGTGATCTTTTCCTCATGTTTCAGTAGAGCTTCTATGTTATTTGAATATTTATTCCCTGTTTCCCGCAGAAGAGTGCTTAGGATAAGGTTTCAGCCGTCCGTATGAAAGCACACACCCAGCCAAATAAAATTAAGCTCTTCACTATCCTTGGAATCCGGGCTAATGCGAAAGCTTTTGCTTTGCTCTATTATGCAAATTTAATTTAAATCGCCGACGTTGTAGGTTTACCAACACGCCAGTCACATCGCTCGCGTGTGCTGCCGACTTTTATGAAAAACGCTCCATCAGTGTGAGGCAAAATGTCGCATTTGCAGTTAATCAATAGCTCTATAAATGCGGGGCAAGTGCTCCATGTTTCATTTAACACGCACATGCATTTTTTTATAGCGGGTTTCTACAAACTTCCTTCTATAGTTTGTATAAACCTTCACTCACTCGAGCGACACTCACTCGACCTGCGCTTATAATTATAATCTCAGTTGTTAATTTGCTATTAATTGAACTGTTACGTCACATTTATGAGACAGTAATGTTTGGTTAGCTGAACAAAATACACACAAACTAAAACAAACCATCTAAACTACTTAAATATCGAATGATAATCGAAATGTTCAACCAATGTTCACCAGATGGCAGTGAACCCAGTATGCTGGCGGCATTATCACGCTGAATGTCAATGCTTATGCATTGCGCCAGATAAGCACCAGCATTTTGGTCACGCATCGCATCATCCAGGCGATCTAACACATTTTCGAAAATGACGTCTCGAACCCAATGTCATCGTGGTTACCAATTTCGCAACAGGCACTCTACGATTAAATAAATTACGCCAAAGTTTAACCATTAACTTGCTCAATTCACCAATTATGTATTCAAATCAAAGACGCGTGTGTCATTAAGCATATTGTTCGAGTATCGCGATACGAATAACTTCAGTCTTGAACTAATGTACTTATGTGAGCTCGTAAACTTGACATTTTCGTATAGCGAATTTGGGAAAATTCTGGGCGAAGTGTTATTGTGTTAGCTTATTCAAGTGTAGTTTACTTTAAGTACATTTATCTGTCTTGGGGATTGTCTCTGTTGTCTCTACAACTGATTTTCTTACTAGCTTTGTTTTAAGTTTGTTGGAATATGTGCTGTTACAGTTTACAAGGAAAGCTTTGATGTTTTAAATTTTACTTATGAATTTTCCACCTTTGGTACATCTGTCGAGTTGTATATAGTTCCATTGAGCAACTCGGAACCAGCCCGAACGGCCCAGATCGGCCGGAGGCCTGTGTTAATCTAAGGTAGTTCAATACTGTAGCTTACCTAATATCTAAGTCATAATATACCTGTATCATTTTCTATTTTCAGGACCCACAACGGGCCCATAAAACGTAACAAGATTATTATACAACGGGTTGCAACCCTGTTGTTAATTACCTTTCTATTTAATCTCGCAGTAAAGCCGTCCTAAGCAAGCACATAATTATTTGATTTCGTATAAATTAAATAAGAAGCTATATAAGGCTGGCCATTGTCTATTGTCTGCAGGTTTTGTGTATCATCCAAATTATAGTTACCTATCTTATACATGTCGTTAAAACGTTTAATGCTCCTTTTACCAAGGGTTGAACACCGGGGAATATTTTTACCCGTGGTAATTGCTAATGAATGATCTGTTACTTCTATCTGCATTTACCAATATCCGTGATCCGTGACTCTCCTATCCCAAAACGTCTAATTTCACTTTCCAAAAATCAATAATTCCTTTTTTTCTTTTCAAATTACATACTGTAATTAGATACAACTTAAATATATACCTATTACTCGCTAGCCTCCGTATCCGATCTTTGGAAGTTACGTACGGATACATACCACTGTCTTTACGGTGAAGGAAAGCATCGTGAGGAAACCTGCATATTTCCGGAGAAGAAATTCAATGGCATATGTGAATCCGCCAATCCGCACTGGGCCAGTGTGGTGTGATACTGGATATCACCCTACGAGCGTAGGCCCAGCAGTAGGATTTCAATGCCAGCATAGAAATCTCCTTATAATGTCAGAAAAAAATTGTACTTATTTTTGTAAAAACAGCTCAATATATTTTTTTAATTATAAAGAATAATATAATTAGCGATTTTTAGCTAACAATTCAACTATTCAATTTCTAACAATGAATAATGTTGAAAGAATCGTACTTTGGGTTAAATTTAGAAATAGTAAATTTTCCCCAAACTTAGGAAGAAATTGTCATTTCCTGTAGCTACTAGCTAGCACAATGAACCATTCATAAGTAGACAGAGAAAGCAGTGTTCAGCTGGATACATGACTCTTTCCCACATAACGGATGAAAAATTAAGTATTACTCATGAAGGAAAAGGACAAAGTTAAAATATTCTTTTCCCGTAGCGTATGTTCAGTTTTTTTAAGGGTCGGCTATTATTACTGCATCAGGATTGGTCGAAAATTTGTTAATGGTAATCGTGATTGGTTGATATATTTAATATTTTGTCTAATGTGCGGCCACGCTAACCGACGTCCTACTTCTTCTAAGCATTCACAGGACACCAGCCATAGTCACAGAAGAGGTAAAATGTTTACCTCTTCTCACTTCTGTGGCCATAGTCATCTAATATGTTTTTTTTTTTTATTGTAATTCTACCATAACCTCTGTGCATTCAAATTTTAATAGTGGGGAAATGTAATCAAACCTCTTTCCACCTTGATTCATACCAACGCAAAAGACACGACCAAAGAGCATAAATTAACCTCTGTGCATTCAACTCTTTATTAGTGGGGAACTAACTCTTAGTGGGGAAATAAATATGAATATATAATAATATATATGAATAGTAATCAAACCTCTTTGCTCATTGTTATAAGAAAAAAGCTATTGTTACAGACAAAAATAATTAAAAAGTGATGCTTTGTGGTCTCGCGACCAAAGATCATTATTATAATCACTACGTGGTCTCGACGTTAACGAACTACCTCAAATAAGTAACGGACGCATTAAATACCACGTTTGAGAAAAACGTTAATTTCCATTAATTAGCGCAGATAAATGAAGTTAAACAATAAATATTAAGATTAAGCCAGCAGGGCCTGTGTCCACGGCACGGTCGTGATTAAACGAGGACGATATAAATGATGGAAGCACGCAATTAAGGACTCCGTGAAGCACATCCATCACTCTAGATATCTCGAGAACTGATTTTGTTGAGCAATTTTTGTAGCAACACGGTCAGAACTTTGATTGGGGTAGAAAGGAAGGAAATTATTGATTTTTATTTATGTTCTGGAAGGAACCGTATTTTTTTTTCGGAATTATCAGTAACCTGTATTAATCCAGGATATACGATAATTTCAAATAAATCTATTTTACCATTTGACGCGATAAAGTAACAAACATACACACTCATACACTCGCACACAAACTTTCTTACAATTATTTTTATAACGGAAATATTTTTAAATACAGACCAAGGCGAAAATAAATGTACCGTTTTTTTGTTTTCCTTACATGTCTCGAAGAATAAAAAAAAACTTAATATGAAAAATAATTTTTGCTTTTTGTAAGATATAATATGCATATGGATTGAATAATAATTAGCTAATAGCTTACCTGGATGGCTTATTACTCTTTATAAAAAAAACTAGCAGCGCCATGCTGTTTCACCTTCTATACCATAGAAATAATGTGTTAAGCCAGGGTATAACATCCAAACCAAAATTCATCCAAATCCGTTCAGCCGCTGATTAGTCAACAATGTTAAATATAAAATACTTAAACGAATTAATTTAACTTAAATATTCATAATATAATATAATATTTTCTACTGTGCAATTAATTTAACTAATAATAAATCATAAAACAAAGCGTGATTTCTATTGAAGTTTGATAAGTATTATAAAGCTATGTCGCTTCTGTAGTCAGGTTTTTTTTTTTTTCTCTTTCCTCCTAAGAGGATTTTGGCGTCGCACGTCTTATGCATTTGCCAGTGTCAAGTATACATAATATACCATTCACAAACACTCGTGCATGTTCACGAACACTTAACGGGTAAAATTTCACCGTTTTACACATTAACACTCGAAATAACAGAAATTTTGGAAAATAATAAAAAGACGCGACATGATTTCTTCACGTTCCCGCCAAAACCCCAGGTACGGTTTAGTCTATAGGAATGACAATTTGATGCAGAACGTTGAACGAAACGCCTAAGCGCCAGGAAAATCAAGGCGCTTCCGACCTTTGGGTCGCGAGATCACTATACGTCAAAAGCGTTCTAGCGCTGCGTGTTTATACTGTCAGCAGGCCTAGCACGGGCGCCGGGATAAAGTTATGTCCACCCATTTTGTCTTCGCGTCAACGTGACAAAGCTAGAATATGGATACATCCGTCTCGGTCTCGCGTGATAAATATGATGGACTAAATTTTATCCTGGCGCCCGTGCTAGGCCTGCTGAATAGATGACTAATTATTGTTTCAGCACTGAATCGAAATGTAGTTTATACTTTTAACGAAATGGAAAAAAAAACATGACACTGGTAAACGTGCGACGCCAAAGTCATTAAAGAAGAAAAAAATAACATGTGCTTTGCTATACCTTTGACATAGCTTTTCTATACGTAGTAATAATAGCTCAATGAGGAAAACTAGATAAAATTTTCCTGACTCTAATTTATAACTTGATTCATTCGCAAATCTGACTTACTTGAATTTTTAATCGATTGTTACCTGGTAGTATTTTGACAATTACGTCAAAGTTAGACGGACAAATAAAAATCTTTCATGTGTAGAAAGAGTGTAGGTATAACTTGTGTACTGACCGAGCACGCATCAATCCAAAGCGTACAGCCTGATGTGGGTAATACATGTCAATACACAATTACACAACACGCTCACATGGCTTGATTAAAAAGAGGATAGCGCACCGACCCGAAGTTGCGGCCAAATACAAAACAAATGCTGCGATTCATTGCGAACTACGCGCGCTCCCGCTGATTTATGAAAAGCGCTCAAGAATATAATACTATATATCTGTATCATATAATATTGCTTTTATGAAGATGCAACGTTTCGCTCAGCGCGCGAAATTCAACCTTTCTTGCGTTTTTTGTCAATTACAGCTTAATTACTCATCGTAGGTTCATGAAAACTAATTTTACAGTAATAAATAGATTGTTTCAAGAAATTACACCATCCAGAAATTCAAATGTACTTAATTTGTCACTAAACCAAAAACCAAGATGAAAATCAGCTTATTGAGATATGTATCTAAACCAATATTATCTTGGTGATCATATTACCTGTAATTTCTTAAAACAACTTATTTATTGGCGCAAAATTGGTTTCAATAAATCTACGATGATTAATTAAGCTGTAATTGACAAAAAACGCAAGAAAATTTAAATTGAATTTCACGCGATGTGGGAAACGTTGCACACACAGATGAATGAGTTGTGATGAGTGATGAATGAGTTGATGATGAGATGTGGTTCATCTGTATCTGTGGTTGCACCTTAATGAGCCAAGAGCTAATAAGGAGTTTACTCTGTTACCTACTTACTAAATGCTGCCTCGTCATGTAAATTAAGATAGAGCAGATTGTTGATGTCAACGAGATTGTCTTCCTTCAAACAAAAATAATCATCATCAGCCAAAACACGTCGATGTTATGGGGGTAGGGGTCGCAACGCTCCTCTTTTCCTAAGAGGACGCTGCTGACCGTCCTAATGTGTTTCACACAAAAATAACTTTTCGCTATTACCAGTACTGTATGACAGCTCATTGATACAGTATTCCATTTCATGCAACATAACGACTTTAAAACACCAATATCACTAATTAACCTACCAACGTTAGTAGCGTGGAAGCTATCAGTTTATTAGTGGGTGCGTTTTCATTTCCTGAATGAAACCCTTCAAATTAATGTGTAAATCTTAAAGGGGACTTCAAATCGTAAAAATAACTGATTTCGTTAATAGAATTGGGGGTGCTGCGGTTAATTTGAGCCCACACCCTGTGGCTCTCCCTGTCACATCGTAAACTATGGATTACGAAAAGTGATTTAGACCTCTAACGCGCGGGAAAGAAATGGGTCGTGCGGTCGTACGGAGTCAAGGCACGGAGTATAACGCCATTCATCAACGGAAGCCCGCAGCGTGTGGACGTGTCAACGTCACTCCCAAAATCGGCGACGTCACGCCTTCAATAGAGCAATTTCCACAGCCATAAATTGTGGAAGCTTTATCGCCGGCCGCTGTCTGCCCCAGAATGTGGGGCAAACAAGCCACTTATATAGGTAAGGTAGCGTCTAAGGATGAAGCTAAAGTAGTTTATTTTTACCAGAGATATCTGCCCATATGACACCATGGCCCCATCGAGCAGTAATGCTTTTTTGAGCGCTTCGTAACACTTTGGGATAAAAACGTGAAGTAGAAGCCGATATGTGTCGAGCTTTTACTAAGTTTCTTTTGTGTTGCTTCTTTTTAGCCACCATCCAAAAGACGCTAACATCGAGTGCAAAACGGTGTAATTGAATCTTGTAGCAAATCGGATATTTTATCACTTCATCTGCAACATTCGGAAAGATGGTGTAGGGCTCTTTAAAGTACTTGGCTGGCTAGCTAAAACCCTCAAGTTGAAAATCTGTCAAGACGGGTGTGTTACTGATCTGTGTGGGTCGTACGGTGTGTTCCGATTCCAGGCTAGATGTGTTTGCCATATACGACCACACCGTCACTTAACGTCAGGAGAGTTGTGGTCAAACAGCTGTCAACATTTAACTTAAAAATAAAGATAAATTCAATGAGCTACATCTACAATAAGCAAGGCGTGAACAATGCGTGTGAAGCAACATTACGTTGCAGCATAACATAACGGTATTTACATTATTATTGTATTGTTTCGGAGACGTCAGCGGGGGTGATGGATAGCCACTTTCGAGACGCACGAGTCCACGCGTCGTTGACCGACGACGAGACCGCACTGAATCGATTAAACTCGAATACAAGAAAAAAATAGTATTTATCAGAATGATTTATCTTCGTGATCATTAAAATTCACTAATCACCCATTCACTAAGACTATAGTGATTGCAGACGAATAAAATAATTGCGAAATTCGTGCGTGTGTTTAGTATACTTTTGCAGCTAAAAAATGTGCGATTCCTTTATTATAACGGGTAAAGCTGAAAGGCGTTGGTAATAAAATATTTTTGGCAAATTAGTCTTCTTCTTGCTTTTATCAACGATTCAAATTTAAATATTGTTTGCAGCCCACTAAGTGCCCACAGAAACTACGGCAGCGTAAGACATTAATGGAAAAAATATATATTATGAATGTTGCCGGTTGTCAGCATGTTTGTTTGTTCTGCATATTAGAAATAATAAATACTTACTTCGACATCAAACATGTTTGGTGCGTGAGTCCATTTGTATTTGTATCGCATTTCTTATTTCGCTTTTGTTTTTCTCCGATTTTGTCATAATCGGCGAAAGAATGGCAACACACGTTTGCAGCGTGTGTTGACTTGACACGTCGCAAGCGTTCCTTCGTAAATATCGGAGCTTGACCACACGAAATTAGTGATAATGGAGGCCATCGTCACGATTTGTTACTTATGATGTGAATGTGATGTAAAACGAGCCACCACAAATCAAATGGAATAGGTATTTATGACGAGATTTATGAAATATTATTCGAAAAATGTAAATATTTAAAACAACAATCTTTTAGGTTTAAACTTAAAGTATCATCATTATCACCTACTGCTCGATACTCGCATAGCAATAAAGAATTGCTATGCAAACTGCCTCGGTCATGCGCCTCTCGGCCCCAAGTTTATGAGGGTATTTCAAGAGAAAGATAGCGCTATACACTTTCGAGCGCAGATGAAAAGAAATGGCTTTAGCGTTTTTGTGAAAAATCCAGATAATTTCTAATTACATCTAAACCAGGAAATCAATCGAAATTCTGAGCAATACAAGCCTAGATATTATTATTACCTCACTATTAGTGAAATAATCACTTGGATATACACTAAGGGTAACGAGCGCCAGCGAAAAATATGTGTAAATCGAGGTCTTTTGAATGATTTTTTTAACGAGAAAATGTCATGTTATCATGTTGTCCCGGTATGGAAACCTAGAAGAGAGAACCAAAAAACATATATCCCAAAATAAGATTTCAATCTCCTTGTATGTTTTACCCTGAACTAGAAATCTAAAACAACAGAGGAACAAAAAAGATATTATAAGATTTTTAATCTACATAAGTAATGAAGGGCACTTAATATAAAAATCACAATTTTATCAAAGTAGGCCGTTAACCAGAGATTTTTACAAAAACCCATCTCTATGACCAACACTCAGCTTACCATGCCTCAGTCAACACTTTGCCACTGCCTTACATCCCTGTCATCATTTCACCTTGCCGTGTCCTGCCTATGTCCACTTTAAAATTGTTAGCGCGGTTCCGTAAACTCGAATCTTTTTTTTTTAAGTGTAACGTCATAATAACGAGGCAACTAGCTCTAAAATGTATAAGATGTTGACCATCAAACATTCATATTTGTAATTTACATTTAAATAGAATGTGTCTGTACACAATACGCATGTATATACCACAGCCTGTATCCTAACTACAGAACATTTCAAAAGCTTTTAAAACTTTTCGGATCAAAAGTTTATCAACTATTATTATTGGACACGTGGTTTCAATCAACAAGGGGTCGCTACACTTTGAACAGTACATATACCTACCTATACATAAACATCGCGATGTACATGTATTATCAGAGGTTTGTAGTGTGTAGACGGGGTCCACCCCGTGTGTGGGAGTGCGAGTGAACGAACTGGATGACAGTGGACGCGGCATTGTACCTCCCACGACAGGGTTAGTGACTGGGCCGCGTGAACATGGCATAACTCACGAACCACGTCGGCAGCGCCGGGGTTCACTCTACAGACCACGCTCTTGGTATTGTAATGATTTAATAGAAACATTTTGTTCCTAAGTTCAGTTTCTGGATTTACTTTTGCACCCAAATTAGCTCATAGTTCACAGCATCAAAAGTTCACTTTGTCGATCAGGGCCCCTATTCGGAGAAATGACATTTTATCTCGGTCACTGTCTCTCTAATTTAGAATTTAATGGGAGTGAGAGTGACCGAGATAAAATGACATATCTCCGAATAGGGTCCCTGGTTCTAAGAACTGGTGTTAAAAATATTAGTTATTTACCATGTCACAGGTTACGCAAGCTTAAAACTATATAGGGTTATAATGAAAGGGTATATATGCTAAGCCGAAAAAGGCTCATAGTACTCATCATTATGAACAACTTTTACTATGGGCGAACGAAATATGACGAATCCTGAAATGGAGAAAAAAATTGCTGTACCTTAGAAAAATGTCAATGACACTCGACAAAATATATGGAACAGCTGTTTTATGGATTTTAGGTTTGGTCCTATAGTAAAAGTTATTCAAAATCATGAATACTATTAGCCCCTTTCGGCTTAGCAAGCCGTTACCTTATAACCCTGTATATATAAAAGAACAATCCCATTTCTAGGAATGAACGCACAGACCAGACCGCTTATGACAGAGACGTGAAATTAAAGGAAAGGAACACACAAACATACATACATACATACGTACATAATCCCAAAAACATTAGGACCATTCCTATTTGAGCAGTCGGCTAAAAATAAGATCCATGTTCAGAAGCCATACATCATCTACGTTTATTGATGTTTTGTGGAATTAAAGGAAAGGAACACACAAACATACATACATACATACGTACATAATCCCAAAAACATTAGGACCATTCCTATTTGAGCAGTCGGCTAAAAATAAGATCCATGTTCAGAAGCCATACATCATCTACGTTTATTGATGTTTTGTGGAATTAAAGGAAAGGAACACACAAACATACATACATACATACGTACATAATCCCAAAAACATTAGGACCATTCCTATTTGAGCAGTCGGCTAAAAATAAGATCCATGTTCAGAAGCCATACATCATCTACGTTTATTGATGTTTTACTACTAGAACCTTATTCCCGCATTTGAAAAGGGTTAGGTGCACGTTTCAAGTTTTATAAGTCTGAATTTCTTTGAGTGTCGGCAACATACGCGCCGGGCGGCGGGCGGCGGCGGGACCGGCGGGACCGATCCAAGATTTTATGCTCGCGCTCGCAAGAGATTTTTTACAAACTATGCATATGAGACTCGGAATATATTCGCACTTCCAAGAGTTGACTCACACCGGATATTCTCCTCGGCGGGTGTACACGCGTCCCTCATAAATATGTACTTAACTTACGCCTGCGAAGCGATATTCTTCGCAAATTGGGAAGCTATGCATAACAATTTAAGTTTCTCGCTATAAGCGACGAAGGAAAGGGTCCTCCTTTTCAGAATTTTCAATTTTCTTTTCAAATAATTTTATGTTCCATGTTACTTTGTATCCATTCTTCTTGAGGCATTTTCTTTTCCTTATTTTTTTTTTTTTCTCTTTTGTTTTAGACTTCTAGTCCAGGGTAAAACATATAAGAAGATTAAAATCTTATTTTGAGATATATGTTTTTTTGGTTCTGTAATCTAGTATTGTATGGCGGGAAAATACGATTACATGACATTTTCTCGATAAAAACAAATCATTGAAAAGACCTCAACTTACACACATTTTTCGCTAGCGCTCGGAACCCCTAGTGTATATTCAAGTGATTATTACGCTAATAGTGAGGTAATAATATCTAGGTTTGCATGGCATAGAATTTCGATTGATTTCCTGGTATAGATGTAATTAGCAATTATCTGGTTTTTTGACTAGCGCGCGCTTAAGCTTTATCTCTTTTCATCTGCACGCGAAAGTGTATAGCACTATCTTTCTCTCGAAACATCCTCTTAATTTATCGTACAACAATACGATATAAACATGAACAACACATATAACCCTTTAAAAGAATCTACCTACAAATATTGAAACATAATATTCAATTAGAAACAGAGTTGAATTAACAAGACAATTTGGGTTGTTTGTGTGATACTCAACAAGGGTTTGTCCCGAATATGAATTCTGAACAATTTTATTTTTACATTACAAAAAATGGCCTTTGAGTTATTTTGTTTTCAATTTGCTTTTAGATTGTAAATTTGTACTATCAAATTTCGCAATTACAGTTAGTATCGAGCTGAGACCTACCACGGTTTTATTATATTTTTAGTCGTAGTAGTCTGCATTCGTTTTTGTGTAGATAATAAAGTTCTGTTAAATCATTGAGTTATTAAAATTTACAGTAGTAACTTACTTACATACAAATTAAAGTTTTTTTTTTTTTTGTTTGAGCTCTGTTTTTATCTGTAATTAATTTATAATAATTTTGGTTGTTATTTTAGCTCTTTTATTTAAGTTAAGATTGTATTACGGATAAATAACTTTATTGGTAGATTATAAAAAATCTAGGACAAGATAACTAATAAATTAATAGCAGATGAAAAAAAAAAAATGCATCATCATCATCGTCATCATCATCAGCCAGAAGACGTCCACTTCTGAACATAGGCCTCCCCATTTCATTTGGTATCATTTAAATAATATTATTTTATTATAACGCCTGTTTACCTGTGTGTACCTGGCAACTTCATAGTTTTGCTAAAGGGATAGGCAACCTATAATTTTCCGATTCCTCGTGTAATATTCTCTCGACTAATGCTCGATTTTCATCAATAAGAAATCGAGGAAAATGTTAAAAAAAAAAGTTATTTAAACATACATAGATAACATAATATAATATTTCAGTTTTAGCTAGGCATCCGATTTGCGATTTATCTAACATAATTACAATCTTTGTCATCATGAAATAACAGATGAGGGTATACATTTCTAAGACCGTATCTTAAACAAATAGGAAACATCAAGTTATTTATTTAATTTATTAGAACAAAAAGCTCGCGCTCGTTATTTTCATAGCGATTTAATTTCACAATAAATGCGGATTCGCTTTTTGTGGAATCGAGTTTTACTGCGCTATCTGTGTTGTGATTCCGCTATTTACATTTGCAATGTAAATAGCAATTTGCAATTTATGTCTGGGTGTTAATATCTATATAAATATGTATTTAAAAAATATCTATGTACGTATATCAGTCTCTGGCAGCAATATTACAAGCTTTGCTTAGTTTGGGGTCAGATGACCGTGTGTGCAAAAATGTCCCAGATATTTATTTATTTAATTTATAATTTCGTTCACGAGATATTTCACTTTGCAATTTAAAGTTAAATTCTCGTTTAAATTTAATTTCTCAACAAAATTGGTTAAGTATATTTATCAGAACTGAAAGGAAAGCGCTTATATTTGCATTGTATTTTTAATCAGAAAATTAAATCGCGATAAAATAAAGCCCGAGTTGAGAAAGGAAATTCGATACCCGATAAATGACGAGTCAAAAAAAAATGGAAGCGAGCGAACCAAAGTGTAGGTGATCGCGGTGCAGTGCGGGGCGAGACGCTCCTTTGTGTCCGAATCAAGCCACCTCTGTCCCGCACTCTCTGCATTAACCGATATTTCCAATCTTACTCGCTCCGCACATTTCGTTTTATTAGATTTTTCAGCAACACCCCTCCCTCCCTCGCGTTATCGCGGATCTTCGCCGGCAGCAAATAATATAACGAAATTCCGCGAAATTTGTGTTCCACTCACCGCCCAGGATTCCTCCCTCGAAAATAACATCGATAGGCATCTACTCTATACGACAACAGAATAAAACGATTTGCTGAAACGCAGTAACGAAACAGAGTTTATTCGGTCTATTTTCACACGTACGCCCTCAGGGCGATCTTTAATCATGCGAATGTGGAGCGCCGAGCGCCGGCAGCGGTGAGTGAGTGCGAGTATGTTAATTAGCGCGGGCTATGCAGCCGAGCACGCGAGATAGTTGGTGATGGCCGCGCCGGGACCGAGCCATGTTTTATGGCACTGAACCGCACTCCAACGAGACGTTTTTCTAGTGCAAGCTTATTCCCGACAAGCGAGACATTCATCGACCACATCTTGACAACTGGCTCGGCAGCTTGACTTCTGTCGCAAATCACCATAGCATCATCCGTTCTGTCTAGTTTGGAATCGAAATCAAAGTTCTAAGTCACGAATATGTTTTAAAATGGAAGGGAATGTAACTGTGTGTGCTTGGAGCCGTGTGTGTGGGCTGGTTCGCCATGCAGCGGACGCTGGCGAATAGTGAGCGGTGACCGCATGTCGCGCTTGCACCCGACGTATTTAATCAGGCGCCAACCACCGCGAACCCGATCTCAGGGCGTTCCACTCCGCCGAACAATTCTCGACTAATACACAACCGACTGAACATGAACCTACCTTTTTTCTCATTCTCGGAATCTTTTGTACAGACTCGCTGTTGTTTTCCATTAAACTTAGGTACTAATATATCGCCGCCATGTTTATCTCGTGAATTTTATCTCCCGGTAAAATATGAACTCTCTCACTTGACGTGATGGTATAATTTAAAAGCAAACCGCTCACGTATGAAATCATTGTCAGCGTCATGCAACGAATTCATTTCGTCACGATTCTGAGAAAGAAACGAAATGAGAAGAAAACAATAAAAATAACAAGAAAAGCATTCAATCGCTCGGAAACATGCAAATAAGTGTGATGGCGCACGCGGGCGTCGAACCCCTTGACCTCAGAAGCGGAGCCGCACATTAACTGATACGACCAACAGTCCATAGCTAGGTACATCACATTTACACTACGCAAATTTATTGGGTGAGTAATCAAAACCCCCAAACTTTACCCCATTCCAGCAAGGCACTATGCTTAAAAACCGCTCTATTGTAACATCAATATTGGGCGTTCAAACACCAACATTAACTTTGTAAAGTGTTTGCTTTGCGATGAATTAATAAAATTGGGGCAAACATTAAGGCCCGGTCGGTGGGACGCGGGAGCGAGATGAAAGTACCTACATATCAAATTGTCGGATGAAAGCCGTGATTGAGAATCGAGAGTACGTCAGCGTCGTCTGAAGCGAAAAGGTTTCTGAGCCGACTTTATCCGTGGCAATAAATTGCATTCGACACAATTTGTCGAGTGACGCCGTGCGAGCACAAATCGGCTACATTGCCCCTTTATGTCGACGGGCGACGTCTCCGCAATTTAAATTCGATGCTGTAAATAAAATTGTTGCTGTGTAATACAGTATCAAAAATTGGAATATTCTATTGAATCACAAACTTGCAACTAAAATTCCTGACATTATATTCCGTTTTCTCGGCGAAATAGCTTTAGGGGCGAGGTAGTCCGCAAGTTGAAGTCACAGCAAAGGAATATCAAGTATACCTACGTAACACAAGAATCATGCATTTTTCGAGGAATACAAACTGCATTCCATTCGTTTGCCGCTGACAGATGCCAATCTATGCTCTTGTAAATAATATATATAAAGAGTGGACAAACGTCATGTAAGTCTGTTTTAAGTGTTAAATAATTAGGGTTTTTAGTTCTTGAGATAATCGGCTGCGACATATCTACAGACAGACTGAAAATAAAGACGAACCAGGAAAATTAATCTAGACTAAACGTTTTGTGATTTGGCTACTGATAAAGATTAGACACAGATGAAGCAAGCGTTAATAATCTAAGCAATCAATTCTGACAATGAAACTGTATTCAACTAAGTATCTTTTGCAATAGATTCCTTTAGATTCTAACATTTCTTGAAAGAGGTTCAGCAGGTATTTCTCTTTATAAAAACACACGAGGCATAGAATATATACTTAGGAAAAAAACTCGCATTGCGTCAGCAGTTTTAGTTTGTTCGTGGAACTTCCCTCTTTCTTGAACAAGCCAGCTTGACGACAGAACTTTTAGGAAGGAAAAGTATCAAAGGATCGGGCAAGGCTCATAATATCCGCAATGGTTCCCGGATCTTCGTACGCGTCAATCAGAACGGAATCTAAACTTTTCGTTTATTGAATTTCCTCGCGAAATAAATAGTTTGAGGAATGTAAAGCTGCAGAGACGATACGTCCGGGTCGTCACAAAGTTCGATCAATCTGTAGCTCGGGGAATAATAACGGTTTTGTGTTTAACAGCGGCATTCCAGTACCTATAGTGTTTAAGCTGCGATGGCTACGTCGAGTAACACAAATTGCTGGCGGTCGCGAGTCGACCCGACCTCCTGAAAAATACTCTCCTTTTAACAACGGAAGGGGTACGCTGCAGGTTAAAGGGTCATGTTCAGTCAACTTTAGCTACAAATGGGTACTCGGGAGGTTGTTACCGAGCTTTTTAGGTTCGCTTTAATTCTTACAACTGGAAAAGTTTCTTCGAACTCGTTTCGAGAGAAATAATTTCGACTGCATATCACGATGTAAAATAAAACTGACTTTTTGTACAGGAAGTCATGTAAAATTTCCGGTTAACATGAAATACGATACATTGTGTAAATAAAATAGGAGCAACAGTGGTCAGAAATAATACGTACAAAACGAGAACAGGCGAGGAGGCGATAATGAATTTTGCTCCCTGCGAAGCGTAATTTTTCATACTTTTATAATTTACACACAACGTGGTCACGATGAAGCGTATAAAGCTGAATAATAAGTTTTTTAATGTAATTAAAGGCACGACATCGTTGGACGAGAAAAAAGTGGACGTGCTCACTCGAGTGCGATGAAACACTCGGGAAACGAGAAGGAAACACCCGGAGAAGAGAAAACAAGTAAGAAAGTAAAAAAATATAAAACGGGCTTTTTAAAATTGAGTTCAACTTCACACGAATAAGAACATGGCAGTAATGTAACAGTGTATTTTATAAACAACACATCGATTTCTTCTAAATCTAAGGACCTATGTCAATAAGTCAGAAAAAAAATGACAATATGTTCAGAGTTAAATAAAAAAATAACATTAAATGAAAAACAAAGAATTCTCTGTTCAAAAACAGCAACAAATAACTAAAACGTCTAGTATTTCAAACAAAATACCATATAATGTTCTAAAATTTCATGATCAAGTTATAACTTCAAAGTCTTTTAAAAAGTAAAAGACACAAAACTATATTTTTTTCTAAAACATTTGTAATGCAGTAGTGTGCAAATAATACTGTGTTCTGTATTGAAGGGCAATGTTTCCAGTAAATTACTGAGCATGAGAGATTTAACATGTTATATCTCTGAGTGACGAGCGCAGTTTATTGTCCCGCAGGGTTTTGAACTGTTCAAGTTGTGTTGTGTTGTTGTTTGAAATTTTGGATAGCACTGAACTGTTATGGGCAAGCGAGATGAATAAATCTTTTGAATACTAAAAATTAATAAATCCCTCAGATCGCAGAGTATCCAATAAAACTTATAACCTTACTAGCAGCGCCCCGCGGTTACACCCGCTATTCTACAGAAAGAGAATATTTTATAATATATAAAATAAAGTGTACTATGTGGCCGGGATAAAGTAGGCTATGTGTTAATCCAGGATATAAGCTACCTCCATACCGAATTTCATCCAAATCCGTTCAGGGCTCCGTTCCGTTCTTAGTCGCACGAAACGGTATTCTCTAAGTTTCTATACGCGCGTTTCTTCACATCGTGCCACGATTAGGGGCCGCGTTTAAGTTTAGAGCATGTTATGACGTCACGCGTTATTGGCAAGTTATCTCATGTGAATAAGGGCCCAGCCGTTACAGATTGAACGGGAGCAAACACACTTACGTACTTACATACTTAAACACTTACGCACAAACTTTCGCATTTATAATATTAGTGTTATAAGCTATTTCAGTGTTGCATTTACGAGTATTTATAATAGTGGTGTCCCGAGCATTTTTTTTTATGCCAATCTGGAGCTACCACATGTACGATCTATCAATAACAGCCGTCTGCTGTTTGCAGCACACAATACATATAATATTTTATTACATTGATAATTAAATTTTGGGATTAAATAAAAAAAAACAAGTAATTTTACCAAAGATTACCTAAACTAACTGTTTTTTTCTCAATAAATAAATTTGTTACTAAATTTATTTTTTTATTTTTTTATTCACACAGCGCCATCTAGCCCGAAACTAAGCAAGCTTGCACTATGGGAATCAGATAGCCTATGAGTACATAAATACTTTTTTTTTTGTAAATACATACATAGAATACAAAGAACAAACATCCCAAGTTCATAACACAAATGTGTGTCCTGGGTGGGAATCGAACCCACATCCTACAGCTCAGAGGGTGGAAATCCTCCCACTGAGCCACAAGGCTAGTCAAAAATGACAAAAATGTTTTTTAAACATCGAACAATTATATCTTGTATTGTGGCACCGCAGCAGAGCTCTATTGGAGAATAAGCTAAGCCCAATTACGCGTGTTATATCTGTAATGAGCTACTTGGGCTTAAGCCTGGTACTTTCAAATTGCCCTTTGTAATTCATTTGGAGAAGGTTTTCCTCCAAGGCCACGAAGTTGGGAGGAGCCGGTTAAGGGATGTAAATTATATAATCGTGCCACAGCCATCCCACGAGCACAATTTCTAGGTTTTCTTAGATTAAGCGTGAATTTCCATAAAACTATAATATGTTGTATATGAATCGCAAAAATCGAAAAGAAACCGAAAAAACTTATTTTTCGATTGTTCAATTTCCTCCGCAAATTAAGTCAAAAAAAAAGAAACTTATCAATTTTGTTTTTCGTTCTAATGTTGTAAATGTAATATTTTGGTATATTTATTTATGCAATCAAATCTAATCATAAACAAACACAATCAAAAAGAAAACAAAAGAAACTTATCAATTTTGTTTTTCGTTCTAATGTTGTAAATGTAATATTTTGGTATATTTATTTATGCAATCAAATCTAATCATAAACAAACACAATAGACATTATGAAAATTAACACTAACTGTTTGAATATCTTCAATAAATAATGTAAAAATGCAGATAAACACATAACAATAAGTAAGTTATGAAATAGAGCTCTGCTGCACATGTAACGCTAGTAAGTACACCTTCATCGTACCCCTTTGGGTCGTCGTTTTATGGGATTTCCGCGCTGTATCACTTTCGTCTGAATGCATTTCACGATCCTCGACTATCGGTTTCACAATCATTAAACTTGAGACGGTCCGACATCAATCCCTATTCGACGTCGAATTTGAACTAGTGAATCACTTATTTCGATTACGGACATCACGGATAAAAATTTCATTGTTTTCTGGTAATTTTAGCGTTTGTACTTTCATTCTATTCAGAAGTTGTAACCGGTGTTGAAAATCAATACCACTACAATGAAATCAAAAGTGTATTTAGTAGGCTGTCTGACTTATATCAAGTGTCAAATGTACCTATGTGAGAAGATCGTCCGCATTATAGTGAATGCTAGCAGTAAGTATGGGATTAATTTACTTTATTTTTTGCACTGCGGCTCATATTTGAAAGGGGGATGAATGAGGATATGGGAGCAGGGTAGACAGGTGATTCTTTTGAGTAGGGATGAAACCAGGATGAACGGTGAAGCACCCAATCGTTACACTATTCATCGACAAATACCTATTTCATAGGTACACGGCTCAGGACCCGATAGGTATATCTCTAAAAAATCTTAAGACCAAATACAGTTTGAATATCCGTTGCGGTTGCAGTACTCGTGGAGTACGGAGTTCTATGAAAGACGTCAGAATGCATGCAGTACGCGTGAAGTCCGTGTGCATGTCCGTACCGCATGCAGTGAGACGTCTTTCAAAGAAATTTATACATTACTACACCACATATACTTCATCCTATTTGATGTGGCTGGGTCTTTACAGATAAAATTATGAAGCTAAGTTTAAAGCGAGCATAAGGCGCCACGAGTACAAAGTACTTAGCAAGTTATGCCAAGAGTGCCTCACAGGAGCAGGGTACGAATTCCACCCCAAACGGCTTGCCTTTATGGCGCTAATAATACATTACGACTTCCGGGTCTCATTCTCATTTTGAAGTACTTTGTAATATTATATTTTGGGACCTGATTTCAATGGCTTACTATTAATCCTGTAAGTTGTGATCCACTCAATTACAAGCTGCCAAAACTTATAAGTCATAATTTATTATAAGTGTAATATATTTAAAGTAGATGTAAATACTTTATTTGTATTAATAAAGAAAATTGATCACAAATTCGTCTATTGAATTAATAGACAGTTTAGCGCAAACATGTCTCTACTTAGTCATAATAAAGCCAAATCAAATACAAAGCTACTCAAAGCGGAGAACGATTACTTAAACTGCTAACAACTTTAAAACTGAGAACAATTCGCTTCGTAAAATTCCATTTACATTGTAATCATGTTAGATAAGCAACAACTCGACAGTTAAAATACGTATTTAAAAGCATTTGAAGAAGTTTGACTGAAAGTTGGGATGTGCGGGTATTGGGGGCTTGTTTGAGTTGCTGCTCATTAAAATTCAATATTAGAGTAGGACTTGGAAGTGCTATTGATCGCAGATGGCGACGAAGCGGCGGCAAAGGGACGAGTGCTACGCGGGAACGTATAAACAACGCACAAGGGTCGCCCGGCGACGGTGGCGCGACGCCGCGTCTACAAGACTTGTGGCGCCCAACATGGGACTGGCTCATGAATCACGTGAAAAACATTTTCTAGTTGTCACATTAAATTAAAACATTTTGAGAATGTTTTAATCGGTGTAAGATTTTTATTAGAGAAAAACCGTATTCAGTAACTAAAAAAAAACATTAAACCCATCGGTGTTCAACGAGTATATAAATTAATCTCATAAGCTGTTAAGCCCGCACGAAATTCAATGAAAACCAGAACTGACGAAAATTTGGTATATCAAACATTTCGCCAACAATCCACATGATTGATATTCGATTATTATACACGTTTGTTTTGAAAGGGATGATCGATTCTGAATATATTTACGTCGCTCAACGATAAAATAATTATTATGTTATAGTTTAGCTATAGTTTAATATTTATAATGTCGATGTTTGTATGAAGTTTTAACTGTGCACATAGTTTATTCCATTTAAAAACACGTGTTTGAATACTAGCACACTTATGTAATGACTGAAAGCTTGTTTTAGTAAACAAAATTCTGTTCTGGAGTCCTTTCACAAACCTTTGCCTATTTCATTCATATTTGATGGGTGCGGAACATACCTGAAACAATAAATACGTATTTGATTAATAAGGAAGGTACAAAACGATAAAAAAACCATGACCCATCTCTATTATATTTCAATTGTTTTGCCATTAGACTCCGATATCCGGCACTGGCATTTAGTAATATGTACCACTAATTCAACGTGGGCGATTATGAAGGCTTTAGTTGACAGAACTACTCTTATTAAAATATCGCTGTCCCTTATATACTAGGCAAGTAAGACAGAGACAGAAACACTTTAGTTATTTTAGTTCTGTCAAGTTAAACCTACAAAATTGATCATACTATATGTTAAAAGCAACACTAAATTGTATGAAGTATGGCACTCCGATTGACCATGGGCCCCATCGGCGCCCGCTGCCTCAGCTACATAAAATGTCACCACATAAGTACTGTTTAGAAGTCCACAGAACTGTACTAGGCACAGTACGATTGCATTCAGCCGGTTGAAGCTTCTGGCATTACGTCGACAATCATTTGTGGGCCGGTACCGCCGGTATTATTACTATTCTGTGCCCGGTAGCTTATTGTCATAGCTGTGTTCGTAGTATCTGCCAGTTTACGACCAACCAGGAAGTACCTAGTTTCCTATGAATTAGTATTTAAGCATCTGCATTTACATTGTACTAGGTTTTGTACTTGTGTAGTTTGAGATTCGTGTTGCATGCAATAATGGTCTTAACATCCTGGCTTATAATGTGATGATGTAAGGCTTAAAGATTAACTCAATTTAACTTTTAATTTCAAAAAGCAAGAAAATCTTGAAGTCGAAATGGAGCAGCCAAACTTGGAGCATGGAACTTCAATCGAATGTTGAATAAGCTATGGGTCTGACCAAAGACAAAAATCGAAGCTGAAAACTATGATGTTATTTTGCTATGTTTTGTTGCTATCATTAGCACATTTGACTAGTGGTCAAGCAAAGAACTACTTGTGTCCAACGAGCAATTTGTTGCATGGAACAGAACATAGCGCTGAAAGCTCTGCTGTAATTATTTTAAGCCGTCTCAGATGGCAAGGGGCGCTTGCGACCATAAACAGTTTATGGCTATTTTATTTAAGGAACGCCGTTCTCGCTTCTCCTCGTAACATGTAATTTTACTTAGAACGTCCGAAACTTTTACCAAAACTTATGAAAAACAGTGGAAACGTGTGAGGGAATTTGGTCGGCACGTGAAAGTCGAACTAACGTTTCATAGCATTAATTGCGTTGTATCTACATCCTAAGCATGCCTGCACATAAACCAAATAGTAGTTATAGATCGGAATTGAGGCCTCGCGACTGCTGTCAGATCAAAGCCCTTGGACCGGTATTGTTCATTTTTAATTTAAAAATGTTATTGAAATAAACTTTTTGCCTACGAAATTTCATGATTATCGGATCAACGGTTCCTAAGTTTAGTTATCGTCGGACAATGCCGTAGATATAATAATGACGTCATTTCGCTCGGTTAATTCTATTTAAGAATTTTAACCAACTTAAAATATAGGAGGAGGTTCTCTATTCGATTGTATTTTTTTAGAGTATTAATAAGAGAAAATGGCAAAAATATATCTATATCGACTCAAACTTAGAATCTCTTTGAACTTTTAATACAATATTTCTGCAAAGAAGAATATAAGATGCTTCAAGGGCCAGAAGGAAAACATCGCGGATAGCTGTTTGTTTACACAATCTGTAAAACTCGATCTGGTACAAAGGAACACTTGAATAGTGGAAACTTAATACTCCAACTACCAAGGCGAATATTCGTTTTATGTTGGAGTTTAAGGGAAGATTCCGGAGATGCACAATAGCCACTGATGGCCCTATATGATAGGGAGAATTCTGTGCCACTGATTTGTATTTTACTTCTAATCATCATCATCATCAACAGCCTGAAGACGTCCACTGAAGAACAAAGGCCTCCCCCTTAGACCACCACAATGAACGACAATTTGCAACTTGCATCCACCGGTTACCCGCAACCTTAAAATATCGGCAGTCCACCTAGTGGGAGGACTACCTACGCTGCGTCTTCCAGCTCGTGGTCGCCACTCAAGAACCTTTCTCACCCATCGATTATCGGTTCATCGAGCGATGTAGCCTGCCCATTGCCACTTCAGCTAGCAAACCCTGTCAATACGCAGTATTAATAGACGTCATTGAACATGTAATATTATCATTTTGTTCTTATATTTTTAGCGAGAGTCAAATTTTTTAATGTCTAAGTCACGAAAGACTCGTAAGCAGGGTTCCCCGATATATATCAGCGGATATATATCATGATATATATCAAGTTATATATCAATTGGTTTTTATCTTGATATATATCAATTGACTTTTTCCTGTCTTCTGAACTAAACATTTTGGAGATTAATGTTTACCCTGGCAGCACGTAGCGAAAAACTACAATTTAGAATAATTTAGACTGTTTGGCAACCTCATTTAAAGTTGGGGAAATCCCCTTTACTTTAACTTACCAGTACGGCTAGCTTTTTATTGAAATTCATACCTTAACTTCATGTCATATAAGGTTTATTTTACGAGGTAATCAAAAATGGGGATTTCCCTGGTGCTCCTAGCGTTAATAATTTTAACTTTCTAGGGAAAATTTGCTTCTTTTTCTTAGCCTGGATATATATCCGATATATATCGATATACATATATAAAAAAATCGGATTTTTGCTAACCCTACTCGTAATTCACAAAGTCCAAGTCATGCCTCAGTAAAGTGGTGAAGACTTTACTACTATATTATAATACATACATTATATTATAATGACGCGACATGACTTCTGCACGTTTCTTTATGTTGCGTAGACAGCAGCGCCACAGGAATCTTTTCCGAAATAAACTATTTCCGGCTTTACTCTGGATGTATGTATATCGTTGTAATCGTGATAAAACGACGTCCTCAAAGAAATAACGACACAGAAGTTTTAAGCTCTTCAGTCAAATTTAAATATATCAAAAGGAAAATATCGTGGACTCGGTTATATCTCCTAAAACTACGACCAGACCCTTATTATGGATGTTCCTGGTCGAGCGCCAGCGAAACCGCGCATATTGCGAGTAGTTCGTATAACTGGCATAACAATCAGAATCACGAGTTCCATAATAAGGTCGTAGAGCCGCTTCTTCCCCACTGCTCAACACCATCGAAAGACGGGCAACAGCGTCCTCTTAGCAAACGGTGAAATGGCATGCAAAGCAGGAAATGGAGCAAAAGATATGTCCTAAACAACGTAAAGGACCTATCAATTTCAACTCATACGTAATCAATAACAGAACTCGAGCGCAGAGCTGTCTGCTCTCCGCTCGAGTTAATAGACATATAAATAAATTACAATATTACCTAATCTGATCGCTTTCTTTATTCGAGCCCGATCTGAAAGTAATGGAAAACATATCTAACAGTAGACGACCGATGGAAGGTATGATCAAATTTTTCTTTTTCTTGTTTTTTTTTCTTTCTTTCGTTTTCTTGTTCTTGATTTTGCGCAGAGAGGAGAAAGAGATGTCTCGTATTTGTTTCGGGCAAATAAGACTGAGATGTGAGTTGCGCCTCGTAAGCTAGCGACGCGGCGCGTTAGCCCATTCAATATAGCGTTTGACCCGAAACTATTTAATAATAGGATATATTTATTTTTCAGTACATAATTGTTGAACCAACTTCTCATATAATAATTAAACAAAATGCGTATCCGGAACAGACACAAATTTTACATTTTGAAATATGGTCTCTATTTGCGCTTCGTTAAAGTCTATCTCAGATGAAGATCGTAAGCACGGCAGTGAGTCGTAAAAAATAAAACAACGGCATAGATTATGGTTTACCAACGGCATTGACACCAAAAACAAAAGATTTTATTAAGATAGTTTGTGATAACAGACTACTCCGAAACGCTAATTTCATCAAAAAGTTAAGAAAATTCACTAACTCTATCGCACGCACGAGAAACAACAAACTATACAATTTCAAATATCGAATGCGCCAAAACCTCGCAGAAGGTCATCCTCTTAAGCATCTCCTCTCGTCTCCACTCCAAAATGGTGAAATGGGTTGTTTCATTTACTGTCAAGCCAATGCGAGCGAAGCCGTTCGGGCAAGTAGTACACATATAAAAAATCACGTTCACTGTTCCATGGCTAGGCGCTACTTGTCAATCTTAGCTTAAGAAACTTACGACCAGGAGTTCGATCGATACCGCATTTATCAAATCAATTTAAAGAACTTTCATACTACACTATGGAGTAAATAACGTTTAAATCACTTGGTATTCGCGATAGCAAGTTCTTTGCACCCGTAAAATGCCCGTAAAAGGTCCGTCCGCATGAAACGTAGTAAATATAGTGAGTTGCAACGTAACTTAACTAACCTTGTACTTTCGTATGCATATATGCGAGGTAAGTTATTAAGCAAATGTATTCTTTAGTACTAACAGATAAAGTTACATTTGAAGTAGGAGGTACTTAATTGAAACAAACAGTGTTTCTATTTTTTATTAGAATTAGATTTACACTTTTGTTTTCAACTCTCATTGAAATTTCTTTATATCTACAATAAAAACATAATATTCGAAAAAGTAATATTATTTAAACCAAAAAAATACCCGACTGCAAAATGTAGCTTGTACTCAGGACATAAAGAGAATTTCAAGTAATCCAACGATATCTTACTCGTCAAAATCGGTCAAGGCTTTTAGGCTCTAGGAGGTAATTATAGCAACACACAAACATACATACTTAGCAAAACATATACACCCCAAAACATTACCCTCGTTCTTGGGCAGTCGGGTAAAAATACAATATATTCTAAGCTGTGTATATATTTATCGACTATTACATATTTGTGACTTACTTCTCGTATGAAAACGTACAATATTGAGAGCAAATTTTCGAAGCCAAAGTCCCGTCACATTTTTACCAAGACGCAGGTTAAAGCAGGACGTTTCTTTGTGCTCTGCAATAAATTCATCTTTATGAAATCTAAAACATTCATTACGGACCCCTCACAGCTATAATTTATAAGACAAAAGCTTTCTTGTGTAAGGTCGAAAGTTCAGAAACAAACGTACCTTTTTATCTTTTTATGGTATATTTTTAATAAGGAAAACTTTCCGTTCCCCGATGACCTTAATTGTATGTAGGTATGTCCGGTTCTTTTTATTTGTGTTAATTTGTTATTGTCATGTTTTTCATTGTGTCATGACTTTCATGTTTTGTTATTGATGAACGTTTTATGAAGTTCGTTTTTTAATTTTGTTCTTTGTTCTTTTTTGGAGATAATATAACGCTTTTTCTTACAACGTTTATGATTTTTTTCTCACTCCTTCAATTATTTTAACATTTTTTTTTTTAATATTACGAACTAGTCAAGCGTTTGACCACAATCTCACCTAGTGGAAAGCGACGATGTGGCCGAAGATGTAGCACGCTTGCCTAGGAGATTTTACTTTTTTCTTGAACAGCCCCCGGATTGTATCTGTTCGGAAAGACAGACGCTGATAATGAGTTCCACACCTCTGCTGTTCTTACTAGGAAGAGGGATTGGAAACGCTTAGTGCGTTTGAATGTTAGAACATTGACAAATTAACGTAGTTTGTATCAACTACATAGTTATTTCTATTGCCTAGGTCTTTGGTATCAACCAACCAAAACATATCCAGGAGTATATGTGTCTACTTAATCTTATACATCAAAATAGTTGGATTACTCAATACAACATACTAAAACTCTTAATTCACATTTCAAGCTTATAATAAAACTAAAAACGAAAGAAACGAAATTAAAAACATTAAAGTGTAATAGGCATTTCAAATTTTACAGTGTTCTTCATTAAATACAGGATGTAAAAATGTAGGTTCCTCCTACCAAGGGCTTCATGAAAATACATCAAGTATTTCCATGTACACCATGGATTTTCGTAGTTTAGGCATTTTAGGGATATCCCCAACGAGTGGCTTGAACTTTTGAAAGCGGGACGAAGAAGTATTAAAAAAAATACTATTGAAAAATCCACCCATAACAAGTTTTTTTTTAAGCTTATTTGGAAAATCCTTAAGAAAAAATAAACATAACTCCTAACCTACGAAAAATCGTAGAACATGGGATGTTTTCGTGAAGGCCTTGGTATGAAAAAATCTAAATTTTTCGGATTGACGTCACCGTTTGGACCAGCCTGTATATTATTAATATTAAAGCTTAGGACCGAAGTAGAGTAGGGTGGTGACGTTTACGGTAACGTCCGGTCCCCGCATAATTTCTACGTCTACTTTTATGCCGTAGATCTCGTAGCTATACGGAGAGCTTCCCTGAGGTACCTCGTAGATTCTAATTAAGGTTTGAGTTAAAGGTTACATTTACCTTTACAAATCTAGATGCAACACCATAGCGTCCATCCTGTTTTATTACTAACTAACTGTGCTGGTTTCACCCGCGTGAAAAATCCCTCGGGAACCGTAAATTTTCCCGGGATAAAAAAGTAACCTATGTCACTCTGCGGCCCTTCAAAAAACGAAAACTCAGCTCGATTCGTTGCGCAGTTGCTGCGTAAAAGAGGAACAAACAAACCAACAAACACACTTTCGCATTTATAATATTAGTAGGAATTTCCTTAGCTTAACTAAAAGCTAAGCATATTTGAACCTAAACATTGTATTGAAATTAACTACTTTCTAACAACATTTCATTAAGACCGAATCAACAGTTTGCAAGTTATCGTCGGAAATATACACACTCGAACATCCAAAAAATACACATAAAAATGCCATCTAGTTCCTATAGACTCCAAGACCTTCGTTTCACTCGGTCAATAAATCATTTTATTTCAGACAACAGGAATTACTTTAAAAAAACACATCATCAGCTACTCTGTAGACAAAGTACATGTAGATGTAAGTTTACAATGCACAGTACGGTTGGATGATTATTGACCGAGCGAAGCGAAGGTCTCAGAGTTTACTGGGACAAATTGGCATTTGTATGTATGTTTGTGTGTATATTTGTCCGATGATAACTTGCGAACCGTTGATCCGATCTTCATGAAGTTTAGTAGGCGAGTAGATCATTTCAATACAATTTTTAAGTTCAAATATGAGCTGAATCGGTCCAGGGGTTGTGAAGATATAGGGATCGCGAGGTCTCAGTTCGCCGTGAACTACTAGTTATACAGTTGTCAAAAATGAGGAACGCAGAGGCGGTCGAGATGGGTCGATGACGTTTATGGCGATGCGACGTCCGGTTCCCGCATAATTTCGACATCTCGCCCCAAAGTGCCGCACCGCAAACACATTCTACATACATACGAGTATAACTATATTGCAGAGAAATATTGGGTTGGTCCACTTCTGGTCATTCATATTTGCGATGTTTGTGAATTTTATTTTATCCTTATTAAGCTCTGCATCTCTATTTAACGTATCAACTGATCAACCACCTGACTTGCTCTTGTCTCAGAAACTCCAACTACTTTTGTAAGACTAAACTAGACCAAAATGCATTATGTTTCTTAATCAAGTTCGTCAAGATAAAAATAAAAATTGCTTTTTCGCTAATCTTAGTAAGGTTTTTTAAGCGAATATATTTTTATTGTTTTTTTTTAAATAGCAACGTGCGTCAACATAAAAGCTATCATACCGCCATATTCTTCCTCTGAACACATTTAAGTCTTAACTACCTTATTCCCTTCTCGTGTAACAAGTAGAAAGTGTCGTTAAATATGGACAAGCGAGTGCTGCCACATTCTGAGCTTCGAGCTCCATTGGCGAGTCATTATGTACTAGAGACAATAAACCCTCAAGGGCGGCTCTGGCGACTTTCCACCGGTCTTTGACATGGCCTATTTGAATAAATTCGCAGCTACCAAAGGCTTTAAACACCTATTGTACCGGGTGCCTTTATTAAAGTTTGCTGCGATGTTTTGGTTGAATTAGCATTGTAATATTACGAGTGAAGGTACTGTAGCACTCCATCCCGGTTTAAAAAAAGGACACTGGGTAATGTTCTCTTAGCAGCAAATAGAAGGAATAATACAATCCAAAAAATAAATGTATACCAAGACAAATAATTTCTAGTTCAATTCCGCTTTTATAGTTTACCTTACAGATTTGTTAATTTTTGAAGAAATGTCTACTAAATTACGTCAGACTTAATTACCTACAGATATTTGAATCGCTCTGGATGTTAGTTGTCCGTCTTTGTGTGTTTTCTTTTGTATCTCAGATACAGGGAACCCAATGAAGAGGAGAGCGATGTATATATTACATTAGCTAGACTTACCCCCGAATACTAAAACGTTTGTTAACTTTGGCAACAGATTAATTCGAATGCTGCCTTTGTCTGGCACTAAGCAATTATACTTGCACCTCGTACTCGAGATAAGTATCCTGAAATAAATGTATTATTTACACATGTAGTACCGCATAGGTGCCACCGCTCATGCACTGTTGTTGATAGTAAGTAAATTAAAAAGTATTGTCTATGTTCACCACCACCGGTCCGCCATCTTGCCTGTCCTGTCATAGCCGTCATTCGCAGTTTAGTGCTCAACCGTTCAACACGAATATTTCGCACATAAACTTATCATTTAAGAAAAAATTAAAATAAAAAAGTTACCATGCCGAAACGCAAGCGTAATAGTGATCTTGACCATATCAGCGATCAAATAAAAAAGCTAAAAAAGAAACTAAAACGGGCGCGTAAACAAAATGATTCATCGTCTTCGAGCGAAACGGATTCCAAAAATAGTGTCGAAGGTATGTACCTACTACTTATCGTTAACTTTACCTTCATACGATAAAATGCATTCGAGCTGATCTTTGGACTGTCTCACCGCATTGTATCTACCCTCAATATAAATAAAATATATTATTTGGGACTCTTACATTATTCATTTATATCTTTCCTTTATGTTTGGCTTGCAAAATCGAATGCATTCGAGCTGATCTATGGACTGCCTCACCGCATTTGATGTAACGCTTGCCTTTAATGAATGTATTCACACTGCTCTTTGGACTGTGTTGCCACATTCTGCACACTATCGGATCTACCTTTGGGTTTTTCCATTGTGTAACAAAAATACCCAGCATACTTATTCAATGAAAATTTTTCAGATAACGATCTGCTGGGGCTCCTAGGTGAACCAGAAATAATACCTGATGACGACGTTCTCGTGTCATCGGAACAAAATCTAACAAACACAGAGTTGAATACAGAGATACCCTCTGCATCACTCACAATCACAACTTCGACTAACGCAGACCAAACCTCAAATGAGGGTCCGATCACGGAGACGGAAGACGTCAGTCTGGATAAAGATATAATGGAGATCTTAGGGGACGATCCCCAAAACAATGTCCAAAACGGACCTGAGATTCATAAAGAACTAGCAAGTAGATTGCAACACGTCGCATCTAACGGTCTTACCAAAGAGGCAAAAAAGGAGCTCCAACAAAAATACTTGCTTCCATCCAATGCTACACTGCTAGGTGCACCTTTGATGAATCCCGAGATAAAGGCTGCTCTGCCGGAGACTCTAGTCAACCGTGACAAAGCCATTGAGGCTAAACAAAAACTTCTTGGCTCAGCTATATCCTGCCTGGCAGGGGCCACCTCCTCTCTTTTAGAATCTCAAAACAGAGATACTCAGCTTCTAAAAAAGCTAATGGATGCGTCCAAAATCTTGTGCGACATTCAACACTCCGACTCGAGTACTAGGAGAATGTTCAGCACGTCGGTACTAAAAAAGGATGTAAAATCACAGATACTGACTTCAAAAATTGACAAGTTTTTATTTGGAGAAAACTTACCAGATGCGCTCAAAACAGCAAAAGCTGTTTCCAAATCAAGCGCTGAAATCAAATATAGCCACAATGCCAATAAGAACAAGCCGCAGCCGTCAACATCCAAGGCTAGCAATTTAAACGTGAAAGCTCCGGCGGCTCCGCTCCGGAAACCGCCGGTGACAACACAGAAGACGCGACAGCCTGCCTCTCACCAGAGTCAGCCCGCCAAGCAATCCAGACCATCATCGCAGCCGCCGAAGAACAACTTCAATTATCGCCGGACATAGAAGAGGTAAAACATACAGGACGCTTATCCTTATTTTACAATGAGTGGTCGCCAACGATAAAACAATCCTATCTTGGATCTCTGGCTATAAACTTATTTTCTCTAGTCCTGTAGTACAAACTTCTTTACCTACAATACCTATCTACACATCTAAAGAACTGTCACAATACAATGAAGCTATATCTGATCTCTTAGAGATTGGAGCGATATCAAAATGTGAACCTTGCAATGATCAATTTTTGTCCAACATTTTCTTACGACCAAAACCAAACGGAAAGATGCGATTCATCCTGAATTTAAAAAATCTTAACAAATTTATTGAAACTAATCATTTTAAACTCGAAGATTTACGTACAGTTCTTAAAATGGTTTCTAAAGATTGTCTAATGGCAACCATAGACCTCAAGGACGCATATTTCTTAGTAAAAATACATGAGCAGTCCAGAAAATACTTAAGGTTCATTTTCTATGGCACCCTGTATGAATTTAACGCATTACCTTTTGGCCTAAACACAGCTCCATACATATTCACAAAAATTATGAAACCTGTGGTAAGATTACTAAGGTCAGCTGGCTACTGTTCTAGCATATCTATATAAGTATGTATTTAAAAAATATCTATGTACGTATATCAGTCTCTGGCAGCCATATTACAAGCTTTGCTTAGTTTGGGGTCAGATGACCGTGTGTGCAAAAATGTCCCAGATATTTATTATTTATTATTATTATTATATATCTCGACGACATATGTTTAATGTCTCATTCTTACAAGAACTGCCTGATTAACGTAGAAACTACCCAGAAATTTCTTTCAAGTCTAGGATTCGTAATCAATTTAAATAAGAGCGTCTTGACTCCCTCTTCTAGATGTAGATATCTCGGCTAAATTATCGACACGCACGAGTTTAATGTCCAATTACCTAGCGAAAAACGAGAAAGAATATTATCAGAAATCAAAAAATGTATGAAACTAAAATCGTGCAAAATCAGGCAATTCGCGCAGATCGTAGGACTTTTGGTATCAGCTTGCCCCGCCGTCGAATATGGATGGCTGTACACTAAGCAATTAGAACGTTGTAAATTTTTAAATCTACAAGGTCACGATAACTACGATAAGGTTATGCAAATCCCTAACTCATTGCACTCAGACCTCGAATGGTGGCTTCAGGTCATCCCTCACGCAGTAAAAAAGATAAGAGATGACCAGTTTAAATTAGAGTTGTTTTCTGACGCCTCAACAACGGGTTGGGGGGCTGCCTGTGGAGACCAAACTGCCAACGGGCCATGGTCTAACGAAGAACGAAAACTTCACATCAACCAACTTGAACTTACAGCTGCATTCATCGCACTTAAAATTTTCGTCAAAAATTATACAGATTGCCAAATTTTAATGCGGGTAGATAACTCCACTGCCATTAGCTATATCAACCGAATGGGTGGTATCCAATTTCCCCACCTAACCAAAATAGCAAAAGCCCTTTGGCAATGGTGCGAACAACGAAGGATCATTGTAGTTGCGTCATATATAAAGTCAGCCGATAACAAGGTAGCTGACTTGGAGTCACGGCGCTCTCATCCTGATATTGAATGGGAATTGAGAGATGAAGCGTTCAGAAACATCATAACTAAGTTTGGACCTCCCGAAATTGACCTATTTGCTAGTCGCATCAATAAAAAATGTGACTTATATGTTTCTTGGCAAAAAGACCCAGACGCGTTCACCATTGATGCCCTTACAATAAGCTGGTCCACATGGTTCTTTTATGCATTCCCTCCGTTCTCAGTTATCTTAAAAACTCTTCGGAAAATTATCTCAGATCAGGCAAAAGGCATTGTAGTGATTCCAATGTGGCCGACACAGCCTTGGTATCCTATATTCAGACAACTCCTCGTATCCGACTTAATATTTTTCAAACCTAACGAAAACGTCCTTATCTCACATTCCAGCAGAAGCAAGATTCACGAAAACCTTACCCTGGCTGCCGGAGTCTTGTGCGGGAAGCGCTACTGAGGCGAAGTGTGCCTCCATCATCAATAGAAATTATGCTGGCATCTCTGAGTACTAACTCCATCAGACAATATGACGTATGCCTTAAACGATGGTATAGTTTCTGCTACCAAAACGGCCGTAATGTACTTGAAGCTTCAGTGCCGACAGTTATGTACTTTCTAACGCAAATCTTTCAGTCGGGCGTCCAATACGGGACGCTCAATAGCTATCGAGGTGCCTTGTCTCTTTTGATAGGACCACAAATATCGACAGACGACCGAATAAAGAGATTTTATAAAGGAGTCTTTAGGATACGTCCTCCTACACCTAAATATAATGTGACCTGGGATACGTCTAAAGTGCTAGATTTTCTAAGCGCGTGGTATCCCAATGAAACGCTATCATTAGAGAGACTCACAAAGAAATGTGCCACTTTGTTAGCCCTCACAACAGCACAAAGAGTACAAACTTTACATAAAATTAAAATCGATAACATCGAATCTAACTCATCACAAATAAATATTAAAATACCCGATCTAATAAAAACTTCAAAGGCAGGCAGTAATCAACCCATTCTTTGCATACCTTTCTTCAGCGAAAAACCTCAGATATGCCCCGCTACAACTTTGCTATCCTATATTAAACAAACAGCTTCTATTCGAAAAAATAATAACTTGTTTATTGCTTTTAAAAAACCTCACAACTTAGTGACAACACAAACCGTTAGCCGATGGATCAAGGCAACACTTAAAGACTGTGGTATTGATGTCAGCATATTCACGGCACACAGCACCCGTCACGCTTCAACCTCCAGAGCCCATCAATTGGGTGTTAACATTGATGCCATAAGAAAGGCAGCGGGGTGGAGTGGTACTTCGGCCACGTTAGGTCGTTTCTATCAGAGACCAATCATTACAGATAACGATCAAACTACCCTAGCCAGAGCAGTTATTGATTACGACTAAATAAGTCCACTTACTAGTTTACACCTAATCATAAGGATTACTAAGGTTGTTTACTTCATTACTATAAATACCTACACTTAGCAGGTAATGTTTGATATAATCATAATTTATGTTAATCTATGTAATTTACATATATCTATTATAAATGATTATAATTATGAGGAAAATAGGCATAATGCTTTTAATAACTGACCCAACCTTTTATTACCAGGGATATTACCGAAAATATCTCTCAACCTCTACATGTGTAAATAATACATTTATTTCAGGATACTTATCTCGAGTACGAGGTGCAGGTATAATTGATGATTAAACGAACTTACTAAGTGAAGTTCTATCATAATTATACGAAGCACCTCGTACGAAGAGATAAGTATCAACCACCCGCCCATCCCCCATAGCTAGCTATGTTGCCCAAGTAAGCATTCGGCAATATCCCACAAAACTCTAAACTAAATAACGGCTATGACAGGACAGGCAAGATGGCGGACCGGTGGTGGTGAACATAGACAATACTTTTTAATTTACTTACTATCAACAACAGTGCATGAGCGGTGGCACCTATGCGGTACTACATGTGTAAATAATACATTTATTTCAGGATACTTATCTCGAGTACGAGGTGCTTCGTATAATTATGATAGAACTTCACTTAGTAAGTTCGTTTAATCATCAAATGACAAAGGCAGCAATAGACTTAATCTGTCATCAAAGTTAACAAACGTTTCAGTATTCGGGAGTTAGACATAAACCATCATATTTCAGCATTTGCAGCGCGCCGCGGTTTCGTTTGCTAGGAACCGTATTTTTTTGCGTATTTTAATCAGAGTCCGCAACACACTGCGTTCCATCACAGGTGTAGTCGACGTAGGCCAAAAGCCGGATGATTAAAATGCGGGTCATGCGGCAGGCCCAAGGATCGATGGCCCAAGATCATCACTCTGTGGGTTCGTGGTGGAAACCAGTGTGTATGTTACATTCACACCAAATTTCATCTGAACTTTTGGCTAATACAAAGGTGACTGGGAACCAACATACATACACCCTTACAAACTTCCGCATTTATAAAATTAGCGTGATGAGACACACTTAGGTAGGTATTGTTTATAATTTTACGAACAGAAACATGGATGGTTTACCATTTTTAAGTCATATAAGTAAATCTATACTTACTGAATGTCTAAACAGCGGTATGACAGCCGTAAGCCGTAAAATTAAGCTAATTAACGTCTAATTGCATGTGGATCCACTCGGGGTTGCGGTTGTTGTGGTGGCGGGCCTGGGTTAGCCCTTTATCAGGATGTTCACATCATTGCGTGACGCCACGGAATGACAAAGAAATAATGGAAAATAGATTAATGTGGACAGTTATCGACTTATCGTGTATGATCAGGACACTGACTTAGAACCTATAGCCACATTTGAATATTTTTTTTCACGCTTTGTACATTTGATATTTCAATATGTACTTAATATGATTTTGTTTAATGTTCTTAATTTTTCTATTGTGCAAAGTGGTTTGAATTTCCAAAGTGCAATGGTGCCATGTTCGGATTTACTATTATTTTTAAAAAAAACTAAGGGAACCCTAGGAAAAAATCTAAGTTTAGTATCAGGCAAATTTTATAAGAAAATATATTTAAATATTGAAATGATCTAGGTAAATAAATTTAAATAGGTAGGTAGGTAAATCTAAATTGACTCGTGTTATGGTACATTACTACAACTTATTTCTTGTGAACATGATTCTAGCTGTTTTTGATGAGATTGTTATGTTAACACTGTAGTCTCTTCCAATTCCATCTTAATTAGTCGTTACATCATTACATCACAGCTAGATGGTACGATTGCTACTGAACATCACAGTCTAATCACGACGTCCATATCCATCATATATCCTATATTGACTCAATGTTTTCAATCTATATCACGTGAAACAGACTTATACTCAAGAAAACTCTTTGAAATAAATCACCATACGATCAATCAGTGGGTACATAAACCGTAGTCTAAAATAAACGGTAATAATCATTATTATTTAAAGAGAAACAAAAAACCCGACTGCCAAATGTACTTTGTATGTATGTACTATGTATGTTACTCCAGGCATAGAGAAGAATCTAAAGACATCTCACGCGTCATCAAGCCATTACCATGAGACACATAAACATATAAACCGGGAGTTGAACCGGTAACGTGAAGTTATTATTTTCAAAAACTTGTGTTATTTCGAGTGTTAATGTGTAAAAATTGTGGTTTGTTATCCATTGAGTAAACGAGTGTTGGTGAATAGTATAACATTTTGAAACGTGACTCTTCGTGTTGTTTCCAAAACTCCATAGAGACCTCTAGTAAAGACTCCACCACTGTACCACAGCATGGCACGAACTTAACCGTGACTTAGTTTGCTTGACTTAGACTATGAGCTATGACTGAGACTTATTTTAATTGTGAAATATTTGACTTCACTTGAAATATTGCAATACTTGACACTGGCTGAATACACAACGTGTGGAGCCAAAACATAAGAGAAAAATAAACATATAAACCCCAAAATCCAAAATTTCGCTGTGTCTGAAGACAAGGGTCTTCAACCATTGTGTGTTGCCAGTGATGACATGGAACTGAGACGTGGTCCTTAACAACTGGTCTTTTGGAGAAACTCAGAGTCACACTGCGGACAATAGAGAGAGCTATGCTCGGAGTTTCTCAACGCTATAAAATCCGGAACGAGGATATTTTCTTCGTGCGAATATCCTGAATAGCCACCTCCCCCTGAATATCCAATAACCAAAGTCACCGACGTAGCTTTCAGGGTTTGCAAGCTAAGGTGGCAATCGACAGAACACATCACTCGAAGAACTGATAACCGATGGGTATGGAAAGTTCTTGAGAGGCAACCACGAGATGGAAAACGCAGTATAGGTAGGCCTCCCACTAGGTGGACAGACGTCATTTTGAAGGTCGCGTATAACCGATTCATGCAAGTTGCAAATTGTCGTTCAATGTAGCGGTCTAAGGCGGAGGCCTTTATTCAGCAGTGGACGTCTTCAGGCTGTTGATGATAATGATGACACCTCTAAATCTTTACCTTCTCTCTTGGGCATTCGGCTAAAAAGTCAATATCTTCGAGACAAACTTAGGATGAGACGATAGGTAAACAATGCGAATGGGAACGGGCCTGAGGTTGTTATACTAAGTTATTCCATAGAAAAGGATTCACATTCTTCACGTGATGATGACATAGTGCAGCTTTAGTAAGAGGCTTGAGGTCGACCCCGTGATCACGTTGCTGCCATCAATCATGCAGACCTACAAATAGGGTAACAAGGACTAAGTTACGAGAACACACGGTATTCCTATTGAATTGGTATTTTTGTTTAGGAAAATGGACACCATAAAAATCTTCGCAGCTTGAAGATGACGTTAGACGTTTGTTTTTGAGCATAAATGTCATAATTATCATAAATGCAAATTTAGAACAAATAAATATTATTATTATCTAAACTACGATCAGAACCACCGGAGGACGACCAGCAACGTCCTCTTGCCAAGCGTGGGGAATATGGCAAACACCCTTCAAGGAGGCTTCGTCCAGCATTGGACGTCAAAGAGCTGATAGGCTAGGATTCTAATAATATTTTTTTACATACATTACTTTATCAGCCACACTAGTTGCCCACTGCAGAACATAGGCCTCCCCCTTAGACCGCCACACCGACCACTGTGCCACACCAATGTGCCACTTGCATCCACCGGTTGCCCACGACTTTCACAACCGTCGGTCCTCCTAGTGGGAGGCCTGCCTACGCTTTGTCTTCCGGTTCGTGGTCGACACTCAAGAACCTTTCTTCCCCATCGGTCATCGGTTATCGGTTCATCGAGTGATGCGGCCTGCCCATTGCCACTTCAGCTTGCAAACTCTGAGAGCGATATCTGTGACTTTAGTTCTTCGATAGTAATTGTTACGCGTAACGTTCCCTATGACTGCCAGTATGGGTACAACATGGGCATTACTGTGTACTAATAATTATGGTCAGATTTTCTTGAAAAATATTTTCGAGTCTGATTACATTTTTGTCCAACAGGCTATAAAAAAATAAGCATCCAGGAGAGGAGTCACGTTCATAAATAAACACTTTTATTCGGGAGTCGTGTAAAAATAAATTACAGCTTATTAACAAATTTTAGTCGTCTACAGTGTTGAAGTGTATATTGCAAAAAAGAACTATTCCAATGAACATATCGTCTTTTGTTTTTTAATGAAAAATATCGTAAATGACAACTACTTAGGTTTTAGTTAATCATATATTATTATGAATACTTGAACCATTACTGCCATGTTAAATCTGGAGCTATGCCAAACTTGCTCAGTGGGTAAGTGGTATACATGTAATGCACCGTTTACGGAACGTAATTAAGTATTAATGTTGTAAACCGGTTAAAAGGCTACAAAGTTTCATCCTAGTCAGGCATTCCATCCTTACTGGCACAAATTATAACTGTACATAACCGCTGGCCGCCTATTGCCTGCTCGTTGTAGGCATCACTGATTAATTGAGCCGAGGCGGCGGCGGCCGCAAGGACGTCGACCCGCGGGTAACTGCGGAGAACCTTCTTTGGTAACTAGCCGTGAGGGGACACTCCGACACTCGTGATGGATGAGACACATTCACTAAATTGCTTTATGTATATCACAGTCAAGATTCCCAGTTTGAACCCCAGTACGCGGAATACCCGCAGTAACTCCACATCTAGAACTTAACAAACTAATATCAAACTTCTGAAACTTTTACTACTCCATAAACGTAATGTTATCACTAGTTTATTATCACCGTAAAGTTGCAGCTGTTATGCTCAACAGCCCAAGTTTGTTTAATTTAAAAATTATATTGGAATGTGCAGTATAAGCGGCGTTCCACTCCGGCATTACAGTCTGGGATATTGGCAATGCATAAGTTTCAATATAGGAGCTCATTTCGAAGGCAACGGACGAGTTTATTACGGCAAACATGACTCATAAAGCCAGATAACTGAACTAATAAAAATCCTACCCCTGTTTGCGTGCGGCATCGCCAGCCAGTCGTACTGGAGCCCTATTACGATGACCATCGCGCTCCATCTCGCGGGCCACCCGCACGAAGAACAAGGATGAAACATTGCCACATTTGGATCCTAAACAACAATAAAATCGACGGAAAAAAATAGCGTACATCGCCTACAAATTACTAGCAGTGAAACATGTTTCCTTGCAGAGATATATGGCGCTCTTCCGCGAAAGGCGAAGGAACTCAATAAATATTTGCTTATAACTTGATTACTGCGGAAGCTTTGATGGCACAAATTTACTGAGACGTAGGAACAGGTGATGTCGGAACATTTGTTAAATAGACGAGGTAAGTGGTTCCTGCATGATTTAATTACTTACACGAATTATGGACATTCCAGTGTGTAGTGTTTCGAAACAACACCCGTAATAGTACTTGGATGGGTAGTAGATTATGGACTTGCAAATATTTTATTGAAACCATAAAAAGCTATCTACATGCCCGAAAATAAATAATAAATTACAATAAGCATGTTACCCTTACGAGCCTGGGCCGCCATTTGTCTCCGTAACCTCCTTTTAAAATTAAACAGAAACAGTCCCTAAACTAAAACATCGTCGCAATAAAGCTTAACCTGAAATAGAATTGAATGTTTTTACTGTCGCCTGAACGTGTGAAACGCCCCTTTATAATATTCACGAGGGTATGTAAGCAGCAAAAATGTGCGGTGACCTCGAATGAGGCTTTTTCCCGGAGGGCCCGCGTGGGTCAATTTGCCAACACTTTGACCCTAAAGGTGGCGCCCAAATTATCTTTGGGACACCTTGGAAAGAGGTCACCGTGTGATAAATAGTTAAGCTTGAGTTAATGTGTCGGATGTTCGTGCGCAGTTGTTTGCGGCCTTTAGATACATGTGTACCCGAATATATTAAAAGCTGTATTTTAGAGTATGCGGCAGCCGCGGAGTTAGTTTGTTGAACTAGTTAAATGTTTTGCACTTAGCTTGACTTTATTTTTGGAATAAAATGTTCAATTAAACTAGAAGTTGTTGTTGATTTAGGTATGTTACCGTTTCCGCATGTGCAGCTACCTCTTGGACTAATTATCTCCTTCCACACTGCGCTCAAAAGCTGCTCAAGCCCCGAAATTACTCTCGTATAAAATATTCAGTCCCCCGAGTCAACTTGGCCTCGGCAATTTGTATTGTGTCAACCGGGCGGCAGTGAGTCTCCGGCAGCTCGCTACAGGGGACTGAACCGCGCTGAATGCGGTAACATTTACCTACACGTAGCTCGGGCATAATTACAAAAACAAATGTCCAAGTCGTTGACTCGAGGACATGCGCTATGTGCTCGCTCTACCATGAAGAGAGAAAGTCGAGCCGAACCGTCATGCCATCGGGAATGTACGCAAATTGGGTTTCATTTTCTATACAACCTTGAATAATTGCAACGAGGGGAAAGTAAAAAAAGTGTAACATAGATCACGACATCGTTATTCCACATACCTGTTAGCGTCACGCGAATATATCGCGCCCCGCACTCGTTTTTATGCGGATGAGGAGTGATCTACAAAGTAGCGCGATTGTTCAGAGAAACGATGACTCTAGTTTATAATATAATGATGTCAAAACAAAAGAAAGCCGTTTCCAAGAAGTCAACGACAATAGCCCAATTTTCCCGGTGGTACTTAATCGACACCACTTTACTCATGGAGTTATCATGAAATTCTGTGATTACGAATTGCTTTCTCAATGGCACGCGTTTTTTATTTATTTTTTCATTTAACACGCTATTTCAATTTATTTTACACTTTCTGAAGCCCGCTACAAAATCTGCGGTTTTTGTCCTTACACGTTTTAGGGTTCAAAACCAAGATTGCCATCGGCCACGCAAAACAAAGTAACGATCTTGCAAACAAATTTTCTTCCCTCATTCAACCCCCTAAGGGGATAAATTTTCAAAAATCCTTTCTCAGTTGCTCACTACGTTATATAACGAACTCATGTGCAAAATTTCATGAAACGGGACGAACCACCGATGCTGTGCGCTGTCTGTCAGTCAGTTGTTAGATGTTTTAAAGAAGATACCTTACTTCCCGTGCCTTATTACCGTCGGTTAGACTACATCTTAAATGTAAATGTATGGTAAGAACAAAGTGCTAGATTTTTTTTAAATAATTCTGTAGTATTTGGACGAATATTAAAGTTAATAAATCAAATATTTTACCAACTTATTTGATTTTTCCTTACACGCGAAAGCACACACGCGAACGATTAATTAATTTTATTGAAGGTATCCTAAAGGGATGGGCAACTTGTATACCGCTGGTAGGAAAAATTTAATGACAGTGACATATCGGTCCCCTTAGGTTTCGTTCGCACAGGCGCCTTTTCAACGCGCACTAAAAAGCGTTGAAATTTAACAAACGGATACCAGGGTATTTGTTCACACGACAGCGCTTTTTTACCGCCACGAAACCACGCTTCTTTTTATCGCCCAGTTTTTTACAGTTAGTTAGCCCAGTTAGCCCAGTTAGTTTTTCACTTTTTAATTAATTTTTCTATGTTTTTTGCTACAAATAAACTATTGTCTATTGTCTATTTTGAGCGTTTAGTGAATGAAACGTGCGGTACTCTTTATTTCTGTTCACACGAGCGCTAAAAAATCGCGCGCGCGCGTCGCGCTGCGTTCAGTATCCAGCGCGCTCGTATAACGGACAGTCGTCTTGATCGTCGCCACGATGTCAAAGTCGTCGTGGATTGTAGATCCCGAATCACTGATCATAGAAGTGAAATCTTGGCCTGTTATACATAGAAAATACTTTTTAAAAGTCTAAAATATTCCTAATGTTGTGAACTGTTCGCTAATATATCTCTTGTCAATAATGGGATGCACCCAGAATACTTTTTGTTTCCTTTTCCGCCTTTTTGTAACTCATAGGTATCGCTATTGCAAGTCGTTGTGCCAGAAATATATTCATAAATATATTCAGAAATATATTGATTTTAAAGCGTTCGTATGAACACACACATGCTCCATCCAACACCAGGTTTTACCGCGACGTTAAAAAAGCGCCCGTCCGAACGAGGCCTTATACACCTTCTGGCCAGTAGAAAAAATACACCCTCATTTTATTGATCACTAGCGTCGAACTACCGAATGTTTTTTTACCCGCCCTTATCATCAGCAGGTATGAAGGGCCGAGGTGACACGCGCCGTGTCCGCGCGCTTTGTAAGTGACTAGTTGCTATCTGCAGTCCGAAGCGGCGATAGGCCGAGTTCACGTTCCTTGCTTTGCTGTCCGTGTCTAAGGGTATGCTTAAATCCAGTAAAAGAAATATCCAAGTTTCCTCAAGATTCGTTGAAAAATACGACTTGCACGCGAGTACCAACCTATGGACAGATAATTGCAATTTTTTTCCAGTTTTAGCAGAGACTTTCGATCGCTTCGCTCGCTCGGTCAATTGGTGTCATTTTTCTAGACGTAATTATTTATTTTTTAGTTTCGAAGTTATGTTGCTTTGTCGTACTTATCTAAATAACAATTATCATCAGCCAGAAGACGTCCACTGCTGAACAAAGGCCTCCCCCTTAGAGCTCCACACTGAATGACAATCTACCAGTTACATCCACAAGTAGCCCGCGACTACCTGGATCATTATAATAACAAATAGGTTTAACAATAAAAGGTTCACTTAGGCTCCAAAAATAGAACTTTTGCTATGAAAGCAATAAAGGCACTGTCTAGTTCTCGTTTACAATGTGGCTGTGGCCGTTGGGTGATTATCACACAGTTGTGTACCTAAATATCTGGTAGATTTTGTTTTAATAAAACGGGAATACTCACGTTAAATTGAGTCGCGCGCGTGTCTCGCTGAGCATTCCTTGATAAAGGTCACCGAATGTGATCGAAACTATAGTCGGAATAACCGACTCAATTTAACGTGAGTATTCCCGTTTTATTAAAACAAAATGTATCTGGTAGATATTTCGACAATTCTGAACAATATGAGACAGCGATATCTAGGGTATATATATCAACGACTTTCAATTTCAAAGCACCTTTTCTCTGCACTCGTTGAGAGCATGCTAATATGCGACGTCTCCTATGTTTATTAAAACTTTTTTACTAACTTTTAAACTTTTTTTGGCAAAAAATATTTTCTGTACCTAGTGTCGATTATTCATAGGACCCAAGAAAATACGTTTGTATGGACTTAGTGGTCGCACAGCATGCTATTACAGAATAATATTTATAACACGCACGATATACGCAGGACCGCAATTTAATCGTTAAATACTTCTACTCTTTTAAACCATACAACAAAAAATAGGCGGAATATTCTCGAATACGAATGAAAGTTTTCTTTTGCCAATCTATTAAAAACTAAAATTCGCATGGTTATTCAAGATTCGAAGAAACTTAAAATAAGGATTGTTTGAATAGCCCATTTTACCGAGCAATTTAAGTCGACAGTGTGACAGTAAAGCTGGATTAAAGTGAAGTCCACGTAGTTTTCGAAGCCGTCCCATTGAACGAGCGTGTTTTAGTTAAGTGCCGCGGAGGCCTGAATCCGTCCCACGGGCACCTTTCTTGTTTAAAAGGACAGAAAAAATACTAGGTAGGTGTTTTTGGAGGTCACAAATTTGAAATTCAATGTGATTGAAGTAAAACGTAAAAGAAAAGTAAATTAGGATTACCTACACGCATCTAAATAATTAGGTATTGATTAAAGAGTTATGTAGCGCGAGGGCCGCATTGTATAATGCCTGTGTTTGTAGTTAGCTGAAATATACAGAATACTTTGAGATACTAGGTACTATTAAATTTTATTGCTATGAAGACACCGACAATTACTATGATATAGGTCAGTGATATTCTAATAAGAATTCACATTAGTTTATTAGTTATAGAACCTGACATCAATACTCTAAGTTTAAACGCTAAACAATAAATGAAAATTAATTAATATTCTGATATTTAACTGAAACTCGAAAGTTACACAATAAACAACTGAAGTTGGCTTACTTGCAGACTTTGAGACTATTAATTTAGTAAACAATCAGAGTTAAACAGAACTTATTCAATTTTATGGGTCAAATACAATTTCGTCTACTTTAATTTATGAAACATATTAAATTAAATAGATTGGATATAAAAGCGTATTGTAATATAGTATATGTAGCATAACCCAATAACTAATCACATAACTGAAATAATGTAACTATAACTTATGTGTACTCATGCTACTATAAAAAATTAATTCTATACTGAGATGATATTTTGTCATTTTTTTAATAATTCCGAGTGACGAGACGAGCAATTCGCTCGCCTGATGTTAAGTTAGCGCTTTCCCATAACAGGTCAGTGCCACTCAGAATTTTTAACGCAAACAGTCCAAAACCATACGTGGCAATACACTGCGCTCGTCACCCTGAAGATGTTATGTATTAAATGTTAAATCTCTTTGTGCGCTGTAATTTCGCTGGAAACATTGCCCTTCAATCCGGAACACTGTAATATTTGCACACTACTGCTTGGCAGTTTAATAACTGGAAAGGGTGTGGTTCTTCCCCAGGCGAACTTAGCAAAAGAGTCCTACCACTACAAATTATCATTGTTTATTCCAAAAGAACAATCGTTAGGCCATGCTAGAAGCAATCAAGACTATGAAACGGGGCCGTTTCTAGGCTAGGACTTTTCTCTAGGTCTAGACTAAACACGACAAGCTAGCTATTCGTAATTTTAATTTATTATTAAATCGGAAACATTAAACATAAAAACAACGTTTTAGTACAGCTTCTCAGGTTGGTGAACTGTGATGTGATTGCATTTAGTTTGAACGATTACATACCTACTATAAGAAGTGATTAGTTTGTTATAGCGTAGAGCTGTCTTATAACAAAGCTTCTATTTCCGTATTTATTCTGAGGGGGTGTGATTCAGGGAGTGGCCTTGCTCGCTAAGTCCCCTAACCCAATTTGTAGAGTTCGAGTGGAAGCTCTGATTTCTTTTGACAATTTTATTGATAGGTGTCGCCTCTTCGGCGCCGGACATGGCATGATCTGTTTTCTTTCTTTTATAATGCTTTACGTTAACTCTTACATGGTTAGCTATTCATTCATTACTGTCGTGATTTTTCAGGGAACAGTCTCACTAAGTTAAAAAGAAAATATTTTGATGATAGCTTAATACTGATGGACTCATGTTTTAACATATGTATACGTAACTCCATAAATGTTCACGTTCGTTCATAAAACATTTATTTTTGACCGCCGTTACAGTAATATACTACAATCATTTTTTCACCTAAACTAAAGCGCTTTTTATTTCGCCTCTGAATGAGCAGGTAATTATAGTGTATTATTGATAAAGCGGAGCAAAGGTTTGAGGATCTACGGAAACGAGCCTTTGTAATGTAAATTTATCCAACGATAACTTACAAACCGTTCATCCGATCTTTATGAAATTTCTTAGGCGAGTAGATCATCATCATCAACCCGAAGACGTCCACTGCTGAGCCTAGGCTTCCCCCTTAGAGCGCCACACCAACTAACAAACATACCACTTTCATCCACAGGTCGCCCGCGACTTTCATAATGTCGTCGGTCCACCTAATGGGAGGCCTGCCGACGCTGCGTCTTCCGGTTTGAGGTCGCCACTCAAGAACCTTTCTTCCTCACCGGTTATCGGTTCTTCGAGTGATGTGGCCTACCCATTGCCACTTCAGCTTTTCGCTTCAAGGGTCTTCAACCAATGTGTGTTGCTAGTGATGACATATGGAACTGAAACGCGTACGACACATGCCTTCTGGAGAAACTCGAGTAGATAACGGAGAGGATTATTTCAATACAAATTTTAAATTAAAATGTGAGGGTAATTAGTGCAGGGTTTGTGAAGTTATGGGGGTTGCAAGGTCGCGATTCGAAGCGTAATACTTGAATAACCAACCTACCTGAACCAACTGAAACTTTTCAGTAGGTAAAAAAGCTTTATGGGTCGAACGCCTTTGTAAGCAAAGCATGTAGACACTAAAAAAGCTATAGAATAAAAAGCGTTCAAACCAAATCTTTTTAACGTCTACGCGAGAAAATTACTCGTTACCAGCCAAGAGAAAAAAAATCGAGCGCTAAAAGCAGTACTGGAGATTTTATTCGAACGAATACCAACAAATTTGCTAAATTGCTGGCCAAGAAAGAATTACATTGTTTGACACGATCTGAGACGCAAATTGTGAATTTGTTTCATTAATTTAGAATTGTTGCTCTTGAATAGTTCCATAGATTGAAACTAAATTGCTTTGTGATCGCCTAGAAATATTATAAACAAGGTTCAGCGTGTAACGAAGGCTAATTAACAGACGCCATATGTTGGTGAAGACATTTCTAATGTCGCTCATCAGAAATGTCTTGATAATGAGAACGCCCGACATATTCTTGAGAACGCCCGCCATATTCTTGAGAGCACCATTATAGCCCTCAGCAGAGATCGACAACGTATGAAAATCTTCAATTAAATCACCGCAATTACCAATAAAAATATTTTACCATTGTCACAGAATAAATAATAATACGATTGATGTGTTATTTGAATAAACGCTGAGGTTTTAGTACCTTTAAATAGTCGTGCCAGAGCTAGCTCACTCTTACACTTGCAAGTCTTGTAGATAGTGTTGATATCCAGAAGGTGTAAGATTGTGTCTGTTTATGGCAAGAATAGAAATGTTTTAAAGAAACCTTTGTTTTTTTCTTTAATTTGACGAAAATAACATATTCAAAGTTTTTTTAATAAGTTGGTATTAATATATTAACTAATATTTCAAACTCACAAACAGACACAACATTAACTTTTTAGTTATTCAGACTTGTGGTGTTATATATTCAATCATGTCAAATTGCGCGAGCGCGATAACTGTGGCTAAGGAACTTAAATTCAAAATCGATCAACAGAGGCTATATATATATTGTTGTAATCGTTTACGCGACCTAGATACAAGAAAAGGGCAAAACAGCCTGCGGGAAAACATCCCTTCGAGTTGTAGTTCCGCTCACAAATAAGACAAACAGACATAACATAGAGTTGCGAGCTTGCGAGGCAGCCGCGTGGAAGGAGTCCGTAACGAGACGCCGGGACGATGCCAGCTTGCTGTACATCTAATATACTATACGACCTATATGGCGCAGACAGTACTTGATCTTCAGTGCTAAATTAGCTCTGCAATGGTCATAGAGCCAGCAACAACAAACATAGACACCTTTTACATATTCCATATAAAATATGTAAAAGACGTTCACGGGGAGCTCAGGGGCTAAACCAAAAACATGTGCATGTGTGTGTGTGTGTAGCCTTGTGGCTCAGTGGGAGGATTTCCGAGTTCTGATCTGTAGGTTGTGGGTTCGATTCCCACCCAGGACAAATGTTTGTGCGATGAACATGGATGTTTGTTCTATGTCTGGGTGTTTCTTTGTATCTATGTATGTATTTACAAAAAAATATAGTATTTATGTATTCTATCAGTAGATAGTAGTACAGTCGTACAGTAGTATCTGGTTCCCATAGTAAAAGCTTGCTTAGTTTGGGGCTAGATGGCGCTATGTGAAAAACGTCCACCAATATTTTATTTATTTATTTTATTTTATTTATGTGGTTTTCCATACACCTCCTTTTCATGTATGAGTCGAAAAGTCATATTACCTCAGGCAAATAAATTAATAATTTAAAAATCATGTCAAATGCCCATGTTGTCCCCGTACCGGTAGTGACGAAGAGGTCCCCGAAGAATCTAACTCGGATGGGAGGCGTGCGGGAAATTGCGAAATTTCTTCTCGTCCAAAATACCACAGTGCCTAAAGACAAGAGTCTTCAACAAATATTTGTTGCCAGTGATTACATATGGAGCTGAAAAGTGGTCCTTGACTGCTGGCCTTTTGGAAAACTCAGAGTCACACAGCGGGCAATGGAGAGAGCTATGCTCGGAGTTTCTTTGCCAGATAAAATCCGGAATGAGGATATTCGCCGATGAACCAACGTCACCGATATAGCTATCAGGGTTTGCAAGCTAAAATGGCAATGGGCAGGCCACATCACTTGAAGAATCGATAACCGATGGGGAAGAAAGGTTCTTGTGTGGCGACCACGAACCGGAAAACGCAGCGTAGGCAGAAGACATTCTGAAAGTCGCGGGCAACCTGTGGATACAAGTGGCAGGTTGTCGTCCGGTGTAGCGGTGGACGTCTTCCGGCTGATGATGATGATGACAGGTAAATATCACGCTTACTCTGTCTGTTATTTGCACAAAAATTAGGATTTCTAGAATTTTATTGATACGTGATATTGATTTTGATATAATTTGTAGAGCTGACGTCTCTATATTAAACGCTTCGAATCCGTCTTCATTCTGAATGTATAACATTCAGAATGATAGAAATAGAATATTTATTATAATTTATTTATAATAAATATTAAAAATATTCTTATATTATTATTATAATCTTATATTTATTATATTATTTTTTTTATAATTTTATTAATAGAATATAATATTCAGAATTCAGAAAGCGGATATATTATAGACGAAGAATATAACGGATATATATTAATATAAAATTGCTATCAGACGTTCCAAATAATTTATTCACAATCAAACTCCAAACATAGAAGCGTACTTACTCGTATTTCATGAATCATTAATACGAACACAAATAACAAACAGTTCAAGGTTAAAAACAAAACCGAATAACGTATTCGAATTGACGTAATAATTTTAATTTAATTAGTTTAAGCATCGAGAAATTATAAAAAGAAGAGTACTAATTGCCATATAAAGTTGCGTAACCCGATTGTAGTAACTGAATAATGATGTAAGATGTCGCTAGTGCTTTAAAATGCGATATTATCGTCACAATTTCTGCTTGACTTGACATAGAAACCCAAGCTAACTCATTCGTAATGGTACGGAGAAAAATCTACGTCTTTTAGTTCGTGGTCGCCGTTCAAGAAGCATTTTCTCTGCATCGGTTATCAGTTCTTTGAGAGATTTGGTCTGCCCATTGCCACTAAAACTTGGAAACATTGAATGCTATGTGACTTGGTGCTTCGGCAAATTTGCTCGTTCAGTTCGTTCAAATTTTATCGTGCAAAAAAGAGAGATTAGTTAAAATACCTTTAGTCACTTGATTCAGTCAGCGATACATAGTTTTGAATATTTTTAAGTTTAACATCTAAACTGTGGTGGATAGTATATTTGTGTAGATAGATAGATAGATTAACTCTTTATTGTTCACACAAATTTTACATAATTTATAAACAAACTTAAAAAGTAGTGTAACAACTGGCGGCCTTATCGCTGAAAGCGATCTCTTCCAGGCAACCATAGGATGGAGAGGATTCATAGAAGAGGTAGAAGACGGGGTGTGCAATGATGTAGATTATGTGATACTTATACTCTAATAAACCAATATAATTATAAACATACAACTAATAATAATACATTCTAATAATTAAATTACTTATGATAACGACAATAATATATTAATAAATAACAGATAAAAGAAAAAAAAAACAGTGTAGAAAAGTTTTTATTAACATCATCATCAAATTTTTCGAAAAGTTTTGGCTTCGGTACTCGCAAAGCGAAAACAAATCGTTCTTCAAGAATCCCGCCGCGCGGAAAAGATAGGCGTAAAATATTATTCATAGCTTGTCAAGGCGCTGGCCTTATACATATAATAACTTTATATAATATAATGCGAGCACGTTTGTTACCGCAATTGATAATTAGGCTTATAATGTGTCGTATAGAGTCGTATTTAGATGAGCAAAAATATAGCGGTTACGCAAGATCACGAGTCGATTTTTTTTTGTTTTAAGGTAAAAAATAATAAAATTAGTAACGTGAAAATACGTGAAGTAATCGGTAATAAGAAAAAAATACACCAGTTTATTAAAGCATTATACGTAACTGTAATTAATTATATACGTAAGTTGATAAGCAGTACAGGTATTTAGGATATAAGCATTTTAAGGGTTAGTTAGCCATTCATTTCTAACAAGAAAATGTATCGAAAACGTGTGTTGGATTCTTATACATATACCTTTCATAACATGATCTTGATGAGATTACCATAAATATGTTTGTGCTGCCATAGATTGTAAAAAAATTGCCAAAAGTCCGGAAAAGTGAAGCCTTTTTGGCTGTTATCAGCGGCTTAATAAGAATCTGAAGCGTCCCGATTGGCCGAGTAGCCAATAAATCACGCGTTTGACTCTTGCGCGAAAACATTGTACGAAAGTAACAAACTTTGACGGAACCAAGCTGAAGTCACTTCATTTTTTTCTTTGTCATATTTCAAGGATTATGCAGAATCATACTTAGAACTAAGTACCGAGTATTGCTTGCGAGTATTACGCTCCGACTCGGTAAAATTAACTGTTGCTTTTAATGCTAGCTACTCAAACACCAGCGTTTCATTTCAGTGGACAAAACATTGTCGACAAAGAACTAATTTGTAATATAAAAGAAAGGGGTAAATCAAAAACGGGATTTTCTCACCTGAACAAATACAAAAACAAGATGGAAGTCAGTTCGCTGTGCTTACCTACGAGTATACAGAGATCTCATTATAAAAAGGTAAGCCACCATCAAAAATATTCAGTCGAAAAATCTTAAACAAAAACGAAAGCTAAACAAAAGGAACCATTTACGGATTCATTCTTGAAATTATTTCTCTTCGCTCCTCTCTGAGCGAAATTGTTTTAGGATTCTGGAGGAAGTGAAGAATCCAAGTACCTAACTTCAGCTGTTACAAATTGTTTCGTTTTTAACCTGGCGTTGAAATAGGGATGTGAAACGTATTTTTTGTAGTAGAAAGTCTAATTTAGTTTTTACTTGTAGGTGTTCTGTAGTTTATGGTTTTAATTTTGTATTCTTTAATCTCGTAGTGGAAGCGCCCGTTGATATCTTTTCATTGCAGTGCTCGAAGCGCTACGAAGTCTCGTAACTAACCCAGCTACGACCCATGAAGCTCACTCCCGTTCTTGAAGTAAAATTGTAGCTTGCATATTTAAAAATACAAAATATATTTTAATACAACAAATGCTAGTATGCTGGGTACGCTGCCGACTAGTAATTGGCTTAAGCATTTGGGTTATCTTGGACCTTCAATGATATCTGGATAATCCAAACGTATATAAAAAAGTACAAATTATACTTTGATACGACAAATGCATGCTATGCTAGCGTGCTGGGTACGCTGCCGACTAGTAATTGGCTTAATCATTTCGATTACCTTTAGACCTTCAACGGTATCTCGGTAATCCAACTATTCGTTTTGTGTAGTACGTTAACTAATTTAGGTTGTTTGTATGTATTTTGTCTAGTTAAATAAGTTACTCGCGCAAAAAATAAATACATAAAGGTGTCGATTCTGTTGAGTCGTATACTAAACTAAATTTGACAGCTCTAAAATTGTTCCCATCCTTTTCTCCCACATTGAAATGAAAAGAGACGCAGATAATTTTAGTCCTGTCGGATTAGTTTAGTGAGAAGTACAACAAAATCGACACCATAGTCTCGAAAGAGCAAAATAAAAACAGCGCTAGTTGAATGCAGTCAGGGTCCTTCAAAAGCCTTAAGAAGCTCGGTATTCAACTCGTGCGCGGATTGTAGTTTGATTCCAATTTAGACATGACGTGAATAAACGCTTCTTGTTATTTAGTCCAAACAAAACTTTATGTTGAATACTGCTACGTCTATTTACTTTTCAAGTAATGTAAAACCCTTATAAGACCGTTCTGTGTGTCTGTCGCAGTTTCATGCGTCCCCGAATAAATGTTCACCCGATTTATTGTATAAGGCCATTAAATGAAGGCATTTTAGATTTTTATCAGCAATTTCTAGCTGTAAGTAGCATCAGTATGCGGGTCCCGTCCGGGCCCGGACGTTAATCAGTCTGCGATGCAGCCATTTAATGAGATTTCTTTAGAATCAATTGCTTCCGTTATTAGACGTTTTATTGTTCGCAAAAAGTATTATTTGTTAGGATTTGCAAAGTAACTTATTTTTTAAGTAAGTATGATTTTTATGAAAATTGCTTTGACCTGCGGTTTTGTCTGCTAGCTTATTCGTATTCCTGAATTTTTTTTAAACTTAATTTTTCGTTTTCATGAAATTCTACGTGCTATCCACATAATTCTCCTTATAAATAAGGGTCCTATCCAAATTTCATCAAGATCAGTTTATGTCAGTTCTGTTTTTTAAGCTAGCTGGATGTGAAGACATGTCACATGTGAAGGCTTTGACATGTGAAGGACCTTTAGGAGGCATCAGGTGGGCAAAAAACACATCCCAAGTAATATTATAAATGCGAAAGTAATTCTGTCTATCCGTCTCTCTGGGTGTCTGGGTGTTTGTCGCGTTATCATAGCTAAACGTCTGAGCGGATCGACCTGATTTATTACATAGGTATATCTTAAGGGTTGGAGATGGACATAGACTACTTTTTTTTAAATGTAAATTTAAATTGACATACTTAACAATGTAAAAATAATAATTAAAGTGCTCATATTAATGCAACACTTAAAAAAAAAAAAAAAAACTTCCTAAACCTTATAATTAAAGATTATGAATGTAAGAAAACGCTTATACTTCTACTATACTATAGAGTACTACTTAAATAATATTTCCGAAGACTATTTTGTTTGTATTTAAAAACACTAACAAAATAAGCAATCTTAAGTTGTAATAACCTCAGTCCTTAATCGAAGTAATCTGTGTACATGGGTAATCTCGTCGCGAAAGTGTTATACAGAGAGTGTTAGAAGAAAATCCTTATAAATCTGTAGCCTCGAACGGCCCAGTCGAGGGGATTTGCCGCGGCGGCGCTGCTGCGAGACTTTCATTAAGTCACGCTTTACACGACAAAGCTGCCGTTTCAATGTATGGAAGCTTAAACATGAGGTTTAGTAGTTGAAGTAATAAGCACATTCGATGTTTCCTATAAAATAAACCTAATAATAACTCTTCATTTAGAGCCCGTTGTCCACAAAAGAATCCAACGCGCTCTCTCGCTCGCACCATCTATAGTTATAATTATGTATACAGATTTTATATTATATAAAGTTTTAAATTATACAACTGTTTTTTTTTTTCGTATCTTACAGCGGGTTTATTTGACTAAAGAAAAATAGTAAAGTTAATGAGTTTGTCATCTCAACCCGCGGGTCCAGTTTGGGGCGGGTCCAGTTGTAGTAAGAGCCATAACATCACTGAGAGTAATATATGAAAAAAACATAATTTTCTTTAATACAATAGTTATTCAACCGTCAAGCAGTAGTCTGCAAACATTACTGTGTTCCGTATTGAAGGGCAATGTTTCCAGCTTAATTACTGGGCACAGAGATTTAACATCTAATATCTCAGGGTGACGAGTTTAGTGCATTGCCGCGCATGGCTTTGAACTGTTGAGGTTTAAAAATCTGGGTGGCACTGAACTGTTATGAGCAAGCGTGAAGCTTAACATCAGGTGAGCGACTTGCTAGTCTCGTCACCAAATTAATAAAAAAAAAGTTACATGTGTTAAATAAAAAAATAATTTGATTTAAGCATATTACGTATTATAATAACTGAGCAATAGAGAAAACATTTTGTACTGGGTTGACTCGGTGGGTTCGGGACATCGAGCTGAGAACTCACGACCTTATATCTTGACAACATCTTGACCGATTTTGCTCATATTCTATATTCTTGTTAAGAATGGATTACCGAAAGTTTATGCCAAATATTATCAAACGGTAACAGTAACGGAGTAACGGACGCCGCAGCAAACGGATCAATCTTTTTTGGAGGAAATAACCCACCAATGAGGCGTTTTCCAAAAAAAAAACCTGTTAATAAAAGTACCCAATAGATGGCGTTAGATGTAACTTGAACTTTTTCTGTCACTGTCAAGACATGAAAGGCAAAAAAAAATTTACGTGTGCCTTTTTTTCTCGTATTTTTTGGCTCCACATTGTATTTAGACAATTTCAAGTAATGTAACTATGTATTTGACTTCATTTGAAATATTACAATAGTTGCCACTGGCTAAATACACAACGTGTGGAGTCAAAATTTAAGATTTAAAAAATAAACATAAAATATTTCGACAGAATTGACAATGACAGGTAAAATCAGGACTATTACGCCATCTAGTAAGTATTTTAGAACTTTTTTTTTTTGGAGAAATCCTCTTTAAGTATCGCCGTCGCTAAAAAAATTCTATGAAATTGTAGATATGCGATTGTGCAAAAAAAATCTGCTCGCGAGGTCTACCGTTCGCAGAACTATCGTTGTGATGTAGAAATGACATTTTTTTAAATCATCCCCCTGTTTATATCATCAATCTGCGAGCGAGAGAGAACGAAAATCGATTTGCCCCAACATAAAAACCGCACTGTCATCAAACTTTACTTGTTTGGGGCACCAGTAAAGTTTTTGCTACATTTTCTTAAATAGAGCGTTTAATATGTCTTTCTCATGTTGACTCATGCAAGAATTCATTTATTAAAGTGAAAGACAAAAAGTTTTCTGCAGGTTTTTAAGTAAGAAAAAACTTGATTGAGGCTTAAGTGTATAATTTTACTTGTGGCATATATGCATAACTATATAATTATGTTATATGGAGGGAAGCCTGCTCTGGCACGTACGTGAAATGAAAGGTAGTACTTATAAATTTTTGATCTTAGTAAAAACTTTCTTCTATAATAACTTTTGGGCAACATATTATAATGACTTTTTGAGATAAGCGGAAAAAACGGAAAAATATTTCAAACGTCCTACGCGCTTACGGAACCCTACTAAGCATTGCCTGACATGCTCTTAACAAACTATTTGTATATTGAAAAGTATTGTATTTTAGGGGTGTGTATCATTTGTTCGAAATACATTTTGTATATTACGTATGATTTTATTTGACGACCCAATTTAAGACAAATATTTTTTTATCGCCTCTAAAAAATACACTGTATGTGATCGAAAGTATGCTCGGAATAACCAACTCAATTTTATATGAGTATTTACTGTGTTACTAAAATAAAATGTGTCAAAACCAAATTTAATAATAAGATTTATTTATTTTAATTGTTTATCAAAATTGCAGTTCCTCTGAGGGTACTCCTTTTTTGCAAGTTATTCGAAGCAGTAGTGTTCAACGTTACTGTGTTTTAGCTTCGAGAAATTAAGATATTCTATGGCATTAGATAACAGCAATTACAGGGTAAAAAGAGATTTAACAGTGCATACTGCATAAAATATCTACTGTTATCTACACTGTATACTATTTTTTTCACCCTATATCCTGGGGTTCAAAATCGCAGTGCAATGTTGCGCAGTTTTCAACTGTTATTGTTCAAAATGTTGAATAGCAGTGAACTGCTAGGGCAAGTTCAGCGCTTACCACCCAGCAAACGACAAGCTCGTCTCGTCAGCACTTGTATGAAAACTTTGGAACCTCCATAGTAAACGCAAACAATAAACACAAAAGACGAGACGAAGAAAGAGTTTTGAAGTGACTAATGAAAAACTCGTTACATGACTTACTTATTTCGAAATGAATAGCCATGGACTCTATTTGTCCATCTACCCACGCAAAGCTTTGTCGCAGACACTTTCTCAAGTAACTCATTCTCGTTCGCGAGCCTGAGCAAATCAAAAGAGACAATGGTATCACTATCCCGAATTCCATTGAGCCAAAATTGAAATAAACCACTAATTATAGCCATAGTTTTCATGTAGTTATACAACATCCCAAATTAACATCTAGTAGATATACAAGATAGGAGATGCTCCATAAAATAAATGCAACAGCCTACAAATATCATGAATGTTCGAGAGTGTGTTTGTTGGATTCTTTGTTCCATTTCTCGCAGCAACAGAGCAACCGACCGACGCAATTTTTTGCATGGTTTTTTTTTTTTAAAACCACCCGTTCCATAAAAAAATATCATTCACACTCATAGAAATGTATGGAACAGCTGATTTTTTTTTTGCTCGTTAATTTAATATCAATTTTCTCCCATAGCAAAAGTTGTTCAAAATGATCATAGGGGTGGCAACCTTGAGGGTCTAATACCATTTTATCACATTTAACATTTTTATCATAAAAACTATAAAAACTGTGGGAATCAGTATGCTGTAATGACGTATTTTTCCAGTCGCATAGAATTTTTTCCAGTCATACAGAAACGATCACATTAGCCAGTGATACTTCCCGTTGACGACAGTTAGGGCCGCTGCACAATGCGCTGCATGTAGAGCGTACGATATTTGCTCAGTTGCTCGCCCATGGGTGAAAACAATGCATATATATTCTATGAACTATAACCTATACTATGTAGGTACGTGCAAAAAGAGAAGCGTCGTGGTATAACGGTAAAATAACATTTTTATTTTTAGCACCCGAGTGCTAGTGAGAACCTACCAAGTATCAAACATGGCCGAGCGGTGTTGTCAACGCAACAATTAGCACATGCGCGCCCTCAATTCCACGATAGTTCTCTTTTTGCTTAGACTCTAGATAAATATTTTACCCATCAAAGAAGAATACTAAGGTCTGCGTATTAGTTTACTATTTCTGTCCATCCTTAAGCTTTATTACAAAAGGGTCCTGAAAGTTGCCCTGATTTTGCTTTTGTCAATGCTTTAACAAAAGAGCGAGCGAGAACAACAGCGATACACAAAACGTTAATACATCAACAACAAAAAAAAATGCTAAATCAGAACTAGGTAAAACTAAAAAAAGTAAAAAATCTAAACCGTAAAGTTCTGAAACCGAATCATATAAGACAATGACCATCCTGGCTTAGTTCGTACCGCAACCGTCTTATGAGTATGAGATCACAGGTTCGATTCCCGGCCGGAAAGATGTTTCAGTGATCAATTTAAATATCTACACTGGATCTGAGTGAATTCGCGTCTTCGTGCATCCCCGATACGAGGAAGCCCTGTACTTGAGAAGTTATTACTGCGTTATTTATTATCTAAGTTACCTGTATAGTATCTAGGCATCATTTCAACAAAAAAAAACTAATTCAAATGTTTCTTATTATCGTTGGAAAACTAGTACCTGCCTAGAGCCGCCACGCAAAAAATCAAAATTAAATCAAAAATCAGTAAAGCGCTATCCACACATTTCCGGCTCAGGGTCCCGTCAGTGTTCCGTCAGGAACAGGAAAAATTTGTTTGCATACATTTTGTATTAGCGTTTTCACACAGTTCCGTGTCAGGTGCGGTGTCCCAGAGCATATTGCTCTGACGAGCATGCCAGAGATTATGTGAGATTTCAGTAAATCTACATTTCTCTAAGGGACTCTTTCATCACCTACAAGTCCCAAGTAAGCTACTCGCCGGTTTACGTGTCAAGAAACTGTAGTACTAGTTTCAGAATTTCGGAGTAGCGCTAACCGTCAGATAAACTGAACAAAAACAAAAGTTACTGTGGACTTTTACTCGCCAATTAGCACAAATCAAATTAAATTATTTATTGGCAAAGATAATTTTGATACAGACTATGTTGCGAAATCGAAAAGTAACTAATTAGCACTTTACTACGAGATAATGAGAGAGGTCCTGTGTTTGAAAATATTTGCAATACATTAAACACAAACATAAGCATATACGCACTCCAATTTTACTACCTACAGTGCGATAGTAAATACATAACATCTAAAAATCCACCTATAAGTATTCGCGTAGGCCTTTTGTGCGTGTAATGGTAGATCCGTCAAAAGTTTTCTCATATTTATACAATTGCTCTAAACAAAATCTAACTCACCTGTGGTTATATTTCTATGGACCTACTTACCTAGATTATTTCATAATGTAAAACCTACGAATTTCTCCGCCGTTCTGACTTGACTCAAAATAAATAAACAAACTTTCCCAATTTCCTAGATGTTGTCAAAAAGTAGTGGTATCAGACTCTATAACACAATGACCCACTGACTACCGGCCCGGCCGCGTCGCCCAAAATAACTCGTTCTTCTACTTTCCGATTAATTGCACTCACTAAAACTCAACCTTCGCGCTTTGTAAATAACAATCAAGTCGCAACTGTAAAAAAACTCTAAACTTGTATAAACAATTGATAAGGTGGAAAGCGTTTTCCTCAAGGGATTATTATAGGGAGAGAAGGATAGCAATAAAGTAACAGTTCAGTCACAGCAGATCCAGCTTGAACCCTCATCCAGAAGGAAAATAGAATACAAGACGGCTAACATAAAAAAACGAGATACTGGATAATACAACAACACCATGTAACTGAGATGAAGATGCTTAGATAGGCCACGGATAACACGCTTAGACAAAGTTAGATAGACCCAGTATATGATACGAGAGCCTAATTACGGTATATCATTTCTATGATTGTTAGGTTCAGCCGCCGACGCTGCGATAGGATTCGCGGTCACGCAGCGTTGGCGGCTAAACCTAACAATCATCGCAATAAGCACATCACGGTACGGGCCAAGTAGCGTCACATAAAATATTATTTTAACTCCTATTCACATTTTCTGTTACGTCGGTTTCAACAGATTTTTTCCCAGGTTGATTTGATTTGTTTTTTATGTATGTAAGACTGTTTTGACGACACAACACAGTGGCATCTGATTATGGCCCCCATACTTAACGATAATACGTTTGAATCACTATCATTATCTAACAAGCAAAACAAAGTGGAAATAATAAAAGACATGTTAGTGATAATGTCAAGGATGCTATTGGCCAACGAAGACAAGTATCAATTCTATTTGGAAATCCGATGACCGACATAGGCGGAGTCACCGTGTCATCGTGACATTGAAAACCAGTTAGAGACTTGCCCCAGACTTACTCATCCAACACCAACTTCAAATGAGCTTTACATCAAAGATTCTCCAATAATACAGGGCTCAGAATAAAATTGTCGTGGAAATGTTATCTTCTCACTAATGAACATGAAAATGTGATAAGCCCGTCAATGTCGCGGACAAATATTTGAAGAGTTTCCTATGAACTTAAAAACTGTGTCACCGTTTTTCGAAATCATGAATGATTTATTTTTGCAAATAAAAGTACGAATGCAAAACCAGAGATTATTTTTAATGACAGAGAAAGGGGTTCAGTAAATCATTTTGCGACGAGAATCTCCATTGGTAAAATGCAAATGCCGCCACCTGAGGTGATTCTTGTTAGTACAATAACCAGATTCGATTTATTTTCGTTTCTTCCAATCGGAATAAAGTTAGAGCAGCTTTTAATTGGCCCTTAGAGAGTGTTTGAGAGCCTAAACGACAACTCTAAAGAAGCTGGAATGAGTCATTGGAGCCAAGTAAGTAATTCTAGGAAGTTTCCAACTTATTCCGAGAATAGCCTGCCGGTTATTGTCGCTGTTAATTTCTATTATAATTTCCAATCCATAAATTTTGCATGCAGACGTGGTTTAATAAGCTTTAAAGTAACAAAAGTTAGCTTCATAAATATTCAGGCTGGGTTGGAGGAAATCCGATAGAAGTGAATAAATTGAGCAGAGCGGGTTATATTGGCAGCTCTAAGGATGCGAAATGAATGGCCTTCAGAGTGGTGACCATGGAATATGGCATAGAAACGGGACAAGGGCCGGTACCGTGCTTCCATATTGCGATGATTGTTAGGTTTAGCGACCGACGTTGCGCGACCGTGCACGTTATCGCACGGCGATACGATTCGCGGTCGTGCAGTTTCGGCGGCTGAACCTAATAACCATCGCAATGAAAACGTCACGGTATGGGCCAAAGATTCCGTAAAGCAACATAAACACAGAAATAGCTTCTCATAGTAACCCACAAACGACCTTTATTATAAACACCTCCATTTAAGTTCTGCGCAATACAAAAATAAAGTGCGCAATACGACAAAAGGTCTTTTAACTTTAAGAGGTGTTTATAAGTAAGAACCGTTTACTTTGTTACTACTTAAACAAAAACAATATCAATCTTGTTTTGCAAACCTCAAAGTGTCAAAGTTTTTCTGATATTGATCTGACAAGTAAAGTTTTAACTCTCAGAGAAGCTTTAGTCCATAAAAACAGTAACACCTGACCTGTGTCGCACAATAAATAGTATGCACAATCTGTGCAGCCTAGCGCCTGCACTGGATATTAATGACTGCCTCTTAATAAACTACCTAAACCGGATCCTTAATTTAGATCAAGGCATAACCCTAGTAAGGAATAAAACTGGTATTATTCGATTTTAGTAATTATAGACGTGGAAGTGAGGGAGGGACCTCAAATTACGTAATGGCGGACGATCATAATAACGTGTCAAGAGTAGTGTTACAGGCAGACCGGCATTATTTTGGATGCCTCTACTTCTCTACTTGTGTGTTGTGGACCTATGTTCTATTTTTGAAACTTCCTTAGGTTGAAATTACGTTACGTTACTGAAATACGGATTGTCCTGTAAAACAAGGAGGAGCTGGGCAACCTCACAAGGTACTCGAGCTACGAGTCAGGTGACGCGATTGCAAGCGTTTGTATTCACAAACTGTACTAATTTTACGTCCGGATTTTTTTACTGCTACACATAAATATGAGGTATTTTGCGAAGCTTTTCGTAAGCTTTTATGGGTTTGTTATTGTGACAGTAAATCTGTATTTCTCGCAAGAAATCATCAAAAGGTTCAACATGTAGATATTTGTTTATCCTTCATAAAATAATAGGTAGAGAAGGTTCTGTTTTATTTTTTGTAAAAGGGAAAAATTGTTTATACTTAGGTATGTGTATTTGTATCAGTCAACTTCATAAAGTTAGTAACCAATAGACAATGTTAAGCAACGGATGACACGGTCGGTTTTCGGATGGGTGACCGTAAGCGGCGTTTACAACTGAGCGCTACCGTGTATATATGACATTGTAGATTCCTGTTATTTGTCCTACAACAACAAAGACCGCTCAGATGCCTTCAGGCGGCCATAAAACACTGACACACACGGAGCCAACCATTCGGCCTATACGACCATAATGTTTAACTTCATAAAAGTGAATTTCAATTCAGTTGATTATGAACACAGATGGCCCTAAAATTCCACGTAGCTAGGTTAGATAGATATTCGGACATTGAGTATAAACACATTATGAATGTCTTATGGTAAAACCAAATAAAGCATAGGTAAAAATTCCGCAGTGTTTGAAGAGTGGGGTCTTAGACTAGTGTGTGTTACCAGTGATGGCATGTGGAACTGAGCCTTGGTCCTTAACAGCTGGCCTTTTGGAGAAACTCAGAGTTACACAACGGGCAATGAAGAGAGCTACGCTCGGAGTTTCTTTGAGCGATAAAGTCCGGTACGAGGATATTTCGCCGAAGAACCAAAGTCAACGACGTAGCTTTCAGGGTTTGTAAGCCGAAGTGGCAATGGGCAGGTTACATCGCTCGATGAACCCATAACCGTTGGGGAAGAAATGTTCTTTAGTGGCGACCACGAACTGGAAGACGCAGCGTAGGCAAGCCTCCCACTGGATGGAATGACGACATTTTGAAAGTCGCGGTCTACCGGTGGATGCAAATTGCAAATTGTCGTTCAGTTTGGCGGTGTAAGGGGAAGGCGTTTGTTCAGCAGTGGCCGTCTTCAGGCTGTTGATGATGATGAAGTGGAAAGAAATCTAATCGTCAACGGATATCAGTTTAGACCCTAATCAATCAGCGTCACCTAAAACGTAAACGTATTTCTATGTCCCCGCCACATCGCCGAACTGGGGAGAATCGATTCATAATAAAACATGTGACAAGTGAGCCATGAAGAGCTGTCAAATCCACAAAATCCACACAAAAGACTTTTGCCTGATTTACTATACAACTTCACTAAAATTGTTACCTAATAACACCTTAAATGCTTTCGGCCGTCTTCGAATATATTGCCATATTCGCGCGTCCCTTTATCACTACTTAATAAAACCTTACAAGTTATAAATAAATATCGGTGAAGTTTTTTACACACAGCGCCAAACTAAGCAAGGAACCAGATAACTGATAAAATACATAAATACTTTTTTTTGTAGTTGTTAAAATTAGATACATTTAATAGCGCCTTATACCTAACGCAGCATTCGCTCATTGTATACGACACTTTAAGACGGATCTATGAGATGTATTCGTACCCGAAAATTCCACTAGATTAATTAATTTACTGTTAATTTATGACACACTAGTCAAGTTTAGGACGCAGCTGGGGTCCATGATGTGAATATAACACTAAAATGAAAACTTTTTTATCCGTTTTTTAACCCTAATAATTAACTATTTGGTAATTAATTTGGCCGGCCGCCCACGTACTATATATGGACCTGGCCAAACGTTTGGTGGAGGTGACGAGTGACCGGAATGCTGGGGCCTATTTTGGGCAAAAACTCAGCATTGCCATCCAGCGTGGCAATGCTGCCAGCATTCTGGCCACTCTCCCCTCTACCAAGGGGCTTGTAGATTAGGTTTTTTGTATTTATTTATTTTTGTTTATAATTTGTAATTTTAATTTTAAGTAGGTAGGTTATATTTTATTGTAAATATGTATGGGATCCATATTGTATAAATCAATAAATAACACTGTTATTTGGTAATGAAAAAATAATATTTACTTCGAGTGTGAGAACAATGAACAGTTTATGAATAAATGACGCGTTATGGTTACGTTGCTGGAGAAATCGCGATAAAGTTGTTTGAAACAGATATCTATTTCTTTCGAAGCTATGAAACATTATAATTGACCTAGCGAAGCGAGGGTCTCACTCCACAGGAGCAAGTCGGCTTTTGTAAGTATGTTTTTATATTTTTTGTGTTGATTTGCCGTCTACATTCTCGTCTTTCAACAGACGAACCTACTTACTTATATTTAAAAATATGCACACAGAGTATTCATGATATTTTCGTATAAAAACCTCCTACTTTAGTTATCGCTTATTTTATCACAAGTGCAGTCTGCATTGGCACGTCGCGTGCCAAATCGAACAGCTTACCTGTTTCAAGACAAAATTATTGCAAGATTGTTAGACGCACTCCGAATACGAATTGTGACCGTGCTGAGAACTAGGCTAGCGGCTCACGAGACGAAATATTTGCTATTCGATCTACGTTTTCAAGACCGCAAGGTTGCGAAATGACCTGTAGTGGCGTCTAACGTTGCATAGCGAATGAATACATTTTAAAAACACGACTGTGTAGTAACGAATGCATTAATGTTGTACAATGTTAATGTGAAGGTGCGTAACTGTTACGCATCAGCTAGCGTAGTAAGTTTAACCTTGTAAGTACTGCCTTTTCTTCTGCTTACATCACGAATAAAACACGATATTTTAATTGTTATTGCCTCTATGATAGAAACTGTCTAGTAATCAATGATGTTTTATGAGTAAAGAAGTATAAATAAATAAAGTAGGAGTGGAGCCGCTTCAACTGTTTGTAACTGATTAGGAGAGCATTTGTTCTATAAAAAGTGGGTTATTGTTTTATCATCTAAATAGCCGCTTTCAACGTGTAGCCTAACAGAACTCAAAAGGCGTGGGCTAAGCTGTGGATCATTAGCTTTACAGTTAAACGATCTACAAAAACTAGACAAAGCCGAAATAAATAACATTACGCCAACGTTCATTTAAATAATTTGCTCAGCCGTACGTATACTGGGACTACTGGAGCGAGCGAGTCGGCAGAAGCACTATGCATGTAAACATACACGCAAGTAGGTTGGTATAGTCGGATACCTTCCTTGTTACACAGTTATTCAAAGGTCGGCGACATGCCTACAACTTTTGTTATTTAAATAGTCCAGACGAGCGAGCATTGAAAAGCACGAAGCTACCCGTTTGAGCACCATCCTTTTATGGCTGTTTGAATTACACGTAGGCGGAAGTGGGTTAACGATCTGTGATTCACAAAGAGTGATGGGACGATGCACTCAAAAAATTTCCACAGATAATTTTGTTGGAGGTATGGGACGTGGTTTTTTGCCCGTTCCAATACTTTGATCCGTTTTATGAGTCAATAACAACTGCTATTATTACGAAAGAATACTGCGAAATTATTTGAATTCTTCAAGCTTATTAAGTTGCTCAATGGAATAAAAGAATAGCTTAGTACAATTAATCACCTACGTAAATAATGTGAAGTCACGCAAAATAACTTAGAGGATTTCAACACTGGACTCCAATTTACAATTTACTGTGCCAGAGTACTCATATACTTTATAATTAGTCTTAAGTTTAACTCACTAATTATTGTATGTGTGGTTACGCATAAATAAATTAATTTATAGAACTTTATAAAAAAAGTTTATTTTTTTAGTTCTTTTCAGTAACATATAAGTTTGTACTTTACCTTCCAGATACGTTATTTAGAAAGGTTGTAGGTTTATCGAGTGGATTTAAACCGGAGGAACTCGCAGTGTAATTGAAAGCTGTTTCGTTAAACAATTAGGTTGTCAGCGATGAGGAAACGTACGCAACGAGTCTGAGGCGAGTCCGGAGTCCCGGCCAAGCAAGCCGCAACAATTCGGGAACTCACAAGTAATTACTTTTGTTGAACGATTTCGTTCCAGGTTGCAAATTCGCGACGCACATCATTCACGATTTACCTGTTTACGGGTTTTGTGTCGAAAATTACATTCTCCACGTCCTTTGCTTTTGAAATGTTTGCCTAAGGCGTCGATTATACAGAACGGACATTGTTTTTGGTGTAATGCTGGATTTCCAGGTGTGAATTACGTTGTATTGCGCCCATAGAAAGCCTTTTGACTCTTTTTTCTTTCTTATTCTTATAATTATAAATATATTTTCTCATCTTTTAATTTCTTACCTCTCACTCAAGATTTACATAATTAGAAACTAAAATCTTTATAATTATATATAAGTAATGTAAAAATGCATATATGTACACTATTTTAGCACAATGCCACTTGAGTGCTAATTAAGTACATAAATATTCATAAAAACTCAAGGTTTTACCCAAATAAACCAAAATAACAATGGAATCTTTAATCACTGCGATAATAATAATTCGTGAGAAATATAATAAGTATACCATAATAATACTGCACCCATCGACACAGGAACGCAGCGTACAGTCCAACCAATTTATCTGTAGAGTCGGTCAAATTAAAAACAAAAAATTTCTATGGAGGACTGTTAGTTTTATTCACAAACAACGATAGTGGCTCCCTAACTCAACGTCTCAGATGAATTGGTCACATTCTACGTGCAATGGTGGTGTACACAATTTCCCACAGTTGTTTTTTCTGACCCGGGGAACTATGTTGTAAAACTGTGTGAACACTGTGTGTAAACAAGAGCAAGGTAATAACCGGTTATGCAATGCAACTATCGCGAACTAAGCTGAACGGCACAGGTAAGGTAGTGCTCGATAAAACTAATTGAGTAATTAAGGTTGCCTTCGAAATTTCGTCGGAGCACGAAGTCGGCGAAGCTGACCGAAACTAGACAAGTGCGGAAATGAGGTCGATTGAAAATTCGCCTTTTATTTAGGAAAGTATGACCGCGACCTCGAGCGAGTTCACACTATCGGATGGAACTCTCGCAAATCGATATTACATTCGTATATCAAATGAACGTTATTTTCAAAGTCAATATTGCTCTGAGTTGGTTACACAGCTGCTTGTAGGACACTGGATCCCCATAACGTATTCATGTCAAATCAATAACAATTCAACCCAACTAGTTCCTGCACCTTGATATAAAATAAACGTGCTGATCATAGGTTTTTTAACCTAATATTTGCGGAGAAAAAGTCAGTTTTTTGTTCAAAGGAACGTATTTCATCATTATCACAGCGTCAGGAGTTCAAACAACACAAGCTTTGGTGAGGACAAGAGGACACCACGGAACCAGATGTGCTGTGATTTAAAAAAAAAAAGCAGTCTTTCTTCACCCAATATTCTACTTGTAAGTACCTCATAAATTATATCGGCATGAAAAGAAGCCTATATTGATCCAGGGAATAAGCTACCTCCATACCAAAGACATTATGCGGGTGTGACATTATGCGGGTGTGACATTGTGTCAGTGTGACATTATGCAAATTAAACGTTGCGAAACTTTCGCATTTATAATCTACTCGAGTGCGAAGTGTGTTGAACTGATATGAAACATTATTATTGTTTAGTACACCGTTATAGCACCACCACGGTCAATATCACCGCAAATGATTGCGTACGCTGACCACCTAATGATTGCTTTCGCCCGGTGGCAGAACTGCAAACTTCTGTTATGTTACTGTACATGTACATTACGGTTTGCAGCCTTAAATTGCAATAGAATTAATAATACCTACCCACTTACGTCAGATGACGTTTGTGGTCAGACTGGACCTATAGTGCAGCTCTGGATTACTTAAGGCCGCATAATTGCCCACTCAATTGGTTTACATCATCATCATCAGCCAGAACGCCCACTTCAGAGCATACCTTAAGGGGCCATCGTCCCCACCCTTGGCAGGCGAGATCGAAGGAAGCTCACCGTTTACCTACTAAGGGGACGCTGCTGTCCGTGATCTGGTGCTCTGGTTTACATACCTGCAAAGAAATAAAACATTGTATATACAAAAATATATTCAAGCGATTAGCTTCGATTCGACCTTCAGGGTCGAATCAGGACAAGATTGGCACAGAACCGGGACTAGTGGCATACAAAAAGAGAGGTCTACACTGGGCGATTACGGGCTGAAAATGGTGATGATGAAATATACTTAGTAAGTTTATTTTCTTTCGCTGACTCGTGGACAGAGTTACAGAGATCGGTGTTCCTAAGCCGAAAGGTCTGGAGCTGATTATGGTCATCACTATATGAATGCTTGAAATAAACATTATCTTTCTTACCTTTAACTATGTGACAAGGACTGATGTATCAAAAAAAATAGCTGTTCTGTACATTTTCATTTAGATTCAATATTTGTTTATAGAACAAACAGCTGTTTATCGCGATTTCAGTGTTAGTCCCATAGAAGTTGTTTTATATCCTGTAGTTTTTTCTTTATTCGAAAAAGATTTGCTACTCTATCTTTATATTCCACACATATACAAGTAACAATTGAGTAAATTACATAAGAAACACAATATAGTATACAAAACTTTTTAACACGAAAAAAGAGACAATTGAAAAAAATAAACAGTCGACTTGAGAACCTCCTCTTTTTTTTTAAAAGTCGGTTTAAAATCAGGCATAAAATGTTGAGGCAACTATTTTAGAATAAGAAACTATTGCACTATCTCCTTCGTTGCACACCCATCTTCAACCACTTCTACGAATTTTCGCTATCTTAAAGTTGCCTGGAAGAGGTCGTTTTCAGCGATAACACCGCCAGTTATCCCACTAGTTTTTGAGCTTTTTTATCCTAAGTATGATAACGTGGGTTGAAAAATAAAGAGTTTTTTCAATAGATAGGTATGTACTTATCTTTAATACCTAATGGAGAAAAAGACGTAGATACACTTCAATTAGACTCAATTAGTTTCGACCTTCACCGAAAGGTACCTCCAACTTTTACGAAGCCAATTAAACGACTAAAATAATCTCGTTACAAAAATTTGAAACTAATTTGTTCTGTTCATAACATCAGACGTGGGCAAGTCTCGTTGAAGTCTTAGAAGCGCTTCATCCAAGGACTTGCTTGGATTCTTGGCTTATTACTTTTCTATGTGTTTAAGTCTTATTCCTTCTCTATAAAATAAACCAGCGACGTAGCCTGTTATTATTAATAAAAATAATAATATATCTGCTCTAGGTCTTTGTATTATTTTCAGTGGCTTTGTGTGCACGTTGCACACCACTTCTAGGCGTATGAATAACCGACAAAGCTATAGTAGGTACTTTCCCAGGCAGCCTCTGCAAGTGTTCTGCCACCACAAAACCGTTCATTACAACAGGATCTGATCATGCTTGTACCAGGCTATTGTGTAATATAACTGCATAAGTACGATATGTACTTTAAAATATTCTATGGAACTATTTTAGATAGTTATAGATAAATTATAATGGGAAAACCTAAAAGTCGACCGAGTACAAGAGAATAATTTTTTTATTCAATTTCACTGCTACAGAATTATTTGTTGCTCGGCAGCCGTCATCAATCTCGGCCGTTTTCGCTTTCTCGTCGTATTCGTTTTGTTTTAAAAACGTGTATGTTACTACCATTAATATACGTAAATTAATATTAAATTACAGCCTGTCTGTGGCCCCTACCCGCCCCGTGCTCGTTCTCTACATGTCAGTCCTCAATGCGTTTATAATGCACAGCGCATAGAAGAAAAAGTGTCCTAACGACGCTATTCTAGCCATTATTACTTTTACATATCGATGATATTGCTTTGCTGATGTGAGCAGGATGTAGTCGTCCCGGGAAGTAGAATGTCTTCCTTCACTTTAGACGGAGCTTCTTGCATCCGGTTGCTGAATATGACGCCACGTCGATGACATCACCCGAAGCTCCTAAAAACACTTTGTTTTCGACGCTCACAGTAATTTTATTTCATGTTTGAACTTTAACATTATGGCAGAAATCCTTGACAGATTAGTAAAGGCGGCCCGAGGTGAATGCAACGTCTTCTCAGCACGATCATTGAGAGATACCTACTTTTAACAAAACGTGGCAAAATGAAGCTGATCTCTACTCCTAATATACTTATGAGAGTTGCGAGTACTATTTTATAGCCGCGTAATTTCCCTAAGTATTCCCTCTACAATTACAGCTAACACACGAGCAAATATCCAATTAAAGTGTAATTTACTCCCATAATAAGATTCTGAGCCAGGCGGGCAAATTAAGTAGGTCTCGTACATTCAGCGGTTACGTAAATTCAACACCTACACGAAAGGTAACACATGCTAAGATCTTGATAAGCGAATACAACGTTGGAAATGGCCAACAATTCACTGTGGTCGACATAATGCGAGCTCGCGTAGATACCGATCAAAATTTAATTACTGTTTATACCTACAACGCACGGTAGTAGATATTAATACCTTCGTAAGTAGGTAGTAAATTGGTAGTCGAAATACACAGGGGGAGGAGTAACCTTGGGGCTGCCTTCCTTCATCAATTGACACAGTGTTATACCATGGTCTAAGTAGTAGTGTTGTTTGACCTTCCGAAATAGACATAGGACCTGAGTTTATGACGCGACGCGTTTAGCTAATACGTACCTACGTAACAAACGTATCTATCGAGCAACATACTTGTCATTTCATGAAATAAAGAAATAAGTGCCAACTACTAAAACTTATGGGAGGATTTATTGTATATTTTAAAAAGAAATCGTCTTCCCACAGATCTGTGAAGCAAAGCATATTGTTTTTTTTCTTCTATTTTTGAATCTTGTTGTGTATAACAATTTAAAAAAAAACGAATAATACAAAATTGAAAAATAAACTAGTAGGTACTACAAGTACTTAAATTTCGTTTTTGCTACCCTTACAAGTTCAATGTGCTATAAATTTTGTCAAACATGTTATATTCAATGTGTCTATTATTTAAAGAACATTCTTATAGGAAAATCTTATTTTTCTTTTCAACTATTTTCGTCTATAAGTTTCTAAATGGCTATGGATAGTGTGCCGTGATTTGCTTATATAATACATTTCATAGGCATCTGGAAAAATCAATAGATTCGTGTTTCTATTTGTGAAATTTACACCTTGATATTTATGCATATATATGCATGATATTCTTGATATTTATAGGGGGAGGCCTATGTTCAGCAGTGGACGTCTTATGGCTGATGATGATGATGATGATGATGATTTATGCATAATTTTACGTAAATATTCTCACTATGTTAGAGAAAAGTACTAAGCATGCCTTGGCAGCAACGGGGAATTCATGCATTATGCCATCTTCCGCTAAGAGGTATTCTGTGATGCCAGCAGTCAGCCTTGGCTACGCATCAGCCCGTATTTTCATCTTCGTCCATAAAGGCCTTGTTGGCTCTCGCTGCCGTAATGTACTATAATAATCTAAATAATAACTTAATGGTGTCTGTACACTGTACCTAGTAAACCTATCAAGATTCAACAACACGTTAGGAAGGTTGGAAGGAAGGTTAACTAACGCAAAGTCTGTATGGAAAAAATAAATATCCTTCTATTTTTTTGGTGCAAATGTCAGCTCCTAAGCTTCATCCGGGCCTCCGCGTTATTTCTCATTTAAAACCGCTTAATGTTGTTGTCATTTGGAGCGCTATTTGTTTTTATTTTAGGAGAAGAAAAATACGAATTAATAAAAGTCATGGAACAAAAGTTGTCAGAGGTATGATGTAGGGAACATGCCTACTAGAAGTTTGGATGGACTTTTCGATGGTGTTTTTCGGATTCTCTTTCGTTGTCCCTCATCAAAAATATACCCAAAAAAGTAAGTTTTTTTTTTAGCCGGTCATATGGAAAAACAAAAGAAAAAAAAAATCCTTAAGAAAATAAATAAAAACTCCTAAACTATTATACGAAAAATCGTAAAACATACATGGAGTATTGTCGTGAAACTCTTGGTATGGGGCACCTAAATATTTCGGGCCGTTGGTCATCAATCATACTAGATAATAATGTACCTAACTCTGGGAAATTATATAAGCATAGGCCAATTTTTACCCCCCGGAGTAGGCGGGAGAACTGGTCATTTACGGGACCAAAAACTTAAGTATATTTGCGAGTAGTTCGACTGGAAGCTGCACCTCGCTGGCATAATAACAGGCAGAAGCTGCATTAACCCGTTCCGAATCGACCTTCTAGAAAATTATTTGCTCAAGTAAATTACATATTTTTTTTACAAATGATTACGCAGCTACAAGCCAGCATCAGTTTGAAGGTGATATTTAGCTAATATATTTTGCGCAAAAACGTGTCACGGCACAAAAATATTGTATTGTAGGTTCATACAATATTTTTGTGCTCGTATACAGCAGTTTACTACACGGCAGCAGTGATTACAATAAAAACAGATTGTTCCTCTGGCTTTTTTCTCTACAATAGTGATATACACGCGTTTGATTTTTTTCAGGTTTCTTTTGTCACCATCAACAAAGCCTTTAGCGGATAAACTACGAAACCTTTCTCATAATATAAAAAAAAAAACGGATACGTCGTCCCTGGAATCACTATTCACTTCCAATTTATTTTTTCACATCCGTAATGCTCGTAGATTAATGTAACCCGTAGAAATAACTGTTAGTGCGTAACTGCCTTGTATTTTCTTTTTTGTCATCGTAAAGATTACCGCCGTAGCTAAATTGGAATCCGGTAATTTGGTTACGCTACCTTCATAATTTCCGGCCACATGGTGCTTTTGAAGTTTCCTCGGATATTAGGTAGGTGCTTGGAATTATCGCGAACGTGTCTAGTAATAATTGATATAGTTAAATAATTAATATTAATGGATTAACATCTGCTTGATACACAATATTTTGTGTTTGAAAGTTCTTGATTAAGTTTTGATGGTAGTTTATGCTGCGGAGGTAATTTGAAACACTTATTACCGGATATAGATTACTTTTAGCCCCTTATATTGAATATCCTTAAAAAAACATAGCTCGAAAAATCGACTAATATGCTTGCAACGAAAAAAAAATATTTTTCATACAAACTTTGTGGGTATATTTTACCCCTTTAGGAGTGGAATTTTGCAAAATCCGATTCTCCAACTAGACCATTTGAAGGAGTATTGGGTTCAAATTTCACGTCTCTATAATAAGCGGTTTGGTCTGTGCGTTGATTTCTGGAATCGGGATTGTTCTTTTATATATATATTGTGGTTTACTTTCATAAGTAGGTATGTATATGGAAAGTACAGAACGCAGTCAATAAAGCCTAAGCCAACTCCCTAAGTACATGCGTACTAGTTAACTATAGTTGAAAAAAGTTTCTGTAGGATTATCATAGATTTTAGTTGAAGCACGGAATATATGGCACAGGCAATTCAGACATTGTCAGCCGGGCATTGTAATAGTAATTCACATTATTGCTAAGTAATGTTGAAATCTTATTATGTTGCTTACCCACAGCTAAAAACTAAAGTTATCAAGATTGAAGAATGCCTGTTTGAGAATCAGTATTGTTCATTTTTAAAGGTTATTATGTTATGGGACCTATTGTTATATAGGCAGATAGGTACATGGGCAATTAGACGGGTTGAAGATAATTGTCTTGGTATGAAGTTTGTTACGCATTGATAAATTCCTTGCACACATCTGGATACCTACTTACTTGTAAAAACCGATAGGTAGGTACCGGTACCGGTAGTACGTAGTATTATTATATGTTCTGTGCAGGTAGGTTCAGTTAGAAAATAAACTTCCGCAAAGTAACGCCTTGCCCGAGTCAATCAAATACGGTAGGTAGGTACATAAGAACACAATAAATATACTAGAAGTTTTTTACTTTTACAAGGTAAAATTAGAATCACGTCGCATAACCCTTCAAGGGGGTATAAAGTCGTGGCACAGCTATCTGTCTCGCACATATCATGTAAGTTTTTGTGGATAGAATAATTCCAAAAATCTAGTTATCTATGTATTATAATATCAGAAATATTTTAAGGTTTTATATATTTTTAATATGACGGTTTTTTTAAAAATCTCTATCAAATGAAATTTAAAAAAAAAAGTAAGTGTCATCGAAACATTCATGTCTTAAACAGACACATACTTACTAAGTAAGTACTTTATTTTTGGGGAATTCGCATTTTTACATCTTCAATAATGTGAATAAGTGCTTCGATCTAAGTAAAATTAATTGAACATGAACATGAAAATGAACTTCAAAGTGAGCGCTGGCGCTCACCTTGCTTCAGTCGCTCTGAGTATGTGATAAGTGCGAGACGTACGTTCGTCAATACATACGATCCAAATATCCGCAAAAATATGCCTTGATAACGGGCCTTCAATTGGTTTCCCATTTTATTGTTATTATGATATTATATTCGCTATATCTGTTTTGTGACAAATGTACTATACATACTTTTAATTACGTATTGAAAGCCCAAGTTCGATTGTTTCGAGTTGTTATTGTGGTTAGGGCCCGTCCATTCATTTTACTTAGGTCGGAGAATAAGTGGAATATAATAACTGAACGTGATAGATATATATATATCCCGTGCTGTTAAATCAAAACAAAAAATATCGTGCAAAGTAAACGTGTTTGGTTACAGTCTCAATCCTACGTAATATACGAGTTATGTAAGAAATCCACCTGTACCTTTTAGCGGTACGCTCTCGGGCGGTGTTTAGCACTCGTTTCAGGCGTTCTGAAGCGAGGGGCGCCGTCTTTGGCCGCTCGTTAGAGGAACAAAGGCAACCTACATCAAACGAGCTATTTCTTTACGCTGCTATGACATTTAATAACGGGCCTTCAATTGGTTTCCCATTTTATTGTTAGCGACATTTTATAACAATGCTCACGAACCGATAAATTGTTTCTGTTTCTGTTCGGTGCCGTCACGTATTTACTGAATGAAAACCACAATTTTTCTTTTATGATAAAAGGTGCCTGTTAAAAAAAGTTGTTCTAACGATAATGAATAAGACAAGTACCTACATTCACACATACGTTGTAGAGCTTTGCTCGACAACATGAGAAAGCATCTCACCAATTAGCAGATGCAAATCACACTGTTGCAACTGCAGACTGAAAACCGAAGCTAGCGAGCCGTGCTAAGTAAAATACATTACCTGCTACTTGTAATGTGTCTCTATTTGGCTTTGCAATTCCATTTGTATTATTTTATACGAGTTTTAATTACCTACCGCATTCATAATAACAGGGCGAGCTTTACCGCGGTTGTCTTGCCAACTATTTAGCTCTCTTAAATCTGGATCTGGATAATTGAATCAGTAAATATTATCCAAAGATTACATTTTTGTTTTGATTTAAAATTATCTTCGTGAAAAATCCTAAGCAAATGCACCTAGTAATTAAGTAGTCAGTGCTTTTGAGTAAAGCTTATTATAAATTTCATCATTATTATGATGAAGAGTCTACTTGAATCAACTTCCCCGTTTGTGCGTCAAGTAATTATGGGTTTCCAGTAGCCAGACGCAGCAAAATAGCATGTAATGATACTCATTGCCCCTCGGCCGGCCACGGCCAGTTCGTTGGACGCATAAACAGGAATTGCGGTCCGCGCCTTCTGCGCTCCGCAATTGCAAAAACATGCAAACTTTATAACCACTAATGTTCATTAGTCCACATGCAGGGCAACTAAGTAGTGTTAGTATAAATAATGAACTGACCTTATTTCTAATTTTAAAAAGTTATTCGGCATCATTGCCTCTGCGCCGGGGGCTTTGTGTCCGATCAGTTACGGTCTCATTCACGATCGCACGACCGGACCCAAGCGGGCTCGACTCATGTCCAACGGTCATATTTCGTGATGAGAATGATGAAACAAGGAAGCACAGTAATAATCGTGATTCGTGATACTCGTCGATTAACGATAAATTGGCGAAGTATCAATGCAAATGACCGGTCAAAGTAGCTGTACAGTCGGATCTCTGCGCCGAGATAATGGTGGGTCTAGATGCGGAGGTGGTCGGGCTCCCCAGCGCTCACGCCACGGTCCCGTTAGCCGGATGCCGCAGCGCCCGCTTGTTATGCAACTGATGTCTCCCTCTGCTCGGCGCTCGGTGCTCGGTGCTCCGGTCTCGACTCTCGGCGCACGCGGTCATGCGCCAATTCAAAATGCTTTGTTCCGTAACAACCGTTGATGCAACTTATTAGAAAGGTTGTTTCAAATGTTCTACGCCTTACATCGGCTTAGCTTAGCTTAGAGGCTGTACATAATAGAATATGGATATTTGAAAAACATAACGAGAGTATTACTCGTATTTGGAATTGACGACAATCATGTCAAAGATCCAATTAATACGGTGTCGTTGGATTCTTTTTTACGAAGAGGAAGAGGAATCCAAAGCATATTTTGCAGTCGTGTATTTTGTTTTTCTTTTAATAATATTACCTATTTGTTATTACACAGGAAATAGGCGGAATATAAATACAGTACGAGTACATCCAAGATAGTTACCACAAAATATTTAATAACGAAACAATCCGTACTGAAGATAAGTAGTTGAACTGAACACTCCTAATAATTTCAGTTACGTGCATAGGTAACATAGGAAGTACTAATGTAGGTAGTTTTTGTAGTCATAATTAAAATCAACGCTATTTAATTTGCGAGTTGTTTTCGGGTCCATGTTCTCCTGCAGGAATGAATGAGAACCTTAAATTAAATTTATATGAAGGCGTTGCCGTCTGTTTTCGTCTACCCGCCGACGTATGATATGACCCACAAGCTTATGTAACATTCATTAGTTGACTCGCGGTGCGGAAACACGTCTCTTCAGAGTTTTGACACGACGGATATGCGAGATTAATACCTACGCGGGGAAGGGAACATTTCAGAAATTTATTTATACCTTCCTCGTAATTTCATTTAATAGCGTGCTTTCGACCAGATCTATCTTTTGTAGCGATGACAGGCCAGTGGTTAGCGCGTTCTGATCGTATGCTGCAGGGCGTGGGTTGAAATCCCAGCAGTGAGCTTTAGATACCGATGCGGGGAAAGAAAACATCGTGAGGAAACTACAGCATGGTGGTCGGTTACTTTCTAATACTACCTAGCTATAACCCTCAAGTTGAAAATCTGTCGCCAAGCACATCGGAGTGTCCGGCAGCTTCACTTGATAGCCAGGAACAAAAAAGATACTATCTTCGACGGGACTGTCACATAGCATCAGGTAAGTTGTGGTCAAACGATTAGACTGTCAACTAATAAAAAAACACCGAGTGGTAATTAAAAAAACTAAACAAGCATTTACTTAGCTCTAGAATATTGGAAAACTTTTAGAGTCATTTCCATGTTATTTCTTCTCTAATTTGGCAAAAAAGGAAAATAGTTAAAAAAAATAATTTTGTTTTTTCCTTTTCGCCAAAAAAGAAAACATTTACATGAACATTGCTTTGAAACATTTTGCAACGCTATTCTAATTCTAAATAAAAAATATTTTTCTTGCAACGTTATAAGTACTAATTACTTATTAAATAATTGGTAATTTATTTTACGTTACAAAATGTTTGTTTCGTTCATAAGACTGTAGAAAATCCTAATATTTAAAAATTTTACTACCTCTAAGGGTGTCTACACATGGCCTGACCTGACATCGTTTGAAAGGGACAGCTAGATTTGAATTTCACGGGAGCAAAAGAAACAAACTATTAAGGTTATAGCTTCTCCCTTTCGCTTCCCCAGAAACTTATATATAGCCATCTCTTTCAAACGCTGTCAGGTCAGGCCATGTAGCGAGGCCTTATGCTAATGACAAAATCTCTGATTTTCAATAATTTACTACAGAAAAATATTTGGTTACTATACTGACGTCTAAAGAAACAGGTAACTATAGAAGTGGAATACAATAAACGAAAATCTTCGTCAATAAAGTAAAGAAGCTTGAGTGTCTGCTCTCGAGACAAATTGTATATAGCAAAGCCTCTCGTAAGCCGACCGCAATAACTAAACGGTTCCAGTAACGAGAATCGAACAAATTGAAATCCGAAAATACCCAATGTGGTTCGATTAAAAGAAAATGAGAACATTCCAGCGCGTGGCGGAAACTAATGCGCGCTAGATCGTGGAAGGCCTCCCCTCGACTTGAGAGTTCGCTCCGGAGCCGCCAGATTATCGTCTCTCCGAGCAATTTGTAGGGATTTGCGGCCGAACTCTGCGCCAAATAAACGATAGTCCGTCATTAGACCACCCGGTAGCATTTAGCTATGCCAATATTAAGATGCAGGGTATCATGGTCCAATTTTTTTTGATAGTGAAACGGTAATTCATTATATACTATTTAATTTTGTTTGTTACGTTTCTGGAAATCGGGACTGTCATTAAATGATAGCATAAATGTAATGATAGCTGTAATGAGCATAAAATTGATAAAAAGTGTCTTTAATTCATCATCCATGATCATTATAACTTTGTACAAGTTTACTCAAAAGTGTATCGAAAAAGAGCAACTTTACTGTAAAACTATCTCACAGTATTAAAAGCGATTTATTTCCAAAAGTGTCTCCACGAGGAATAATTCCAAGAGGTTTCATGTCTGCGATGTCTATTGTTTTCTATCAACTGCGTGCCGCGAAATAAATTTACGTTTTGAATGACAAGAGTTTATTAGTTATTTTTCGTTTATTTATGTCCGACAAAATAGAAAATATAAAAAAATGTTTCCTTAAAACATTTGTAAGCTTGTCATAAACAGAGACAACACATTCTTAGGCCCTCTTTTATCATCTCAAAGTAAAGTTAATTATCTACTTCCGATTAGTGCTAATTGAAGAGTAAAAGTTTACTAACTTTTGTTTTTGTTCAGTTTATGTGACAGTTAGCGCTACTCTGACATTTTGAAACTAGTAGTTACTGAGCAACTTTGCCATTTTAACCGGCGAGTCTTGTGACATTATATCTTCATTGATGTAAAAATGCGTGAGCAAGACCACTGTGGACGCGACTGTGCGTGTGTTCTCGTTTGCTCTACGAGCTAACTGAACGACCGCTAGCTCTGGGACGTTCGTAGGTGTTGTTACTTATGTGAAACTCGTTTGAAACTTTACGTTATTTAAATAGCTACATATACATAGTTACGTAAGTAGGTACATCTATTACTACAATTTACTTAATTCTCGGTGGTACTGAACTGTAACGGGCAAGCGTGATGCTTACAAGTTAATAAGAAATAATACCTAGTGCGTACAACCATAGCCTAAAATTAGTATAATAATTTTGAATTCTAAAACGAACAAGTTTTGTATGCTAGTGGCTGATGGTAACTGATCAGCTGATAACTTGTTTGTTGGTTGATATTGCTGGCCGTTGGTAACTGATCAGCCAGTAGGATACAAAACTTGTTTGTTTTAGAATTCAAAATAATTAAGAAACTAATTTTAGGCTATGGTTGTACACACTTGGTATTATTTCTTCTGTGACCATAATCAAATGGTCATCTGTGAATTAGAAAATCATCAAAATACTATAATATTCTATTACGAATTATTTGTAGGTTGATTTCCTAAGTAGGTTACGAGATTTTGAATCAAATGTGGTGTACCTAGTATAATAATTTTGAAATGATCACCAGAAAACATGCTCGAGAGTGAATAAGGCTGTATAAGGTCAAGGTAATATAGGTTCTTATTCTAGAGTGAAGTGAATGTTTTGTTAATAATGCATGTCATGTCTTACATGTAGGTAAGCGTGTTAAAGGTACGTATGTCTTGGTAAACATAATTATAAAAAGCCAAAAATTAAGATGCGTGTTGGTAGATTAGATCTACGCAATATAGAAAAAATGAAATAACTGAAAACACATAGTTAAATTTATTAGTTAACACCCAATTACAATTAAATCAATAAAGAAATAAAAAGACATAGTTCCAGAACCGGCAATCGATGCACAAGGTTATTAAAACGAAATAGATTTGCAATCTAGTAGGAAAGTATAATTAAGTAAATATAAAATTAGGTAATTAAAGAAACATTTTTTGGTTAGTAAAGCCAGCCAGCCAAATGAAGCATTTGAATATATGAATGCACAAGCGCATATTATGGTAGGGTTCATAGGTATAAGGTAGTAGGCAGGTATAGAAAGGTCGAGTTAGTTTGGTACGGCAGCAATTAGAGGCAACGTGCGCGGTGCAGCAGTAGCGACAAGGTCCTCCTCTCACCTCGCGGCCCCGGCGCTGGCTCCAGAGGCGAGCCCGCCACGGCCGCCAGCCGCGCCACCGCCTCCACGCACCACAGCACGCCCCACATGTCCCACAACCACATCACAACACTACACTATCTCATTATTGGCACAACATTCACACTTAACTGATACGGACATCTAACTATGCTAATAACTCTTATTGGCACGATCATGCTTTGGAAAAGATCATATCGCGACTGCGTAGCTGATCCACGGGTGCTATCTATCACATTATTGCAGAGTTCTGGCGCGAGGGGACCGTTCTGTGTTATCGAAACAAAGACAGTTGATGCACGTCATAACATTCCTTCTGCGAACGATACGACGCGAACCGACTCACACGGACGACGTCTCTTTCGACACTGACTGAATGAGTTTACGTTCCGTTTCGTTAGTGCTGCGACGCTGCGAGCCGAGGGCCGCGCGCAGGTAGCTTTCGTTCGGAAACGAGTAATCGAGTACGAGTAGAATTTGGACGAATCTTTAGAATCGATACTAAAACCAAACATCTTTCTGCTTGAAATACTTCCTCTTACAAGTGCATGGAAAGTATTTAACAACTTCCGGTAGGTCGCCACTTTTTATTTTCATAGTGAATTCAGCGATTTCTTGAAGATATTTCAATGACATTTGAGGATCTTTGGGTAACAGATAATCTCCAGCAGGAACCCATCTTCCACCAACAAAACGAGCAGGTTGCGAAAATTTGCCGGCAAAGGTCAAGCCAAAACTACCTGCAAATAACAAAAGGTGCCTATACCTATTAACTAAATGGCACTTGAATATGTAAATATGAAAAGTCAAAGTAAGACTTTTATTCTCAAACCGCCTTATAAAATATTTTTATGTGTTGTAGGCTTATTTTAAGCACTTACCATCGCATTGGATCCCTAAACAAACGATATGATCAGGATTCCGTTCAAACAACCACATCTTCACAACATTCAGGACAGCCAACACTTTGTTGAGCCCTTTTTGTTTTTTAGAAAATTTTCTCTGAAACAATAGTATTGGTACGTGATTAGATAACATATGCAATACAATAATTATTTTGTTGGTCTGGAATGGAGCAGCTTAGTAAAAACATATCTGTTTACTCAACATTTGTAGACATCCATGTTTTAGATAGATAGATAACTCTTTATTGTTCACACCAGAAATTACATGCATAATACAAAAATCAGATCAAAGAAAAATCAAATTTTACTTTATGGGAAACAGGTGTTTCAATGTACTTCGGTGTGACCTCTAGAACATCTATTTATATAAAAACTGTCTTCTACCCGAGACTTCGTTCGACACAACAGAGAGGCAGAGATACAGATAAACAGAGAGACAGAGTAACTTTCGAATTTTAATATTAGTTAGGATAGGATGAGGATTCCTATTTCCCTTGGTCAAGCCAAAACTTGAGAACGTCTGATCCGATTTCGATGATTTCGTTTTAGTCGTCGTAATTGTTAGGGCAAGATTTGTATGAAGAGATTCGTAAGGCGCGTACGAAGTCGCGGGCATCACCTAGTAATACAATAAATAGCAAATTGATCACAGCCTATTTGCTTACCTACCTTTCTTTCTGCAACTTTGGTCCAAAGTGATTCGTCAAAGTACATTAAATACTCCATTGTCCTCAATTCTGGCGTTAAACATCCAATCATTAAGGACGAATTCCTCACTTTCACGTACCGTTTGTAAGGCTCGATACTGTCGTATCTGTGGACGGTTGTTCTGATGTCTACCAGGTGATTGATCCCTACAAACCCCCAAACAGGAGGGCAAAACATATTTTTCAGGGGAACTTCCGCGATTTCTGCTGCTATTGCTGATATGTCTAAACCCAGGTCAGAAGTTGCTACCACGATATTATTATTTTGCAACTGTACTCTTTCTGCCAAGAACGTAGCGTTGTAACAAGCGGGCCCCACGTTTGGAAATAGGACATACATATTTCGAGTAGCTGAAGCGTTTATCTTAATGGCTAACTCTTTCATTATGATTCTGTTAGCGCGAAGCCAGTCTCCAATTGGCTGATTCACACTGTAATAGTTTAAAACATCGATTCAACCTTTTTTAATAAGTAAATACCTAGCTGAAGGTTAGCGTGAAGGTAAGTAACTGAGTAATACTCATAGAAAGAAATGCTCAAAAGAAACTTACTCAAAAGGAACATGATCCAATATTATGAGTAAATCAGTTTGTGTAATAGCTGTTCCAATTCTGTCAATGTATTTAACAACTTTTGCAGCGTGGTCAGTACTAACAAATGTACAATCTCGTTCAACAGATTCCATGAATTCTTTTGAACACTCGCTATCGTATATATATATCTTGGAAATACTTTTCTCACCTACGGACATTTCTAGGAGTCCAGATATCAAATGCATGGTCAAAGGGTGGCCTGCGCCAGAAATGCATACAACAAAATCTGTTTGGACAGGTGTTTCAACTATTATATCTTTCTGCTTTAATCTTTTAACTGAACGTTTGTCATTATCCAAATGGTTCCTAAATTGCGTGAAGTTGGCGGTCAACCCTTCGATTCTCTCGGGAGCTAGGTAGACGTCAATACCGTAGTATGAATGGCAATACTCTAGGAATTCTGAAGCTCCGCCAATGTAGAAGGGCTTGCTCCCTTTCATATACATTTCTTTCCAAACGAGTGGGGATCCTATATGGTGCCAATTATTTTTCTGGTTCACTCGTAGTAGCCATGTCTATAAATTAAGTGCGAATTAAGTAAACGGATTTTGACAAAGTTCATATCTAGTACATATGCGTATTAATACAAATTAACAAACTATCCACAAGTAGCAAATAGATTTTTATCACCCTTAAAACCACACCTTTTTACTTATTACTTACTTAAATACTTAATATATTACTTACTTGATGCCCCTAATCAATAATAATAGTTTTTAGAGCCCAACCACAGAACATATAATAATACTATGTGTCCAACGCCGCGCGCGAGCGACTAACGCAAGGGCACCGCGGCTTGGGCCGTCACCCGAAAAAGGGACATCAGACTTGCCCTGGCGCACCAAAAGGGGTGTGTTCTGAGGCCCCAGCGGGTTGATTATTATCTGTTTGATTATTTGGAGAGAATCTAACCGATCTTCTAACTGTTCCTGGGATTGTTGACCACGCCGGCGAGGACAGTGTATGATTATGTAGGTAACCTTTGGTAACTGGCACCCCTACAAATACTGAATACTTCCTGTTTCCGGGAGATTTTTTAGCGACTTTTAGACATGCAAGTCTACGTCAGCTCCATCCACAGATGAATAGATTCCTTTTATCTGTGGCCCCAACATATCCTTATAAATTAGGTACGTACTGGATATTATAGCACATCGTGGTATTATAAGCCGACTAGACTAACGATTGGAGCTATTATCACTTAGCGCCTGAAGAAACGAATTCTCTAGTCCGTAAATCATTCTAGCCCCCTCGGAGTTAAGATCGGATAAAATACTATAAATTACCCCCAGATCGGACTCACTCACTTCAATGCTTACACCGTCTGATCGTTGCTCTTAGTTCTTTACACAAAAATGAAGAGTAATATTATATTATGTCTTATTGCGACATTACGACTTAGACGTCACTACAGGGCGATGTCTCCCCCTACCAGGGGGTTGGTTACCATAATCCCCACGCTTGGTAGGGAGATCGCAGAATGACCACCGTTTACTAAGAGGACGTTGCTGCCTGTCCTCTGATGGTTCTGATCGAAATTCTAGGTACATGCACGGGTCTTATTATGTACCTATCTAAGTACTAGTAAGTACCTAGATACTAAATTAATTAACCTACCTCCCATTCGAGCACTGGGTTTTCAATACGTTCCCAACAGAAATTAGGAAGTTTTTGCGAAATATAATCAGCTATCAAGCAGACTTCCGAAAATATATCACATTGAGACATTCCTGCGATCACGATACGAACTGCCATCGTAAACAAACGTTTGGCTTGGCAAGGCGAGGGGCTCGAAGAGAATATAAATACTAAGGGGCTAGTGAATAAATTCTATCAACGAAACGACTGTATATGAAATAATAATCACAAACTAGCGAAAATAAATGCTAGTATACATTCATCTATGATGTACTGTACTGATTATATACATTCTTATCTATGGTACTGATATTAGCTAAACAAAATAGAGAAAAAAAAATACGGAAGACAAGGCGGTATGGCCTTAATGGCTTTAGCCTGCCCAGAAATGGGCGAATAAATAAAATAATAAAAAAAAAAAAATAGACATTATGACATAGTCAATGTATTATTTATAAGGAGAATTCCTTAGACGAAGCATCATTACAAGATCCATGGAGAATTCTGTGGTATTATTAAACAAAATGTGTTGGTCATATTTATATTCTTTGGTGTTAGTAATGTTCATGGATCATGATGCTTCGTCTAAGGTAATGTTCTTAGACGAAGCCAAGATCCATGGTAATGTTTTTTTTTTTTTTCTTTTTCCTCCTAAGAGGGTTTTGGCGTCGCACGTCTTATGCATTTGCCAGTGTCAAGTATACATATTTATTCTCAAGTTTAGTTAGATATAATCAAACAAGTCATAGTCACTGTCAAAGTAGAGCAAAGCAAGTCATGGTCAAGTCCTAGTCATGCCCCAGTAAAGTGGTGAAAACTTTACTAGAGCCTTCTATGGAGTTTTGGAAACAACACGAAAATTCACGTTTCACGACATTATACCATTCACCAACACTCGTGCATGTTCACGAACACTTAACGGGTAAAAATTCACAGTTTTTACACATTAACACTCGAAATAACACAAGTAATGGAAAATAATATAATGACGCGACATGATTTCTTCGCGTTCCCGCCAAAACCTCATGGTAATGTTTTTTTTTTTTCTTTCCTCCTTGAGGATTTTGGCGTCGCACATTTTATGCATTTGCCAGTGTCAAGTATACAGATATATTCTCAATTTTTGTTAGATATTATCAAACAAGTCATAATCACGGTCAAGGTCAAGCAATGCAAGTCACGGTCAAGTCCAAGTCATGCCCCAGTAAAGTGGTGAAAACTTTACTAGAGCTTTCTATGGAGTTTTGGAAACGACACGAAAATTCACGATTCACGACATTATACTATTCACCAACACTCGTGCATGTACACGAACACTTAACGGGTAAAAATTCACCATTTTTACACATTAACACCCGAAATAACACAAGTTTTGGAAAATAATAAAATGACGCGACATGAATTCTTCACGTTCCCGCCAAAACCCCATGGTAATGTTAGTATTTTAGTTTTGGTGGTTTTACTCTAGAAAGTAGGTTCTATCAGTATTTTTTTAATCTATGGATTTTCCTCAGTGGAAACACCAAGAAGCTTGTACAAGCTTCTTGGGAAACACTGACTTCTCAATGGTGGGAAATCAACTGACAAACTGACAAAGTTTTTGCGGGAACGTGAAGAAGCCATGTCTCGTCGTTGTATTATTTTCAAAAGCTTGCGATATTTCGAATACTAATGTGTAAAAACAGTGGATTTTTAACCATTGAGTGTTCCTGAACGTGCACGAGTGTCGGTGAGTAGTTAATTGTAGTAAAAAGTGATTTTTCGCGTTGTTTCCAAAACTCCATAGAAACCTTTAGTAAAGTCTCCACCACATTACTGGGGCATGACTTGAACTTGACGTTACTTACTTTGCTTGACTAAGAATATGATTGAGACTTCTTTTTGTTTTGAAATATTGTGGTTCACTTGAAATATTTCAAAACTTGACACTGGCTAAATATACAACGTGTGGAGCAAAAATTTATGAGGGAAAAAATACTCCCGCAGTTTTTTTTTTCTCTTAAATTTTGACTTCACACGTTGTTGTTTTGGCGGAACGTGTCTTTCGAGTGTTAATGTGTATTAATTAATGCATTCTATATCTACTAACGCAATAATTGGACTGAAATTGTTGACTTACTAACAGTTTTTGTTTTGAAAAATGTTCACTTGCAACTTTGATATAAAGCCCATTGGCTAAATACTCTTGGCTATATAACTAGTAGTTCGCGGCGAACTGAGACCTCGCGACCTCTATATCTTCACAACGCCGTTAATGCTCACATTCGAATTTAAAAATTGTATTGAAATGAACTACTTGCCTACAAAATTTCATGAAGATCGAATCAACGGTTCGCAAGTTATTATCGGATAAATATACACACAAACATACAAACAAATGCCGATTTGTCCCATTAAACTCTGAAACCTTGGCTTCGAAGTTTTGGCGGGAACGTGAAGAAGTCATGTCGCTTCATTATATTATTTTCCAAAACTTGTGTTATTTCGAGTGTTAATGTGTAAAAATGGTGAATTTCTACCCGTTAAGTGTTCGTGTACATGCACAGGTGTTGGTGAATGGTATAATGTCGTGAAACGTGAATTTTCGTGTTGTTTCCAAAACTCCATAGAAGGCTCTAGTAAAGTTTTCACCACTTTACTGGGGAATGACTTGGACTTGACCGTGACTTGCTATGCTCGACTTCGACCGTGACTATGACTTGTTTGATAATATCTAACAAAACTTGAGAATATATATGTATACTTGACACTGGCAAATGCATAAGACGTGCGACGCCAAAATCCTCTTAGGAGGAAAGAAAAAAAAAAAAAAAAAAAACCTTGGCTTCAGCTGTACCTTGAGGTTTTCTGTCACTGTCAAAACATGAAAGACAAAAAAATGTACGTGTGCCTTTTTTTTTCTCGTGTTTTTTGGCTCCACATGTGTATTTAGACAATTTCAAGTAATGTAACTATGTATTTGACTTCATTTGAAATATTACAATAGTTGACACTGGCTAAATACACAACGTGTGGAGCCAAAATTTACGGTTTAAAAAATAAACATAAAATATTTCGACAGCAATGACAATGACAGGTAAAACGATAGGACTATTACGCCATCTAGTAAGTATTTTAGAACTTTTTTTTTTTTTGGAATTCGGCTCATTATAGCTTCTTTCTGAGCTAAATACACATGAGGAACAGTGGAAGCCAAAACATAAGAGAAAAAAAAAATCTTAACCTAAAAAGCCAAAACATTTTCTCTTCAAGTTCAATTATTATTTTCTTTTCATTGCATTTGTTTACGTTTTGTATTTTAAATTTTCTTTGCTGGAAAATAATATTTACCTATTAAGTTTAGTCCTCATTATGTCACTTCGAAACTGGGGTTTCTGTGATTTATCTATAAGTAGTAAATTCGATTTCGATAAGCTGCAAACTCTAGAGAAACTTGGATACAACACCATAGCTATAAACACATACGTTGAAGAACCGTGTGATGAACCGAAAAAGAAAAAAAAGAAAGGTGAACATAAGGAAAAGAAAGACAACATACCTGAACCCACAGTAGTTCCGAAAGAAGTTACAGATTCATGTAAGCTGAACATTTTACAAAGAGTCACCATTGAATTTTCAGACTCTGGAATAGCTCATAAAATGAACCAATCTGAGAACCTCAAAAAATATGATATAATAGCAGTGGTTCCCAAAACACTTCAAGCATTTCAGTACGCCTGCGGTACTATGGATATAGATATCATAAGTTTCGAGCCTGAAGGTAGAATCCCTTTCAAAGTCAATAGAAAACTGTATAGACAAGCAGTGGAGCGTGGCATTTTCTTTGAGCTCATGTACTCACCTGCCATAAGAGATTCGACAGCAAGAAAGAATATTATAAGTAATTCGCATGTTTACCACGCTGTTGGGAAATCAAAGAACATTGTTATAACCAGTGGAGCTGAGAGCCATATCTTTGCCCGTACCGTTCAAGATGTCATCAATCTCGGGTTTATATTTGGCCTAAATAGCAATGAAAGTCTTCACGTGGTCCGGAACAATGCTCGCAGACTTATACTCAAGGCTGATGGCAGGAAACGAGGAAAACATTACATGACTGTAGATTTTATAAATGAATGTGAAAATAAAATGTCTGTCGATTAACACAATTTGTACCATTTAATTTGAAATCTTTAAAAATACATTACCAATAAAACTTAGAATAAGCATCACAGAAATATAACAATTTTTCATTGGAAAATATTTTATCACGAAGCAACCTCTGACAGACTGATGCAGCTGGAAGAAAAAAGGAATAATGCTTTTTCATTCTAGTTACATTGTCCTTAATTTTCATTATGTTCACTTTCACTCAGATTTATCATGTTTTGTACTTTCTTCATTATTTTGTACTTCAGCTTTTTTGTCCACTTTGTGCATCTTTTCTGCTATCACAGTTGTAGAGAGTGTGGTGTTTACAGATGCTGTTGGTTCAGGCAATGAGAACGCATCTGCTAGCCACTTGAATCTGAATTAACAACAAAATCAACCAATCAAATGAAGCCAAGAATTTTTTAGAACTTTCACAATGAGAGTAAAACGTTCAATCATTAAAATTAAATTAATACATTGTACATTATTTTTAATTAGGCAATTTGCGTTAGGGCGGCGATCACGCACCATCTAGCAGTGTCGCTACGTCTCGATGGAAATGGCTAAAAGTCATTGTTAAGTTTTTCAGGCTGTACTATTTTGTCTAGTCGTGCAAATCTTAATTTTTACCCCAATAAATATAAATTTCTTGTGTATTGGGTTACATACAGTGGATTAAATGTTCTAACCATTTTTGTGTAGTAGGAACTAGAGAAAGACGAAACGCACAACTACTGCTACAAACAGTTGTTAATTACAACCCGTACCACCACACCATGTCTAATAAACAAGAGAGTAATATATATTCCCTCTCATTTTCTCTTGTTTGCTCCGCCATAACAAATCCGCGTGTCTATTCGAGAAATAGACAATTAGTATATATTCTGTGACAATTTTACTCTCACTATGTAAGTAAAAACCTAATGAGACTGAATAAATTAAATACTGTAAAGCAATAAGCTATGAATAAAGCTGATGATAGATTAAAACTGAAGTGTCATAAAAAATACTCATATAAAAAAAAAAAACTGTACTAATTTCATTCTATTGGGGCTATAAAAAACAAGCTCTGGGTGTCAAATCAGGGGCGTAGCTACCGCCGTATCAATGATACAGGCCCCGAATGTTGTTCATTTTGTGAAAAATCATCTTATTTGGGCCCCCAAACAAATTTTGATTCAGAGCCCATTAAGGCAAGCTACTCCACTGCATCAAATAAAAAAACACTCTTCAATTTTTTTAATGTGTATTATTCAAATGCAATCTCAACGCTCGGTACATGTAATACAAAATGTATAAAACCACACTAAACCATTATATAATATTAACAAACATTGGAGATTCACACAAAAAATTGTAAGCAAACACTAGATTGATCTAACAAGTACATGTAGAATAATTTGTGATACATTCAGCACCACGAGCGATACATTTTTTTCTATCTACATTCTTATATTTGTAGGATATAATAAGTGCATCTACTTCCTACCTCATTTCGATAGTGCAGAGGCATTGAACAGGTATCACTTTATTTACCAATGTAAATGGTACATGTAATTGTGCATTAAAATTACCAGTAGTACTACATTTTAAATTCTATATTAAGGCCTTGACATACCAAATCTAGTAGCAGCCCATATTCATTGCGAGAGCAGTGTATGTGGTCAGTGTGAGTCATATTGCATGCCAGTTACGTTTTTAGCAGAATTTCATACGTTACTAGTCCACATGTACCGCACCCCGCAACGGATAGACTGCAACTGGATATGTTGTGGCTGTACCTTTAGTCTAGATCTACAGTTTGAATAACAAGTATATTTGTATGATAAACTTTCCTAAAATGTGCAAATGCGCGTTAGTAATGACAGCCGATGACAACTACACGTGTTAATTTTGATTGTCTTTTATTTTGTAGCTTCTTACAATTCAACCTGCAATATGTAATATTACACCATTAATTATTTACACGTAATTTACGACCTTCCCTTCAACAAATTAGAGATCAAAGACTAGAAAATATATTAGCCTCAAAACATGCCAGGTACGTGTAGGTATGGTGACCGGCAAACATCTTGAGCAACAAGGCGGCGGAGGGAAAGTTGGCACATGTACAAGTACGTAGAATCCCCCCGCGCAACCTTCGTTCCGCCAAAAGACCTAAAAATCACCTTCTGCGCTGATGACGTCATCTCTCAAGTTGTTTGCCGCTAACTGTACCTGTGCCACACTAATAAAGGAAAATATTGCACAATTTATCAAATGTTATTACGTTTAAAATTGTGTAATCTGAAAAACTTTAGCGCCCTCGCTTCCAGCGCCTTTATCTTCCTCGCACATTTGAACAAATTAACTGAATGTACTTGAGTACAATATGAGTTATATTACTTTATCTTGACATTTCAACATAATATATTTTCATTTTGTTTCAAACATATCTTCAAAAAATCGATTATGGCACCTTTTCGATTTGTTTTTATGTATGTAAACCAACGAATCTCTATTTTAATACGTTGATGTAAACTATGTAGTTTGAATCAAAATGAAACTTGTTGACGTTCATTCTTTAATCATTAAAAAATATGTAGAATGCGCGAGAAGTACAGAGGCGCACGAAGCTTGGGACTGACAGCTTTAACAGATGAGACATTTGTCGGCGCTGACCGCCGTCTAACAACAAGAGAGACACGTATATACCTCTTATTTCCTCTCGTTCGTCTGTTGTTCGTGGCTGTCAGGTCTGTTAGCCGCCTTCAAGATATTTCATAATGACGGTGTTATCAGTAGTCATCTTCTAATTATAGCAGTATAATTAGTTGCTCCGAGAAGATGGACATTTTACAAATGAATTGTTTAAGTCTTCACATCATTGCAGGTTGAACTGTGGCTTTATTTGAGCAGACCAAAGCTAAGAAACTAAGATTATGCTAGATTTAAACAGTCTTAAATTGTCTTTTATAAATTCATTAATTAAAATAAGAATAAACTTTTACTTATGCGAAACTAATCTGATACTAAAAGATAAAATCATTTCATACAATATTACACGACTTCACATTAATTTCAAAACTAGTCATATTAGTTAAAATACATCCTCGCAATCAAATTTTAATTTGTTCCATTTCAGCGATAATTATTAATAATTTACTTAATAACAAAACAAATAATCTCCCGATAATAATAAATTTAACAAATTCAGTCTCATTGGTAATAAAATAATTTAATGTATCTTAAAGGTCAACGCTCACTTACCCGCACCGAACGCGCATTATGCTCCGCATTCACTGGAATTCATACCATGTACCTTACTGGAGCTTACTAATCAGTGATAAAATTGATAAACTGCCATAGACCAGTAAGTAGTTAGAATGAATTTCTGTGTATGCGGCGCGTACGGCGCGTGCGGTGCGGACAAGTGAGCGATCACCTTAACGAGTCTTTCCTCAAAAACTTCGCAAATTATCCACTTATCAAGTACAGACAATTTCAAAATAAATTCACAAAAACTTACTTAGGAACATAGAGTTAAAAGGTTACAATAAATGCATCGAATTTGTATATATTTTTTGTAGCTTATACTATCTATGTGATGGTAAAATATAATATTATGTTTTCCTATATTTTTTTTAATGAAATAACAAGTTTATGCTATTTTTATAGTTAACTTTTTCGCAGTAACCATAGGAAGAAATACGATTTTTTGTTTTTATTGTAGTAAATAATGCCATTAGGCCGTTATATTGTACCTTAATAATTATGTATAATAGGCAAAACATATCTAGTCGTATTCAGTTCATTTTCATAACCGTTTTCTATCTACATGGCAATAAATCCTTTTAGACTGATCGTGATGTTAATGTATTATAGGTACATTTTCAAATCCTTTCACTGTTGAAAACCTCCAGAGATCTATCAAATATTCTGAGACAGCATTTCTTGTTACCATTAATTTCGCAAAATCTACACGATTTGGTACAATGGCACTAGCGTAATATATTTTCTTTCAGCAAGAGTTATTTCTATCTATTCATGGTGTTCTCTCGTTCATCTTCCTTATTAATACTGTTTCTAAAGAACATTATTGTACGTAAGTGAACACTACAAGTTGAAAATGTATGCCCTTTCGTATAATAGGTAAATAACACGAGACTTGTCTATAGTAGGCCTCACAATAGTAAAACTCCGTTAAACATTTTTAATATCGTGCGTTTCTTTTAAGTTCCTCCAACACTAAAAAAATATTAATTATTACATTATTATTATATCTCGATTAATTTGATTCCCTTTGAAAAGAACTACTGCAACTAAACTTCAATTATCTTAGTTTACTTAATGTATGGGGCCTACTTCTGGTCTTTCATACAAATTGAAATTGGAGGAGGTCTACTCATCAATATGAATGACATGTGAATCCTGTGATTTACTAATGAATAATGATTACGATTGACAATGGATTACTTGACAGTACAACCTTTCAACTTTTGCTCTTGTTGCTTGTGGAGATGCCACCACAGATTAGATTGAGACCATATATTTATGTATATTGTAAGAATATGTTTTGGCCACATTTATCTAAGATCTATCAGGCAGATCGACAATGGAGTGAGCGAGAGAGGCGTCGGCCTCAGTCAGTTGTTGAGGAAAGAGACGCAGTGCGCGACCGTGTTCACGTTTTCCACCAACCTGTTGTAGAGCTCGCGTCGCACGCTCGCCGTGAACTTGCTCACGAGGCAAAGCGTCACTGTCGCCGCGAATATCGCATTGTACAGGAGCACCAGCTTAAAGTTGCCCAGCCATTCGATGCGACCGAACTCGCCCAGCAAGTCGAAGTTTGTTATACCTGGAATCACGAAATCAATATGTAGGACCATCACGGTAAAAAAAATTGCAACAAAAACTCACATCCGTTATCAGTCCCTACTATGCCATCACTGCCGAGAAATCCGGGTCCTAAGAATATTAAAATGCTGATTGAAATGCCCACCTTTGGGCTAATGGCTTGTTACATTTGGGGATCTAGCTTCCCAGACCCCGTGCCGTTGTAGTGGTATGGAAATGGAAATGCTATACATATTCATCCCAAGCGGAACGTCACATCAAATCGATGGCTCCCTGTCGAAAGAAACATGCTCACAGTATTTCCTGATAGTGTCGCTTCAGGCAATGTGCTAGGGGGCTACCGAAGCGTTCCTATTGAGATCCCGGCACTCTCCTTGAGACACAGGGGCAAACCAAGGAGGAGGTTTTGAGGTCATAACACCATAATATAATCTTATGTATATATTATCTACCTTTGTGGGGGACTGGAAAGAGTCAGTTCAATCCCGGCAAAATTGGGAGGCCTTTGCCACCACAGCCTAATAATAATAACAACAACCTTGCCGCACCCCGATGCAGCCGGGTATCTTCCGATCCGAAGAGCACATACAAAATTGCCTCTCTTACAGAGCCATGACACCGCACCGGTCGGGTAATATGTTGTAGTTGTTATGTAGTTACCTAGTATCTTGACGAGCAGCGGCTGCGCGGTGGAGTGCGCGAGCAGCACGGCGCAGAGCGCGTGGATGCGCGCGAGTGGCGTGCGGCGCGCGCGCGGGAGCACGTGCAACGCACGCAGCGGCGCGCTCAGCCCCGTCAGCGACGCCGCGTGCAGGTACAGTATGAGGAACGCCTCCAGCAGCGCGCCCGCCCAGCCCAGCTTAGAGAGCGACGCGATGCCCAGAGTGAATTGCTGCAATTTGCATTTTTGTTTGGTGACATTCAGAGGTCGACTTCAGAAGTTTTAGAATAGACAAAACACAAAGACAAAGACTTAAAAGACGGCTGTTTTTTACGATCACATGTATTAAGGACCGCTGTCTTTGAATATCAGTCTAACCGCGGGATTCTGTTTTTTTTTTTAACTTTGACAACAGATTAAGTCTATTCCTGTCTGTCATTTGCTTAGTGCCAGACAAAGGCAGCATTAGAATTAATCTGTTGTCAAAATTAACAAACGCTTCAGAATCCCGAGGTAAGCCATATCATAGAGACAGTTCCCTAGGAAAAAGAATTCCCCTAGAATATTCCTAATTTCCCAAAAAAAATGCATAACTCAATTGTAGTACTGGGACGTACGAAGCCGCTAGTGCTTTAAACTGCGACATGATCGTCACAATTTCTGCTTGACTTGAAACAGAAACCCAAGCTAACTAATTTGTATTGTTACGGAGCAAGAAAGCGACTTGTTATGAATATCTTTTTTCTTGTTTTTATGTAACTTTGTGAGGCTTTATAAGGCTGCAAATTTTCCTTAAAATGTAAAAAAACTCTACATGTATACATGCGGCAAGGTTTCCTGCTGTGTAGATACTAGTGTCTAGTATCTTCCCTAGGGAAGGGATCGAAGCACTTACCCTGGTGCTGAGCGGCAGCGCCTTGATGCCGATGAGCAGCTCGAGCGTGTTCTGCAGCACCATCAGCACGGTGATGGTGGTGAGCGCCAGCAGCAGCAGCATCGCTAGCGGGTACACCACGTTCCGCTGGATGGAGGACGACGCGCGCTGTGACTCAACTTCCTGAACGCAGTAACGTAACGGACACAATTAACTTTGTTTTATTTACAATTACAAAAAAATGTGTTTTTTGAAACAACAATTTTTTTAAACATTCTATTTATTACCTAGTTTTTACGATCTAATACACAGTTCAATAAATTTCACAATTTAATATTTCACATTCAGTCGCAGAAGCTATAAACCCAAGAAGTCATTTTGTTGGGCTTAGTTTTTACTACACAGGGCGATTCTCAGATGTAAATCCGGAACGATTTCATTGTACTTCTTCGTTATGAGATAAGATAGACACTGAGCAACTTTTACTATGGAACTTGTCCAGAATAATAGCATAAACGAAAAAAAAAACATATCTATGTCGGGTCGACGCCCAGACTACACCAAAGCGGCGACGAGACGAGCAGAGAGGAGAAGTGTTAGAAACAAGCAATCGGATTTCGTTATTTACACGTCTAGTGTCGGCTTAGCTTCGGTGGAGACGGCCGCAGAGAGGAGAGGAGACATAACGGTTCGGTGGAGATATTTGTTTAGCGCGAACAAAACAGAGATGCGAGCTGCGCCTCTTAAGCTTGCGACGACGGCGCGCAGCGGAGACGAGATTCACGCAGCTCAGCTCCGCTATAGCCAGTACACATCTCTACTCCGGTCTAGCCGGTACGCGTCTCCGCACACCTTCGGTGGAAACACCCTAGCTGTTAAGCACCTCCTCTCGACTCCGCTTCGGTGGAGTCTGGGCCTAAGCCCTTTAACATGTCTGTTATGTCGCGCTGTTTTGTTTGTTTTGCTATTGCCAAATGGGAAAACAGAGCGAAATGGCAGAAAAAGTTGGACCATGTCCGCTGTCTGTTCCGTCCTACGTCTAAAAACTCTTTTTCACAAAATTCAACATAACTGTATTTATTATTTTAGCCATATAAAACCTATCAAAATACCGCCGCTCGTTACGATAGATATGTGTATATATATATATTGTCTCGTTCCTACTGTAAATTGACGATGTGATTGAACGTGTGCTTCTATGACTGAACGCCGTCATCGTCGTTGAATACCGTATTATCGATACAACTTTCTCTAAATGGCAGTCAATGGTGTGTATCGTGCCTCGTGCAAGCATGTTTCCATAGTTTGCTCTACTTACAATGCTCGCCGTATGCAAAACACTAGCCTATCTAGAAAATGTAGAGCGTAAAGAATGAGCATTAATCTCGCTGCGACACTATAAAAATGCACTTATTGTCCTTTATAGTTTAGATATTGATCAAAAAATTATTAGCGCTATCTGTTACTAACCTATTTACAAATTATCTGCCTTTCTTACTATTTCTTATAGTATAAAATAATGTATTTGCAACATTCGGTTTTTCCGCTTGAATCGAGTTTCTTTGCAATGTTTTTTGATTTAGCTCTTATACAAAAACCTTCTACTGCTACGAATAGTATGCAACTTTAATTCTTGTTTTACGAATGTTATTTATCTTACTTTTCTCATAGCGACGACCCTCTGCAGCCTGTCTTTGAGCCCCGCCTGCAGCGCTCCGTTCCTTAGCCTCAACAGGGGCGTCTCCTTACCGCGCGTCATTGACGAGCTTTGGTTATCTTTCGATATAGACACGTCCGCGTCTAGGGGAGCCGATATATCGCCCCGGTCGGGATACATTGGCTCTGGGGATATGTAGCCACTTCCTGTAACAATAGGAATACATGTGTTATTTTTACAAGCTTTTATTTAACTTGCAATGTTTTGTATGTATTGAATGTTCGGGTCATACAACTTGCAACTCAATTTTGGACCAGTTCCCCTTGTTCAATTGAGTTGAAATTTTGCATGCCTGTCAAGTTTCGAGGACAATACAATATTGTGAAAGCGAGCTGATCAGCTGGAAAACGGAACTCTGCAGTAACTAACAGTAGATTAATGGAGTTTGAACTCATTTTTATAGCTTACAGTACCAATAATGGATTGTATAAAAACTTGTCTGGAAAAATATATTTTTCCACAAAAACTTATTTACATATCAAACAATGCTAAATACTGGTAGACAATCGGAAAGATGTAGTGGTATGATTCTTTCGCAGAGTCCACCTGGGGAAGTATCAAACCTTTGCCAGTTATTCAACCGCCAAGCAGTAGCGTGCAAACATTACTGTGTTTCAGATTGAAGTGCAATGTATGCAGCGTAATTACTGGGCAGAAAGAGATTTAGCATCTATTTTCTCTGAGAGCAGTACATACAACAGATCAACAGCCTATATCCCCTCAGTCTATCATGAAAAAAAAATTGAATGCGCTCGAGAGAGAACGAAAATCGAATTCCTGCTAGTAAATCATTAGAAAAAGAAAACGAAGTCAACAAACCCATCTCTTTTAAATAACAGTAGCATAGAGAAATTATACTAAGAGTGCTAATGTTCATAGAAAGAAGTGTAACCGGATTGCAGTACTGATAAGCACGCTTGAGTTGAAATTGAAACCCAAGCGAACTCATTCGTAATGGTACGAAGAAGAAAACGCTACTTGTTATGAATATTTTTGCATTTGTAATATCTGTATTTTTTGCAAAACAAAAAGCTAGCTTCTGAAAGAGATGGCTTTGAAAACATATTTTTACGTCGTATATTGCAATCTAATTTGAACTAAACCTTAAATCGCAGACATAATTTTGTACCAATACTATATAAACTAAACCTTAAATCGCGGACATAATAATTATACCAATACTATGCTTCTATGTTAAGGTGATGGGAAAGGCAAAAATAATTTTTAAAATTTTATTATTATAATTTATTATCATCGGCGTTTGTAGCGCTTTGGACATTAGCTGACTAAATAAGTAAGCGCAATTTAGTTTTAAGCAGATTTTCGGGGGTACACTTTTGTATGAGATTGTCATTCTTCTGTGAAGATTTTCTTTCACAGTAGGAAAAAATATTATTTATATAGGTAGATGACCGTGTGTGCAAATGTGTGATATTTATTTATTTATTTATATTAACCATAATTTTATTATCATCGGCGTTTGTAGCGCTTTTAGGTGACTAAATACGTAAGCGCAATTTAGTTTTAAGCAGATTTTCGGGGGTACACTTTTGTATGATATTGTCATTCTTCTGTGAAGATTTTCTTTGACAGTAGGAAAAAATATTATTTATATATTATGTAATATAGCTTCATTGATCCTGGAAACGATAAAATGGAAGACAAGATAACTCAATTCACTCCAAGCCCGTTTATTAAAGACGTACAATAAATAAATAAGTAAGTACATTTTCCTTAAGCCTTCCTTCAACGACTTATCTACTAACTATCTACACATTACATTAATATCGATCGGCTTTCAATAAAATTACATTTCTTTCCAAACATGGATATTTGAACTGTATTGACGTCAGTATGTTACCTAGTGTTTGTATGTTTGCTTTCTGTATACTTAAGTACATAATATAAGGTAGCAACAACGGCCTTAAAATCTATCTGTCTGTCTGTCTGCAGAAATAACTAGAAATATATATTGGCCACTAGCTGCGCCTCGCGGTTTCACCCGCTTTTCTACAAGAACGGTTAAATTTTTCAGGATGAAAAGTGCCTATGTACCCAAATTTCATTCAAATTCGTTCACCCGTTACAGAGTTGAACGGGAACTTACACACAAACTTTCGCATTAATAATATTAGTTTGATAAATATCATTGATTATTATTACAGGTAAAGTTACTTTTACAGAAAAAATATTTAAGTTTAGAGTTACTCTTCATTATAAATTAGGCCAACTAATTAATTATTTAAATAATAATTTAATAACTTCGCAACAGTTTTTTTAATTCTTTTTTTAGGAATTTTAGACTGGGTTGCACCATAGTCCCAGTTAATGTTACTGTTATAGTTAAATTAACTATAACTTTAACCTTAACCGCGAAGTTTAGCCAGCATGTGTTATCATCCGTAATTTTGACCATAGTTAAAATGGTGCAACATATTTTTATTGTATAATAGAAAAGTTAATATTCAAATCTTGGTGCCTGTTAGGCTGGTGGACTTATTATGTGTGCCATTTTTAATATTAACTTTTCTTTAAAGAAGCTAAAATAACTCGTCAGAAATAACCGAGCATGTTCGAAAAAAAAGATTTCACTCTGCCGATGCAAATTGAAAACCTTAAAGAAAAGATTTCACTCTGCCGATGCAAATAGAAAACCTTAAAGAAAAGATAATATATTATGTACTTATTGACGTGTACATAAAATCTCTTCAAGTGAAGTCTTGCGAGCAAGGTCGGACGAAAATTATTCTGGCAAAAGACTGCGTTTGAAATTTAAAACGCGACCGCTGTACAGTGAGACAAGGCTTAACGAATGTGGTTGAGGGCGCTGACGGCGCAATGTGACTACGTTGTCTCTCTTTAACACTAAAGAGACAATGAGACGACAGCTGTAGTTCCTCCTTTGACCACGTCTGAAATTTAAAACTCAACGCTATAGGATTTATATTGCCAGCTGTTCCTCCACCGCAGCGTGAACTATTGAAACTCGATGTTATTACGCTTCTAACCTATTTAATAGAAACTACATGTTACATTACTTTTAGTATATAATTATTATCTCGAATAAATTATATTCTATTCTAAACTAGAGCCAAATTTTACACCCCAATCACAATACCTTGTTCTTATTAATTTATTTTATATTTTGTATCGTCTTTTAACAATGATGCGTGGTGCGAAATGAAATTTCGCATCAATAATAAAAATGTAATTGTATTGCCTATAAACGACAACAACGTCTCTAGTTAATCTCTAGTTGTAATGAAATAAATAAATAAATAAATAAATAAATAGTAAGGCACTAGAGCACTGACCTAGTGCTATTAGTCATGTGTCATAATTATAGAAAAGGCAGTTATACTTCTTTAAACTGAGACATAAATATATATATCACGCGATAAGGCGAGGTGTTAGTAAAATATCACAACACGTGTTGGATCGTACGATGCGCGGGCGTCGCGTCGGTAAACGTAACCCAGGTACAAAAATATACAAAACAAATATTTTCGACTTGTTTATAAATAGACTGATGTTTTGTACGTTCGCTATGCAAAAAATTACCGTCGATAAATACTACTGGCTAACAGAAACGAAGAAACTAATATAATCATTGAAGAATATAACAAATCATCATCTTTGATATAATTAAGTGTTTGATATTAGATTTAAAAGGTTTTTCTCCGGAACCCGATAACCGTCGTCGGATTGCGTAGGTATTACCACCTTATCCCCTGGTAATTAGGTGCTAATTAGATTCAAATAAATGCGTATTGGTCGTACAGATTCTATATTAAATTCAAATCACTACAAGATTAGCTAAGCACTGATGTGTACACAAAGGAATTTTAAACATACACGTCCTAATTGATTGACAAAGGATGTTAAAAGTTTTACTATACATTTATACTAGTTATAGTTTCACCTGAAATCGAAATAGCGAAGCCAAGTACCTATGTAAATAAAATCAAGAACATCGAAAATAATATTCTTACAGTCTTCAAGAAGTAGATAAAGAAAGTGGTATTTAATATTATGCAGGTACTAAAATTGCATGATATGAAGGTAATGCACGTCTTCGTATAGGGTTTAAATTTCAATAACTGAAATGTAAAATAAATATAGGTAAGTATAATTGTGCCTTTGCATGTCTCGTTAGCCTCATATAGAACACAAACAAAGCCTCGAACTGAACGTGCCAATTTTTGTTATGCAAGGACACACACAAACAAGGCTTGTTTGGAATGTGTCACCTTTATGTCCCTTATCTGATAAAAGAAAACTGTAAAGAGCTAAATAACAACGGGCACCGGGTCATAAGGTTAATCTATTTTTAATGAACTTTCTGCAATCAATCATTGAAGTGTGATTATCGAATTACCCCCTACGTAATATTAATTTACTTAGAAATAATCGATTCAAAAATAAAAATGCTTATAAAAAAGCTGCACTATACCATAGGAACAAAGTATGCGTTTTATTTACTATGCAGGTGAACCCACGTACCAAAGCTATTAATTGACCGACTGAGCGAATCTCATCTGTCCATATTCTTCATCCAATCTTGACGAAACTTGGTATACAGGTTCTACGATTTTTGCCGTTTTTGCTGTGGTGCCATTTACCGGCTGATTTTGATAATATTTGGCATAAACATTCAGTACTTAATTCTAAACAAGAACCTCGAATATGAGCAAAATCGGTCAAGAGGTTGTCAAGATATGAGGTCGTGGGTTCTCAGTAGGTCCCGAACTGAGACTTCACCAGCGGACGATAAAGACGCTTTCAACGATACCTCATTTCTCAAATTATGATAAGTAGTTTAGAAGTTATGAGGGAACAGATGAACTTACATACCAATGTCAAAATCATAATCCTCCTTTTTGCTTCTCGTAGTCGGGTAGTAAAGAATCCCAAAATAGATAAAGTCAAAACGAATATACAGTTACTCGACTCAGATTTGTCTGCGTGCGTACATATGAGTCGTTTTCTGAAGCCAAGGTCGACAGTGAAGTTACCCCAATCACGTCTACAGTTTTGAATACAATACTTACCTTATTAACAAATACATTCTGTTTTGGAAAAAAAACTATTACAGTGTGTTTGTGCGAAGTAAAAACGTGCACGAACTCGAGATAAAACGAAGGTGTGTTGGATTGCGTATGATAAATATAGGAAATGTGTACGAAGACTTCTCTAAGCTTGTACAACAAATGTAACAGAGATTTCAGCCGCTTCGCAAACATCATTAGTTTAATAACAGTTTGCGTGAGCTTAACTTCCGCCTTTTTATTTTTTATAGTAGTATAAAAATAGAACCAGTTTGCATCTTGCGTGTCTAAATCATATAATAAAATACAAGTTACATGGGAGCAAAATCAGTGTAACTATCAAAATTAATATTTAATTATTTAATTAACATTTGTTTATTAGGTACAATTAATAGTATGATACGGTACATAGTATTATTGTTTTAAGATTAAGTTACAATGAAAATCTCTGCTTTTTTTAAAATTTTAAATATATATTTTTTCCTGTGGTTTTTATTCCAGAGTTTATTTAGATTTTTTTTTTGTCTTGCAGGAAAGAATACCGTTGCTAATATTTTCAGAATCACATACCATATGAGAGCAAAAACGTTATGATAAAAAGAATTTTGAAGCAGTAAAGTCCAGCTATTTACCGAAGTCTTTGAACCTTGTTCTCAAACGTGATGTAAAGCAGTCAAAATAGTTACTACGTGTACGTGATGAACTCAGGGGAAAGCTTTTCATAATCAAATATCGTAAGCATACGATACGTACGCTTCCCTATAGTGCTGTTAGTATTACCAACACTCGAAAGCGCGGTTACAAGCTTGCGTTTATTTTAAACATCTAAGTTTAGAAAACAAGTGATTATCTCACTATGATGCAGCGGCGCTCGTAAATTTCTCCCGATGTCGGACTTGATAAAACGTTTATTTGATTGACGTTAAAAATACCGAGACTCATTTCATCCGCACACTCACACAATGAAGCATTAATTGAAAAGGGGAGCACATACGCACACATTCAAACCTACCTACATATTCTCATCTAACAAAAGCAGTATACATAGGTGGGGTACAATAACAGACTTAGCGGAAAAAATAACAAAAGGCTGTTCCGCGATCAAATCGATTCGATCGATTTATCGATTGTGCGGTCCACTGGAACCTCGATGAATCTTATCGATCCAGTTACTAGATTCGTGAAAGCACAGTTAACTTTTTCAATTTAGTACGAGATCGTAACAGATTTAATGCAATATCTATCTAAATTGCAATGCATAGGCGTTTCCGTTGAAGCGGAACTACTGAACGCTGACAACAGTTAATATTTTCTATTGACCCAGTCAAGCTAGTGAATCCGTTTGGTGAGAGATCATCTAAAAGTGAGAGTTAGATCTTCTACGGAATATTATTTGATTGACTGATGACTACTCATAATTAATCCTTGCCTCATGAGGACATATGATACTTACGTAAAAATATAACAGGGAAATATAGCCAATATAATCCGGAAGGCGCAGCGAAGCCCCCGGTAGCTCATAGTGTGACGGCGTTATCGCAAAAGTCACGGGTCAAACCTAGCCAAGATAACTCAGGACTATAGGACTAGAGCAATACAAGGAAAGATGCTTATGCTCAGCTCGGCGATCATGGTCTGAAGGATAAAGTCTTGAACCTAGAATACCTGTGGAAAAAGCATTGGTGATCCGCCGCCGGATGGTGTCCTCCTCGAACGAGTACATGTAGTACTCCTCGTTGAGGTCCCTCAGAAACTGCGGTTTCACTAGCACGCCGCCGACCACGCCGAACAGCCGCACGAACCCCAGTGGCGTGAACACTGCAACAAATTAAGTAATCATTATTTTCTCAGGCTCAGTTACTCCGTTGTCCGTAATAAACTTAAAACCCCAGCCTGTCATTAAGCGTGTCTGGCGGGATGAAACTCTACAGAATTATATATAGTAAAGCCTGGACATCGTTTTGCGCCCTTAGCAAAACGATGATGGAACCATAGAGAGATAATAAAAATACAGAATGAGCATTATACGGTTCTATTAACTAATGTCTCTACCAACTAATTAACTGACACATGGGATGATATTTATTCCGCCTGATCTGACCAAACTTCTTTTTTCTACGCGGACGTGGAAGCCCCAGCCTCATCTAGCTTGATTTCCCGCATGAAGCCAGGTCAGGCCAAATCATACCGTAAATAAAGGCCTTTAAAGGGGCAGAGTGGAATCGCAACAAAACTCATTTTTGCTATGGTTTAACTTTCTAGTCAGAGCTTTTATTAATTACTAAACTGTATTTCAAATTATAAAATGTAGCAAGTCGCAACCACCCAGAATTTTGAACTTCAACAGTTCAAAACCCTGGGCGGTAATACACTGCGCGCGTCACCCTGATACACCAGATGCTAAATGTCTCTATGCCCAGTGATTATGCCAGAAACATTGCCCTTCAGTCCGGAACACAGTAATGTTTACACACTACTGATCGGCGGTTGAATAACTGGCAAGGGTGTCGTACTTCCCCAGGCTGACTCTGCAGATGAGCTCTATCACTAATTATAATTGTTTACCACTATATTAAACAATGAATCGTCTCGCGTAAATTACGTACATTAAATATTATAGAATACGCTTTTCAACAAAATTATCAAAGAGAATTATTAATATTGTCATAACGTATAAGGGATTTACTACTAAAAACAGGATTATTGACAATAAATTTGGATATGAGCCTACGATATCGTTACCGTAGGTTGTAAAGTACAAAGACACTACCCAATACCGTTATTTCTGAGAAAGTTTATAGCTCGTGTAGTGTTAACAAATAACCATTAAAATTTTGTTAAAATCCTACTCTATGCTTTATCAGTCTATTGGCCGCATTCACAGACGTTTTTACGTTAAAAGACTCTGTGTGTGGCCGTATGTTCTTTAGATTAAACTGTTACTAAGCAAAGATTTTGTATTAAAAATCTTTACTTACTGAAAGTTTACGTATTCATTAAACGTCTCTGAACTTTCAGAGATTTTCTGATTTTTTCATTATTTTTTTGTTAATTCAGTAACAATTCAATGCTATAGAATCTAAGATTAAGTTTTTATGTTCCAAGGTGTCTTATAAACAACTTAGTTCGCGCCGAACTCAGACCTCGCGATCCCTATATCTTCACAACCCCTGGACCGATTCAGCTCATATTCGAAATTAAAAATTGTATTGAAAATAACTACTATAAAATTTCATAAAGATCGGATCAACGGTTCGCAAGTTATCATCAGACAAATATACAAACATATGCCGATTTGTCCCAGTAAACTCTGAGACCTTCGCTTCGCTCGGTCAACAATAATTCTATAAATGAGTTTAACTATGATACCGAACTAATTTGAAACACCTTCTATACCCGTTTTACAATAACAATTTCTTATTCTGCAAGCGACTAGCTGCGAAATGGTATTCCACAATTTGCCTAATGCATTTATCTATGAGCATTCGATTCAGGTATCGCGCTAGGAATCTCGCCGGCGGCAGCCAACCGGTGTCCATTCGCAAAAACTATGTTTATATCGAGTTAGATACCAAACCAGACATTAAAGTTTTTAAAGTCAATTTTATAACAAAATTCTACTGGACGGCGACTTGCAATGAGTAGAAAACAGGAAAACTTAAACTCTCTCGGACTTTGCCATCGTCGCCGGCATTCGTCTCTATATAAATTCAATAATATCATTATAATTACGTTACCGCTCCGCTTCCTCACCGTGAGATATAATATGTAAACAGACTTATGAATGAATCTGTATTATCATAACATATCACATCTTTCGATGTAGCTAGTTGTGAACCAGTTAGGTACACGTTGTATTATATGGATATCAATGGAACACTGAATCACAGCTATTACAAAATGCAGTCGGAAAACTTGCGCAAGACCGTACCCTGAATGAAGAGAGCGCAGATCAGCACACACCTGCCTCTCAACAACTTGTGTACCGTCTATTCAATAAACACAATGATTGTCGTCGACCCCGGCCTCGACACCTAACTATGGGAACACACGGTGCGCAATATTAATACTACGACTCAAGGCTTACTGATTCAACACTGCAATAAATTGAAGCCCATCAACTATAAAAATCTATATAAGAGTATATAATTCTATAAAAGAACAATCCCCTTTCTAGGAATCAAAGCACAGACCAACGCGCTTATGATAGAGACGTAAAATTTGAACCCAATACTCCTCCAATGTTCTAGGTGAACAATGAGAACGGATTTAGCGAAATGCCACTCTAAAGTGTAAAATGAACCCCCAAAGTTTGTATGGAAATAAAATCTTTTTTCATACTAAGCCAATGAAACTAGGTTTGTGTAATTAATATTTAGCAGTTATAAAATGGAATATACTTCGTACATTATAGTTTATATTTATTTCAAGGCAAGGTAATCGGACATCCAACATCCTAGTCCGACTTTCTCAGTCATGCATGAATGCTATTGCTTTGCCGGGTATTGTCGTCGACGAACTTGTCATAAAATCACATAAGCAATAGTACTATAACTAGGTATCTTGATTCAACAGGAAACTTCGAGGAAAGGTATTCTAGCTCGCGACTATTCGACTAAAAATATGGGAAACCTAACTCCATATACATATCACATACAGATAGGGAGAATTCTGTGCACCAGATAGCTGGCAGAAATTAAACGCATGTCGATACGAATATATAATTTTAGATACATTGAAAAGACAGGTCACGTCTGATAAGCAGCTATTTTCGAACTCTCTCGAGGTCTAATTTATGAACTACCGATAGTTTATGTATCTGTAGTTTTGTTTTGTACCACAGGTACAATATACATGACAGTGTATATATAAGCACTCGATAACGGACCCTTGTGAACTTTGGAACCATTAGGAGCTCAATATTTGATAGACGCAAACGGTGCTCTAAATAATTGAATACATGAGCCTCTATTGATCATACGAGTATATATTTGATAGTTGGCATTGCGCCTCCATCATTAGTTACGTACGATCAAGGTTCTCAAACTAGAGCTCAAGCCCTACAATTATTTACTTTTTGTAGCGTTTGAGTATAACTCTTCTGAACAAAAAAAGAAGGTTGAAGTAATCCCACTTGACGACGGTTGCTATGGACAACGTTAAATCAATTTGAAATTGAAAAGTAAACAAAGCTCTAGAGAACCATCACAAGAATTACAATTTCTTATAAAGCATCGACAATTCATTAGCATATATACAATGAGCTTTAAAAAAGCGAGGGGCAAGAAAGAAGATAAAAGATATGATGTGCAACTTAATCCTGCATTCACAGGAAACGCTGAAATCGCATTGAACGAAGAATGGGCTAACTTCATGACCCGAGTGGGGCATGTTTCAACCCTGGTGAGGGACATGGCGAGCGGGGACAAATCCAGAGCAGACGCTGCGAACAAGCTGGCCGACAATTACCTCGAGGGCAAGGTCATTGTCGATGAAAACGTAGAGATGAAAGTCAAGGACGACCGCACCGTTATTAACCAACAAGCATTTAAAAATATCGAAAATAAAGATACGGTAACTAATAAAGCTGTACATATTTAATTTAGCTTTGCAACGCTCGATCCTGATGCGCTTCGGAACAACAGAATTATATCCCAATATTGAAGTACTAAACACATAATATTTATAAAAGGGTCTTTCAGCAAAATATCTGCCTCGGATCCGCATTAAATTGCATTTGAATGCTCAGTTAGTACTATTAATACTCATAGAAGTTTGTCGTAGATTATCAAGTTACTTCCCACGTAATATTATTCCAAAGCGAACCATGATTCGTTAATTTGAGCTTGGTTTAATTCGGTAGTCATTAGCACGCTTGGAAACATACCAGAGTATTTTAAACTTATTATAAGACAGACGTTAAAATCGGGTCATGCAATATAGACCCAATTTGTTTACATACGGCGTACATGAAACAGGCGTTACGCGTGCTGACAGACTATTGTATGTTTTATCGACAATTTGGCTCGCGTCTGTCTATAAATAAACATCAACCTCGTGAAGATGCAGATATTGTTATTTCTATTTGCAGTACGTTTACAAAATCTTGGGAATGTTTACTTGTAGCGGAATAGTAAAAAAACATTTTTGCGTTTGTACATATTTCAACGAATTACGTTGACTTTACTAATTAAGGTCATTTAATAGAATTAGTTGGTATTTTTTTATTGTTGAATTTGTAATTTTTATTGAATTACTGTGAGTACAATTTTATTACTACGAATAATGATTATTATCACACTAATATGTAAGTATTTTTGTTCCCATTTTGATGAAATCTTGTAAGGAGGTAGCTTATATCCGGGATTAACACAGGCATTTTTTTTATCTCGTGAAAATATACTATTCCTATGGTATAGCGGGTGAAACCGCAGGGCGCTGCTAGTTAATAATATATGGATTTTTGGACACGTAACATAATTATTCTGTTATGAATAAAAAAAGAATTCCGTGCGTATAGTTCATTGTAGCTCAATAGTCTAGCTGGTCAAATTCGTACTCTATTTTGTACTATGTAACATGTGTATGTTTTTGTATTTTGTTTGTTTTTTTTGTAATGTACCTATAGAAACAAATACTGACCTGGCAGTTGTACTATGCGTTCAAATTACATAACACACGCTAGCATTTCTGTAACTGCATTACCAACGCGTAATTGTCAATTCCGATTACCCAAGCTCTACTAACAATCAAACCATAACAGAACCGTGACCTCTATTTCAAGTTCAATTATAAGTGCCGAGTCTGTCGAATATTCTCATCGAAAATGACATGAGATGTATCCTCGTCTCTCTCTAGGATTATAGAGATACAGTGTATCTTTAATGAAAATCGTCTTGAACGGTCCCTAGAATGTAGACTTAATTACATATTATTACGATTTTGATTGACATTTTTTTTTTTTTAAACAATATTCACACAACATAGTCTGAAATAAAAGATTAATAAATAAATATTTTTAAGTAGTTGCTAGAAATAGAATATGAAGGTGATAAACTTAATAATGCCAATATTTTAATGTTTTGCAGGGTGAAGTAGAGAAAGACGCGTGGATGGCAGAGATGGGCAAGGACGCGGACAGACGCTTTCTCGACCGCAAGATTCGTCAAGAAAAGGCTGACACTTTGAAAACCCAAGCTACTAAAGCATTTCGTCGTGAGGAATACGAGAAAGCTCTTTCTTGCTATAACCGAGCTATAGAGCAAGTCAAAGACAACGCCATGCTTTACTGTGATCGTGCTTTAACGAACATCAAATTGAAGAACTACGAGAAGGTATTTCCTCATTTCGATAACGTAACTTAGCAATAACCAAAGTTGTAAGAAAAATTTAGGCACAAAAAAAAACGAAGACGAAGGATTTCTTAATTGCAGCCGAAGACTAAAATCTCAGCAGGCTAAAGATACGTGTATCTATTTTTATACGAAAACAACCGGTTTTTGAAGATGCAGAGAAATTACTAGACGTTGTAGAGTTCAAATATCAACATCGACTCAGAAGGCATACCTGCGATGGAGATTATTTTGAACAAGTCGCAAAGCTTAATTTCTTAGCAACGTGTTTTAAACGAGTTTTTGCATGTGCTCAATTTGCAATAACTGCTATAATCTTATTATCTTATTTGATAATGTATCGCTTATTACATAAAAAATAAAACAATTGATAAGGTATATTTCTAGATCCCACTTTCCATATGAGTCTTGGTCATTAACATTTGTATTGTTATCGCTATTAGCGATTTCGATGTGAATTTGACCAAAAGGACATGTGGTGCCGGTGCCGCCGATATTGGACGGATGAGTATTACCGATCATTACGTTTATTTGCTACGCTTAGAACAAACAAACGTGAAGATAATACAGTCTTTATGCATGTTAGCGCATCGATGCTAGAGATTAGAGAATGAGATGACAATAGATATTCTTGGTTTCATTCAAATAAGAGTATTAAAGCTAAGGTCCACACAAGGTAAGGTCAAGGCAGGATGATGACTAGGATCGATAATAATAATAATAGATTAACATCTCGCACTCACGAAGTTTCACGTTCGTTCGACAATTTTAACAGTGAAATAAGCTATGCTGGCTTTAATGAATTTAGTAAATACGTGGTTCGAAAATAGAAAGGTGACAAAGAAAGTACTACTATAGACGTGAATGCAACTTTCAGATGTTACCAATAATCCTTCTTTAATGAACAGGAACAGTAGCTGAATAAGATTTCTATCGATACCAAAGTCACCAGCTCGACTTAATGATCGGTTTTTTTCAGGTCTTCGATGATTGCTACTGGGCATTACGTATCAACGAGAATAGCTACAAAGCTCGTCTTTACAAGACCAAGGCGTACAAAGAACTAGAGGAAACCGAGAAGTATGAAGAATGTAGACAAGAACTGAAGCAAACCTTTCCTCAGCATGAAGAACTTACCACTACTTACTTGGAGAAGAAAGACCAAGAATATGAGATAGTAGAACTAGCTCATAATAGTGATAGTGATTAGATGAAGTAGTTAAAGTACGAGAAAGATTTCGTACTTATTGGTAAATCGCAATTTGTTTCCAAATTTGTTGTTTTTTATAACAAATCTTGGTGAATACTTGGTGCAAAATAAGGACGACTACCTTAAAAGTACTTGCATAGAACCTCCGCACAAGTCGAGTTTTTTCAGTTAATTAAGAAATATATTATTCGAAGCGAATGATTGTGCAAGTGTTCGTACTCTATCCCTAGAACAGGAGACGCCTTTTTGCTTTTAGATAAAAAAATATGTTATCTATTAGTTATTACTCTTTTAAATTGTTTCTGTTATCAGTTCTAATAAATAAACATTTATTGGTTTCAGTTACATTAGTTCTAAATTATTGTTTTAGGTAAAACTTTTTTACGTATACCCAAAAAACATTACCCTCCTTGTAGGAAAGGCGGGTAAAAATGTCGTTTACAAAAATAATAACCATAATTATTTTTGGTTTAAACGCATTTGTCAGTTCCCTCTTGAGAATAAGTTGTATCCGTAAAGGGATTAATTACGTATCTTTTACCTTGCGTTGAGATAGGATAAAAAGATTATTTTGTATTTCATTATTACAATAAAACGTGGTCACGATAACGATTTATAAGGATTGGCATTGACATGCCCCTAATAAGAATGATAACAATTATATTAAAAAAATACCGATTGCAATATATAAAGACGAATGACATCTCGCAATCCAAAATACATTTTGCGAAAATTTTTGATTTTAGAGAAGCCTATTAGGCGGTAGGTCACTGGGATCATGCAAAAATACATATTATAATAACATTCATTGATACATATTTGACAATAACTCTATGCGAGTTTCTTATATTATATTACAATGCAGTTCTACGTAGACCCCATCCTGCGGTCTAGCATGAAGCACGCTTACTTAGGAGGTACCTGATTACAATTGGTTTGGAGACACCCTCTTCTGTGGACACATTCGGTAGAGTTCTACATCTTCGATGAGCGTATAAAAAAATGGTTTTAAATTAGAGCTATTCTTATCCGACTGCCTCAGAAGAGGGATAACGTTATTTACGATCTTCGTAAACGCTACACTGATAATAACAAAACAACACTGTTCTGCTCGCGAGTTTCGAGTTTCTCTCGAAACTAGATTAATAGGTCTCGACAACCCTATTGAGGTCGTCGAAGCACTTGTCATATCGGTCGTTAATATGTGTTATCGATTAAGAAGGGTTTCGCGTTATCAGATATAGGTGACTCGAGTCATTATAGCTACAGGTGTCGCTTAGCGGATAAAAGTTCTTACTTGTAACGTTGAGTTCGATGCACCTTCCGGAAATTTAGAACGACCGCGGCAGTCTGCGCTTGTACTAGATTTTCGGTCAATGTCTGACACACATAGATTAAATAATAGTTACTGCACTACAATAATAGCTGAATTAAATTCAAATAGCACGCCGCAGGGGGTTTCTTTAGGTTCATAAAGACAATATCCGCTTTTAATGTTTATGTCTATTGGTAAATTTCTCATTATTACTACTTTTATAAAGACTTATTCTTATTAACCTTCCATGACTATTTTCCAGAATAACCAAACTTTAAAATGCTTTTAGATACATACAGAAAACTTCCCAATATCTCCGCTTTTCATTTTTTAATTCTATTGGTCGATTAGAGGTAGACGTCATTATTAAATAAATATTTTTTTATTAAATTATTACAATAAAACCACACTTTTTTTCTCTTCTGTATAGGCGAGAAGACATAATGTTTTTTTTTAAAGTAAAATTTTCAGTTATTTTATTTGATATTTTTTTGTTTAAATACTCCAAGTGCTTTTGGTTCCTAACCGAAATGGTATTAGAAGTCGACCAAGTGCGTATCGCACTACAAGTATATAGTATTCCAAATCAGCATAAGGTAGGTAAAACGTAAGTACTAAATAGACATTTTGGGAAACGTAAAATTTGGACATTTTGGGAAACGTACAATTTGGTATACTGACGTTTTGGAAAGCGGACTATTTGGAAAACGGATGTTTTGGAAAACTAACAATTACGGATGTGGGTATATTGGTCACATACATTTTGGGAAGTGGTCTTTATGAACCTAAAGGGCAGGGTTTAGGTTCAAATCCCAACAATGGTGAAGGAAACGGTCATAGTATAACCATGGCACGGTGGTACTTTCTACAGTTCTCTGCTGGTACCATCCTCAAGTTGAAAATCTCACGCCAAGCACCTACGGTGTGTTCCGCAGCGTAAAAAAGTCACAAACAGACAGATTAGTTACAGCTTTATGAGTGCGGATAGCATCGACCTCATTGCAATACTAGTTACCTACCTAACTTCTGCGTGGTTCGTGGTTCTACTAACTAGGTTGCATATAAATATATATTGTATATGCTATACTGACTTTCTTTTTTCAATTCATAAGACTTACCCAATAACATCAACACGCCGACGAACGACACACAGGAATACAGGAAAGGGAGATATGTCCACAGATCTGTCAACAAAAATGACAAAATGTTTTAGTGAAAATTCTATTTCTCTTCATTTTATTGTGAGTACGGAGACAGCAGGTCCAATCTGAAGAGTTTTGATAACAAGGTGGTCGCTGGAAACTATATATGTATTTCCCAAAGAACACCCAGGTGGATAAAGGCTTCAGGAGGTGGACGGTGGGGGGTTAATAGGAAATCTGGTATATCGCCTAATTGTTCACACAAAAAACGCCAACCGGTTCCCACGTCTCAATGTTATTCGATTTCGATTATTATTTTTATGTTACACGTCTTGAAATCCTGTACTTATAGGTTTTTTTTTAAATATCGCTATATCTTAGTAGTTATAGGATTCAAAAGTAAAGAGGTGCTCATTCGCGCGGACCTACAAAAAAAATGCCTATCCGTATATGCAAAAATTCAGTTCGATCCGTTCAGCCGTTCGTCCGTGATAACACGACTACGCCCAGACATGGAGACAGAGTTACCTTCGAATTTATAATATTATTTAGGATAATCCAAGCACTGACACAAATCACAAAAGATTTTGAAAAGATTTAGGGGGAGAAAACAGTTTTCCCCGAAACGCTAAATTCATAAAAAAAACTTAAATAGGTGTTCTGAGATCTGTGATAAATTCACTAACTCTCTTTATCGCACGCGCGGGGAACTGAGCAACAGTACTACAATTTTCAAATACCTACTGCGCCAAATCCACGCGACAGGATGTTTATTAGGTTCAGCCGCTGACGCGGCGCGAGCGCAAAATCGTATCGCCGCTCTATAACTTGCAAGGTCTCGTAATGTCGTCGGTAGCTGCAGCTAACAACTATGCGCAATGGATAATAAATAAAAAAAGCATATTTTTTTTCACAGCCCCATCTAGCCCCGAACCTAGCAAGTTTGTACTATGGGGACCAGATAACTGATAGAATACATAAATACTTTTTTTTGTAAATACATACATAGAATACATAGAAACACCCAGACAAAGAACAAACATCCATGTTCATCGCACAAATGTTTGTCCTGGGTAGGAATCAAACCCACAACCTACTACAGCTCAGACTAGTAGTCACAAGGCTAGTATATTCGATAGTCGATATAATCATGGATAATAAATAATTAACGCTTCACCGTCATAGACCCTCACAGGGTTTCCCTGTGTCAGGGATGCCATGGAACTTATATAATCATGTTCCATGGCATCCCCGACACTGGACACCACCACACACAACACGTAGACTCAGAGCAGATATTAAAATTCATCACTCAAATATCTTCCCGGCCGGGAATCGAACCCGGGACCTTATAAGCCAGTCGCGGTACCAACAAAGCCAGGAGGCTCTCACGAGCCCAACGGATTGATGTGCAAGGCTCCGAGGGCCTACTCGGAGGTACTAAATACAAACTGACTCTTGCCTAGTTGGTATACATTACTCAATCTGGCCGGAATGCAACATCCTACACAGTGCGTTTTACATACAAATCAGTCGCGCAAATCACCATGTCATGTCGCTTAAAAGCAAAAATTTAATGCTATCCAAACATTTTTATCTCGTGTTTGAATTTAAGGCAGAGTACTGTTTGGACTTTGGACTATCAGTTTAAAATGGCATATGTATAAGTGTACCCTAAAATACAAAGACAAAACAAGTTCAACGGCTGTTACGCGTCAGAACTTTCAAGCAATTCTCTTTGAAAATTCAATAATATCTCAAACAATTTCACGGCATGATAGATTCTAAATCCTTCAACAGAAAGAAAGCTATCCAGCGTAGCTAAAACGAAGAAACAACGTGTCATCATTGTCTTTTTATCTTAACTGTACTGTGGTTTAGGAACTTTAGCCGTTATAGGTAGGTATACCTACTACGCGATAAAACATGCCTCATGATAGTCGTCGTCGTAGTGTCGAGTCGATGATAGTTGATGAGGATGTCGCCTTTAGGAGAATGGTTAGGTTTGGATACGCTTTGTAGGAATACGGAATGCCATTGCGTTTCAACTATCACTATAATAACTTTCTCGTTGTCTCGCTTGCGCATTTTCATTTTATTTGAAGATAATAAAATCAACAAGTAAAAGTATACATAATGTTGTGTCTGTTTATGATAAGACTATTGCTAGGCTTTCTCGCAGAAGCTACAATAAATTGAACACCATATTTCATCTCTTTTGGGGTTGATTTTAGACCTTACGTGGAAAATTATCTAACTGATGCATCAAGAACGCATCAAAATTCGTTACGTGGATTAGGAGTTCGGTGATATTCAGTCAGACAAACGCTACCATAATTTAGACTGTGTATACAAGTATAACATTGTTTTCGTTGGTAACAGTTACGGTTATTGAATCCGGATAATACCAACATTATAGTAACTGGGTTGGATTGGAACCAAACAGAACAATTACATGTGGACTTTCTTCACAGTCAATTGCACACAAACAACAGACAAATTTTTACTGTTAGTAATGGCACAGAATAAACAATACATAGTTATATTTAGCTTTAGCTGAATGGGAAATACTTATTGAACAAATGACGTTGTTTCCTGTGATTTTGTAATGGAAGTTTTTTTAACGAGCAGTGGCATACTTATGTGACTTATGTCTAATATTTTATGTTTTTTTTTCTCCTGAAATGTGCGAAGTAAATACTCCAAATACAATAAAAAAATAAGAACTGTCTGTATAGCTGTGTGATTACTTTAATTACCAAAAAACCCTGTGGCGTTGTATGCTGTCCGTGTCCGAATCCGAATTTAACTATGACAAGATTTTTTTATTGTGTTCTTGATAAACAAGGCGATCTATTTTAATTGGCTTTGAAATTAAAACTAGACACTGGGAATGCTGAAGGTGGGCAACAAGAAAAATTAAATATCATTATCATCATAAGCCAGAAGACGTCCGCTTCTACACAAATTGTTTAAAAATTATAATCGACTAAAGTTTTGTAGTCTCTAGAGAATATACATACATCGCATTTTATAATATTAAGATGCGTGATGCCTCTGGCGTTACAGGTAAGCAGAGGAGACGCTGTCTGCAACAGGCGGCCAGACAGCTTATTTGCCATGCTATGCATTAAAAAAAAAATATACATCACGAGTACTTACTGAGTAGCGCATCAATGCTGGATCGGTCGCCCTCCAGCCAGGCGGAGACGACATATGCGAGCCCCAGCATGCCCACCCCCAGCAGCGCCAGCACTATGAAGGTCTCGTAGACCCGGCCGCGCAGGCCGCGCGTCCCTGGGAACCCCGACGACTCGGAGAACAAGTACGCGAAAGGCAAAAACACGAACATCGACAGGTTCGAGAAGAGGAAAACATGGTTCCATAGCCCTGAAACAAACATTTAGTTTACTCACCGATTACCCCCTAAAAATAACGCATTACAGGGGATCCCCTGTAATGCGTTTTTGAATCGCTCGTTTGATATTTCGCACGAAAATGTCAAAGTAATGACTGAATTTCGAAAGAAATCCCAAATTTTGAAACAAGCATATCACTCGCTAACGCTCCGAGTGGTTTGAACCATTCGGTTTTTTTTTTAATGGAAATTGGTGACGAGACGAGCAAGTCGCTCACCTGATGTTAAGCGTCACGCTTGCCCATGACAATTCAATGCCACCCAGAGTTTTGAACTTCAACAGTTCAAAACCATGCGCGGCAATGCACTGCGCTCGTCACCCTGAGATATCAGATGTTAAATCTCTTTATGCCCAGTAATTACGCTGGAAACATTGCCCTTCAATCCGGAACACAGTAATGTTTGCACAATACTGCTTGGCGGTTGAATAACTGGCAAAGGTGTGGTTCTTCCCCAGGCGGACTCTGCAGAAGAGCCCAACCACTAAATAATTTAATTTGCTTCTATATCAGTAGAAAATGTTTAATTTCCCATGATATACGAGCGACTCAAAAATGGAGCCCCAGAACCTTGTTCCGACACAAAATCACTAAGGTTTGAGAAAAACGAAAAACCCGGTTTGTGGACCTGAGACAGGTCGCTCCAATTGTTTATCTCAAGATTACACCTTGTTGTGGTTAAGAAAGTTAAGTTTTATAGGTCCGTTTTGATAGACGCGTGGTGCGATTTGATCATCTTGAGTACGGAATGAAAAGGGGCCTTTCCAATACTAAAATTTAAAAGAAAAAATCTTAAGCGCCGGTTTCCCTCATTGTCGCGATCTCGGTCGCACTTTGTCAAAATTAATTAAAAAATTAATGAGATCGTCTGAGAGCAGAGAGATATATATTAAGTAATTTTCGTGTTATTATTTTTTATTTTGGCGGAGAAGTTAAAACTCGAAAAAAAAAAATTTTTTTTTCATTATCCTACGCAAATATAATAACATAAAAATTGCTATAAAACATTGGCAATGGTATTCTAAAGATATTAAATGATCATGTTTTTTTTTATATTCCTCTCTCTTGTTAATTTTTAAATGTTCCTTTCAAGTTAAAAAAGGTTGATAAAGTGCGAATGAGATGGCGACAATCAGGGAAGCCGGTCCTTAATAGAAATAAAGATATTTTATTCAATTATCTAACTGTCTAGTCATTACAGTTTACCTACGTTAACAGATATATCCTATGCAAACTTGTGAAATAACAGGTGAGTAAATACTATCAGAACATGAGCCTTGATGCAATACATGTGCTTGCTTACATCAGCTTGTTTATTTACTTTGGAACGGCTTTTGTTTACCAGATATTGTAATTGACCAAGCGAAGCGAAAGCGAAGCGAAAGCGAGTTAACTGGGACAAATCGGCTTTGTATGTATGTTTGTATGTTTGTGTGTATATTTTGCCGATGATTGCGAACCGTTGATCCGATCTTCATGAAACTTTGTTGGCAAGTAGTTCATTTCAATACAATTTTTAAGTTCGAATATGAGGTGAATCGGTCCAGGGGTTGTGAAGATATATGGATCGCGAGGCCTCAGTTCGCCGCGAACTACTAGTATAATAAAGTCAAAAAAAAACCTTAAAACCGCACCAAAAAATAGTAAATTATTCATTAAATCAATATTATTCACTTAAAAACATTTGCGTTGAAACACTTGCTCTACAGGTTCACATACAGTTTTCCTGTTTCATTCAAAAATATTCCCTATCATCGCTCACTATGCACTCTAGTGCTGGTTCAACTGTTTAATTGAACCAGCATTACGTCAAAAATACAACTATGGTCATTTCTACATATAAAGTAAGTAATGCACAAAAAAAGCTTATTATGACAAATTGTTTCTATTTACCCTGTATTAAAGAGCTGTTGAGCCACTTGACGTAATAACTGTTGGGGTACAATATAAGCACTTCGTTGCTGACAATGGAGACGGGCAGCAAGAGGGCCGAGCCAAGTGACACGGCCAGTGCGAACGTGCACAGCCACAGGCTGATCCGATACACTTTGACCTCGTCCTCATCGGCAGTGAAGCAATCCTCGCTGTCTCGCCGGCGGAACTTCTCAATCAACATGAACGACATCAGGTACAGCAGGATGAAAAGTAGCAGGAAGATCTGTGGACAAAACATGTAACAATACTCATTACAAACAATATAGGGCACATTACACAGCTCATAAAGGCCACCACAAAAATGGATGTTTGTATCCAGTGTTTCAATTCCATATAAAGAAAATGTTTTTTTTTATTACGATGGTCGATTCTGTTGTAGATTTGCTAAATAGGGAAACTACAGCTTGAAATATTGATTAAATTAAAGAGATGCAGATAACTTTAGTTCTGTCAAATTAGTTTAAACTGCTTTACAAAGTGCATGTCCGTCCTTATACTATTATATATATAGGCAACCTCCTAAGTTTGGTGCAACGCATTTTTCATTGTTAGGTATGTCCTAGGGAGTTAAGTATGAAATCAGGAGCTGTCGAAGTTTAGTGCAGACAAGCATTACTCCTTGAATTTTGCTACATAGCTTTACATAAAAACTGCGAGAGTAAAAGGGACAGGATGAATAATTATCTCATCTGTCAACTGTGGTCAGTGGTGGCCTCTTTGGCAGCTGGTGGATTAAGGGCTACAAAAATAACATCATACAGACTTCAGAGAAGTTACATAACATGTATGTACATAATTATTGTATTATGTAAAGTTATTATGTATATAATATTACTAGCTTGTCCGCATGGCTTTATTCGCATAGGCTACAGTTAATTAAACACCATATTTCACCTCTTTTGCTGTTGATTTTCGAAAAACCGCGAGATAGCCTTTTCATAGGCTTAGCATGAATAAATATTTAATTTCCATACAAACTTTGGGGCAATTTTACCATTTTTGAGGTGGAACTTCACAAAATCCATTCTTATTGTTAACCTAGACCATTACAAGAGTATAGCATTCAAATTTCACGTCTCTATCTTATGAGACGCATGCACAAAGCAAACCGCTTATGTGGTTTGCTTTGTGCATATGCATTGATTCCTAGAAAAGGGCTTGTTCTTTTATATACCATTGCTTATGGACCTGTTAAACCAGGGGCATCACAGATATGTTGCCAAGCTTTTAAGACATTTTTTTTTAAATGTTTATCATATACATGTAGCTGCAAACAACTGGAGCAATGATGTTATCTGTGCAGCAGTTGATTTTTAAATCTCTTTGGTGGAACGAAGGATGTGCGGGAGATTTCAACATACTTGTACATGCGCCAACTTTTCCCCCACTATTCTGCTTTTTGCTCAAGATGTTTGCCAGTCACTGTACGAATGTTTATGATAATTTATGAACACCGTAAAAAAGTTTACAATTCTAAAGCATTATAGAAAAGAGAAGAAATATTTGAAATATAATATTCTCTAGCTCTTAAAAATTCTAACACTTAGTAGGTAGTTGCATTTGTATTTGATTGAATAATTGAATTGATGGAAACTAACTTAGCCTACTAAGTTAGCCTGCTCTATTTATTTAACTACTAATATGTAAGATTCAGAAATTATAGGCGGTGTTCAGATCATACAGTATACTGACAAAGAATCACACAACCAAACAAAATACAAATAATAAAATAACACAATATAAATAATTTTTAATGAGTTTCCAGTCAGGAAACAGTCAGTCAGGAGTTTTATAATTTTCCAGTTTTCTGGAAGGAGTTTGTCACATTTAGAAAATTTTAGTTTAGTTTTACTAAAACTTTAGTTACAGAAAATAAATTGTTAAATAAAATAAAAAACACTTTGACGCTTCTTTGGATGACAGCGCCAGCAAAATTAGTACACCTACTTTGAGGAGAGGGTAAAGACTTAGATAGGTACACAGTAACAAAGACCAGTCATCAGGACTTATTTATATGAAACGTGCTTTGTGTCTACATGCACTAAAAGGTTAAAGGGTTGAAGATTATAATAAACGAGAACGTGGCTCATGCAAACTGACGAGCGCGAGCTATGCAATCTTCATCAATAATTTACAAAGAATTATAGAATTAATTCGCACTTACGATTTGTTCCCTGACATTGTTATGGAATATTTGCTCCCGCAAGTCAGCTTCCTCATCATCCAACATCTCTCACTTGTCGTTGGTTCTCACTGGCTCCTTATCTCTTGATAGAAATAATTACGTGTTTTTGCTGATTTCACACAAAAGTAAACCATTTTCAAAAAGAAAAATATATTGCCCAGTCACATCACGATGGTCTCATTGAAAATTTAAAAACTTAGAAATGAAATTATTGAAACTGTTTGTATGTAGCGTATCGTGTGCAAGCAAAAATAATACTTATTTATTTTATTCGAAAAAAAATATAACACAAACACAAGTCTAACACGACCGATTTTTTTTTTTGACAGTCGAAGTTACGAAGTTGACACAGACATACGAGACAGTCACTGCGAATCGCAGTTGAGAAATGAACAAAAGGGAGACAATAATGTACCACCCGATAATTGACGACCCGATAATGTACAGCACGTATTGAACAGCATGATAATTGGTGTACTGCAAGCGGCCGGAATAAATTAATGAACATTTTGTTGTATGTCTGCACTCTTCTGTTTTATAGGCGCACCAACGTGCAAAAAAGAGATAACTTATTTCAACTTCAAATGCGAATGTAACCAGTTTTTGATGGTAGAATTTAGTGATGTACCCATGATATAGTACGAAACAATAAATCGATTTTAAACTAAATAATTCGTGATTAAACCCAAAATACTCGCCTTATAAAAACTTATCAATTTTTTATAATAAACTGACGTGACTTTTTACCACTGCTCACCTGCACGGCTATTCCCATTGCTTTTCGGATCGAATACGGGAACGTTTCCGTTTCAAATTGCTTTACAGCGATTCACAAGCCCGAATTCGAAATCGTTTGACGGCTCAAATCGACACATCAGCTGATTTTCATTCGAAAAGTTTCCGACAGCTATTTGCTCTCGGAACCAATCCGTCTAGAGAGCCAGAGACGATTTCTTACAACAATTTACTGTGTTTTGGACTTTTTATTTATTTCAAGGTAAATAATTAACAAGTAAGTAATAAAACAACCCTAGTAAAGTAATACGTAGGTATATGGAAGGACTTTATGACTTAAAGTGCAGAATCATAAATAATTCTGGGTGCTGTTATGGGCAAGCGTGACGCTTACCATCAGGCGAGGGATTTGCTCGCCTTGCCATTTGCCACAACAAATATTAAAAATCTTTTCTACATGTATATTTCAAAACCTACGTTTTTTTTTAGATGGAGCATTTACTCCCATTTCGCGAAATGAATCGCCAGCGCAGGGCAACATACCCTCCTTCTTCACCGTTCCATACGAGACCTTACCGATACTTTTCATGACCGATTTTGGCGTCGCACATCTTATCCATTGGCCAGTGTCAAGTATACATGGATACTGATAAGCAATAACATGTCGACCAACAAAAAAATTTTTTTTTTAAATGTTACAGAACGCTTCTTTGTCAGCCAAAGGCTTCGCTACACGGCCTGACCTGACATCGTGCGAAAGAGATGGCTATATATAACTTTCTGAGGGAACGAAAGGGAGAAGCTATCGCCTTGATAGTTTGTTTCTTTTACTCCCGTGAAATTCAAGTCTAGCTGTCCCTTTCACGCGGTGTAAGATCAGGTCATGTGTAGGCGCCCCAAGGAAGCTATATAGCGAGGCGTGTCTATACATGGCCTGACCTGACATCGTGTGTAAGGGACAGCCTAGCTGTCCCTTACAGGGCTATCCTGTAAGTCTGAAAGCGATCGCGAGAGTCAGCTGATTATAAGCGATCCGTGTTCTACCGCTATCGCTAACTGGTATCACGGATGGTTTTCTCTCGCTATCGCTAACGAACGAATGAAACAAGTGGCGGGAACGTGAAGGAGTCATGTCGAGTCATTGCATAACTTCCAAAACGTATGTTATTTAACATTTTGATGTTTCAAAACAGTAGATTTTTATGCATTAAGTGTTCGTTGACGTGTACGAGTGTTGGTGAATAGTATAATGCTGTAAAACGGGACTTTTCGTGTTGTTTCTCAAATTCCATAGAAACCCCAGTAAATTCTCCACCACTTTACTGGGGCATGACTTGGATTTGAATATGACTTACTTTGTTTGACTTAGACTATGACTGAGACTTGTTTCATTTGTGAAATATTTTACTTTACTTGGAATTTTACACAACTTGACACTGGCTAAATACACAACGTGTGATGCCAAAACAAAGGAGAAAAAAATATATGGGTTGTATTTTGACATATGAAACAAATTCTTAACTGTCAAATGTCTCCTCTAGTTCCAAAAAGGCGGATAGGGATTCGGATTGCGATTGAATGAACAATTCTAGTACTTTTCGTATCACGGATGCATTTGATTCGGATGTGAAATGTCAAATGAAAGAGGTGGCAAGTTCGCTACCGCTAACAACTTTTTTTTTAAAATCTTTTGTTTTGTTTAATCGTGTAGAACTTTATACGATATGCCAATACTCAAAGATATTAACAAACACTTAATGGATAGTATTCCATCATATTATACATAAAAACTCGAGGTAAAAAAAAACAATAATCTCCTTGTCTTATATTGTTTAATTGTCTTTTATTTCGACTAGCTGATGCCCGCGACTTCGTACGCGACGCAAGCTCGGCTTTCAGCCTCGTTAAGCTCTTCATTTGTATGAACCCTTGTTAAATAGTTATTCTGCTATGCGGTGTGGAGACAAAACCAACACATTGAAATAATATAATAGAGACTATTACTAATACTACTAAATAAACACAAGTCACATTATGGCAAAAAAAATGTGTCTAAGTTGCAACAATAAAATTTCTAGTAGTAATACTTCTAGTAAAAAAGAAGTAAAGTACATAATATTAAATATTCTCTAAATAGTGTTGCAATTGTGATTCAATTAAACCAACTTAAAATGCACTGGAGGGCAATCGCACTAAAAAATAACAGCTGAAACGCAACTTTTTGTACATTTCGTATCGCGGTAATGTTTTTACCGAAAGTTGAGACGTAACTTGAACGCAGATGAAACGTTACCGCTGTCAAACGAACGGTTGAACAAAAGTTATAAAAACCTAACTATTTTTGAAACGTTATGGGGGGAGTTTTGGCGGGAACGTGAAGAATTCATGTCGCGTCATTTTATTATTTTGCAAAACTTGTGTTATTTCGAGTGTTAATGTGTAAAAAAAACGGTGAATTTTTACCCGTTAAGTGTTCTTGAACATGCACGAGTGTTGGTGAATGGTATAATGTCGTGAAACGTGAATTTTCGTGTTGTTTCCAAAACTCCATAGAAGGCTCTAGTAAAGTTTTCACCACTTTACTGGGGCATGACTTGGACTTGACCGTGACTTGCTTTGCTCACCTTTGACTGTGACTATGACTTGTTTGATAATATCTAACAAAACTTGAAAATATATATGTATATTTGACACTGGCAAATGCATAAGACGTGCGACGCCAAAATCCTCTTAGGAGGAAATAGAAAAAAAAAAAAAAAAGTTATGCGGTGTTTTATCATTTTTACTGTAATTTTCTTAGAAACAATAGCTAAAACATAAATAAAATGTATGAGAGGGCCCATGAATTGGAAGCTACGGAGTCTCAGGCCCATGCGAGGAAGAAAAATACTAGTGCAAGAGTGCAAGACATAATCGTGCCAGTGATCGGCAGTTTGTAAATTAACGGTACATAATGTCAAAGGAGTTTACTCCCCAACTAATAATGTTATGTTACGCCTCACATGCCACAACACACTTCGTTGTAATGCTTTGGATGTTGATCCGAAGGTAAGTACAAAATGGTTCATTATACTAAGTACTTGACGATTCCGCAGTCCCCACAAAAATCTAACATTGTCGCTTCTAATATACGTATTTCATAGTAGTCTATGAGTATACTAGCCATTGTTAGGCTATAGCTATACTTAAACCTACAGCAGTGTTAGGCAAAGCTTTACTAAAGTACAGCGGTCAAATCTGTGGGTCAACCAAATTAAATGATGATAGAATTGCTTGATTTTGGTTGCATTGGCATTCTATGCCACTGGATCTTAACAGACCATTGTAGGAGACAATCGGAAGCATTGTGTGTTGCAGCCCAGTCTGTAGAAAGAAATCTGGCCAGTTACAATGGCCCTAAACAAGCCAATTGTTATAAATGTTACAGCTTTTCCATTTTGACATGACAGAGGACAAGTTAAAAGAAAGTAATACCTACCAAGGTACAAAGTAATTATATAATTATGTACTTAATAATTATGTTCACATCGAAATGGATTGCATGCCACCAAAGTAGCTCTTGGGATGTCGGTCAACACTTAGAAGAAACACATTAATATTTACCTCCGTGCTGCCTCCTAGAGTGTTGTGTTTCATAGGTGTTTTATCAGCTCGTTTTTTATTTTTTTACCAAAATGGTCTTAGTAAATATTAGTTTTTTATTATTAATGTAAAATGTTTTTCATTACAGGTGCCTACTGGAAGTCAGGAAGTTGTATTATTCACCAGTACTTGCTGCAAGAATAACAAATGAATGCTGTGTGCTTCATAATATAGCATAAAGACCACATATCCCCTACGCTCCATTGACCGCAGATACAACTGCACGCGGGTGCAGGCTGACCGACGGCGCAACCCCCGCCGCGGCGAAGGAGCGGCGCGGCACATGTGCCCTCAGCAAGCTGGATTGGTTCGCCAGCAGGCGCTCATACAGCAATTGTGAGCAGATAGGGCTATGTCCTATTTGCTCACAAGCTTCATCCTAATGTTCCAAGCATTGTGTAGGCCAGTGTATTTTTAACACTGACACATCTAAATTATGGTAAATTTATTCTTTATATCTCAAGTATATCTACTTACTAGCCCGATGGTTGTCTGGAAGAGATCGCTCTTAGCAATAAGACCGCCTTTTTATGCCTATCTCTAATGTATTATTCCTGTTATGTCCTTTTGTGGTGTTCTTTTATGATTTATACAATGAAATAATGTAGTAGTTGTGCAATAAAAATCATTTAATGTAATACAGTTTTATTTAGAGATTTATAATAACAAACTTGTTAAAAAAAATTAACTTCTCTGATGTGGTTTAATGCTACCTTGGGTAAGTATAAAGTATCTCTAAAATTATCATTATCTTGTTCTTGTTGCTCTTCAATCTGTTCCTGCGCCATTTCCATCCTAATAAACTCCAAATTTCTTCTCCGGAAATATGCCAGGTTTTCTCAAGATGTTTTCCTTCATAGAAAAGCCAGTAGTATGCAAGTTCCAAAGAATTCATTAATGCAGGCCCGCCTGCGTTCGAACCCACAAATATGAGGCGAGGTTGCTACCACAACTTAGAATATTTGGAGCTAGCTTTAGTAAATATGAGAGATGGCAATGTATAAGTAGAAATGTATAATTATGCTGGTGTCATTCCTTAGACATTCCTCACTTATTTGTTGCATGTATATGCATTTCTTAACTTTATTTCTGAATCCGTAAATACTTTGCAGATTTTTTTTATTTTTATTTATTCGCCCATTTCTGGGCAGGCTAAAGCCATTAAGGCCATACCGCCTTGTCTTCCGTATTTTTTTTCCCTATTTTGTTTTTGCCTCAGTAAAGTGATGGAGACTTTACTAGAAGCTTCTATGGAGTTTTGGAAACAAAACGAAAAGTCACGTTTCACGATATTATACTATTCACCAACACTCGTACACTTTCACGAACACTTAATGGATAAAAATCCACCATTTTTATGCATTAACACTCGATATAACACAAGTATTGGAAAATAATACAATAGCGCGACATGACTTCTTCGTGATCCCGCCAAAACTCTTTGCAGATTAAAGTTGCCACGGTAAGTAGAAACAATAGGAACATAGGGAATTACGTATTTTCACTAAAAAGTCATTATGATGGTTTCATGATGGCAACTTAATGAATTAGGGCGCCTACACATGGCCTGACCTGACACCGCGCGAAAGGGACAGCTTGAATTTCACGGGAGTAAAAGAAACAAACTATCAAGGCGATAGCTTCTCCCTTTCGCTCCCTCAGAAACTCAAATATAGCCATCTCTTTCGCACGATGTCAGGTCAGGCTATGTAGCGAGGCCTTTAAAGTTCAAACATACAAAAATACAAACATACAAAAATGTGTCTACATTCTGAAAATAAAATATTGTAAGATACTATTACCTACTTCACGAAACTAGACCTTGGCTAAATAAATAACGCGTAGAGCCAATGTTTCGAAAAAATACGCATCGTTCAAAATCAATGTTAAAGTCAAACGTGACACTTATTATTTTTTCTCACAAGCTATGGCTTCACACTTTGTGTTTTTAGCCAGTGTCAAGTTGTGTATTTTATGTAAAGTAAAATATTTCACAAATAAGTCTCCGTCATAGCCTAAATCAAACAAAGTAAGTCACAGTCAAGTCGAAGTCATGCCCCAGTAAAGTAGTGGAGTTAAATTTTAATTTTACTAGGGTTTCAATGGAGTTTTAGAAACAACACAAAAAGTCTCGTGTCTCGGCATTATACTATTTATCAACACTCGTGAACATTAACGAACGCTTAATGAATGAAAATCTACCATTTTTATACATTAAAACTTTAAATAACTTATGTATTGGAAATTACTACAATAACACGACATGACTCCTTCACGTTCCCGCCAGAACTCACTCACTTCATTCAACGGCATTCGTTCGTTAGCGATAGCGAGACAAAAAGTTACGTGATGCCAATTATTGATTGCGATAGGACACGGATCGCTTTCAATCAGCTGATTATTACGATCCCTTTCAAACTTAGAGGATAAGCCATCGGTATACGATGGAAGTACGTGAGCTACTGCGCCGCCACACCGGCAAGAACAACAAAATCTGTGGGACAAGAAAGCCGGCTGTCAACATTCCAAGGCCGCCTTCCAACCCTCGCCAGAAAAATCACTAACAATCTATTGAAATTGCAACGCTGTGTCGTGGTTGCATGCAGCAGAACAAAACAGTGGAACATGTGCTGTGGCACTGTACAGGCACATAAGAAGCTAGGATCGCCACTAGGTTGCTTCAACATCATCCATGTCATCCCGACAGCTTGACTTGGTCTCATCATCATCGTCAACACCATCTAAATCACTGGAGCAGCTATGCCAGCAGCCCAGAGCCTCGCTCCGTCATTTCAAGGAGTTGGGTTGGCTCGGGTAGACGCTGGCAGGGGGAAATGCACAATACACTCTATGCGGGACGTCAGTGCAGGACTCTCATGGCCCCATCTTGAATAAGAAGCCATCAGTACAGCGCTATCTGTGCCATAGGCGGAAACATGTTCTCTTTGCAAAGGACTACCTAAGAGTGCTAGTGCCCTTAGAAAAATATGTCACTTGATTGTATTACTGATAAGGACGTAAGATATTGCTAGTGCTGTCTGCTTGACTTGAAATAGAAACCCATGCCAAATTATTCGTAATGTACTGAGAAATAACTTGTTAACACTGAGATTTTGGAATGAAAGATACTGTTTGCTTTTGTACTGATTGTTTATTGCTTCTACTCCACATTCCAAACTACCTACAGTCTCGAGGAAAATAATGTAGAAGAAAACTCGAGGGTGGTACTTCTAAAGTACTTACATGTTTTGCTAACAATTAAGATAAGAACACCAAGACATTTATCCTACAGCTTAGGAGGATTAATAATAAAAGTACGTTAGTAAGTTAGTTAAGAGTATAAGTTAAGAGTCCCTAAAACACACTTAAGTTGTTATAAAAGACTAAGTATTTAAAAAAAAACAATCACACTAATATTATAAATGCAAAAGTTTGTAAGTACATATATGTGTGTTTGTTCCCGATCAACTATGTAATGGCTGAAAGGATCTAAATGAAATTTGGTATAGATGTAGCTTATACCCTGGATTAACACAGGCTACTTATTATCCTGAAAAAATTAACGGTTCCTGTAGGATACGGGTGAAACCGCGTGGTGCAGCAAGTCATAAATAAATGGACATAAATTTACATTTTATAGAGTACCTATACTACCTTAGACTTAAAGATTTACAAACAAATAGTAACATTGCTAGAATATCTTACAACAAATATTTATTTACATAAACACTAAAAACCACCATAGGAAGGCACAAAACAACCACAAATATCTTTTCCAAATTTTAAAACAACAAACATTACATGTACACAATGAAATGATATACATCAACGGTACCCTCACCACTAAGAGTCACTATACCCAGTATGATCAAGGCCCTGCCAGGTGGAACACCTTGTTATCTAAGGGGAAGTCTAGCGAACCGATCGGCAAATGCTGGTATGTTTTGAAGTATAGTACTCTTCGGCGTTGATGTTTTTGGCGCAGCATTCAGGATAGGAGTCATCATCCATGGTCACTGTGCGAATCCCGAATCACCTGCAGTGTAAAAAAGTACATTTGTATGTTGAACACATATTATATATGTTAAGCAAATGTCAGGTTCATTAGACATACATAACTAGTATTTACTAACTTACCCAAAAGCCAACATATTTCTCCATCATGTTCATGCAGGTCCTCTATAAGAGCCTTCATTGGAAAACTGTTCCAGACATGTGAGTCGTGGCTCTGTCCTCCGAAGGATGCGTCCACGTGAAGGATGCGTAACTCGGCATCACAAATCTAATAATAAAGAATTAAATGTTTAACAGTGTTCTAACATGCATGTACCTATCATAGTGAAAATTGAAATATACCATGGTGGCCGATGACTTTCACTACCTGTAAGGTAATAAAACCACTGATGTTGCTTGCTGTGTTGACACACTATACATCCCGCTCAGGTTGATGAAAGAACACCATGCATGGGTGAAAATAAAAACTCACCAGTAAGACATTCAAAGAATGATAATGCTTCCTATTCTAGTAGGCCTTGTTTTGGTTGCAAGGGCAGATTATTGCAATGTGTGTGCCATCAACACAACCCACAACTTCATGAAATCCGTAAGCATCCATGAATCTGCAACAACGCAAGGTGGTGATAAAAGATTCATCTATATATATATGGGCATATAACAAATATAATAATTAATTCAAATTCTTACTTGTAATATCCTCACGCTCTGTCCTTTGTCTGGGAAACTATATATTTGGCTTGGATGCTTGCCATAAAAACCCGCCAAATTGTTGAAAGCGGTAACAAACTTGCCATCTCTTTCATTTCAAATCCGAATCAACGAATCAAATGCAGCAAAGTACTAGAATTGTTCATTCAATCGCGATCCGAATCCCTTTCCGCCATTTTGGACTTACAGGATACGAAACTGGCATTTGACAGTTGAGTATTTGTTTCATATGTCAAAATACAACCCATATTGAGCCTCTCGCGATCGCTTTCAGACTTACAGGATAGCCCTGCATGCTGTACATTATCTGTTCGGCAATTATTGGGTCGTGCTTTATTGTCTCCCCTTGGACTTGGAACAACACTGTTGAAGGAGTTTTGGCGGGAACGTGAACAAGTCATGTCGCGTCATTAAACTATTATCCAAAACTTGTGTTATTTCGAGTTTTAATGTGTAAAAATGGTGGATTTTTATTTATTAAGTGTTCGTGATCGTGCACGAGTGTTGGTGAATAGTATAATGTCGTGAACCGTGACTTTTCGTGTTGTTTCCAAAACTCCATAGAAGGTTCTAGTAAAGTTTTCACCACTTTATTGGGGCATGACTTGGAATTGACCGTGACTTGCTTTGCTTGGTTTAGACTATGACTGAGACTTATTTTAATTGTGAATTATTTAATATCACTTGAACTATTACAATACTTGACACTGGCTAAATACACAACGTGTGGACTGTGGAGCTAAAAAATAATAGAAAAAAAAAACACTGTTGAATTTTTTTTGGCGGGAACGTGAAGAATTCAGATCGCGTCATTTTATTATTTTCCAAAACTTGTGTTATTTAGAGTGTTAATGTGTGAAAATGGTGAATTTCTACCCGTTAAGTGTTCGTGTCCATGCACGAGTGTTGGTGAATAGTGTAATGTCGTGAAACGTGAATTTTCGTGTAGTTTCCAAAACTCCATAGAGGGCTCTAGTAAAGTTTTCACCACTTTACTGGGGCATGACTTGGACTTGACCGTGACTTGCTTTGTTCGACTTTGACCGTGACTATAACTTGTTTGATAATATCTAACAAAACTTGAAAATATATATGTATACTTGACACTGGCAAATGCATAAGACGTGCGACGCCAAAATCCTCTTAGGAGGAAAGATCATAGATAAGAATGTATACTAGCGTACAGTACTAGGAAAGATATAAAAAAAACACTGTTGAATTTATTTATTTCTTATTTATTTTATATAAAAAAAAAATTCTAGTTGTGATAAGTGCTAGAAATGTATGTAGCACAGTCAGTATGATTAAAGGTTCTAAATATTGTGTATTACAATCGTTGTATGCGTAAACCATGAGTGGTCCATCCGGTAAATAGCAATCATCATCATCAGAGAATATAAATTTTAAGCTAGGAAAACAAATAAACTTTTGTTTCCCCGTTTCAGATAGATCCTGCCAAGATCCTGAGTTTTCTGTGAGAATAGTAGTTTGTGATCATTATTTAACTAAGCCTACAGCAGGTATCGATGTGATCTATTCAGAATTTAGAGGATCGGATATCAAACAGGTAGGAAAGGACAGGTGAATAATACTGGATATTTCAGTATTTAGTCACCTTGTTCTTCTGCCTCTAATACCCTGTGGGGAGAGGTAGGGGATAGTTTTTTTTATTTTTTTTTATGATGACTATGTTGTTGGCCTTGTAGGCCGCTACAACTTATCGAACTTTAGGTAGGGGATCAGTGGCGAGGTTATGTTATACCACATTGCCGAGACTGGGCGCTGGAGGGAAAGTGGAGGGGCGAGCGACCTACTGGTGCTGTCTGACCGGTGGCGACACAGATCCCTCCGTGGACCTGCGTGGTTCGGTGGTCATACTGAAATATCATTGATACCGAGTTTACACACAGACAGCAACTTTACTGTCACGACAGCGCCGGCGAGGCCATGGCCCCTTGTAAATTGTTATTGGTAGCAGTAAGTAGCGCAAAAAAAACGATTAAGAAGGAGCCTCTAACATGACAGTGATTTGGCAACACAGGATATCTTTTATGTAGTATTTGTATTCTCTTTATCTAAAGAGAATACAATGTTGTTGTGTACATGCATAGCATAAACACAACAACAGCACCATTATGTCTACCGTGGTATACCTATGTTGTTTTTGTGGTTGGCATCTCTTACCTAGTGCCCAAAATAGTGGATAGTGGATCACCTATGATTCCTAGATGCAGTTTGCATGTAAGAGTATTGAGCCACTCGTCTTTCAATTACCTCATTCTGCGCCCAGTGTAGTGTGTAATCTATCTTATTTAAAAAGATACAAATCCATAATCAAACTTATATTATCTTTGTGCTTGGGGCGAATGTCCTAATATTTGTACGGAACTATATTTTTTCGTTGAGTTTTGATGTGACTGTGTGTGATCCAAGTCAGAGGTCTCTAGTCTGCTTGAAATCTCACTTCACCAAGGCTGCAGTCTAAAAATAAGCAAGGAAGAATAATCATAAAAGATGGATAAAGTAATTTAGGGAAGCATTACAGTACTTTGTTGTTTTTCAGGTCCCTGTACTGAGGATATTTGGTCCAACCCCAGGGGGTCGCAAGGCATGCATTCATATTCACGGAGTGTTTCCATACTTTTACATACCATGCCCGACCCCAAACCCAGAACCACAATATCTTTATCAGGTATTAAGAAACATTCATTGACATTTTAGTAAAATCCATAAAGCTTTTAAACTTCTACAATTTAAACACATAACTTAATGTTTCTCATCAGGACTTAACCATGTTAAAACTATTTTTTATTTATAAACCTCGACGCTTAGGCCATATTACAATAGCCGTGGTCACAAGCTGACTGAAGAATGAGGGTTGTCTTGGTGGTCGGTGGTAACCTCCTGATAAGAAACATTTAATTATGAATCCATAAAATGTTCTTCAATTTCTTATTCTTTCTAAGGTAAAAAAGTTTGAGTTTAAATATTCTAAATTGATAAATATTTTTCACAGATTGCAGCAAGCTTAGACAAGGCACTGAACATAGCTTTAAAACAAGCCACTTCCTACAATCAACATGTGTACAAGATTTCATTGGTCAAAGGCTTGTAAGTACTAAGCAATTTTTTTTTTTTTACAAATTATGTCCTGATTGTAATTGTTCACTCTCTCATATGACCCACTGCAACACCAGAATCAATCAGTTTAAGCAGGCATATATTATAGAAACACACAAACCAACATAACATTACCCTCCTGCTTGGATAGTTGGGCAAAAAAACAAAAAATTCACATATTTCTATTAAGTTTTATAATTGTATTATTAGCTGTTACACGCGATGTCTTTCGCGTGGACCTACAACAAAAAACTAGTCTATGTCCGTTTTCGACCCTTAGAGAAAACGATCAATTAGCGAAACGAAATTTAACGAATCGAATAAGTTCTATGCAAAAAATCAGGTTGATTTATTCAGCAGTTTAGCCATGACAATGCAACAGAGAGAAAGTTACTTTCAAATTTATAGTGTTAGTTAGGATTAGGATTATCATTATTTATTAAAACACTACTCTATCATTACAGGAGGTATACATATAGCTTATTATATATATAGTATTATAATAAGCTTTATGTATGTGTGGAATTTCAGTAGCATTTTTGCCATCGTTGTCCTGTAATTCTGTCTCATACATTTGACAGACCTATTTTACTTCACTCTGTGGTCCAATGTTAGTCTGTTCTCAACCTTAGCTAATGCCCAAAGATATGGAGAATACCTAGTTTTTGTAATAAACTTTTTCTTTTCAGACCATTTTATGGTTTCCACGACAAAGAGCACCTATACCTAAAAATATTCCTATACAGCCCTGGTTTAATAAAACAAGCTGTAGAACTTTGCAGCAATGGTGCAATACTTGGCCAGCCGTTACAGCCGCATGAAGCACACCTTAATTTTACTCTGCAATTCTTTATAGACTTCAATTTATTCGGGATGAGCAACATTGACTTGCAGACTGTAAAGTTTAGAAAAACAGGGCTGTCTGAAAACAGCAATGAACCTTTTCAAAGCTCTAGTGAATCAGGTTTAAAACCAGAAAGTTCATGCTTTTTCGAAGCAGACTGTAGCGCCTCACATATCATAAACAGGCAACGAATTGGAAAAGGAGATGGTATTGAAAACCCTGGGCTGGAAGAAGTATGGAAACAAGAGATGGAAAGGCGGAAACAGTTAAATATGTCTATAACATCAAAGTCACTATCTCAAGGAAGAATAACTGCAGGGGAAACTGAATCACATTACAAATTCGAACAGATCTTTGTGATGAAATCATCCAATGAAATTGATAAACCTGTTATAGTAAACAAAGAAGTAAAGCAGCCTGAAGCAGTTTATTATCCAGCTGAGAGTTTAGAAGGATCACAACTATTTAAAGCTGTAGATGTCAGCATGCATTTACCTGATTCAACACTAAGTATGAATGAAACTCTGAAAAGAAATTTAGATGAAACTCTCGTTGAAGATATGGATACCACCATTGTTGATGAAAATGTGGCATTGAATTCCAGTTTGCATTACAGCCAAGTTTTATGTAAGTTACAGTATTGTGCATTTCTTCTATATTCTATTCAAAGGAGCAAGTAAATACCTTGTTCATAAATTAACCATTATTAAATTTACAGTAAACAGTGAAGATCTAGAATTAGTAGATATGCTGCAAGATATGGATGAAAAACCAGTTGAAGAGGACAGCATATTAGGGACTCCAGCTGATGCAGAGGGCTTTGAATCAGATGATGCTGAATATTCCCAAATCTATAACGATGAAACTATAATTTTAAAGATGGATGAAAGGTATGCTATTAACATTAAATTGCGGCTCATATAATACATGCATGTATCATGAGACTGGCATATAATAAAATTTATGTAAAACAAAATCATGAATTACTTTCGTATTTCAGTAAACATGATGCAAGTGAGAGTTCGCCTTCATGGAATGATTCCTTTTGGGATGGTGCGAATATTCCTCAACTGGATGGTACATTTGACGATGATCGTATGTAACATTTTTCCAAGTTTTATTGATGTTAAAATATAGTTTTTGAATTTAATACGAAGGTATTTTTTTCATAGATGTTAAAAAAGTAAGAAAAAGAAAAATGCGGCCATTCAAGCTTGGTCTCTCTAGACCCAAAGCCAAGACACAAGATGTCCCAGAAGAACCTAAAGAAAATGTACAGTTAAAAATGGACACAAGTCATACAAATGAAATCAATGTTTCAAGAGATACTGTGTCTGATATCTCCGATTTACATTTTAAACGAGCTATAAAATTAGAACGTAAAAGTATTTTAGAATGTGCCCATGATAATCAAGAGGACATAAATCATGAAATTCAAATAGATAGCAACATGTCTGTAACAGATTTAGTTAGTAGAGTAACAAAGAATGATAATGTAATTAGATTTAAGCCAGCTGAAACTTACGATTTAGAAAACAACTTTAAACCTGTAGCGGGGCCTTCAACGTTTTATCAAAATAAAGATGCGCTCTCAAAGTCAACAGATAATTCAATCGTGGAAACTGATTCGTCTCAAGAAGATAGTAAAGGTATAATGAGTTTTTATGCATCAAAAGTATTTGATTCATCTCTAGAGTTTGATTCTAGTCGAGTATTGTATGAAGACAAACCTCAATATATTCACAATGAAAAAGAAGACGAAGCAGCAGTCACGACTGAAAACACAGATGCAACTGTAATTCACAAAACTGTTATAGAAAATTGGCAAATGGTAAAAGTGAAGTCGCCCCAAGTTTCGACAGTAATAATAACACCAAAAATGAAACCACCAACAAAAAACTACATCATTTCAACATTAGAAAAATATAAAATTCCCAAAGTCCTACACACGGTAGTGCCTTATTATTCTAATCACAAAGACGTCGGTGATAAAGTTGAAATTGGACAGACAATCTTAAAATTGCACAGCAAACTAGCTAAAGATCAGAAACCTTTCGAAAAGGTCCTGGATACTATTAGTATAGAAGAATGGCGTCAATTACTGTTTTTACAAACGAATGAAATATCTCAAGAAGCATCTAAACCCGACTCTTTAAAGGCCTTATTAGCTGGTAATAAAACTTGTATTTTAGAACCTGTAAACAGGCCTCCGACGAGAAGAAAAGTACTAGAATGGGTTCAGAAAAGCAATGAAATTAAAATAGAGACAGGAAAAGAAAGTAGTCTAAGTAAGAATATCGAAGATTTAGACAATTCGCAAGCCCTAGGACTACACGAAGATGAAATTAATAATAGTATTAGTTTAGAAAGCAATGATAAGGTAAAATTTGACTATCTTATTTATTTATTTTCTGCCTTTTTCTCTCAGCGCCATCTAGCCCCAACCTAAGCAAGCTTGTACTATGGGAACTAGATAACTGATAGAATACATGTATACTTTTTTTTTAAATATGTACATACATAGATACAAAGAAACACCCGGACCAGACATAGAACAAACATCCTTGTTCATCACACAAATGTTTGTCCTTGGTGGGAATCGAACCCACAACATACAGCTCAGAAGTCGGAAATCCTCCCACAGAGCCACAAGGCTAGTCATCTTTACTTATTTTATGCCTTTTGCATTGATGCCCCAGTAAAATTTAATAATATTATATAACACTTATTAATTAGTAATAATAATGTTACTCTTATTTACAGAAAAACACAAATTTAGATAATACTCTGCTAGTAACGAATCAGCCAGATGGATCGTTTTTATGCTTTGGAGGTAGCGATGATCAAAAAGAAACGAGTTCCATCGAAACTCCTACAGTAGATGTGAGTAAAATTGTAAATCGCACTAGTAACATGCAAATCAGTGCAGAAAACAAAGTAATCGTTTTCTTTTTTAGGTGAACTTTCTTACTGTAATGCTACTAGAAGTACACACGGTAATTAGAGGAGAATTCAATCCTGATCCAGCATTAGATGCAATCCGGGCTATATTTGTCAATATAACAAACGATAGTCCTCATAATCACCCGTTACCTAAATCTATTATAGAAATAATCGTAGTAGACGGACTCAGTCCGCCTAAATACTTAGATAGATGTATATTTAATGTTAAAGTTAGTTACGTTAGCAATGAATTAGAGTTACTAGAAAAAATCTTGGATTTAGTAAAGCAACACGACCCAGATATAATGTGTGGGTACGAAATTGAAATGAGTTCTTGGGGATATGTATTGGAAAGATCGCAAGTATTGGGAATGGAAATGGTGAGGGAAGTTTCTAGAATAACAGAGAAGAATCGCCAGAAACGATGGAGGAGCGAAGAGAATGAATTCGAAGGGAGAATTATTGGAAGAGTCATGTTTAATGTATGGAGATTGTTCCGTCACGAGTTAGCACTATCAAGTTATAGTTTTGAGAACTGTATGTATGAGATTTTGAAGGAGAGAGTTCCGAAATACAGTTACGCTCAGTTGGCCGAGTGGTGGTGCGATGAATCGAGAATCTTGAGGTGGATCCCAGTCGAATATTACCTGACTAGGCTGTCCGGAACTGTGAGGATGTTGGAAAAACTTGATATCATCAGTAAGTACATAGTTAACACAGATCACACTAGATACCGCATCACGAGATTCGTTGTTCCTACTGTTGCTTTAAAGTCACCAAAGTTCGAGGAAGGCGCGGGTCGCGGGCAGTGCGACCAAGCGTTCTCATTGGCTACTTTAAGGATACGCCTGCTTGCGCCTAAAAATCAACCAATCAGAGTAATTTCTTATAAGTGTATTTAGACTGATGCGTAGTGCGCTTCGAGCGTCCTGAATGCAGAATCTAGGGTGTGATCTGTGATATTTAAATAACATAATATGTATGGCGCTATTGGATAATGTGGGTGACACCAGCCGTTGTCATAAGCGTGCATAAGCAAGAGGGGAATACTTAATTCAAACATGACGATACACGACAAAATGACGGATAGTGACGTAAGCTGGTGTAAAGCCATTACTTATTTTGTTGGATTTTGAACGATAGAAGTAAAATTATTAAAAGAAAAATAAAATATCCGACTGCAAAATGTAGCCTATGTCACTCCGGAAGAGGAATCCAAAATTTCCTCATTCAAGCTAGTAGCCAGTATTGATCAAACCGTTTAGGCTACAGCAGGCTATAGGATACAGGATCACACAAACATACAACCTATTTACATTTAAATACACCCTAACAACATTAGCCTTCTTTGGCAGTCGCGTAAAAAGGTCCGAATTTGCATACAAACATATTTTTTTAAGAAACCTCACTTTAATCTTGAATGATGGAAGAGTTTAGCAAGCTATTTTTAATGGTTGACTGACAGGCTAGGCGTTTGACCGGAACTTCCCTGATGTTAAGACGCGACATTGTCTTCGAAGATGGTAAGCATCTAGCCTAGAATGAGAACTGGATCTTCCAAACGAACCTAGCGGAACATACATTAAATTACAATACGATAATGTTCATTTGTATAATCTATATTATCTATAATGCTACTCTTAACTCTATAACTTCTAACTAACTTCTAGTCTTATAATTATTATTCTTAAATAATCCGCCAACCTGCAGTGGGCCAGCGTAGTGGATATGGCCCAATCGCCCTTCGAGGGTAGTTTGATAACCCAACAGTGGGATGGTAAAAAGGCTTATTCAGTGTTCTTTTGGGGGTTTTAAGTTCTTGTTATTTTTCAGATCGTACATCTGAATTGGCGAGATTGTTCGGACTCCAGTGGTGGGAGGTCCTTTCGAGAGGATCCCAGTTTCGAGTGGAGTCGCTCATGCTCCGGGCGGCTAGGCCTCTCAACTTGATCGCCTTGTCCCCTACGGTGAAGCAACGAGCCGCGATGAAGGCTCCCGAATGCTTGCCGCTAATTTTCGAGCCAGGTATATTTCAGTAATCTTGATATCTTGAAGCCGTGGTATCTTAGTGGGATCACGCTAGCCTCACATTCGTGGGGTCGCGGGTTCGGTGAAGGAATACATCGTGAGGAAACCTGCTTATTTCCAGTATATCAGCAGGCGTATGTGAGTCCGCCAATCCGCACTGGGCGACTGGGCGATTGGCGACCCGTAAGGCGCGGATACGGCGCGGACGAATGCCGCTTTAAAACTTGTTCATACTATATTACTATTAGTATTTACCGCGGTTACTGCCACCACCACCACGAAAGCTTAAAACAGTGATGTTCATACTAAATGTATGAGAGCGTTGCGTTGTGAGTTATACAGAAGAGATGGGGCGGGGAAACGATGTGGGCGTGGAACAGATAGGAGAGAGATAGGGAGATAGTAACATAACATTCCGATAGGAGAGGTACTATCGTCGTCTCATCAATGTCGCACGTCCTTTCTTCGCCCACATCGCGTCTGAATCGCATCTGCGCCGTATCTGATCCGAACTGAAAAACGCAGCATAGGTAGGCCTGCCACTAGGAGGACTGACACCATTGCGAAAGTCGCGGGCAACCGGTAAATAGAAATGACATACAATCGTTCAGTGTGGCGTTCTAAGGGGGAGGCCTATGTTCAGCAGTGGATGTCATCATCCGGCTGATGATGATGATTACTTTTCTTTATTACTTTTGAAAACTTGCCTTTGATTACAGAATCCCGCTTCTACACAGATCCTATGATCGTTCTGGACTTCCAAAGTCTTTACCCGTCTGTGATGATTGCTTATAACTATTGCTTCTCTACGTGTATTGGACGAGTCCAAAACATCAATGGGTAAGGACTAAAATAACAGCACTGAAGCACAAAATAAATAGATACAGAAAGCTGTAGAGTAGCTAATATTAAATTTGTATTTATTTATTTATATATAAACATACAAAATAGAATGCAATCATATTAAGATTATTATTTAAGTAACATTTATAGATCTGTATTACATTCTAAAACTATGTATGCCTAGTTGCGTTATATTAAATGAATATGAATATGTATACCACCACTAGATGAGTGGGTATGAAATTAATAACATATGTGGTTATATTATGATTAATAATTATTATTATTTAGTTCCATAATGTTTATATTTCACAAAAATTACAATGAACGCACGTTTTTTTTAAACAGAATTTGGTGACGAGACGAGCAAGTCGCACATCTGATGTTAAGCTTCACGCTTGCCCATAACAGTTCAGTACCACCCAGAATTTTGAACCTCAACAGCTCAAAACCATGCGCGGCAACGTACTGCGCTGTGCGCTCGTCACCCTGAGATATTAGATGTTAAATCTCTATGTGCCCAGTAAAAACAAAACATCGCCCTTCAAACCGGAACACAGTAATGTTTGCACACTACTGCTTGGCGGTTTCAATATATTAACTATAGTAATAATTGCTTACTAGCTGCGCCCCGCGGTTTCACCCGCTATTCTACAGAAAAAGAATATTTTTCCGGGATATTCAGATAGGATTTCAAATCCGTTCAACCGTTACAGTGTTGAACGGAAACAAACACACTTACATACTTACAAACTTTCGCATAAATTTATAATATTAGAGTGACAATTGTTTGTAAATATCGTCTCGAGGTCCACCTTTTCTGGTCCAGTGAGCCAGTTCAAGTTTTCTTTAGGGATATACGCAAGCACTGCAAGCAGCACCGCCAGTAGCAGAACTGAAATGAGAACACAAACTAGATATATTTGTTTAATTATTTCAGAGATACGGCCTACGAATTTGGCGCGTGGCGTCTTCGCATACCGAAATCCAAACTGGAGAGTCTAGTGAAGCAGGGCCAGGTGCACTGGTCGCCCGTCGGCGTGGGCTTCGTCAAGTGCTCGGTGCGGAGGGGCGTGCTGCCCGCGCTGCTCAGGAGGATCCTGGCGGCCAGGCAGGCCGTTAAGAAAACCATGAAGATGCAGAGTGATGAAGCTGTGAAGAAGGCTATGCATTCACGGCAGCTTGGTTGGTACTAGCTTAGAAAAATTGTCCGAAGAAAGATGCGTAGCCCGATAAGGACGTAAGATGTCGCTAGTGCTGTAAACTGTGACTGGTCGTCAGAATTTCTGCTTGAAATTTGAAATAAAAACCCAAGCTAACTCATTCGTAACGGTACGCAGAAAAAACGCTACTTGTCATGAATATTTTGAAGTAAAATAATAATTCTTTTTTTTTTTTAATTTCACTAAAGTAACAAAAAATTTATAAAAAATTAAAACAAAAAAAGCTTAGGTGCTTGGCAATTGTAGATACTTAAATTTTATGGCAAAATAGTACTTTATACTACAAGTAAAAAAATAGAAATAGTTGGAAACTAAGTTGGATCCCGAGAGCAGCGAAGGGTTCTAGAGTAGAATCCTGAGCGGGGACCGATACAAGGGCCGAGTTTTTTTACTGTTGAGTGCGAGAAATAAATAGTAGTATACCATGATAACAGAAAATAACTAAAATTGGCAGGATGCTTTTGTCTTAATTTTAATTAGCACAATGGTATTCAGCCAGCCAGCAGGTACTTTCAGCACGTTTTTTTATAGTACATAATTCGTATAAGCCGTGCTTGTTCCAAATTCAGGGCAGGCAGGTTGGGCAGGCCACATCACTCGAAGAACCGATAATTGATGGGGAAGAAAGGTTCTTGAGTGGCGACCATGAAATGGAAGACGAAGCGTAGGCAGGCCTCCCACTAGGTGGACCGACGACATTGTGAAAGCCGCGGGCAACCGGTGGATGCAAGTAGCACATTGTCGGTCGGTGTGGCGGCCTAAGGGGGAGGCCTATGTTCAGCAGTGGACGTCTTCTGGCTGAAAATGTAATGTTCCAAATTCAAAATGTTTTTTTTTCTCTAGTGAGTAAAAGAGCGTTTTATTCACTGTTATCGATGAATCAAATGCCAAATGTACTGTCGTGTCATTATTCAGGGAGGGAAAGCAGAATAATACTAAAAATAAATAAATAATATAATGAACTAAATATTTTGTAAATGTGACTTGCCCAGTGTAACTACCAATGTTATAAGGCCAATAAACGATTCTATTCTATTCTATTTTAATACTTTTGCATGGAAAATAGACGGCTGGTAGTTTTTTTTTTTTTTTTCCTCTGTATTAATATTTTCCAGGGTTGAAGTTGATAGCGAACGTGACGTACGGCTACACGGCGGCTAACTTCAGCGGGCGGATGCCGTGCGTCGAGGTGGGCGACAGCGTCGTGGCCAAAGGCAGGGAGACACTGGAACGGGCCATCAAACTAGTCAGGAACAACGAACGGTGGAATGTTAAGGCAAGGACACATTAACGACGATTCTGTTCTACTACTCACTAAACCTAGTTAAATTTAATTCTAAACTTAAGTATTTTTTATAATAGTGACTTGCCTGTAATTTTTTTTTTTTTTAATAATTAAATATTACAGAAGTATATTATAATCTAAACTTAAACGTACAAACTAAAACTATAAACAAAATTAAAATAAATACTTAAATAAATTAAACTAAACTAAACCAATCTGACGGGACTAATAAGTTTTTGTGGAAAAAGATTAGTTATTGGTACTGTAAGCTGATCAAAATGAGTCCAAACTCTATCAATCTACTTTAAGTTACTGAGGAGTTTAATTTAAAGCCTTCCGTCTCCATCATTCTAAAAAAAAAAACAGTTTTTGTTTAGTTAGGTAAGATAAGAAATTCAAAAAATATTTGAATTAACATCTCTTTTTCTATTATCATTATTTTTAAGATTAGAGTATACCGGCTACGCGAAACGCGCATTTCAACAAAAAAAATGAGGTCCATTCACTAACTGCCTCTATCGCACGCACGGGGAACAGAGCGACAGCAATATAATTTTCAAATACCCACTGCGCCAAAACCTCGCGGCAGGACGTCCGAGATGAGTGAGATGGGTTAAGTATCTGCAATATATGGATCTCTGAGACTGGACCTGAAAGGAGACTTGGCGATCGCGCAGACCGCTCACCTTTTACTAAAATATTGCTATTGCCTGTCCTTAGATTGTTCCGTGCGATAGAAATATTAATAATAATAAAAAGGTATAGATATTATTATGTACTAGCTTCTGCCCGCGGCTTGGCCCGTGTTTTTCTGGGAAACAATAATCCATTGAGTTACTATGGAGGTTAATAATATTATACTTATCACACAGAAACTATTTATTGTACTGGGATAAAAATAGCTTATGTGTTAATCCACGCCATAAGCTACCCCGCAGCCAAATTTCATCATAATATGTACAGCAGTTACAAAATTAAGGAGAAACAAACATACTATTACCAACATTTTAAATTTATTTTTTATGCTAACCGGAGCTGATTTTGAAAAAAACTGTGATACGCGTATCTTTTTATTTTTCTTGTAGAGTTTCCATACCAAGTGTGGTATGAATCTAAGCAGAGAATAAAAAGTTTCATACAAACCTTAACACCCCATTTCACCCCTTTTGGGTTTGATTTTCAAAGAATCCTTTCTGAGTGTGTGTTTACATCCCTCAATAAACATATCCTCCAAATTTCAAGTCTCTACGTCCAGCGGTTTAGGCTGTACGTGGTCTATAGGTCAGTCAGTCAGGACAAAGCCTTTTATTAGTGTGTAAGAATGGTGGTAATGTGTGTAGGTGGTGTACGGCGACACGGACTCCATGTTCGTGGTGGCGCCGGGCGCGACGCGCGCCGAGGCCTTCGCGGTCGGGCAGCAGATCGCGGACGCGGTCACCGCCGACAACCCCTCGCCCGTCGCGCTCAAACTGGAGAAGGTATATACATAAGATCTTCAATTCTACACACGTGGCTTAGCAAATAAACGTGACTTTATCTAAATCATCATCATCATCATCTCAGCCACAGGACGTCCACTGCTGGACATACCTCCCTCTTAGATTTCCACGAAGAGCGGATGGAAGCGCCTCGCATCCAGCGCGTTCCTTCCTGCGGTCTTTATCAGGTCGTCTGTCTAAATAAATATAAATATCAAATATTTATATAATTTATCTAAATAAATAAAATATTAATGGACATATGACATATGGATGGCTGGCAGGGGGGAATGCACAATACACCCCATGCGGGACGTCAGTGCAGGACTCATCGCCCCCATCTCGAATAAGAATAAGAATAATGGACGTTTTTCACACACAGCGCCATCTAGCCCCAAACCAATCAAGCTTGTACTGTGGGAACCAGATAAGTGATAGAATACATAAATACATATATTTTTTTGGAAATACATACATAGAATAAATAGGAACACCCAGACAAAGAACAAATATCCTTGTTCATCACACAAATGTTTGTCCTAGGTGGGAATCGAACCCACAACCTATGGCTCAGAAGGCGGACATCCTCCCACTGAGCCACAAGGCTAGTCATCTTTACTTATTTTATGCCTTTTGTATTGATCCAGTAAAGTGGAGAAGATTTTAGTGGACGTTTCTTTGGAGTTTTTGTGAAACTAAACTAAATAGATTATACTAAAAGCCCCCAAAAAAAACAGCATAAATTACTAGATGGCGCTTAAGAATTTAGTATATTTAGTAAGAAATTAAAAATGACTCTCCCCTCCACCAAGGGGCTTGTAGATTAGATTTTTATATTTATTTATTTTTGTTTATAATTTTAAGCAGGTAGGTAGGTTATATTTTATTGTAAATATTATTATTCGTGAAATAAAATTAAAAATTGTTTTCAACGCCATCTCTGGAGAACCTAGCGTGTTTTGCAAATGAAATATAAAATTAATGATTTTACGTTTAACAAGTAGCGTTTTTTACCATTACAAATGAGCTTGGGTTTCTATTTCAAGTCAAGCAGAAATTGTGACGATCATGTCGCAGCTTAAATCACTAGCGACGTCTTGCGTCTTTATCGTTACTACATATCGGGTTACTCATCTATCTATGGCCATTGGGACTCTTCTTTATATAATTTCTCTATGATTCTAGGTATATCAACCGTGTATTCTCCAAACGAAGAAGCGTTACGTCGGCTACATGTACGAGAGCCCTGAACAAGAGAAGCCCGTGTACGAAGCCAAAGGCATTGAGACCGTCAGGAGGGACGGCTGTCCGGCTGGAGTCAAGGTACCTACTTCAAAAATCGACCAAATCGCTCTGTAAAAAATCGACTAATATACAAGATACAGCTTCAACCGATGGGTCTAATGACAATGAAACGAAATGCATGCATGAAATATTTCATGAAAGCAAATAGGATGTGTTCCTTTGTAACTCTAGAACTCTTGAAGCACTGCGGGCTTATCCAATTTGAAACGTTTGTGATTCTGATTGAGAGAGCATGCCTTTTCGCTCGTACCAACTTAGTCGCAGTATGCGCGGTCCCGCTCGCGCAACTCTCGCTATCGCTTTCAGAGTTACGGGATAAGGCCACTGGTTTTGAGATTCGACACTTCGTCACTACTAATTATTGGAGTTGAAACCCAGTACCGTTTGCTCGCAAGAGAGGTGAGGATTCTGGCATAACCACCACCCCAGAATCCTCACCAGACCATAGCTGTAACTTCGGAACTATGATGCGACTATTTATCTGATATTGATGACTTATTAAAATAAACACAGACTCGTATTTCCTAGACGTACCCCCGAATACTGAAACGTTTGTTAACTTTGACAACAGTTAAGTCTATTGCTGTCTTTGTCATTTGCTTAGTGCCAGACAAAGGCAGTATTAGAATTAATCTGTCGTCAAAGTTAACAAACGTTTCAGTATTCGGGGGGTAGACTTCAAAAAACTAATTACTAGTTACAAAAGTGCCCCGTTCGTTTCTTTTCGGCCTAAAGATTTGATCTGTTATTTTCGCGGCTAATAAACGACTAGCTGTTGCCCGCGACTTCGTTCATGTGGACCAATAAAAAAAATTGTAGCCTATGTACGTCTCCTACTCTGCTATATCTATGCAAAAAATTCGAAGTTGCAGGTCGATCCGTGCAGCCGTTTAATTGTGATAACGCGACAAACACCCATACAGAGAGACGAGAGTTATCGCATTTATAATATTAGTTACAATTAGACAATATTAGTTTGTCTAGCCTTGTGGCTCAGTGGGAGGATTTCCACCTTCTGATCTTTAGGTTGTGGGTTCGATTCCCACCCAGGACAAACATTTGTGTGATGAACTTTGGATGTTTGTTCTTGGTCTGGGTGTTTCTATGTATTCTATGAATGTATTTAGAAAAAAAAAAGTATTTAAGTATTCTATCAGACATCTGGTTCCCATAACACAAGCTTGCTTAGTTTGGGGCTAGACAGACGCTGTGTGTGAAAACGTCCACCAATATAAGTTAGGATTAGGATTTTACTATGAAAACTGAGGTGGTTTTGATACATTTTGTTGACCGAGCGAAGCGAAGGTCTCAAAGTTTACTGGGACAAATCGGCATTTGTATGTATGTTTGTATGTATATTTGTCCGATGATAACTTGCGAAGTAGGCAAGCCGTTCATTTCTATAAAAAATTTAAGTTCGAATAGGAAATGAATCGGTCCAGGGGTTGTGAAGAAATAGGGGTCGCGAGGTCTCAGTTCGGCGCGAGCTACTAGTTTTAATAAAACGGGAATACTCACGTTAAATTGAGTCGGTTATTCCGACTATAGTTTCGATCACACCGAATGAACCACCGAAGTCCGAAGGTGACCGAATGTGATCGAAACTATAATCGGAATAACCGACTCAATTTAACGTGAGTATTCCCGTTTCATTAAAACAAAATGTAGGATAAGGATGTAATATGTCGGCAGCTGCTCCAGCGCGCGTTGTGCGAGCTGTTCTCGTCGGGCGACATGTCCCTCGTGAAGCGCGGCGTCACGGCGCAGCTGTCCCGGCTGGCGCGCGGCGCGCTGCCGCCCCCGGAGCTGTTCTTCACGCGGGAGTACCACGGGCCCGGCGGCTACCGGCCCAGCGCCGCGGCGCCGCCCAACGAAATCGCCAAGTAACTCGCAATACTAGTAGTTCGCGCCGAACTGAGACCTCGCGATCCCTATATCTTCACAACCCCTGGACCGATTCAGTTCATATTCGAAGTTAAAAATTGTATTAAATGAACTACTTGCCTACAAAATTTCATGAAGATCGGATCAACGGTTCGCAAGTTATCATCGGACAAATATACACACAAACATACATACATACATACAAATGCCGATTTGTCCCAGTAAACTCTGAGACAAAAGTCAATTATCACACCTCGGACACTCATAACAATATTAATATGTACTAGCGCCACCACCACAGATCACACTAGATACCGCAATACCAGATTCGTTGTTCCTACAGAAAGTCATCAAAGTTTGAGACGCGGCGCAGGTCGCGGGGAGTGCGACCGAGCGTCCTCATTGGCTATGTCAAGGTTACGCCTACTCGCGCCTAACAATCAACCAATCAGAGTATTTTTTATAAGTGTATTTAGACTGATGCGTGGTGCGCTTCGAGCGTCCTGAATGCAGAATCTAGGGTGTGACCACCACATACCACGCAAGTCTCTACACGAACGCACACACGTAAATGTCACAAAAATGTATGCTTGATGACAAAATTAAAAAAGATAAACATAAATCTAAGGAAAATAGTAAAAATTAAATTAATTACAATTTTCAAGTGAAATTAAGCTTATTAAATTAAATTTAAAAATAATTCCTTCATATCAGCTCTTAGACGTCCAGTGCTGGACGAAGCCTCCCACATGTTAGGGGTAGTTGCCATAATCTCCACGCTTGGCAAGTGCTTGGGGATCGCCGAATGTACACATACTACACCCTTAACCACACTTATGCACCCTTTGAGGGTAGGCTGATGTCCCAGCAGTGTGATTTAAAAAAAGCTGATGCAGAGACAATAAGCCTTCGGAAATCTAGCGGACAATGTGTGTGTATCAAGGTCCCAAAGAGAATATAAATACTCAAGGTGCTTTCAATGTTTTTTTTTAACATAGAAAGTGACGTAATACGGAGCGTAGAACCAAAAACCATATATTATTTCAACATAAGATCCACATATAACATATAGATACACATATAACTAATGAGGTGCATGTTATAGAAAACCTTTGTTTTTTTTCAGTTTAGCTTATTAAGTGACTCCTATCAGTCGCGACTCACACCCGCGTCCGATATTTTGTTTTTTACACGATTGTCCAAGAAGGAGGGAATGTTTTTGAGGTGTATGTTACTTACATATACAAATATCAGCAGCGCCCCGCGGTTTCACCCACTATTCTACTGAAACCGAATATTTTTGCGGGATAAAAAGTAGCCTATGTCTTAATCCAGGGTATAAGCTATCTTCATACCAAATTTAATACAAAGTACAGAACGAAGTCGCTTTCCGTGTCTGTCTGTCTGTATATCCTCTAACTCCTTCTAAACCACGCAACGGATTTTGATGCTGTCTTTACTATCAGTTAGATACATTTTTACGGAAGGTTTATGTGTGTAATTTTTCTAAATGCGCCCATGCGAAGCCGGGGCGAGTCGCTAGTCATGAATAATAGTGTCGGTGATTTCCAGGCGTATAATGTCGCGCGACAGGCGCGCGGCGCCGCGCCCCGGGCAGCGCGTCTCCTGGATGGTGACGGCGGGCGCGCCCGGCGAGCCGCTCGTGCGTCTCGCTCGCACGCCGCTCGAGCTGGCCCAGGAGCGAGGGAGCCGGCAAGCCCCGCACGTGGCCTACTACGCGGCCAGGGTGCTCCTGCCGCCGCTGCACCGCTGCCTCTCGCTGCTCGGCGTCGACGTATTCAAATGGTAACACTTTATTACAAAACTAGCTGTTACCCGCCGACTTCGTTCGCGTGGACTTAAAACTAGTAGTTCGCGGCGAACTGAGACCTCGCGACCTCTATATCTTCACAATCGCTCGATCGATTCAGCTCATATTCGAACTTATTTGTATTTAAATTTGTTGTTATCATCGGACAAATATACACACAAACATACATACAAATGCCGATTTGTCCCAGTAAACTATGAGACCTTCGCTTCGCTCGGTCAAAAAGTATGTCCGTCTTTGTGATATACAGTACTTAACTCTTTATCAAATTTTATCAAGATCCGTTCAGCCGTTTCGCCGCGATAACGCGACAATGTTTACTAAAACTTGAAAATATTTATACACCTGTCACTGGCAAATGCAGAAAACTTGTGAAGACAAAAAAATATATAAATTAAAACGACTAACTATTAAGACTTAAAATGAATATGGACAACATAATAAAATAATTGCAATGCCAGACCTTGTTTTTATAGAACATGCGTTGTTGTTTTCATGCGCTGATCGGTGGTAAGCTAAAAGATGCTCATTTTATTCATCGATATGAAAAGCTTTTATAATGGGACCAACATTGAAATCGCGAAAAAAAAAACATTTGGTCCATAGAAATAATAAATGGGAAAAAACACACTTACATACAATCTTTCGCATTTATAATATTAGTGAGAAGTGCGCAATTTTTTCGATCGCTTTGTTTTTGTATTGTTTGGTTTTTGTACTGTTGTAGATACATTATATATCTTACTTCAAACGAAGAAAGATCTCAATGTTAAATGAATAAAAAAAAGCATAATTGTGTGTAATTTTAATAGTAGCCATTTTATACATGTGAAATGGCGATGTATTTTCCCCTACTGCCCAAGGAGGGTAATGTTTTTGGGATGCAAGTATATATGTTTGTGTGTTTCTATTTATTACTTCCTTTATCATAAACGGCTTAACCGATTTTGACGAGTGAGGTATCGTTGTTTCTTTTTACTTCCGGAGTGACATAGGCTACATTTTGCAGTCGGGTATTTTGTATTTCTATAAAATAATATTAATTGTTTTACACTGCTGTCTGAACGTAAAGACAAGTAGCTGTATGCATGGACAAACATTACTTAGATGGACATTATCGCATAGCATAAAGAAAAAGCCACGAGAAATTAAATTTTTCGTGGCCTAATTGCTGCGTCGCAGAGACAGAGGGATAACCCATAATTAGCTCATCCATTGTTTACGACATCAGAAAAATATTTATTAAAGTTTACGAGTATGTATAGACGAGTTAAAATATTAAATTGTATAAATGTTAATTAATTTTCCTTGTTTGCGAGTACCTAATCCCGACTGGTGATCGCAAAATGAAGGACAAAAATTGGGTCTACGAAGCCGATATACGTAATACTGTCTGAGAGAAAATGGGCTATGGCATACAGACCTACACACATCGGGATCTCTCCATTGGGGTTCCTTTCTACAATTTTGGTAATAATAAAACAAATACACAAAACGAACTGTGAGCGCTAAGTGGTACAGTTTTTTGATGACGTCATACATTTAATCTCTTTCCAAAAAGTATTTTCGTCACTGGGAACACTGTTTTTTTTCGTTTGGGGATAGTTGAATTTGGAACGCGCTCATAGTTGCTTTACGGTGCCCATAGTTGCTAAATTAAATGGATGGTGAATAAAACATAAAGAGGTGAAAAAAGAAAGCAGGCCAAACATTTTATGACTTAAATGAGTTCATAAACGGTAAATTCTAAAATGAGGAAAAAATTATGTTAACTTTTATTGTCATATCATGTTCTGACGAATTATTATAATTGAATATTAATAACATTGTATAACGCATTTTAATGATTATTGTATTAAATGAATAGCGTCTACTTAAATTGCATAGCTATTGTATACAAAAGGCAATGACTATGACAATGACAATGTATTATTTTTGACTTGTAGATGAATATTTACCAATAAATAACTTTGACTTTGAATTATTGATTTAGTATTTTAAATTATTTTATGTGACGGATATGGGCGTCGCCGGCATTATTAGCATATTGTGACCAAATTATCTGTAAAGTTCACTGAGGGAGCCACGATCGTATTTTCTAAACAAAACAGACAAAACCTCGTAGAAATTATTTAGTTTTCTCATTTGAACACTTCTGCAGCTTAGGCAGCTCCAAGTGACTCACTCGGACTCGACTCCATAAGTACGATACTCCTTTTTTTTTTTTAATTACTTTGTGAGCAGTGTTCGGTGTGGTCTACTTAACTCCCCATTCTTAATTATTACTTTAGCAATATCATTTTTAAAAATGGCAAATAGTTCGTACTTCAACCTTCAGGAGATGAGGAAGATTGACGAATCAAGCATAATGTATACGTTTGAATGGCATATCCAAAACTTCATGTTGCTAGTGAACAACCAAACTAACCGGACCAAAAACCAAATACGTGCCAAAACCCCAGCTAAAGCCAGCAACAATGAAGAACGGGAATTTCAGGTAAAGATTCAGCTTGTGGGGCATGAAAATGATTTATTAGAAATTTATTTTATGACAGACGAATCTGTGTTCGTAGAACCTAGCTGTAGTAAAATGACCCTAAACGATCTTCAACCTTCGGTCGACCTGCTATACGGCAAACAACAGAATCGGTTGGTGCAGAAAAATAAATGGCAGTTTCTGGGAGCGCTGTTCAAGAGAACTTTACAAGGTCAATGTAACCAAAACGGTACCATGTTCCTTGTATTTAACTTCTTGGTTTCTGATAGCAACACGGTACGTAAAGACCCAATAAACCTTCACGATAGTGAGAAAGATCAATTGGAAATCGCCGACTGTAGCCTGATCAATGATATTTCACGTCTACTGATGAATACGACTTTGTCTGATGTAACAGTAAAATCTCTCGACGGCGATGTATTCCCTGCTCATAAAAACATTCTCGCTACCCGCAGTGAAGTTTTCAGGGCTCACTTCGACCACAATACAGTGGAATGCACAACAAATATTGTTGAATGTCCATTCGAGACCGATGTACTGAAAGATCTGCTAAGTTACATTTACACAGATAACGCTCCAAATATTGATGAATCGTCGCAAAAATTACTGAATGCAGCGGACTTCTATCAATTAATTGGATTAAAAGAGCTTTGTGAGTCTGCGTTGGTAATTAATTTGACTGTTGAAAAAGCGGTCGAGACATTAGAGCTCGCAAACTTACACCAGTCAATTTATTTAAAAAGAAAAACATTAAAATTCATCAAAGACCACTTGGATAAAGATATAACTAAGACTGCGGGTTGGAAAAAATCACAATCTGTAGAGGCAATCAAAAGTATCTACAAGTATGTGGTGAAAAATAAACCTGTTTAGTTTAATACATTATTTCTCACTCATAAACCCTAGATTGTATCCTAATATTCCTAATGTCCTTTTGCCAATATAAATAGTTTTTCATATCATTTACTAAGGAATTTATTTTGTTTTCTATGTAAAAGTGTTACTAAAAATATTAAATAAAATGTCGCTTTGCCAATGTAAATAGATAGTTTTTCATATAATTTACTAAAGAATTTATATTGTTTTCTATACAATATTTTGTATAGTGTATTGTTTTTCTATGTAAAACTCTTAAATAAAGCCGTTGCATAAATAAGTCTTAAACCTATACTTCGTAAAACCAGTTTTTTTATCTATGCCAGAATTAACGAAATGAAATGGCGGTAGTGGCTAGTTGGCTGCGTCATCGATAAAATCACACTAATATTATAAAGGCGAAAGTTTGTGTGTAAGTATGTAAGTATGTTTGTTCCCGTTCAACTCAGTAACGGCTGAACGGATTTCCATGAAATTTGGCATGGAGGTAGCTTATTCCCTGGAATAACACATAGGCTTCTTTTTTATCCCAAAAACATATTCGGTTTCAGTAGAATAGCGGGTGAAACCGCGGGGCGCAGCTAGTTATAATCATAATTTATTAATAAAATATCATTTTACAAGTAAAAGGCGCAGGTGAAGATTAAAGTAACATTTTTTTGTGATTCAGAAATATAAAACAAGAACGTCATGTATAAATAAAATATATCTAAATCTCATCCATTCAAACAGTTGATGATAATTAGTTTTGTCGCGAATATGTAGCGGTCTTCGAATCCCTCGTAACCTAACAAACGATAATACTAGTCGGGGATTCCCCTCATTGTGGTGTCTGCCGGATATGGGTATCTGCGGTTTTGTGACCAACTAATCTGTATAGACCACTGCGGGCGCTACCATCGTATTTTCTCGCAAAAGCTGACCGCACCTCGTAGAAAATCTTTAGTTTCCTGATTTTACCACTCCTATAGATAACTTAGTCGCACTGCAGGATAAAGTTTTGATTCGTTTGACAGCTCCATTGGTGACACACATACACGAGTTCACGGTCACGGCTCTGAATGCGTAAACTCTATATTTATCCCTTCTTGTTTAAGGTGCAACGTTTCGCTCGGCGCGCGAAATTCAAATTTTCTTGCGTTTTATGACAATTACAGCTTAATTACTCATCGTAGGTTCATGAAAACTAATTTTGCGATAATAAATAGATTGTTTCAAGAAATTACACCAACCAAAAATTCAAGTTGAAAGCTAGTGTAAGTACATTTCTCACTAAACCAAAAACCAAGATGAAAATCAGCTCATTGAGATTTGTAGCTAAACCAAGGTGATCATGTTGCCCGTTATTTCTTAAAACAACTTAGTTATTGTCGCAAAATTGGTTTCGATAAATCCACGAAGAGTAATTAAGCTGTAATTGACAAAAAACGCAAGAAAATTTGAATTTCGCGCGATGAGTGAAACGTTGCACCTTAAAAAATATATCTAAGGACAGTTACGATTCTCCGTGCGATTACTGTTCTGTGATCAAGTTATTGTAATTTTGCTTCATCAAATTTTGATTTGGAAAATGGATAGTAATTTGTACTACCTTGATCGGGATATCGAAATGATTAATAATTCAGAAAGAAAACATATTTGATATTGAAAACATATTAAAACGAAGCATTCCCATATTGGCTATCTCAGGGATACGTACGCTTATTCGCGCCGAGCGCAATGTATTTTTATAGGTGTATCTTGACAGATGCGTGGTGTGATTCGATCGTCCTGAGTTCGGAATCTAGAGGGGTAATCTGTGCTTTGATCCCGACTACTCCCAAGTACGTAGTGTTATTCCTGTAGGCTAGACTAAAAATGTAACTATAGTTCAGTCTTTGAACAACGACGAGTCTTTCTTTATCAACTGCACTACTGAAACAAAATAGTGGAACTCAGTGCGAGTTCAACTATTTTGCTGATTCAATGAAATTATGGACATTGTCATAGAACAGCAATGGTATTTACTTTGAGATTGTGTTTGTTAAAAGGTAAGGCATTGTAGAGTTTTGGTTTCATAACAAAAGTATATCATTTAGGTATTTTAGTAGTTAGAAGGCTGGCCTCCTACTAGGTGGACTGACGACATTGTGAAAGTCGCGGGCAACCTGTGGATGCAAATTATCGTTCAGTGTGGCGCTCTAAGGGGGAGGCCGGCAATATGTACTGTAATGGAAGTATTCAGGCTGTTGATGATGATGATTCAAAAACAGAATACACGTCTTCGAGAATTTATACACAGGTAGGTTCACGCTTATTGCAAAATCGCCCTCTGCGGTACCTATTTTGATTTGGAGGTTCGCTTACTACTCCCGATTATAAAAAAAAACTTTCCGTTCGTTTCAGGTGGTCGGAATTGGGTTACAGTCGCGAGCCGCAGGAGCGCGAGCTGCGGCACGCGGCGGGCGGCATCGCGCGGTACATGTGCCGCGAGCGGTGCGCCCTGTGCGGCGCGCGCGGCCCGCAGCTGTGCGGCCCGTGCGGCGCGCGGGGCGGCACGCTCGCGGCGCGGGCCGCGCCCGCGCAATCACTCTCTATCTACTGTGATACTGTAAGTTCTTAACAACTTGTTTAAAAGTTGGTAAAATTCAAATGGAGTACATAGACTCTTTTTCTATCAGTAAAAATCCGAAAAAAATATTTTTTATTTTCCATTATCTACTTATCTGTAGGTCTGTAACAATGGCCACGTGCTATTTCTGAGCATTAATTTAAAAAAAAAAACTTTTTTGTTTTTTCTGAATTTTCAATTTGTTTTGTATTTTATTTCTCTCGTAAGTGTAGTATAAAGCACAATGTATCGGAAGAAAGTGCGATTCCCAAATCGTGTGTATTATTAAGCTCAAACTACATATTCACGGTCACTCGGTTCGGTCACGGTTGTTCCCCTCAGTGAACAAAGTACTACTTTTCTGCTTCAAAATAGAAAACCCTAACTAATATTATAAATGTGAATGTAACTCTGTCTCTCTGTCTGCGTATTTGTCGCGTTATCACAGCTAAACGGATGGACCTGGATTTTTGCATAGATATAGCCTAAGGGTACATAGGCTACTTTTTTTTATAGTTCGAACGAAGTCGCGGGTAACAGCTAGTATGTGTAGTCACCATTTTGCTTGAATAGATTTGTTCGTCGTGCTGCGGGCACGCGCGCGGTTCGTCGTGTGAGAACACGGAGTGCCCCGTGCTGTGGCGTCGGGTCACGGCGGGACACAAACTGGCGCAAATACGAGACCTCCTCACACACCTACCGACGGAATACAACGCTGAGACATTCCACTTCTAACCGAAACAAATAAAGAAATTCAGAATTGTATAGAGTTTGGTAAAGTTATACGAAAAAATACACAGTTACACACAGTAAGTAAGTAAACACTTATACACAGTTTTAAAAAGCATGCAACCAAACAAACAAATAAAAAATATACCTTTATACTAATTTGTTGTTTTTTTTGGCACAAATCGGCCCAACCCAAAAGGCATTATCCCAGAACCCCTGTATGTATAACCCTCCTTTCCGCGTTTACATGACAATGGGAAGAGTGCGGATCCGAAGAACCTAGGCGCATTAATTTTCTATACATTTTTATCCATTATCATCACTGCAGCCGGGTGGATACATGTTTATTGTCTATCCCACAGAAAAATGGGTAGAACCAAAATAAAAACTCACTAAAAAAAAAATCCAGTCCGAAAGAGACTAAATAGAGGGGGGAGGTGTGTCCCTTTCTAAACGGACGACCTTAATTTATGAACTACACAGGACAATCTTCGGAGACTATTAGTTGTGGTAAAAATAATTCACTACAATGTCATACATGTTTACACAACACAACCAATAATGTTATTGTTGATAATTATTCCTCCCGATGTATCTGCGCACAAGACCAAATTATTAATGCAGTGACAGTTTATAAAAAACGTCAAAAAATGCACAAAAATGGATCAACACTATCTACCGAACTAGACATTAACTTTGTCTCCAGTCCATCGTTTGTTACCTTTTCACGGCTGCACCGATTTGATGAAAATTTAAACGGCTATAGTCTGAATCACGAGAAATGACATAGGCTACTTTTTTATGAAAAAAATATATAATTTTTCACTCAAATACACGGGCGAAGCCGCGGTTCAAAGCTAATTACAATCACGGAAGAAAGTAGAAAAAAATATATATGAATGAAATATACTTATACATATTGTGAATATAAAATGAAATGGGCACACTTCTAATATCGCACAATCTGGATACGACTCTTTCTTACATCCACTCACAACAAAAATTCGGCCCATTTTAGTTAAAAAATGTAGTAAAAGAATTTATTGAACAAAAAATCACAATATTTGAAACCGGCGCCAATCGCATTGACAAATCGAAAGAAGCGTTTTTTTTTTTTTTTTTTCTTTCCTCGTAAGAGGATTTTGGCGTCGCACGTCTTATGCATTTGCCAGTGTCAAGTATGGTTATATATATTCAAGTTTTGTTAAATATTATCATACAAGTCATAGTCACAGTCAAAAGCGAGCAAATCAAGTCACGGTCAAGTCAAAGTCATGTCCCAGTAAAGTGGCGAAAACTTTACTAGAGCCTTCTATGGAGTTTTGGAAACAACATGAAAATTCACGTTTCACGACATTATACCATTCACCAACACGCGTGCATGTTCAAGAACACTTAACGAGTAAAAGTTCACCGTTTTTACACATTAACACTCGAAATAACACAAGTTTTGGAAAATTATAAAATGACGCGACATGATTTCTTCACGTTCCCGCCAAAAACTCGAAAGAAGCGTTCTCTTTCCTCCTCAGAGGATTTTGGCGTCGCACGTCTTAAGGCCTTGCTGACATCGTTTGAAAGAGATGGCTTTATATAAATTTCTTAGGGAGCTAAAGGGAGAAGCTATAACCTTATTAGTTTGTTTCTTTTGCTTCCGTGAAATTCAAATCTAGCAGTCCCTTTCACACGATGTCAGGTCAGGCCATGTGTAGACACCCTTAGAGTTTCACGTTTGAAAGAGATGACCATATATAAGTTTCTGGGGGAGCGAAAGGGAGAAGGAACTGGAACTCTGGAACGGTTTCCTTCATCTGTGGGTTTCCGGAGGTAAAAAAAATAAAATAAAAATAATAATAATAAATAAAATATTATTTTTTATATTTATTTTATAAAAAAAAAACCTAAATTTAAGTATTAAAATAAATAAATGGAATAAAATATAAAAAATAGTGGTGAACGTTTTTCACACATAGCGCCGTCTAGCCCTAAACTAAGCAAGCTTGTACTATGAGAACCAGATAACTGATACATAAATACTTTTTTTTTTTTTTTGAAAATACATACATAGAAACACCCAGACAAAGAATAAACATTCATGATCATCACACAAATGTTTGTCCTAGGTGGGAATCGAACCTACAGCTCGGAAGGAGGAAATCCTTCCACTGAGCCGGCTAGTCAAAAGGACGGACGGTAGACGGGTGAAATGCCTGGGGCGTTTTGTGTTATCGTGTAATATACTTTTGATTCCTTGCTTGTGATTATTTAATAGTTCTAATATTTCTGAGGATATAACCGACATAGATAACTTAATAACCTTAAAAAAACTTTAACACCTTCCTATTATATAAATTAGTCAGATAACAGTAGTAGTAGTAGTAGTTATTATGTATTGTTTAGATCCAGTTCACTACTTGACCATATTTGTAACGTTTTATATTTAGAGCTGGAAACCCTGCGTTTGTGTGCGTCACCACAAGGGCTATATTTTTTAATCGCTCGTACGAATTCGCACGAAAATATCATGCGAAATGAAAGATTTATTATTAATAGAAGCAAATTAGAATGTTGCAAACCCGGGTCGCGTTCACGATAAAGGTCCGAACCACAACCGGATGCGCCCAAAGTGCAATTTCGCCGTTCATAACATCAGTATGAAAAACAACCGTGATGCAACTTGGCCATTCCGAGAATTTGAGCGTACATCTCGGTTGCAACTAAACAACCGTCGAAATCGATGGTTGAAAAACACTCTGACGTTTATCTGACATTTGTCAAACTATTTTTAATGGCGCGTAGAAGTTAATTAAAATTTTGTGGAGAAAAGTTCTAGTCAAAATAATTGTTTTCGTGTTCATTTGTACAGAAAAAGCGAAACAAAATTCAGAAAAATGCTGTAGTCCTAAATACTCATAAAATTAAATAAATACGTGGAGTTTTGGCGCCAACGTGAAAACAAACATGTCACCACACTTTGTATTATTTTCCAAAATTGATGTTATTTCGAGTGTTGATGTATAATAATGGTGGATTACTATCCATTAAGTATTCATCAATGTCATCATTCGATTGTGGGCAAATCGTATAAAGAGGTAAATCATGCCTTTTCGTGTAATCTTGTTTTGAAAACTCCGTAGTAGCTTTCTATAAAATCTCCTGCACTTTACTGAAGCATGAGTTAGACCGAAAAGTGTCTGAAGTAGTTGATTAAAACGATTGCTGCGATATGTTTTTTATTGTGAAGTACTATAATTTAGTTTAAACTAGTAGTTCGCGGCGAACTGAGACCTCGCGACTTCTGTATCTTCACAACCCCTGGACCGATTTAGCTCATATTCTAAATTAAAAATTGTATTGAAATGAACTACTTGTCTACAAAATTTCATGAAGATCGGACCAACGGTTCGCAAGTTATCATCGGACAAATATACACACAAACATACATACAAATGCCGATTTGTCCCAGTAAACTCTGAGACCTTCGCTTCGCTCGGTCAAAAATACAAAACTTGATACTGGCTGTATACACTATGCGTCATGTCAAAATCAACAGAAAAAAAATGACATAAGCATTGTCAAATTGTTGTCAAAGTCAAATTTGAGCCTAAAAACAACTTGGTCGTTCCGTACATCCGAGCGAGTGGGAAAAACAATGAAACAACTACGTCTCTATGCTCAACGCAGCCCAGGGACCCTATTCCTGTGCGCTCGAGATTATCTCGGTCACTGTCTCTCTAATTTAGAATTTAATGGGAGTGAGAGTGACCGAGATAAAATGTCATTTCTCCGAATAGGGTCCCTGTCGTTGCGATTGTGATTATTTCAAAAATACTACTCATGCTTGGGATTTATTTCGAATGATAGTCATTTGATCATTTCGCATGATATTCATGCGAAACATCATAAGAGCGATTCGAAAATGGAGGCCCTGTACTGAAAGGAAAATCGGCAAAATAATTTTATTTTATTGTCATTGAAGCATTGAACTTAGCGGCTGTTCTTTGATTTTAATAATATTCTAGTTATTTCACTATTTTTGTGTAAAATGCAAAACCATACGGAGTTACGTAAAGCGCCAGGAGCAATATTAGACCAGATAGCGACAATTCTGGATATCAATGACGACTGGAAAAGATTTATGTCTCTTATACCAAAAGATTTACGCAGTGAGCGCTTCGAGCCAAAATACAATAGTGATCATATCAGGTAAATGCCACAAAAACAATAGACTACCAATGATTTGCCACCCACCGAAAACAATAGGGCTTCTATCACCTCTTGTTTACCAAAAAGTGTTATTGACTCTTTGTTCCAGACGTATAGAAGAATATGCAAATAGTGCCAAGTTAAGTTGTGCCAACGTATTATTTGACGAATGGGGAACCTCTGGTCGAGTAAGACCCACTCTGCACACTCTTGTGGAGATCTTAGCCAAGGGTGAAATGATAAGAGCGGCTGATTATCTTACCAACGCCTTGAATAAAACCCCTGTGCCTAGGCCAACGGTTGGCCCCGGTGTACCTGTCGATGTGACAGGCTACTTAAACAATGGCACATCTGAACAATACATTGAAACTAGGAAGTTACATAATGGATCTACAAATGGAACTATTGAAGCGAGGGGTGGTCATCCTACAAAGCAACTAGACGAGTCAGCAGCTCCTCTTATGATGTTTCCTTCTACACAAAACATAATACCTAATTTTGAAGCTTTGAAAGGGCATTCCACTGAAATGATTCCATTTAACCAAATTGATCTTATTGAGTTCCCACAAGAGCCACCTAAACTGCCTTCATCTGAATACTTGCCTCATTTTTCGGCTTTAATGGTTGAAAAAGATATAGATAACAGCTCAATAAGCACCATGTCTGGAGACTCCACAGCTGTTTCTGAATCCTTTCCATCTCCAGGTAACTCCACTGGTGATAGTGAAACTTCACAGTCTTTACTTATTCAATCTTCATCGCCGGGAATTAACAGTCTGTATGAGCAAGTTGACAGAGAAATCCTTGAAGATCCCAACTTAATAAAATTCAAATATTCTGATGATTTAGAAACCATAACCAATAAATTTAAAGATTCACCCATAGGAAGTGGTGGTTTCGGAGATGTGTTTAAAGGTAACCACAAGGACCATGGTTTGCTTGCTATTAAAAGGGCTCACAGTAAGCAAATCTTTAAGTCGTCTGACCTCATGAAAATATTTAATACTGAAGTCAAATCTCTTTCGGTTCTCCTCCACAGAAATATTGTGGCTATACTAGGATACTCCCTGGACGGTCCAACTCCTTGTATTATTTGCGAGTATATTGAAGGCGGATCGCTGCTTGAAAATATAAAAGAAAAGGTCTTGAATAAAACTCAAAGAATGAGTATTATGATAGGAACCGCTGAAGGGCTGAAACACATACACCATACTGAAAAACCTGTACCTTCATTACCAGGATCATTGAACGTCAACTCATTTCAGAAACAGTATTTCATGCACGGCGATGTCAAAAGTGCAAATATTCTAATCACTAAAGATTTCGTACCAAAGGTGAGAATTCATATATTCTGTATTTTATTACTTCTAATATGGCAACCAAAATAGTCACACCGCACACATCCTTTTTAATTTTTGTTGAGAAATTGAAGCATCAACAATTATATACATTTTTTACTATTATTTGGCTTTGATGGTAGTGCGTCTTCCTTATAAGCAGCAGGCTTATTTGATTCCCATCAGGGTATGTTAGTTATCCGTGTCTGTGTTTCATAGCATTCCCAACAGAGAACTATGAGTGTGAACTGTCACTTGTTCCTCCTCCTGTGTTTATGGCTACAGCGACTTGCTGCCGTTGTCTGTTTTATTTAATTTATTTATCTTTTTATTTTACTGATCAGAAAGAGGGTAATGCTTTTCAGGTGTATTTTTATCTGTTTCTATATTACCTCCTATAGCCTAAACGACTTGACTGATTTTAAAATAAGAATCCGTGGTTGGGAATGTCATAGCTCGCGTCTTAAATAATATTATGAATGCGAAAGTAACTCTGTCTGGGTGTTTGACGCGTTATCACAGTTGAATGAATCGATCTGAATTTTTGCAAAGATATAGCTTAAGGTTTGGAGAGTGACATAGGTTTTTTTTTTATCTCGGGAAAATATATGGAATTTTCCACGCGGGTGAAACCGCTGGGCGCAGCTTAGTAGGCTATATAAATATTATGCATTTAAAAAAAATATATGTTTGTTTCAGCTATGTGACTTAGGTCTATCAAAACAATGTGCGGCAACATTCCATACAGAATCCATTGTGGGTACTTCAGCATACATGGCCCCTGAAAGATTCAGTGGAACCATCACACCAAAAGGTGATATATACAGCTATGGGATTGTTCTCTTGGAATTACTTACCGGTTTAGAACCAATTGTTACCGGGCATGAATCCTACAATATTAAAAATTATGTAGAAGAACAATGCCCCAATGATAATATTACTAGCATACTGGACCCTACTGTTGGAGAGTGGACTGAAGCTGAGAAAATTTACAATCTGGCCAAGTCATGCATAGAGTATAAGAAAAATTTGAGGCCCACAATGGATGTGGTATGTCATACTCTGTATGAAATAAATCTGAATGAACGGAGAGTATACTACGCCGATGTGTAAATGTGGGTTGGGTCTTAAACTATATTATTATTCACTTGTATGGATTTATGTAATAATGATAAAGAGATTATTCTTATATCACTTGCACGGTGCACGAGAGTGGCTTTGGGTTGATTTTGAATCGATGGGCGCATGAGGGAGCGCCAGGTTGGTGTTTTAAACTGGTTGCTAGCTCTTGCCTATTCCCCACACGAAATTACTATGCCCGAAATAGCATGACCTCGTTAATTGGATCGATTTGATTGGCCGGTCTGAAGAGGCGTGTGGAATTTGTATCACACACCAACTTTGCAGAACCAGCAAACTTTAAATTAATATTTTTTAGTAAATTGCTTCCGCTTATGGTAAGTACATGTGCCTATAATTAACAAGCGCAGCCGCCGCTACCAGCTGACACTCAAAGGAACCAGCGGGCTTATCCCGTAACTCTGAAACCGATAGTGATAGAGCGCAAGCGGGACCGCGCATAGTGCGACTAAATTGATAGGAGCGGGATGGCATGCTCTCGCAATCAGAATGACGAACATTTCAAAGTTAGAGGATAAGCCCGCCGATAGCTGGCCTGCCACAAGCTTGTGTAGTTTGTACTCGCTTATCCCGCCCTCTCCTTCCGTTGCTCCTAACCATATTTTTTTAGGGTTCCGTAGTACTAAAAAAAACCTTATAGTGCGTCATGTCTGTCTGAATTCTTTACAGTGTCATAACTTCCCAAGTTATAAATGTATATGCATAAAATTTTGCACAACGATAGTCTGACTATAGAATATAGATCTCAAGTTGAAGAAATCCTTAATGTAGCAAGTGAAACAATAGTAAAAAATACTAGAATATTAATTGTATTATCAAAATAAAATAAGCTGTTTACATTGTGGCAGATCAAACAATAATTAATTGATAAAACAAAAGAAAACTTAAGCAATACTTCAATTGAAAACACCAAGAAATAATATCCAGACCAAAGAGTCTGTAAGTCTTCCAACACTGCCCCTTACTCTAGCAATTATGTAAAGCTATCAAACTAAAAGCCATTATTGCAAGAGTACAAAATATATTAATAAGAAGACTTGAATTAAACCTAAGCACTTAGTAAGTTGTGCTTTATCCTTGGCAAAGCTTTTGTGCATAGGTCTGCTTCTAATTCTGCTGATGGCTTATAAAATATCTTTATTAACTTACGCTCAACACACTCTTGAATAAAATGATGTTTTACGTCTATGTGTTTGGTTCTCCGGTAACATTGATTTTCTACTATTTTAAGCGTGCTCTTATTGTCATTATGAATAACAATAGGGTCAATAGGGTCGGTCATATAAATTGAAAGGTTTCAATTCACATACAATATTATGTAGGAATTTAGCCTCTTTTACCGCTGTACCAAGAGCGTAATACTCAGCTTCTGTACTAGAACATGCAACATTATTTTGCTTGTGGCTATGCCAATTTATTAAATTGTGTCCAAACCTACTCACAAAACCCGAATAAGATTTTCGATCGTTAGTATCACCCGCCCAATCTGCGTCGGATGAAATTTCAAATTTATTGCTACCCCGCCTAAAATTGAGTCCATAGTCAGATGTATCTGATAAATATCGTAGCACGCGCTTAGCAGCAAGCCAATGTGTTTCATTATAAGAAGTGTTAAATTGACTGAGCTTACTACATACAAATGCAATATCAGGACGAGTGCATACAGCGAGATACAAATTAGGCTTCCGATAAGTTCCTGATATGGAAACCTCGAATCAACCTTTTCAGCTTTCGGCGGATTACAGTTTATTTCCATGGGAGTTGCAACTTTATGACAATCATCCATGCCAAACTTTATCAAAATATTTTTCACATATTCAGACTGGGTCAATTTCAATGTCCCTTGCTCTCTGTTCCTTTCAACCTTCATTACCAACACTTGTGTAACTGGTCCAAGCAATTTTATATTAAAGTTGGAACTGAGCAATTCATAAAGTGTTTTCTTTTGATGATCATTAGAACTAAATATGAAAAAATCATCGACATAAAGAGCTATTATTAATTTGTCTTTATAGAACACACATTGTTCACTCTTCAACTGTATATAACCATTGTCGACCAAAACTTTATGAACTTTTTCATTCCATGATCTACTGGCTTGTTTGAGCCCATATAGACTCTAATTGAGTTAGCACACTTTGTTCTGCCCCTCAATTTGAAAACCGGTAGGTTTGTGTCCATATAGATCTGCTCGTGTAAATCCACATTGAGAAATGCTGTGATTAAATCAACATGTTCAACGTCCAAATCATTTTCAACACCAATCGCAAAGAGTAGTCGTAGAGTGCTATGCCTCACAACAGGTGCAAAAGTTTCTTCGTAGTCAACTCCATACTGTTGTGTAAAACCTTTAGCAACTAATCTTGCTTTAAATTTTTCAAATTTCCCGCTTGGATCTACTTTTTCTTTGAAAACCCATTTAAATTTTATCACATTACTATTGTTGGGTCGATCAACAATATCCCATACACCATGTGACATTAGCGAGTTATATTCATCTTGCATTGCATCTATCCAATCTTTAGCATTCTCACTTTTAATCGCTTCGTTATATGTTTTAGGCTCGCAACGTCCCATTAAAGCTAGATCAGAGAAATAGTTCACTTCATAATCTTTGAACCAAACAGGAGGATGCCGGTCACGTTTGGGTCTAGAATTTTCAGCAATTTCCACATCTGAAAAATTCTGTTCCATATTTAGTGAGTCTTGTTGAATATTATCCAACAAAGCTTCTTCCCGTTCACCAGATATAACTATTCGAACTTCGACATGAGATTCTTCATCAACAGGATCTAGAACGTTAATGTCAGTTGACGATATGTCTGGTGTGGCAAACTCATCACTGTCAGATTCATGGATAATTCCATTAGAAGTACTGGGTTGATACACCATTACTTCAACAGTATTTGTTAAATCCTTAGAATTTTCTAAAGTATTTGCTGTCTTGTAGCCTCGAACAGTTTCAATAAATTCTACAGAACGAGCTTTAATCAATGTTGAACCATAATCAGCATCACCAAGTCTGTAACCTTTGGTATGATCACAACAGCCCAACATAATGTAGGGCTTAGATTTGGGATCAAGCTTTGTGCGTTTTTGTTGGGGAGTAAGCGCATAAGCTGTGCTACCAAAAACTCGAAGATTACTGAGATCCACTTTAGATCCAGTCCACAATTCTTCAGGTGTAGAATCTTTTAAAGCTGCAGTTGGACTACGGTTTTTCTAATAACACGCAGTATTTACCGCTTCAGCCCAATATTGTTTCTCCAAATCAGCATCTTGCAACATCGCTCTGACTTTTTCCATTAAAGTTCTGTTCAAGCGTTCAGCGACGCCATTTTGTTGGGTTTAAACGGGACTGTCGTTTCGTGAATAATACCGCATTGCTTAAAATGATACGCGAAACTGTTATTACATTGCATTGTCACTCCTAATCCGCTTTATTTTAAGATCGGTTTGATTTTCAACTAATGTCTTGAATTCTATAAAGGTATTCAAAACAGTCGTTTGATCTTTGCGTTTCAGAAAATATATAAATGATTTTCGCGAAAAATTATCCGTAAGTCTTCCAACACAAGTTTTATTTTATTTTAGTGGTAGCTCCCATATACGTGTAAAGAGGGTGATGAAAATATTTTTTTCTTGTACTCCATCATGTGAGTCATTATTCAGGTCTTTTAAAGTTGAACATTTTAAATGAATAAAAAAACATACTTAATTTGATTTTTGAGGTGTGTAAGTAAAGGAGGGAGGTGAGAAGTGGTGGACTGGTTGGTTTTGTAAACTGGGGATACAATTATTTTTTTCACAAATCCTCAAGTGTTTATTTAATAGGTCTTTTAAAATAAATTTAAGGTTTCATACTAAACTTCATATACAATTTTTTTATTACATGTACCGCTTGCGTAATTTTCCGACTAAGTAGCTTGGCCAATCGTTCAATTATTAACTGATTATATATGTTCTCCCGCGCCAGCATTGTTATTTGCATTTCAAAAGTCAACTGGATTTATTAGTTACTAGCGACCCGCCCGACTATTTAGAAAAAAAAAATACCTACATAAACCTTCCGTGACCAATTATCTGGCTGGGCCCCTATTCGGAGAAATGACATTTTATCTCGGTCACTCTCACTCCCATTAAATTCTAAATTAGAGAGACAGTGACCGAGATAAAATGTCATTTCTCCGAATAGGGCCCCTGATAGTGCAAACCGCATCAAAACCCAAAATCTGTTGCGTGTTCTATGAGGAGTTAGCGGATACCACGCGGATACAGACAGACGCGGAAAGCGACTATATTTTCTATTTTGTAGAGAAGATAAAGAAGAGTATGTAAAGATACATTTGTGGTTGTGCTTCCACCACAGATCGTACTAGATACCGCATTACGACATTATTTGTGCCTACAAAAAGTCACCAAAGTTTGAGGAAGGTGCGGGTCGCTTTGTCGCACGACCAAGCTATCTCATTGGCTATCTCAAGGTAACGCCTACTCGCGCTTGACAATCAACCAATCAGAGTAATTTCCTATAAGATATATAGATATTTCCTATATAGACTGATGCGTGGTGCGCTTCGAGCGTCCTGAATGCAGAATCTAGGGTGTGATCTGTGGCTTCCACACCCTCGTGCTCTCTGTAGCTTGTGTCCTAGATTCGATGTAAATAATTCATCGAAATATATATTATTTGTAATTATAGAGAAGATAATAATAAGTTAAAGTCTTATAATATGTTATACTTCATGTGAAATAAGCACATAAAATAAGTCATATTATATAAAAAAGCCTAAAAGGTACAGGTATTTACAACTGTAATGTTTTATTTTTATTTTTAATTGAATAAAAGTCTGTATTCCTAATCGGAAATGTCTCGTTTTATTTCTTCAAATTTTTCTTGAAATTCTGGAGAAGTAATTTCACACTGTTGTAGATTTTCTAGTATTTTTCTTCGTTCATCTTTCGAGCATAGTGATATTAAAGTAACTAAAAGTTCTTGTATTTCTGTAGCGATTTTTTCTTTCCTTGAGACGTAAAGAAGTTTGATTAGTGCCGAGAGGAGCTTGTGATCGGTGGACAGCCTCCAAACACACCAACAATGAGTGATCCAAACTTGGAGAGTCTGAAAAAAGCAATGTGCACATTCTGGGTGTTGTAACACAACTAATTCCTAATTATTAGTAATTATTTCAAATTATTAATAATTAGTAGTTCGCGCCGAACTGAGACCTCGCAATCCCTATATCTGCACAACCCCTGGACCGATTCAGCTCATATTCGATCATAAAAATTGTATTGAAATGAACTACTTGCCTACAAACATTCATGAAGATCTTATTAGCGGTTCGTAAGTTATTATCGGACAAATATACACACAAACATACATACATACATAAATGCCGATTTGTACCAGTAAACTCTGAGACCTTCGCTTCGCTCGGTCAATAATAATTACTTATACTTAGTAATTATTTCTGCGTGAATACAGGAACCCTTCTTAAGGGGGCTTAAACCCTGGTTCTCGCTCTCTCGTTCGCGCTTATTCAACATTTTCTAATATAACTATAACAGAGAAGTAATTTAAAAATATTCTAATCAATGACTTTAGAATACCATTGCCAATCTTTTATAACAGATTTCATGTTATTATTTTTAAGTAGACATTTTTTTAATTTCTTCTCTGTTATTTTCATATTAAAAAAAATGTTGATATAGTGCGAACGAGACAGCGAGAACCAGGGTATACGCCCCCTTAAGGGGGATGGTTCAAAGCAAGGTTGTCAAGAGATGGCGCTAAAGTCGCTATTTTTAGGAATAAAACTTTTTATATTATACTTATACTAATACAATTTATATTAATTACCCATATTTTTATTTATAAAATGAACACGTTAGACATGTTCGTTCCTTTACTGCTGGGTTGCGTTCAGTAGCATCATCATCATCACTGTGATAGAGGAACAATTAAGGCTAGTGAAATTGTTTTATAATTAAAAATATGGGTGATTTATAAATTTTATAATCAATGCAAATTGGTAAATTAGGATAGCAATTTACGACGTAAAAATGTATTTCTAAAACTAACGACTTTAGCGCCATCTCTTGACAACGTTGCTTTGAACCATCCACCTTCGATTAATGAATTTTAGGCAATAGGTACAATTGTTGTACAATAACTGATCAATCGTACTAATTAATTGTTTTGTGTAAAATCCATATGTGTTCTTGTTCAAAATATACATGTGAGTAATTATTTCATAGTTATATTTTCCTTCTTGGTTACTCACTGGCATTTACAAGAGACTAAACAGATTTGTTAGGTGTTTATCATTTTCTCTATGCAAGTGTTTTACATACTATACGCTATATTATGTTGACGCCACGCGTGACCAAAATGCTGGGGTTATTTGGCTCAACGGATAAGCATTGCCATTCAGCGTGGCAATGCCACCAGCATGCGGGGTACGCTGCCAACTGATAGTGGGCATGAACAATTATCTATAGACCTTCTCTACAATGGTCTCTGGTTAATCCAACTGTTCTTTTTATGTAGAATGTTAATAGTTTAGGTAGCTATATTTATATTCCTAAGAAAAGTAAGTATATAGGGTTTAGACAAGTCTGCTATACTAAGGCCAAAGGATCATTTCACTCATTATAAACAATCGCGAATAAAACATCTGTTCCATAGAGAAAGGTCACTGACATTCTTCATCTTGTATTAAATCAGTTCTGTCTAATGTCATAGAATGAAATGTGTCCCAAATCAAATTTAGTTAATCATTCTCTGAAAGAAGAATTAATTTAATTTAATTTTAGTTAAATGATGGTTTACCTGTAGTACATCCACCAGCAAGATGTCAGCAATGGCATCATTACAGCAAACGTGAACATTTTCACATAATACTACTTTCAGCAACTTCTTGTTAACGCAATTAACTTTGTGCAACATCAAAATGTGCTTGATGAAGGCGAAACATGCTGTTTTTCTGTGCAAATTGGATTCCATGTGTATTTGTTCTAACATAATACTGAATATCTCGTCTGTTTTTGATTCCTGAAATCACTTGAACGGGTAAAGCATCGGAAGAGCACTCACTAAGCCAAGAGGTTTTTCAAAGTTTTTGAGACCCTCAGCTTTATTTTCGAACTTACCAAGGATCAATCCTACATTGTAAAAAAATAAACATAGCATGTTAAAGATTATTTTTGACGCTGATAAGCGACAGTAGAGTTCAATGGGTTCTTCTTATCAGCTCTTAGACCATTACCATTATGACCATTACTGGACGAAGTCTCCCTCTAAATTATTGGATGCCATAATCACTTGGCAGGCGGCTTTGAGATTGCAGTATATTCACAGTTTGCGAGAGGATGCTGCTGCCCGCCCTCTGGGAGTTCTAGTCGCAGCATTAGGACATAACCAGGTCCTCATGTTTCATGATTTCAATGGGTTAAACAACTATAAATACCTTTATATTTTATTGACAGCCAAGCATTCCTGAGATCTTATTTATGTATAATCTAAGCCAGTGTTTTGGCTTGTCGACTGTAAAAGCATCTATATTTACCTTATCGCCAGATGGCACAACTCTTATAAATTGTAATAGACACTCATGAACCAATTTGGTGACTTCAAGTTTTTTTTCTGTCATTATCTTTTTGAGGCTGCTGAATATAACTTCATAGTAATTTCCCTCTTGAAAATGTTTCTCTTCCTGTAAATCAATTGTTAATTTTTAATTTCTTGTTCATGATTATATTTTTTCGATATTAGGCGTATCAAGTAGCTGTCAAGAGCACACCATCATCCATCCATCTTCAAGCACACCATCTCTTAACTTCAGGTGAGTTGTGGTCAGCTTAGCCTGTCAAGTTTAAAAATAAATAGGTGAAGCATACCATACAAGTTAGCATTTCCAAACAGCATCTGAGCCCTTGCATTCTGTTTGCAAGCACATAGTCTTCAATGAGCAGCAGGCAGACAGGGAACATTGTGACAGGATTGTAACTTACTGTAAAATCCTGAAAAAACCCAACTCTTGAATTTTGATTATTTAGACAGGTAAAAAATCAATGCTATTGAATTCGGAATAACAAACAATGTCAACATTAGAGATTAACTTTTTACGGGCCAAATTATTACTACGTGTAGGCATTGAGCTAGTATTACTACGTATAGAGAAGAGATCCTAAACAAAGGTCAATTTTGTTATGTATACACTATTATTGTTTCAGTGCTGAAGCAAACTTTAGTGTAAATGCTTAACAAAATGGAAAATGACCTTTGTTTAGGATAGCTTCTTTAAAGATAATAATATGTGCGTAGGAACCTTTACACACCTTTAAATTTTTCATCAGCAAATAATAAGCTTTAATAAGGCCAGGGTATTTTTTGAAGTCATGTGATGTAGCTTTCATATTCAGATCTCTTAGCAAGCAATCGAAAATTTCCTGAAGATCACTGAAGTCGCTATTGTGAAATACAGTCTCTAATGAAAGTTGGTATGCACTTTGAAAGGATTTGTTCAACTTTCGAGCATACTCCAAGCATTTGTCATCATTCCATGGACTGCTGGTAGAGCGCTCTAAGTACAGTAAAATAATGCTTGGCATTATACTTTTATTGAACTCTGGATGGTTTCTTAGATCCTCTTTTATAATTATGTCCAGCAATGCCGGAAAATGCATCTCGATGCTGTTTTTTCGGTCATAGTACTCGGGATGGTTATCGATTTCTTCAACGTTTCTAGACAATTTTGGTAAAAAGCAATGTTTGGCGTGTTTCATGATTTCTTCAGATGGGTCCATTATTTGGTTCTAACGAAGAGTACTTTCTACTTTATATATATATATACTGGGTTAAGTATAGTTTGGCTACAAACTGAGTTGAATTCAGATTTTGCAGATTTTTATGGTCTCTTTGCAAAGAATATTTTAAATTTTTTGCTCGGGCTTTTTATGCACTATGCACGCCTCTTCATTCCTCCAAGATGCACGCGTCGCACGCGAAAACTTTTTTGTAAACAAAAGGCCTCACTACATGGCCTGACCTGACATCGCTTGAAAGAGATGGCTATATATAAATTTCTAGGGGACCGAAAGGGAGAAGCTATAACCTTATTAGTTTTTCTTTTGCTCCCGTGAAATTCAAATCTAACTGTCCCTTTCACACGACGTCAGGTCAGGCCATGTATAGACACCCAAAGAAATGTCAAACTGGGACCCTATTCGGAGAAATGACATTTTATCTCGGTCACTCTCACTCCCATTAAATTCTAAATTAGAAAGACAGTGACCGAGATAAAATGTCATTTCTCCGAATAGGGTCCCTGAAAGTTAGTGTTTTTTTATTTATTTATTCGCCCATTTTTGAGCAGGCTTTAGCCTTTAAGGCCATACAGCCTCTTCTTACGTATTTCAAACAGTGACAAGCTGACAGCAGTGCTGCCAATAACTTTGATTGGCATTTTTTGCTAAATTTGGCATTATTTGAACTTATTAGCATGAAGTTCTTAGCATATTGCATATTTACCATTTTTCGGGTCTTACATGTTAGTGATGAGTAACAAACTCTTTCCAAAGGATTGGAAAACGTTAACGCCAATAGATGGCGATTCATTGCTCTGTTAAATACTAGTAGTTCGCCCCGAACTGAGACCTCGCGACATTCTGTTTTACAAGCATTTATTTCACTTACTTACATAATGTACCTATGCTCTACTAGGTCACTGACAAGAAGCTTAAAAAAAAGTGAAAATTAGCCATAAATAAGCGATAACATCGCAATGTAATGCGGGTTCGCCTCTCGTAGGTACGTTAGTAGGTGTATAATAGCAATAGCTCAGTATTCGCCAAATTATATAATTATCTGTTATGAACATCGCGTTGGCTACTTTACTACTAACTTTATTCCATAGTTATTACATTTCAGTAACTGTACGGCAACGCTGCCTACATCGCCCATGCCACACCATCTGAAGGGGCGCGAATAGAACCGTCAACCACCAAAGAAAATACAAATACAACGTAAATTTCAATCTTAGACTCAGTAAATTACGAAATAAAGAATAAAAAGTCACGCCCATGTACAAACAATCAGACATAACGTCTCGATGTTCGTATCGTATTCTAACAACGCTAAGGTTAAAATTGCTTAGTGGATGATTGGGTGACGATTGCTTTCTCTGTCTGTGGATCTCGCCACCGCTTTGTAAGTGCATTGTACACCACCTAGCATGTTTTATTAGAAACGAATATCGGGTACAGATTTTGTTCTCTGTTCCGTTTGACCCCTATATCTTGGCAACCAGTTGACCGATTAAGCTCATACTCGAACTTGAAAATTGTATTGTCATGAACTACTTGCCTGCAAAATTTCAGGAAGATCGGATCAACGGTACGCAAGTTATCGTCGGAGAAATATACACACAAACATAGAAATTTACAAACATACATACAAATGCTGATTTGTTCCCGTAGACTCCGAGACCTCGCTTCGCTCGGTCAGTTATTTACTCTGTGCAATAGATTGAACTATACCTATAGACAATATATTTAATTGACGTTTGATTTTTCTCTTGGAGGAATGAAAAGAAAAACAAAACAGATTACAGCGGCAAGAGAGTCGATTGTGCTGCCAATAAATATTAATTCTGAAGAAAGCCTATCTACATCACATGCACAAGATGAATTTGATGATATTAAAATATATTCAATGATTAAAATATATAATCGTATTTTTTTTTTGTTTATATTTCATTTAAACGAGACTTGACAGTTCACTTTTTTTTTTAGCAGATTCAAGTGTGATATAACACATTTTTAGCATTATCGGCGCCAAAGTCTAGCATTTCCTCCAAAAACAAAACGGCAACTCAGATTTAGGTTAAAAAACAACTTTTCGATTTGGTTGAAACGAAAAATTACATAATTTCTCAAAATAAATAAAAAGTCAATGATTAGTTAACCATCAATATGCTCAAGTATGCCGAATCTTCAAATATTATTACTTTAGTTTTTGTACATGTCGTAAGAACTCTGTTGTGATTTCAGGTTTGGCATTAAATCTGCTGTTCTTGGATCAGCCGTGTACTACACAATCGACAAAGGAGTCTGGAAGGACAGCTCTACTACGAGTGCAATATACGAAGATCTTGAAAATGGAGTATCACCCTATGTGGGAGAACTGAAGAAACAAATACCATACGAGGTAAGCAAGTTGTGTTTTGTAGCACTTACTCACTTTTAGTTCTTAGAATGCCTTAATTTAAATATTAATAATACTTGTTTATTTTTCAGTTGCCACCACTTCCTTCGCATGATAGAATGACCTATCTATTCAAGTATTACTGGAATAGCGGCGTCAAATCGACCTTTAAGTTCCTACTGGAACTCCCGACTCATACCAGCAATGCTGCAATAAATACTTACGACTTCATAGCGTCTTCGCTAGATGCTGCTGACAAAAACATTAGTTCAAATCCAGAGAAATAAAGTTATTAGTATATTACAATTATTAAGTTATTATTGTATTTAAATAAATTGTCATGGTCATTGTATTTAAATAAATTGTTAAAAATGTTAATGTGGCCTTCGTTTCACTACCTTCTATATATATTAGGCATCAGCCCTACTCAAATCCCAACAGCACAGACGGAAACAGCACGGATCCAAAATCTACCAATATTACTCTATTTTGTATTTGATCCGCTATCAGTGAGTTATAGGCAAATGAGCTGGGCTGATTACAGCTGCTAATAACATTCGATCTCAAAAACTTTTATGCCTGAAAGGTTAGAAGTATTGATCACAACTCACCCGAGGTTAAGTGACCGTGTGGTCGAGGATGGCAAGCATACCTAGCCTGGAATGGGAACTGGCTCTCAAGTGAGACTGAAAACATCATAGGTGCTTGGAAACAAAACTACCACCAAGAAACCATTTGTCTGCATACATTCGTTTTATATTTAGACTCTAGCATGGACTTTGCAAGAACAACTAGACAGAGAAAGCGACTGTTTCTATGACCATCTACTCTAATCTGTTCAACCAGTTGAACATATTGGATAACTTTCCTGCAATTTTTTCAACTTTAGAAAATAGTAGTAGTAAAATAGAACTACTTGGACTGTGTGCGTACTCCTACCGGCAATTTGTCGAATTTCAGTGGAGAGTGGATATTTAGTACATGAGGCCGTATAAATGGCAAATAAGGTGCAGTTATGTTTTTTTTTTACACATGTTGCTATCAATTTGTTTGTAATGTTTGTTAAAACCGAATTCGAAAAAAACCTACCATTCGGAAGAGATTTTTTTTTGTATCTAAGTAAGGTTCTAGTACTTCTAATAGAAGCCCTAGAGACTAAGCTCTTAATTAACCTTAATTATGTACCATAGAATGGCATACAACATCTTGCTAAGTTTAATTTGCATACTGTTAGTAATTAATGAGATAAGTAAAAAAAACCAGTACTAAGCCACGGCAGTTTCTGGCATTGGATTGAACTAAAAATTTCACCTATAAATTGCACTTTTATTTATCAATAAGATTTTGTGAATGGTATAGATAGATAGATAACTCTTTACTGTTCACACCAGAAATTACATGCATAATACAAAAATCTACTTAAAAACCTAGTGTAACAGTTGGCGGCCTTATCGCTTAAGGTGCATCATTTCACTCATCGCGCGAAATTCAAATTTTCTTGCGTTTTCTGTCAATTACAGCTTAAATACTTATCGCGGATTTATCGAAACCAATTTTGCGCCAATAAATAAGTTGTTTTAAAAAAATACGGGTAAAACGATTACCTAGATAACGTTGGTTTAGCTACAAATTTCAATAAGCTGATTTTCATCTTGGTTTTTGGTTTAGTGGGAAATGTACTATACTAGCTTTCAACTTGAATTTTTGGTTGGTGCAATTTCTTGAAACATTATATTTATTATCGCAAAATTAGTTGTCATGAACCTACGATGAGTAATTAAGCTGTAATTGACATAAAACGCAAGAAAATTTGAATTTCGCGCGCTGAGCGAAACGTTGCACCTTAAAGCGATCTCTTCCAGGCAACCTTAGCATGGAGAGGATTTAAAAGGAAGATGTAAGGGACGGTGAGGAGAGGGAAGGGTATAAAGAGTCCCGAATTGTTTTACACACTTCCTCAGACATCTTGTAATTTGCACGAGCTCTCTTGTGTATGTGCATGTACGGGTATGTTGGTCCAAAACTATCCTAACTTAAAATGGACTGAGATAGATACACAAATAAATAAAAGTAGAATTACAAAACCAGCCCACAACTGTGGCAGTTTGATTTATTCATTTCTCACAGATGTCACAAATTTTAACATTTTCCAGCATATGCTCCATACATGTGTAAACATTGCCAGGCTTCAAAAAATAACTTCCACATTGGCACAAAATAATCAGACAAATGTGGTAATTTCATTTTGATTATTGCAAAAAGCTTGGTTCTGTTAACACATTTATGTAGCTCACATTCCAAGAATAAAATACATAAGATGAGGAATATTAAATATCAGGTTCTAAAATAATATGGCTGCTAAATACACCCATACATTTTAAGCTCTATTTATATAAAAAAATTACATAAATTCGGAGCACCTGATTCAAATCCCTCCAACAAATCTACATCAAGTAAGGTACTTCACATTGAGATTGCAGACAAATGAAGAAACGCGAGAACGAATAATTTGTGCACTTCACAATGATTACATTTACGAATCTGTCAAATGTGTAGGAATGGTCTAGAGTTGTAATCTGTTTTACATTATGCTTTTTAATAATTACTACTTTCATGTAGCGAAATTAAAGTCAATCTTGCCAACCTGTTGAGCTTTGGAATAGTTATATTTACAAATCTTTCATTAAATTCATTTCAAAATTCAAAGCAGTAAACAAATATAATTACGTATTTTATGAACGGAAAGGGTTAGTGGTCGATTTGGAATAAGCATGTTAGTAAATTTGAGGCACAATTATAACTACAATTCCACTTGAAAAGGCGAGTTACTTTGTACACAAATCATCTAATTTGTTTACCCTATTAAGTTTTACTGAGAAACTTCAACTTCAAATCAGATATCATAAGTAAATGAATTTAATTTTAACAATAATCAAGATTTAAAAACCTGCTGATTTTCGTCAAAGATTTATGTCCAAAGAAGGGTGTAAACGGGAAGTGTTGTTTTGATTATATCTGGTCGTGTTGCTAGGCAACCGCGGCCTCTACTTCCATCGGCTCTTCAGCGCCAGTTTTCTTTTTCTTCTTCTTGTTTGCTTTCGCAGATGAATTCAGGAGGGACTGTAAACAGAAATAATCCACTTCATTATCTTAAAATACTATAATTATTTTTTAAGAATTGAATTTTATATCAACAGATTTTCCAAAACATGGATGTTGTACGAAATACACGAAAATAGTATTCTGAGTTTTTAAAATTATAAAAATTAGCTGCACCCCGCGGTTTCACCCGCTATTCTACAGAAATCTAATATTTTTTCCGGGATAAAATGCCTATATGTGTTAATCCAGAGTGTAATCTACCTTCATACCAAATTTCATTCAAATCCGTTCAGCCATTACAGAGTTGAACGGGAAGAAACACATCTACATACTTACACACAAACTTTCGCATTTATAATATTGGTGTGAAGAGACAATACAGTCATCTATCTACCTATACAGGTCGGTTCAAACGGTGACGTCAATGCGAAAAATGTAGGTTTCCTATACAGAAGGCGTCACGAAAATAGCCCATGTATGTTCTACGATTTTTCCATATGTGCGGCTTGAAAATTTATTTTTGGTGAGATTTTTCTAGTTGGGACATAGGATAATCCGAAAAATCCACTCAAAATAACTACGTTGTCGTAGGACATACATGATATTTTCGTGAAGCCCTTGGGTATGAGGAACGTAAATGTTTCAGATTGACGTCACCATTTGGACCAACCAGGGACCCTATTCCTGTGCGTTCGAGATTATCTCGGTCACTGTCTCTCTAATTTAGAATTTAATGGGAGTGAGAGTGACCGAGATAAAATGTCATTTCTCCGAATAGGGGCCCTGTATATAAATAATGACAAAGAAAACTAAGTGATACTCATACTGTCATAAATATCTGTCCGTCTCATTTAGTTTGCGACAATTTTCGTCTACATTTTACGTTTCATGTTATAACAGGAGTTACTATGGGTTTAGTCTACTTTTGCTGAGGACATTTTTTTAGCCGCTGATGCAACATCCATGTGTTAGTAAATCTATGTGTTCATCATAAGAAACCCTTGTATGAGATTGTCGTAATGGTTCAAACCGAAGTGGTCAAACAAATCAAATCGGCTCAAAAGCATCACATTTTCTATACCCTGTGCTTGTTCAAGTCACACGAGTAACAAGTGTGACTCGAAAGATTACAGGGACTCGACCTTTATTAACAGATTGTTAAATATTTGTCTCTAATTAATTAATTACCTCTAAAATTTTCGGAGCCTAGTTTTTTTTTGTAATTCTGCATTTTTCTTGTAATTGTATAAAAAAAAATAGTTGTCGTGCAAAATGGAAGGGTTGAGCCTAGGACGACTATTATACTATACTAACCACATAATAAGGTTCAAAAAAAGACTGTCATAGATGCACGTCACAAACATGCATAGATCTGAAAAACATTACCGTTCTTGGGTAGTCGGGTTAAAATGATACATAGACATACATTTTTCATCACCAGCCATAAGACGTCTACTGCTGAACATAGGCCTCCCCCTTAGTGCGCCACACCGACCGACAACGTGCCAATTGTATCCACCGGTTGGCATACATTTTTGGCTTACATTAATTTCTGGGTCCTTGATGGAGCGTTCACTTTTGCAGGTGCTCTTGTCGAAGGGCAGGCCGGTGATGCGATGCGTGCCGCTCGGTAACAGCAGCACTGTGAACTTGAACTGTGCAACCAGCTCACCGGACCGCTCGTACAGCACCTAGGGGCAAGACAGCATTACATTGACGCTATTGTTTGTCAAGTACAGACGACTGTGGCAGTCAAAAGGTAAACATGGGAAAAAGAGTAATTTTCGTTCTTATTTCTTTGATTGGGTAACACAGTTCTATCAGATCAGATGTACTTTATATAACAAAAGTTTCTTAATCAGGGCATCTTAAATTTTTCACTCGCCCATCCTCTTTCGCCTTACTGCAGAGAGGTCCGGGGGTAAGACGAGGGCGACGGTAAAGTTCGATAATTTAATAAGTTGTATGTCGCATTACAAAAAGGATCTTAGATATATTTGTTGAAAATTTTGTCTAGTGGTTTAAAACTTGTATTCTTTTCTGAATTGAAGTAATCTTGTATTAACAGCGCCCCTCGGATTCACTCTCGCTGCCTATCTGTTAACCCAGGGCGTAAGGCCATGCTAAATTTAATCCATATCCATTACAGAGTTGAATGGGAACAAACACACCTACGCACAAAGTTTCGCATTTATAATATTAGTGTGATTGTATATTACCTGGAAAGGCTCAATGAGTTTGTGGTTGATGCACTCAACGAGCCCTAACCTCGCACTGGTCTCCTTGTCAAAGCTGCGCAAGTTGAAGGGCATTGAGCCGTGCTTATTGCGGACCTGGAAATACAATTATTTATACTAACCTTATTTCCAGCATTCCTAACAATTATTTATTTATATATACAGGGTTAAAAGGAAAGGGTAAGTAAGCTACGCTGAAAGGGGCGCATCATACCCATTATTATGAACATCTTTTACTATGGGACCAACTCTGAAATCGAGAAAAAATAATCATCTGTTCCATACATTTTGTCGAGTGTCATTGTAATTTTTTTTTTTCTATTTCAGGTTTAGTCCCATAGTAAAAGTTCTTCATAATGATGAGTATTATGAGCCCTTTTCGGCTAAACATAATCCCTTTCCTTATAACCCTGTATATAAAGGAATGGGTCATTTTCTAGGAACCAAAATCCATAAATCAAACTGCTTATGATAGATACGTGAAATTAGGACCCAATACTCTTTAAATGGTCTAGGACTCTAGGTTATTATATTTTATTTTATTAACATACTTCACTGTAGAACATTCTGGATGCCTTCAATTTGAGTTGATAAACTTCGTCCGTCTTCTTGTATATTGTACACCTTGTATCCATCTCTCGGCCCTGAAATGATCATTTGATCGTTACTTAATGAAATTCAGCCTAGTACGGACTGTGTTCGTAATTTAGTCAAGTAATTGATTTGGATTCGAATGTATCGCTTTCTTTGCGACTCTACTACGTTTTTGCTGTTTGGACATAGTTAGCTACTAAATTGCTCGACTAAAATAATCACATAGTCACAACAATGCTATAAAAAAAAAGGAGTTTGATGATGAACATGAAAAATTTGGGCCAAGCAGAAGCTGAAGCACATGTGATTCCATCAAAGCCTAAATGCTAGCAAGCATTTTCTACTAGTTTTCTTATACATAGAGAGGATAATTATTAGAAATACAGGCAATAATGATATAGTGTTCGCAAAATTAATTATTTTTGTCAGTAATTATTAACCAAAATGACATCAGGTATCAAGACAGTTAAGAGTATCACTTTATTATATTCCCTGAGTACTGCCAGAAAACGAATTTTGAAACGTCGACTGGAAAGAATTCAGGGTTATTTAATAAACATATCCAATGCATAAGCGCTCAACAAACAGTCTATGCTTTAAAATTACCTATTCCTAACTTCTCGCTGTTGAAAAGAGTCACATGTGAAACATTTTTTTTTAACAGATTGGCTTATCAAGTGTTTATATGCATAGAAGTAGTAGAAAATTCAAAGAAATCCATCTCGCACCAAAATAGATATAACAGGCCACCATACATATATGAACTTACATACACTCAAAAACATTTCTTTTGGGCAGTCCACACATAATCACCGCCTACAGGGTACGGTGAGACAGCGTATAGAGAAGACAAGTCACAACACTCTACTTATAGTCGGCTGTATTAGTTAATTGTACAATCTATCATGCCATTTTTTTTAACAAAAAACCCACAGACTAGTGTTTGTGTCTGTTTATAAACTAAATATGTAAAGTGGAAAGAATAAAAACTCACAACACCCTCTCCAGTGGAAACAAGCACGTCCATAGCATATACTTCATACGTCTCCAGGGTGGCCTTTTCATGTTCTTTTCTCTGTAGCTCCGAAGGATTCTGTATAACACTCTTCTCCCCATCGATGCGGAACTGCTTTAACTGGTGTGAGAGCATGCCCTCCACTGGCTTGCATCCGTACTCTGCACTGATTTTTTGTATAGCATCAGTGATGGCATAGTTCTAGAAAATAGAGGTAATTAGTGAATACGAGCATATAAATTTATATGAGAAGAATGACATACAAATATAATATATTCATAAAAGTAGCGTTTTTTTCTCCATACCATTACAAATGATTTAGCTTGGGGTTCTATTCTAGGTCGAGCAGAAAGTGTGACGATCGTGTCGCAGTTTACAGCACTAGCGACGACTTACGACCTTATCAGTTACAATAGAGCTACGCATCTTTCTATGGCCATTGGCACTTTTCTCTATGATACAAGATTACTTAGGTCAATAAAACTATTCAATCGTTAGGCCTCGTTTATGGAGGGGCGGCCCGCCTCGCAAAACGAGTAGCGTTGTACTCGTTATGGAATAATCGCTTTCATTTGTAAATGTATATGCTTGGAATCAGCCGCCCACTAAACTAATCAAGCATTTCAGTATCAAGATGCACTTCGCAGTTTTGCCCGAGTGTACAATTTCACACAAGTGTTATTTTCGCAAGGTATTAGTATTAGTGCCAAAGTAAACCATAGACACAACAGATTTTTAAATAAACAATCATTCTTAAAAACCAATTATTTTGCTTTACAGCTATAATTATAAGGTCTTGCTTCATATAAATTAAGTCTAAGGGTCACTAGAACAAGAGAATGCCAAGATTTCATCCAATCATTACCCCTCTCATCATTCGTCTTTGCAGGGGTGAGATACCACTTAATAATAAAAATTGGCGAGATTGTAGATTGAGATGTGTTGTGTAGGTAATAAGTCTATATTTTCTAAAGAAATTTAAAATAAACCAAACACTTATGAGGCATATTAAAACTAACTTCTTAGAAAGACATCCTCACAGCTTCAGTGATTTTATTTAGATATATAGATAGACTATATCTTTCTTTTTTTATTTCAATTCTTTTTTCCACTCTATGATGTAACAATGGGCAGAAACCACCCAATAGTCTTAATATTTGGTATAAGAGATTGTATACCTCATTACCAGGTCGCAGCAGCCTCAGGGCGGCCTCGGAGGCGTAGTGCGCGGCAAGCAGCACGTCGGCCGCTCGCCCGGTGACCTCGCCGCCGCCCACCACCACGGTGTGCGCCACCACTGCGATGAATCCATCTATGTGCGCGCCCAGGTCTCTGCAAACATGTATAAATAAAATAATACAAACCACCGAGCAATACGGAAAAGAGCTTTTAGCTTTCATACCTAGAACCTGCACTCAAATACAAAAAACAGCATTCAAATCGATCCAGCCATTTCGGAGGAAGATGGTAAGTCATACAAAGCACAATCAACCTCTTATGTTAAACTCATGGTTGGGTGAATTTCCATAGAACAAATGGTTGTGCAATATGTGGATGTTTATTTTTTTTCGAGAGTACAATGTTCCTAAATAATGTAATGAGAGTAAATGTATCATCAAGCAAGAAATTACAATTATTTAAAAAAAATACTGCAGCATCATTATATCAATCCAAGAACTCCTAAAACTTGTTATAACTAGTGTTTGCCAAGAGTGAGGTGTTGATGGATGTCTGGGTTATCAGAGGCCTAGGACATTTCCGTTACGCAAGCAGCCTAGTAATGAAAACCTTTACCAATGCACCACTTGTACTAGGCCAAAATGTACTCTAATGTAATCCTAACGTAAATGAAACATATGATGATACTTTAATAGTTTCAATACCGCAAATCTGACAAAACATGAACGCACAAACTCATATAACAGACAAAACAATACCGCATAAGTGTCATAAAAGCAAACCCAACCATGTTTATACAAAACTACCATTACTAGCATGTAAATCACCTTTATTAGTAATTAATGTACCAAAATGCGGTTCCTAGACCCAAAAATTACGAAATTAGGCAGTTTTTTGACTCTCCTGTAAAGTTAAGTGAAGTGTAGATACGCGTTATTTACCTGTGTTAGTTTCGCGGTTTTGCACTATCCCTGACGATTTCTTATTTTGGTTCAAAATTGTTAAGATGGAGATTCACAAAAAAAGGAGTAACAAGGTAGTGCAACATTTCTTCTAATAAATGTGGTCTAGTTTGAGGGGTAGTAACATCAGCTATCTTATTTTCTCTTCAGTGTTAAATAGAGACAAACATAGTAATAACTATATGAAACCCAGTTGCACTGTCTGTTGATTAATTATAGGTTATCTATTTGAGTAATTGCTTACACTGTATGGACTGTGCTTTACTTGCTAGGTGTGTATGGTCAAAGATCTTGACACAATCACTCCTGTAGTGCATTTGAAAAATGAGTCTCAATGACACATGGTTGGTTTTATACAATGGTTATTAACAAATCATGCCACAATTCTAGTACAATTTTGTTGGAGTTTTTTTTTAAATTCTATAGTTTTAGAAGACATTTGTGTACGGCATTTACTGAGTGCTTCTACTAGACTAGGATTTTAACTGTTACAGCCAACAATACATATTGAGAATCAAAGCATGTTTGCAAATTTTGTCAGTAATAACAAACCGAAATGACATCAGGTATCAAGACGGTTAAGAGTATTACTTTATTATATTCCCTGAGTACTGCCAGAAAACGAATTTTGAATCGTCGCCTGGAAAGAATTCAGGGTTATTTAATGAACATATTTCATGCATAGTGGCTCAACAAACTAGCCTAAGCATCAATTCTAGTATGGTTTTGTTGGAGATTTTGTTTCTATAGTTTTGATTTTTCGTTCGCACCGCAGAGAACTGTGTAAATTCTTTGACAAGTTTCAAGATTTGTTGTTGGCTGCGTTTACACTGTTGCCGATTTGTCTCGCAACTTGTATAAATCTTGTGTTTTTATGTTTTGCAATTGGGTGGGCAAACATCATTTTTGCAACATTTGTATAGGAACATGTTGATAAAGACATTTGTTGTAAATCACAGTTTCAAACAAGTTTCGTTTTAACAAGTTGTGACAATACGAACGCGTTTCGATACATTAATAGATAACAGTGTTTTTGGACATGTTTCATCAGAGAAATATCCTGGAATAACACATAATGCTTCTTTTTGTCTTCAAATTAACGGATTCTATATGATGCAGGGCAAAAAAAGTCACGTTTAATGATACAACGTCAAAAATAGACACACATGATAACAGACCCTCAAATGGCTTCACACTTACATCTTTGCTAGATCTCCAGCCTTCAGTATGTAGTCTGCTTCACTAGGAATGGGCGAGAAGTGGCAAATGCAGTTGTTTACAGATACGCATGTTGAGAACGCTATGCCTTTCTTGGAGTCTTTCTCCTTTTTGAACACCTTTGAGGTTTCTTCCAGTAGGAGCTGGTCACCGAATTCACATATTTCCCTTGCAGATGCGTCGGGAATGCATTTTACGAGAAGTTGCTCTAGTACTCCTGAAACAAATAGAGGGTTTCATCAAAAGATTGAGCGTAACGTGTTCAGACATACCGTGTACAAGAATTATTGGAGGCTCGCTATCGGCCGCATGGCGAATAACGATGACACGCGTCCTTTCTCCTCCAACCTGCGCAGATACAAATACCGACACAGGACAATATTTTACCCTATAACAACGATGGGGAAACAACTTACGATTCACAATTTGTCCCGCTAATTTGTACTTGGTCACTACCAAGTCTTCTGCGATCGTTTTTTCCGCTTCTTTGTCGTCAGCCATTTCTCAAAATTGTGGATTTTGCTCAAGCAACGTACGTACGTGATCTCCGATTGGTCGTAAATGTGTTATAGTCACGTGACACTTTTCACGAATCAAAAGGTGGCGGGTAAATTTATTCAAATTGAAAAACTACTGCAACTTTGTAACTCTACAAAATATTAAAAGATTAATAAAAGTCTTTACACAATCCTACATTATTTTTAAATGGAACACTTTAATCGTGTTCGCAAGCTTTAATGATATATCGTTATCATCAAAACAATAAAATTATATATGCCCTAAAAAGAAAAAACTTAGAAGAAAACTTTAAATCAAAGGGAGAGTGCCAATCACCACTTCGAGATTACTAAACTCATTTGTGATTTGTTAGTTTTTCAACATATTCTAAGCCAATAGGACAGCTTCCCACAAAAAAGACTTGCGCAAACAAAAAAAATATTGTCTCTACCTCCGGATCCTACGAAACCTAGTTGACGAACAAGAAACGAAACGAAATACGTAAATTCAATAGACCTTTAGGGTGTCTATACATGGCCTGACCTGACATCGTGTAAAAGGGACAGCTAGATTTGAATTTCACGGGAGCAAAAGAAACAAACTATTAAGGTTACCGCTTCTCCCTTTCGCTCCCCCAGAAACTTATAACTGAAAATAATTAAATGAAAAAAATGACTACCCGTAGAAGTAAGTAAAATGTAAGTTCTTTATTCAAAATAAAAAAATGTATAATTTAATTATTGCACAATAAAGAAAGTGATTTCAATTGAAGGTGCTTTTACCTTTTGTCCATGTTTTTCCAAACGATCCATCTCCATCCATCTCCATCTCTTTCAAACGATGTCAGGTCAGGCCATGTAGCGAGGCCTTTAGCTTATAAGAATCCTAATAAAGAGATGGCTATAAATAAGTTTCTGGGGGAGCTAATGGGAGAAGTTTGTTAACGAACCTTAATAGTTTGTTTCTTTTGCTCCCGCATAATTCAAATCTAGCTGTCCCTTTCGCACGATGTCAGGTCAGGCCATGTATAGACGTCCTACCTGCCTACGTAAGTGACTTACTGCTGGAAGGAATTCGAAAAAAAAACATTTATTAATTCTCCTCCATGTATTTCGTCATTTAATTTTATACACAAACTATACTGCTATTTGAAAGCTTATCAGAGATATAAAATGGAAGAATTGGAACGGTTATCGAATACGTTGAAAGAAAAAATAATATATGGTGAAGGATTGATAGATCAGCTGGAGCCTCTAGAAGAAATTGATGGTGTTAAAAAGTTACAAAGAAAAATTCGCCAAGAGGTCGATTTTCTGAAAAGAGTAAGTGTAAAACAGTTACTTACGTTGGGATCGGATGTGGCACCAAATTAATATTACAAAATGTTTTAATTTGTAGTTACAAAAGACAAACAAATTTAAGCCTGAGCAGTTATCCTGCTCTAATCTGCGGCATCTCGGTGCTATGGTAGAGTGTGCCAGAAGGCCTGGCGTTGTAGCTGTGAGCAAAGTCTTCCATTTGGACAGTAATAACAAACTACTCATAGATATAGTCAGTGATCAAGGAAAAACATGGACAAAAGGTAAAAGCACCTTCAATTGAAATCACTTTCTTTATTGTGCAATAATTAAATTATACATTTTTTTATTTTGAATAAAGAACTTACATTTTACTTACTTCTACGGGTAGTCATTTTTTTCATTTAATTATTTTCAGTTATAGCACGAAATCCCAAATCTCTGTCTGCGCTTAGTTCTGGAAATGCTTCATATGGTGCTCGCTCTACACTCGATCAAGCAGAAGATTACAAGGAGTGTGCAAAACTGTATCCATGCATGTATCAAACTCCTAAAGTATGTCTTGTCAACATAAAAATCATTTATTACCAAAACTTTTCCTTCTTTGCCACCAGCTTCAAGCCCCTTGTAGCATTGTATTTCTTGCTCTTCGTAGACAAGGAGAGACAGCAAGATTAAATCCTTACTAATATTATAAATGCAAACTCAAAACGTAACTAAATAAAAAATAAAAATAAATGTAACTCTCTTATAAATGTAACTCTGTCTCTCTGTCTGGGTGTTTGTCGCATTATCACAGCTAAATGGCTGAATGGATTGAGCTGAATTTTTGCATAGATATAGCTAAGGGTAGGAGACAGACATAGGCTTCTTTTTTTGTAGGTCTACACGACTGAAGTTTTGGGTAACAACTAGTTAAATATATTCATGATTGAATTATGAATTGCCTTATGTGCTGTAATGAAATAAAAAAATAAATGGCTATCTAAAAATAGATATTTTATTATTTGTTACGATAACTAAAATAAATAATACAGTAAAATATAAAACTGATTGTTTTAATTTTATTGACAATGTTGCAATAATGTTAATAGAAGTATATTAATCTAAAATAATAAAACTGCTACCAGCAGTCGTTATTCTCAAAAAGCTAGCTGCAATGCTGTTATGAATGATGTAATGAAACCTTTATTCATAATAATAATTACATTTCAACAAAAAAATATTATGACAAAAATACTAATAATTGAAATACTAATTCCTTGGTTACATTACATACATTATAATAATAATTCATCTATGGTACCGACCAGCATTTGGTCACAAGATGCTTCTATCAGATGAAGCATGTCTTATTACATATAATTATTTGATTTCAAGCTCTTGATTCATTTTGGTAATTTAATTTCAGGTAGTTTTCGAGTTAATGAGTGGTGTAGAGGAACATTTAGCGAACAAATTGAAAGCTATTGGAATTATTGTGAAAGGTGAAATATTGCCAAACACCAATCAGGATGAATGCTATGATGAGTCCTGTGAATCTGAATCCAACGAAGATGACGAATATATTAAGTAGGTAAAAAAAACAAGTAATATTTTTTTACACTTAGGTTTTAAAAAGACATCTAATCTGATCAATGCCATAGGGTGGACTACTTACAAAATATAATATTTGTTTATATTAACTACCTTAGTACCGTACCATACCGTAGTAATATGGATTTAACATATAATAGACAAATCACACTAATGTTATAAATGCGAATGTTTGTGTGTGAGTATGTAAGTGTGTTTGTTCCCGTTCCACTCTGTAACGGCTGAACGGATTTGGATGATATTTGGTATGGAGGTAGCTTATTCTCTGGAATAACACATAGGCTACTTTTTGTCCTGTAAAAATTGACCGTTCCTGTAGAATAGCGGCTGAAACCGCGGGTCACAGCTAGTCATAATATAAAAAGCAAAATAGCAAGCAGTAGATACACACTAAAAGTAATTCACAGCAGGAGAGTCAGTTATTTAACATAGTGATAAATAAAACACTTTCACTCTATCCTTCAAAATGTTTAAGGGCGGACTGTCTGATGGAAACTGGCAAGGAGTTACATAATCGGATGATAATTGTGCTGTGCTAGTAACTGACTGTTTGTATGTTACCTTTTCACGAAACTTTTAAATGGATGAACCGATCCAATAGAAATTTGGAAAGGTAGTGTGCATTACTAGGATACCTACGTACATATGCACAGACATAGAATACTTGTCCTTGAAGAATTATGGGAAAGGAATAAAGAAAATATTGCTGATTTTATGTAACACTTTGTGTTTAATACATATACAGAAGAACTACACCACACACTTTAAAATCGGTCAAGCTGTTTAGATTATACGAAATCACATAAGACATATGCCTGAAAAATATCACCCACATTCTAATCGAGTAAAAAGTCTCACGTTATACCTTTTGAGTTTACCATACCTTTTGAGTTTCAGACAAGAATGTATGGATGGTGTACCGACAGTAAAAGAACATTCAGAGATCAATACTCTGAACTTGGACGTCACTACCATGATGGCTTATGTCAGTAACATGACGAACGGACATTGTAATTATGTGTTTAAACAAAAAGTCCTCACACAGCAATGCGAATGGGAAGCGGAAAAACCTGTAAAACCTATACTGGAGAGACTATTTGAAGGTATTATTATTACTAGCTTTTATCATGAAGCTATAACCACTTGTGTGCATCGACCCTTATTTATATGGAGAATTCTGTGGCATCGACATTGTAAGTCTCTTGAAAAAACTATGTTTTAAGGTGCAACATTTCGCTCAGCGCGCGAAATTCAAATTTTCTTGCGTTTTTTGTCAATTACAGCTTAATTACTCATCGTGGACTTATTGAAACCAATTTTGCGCCAATAAATAAGCGAAACGTTGCACCTTAAACAGTTTTATTGGCAATGTTGAGTACATATAGTTTTAAAATTTTGAGTTCAGTTGAAAATAATCCTTAGTGGAAATAAACACAGCACACTACAAACTTTTGCAGACTGTGAAATCATTGTTATATTAGTATATAGTTGACAAAAGACAAAATTTTGACAAAAGTTGTCAAAGGGCACGGAACCCGGAGTCAGTGGATCTGCATTACAAAAACAAAATAAAAAAATATTTTGTAGACCAAATAATTATGTTTAAAGTTCATGATTGTAAATTCCTACTGATATTTACATGCTGAATGATGTAAATTCTTCTAAATGTATAATTGACCGAGCGAAGCGAAGGTCTCAGAGTCTACGGGAACAAATCGTCGTTTGTCTATTTGTATGTTTGTATGTATATTTGTCCGATGATAAATTGCGAACCGTTGATCCGATCTTCATAAAATTTCGTAAGCAAGTAGTTTATTTCAATACAATATTTAAGTTCGAATATCAATAAAATTGGTTCAGGGGTTGCGAAGATATAGTTATAGTTGGTTCAGGGGTCGCGAGATCTCAGTTCGGCGCAAACTACTAGTAATTGTAATGTTACAGGAAAGACGCTGGTCTGTTGCCAAACGGCTTGGGATGATTTTGAAAAAATTGTTCATACACTGGGCGGCCAAAATGAGATGAAACGAACGGAAGCTCTCAAAAAAATTATTACAGTATATCCAGATGATTATGCAGGTATTTAATCAGTTATAGACGTTACCATACACCAGTATTATTAGAGGTACATATACTGAAACTTTGTACTAATGTTGATTTTTTACCTTGCCTTGCAAACTAACAAGATCGCGCGGTAGCGATCAGCAGACGCCCAACCACCGTTCGTAACGTCACGATCCTGGCAAGTGGGAACGGTGATTGGGCGTCCTCCGCTGACGCGACGTAATCACGTCAGTTTGCTGTGCTAAATTCTCAATTTTGTTATACTTATCGTTCTAGGCGAGGATGATGACATGAGGAAAAATCTGTCAGTACGGGGGCATGTGCGTCAAAGATCTAAGATAATTTTTAACTTCGGTCATCGGATAAAAGCTCTAACGGTCTCTGCTAATGAAGGATTTGTAAGAGCAGCTTTACAACAGGTATAATGTATATATTATGACATTTTTGTTGTTGATTATCTATTTATCGTTACAAAATGTATTCAGTCAGCAAAGTCGGTATAAATTAAATAATACCGGAAAAAAATCATTACGAAAGTTGGGACTGAAAAAAAAAACATAATATCTGCTTGAAAATAAATATGGTCAGCTCGATTAACTATTTGGTAAAATTCATAGACTCAAACTATTATCTGGGACCCTATTCGGAGATATGACATTTTATCTCGGTCACTCTCACTCCCATTAAATTCTAAATTAGAGAGACAGTGACCGAGATAAAATGTCATTTCTCCGAATAGGGGCCCTGATTCTGTTCAAATGCATCAATATTTTTTGGATGCTATATGTATGTGAGCTATTTGTTTTGTATTAAAACAAAACAAATAGGTAGTAGGTTCATACATTGCATAATTTGAAATTGATAAAAGTGGCTATACATGGACCTGACATCGTGTGAAAGAGATGGCTATATATGAGTTTCTGGGGAGCGAAAGGGAGAAGCTAAAACCTTAATAGTTTGTTTCTTTTGCTTCCGTGAAATCCAAGTCTACTTGTCCCTTTCGCACGATGTCGGTTCAGGTAATGTAGCAAGGCCTTTAGATTTTAAAGATGATTGAATGTAACTTTTAGCTTTGTTTCAGGGTGTTTCATATGCATCATTCATTCACGAATCCCGAGCTCTTACAGAGGGTAAAGAACCGACTGCGCAGAAGATCATATATTATGATAGTACATGATACATGCACGAAATAATAATAAAAGTTTAAAAAAGTTACAATGACACTATGCCTTCACGCTAGTACCTATGCTGTGATCTTCAAAAATAAACGAATTATTACAAATTATATGGTAATCAAGTTGTTACGAAAACAAAAGCATTTTCATTAAAAAATAAAATACTTTGGCGGAGCGCAGATGAAAAAAATAAAAATAAAATGTCTGGCCTCGCTACATGGCCTGATCTGACATCGTTTGAAAGAGATGCTATATATAAGTTTCTGGGAGAGCGAAAGGGAGAAGCTATAACCTTAGTAGTTTTTTTTTTTTTTTTTTTCTTTTTCCTCCTAAGAGGGTTTTGGCGTCGCACGTCTTATGCATTTGCCAGTGTCAAGTATACATATTTATTCTCAAGTTTAGTTAGATATAATCAAACAAGTCATAGTCACTGTCAAAGTAGAGCAAAGCAAGTCATGGTCAAGTCCTAGTCATGCCCCAGTAAAGTGGTGAAAACTTTACTAGAGCCTTCTATGGAGTTTTGGAAACAACACGAAAATTCACGTTTCACGACATTATACCATTCACCAACACTCGTGCATGTTCACGAACACTTAACGGGTAAAAATTCACAGTTTTTACACATTAACACTCGAAATAACACAAGTAATGGAAAATAATATAATGACGCGACATGATTTCTTCACGTTCCCGCCAAAACTCACCTTAGTAGTTTCTTTGCTCCCGTGAAATTCAAATCTAGCTGTCCCTTTCACACGATGTCAGGTCAGGCCATGTATAGACACCTAAGGCCTCGCTACATGGTGAAGACAGAAATGAAACCGTGGCCATTAACTGAGGCGCTTTCCAAAAAAAAAAAAAGTTGTTCTAAAATACTTACTAGATGGCGTAACAGACCTATCGTTTTACCTGTCATTGTCATTTCTGTCGAAATATTTTGTTTATTTTTTAAATCGTAAATTTTGGCTCCACACGTTGAGTATTTAGCCAGTGTCAACTATTGTAATATTTCAAATGAAGTCAAATACAAAGTTACGTTACTTGAAATTGTCTAAATACACATGTCGAGCCAAAAAAACACGAGAAAAAAAAAAGGCACACGTACATTTTTTTTGTCTTTCATATCTTGACAGTGACAGAAAAACTCAAGGTACATCTAACGCCATCTATTGGGTACTTTTATAACAAGGTTTTATTTTTTTGGAAAACTCCTCATTATGAGACACAGAGTGATAACCTGAAAAATGAAACTATCTGACATAAGCACGCTAATGATGGGCTTAATTTGTTGGCGCGCTGTGAGCGTTTGTGGTGTTTGCACCAAGTTTGCACTGTAAGCGCATTTTAAACCGCACTAAAGGCCTCGCTACATGGACTGACCTGACATCGTGCGAAATGGATAGCTAGACTTGAATTTCACTGGAGTAAAAGAAACAAACTATTAAGGTAATAGCTTCTCCCTTTCGCTCCCCCAGAAACTTATATGTAGCCATCTCTTTTACACGATGTCAGGTCAGGCCATGTATAGACACCCTAAGTTCGTTATCGTTAATCGCTGTGGCTGTCGTTGGTTTTCAATGTGTATTTCGGACCGGTTGGGTTTTGTTTTGCTGTCACTGTCAGTGCCTTTGTTTTGGTTCGGTCGGTTTTGTTTTTGTTGTTGGTTGCGTTTGATTTCAAATGTGATTTTAATTCACAATTATTACAATTAAATAATTTTTGGTCGCTAATTTAGAATGGATGAAATTATAGATTCTCAAATTATAGCTGAACAAGTCGAATTTCTCGACAAATGCTTCGAAAACTCTTTTAACTTGCAATCTTCACTTGTGGCTGTAAAAGAATACGTCGCCGAAGAAATCAAGAGTTCCCCTGTATTGAAGAAGGTTAAAAAACGACCTAGTAAGAAATTAAACTCATCTATTCTGAATATAACTACCGCACTAAATTCGACGGGCTCAAAAACCACTTCATTAACACAACTCCCCGGGAAACAAAATGTTATAAACAGAAATCTGAAGGCTTGGGGCTTACCGGAAGAAATAGCGAAAAAATATCAACAAAGAGGTATAACAGAAATGTTTGAATGGCAAGTAGCTTGTTTAGCTAATTCAAAGGTATTGCTGGATTGTTCCAATTTGGTGTATTCGGCACCAACATCAGCTGGAAAAACTTTAGTAGCTGAGATATTGACTATTAAGACCATTCTTGAACGGCAGAAAAAGGTCATTATTATCTTACCATTTGTCTCCATTGTAAGAGAGAAAATGTTTTATCTACAAGATATATTATCAAGCTCAGGAATTAGAGTAGAAGGATTTATGGGATCCCAATCACCACCAGGTGGTCTGCAGGCAGTGCATGTAGCTATCTGTACTATTGAGAAAGCTAACAGCTTGGTCAACAGGCTTATGGATGATGGAAACATTTCTGACTTAGGAGCGGTCATTGTTGACGAACTACATCTTTTAGGGGATCCACACAGGGGCTATATCTTAGAGCTACTTCTGACGAAAATAAAGTATGTCTCAACGAGATTAGATGGTATTCAAATTCAAATTGTAGGTATGTCAGCCACATTACCCAATTTGGAAGTTCTAGCAAATTGGTTGAGCGCTGAACTGTTTGTGACTCAATTCAGACCCATTCCGCTAGATGAATTCTGTCTGGTCGGCAACAGGTTATTTGACAAAACTGGAAAATGCGTGAACACTCTCAATGTGCCAAATTATTTATCAAATGATAGTGAAAATTTATTGAATATTTGTCTAGATACAATAAAAGAGGGTTGCTCCATTCTTATATTTTGTATGACTAAAAACAGATGCGAGAACTTAGCACAGTCTGTAGCATCATCCTTTTATAGTCTTGGATGTAAGCAGTGTGAAGCCGGCTCTATTTTAAGGGACCAGTTGAAAACTGAGAGTATATCAGAAGTGTTGGAACAGCTGAAGAATTGTCCAGTTGGATTGGATCAGGTATTGATGAAAACTATTTCATTTGGAGTTGCTTACCATCATGCGGGACTAACATTCGATGAAAGAGACATCATTGAAGGAGCTTTTAAATCTGGGGCGATACGAGTCCTCATAGCAACGTCTACACTGAGCTCTGGAGTTAACTTACCAGCTCGTGTAGTAATCATAAGATCACCCGTGTTCTTAAGACAACCAATAAATATTTTGACCTATAAGCAAATGTCCGGTAGAGCTGGAAGAATGGGTAAAGACACCAAAGGAGAGAGCATACTGATATGCACTGATGCCGAGAAAAAAATAGGATTTGATCTGATGATGGGGGCTCTAGACTCGGTAAAGAGTTGTATTGAATCAGAGGATAAGTACATGAGGGCAGTTTTGGAGATGATTGCCAGTCAAGTCCTGTGCACTCAGGAAGATTTAGAAGTGTATTCAAAATGCACTTTGCTTTACACGCAGCAGGAAGATAAATCACCACAAAGTCAGCTGATGGAAGCTACCTTGAAAGAATTGAAGAATTATGAGCTGGTCCGGATTCAGGAGGATGGGCAGGAAGTGCATTATGTTGCTACGCCTCTAGGGAAGGCTTGCCTATCAGCATCCATGGCTCCCAATGATGGCCTATCACTTTTTTTGGAGTTGCAAAAAGCACGTCAATGCTTAGTTCTTGAAACAGACCTTCATCTTATCTATCTAGTGACGCCATATAGTGTCAGCAGTCAGTGGGGGGATATTGATTGGCTGCATTTGCTGACTTTGTGGGAATCCTTAACAAAAGCCATGAAAAGAGTAGGGGAGTTAGTGGGAGTACAAGAAAGCTTTATAATTCGCTGCTTGAGAGGCACAAACAAACTGAATAATGCTCAAAGTAAACTGAACATACACAAAAGGTAATATTTTTATCGAAATTAGTATGACTTCAGATATTTCTTTTCAGTGCCTTCAACTTAAACTTTTTTAGAGGAATCTGGGGTGTTGTTGAAATTTTGCCACTATAATATATTGGCAAAATTGCAGTCAGTCAATTGGGACAGGGTGAAGTTTATAACCATACTAGAGAATGGCTAATATAGGAAGATTTTGCACCAATGCTCGGTAGTTTTCAATGCCTATCCTAATAATAGATAATATATACTACTTGTGCTATTGCTATCGGATATTAATAACATTTTAAAAGGTCCAACTTCAATAATTTTGTTAAAAACTTATTCATTTTAGCATAGAGTTTTTTTATAATTCCTCTATGGTCCTCGTGAATTTTTAGAATACTACTGTTCCGATTGCACCAAGTTTATTGAAATAAAATATTTCCCGATTAGTATTTGTTGGTATGTTTGTATGAAAACAGTCAAAATTTTAAGTGCTTCAGTTCAGCCTTAAAGACTCTTTAACAAATTGTTTTAGATTTTACACAGCATTGGCTTTACAAGACTTGGTGAATGAAGTGCCACTGTCTGAGGTTGCAGCAAAGTTTCAATGTGCTCGAGGATTCTTGCAAAGCTTGCAGCAGGCTGCAGCTACATTTGCAGGTTACTAGAGGTTCAGAATATATTTGTGGCTATAATGGTTTGAAATAAGAACTTTCTTAGATACTTACATAATTTTATTCTTTAGGTATGGTCACAGCTTTCTGTCATCAACTCGGTTGGAAGAACATGGAAATATTAGTCTCACAGTTTCAAGATCGATTGCATTTTGGCATACACTCTGAACTATTGGAATTAATGAAACTATCTTCGTTAAATGGCGTTAGAGCCCGAGCTTTATTTGATTCAGGCTTTGAAACAATATCCAGTATCGCTTCCGCCGATGGAAACTTAATAGAGAATATTTTACATAAAGCAGTTCCATTCCAAAGTGAAAAGGAAAGAGATGGTGATGATAGTGATGATGTGAAAAAGCGTAACAAATTCAAATCCATATGGATAACCGGGTGTTGCGGAATGACAGCTAAAGAAGCTGCTCAAAAGCTTATTATGGAAGCAAGGAAGTATCTTGAAAATGAAATTGGTGTAAGCGCTATAAAATGGAAAACAAACATTTCTACAAATCCTGTAAATCAAAATACTGAAAGTAATGTTATCGAACTAGTTAAGGACGTTGGAGATGAAAACAGCGACAAATTTACGACTGCGACTTCTGCAGTCCTAGAGACAGAAACACAGGAAAATAAATCTCGCAAAACATCGATTAATATATTAGAAAACAGCTGCGACGATATGAACATCATTTGTACCGCTATTGGCGCTAATACTCGTAAAACTGATGAGCTTGAAAATACATCAGTGATTAATATGCACAAACAAATTATATCAACACCAAATAAAGATATAAATAACTACGAAAAGAAAGTTAAAACCGAAATCGATGAAAAAAAACATACAATTACCAATGACGACATCCCATCTCATGCGGAATCTACTCCAATCTCAGAGACTTTACTCTGCACTCATTCAGTTAAGGAAGAAACCGAATGGGGTTCATTAAACTTTACAGAAGCAAGAATTGAAAACATTACAAAATTTAAAACATTGGACAAAATGTTCTCTCCAAACATAAGTTTCGGAGATACAGATAAAAGTGCTGCTTCAATGAATATTCTAGAAGAAAACGATTCTCTTAAATGCGTTTCCGTCAAAGATGTTAGTTTGTTTTCAACAGATGGCGAATCTTCAATTTTTGAAGAAAGTTTACCTTTAGATCTGATACCAAGCAGGTTGCTAGATAATAAAAGTTCTACAAGAGCTTCTTGCGAGCGAGAAAACTCTGCAGATATTGTAAATACAGTTTCAAAAACAATTTTAAACGCTTTTAAATCTCCTCTAGTTCTGACAGATGAAGTCGAAGACATTAGATTAGTTTTTGATGATGCCAGTCAAGGAGACGATCTCAATCTATCAAAGGACGATGAAGTAGTTTGTTCACAAGATCAAAACATCAAAGATTTTAAAAGCCCTTATAAACGTAGAATAGATAACAAAGAAGACGTAAAGTATGAAGCAAAAAAGAAAAAGCTCAGCGACTCCCTCGCTCGTAACGCTATCAACATACCTCCGGATGTCACTCATTCTGCGTGCATTCGGATAAAACCACATTGCTTTAACTGTTCTGTTTTAAAAGGGGATGAAATCTATAAAAACCTTCGAGTTTTGGAAAACTCACAAACTGCGTGTATTTATCTTAGTGTACAAAAGAAAACAATTAATAGTGACGAAGTCATAGGCGCTAATATTCTAAATATCCAAAAGCCTGATGCAGGCATTGACCATAATATTAAAGGAGTGGCAATATGTCTGGGTCAAGACACTTGTATATTTATCGACCTTACATCTTTAGGAAATAATATGGTTTCAAAAAACAACGTGTTGAAACGCTGGTTTGAAAACGGTTCAACTCAATTGAAAACTTTCTCTTCGAAATGGTGTTTTTTGAACTTGAAGAAATGGCTCGACATCTCTTTGCCGTTTTCATGCGTAGATGTCTCATTAGCTGAGTGGTTGATAGACAGCGAAGGCAAGATGAACAGTATTGAATGTTTGGTGAGTAGCAACTATGATAAAAGCATCTGGGCTTGTAGCATTTCACAAATCATAATAAAGAAACTACAACTATGAATGCTGAACTTTGACTTTGCTGCAAATTAACTTCATAAAATACTTTAAAAAAGTTGTATTAATTGTTACAAAAATACTAAACTGCAAAATCTAGCCTATATCACTACAGACGTACTGAGGAATCCAACGACACCTCACTCATCAAACTCGGTCAAGCTGTTTAGGCTACAGGAGGTTATATAGGAACACACAAACATGCATGATATACTAATGTCTTACATTCATATATAGTCACATAATTACATAAATACTTACGTATAAACTCCAAAAACATTAACTTCTGTTTGGGCAGTCGGATAAAAAAAAGGCAACCGTGCAATGCATGCTGCAAAGTATAGTTACTTTCTTCTTTACTTTAAAATGTTTTCTTATTTATGTAAAATATTTTATATTGTATAGATTTGCCTGCATTCAGGCGTATATTTGTTATAGCGGTTTATAAAGTACCTGTTATATATTTCAGATGGAAAAATATTATCGTTTGGATTTTTCGAAGGTATCGGTTGAAAACAAAGGCGATGTATTAGGAAACGATGACTCTTACGTAGATGCGTGCACCAAGGCTTGGTGTATTTGGATGATCGTGGAAAAACAGAACCAATGTGTACGTTATGCAGTTTCGCAGAATACCAAAAGTAGGTTCAGATTTTGTCTTAGTCAATAAAAAGAGAAAAAGTAAAGGCTCTATTTCACATGCCACACACACACACACACAGTAACACACACACACTGACACACACACACACACACACACACACACACACACACACTCACACACACTCACACACGCGTTTGCAACACGTTTATTTTATCACGCTCTCTAAGTTGTATTTTAAAAATGTATAGTATAGTTGTTTTCACCATATTTGAGAAATCTCTTTTAGGGATTGTTCAAAGTCCAATCTTCACGTTTGTTTCTGGACAGATACAGAAAACCGCGTGGCTATTATCCTAGCGAAGTGCGAATACCACGGGATCACTGTAGACCGTGAACTTGCCTCGCAAATGTTGCTTGACGTTAAGAGGGCTCTCGAAATCCTGCAGAAAAAGGCTGACAAACTGTCCAGTAGCAGAGGGATCAATCTTAGCTCTTCTAAGGCGGTTGCCAAGGTAAACGAGCTCTAGTTTTCCTAACCGACCACCAGGTGGATGGTTTGGGTGGTCCGTTAGTAATAAACGGTATGTACTATACAATACAGAAAATTGTCTATCAACATTAAGGTTTCGCACAACGCGCGAAATTCAAATTTTCTTCCGTTTTTTGTCTATTACAGCTTAATTACTCGTCATAGGTTCATGAAAACTAATTTTGGGATAATAAATAGATCGTTTCAAGAAATTACACTAATCAAAAATTCAAGTTGAAAGCTAGTATAAGTACATTTTGCAATAAACCAAAAACCTCGATGAAAATCAGCTTGTTGTGATTTGTAGCTAAACCAATTTTATCTATGTGATCATTTTACCCGTAATTTCTTAAAACAAACTTATTTATTGGCGCAAAAATGGTTTCAATAAATCCACGATGAGTAATTAAGCTGTAATTGACAAATAACGCAAGAAAATTTGAATTTCGCGCGATGAGCGAAACGTTGCACCATAACGGTAGCTAATTCAGCCCATTGCCGGGCAAAAGCCATCTCTCCAATCTTCCCGGTTTTGTGCAAATCTAGTCCAGGTTTTACCGCACAACTGGAAGGTAGGCAACTGGTAGATAGCCTGAGATCGCTTTAAGCGATAAGGCCACCAATTATTACACTAGTTTTAAGTAGATTTGAGTATTATGCATTTATGTTTTGGTGTGAACAATAAATAATTATCTATCTATCTAACTGTTGACTATAGAATGGCTGTATCGACAAACTTACAATTTACTTTCACTAGAAAACAAAAAAGAAAGATAAGTAGGTACCTAGTGCGGTATATGAGGCTATTAAAACATTTCGGAGGGTTCTTTCAGAAAAATCCATTAATAATAATAATAATAAATATCTGGGACATTATTGCACACACGGTCATCTGACCCCAAACTAAGCAAAGCTTGTAATATGGCTGCCAGAGACTGATATACGTACATAGATATTTTTAAATACATACTTATATAGATATTAACACCCAGACATAGAACAAACACAAATATTTATCACAAATATTTTGTCCTAGATGGGAATCGAACCCACGCCCCCAAACACAGAAGGTAGGTTCAATACCAACTGAGCCACCGGGGCAGTCGACCCCACTCAATTCCAAGCTGAAGGTTTTGAGTACGATTATGTAGAACAATACAAGACAACTACGAGCAAGACTCTACTCTAGACATAAAGATAAATAAGAGATAAACACATATAACATGAAACGAAGTGTACCTATTCTACCTATCCCTACCAATTTATCCCTGGTGGTACAGGTGGGTTGGATTCTGGGGGGTAGATTTGATATGTAATCTATGTATATGTATATATAGATTTCAACTAAAGCGTGGCGAATGCTAGCGACGTCAACAACGACAAGTAATATTCATAAAATTATAATAAATAATATAATTTTTATATCCTTTCTAAGTTTTTGTGCTATCGTTTGCAACGTACCTAAATCCAGCCCTGGTCGTCGGACGATTTTTAATTGAAAAAAACCGACTTCATCAAATCATTTATTTTTAAATTTGCTTTGTTAGTAGCTTAAGTATCATAATCGAGATTATGTATTATTTATTATTATTATTGGTGACACCCGTGAAACACGTATCATTAAGGAGTTCCGGTGGCCGTCTGTGGTCTTCTTCATCAGTTCCATTTCACCAAATGATACTTTCTGAATGCAAATGCTTGACTCGTTGAAAATACCAAACGCACTATATGCATGCCTATTGCCTAATCTGGAAGAATCTCCTTTCAAGTACAAAAAGATTTTTCCAAACCGTCTTATAAATGACGGAGTTCTGAGCTGTCAAACATAAAAAAAAAAACAATCGAACTGCAAAATATAACTGCAGACCTTTGTTTCTGCGTTAAAAAGAAACATAGCAACAGCACCCCATCAGCGGCTCCTATTAAGTTTGTTTTATTCCAGGCTTTGGGGATGTATAAGAATGGCAAGGTGAGCACAAAGAAGAGCGTGCTGAGCTGCCACAGCAGCCCGCTGGCCAGCCTCGTCGTGTTCTGGAGGAAGCTTCACAGCATTCTGACGAACACTCTTTACCCGCTGGCTGAGAAGGCACACGGGGACCGCGACGGGAATAAGTACATTTCTAGTAGTTATTACTATTTCAATATTTTACAATAGTACATTGATCGCCGAGGGGAGAAAGAGACGTAGTACCAACAAGGGTTCCAGCGTAATTACTGGGCATACAGAGACTTAACATCTAACATCTCGGGGTGACGAGCGCAGTGCATTGCCGCGCATAGTTTTGAACTGTTGAAGTTCAAAATTCTGGGTGGCACTGAACTATTATGTGCAAGCGTGACGCTTAAAATCAGGTGAACGACTTGCTCGCCTCGTCACCGAGAAACAGAAAAAAAAAAAAAACCAACATGGGTCTAGTTTGAGGGTGGGAAAAAAAACTGTCAAAACAAATTGAAAATTCAGCTAAATATTACAAAAGCAAACAAAGAAAGGGGGAGGTTTTTAAACACGCTATTTAAAAAGTTATTCAGAGTCCAGTCCAATATTATTTTGCGGAGTTGGCGATAAATACATCTTTTCGCATTATTACAGACCTAAAGATATATTATTACCAAAAATGTAACCAAAGAAATATACAGTTTTCTTCCCGATTATTTGTATGACGTAATGAAGTACATTCTCCCTCGTATCAAAAAAAGTAATAATGTACTTTCTTTTACGGGGATACGGGATGAGATCCACCTGCAATTTTTCATTAAACTTTTATCCTGCATTCCCATAGATATAAAGATATACAAGTGCTTTATTGTGTTATATCTTGAAAAATTTCGCCATCGGTAGGTACGTAAGAAAACTAGATTTCTATTATACCATTATATTATATGTATGTTTCTAGTAGGTACACTTTCCAAGGTTTAATCACACTAATATTATAAATGCGAAAGTTTGTGTATAACTGTGTTTGTTCCCGTTCAACTCTGTAACGTCTGAACGGATTTCAATGAAATTTGGTACTTTTTATCTCGGAAAAATACTCGATTTCTGTAGAATAGCGGGTGAGTTCGCGAGGCGCAGCTTGCTAGACATAATTAAAATTACTAAAGACAAACATTTTTGTTCTTGTCTAATAAACTCAAATGAGAAAGACATTACATTACAACTTAATTAACTTCAAATGTTACAGTAGATTTGATGTTATTAAGAGGTAACTCGTGGTAGCTCAGTGGAACGCTAGAACGCTCGCCTCACATTCGTGAGGTAGCGGGCTCAAACCCGGGCGGGCCAATGAGTTCTTTGGAACTTACGTACAGATATACCACTGGCTTAACGGTGAAGGAAAACATCGTGAGGAAACCTGCATACTTCCGGAGAAGAAATTCGATGGCGTATGTGAATCCGCCAACCCGCACTGGGCCAGGGTGGTGGATAGGGCCTAATCACCCTTCGAGGGTAGGCTGATATCCCAGCAGTGGGATGTTTAAAGGCTTATATCAGCAGCGTAATCTCCTGTTTCCTCCCTAAATAAGGACACTATTTTTCTTACTAAACCTTACTTTTTTTTTTCTCTATCATTGCAAGTAATATTTTTTTTTAATACAAAACAGGAGCATGAAAATGGTGGATATACATTTTATGGTATAAAAATATTTTCTGTAGCATCATTATTCAGGGAGGAAACAGGGGAATACGTTTGTATGGAAAAGTCGGTCGCATAGTCACCTCTTAAGGTGCATCGTTTCGCTCATGGCGCGAAATTCAAATTTTCTTGCGTTTTTTGTCAATTACAGCTTATTTACTCGTCGTGGATTTATTGAAACCCATTTTGCGCCAATAAATAAGTTGTTTTAAGATATTACGGGTAAAATGATCACCTAGATAACATTGGTTTAGCTACAAATTTCAATAAGCTGATTTTCATCTTGGTTTTTGATTTAGTGGGAAATGTACTTATACTAGCTTTCAACTTGAATTTTAGGTTGGTGTAATTTCTTGAAACAATATATTTATTATCGCAAAATTAGTTTTCATGAACCTACGATGAGTAATTAAGCTGTAATTGACAAAAAACGCAAGAAAATTTGAATTTCGCGCACTGAGCGAAACGTTGCACCTTAACCCGTAAAATTTGGCCCAACTCCACAGAATAAGGCCAAGTTACACAATGCACACGTGCACCGGTCGGATAAGCATGCACGAGCCGAACTTGCAGAACGTTCCTCGAACTTTCTCCGTTCCTTGTGAATATCTCGAAGACGATTCAAGCAACTGTAACATAGAGTTCAACTGTAGACGGATTTTCAAAGCGTTGCCGCGCCATGTGATGGTGTCGGCAGATTACTGCCAGCTAGAGATGCGAGTGTTGACGCATTTCAGCGAAGATGCAGTGTTGTTGAGGATAATGCGCAGCGGAGAGGACGTTTTCAAGTCTATCGCCTCGTCGTGGAGCAATGTGCCTGAGGATGAGGTAAGAATTGATTATAGATATCTCGCTAAATTACTAGAGTCGAAAAACTTTATTTTTCGTAAATATGTTATGGACGACGAGAAAGGAACGAATCTCAGTACATGTATTTTTTCTAGAATCTACTATCTCGTAATTCCTATTTACAGATCACCCTAGATACCGCGTTATGGTATCGTTGTTTTTGGAGGAAAGCGCGGCTTGGCTGCGACCAAGCGTTCTCATTGGCTATGTGAAGGTTACGCCTAAACGCGTCTAGCATCTATCAATGGCAGTATTTTTTTATAGGTGTAGCGATCGATGCGTACTGCGCTCTGATCGGCCTGAATGCGGCCTCTATACTTGAGTTCAAACATAATATGTCACTTACTCCTATGATTCATAGGATTTTACTGATATTTAGCTTATCCGTGTAAACACACCCCCAAATTCCCTCTAATAGCTTCCGGGCTTAAAGTGCTTGTTGTGTCGAACGTGTGCAATCGCTAACAATGCAATATCTATTTACTCACTGTACGTAGTAGGTAAAGAAGTTGAAATATTTCGTGGCCCAGAAGACAATGGTGTTTTCTGGGCTTGTTTAGCTATTTACTTACGTTCGAGTTTGAAATTGCAATGTTTGGTAATATTATCCCATTTTTCCTCAACCCCGGGCCGGGCTGATGTGATTTTGATGTTTCATATCTCGGGTCCGGCTATTGATGTAATGTTCTTTCAAACATTGCCCATTTCGAAGTCAGCGCCGTGTCTAAATATTAGGACAATGTTGGGAAGGACGGTGATTCGCGCTTTAACTGGCTATTAAAGTTTAGTGTTGTTTGTTTTTTAAGTTAACATTGGCTGAGGAGAGTCTTGGGAAGAGTTACTTCACGACGTTAAAAGTGATTTTTTCGATTAAATTGTGTGGTTACCGTTTTGTGGTTTATCTGAAGGTACTCTTATTTGATTCAGATTTTTGAACCTGAAATAACGATGTAGGTACTGAGGTACTTTATTTTAAAAACGAATTAATAGATTTTTTAAGCAAGTTGTGCAAGTTTTCTTTTTGTAGTCGTGAAGTGGGTACAGAATTCACAGGATCTTGATCTTTGGTTGTGCGGTATGAACTGCGTGTGCAGGCGCTGCTCTGGCTAGCAGATGTGCGCGGATACTTCTCCATGCGTTGGAAGCTAGGAGAGCGTCAACAACCATATCAAAATTTGAGTATACTCGTATTTTGATATGGATCGTATTTCGCTGAGTAAATTCATTTGATGTTCTTTTCTAAAATCACAGCGTGTCTCCTGAATGTGCAAGAATATTTTTTGTAGGTATACTGAAAAAATTATGCAACGACGCAAAAATATGCACCCCACAACAAAAAAGAAAAAGGTGAACGTAGCTTTTTTTTCCAGATAATATTGAATGCTCACGGTCCCAGCTAGTCTATTGTAGGGCCTAACTTCAAGTTAGCCTTAGAACTATTAAGCTCCATTGCAACTGGAGCTTCGAATAACTTTGCGTCTTAGTTTGAACTGGCCTCACGGTCCAGTTGTCAGGCGGTATAAAGAGCTTGAGAATAGAGTATACCGCAGTCTCGTCCGTACAAAAAGCGTAGTCTGATACCCACCCCTAAACGTTATCCGATTTCGATGATTTTTATATGTTATCTACACTGTGGAAAACTATGCTTGTATGTTTATTTATTTTTTAATTTCGCAATATCTTCGTTGTCACTTAAAGTGTTTTTTTTTTGATTCGAAAATAAGACGAAGAAAAGTAGGTGTTGCTAGAATACCGTATACATTTAAAGAAAAAAAAAAGATAGCGGCATAGATTATAATTTATCCAAGCCAGTGGGGCCAAGCCATTTTAGGGGGTGATACAGACTACCCCGAAACACTAACTTCATCGAAAAGTCAGGAAAATTCATTTACTCTCTCTATCGCACGCACGAGAAACAGAGCAACTATACAATTTCAAATATCGAATGCTTCATAACCTTGCGGAACGACTATCCTCTTAAAGATTCAGGGTTATTTCATTTCATACTTGAGTAGAGAGGCTCCAGACTGTTGACTTCAAATGCAGTGATTATACACGCCATTTTATCGCCCTTTATTTGAATCAGACTTAGTATATAAGGATATTCCGATATGCGTATTATTAATATTATGTTGAAATGTTTATGGATTGTCTATTTTTTTCTAGGTAGACGATGATCTCCGCCAGAAAGCCAAACAACTTTGCTACGGCATTCTATACGGTATGGGGAATAAGACCCTCTCCCAACACCTGGACGTAACAGAACTGGAGGCGGCTTTTTTCATGGAGTCCTTTTACAAAACTTTTCCTCAAGTGAGACAATACACGCGGCGGATCGTGGAAGAATGTAGGAGAAGCGGATACATTGAAACCCTGATGAAGAGAAGGAGATACCTGCCTGATATTAATGCCACATCTTTGGGTGCTAGAGGTGAGTACCTTCCAGTTTACGCCTTTACCTTAGAATTATATTAAAATTAGAAATATAATTATATTAATTAGCTATACAATGTCGCCCATCGGCAAGTGACCGCCCGAAAAGGGCTTATAATACTCATCATTATGAACAACTTTGACTATGGGACCAACCCTGAAATCGAGAAAAAAACTGCTGTTCCATAGAAAAATGTCAATTGCTCTTTACAAAATGTATGGAACAGCAGATTTTTATAACTTGAATAAAATCTATACTTAACAAGATACTTTCCCGAAAAAAATATATGTTAACCTAGTTTTTTCCTTTTGCAGTTCTATTTTATTTGTGTCCAAAGTTTTGTCTAAGAGCGTTAACACACGTAGATAACAAATTTGTTGGCGCCGACCGCTTTCTGTCAACCCTAGAGAAAGAAAGAAATGTAAATATCTCTTATTTTGTTTTTGGTCTGCTGCGGTCCGTAGTTGTTACGTCTGTTAGGGGTCTTAAAGTTTATTCTAGCTTCACAAAAAAACGATTTTGAGATGATATCTGCTAAATAAGTGAAGGGCCGCAATTTGATTACAAAAATCATGTGTAGTAAACGTTTTTCATACAAGCGTCCTTCGACTCAGGTTCAGCAGAGCGACAAGCAGTGAACACGACAATACAAGGCTCAGCGGCAGACATAGCCAAGGCAGCCATGTGCGCTATAGACTCCAAAGCAGACCTACACTACGAGCCGCGACTTCTGCTACAAATGCACGACGAACTCATTTATGAAGTCCCTGAAAAGTACAAACAAAACTTTATGCAGACCATGAAGGAGGCGATGGAAGGAACTATCAGATTGAAAGTGCCTTTGCCGGTCAAAGTCAAATGTGGGTACTCTTGGGGTACTTTGAAAGAAGTCCAAGTTTGAAATCATGTTCGATATTTTTTGCATCTGTGATCTTACCATTGTGATATTATATTTGAAAGTGTGATTGGAGAACACTATATCAAGTCACGTCTTTTATTTATTTTCGACATTAACGTCTTTGATAAATAATTGCATTGTAAGCGAAAAACTTTTAAGCTTATTTTTGAAACAGTACACTTTATTCTAAAAGCAGCAAACAGTACAATAACAACTATTGTCCTATTGTTATATATTTTTTTTTTTTATATTAAAAGTCTCGCAGTGCATTATTGCTAAAACAAGTTGTTCACCCTTCCATAATTTATTTGTTTACGGCACGTAACGTTTTTATCACCGGGACGTTACGCATTTATGAAGGTATCGGTCCGGGGAAAGTGGAAGTCATGTTGGTACTTGAGCAGATGGAATTACATTACGACGTGTCCAGATATTGCTTGCTCAGTAGCGAAGCGAAATTATGGACTTCTTGACGGGAATAGGCGAGCCTAATGACATTCCAGCCGGACTATTTGCAAATCTGAGCGCCATCTGATCGCGTTTTTCCCGGTTTTCCGGGGTTGTGTACCGGCGGCGGCAGAGGGCGGCAGCGCGCCGCCCGCCCCCGGCAATCGATACCTGCGCGCACCGGAGCCTCTAGCTTGTCACCCTCGTCACGTCAGCGACGCGACCATCGTTCGCCGCACACAACCATTCGCAAATGTAACCCCGACGGAAAATGTGTATGACAATATTAAAAGTGTACCGCGAGCTACCGCAGTGATCATGTTCCTCTGAATTCTGAGCAAAATGCATCTCCACTTCGAGAGGAACGTGAATTCGAAATGTGACTGCACTGTGTTGTCGCTGTCGTGGATGGGAAAGGTCCCCGACGAGCTACCTGAGGTGAGTGGAAACCCGTTTATTACTTTGTGTTGAGAACTATATCTATGCTCGCGAATATTCGCGACGGTAGAGGACAGACAGTGTTTAAATTTAGCATCGACGGCACGGCGGCCGTACCAGTTACCTAACCAACTCGTTTGATAATGAACTTTAGACGGACTGCATTCAGTTTTCATAGAAAATAAGCCTGTTCTTGGGCTGTTTTATAAACATTTTGAAGTAGAAAAATACGGTATTACCAAGGTTTAGTTAGGTACTGATTTACTATCGGCAGAATAGGTAATGTAATACATTCACTTCTTAGAATAGATATTGGTAGTCCATTCTTCGAATGGGTGTATGCTAATATCTACGTACAGGTCCCAAAGGGTTACGTTTGTACCAGTTATTAATTTTCACGGCTAATTGGTAGAATATAAGTACATTTAGGTATTCTTTAAGAGAATAAATAAAAAAATAAACAAGTGTGATAAGGATGCTTCCACACTGTTAGGAGCGATTCTTATATTGTATTGAACAAATCTCAAAATCATCTTTTGCCAAAATAACTGTTTCTTGTCTTTGTTTACACACATAATGTAGTGCCTTCTTAAAACGAAATAAAAACCACTATTACCAAAAGTAATTTTCTGCGGTCTCCAAAAACATCCTGAATGTTTAAGAAAATTTCAAAAGTTCCATGTGTACTCTGTATCTACTCGACCGATTGCACCATGACTGCTCAATGAACAACTTTGCATTGCAATCCAGCATTAGAACCGATGTCGAATTTCGGTTGGAAAGGTACCTCGCGGCTGCCGCCGGCTCCACACGCGCACATTCCCAGTCTCAATCTTTGTAACGACGACGCCGAGAGCTAAGGGCTCGAGTCTCCCAAGTCCCATTCAATTAACCTTTCCTCGCCTCCACGACGTCTGACCTACTTAATTTCATTTCTATTCAAAACCTAGCTTTAGGAAACCATTCTTGTATCGTTCCCTCGGAAAATGCAAAATTTTTGCGGTCGTCTCTACGTGCTCTCTTCGGAAAACAAACTGAATCCTTAATGAGAATTCGCGATGGCTGGCCCGGAGGCGTTTGCTTGCAAATCGTGTGAAATGGTTAGAACACCACCAGCGTCGTGCTCAAACGCCAAAGTTTTTCATGCACAACTTTCGCGATCTTCTCATAGAGTATGAAGTGACACACCTACAAGAACATGTATATTGTTTTGTAATTTTTTTTCCCTGCAATTAATTGCAACGACTTTTCAGTAGAGCAAGTCTTATTAAACGTGGCATTCACATAAGCCGTTGGCACGTTCTGTGATAAAGCGCCGCACTCATTTTATAGTTTCCTCCTTTACTTCATTTCGTTAGTTAATTAATCTCATCTAGCTTACTTTCGGATAAAATTAATTTCCATCTGGTGCTATTTCTCTTCCGCTATAACTATATGAAAACGGTCTATTAAATCAAGATAGAATCCGTAAAGTAATTAATACGCGTTTGACGTGTTTTCACATTAATCCCCCTAATCTAATTTGAATTCAGAGGCAAAGGAATAAGTTTGCCGACTCGGCGAGCGATGTTGATTTATGATCGGAAAAGTTGTTTTTACTTCATCAAATGTTAGCGAAGATATTGCGGCGTATAGATAGGCAGAGTCCGTAAAGATGAACGGCATCATTTCCTAAGCGATCCGATGTAAAATCGTAACTGACTCCCTTCGACACGGTTCGACCTGTTGATTGAGCATCGATATGGTGTTTCGCCGAATACTCCCAAATGGTGGCTAAATAAGGAATTCGCCCCGAAATGATGGAAGTTAATGGAAGCAACGGCTGCCGTAATATCGCGCTTAATTGCCAATTTCGCGTTCGATCTCCGGCCGGCGTAGGGACAGGACATGCACCATTACGTGTACGCTAATTGGCTGCGCTTCCTATTACCACGGCTTTTATTTAACATACACGATAAACAGATTACAAAAGGGCGCGGCCCGACGGCCGTTAACTGCTTGATCAATTAGCATGGATTGCGCTTCATCCCGTTAATCCTGCGCTGGCCGAGCTCTACGTTTCAACTTTGGCGCTAACAGATGAGCTTGCAGTCCGTGAGCTGATTGCACTCCATAAAGTGCAAGCGCAAAAAGTCTGATTTGTTTCCCCAGACGGGCTAGCGACGTTCACTCTTTTATTGCGCGATTGCGACTGTTTCTTCTCAAATTAGTTAACAAAGTAATATTATTAGAAGAAAAACAAAATACCCAAAGCTACAGGACGTCATAAAGGAACACACAAACATACTTACTTACGTAAACACCAAAAACATTACCATCATATTTTGTTTTAACAAAACGGGAATACGCACGCTAAATTGAGTCGGTTATTCCGACTGTAGTTTCGATCAAATTCGGTGACCTTTATCAAGGAAAGCGTGACACGCGCGCGACCTCATCTTGTCTTGCAAAAAACAAAATGTGTCCACTACAAAACCACGTCAGTTTTCATAGTAAAACATTACCCTCCTTCTTGGGCAGTCGGGTAAAAACAAAATTTATTTTGCGATTAATCTTTTAAAGATTTTTTTTTAGCTACCACAACCCCTGTCTTCCTATGCAAAATTGTTATTTCTCTAAACATTAATTGGTTGTATCTTTGGTAGTGAGCAGCTCAATGTCTGGTTTCAAGGCAGAGGCCATAGAAGCTATCATAACAGTATACACTAGCTTTGCAAACATCTACATACTAACTTACCCAAACGCAATTTGTAGAACGCGTTTACTTGTAACATGTTATGTACGGTTTACAATATCATTTCCCGGACATGATGTTACAAATAGTTAAATATCGAAGAATCTGTGCTACCCGACCTATTAAAATTGTTCAAATTTCTACGACCAGGAAAAGACAATGGGCAAAAAAATTGTGGCGTTTGGTCTAATTCTCTTCACCACCAACCGAGCAAGGTTTCGGTCCGATTGAAGTATTTTTTAACGTCCTTTTTTATTTTTTTATTGTTAGCAGAAAGTTGCTCAGGACTTAGTGGACTTATCTACCTACCCATTTTCGCAAATCTTGTTACACTGCAGTTAGCTTTTGCAGATCATTTAAAAGCTTTTGATAGTATATCACACAACCGTATTGAATGCCCTTCACCAATCAAGAGATCGATACGTATACAACTGTTGCAAAAAATATACGAAATCATTTCATCAGCCATCAAGTTACACATGAATCTTCATTATCTAACCCCCGAATACTGAAACGTTTGTTAACTTTGACGACAGATTAAGTATATTGCTGCCTTTGTCATTTGCTTAGTGCCAGACAAAGACAATATTAGAATTAATCTCGTTTCAGTATTCGGGGGTTAGAGATTCAAATAAGGAAACCCATTATCCTCAACGATTTTTTACGGTCACCTTAGAATATGTATTCGGAGAGCTGGCAACCGAGTTGGGAGGGAAAATGGCTTGTTATCGGAGGGACCTGACTATTACTGACAAACCTCCGGTTCGCAGACGCTATGGTCCTTTTCTCTACCTCGGCTGATGAACTGGGAAACCATGCTCAACAAGATGAAGATAAAGAATATTTAATTGCACGAAATGCGAGAACATTAATACTTACTTGCATGAATAATATATGTTAAAAATGTGCCTAGAATCCGTACAGTTGGAGATTGCTATAAATTGTATTATTAAATTAAAAAAATATCATCATTTAGATTAAGAGCAACGAATTAACAAGGCGAGCTGTTGATTCCTACAAAAGAAGTTTTATTAGATTTAGCTATAGATACATTTATTTGGTGTTTCTATGTATTCTATGTATGTATTTACAAAAAAAATGTATTTATGTATTATATCAGTTATGTGGTTTCCATATTACAAGCTTGCTTAGTTTTGGGCTAGATGGCGCTATATGTGAAAAACGTTCACCGATATTTATTTATTTATATATATTTTTTCTACCAGGAAGAAGGATGGAAATTAAACCGCAACAACTACTACCAAGAGGGATGGTTGGCGACGGGAAACGTGCGCGGTGTCGTCGGCGTGACGTTCACGTCGTCGCACGCGCGCCGCCCGCACGAGACTCCGTTGCGGACCAACTACAACCTTAGGGGGCACAGATCAGACGTAAGTCATCATCATCAGCCAGAAGACGTCCAGTGCTGAACATAGGCCTCCCCATTAGATCGCCACATCGACCGACAACGTGCCACTTGCATCCACCGGTTGCCCGCGACTTTCTCACGTCTTGGGTATTGGTTCGTGGTCGCCACTGAAGAACTATCCTTCCCCCCCGGTTATCGGTTCCACGAGCGATGTGGCCTGCCCATTGCCACTTCAGCTTGCAAACTCTGAAAACTATATCGGTGACTCTGTTTCTTCGACAAATAGACGTAAGACGTACTCGTAAGTGCTTTACTAATATCACAGCTACTAACTACCAAGAAGAGGGGTTTCTGGCGATAGGCAACAAGCGCGCGGTACAACCACTTTCAACCCACTGCTATAGGTGTTTTCGGAAAATGTGAAAGGTTGCAGGATTATATTTGCTCACCGCAGTGTCTAATTAATGTATCCATAAATCCTAACTAATATTATAAATTTGAATGTAACTCTGTCTCTCTGTCTGGGTGTATGTCGCGTTATCACGGCTAAACGGCTGAACGGATCGAGCTCAAATTTTGCATAGATATAGCTTATGGGTCGGAGACGGACATAGGCTACTTTTTTTTAGGTCCACGCGAACGAAGTCGCTGGGAACATCTAATATTTTATAAGTTAATGTTGAAAACAGCCAAATAATGTCTCACGTGAAAATTATGCGTGTGTAGCGATGTTAGCTCAGTTGTTAGCGCGTTCGGATCGTACGCCGCAGGGCGTGGGTTCAAATCCCAACAATGGGCTTGAGCTATCGGTAAAGGAAAACATCGTGAGGCCATAGCATGGTGGCAGGGTAATTTCTAGTACTGGGCAGGGTGGCTAGGTAGCTACCCCCTCTAGTTAAAAACCCTCTCTAGGCGAGAGGGTTAGACCAACCCCGACATCACAAAAAAAATATACTTCCATACATTTCGTCGACTGTAAATGACATTTTTATATGTAACAGATGTTTTTTTTACGCGATATCGGGGTTGGTCCCATAGTAAAATTTTGTTCATAGTGATGACAATGATCTTCTTTCGGCTAAGTTCACTCCAAGCATATAACGCCGTAGAGGGCACAAACATTCGTATTTCTAACAGTAATGTGATTAGATGCGCCCCGTGACTTCTTTTGTTCTGTGCAATTTCACTGTTACCACCATTGAGCTTAGTGTTGAGCTCAATGGTTACCCCGCATTTATTTTAAATCCTTAATCTAATTTAAAATATATATATATTTGATCTTGATCACTGTGCATTAGAATCTTCTCGATAGAGTAATAATACGATTCGGACAAATATATTGACACAATCGATTCAATCTTTCGTTAACCAGATTATGTCCCCCACAGAAGAGAAAAAATCTCTTTTCTGTGATGTCCCCTGCCAAGATTTCGCTTCTGGACTCAATCAAATACTCTGTGGTCATCAGGACGGTTTCTGTCATGTAAGGTAAGTCTCTCCCCCAAAGTAATCAAAGCGGCTTATAGCGATGCCGGTCCGATACAGTTATCGATATCAGCGTTTACTAAAATTATGTTGCGAGTAGTGTTATGCTATTGTATGAATTAAATAATAATAATTCAAACCGCGATCTTCTACGTCTATAATCACTTTTGTCTAAATACTAGTACGCTAGAAAAAAAAAAAGTAAAATCGAGAATGTTAAATAGAATACAGTGCATAATATCTATAACTATAGACAAATATGTGCTTTTTTAATCAAATGCGATCGAAAATTAACAATTTGCATATTTATCAGACGGAGGTAATCCTGATTGAATGGCACTGTTTCCAGAGAAAAATTACTGGACCCTCTAATTGGTAATATGGAAATGTAAAAATTTAAATTCTAATTCTAATTTATTTCCAAATTCCAAGTACATTATAATAACATATATACAACAAACAATATACATAATTATGTGTCTTGTTCAACGTGATAATGTCGAGCAGCACCTACACTAAGAGTAATTTTGTGTCGTAGGTAGCTGCATGTACTTCGGAGGTTCAGTCAAATATTGGTGTATGAGTACTGGATTTATTCTGCTAACGACTAAATGTCTAGGTTCAAGATGTCTGAAATCTAAATGCGAAATTGTGTGTAACAGGATTACTCGGGGCCAGAAAATTCATACACATTGTTGAAACGCTTTACCAACTTAACCTTTGCGGTGTGATTGAAAAAGTTATTTTTTGTATCTAAATGTAAATAGGAGTTGGCGCGCTGAAACCCGCCGTAACTTGAGTTCAAACATTTTTAAAGAAACATCGGAAGGCTTTTAAGAAATCGTGTAACTTTCGTGGAAACTTACCTGCTGCTGCGGGAAACCAATACGCTAGTGATGTGCCGAATGCGCTTGGCTCAAATGTGGCCCTAGATGTTAGAGATTATTGATAAACTCTTTAGATCCTGTTGTTCTCATATAAAATGAAGTATGTATAAAGGGTTATAAGGAAAGGGTATGCTAAGCCGAAAAGGGCTCATAGTACTTATCATTATGAACAACTTTTACTATGGGACCAACCCTGATATCGAGAAAAAAAAACTGTTCCATAGAAAAATGTCAATGATACTCTACAAAATGTGTTGGTAGAAGATGTTGGGGGAACAAGACTTTTTTGAAATTGAGCCTTAGGTACTTATAAACGTTGCTTTAAGTTAATCAATGCTTGATATGTTTTGTCAACTTGTGGCTAAGGTGAAATGTTATGCGCGAAAATGAGAGGTCATTTTAAACCAGGGTAAGAAAAAAATCCGATTTTCATAAAAAAACAATTGATAAAAATCAATTGATATATATCTTGATACGTATCATGATATATTTCCGCTGATATGTATCGGCGAACCCTGTTTTAAACTTTGATTAAAGCAACTGTTATAAGTAAGGTCCAAACGAACATATTAAATTACATCTTTAGTCAAGTACTTACCTTACTTATTAATCATCGAATCCACTTTTGGACTTTTAGGAAAAAATCTTACGAAAGTAATACCTATGTGAAGTAACTTCACCAACGTAAAAGTCTTTGTTGGGCATAAAATACTATTGTAATTGCATCAGCCTTTAAACATGCCACTGCTGAGATATCAGCCTACCCTCGAAGGGTGATTGGGCCATATCCACCACACTGGCCCAGTGCGGGTTGGCGGATTCACATACGCCATCGAATTTCTTCTTCGGAAATATGCAGGTTTTCTCACGATGTTTTCCTTCACCGAAAAGCCAGTGGTATATCCGTACGTAAGTTCCAAAGGACTCATTGTTACGGGACCGCCCGAGTTCGAACCCACGACCCCACAAATGTGAGGTGAGCGTGCTCCCGCGTATCTGTAACTATGATCCTGTATTCTTAATTCATGAATAGAATTCTTTCTACTCATCCCATCACTACCTATGAGTAACAGAGGCTTTCAACAAATGAAAAAAGGTTCTTTCATTTTCTAGCAAAATAACACAATAGGAATTTACTTAAATCTTACTGCTGCTTAGAGAAAAAAATATTTTGATTAAGGTTATCTCGTTCCAGACTAGCTTCATGTATAGGATATGCATAGGCTACCGCGTCGACCCACAAATTATTTCCTCATAATATGCCGTTTTCGGGAATACGCGGGCTTCTTTTGTTTACGACTAGCTACGCTCGATTCTGGGGCTACCGCTTTGCCAACGTAGTCTTTCATATGTAGGTATGTAGCTTTAGTTAATTTAGAAAAGATCTCGTTCATCGTTCCTCTGACTTCTTCAGTTAAACAATTTCGCAAGCGTTTTGAAACGTCGTTGCGAATACAATATAAACTCGTCGCGAGGCGCAATCTCCCGCGAATGCTGTGCGCATATGTTGTCGTATCTCGTCGGGATTCCTTCACATCCCGTCTGCTTTGTCTAAGGCACTAAGTCACACGAGGAATGTGTAATAACAAGCGACTGAAACTGGCTGAATATACTTACTTGTGTAAACGCTTTACTTACATGCCTCCCCCAGTAACGCTAGGAAGCATTCATATGTATTTTATTCCCAACCAATTTAATAGACTTTCCTGGAATACGCATGCTTACGGCCCACCTAATATAGCACAAGGTCACGTTTCGTCCTTCAGAATTATAAATGCTATTTATACCAATGAATTATATTATATTTTTATGCCATATGTATTACGCAGGTAAGTGACGCTATATATATCTACTTGAAGGTGTTGTGACATTTTCAGTGAGCACATGCCTTGACTAACCGTTGGGTGTTTTGCGATTACTCCTTTTAGTAGGTAGGTAGAATGTCGTCGACATAATTTTACTTCCACCCCAGGCCTAAACCTAGGGTTATCATATTCAAAGCGGCTTTCCGCTATGCTAATCTCGGTCCAATTTAATCTCATTTTGGTACAAATCCTGGGACTGTTTATGAGGAGTACTTAAAGGCTATCATTTTGCGCAGGTGATCCTCGTGAAATGGAACGAGCCTTATCAGAAATTGGCTTCGTGTGACAGCTCCGGAGTTATCTTCGTATGGATCAAGTATGAAGGCCGATGGAGTATAGAGCTGATTAACGACAGAAGTACTCCGGTCACCCATTTCTCGTGGTCACACGATGGACGAATGGCGCTTATATGTTACCAGGTAAATCTCTTCTATATCATTTTTAAAATCTTTGTGTAGCTCAAACCTCAAACCTGAAAGATAAAACGTAGGTATAGTGCACTATATTTTCCCCTTTGATTAATAGAGCACAGCTGTGAGTTTTCGAGCGGTAAAAGGGTGTGGCGAAGAGAAATTATGATTGACGTTCTCTCTCGGGGTATCGATGAAATTCCTCCCTAAAAGGCTACTGTCGAGAAAGGACGATGAGAAAATACTTATTTATGGCTGACTCGGGAATACAGAGCTCCAACATACGTTCAAAGCTGAAGCCACAAAAATATTAGTAAATATTTGCAATTCAATCGAATATTTCGTTTCTGTTTTCACATGGCAAATATTACATAATAGCGACAACAATCAGCAAACAATGCTTTGTGTCAGGCGAATCGTAAACTGGATCAGAATAGAAGGTGCTTTATTACCGGAGGTTTCGAAAATTTCAATATCAATGCTCAGTTGACAAATAAGCGGAGGGTCGTTTTGTTTGTTGGATTTGTTTGGAGGGCTTGAAGCCTTCGTGAAGCGGTTGATGGATGTCATAGCTGTCGAACCGTTCCATCTACATGATGTGCGCCATGTGTCACCGCACGTGAGCAGACCCGGGGACATTTCTGTCAAAATGTCGCTCCAATTTGCTAAAAGGCGTCTCTGTGAGGCCGGTCGCACGATGTTACGTGACGCCTTTGAACACAAACACTTGAAATGGACTAAGAAAGGTGTGTCTGATTTTGCGGGGGTATGTTCAGTAGTTTCAGTACACAATACACATAGCATCTAGTTATCTCTTAACCTATCATGTCTAGAGTAACTAAAACTGCAACACTACTCCGAGCTAAACTGTAAAAAAAAATACTTATATGTACAACTTAAATTTTCAGAAAAGATTTTTAGTAAGGTAGGTATTTGTTGTCCTTTCTGAAAAATACTGGATTTTATAACAGGAAAAATGTAATTGCTAAGATAGAATACATCATATAACAGACTATGAGATGATTTGGCCGTTGGCTGATTTGCAAGATTACGTAATAGAAGAGCATTTCAAAGATTTTCAACCTATGTCACAGAAATCTGTTACACGACAAATATAAAGGCGGTCGGGCGAAGACCACGCAGGGAACCCAATCCAATTTATTATAACGTTTGCGTGGTCACGGCCGGCGTTTTATGAGAGAAATTTTGAGGCTGATTCGGGATTTATATCGTGTTATTGCCACAATCTGATTGATAGCCTATTCTCCGCGGCTATTTGCGTTTATTCGTTTTATCGTGTCAACGGAGGGACGACACGTTACATTTGTCGCACTAAGAATTATCGGGCATTCTAGTTTGGATTTGTGTCAAAAATAGTGCATTAAAAATATTTTTTGACGAAGTTCATTTCAATATCAATATAATTCGTAATCTTTGTGTATATACACTGAAACATATCACAAAGTTTGTAGACCGTGCCATAATATTAAGAAAACTAAAATTCGTCCCATATCCCCTTGAAATTTCTTCTGCCCAAGGAACATAGTACTCTCCAACAAGAGCGTCTGTCAATACTTGTTACAACTGTCACATAGTTTTCGGATCGGAGTGTAATACGGAGACAACTCTCGCATTCCCAATGCCAGTTAATGTCAAGAATCTTTTATAGGTATAGGTCGCACTCACTCAACTATGTGACGAATTTATTTATGATCAATTCGTAAGGGTGAGCCACCGTGCGGTTTCTGTTGACGTTTTATGGTTTCCCTATAGCTTCGATGTGGGGAAACAGTGTTCTACTACCTAACTATTGTTTTTGCAATTCAATTCTGTCCCGATGTCGTTTACTCCGAAAAAGTGTAATACCAGTCCAAATTTAAAAACATGCAGAGTTTACCTGTTACTGGGATGTTACATAGGTCCTAATGTATTATCATGTTTATTATTAGTACTATCTTATTTTATGTAAGTAGTTAAGTAGTACTTATTTGTGATTAATTGTTTCGTCCTGTTGGTCAACCCAATAAAAAAAAATAAAAAAAGTTTGGACGGCCATCACCGCTATCACAGTGACAACTTAATTTAATTTATCTGCAGCTAGACACGTAACAGTGAAATTAGAATATGTGACATATATAAAAGACAGATATAATTGATAAATTCAATGAGCTAGAACTTGTACATTGCAGATGCTTTTGCGACGTAGAGCATTATTAATTAAATCCTTTTGAATCGATATCTAGTCTTACTTCAGAATACAATGATAATAATTGATGCATTCATATGACATTGAAGCTCTTTTAAATTTGATTTCTCAAAATGTCCATGCGCGTTGCTCGTTAAAGACTGTCACATGTTGGGCGCCAGTACAGAATTCTCATAGTTTTTTTTTGTAGTTTAGTTGATATTTTGTTCCGATTTTTACCCGACCCAAGGAATGAGAGGAGGGTAATGTTTTTGGGGTGTGTATAAATATGTGAGTATATAAGTATGTTTGTGTGCTATATTACCTCTTGTAGCCTAAACGGCTTGACCTATTTTGACGAGTAAGGTGTCGTTGGATTCCTCTTTAAGTCCGGCATGACACAGGCTACATTTTGCAGTCGGGTACTTTGATTTTCTTTCAATAATATATATTGTTAGTTATAAAGCTTTGGGGACACGTCGCCTTCGGAAGCATTATATAAAACAACAGATGTTGGGCGCCAGGTGCCAGCGCTAGACGCGCTAGACGCGCTTTTTAAACTTTACTAAATAAGATCTGTGTCTAATAATATAGTAAAATAAAGTAAAACAAAATAATAAGTACTACCAAATAATAATAATATAAGTAATATAATAATATAAAGTATGACATATAATTTGTTACTGGGAATTGTTATTGTTATTGGGAAATATAATTCTTATAATCTTACTAGATTATAATAATTATATTTCTATTTTAATATTATTTTAATTATATTTAATTATTATAATCTTACTAGATTCTAATAATTATATTTCCCAATGTGCTTTGTCTGCCCAGGATGGATTTGTTCTCGTGGGCTCGGTGGCAGGCCAGCGGTACTGGTCTTCCATGTTATCACTGGACGCGAGGATAACCTGCGGATGCTGGACGCCTGATGACAACCAGGTCTACCTCGGTACAGCGTCAGCGCAACTGGTCGTCATGGACGTCCACGGTGCTATGGTATCGCAGGTGAGTTGCTTAATACCCGACAACAGACAAACTAAAAGGAGGATAAGATCTACGAATGTTTGTTTCCAAAAAATATAAAATGTGATGTGATTGATAGATTTATTTATTTTAATATACATTGCCACATAATGCGTAATGGTAACATTTTTCAGAATGTACTAAATTACACATTATAGGGTGTTGCAAACAGTATTGTTGCCTAATACATACTAAAAAAGTAATAAATATAGAAATACAGAATAATACAGAAAACTTATACGACTTACGTATAAATAAAATTTATAAATTTTTGTCCTCCAAAAATTCTTCTATATTATAGTAACATTTTTTTAATAATAAATGTTTTAGTTTTTCTTGATTGTCACCGGGTAGGCGACCGCATCATAAATACAAAACGTTGACTGAAAAGAGCCCTCTTTTTTAACAATCGCAAGCAAATTTTATGTACCTCATGTAATGGATCATTAGATAGGTCTTCTTGTAAAATAAAAGTGAGTTGCGGTGTATAATTTTTCTATATGGTTGTACCGTTTGCAAAATATCCGATAAAGGGTAATAAAAAGCAGCGTATTTCTATTTCTACATTTAAAAAAAAAAATGAATTTGCCTGCTGACGTCTAGGTGAAGCTTTTGGGAAATTTTCGACAGTTCTATTTACAGATTTACAGTTGTTGTAATATTTGGCTAATTTGTATATAATACTTAGCGTAGGTAACTACTCCTAAATTACGTATTTAAGTTTCTAAGCCCAACTGATTTCTGCCTCCTATTACCTAGAACTAGGAACAAAGTTGAACAATAATAATTAATATGCGTATTATATAAACCTCGCTTGTCGCTACACCCAACATTCAAGAGACTGAAATTCGCTTTAATTTACTTGCGAACTCTCGGGAGTTGTCGAAACTTCTAGAGCTTCAGAAAGTCTGAATTGGCCTCCAGCCCCCACATATTTGCTGAATCATTACCCAATGGTGCTAAAAGTTGAGGCTACCGAAATTAAAAAAATATATTGTCTGTGTTTTACTTTATTCTTACTTTTTTTACTACGCGCTACTACCATCCGAATGACTTGCCTGGTTTATTATGAAATTGGGTTTTTATTTTAAAAATAAAAATAAGATTAGACCAAAATTGTATAATAACTAGCTTCGAGGGGTTTTTCATTCCTTGTATAAGCTCCTAATTAACACACCTCTGAGAAATAGGTCAAGTGCCGCCCCTGCTTTTGTCTATGGATTTATTAATAGAGATAACTGCTACAATGGTGCGTCTTCCACCGCGAAAGAATAGAAAATTAGACAAATATACCTACAGTTTGTTGAAATAGCGTGATGCACGTGACATTACTAGGGTTTGGGTAGTGTTGGACCAGTTTATGTTTAGTTTATTATGTCTGTCATCTCGTGACGCTTTTTTGTTGCGTTTTAGAGCTCATAGAATCGTAATGAATTTATTCGAAATTATTAAACACGCTTTAGCCTCTCTAGAGTGACCTCGTAGAGACCTCATTGCCCGGTTTCCATGCAATTGAACAATATTGAAGGATATTGTAGGACTAACCTAACCTACCTAACAAGAGCTTTGAGCGTCATCGCTAAATCATCAAAAATATGTGTTTATATGCCTATAAGGGCTAATTCTACACGGGGCTGCACACTGACGTTCACTCAAATCAGCCGAATAATTATTACCGGCGATTACCACTCATTGCCCGGTTTCCATGCAATTGAACAATATTGAAGGATATTGTAGGACTAACCTAACCTACCTAACAAGAGCTTTGAGCGTCATCGCTAAATCATCAAAAATATGTGTTTATATGCCTATAAGGGCTAATTCTACACGGGGCTGCACACTGACGTTCACTCAAATCAGCCGAATAATTATTACCGGCGATTACCACTTACTGTTGGCTTACATTTTATGTTTATTTTTCAAGCCATACAAATAGGTTCTTATAATTAAGCAGTTAATTATAATAGAATGTCACTTCTTTTCATCAACAACAGCCAGAAGAAGTTAAGTTTCCCTCTATTCAATCAGATCCAATTAGTAGCCGAAGGAGGCATCACATCAATGGCATGGTCGTGCGAGAAATTTAAAATGGAAGAAGGTGAAGACACCGAGAACAACTCCAACCACGTGCTGGCGGTTGCGTTGGGGAACGGCGAGATCGTGATGATGACGGGCCATGATGACGTCAGCCCCGTGCGGATCACGACTGGCATGCGCGGCAACACACTGGCTATGGAGTGGGCTAACTCGAGGGAACTGCTGGCGGTGGCTGGGACGCTGGTTGCTGGTAAGTTTTTTTAGAGTTACATAAATAAATTAACCAGCCATGTTTAAATTACGTCAGTGAGGTGCCAGTCGTGGTACCTCTGAGGGAGCACGCTCGCCTCACATTCGTGGGGTAGTGGGTTCGATCCCGGGCGGGCCTTACCAATGAGTTGTTTGGAACTTACGAACAGATAGTACCACTGGCTTTTCGGTGAAGGAAAACATCGTGAGGAAACCTGCATATTTCCGGAGAAGAAATTCGATGTGAATCTACCAAACAGCAGCGTGTGGATATGGACTAATCATTAATAATAATAATAATAATAAGACCGTTGATATCCCAGCAGTGGGATGTTTAAAGTCCGATATAGATAGGTACTAGTCACGACTGATAATACATACTGGTTATGTGGTTATGGAAAAGACATGGAAAGAATCAACGTCTCCGGAAAGTGCTGGCTGCTCCGGAGCCGTTGATTGCTGATAAGTATGCTTTTTTTTTGTTCCAGCCAAAATGTGAAATACTTTCAATATTTATAGATTGGTACTTGTAGGTATTGTAATGTGTACAACTAGTCGACAGTAAGTAATTTTATTTTACCGAAATCACACTTTTGGTAGTATGTTTTTTCTGGGTGTACGCTTCAAAGCAATATCCGTAAATCGTAAATCATTTCGCGATATTATCAACGTGCTTCCACTTTTATGAATAGAAGGTAAAAGAAAAGATGGCCGCTGTTTTCCAATTATTGAGCAGAAAACTATTCAAGAATGGAACACGCTTGCTAAGTAATTTTAACGGTCATTACTGTTTAGCCTGGTGAACTAGATTCAAGTTTGCTACCGATTGTACTGACGATAAGCGTAGATTAAAGTGTATTCAGGTATAATGATGCTATGACAAGGCATTCCGTTTCAATACGCCAAGTACTCAAGGATGAGTACGTATTAGAAGTAGGCATCGATACTCGTAGTTAAATCCAAGAAAGAGGTATTGAGGTATTGAGGTATTGTATTCCACCTTTTTGGTTAAAATGTCAGTTACTGTATAGTGTTCTACTATCGAATGTGTTCTAACGTTACACAATAAATTAGGTTCCTATGTGTGAATACGCATAGGAAAATAAATAAAAAAATAAATTTAAAATTTCCTTGCGCTGTAAGGGGTTCGCAGAAAGAATGGGACACGTTTTATACAGGGCACGTACTTACAAACGTAAAAATTAAGTAGTGAACAATATTAAATTGTCCCTTTCCCTTTTCAATCTGAGTCTCTATTTACGACATAGTAAACTTTATAGGCCGTAGAATTTTTATACGATGATAGGATAGAAGCGAACCGCATGAACGTGTGAAGTAAACAAGATCTATAATCGTAAAGCAATCTTTTAACTGGGCAATGAATTTGGATCTTGATTATCAACAGTTAGGAGATTAATTCGGTCTTAGAAGCACGAGATTAAAGTTAAAGTACCTGCTTAGACGGCAGCTAATGCCTGCGAAAGTGAATTTTAATCTGTTGGAGCTATAGAAAGCGTTTTGGCAAATCTAATTGAATTGATAAATGTATCTTATGTTTATGGTACTTTTATTTATGTTCCATATTGGCTCAATGGATAATAGCTAGCAAAACATTTTTTTATCATTTACTTGCTTAGTAGAGTAAGGATATATAAGTTATAGATATATAAGGATATATAAGCTATAGTTCTATAAGTATGCACATATGTAATACTTTTTTTTCAAACAGTGTTACTTTGGACTTGTCAGGTTTTCTATGTTAATTTATTTACCAAAGGCTTTCAGGCTATTTTCTTGTTTCCTCGCCATTTCCAGAAAAAATATATTTTCTACCTCTCTCAATAGAACACAATATCACTTTGATGAATTTAAAATCGATTGATTTTTTCAGATCGGATCACCTGTTTTTAGTTTTAAAAAGGAACAGATAGGAGAGACTAGTTCAAATTATTTCGTACAATTAAAGTATTGGTGGGTTTGTGATGTGAATACCATTAAATTTATTCGAAACCTGTTCTGGCGGTATTATTTTGAGTACTTTTAACAGCCTCTCGGGATTGTAGCTAATTTGCGAGCGCCGAGGACAATCTACTCCGAAGGTATTGTGTTAATTTAACAAATTAAGCGCCGTTGAATTTTATTGCTGCTATTATATGACCCCTTTTTTTATGTTGTCGAGCTGTATTTCTCTGCTTATCTTTAAATAAAATTGTACGCGTCTTGGAGTTTTACATTAAATATTTTTCAACTACCTTAGCCTCGGTTTTTTGTTTCTCTTCCTCTATTTTTAAAATAAAACGTATTCTTTATAGATCGCCATGATCTTTCTATAAATGCCATTTAACGGGCCAGTGGTTTGGTCGTAAGCAGGTAGTAACCGCAGAAATAATAATTTGGCATTTATTAGAAAATTGGTTTATAATTCGGTGAAACCTAAATTATGGTTTATGAAATGGTGCTAGTTTTTCTTCTCTGAAAACATAATTTTTTAGTTAAATGTTTTTAAAGGTTCAATTTAAAATTACTTGAATTACTCAAATAGGAACAAGATAAAAAATATTGAATATGATTTATATCGGCAATGTTCTTTATAATATATGAAAGATGTTGTATTTGGACAATGTTTGGACTACAACAAGGCTACCCAAGCGATTTTAGATGTGGCAGCAATTTCAATACCTCGTGCTAGGAATAAAGTATAATAAATAATGTACATTATGTTGAAAATTGAAAACGAAGGGTTAGCTGTTAGCTGACAATAATTGTCAACATTGCCATGGAGTCGTTGGGACTAAGCAGACAATAAAAAAATGAAGAGGTATGCGATATAGGAATAAATGTATAATTTTACAGAAGCAGACGAGCCATCAGATTCTCCGCCTTATAAGAATGTCGTAAAGTTCTACTCGGACGCCGGGGTGCTCATTTACACAGTGTCAGTTCCCTGCAACAGTGTGAGTAGGGTTTAATTTTATTGTTAGTTTAGTGCACGGGGAAACTGAGTAGGTACAGAGCTAGATCAATTGTGTTGGGGATCCTGTCGAACGCGAATTCATCACAATCCTCTAACCCCCGTATTAATAAACGTGGAGTGTCCTTGGATTAGTTACCAAGTGTTTCGTCCTATTCGCTCGTTTCGAAATTAGAACTCGATTGAAAAAAAACAGAAGACTGAGTAACTGCTCCAAGGTTTGTCCGCGTTTATTACTAAGGGAGCAAGATATTGGGCAGGGTACATTCAGTTGGCCTGACCTTCGCGCTTTACTACAATTTTATTGATTTTCGTTGTTCACGACCTAAATCTGTATAATTATATGGAAGAATTCAGGTGATACAACAGCTTCGTTTTCGCACGACTTAACTAAGCAACAAAACTTTAATGTTTCGCATCCTAATCCCTTGTGGTTTAGTTTTGACACTTCATCGTAACGTAGCTGGGTCTTTAAAACAATGAAATTAACAACACAAACGCGGTATTTTTCTTTGAAGAGATAAGTCATTTCAATTCAGTTCCGTTTTGCTCTGCTTCGGTGGCTGACGGTGGCGTTGTGTGTCAGGCGGCGGTGACAGCGCTGACGTGGGGCCACGCGGCACGACGCGTGTTCGTAGGCGTGGGCGGCGCCGTGTGCACGGCCCGCGTGTGGCGCGCCGTGGCGCCACTGCAGCTGCTGGCGCGCGTGCGGGCCGCGCAAGCGCTGCTGCACCCGCGCCTCGCGCCGCGCCTGCCGCTCCCGCCGCGCCTGCAGCCCGCGCTCAACAACCTCTTCGCGCACACCATACGGGTAATTAAACGCGCGTCCGTGCCGCATAGCAGAGCGAGTGCATCACCACTGGGATGGGATTCAAAAACTTAAGTTTACACGCGGCTGAACCGGCCAAAAGTGGCTTAATGAAGTCACAAAACTGGTCCATCAAAGCCTCGATCGATCAGTCTGACAGGGAGAAAACACACTTCAAGGAGCCTACCACAAATTCTTAGAGCACTTTTAAAGTCTCTATTGGCCCTTTCCCGTTCTATCCACAGAATCAAGCGAGAGCTGAACAAAAAAGCTTATGAGGCGATGACTTGTGTTCAGTGTAACGTGCCGGAGTCGAGCGAGCTGCGCCGGTTCGTGTCCCGGCCGCCGTCCGCCGGCGCCCGGCTGCACTGCACCATGCTGCGGCACGGCGACGACGAGGCCGGCGCCTACACCCTGTACCTGGAGCACCTGGGCGGCCTCGTGCCGCTGCTGAAGGGCCGCCGGACCAGCAAGATCCGCCCCGAGTTCGTCATATTCGACCCGCAAGCTGAGGGTACTCCATATACTAGCTTAGAGATACCCGTATTGCGCCATGTTAATCTATATCTGAATGTTCAGTAACAACGACGAAACACATACTTAGGGCCAATTACTACCGACGCCGCTGTATTACAAGGGTCGACCACCAAAGTTGAAGACCAAAGCCGAGGAGCAAGGGAATCGTTGGGTTAAAAAAAATAAAAAAAAATATTAATAAAAAAAATTGAAGCTACGATTGGCTGCTCACGAACTTCGCCTGTTCCAGAGAAAGTGTCCATCTCGAGCGGCAGTCCGAACGCAAGCGTCAATAGCAATGGCCGTGAGAGTAGTAGCGGAGGGGCGGCCTCGGCCTCGGCCTCGTCCTCGTCCTCGGGGTCGGCGGGGTCGCGGCGCGCCGCCTCGCCCCGCACGCCGCGCACGCCGCGCCGCGCGCTCCAGCACCAGAACACGTCCTCGTCCGACACCGAGAGGGAAGAAGGTAACCGCATGTCGGCACTACAGTCGCGAGGTCACTCCTCGAGGGCTCGGGGCCCTCGGACTCTAATGGATCCTTGCGGCACGCCTGAATATAGAGTAAACAGTAGAGGGCCAAGGATTGATCCCTGGAGCAAGCCAAATGAATTGTACAAAAGAGGGCCAAGAATTAAGACTTGAGTCACGACAGAGAGATTTCTTTGTTTTTTACATATACTCTTGATGAAGGTACAAATGTCATTAACAGCGGTTCAGCAGTTTAGTCGTTAAAAGCAGACATAATAATTTTAATAATTTAAAAGATTAAATAAAAGAAGGACGAGCTTTGATCCTTGGGGCACGCCCAGCACGTGTAGGTACTAGATGAGAAGTGTTCGCCTGTATTGTGAGTGGCTTAGAGTCGACACCCGCAGGGTGCTCGGGGTCGCCGCGGCTGCAGCGGCGCCGGCGCGCGCGGGAGCGGCGCAAGGCGCGCGCCGCCACCGACAAGGACGAGCCGGCGGACAACCTGCCCGTCGACTGCCTGCCAGAGGTTCGAACATTATATTTTGATAAAACAGGAATAATCACGTTAGTAGAATGTGTCTAAGCCACGTCAGTTTTCATATGTTAAATCATGCTTTTCGCACGAAAAAACCACTGCAGGAAAATAGACCCCGAGTATAGCCGAATTGAAATACACGGTTATTGAGGAGCTTGTGATTCCAGGACGTCCGTCTAGTGGAGGTGACGTCGAATATCTGGGGCACGAAATTCAAGATGCACGGCGTGGCGCGGCACGTGCCGGCCAACCTCGGCGCCGTCACCTACAAGACCTCGCTGCTGCACCTGCAGCCGCGCCAGATGACGCTCGCCATCACCGAGCTGCGCGAGGACCCGCCCCCGGGCGCCGGCGCCGCCCCGCCCGAGCCGCCCTTCAACCCGCACCTCTTCTCCGAGGACGAGGAGGACGCCTTCCACTCGGCCGACTCGGCGGCGGAGTCCCCGCGGCACGCGCGCCACGACAACATGCGCCGCAAGCTGACGCTCGTGGACCGGCCGCCGGCGGCGCCCCCCGCGCCCGCGCCCGCGCCCTCGCTCCCGCCCCCGCCCGCGCCCGCGCCCGCGCCGCGCTTCTACGACGAGTTCCCGTACATCGACACGGAGCCCGCGCCGCCCGCGCCCGCGCCCGGCCGGCACGCCATCTCGCCGCTGCGCTGCGAGGGCTCCGTGCCCGCGCTGCAGTCCCCCAAGAACGCGGTGGCGCCGACCGACACGATCTTCGAGCGGCCCTCGCCCGCGGCGGTCGCGTGCGGCGGCCGCGGGGACTTCTGCGCGCGCGCCGAGTACGTGACGCGCGCCGGGGACGCGCTCGCCGCGCTCAAGGCGCCGCTCGAGCACGGCGCGCCCGACGCCGGCTGCCTCTCCAAGCTGCGCAAGAACATCTGCGGGCGCGCGGACGCGTACGAGGTGAACGCGCGCATCCTCAAGTCGCTGTGCGCCCGGAGCGCGGAGGAGCCGCGCCCGGAGGAGGAGCCGGCGGCTCGCGCGCGTCCGCCCGGCGCCGGCGCCGTGCCCGTGTCGCCGGCCGGCGGCGCGCCGCACGGCATGCCGCGCAGCTGCAGCGTCGGCTACCTGGACCTGGTGGACCCGCTGCACGCGCACGTCAGCGTGGCGGCGCTGCGCGGGGAGCCGCCGCGCCGGCTCGTGCTGGTGGCGGGGCGCCGGCGGGGGCGCGCGCCGCGGGGGCGCCGCTCGCCGCCCGCCTCGCCGGCGGCGCCCCCGCGCGCGCCCTCGCTGCGCCGCTGCGGCAAGTCGCGCTCGCTGGACTCGAGCGAGCTGCCGCTGGCGGGGGCGCCCCCGCCGGCGCCCCGCCCGCCCCCGGCCGCGCCCGCGCCTCCCCCCGCCCCCGCGCCCCTCCACACCGACAGCGACTCCGACTACAGCAAGTATTATAGTTAGTAGCGAATTAGTTGCTTTCCACTTTCCGCGTCGTGTCGCGCCGACTCCCCGACACGCCGGCTCGAGTAGCTCCGCACTGACTCGCGCCTCTCCTCGCCTCGCCGACCGCTACTCGCGCGGAGAATTACTTTACGCCTCCAACTTTGCACTTCTAACAATATGTAAAATTAAAATGCCACATCCAGTGTGCGTTACGTACTTAGCTCGCTTCAGTAAATTCCGTTAAATTGGAACTCAGTAAGCAATTAGAAAGAAAATGGCTTCTAGCTTCATTCTTGATACATAGAGCACGTGTGATGCTAAAAGCTTATGCAATACCGATAAACACACGGACAAGGTCAAAGTCCCAATTAAAAAAGAAATAGTATCTGATAGTAGTAATTTTCTGATACTTGATGGCGGCATGAGTCACGCTACGCACGGCATGCACTACACTACAAACACCTCCAACCAACATTCCAAACATAGCAGTCTGCAACACTACCGATTTAAAGTAAAGCATGGAACTCTGAACTGTATATCAGTGTGACGTAGAGCAGGATTTCAAATGACAGTACGCGTAGTCCGTACGGAACACGCGTCGACGCCGGCTGCGCCCTCCGGCCGCTCGTCTGAGCGCCGGTCGAGAAAGAATCCCAGCGAGAATGTCTAGACGAGCCTATACAATCGTTATCTGACAGCCGACAGTCTGTCGTTCGAAATTCTGCTGTACGTGAAACGATATAGGGCTCACATTTGAATGCGTATCAATGCAGTTCGCTAACTGTACCTGGTCCTTAGGTTCCCTGGAGCAGCTAGCGCTGCGTCTGCTGGCGGTGCGCGCGCGGCGCAAGTCGCGCGGCCGCGAGACGAGCTCCGCCCCCGCCTCGCCCCGCCCCGCGCGCTCGCGCCCCGCCTCGCCCCCCGGCACGCCCACGCCGCGCCCGCGCCAGCGGCACGCCTCCGCCTCGCCTATCAGGTTGGTCTTCAGGTATACGACGATCTATGTTATTACAGCACTGACCACTGGAGCACCATGTTTTGAGACATGCGCACGGCTTAGCACGAGAATCGAGCCGTGACGTCACGCTTACCACTTTTCATAACAATACTATTTCGCGATTTCGACACGCTTTCGTACGCTTCACCAGTAGTTTGGTAAAATTGAAATACCGGGTGTGCACTCTCGCCGAGACAGAGACTGGCTGAGAGCGCAGGTGTACCAGATGGTTCCGTTCGGGTTGGACTTTAGGTATTCATATGACTGTGTCATTACTATAAAGCACGTGACCTGAGAGAAGGCACCGGGATCCAATCCGGTGGGTTCCAATAGTGGAACCCACCGGTGCCGCCCTACGCACGTTGCTGCGCACGCTGACATAGCGAGGGCGTTTTTTCATTCCATTAAAATTTCGTACAAAACACGGAGATAAAGTCGTAATTTGAACACAGCGAATGGTATGGAACGGACATCGCCGGAGGTCCGTTCGGTGTGTTTAAATTACGACCGCGCCGGCGTCAGACCCTGTGTGGCTTGTGCCTAAGGCAGCATTCCCAAGATATCGCTCCTCCATAACAACGCGGGCCACTCCGTGCCGTTATCTGCCCGGGGCTCGCTACGACGTCCTCATAGGCAGATCCCCAAATCTGACCACCCACGAGCACAAAGGCGCCTTTTAGTCGCTCCTACTACAGGTAGGGGGTTCTAAGAAAGGGAGCCGAGGCTCCAGACTGACGCCGCACCTCGACCCTCGGCCCTCGACCCGTCTGGAGCACTATCTTATCATTATTTTGCCTTATCTTAGAGTACACATTATCTTATAGTCTACTTAGGTACATATATTTCATGCAATTATGAAAAGTATAACTATACAGCTTTAAACGCGTTTCTTCATCTAGTTTTCATAAGGTTTTACACTTGTAAGTTTCGATTGAGTTAAATCATTGCTGCTGTAGGACATACTAACAAATACCCACTACCGTAAACACAGATCATAACACTCACTAACCTCACGAAAATAGTACGTGTAAAGTCGAACAAACCCGTCTAATCCTAGGCGAGAATTGCATGAATTGATTTTGAGTCGTCCAATCGTAAGCGCGATGAATTGCCCGACGCGGTGAGTTGTATTTTTTTCTGCGTGCGCTTGCGGCTCGTTTTATAATGTTTTATTGTAAATAATTCTGTTTATACCGACAGACAACTGCTCAACTCGCCGCTCCTGAACCGCAGAAGGAACAAGAAGCCGTCGGAGAGCTCGGACGACGAGTACTCGACCGGCGGCGGGTACAGCGAGGTCAACGGGAAGAACTACCGGGACCTCGAGTCCTTCCAGAAGGCACAGCTCAGGAATAAGGTAATTTTCGTAATCAGTGCTTAGTACCGACTAGCCTTGTGGCTCAGTAGGAGGATCCCATCTTCTGAGATGCAGGATGTGGGTTCGATTCCCACCGGGACTATACAGGATTTATAAGGAAAGGGTAATATGCTAAGCCGAAAGGGGCTCATAATACTCATAATTGTGCACAACTTTTACTATGGGACCAATCCTGGAACCGAGAAAAAATATCAGCTGTTCCATACATTTTGTCGAATGTCATTGCATTTTTTCATGGAACAGTTGATATTTTTTTATCGATTTCAGGCTTGTTCCATAGTAAAAGTTATTTACTATGGAACAAATACAAGCTTTTATAAAATCATTTATTGGTATTATTGGCGTACAGTACGCTGATCAAAATGAGTCCAAACTCCATCAAGTCTGTTAGTTACTGATGAGTTCCGTTTTCTACCTTTAACAGCTCGCTGTAATAATATTGTAGTGTCATCGGAACTTGACAGGCATACAAAATTTCAGCTCAATTGAACAACTGATCTAAAATTCAGTTGCAAGTTTTGACCCAAAGATAAATACACGCAAATATTGCAAGCAATAAAAGTTCGTTTTAAAAATACTGCCCTAAACTCATTCAGCGTCTAAACTTGACTTGACTAATCCAGCCAACAAAATAAAAATTGAAAAAGATCTTGCGGAAGATCGAATGACAATCGCTTGAATTCAATCCTAAATTTTCTAACACGGAGCAACTTTTTATCGGTAGGAAACAAAAAAAAACCACCCGGTGCAAGATGCTGGAAGGTGGATAGGGTGGTAATTGGACACCCAGTCGCTAAAAAGTCCATTGTTCTAGCGGCCGCGTGAGCGGACGCGTTGTTTTTTTGGCTTTGTGAAAAATAATGCCCCGACGAGTGATTGACGACGAAGGTCGACGCATTGACGTAAAAAAATTGTAGATGGCCACGATTTTTTTAACTTCGATTCGATACCTTTCGATTTGTTATAAATTCAGAAAATAAAAATTAACCCCTATTTTTCCTGGTCACGTATAGCGTGAAGGTCGGTCAAGTTATAACTTTCAAGCTTTAACTTGACTCGGCCGGACCGATTTTGATGATTCCTTTTTTTTTGTGTTTGTAATTGTGAGGACAAGGTTTGTATGAAGAGCTTAGCGAGGCCGAAGGCCCAGCTTCGCGGGCATCAGCTAGTATATTATAAAGTATATCTAAAAAAAAACGGAACAACCTAGGTACATAACCTATGATAGGTACTCCGGACACAAAGACAAATCTAACGATACCTCACACTCACACATCACACTAGATACCGCATTACGAGATTTGTTGTTCCTACAAAAAGTCACCAAAGTTTGAGCGCGGCGCGGGTCGCGGGGAGTGCGACCGAGCGTTCTCATTGGCTATCTCAAGGTTACGCCAACTCGCGCCTTACAATCAACCAATCAGAGTAATTTCTTATAAGTGTATTTAGACTGATGCGTGGTGCGCTTCGAGCGTCCTGAATGCAGAATCTAGGGTGTGATCTGTGCTCACACTACAAAACCCGATTTTTTTAGGATACAAGAGATCACATGGAAAGAGACAAACAAGACCATACTCACACTGTCTGGGGTATTCGGGTAAAAATATAGCATATTTTAGTGCTGTATTGAGAGATCCTAGCTAGAAATAAGTCACGATGCAGTAGGTCGCACTCGCACGTCCATGTCCAGTGTACTGACTCGAACCACTGCGAGTATATTTCTTGTCTTTCAGTGTGGGACCGTCGTTCTCAACGAGCAGGTGTGTAGTGCATTTATACGCTTCCGCTAAGCTTGGTTAGGTGTTGAGAGAAAAGTTTTAGCACTAGAAAAAAATAAGATGCCTAATTAATCGCACACCAATTAAATCTTACTATTTTCATACTATATCGTATATAGCCGAAGAAAAATATTTGCTGTACATCAAAATATGCACATCTAAAAACAAATGTCTATGGCAGAAGTATTCTAGGTTCAAAGACATGGAATCGATCTTAGCTTTAACTCCACTTTTTAACCGACTTCCAAAAGAGAAGGTGGTTCTCAACTCGACTGGTTTTTTATGTTTGTTACTTCAGAACACCGTTATTTATAAACCGATTTGTATTTTTGTTTAAAGGATATATCCTTCCAGAGTGGTCTCATTTTTATCAAAATCTAGTTCTTATAATGGGATCCACGAGGAATTGAGGGAACTCCACATCTCGATATTGTATTATTTTAAGATTATTTTTGTTAAGTAGTTTTTTTTGTCAATTTTTTTTAAATTTTTATTGATTCGCGTATTTCGTTGGGTACGTAACATGACATGTTTAATACCATGATTGATAACGACCGTGAACCTCATAGTAGCCGCGACACTATTCAAGGTTGCGCATCATCGGCGGCTGAACCTAACAAGCACGGCGTTAAAGAGTTCACGGTACGGGAAAGAACCTAAATATTTCAAAAGAAAAAACAACATTAGTTTAAAACCTAAAGTACCGCGTCCTATATCACATAACAAGTAACTCACGAGGGTTCCACAGTTAGTTTACCTGCTGATGGAACTAGCAATGGTACTAGCGATGACCTACATTGCTGCCTTTTTAATATTATCTGAACTTCAAGCCTTTTCTTAGATGATTACTTTTCTGCACATGTGCACAAATGTGGCCGTTAACACCAGATATTAGGCACGCTTACACTAGATGGGCTCTATTATACAAGCATTCTTGCTTTCGACTTCTTAAAACTGCGGAGTGTGGTGCCTGCTAGGTATTGGGTATACCCAGTAGGCTGGAAATACCTACACAGGTATTGTATAATAATGTATGTTTTGATTGACGGTTACATTAATTTAAAACGACCAATAGACCTGTTTCTGATCCGCCAACCTGCAATGGGCCAGCGTGGTAGACATGGCCGAATCACCCTTCGAGGTTAGGCCGATATCTCAGATATGGCATGTTTAAAGGATGATGCAGAAAAATATTTTGCAATTGCAACAAGTCTCAGTCTAAATCGAGCAAAGTGAGTCACGGTCAAGTCAAAGCCATAAATACATAACACAATTCGTAGCGATTACGATTGACGGCTTTAATATCCTCTGACTAGCGCGGGCTTTGGGAAGACTGGGGAGGCAGGACGCAGGGCAATATTGCTACGTTCGCATTCCTGTTCCCACAGTATGTAATAGCATTAGAACAAACCAAACAGTTATGAAAAAATGGAAACCGTACTAAGAGTTGATTGTTGCAGCTAAAGCGTGCGGGCGCGGGCGCGGGCGTGGGCGCGGGCGTGAGCGGGGCGCCGACCGCGGGCGGGGGCGGGGGCGGAGGCGGAGGCGCCGGCGCGGGCGGCGCTCCGGGCGGCGAGGCGCGCGCGCGCCGCCAGCTGGTGATGCACAACAAGGCGCCCATGTGGAACGAGAACAGCCAGGTGTATCAGCTCGACTTCGGCGGCCGCGTCACGCAGGAGTCCGCCAAGAACTTCCAGATCGAGTACCACGGGAAACAGGTCACACACGATAATATGCTATTTTCGCAAACAACATTCGTGCTCACAACCAAACATAGCTCGTGTGAGCTATGTTTGGAATCAAGGATCTCGTAATGCGGTATCTAAGTAGTGTTACTTAGATACCGCATTACGAGATCCTTGATCCAACAAAAAATCACCAAAGTGGAGCAACGCGCGGTTTGCGGGGGCTGAGACCGATCGTTCTTATTGGCTACGCGTAATTGCGCCTAGCAATGGCCCATGAGAATACAAATTTTATAGGTGTATTTAGAACGATGCTTATTATTTGATGCGCTTCGATCATCTGACTGCAGAATCTTGTGTGATCATGTCAAGGAGAACAATACATTGTTCGATTTTTGTATCGAGGGGGTTATGGTTATGGTGAGAGGTGTTTTTAACTCGGTGCATAGTTTCCTTTGTTAGACGGCGGTATGCGCGAACTAAATCCGCAGGCCTGTTAGCACTTTTAGATTAGACCGTTATTCACATAATATAACAGCAGGTGTATTTATGGTTTCCAGGTGATGCAGTTCGGTCGGATAGACGGTAACGCGTACACGCTGGACTTCCAGTATCCGTTCTCGGCGCTGCAGGCGTTCGCGGTGGCGCTCGCCAACGTCACGCAGCGCCTGAAGTGAGCGCGCCCGCCGCAGCCGCAGCCGCAGCCGCGGCCCGACCGCAGCCTGCGGTTCCTCTAACGCCCGGTGCATACTAGTAGGTAGTGGGTCCTTAGCTCACGGTCCGCGGAGTGACGGCCCGACAAACACAGATTATATAACCGTTTCTTGTAACCATGTAACACGTTGTTACAGGGTTATAAGGAAAGGGTATGATAAGCCGAAAAGGGCTCATAGTACTCATCATTATGGACAACTTTTACTATGGGAACAAACCTGAAATCAAGAAAAAAAAAAAGCAACTATTTAATAGAAAAATATCCATGACACTCGACAAAATGTATGGATCGCCTGTTTTTTTTCTCGATTTCAGGGTTGGTCCCATAGAAAAAGTTGTTAACAATCATGAGTACTATACCCTTTCCTTATAACCCAGTACACGCAATATGCGATAATGACAAATTATGTGCCGAGAAAAAAGATAAAGAACCACTATTCCAGCATCTACTTTATAACTGGCGAGAATCATCATCACGTAGGCGCGACGTAGGCGTCGCGTCGGGTTCGAGTTTTACGTTGGTTACGCTGCATTAGTGGTTCGTTACGGGATCTGTTGTGCGATTGGTCACTATCCTTAGTACAAAGAAATAAAAAAGAATACGCCGTACGTATTCGATAGAAAATATATTAATAATATAGTTTCCTTTTATGCCCGATAGGGGCGCTGTTCCCCCTTTCATACATGTTCGATCGAATAAATATTACGTATTTTTCTATAGCCTTTTGTGCTATGTGGTATCGTGAAGGCTTCTGCAAACCGGACGCGTGTCAGTAAAAGCGCAGCCTAAACGCGGGCCGCACCTTTTTACCCGACTGCCCAAGAAGGAGGGTAATGTTTTTTGGGGTGTAAGTATGTATGTTTGTGTTCCTGTATTACTTCCTATGGTCTAAACGGGTTGAAAGATTGAACGTGTGAGGTGTTGCTAGATTACTATTTACGTTCGGAGTGACATAGGCTACATTTGCAGTCGGGTATTTGTTTTTATTTTAATAATAACTGGGAGGTATTACGTGTACGCCAAACATAGTCGCAGGCCCGCGGCTGCGCTGCGCAGGAGTCGCGCGGCGCAGGCGTTACATGTGTAATGGTTACTACAATCATTGATTATATGGCAACACGCGCGGGCCCGCGTTCTGGCTGCGTTACTGCTGACACGCGTTTAATCTGTACAAACATGACTGCACAATTTAACAGCTTACGCAACACAATCAAGAAGGTATTATAAGTGTTTTTAAAACAACCCGTATAGATACCACATTACGAGATCGTTGTTTTGACAAAGTCATCAAAGTTGGAGGAAAGCGTGGGTTGCGAGGACTGAGACTAAGCGTTCTCATTGGCTATCTCATGGTTACGCCAAATCGCTCCTAGCAGTGAACCAATGAGAGTAAATTGTTATAGATGTATTTAGGAATCTAGGGGGAGTAAGGGGGATATGAGTTTGAATCGACTTGTAGTAGGATGCTGTACATAGCTGGATATGCTTACATAGACTAACATTTCGTATAGTATTCACCCATACATATTTTTACACAGGCTTAGATAGGTAGCTTTGTATAGTATGAAATTCAGTCTCAATGGACCATCATTTCAGGATAATAATCTTGTATAGTTCCCGTTGTGTAACGAATAAAAGCTGTATTTTAGGTACTTCCTATTTGGTGTTTGGGACGTGACTAAATAACTGTTTTCAGCTTTGCTTTACAACATCATTTTTATGCATGTTATGAAAGATGAAATAACGCTAGGTAACGCCGAACGTTGTCTCTTTGAAAAATAGTGACCCTTCATTTGGGCCCCCCAACAAATTTTGATACGAGGCCCTTCTAAGGCAAGCTACACCACTGGTTGTGGTCAAATGCCACCTGTAAAAAAAACCATTTAGAACAGTATTATTAAATAAAATTATTTGTTACCAAAGTTAAGTTTGTAAAGTTGTCTGTTTTGCTCTGTTACTGAATTAGTTTGTACAGATATATCGCCATCGCTACACAACAAAAAAATAGTCGTATAGACGTCATGTAGCCCAGTAAGTGTAGCTAGAAGTAAATCATGTTGGCCTATAAAATATAATTTCATTTTCAATGCCTTGTTTACGTGAGTACAGATTACACATTATCTTTGTTCCGCCAAAAAAGCACCAAACTAAAGCGTGTTGCGGGGACGGAGAGTTCCTATTGGCTATCTCAAGGCCTACTCACGCCTATATATCAATGAACCGATGAAAGTTAATTTTCTCCGCACCAAAATCTCATTCACTTATTATCGACCTGTGGAATTCTCACGGTTTACGCGGTCCTTCTTGTTTCACACAGTATTCACCTCCCGCGGTATTTCCGAGTAACTACAACATGGGCTTCTTCAAAAGGGCTGGTAATAGTCTTAAAGGGTCGGCAGAGTATCTGTGATGCCCCTGGTGTTACAGTAACCACAGGCGACGTTGATCGCTTACCATCGGGCGGCCCGTTTGCTTGTTTGCCAATAAAGGCATAAAAAAATATATTTTGACAGTTACTGGTGCGCTTCGATCGTCCTGAGTACGAAATCTGTAGAGGACAATGTTTGAGAAAGTGATCATTTATATGATCCTGTAAAGGATCATTTTTGTTAGGATTTCGGTTCAATTTGTATACATCATCACTGCACGTTTTCTCTGACTTTTTAAATATAAATTTTGCTGGCAGTCTTCCATTTGTATTATGTTCTGTGCCCAGGTTACGTAGTTTTTATACCAGTTTCAGTTTTAAAAAAATTAAAACTTTTAAAAAAAACTTAAATATTGTAATGTACAAATGTAATAAAATTCGCTGTGTTAGTACCTATTTAGACAATCAAATGTACAAGATCGTGCTCTTACTAGCACCACCTGAATATCTCCTCGTAATAAAATGTTTGTTGTAGGTATTGTGTGTTACTATGAAGTTGTTGTCATAATGTAAAACTATTGTTCTGTATTGGGTGTATAAACAATTATTTGTAAATTAAATTTATCTTAATATTGATGTACTCGAACGAAATGTGAAATGTACGTAATAAGTGCGCATTTACATCAACGTACTTACTTTCTACATCATTAAAAGATATAGGTATTTTGTCTGATGTCAGTGGTTGGAGTGGATACAGCTGCTGAGAATACAGAGACGTCGACAAAAGTAAAATGAATGGACGGGCCCAAGTAAGAGAATTTTGAAGACTTTAAAGTGAGCGCCGGCGATCACATTGCTTCAGCCGCTCTGTCTGTGAAAAGCAAGACGTACGTTCGTCAATACATGTGGTCCAAATATCCGCATAAATATGCCTCAATATTTTATTCGCTGTCTTTTTGTGACAAATGTTCTATACATAATATTAATTACGTATTGAAGCCTAAGTTTGAATGTTTTGACCTGTTATTTGGTTAGGGCCCGTCCATTAATTTTACTCCAAGTAACCTTTTCAAATGATAGCGGGCAACAATGGATAACAAAAAGTTCTCTTATGCTGCCACCGATTTTTTTTTCATTTATCATCGTCAGTAATTTTATACATTGAAAAATGCTGAATGTGCGAGCGATAGAGAGCGCGTATGATGTAAAAGCAGCCTTAAAGTAATCAAACAATAGTCGATGTTTTTGCAAACAAATGCATGGTCTGTATTTTTTAGAGAATCCTTGGTGTTTTCGAAAACATGTATAGAGTATACTGAGGAGTACAACATTTTCCCCTAATCAATGCCTAGGCCAATAATTCCTTATATACAGTTTTATTTTTTATTGTTTGTGGTTTGTTATAGTCTAAGTTTTATATTGTTGATTTTTATTTTATTGTAAATATTTACAGATTGTACGTAACGTTTTGGTTTTAAATGTAAAGTTGCTTATTTTGTAAAATAAAGAATTGAATTAAAAACAGTCATGTTTAGTATCTGTTACAGAATGTCGAACATTGCCGTGAAAAATATTTGTTGCAAATTAAGCAACGTTGTCCTCCAATGTTTAGTTTTTTTTTTTAATTATTATATGAATGCGAAGAGCATTATTCAATAATAACAAGTAACAGCAATCGTACGGTAGTTGTAATTCAATAAGTGGCCGCAAAAGGTATCAAATATTACCTAATGTTATCGGGATGTAAAATGTCGCTCCACAAAAAAAAATGAATCATTTTTTTAAGACAAGTGTAAATGCGTTTTTAATTTTTATAGTCTTTTGGGCATTGTCGATATGGACTGAAGATTAATTCGAACATGTTCGGTAGAATGGTGCTTGCGTGTACTGGATCATTTATACATTCAATTTATTGAAGGCCGCTCTCACGCACTTCGCTTTCTCTCGCTCGCACGTTCAACAATTTTATTGATATGAAATTACTCAGTGCGACTCCGAAAGTGTGAAAAAAACACGTTACGGCTGCTTATCATAACAAATTAATAATAATAATAAATAAGAAATTAAATATAACTAAGTTTAAATTTGACGGAGATCATGAGACTAAAACAAGCGATTTTATCGCTTGAAACCAAACACACCGGTCTAATTTTATAGAAATTCACTCTTAGTGATTTCATATTTTTAACAACGCGAAAATGTGCAACCGAGACAACCGTAGACGGGAGTACTTAGGGGCTTAAAAACATTGAGGTGTCGAGTTAAAAAATAACTCCTCATAACTTGTAATAAAGTAAGTTATTCAGTACATACAATTGTAAAATGGCGAAGACACGTCTGTATTTTGTATCCAGCGAGGCACAACTGACTACACGTTTAGTTATTTAAGTTCAATCGAATACATATCTATGGTTAATTATTGCATTAGTGTTAATCTTGTTTTTTCACTAATTCTTTATTGAAGACTGCACATTGTAAATATATTGTGATACTCATTTTATTAGTTACCTTCTATTTATTAAGTAGCGTAAGTTCTACGTTGTGTGTTAATCATATCGGTTATGTTTTGTTTGCTCAAAGTTACAGTCGCGAATTTAATTATTATGAAGGTTGTAGCTTTTATATATCGATGTAAGATTGATGCGAATTTGTTTGCAAAAAAGTAAATAATCCTCATGTAAAGAAACTGTATGGTTACGTCCTGATAGAACGCGGTTCCCGTACATTTGCTAAACTCGTGGCAACTTAACGCACCAAATATTGAACGCTCATTGGTTGCCTGTTTATCATCGGCTTTCTTCAACCAATGAGCCTAAATTATTTGGTGTGTTATGTTTCGTATAAACAAAATTCGAATTAAGCGATGTCGCATAGTCACGTTCTAGTAGACGGACGCTATTTGATGAGGCGACACCGAAGTGGCAAGTGACCTAATGCCTCGAATCCAACTGGGCCCAGTTCCAAGATTGTTATTTAAAATTCTACTATACGCAACAACATATAGGATTGTTTTTCCACCTCGGGTCGCATCTTCGTAATTAGCGGAGCGTCTGTTATAAATTGTGCATCTTTCTACATCTAGATACTCCCATTGGTGAGACTGAAGCGGTGATCAGTGATCACTTCCTCTCATGCTGACACGAAGCTTTCACATGATATTTTTGTGTCGTAAATATTTAAATGTAAATTATGAAGGTGTAGCTTTCACTATCCATACATTCCAATTAGTTACAATGCGGCAGTAGTTTTATTTTATGAAGTTTCTTATTATCGCGTTAATAACTTAATGTGCATTCATTTGAACGTTGTTACGATTACTGAAATTGTAATATTAATGACGAAATACGGTGTGATGCACAGCTCTTATATTAAATTATAAAATGTTTGTAATTCGGCCAATGGAATAAAATTATCTTATCCTATCATAAGAAGTTTATTTAACTGCAAACTAGATGCAAGAATATCATGCAGGAAAAGTTTTATTGAATGTTGTTATTGTGTCGCTTTTTCTTTATATTCACTAAATTGTCGGTTGTAAATACCTATTTTAGTGATGGAATTGTAAATAAAATATTCTCCAAGTATAACAGTATTTTAATGGAAAAAAAATCATTACCGACTGCGTCATGTCACGGTAGGGTTCCGTAGCTATGTTTGAAATAAATAAACATTACGATATATATACAATTGAACAAAATAAAAAGCGAACGGCGGCTTCGCATTATTTGTCTATATCCTCTTATAATTTACAAAATATACCAATTATAAAATCATCGATGCCGTACCGAAGCGGCTTCGATCTCCACCGAGCAGGACGAGACGCCGACGTCTCGCCTCGCGGCGGCATAATGCATATATTTTTAAGGAACCGTTTACAATAACATCGCTTGTAGTCAAAAACGCCTAATAAGAGTACAGTGATCATCATGAAATGAAATGTTGAGGATATTAGTGATTGTGATCTGTAAAAGTTACTTTTAATAGAGCCTGTGAAAAAAGAGAAGCGTCGGGGAATTGAGGGCGCGCATGTGTTAATTGTTGCGTTGACAACAACTCTCGGCCATTGTCAGCACGATTAAAAAATTTGATACTTGGTAGGCATCTACTCAGTTCTCACTAGTACTCAAGTGCTACTAAGTAGTCATATAAAAAAAAAAATAGAAAAAAACATGTTCACAATTACCCCACGTTTCTCTTTTTTGCAGACTCTATATTAAAAGACAAACCTAAACCCTTCTGCAATACGTAACCTATGATACTTCAGAGGTTTTGATTATAGTATCTCAGGACACCATATACTCTAAAATCGAACAACTTGTTTAGGCTACGGGTAATATACATAAATACACCCGAAAAACATTAGGTACCCTTCTAGGCAGGCGGGTAAAATTCCAGCGCATAAGATCACAGCGAGGCGTTGGCCCACAACGGACGCTACTCGCTAGTCGGAGTCGCTACTTTGTCCCGGGACATAGTCCTCGTCCTCTTCATCCGATATATCCAGGTCGTCGAGATCTTGGAAGAGCGATTCGTCCACTTTGACTGCATCACCTGAAAATATTGTTACAGAAGTTGATTACAAAATGCTTGTCTCAACTTGTGCTTGTGGTGCTCTTCGTTTTTTAGTTACAACAACATGTAAGAATGTTCCTCAGTCTATAAATAATAGTTGTTTATTTTTAAACAAGTGTATCCTACTTATTGAAATATTATTATACAATTTAAAATACCATTAAATTGCCTATTTAAGATATACATTATGAGATCACTTGACATCACATTACACATCAGTTACATAAACAAGTAATTAATATTACGAAAAGAAAAAATAAATACCCGACTGCAAAATGTAACCTGTCACTCAGGAAGTAGAGACGAATCCAACGACACCTCATTCGTCAAAATCGGTCAAGCCGTTTAGGGTACAGGAGGTAATAGAGGAACATACTTACATGTTTATATTATGTACTTACATACACCACAACAACATTACCCTCCTTCTTATTCTTATTCTTATTCGAGATGGGGGCGATAAGTCCTGCACTGACGTCCCGCATGGGGTGTATTGTGCATTTCCCCCTGCCAGCGTCTACCCGAGCCAACCCAGCTCCTTGAAATAACGGAGCGAGACTCTGGGCCGCTGGCATAGCTGCTCCAGTGACGTAGATGGTGTTGTCGATGATGATGATGATACCAAGCCAAGCTGACGGGATGACATGGATGATGTTGAAGATGTCTCAAGCAACCTAGTGGCGATTCTAGTTTCTTCTGTAGCTTTACAGTGCCACAGCACATGCTCCACTGTTTCGTTTTCCTGCATGCAACCACGGCACAGCGGACTGTCCGTAGCTCCCGTTTTGTACAAGTGACTATTCAAATTGCAATGACCGGTTATAAGGCCTACTAGTAGACGGAGGTCTTGTCGTTGCAATTTCAATAGATTATTAGAGATTTTTCTGTTGAGGGTTGGAAAGGCGGCCTTGGAATGTTGACAGTCGGCTCTCTTGTCCCACAGAATTTGTTGTTCTTTGTCGGTGTGGCGGCGCAGTAGCTCACGCACTTCCATCGCTGATGGCCTGCAGAGACCCAATACGTCGCCGTTTGCCCGCTTTCTTACACCCTCCTTGGCAAGGGTGTCTGCCATGTTGTTGCCAGGACATGATCCGTGGCTCTTCGTCCATCTCACAATGGTTCTGAACTTGTTAGATAGTGTTTGCAGTGCTGTGTGGCACTCAGCAATCACTCTTGACCTTGTTACAGGTTTTCTAAGAGCATAGATAGTGGCAGCACTGTCGATGGTGATCACGAGGAGTTCTCTGCCGTCCCGCTCTGTGGTGGCTGTGAGAAGCTCGTTTATTGATCCCACAGCTCTTGCTGCCAGTAGAACACCCATGGCCTCCGCCTGCAGTGCTGTCGTTGTTTTGTTCAGGGCCACGGACTCCTTGAGTCCCAGCTCTGGTGAGTAATAACCGCAGCCTGCTCCTTCTTTGTTCCTTACACCGTCTGTGAATATGTTCCAAGTGGGCGATGCACCATCAAAGACATTTTCCTCTGTGATCAGCTCGTACGTTTTGCTGTCCAGATGTGTATTAGCTATCTTATCGGTACCATTGCTAGCTTCGGGAATTATCCTCGTTGCTCGGTCGATTATTCTGCAGTGGTTTGTGATGGGACCCGTTCTTTTCCACTGGTTCGTAGATTTAATCCTTAGTGCTGAAGCCATCGCTTCCTGTTGTATATGCAGGTGCAAAGGAGTCAGACCCAGGATCATTTCGAGGGCAGCTGAGGGTGTCTTTTTCATACATCCGCTGATTAACGAGCATGCAAGCCTTTGTGTTTGCTGTAGTTTAATGATTGCAGTTGCTAGGTTGGTGCGAGTCCACCACACCACGCAGCCGTAGGTGAGAACTGGACGCACTATCACAGTGTATAGCCAGTGACAGAGCTTCGGTTTGAGGCCCCAGTCTTTACCTACTGCTCTGGTGCACTGCCATAAGATGTTAGTTGCCTTCGTGGTGATGTAGTCTAGATGTTTTCCCCACAGAAGTTTGCTGTCTAACCAGACGCCTAGATACTTGACTTCCTTGCTGAATGTTAGCTTAGTGCCAAACAGTGAGGGAGATTTGAGATTCAGTGTCTTCGTTTTTCGTGTGAACAGAATCATCTCTGTCTTTTGAGGATTTACAGAGAGGTTGTGCCGCTCACACCATTTTTCAACGACCTTAAGCGCCTTTTGCATTTTGTCACACAAAGTCGATTCAAAAAGTCCCGAGACCATGATAACCAGGTCATCAGCGTATGCTACAGTGACAATGCCTTCTTTATTAAGGAGTTCGACAAGTTTGTTTACCACCACCACCCATAGTAGTGGAGACATAACTCCTCCTTGCGGGCAGCCCTTCGCGACTCGGCAACGTGTTGCACCCGCTGTTTCAATGCTGGCGGTTCTGTTAGCAAGCATTGTTGTGACCCAACCACTCATTCTGTGGTCTACCCCCTGGGTTTTCAGACCTTCTTCAATACTCGGGAAGGTAGTCTTATCGAACGCCCCTTCAATGTCAATGAAGGTGGCTAGGCAGGACTGTTTGCTCTCCACTGCAGATTCGATTTTGTAAACCACCTGGTGGAGAGCAGTCTCCGTTGATTTACCTGATTGGTATGCATGTTGGTTTTTGTGGACGGGATTATCCACCAACGGTCCACCTCTTATGTGTTTGTCGCAAAGTCTTTCCAGTGTTTTCAATAGGAAAGAGCTAAGACTTATTGGCCTGAAAGACTTTGGGTTGGTATAGTCAGTCTTTCCAGGCTTTGGTAAAAATATCACCTTCACCTCCCTCCAAGCTTTGGGTATATACTTCCATGCCAGACATGATCTAAATATGGCAATGAGGTGTGATTTTATCCTGTTTAGGCCCCATTGGAGAAGAGCTGGAAATATCTCATCTATTCCAGGGGCCTTGTGAGGTTGGAACGTGCTTATGGCCCAAAGTAGTACCTCCTCCGTGACAACAGAGTCTGCGAAAGCCCAGTCCTCTTTGTCAGGATTGTGTGGAGTGTGTGGTTTCCACCCGTCGTTGTCATCTAATCGACAGTCTGGAAAGTGTGTCTGGAGCAGCAATTCAAATTGTTCTTGCTCCGAAATCGTGTAAGTGCCATCCGTCTTCTTAAGAGTACCTAGCTTTACTTGCGTGTCGCTAGTTATGATTTTTCTCAGTCGTGAAGTCTCGCTCTGAGATTGGATGGAGCTGCTGTACTTTTTCCAGGAGCTTTTTTGACTCTTTTTCACTTGCACCTTGAATCGGTGCCTCATCTTTTTATAATTCTGCCAGTCCACCATCGCATCAGCATTTACCCTCCTTCTTGGGCAGTCGGGTAAAAACAGATACAAAGGGCTTGTAACTTATTGAATAAAATATAACCTTTTTTACTGGGCATAAAGAGATTTAGCATCTCTGGATGACAAGCACAGTGCAATGCCGCTTAAGTATGCTTTTACAACTATTGATGTTCAAAATATGACGCTTACGATCAGATGAGATGACATCTTGGTGATTTATAGCATTAAAAAAGGCCCTAATGTCCTGTCCTAATGTCGATTAAAACAAATATAAAGGTCAATTTACACAAAGATGACCTGGCAGATCTTATCTGGCCTGTCAATTATGTAATTATGATAAGCTTAAAATTCTGTATGTGAGCATGAACCGCATGCAACCATTCCTGTGTGAATTGAGCCTAGGACCAATGTTGTACATACCATCATCAAGGAATTTAAGATCAGACTCATTGAGTGTGGTATCTCTAAGGAAGAGCTCTTTGCCGGTGAGTTTGTTTTTGTCTTTGGCTTCTCTCTCCCGTTTTGCAGGGATGCCCATGTCGATTTCAAACTGCTTCCTCCATGCCAGGAATGATTCCACTGTGACTCTGGTGCCTTCAAATCTTTTCTGTAATGATCAGACGTATTTCTTTATTAATCAGTGCATTTACGTAGCAAAATTCACAATTAGTGTAGATATTTTTTTTCTAAGCTTGTACATTTAATTTCAGACTTATTAGCAAAGGATTTGTCAATACAAAATTAAAATTTTTTGGCCCCTTGCTTTAAAATAGTTACTAATAGTTCTCGGTTGTTGGGCTCTTTTAATTTGTTTCCTATTTCCATGTACATATAATATCCATCCAAAAAGTTTACCAATATTATTGTAGCAATATGAGCTGGTTTTACTAAAACGTCAGGTTAACTTACCATCAGTCAAGACAAGCTCGATCACTGATGGAGAAAGAATCACAGACTAGAAGAACAGAAAGGAACCCTAACAAATGAAATTAAAATAATCACTGCATTCACGGCTTATCACGGCTAAACAGTTGAATGGATCAACCTGAATTTTTGCATAGATATAGCTTGCAAATCGGAGACGGACATAGGCTACTTTTTTGTAGGTTCATGCGAACGAAGTCACGGATAACAACTAGTCATATTATAAATGTGAGTTTTGTGAGTTATGTATTATCTCATGTTGGAATAACTGAAATAGCAAATATGAAACCATGGGCGCAGGTAGTGACTTTGTAAGACAAAAATGTAGGTAACTAGTCAGGTAGCAGATCTTTGAGCTACTTTGAAATGTACATACAAGTTGTCTTAGAATATTTTTATTGTGGGGCTCAAAAGAACCCATCCACAGCAACCATTCCAAGAATAATGTTATAACAAAATTTTCACAAAAACCATACCATTTCTGCCTCCTCATCAGCTTTCTGTTTGGCCAGTATCTGTTCTTCTCTCTCCCTTTTCACATTGTCCCATTTTTCATTGAGCCATTCTTGTCCTGCAGATACTAGTGTGAATATCATAACCATCCCCAAATTATCTTTGCCCTGTAAATAAACATAATGGATTCGTGATTCTCCACATATACCACAAAACCTGACAAAATGGGAATGAAGCGCTATGCCAGCGGCCTGAGCCACACAGTTGGTTTGAAAAGGCTACCAGGGGCAATGCTCAATACAACCTAAGGGACATCAATGCAGACATAACACCTACTCCAAGGACTGTTATCTTGAAACTACATTATAGTATCACAATTTTCACTGAATATTTTTTTATTCTTACAAGCCCCTATTTACTTTAAGCAAGAAATTAATTGTCAAGTAAAAATATTTCCATATGACTAGTAGTATTAACTATTTTTTAAATATTACTTGTTCAACTAAATGTGCAAGCAATTCCTCTTTTTCAACATGATCATCAAAATTTTCTTCATTTTCAATTTCTATTTCGGGTAGTTCGTCGGGATACTTCGCTTTGTATGTAAACACTAGCTGACAGGCCAGACCTTCCCCGTCATCAAATTCTTCTGATTTTATTGGTATGCTGAATTTGTGGAGAGGCTTTGTTTCTATAACTGAAAATAGAACATATGGGTCAATACACACACAAAATAAAACGGTATCCATAAGTAAATGTGAACATACAGTGGACTTTCAACACAGCTCCAACAAAATACGTGCCAGTAGTACATAACCAACAAATGATGGCATTTACAAACGTTGAGACTTACTTTGCATGTCTCCATAATAAATGGAATCTAAGGCTTCTACTTCACTGCTTTGCTCATAATTGTAATCCATTTTTGCAGTATTCAGTTAATTCTTATTGAAAATAAAAAAATTATAAACCTCTACAGAAACGCTATGATCGGTACATTTTTTTTTCTCTTATATTTTGGCTCCACACACACGTTTTGTATTAAGCCAACGTCAAGTATTGTAATATTTCATGTGAAGTCAAATATTTCTCAATCATAGTCTAACTCAAGCTAAGTAAGTCACGGTCAAGAAAAACGTCATACCCCTGAAAAGTGCTGGAGACTTTACTAAAGGTTTCTATGGATTTTTGAAAACAACACGAAGAGTCGCGTTTCCCACGTTTCACAACATTATACTATTCACCAACAATCGTGCATGTTTACGAACACTTAATGGATAAAAATCCACCACTTTTACACATTAACACTCGAAATAACACAGTTTTGGAAAATAATACAATACGCGACATGACTTCTTCACGTTCCTGCCAAAACTCATCGGCTTTTTTTTCTTTTCGAGTAAAAATATCCTCTACTTTGCAACGTCCGTGACTCTGATTGCGAGAGCATGCCATCTCGCTGGTACCAATTTAGTCGCATTACGCGTGGTCCCGCTTGCGCAACTCTCGCTATCGCTTTCATAGTATAAGAAAGAAGTAAAGAAGGAAAGGAAAATATCTTTATTATTTTTAAAGCTATGGCGGGCTGATCTCAGTCACAGAATAGATATATAGAAAAACTAGCTTGCCCGCACGGCGACACTTGCGTAGGCTACAGTAAATGAAACACCCCATTTCACCTCTCTAGGGGTTGATTTTTGAAATATCCTGAGATCCTTTGACTCTGTATTTTTTATGCTTAAACCACAGGAAATAGAAGTTATTTTTTTTTTCTCTTCTATGGCTTAAACAAACTGAGTTATATTAGCTTAGCATGAAAAAATACTAGCTGATGCCCGCAACTTCGTACGCGAAGATGCTTGGCCTTCGGTCTCGCTAATCTCTCCATATAAATCTTGTCCTGACGAGTACGAAAACAACAAAAACCATCAAAATCGGTCAAGCCGTTTGAGTTTTAGCATAGATAAATTTTAGTACAACTAACGAATGGTAGATATTTCATATTATATATATACATATATTTATATAAAGATGGGCATAAATAGAATTGATGGAGAAGTCTAGTCATAGAAGTAAAATCTCATAAAGTCAGAAGGTTTATTTTTGCTAAGATGAGTGAGATGTACAGTATGCTCGGTACAGGGACCCTATTCGGAGATATGTCATTTTATCTCGGTCACTCTCACTCCCATTAAATTCTAAATTAGAGAGACAGTGACTGAGATAAAAGGTCATTTCTCCGAATAGGGGCCCAGTAAGTAAGTACGTAAGGTGCGAGTAGATAGCGGGTAAGAAAAAGACGCAATGACACGAAATGTATATAAACAACTGTCTTTATTTCGTTTCTATCAAAAGAAATTTAACTTATTTTAAAGGTGTCGTTTCATAGTACAAACTATTTTTATGTATAATTATTTACAATATAGTGTATAATTAGTGTGGTGTGGCAGTGGGTTGATGTGGGACGCAGTCGCAGTCAGCGCGGCGGCGGCGGCCGCGGCTTGGCCGTGGCGTACGCGATCTCCGAGAGGCGCACGTCGATGGGCGCGCGCTCGTCGTACAGCGTCGGCGCCTGCAGGATGATGCCGGCCGAGCCCACCACCACCGCCAGAGTGAAGATCCACAGGAACAGCCGGTCCAGCACCATCGCCACGTACTTCCAGTCCTCCTTCACCTGTGGGCACACGAACCCGTCAGTCACTTGTCCCCCGTTGAGTCTCGTCGTCCTTCTCTCGTAATGAGACTAACCCGCGTGGACTCTTCCTCCTTGCGCGTCTGGTCTGCAATGTAGTTGATGCCGTCGATGGCCTTGTGCAGCTCGGGGCAGCGGTGCCAGCGGCGCAGCGCCTCGCAGAGCGCAGGCGCGTCGTGCACGCGGCAGGCTCGGCAGGCGGAGAGCGCGGGCGGGGGCGGTGGCGGCGCACCAGGGCCTGCGCCAGCCAGTGGCGAGCCCGCCTCCCATGGCGCGCTCTCACATGCCGCCGTCACCAGCCCGGCGCTGGAACATACCCGCCTCACACATTATCGCGAATTCTTACCCTGGCTGTACACTCTATCTGACAGACTTCTACTTTACAGTCCTTGTATTATATGAAGGCGTGCGTCTCTTAAATTGTGTCCTTCAGCTGGGGTGGCAGTGGTGGCGTGAAGGAGCTTCTGAGCTACGATATAAAATTGCCATATTAAACTAAAGCTCTGATAAAGCTCCACTGGATATAGCCGAAGTAAGTTGTCCTCCAGGCTACTTTCGATACAAGAATGTCTTTGAAAGGAATATTAATGCCAATGACATGCACTCTACTTCTTGGGAAGAGTTTGCCATATGAAGACATTAAGAAAATCGACCAAAAATGTTGTCTTCGACACCAAACGAGCAATAGAAACACAAGCCTAGACTCTAAATCTGGCCTGACACATCCTAGGAAGCATGAGTAAAGGTAGCTGTCATTAAAAGTGATAAGGATTGTAACTATCTAATAACATATCACAAGATATCATCGTAAATCTTCTCCTTATTCAATTAGTGTATCGCTAAGTGTGAATAAATAATAAATTGTTTTCATTACAAAACTAAATTTTTGAGATTTTTAGATCTCTTTATAAAAAATTTACTCATACTGGTTAATTTTAACATTTATTTTAGTACCATAACGGAACATCTTTAGATCTCTCCGCTCGATTACTCTACGACCAAAATTCCATGGAGTCACAGAATGAGAATAAGTTATACCTAATGTTTCATTAAACGTACACAACACCTAGACCTAAAATATGCTTAAATTATAAACGAGTACCTATATATCTATTTTTTTTAGATATATACTGCAACAACTGCTCGGCAGGGAATCGAACCGAGACAGACCCAAAAGGCTAGGCAAAATGTAGACAATAATTGTCGCGCCAAAAAGCTTTGGAGAAGTGTGAGGAATGACATGATGCATTTTACTGTAGCTTAAAACGCTACGCTCTTTTACAAGAGTATGTGTAGTACTGACAAGCGGCTCCGGTGCGGGTCGACGCGGTAGTGCGGGCGCCGCATCACCAGCAGCCGCGGCAGCACGTGGATGAACACGCGCCTCACCCATGGTGCCATCGTGTGCGTCTGCGGCGACCGGAAGTGCACGTTCAGTACCACCACGGTCACGCATATACTGTAACAAAACACCACACCGTTGAAACTTCTTACTTCAGCCAAGTACCTAATGCTGGCTCAGCGCATATCGTGCCTAGCCCGTGTCGATCTCTCGCTCTCGTAGACTGCCATATTTACTGTGTCCACAGATAAATCTGTGACTGTGTCTTACAGACAGACTGCGAGATGATTATGTATATGTAAAAAAATACATAAATGCATATTTATACGCTCAACGCCTTTTGCGTTCGCCAAAGTCCGGTCATAGCTGTAGAGGCCGTTAGAGACCAACAGCTTAATAAAAAAAAAAAACATATTTATACAGTCACACCACAGAGCCTGGTTAGGCAGGGGAAGTGCTCACCTGAACGTGTCGAGGATCATGGTGAAGAGCACGAACTTGCCAAGGAGCGGGACCACGAGCGAGGTGGGCGGGATAATCTCTGCGAGTAGCAGGAAGAACACAGTCAGCGACAGCAGGATCGAGATGGATAGCGAAACCTTCTCGCCGCTGTCCGACGGCAGGTAGAATACGAGCACCGTTAGGAACGAGATGCCCATACAAGGGATGATCAGGTTCACGGTGTAGAACAGCGTCTTGCGCCGCATCGTGATGTTGAACGTGATGTCCAGGTACGGCTCGTCGCAGCACGTGTAGAACTTTTCGTTCCTGCAAACATTACAAGTCTCAGAGTGGAGTTAAGTGTGATGAAATGGGAAAAGCCGTTGCGATAAGCTCACCGGACGGCGGGCACCTCCAGGATGTCCCACTCGACAGACGTGTAGAATTCGGACAGGTCGACGCCGAGCTCCACTACGTTGGTGCCGCGCACCTCGTCGATATGTCGCAGGTCTACCTGCGGACACACCAACACGACCGGTCAGTGTTGTGCGGGGCAAATCAATGTAAGTCAGAGCTGGGGATGCTAACCTGGAAGCCGTCGTAGGTCCAAGATCCGAACTTCATGACGCAGGTCTGCTGGTCGAAAGGGAAGTATTCGACGTCGATCTCGCAGGACGACTTGTAGATGGCCGGCGGGCGCCACTCCACGCGCCCTGTGTAGTTCAGCGTCGCTTTCGTCGCCAGCGTCACCTCGAAGTTTCCATCCGCACTGCCAAATCCGAAATGGATAAACTATTATTTCCGCTCTATCTTATACATGATTATTTTGTTCGTTTTTATTTTATTTATTTTTTGACTAATACGGATGCAAATCTGGAATAAATCTTTTCATTTCATTAAAACTACATTATAATTATAATGAGTATTTTTGTTATCTGTCATGCTCAGCTGTTCTTCGATCGAGCACATGCCTGCTCTCCATTGGTATCTATCTTGATTCAACCTCATTCACGTGTTCCCTGTGATGGATCAAATAATATGTCATTGATACATTAGGATGGAAAAGTTTTCTCGGGAACTCTTCAGCAACCACTCCTAAGGCAGATTATCCGTTCCGTTACTGACTTGTTGTAGAGCACGATGTCCGGCCGCCAGATGTGGTCTGATGGAACGTGCAGCATCTCCACGCCGCCGTACTCGCGTGGCTCCCACGACAGCTTGTAGTCGTACCAGCTCTGCAAACAATATACATATTTGCAATTGCATTTATGTTGTAATGTAGTACTTACTAATATCAACTGCCAAATAGCATTTTGCAGGAAATTTCTGGCTGATTATTACTTACTGTATCACTTCTATTTTCTGAATTGAATGTCAAGAGTCGTTACACTGCAAGGCGTGATGGGGTTACTGTTATGACAGCTATACCTAATACCAATATCTTGCTATAAAAAGAGCGCAGTGCAGTACGAACTGTTGAGGTTCAATACTGTTATTGATAAGCGTGATGTTGGCCATCAACAACACACTTGACACTTGACTGTCTATCGCCTCGTGTATAACTTGTATAACAAATATATGAAAAAACCTATCATCTGATAAGCATAGTACAGCTATCCAAGTGCTTACCTGCTCCACCCACAGATTCGTTGTCATAATTTGATTCTTGAGGTTCTGTAAAGTAACGAATGCGCACATTAATCAAATTCAAAAGTATTTCTACTCGTGGCTTTCTCACTACCATACCATAACATTCAAAGTGTTTTACATTCAAACGAAATATTTTTCCATTTCTGATAACGAAATAATCAAAGTTATAAGGAGAATTCTGTGGAAATAATGTTATGAAAATAATTTTAAAAATTGTTGTCTTTCGGTTTAAAATATATAGAGTGCGAAAGGAAAAACGAGAGTCGGCTTCCTGAGGACATCAGGGTAAAAAGTCTGATAAAAAAAACTTATAGCGAATAATCGCTTGCCGCTTTTCCATGACTATACACTTACCTACATCTAGCTCGGCTCGGATCAAACGGCATGCGACACTAACAACTGTTTGGTGATATTGTTGGCCGGCGGCCAGATGGTGGTGCAGTGTATATAGGTATGGTACTGACCACGTCGATGAGCTGGCTGAGTTTGAGCTTGATTCGCACGGTGAGCGCGTCGCTGACGTTGAGCACGGGCCGCACCAGCTTGTTGTAGTTGCTGAGCAGGTCGTCGTACAGTCGCTTGGCGTCCGGGTTGCCGGCGCATCCTGCAAACAGTACGCCGTCAACAGACCCTCGAACTTCAATGTTTAAATTAAAATTCGGTCTAAATTCTATTCGGCAATTCGACTGTTTTAGAAACAGTGGCGGCGCCAGGCGACCGCCGACGGTCTCGCGTCTAGTTACCTAGTAAAACCAGTTTTACGTGTAACTTTAAAAAAATAGAGTCTGGTGTTAGCTATGATATAATCTTGAAACACTTCAGTAAGGCCAAAAGCCTAAAAATTCGTTTATTTTAATATTTTATGTGTCATTATTTCATCTTTTGCTTAGCAATAATACTCGTGCACTCGTGTATCTTTTATTCAGCTCATTGAATGTAACGTTTTCTTTTTGTCTGGGAAATAAAAGATATATATTACTCAATGTACCTTTTGCCTCGCAAAAATGATATCTAGCGCAGCCAGTGTTTGTTAAGACTAACTTTAAAAAAAAAACACAAAAATCAGACAAATCCAACTAGTTTTCACAAAAAGTCAAACATTTGCACAAAAAATACAAAGATAGAACAAAGATATAAAAAAATATTTTGGGGAATGTTTACTAGGTTTTGTGAAAAATCATGCAAACAAACCTGTTAAGGACGATGTGGGGAAGCTCCCTGCGAGAGATTAAAAATAAGCGTGTTGTAGGAAAATCGCTATTTTAGTTTATACAGTTTTCCTACAGTGTATATATATGTTTGTGTGAAAGAGGCCAAAATATTGAGTGCTTTTTCTCCAACAGTAGACTGGACACAAGGACTTTATATGAGACAAATACCTCATAATAAAACTCGAGACATCTCTTGAAACAAAAATTGCGTGTCCAGAAATCTCGAGAATGACCATGTCTCTCGTATCTATTTTTGAGACACCTCATAGGCCAGTGAGTGAAACTCTTGAAACTTACTTTCGTGTCTTGGCATGTGCATGTGATTACAATTAGAGACATGGGTAGTGCGAATACTACTAGACACTCAGTTTATACAGGGTTATACGGAAAGGGTATGCTAAGCCGAAAGGGGCTCTTAGTACTTATTGTGAGCAACTTTTACTATGGGACCAACACAAAACGCTATTAAATCAGCTGTTCCATACATATTGTCAAGTGTCATGGACAGTTTCCTATGGAACATTTTGTTTTCTCGATTTGAGGAACGGTACCATACTAAAAGTTGATAATGATGACTACTATGAGCCCTTTTCGGCTTAGCATACAATTTCCTTATAGCCCTCTATAAACTTACTTATAAAATTATCTTGAAGAATGCCTTTCTCGAAAAGCACAATTATATCTCAGATGAAAGTGTGAGATTTATCTGTAGACTGCCTCCTAGTTCGTACTAGGCTAACACACAAATTCAGCACACAGTAGGTAATCAGTGGATATACTCACCGACGAGCGAGAGCGCGAGGGCGAGCGAGAGCAGCAGGCGCGCCGCGGGGAGGGGCGCGGCGCGGCGCGGCATGTCGCGCGACACATGGCGTCAGCGCATCGCGCCGCGGCCAACGCCTGCCCTCCTCCCACAGCTGCACACATACAAACAAACACATACCGATTGTTACTGCCGTTATTAGGTATATCTGCTTCTTATCTTGGAATGGTACTGTTTATGCCATAACGAATATCAGTCCATGTGGATTTGACGGAGTTAACGCGGCCGCGTTACGAGTTTGAACGAATATACAGAATAACGGCCTAGCTTACCACAATAAGGAGGGAAATCTTATGTAAAAATATCTGCCTACAAGGAAAACACTTTAGACTCGAAAGGGAATAGAACATTTGTGGCATATCCACCCGCCACCATTTTTTAAGTATTTTTTTTCCGCTTAAGATGGAAGTACTATATGGGCAGAAGAGACTTAAACAAACGAAAAACGTTTCGTGTCATAGTATCCTAAACTGTCACGTTTCCGAGATATTTGAAGGAAAAAAATCGCTATATGAGAACAGTAAAGTCATTACCACCAAATATCTTGGGAACGTGACACTTTAGGACCCAAACCCAGAACATATTTTGTTCATTTAAGTGTCTCTACCCATATATACTACGTTTATCATGCGCGGAAACACGGAAATAAAAAAATATTGCGGCGGGTGGATATGCCAGCTTTCATATAAAAATGTTCGAACTCCTTTATTTGGCTGATCACATAATATTTAAAGCATTTTTATAGGGCAAAAAAAGAACAAGTCAACATCGGGAACTAAGCAGGTATAAAGTCTAGGAATTCCCTAGCTTTCCCTTCTCCTATCCTTACTAAGTGTGATTTGTCACAGTGCAGGCTCCTTCTTACGTTTAGTAAGAACATACTTTACGAGTAAGTATTCCGCTAGGTATTATACATAGTTCATTTTACATAAAAAGTGCAGGTATAGTACTTGACCTAGTCATTGCTATTACTACTAATACACATCACAATTATGTACAAATGCAAGCGTTTACGACTTACTTAAGCTCAATGGATTGGATCGTAGACGCTAAAGCTACTAAAGTCCTGAATTAAAAATTTAAGGGAGTGGGGGTTCGCTTTATCTTGGAAAAATGTGCGACTCTAATAGGATAGCGGCTGAAACTGTGGGGCAGTGATAGATGAATAATAAATAGACAGAATCATCACGGTCAGGGGTGTTGTTTGTTAGTGTTGTTAGATACCCTTGTAACCCTGACATTTTCGTTCCCACTAAGCTCGCGAGTTTGTTTTGTTTTTTTTTTCTAGACGAGTGAGAGCATGAAGGAAAAACATGCTGACTGTTCTCAGTAAGCCATTGACAGGTATAATACCTCGGCAGACACAAAAGACGTTGAATTGACAAAGGTTTTTTTTAACTTAGCGGAATATTCACTAAAACTTCACGACACTAATGAATATTAGTGCACAGCCGCGATAATTTTTCTAAGCGATGTCTACGAGTCAGCCACATCATCATCATCAGTCACAAGACGTCCACTGCTGAACAGAGCGCCACACCGACTGATAACGTCACTTGCTTCCACCGGATGCCCGCGACTTTCACAATGTCGTCGGTCTACCTAGTCTGGCCTGCCTACGCTGCGTCTTCCAGTTCGTGGTCACCACACCTTTCTTCCCCATCGGATAGCGTTCTTCGAGTGGTGTGACCTGTGTCTGCGAGTAATGATATGAAATGTACATTATATTGTAGATGCGAGGTGCAGAAGAAATCTTTGGTAATTTTGGTAAAGTCTCGGCAGCAAAGCCTTGAGCATCAAAGTAAGGTGCATATATTCTGTCAGTCGTATATCGGTTTGGAGGGTGTGCCCGGAATCGCAAAACTTGATTCCGTCTGGCGTCTTTTGTATTATCGGATAAACAAAGAAAAGCGTTCAAAGCGCCAAACACACGTGATGGACATTCCCCACTTAAGTACGCAAAACGGTAAAGATTCTACATTTTTATACGCTCAGCGGACTGTGGAACTCTCTACGGGAGTAAGAACAACATTGTCTTCAAATCAAGTACATATAGTAACATCCCAAACAGCATACAGCAACCCTTCCTTAAATTAAAAAAAAATTATAGAATACTAGCTGTTACCCGCGATGGGCAGGCCACATCACTCGAAGAACCGATAAACGATGGGGAAGAAAGGTTCTTGAGTGGCGACCACGAACTGGAAGACGAAGCGTAGGCAGGCCTCCCACTAGGTGGACCGACGACATTGTGAAAGTCGCGGGCAACCGGTGGATGCAAGTGTCGCATTGTCGGTCGGTGTGGCGATCTAAGGGGGAGGCCTTTGTTCGCCAGTGGACGTCTTCTGGCTGATAATGTAATGTATGTAATGTTACCCGCGACTTCGTTCGCGTGAACCTACAAAAAAAGTAGCCTATGTACGTCTCCGACCCTTAAGCTGTATCTATGCAAAAATTCAGCTTAATCCGTTCAGCCGTTTAGCTGTGATAACGCGAGAAACGCCCAGACAGAGAGAGATAGAGTTACATTCGAATGCCTTACTTATGCCTGAGATTTATACGAAGCATGTTAACATTGTTCCAGAGTAAAAAAACATCGCATTTGGGCCCTTATTCTCTATCGCACATGTCTGAGATAACTCGCCAATAACGCGTGACGTCATAACATGCTTTAACGCGGTTCCTAATCGTGCAACGACGTGAAGAATCGCGCGCTTAAGAAACTTAGAGAATACAGTTTCATGCGACTAACACGGAGTTAACTTAACATGGCGCGTAACAAGCTAGTTATGGCAATAGAGAATAAGGGCCCTGTGCGCAACGTGCGGTAAAACTTTTACCGTAGGTTTTATGTTTTTACGGCTCCCCGTAATAAACTAGCAACTCTATAGTTTTGTCATGTCTGTCTGTCTGTTCGTCTGTTTATATCACGGAAGTTCTTGATGGCAAACGGCAGTCCTGTTTTATAAGCACTATATATTATATAATTCGTTCAATGACGAGGCTTACATTTTTTACAGCAGCAACTACATTTGAATACTTCTTCGACTACATTGTAAAATGAAAAAGTATTAAAAACCAGTAATCTTAGCTTGCTCATATAAATTAAGAAACAAGATTAAAGGCAATTTTTCCCGTCGGACATAATTAGTACATTACCTAAAACGAATCTTTCTGCCATTTTTTTTTGTTTTGTTTGTGGCCATAAATATATTCTTATTCTTTTAAAAGAAATAGAAGTTAAAAGTATAATGCACCTAATTGGGTCTTTTGAAAGAAATGTTGAAACTTGGCATAAAAACCTTATTCAATTAAACATTTATGACATTAAAAGCCAATACTTAACCAAAAAACAATGTATGGTACAAAACGGAGTTGGTCCTTATCATGTAACTCTGGTGGCGATGGTCATCGCGTGCCGTTCCTTTCGCACTAACTTACTTGCACAATGCGAGCGAACAGGATAGCAAACGAAAACCATGATCCGTACATTTTGTCGAGTGTCATTGACATTTTTCTATGTAACAGCAGTTTTTCGATTTCAGTGTTGGTCCCATATTAATAGTTGTTTATAATGATGAGTACTATAAGCCCTTTTCGGGCGGTCACTTGCCGATAGGCGACATTGTATATATCTATATATAAAAGACGTATGTATGAATGTTCCCCATGGACTCCAAAACGGCTGGACTTTTTGATGAAAATTTCAGGCAATCTTCAGATTAGCCTAGCGGGTGATCCTGTAAAGTTTAGTACCAAACCAAGCCGGGGCGGGTCGCTAGTATAAAAATAAAGGAAAAATATTTTTAGAACGCTAGACGTCAGTTCTGTCGTCATCATCATCGGCAGCTTATTCAGCCCACTGCAGAGCATAAAACCGTCCAGGTTCGTCCAGATGCATGCTGCCGCAAAATTTATGAATATCGTCCCACTATCGCTGTATCGGTCTTCCGGGTCTACGCTTACCATCACGTGGCAACCATTCCATCACAGACTTACTCCACCTACCATCACCACATCTAGCCAAGTTCTGTTGTACCACACATTAAAGCAAACTAATATGATATGACTTAAATTGTCTGGGTCTCTTTTCATTTCAATATGTGAGAATAGAAATGGCAACCATTTTAGAGCTTTCAAATTTAGTTTAGTTTAAAGAGTAAGTAGGTACTACGTGCTATAAAAACTATATTTTTTTTGATATCGTCTATAGAAGATGAAAGTACGTATGGAAGTTCGACTTTCTATCTATTATCTACGAGGCCGAAGGCCCGAGACCTAAACCCTCTTACGAAGTCCCGCGACTTCTAAGTAACTAGCATCAGTTAGTTGTTAAAGTTATGAATAATTACAAAATGCTTACAAACTGCTTTACAAAATGCTTTTACTATATTTAATTATTGAGTTATTTATGGAACTAATATTGCAGCCAATGAACTTGTATGTATATAGAGAATAAATTCTTATAGGCTGTGTGGCGTGACCACTGGCCAGTCCCGATGTCAGACTTTTTGGGCTCCTGAAGGCCTCTGTATATCATGGCTCAATCAAGTAACTTCGATTTTACTTTAAAAGGATTAAAAAGCAAAAAGATAACGAACCGAAAGTAATCAATTTAAGTTTGTGGCCAGCAAACAACCAACGGAATTACTATCGTTATCTATACATAGAATAAAATAAAGTCGCTTCCCGCATCTGTCTGTCTGTATATCCGCTAACATCCTAAGCCGCTCCTAACGCAACGGATTTTGATGGGGTATTCAATTTTAAATCCTTTTTTACGGAAGGTTAGGTTTATATATAAACAAATAACTTTACTAAATTACACCCGTGCGAAGTTGGCTAGTATAATATAAATTGTAATAACTAACGAACTAATGAAGAACCAATCATAGATCTGTTTTGAAGGGTCATATACAATACAACTGCAGCGCTGCATCTCAGTGACAGTTTGAATAAAGTCTTCGGCTTTTTGCTATTATCGACAACTATCTATCTATATAATTATATAAATGAATCGCCGTTTGTAAGTCTCGCTAAAACTGAAAAGCTGCTGGTCCGATTTTGAAAATTTATTTTTGTTGTTCGTAATTATCAGGATAAGGTTTGAATGGAAAGTTTAGCGAAACCGAAGGTCGCTTCATCGCTTACGAAGTCGCGGGCATCAGCTAGTTGATAATAAAATACTTATCTTCATATTTTTTTAATAATCTATATATATAAATGAATCGCCGTTTGTAACTCTCCTTAAAACTGAAAAGCCGCTAGTCCGATATTGAAAATTTATTTTTTGTTGTGTTCTTAGTTATCAGGATCAGGTTTGTATGAAGAGTTTAGAGAGACCGAAGGCCGAGCTTCATCGCGTAAGAAGTCGCGGGCATCAGCTAGTTGACAATAAAATAATTTATCTTCATAGTTTGTTAATAATACAGCTGTATCAATGAGGTATCAAAATGTTGGAGCTTTGTTGAGAAATGGGCGTATTTTTTCAGAACGCTACATACAATGAAAGTCCCAGCGATAGCTGCATGGTTCATATACTAATATCATAAAAAATACCAATAATATTTATTTATATACATAATATTATGCAAATAAATACTAATAGAAAAAATATATCTGTCTTTCTTCTCTGGTTTTAACGTGCCTTGTTTATATTTATATATTTTGAGTTTATTAATATTTCTGTATAGTTTTATAAATATAATTATTTATAGACAAGTAGGTAAGATTTTGCTAGAAACGCAACACCGAAGTTTAGGCTAAGTGGCGTGCCTTGGGAGACGCCTTTATTTAGTAGTGGACTGTTGTGAGTTGATTACGGTGATGATGTTGAATTGCATAGCGGTAGGTATCAGTGATAAAATTACTTTACATACATAGCAATTGTAAGCAGAGATAAGTAGCACCAAAATACTGTTTGAAGGATAAACGAGCTTGCCATGGGTGAACATCGCCCTCGGAGGACCGTGGACATTGAACGACCATTCACAAAATTAACTATAAAAAATATATAATATTGAAGGTAAGTATGAATGCAATACAATAAAGATGCATAGACTTAAACTTAGACGAAAATGGAATTGCAGGTAAGTTTGCTGGGGGATGAATAAAATTAAATTTACGATTTGATATCTCGTTAGTTTTAAACGTGATAGAGGTAGAAAACTTAATAACATAATATTCTCAGCAACATTTCCGGAGACCGATAGAAATGATTCTGATCAGGAATACCGCGTCGCAAGTGTGATCCAAAGCAGTTACATTTGTCCACGTGGTTTCTGGTGCTGCATACGACGATGGCGGTCACTCCGGAGTGTGCACTACCACTGTTAGTTTAGGGAGTAGGGCGGCAATTACCAGCTGGTCACCGAAGGAACGTGTCCCTTGCGTGTGTGAATGGGGTGCTGTCACTGGGTCACTCATTCATTATAGTCAGTAGTCGCGTGAAGTGGTTGCGGCGGGTGGGTCCCGGCGGTCAGGCCGCGCCTGCAGCGGGTCGCGCACGGGACATGGCGCGAGCGGGCTAGGCGGGGGTGCGCCGAGGACTGCCGCGCGCCGCCGCCGCGCGTCCGCCGTGCCGCCGGCGCTATTCGCCGCACCGCGCCGCGCCGCGACGACGCACTGTCCGCTCACTACAATTCCCCCATAAACTTAGGGCCAACTCGGGAGTTTAGTTTGGCGAACCTTTTTATTTATCAACTGGTATAACTTTTCCGGCTGTGGCAGTTTTAGTCAAAAATGAACTTAAAATATTACTTTTTGAGAAAAGAAAATTATAAAACACTTTCGTTTTCGGTATTCAAAATTATTGTAGGTATATTCCATTTTTGCCTCTTGAATGTTGGTTTATAAAGACCACGGCCAAGGGAAAAAAGGAGAGCTATGATTTTAGCTGTCTCAAAAGCAGCAATTTAGATTTTTCTTTGAATTAGGCGTGCGAGAAAGGGTTTTTTAAAGCGTTCGCTAAAGTCTTTTTCTATTTTTATCTTTTTAAATGTTGATCATATCTAAATGATTAATATTATAGATCCACTAGTATCTGCAAGCCTTCGCAAGAAAAAGTTTAGTGTAGTGGACACGGTTATTTGAAATTCGTTGTCGGTTTGGTTGTTGGGGTTTAAACCTTAAAAATAGCCAGTTTTTACTACTTTTTTACTTCTCTCTCTCTCTCTTCCTCTCGCTTTCTTGTCTGTTTGTTTATTCATATGTCTGTTTGGAATACATTTGAAGTAATTTCAAGAATTTGAAAAATAGAGTTGAATGACATATTTAGTTTTCCAAATCGTGGTAAAACATTTTACCTTATATATAATTAAGTCCAAGGCTAAATATATTATAAACTGCGGGTGTAGGGTTTTTAAAACAAAATTCGCAAAAAATGTGTCCTGTATTTACCGAATATTTTTTTAAAGAAGTAACGACAAAGTATCTTAAACCCTATATGTCATCATGACAACAAATCATTTAGCTTGCAACACTTGCAGTATAACAGATTACTAAAATGCACTGATATTTTTAGCGCTGACTCGAAATCCATAATCTAATGGAATGGCCGCTCTCACGGATAGAGCTATCTCTTTCACACATTTTGACCATTTCTGAAGGAAAATTAACTGATGAATAGAAAATATCTTTTTTCTTCTTCGTTAACATACAAATTGCCTTAAAATATTTCCATTGATATTTTCAAGACTGACTGATATTTATTTTGTTATATTAATGATTTTTAAAAGTTAAAAAACGTTGAAAAAGCGCGAACGAGATAATTAGGGAAACGAGACCTTAGATATCTTTGGCCAAAACACAAGTTTTTATTTCATAAAGTGAGGCTAAGTAGATTAGATAGTGTGTTTGTATTTTGTTTAGACTCGCCCTAAAAAAAAAGTATGTGAGTATGTTTGCGTGTTCTCTTATTACTTCCTGTAGCCGTAACATAGAACGATTTTGACGAGTGAGATGCCGTTGCAGTTCTGCAGTCGGGTATTTTTTATTTTAATAATATTATTAAGTATTAGGATAATTAGACCTTTTATTTTGTAGTTTCCTAGCAGCAACTATGCGGTTGAGCGGATGGCCTGACGCTGTAATATTGCTCAGCCATGCTACTTACCTTCGCCTGTAGATTTAATAACTAATCCTTTTTTTATTTGATTTTATAGTAGACTAGCTGCACCCCGCGGTTTCACCGGCTAGTTTACAGAAACCGTTTTTTTCCCGGGATAAAGCCTATGTGTTAATCCAGGGTGTAAGCTACCTCCATACCAAATTTCATTAAAATCCGTTCACCCGTTACATAGTTGAACGGGAATACATACTTGCTTATTTACACACTTACAAACTTTCTCATTTATAATATTAGTATGATGACCAGGTCTTTTTCATCATCTGGCCTAATAGGGAATCTTAATGAAGAGCCGGGCATATCTCGCGGAGTTAATAAAGCGCAGCATTAGAAGGCCGGGGGGGCCTTATTGGATCACCGAGCGCTCCTTGACGGGCGTGCCAGGCCGCCTGCATATCCTCCGATAGGCATCCAGTAATGAGGCGGAATGAATTCATCCGAGGACCACAAGACCAGTAGCCGTGACCCACCGTGTCTTATTCGTCACATGAATACGGAGTTCTATGCGCGGCGGTCGTTTTGCATTCTGATATACGTTTGAGATACTAGATTCCTTTCACACACGGACCGATTGAGCTTCTCGATTGACGATAATGAGACAAACCATGGTAATGAGTCATGACTATGATTACGATACTTCGGTGATACTGCTACGGGTCGGTTGGAATCCTGCTACACTTCTACGACAGTGCTACGAACTTCCTACGGCGTAGCTCGCTTTTGTATCTTCAACCTATTCGCTGCCAGCTTCAACTTTATAAACAACTACCTCTTACCCGCGACTTCGCTTGCGTGGACCTACAAAAAAGTAGCCTATTTCCGTCTCCGATCAATAAGCTATTATATGCAAAAATTCAGGTCGATCCGTTCAGCCGTTTAGACGTGATAACGCGACAAAAAACCAGACAGAGAGATAGAGTTACTTTCGCATTTATAATATTTGGTTAGGAAGTTAGGATTAAGATTTTAGCTACACCAAACGTGGTTGGCAATTTGGTAGGTATTAATATACCTATAGAAATAATATATGAGAAGAGTGATAACCTCATACAAAAAAGGATACTCCCGAAAATACATCAAACAGCTAGATGGCGTTTACGTATTTAGTCGGCTAATATTCAAACCGCTATAAAATCCGATAAATATATGGTTACCATAACTAGTAGTTCGCCCCGAACTGAGACCTCGCGATTTTCAGATTGACATGCTTTTTATTATCGAGTTGATATTTAACAGGTAGGTAACGTGGTAATTATGAGAACACTGAGCTGAATTGACATTTAATAGGTAGGTAGCGTGGTTCTTATGACAGTTAATGATTTTGACAACACTGAGCTATTCTGATACTGATGCCGTTACTGGTTCGGCTTCCAGACAACAAATTTTGCACATCACCAGCACCTAACACTTAACACCTGCTGTGGTTTTCAGGTCAAAAGGTTTCATGGTAGTACCGCCGCATTATCAGATTTTATGTAAATTTCCTTTAGTATATTACCTACTAGCATAGATAAAATACAGGACTAGGTACCTACTGGATGAACAGAAGAGATAATGAAAGGCTAGAGGCGACACCGCAGTATATTGTAATGTCCCATATAATTGTCGTCACTTTGCCAAAATAGCGGGTAAAAACTAGCTATCAATAAATCATGTATATTTAATGGCTACTTTATCTACCGCTGACGTTATCTAAGCGGCGTATATACTTTTAGCAGCGGTCGTGTTGTATGTCGTATTCTGGAAGCGAGCGGCTATCGCTCCGACCCGGTCCCGCCGGAGGCGCCGACAACAATGCCAAATCGTCGTGATGTATCATCAGCCTCGACGATGGCAGTCGATTTAGCTTTTTTCGATTCGCTTATCTCTGCCGCTGAAGAAAGCGCACACCTTTAGACACGACGTGTGAGGAGCGAAAGTATCGTTGGTGAAGTCGTAGTATAAGATCGTATCGAGGGTAAAAGGATAGCTGGCATTAGCTCGCGACATCGCGGAAGCTGCGGATAGCGCTCCCCCCGCCCCAGGCTGCCCCGTCCCGCAGCCCGGCCGGGACCCGCCCCTGACCCACATCGGGCCTGCGATCCTCTCGCCGCGACACGCACCACACATGCGACTGCATAGCGCGAACTAGTTTTAGTTCCGTAAATATGTAAAAAGTGCCAAAAAAATATAAATACAAATATTTTACACAAAATTGGTTATTATTATGAATACTTTGTAGCACACGACCATACTCCATTCAAGAGGCACATGGGATTTAACTAAATTGCGGTCACTCCACAGTGCAATGAAGTGTGTGAATATTGTGTAACTTTCATCATCATCAGCCATAATGTGTCCACTGCTGAACATAGGCCTCCCCCTTAGCGCGTCAAACCTACCGTTACCAGAACAAACAGAACAAACATATAACATATAGGTACAAAATATTCAAACACTTAATGTTGCTGTGAGGTGGCCGTAATTCAGAATAACCCATGTTTCATCCGCAATGCCATGTGGAATGGAGTAAAGAAGCCTAATAAAGCTACAAAACGGATTGAGCAAGACGTGGTTGTTGCCAAGCGGCGTGGAGGCGTGGTGTGGCGTAGCGTGTGACGTGCTGTGGCGTGGCACGACGTTGCCGCAGGGTGCTATTGTGATGCAGTGCCGCTACGGGTTACGTTCGTAAACCCCTAGCGGAATCTATCGCCAATAAAAGCGGCAATACACCGAAACTGTGTGAAGCTAGGCTTCAGTTGCCAAGGCGGCCGGAGGAGACATTTGGCTTTTTTTTAATGTGATAATAGCTTTTATTAGCCAAACAAGATACATACAAACTAAAACATACTACTTAGCTTTACAAAATGAAATTAAAATTAGACGTAACAACCCAGGCTAGCTTCGGCGGATTCTCACCCTAAAGCCTGCAATAAAATCTCATATCCCTTTGGTAGCTCATTGCCATAAGAGTTTTAGTGTTTGCATCTATATATTATTCTCCTCAACAATTCTCCTCTCTGTGACAAGCACCCACGAAATAAGAAATTTCAAGCTTTACTAAAAGGACTCCTTTATTGGTCGTATTTTGTGCAGCTCCTCAGCGCTAGACGCTAGCACGGTAGCTTAGTTTACATTAGTATTCCAAGCAAAAACTAAACTTTACTTCATCCAAAAATGTTTTCTAGTCGATGTACTCCACTCACTATGCAAATAAAGAAACCTCTAAAAAGTTAAATGGGGTATTCAAATTACTGTACCTATGCGAGAGAAGCCGTGTGGACAAGCTAGATAACATAATCCTAACTAATATAATAAATTCGAATCTAACTCTATCTGTTCTCTGTCTGGGTGTTTTATCGCGTTATCACGGCTAAACGGATCAACCTGAATTTTTGCATGTAGCTTAAGGATTGGAGATGGAGGCTACTTTTTTTTTAGTAAGTTCACGCGAACGAAGTCGCGGGCAACAGCTAGTAAGTTATAATACTTGTTCATCGCGTTAGTTCGGTGACGCTGAGCTGACAGTAAATACGTAAGCACCGGAAAGGGAAAGATGCCGCGCTTACACAAACTGGAGAGGTGCTCGAGTGAGGGCGGATATTAGGGCTCGGCGTGATGAATGGCCCTCGCGGGCGGAGGCGACGCGAACGCCGGGACCTCACCTTTCCGCGGACCCTTCCCATGGACTCTAAATTTGGGAACATTAGAAATTACTTAGGAGCCAAGTTTGCATGAACATGAACAATCATCTGATGAGGGGTGGTACTTTATTGGTACGCATCTTAACAAAGATTATATACTTACCTATTTTGGTTCATACAGGATCATGAAGAAAGAAACAACCGGTCAAGTGCGAGTCAGACTCGCGCTCCGAATGTCCCGTATATCAAATTATATTGTTGTGTTATGTTTTTAAGTACCACAAAACGAAAATATACTCTTGGGTATGTCGATGCTTTAATATTGAGGTCATAGTGATTGAAAATTTTAGCGCGAGTCTGCATGACTCTCACTTGGCCAGTTTTTACAATTTTTTGTTTTATTTAGTTAAATTATGGACTAAAATTACAACACCAAGCTTAAAGCTTGTATATATTACCGTTTATCGATAAATAAAATACAAAATAACTTTAAAAAAAACGTTTCACATGAAACGTTTTTTTTTAAAGTTATTTTAACATTAACTCGTACATACGAGTTAATATTTCATATTTTTATTATTTGAGATCCCCCACAATAACTCATATTCTAATAAATAAATAAAAATATCGGATACCTATAAGGTTCAAAAGATATAGCTCTAAATAGATAGGGCAGATGAACATAGACATACCACGTAGCCTTAGTAATAGAGTCCCGTTGTTAATATAAATAAAAAATATAATATTATTCACAACAGAAATTGAAAATACTGGTAAGTTAGTTAATTTTAGGTATAAGGAAGTGGACAAAGGGTGTACATTCAGCTCCATGATCTATCAAGCGGAGCCAGGCGCAGTGGGTTAACACAACAATTTACGAGCACGCTCTAATAGAGCCGAGACGTCGTGGAGATTCAGCCGAGCTTGAAGGTTAGAGAAGTGCACCCCTGTAGGCAATGGCCCTCGGGATTAGCTAGGTCACTGTCTTTCTCATCAGAAATATCATAAGAGTAAGAGCGACTGAGATAATCCGCAGCCCACAAAAATACCTGTCAGTTGAAGCGCTCTCCTAGGCTCAGTATCGTCTCGCTCACGTTTCATCTGTTTAATATTAACTGACGAAGCTCAGTGAGGTGTTTAATTGATGAATAATCAAAGGAAGGCAACCTCAAACAACGATATTGCCGGAAATTAATCGACGCAGGCTCCGACGAGCCACCAGGGCCTGTGCCAGCACAATTAAGGGCCCGATCAGAGGAATTATAAATGGTAGCGTGTACAGTACATACGAAATATTACACTGATTACATAATCAGTTCGTTTTGTTTACAATACAATATTGTATATAGGTATAGATACAGCTCGCGATATTGTCCATCATCATCAGACATCCAGTTAATGAGAAGGATATCCATGTAATAGGGTCACATAATGTTCTAATATTAACTAGTTACAAAAACAAAATTTTGTTGTAGTAGAAGTATTACGTAAAAGTTTTTTTTTTTAAATTTCTTGAAAATTTTTTTTGCATAAGATTTTTTATGAACTTTTTCTAACATTTTAAGAAATAAATAACATTGCTTTAGACACTCACATATTTATGTATACTATATCTATGTGTGTAAGTTAATAAATTTAAATAAAAGAAAACCAACTTTATCACAACCATTTATTTAAATTTGCTTCGTCATAGTCGCTTAACTATTATAATAGATATTATCTTGGCGCCACCAGTGAAATACGTATTATTAAGAAGTTCCTGTGGTCGTCTCAATAATATGTATTTCAAACTTCACCAAATCATACAATCTGAATGCAAATGCTTATGCGCTGCCATTCCGTATTTACTATTGCATATTTTACCTCTACTTTCAACGTTATAAAAGTGCCAAATACCTAGTCTAAAGTACGTAACATGCAATACTGTTGTTGAATAAGTAACTTGGACAAGAAACGTGTCAGTATGTCGTGGAGCCAGAAAGTTGGCAGACCGCGCCGCGTGTTCCCAACATGTGTGGAGGTGAGTTCAGTACATGAAAGCTAGTTCCGTCCGTCTGTCCTACTTCCCTATTTGAATTGACAATCTAGGATACCACTTGTTGTTCAGATTAAAACTTATTAGTATAGTTACAAAAAAGCAGTAGTGTAACACATGTGTAGTGTAGTGTGTGTGTGTGTGTGTGTGTATTTGAAACGAACCAAGTCTTAATTTATCTCGTAGCCACTGACATCTGTTATTACTATTATGTACTTTATTAAGGGCTGATTTTTCAATCGTCAGATAACTGTTTCTCAACTGTTTCTCACTGTCTTTTTCTCAAGAATACTTTTTTTTTTGTTGGATAACCAAACAGCCTCCATACAAATAAGAACACCGAGGCCAACAGAGGCTTATAAAATTATTATAATTTATTATCGCTTATAAAGCAAACATGTTGCTAGTGTGCGAGAAATTGAGAAGCAAAAACAGTGAATATTGAATGAGTCCGTGAATAGTTATGAAGAATGACGATAAAACCATGCAAAATCATATGAAAATAAATAACCAACAACAAACTACAAATTAATAATAAATTAGTTATTAAGATTAGTTGCCTTTTGCTCTAACTAGCTGATAGCTTGCTGATAACAGTTATCTGACGATTGAAAAATCAGCTTTTAAACTCGTAAAGTTCGTCTTTTGTAAAGCTCGTAGCACAGCTACATCAAAGGAGTGATCTACGACGTAGCATTGTTCTACGACGTAGCAGTTTCTTACGACTTGTGAGGATAACAGATGTGTGAATTCCATGAAATCCGTAACAGCGTCCATTTCGTTTGTAAATGTCTGTTAGACGATCGGTAGTGGGCTCCAACCCACAAACCAGAGGAGTCTATAAATTGTCCGGCTGAGAAGCCGCTTTACTTACAAACATTCGCCAGACAGACGGCCGCTACCGCTGGACAGACACCGCGACCAAACGTAGGCCAACTAGTTAGCAGTGAGCTTAAATCATGCTTCTATTTGTCCCGATAACACGTCTGCTATTCACCACCAACAAATTTTCCGGTGCATTTGTCCACATGCACGCCCCCAACGCAGGCCGGTAGCGTGGCTGAGCGCTTCACAAGGCTCTATCCTCTACCACGAGTTTCTACGTAGCCATGTACACTTTTCTCTCTCTGAGATTCTGTCGCAAGCCCGTCGTCGATATTCGACTTTATTTTCAACACATTAGAACTTTCAGACTCGCGACACATTACACACAAAAAGAAAACATAGCGAAGAGGCTTACGCTCGATCCCTACCGGATTACTTCCAAAAACGAAACTAAAGCTAAAGAAAACTGAACGATTCACGTTGATCTCAAACAAAATCTTATTGAGGAAAATGAACTTTTAGCGTATTTTATGGCTTTCAAGTTTTCGCATGTGAAACATGTTGACTAATCCTAAACTTTTACATCTTCATCCGATTATTTTGTCGGTGGTCGTTATACTTTGTTTTTTAAGTCACATTGTCATATATTATGGACTTTATTTAATCAGAACTTGTGTAGAACTGAATTTCTGACCGAGCAAAGCGAAGGTCTCTGTGTCTACGAGAACAAGTCGGTGGTTGTATATGATTAGATTCCTGTTTTTTAAATCGTTTATTCATTACACAGTACATTTTAGTTTCAAACAAATGGAGTTCCGCAAAACTACAGTAACTTTGTGGCGGTATCCACATTCGCAACGCACTGTCACTTAAAACACAATAACATAAAAATGCGTGAACTGACATACTAATACTTATACTAACTAATAGGACAATAAAACTTGGCAGTATAAATATTAATACGTTCGTATCGGCGAAAAAACTTCGCTTGCGCGATTTAGAACTCCCTATATTACAACTGTCAGTCCATACAAAACGTCAAAAAAAAAGAATCAACGCCATCTAGCGAACTTTAGGAAGTAACTTTGTATCTCTGTCTGGATGTTAGTCGCGTTATTTTATTTTATTTTAGTTGGACAACCAAACAGCCTTCATACAAATAAATTTAAACGCAAGGATAATAAGAACACCTAGGCCAACGGAGGCTATCGCTTATAGAACAAACATGGTGCTAGTGCAAAACTACCTAACTTAACTTTACAAATAAAAAATAAAAAAACAATATGAAGGCGAGTGCCTGATTAAACAAAATACCATTTAAAGGAAAAACAGTGGCTATTATTGATCGATTATCACGGCGAAAAGGCTGAACGGATCTTGGTAAATTTGTTAAGGAGTTAGGTACTGTGTGTCACAAAGACGGACATAGGATACTTTTTTTGTCCACGCGAACGAAGTCGCGGGTAATAACTAGTACTTAAATAAGTTAGTTCAATTATTATTATCTTAGCCAACAAAATAAGCAGGCATCTAATCCGACAAAGTGACATACGATTCGGACTCGGGCGCTGCTCATGTTTCACTAAACCAGTTCTAGTAGGCCGTCGTAAACATCGCTTATACAGAATGTTGATTGACGAAAAACAATCACATGATTGTATTTGCACGTAGCAGGAAATGTTAATACTTAGTCATCATCATCATCAGTCATAAGACATCTACTGCTGAACATAGGCCTCCCCCTTAGAGCGCCACACCGACCTACTACGGGCCACTTGCATCCACCGGTTGCCCGCGACTTTCACAATGTCGTCGGTCCACCTAGTGGGAGGCCTACCTACGCCTCGTCTTCCGGTTCGTGGTCATCACTCAAGAACCTTTCTTCCCCACCATACACATTCTTCATAGATGTGTAATTTAGTTATTTTTTTAGTTTATGTCGTCGAACTTATTTTATTAACAAATATTTTATTCCGAAGGTTAATTTGGATGGCCATCACCCCCATCACCCCCACCCCTCGAGTGATGTGGCCTGCCCATTGACTTTGGTTCTCTGTCGAATTTCCTCGTTCCGGATTTTATCGCGCAAAGAAACTCCGAGCATAGCTCTCTCCATTGCCCGTAATATCTAGTGATTCGCGACAAACAGAGACCCTACACAAATTTTTCACGTATTAAAATAAATTACTTGCTTACAAAAAATCATGAAGATTGGATCAACGGTTCTCAAGTTATCGACGGATAAATATACCCGAAAACATACATACATCTACCGATTTGCTCCCTTCACTTCGCTCTGTCAAAAATCCAGCTATACCGATAATCACACAGAAATAAATCCGTATTAAAGAGGTCACCGCGCGAGTCACGAACAGTAATTTATTCATCGAAGCGGAACGCCTGAATAAAACTAATCATTTAATAATTGAGACATTAAATTCGAGGCACATCGGCGACCTGAGGGGATAAAAAATAGATGAAGATATGAACGTGGTGTGTGACGGCGGAGGGCGGGGGTGGGAAGTGGAAGAGAGAGAAAGGGAGGGAGTTTTCGTATCGCAGCGGAAGTACATAAAGCTGGGTGATAGCGACGAAGCACGTGAGGTGTTTTCGGGTACGTCCCGACACTTACACGGCGAGCTTACACAGCGGATACCTCTTAGTATCTCGAATAATGTTCAGTGTTCAAGTTTCAGCATTTTTTACTATCAAAAGTAGTAAAATAGGTACCGGGAAAAGACATATTAGTTGTAAATGTAGGCCCCTTCAATCGTCGTGTATTATAAGCCACGCTCGAGTGCTCGGTCCATAGTAAAAATTAAATCAAAAAACATAATATAAATGACTTTTTTGGTTTAAAAATGATATCTTGATCGGAGTTTACCTAATTTGGAATTATTTATAGTTATGAATATTTCTCTACCTATTTAGTATCTTTCATAGATTAGGTTTCAGTTAGGAAAAATTCAACAGTTCGTCCGTTAGTTATTCATTATTATCCATCCGTCAGTTATCCAGTAGTAGCAGCGTCCCGCACTTTTATCCCTATGTGCACGGTAAAAAAGTGATCTACCTTTAAAGTTTCATCAAATTCATTCAGTGGTTACCGCGTTAAGTAGAAGCGAATAAGTTTATCACTTCGCATTTATATTATTACAAATTATTATTAAAATCAAATAAATTAAATTAAATAAATAAATTAATTAAATTATTAAGCCAATTTTTTTTTCTGACTTTGTCATTTGCTTAGTGCCAGACAACGGCAGTATTAGAATTAATCTGTTGTCAAAGTTAAAAAACGTTTCAGTATTCGGGGTTAGAGTCGCTACAAGTTTGACATTTGTGTGTGCTTGCTCGCTGAAATGTACTGGGCCTAAACTATAAGCAGGGTTGAATGAGGCACCATCGTATTCCCTGAATAATTCTGACAGCTATACGTAGAGTATTTTTAGTTCCATCATTCAACCAGCTCCACGGACAAGTTGGTCATTCGGTAGCCGGCTGCCGGGCGTTATTGGATGCTCCTCGTTCTCGCTGGATTTATATTCCCATTCTGATATCAAATACTCGACGCAGAGAGCAATAAACCTTTACAATATGTCACGGATAGACTCCACCGTAAACCTATTTTCGGTCGAACGGTTTTTGCGGGTTTTATTCATGTCACATCCTCTCGCTACGAACTAAAATCTACAGGAGCAAAAAATTTAATGATAAATATTATTGAGTTTTTAAAAATAAAATAGACATTATAAACCCGCTCATTTATTTCAGCTATTAACCATGTGACCGCAGGTTTGTGATTGGTAATCTATATATAGCATGTGTTGTGCCATTTCACACTTAATATTATGATTGCATAATTAAGTTTGTGTGAGGGTGCGTTATATTATATAAGATATTATCTTGACAACATTTTGACCGATTTATCTTGATAACCTCTTGACCGATTTTCCTCATATTCGAAATATTTTTTTAGAATTCAGTACCGAATGTTTTATACGGTCGTGAGGTCTCAGCTCGATGTCCGGAACCTTATATCTTCCTCCCGTTTTGGGAGGAATACCCCTGCAATCAAAAATCGCTGACGCCAAAAAAAAACTAAGAAATTGTAGAATTGAGGTTGTGCAAAAATGTTTGTGCTCGTGAGGTCTACTGTTCACAAAACTACTAGTATTATAATGCCCATAGTTAGTATCTATATGGACTAAGATCGCGCACACTAATGCCAAAAGTTAGCAAATAAAACCGTGAAGCACTGCTATGCTATTTACTAATTAAAGGGAACCGTCGAATATGAGTTTTCGCAGATGAAACTAATAAATTGAAATTTTTTCGAAGCAACAAATACAGTTTAGCCCTACATGTATGCACTTCTGCGCGAAAGAGTGTAGTGACAGTTGATGCTCAATATTTTTTGCTCGACGCACGATGCTCGTTGCTCGCCTCGCGATGCTGGGCTCTCGATGCTCGACGCTCGTCATTCGATGCTCGCATGGCGACCCATCGTGTGAAGTACCGCGGCAGTAATCCGGTCGCAGGTGTCGGAGGTTTTTATTTCGGCACGCACTTAAGCGCCTGTAAATAAACGCTGAAAATCTGGAAGCTTCCCGCGCGAACCGGTAACAAAGTGGGCTTTTATGAGTTACCTCGTGTACACAGCTTTATCTGGAAATATGCAAAAGCGATAAAGGTTTTATGTTCGTAAATACATAATACATGACGTACGATCCGGTTAGCGCCACATTAAACCGTCAAGTTTAACGCAATCTTTGATCGGTTCGGAAGTTCAGGGAAGAAATGCAAATGGCAGTAAATTATGCGATGTACGGCCACAAACAGCAATAACCCGGGTTCAGTAGGTATTTGATAATTTATAAAGATTGCAGGCGCGGCGGCGGAGTGAATACGAAATAAGAGAAAGGTAAAGGACGTAAGACCCTGCATTATGTATGGAACGTGCGGTCCTGAGTAAGGCCCTGTTCTACTGATCAACGCGAATGAATCCCGCTTGTCTTTATCGGAATGTTCACATGATATCTAAATAACTTTTACTGCCATAGAATCAGATAAATATATCCTTATATTGTTCACACAAGATTTAAAAAGAAGTTTAAATTAGTGTAACAACTGACTACCTTATCGGTGAAAGCTAGTTCTTTCAGGCAACCTTAGGATGGAGAGGATATTTATGAGGCTAATGTTTTTAGGGAATATGTAGGTATGTTTTCATGTGATTTGATATATTTTACAGTGCCAAATTTCTATAGATTTATCTTTATGTCCGGAGTGTTTGTTTTCTTTGTACAAATACTGTTCAATGTATATGTACTTATATACCTCTATGTATGAGTGTAATTATTCCACAATAGCTTCAAAACAGCTGAACCGATAGAGATGTGTGTAGAATCGAAAAAATCCTTACATTATTAGATTAGTTACAGGTCCAAGGAAAGCGATCGCGCGGAAAAATCACCTTGTAGCTCAAAAATCTCTCATCGAAAGTCCAAATAGCCCTTATGATAGAAAATATAAAAGAAGATCAACATTTGACAATTTGAGATTGACAAGAATCTATGTTGCTGTAGGAATTTGAGGTTTTATTTAAATCGTTAATTAATATTACATTAAAAAGTTTGTCGAGGGATTTCATCGCCCCTCACCCCGTCTCCGAGCCAACCCCCGCGACTTCCGCTAAACAAATTATTATAATAGAGGTGATTCGCGCCTGACGGTTCGCAATAACGCGATTCCTTTTCTTTCCGTTCTCTCCGAGTTCTTATTAATTTTAACAAGAAAGTTGGAATTATCCTCAATGATATAATTAAATTCCGAAAGTAAAGAAGCGGATCGCCTGTTTGTTTGTTGAGCGGTGAACTTTACCGGGTGAAGTTTGCGGAAGATATTGAGTGAGAGCACCCAGAAATATCCATAATAATGGTTTCAAATTAAATTTGTGGGCTTTACAATTAATACGCGATTTCCCTAACAATTGTTAAACTAATGACTTTGTTATTCGTTTACAAAGCGTAAAACATTTGAACAATGTGACACGGAAACTTTAGTTCGAAATGCTGTAAGAGCTAGACACGCACACTACGCTTATGCTACGAGAACACCGCAAATGTGAGCTACACTTATGCTACGGCAGTGCTACGAGTACAGCTGTGGAGTTTTTCTACAGATTTTAAAAATCTGTTATCTAAGGCTAGCCACTCAGCGTGTACGCAAGCAAGTGAGAAAGATTACTGCCGAGGCGTCTCAGAACAGCTCTTAGCTATCCCAGGAGGAGCTAAGGCATTGAAAATCCAAGTCAATCAGCCGAGGGGGAAGGGGGTTTGGTGTATACCTTTCCTTGACCCAACTAAGAGTAAGTCGGGCAAAAAAACCGAAGGTGTACATTTGGCATCAAATATTCGTAGGTCTTATCATATGCTGAGTTTAAGTTTTTTAAGTAAGCGTATTTATATCTGGACAGGTTCCTCTGCTGAACGATGCCACCTATCTTACTCCCGCCTTGCCCCCCCCCCCCCTCACCCCACCCCGGTGAGTGATGACCGAGGCCGACATCTCTTCTGAACCTGTCCGTCGTGATAAACACGAGGGACCGTAGTACAGAATCTCGCTCATGTAAAGGATCGACCTTGCTCGAACTAGGTGTTTTATGCAGTGACACTTGGATCACGATATTACTAGTAGTTCTGCGAGCAGTAGACCTCACGAGCACCATTTTTTTGCCATTTCTCCTCGCGACCATATCTTGACAACCTATAGACCGAATTTGCTAATATTCGAAATTCTTGTTTAGAATTGAGTATCAAATTTTTCTGCCAAATATTATCATAATCAGCCAGTAAATGGTGCCACAGTGGCCAGCTGTGGCGCCATTTACTGGCCGATTATAAACAAACAACAACAACAACCCCCCCTCATTTAGAATTTGTTTAGCAAACTCCCCCATTTTTGGAGGAAATGAAATCCAATCAAAATTGCCGACCACAAAAACATTCTATGAAATTGTAGAACATGTATACCAAATTTCACGCCTGACCGCCTTCTTTTATTGTGTACCTCTAATGTATTATTCTTGTAATTTCCTTTTGTGTGTCAATATACTGTTATTATATCGCCGTGCGATAATTTTTCATTGATCAACGTTTCTCTCTATTCAAATTTTGGCAAGTCTCCATTCGCATTCCTCGTCCAACAAACAAATAGGGTATTGCTTAGTACAAGCTTTAGGTACATAACATTTCAAAGGTACGAGCTAAAAATATTTGGACCGTCCAGTTTACTGGTATAAAAGTCTGTGATTATCTACAGTATTGTACGAAAGACTTGTACGATCCGCGAGTACTTAGCACACGGGGCCCGCGGCGGAGTATCGCCACTCGTAAACAACGCTTCTCGTAAAAGTTCCCGCACTTTATTTGGTTTGATAAGCCGCAATGAGCATTAAACAGGCGGAAACGAACGCAGTTTCGGTGCACCATAAAAACACAATTATTTCCTACTTCATATTTTTCTTTAAGAAATGTTTTTGTTACAAAGTTTTGAGAGATAACACCATGTGCGCATCGGACTCGCGCACCGAGGATTATAGTCATGCCAGCGTCGAACTTAATGTAATTTTAGTCGATACTCTTAAGTAATAGAGGAAAGTGACCGATTACCAACGAGGGTGTACTTTGGGTACCTTAACACACATGAGTTGGGCACTTTCTTCCGAGTGATACAGGGTACTTTATATTACACTTAAGAATAGAGTATACCGCCGTCCCGTCCATACAAAAAGCCTAGTCTGATACCCGCCCCTAAACTTTATCCGATTTCGATGATTTTTTATATGTTACACCGTGGAAAACTATGCAAGTTTTGTTTTTTTTTTCAATTTCGCAATATCTTCGTTTTTATTGGCACTTAAAGTGACACATTTTTTGCGCGAAAATAAGACCAAGAAAAGTAGTAGTTAGAATACCATAAACTTTTTTTTTTAAAACAAAACTTACGGTTATGGTTCATCCAAGCCATTGACACCAAAAACAGAAGGTTTTGTCAAGGTTTAGGAGGCGATAACAGACTAGCCCCGAAACGCTAATTTAATCAAAAAGTTAGGAAAATTCACTAACTCTCTCTATCGCATGCACGAGAAACAATGCGACAGTGCTATACAATTTCAAATATCGAATGCGCCAAAACTTCGCGGGAGGACTATCCTCTTAAGAGAAAAATAAAAAATAATACAAATTGTAATTTTAATGAAATAAAACAAAAGCAAGAACAACTAGCGCGGGCGGTTTTCAATTCTTAATATTTTTTTTTATTTTTTGTTCAAAAAAGTGGCCAGTATCATTTTTGCGTACTTGGCGATGAAAAAAATATTGTTATAATATGGCGTTATTAAAAAGATATTTCTCTAAATATGAAAACAACATTTTCAAATACTTTTATGTGCCCGCATATAGTAAAGTTGTACGACATTAATGACATACATTCATTAACCAAAAAAAGGTACTTTCCGAGAAAGTGTAGTACAAACTTTATATGTTTATTGTGGCAATATTATTGAATACATCGACTAAATCATGACGATCGGATTATTTTGGAGACGCAATTTTAAACTAAAACAACGCCGCGAGTTTCAGTACGCGTGAAAATGATACCGCGAGAGTCAAATATTGAAACAAACTTTATGTTAACAAACTGGGTGTGCCTTCCATAACATTGCGAGTTTTACCTATTACCGATATGCGATCTTGTCAGCAAAAGTTTTATCGTATTACGGAGGATTCCGTCGCGAGCGTATTTTCGGAATTATACATTACTAGTTGTAACCCGCGACTTCGTTCGCGTGGAAACATCACTAAAAAACTATTGTACTGTTAATTGTGATATACAGTAACTCATAATCAAATTTTATCAAGATCCGTTCAGCCGTTTAGCCGGGATATCCAGACAGAGAAACAAAGTTACTTCTTATAATAGTTCGCTAGATGGCGTTGATCCATTTTGTACATTTTTTGACGTTTTGTATGGACGAGTTGTATTGTAGGGAGTTCTGATCCCGCTAGCGAAGTTTTTTCCTCGAGACGAACGTATTCATTTTATACCTCGAAGCTTTATTGGTCCTGATATGACTGTGGCTATATTCCTTTGAATTATAATATTAGTTAGGAAGTTAGGATATACAATATGCTCTTATAGTCTGAAATGAAAGGACGTGAATAGAGCGTGGGCGTGGGGAAAGTGTGCGGGAATACCTACGTTTGGTCATATAAGTATTCTTGTTAATCCACTCACGTCAAATTTCAGTATTACGGCACGGTTTTTTTTTTTTAATAATAATAATAATGTATTTCTTTAATTGAGTTTCAGTAACATATAAAGTAGGCAGGAGTCTTTTTGTAGACCTATAATGCCTGTGCCAGAAGACTCCGCTCCTCCATTTCTGAATGAAAAAATGAAGGTTTTTTTATTGCGTATAATACTGCGTTTGATCATCAAGTTGCCTGATGGTAACTTTTTTTTTAATTTGCTTTGCCGAAGGCATCGCGAAGTAGAGAAATAAGACCACAGTAAACATCCGAAATAGTGTTCTTTTTATCCGACTGCCAACAAGGAAGGTTATTACGATGCCGAAGACATTGCGAAATAGAGAAAAAAGATCACTGAACAATTGAACATCCGAAACAGTGGTCTTTTTATCCGACTGCCCAAGAAGGTAAGTAATGTTTTGTGGTGTCGGTATGTATGTGAGTATGAACGTTTGTATGTTCCTATATGTCCACCTGTAGCCTAAACGGCTTGATTGATGATTAAAGCGTCGTTGGATTTCTGTTTATGTCCGGAGCGACATAGAATAAAATTTGCAGTTGAGTATTAAAAAAAATAGCTTAATTCATGAAATAGCCAAATAAGAAGACACAAGTTATTCTAAGGACGTACGTATAGAAGCCAATTTGCAATGTGAGCTATATGATATATTTGTATACTTTCATGGCAAGGTCAGCAAGCAGAACGCAGGCAAGCAGAAGCTCCATACAATTCGCCGGCGTCTCCACTCTTGAACAATACCATATGGTAGCTTTTACTATAAGTGCAATGACGTTCTACTTAACTTTTTATACATTATTCAGTGGCGTGCAATAAATTATTCCTTTGCAGTTCAGTAATTCGTTGGCACGCGGTCAAAGTGGCGTTCGAGCGACTTGGACGCAATCGGCACGGAGTGGAATGGAGTGGAGCGTACAGAGACGCGATGAGTGGCGAGGAGAGGCGCTAACGACGTCGCGGCGGCGAGTGTGGCGAGTGGCGGTCACGAACTACCCGCATTGGCGCGCTGATTGCGCCGCCACTCCTCGACGCGTGAGGGCACAACTTCTGGAGGCTTCTCTCAATCCTTGCTCGTCACTCCACATGCACGCATAAGCAACGTGTCTCAGAAAGGTGCAACAATATTGAAAGGTATGTATGTACTCATCATAACGAAACAACTTTTAATATGGGACCAAATAATGAAATCGTGAAAAAAAACAGCTGTACAGTATACCATACAATTTGTCTGGTGTTATTGACATTTTTCTATAGAACAGCAAATATTTTTTTCGTGATTTCATTGCTGGTGCCATAGTAAAAGTTTTTCATACATGCACAACTGTAGTGATCATTATAATGATGACTACATACATACCTTTCAATATTGTTGCACCATTCAGTAAAATTCTGTGTATGGATGGCATTTAAATGACTTATCTGCGCGCTGATTTTACAACCATAATTATGCTGAGTTGGGATCGGGTTTGTGTCAGAGTTAGGTGCATAGTGCTCATACTACTTTAAAAAAAAACTGATACAAATAAACAATTCTTTATTTCTCTGAACTCGGTGTGCAACTACGTCGTCGACCGTGAGCCGTGTTTAACAACGCAATTTGTTTATTTGGCTACTGATGAAACATTATCAAATTATATTGAAGTAAGGTTCAATTAAGTCGTGGTAGCTCAGTGGGAGCACGCTCGACTCACATTCGTGAGGTAGCGGGTTCCGTACCAATGAGTTCTTTGGAACTTAAGTACGGACATACCACTAGATTTTCGGTGAAGGAAAACATCGTGAGGAAGCCTGCATATTTCCGGTGGCGTATATGAGTCCACCAACCCGCACTGGGTCAGCGTGGTGGATGTGGCCTAATCACCCTTCGAGGGCAGGCTGATACCCGGCAGTGGGATTTTTAAAGGCTGATACAGGTAAGGTTCAACTTCTGAGACAAAACTAAAAATGGTGCTTATGTCTGATACATGGTATTCAACTATAATAAGCTGAGGTCAAATTCCTGAGAACAAATTGAAGACAAACAAGGCCAGCATAAAAAATATAGGTATTGATATGAGCCCGAGTACGTAATCCGCTTCGGGTCAACTAATGAAAGCGAAATCGCGGGGAGAAGTACAAGGACGAGGTGCTACCGGGGGGTGGGGGGGTGTGGCCCTACTCTCGTTAATGTCACGAGGAGTGCGTGACCGTTTGTAACAGCCATACCGCTGTCGCGCAAATCGAGACAAATGGCTGTTACTCGCACAACCCACCTGATTATTATTGTTAAACGAAGCGCCGGGACTAACTCGACTAAATTATGGATATAGCTTCATTTAATCCATTTTATTTCAGAGGCAATGAGTCCCAAATCAATTAATTTATGAATCGAAAAACAACACGACGTCAATCGTTTTTTCTGTAGAGTTACGGTTTGCTACGCGTTCTCTTAACAGTCTTGCTGCATTATTAGCCATAGATAATCGAAATCAATTAGCGTGTGATTAAGTCGGTGTCAACAATCTGATGTATTCGATCAGTGATCGAGTGAAGCCATTAGAGACTAATGAGCGCATGCAGTTCTGCTTCCCGTCGCTCGGGCCGAGCCAGCGCCGTTCCCAATCAGCGCCGTTAGCTGAAGGGCCTCCAATGGCACCACTCAACACTACTCTAACGGGTGGGCTTCTCCACTCCATTCGATGACGCTTCGAGTTGCAGAATACTGTCTGCAATCTCTGAGTGTCGTATAATTCAACCACCCACTGATTTGTTTCCTTGTTATGCGGGGGTTGGGTATTCACTTGCATCTCGTTAGTGGCCGATATGTCAAACTTTTTTCAAGACTCAACCCAAGAATGAACGATTTAATGTTAACTCATCATCATCATCAGCCATAAGACGTCCACTGTTGAACAAAGGCCTCGCCCTTAGAGCGCCACACCGACCGATAACATGCCACTTGCATTCACCGATTTGCTGTGACTTCACAATGTCGTCGGTCCACCTAGTGGGAGGCCTGCCTATGCTTCGTCTTTCGGTTCGTGGTCGCCACTCAAGAACTTTTCTTCCCCATCAGTTATCAATTATTCGAGTGATGTTGTCTGCCCATTGCCACTTTAAATTGCAATTTTAACTGCTTAACAACAAATTGTATCGATAACAAACATCTAGTATTTATCTGCTGCAATTTCATCTTTAATAAAATAATAATAAGGTATACATACATTTCACTTTAAAAAAACGTATTTAAAAAAAAAACAAAATTAATCTAACCCGAAACAAAAATGTACATAGATCTAAAACAAAATTGAACTTTAAAACAATTTTGTATTTTTTGCAACACACCCATTCCTATGGCTTATACATTTCTCAACTCGTAGCTTCGCGATAACTAGATTTAATTTTGTATGAGTTGCAATTCCAATTTGAAACGAATAGTTTATTTAGGGAACAGCGTCGTCGCCGAGGTGCGTAATATATCGCCACTGAAGCGTGATCTTTTACCAAGTTAGTTCTATTGTCTATTCTGTGCTTGGGAGGAGATAAACAACACATTGTTTTTCATCGACTTTTGACACCGAGCTTTGTCAGACTTTTATAAAGCATGAAAAATGATAATACCCCGACAATCTGTGAAGATAAACATCAAACTTGAGCGGATATAAAACGCCAATAGATGCCATAAAATGTCTAACGGAAGGAAACGATTTTCCATTTATTATTATTACTTATTATTTTATTATTTAGTTACTATTACTAGAATCACACTTGTTTAATTATAATTGAGAGAAATGGTTCGCGTCAAAAAATCCCTCTTTCTAACATTTATTTGTGACCTAACACACGTCCTAATTTGAGGGATTATTCTATAGTAAAATTATTATAATTATTATATAATATATATAATCATATATATATTATATTATTAATAGTTACAGTTTTTCTGTTTGCCTTTAGGTTGAAGATTGATATTGATATTTTTTATTAAGTAAACTCTAATTAATTAAAATTATTAATTGTATTTGGTGATAATAATTATTAGGTTGACGTTTTATTTGTTTAGAATAATATATGTAAAAACTAAAATTATAAATTGTGATGAATATAAGGATATTTAATAACCACTAATCGAGATCGGATACGCATCCCGCGGATATAACAGGGTATTTTGTCACATCTTGTATATATGTTATTATAATAAGTATTATATGCAGAAGTATACAATACAAGTCCAACAATATGAGCGAAATTTGATTATAGAGGTTATGAGGTTTCAGTTTGGTGCAAACGAATAGTAATAAAGTTGTTTTTTTTTTGTACTACATTACACATAATATGTAGGTACAATATACAATAGCGTGCTCAACTTGCGCATAAGTGCGTTCTTTCATGCTCGAATTGTCGCGCGCGGTGCGATTAGTATGCGGCCGTCGCCTCCCGACCCACCTAAGTACGGTGCGACTAACATATATGCAAAGTTGAATGCAGGAGTAACTATCGTATTTTCTGAACAATAGTGACAGCCTCGCGTGGAAACTGTTTAGTTCTCTCATATGGCCAGCTCTTCAGATAAGTTGGTTGTTTGAACAAAGACGTGTATTATCTCGCGAGGATGGGTATACTATAGTACAAACACCGAGTATTTACGTTCTGCGGTTAGTTTGAACCTTGCGATTATATATTAATACCGCATTACAAGATCGTTGCTCCGACAAAAACTCAGCAAAATTGGAGGAATGCCCGGTCGCGGGGACTGTGACCTAGTGTTTTTTTGCTATCCCAAAGTCGCGCCTACTCGCGTCTAGCGACGACCCAATGAAAGTAAACTGATGCGTAGTGCGCTTCAGTCGTCCTGAGTGCGGAACCTATTTTTTTTTATCACATATCAGTTCTGATGGCTGGCTTAGCAACGACCCTCCTGGCTTGGTTGGTAGAGCGTTTACCATATGCGCAGGACCTGGGGTCGATCCCGGCCGGATTTAAATATGCCCAATTTAAATGATGTATTTTATTATTTGCCCCGGGTTTGGATCTGTTACTTTTCCATCTCTTTTTGTATGTTTAAGGGCATCCCTGAAGTAGGAAATGCTAGTATGAAGCGTTAAGATTTGGTGGCCGTGCCTACACTTCTCCGAGGTGGCTCCATTTTTTTGCAGACGTCGACGCTTGCGTTGTATGAATTTGGTTTGACTAGTAGTTCGCGCCAAACTGAAACCTCGCGAATCCTATAAGTAGGTAGTTATTGGGCACGCTGGACCACTTGGCTCGCTGTTTCAACTTCAGGTCGTATGCTCGAGGGATACCCGGAGCGTTGCTCCACCAGTCGCAACGCTCCCGATATCCCTCGAGCATACGACCTGAAGTTGAAACAGCGAGCCAAGTGGTCCAGCTTGCCCAATAACAAGGTAAAATTGAGTCAAGATGTACATTTCAATAGTTATATCACTCACCTGATCGATGGTGTAATTTATAACTTCACATTTGAATACAAAGTCACTTTCACACCACTTACTGCTCTTTATAGCGATGATGAAATAATATCGAACATAATGTGTATGAAAAATTGTGTATAAGGAAGACCACTAGATAAAGTGATAATTTCATAGGTACTGTTCAGATTAGAATAGATTTATCGTAACTGATTTGCTATTACTTCTCGAAGTCTCTGCGTACTGATTTTCATCCGCAGAGATAAAACAGGAATATCAGGAAATGTGCACCAATTTCAGTATGCGTACTAATGATCATCCCCATAAGAAATTGGTGAAGCTTCTGCAAAAGTGACTGCGTACTAATTTTCGTCCCCAGTCGCTAGATAGCAATAATTTCCACTCTACATACATCATAGAAAATGTGCTCGATTTCAGTGTGCGTACTAATGATCGTCCCCACAAGAAATTGGCATATGTTCTGAAATAATGACTGCGTACTAATTTTCATCCGCAATCAGGAAGTAAATAGTGAAACCAAGGTAACTTGAAATCTAAACATGAAGCTGAACGATATATACCCACTAAAATTAACACCATTAATTAAATTTAATTATTTATTACACCATCGCATGGCACTACACAACTTCACAGTAGAAAAATAACTAAAATGTAGCTAACATAATGTGTATGTGTACGCGGAGTTATCAAGTAGTTGTCATAGCCATATAGTACTGGAGCCCGCAGCCATTCGAATAACAATACGGTTACCGGTTATCTTTGTAAAATTGGTCTAAATAAATACTGGAATCCAAGTCTTTAAGATCGTAATGCGGCGTAACCATATACAGTGATAAGACAGAGATCTCAAAACAGGTAGCTTTGTTCAATTACCATAAGAAAGAGTAAGACTGAAAAGTTGTTACATACAAATGATAATATCACATGAAGTCAGGGTATAAATTATTATTTAATTATTTACATTTAATAGTTACCAGTTCAAAGTGCACAGCTGATATTAGACCCTTTTTACAAACCATTTTCATATTTTAAAATGTATTTAGACTTTGACGGGTTATGATTTGAAAGACTTGGATATATGTATCTACTATGATGTAATTAAACCAATAGAACAGGTAACCTTTATCGTAATTTGAATGGCTACGGGCTCATGCACTAATGTAAATTAATGCATTATCTGAAAGTTTTACTACGTATTCTGTGCCTTGCCAAGTTGTGGGAACGTTGTAAATTGATATTACTTGTCATCATTTCTGAATTAGGGTTCACGTATTACTTTTGTGATATTTAAAAACGATTTTACAAAACATAAGTAAATATTAAAAGGATGGATTTACAAAAAAACCGCTTATCTATCAAAATTCATCTTATGTATATTTTGTTTTAAATTTATACATCCACCTATATTTCATAAGTGAGTACTTAATTAAGAGGTACCAATTACATTGTTATTGAGAAATAAAAAAACAAGTACGGACGCATATAAGATTTCTAGAAAGTCTCGCTTGGATACAATCCGGGTGTGATTTGTTTAAGATTCCTGACTTATGTCTAAATAATCATGAAAATCGTGAGTGAAACCGCAGGTGAAACTAGTTAATAGGTTATATTATTAAGTAGGTGTTGCACTGACGTCAATTACAGTGACTACCTTTAAATGTGTGTGCTGTATGCATGTCAGCACATTCATGTAAAACGAATACGTAAATCCTAAGTATTTATTTTACAACACCGTGGGAATGCATAAGTCATCAATTTTCGCAATAAATCGATGCATGTATGATTATGATGTAAGTAATTAATTGCTTTTAAATTAGTAGTCATTGATTTGATATTCTTATCATATGATATGTGACTTAAGCTCTTTTGATAAATCATAACATTTTACATGACTTTTACGTATAAAACTCGAACCTGAAGGAATTGTTTCATACTGAATTCCGTCTTCGACGTGGACGACAGCAACTTCAGCTTCACCAGCAACCTAAGTGAAATTCTTCATCATCATCAGAAGCACCCTGAGTGAATTTAAATTCATCATGTAAGTGAGTAATCTTACTTTTAATTTTTGATATAATTGTGTTGTCTTGAGAAAGCTGATTGTGATGTGTTGTATTATATTAATATTTAGTACTTACTTAATTTTTCTTAATAATTTCAGTCATTTTCTTAAAGTTTCAGTACTTTTAATTTATCATGAATTTAATTCATGCGCTCAACGCTTGTCATGTTTGACGCCATATATTTCGTGGTAGCAATAATTATAAAGTTTGTAATCAAATGTTTTATTTTTTCCAGGTCTGATTCGGAACTTGAAGCAGTACCCATCGTCATCCCTGCAGCGCAGAAAAATAAGAGAGTGAAGAAATCTGCGGAATCATCTGCCAGCATCGCGAAGAAACGAAAAGGAGACAAAATTACTCACAGGTATTTTTCTTTTGTTACTTTTTTTTTTTTTTTAATTTTACATAATATATTAAGTTCAGATATGCTAAATGCTCAACCCTGGTTTTATTAGTTTTATGTTATCTGGGGGTTTTATTCGTACTATCATTATTTTATTATTTATTATATCGGTTTGATTTGTGGACAAACGCCAAGTTAGTAACACTTTTACTTTGTAATTTATTGTATGGTGGTAACCTTATAATCTATGGGTTTACTTGTTTAGACTTATATCATCCATTAAAATTTTATTAATTGTTACAGCCTACGCAGTAAATCCCAACGCACGGACATTTTCGGACTAGAAGAAGCCCCTGAAGAGACACCACAACCCAAAAAATCAGCTTTAGTCAGCAGCTTCATCAACCGCGTGGCTAACGGCTCCCAGCGACGAGTCGCAGAAACTAAGGGTGATTATTTTATAGACCTCAAAATTTATGACTCCGAAGATGCTGATTCCACTGCTCCAGAGGAGCGCTGGAAAAAAGCACTGGTAAGAGCCAAACTTAAAATTGAATCTGACTCGTCGCAGTGGAGCAAGCTCCAGAGCTTTGTGAGGGATGCTCACAAGCTTTTTGAAGCTTGTGTGCCAACATTTTATTCTGATAGTGTGTATTTTAAGGACAAGTAGGATTGATTTAGAGTGCACCTATTAATTTGAAAGGTCTCTTTTCAACATCAAATTTTTCTTTGGATTGTGTCCTTTTCGCACTATATTCATTAAGCGGTATGATTAAGTGTACTAGATTTAATTTGTGTTTTCGATTAATTTAGATAACTTTAGGCCTTATCATTAAGAAAATAAATATTATAAAACAATTACTAGTATTGAATATATTTTCCACCTTTTAGGGAGTATATAAATTTGAAATGCCATATTGCAAAACATAATCATAATGGTCGTCACACACTGAGCTATAATAATATTCGAATATAAAATATTTTTCGCACAATCTTTATTATATTTTCTATTGAGATATACTAACAGAAAATATAATATTTAGATTTTTGAACTTCCGAAATAAAATATAAATTATAGCTCAGTGTGTTATGTGCTTAATAGACGTTGCGAATATGGCATGGTTGATAATAATTCAACTAACTTCATTTACTTTTTATAATTGAGTGAACTTCAAAATAGATTTTATTCTTGTTGCAAATAATTTTGATACGTATAATTAGCATTAATAATAATTAAATAAACGGTTAACATATTAAATTACTTGTATTAAACAAAGTTTCTATAGGATAAAAGTATTAATTGTGAGAAATTTAAAATGCCATTCTGCAAAACGTGTAACGTTGACGTTGAAAAGAAATGTTGGTTAGGTCACACGCGTAGTACGAACCATAAGAATCACACATTTTTACCAATGTGTGATGGTATAGACATTATTGAGTCAGCATTTCGCAATCGTATAGCGAGTTATAGAGTCAAAGTATCAGATGATAAGGAAGGAATTTGTGTACCCACTTTCTTTAATGCTATTCGCGCAAAGATTAATTTGCTTATTGATCAATCACTTCAAACTCACACATGCATTAAAGTCAATTTTGAATTGTTTTCTATGTTTCTTATGTTTAAAAATGATACACAGGAAATGAAATCTTTTTCAACTACTAATTTTACACTTCATCTAAACTATGATTTCAATAACTTATACACAAACGTTTTAAACAGTATCATGAAAAAGATAGAAGAGTTTCAAGAGAGAGACAGTGGGTGGACATTTTTACACAATTGTCATCTGGAAATAAATATTTGTAAATATGAACCACTGCGAGGTTCAAATTTTATAAATTTACCAAAATTCATACAAAACAAAAAAGCGTGTTTAAACATTAAAAACAACGATGACTACTGTTTTTTGTGGTGTGTTATCGCTGCGCTTTACCCCGCAACGGAACACGCAGATCGGGTTACTTCGTATCCTTGTTTTCAAGACAAACTAAATATCAAAGATTTATCATTCCCTATGACTTTTTCAGATATATCTATTTTTGAAAAAAATAATCCTGACTTGAGTATCTATGTCTATGGTGTAAGAGATAATAAAGTTATAACCGGGCCTTTGTACAAATCAGAATCTAAGAGTTACAAGCACCGAATTCATCTATTGTTCCTTGAAAATAACACTTCGTCACATTTCTGTTTAGTAAAAGATTTACCTCGTCTTGTGCGAAATCAATTAACAAGACATCATGGAAAGTTACATTGTTGCGAAAATTGTTTATTATTCTTTCCTTCAAATGAAGAGCTCCACCAACATGTTTGTGGGGATATCGTTACTATTTTACCTGAAAAAGGGTCAGTAATACAGTTCAAAAACTATAATCGCAAGCAAGATGTTCCATTTGTAATTTACGCCGACTTTGAAACAATGCTACGTCCTGTACAAGGTTGTGAACCTGATCCTAAAATATCCAGCACATCTGATCGACATCATCACGTACCTATCGCTTTTGCATATAATATTGTTTGCGTGCTCGATGAATCATATAACCGGTTCGTAAGCTATCGCGGGGAAGATTGTGTTACAAAATTCATAACTTCACTACTCGATGACGTACATAAAATTCATAAGATCCTTAGCAAAAATACTCCAATAATATTTAACCAACATGATGAAAAATTATTTCGTGATTCGATTCGTTGCCACATTTGTGGGCATTTAACGTGGGGTTGCAAAGTTCGCGATCATTGTCATTTAACTGGAAAATTCCGGGGGGCTGCACATGAGATGTGTAATCTAAATTACAAGCTACCAAAATTTATCCCAATTTTTTTTCATAACTTGTCCGGTTATGATTGTCACTTATTTATAAAAGAATTAGGAGAATTGCCCGGTTCGATTAAAGTTATACCAAAGACAAAAGAAAATTACATTTCTTTCACTAAATATGTCGAAGTTGACCAAGATGAATACCTGCAGCTACGTTTTGTAGATTCGTTTAAATTTTTGAGCACAAGTCTGGACAAGCTATCTCAAACACTAAACTCCAAAGATCTAGTGCATATGCATAGCCATTTTCCGGACAAAAGCCAATTCGAGTTGCTGACTCGGAAAGGGGTTTACCCTTATGAGTATATGACAAATTGGGAATGCTATACGGAACCAGCTTTACCCCCACAGGAAAAGTTTTATAGTTCTTTAAACGATACAAATATATCTGACGCTGATTACAACCATGCGCAGCTAGTTTGGTCGCAGTTTAACATCGAGAATTTAGGACAATACACAGACTTATATGTTAAAACAGATGTTTTACTATTGACAGACACTTTTGAAAAGTTTCGCAGGACAAGTAAGATGCATTATCAGTTAGATCCAGCCGCCTACTTGACTCTCCCTTCTCTATCATTCGATAGTTTTTTATTAGGCTCTTCCGTTCAGTTAGAGCTAATCAATGACCTAGCAATATTACGTATGATACAAAAAGGAATTCGCGGAGGTATATGTATGTGTACGCACCGCTATGCAAAAGCTAATAACAAATATATGTCTAACTATGACCCAAAAAAGGAGGAATCATTTTTAGTATATCTCGATTGTAATAATCTGTATGGGTATAGCATGTGTCAGTCACTTCCGCTGTCAAACTTTAGGTTTTTAGACCAACAAGAAATCAAAACTTTGGATGTAATGAAAGTATTAGACAATGCTGATGAAGGTTACATTCTTGAAGTGGATTTGGCTTGTCCAGACAACTTGCATTTATCACATAACGATTTGCCGTTCTGTGGGGAAAAATGTATACCCCCTCACGGAAAATGTATGAAACTCGTTACAAATTTGTACAACAAATACGAGTACGTAATTCATTATGTCAATCTTAAGAAATGCATAGAACACGGTCTAGAATTGCGGAAAATACATCGAGTGATCGCATTCAACCAAAGTTCTTATCTGAAAAGATACATTGAGCTTAACACAGTACTTCGTCAAAAAGCTGAATCCGTGTTTGAACAAGATTTTTTCAAACTTTTAAATAATAGTGTTTTTGGTAAAACGCTTGAAAACACAGAATCTAGAGTCAAAGTGCATCTTGTAAATCAATGGAACGATAAAAACAATGTTACTAAAAAAAGAACAAGCGCTGATAAATTGGTTAGTAGTCCAAACTTTCATAGTGCATCAGTTTTTTCTGATAATTTAGTAGCAATTCAAATGAAATCTGATCGAGTAATTCTTGATAAACCAATTTATATTGGATTTTCAGTCTTGGAATTGTCTAAGGCACACATGTACAACTTCCACTATAACGTTGTCAAACCAGTGTACAATGATTGTGTTAAATTATGCTACACAGATACCGACAGTTTTATATACTTTATAAAGACACCCGATTTTTATCAAGACATGAAAGACGCGTTCTTCAATTATTTTGACACAAGTAATTACGAACGTGAAAATCAATATAATTTACCGTTAATGAACAAAAAAATTCCTGGTTTGTTTAAGGATGAAATGGGTGGAAGTATAATAACTGACTTTGTTGGGTTGAGATCGAAATTATATTGCGTTAAAACTGAAAAACGTACGATAAAAAAAGCTAAAGGAGTAAAGACATGCGTGATTCGTAATTTTGACTTATCAGATTATCAAAACGTGAATTTCAATGAAAGCATTGTACGTAAAAAGAACTTATTGTTTAAATCGATAAAGCATCAAATATTTACTAAACAAGTAAATAAAATTGTTCTTTCCGGAAACGACGACAAGAGACGAGTTTCTAAAGATAGAATATCTACCCTGGCTTGGGGTAGCACTTTTATTTTAAAGTCATGATTAAGTATGTTATAAGTATTATTAAATAAGTACCTTATTATTATATCCTTCAATGATAATATAATATTATGTACTTACTTAGTACTTATAGTTTGTAATGTAAGTTAGTATTAGTATTAAATTTAGTGATTAATTTTGTAGTAATTGTAATTTGTAAGATTATCTTGTAATTTAGTATGAATAAAAATAAATGATGTCTTGTAATTTTGACTTTTATTAACTCTACCTCTTTAACCAATCATACCAACTTTTCTAAGTAGGTAGGGCATCAATTTTAGTAAGAGAATGTGAGTTCTATATAAAATGAGCAACAAGTTTAAACATGTTTGATTGACATGGATAAAGTAAATAACCATTCTCGTAATTGAATAGGTAGGTATTATATGAACGCTGCGTGGATTGATATTTCATGCCTAGTGAGGGAGCCGACAAGTTACATCCTGCTCTTTTCCGATTGATGTCAGCATTTTTTTGTGTTCATTATTATTGTAGTTTTGCATATTCATTAATTATAATCTAGACAGCAGGTCGGTCGCTCGCAAAAATAAAGTTTATGATTTTATAAACTCTCTACATAAATATTTAGTATTGATTTGCACACTGAGGTTCAACACTTGATTCTATAAAGGTGAGCGTTTTGTTTAATTTGGAGAAACTTATTAATATTCCTTAATGTTGGTGCATTTCTCTTATTTATCCCTATTTTATTTTTTTCAGATCAACATGACATCTGAAATTGATGATTACTACAACTTGCCTTGCGCACAGGATCCATTAGCTGGTTGGGATTCGTTTGAGGCAGAACAGCGAACCAAACGCAAGCTCGAACTAGCTGAAGCTAAACTAGCTAAAGTAGAGGCAACTAAGAAGAAAAGATTGATGAAAAAAAGTAAGAAAGAGACGCTTTCTTATGTAATCAATAAATCTTCAGAGAGAGGATATAAAATGCTTAAAATTCAAGTATACGATTTTAACGAAGGGGAAAATACGTACAGTGAATCGGTGAGAGTGCAATACATCGTGACTCATCCAATAGATGAAGTGTTAGACTCAGTTCAAAGTGTAGTTAATAAAATTTCAAAACGATTAAGTAATGATTCTCTGTAAATGAAATGTAGACATAAATAAAAAAATATATAAATTAACTTAATTTTAAAGTTAATAAAGTAAGTTGTTAAATAAAGTTATGTTTAAGTGAATGAAATGTAGACATAAATAAAAGATATATAAATTAACTTGATTTTAAAGTTAATAAAGTAAGTTGTTAAATAAAGTTATGTTTAAATGAATGAAATGTAGACATAAATAAAAGATATATAAATTAACTTAATTTTAAAGTTAATAAACTAAGTTGATAAATAAATTTAAGTGAAAGTGAATGAAATGTAGACATAAATAAAAAAATTTATAAATTAACTTAATTTTAAAGTTAATAAAGTATTGTTGATAAATAAATTTAAGTTAAAGTGAATGAAATGTAGACATAAATAAAAGATATATAAATTAACTTAATTTTAAAGTTATTTTTAAATTACTTAAGTTTTTGAATTAATATATCAATCCTTATTTATATTTTTAAATAAACTACCCAGGTAATAAATAAGTTTTTTGTTTCATTTTAATAAAACAATTTGTTTTTTAAACATATTTATTGATCATTAATTACATACAATTATAATATAATTTTTATCATAATTAGTTGGTAACATTTGCCTTGATAGTATCAGGTTATAAAATTTATTTGACTAAATTTGGTTATTGTATAATAACATAATTTGATCCAATAGATATCTATAGGCCTCATCAATTATCGACACAATCATGACCATCAGATTCGCTAGAATCACTTTCCTCCTTGTCATTTTCAAAATTATTTTTTATTCCATTTTTGTGATTATTTTCACAGAAGTTTTCAAAAAATTTGAATACATTCATATGGTTATCAATAAACCAATTTTTTACTAAAATTACATTTTTTAATGCGCAATGTTTTTTATGATATACACAATTTAGAGAGTTTTTACCATCATTATTATAATGTTTTTCCAATAACATTAAATTAGGACATCCCTTTTCTCCAATGTCTATGATATCACAATTACTATTGCAAATATTTTGTAACCACTTAATCTTTTCCAAACCCTTAACGAAAACTTTTTTATTCTTTAATATAGTCCTGCTGACACGTTTAAATTCACTATAGTCGATGTAACCTTCGCTCCATAATATGCCATGACGTTTTTCTAACCAAGAAACTTGTTTCTTTTCTTTGTCTATGAGTCGAGAGAATGGGTAAGGTGGCTTCACTAAAAAAACTTGAGTGTATTCAGCAGTAGCTAGCGCTAATTCTTTTACGATAAAAAAGTTATTGGCATCTTTGAATCCTTGCAAGTCTACTACCATGTATTCCGAATTCATGATACTTTCTTCACAGTACTACTCAATGGTTTATATTCAACAATGCAATCGTTTAAAATTAAACAAAATGCTGATGTGTCGTCTGGAAACTCTACGCTAGCTTCAAGTTCAATTCTCACATCTATTGGACCTGATTTAAGAGTTTCGTTTTGTCGCGAGCAATCAATCACAAAAAGTGGTGCCTTAGATTTAAAATCTGTGTAACTTAATAACGGTTCTGGTCTACGGTTGTAATACGACTGTTGAAATCTAGTGTAGCGCTCGTATATTAATGAATAGTTGTCGTCAGCAAATTTGATATTCAGGTTTTCGTATGGGAAGTAACATGAGTTTAAAAACACCCTTAAATTTTCTACGTTACAGTGATCGAACTGAGACATGTCGCCATCAGCACGTCTAGTGCGATTTGTTTGAAATCCTACTATAACGTAACGTGGTTTTTCTATTTGAGAAGACGTTTTGATAGACCATGTATGTTTTCTAGTTTTCGGAAGGGTTGGATATTCATAAAGATCCCAATTTCTAAATACCATGCTAATGCATCTATCTTTTTCCAGATATTTAAGTAAATTTATACGTTCGCGATCAGATACTTTTACGTGTGGAACACGCCAGCTTATATTTTCAATTTCAAGGCTGTGTACATATTCTCCTGCGCCTAATTTTATTGCATTGAGATTCGTACTACTCCGAAGTAGTATAAGCTCGTGCTTGCAGTTCATAATAATCTTAGTATAATCTTCAGCAAAACCAAGTATTTTGTTAAGTGGTATTGAAAGTGCAAAATGACCAGCCCAGTTATTGGTGGTTCCATTCATGTCCCACCCCCATGACTTTGACATCTTTGATTCGTTATCATTCATAGAAATAAAAGATTTCATGGTTGTAGTAATACCTGCATTTTTCACTTTATCTATTTCTACCCCATTTAACTCATATCGAATGTCTTGAAAAAAAAATAGAACTGGGTTGTTTGTAAAGTGAACTTGAGCTACTGCAGCTTTTGTATCACGTTTAATCACATGTACAACACCTTTTATGTATAGAGTACTCGCCGAAGGTAGCACATATAAATCTTGTTGGTTAATAGGTATTCGTATTTCATCATTTTCTCGAAAACTATTGACATATGGTTTATAAGTATGGTATTCTATGCTTTCAATAGAATTATCAACATGCGGTGTATCTGATATACTGAGTATATTCATTTTAGTAATCCAATTAATTTCAAAAACTTCTTATTTTCTTTCGTTAGTTTCACTCGAGGTCTTCTTTTGTTGATGCTGCGTTTTGTAGTGGCATAATTTTGTGTTTGTGATTGGGTTTTATGGTAATCTATCATTTTCTTCTAATATGTAAATATATTTGTATTTCTTCGCCACGTAAATTTACTATATTATTATTAGCATCCAATATTCTGATATTAATTGCGCTGATATTGGTTTGATTGATGGGGAAATAAATAATGTTCTTTGGTATTTCAATAATTCTATAGCCAGGTGGCACGTTTGGAGGAAATTCGTGAATTATGTGACTGGGTTTATCGTCAGTGTATGATCCGCTTATGATATCACATTCGATCCTTAGCACGGTAGTCGAAAGAATGTTGACTGGGTAAGAAGATTCATTCAATATATTTGATTTCAAAGTCTCCGTGTTGAACCCAAATAATTTTGCAAGCATGGGGCTTTTTTCAAAATGTATATCTTTAGAACATATAATAGAAGTTGTTAACGTATTGTTATTACATATTAATTTAAACGTGCAGTCCTTCATGTTTTGTTCCAAGTAATCACTTATATCATTGAGCTCGTATGATCCTTCGGGTATTGTAATGACTTCCTTATCACCAAAATATAGCTTGTTATTGAGGTTATCGATATTAGGTATAGAGTTAAATGTCGAAAAGTATAACAGTCCACATTCATATTCACCATTGAGCTCTAAACATGGTGAATAATGCGTTGTGCTTAATGGGCTCAAACTTGATATGGATAGTGTGAAAGACATTTTGATACTGAGAGTAAATCAATTATTTTTCATCTTAAATTACATTTCCAAAAGTTTTTCAGATATCTTATGCATAAATGTCCACAATTTACTGAATCGTAACTTTGATATTTAGTGTAATTATAAAACACGTCACGGTTATTTAAATATTTAAGTAATTCTAATGGCGGTTTTAAATCACCGAAGCTGTCAAAGTACTCACAATATTCGTTATTTTTTACATAGGCTACCCAGTGTGTACCAGGGTTTCGATGGTCGTCTAGATTTATAACACCGCATTCGATACGCTTAGGTTTTTCTGGTAATCTATCTCTCATGTAAACACCTCTAAAATATGGTATATTGCCACTATGTGCAATAATATCAATGTCGGTCAGAGCGCGGTTGGGTAGCCTCTTGTTTAGTTTTTTGGAGCCTTTAAAAATAAACCGCTTCCTTTTTTATATGGTTTTAAATAACATCCTCTTCCGAGTGCTATAGCTTCGATTGTTTGATTGTGGCGTTCCAATTCCTGTAGATTTTGCTTTGCTGATTTACAATCATTCACAGCTTTTGCAACTCCTGCAGCACCTCCTGTTAAAGCACCTAATGCTGATAGCGCCGCAAATATTGGTATCAACGGTAATATACCTCCAGTTTTAGGTATAGGTATAACACGTGGTAAGCGAACTTTATTTTTAGAAAATATTTTTTTAGCAACACTGCGAGCAATTTTAATTGCAGCTTCATTACTTTTTGGTTTTAATTTTTTTAGCTTTGATCGTATGTGATTAGTTAAAACCTTAAAATTTTTAACACCAGCTCCTAGTTTTAGTTTTGATTTCATAGCTTTATTTACTACCCATGAAGCAATTTTTTCTCCTGTACTTGCGTCTTTGGATTTTAGCCTTCTTTTAGCCATATTGGCCAGTTCTATATCAGCTTTATGACGATCTTCTAAGTTAGAAAAACTTGAGTATGCAATGTCGTGCTGCTTACAAGCTTCATCTAGTTCATTAACTCCACGATCACCGCGCAATAATCGTTTTCGCAGTTTCGTACCAGGACCACAGTAATTATATCCGGGTAAATGTAGCTCAAATGGTAATTTGTTTATTACAGTATTAATGAGACTACCTCCTTCTATTGATTTCATTATACTGATATTGATTACACAAATCCAAGCTTTTTATAAAACAGCATTTTTACTAATCCATGAGTTGTCACTTTCACTGAAACCTAACCATTTAACAAACAACTTATCACCTTTTTGTTTCAATACTTTTTCAACCAAATAAGTGTTAGGATGCTTAGTTTTTTGGATTTCTTGCTCGTAAAATGAGCCCAATATAATTTGTTTACGTTGATCTTCTAAATGATAGGTCACAGGGCTTGTGTCATTGACTTTAACAATTTTAAACAGTTCAGTTGACCAATTTGGAGTGTACCCTTTTTCAAAACATCCTTTATATTTGCTGATGCGAACCTGGTCTCCAATATGGAAAATTCTCTTCCTCAAAGTTTTTTTTTTTTTACTTCTTTGTATATTATTAAATACATCATTTTTGTTCACTATTTTAACATTTTTTGGTTTCATTTTAATAGTGCGATGCACGGTGTTGTTATACGTTTTGATTGTTTTTTGTAAAGGTTTACCATACCACTTATAATTTCCAACTAAATTGAAATATTTGTAGAGCTTGTTTTTAATTGTTCTTATAAACCTCTCTACAATAGATGCTTTTTTGATGGAATGTGTAGAATAATGATTGATGTTAAATTTTTGCATAATTTTTTTAAAATCCTCGTTGTAAAACTCTTTTCCTAAATCTGTTTGCAAATTAACTGGCGTCCGCCCCTTATTTAGAACGTTTTCTAACGAAGTCGCTATTTCACTCATCGATTTAGTTTTAACAGGAATTGTCCAACCAAATTTAGAGAAAGCATCTATCACAACTAAAATATATTTATATCCTGAATTAAACCGACTTAAGCTTTTAATATCAATTAAGTCAGCTTGCCATAAATCATCAATATCTTTAATTATTACACAGCGGCGGGTATAGTTTCTGCGTGCCTGCTTGTGAATTTCGTTAACTATATCTTCTTTACTCATTTTTAGTTATAAATTCTTCGGAGTGTACTTCACTTCGATGATGACTTATACTATTTTCAATTAAACTCTTAATTTGATCAAATTTTGTATCTATTTCTTGCTTGGTGTAAAAAATATTTTTAATGATTTCTTCATCAAAAACTAACGAAGGTTTATTATTCACAGTTTCAGATAAACGTAAACGTTTATGAACATGATGTCCAAACTTATCAACATTCATAGCAGAAGAGTTGGAGGTAATGATTGATGTACAGTCAAAATATAACTGGAGAAGTTAATGAAACACTGCTGTTTTTATTTAGTCAATATCACCATTTTCACGAAGCTCTTCGATTATCGATATTATTTCATTATCTAAACTAGAATTTCCAGCATCGCGAGATGCAATTAAAAGTTTCAATCTTTCAACCAATTCATTCGGATCATCCCAATAAATGTAGTCCATTTTTGGTTTCACTTTTTTCAAGAGTGGTAATCCAGAGCCTTTTACGTGACTATCATTACTTGTCGTACTTGTCGTTCTATCTTTTGTAAGTTTCAAGAGTGGTTTTATAATCTGTGTGTATTTGATACCTTTATTGGATTTGATTGGTTTCTTTGGATTAAAATCGCGGTGATGAACATTTGTGTCTAATAACATTTGTTTATAGTATCGTTTGTCGTCTTCAGTTATTTTAGACAAATCAGGAGTTCTTTTAAATAATAATTCATGTATACCAGATGATCTGGGATACTGATGTCCTCCTACAGAAATGTTATTATCATTGAGTATAAAAGTTGATGACCCCATTTTAAGTTTCCCACGATCCAATCTAACACCAAATGGGATTTCTTTAGATATAACCTCTGTTAAACTCCAAGACATATCCTGCGAGTCTATCGATTTAAAAGATGTGCCACTTAAATCAAGTGGATCCTCGATGTCTTCATCGTCAATATTATCAGAACTCTCAATATCTTCATTTGATTGTGTATCTAATCTGTTGATAACAGTTTGATCAGAAATCATTTGTTGTTGAGGGGCTGTGTTATAGTTATCACATTCCGATTCATCAGACTCTTTGAAGTCGTGGTGTTTAACTCTTTTAAATTGGTGAGGTATCCCTGCTGTAGTCGAACGATCATTTAGTGATACTCTGCTTGCAACAATTTTATTAAGAGGTTCTGTTATTGGTTTCAATGCAGATTCAATAGCCAAATCATTCATTGATTTAAGATGTTTCATCAACTTCACCTTTTTTTTGACACCATCTGCCGTTTTGACAATTATTTGTTTTAATATTTGATCTGATATTTTCATGTTTATTGTTTATCAAATTGTAACCTATTCTTTGCAAAAATCTATCAATAAATGAATTTTATATGTATGTGAACCACAATATATATGAGTGTAACCAGTTAATCCATAACAACAAACGTGTCAAAATTTTTTCTGTAACATCCTTTATTTTTTTCACAATCCTTGTTTATTACTAAATAATTATAAGGGGTACTCCAGATTTCTTTACACATTTCGCGAAACTGGGTCCAAGACATATCCGTAGTAACGTGCTCATCATAAACATGCTTTAGGTTAACATCATCTTGTTTAAAAAGAACAATAACGTTGGCATTGTCTCTAATTAGTTGTTTTGGTACCTTGCTATATGTTTGGTTTAAATAAAAGCAATCAATATATTTATGTCTTCCTGTAGCAAAATAATCTCGTATATTATTCTGTTTTTCGCAAGCCACGTCATCAAATATAATCACCGAATCAGGTTTTGCATCTGTTGGACTCAAAATTTCTTCGTTTTCTTTATATTTATAGTAATTTACAGCAGGTACCTCTTTAAGAACATTTTCGAAATATTGATATATTGGTTGAAATAATGTTTTGGAGAAAATGTATACGTTTAAAAATTTTAAGCCGTGTTCATGTAAAAGAAGCGCAATCAATAAATTGGTTTTGCCACAGTTTGATGGTCCACAAATTATACATCGTATTGTATTAGGCAAAAGTCTATTATGCCTATGTACGTTATTTTCGACAGGTAAAATACATACTCTGTTTAAAGTTAGAGTATGAGGTTGTTTTTGAAATAACATGTCTAAATTCATCAATTATTAGAACAAAACTGATTGAACAAGAAATAAACAACTTATTTTATAATTATTTATTAGCACTTTACACTAATTCCAATTGGCTATTTTTCATACACATTATGTTCGTTATTATTTCACCATCGTTATAAAGAGCAGTAGGTGGTGTGAAAGTGACTTTGTATTCAAATGTAAAATTATAAATTACACCATCGATCAGGTGAGTGATATAACTATTGAAATGTACATCTTGACTCAATTTTACCTTGTTATTGGGCAAGCTGGACCACTTGGCTCGCTGTTTCAACTTCAGGTCGTATGCTCGAGGGATATCGGGAGCGTTGCGACTGGTGGAGCAACGCTCCGGGTATCCCTCGAGCATACGACCTGAAGTTGAAACAGCGAGCCAAGTGGTCCAGCGTGCCCAATAACTACCTACTCCTATACCTTCACAACCACCGAGCTGATTCAACTCTTATTCGAACTTAAAATTGTTTTGAAATGAACTACTTGCCTACAAAATTTCATGAAGATCGGATTAACGGTTCTCAAGTTATCGTCGGACTGACTGACTGTTTATTTTTATCATAAAAAATCAGTGATTTTAATGTTTAAATTTTTTGGGTAAATATAATTATATATGATGTGATAATATTTGTATATGATATGCAGTATAAGCTTGAGTTCGCTTCCTAGCTGTTTAAAGAGTATGATAAGGTGTACATTTCCTTTGGCCGCAGTCATCATAAAGGGCGGCGCCGCACGCCGGTGACACGTGGATGGGTACAATGTCGGCAGGTATTGTGTCGGTGCTTGATTGTTACCTTCCGTCACTCGTGGTCCACGCATGTTCCCGTTTCAATATAGTTACAACAATCCAGTTTTCTATTTTCAAATGTGAACATTTCGCTAGTAAATTCGTTCTCGTATTCTTTCTAAATAATAATTAATTGCACCAATAAATAGGTATAAAGAGAAGTGCAGTAGGAAGGCCTCCCACTAGGTGGTCCGGCGACATTGTGAAAATCGCAGGCAACCGGTGATTGCAAATGGATTGTTTATCAGTGGACGTCTTCCGGGCGACGATGATGAAGATTCATTATATTATTTTGAATTCTTCATAATTAATTTGAATTCAATATTATTTTTTATTAACAAATTATTTTACGATAACATTTTAACTAATAAGATAATTATAAAATACTAGCTGATGCCCACGTCATGCAAAACTTGTCCTCGCAATTACGAACACAACAAAAGAGAAATCGTGAAAATCGGTCCAGCCTTCGGGTTCATTTTTATAGATATAGATTTACAGAGTAGTTCGAGCATTTATGTAGTTAGCCAGTAACAAAATTAAAAACATAATATGAAGTGCTAAACTACATAAACATGATTCTGTCGTACAGATACAAAAAGCGGCGGTGCAAAGTTTGCGCTATAAGCACAGAACAGAAAAAAAAAGTTGCTATATAACAGCCTCACCCGAGCCACAGAATGAATAATAGTACAAGGCGAGTCCCAGCCCGTGCTTCTGCTCTACATGTACAATTACTACATGTATCTGCGTGGTTGTGCTACGTCCGACGTGCATGTTTGTTATTTTACGTGGGAATTATTTTGTTTGGAGTTGTGTACGTAAGGGGACGGTGCACGTGACTGTTACTGTGTACTCTGTCGTATAAACTCGTAGATGTACATACATTATATTTCTTTGCCTTTTATCGTCATAGACCAGAGCTGGGGAAACTGATTTACAAGTGGGTAAAATAAATTCGAAACGCGGGCTAATACCTATGCGGGCCAAATATTTGTATTTTTTATTTATTGTTTGGACGTATGGTGTACCTGTATGAAAACTGAAATGTTGACTGTTCATTAATTCACATCTCACTTTATCAGCCATAAGACGTCCACTGCTGAACATAGGCCTCTCCCTTAGAACGCCAAACACTGAGACACCGAGGGACGGGCAGCAGCGTCCTCTGAAGCAGCGGTGAACGTTCTGCGATCCCCAATCCGCCTGTCAAGCGTGGGGATTATGGCACAGTACACAATGACAGACACGAATGAATTGTTAATTATATCGTTGGAATTTGGTTCTAAGTTACTTGAAATAATTCGTAAAATGCGCTTCACTTGCTTTGCTGAATAGTTTAAACCTACTTTAAACTGAAATTTGTTACTTGCATTATTTATCGGGCTGGACTTGGCCGTTTCCCCATTCCTGTCATAGACCATACATTAGGTACATGACGGTATGATGACTCAGTTGTGTCGAAGTTTCAGCTAAGTATTAATTACCTCTCTTTCTGCTCCTGGTTCTATTTGTTACCGTGTCATTACTATCCTGATAATATTTGGCTTGGAGGTAGTGTGCATCAAAGACTGACAGCATACATTGCATCGGGAAATGGCGGAAAAAAATATAATTACAAAACCTGGCAAGACCGAAGCAACCAATCTTTAAATATAAAAGAACAACTCGCACAGATAAAAACAGCTTATGGTAGAGACGTGAAATTTGGTCCCAATACTCTTCAAAAAAATGGTCTAGGTGAATATTATCAACGAATTTTGCTACATTCCACATATAAAAGCGTAAAATGTACCCCCACAGTTCCAATAAATGCATCATGCATCATCCTTTAAGCCTCCCACTGCTGATATATCGGCCTATCCTCGAAGGGTGATTGGGCCGTATCCACCACGCTGGCACAGTGCGGGTTGGCGGATTCACATACGCCATCGAATTTCTTCTCCGGAAATATGCAGGTGTCTTCACGATGTTTTCTTTCACCGAAAAGCCAGTGGTATATATCTGTACGTAAGTTCCAAAGAACTCATTGGTACGCGCCCGCCCGGGTTCGAACCCACGACCCCACGAATGAAGTCATGGTAGGTCAGTGGGAGCACGCTCGCCTCATATTCCAAAATTATTATATTTTTTTTAAACCATGCAAAGGCAATGAAACTCTGTTTGTGTACTAAGCATTTTAGAGCAGCACAGACCTGCAATTGCCAGAATTCCTCAATGACTAAGCATAATAAAATAAATACAGGTCTCAGGATTTTCGAAAATCAACCCCTAAACAGGTGAAATGGGGAGTTTCATTTACTGTAGCGTGTGCTAGCGAAGCCCTGCGCGGAAGCTAGTAACAGAATAAATAGGTAGAAGGAGAGGTGCGTATCAGCCTGTATCGCGGCCGAATCTCGCGGAATGCGCGCGTGAACACCAACTCGGTCCCTTATCATTAGAGTTTCGAATCGAGTTTGTGATTGCGTTCCATTGCTTTAATTACGAGAAAATTACCGAAGTTACGTAGGAGGGGCTGCTCTGAATAAATAATACTGTCAAAAGTCTTTGAGTTGCTAATGATATTATGTTTGTTTACGTTTTGTGCTTACATTAAAGCAGTTTGTCCTATCAAGAGACACAAACACGTGCTAGTCGGAACAGAGATCGAGGTTCCCGCAACAAAGTCACCGTTTCGCTCAGTGCTCGAAATTCAAATTTTCTTGCGTTTTTTCTCAATTATAGCTTAATTACTCATCGTAGGTTCATGACAACTAATTTTGCGATAATAAATAGATTGTTTCAAGAAATTACACCAACCTAAAATTCAAGTTGAAAGCTAGTGTAAGTATATATCTCACTAAACCAAAAACCAAGATGAAAATCAGCTCATTGAGATTTGTAGCTAAACCAAGGTGATCATGTTGCCCGTTATTTCTTAAAACAACTTAGTTATTGGCGCAAAATTGGTTTCAATAAACCCACGATGACTAATTAAGCTGTAAATGACAAAAACGCAAGAAAATTTGAATTTTGCGCAATGAGCGAAATGTTGCACTTAAACTTGTTTTTATAAACTCAGGTCGGAATTATAAGCTCAAGCCGACTTTTCTTGCCGAACTTTTAACATTTTTAGTTATAGCACTATAATAATCATACCAAGTTCGACGCTTGTACGCATTACCTTTTTTACGATAGAACAATTATATTATAACAACATTATAAGAAATGTCAAGAAAAATACGTTTCTTGTATGGTTTCTCTTCAATTTGTACTTTTTATTATTTGTCAGGAAACCGCTATAATCTGAATAAAAATCAAACGGCTACTTATTACGGTTTCTAAAGGTTTTTAGTTTTAAAAGTCGGACAAACGGAGCGACACCATACTCTCAAAAAAATCGACTTAATTCTTTCTAAAATTAATTCTCTCTCTTTCGTTTCCGTGGCTAAATTGAAACCGAAATGGCTCCTGTTTTTAAAGTTGAAAAAATAAACTACTTTTACGCAGCGCGTGAAGTATGTGTGTGGTTCATGCTCACGACATAAGGCACTGAAAATGTAATTTCAATTGCGGTTTCCCTCTCCCCTTGTCATCCCCTCTTTCGTCCTATTCCTACCCTCGGTGCAATGTGCATTGTTTTATCCACTGTGAGGTTTTTGTTTTTCATTCTGCACTATACTCTTGTCGTCCGCGTCCGTGTTATACTGAAACTGGATAACAAAATGAATAATTTCAAGCGAGTATAAATCAGGATTGAATGTGCAAACGATTCTATTGTTTGCGACGGAAACGTGTCCGGGTATGGGCCTTAATTTATGAATCGCGAATTTGCAATCACATTGCTATGATACACTTTTCAGTACCTAACTTCATCAACAAACTTTATACTTGACTTAAGACCAAAGAAGCAACCAAACCAAACGACTAAACCAAAGAAAATCTACACAAGAAGAATGACAATCAGGTTGTTAGGGGTCTTAGGATTCTAGCGTAAGGCGGGCTAGTATGACAGACATAAAACCTGCCAAGTGCGAGTCGGACTCGTGCACGGGGGTTCCGAACCACCTCTAAATATATTTGTGCAATGTAAATAAGTAACAAAAAACGAAAATATACATATGCGTTTGTCGATGACTATTGAATACTTAGTGGTTGAAACTCTGAGCGAGAGTCAGTCTAATCTTACGTTTGGTCGGATTTTATTATTAGTAGTTTTACTTTAGAGAATGGACTAAAATTACATCATCGTTTACGTTTAAGTTTACACGTGCTTATTACCGTTTTAAGAATAGAGTTAATACATTTTTTTTTCTGCTACACATCTACATCTAAACACGCTTTTTACCGTGTGAAAAAACTCTTTATGTGAATATTTCAACCGGATATATATTACGGTTCAAAAGATACAGTCCTAAATAGGTAGGACAGTCAATCAGACAAAGTAAGCTTAGTAATAATACCTATATTGCTACTCTTATTACGACGGGAAGTAAAATTTGAAGTTACGCTTAAATACAAAAGCTCAAACATATATGTACACAAATAATTACACTCACGTAGAAATATAAGAATGTAAAATATGTTCACTGTTGGCGTATCTCAATAAATAAATAAATGAACCCTAAAACATAATACATCTTTTTGTTGTTAACTCATTTAAAAGCGAATCTCCTTTCAGGCCGCTACAAAATCATCAAAAGACTTTTCCCTATAAGTAACTACCGCAAATATATCTGAATAATGTTTCCGTATGAGTTAAAAGGCGAGACTTCTCGACAGCGGCGTGATGCATCACATTTAAAGTTGAACTGGGAGCAGCGCTGAAATGTTGCGGTCTGCATTTTTTATACAATTTGTTTTGGAAGTAGTGTTCAGTTCAGTGCTGCTTATAGTGGAGATGGCTTAACGTCATATTTACCTATGTTTTAGAGTTTTGTACCTAAAGACCAAGATGGAACCTTCGTCGGAACCTATCGCTGTCACTCTGCTATCTTTGTACGAACGGACAGAGATGTCACGGCTTTTCAAGGTAGTAAACGAAATGAGTTATCTAAATATACCTAAATTATTTGTATTTTTTGTAGTATTACAGCTCGCAACCAAATTCTTAATTAGAAATTCAATTATCAATAATAAGCCAATAGAAGGGTTTTTCTAAGCCTGGCTTAAAATTCTTAAAAAAGAATTGGAGCCTTGACGGCTCTCAAATTTCAGGTCGTTTTTTGTACGAGATCGGATGGATAGTACACATTTTTATCTACGCATATAAATAGCCTGACTTGCACTTGTCCGATTTTGGTTTTCGGGGAGAACATTTTCGCAAGATACTCAGTTTTTACGTAATTGATTAACGAGGCGAGCAATTCACCGGTCACCTGGTGGGCGCTTACCCTTAGAACTTCAGTGCCACCAAGAGTTTGTAACTTCAGTACTGCAAAATCTTGCTGCACAGCAGTAATGTTTGCACACTACTGGGTGCCGGCTGACAATATCAGGTGACAATAGCACACTAAAACCCTTCGAAAACTCGGAAGGACCCCATAATCTCTTAATCGTAAGCTCTCTTAGATATGTCACATTGCATGTCACTAAGTACCCGTTGATATTAAAGCAGTCTGTACGCAGCATCTTATCAAATCATTACGGAGGTATTACACTTATCATGCAATCTAATCTCCGAGCACTTGCACCAGTCACTCCGCGCCGCCGCGCGCCGCCACTCCACGCCTGCTCCTCCTCTAAGCTCAGAATATGATATGAAATTTCGTATGAATTGATGACGCGAAACTGCGTTTCAATCTCTAATCAATACTGTGCGAAAGCAATCTTTCCGTATAGTACAATTAATCGATTATCTTCTTAGAGTTCAGTAGTAATTACAATAAGGAACCCTTATAATTTAGTAGTTATGCGAACAGTAGTGCTTTCATCTGTCCTTATGTTGGTACTCGCATACAGGTCGTAGTTTTCAACCAATCTTGATAAAACTTAATATACAATTTATTAGTTTTTTTTTTGTCATCGGCGATTTTTGATTGGTGGGTGTTTTTTGGGGATATTTCCCCAAAAATGCTAATGCAAATTTTGCTAGTTTAAACTGAGATCTTTCGTTCTGTTCGCTCACTCGGTCAACAAATAAAAATAACATAAAAACCCATTGTAATAATTCATTCCCGGCCGAGCGCTCGGAGAGTCGAAACACTTGTCGACAGAGTACAGTACTCTAAGGATACAGGTTCATTCCTAGTGTACGCCATATTGCAGCGGAAAACACTAGGGATTCATTGAAGATACAAATTAATAACACTTCACACTCATAGTATTTCAAAGAGTAGGACAACTAACATCCAGATCCGAAGCAAATATTTAAATTTATCATTAAAACGACTGCCCGGCCCGGAAATTAAACCGAGACCTCCTCCTCATAAAACAGACGTTCTACCGACAAATAAATCAAAATATTCGTCAATTATTATAATTATTATGCCCATCCATCCGTCTGACTGAATGTTGGAGGGAAAATATCAAAATGATTTAGATGTACTAAGCTTAGAGTTTATTGACCCTAAAGATGTCTTAACTACTAAAGTTCTCCTGATAATTTTATATCTAATTGAACTACAATGATTCATAACACAAACAAATTGTGATGACACACTTCTAAAATTTGTCTAAGTTTAATGAGCTTTAGTCGATTATTTTTGGAAAATATCTACGGAACCCTATAACAATCGTGTCTCGACACGCTCTTCAAATTTTTTTTATAGATCGATATTTATACAAATATGAGATTATACATTCATGTGGGTATTTTCCCCTTCAGCCCGCGTCCTCGCTACAATCTCAATGAGAGCTCGCGAAATACCCACATACTTATGTGGGTTGTACGCGGCGGGGTCGGGCGAGGTGTACACAAACTTTGTTTAAACTTTAATTACGTACAAAGTTAGCACGCTTACACTTTTCACTTGAATTTGAAACTAACCTTGTTTTATGAATATTGTACTCGTAGTTTTAAGCAGTCACTAAAGCGTGGAGCTAACAACATGTTGGGTGTGAGCAGGTGCTCAGCTGTTACGGAGATGCCCTTCAACTGTATATTCTACTCTAGTTATATTTAGTATTATATTTAGTATTAAAGTTGAAGTGGGGAGTGAATAAAGGACTTATTATAACAAACGACGTAAGAGTAAAATTTGCAAGGTTTGCTTGAAATGCTATAAGTACAACGCACCTACAACTGGAGCCTTGGCCGTGCTCAATCATTTTATTCACAAGTTCCAGCAAATTGACATATTTACTGATAAATCCCTATTATTATTAGAGAATTTAAGTAATTTTATACTCATTGCTTAAGATAGTAAGATGGTATAACGTCACCAGCCTTTAGGGTACCCTACCTGCGGATAGTGACCTGGGCCCGTACCGTGAGGTGCTTATTGCGATTAATATTAGGTTCAGCCGAGAACGCTGCGCGACCATACACCTTATTACGCGGCGATACGGTTCGCGGTCGCGCAGTGTCATCGGCTGAACCTAACAATCATCGCAATAAGCACCTCATGGTACGGGCCCTGAGCTCTGTTTTCAACTGTAATTAATTTATAATAATTTTCATTGTAATTTTAGCTCTTTTATTTAAGATAGTAAGCGTTTTGGTAGAACTTGCTGTTAGCTTACTATTTGTTTTGGAAATAAATAAATAAGTAGCCGTGATCCTTAAAATATTCTTAAAAGTAAGAGATCGTGGTATATTTTAGTAGCAGTGGCGTCCATTTTCAAATGACCTCAAAGACGAGGTAATAAATTTAAATATTTTATATATTGTAGCGATTCCATTTTATACTTTAGATAGGCCTATATTTATTTATTTATTTAAGACCAACAGCACAATAATACAATTTAATGAACATAGATATATTTTATAAAACAGCCAATTATAGGTCTATTATATTTTAAGTAATGTAATCAATATCGCTTTTAAATCACTACTCCTTAATTACCAAACAAAGTTGACATACAAAGTGCTCCAATAAATAAAATAAAAAAAACATGACAACAAGCGGCAGTTAGAGTGGCTATACAAAATGGCTATTTCTTAAAATGTATTAAATTCAACCTTAGGTTATGAAGATAGCCTTCGCCTTGACGGAATCCACTACATGACGTATCGACAATAGACGCGCTACGACTTCGGTTCCTCAGTGTAACTATAATTATTGACTGCCCCGGTGGCATTTGGCGGTGACAAACATTTATGTGATGAATATTTGTGTTTTTTCTATGTCTGGGTGTTAATATCTATATAAGTATGTATTTAAAAAATATCTATGTACGTATATCGGTCTCTGGCAGCCATATTACAAGCTTTGCTTAGTTTGGGGTCAGATGACCGTGTGTGCAATAATGTCCCAGATTTTTTTATATTTTTTTAATTATTAATTAATTCGTCATAGCAGACAGAAAGAAGCAAGTATTGAAAGTGAATATGTCTGTGCGCCAGCTGGGACCGCGCCAGGGCTCTACCGTCCTCTCCCCAGCTCGCGAGCCAACACTTACCTTCATCTCCAGGAATGTTTGAAGGCGTATCCAATTAACGAACTCAACATTTATAAAGTCATTAAGTATTTTACCGCTTTAATTGTGGGCACATTTTTTCTGGATTTGTTTTAAATAAACATCGTTATTTCTGTTAAAAGTTTCTCATAAAGATAAGAAATACTTTTTACTATGAAAACTGACGTGGTTTTGATACATTTTGTTTTAATAAAACGGGAATACTCACGTTAAATTGAGTCGGTTATTCCGACTATAGTTTCGATCACATTCGGTGACCTTTATCAAGGAATGCTTAGCGAGACACGCGCGCGACCTCGTCTTGCCTTGCACTGGTCGAGGTCGCGCGCGTGTCTCGCTAAGCATTCCTTGATAAAGGTCACCGAATGTGATCGAAACTATAGTCGGAATAACCGACTCAATTTAACGTGAGTATTCCCGTTTTATTAAAACAAAAATAAGAAATACTCTTTGAATATGACCAAAACCGGTAAATTTGATCTGGCTAAAGTATTATGGGAAAATTAAGCATAGAAGGTTAGTTAAGTTTATTCAAGAAATGAACATTACTGATAAAGTTTTATTTGTTTATTTTCAGCAATCCCGTGAATATCTTACCACCGATGTAATGAAATTTTTGGGGGTTTACGAACAAATACAATGAATGATAGACATTGCACTCGAAAGCCACTCCCCAATTCTAAATGAGTTAAATCTATTTGTCGAATGAGCAAAACACAATCTAATATGGATTTATGTCAGATTCCATGCTGAAAAGAAATGCAAATCACACTAATATTATTAATGCAAAAGTTTATAAGTATATAAGTTTGTTTGTTCTCGTTCAACTCTATAATGGCTGAAAAAAATTGAATAAAATTTGGTATGGAGGTCATTGGAGGTAGTTTATACCCTGGACACAGATCACACCCATAGATTCTGCATTCAGGATGCTCGAAGCGCACCACGCATCAGTCTAAATACACTTATACGAAATTACTCCTATTGGTTGATTATTTGGCGCGAGTAGGCGTAGCCTTGAGATAGCCAATTTGAACGCTTGGTCGCGCTCCCCGCGACCCGCGCCTTCCTCAAACTTTGGTGAATTTTTGTAGGAACAACGAATCTCGTCATGCGGTATCTAGTGTGATCTGTGACCCTGGGTTAACACATAGGCTACTTTTTATCACGGAAAAGGGGTGAAACCGCGGGGCGCAGCTAGTGATCAAATAAGTATGAATGCGTATATAGAGATGTTAGTAGAATGATATGCGAGGACTACAACACACCTACGAACCAGACAGCTAGTTTCTCTACGATTATCGCTCCAGACGATGATACGGCATGAACATTGAGTAATACGCTTTATCAATGATTTGCGACTGCTTGCGGACTCTAATTTGCATGTTGGTGATAAACAGCGCTAGTTTAATGGAGTTAATTAATTGTGTCGGCGGGCCGCGGGTGCACGGAGGGGGAGGTGTCGATGCGGCGGCCGACGTTATCGTAATTAAATCAACCGCAGCACCGACACCCGCCGCCGGCCGCAGATCTTATATCCGACAAATCACTTCTGCTAACGGAGACGACCGCAGATTGAGGTAGCTCATCGTCTAATTTTCAAACAACTTTGGCCATCCAGAACGTTATAAACTTTATTATAATTTATTTTTTTTTTTCTTACTTGAATAGGTATAATTTTGAAATACATTCAACAACGTAAAACATTACATTTCATGTAAAGTCACTCAAATAACCGCCCCTTACTGTTCCCGGTGCAAAGGTGCACTTTACTCACTGCATTGCACAGGTGTTCCATCGAAATATGTCATTCAGCCTCTACGAAATGTATAGGAACGAAGCAGCTGATTTTTCATTTGAGATTCAGGTTCAGGTCCTATAGTAACAATTTTTTTTTAAGGTACTGATGTATTGACGAGGACAGCAAGTCCCACACCTAGTGTAAGGCATCACGCTTGCCCATAACAGTTTAGTGCCACCCAGAATTTAGAACATCAACAGTTCAAAACCATGCGCGGCGATGCACTGCGCTCGTCACCCTGATATATTATATGTTAAATCTCTTTGCGCTCAGTACTTTAATTGAAAACATTGCCTTTAAATCTGAAACACAGTAATATTTCCACACTACTGCTTGGCGGTTCTCCTTCAGGACCACCTGGGGGAGTACCTCAGCACCTCAGCAAAAGAGCTCTATACCACTACAAAAAAGTTGTTCATAATAAAGAGTAGGTACAATGTTTCATCTGGCCGAAGTTATCCATAAGTATATATGTATAGCCTCTTGGATGTTAGTTAAATATTACGAATCGAGGACTATAAAAAGTCCTTATAGAATGGCAGGTGTGCTTGTCATAAAGTGTCCTGTCTCACGAGGCCATCAGCCGCAGCAGCGCGCTATCAAACGACATGAATTTCATACGTTCTACAAAAAGACATAAATCCTGCTGATGTATGATGTAGTGTTCGGGAGAGTTATCGAGGAGTAAGAGCGTCTCAGCGGCGGGTGCGAGCGGGATGGAGCGGGGAGGGGAGGGGAGGGTTATCGGCGATAAAACATCTTTTTATGCATGCAGGAGGCACCTCGCGGGCCGGTATCGACACATAAATCACGGCCTTCGACTCGCGTTTATAAAATTCGGCAACACCATAGATTAGACCAGTTTGGCGTTCAATAGACGCCGACACGCCGTTCGTCTTGTTAATGTTGTTTTCATTTCGGCGAGGATGAGCTATCTGTCCGTTGGTGATTTAGTTCCTTTGTCCAGAAATTGGGAAAAAAAGTCTAATATTTTCCGTGTGTTTTTTTAGTGATTTGTTCATTGGGACTACACAGACACGAGATGCGCTTCATGTTATGAATGTGGATGTTTGTTCTTTGTCTAGGTATTACATGTATTCTATGTATGTATATACAAAAAAAAGTGTTTATGTATTCTATCAGTTATCTAATTACCATAGTACATGCATGCTTATTTTGGGGCTAGATGGCGCTGTATGAAAAACGTCCAAACCAATTTTTTTTTTTTTTTGTTTTTAAAACCTATAAAGCTGAATTATTATGCCGCTACGCGCAAATAATTCGAGCAACCTTTTCCTAATCAAAGTGTCAGCGGATAACTTTTACTTGATCTGTAACGCAGGCCCAGGACAAAATATGAATAAGTACATGAATTTGGTGAGTTACAATCATAGGAACAATATAATGTTAGTAGAGAGAGTAGGTAGGTACTTATACTTTGACAAGCGCGGCGGTGACGCGATTCATTCGTTCACGTTTGACCGGAGAAACGACAAATAAATAAGAAATATTTTAACAGTTTATATTTCATAAGGCGGGCGGCGTAAACACCGCGTTTTATCGTCATTGCTGGTATAAAGCGGCGTTAGGAGGTTATTGGAGCGGTCGGAGCAAGTCGAGCCGGGAGCAGGCGGCCGGAGCACGCGAGCGGCGGGAACTGGCCGGCCCGGGAGCCGGCGACGGCAGGGAACCGCCATCAAAACGCTGTTTGTCACGATCGCTGCCAGCACCCGGCTATCATAAATCTATTGTTTTAAAGCTGCCGACATACATAGTTTCCTTATTTCATATTTTAAATTGATTTTTGACGACTACACTTTGTTCGGAACGAGTCACTTATTTTAACACTAGGGCTCACAGCACAGCCTGATCAAACTTTTATTGACCGAGCGAAGCGAAGGTCTTACAGTTTACTGGTACAATCGGTGTTTGTATGTTTGTGTGTATATTTGTCGGATGATAACTTGCGAACCGTTGATCCGATCTTCATGAAATTTTGTAGGCAAGTAGTTCATTTCAATACAATTTTTAAGTTCGAATATGAAGTGAATCGGTTCAGGGGTTGTGAAGATATAGTGGTCGCGAGGTCTCAGTTCGGCGCGAACTACTAGTTAGCTAGTTTCGACATATTAGGTAATTCAATTCACTATAGGCCGTTTGCTATTGGATGATCGGTGACAGCTGATTCATTTATTCAGAATGAAAACATATACTTTTCTTTTCCGTTTTAGTATATCGGCTGCAGCTTTTACCAAGGAATGAAACTATAAGATTTTCATTCTTTCCTGGTGAATAGAATGAAGTCGGGTAAATAGTAAACGTCGCACATTTTAATCAAAGTAAGTACGATTCACAAATCGCCACTGACCAAATTATATGATAAAAATATACCAGATATAAACTTACGAAATAGCAAAGTAGTATGTAACCGATCACTTTTTTCCAAACTACCCCCAATGTCCTCGACTTAATGCGCTTTAATGTACTAACTTGTTGTTAGGTAAAAGTTTTAAAAGGCGATCCTAGCCTATAAAACAATTTAGATTTAAGATCTTGTGGCTTAGTTGTTAACGCTGAGTTTTTACAAAAAAAAAAAAAAAATGTACCCATTTATCATAATAAAGAACTTTCTAAATCAAAATCAATCACTGACCAAATTACTCCACTGGTCATGATTTTAAAATATTTTTACACTAATCTCCACGAGTCATGCTACGAATGGGGAATTCTATAATGAAAATTAGATCTACCCTCGGTTTGTGTCGGCAGTTAATATTATTCTGATATAACGAGGCGCAGGTGAGGTCGCTGGCTGCCCGCGGCTAGTGTTTCCCGCTCGACGCCTCCTGCGCCCGATATTCATGACAATCCTGTTTACCGTCACTCCTCGCAAAATTATCATAAATAAGACACGTGTTGCCACTAATAAAAATAAAAACATTAACATCGAGTCCAAAACTTCATTTCCGCAAAAACAAGTTTGTACACCAAAGACTCCGTGCGCCTATATACCTACTATGATGAACCCTAATATGAGAGTACAACGACACGAAACTTGTTTTAAGTTACCGTAAGTTATGCATTTTTTTTTTATTCATCTTTAAGCAGGTTAGGGAAACTGCAGGTGAAATCGCGAGGCATAGCTAGTATATTTATGTCAACGCAACATAAAGAATAATCTGGAGTTCGGCGGGTAAGTGAAAAAGTCATGTCGCGTCATTGTATTATATTCCAAAACTTGTGTTATTGAAGTGTTAATGTGTAAAAATGGTGGATATTTATCTATTAAGTGTTGGTGTGCGTGCACGAGTGTTATCGAATAGTATAATGTTGTAAAGCGTGACTCTTCGTGTTGTTTCCAAAAGTCCATAGAAACCTCTAGTGAAGTCTCCACCACTTTATTGGGGTATGACGTGGACTTGTAAGTGACTTACTTTGCTAGGCTTAGACTATGATTGAGACTTATTTCAATTGTGAAATATTTGACTTCACTTGAAATATTACAATACTTGATATTGGCTAATACACAATGTGTGGATCCAAAACCACACAAAAAAAAGAATAATGACAGTTTTCGTAGAGCTGCTACGGGGCGTAGCACCTCTACGTCTACTCGTAGAAGAGGCTACGATCGCTAATTCGCCCACTCCATTAGACAAACTGAAAAGAAAATGTTCAAGAACTCGAGGGACGGTTAATAAAGCGCGTAATTGTATAGCCTCGCTGGGATAGGGAACAATGCGGCAGATTGTCGGCTTGTAAGTGAGTTATTTATAGCGATATCTGGGCGCGCTGATTGGGTTCTTGTGAAGGCGGACAAGCCGCGCACGGTCGCGGTTCATTAGCGGCCCGTCCACTAACGCTCATTCCTATCGAAGTTTTGACTTAGTTTATTGAATCAGGCGTTACCTTGCGGAAGTTCCCGCTGCAATAGCAATAGGAATAACAACAAAAACAATTGATCCCCTATTTCTATTGAAATAGACGCGATAGCGAAAACTCTAGACATTTGCATTTACATTTTGACATTTACAGTTTTCTTAAGGGAGTTAACCTGTACGTTCGGTGACCTTGTTTGACTTGTTTTTTTAGAATCGCGGAGAAAACAGCTGTTTTTTTTCAGGCAGCATTTTTTCGGGTTGAATGAAATTTTTACATGGAACAGCTGATTTTTGGCAAATTGAGAGTCGGTTCCACCTAAAAGTTGCTCATAATGACGAGTACAATGAGACCCTAGAATGTTTGCAGTGTCTACCCAGACAGTGTGTAAACATGACAGTGAGCGTGACCGACGTCAGCGCCACTACTAAAAAAACTACTTTTTTACTAAAAAAAGGCGGAAATATTTTGTTTGCCCTCAAAAAGTAAAAACAAAGTATGCTTTTTTTATCTTGTGCAAAAAATATTTGAATGAATTATTATTATTACTCTAATACCAGTGTTAGTGGATGGCCCGTTATTCCTGAGACATTTGTATTCTCGCGGCGTCCGTTAGCCGCCGCGAGCGGACACTAGCGCCTAATGACGTTTCATTAATATGTCAATTATATACCCCAAGTTTGAAAACTGGCGTTAATTTACACTCGCTTATATTCGAATCATGATCGTTTCTTAATGAATCGCTTTTAGTCTCCTCGATTTATTGTCGCCTCTAAGTTTTTTTATATATTTTTTACTTTTTTCACACAGCGCCATCTAGCCCCAAACTAAGAAAGCTTGTGCTATGGGAACCAGATGACTGATAGAATACATAAATACTTTTTTTTTGTAAATCATACATAGAATACATAGAAACACCCAGACAAAGAAAAAACATCCATGTTCATCGCACAAATGTTTGTCCTGGGTGGGAATCGAACCCATAACATACAGCTCAGAAGGTGGAAATCCGACCACTGAGCCACAAGGCTAATCAATTGACAATGTCAATATTCAAATTGTCTCCAATACATCACTGAATGACCTGAAACTTAAACATAAGTTGGATACTGATAAGCAATAACATGTCAAACAACAAAAAAAAAAAAAAATTGTTAATGATATAGAACGCTTCTTTGTCAGCCCAAGAAGCGTTCTGTATCATTAACAATTTTTTATTTTTTTTTGGTTTGACATGTTATTGCTTATCAGTATCCAGTTGTGGGTCGATGTAAATGGCAATTTGTCGTTCATGTGGCGCTCTAAGGAGGATGTCTTTGTTCAGGAGTAGGCTTCTTCTGGCTGATGATGTTGATATATATACAGTTTTATTAATTATTAATCAAAAACGTCTTGCAAGTTGCCTCCCTACATTATACCTAACTATTTTCGTAATATGACTTATTGCATAACTTGAACATTAGCCGGAAAAAAAAGTTTCGAGTCGAGAAGAAATTACAAACTTTTTTTTGTGCAAGTTATAGCTACTAGCGTACCCCCTGAAGAAACCAACGGAATTGACACAAAGTCTGTCGCGTGGTGGTCGGCCATTTTTTGTTGCGTTGGGAATGCGCCCTCCAATATAAAGTTTAATTGTCATATTTTAAAATGCTAGATCCCAGGTCGGCCATGTTTGGTTACGGAGTTAGGCAGGCTTTTTTCCTAGTTATGTTAGCTCTATAAGTTTCCTTCTTTAGAGCTTTACCGGGGTTCTCGCATTCCTGCTTATTTGATAGTTAAATGTTTTATTTTTGTTACGAAAAAAAAAAAAACAATTAAAAGTCACGGAATTAGAGTATTGGACACGATGCAAGGAGAATGGCTGCACGAGATTAAAAAAAATTTTTAAAAAATGGGTTGTTTAATACACAATTTATATGTGTTTTCATTTAATTGTGTTGTTTTTAATTGTATTGTTCATTTGTGGGTTTACATTTAATATGTTGAAGTCTTTGAATTTGCTGGATTTTAATAAATGGGCTTTACATAACGTATAATATTCCCAGCGCATGTAGCTACAGTAACGGTAAACATTTGTCCGCGATGATAGATCGGTACACCGAATCTGCCACCGAAATATAAAGACTTTTTAACACTTAACGTAATTCAGATAGACATGCTGTGTCGAGGTTGTATTAACGTCATCCAAGCAAGGTTAAATCTAGTCGAGTGTAGCGGTGTGGAGGATGCACACCAAACGACATCAAACAGCGAACCTCTGCACCAGCTTCCGTTCCCGCGGTAGTTTGTTCCTTTCCTTTTTTTTTAATAATGTTATAAATGCAAAAACTTGTGTGTAAGTGTGTTTGTTCCTGTTCAACTCTGTAACGGCTGAACGGATTTAGATGAAATTTGGTATGGAGGTAGCTTGTATACTGAATTACATAACAACGTAACGTACATAACGTAACGTAACGTACATAGGTTTCATGCATAATGCGCATGTTCTGAAAGAAAGTTTTAAAAAAAAACATTCAAAAACTGCACCTGTTTTCTCATTCTTTCTGTTGACCTATTTGTTTGACAATCTTTGGGAGAACTCTATTTTCAGCACACAATTTTAAGTGAGTTCCCTATTGAAGGGCAGTTATCTTGTGAAATTAATGGAAAGATTTAGCATCTATTATCTCAGGGTTTCGAGCACATGCATTGCGCGCTAAGTTTTGAATTTTTCAAGTTTCAAACACTACAAAAATATTTACGAACATACCCTTAGTAATTTAAGATAATTAAAATGTTGATTGTGCAAGCGAGAGAATGTGTATATTGTATATAAGGCTGCCTTAATGTGGCCACTAATCGCAAGTGGTTAGGCGCGTATAAAAATGCTCAATTATCGTCACTCGTAACGGCTCCACTTAGTTCTTTAATGTTCGCTTGGAGTGAAATATGACGGGCGGGCCTCTTAGCGTGTTCAAATAAAATGATAACGCCCCGAACGTTTTAGCGTAAAACTTTGTGATGGTTCAAAGTCACGGAGCCTTCGCGACCCAAAGTTTACTTCGGAACGTATACTAGGTATATACTTGTAAGTGTGATTAACTAGGTAGTTGTATTTTAGACAATCTGCCAACAACAGCACTGATGTCTATCGGAGATAGTTTGTAGTTTAGATATTCTTTTGGCACATAGGCAGTGTTTGATACATGCATTTTTTTTTGTTACGTGTGTTTATGGACGGGGAAGCCTTTGTTCGGCAGTGGGCAGTGGACGTCTTCTGGCTGTTAATGATGTTAATTTTTGGAAGTACATTTAATTTGTGAGCCGACATATTTTATCACAAATATTAGATTACATACAAATATTATATTTACATATTTTAATAATTTAGCTTCGCTATCGCATTAGATAGTAGCGTGTAATGATAGCTGTAAGTTGGAAAATAAATAAATTAATTTTATTTGGGGCTCACATTTTTTGCTCGCTTCTCTGTTTTATTCTTAAACTGAATATTTTTTCTAGAAATGAAATATAATTGAAATAAAATCCTTTAAAAAAAAAGTCCTTTAAAAATTAAAAAAGCCGTTTAGAGAGACTTCAGCGGTAACTTAATAATGTATGTATACACACACATGCACACAAACTTCATAACATTTGGATTTACAATAACATGTTAGAGAACATTGGTTTTTCGATCTTTTTATTTCACTCTAGTTGGCTCGATGATATTTAGGTACCCACTGGGGCTCACTGGGCCCCTGCGGAGGTGAGAGCGGCGCTGTGAGAACAGGCGGCCGCTAATGCGTTTGTCATGTCGCGCCGGGCTCTTGGCGGGCTAACTATACTCTTACTAAATGAGACGCATAAAGAATTAAAAAACAAATGACACTTTTAATACGTGTATAGTAGAAGATTATGCGATATTATGGCTTCCTTTATTTTCCTAATCTTTATGGACCAACGTTCCATTTCATCGAAATATATGTTTAATGAAATAAATGGTAATACAGACGGGCTGTCAAATAATTTTCATTTAGTAATTATTAAGAAATTAATAAAACAAAATACTATTCACTCAAAACAGTTTAAACAATTTACTACCAAAAAATAAATTTTGCACTTAATAAATGTTTCAGTTATACGTGTAATTCAAATTAAAGTAACGTTAGTGTGACTTCTGCTGATACGAGTTAGATATAACTTAAATTAACAAAAAATAAGCAGCAGAATTAATGATGTAGTTGAGTCATCTACCAATCGTGTGATGCTCAAAATATTTTGTCGCGTGCCATTGGTTCGCTTTACAGGTATTCTGATTTAGGGGATAGCTATCTTTATAACATTCAGCAGTGTATAGTAATTAAATTAACAGGCTGATTGTGATGATGATGATACACCACAACCCACTTTAACAGACACACACAATCTATCTCTGGATCGAAACTATTTGCTGAGCAATCCAAAAGTTAAAATTACAAAAAAACTTACGGGCTAGCGCTAAGTGATATCTCGTTTGTAGAGTGAAAATCTAAAATACTATGTACCCGTAATTATGTAAGCGCGTGTGTGTGTCACAGAGAACATGGTTAGATGATTTGGCAAAAAGCTTTTAAATCCAATTCCATCAGCTTGCGACACTTTACGTCATAAGCCTCCTTAATCCAACGCTTGCCGCATGTATATGCGCGAACAGGATTATATTTGGTATGGGGCTAAATTAATACATATCGATTTTGTGTTCATTTATGTATAGCTATAATTTTAAACATAAGTATTATGAGAAGCTAAAGTTCTTTGTAACAGCTGTGCTTCTCTGTTATGGTGCGTCGAGAATAATATTTGAAATTATTATCCCGCATCTAAAAATCCTTTCTACTCGTACAATAGAAGGTACACTAACCCTTAGTAACAAAGCTATTAATTTTATTTATCGACTGTCCAAGAAGGAGGGAAATGTTTTTGTGTTGTATGTAAGTATGTATGTTTGTGTATTTATTTTTTTCCTCCTGTAGCCATTGACCGATTTTAATAAGTGAAGTGTCGTTGGATTCCTCTTTACGTCCGGAGAGACATAGACTAGGTACATTTCGCAGTCGGGTATTTTGTTTTTCTTTTAATAATATTCTAATAGTTTTTGATTTAAAACAAGGACGGGAGCGAGACAGGGAGGGACAGAAGCGGAATGAGAATAGAGGGGAAGCAGCACCGGAGCGGGTCTAGAGCAAAACTAAAGCTAGTCGATATATTCCACGTAAACTCGCATAACGACACTAAGTGCTATTACTATCTTTTACTAATAGAAACACAAGAAAGAGATAGCATCCATTTTAGTGCTGTCAAATAAGTCAATCTTAGCTCTCCATACAAGTTTAGAGCTATTGCTGTCTTTTACTAATAGAAACACAATAAATAGCATGCACTTAAGTGTAAAAATTGTTCATAATTCAGAGCACAAAGATATCCTATAATATGTCCGTCATCAAATCGAACACCGAGTGTATATTTTTCCATCTTGTTTTTGCATTATTTACGTAGTTTTTTCTCCGAAAATAACTTTATGTTGTCGTTTGCTGAAATAGCAGAATATTGTTGTGACAAAGAACGTCTTACATAGTTTTATTTTCTGTTTTTTGTTTGTTTTTCTGTATTACCTATTAAACTAATCAAATAGAATAAAATCAGAGCTGTGAATATCGAGTCTTATAAAATCAAAGCCAATTCTTTTCAATTTGATACTTTTCAATATAAATAACAAAAAACAATGAGAAAGCTCAGAAAATGAATAAGAAAAGTTTGGAGTATTTTCTAAAACAATTACTTTGAAGTTAGAAAGATACCCGTATCGGTGGCAAAGTGGCAGATAATGATGAATAGGCTGTGTCGAGGACCCGCGGGCCGGGTCGGGCGGGCCGGGCCGCCCCCGTGCCGGCCGCGTGCGTGCCGCGATCGCCGCCCGCGTCCCTCTGGGGCCATGAATTATAATCAGTTCTACTACCCAGACCCAATAGCCTATAAATGGCACTTAGGACACTTTGTTTCTTCTCGAGTTGAGCACAATTGGGTACGCATTACTTACGGCGATAGTGGTAAATCTTGTTATTCGTTTTCTTATCACGTAAACCGACGTAGACCGATAAGGTGCCCACATTATGCTACAAATGTTTTTTGGGTTCTGTAGTAAAACAGGAACCCTTATAGTATCGCCGGCTGTTCGTTGTAATATCACACGGCATGATAACTTTTACATAACGTTTTCATGAATAATAAATGTATGTATGTACTTTGCGTTCATAAAACTTGAAATCACTAAGTGTTTTGTGAGCATATTCATTATTTAAAAAAATAAATACTTATTACACCATTGTGTTGTAGGAAAAGAAATTAAAATAACACTTATTATAATATTGATTTATCGAGTGCAATACGAGTATTTGCGTAAATTATTTTGAGTTCAGTCGGATGAAAACCTGCGGAGTTTTATTAACTCATATGGAACAGACTTTTCGTCTTGTATTTTTTTAAAGAAGTATTTTGTTTTGTTTTATTAAAACGGGAATACTCACGTTAAACTGACTCATTTTAACGTGAGTATTCCCGTTTTATTAAAACAAAATGTATCAAAACCTCGTCAGTTTTCATAGTAAAGTATTTTGTTATTTACCTGAATACCTATAAAATATATTACCATTGCATATCACACTTCGCTTTTTAAAGCTTACTCTTTTTATCTTTTATTTGTAATTTGATGGAGCAAAAACGTATCACCGAGCCCAGCGAGTCCCTTGTGAATGGAACGAAGAAAGGGAATATTATTCAGCGATAGTGGAACTACATAACCTACAGTGAGGCAATAAGTGCCTAGTCATGTCTTAGGCGGTGCAGATGCGGCGGAGTGACGTGACAACCAGAGAAGGGTCTTATCCCAGCTATCCTTGCCTTGTGTAGGCGATAATAATCAATAAAAATTTAAGAATACTTTACGTTGTTCTTACAAGGAACTGAATTACAGAAGATACTGTTTTTCAAAATATTAATTTCTCCGTTATTTAAAGACATATTTAAAACTAGCCGTTACCCGCGAAGATATACAAAAAAGTAGCTTATGTCCGTCTCCGACCTTTAAGCTATGTCTATGTACAATATCAGGTCGATCCGTTCAGCCGCTTAGCAGTGACAAACACCGAGACAGACAAAGCTACTTTCGCATTTATAATATTAGTTAGGATTATTACATTACAAAAATCGATAAAATTACAAATAAAAAAAACATAGTCAAAATCTAATAATATGTTTTTGTTAAAAAATTAAAACTATATTTTTGTTTTTGGTTTTAGTGGTAACATCGATGTAAAACTTTCGATTTCGTTTTTTTTTCGATCTCCTCCGTCTTTTAAACTATCAAAACCAAAATGTATTTATTTGTAAAAAATAATCCAGGGTATGGGCTACCTTCATTCCAAATTTAATCCATGCAGCCTTTAAGGACTTGAATAAGAACAAACACACTTGCATACAAACTTTCGCATTTGTAATATTAGTAGGTAGTAATTACCGCGTCCGTCGCGTCGATCCTAATATACAGAATTACCAACTTATCCGTAAATTTTACTCACAATCATACTCATTTATTAATAATATTTATAGCAAAATTTTAAATTTAAATAAAATAAACAATAAGAAACTAAAATAACATTCGTAGTTCGAGTAGGCGATTGAATTGTAAAAAGATAGCGTGTATATTGTAAAAGTAACGTTTGTATTATTTATTTATTTTGTTTCCTTTGTTGTAAGTTTTGTGTGTATACCCCAGAGCAATCACGCTCACTAAAAAGCTTCTTCTTGCGGCGGCGTCGTGTGGCGGGTCGCCCTCTTCCCTTCAATATGGTTGAGGAGAGCGATGGCTGGCACATGCGTCAACTCGTGAACGGGTGCTGCTTGCGGGAGCTGGACTGCTCGGAGTATATACGCAAATCTATAATCACTTAGCTCTTTATTAGCATATTCGTTGGTATATTCCTTTTGTAAAGTCTTTAGTTTTTATATTCCGTTTTAGTTGATAAAATATTTGTAAAACTTGATAAATGGCACGTAACAATATTGTAACAATACAATATTGTAAATAATAAAAATAATAAAAAATTCAAACAATCACAGAAGAGAAAAAAAATACTTACACTTTTCTGTCAATGGTCAATTAATATCTAATCAAACAATAATATTAATAGAAATTATATTTACATAAATCGATAATAATCAATTGATAAAAAAAACACTGTCAAAACTTAACTTAAACAATTTCTGGTAGAAACTCTTCTATATTGGGTTTTTGGCGGGAACGTGAAGAAATCATGTTGCGTCTTTTTATTATTTTCCAAAACTTGTGTTATTTCGAGTGTTAATGTGTAAAACGGTGAATGTTTACCCGTTAAGTGTTCGTGAACATGCACGAGTGTTGGTAAATGGTATAATGTCGTGAAACGTGAATTTTCGTGTCGTTTCCAAAACTCCATAGAAGGCTCTAGTAAAGTTTCCACCACTTTACTGGGGCATGACTTGGACTTGACCGTGACTTTCTTTGCTTGACTTTGACCGTGACTATGACTTGTTTGATAATATCTAAGAAAACTTGAGAATATATTATGTATACTTGACACTGGCAAATGCATAAGACGTGCGACGCCAAAATCCTCTTAGGAGGAAGAGAAAAAAAAAAAAAACTCTTCTATTTTGTAGAACGTTTCCTCAACAAGCCACGTTTTAATTTTTATTTTAAACGATTGTCGGCGGATTGTGTTTTAACGGGCGGTTGTCAGTTTTGTTCAGAAAAAACAGCTGTTTGTACAGTGTAAACCACTTCTCCGGTCTCGCACCCCGCCTACACCACTCATGTGCCCACATCTCGCGACACGTATTTTAATGGTTATGATGTTTGTGAACACACTGCATTATATTCATAGCGTCACTAAGTTTTATCCCAGACCTATTTTCAAAACCTCTAAATTATGTATTTAAGAGTATTTCCCGTACGAGATGCTAGATGTGTTTACCATCTTCTACCATACCGTCGCTCAACATCAGTTGAGTTGTGGTCAAACGCCTAGCCTGTCGACTATAAAAGAATCGAAATAAAGGCGAATTATTATTTCGACTCATGTCAAATAAAAAATATTTATTTACTAGATAATATACCTCATAACGGGTGTCTCAATAAAAGTGCACTATTTTATTTAAAAACTTGCTGCGCCCCGCGGTTTCACCCGCTATTCTACAGAAACCGAATATAGTGTAAGCTAGTTCAGTTCAGCCGTTACAGAGATGAACGGGAACAAACACATTTACATACTTATCTACTTACACACAACTCTTTCGCATATATAATATTAGTGTGATAAAAACACGTACTATAAAAGACGTATTAGAAGGTAACCGCGAGCAACCGGTGGATGCAAGTGGCAAGTTGTCGGTCAGTGTGGCGGTCTAAGGGGGAGGGAGGCCTTTGTTCAGCAATGGACGTCTTCCGGCTGATGATGATGATTAGAAGGTAAAATATTTAATTTAATTTATTTTCAGTAACCAGTATTATGCTGTAAAAACAATGTTGTGTAAATTAGTATGATAGTACCCCATTTTTTTGCTTTTGTGTACATACCTAATGTGTTTTTCTCCACAAATAAATATATGTTTTTTTTTTATATTACTCGGTGACGAGACGAGCAAGTCGCTCACCTGATGTTAAGCGTCACGTTTGCCCATAACAGTTCAGTGCCACCCAGAATTTTGAACTTCAACAGTTAAAAACTATGCGCGGCAATGCACTGCGCTCGTCACCCTGAGATGTTAGATTTTAAATCTCTGTATGCCCAGTAATCACCCTGGAAACATTGCTCTTCAATCCGGAATACAGTAATGCTTGCACTCTACCGCTTGGCGGTTGAATAACTGGCAAAGGTGTGGTACTTCCCCGTGCGGACTCTGCAAGAGAGCCCTGCCACTACACAAATTGTCTATTGTCTATAAAATGGACGGTGAACTGGAAATAAATATATTTTCTTTGTGGTCTATTTGGTCAGGGATCTTATTCCTGTGCACTAGAGATTATCTCGGTCACTCTCACTCCCATTAAATTCTAAATTAGAGAGATAGTGATCGAGATAATCTCGAGAGCACAGGAATAGGGTCCCAGTTGATTCTATTTGGGAGTCTCGCATTTTGAATAGAAATTATACTGTGTTAGTAAGTCTGTGTCATCCATCATTCAAACAAAAACTGCGGACGCCGCTGATGAAATATGGCGATGAGTTTCGCCTAATTTTAGGATTAGCAAAAAAGGTACTGTCTGGGTTCACTTTATTATGAACTAGCTGTTACCCGCAACTTCGTTCGCGTGGATATACAAAAAGATTAGCTAAGTCCGTCACCTACCCTTAGCAAATATCTATATCCTATATCTATGCAAAAAGTCAGGTCGATCCGTTCAGTCTTTTAGCCGAGATAAGGCGACTAACACCTAGACAGAGAAACAAATAAAAAAACCGGTTGTGGTTAAAAACAATGTGTATTATTGTTATTTATTTTTTATCTACCTTTTTGTTTTTGTATAAAATTTGTTTTTTCCCATAAATATTAATTTGTCTATTATTTATTGTCAGAGAGACAGAGCTACTTCCGCATTTATAATATTAGTTAGGATAAGGATAGTGGCGGCGCGGCGCGCGGCGTGTGACAACTTGACTGTTGAATCGGTCATTTCCACTGAAGTCTATTAATATAATTAATTTAAGATGCGCTGTCACGACAGTCCTTTAAATTATCGACTACAATAGTAACTTGTTGAACAAATATTCTTCAGAAAAGACATCATATCATAATGTACTATCTAATTAAGTTGCACTATATCTCGGGATAGTTGATGCATCTTCATGCTCTTTCTATGATTGTAATTGTATATATGTATGTATGTATATTATTATTATTATTATTTAGGTATGTATATATTGTTGTTGTAGTAAGTAGTATATTTTTATTAATTTGCTATGTTTAAGTAGTATGTAGTATTATTATGTAAGTATGTCTATTTTTTCTGTTTGTGCGTTACATATTCCTTTTTAAGGGCACACCCCGTCCCTTACCACTTCCTTGTAAATCCTCTCCATGCTAAGGTTGCCTGGAAGAGATCGCTTTAAGCGATAAGGCCGCCAATTGTTACGCTAGTTTGTAAGTAGTTTTTTGTATTATGCATGTAATTTCTGGTGTGAACAATAAAGAGTTATCTATCTATCTATCTTGTGTCAACTCAAATTTGTAATTAAATTCAGTGACGTGTAACATCTGGTTATTAATAAATGGGTTAGGACATTTCCCTTACGCAAGTGGTCTAGTGGTGAAACCTTCACCAATGAGCCGCTTGTACTTACTTGGCGGAAATGTCCTAAACTCTTGAATGTCAGTGAAATTATACCAACAACAAAAGCCCGATCTGTTCATTAAATTTTGAGTTTTTTTTTTTTTACATTTTACTGTTATCTTAGTTGTCTCTTACCACTAACAGATACTTACGCGGATATGGGATCGGGCCACCGACCATTAAAAGATTGAAAAATATATTTTCTATTGCTTATCGCGTGTCTGTTGCTATAAGGCACGACATGTGAGGATGCCATTTTTGTAATTGTACCGGATGGTAGCCAGCAGCTTATTTCTGAGATAATCTATTGTTGCTTGCGTTTTCGATGGCTCAGGACCATTAAATAAAAACATAATTAAAATGGATGGAGCATTTTAATTGAAAAATTGAAAATCCATTTTAATTATGTTTTTATGTTTCTTAAACAAATTACTACTTTTAAAAGCGATTTTCTGTAAATCGCCATCTGTTTTGTTCGTAGGTCTTTTACGTTGTATCGAAAACGTCCGAGATCAAGAAACACGCAGGAGCGTGAGGGCGAAGACAACCGGCCCCGCCCGACCCCGGCCAGGCCCCGGCCCGCCCTCGGCTGGGATTAGCAAGGATTTGATACGTTTTCGGAGCAAAGCGTCGAACACCACCGGAATGGTAAACCGATTACTGTGTAAGGAGATAAGGCACTTAGATAAAGCTAGACAAATGGCCGTGGACATCTCTGGTTGTGAATATTATCCGGCTAGAAGTGAAACTGTACACTCAACACTTTGTACCGTGATTATTTTACAAGCTTGCTAGAGAGTAATTCCTCAAGTAACGTTTTCAAGAAGTGGCGGGGATTGACGGGGAGGGACGGGGAGATGCGGGTGCGGTGAGGAAAGCTGCATAAATCTCTGATAATGCCGCCGCTGCCACTGGACGGAATACTAATGTCGGATAGATAGCCGAAGAACACACATGTAATCTCAAGTCGTACAGCACTAGAACCGTGATATCACGTGGGTCAGGGTATCAAATTAAAGAGACTGTAAAACGCAAATTAAATTACAAACTACATTCCTTTACACAGTAATGCAAAGGTATAAAAAATCATAAATTATTTTAAATAAACTATTTATATATTTCGTTGGATATGTTAGAATAATAACGTAACCAGCCTTTCGGGTATACCGTGCACGCGGAAAGTGACCTGAGGTTTTTTTTAAATCTGTAATAGTTTATTATTATAATTGTGTTAATTTATTTTCATCGTATCTATTCCGAAAACAACAATTGCCTGTAGAGTACGCTAGTATACATTCATCTATGCTTTAGAGGAAAGCGGGAGCAAAGTTCAATTTTGTCCACATGGGAGTTTGAGTTTCTCTCTTCTGATTGGTCCGCGTTCGTGCCGTGATTGGTTAGCAAAGAGTTTGTTTTTATAATACCAACAAAAAAAGTATTTATTCTATCAGTTATCTGGATCCCACAGTAAAAGATTGTTTAGTTTAGGGCTAAATGGCGCTGTGTGTGAAAAACGTCCACCAATTTCTTTTATTTTTATTTTAACTCTGGGTTGACTTGTATGGGAAGTTAATCAAAGAGATCGAAAGCCTAATGTTTATAGAAGTTATATTACTGGCCGGTAAGATTTTGGCGGCAATGCGCGTTTCATAATAATAATTATTAGTGGATTATTTACACTTTCAACCCAATGCTTAACATGCGAGTTTCGAAATGTAGCTATTTCTTTTTCTCATAGGTAATGATGAAAAATAATGTATGTCACTCTGGGCCAAAATATTTTATTCTCGAGCGGCGTATATTGAATTCCTCGCTACGCTCATGATTCTACTTTAGAATCCTTCGCTTCCCTGTGACTTCATATTAACGCCCTCAAGGAACAAAATATTACTTTGGCCCCTTGTTACACAAATAACTATTAGGTTACATGTTTTTTGTCGTACCCGTACCCATAGTACCAATATGGAAATACCAAATTAAAACGCTCATTGGGTAAAATATAAAATTAATGTGGCTACTTTTTAAATATAATAGAGCAATTATCACGAGTTTCGGGGGAGCGGGTGGCGCCGGTGGCGGAGCGTAGCAAACAGGGACCGTATTCTCGCGCCCTCGGACACTCTCGCTCTCATGACATTTATAACTAGAGAGAAAGTGACTAATATAATCTCGAGGGCGTGAGAATAAAAGCCTAATGTTTGCGTTACGAAACGCAATTTCGGTGAAATCGTAACGATAATGTGGCGATTAGCGCTCCATTTCGCAGTAAAGCGGCGCCAAGCCGCGGCCAACTCGCAGGACGCCGAGTTCATTCAGAATTAACACGTCACTCGACGCAACCCGGCCCTCATAATAATAATTACTTTGATTATTACGTCGTTCTTGTGTAATTGTTGCGTGTGAGTGTGTTTTAATCCGCCTTATGAGCTATGACCCCTCCGTCTCCACGTGTAGCATACAATATTTTGTATATAATTTTTTTATATAAATTTAGACATTATCACGGTCCGTAATATTGTCATACCTAGTAGCGATCTGCTACAAATGCGTTCTGTGAAGTCGTTATTATTGACCGAGCTAAGCGAAGGTCTCAGAGTCTACGGGACAAGTCGTGTGTTATATATATGTTGGTTTATTTGTCCGACGTTGACCTGCGAACCTTTAATCCGATCATAAAGAAATGTTGTAGGCAAGTAGCTCATTTCAATACAACTTTTATGTTCGAATATGAGCAAAATTGGTCTAGGGGTTGTAAAGTAATACGGGTCGCAAGGTTTCAGTTTGACGCGAACTACTACAAGATTCGCAATTCTGTGTTCGGACTGAGAAAAAAGGTATGCTGTTATAGTATATATATAATAATTTTCACTTGTTAGGCATGTGTAGAGCAGTAAATGTGTGTACTAGTGTTTGTTGAACGATCTGTAGCGCGGTGCTCCACGATATTTCTGCTATCAATCTCTCTGGGTAGCACGCCAGGCGCGATAGCATTTTCTTTTATATAACAACACCTTAGCCTCGAGTAATATAATTGCAAAATTTTACGCGCATTTACTTTCTGTCAGACTCAATAATGTGGCTATAAAAACAAATGCAACATGGTGCTTATAAGCGTGGTATTATTAAATGCACTGATTTATCTACGCAAAATTATTTGGATTGGAAATCACTCAAATGTAAGCGTGGTACGATTCAATGCAGTTATTTATCTACGCCAAATTAATTGGATTGGGTTCACCCAAACGTCAAATACATTTTCGCTTAAAACAAAATGGCAGTTTCTCGTCCAACAATCAATCTGTGTGGCGGAGCAATTAATTGCATCGATCCGCAACCACAAATTGTAAAATCACGATTTGGCAGCAGATGCAGTTCAATTGTAGGCACAACGTGACGCGACAATATCGTGCGACACAGTGTCTCATCGTAAACTGCCGCCACTCTCCAACTAATCTGATTGATGAACTATAAACCGGACCGACAGATGCCGGCAACAAACTTTATGGTTGTATCAAGGGTCCCGAACTAAACTCATTTCGACATCTCATAAAAGGGGCAGTAAGTTTTGTTACAGTTTGTGTCTTTGGCAAAATAATAACCTTGTAGATCTCCTCGTAACAATCTTTGGTCGTAACCCCATAAGAGTAACGCTTCTCAACAATTGATCATTTCCCAAAGTTGGACACTTATATTGATGGACGCTTATTGGACACTACATTTTTCTAACAAAATATTGTTTTCCAAGCGGAAAAGATGCCATAAGTACGAATAAATAACAATTACTTCAAATATGTTTCCTACAGCTCGCCATTTTAAAAGAAATAATAAATATCTTATGTAGGCTTTATGTACATTGTTTTGAGGTATTCCAGGACAGGCAAGTGGCGCGTGCGGCTGATAACCAATAATGTGCGATATTCGTGAAGTATGGCGTGGCAATGCGGCTGCTGACCTCCGCCTCTATGCCTGGTAACAATGTCAACACGCTGCCAGGAAACTATGTATCCCACGGCCTACGGTAGAATCAGAAAAAACTATTCTATACCTAGTGGAGTCGGGACATTGTCACACAGTGGAGTAGAAAAAAGATTCTACGGTAGAGTTGGGAGACTATCCTACAGCGGCGTTGGGCAACTGTACTTCAGTAGTGTAGAAACACTTGGAAAACTATCCTATATTAGAAGCCTGTTCTAGAGTAAATTCGGGAAAATTTGTTACAGTACAGTCATGAAATTCTTACCAGTCATAGCCAACGATGTGGGCCGCGATACAAGCCGCCGGTGACCGCAGACCTGCCCGAAATAATAGCAATGCATGAATAATGCATGGCGATGTTCAATTTACTTTGCATAAGAGATGAGCTCGAACGTAGTGCCGCGACTCGCGCGAATCAAACGTTCTGTCTAAATAGATTATTAAACAGGCCATTTGCATCGCAATCATCGTCACAGAATTCAACTGTATTTTAAACAGCAGAAAGAGATTGAAATGTTTATTTGATTAAGAAATTAATTTTAATATAGCACCGGCTGTGATCTACGAAAAGCTAGGTTCCTTATTACTATATTTACCAGAATACCGAAAATATAAGTGTTGCAAAGCGAGCAAACCTCAACCCGCACGAGGATTTCGAGTAATGTGATTGCACCAGATTACGGGGGTTAGTTTGTGCAAAAAGTAGTGAAAGATCAAGTGAGCTTAGTGCTGAGCCGACGCGTCGCCGGCCAACCGCGATTGCGGCCACGAGAACTGGCAAAGATTATACTAAACAAGGAAACAATAAAATTAGTAAAGTTAATTACTTTTTGTATAAACGTTTTTGCACAAATTGCGTCGGTTATAATATATCGTCAACGTAAATACCGCCAGTAAAGATATTCACGGCGTATGTTAATGGCGTTAAGACCTAGGTTTGAAGATGTGGAGAACTCTTAACCTTTGATGAAATAAAGTATGTTAAGCCAGGCAAAAAGCCTTGCACGGGGCGCGCGATTGGAGAAGGATTTTTGAGCAAATTAATATAACACGCGACAGGGTAGATGGTAAAAAGATGATACCGCATACGCTGAGTAAAAACTTGTCTTCAGTACTACAGACCGCCACTGCGCCTGGCCGGGCTTTATCGTCCAGCAAAGGCTTTGTTCCACGTGACCGATATGCAATTATTACGAAAAGTTAATCACAACAAACCGATATACGCAAAAAGTTTAAGTGTACGTGTTGCCTACTTTGTTGCGAAAAATAGGTGTGTTTTTTTCTCTTCAATTTTGGCTTCACACGTTGTGTATTTAGCCAGTGTTAAGTTTTGTAATATTTTAAGTGAAGTAAAGTATTTAACAATTAAAACAAGTCTGAGTCATAGTCTAAGTCACGGTAAAGTCCAAGTCATACCCCAGTAGACCGGTGGAGACTTTACTAAAGATTTCTATGGAGTTTTGGAAACAACACGTTCGTCACGTTTCACGACATTATACTATTCACCAACACTCGTGCACGGATATGAACACTTAATGAATAAAAATCCACTATTCTTATACATTATCACTCGAATTAACACAAGTTTTGGAAAATAATATAATGACGCGACATGACTTTTTCACGTTCCCGCCGAAATTCAAAATTGGTGTTCCTTAGTTTTGATGCACGAGTCACATCGCATCGCGGCTTCGCTTTCCGTCGCCTGCTAGGACAATCGGTGAGCAAATCTCAACAAAATCTGGTCGAAGACGAACAAGACCGAGCGTAACTTGCAAAGTTCCACAAAACTTTTGTAAATGATAGGGTACCAAAAGGTCACATTGACTTTATTGCAGTTTGTGGCGTAAGTAGATTCTTGCGAGCGAGCCACTAAGGAGATAAGTAATGTAGTGTAGATTAAACTTCATTCATCGGATCTTTTTTCAAATACGGGTGGTAAATGTGATTACACGAGCGCGGATGGAAAAAGTTTTTTTTTTTTTTCAAATTCGAATTCAATTTATTTAGTCTGTGAGCCTGGTTTACAAAGTTGAAATATGTGTAAGAGGTACAAGTTCTCCAGGTTCCGCTTTGTCAGCTTTTTGTAAGTTTTGTTGTTTGAAATGTGACGATAATTGGATCGAATCCGAAATTCTCCGGAGCGAGACAAGACTGGCACAAGTCTGGAGGCGGCCTACTTACTTATACGCATATGTAATGAGAAATTAACTTTGTAAACTGTATCTAATCAAATTAACTATAATTAGGTAACTTTTAATTCTTAACAATTGACAAACGTAACGTAACTCGGAGTCAGACAGCGAGAAATGAAACGGGAAGAGCTATGCTTGGAGTTTCTTTGCGCGATAAAATCCAGACCGAGGATATTCGCCGAAGAACCAAGGTCACCGACATAGGTTACGGCGTAACGGCCACGAACTGGAAGAGGTAGCGTAGGTACGCCTCCTACTAGGTAGAATAACGCCATATGAACGTCGCGGGCAACCGCTGGATGCAAATGACAAAATGCATTGTGGCGCTATAACAGGGAGGCCTTATATTCAGCTGTAGATTTCTTCCGGCTGATGATGATAATGATGAAAACGTAAAGTAAGATTGCTACAAAAACCATGGCGCGACAATATATATAATTTGTAAATACTTCCATTGATCTGTAATAGTAAAAATAACTTGCTAAGAGCATGTCCGGCCATGCTTAGCAGGGTTCCGTAGGTGCGTAGGATGTTTGAAGTTTTTATCCGTTATTACAGCATAACTCAAAAAGTAATTATCACATGTTGCCCAAAATAATTTTAAAAGAATGTTTTTACTAAGATCTATTAACATGGAAGATTACAAGTTTCTGAGATGCATAGTTTAGAAATGTCGAGGGGGGGGACACATTGCAAGCAACTTTGTCGGCCCATATTTCGCAATCAGTACGTTTGATTAAAAAATGGTATAGGAAACCTTAACATCATTTTAAAAGACCTATTCAATGACACCCCACATGTGGGGTACAGGCGAAAAATTTTTTTTATCCCCACTTTACATGTATGACAGCCACTCCATTAATATAAAATTATGTTTTTTAATTCTGTCAAAATTGTCACCTTACAAAGACCTATTCAACGACACCCAACATGATGGGGTGCAGGGAATTTTTTTTTTACCCCCTCTTTACATGTATGGGAGCTACCCTTATTTTACAAAAAAAAAAAAATTTTTTTTTGGAACTGTAGGTCTATACTTAGACTATAGTTGTGCAAAATTTCATGCACGTAAATTTATAACTTTAAAAGTTATAAGACTGTAAAGGATTCAGACAGACAGACGGACGGACAGACAGACGGACATGACGAACTTATAAGGGTTCCTCGTAGTACCTACGGAACCCTAAAAAATGGCTCAGCAATAGGCTAATGAGGGCTGATGACGATAATCACTTTTTGCTATTTAGACGATTTGCCTTATTGGGTGTTTTGCTACTCTGACCCGAATATTTATGTAGTGGTAGGGCTCTCTTGCAGTGTCCGCCTGGGGAAGTACCACATCTTTGCCCGTTATTCAACCGCCAAGCAGTAGTGTGCAGCATTACTGTGTTCCGGATTGTTTCTAGAGTAATTACTGGGCATACGGAGATTTCACATCTAACATCTCAGGGTGACGAGCGCAGTGCATTGCCGCGCATAGTTTTGAAGTGTTGAAGTTCAAAACTCTGGGTGGCACTGAACTGTTATGGGCAAGCGTGACGCTTAACATCAGATGAGCGGCTTGCTCGTCTCGTCACCGAGTAAAAAAATAATAAAAAAAAAAAATATCAAGAAGTCTCTTGGGCTACAAAAATGCACAAGCTTGTTCCAGTCGCAGATGTTCTATTTTTAGACAAAACTAGGTCAAGCCGTTTTTTATGGATGTAAATTGCGAACGCTCATCTGAGGAGGGCGGCATTTATCATTGTCATCGCGTGACACTCGTTAGGGCGCGTCTTCACGCGTGCGTCCCCTTTTACACTTGTACTGCAAAACAATACTTTTCTTGGACCACAATTTTAATAGGTAGTGTTAAGACCCTTAGACGCGTCTTCAGTTGTCTCGCTCGCGCATTTTCACATTATTTTTTTGGAAAACATAAAACCACTAAGTGTGAATTACCCGAAAATTATATATTGTGTCGGCTTATAATAAAATTATAAATGTTTTAGAGAGACTTTCGTTTTCATATTTACTTTGACTTATACTTTTAATTTGACGGAAGATATAAAGCAACAAATAAAATAGTATTTATTCGATCATAGTTGTAACTAAAAATATATCGAAAATGAAAATTTATTTAAAATATTACATTAGACAGATACACTCTATCTCTATCTATAGAGACTTGCAAATTTATGCAAGTGAGATAAATGTAGTGTAACTACATCCTAACTTATATTATAAATTCGAAAGTAACTTTGTCTCTCTATCTGTATACCTGTTTCTCTGTCTGGGTGTTTGACGCGTTATCACGGCTAAACGGCTGTACAGATCGACCTGATTTTTTGCATAGATATAGCTTTAGGATCGGAGACGGACACAGGCTACTTTTTTTGTAGGTCCACGCGAACGAAGTCGCGGGTAACAGCTAGTATATATATAGCAAGTATATAATATAAACCACTTATGCTTCGTCGTGCACGGCGATAAATGTATGTACATTGTTCGGTACGTAATTTGACCGAAAAGATCGAAAAACAGCGTATAATAATAATCGTTTTTTTTTTTTTAAATTACTTTGCGCCCTAGTATTATAAGAATGCAAGTAGCGAGCAGTCAGCGTGGTGTCTGCGCGACGTCATGCAGGGGCCTACTTGTCTTTTCTGTCGCTCTGCGCCGGTAGCTAAATAAATAAATAATAATAAATAATGTATATGCATCTGTAATGTAAAATATAGATTTAATAGAGTAAAATAAAGACTAAAACATATATATTTGTATGCTCAATTAACTATGAAAGCTGCAGTGCATAGTGTGAAAAAACCTATAGTTTTCCTTATATATTTCATATTATTATTTCAGCTGCCATCCGATATTTGATAAACCATCTCACGGTTAAAAACAAAAAAATATATATCTGAACTAATGATCATCATAACCATTAACCGGAACCCTTTTTTCATCTACTGCTGGGTAAAGCCCTCTCTTGGCCATCTCTCGGTTTTTATTTAGTTTTTTTAATTTTCAGCTACTCTCAGAGTTAATTCCAGCATGGATCGAGTAAAAGAGGTTTTGGTAGGCCCCCGCGCGGTGGGCGGGCAACGTCTCGTGTTTGCAAAGTGTGTGCAAGCAATTACCGACTGGCACACACTAACTCATTAATGGCGCGGCTCGCGGCGTGCGGCGGGCACTCCACTCTAGAAACTACAAACAAGCTTACTAACTACTACTCCGAACTCAACAGCGGGGTTATTAAACTAAATATTCGCGGAAGAAAGTATACCAATTCCGCAAAGACTAACTCTGAACTGAACTATTATTTTCGAAGTTTGTAATTTTCAATAACATAATTACGAAACCTCATTGATACCCCTCATCCAATCTTCAACGTCATCAAGTCGTGCGACCTAATTACGACAACCGTCGAACCAAATCAGTCTTAGTTTATATAAAAAATAAATTTTAAACTCTGTTGATTTTAGAGGTTTATGAAGGCTCCGAACTGAAATCTTTCAAGATAAAAACTGCACGTGATGTAAAGACGCGGGTCGATGTTAATCCCATTAGCGGATGCGTGCCAGAGTGACCCGAGTGTCGTCATTAGAGCCATTTCTCCCCCTGGCCCCCAAGATCCCCCGCTGCTCCCCCAGGGGGTCGCGAGATGAATGCGGCGTGCTTTGAGCGGCACTTTGTTTGCTTACATCGTTAATTTGGTTCCGGAGATGGTTCCCGCCGAATAGGCTTCGTTAAACTAGCTCGAGAGGCGCGAGATGCTGCGCACATATTCAAGGAATTAAATGCATATGGAAACACTAAGAGTATTAGCATTTTACTACGTGATTAATTAAAAAGACCCGATGGTAGCTTTAGAGTAAATAATTCGTTCGAGACGGACATAATTACCTGTCACTTAAATAACAACATGGTCTCTCGTTAGAGAGTATTATGTTCCTTGAACGTGGTGCTAGTGCGCAATAGTATACAACAAAATAAATATGCATAAAACGAAACTGCAGAAAAAAAATGAGAAGTTACGATGGAAATAAAGAATAAATTTGAGGAATTCTTGTCTCAAAAATAAATAGCCAAAAATTTTAAGAAAAAGATGTAACGTGGTTAAGTCGAATGAACCACAATAAAGTCATTGGAGACAACATAGCGAGGCGGCTGCGAGTCATTCCTCACTTTTGTTTCTTTATTCTGGAACAGCGCTCGGTAGCTCGGTACGTGACGGCAGGTCGTTACTTTGTTTCTCTGTCGGTTGTTTCGCCTCGCGTGTCAGACGTGATCGCCGCGCCGCGACTCGCACCCATCACGCCCTCTAGTTGTGCAAAGACACGTATTACGCTCTTTTGATACCGCACCAAGAACGCTAGAAGCGCACCACGCATCGGTCAAGATACAAAAATAAGGCTTTTTTTCCACCTAAGGGCTTAACTCAATGCCTAATTTTTAACACTACTTTTACATTATAAAGTTTTGTTTACCAAGTTTTATTATTGTTTTGGTTTCACATAGTATACAAAAATACAAAAAAAAATATTTTTTTAAATATCCAAAATAGCCTTCTACATTTTTTTATCATCATTTATGTTCATAATTCGCGTGGCCCTACAAGAAAAAAGTAGCCTATGTCCGTTTCCGTTTCCTATGCTATATGTATGCAAACAATCAGGTCGATCCGTTCAGCCGTTTAGCCATGGTAACGCGATAAACACCCAGACAGAGAAACAAAAAAACCGAGAGATAGAGAGACAGATAGACAGAGAGACAGAGTTACTTTCGAATTTATAATTTTAGTTAGTTATGGCCTTGGTTTTGTGAAACTAGAAGTGTAACGAAATAAATAAAATATAGAAAATAATACAATTTGACCAAAGGTGGTCATTCTCGTTGGTACTAGGCACGAGTAGGCAACCTTGGAATAACCAATAGGAGCGCGTACGTTTTCTTGCCGCAATCCGCGCTTCAATTTAGTGCGTATTTGTTAGAACAAATATCACTTAGTGCGGTATCTGGGATAATGTGTGTAAAGGTACGCTGTACCGCTGCCAGTGGGCGGTACTATAAATTGTACCGTACATGGTGTGAATGTGTTTATAGACGGACATCGAGTAAAGTTCAGCAAAACGTTGGATGAATGATACGTTGAATTGTAGACTCTGATTTTTAGTCTATAACACCAACACAGACTGCTAGAAAACTCTAACGCAAGGGCTGCACTAAAAAACCTATCATCATCATCAGCCATAAGAGGTCCACTGCTGAACATGGGCCTCCCCCTTAGAGCGCCACACCGACCGACAACGGGCCACTTGCATCCACCGGTTGCCCACGACTTTCACAATGTCGTTGGTCCACCTAGTGGGAGGCCTACCTACGCTGCGTCTTGCGGTTCGTCCGACTAAAAACCTATCCGAACTTAATAAAATTAATCGGATAATTATTATTTGGATAGGCTAAGCTTAATTTTATTAAGTTCGCCTAGGTATAACTTTAATCAATTTTTTTAAATTTAATCAAGTTTGTTGGTAAAAATCTAGTTAAAACATCTGCTGTACGCATTTTTTGATCACATAAATGAGAAAGATAAGTAAATAATGTCCTCTTTTGTGATTTTGATGGATTAAAACAATCCTATGAGGGTCGTCCTGCCGCGAGGTTTTGGCACAGTAGGTATTTGAAAATTGTAATGCTATCACTCTGTTTCTCGTACGTGCGATAGAGAGAGTTAGTGAATTACCTTATTTTTTTAAATATAATTAGCTTTTGACGGCGGTCTACGTTTAGCCTTTTCGTAATATTTATGTTTTTTATATTCTTACTATATAGTCGTTAGACGCGACTACGTTCGGGTGGACATAAAAAAGTTATCCTATGTTCGTCTTTGTGATATACAGCAACTCCTTATCAAATTTTACTAAGATCTGTTCAGCCGTTTAGCCGTGATAACGCGACAAACATCCAGACAGAGAGACAAAGCTGCTTACTATAGTTCGGTAGATGGCGTTGATCCATTTTTGTGGATTTTTTCACGTTATGTACGACATTTGTAATGTAGGGAGTTCTGAATCGCGCAAGCGAAGTTTTTTCCTCAAGACGAACGTATTCATTTTTATATTTCGGCTATATTAGCTAGGATTAGGATTGTAAAAAATGTAGACCCTAAGAAATAAAATATATACTCTGAAAAATTAAAATAAATAGATGGTCTAATATCTTAGATTTAAAAAGGTTGTTAGTTTTTTTTTATAGTACCTATATATACATATAATAATAATATGATTTCTTTCTACCTACTTAAGTAATATGTTTAGACCTTTTATTGGCTGTACTATATGTTTGTTTAAGATTATTTTTATTTTATGATTTTGTGCTGTTGGTCTATTAAAAAAATTAAAAAAAAATTGTAATATATGTGATACTAGTAGAATTATACATCGAATTATAAGACGTCGAAGAGGTTAAAGATATTGTGTAAAATCTCTCTCTATGATGACTCTTTACTCTTCTACTTCTTTAGCTGGTACCCGACGGGGTCCACAATTGGGACCAAAATGTAAAACTACTAAGTACCAACATACATTGTGGAATGCTAAAATAAATATGAATATGAAATATGAATATGAATAAAAACTACGTGCTGAGTTGAGACTTAAGACATTTTTTTCTAGAAAGTGCTCTTTTGTATACCGCATCATTGGTTAGCCCCAATCAAGATAAATAGTAGATACTAGAAAGCATAATAGGCATAATAATCATAATCTCAATACTACTTTATGAATACTGAAAAGGCTCGTATTCATAAAGTTTCAAAAGCACAAGAATAGTAAAAGCTAACAGTCCAAACAGACTTTGCGGAATTTACTTAGCGGAGCGTGACTTTCGGTCGCTACCAGAAGGTTTCAGATTTCAATATATCCGAGCTTAAACTAAAAACTAGTTCGAGTGCTCGTCGGCGCGTTATGAACAGACGCTCGTGCGGAAAAACCGAAAATATCCAGCGGCCGCACACAAAAACTGAAAGCACAGACCGCAGCGAAAATTTGAATATAACCAGCGGGACATCCGCGAACGAAATTCACAAAATATTCACCCGGAATTTAATGAAGCAGTAGTACTACACTCGTAGCATGTAGCTACGTAGTAATATAGCGTAGCTATGTGGCGGCGTAGCACGTAGCGCTCTCGTAGCGGTATCAAATTACAGACGCTGGTTATCGCAGACAATATAATAACTGTAGGCATGGGATACCGTGCGAGCGACGATCTGTTTGTTTCTGCAAAACGATGTATTCGATATCGCTTTGTATGTTGATACCGCTCGCAGTTTTATTTCGTTGCTGCGGGTAACGATTCGAGACGTACTCGTATCGCGTTTTTCTATTAGAAGTTTTGTTTACGGAGGCGACTGTTGACGGGCTAGGCGATTGACCACAACTCACCTGGTGTTAGTAAAGATGGTAAGCACACCTAGCCTGGAATGGGAACTGGCTCTCAAGTGAGGCTGCCGTAGGCCGTGGTGAAAGATTTTCAACTTAAGCGCCAAATTTGTTTAACTATGACCTTTTTCAATTGAAAAGTAAAACTTTGATTTATTTTATTTTAGTACTAGTTTCTTATCTAATTAGCTTATTATTTAGTTAATTTTTGTTTTATTCTGCAGTTTTTTTGGTAATTTTATTACTATTTTCAGTTTACGGCATGTCCTCGACTATTTCAAACTAGTAAGATAGTAACATAAACAAAAAAGATATCATTTTCATGAGGCTTAAAATTTAGTGAAAATTGGCGCTCGTTTAAAACCTTAAGAGGGTATTTCAAGAGAAAGCTAGCGCTATACACTTTCGCGCGCAGATGAAAAGAGATGGCTTTAGCGCGCGCTAGACAAAAAACCAGATAAATACTAATTACATCTACACCAGGAAATCAATCGAAATTCTGTTCCATGCAACCCTAGATATTATTATTACCTCACTATTAGTGTAATAATCACTAGGGGTTCCGAGCGCCAGCTAAAAATGTCTTTAAATCGAGGTCTTTTCAATGATTTTTTAACGAGAAAATGTCACTTAATCATGTTATCCTGTCATGTCATACTAGATTACAGAACCAAAAAAATATATCCCAAAATAAGACTTTTAATCTACGTAAGTAATGAGGGGCACTAAACAGAGAAAGTTTATCAATTTTATCAAAGTATGCCGTTAAGTTTTAAACGAGCGCCTAAAATAAAGCGCAGTAGAAATATGTTTCGGGTGACAATTCCCTGGGCGTGGTATAAACGTATCATTCGATTAAGTTTCAGCGCTTGTCAGAGTCGTAACCTTATTACGTATACCGTGTTGTTGCGAGCTTGGTTCCGGCGTCGGAGCACGCTCAATCTCCATCTGCATACTATACAAGGCGATGTTAGGGTTCCGTGCTAAAAAAAAGGAATCCTTACGGTGTTTTTAGATAAATATTGGCAGTCAATCTGTTTGTAAGCGGTGATACCAGATATTTATGTCATATAACTGTTAATTTTCAAACTGTTAGTAATTTTTTTTACAGTACTTGGGATAGTGGTGATATTTTTTGTTTTTTACTTTAGAGATTTTTTTCTCTTATGTTTTGGCTCTACACGTTGTATATTTAGCCAGTGTCAAGTATTGTAATATTTCAAATGATGTCAATTATTTCACAGTTAAAATAAGACTCAGTCATAGTCTAAGTCAAGCAAAGTCATGCCCCAGTAAAGCGGTGGAGACTTTACTAGACGTTTCTATGGAAACGTCTAGTAAAAACGAACGAAACGTAGTAGGAAACGAATGGTTTTTTTGGAAACAACATTTGTATTATTTTTTTCTGTTTCAGACACAGCGCAACACGGGACGGCCAGTGCTAAGCTATTTTATTCATTTTTATTTTCAAAAGTTGCGATATTTTCTTTTCAAAATATTCAGGTCATAGGTTAAAATTATTAATACTTCTTTTTTCAAAATATTAATTCAAATATAAAGTTCAAAAATGTACTATATTATATTTAGGATAATCATTTCGAAATTGTAATATTTTTCTATATAAACAGGTTATATCTTTAAATTTAATAGTTTATTTATTTATTTTATTATATTTTTGGGACCAACCATGAAATCGAGAAAAAAATATTGCTGTTCAACACATTTTGTCGAGTGACAGTCATTTTTCAATGGAATAGCAGTTTTTTTTCTCGTTTTCAGTGTTGGTCCCATAGTAAAAGTTGCTCATAATAATGAGTACTATAAGCCTTTTTCGGGCGGTCACTTGCTGATGGGCGACATTGTATATCAGGATAATGGCCCGACGGGCACTGTGCCCAATAAGCCCGTGCCCAGAACAGTTGCTTAGGTTTCATTATAACTCGCATATCAGGAGTTGTTCACTACGCAAGGGACATACACCCGCGCTTCTAATGAATAACTGGTGGAGACGTGGTAGTTCCCTAGGTTTCTGCTCAAGTGTCCTTATCGCTACAAATGTTGCTTGTTCTATCTTCGATGCCAAAACCTCCTTCCATGAGAATGTGACCTCTAACGTTTTGTGCTATACACACCCTCGAAGGTTGTATAGACGTCGAAAAGTTGTTCCTTCGGGCGCGAGAAAGAGGCATAGAGGGGGAAGTGAGAGGGGGAGATGGGGGAACGGGTGTCGGTGAGTAACGCGAATCCTCGCATTGATTACTTTTGTACTTGTGATAAGGGAATGTTCGCTAACTTTTGCGTCTCTCGAACGCAATTTGTGGCGGATCGGTGTCGCGCGAACTATTTGTAGATGGTTTTCTTATAATGTTTCTAATAAATTTCTAACTTGGTAGCTAGCTTCTAACTTCGTGTCCAATCGAAGAAAAACGAATGAACATTTCAACAATATATTTTATCATGATATAAATTCAGAGACGATGTAAAGGTGATCAAGCGAGGATCCACCGCTGTGGGTACGATGGGCATGCCCTATTAGACCTAATAGATTTAACACGTCAGACTTTCACGTTTAGAGTCCAAGTATGACACTGTGATGTATAAATATTTTACAGGGTTATCAATTTACTAGTGTACGGTTTTTTACAAAATCATGGATCATATATTTTGTAAACATCCCCTTTGTAGGAAAGGTGAAAGGTTCTTGAGTGGCGACCACGAACCGGAAGACGCAGCGTAGGTAGGCCTCCCACTAGGTGGACCGACGACATTGTGAAAGTCGCGGGATGCTAGTGGCCCGTTGTCGGTCGGTGTGGCGCTCTAGGGGGGAGGCCTATGTTCAGCAGTAGACGTCTTATGACTGATGATGATGATGACTATGATGATTCATGAGCGAGTTCGCTCCGACTCGCACTTTGCCGATTTTCGGGTTCGGGCTGTGACCACAACCTTTTTTGAGAGCTGGATCCGCGCCTGAAGGGGATGGCCAGTTTCAAACTATGAGAAATTAGAGTTCCTCTGTGAGAAATTACTAAACATACGTTATAAATAAGTACTTGAGTTTGTTGGTAAGTCTTGTTTCGTGAACTGAATACCTGATTACTACGATTCTCTATCTACAACCACGATGAGCTTTGACAGAAGCAAACCAATAGAACATTTTTGATCCATATTAAACTCTCCAACGAATTAATTCCTGCAAACTATCAAAATAATACGATTCATTAATTATGTAAAAAAATATATTTTTTTATCCTAATTCGCATGTTGAATATGTTGATCTATGTTTTTTTATTTCTTTGAGCAAACGGCAAGATGTTTTATGTATGTTATTTGCTTAAATCAAACGTATAATAAAACTAAATAAAGTTAAATGCTCTAATAAAGAAAATGTTGAAAAATAATTTTCGAATATCACCCTCAGTAATATAATTAATAAAGAACCATCGCGACAGCGAAGGATGAATGCGGGTTGTGATCGACGTTTAATTTCCCGCGGTACAGTAGGCGGTGAGCGGTGAGCGGTGAGCGGTGAGTGGCGACGTGGGGTAGCGTGTAAGTGAGCCCAACTTGTAGAGACCCACCTCGGGATTCTGAAACGTTTGTTAACTTTGACAACCCGACTATACACAAATTCTTTAAGTCCTGTCCATCAAAAAGCGCCTGACATCACTTTAGGCGATAAGGCCGTTTAGTTTTTGAAGGATCATTTGGTGATACTCAGTCTAAATTTAGTTTTATTTTTGAAGTGTAATAAAGTCTGTATTGTATTCTTTATTAACTAGCTGCGACCCTCGGTTTCACCAGCTATTCTACAGGAACGGTAAATTTTTCAGGATAAAAAGTAGCCGATGTGTTATTCTATGGAATAAGCTACCTCCATATCAATTCAATTCAAAAAAATTATCCAAATCCGCTCAGCCGTTACAGAGTTGAACGGGAACAAACACACTTATATACTTATCTACGTACACAAGCAGTTACACACAAACTTTCGCATTTATGATATTAGTTAGAAGAGAATAAATTACATTTACGTAGGAAACTAATTTGGTATTATATTTAATATGTAATATATATTTTATATTAACTCTTTTATTTAAATTTAGATTGTATTGATATTCAATGTCATTTATGGTCAATAAATATTTTTATTTTTATGAACTGTATACATATATACAATAAAGTAAACCGTACCTACCTAATTAAATTAAATTATTATCCAATATGGATAAAACAATATTGTCGTGTAATATGCACTGAATTCGACAACGAAGTGTCGAAGTAAGTGTGTTAACTTATCGAACAGCGAGTTAGTGTTTTATCGAACAGTGAATCGAATTAAGTCCAGCGCGATACTAATCGAATTGGGGTTCTGTTCTCGGACCGAACGTGATGATAGACTGCACGGACCTGATAAATGCTAAACTTTGTATTGTACTTTCTTGCTTACGTGCTCCGTTTTTACCCGACTGACAAGAACTTGGGTAATGTTTTAAGGTGTAATATGTAAGTATGTATACTAGATTAGAGTCTGTATTTTCCTATATTGTGCTTCAGTAGATACGATACGACCGACTTTGACGAAAAAGATGTCGTTGGGTTACTTTTTATGTCTGGCGTGACCACAGAAGAGAGAAGTAAAAAAAATATTCCTCTTCTGTGGGCGTGACATCCTAACTAATATTATAAATTCAAATGTAACTCTGTCTATTTGTCTATCTATCTCTGGGTGTTTGTCGCTTTATCACAACTAAATGGATGAACGGATCAAGTTGAATTTTTACATCGATATAGCTTAAGGGTCGAAAACTGGTAGGCTCCTTTTTTTGTAGGTCCACTCGAACGAAGTCGCGGGTAACAGCTATATTTTGCAGTCGGGTATTTCGTTTTTCTTTTGCATTGTATTCGACAATGTATTCGAGTATCGCACGAAACTTGAGGAGCAATACTTGTTGGTACGTGAACAGATATGGATGAAATTTGGTGTGGAGGTAGCTTATTCCCTGGAATAATACATAGCTTACTTTTATCCTGAAAAAGTTAACCGTTTCTGGGTGAAACCGCGGGGCGCAGCTAGTACTATATACTTCGAGGATAATGCACATGAAAACCTAAAGTACCGCCGAATGGGTGCTATGGGTTAAACTACCGCGAGGCTCCAATACAAAGTTCGAAAGGTGAGTAGAGACAGTGGCATCGATTCTGTTGTACCGTATTCTAAACTAAACTAAATTTGACAATATGTGTGTAAAATAAGACAATAATTTTAGAGCAATTATTATCTTATTTTACACATATTAAAACGAAAAGAGGCGCTAATAATTTTAGTTCTGTCAGATTTGTTTAGATTAGTGAGTGGTACAACAGAATTGACGCCATTAGCAAAGAAAGTTAGAAAAGAAAGAGAGGTTTAATTTACCTTTGCCTATGAGACAAGATTAAAAATAAATATAAATGAACATCTACGTGTGTCGGTAAGTTGTGACCTCGGGTCATTCGTACGTGAGCCCGGCACGTAATTCGGTATGTTTACTTTGCTTGGGTAATTGGGATGCGACACGCTATGCGGGCGGGGCCGGAGGCAGGAGAGAGGGCGGTTACAAGTGATCAAAATTTATTAATTGGCCGGATTGTTTGTTGGCTTTACGCACAAACAAGCTGCTTGAGTAATTAACTAGGTTAAAATACGAGAACAAGTACTACTATGTTGTTTAATACAGCCTTTACCTAGACGTATAGAGATAGTGATAAAGATAAAGATAAATAATACATAATTATATTAATACCAAGATAGGCAGATGAAACTAGCAATTTTCGCTTATAAATGTTGATTACATATAATTTTAGAATGTGTGAGGATAGTGTTAAAAGGAATACTGAACCAATATTCCCAAGCAAATATGAAATACCTGTTTGAAACTAGCTAAAATTACCAAAAATTAATTTTAAAACTATCACGATACCATGCTGAAGATCTTATCTAATTAACCGCTACCCGGCTTTGAGCTTCGAAAAATAGTTTTTAGTGAGTCTTTGGTCTGATTTGCGTAATTAAGTGCTCTAGCATCATGATCTCGCAATTCTCTAACGTTCCTTTATAGTGACCAATCTCCGTCAAGATTCTGTAATCGAATCACGTTCGGCTGCTTCCAGTGTTGCCCGGAGTGAAGTTTCGTAAATCGCTGACTAAGAAAACTTGATTTACGGACCAAATATTGGACAGAAGGATCTTTCGGTACTTTCCCGGGCTTACGTGTAGAAGTTGCCTTGTAGCCGCCGCGAGGTAAAGCATTTTCAGTGTCACACGGTTTTACATGTTATCGTACTTATACTTTTACGGAATAATAAAAGGAACACAGTAGATAATAGTTTGCTACGGACCCATAATAAGCAGCCATGGACCAACGAGTAGTAAATGTGATAATCCACTGTACCTACCAACTTCGACGTCTAAATCAATTCAGCCGTTACCGTATTAAGGGAAGACAAAGTGCGTATATAAACATAATGTACTTATACCGTTACTACACTGCCATAGGAAGAAACAGTAAAACTTCACGGCTCTATCATATTTTTAGGCTGTGCGATATTTGTCAGTCAGTGACACGACAGTTTTATATATTTAGATAACTTCATGAACTCAAAAGTGATTGTGATTAAATTCCCACGGAACCATCGTTATCGTTGTCTTGTAAATATCCACACGCTTTATACATTTGCTATAACAAATATATCCGTAGGTCTTTCTATGTGGCCTGTGGGTATCGCGGGACATAATTGTAATGCCCGATCTTGTTGTGATATGATAAGTTTGTATTGTATCGGCTTGCTATTCCGGACACGGAGGCTATTTACGGAACATAAGCTCATCGAAGGCCGCGTGGCCCGCACAAACCGCGGCCGGTGCCGGCACAGTACCGACCACCGCGGCTTATGGCTATATCTTCCTCGAATCCAATCAGCGCTCGACCGTTTGTCATTTAAATGAGGATTACGCTCGTCGGTCTCTATCTACATTCAAATTGGGGATCAAATAAAAATTGTGTGTCCTTCAAACCAACGGGCAATGGAAGGAGTAGCGAGGTGCCGAGGAGATGGGGGAGGGGTGTTAGACGAAATATTGTTCGTCAGTGACGTCGCACGCGATTTATTGTTTAGTCCCGCGCCCTGTATAGAGGCCTCTTTGTATTGGAAATTAAATTCTGTTTCCTTTTGTCGGCGCGTGTCGGAGATGTTTGAGCGGCGCACTTCGCGGCTTCCTCCTTGTTCGAAACTCTTGTTATCCTCTGGCCCAGTCACATTTGATGTTGAATGAGTGGCGGCTGATGGCTCGCTTTAGGAGAATAACCCTCTTCTAACTGAAACAATGTAACACGTTACGAATAATGTGTTCGATAAAATTAATATGTTACGTAGGTAACTGAAAACATCGCTGATTCTGACGTTTGTCTTGAGAGTTTCCAATTTCCGGTGGTAATGTATTCTCTTGCCTCGATTCGTAAGAGCTGCAATTTATATATTAAACACTTTTACAATTTGTTTGTAGAGTTGTAAATACAGCGTTTTCCAATGGGAAGGATTCGGCTGCGTACTGCGATGATGTACTGCGATCGATATACATATACTGCGGAACTTCGAATCATATTACCGCCTACTGATCTCACCGTGTCAATGTCCGTTCGCACTAATCTCCTGCAGTGTCGTACCTGCTTACTTAGCTCCGCCTGTCGCCTGTACCTACGACAACGTTTCTCGTCTCTCGCAGATCCGTTACAAAGCTGTAACCACCTCCAGCACGTAGCCGATCCGAGCGTGACATGTAGCCTGATAATACCGAGTAAACACTTTTTACAGAAATGTACCTTAGACCGTAAATCGTAGATAAAACTAGATGTTTTAATGAAGTCCCAAAAAGTTTCACTTACCTTAACTGCAAAAGTATCTTCGTTGGTGAGATTTGACAGGTGAGGCTTAGTTCAAAATCGAGTTATACTTTCTTTGCTACATGCGTAAGGACGTGGGTTTGGATAATGGGTGTATGTGTGGGTAAGCACTTAGCCGCATGCGCACGTTCGCTAAGCGTTTCTCATAATTCACCGTGGTCGCTGTACATGTGCTGCAGCAAGACTTATTTATTTTGTTTATTTATTTATTTCCAAAAAACAAATAGTAAGCTAACAGTATACCAAAACGCTTACTATCTTAAACAATGAGTACAAAACAACTTAAATTCTCTAATAATAATAGTGATGTTATCACTAAATATGGCGATATGCTGGAACTTGTGCGCAAAATGATTGAGCACGGCCAAGGCTCTAGTTGTAGGTGCGTTGCTAGCGTGGCAGGTTCGCGAGACAGCACACGAGAACAGCCGAACTTAAGTAACTATAATAAATGTTTGCTCTCTAAAGGTATCTTTCTGTAAGAATGATTTACTCTGCACTAATAAATTGGTCCACCAATACACCAACCATGAAGATTGTGATTACTAAACTATCGTTGCCTACCGAGAAGACTCCCTTAAACCATGAGATTTTCTGTGATATCAAGTTGGCAGGTTAACGAGATCAAGTCTGTGGTCATGATGCCGTTGGCAATCTTGCAAGATTGCTCAATGTAGAGCGATCCTTAAAGATAATTAAGGAAATTGAGGAATATTGTAGCCGTAACTAGGAAAGTTGCCAGAAGCCATATTTTAGGAGTGATGTGGCGCGGGCAAAAGTTGTGCGGTTGTTCGAGCCGCAAGCGGTAGGTAATTAAGTGGCAGGTTGTGAAGAGTCTGGCACCGGTACATGCACTAAACTTGTATTGAGCAGCTGCTGATAGTCGCTTGTCTTGCAGGCTGAGTGTATACTGTTTTAGTGTCACAGCTTTAGGTACCTGGGCCAAGAAAAATTGCTAGCTAGTGTGAACCGCATAATAGTATAGCTGATAGAAGAAGTGATTATAAATAAACTTTGGGTGAGCTTGATTACGCTTCGTGCGACTCATAATTAATCTTAATATTATCCTGGATATCAATTTGGTTACGCTATAAGCTCGGAGTCTGTTGTCTGTACTTACAAGTATATTTTTTTTTTTTGGGATATTGCTTGCTGTGCTTAGGCAAATAATACCTACTACTTAGTACTTTGTTAGGTAAGACAAAGCGTATAGCAAGCCTAAAATTGTCATCACTAAAGGAACTTTTCTACGAATTAATAGTAGAATGTTTTTTTAGATCTAGAAGCTATCTATAATGCCTCAATAATGAGGCATTGGACACGAGTGCTTATTGAGCATTCCGGATCCACACCCAAATATAAGCTAAAATAAATATTTTGTATTAATTGTATTATTTTGTTTGAATGTATTTTTCTTTTCTTTTGTATTGTATTGATTATGTTATTTGTTTGAAATTATTAATTATTATGGACATACTTAGTCTGAAATAAATTATAAATAAACAAATAAAATAATAAATATGGCGTGAGAGTATATGAAACTTGAGTTAGCTTCCCTTTCATAACTTAGTGTGACGTTTGAAACAAGCAACATTACAAAAGTTATACCTAAATATTATCCTAAAGCTCGTTATTAAATGTTTAAAATCAAGATGGAAATATTTATCGGCAGTCACACCGCTACCATTCACCGTATTATAATCGCCTGAAATACACAACGCCTTAAAATATGACAACTATATTTTAATTTCAATGTGGCTCAGCGCAAGCAGTCATAACACGAACTGCTTGTGTTTACAAAAAGCAGTTTATTTTAATAGCGGCATGACACAGGGTTGGTCAGCCACGTCGAGCTGGGAACAATACGCGTAATTAACAGCCAAGCACATTGCAGTACATTGCATGAGCGCACTATGCAGTCATCGAGCACAAAATCCATGCAGAGGGTTGAATAAAAAACCGCGTTTTTGACCTAACCGGGTAGAGGGATCGGCAGTGTCTTTATTTATTTGGAGACAGGCTTAAAAGCCTTACGCGGGTATGTCCTAAAACTGCGACTGGAACAACCAGCGGTAGCAGCGTCTTATTCATAGTAAGCGGTTAACATTCTGCAATCCCCAAGCCACCTGCCAAGCGTGGGGCTTATAATAATAATAATAATTTTTATTTCAAGTAACACAGACTCATACAAAATCACAAAATAATAATATTAGTAGTCAGTTACATTATCACACATTATATTAATAAAATTTATTATCAATTGAAATTAAAACCAAAATGTCAAATAAATTTATTATGTCAAAGTACCCTTACATTGATTAATCAGGTCCTACTGTGTGCAGTGTGCAATGTGTAGGCTGCAACAATGATTTATATAAGGGCAATCTAGCCTACCTGCTATCACGGTCAGCATGCTGTTGTGGCTCCCCCGAACGCGCCGCACCAGTGACGTCGCTCGCTTGCGCATTGTGGTGTAGAAGCAATCCACGCATGCGCACGCAAACATTGTCGACGACCACTTATGGCGACCACTCCCCAATATGCTGAGGCCGGCTGAACTAGCGAGCTTATATGAGATTTTAAAGCGCAGAAACGAATAACCAGGAAATACTAAAGTTCAAATTTAAAGTAATATAAAATTCAAAGTAGTAGTAGTAAGCGGCGTATCACGTAGTCCACAAGGATTTTGTAGCAAAAATTGTATTGTAATAAATTCAAAACGTCTGAATCTCAAATTGTCTGCAATCAAATCTCTTTCTCGAATTGTCTCAAACTGAATTGAAAGCGTCGAGATATTTAAAATGGAAGGAGGTTCGATGTGGCAGGTGTCAATGTGAGAGAAGACAATTCTAATCAACATTATTGGAGAACTATTTCTCTGAAGGGATTTTTACTCGGCGATGCTGCAGAACAAAAGCTCTCAGCAAGCGAGTTTTCTGCTACATAATACGCTGCAGATGAGTACCGAGTACCAGTGCTGCAGTGCTCGTATAATTAGCTGGATGCTTGGCTGTAAAGGCTGAAAAGTTAGCCCCAGAGTCAAAAAATGTAAGCCGGGCCTCTAAAATTACCTAACAGCAATTCTAAGAATTGGTTACTGTAATAGTCTTTGACCCTAATGTTTTGGATTTTCCAGAACAGTTCAGTTACTACTGAAACTAGAAAGTAATCTTTCTAGTTTCATAAACGTAGACAGAGCAAAAGACAAAAAGATCGTGATAGGCTTATCTGTTAAAAGCAGTTACTTGGGACTTGATATACGCCACGAGCACTACTATACTTTAACTACTGCTTGTTTTAATAGTACCTATCAGGTATCGGAAGTTGTAGGTAAAGATACGAGTATCGTCGCCGACGGAGCACCGGCGCCGCCGTCTGCCGCGGGTGCTTCCGTTAAGACAGGAGATCAGCGGTAATTAAATCAAGTGAAGCTTCAAACTCCTTTAGACGAAATACCTATAGGTAGACAACCATTTTCCTTATTTTCACTAGAGCTGTGTGGAGCGAAGCTGTATGTAATTATGCCCAGGAAAATCAAAATAAACAAAACACGAACGAAGTGCAATAAGCCTTAATTTCATAGCAAAAATGACACATTTCAACCCAGCTCGCTTCATAAAGCCTCGACGGATTCCCGCCCTTACGTTAAGTTTTATTAACCCAATCAAGTTATGGGACTTACCTAGTATGGAGGACCCGGATATATTCATAACAGAAATATAATATTACGTGTTCGGTATAATTTGCCAATGTAGAATCAATATTAAATTAAATTAAACAGTCTGCAGGTACGGAACATATAAATATGCATTTATGCTTCAGCCCTAACAAATTACTTCTCGACGTGTTTTACCTCATTTCATAAAGTGTATGGGTGTAATTTTCCTGAATAAATGTTTTTTTTTTTTTTTTGTGTTCCTCGGTGACGAGACGAGCAAGTCGCTCACCTGATGTTAAACGTCACGCTTGCCCATAACAGTTCAGTGTCACCCAGAATTTTGAACTTCAACAGTTCAAAACTATGCGCGGCAATGCACTGCGCTCGTCACCCTGAGATGTTACATGTTAAGTCTTTGTATAAGTACCCAGTAATTGCCCTTCAATCCGGAACACAGTAATGCTTGCACACTACTGCTTGGCGGTTGAATAACTGAAAAAGGTGTGGTACTTCCCCAGGCGGACTCTTTATTATCGTCGCCGATGGCTCACTACCGTGCTTACGGTCGTCACCTGAAATAGACTCTAACGAGCTTGCTGTCATAATATTGTATTATCATCGGAACTTGACGGGCATGCAAAATTCCAACTCAATTCCCCTCAACCAAACTCAACCCAACAAGAGCAACTGGTCTAAAATTGAGTTGTAAGATTTGGCCTTAACTGACGCAGAGCAGAAAGTAAAGTCCTTATTATACTAGTTTTATCGACTGCCCCGGTGGCTCAGTTGGTAGTGAACCTACTTTCTGTGTTTGGGGGCGTGGATTCGTTCCCATCTAGGATAATCATTTGTGTTTGTGCTATGTCTGGGTGGTAATATCTATATAATTATGTATTTAAAAAATATCTATGTACGTATATCAGTCTCTGGCAGCCATATCACAAGCTTTGCTTAGTTTGGGGTCAGATGACCGTGTGTGCAAAAATGTCCCAGATATTTATTAATTTATACAGCTCCATTAGGTATCCAATATTTTAAAAAAAACACGTATTTTAAAAATATGTGTACATGTACAAGTTTTTATTGTTTAATGTGAACAATAAATAAGCGGCGGGTGGTGTACGAAGCGCGTTTTTATCCAAAATTCGTAAATATTTTCATAACGCGCGTGCCGCCGCCACTCCACCATCCTAAATAAATAATAAGAGCTAACAGTAGCCGCCCGGTCCCCGCGCCCCGCTCCCCGCATCCCACAGTCTAGTTTACGAGCTGCCAAACACGGTTTTGTGGAAGTTTCATAGGTTCCACACAGAATCATAATAAGAAATCATTTTCCTCGATTTGTCCGTCGAGAGCAAGCTTAGCTAGCCCCAGTACGTATGGCTTGCCAATCCAAATTTGCAGGAATACAATCGGAGAGAAAAACAAATTGGCGTACATCTTAGGATACATACTAAAGCTGCTTTCAGGCACAACGCGTTCTCTAGCTCGCACATCCCAATAATAAGTAGGTGTATAAAACAACTACCACGACCCACGACTCGCGCTGTAACGTTGTTGAACATGATGTCCGAAAAAGTAGATATTTTTGAGTGCAATCTGGCAGAATTCACAGAAGCCGTTTATAGGCTTTGTAAAAATATAAATCGGTAGTAAGATTAACATAATGAAATAAAATTAACTGTTACACCGTATTGGTCCTGGACTGTAAGGGTGTTGTCACTTTTGTTTTTAATAAATAAATAACTGAAGACGATATTGGAAAAAGTTTTTTCACCTCATAAGCTCGGAAAGATTCCGTTTATCGTTCGAACTCCGAATGCAAACGTGCATTTTTTTACGGCCTGCGGTTTCAACCGCTTTTCTACAATAACGGTTAAAATTTTCAGGATAAAAAGTAGCATATGTGTTCTTCCAGGAAATAAGCCTTCATACTAAATTTCATCCAAATCAGTTCAGCCGTTACAGAGTTGAACGGGAACAAACACTTACATACATACTTACCTACTTACACACAAACTTTCGCATTTATAATATTAGTGTAATTGCAAACGAAATAATCTCATGAATCCTGTTATGAATGTTACATAGAGGTTTTCGAAGAAGCTGCCAAGATTGCTGTATACGTTTTTGTCTGAACACTGTTCCTAAGAAACTCAAAGAGACAAATATCTCATATATACGAATACCTACATTATAATATGTTTCGTGTTCCTCTTTGATCCCTCAGCTTATTTCAAAGAAATAATTTTAATCGCAAAAAAATCTGAGGATCTATTGACGAGCTCTTGGAAAAGTACGAAATCTTTTCACGTGTAAAAAGGAGGTAAAAGTTAAAAAAAAAAATCTAACTGCGCTCCAAAGCTTTTCGCATTAAGCCCGCTTTTATTCAGGAACCGTAATTTTTAGGAAGCTTATGGACAAAAACTAGATATTATTACACACTACAGAATTTCAACGAAATGCGTTAAATATTACGGAGCTGAGTGGAACAAAAGCATGATGTTAAATCAATTTGTTTATATCGAAATAAATATCAATGCACTTCTGTATACATTTTCGATTTTCCAAGATTCGCATTTACTTATAATTAATTTAATTATAATCAATGTACTATTTCAACACACTCGCTCGTAAAGTGGATCCTATTACATCGCTTTTAGGCTCATAAACCAAGTTATTACACACGCGTGTTTTGTACTTTACATTACGGCACTAGTGTTATAATGAAAGGCATTAACCCGATTAAGTTAAGTTTGTACCACACTGCAAGCTATATTTATATAGACGAAGCATTTTTAATTTAACCGTGTAATACAGTTTTGTTTTAAATACCAACAAAGAGTTTTTATGCGGCTAAAAATTGTTTTTAATACCCGCCCTTACTTCCACCTGCGCGCGCATCGCTTGCGCGGCGTGGGAAAAATAGTAATCTGCGCGCCAATTTCCATAAATATTTGTTAACGTTTTCGCTGTGTGGTTGATTATTATCGTTGATTATTATGTTGACTTCACTTAGTGAAGAAGAGCAATACTTATACCGCGGGATATACTAATCGAGGCAGGAAACGTGATGCCACCAAAATCTAGAGAGAATTCTGTGTTAGTGCCTTACGAAATTTCGCAAGTGTGTTGAAAAATATCGTATGAAACGCGTATGCATTGATCATTACACTCTAGGCTCCTTATCTCTCATATACAGTATAATACCGCCTGGAGTGTAATGATCAACATAGCAAATTTTTTAGCACTATTTTATTTTAAATCTGATCGCATTCAGCTAAGGCATGATTACAGGTATACCAGGGTAAATGCTCTCGCATAAACTCATTCCAGGAATTACACCACACAACGCGTGCTCCTGCTTTAATTCTTCAAAAACTTTTCTAGCTGCAACCTAGAAAACATGGTATAATTATTTTTCTTTGTAATGAAATTAATTACACGCTGCGAGTTCATTTTAAAACTGTTTTATTTGGAAACCGAGTTTTATGTACAAATTTACTCAGATTTTTTATTCATTCGCAGGTACCATTTAAAATAAAATGTTAACATTGCATTCGCAATTGTTGAATAATGTTTTAAATGATTTTATACAAAGTCTGCCCAACGCGGTCGTATTCTTTATTGTTAGTTCAAATCAAACAAACTGATTAGACTTTTACTCGTATTTATTTGGTATTCGAACTCGTGCCATAACTCAGCAGAATTTGTTTTACAATTTACAAGACTTACTTTCTATCTTGCTGCATACCGGAGATATGCATATAAACTTTCAAATAAAAATTCAGTTTAAACTTGTTTAAATAAGTGTATTGTAGAAAAGCTTAACAACGAAAGCATTTGAATTAGTTTGTAGGTTAGATATAAGCGGCGCCTGAATTTTCTTCCACGGTTTTCCTGTGTGGTCAGTCTCTGGGTTTTTTTTGTAATAAATAGTAAATATCAGATAAGTAGGTGCTACTTATCAGTCCTCCAACAATCTTAAAGTCAGATTAATCGATTGCTGCATTTAACTTACGCGAAAGACACGCGAATACACCAAGAAACAAAATAGCAGATGGGACTGAATAAGTAATATAAGGTCATATCAAGTCAACCTTTCTGATATAAATCTAACAAAACAACACAATAATATAGTCACAATGAGGGCGAAATCGCGAATGAAAGTCAATGCCAATTGGGCTTCTGTAACCAACAAGATTGCCTTTAACGTCTTTCATTCGAAATAAAACTTTGTTAGCCTTTTGCGATTTTATCCAATACTTTTCCGGCTATCAATGTCCGGACCCCGGGATAACAAAGGCCACGTTTATGAAAACGGGCGTATTTTGGGATCTTTCGTCGGTCGGCGTTCGGGAGCGGCGCATTCCGTCGTCCCGGCCGGTAATCCACAAAGCGCGCTTACAATGCCGCCCGCGAGCCCGGATCCACTGGAAAATTGCATTTTATCGTGTCAACGCTCTCCCGCTGCCGCCACAGCACTAGCTAGAACTAGCCGGTAGCGGGGCGGCGGGCGGAGCATGACCTGGATACCTAGTTTAAGTGTCTGGATTTGTAGCCACGTGATAAGACAAATATAGTTCTTTCAACGAAAGTAACCAGAACTATTATTTCGAAAAAACTGGTACAGTTTCTACCACAGAAAAAAGAAAAAGTAAAATAAATATCTCTTCTGTGGTTTCTACCAACAAAATAAACCTACATATATTTTGATAGAACCAGATTTTGTTATGCTCGTTTAAGGTTTAGTAAAAAGATATCACAAGCAGTGCTGTAATTTCATGCCGTAAGTTTATTGGTGGATGCGCAATATTTCGCGCAGCTGTGTCTCAAAGTGAAGGCAAGCAAAACAAACAACAAAACAAGAAAAAAAAGAAGTGAAGTGATAAATAAGATTGGAGGGCGGCAACGAAGGGTGCATTTATCAATTTACACGCACAACTGAATTAGTCACACACAAGAACAAATTTTATTAATATTATATTATAGAATCCCTGAATTATTCGGAATAAGGGGCATTAATTTCAAAATCACTGCAATAAAGTCTGCCTTTAGATAAATAAATAAATATATTTTACTCGTTCCAGCCAGGAATATTTATTACATTTTGAATAAAAATGGTAACAGCCAAAACATATATAACCTCTTCCGGTAATATTTTTTCTCTTTTGTGCTCTTACCCCAAGCGTATATCGCACACCTTCTCTTCCAAGGTAAGTAATAACATCACTCTTTTTCAGTTTCTGAATTCCATCACGTTGTTTCGCACTTTGGCAGGAATTTTTAGTCTGAATAAAGTTTCGGTGTTGTAAATATCAAAACCAAATTATTACAAACGAGCCCAGCAAAATGTTTTTAAAAATTCCTGTGAAGTAAGTAACCATTTAGATAAGAAATGGTAATAACGGAATAAAGAGGCAGGAAAACTTGACGGAACGTTCCACGAATTTCTTTGGCCGGATTGTTTACGAACATCGAGCTAAATAATTTAGAAAAGCAATCATTGTTATTGTAGGGTTCTCACGCTTTGCTGTTGAAAAATTAACTACGCAAAATAAAATTATTTCGAGATAGTATTTTTTGCGAAAAATGTTTAGTTATGGATATTTTTTTTGGCTTTTTGATTCGGCGAAATTCAGGTGGAGGGTGCTTCTTTCAATCCTCTAATAACAAGCTCGTTGATAGCGAAGACTTAGAATAAACAATTGGTAAAATGTGCCCAAAAAACCTCTTTATTTGGAGATGGAGAATGGATGAACCTGGGTGTCTTCTAGTCGCGAGTGAATCGGTTTCTTCTAGGCAAGCGTGCTCCACCGTAAGCTGCATTTTCGTTTAACATCAGACGAGATGGCAGACAAATGCAAGCCTTAAAATAATAAAAAATAGATAAAAAAGTATGGTGCACAGAATTTGGATTCAAAATTTTGGTCTGTGCCGACAGACAATCTCATATTGCCACAATACTTTTGTGTGAGTGAAATAGAACCCTGACCCGGCCGGCGCCCCGGTCGCTGGACTCCGGTCACTTGTGTCCAGGGTCCGGTCGCCGGCCGCCGCCGACCTGACACTGGCCATCACTCAAAACCATTTTAATAAATGTCGGTCTCGAATTAACGAATCGAAACGAGATTGGCTGAAAATTTCTTTTCAATTTATTTTTCTGCAAAACTCGGTCGTCGGCGCTTAAAAGGCGCTTAGAGAACTTTCAATAAGAAATGTGAACGAATCTTAATGAATAGGTACCTGCCGACCGTCCGTCCCTCTGAGTAATGAGAAAAAACGGCCAAGTGTCACTGAGCGTTTTAGTTACTGGGCTGCTGGAGTTAGCTCGGGGTTAGCTTCATAAATATAGGCGGTGCTTTGCAAAATTCGAGCTGTGACTAATTTAAAAAATTTAATTCCAAAAGTGATCAGTTTTGTTTGTTCCAAACCAATCTGTCTATTGCACACAAATAATGAGCTTTATTTTCATCTTATTATTTCGTTAGGTCTTGTGTATTTATCGATTAAGCCTCCGCGGAGGCTATCATGTCATCAATGTATCAAAGTTTGTCAACATCAAAAGTGATCACTAAAAAACAGAAGGAGTGAAAATCGTAGCCCGATACCAACTCGTACATTTGACGAGCAGAGTAGGCCTATCGTCGCCACTCCCTAGATACCAAGGATTAAAATAGAGATACAGAAGTGACGTTCAACCGCAGAATCCACCCTAAGTCTTGCGTTCAAACTGGCGAGAAAATATGACAAGGACATCCGAACACGGATCAAAATATATGACGCCTTGCCGCAGCATCCCATGAGAGAGACCATGACCCTTTCCTAGACCATGACACATAAACGCAGAGTAGCCGAAACTGGGTTACCGACGTGGGGCGTACGGACTCAGAGGCGGGGGAGTGCGGGGGAATTGTGCGGAGAGACAGCGGGAGGGAGAGGAGGTCGTCAATCACGCGGACACAGATTTGACGATAGTACTACGGCGGTCGATTACAGCGATAACCCTGTGTATAACACATGAAGAAACCAATCGCGGAATTGATGCGCCCACGCTCGATTAACCGTTTTTATGCGAAAACAGATTACTCTTAGCGAACGATAAAATTTATTGTTTCCTTTCATTCTCTAGCACTATATTTTATTTCCTTAAATCATTTATCAGAAGCAGTTATGTTTATGTATGCTGCCAATCTCCTCGCGGCATGAAATTTCGTAAGGAAATTCGAAGTCTTTGCGCCCCCAAGTTTACTCCTTAATTGCTGATATCACCAAGTTTAAACTCTATCATCCGGCTATCTTATAAAGTGAGTGGGTGTCACCTTTTAGATATAGGATGCTGAGTGGAAAGCTTATTGTAAATTCACGGATATCATTGCAAGGAAACCACATATTTTCGTCATTGCACCACCTTATGTTATAACATTATACATGATAATTATTTAATCATTATTTAATGGCACTTAATACATACGCTGCTTAACGTTATATAATACAGTAATAAGTAAAAACATTTTTATTATTAGTCACTAAATATTCGGCTAGCGGTAATAAGTCTATTAAACTTTAATAAAATTACGTTCCATGATACGCTTTATCAACTGCTAGCCAACTTTAATGTACTTTTTAATTACAGCAAAATCAGAGCATGTCTAAATTCAATAGTGCTATTTTTCTGTAAAAATATTATAATGTTCTTATCTGCATTGGACAGATAACTAATGACCCGATTATTGTGGCTATAGACTAGATGTATCGGATTTCGCTTTGAGCCTTAGATATGATCAGTCGTTAATGTAGGTACTAACGAACTATCCAGTCTCGATGAGACTCTGCAGACATACTGCGGATGGCAATAAGGAAAATGAACAGTACTGCCAAACTTCCGGCTCGAACGTGGGACATATTTTCATATTACTGTTGCCGGATATCACAGTGTTTCCGGAAATAATTCCAATACACATGATATTCCTTGTACGGGTTGTTTTCAATTATAAAAAAAATTACTGTAACCAAAGAAACTCTTCTGTATTTTATCTATGCTGTAACCAATAAGAATTTATGTCGCAAACGACATGCAAATGTTGTTAAACCAGCATCAAGTGTGGTATTTCACAGGTCGACAAATTTGACAATTAGAATCGATAAAACTTATTTTCTAGGTGGAAAATGTCAAATTTGTCGATGGATAACATACCGTACTTATTAGTTATTATATACCGTGCAATACACTTATATTTGATGCGTCAGGTATTTTTGTTCGATTACTTTTAATAGCTAATCGAGTTCACTACATATACAGCCTTCGAGTAAAAGTAATTTTATTTTGGTTAAAGTATATACCGAGTTGAACTAAGATCAATTTTATCCTGTTAGTCAGTATAGTTAAAAGTGCAATAAGGCGTAGTTAGTAAAGAAAATCGACACTATTCTAATTACCCTAACTTCTCTATTGCTTAAGTAAGCAGTTCAGTTGTAGTTGAAGCGACGAGGAGCCGAGACAGCTGCGCGAGATCGCTGTCCTGTCAATGAAGCAATGCAATTAGCGACAAAGTTTGCATACTAAATTATTTTTAGAGATGTCCCACCATCGTAACTATTAATGAAATTGAACTGAGAGGTCTCGCATGAAATTTAAACTCAATCGTTTGACCTACTCTACATACTAAATAGTAACGTATGCTCAATCTCTTATTATTATTAGACCAGTAAATTAATATATCAAAGAGTCTGCATAAAACTACTTCCTTTTCCTTTTTCTCCACTGGCCATAATGATGCTGTTAGGTTTCGGCCACATACACGACGAGTGGCGAGGAATGTAGCGAAGGAAGTTGGCAGAAACATAGTGTGGCCACGTTACTCAACCTGCTTTCGTCATGCTTCTTGCCTTGCCCACCACTCCGTTGGTTTTTTGCGCACGATTCAAAGGACCAGCGAGATCGTTGAAAGTTAGAAAGAGATGTAACGATGGCTAGGCGATGAATAGCGCAAAGAGAGGCCCCAGTAGGTACAGGTGTGTAGCCGCAGCAACGCGCGGAGCAGTGCAAGGGGCACACTGTAGCTGCATGGTTACAGCAGTTCAAATGATTGTCTTGTTTGTTACCATGGACAAATTCATGTTTTGGTTTGTTTTTAACTGCATGTGTAAAAAGGCTGGACGATAAAGAGCTTTCTGCCTATCCATCATACTAGTTTCTTTCTATTGTTCGTTCAGAGATAACATTACCACAGGTGTAGCAATAGATTAAACGAGTAAGGTAAACAAAGGAAGCATCATAAGGATTTTTTAACATTTTGTATTATTCGCTTAATTTTCCTCAAGAGCCGGTGTGTTAATGGCCCTCCGATGTTACGTTAACCGTGAGGAAGTAACTCAAAGGCATCTGAGGATAGATGAGTTGGTGAGGGGGGAGGGGAGAGAACAGAGGGAGCGGTGGGGTCAGAGCGGGCGTGATCTGTTACCGGGGCAATGCTGACGGCGCGTTTTATTCCTGTAATTATTTCCTTGTTCCCATCGGCCACTTTATACCGCACTGGAAATTTCTGCCTTTTAATACTGTTTCTACAGTACCTATAGTCAAATGTTTTAAAACCGACTATTACATAACCCACAGCGACGTATAATTAAGTAAAGTAACCCTTGATCCTGGGCAGATGAGTTATCAGGCCGCCTTTGAGGCAGCTCGCCCGAGATAATAACCTCGTTGGCCCACTCCGTAATAACTGTTAAGCTGCAAAAATATATTAAATATTTGTTTGAACCCACAAAATCTAATATTCTTTGTGAAAAATACGTCTCTCATTTGACGGGACATGAAAGTGGTTCACAAAAGAAACCTCAAAAAGCTTTAAGCTACAAGCTGCCTAAAAACGTTTTGATGTATAACGCAATCTCTCGCTCGCACAACAATGTTTTTTATTCATCATTGAAAAAAAAATTGCTACATCTTTTTTGTTTTGACATTTCAAATACATTTTAAATAAGCCATAAGCGATAAGGCCGCCATTTGTGGCACTACCCTATAAGATAGTTCTGTACGTGTGTTATTATTATTTTGGTGTACACAATAAAGAGTTTCTATCTAAATAAATTTAATTGTTAATATAGAAAACATTTTGTCAATCATTTAAATCGATTGAAATTTCCTTAAATCAAAATGAAAATTATTTTAATAGGTACGCAATAAAGTAAATATTGTACAAATTTATTTCTAGACAATCGCAGAAATTTGATATCCTTAATAATAATATGAATTATTAGCTGCGTCCTGCGTTTTCACCCGCTATTCTACAGAAAAGGTTAAATTTTTTTGGATAAAAAGTCTATGCGTTAATCCAGGGAACCTAACCTACCTCCATACCAAATTTCATCCAAATCTGTTCAACCGTTACAGAGTTGAACGGGAACAAGCACAGTTACACAAATCTTTCGCAATTATAATATTAGTGTGATGTGAAAGAGAGAGAATGAAACTCAGTTCCCTCCTCTTAAATAAAAATGTTAGGTACCTTATTCTTCAGCGGCAGCGCGGCGTGTTCTAAAAGCACATCAGTTTATTTTCTGCAGAGATTGTATCTGTCCAATTATTTCAGTAAATATGGTAAATTGCGACGTTTGCTTATTTGATTGAAATTATTTAAGTATAATTTATATTCTGTAGTTTATTTTTTGGCATTCTATAGTATATTTTTGGTGCATGCCAAACTAGTTTGCGTTTTAATCTGTTGTCTGGCGGCCGTCAAGTCTTGGAGTCGGTACACTTACATGACCGGACAGAGTGACGAGATTAGCTCACTCTGATGGTAAGCGGCACGCTTTTCCATAACGTTCAGTGCCATCCGGAATTTTATAGTATATTTCAAGAGAAAGATAGCGGTTTACACTTTCGCGCCCACATGAAAAGAAATGGCTTAAGCGCGAACTAATAGTCAAACTAAATAAATAAAACAAGTTTTTATTAAAATTATCCGTTATAAAAACTATGCGCGGCGATGCAATGCTATCGTCGACCTGAGATAATAATTATATTGGATTATAGGATTTTAGATCTATATTAGTAATAATAGAAATTAAAAAATCTGGGTGGCTTAGAACCGTTATGGGTAAGCGTGACGCATGGATTTGCTCGTCTGCTCAAACGGTTGCATGTAAAATGCTCGCTATGAAAAACTTAAAGTTCTTAACCGAATTTTTAATCTTTTTACAAAATGTAACACATCACACTAATATTATAAATGCGAAAGTTTTTGTACGCATGTAAGTAGGTAAGTATGTAAGTATGTTTGTTTCCGTTCAATTCTGTAATGGCTGAAGGGATTTGGATGAAATTTCGTATGGAGGTAGGTTATTCCCTGGGTTAATACATAGACTTTTTATCCCGAAACATTTAACCGTTTCTGTAGAATAGCGGGTGAAACCGCAAAGCGCAGCTAATTACTTCATATTAATTCCTATTTCGGTAGCTAAGTCCTTACCTACTAATGTTTTTTTTTTTTAAATGTAGTGTACATTTTTTACACAGACGTGATAAATGTACAGTATAGTAGGTTGATGATCCCACGGCCAGTATTGGGTGCCCGGTATGCCTGTGCCCGTAACAGTTGTTTACGTTTAATTATAAAACACATTTACCCAGTCTGGAGTTGTTCATTACGCAAGGTGTATGTCCCCGCGTTTCTAATGAACCCACTATTTTAGCTGAAGTGTATTGTTTAAGCTTTATTTAGACTAGATTACATTTTGTTATTATTTCAAAATGGTGACTACACTTGCTAGTTTAGGTGAAGTCCTAGTTGTACTTAGATTCCGATTGTTTATGTAACGGCCTGTTAAGCCATTTCGGAGACCTCCGGGCGGGCTTCAAACTCTGAGATTAGACCTGGGACTCAGCAAAAACAAACTTATTTCAACTGGCCCTTAGTTAGTAGTACTGTTAGCTCGCTTTAGGGAAAAACAAGTTTTCCTTCAAGAAAATTATTTATTACTATAAAAACTGACGTGGTTTTAATAAAACGAGAAAATTAACGGGATAATTATTATAATTGATATCTTTAGTCGCTTGCATATTTTCTTATTTGATATCTTCCGTTCTTGCTTTTTTAGACTAACTAAAAGCAAACACTGCAAAATCAATTCTTTTAAACTCTTATTTATACATGATTGTGCTGTTTATTCCGAGAAGTAGTACCTACACCATGGATAACAGAATACTTGTAATACAACTGGTTGAACCATCGGTTGTACCACGGGCAAATTAAAACCTAATTTCACGACGATAGCCGTGTTGTCCGAAAGTTATCAAATGATCTGAATACTTGGTCTTACAGCGGAGATCACGTCTTGCAAAAGAAGCCTTATCCGTCTAATGAAACGTTCAGACAGACTAGCTGGACTGAGATCTTAACTATATAATATTTTATTTCAGATATCGAGAAGAGTACCATACTAATAATAAAAATGCGAGAGTTCGTTAGCAAGTATGTGTTTGTAACTTTGTCATTCATTCCTTAAGAGCCCGTTCCCCTGATTCTCTCTACCTCGTTTACACTTATTAAAAAATATATATATAAAAATTAAATACATAATGGAAAAAAAAGAAGTAGATTACAATATTTTATATTAAATTTAAGTAAACATTTTCGATTTTAACGAATTAAGATGTTATTTTTTCAGTTTTTTTCCTTCTTCGCCAAAATAAAAAACTATCATATGAAAATTGCTAAAAAATATTAGCAAAGGTATTTTAAAGATAAATAAACGTTTATTTTGTAATTTCCACTTAGTAGTTTTTTATTAAAAAAAATTGAAAAAGTGCGACCGACCTACCTGAATTAGGAGAGCGGCCCTTATCGGCTTACTTTGATAAAAATGAGATGAGATATATGAGATTTTTCTATACAGTGTACCAAATTGTAGATTAAAAATCTTATCTTTATTTTTTTGGTTCATGGCTAGTGGATTGCAGGAAACATGATAACATGACAAATGGCGTCTATTCTACTTAAACTCGTTAAACCAAACTTAGGGCTATTGCTGTCTTTTACTAAGAGAAACACAAGAAATAGTTAATCTATATTTAAGTGATTATTACACTAATAGTGAGATAAAAATAATATCTAGGTTTGCATAGAACAGAATTTCGAATGATTTCGTGTTTTAGATGTATTTGGAATTATCTGGTTTTTTGACTAGCGCTGAAGCCATCTCTTTTCATCACGCGCGAAAGCGTATAGCACTATTTTTCTCTCGAAATACCTTCGTAACGACTAATTATATGAATTTTTGGTATGCAGATAGCGTTTTTCCTGTTTTATTATCTGTAGAATTTCAGGTAAAGCCTCGGGGCGCTGCCATAGTTATGTCAATACAGTGACACAACATCCACTACATCATACTACATCCAACTTTGATGGGAACATTGATCCGTCGTCTATCAGTTTTGCCGTCAATGTGCTTGCTTCATAACTTCTATCAATCACTCTGCATTAGTCGAAACTCTGCAAGTAGTCGGACGCTTCGTTTATAGCACTGATCCGAAACTTATGCAACGATCTATCATTGTTGATCCCGTCTATGAATTGTTACCTTAATTGATTGATATAGGTACCTACTCGTATTTGTGTATTTACTTTTTCTATTTTTACAACCAGCTCTCTCGTCGGATGGTGAGCGCCACGTTTACCCAAAAAAGTTCAGGCACACTCAAAACTCTACGTGATAATTAAGACACCGTGGTGCACTGTTTTTTTTATTTTATTTTTTGTCTTTGGTGGCAAACAAGCGACGGTCCTCCTGATGGTAAGTGGTCACCGCCGCCTATGGATACCTCCAATACCAGGGGCATTGTCCGTGCGTTGCCTACTTTTGAGGACTCTATTCACTCTTCGTTTGAAACAGTCAAATTTTTTTTTTTAGTATTATTTACATTTTGTTTACTAAATTCTTTATGATATAATTATTCTTAATCAGCTATACGTTTTTTTCACATTTTAAATGGGTTTGGTTTCAAAATTTGACTTATCAGTATAATCAGAAAGTCTCGATAAAGAAAGAAAACTAAAACTTAGTCCCATTTGGCATCAAACTACTTCAATAACCATTAAAGTAGCAGCGGCGTGGTGACATCGCATAGAATTTGCTAGTGTGTCGGAAAAACTAAATTCCGACTTTTTGGTCGAGAGAGCACTATGGAGGCCGCCGTGACTTGCAGGACTGGTGGCTAGCCGCCTGTTAGCTAAGCATTTCTATTCAAAAAGCTATGAAAGCTTTCATGTTTGTTATCTTTTTCTAATTTGTCCGTTCAAACTTAAAAAAAACTAATTAATTTCCTTTGTGAAATATTAGAGGCACCATGTTCGCAGTGAGCAGTCTCCATCGTCCTCCATCATCATCACCATCAGCAACATCACTTTTTTCTGCTACATCGATGCAATACAACCTATTCAGAACAAACAGTGTATTGGTTACATACGCAATTTTAATTTCAAGTCCAGAGTATATTAAATTAGATATGGTGTGTTTTTTGTGGTGTTTTACAGAATACGCTACGGCGAGTGTGCACACGATCTGTACGACCTAAACCTGCAATCGCCGTTCTTCTACAACACCACCAGACGCACAAAAAGAGAGAGACCCTAATAAGAGGGTGTATTTTTGGTGCGGAAACGCACTAAGCGTTTCCAATCCACCTTCCTAGTAAGAACAGCAAAGGTGTGGAACTCATTACCTGCGTCTGTCTTTCCGAACAGATACAATCCGGGGCTGTTCAAGAAAAAAGTGAATAGACGTCCTAGGCAAGCGTGGTATATCTTCGGCCACATCATCGCTTTCCATGAGGTGAGATTGTAGTCAAACGCTAATAAAAGAAATATAAATAAAAGATATAACAACCCGAGGAAAAAAAAGAGGCATCGCATCGCAATAATAGAGCTCGCAATAGTCTTCCTGTTGTAATGAAGTGGACGGTCGGCCTCCGACCACGTGTAGCGAGTGATTGGCCGAGCACGTCCCTCCACCGAATTCCAATCAAACTATTTCTTTCCACGTCAAACTTCGAACCTATCGCGCTGAGTGCTCCGGAATTTAATTCCGAACACTTAGGGTCAGATCTATCGGATCGCGTGGATAGTACGCGAGGTTAACTGAGATAGCTAGACACCGTTCGTTAATTTCACTTCCTCTAGCTCTGGCCGGCTTCCAAGATATAAAATCTTGGGGTTTTTGCATTACTCCGTAAATTATTATACGAGAGAGTTTTCCTTTTACTAGAGAGTCTGGTGGAGCGCGGAATTCGGCGCCGGCGGTTTATTGCCGGCGCACCCGGCTCCGCTCCGCGGTTTATGTCTCACGGAATTTTTCTGCTTTCGCGAGCGTTTCTGTCTTTGATCCTAATATGATATTATGAGCCGGATAAACGGCGCCGCGGGATAAATTCCCGCCTTAACGATCTAATCTCCGCTACGTCCGCCGCAGCCGGCAGCGCTCTAGATAGATGCCAAATTAAAAAGCTCGATTACTAAGTCGATCGGCGGCAGGTGCTCGTTTTTCTCCCACTGTCGGTCGGCGGGCAGAGAGATTCGATATGCGATGCGGTTTGCTTCCACCCCGCTCATCGATTGCTCTATTTTAGATATCCGAGCTGTCTGAGTATACACAAAAGGCTTGCAATCGGAATACAAGAGGAGGCTGGCGGCGGGCGGGACGGGGAGGCGCAGCGAGTGTGTTCGGCAGCTATTTACAGCGAGCAGAAACAGAGCCGTATCTTCGAATGAGAATGTATTCACAGCGGTCAGCGCCGGCCGGAGGCGGTTACAGATAATTAAAAGCATTGTGGCGCCGGTACCGGCCGGACGGTAATTCCCCGATATCATTTATTTTAATCTGGTAGTTAAAAGCTAAATGGAAAGTGAAACATTTCATGATTGCTTTGTTTGAGCTCTTAACATTTTATAAGGAAAAAAAAGGGCTTTTAAATTCATATCTAAACAAGGCGTGGACATTTTGGCTTCATTACTTTTTCGTTCCACGTATGATGCACGTATGATTTCTCACATATTTAGAGTCATGCGAACGTTTTATAGTGGAGCTTTAAAATATGTATTACTAGCAGCGCCGTTTGGTTTCACCCGCTATACCATAGGAATTGTATATTTTTCCGAAATAAAAAGTAGCCTATGTGTTAATACAAGCTATAAGCTACCTCCATACCTAATTTCATCCTAATCTATTCAGCCGCTACGGATTATCTGGGAACAAACATACTTATATACGTACACACAAAGTATCACGTTTATTATTTTAGTAAAGAACATTTATTTGTGTGATTGATTTCAATACCCTCCCCGGTGCGTAGAAACGTAGACCCATCGGTGCATCGGTACTCACCCTGCGTGACGTATGTGGCAAGCTTTCTGCGTAGCGACTGTGTAGCAATTGTGTAGCAACTGTGTAGCAACTGTTTGCTAACTTTGTAGCAACTGTGTAGCAACTGCGTAGCAACTATGTAGCAACTATTCAGCAACTGTGTAGCAACTGCGTAGTCTCTGACTTCAAGTACACGACTTATGCGTAGCGCGTCTCTAGTAGCGCGTGTAGTATCTCGCCCATGGGTATAGTTTTTGATCGCCCCAAACATTTCTAAAACATGACAAGAAGCAGTTTGTAGCCTGGAGGCGACGACCGCTGTAATTGGCAACACACGGTCCAAGTAACGGAGTTGCTGAGAACCTTCAAATAGTAGCGGAGAACTCCTGAACTAGTTACCGTCGAGCGCGCCGGTCGCTCCTAACTTTATATAGAGCTGTAAACTGAATCGTGTACAGTTGTTTATTACTTTTAATTTGGAATATTTTGTTTATATTCATAAGTAGCTGCGGTCCGCGGTTTCACCCACAAGTTTAAAAGTGATCCATGTGTTATTCCTTGGAATAAGCTACTTCCATACCAAATTTCATCCAAATCCGTTCAGCCGTTACAGAATTACACGGGAACAAACACACTTACATACTTACCTACTTACACACTTACCCACAAACTTTCGCATTTATAATATTACTGTGATTTTCAAGTTAGTGACCACAGAGACAGTGCGCGCAGTGGAGAGAAACAGTGCGCGCGTGGCGCCAATGTCGTCCTTCTAGATTTACGCATTTGGGTATACTTTTTCAAATTTGTAGAATTAATATTATAAGTCTTCGTTACCTATATGCGAGTAGTATTTATGGAAGTAGGAAAGCTATGGCGTTAATGACACGCTGCACAGAAGAGACAAAAGCCATTGTCAGATGAGCAAAAAGCGAAGTGCCTGCTTCTTGTCCCAAGGATAGCCTCAAAAAAATAACCCGACTAATATTATTTTTTTAACTGACTGCCCAAGAATCAGTGTGATGTTTTTAGGATGTATGAAAGTATGTAAAGTTGTGTCTATTGCACCTCCTGTAGCCAAAACGGCTTGACCGATTTTGATAAGTGGATATTTTGGATTCCTCTTTACGTCCGGAGTGGAATAAGCTACGTTTTGCAGTCGGGTATTTTGTTTTTCTTTTAATCATATAACTTGTTATTTGTAAGGTTTTATATAACTGCACTGTATTTTATGCTTAGAAAGCCTAGAATGTGTAATTTTTTTTCCTACTACTAAGAGGATTTTGGCGCCGCACGTTTTTGTTATATATTATCAAACAAGTGGTAGTCACAGTCAAAGGCGAGCAAAGTAAGTCACGGTTAAGTCCAAGTGATGAAAACTTTACTAGAGCCTTCTATGGAGTTTTGGAAACAACATGAAAGTTCACGTTTCACGACATTATACCATTCACCAACACTCGTGCATGTTCACGAACACTTAACGGGTAAAAATTCGCTGTTTCTACACATTAACACTCGAAACAACACAAGTTTTGGAAATAATAAAACGACGCGAGATGAATTCTTCACGTTCCCGCCAAAACTCCTCTTTTTACTGTTCTTGTTGAAAAGATAACCTCTAAAAGGTCGACTTCCATTAAAAGCTTTTTTATGATCGACCTCAAATGAACCATCTACACTGTCCATAATGCATGGATTGAATTCCATGCATTTGGATTGCCTGAAGGCAATCCGTTCCGTTTTATGATAACTAGTTGTTTCAAGAGACTTCATTCGCGTGAGCCTACAAAAAAAATAGACTATGTCCATCTCCTACCCTTAAGAACAGAGTATACCGCTGTCTCGTCCATACAAAAAGCGTAGTCTGATACCCACCCCTAAACGTTATCCGATTTCGATGTTGTTTTACATGTTATCTACACCGTTAAAAACTATGCTTGTGTGTATGGTTTTTTTTAATATTTCGTAATACCTTCGTTGTAATAGGCACTAAAAATGACAATTTTCATGCGTCGAAAATACGACGAAGAAAACTAGTAGTTGTAAAAATACCTTAAGTATTTTTTGAAAAAACAAAATATAGTGGTATTGATTATAGTTTATGCAAGCCATTAACATCAAAAACAAAAGATTTAGGGGGGTGATAACAGACTACCCGAATGCTAATTTCATCAAAAACTTAGGGAAATTCACTTAGTCTCTCTATAGCACGCACGAGAAGCAACGACAGCTATCCAATTTCAAATACTGAATGCGCTAAAACCTCGCGGAAGGACTATCCTCTTAAGCTATAGATATCTATGTAGAAATTCAAGTCTATCCGCTTAGCCGTGATAACGCGACAAGCACCCAGACAGAGAGACAGAGAGATAGAAATACAGATAGACAGAGTGAGTTTTTTTTTTCCTGTTGTCTACAGCGTTACATTGTCTATAAATATACTAAAGTTATCAAATATATGGCCAAAACAGATCACAGTTACTTATTTAACGATATATCTAATTTTACAACTAAAAATAAACTTAACTTTAATCAAACGCTATTAATTATTTCGAATTTTTAATATTAGTTAACATTACCTACCTTCTGTGTTTGGGGGCGTGGTTTCGATTCCCATCTAGGACAAACATTTATGTGATGAATATTTGTGTTTGTTCTATGTCTGGGTGTTAATATCTATATAAGTATGTATTTAAAAATATCTATGTACGTATATCAGTCTCAGGCAGCCATATTACAAGCTTTGCTTAGTTTGGGGTCAGATGAACATGTGTGCAAAAAAAAAAGAAAAAAAATTAAAAAAATTGGATTGTACCCGTTACGTGTATTCTCAGACAGCTATGAGCATTAAAAGCTCTACGATATAATACGACAAGAGTTATTTTTGCTCAAAAAGTTACAAATATGCACAAGACATCTCATCACATCCTTCAAATTTGTAGTTTCCAAACAATCAAACTTAGTTTGCATGAAAACGGCCCAAACCGTTAATACAATACAGGACTATGTGTATATGAAACAAGCATTCGTGTAGATTGTATCTATCGTTAATATTTCGTCCATAATCTGAATGTTTGCTGCGAAATTCGCTAAATTATAAATCCGACTAATATCCTCTTACACCAACTTCGGGGTATTAGCGCCGGGCGGGCGGCGCCCTAACCCGCACACTGCGCATTAATCATACACGTAAACACGGTCCCGCATCGCACGGTCTCACAGTCCCGCAGTCTTACGGGACACCGCTTCTCGTTCCAGACACACACGGCCTATACCCCCGATTTGAACGCCACTCGTGCTTCGACCGACAATTGTGGATGAAAAAAGTTTTTTTATGGACTAACACATTCACAGTTAATCTCGTATACCTAGGTATTAGAAATACATTGTCAAGGGCATGTCGAGCCATGCTTAGAGAGGGTACAGTAGACGCACAGGTCATCATCAGCCAGAAGACGTGAACTGCTGAACTTAAAGGTCTCCCCCTTAAAATACTAGTCCTCCGTTACCTGACCCGCTACTTCCTCATCGGTTATCGGTTCTTCGTATGATGTGGCCCGCCCATTACCACTTCAGCTTGCAATATCCCAATCAAGTTACGGGACTTAGTATGGAGGATCCGGACATATCATAACATAAATATTAAATTGAGATTGGTATAATTTGTAGAACGTAGAGTCAATATTAAATTAAATTATACAGTCTGGTGGTATGGGACGTAGATAAATAAATAAATATTGGTGGACGTTTTTCACACAGCACCTAGATGGCGCTGTGTGAAAAACCCCAAACTAAGCATACTTGTACTATGGGGACCAGATGACTGATAGAATACATAAATACTTTTTTTTGTAAATACATACATAGAATATATAGAAACACCAGTCAAAGAACAAACATCCATGCACATCAAACAAATGTTTGTACTAGATGGGAATTGAACCCACAACCATTAACCCATTATGCTTGAGCCATAATACATTATCGTCGCCGACGACTAACTGCCGTGCTTGCGATCTTCGTCAGAAATAGACTCTAACAAAACGCAAATAGAGACGATATTGTAAAATGTAAAATTTTTGTCTGTTCCGGATACGCATTTTGATTAATTATTGTATATTAATATGAGAAGTAGGTTCTTAAATTATACACCGAAAACAAATCCCTGATATTAAATACTACCGGATCAAACGGGTCGTAAATTGTCCGGGCTACAAAACACTGAAAACTATATCGGTGACTTTGTTTCTTCGGCGAATATCGTCATTCCGGATTTTACCGCGTAAAGAACATAACAACATACAAACATAACATTACATTACTGGTACATTATTTGTGCAAAATAACCGTTTTAATAAAGGTGAATATTCTAAGTTTCGGTGAAATACATAACCCCCTATCTTTTCGCTTGCTATTTGGTTCACCGTGAAACGACGATTTATAAGCCAAGCTCTGTGTATGTGAGTTTTGAGCTTAAAGACATTTTCCTCGGTGATGCCTAAAGCGTCAGGCACACACGTCATGCGCCGTAACTCGAGGCAATAGAGGCGCATACAAGGGAAAATCGGGGGTTCTTTTGAGAAGTCTCGCTTTTCGCTTCAAAGTTTGCAAGTGAGTACCAGCCGTAAAATGTTTCGAGCAGCGAGACGAGCTGGAGACGAAGTATTATGCTTCTCATGTGCAATCATTTTCTCATTGTAGTCCCTAATAGATGTGCTATGAATATTCTCGGTATTCTTATACCGCGGTACCTTTTGAAATAAAATATACCAAGCAGGATTTATTGCGTAAGTCGGTTGGAAGCAACGAACAGGTGGAACCATTTTTTAGATTATAACGACATGGCTTTGAAGCCACTGACGTATTAAAAAGCGAAAAACCGACAAAAAAATTCACTATCGAGATGTTCTTGACGCCACCCGTGAAATATGTCATTGAAATAAATTATTTATTCACTAATGTATGAATCAAATTTGGCGTATATAAGCTCGCCATTTTGTAACAAACGGGACGCGCCCCGAGGGCTCGCCCAGAGTGATGGAAAACAAAATAACCGAAACCCTTTTCCATTTTCATTACGTCCTCCCGATGCACAAACAATTTATTTTGTAATTTTACTTTGTCGCTGTTCCCTGCTCCCATATATTCATAGAAGTCCCGCGACGGCCGCAACTTTTACTCGGGGCCTATGATAAAACAGCGTAATTTTTTATTCAGGCTCAGATTACGCAGAGCGGCTGAGCTTAAAAACGCTTTAACGATGTAGCCGCGCCCGGCGGCCGCGACGGCGGCTCCGCACACGAAGATTTATTACGTTTATTTGCAAATTTCACACCACTCAGCTGATATTTCCCTCGAGAAATTAACTAAATCTGCGAACGAATTATGTAGGTGTCATTTAAGTAGTCGAGAACGAATCGGCTCGTAATTGGAGGTGTGAATTTTTAACGCGAGTCGAATGTTGGTAAACGTCGCGCGCCGAGGAACCCCGCATTAACAATTCAATTAAAGCGCCATAAAGGCGATAAAACGCGCGCCGCGACCCGACGCGACCGCCTGCCAGTGAAACATGACGTCATAAATGATATTTTGTGATGCCGTTCATCACCAGCCGAGTGGTAAATTAATAAAGTGTATTATTGATTATCGCTCACCCGGCTGTTACATGAAGGTGCAACGTTTCGCTCATCGTGCGAAATTTAAATTTTCTTGCGTTTTTTGTCCAATTTTTGGCATTGCTGCGAATGATTTTGTCTGTAGTATTTCCTTATTTCTGAGTGGCACTGAACTGTTATGGGCAAGCGTGTCGCTTTCGCTTACTATCAGTCGAGCGCCTTGCTCATCTCATCATGGCTGCATAAAAAAGATGAAGAAAAGACAAAAAAAAAAGGGAAAATGCCAAATATTGCCAGCACTGAGGTAAATAAAACATTTCACAGGAAGTTTTATATTATAAAATTATAGTTTTATACTTTTATCTTTTAAACATCTCAGTAGCAAGTATAGTGCTTGGGATGAAAGTAATTTCTCAAGGTTTGCGGCCCTGCGTGGGTTTATCGGCCTTTTTATGCGCGGTCTTGGTTTCTTGAAGCGCTGCAATTTCCTCCAGGGAATTAAAAGCCCATTATAGTGAGGCTATATTAGCATTTCTAGCTCAGGCCCTTGGTTATACCCGATACCCTATCAGATCTGTTTTTATGGAAGATAACAAATCGCCAAAATGAAAATCCATCCACCAACAAACCAAAATGCATAGTACGACTGATAATAAACGGCCTATAATTATAAAATCATAATATAAACATCTTTTATTCATCCAATACATTTTTAAAAAAACTTTGTATTTTATCGCAAGGCATACCTAGTGATACCCGTGCTGCAAACAGACGGTATTAGCTTATCGGGCACCAGCGCTACTATCGCGCCGCTATCCCTCTACATTGCATCATACAGCCACGCAGAAAATAAGCGGAGGAGGCGGCATAAAATACTGTGCACTGCTATTCCAACCAAGATCCAAATACGCCTGATGTCATCGTTAAAGACGTAGAAATTTTATACTCAAAGACAAATGGTACGCAAGTTTAAAAAAATATTTAAAAAAAAACAAGAAATATAACTTGGTGTCGCTAGGTTTCGATCAGTGCACTCGATAGCCCAGTCAATGTAGCTTTTGACCCGAAAATAACTAATAACACGATTTTTGCCTGTGCATAATTGAACCAACTTGTCATAATAATATATACAATAATCAAACAAATTGCGTATCCGGAACAGACTCAATTTCTACATTTTACAATATCGTATGATTCTATGATCTATGATTTCCTCAGATTACGATCGTGGGCATGGCAGTGAGTCGTCGGCGACGATAATGTATTCTATAGCTCAAACATAAATGCGTATTTATAAGTTCCGTACCTCCAGACAGTTTAATTTAATTCAATATTGATTCTACGTCAGCAAATGATTCCAAACACAATCTAATATTTATGTTATGAGTTATGTCCGGGTTCTCCATACTAGCTCCCGAAACTTGACTGGGGTACGGCATCTGTCATCGAGTAGAACAAGCCGGTAAATAGTGCCGTGGCAACGCGCTTTGTCGCACATCACTGATAGATATAAAAATACTGTTATGCCATCTCCTGTGTAATATGCTCAGCTTTGCCGCCCGATCGAATGCGCCTACATCTTTCACGACACATTTATTTCAATGGATCGTGCCTAAGCACGTTAACGCTGCCTTTAGCGGCGCTTGTTTACTTGATTTTAGATGCGATCCGCGAGTTTTCTTGCTGTTTTAAAGAATAAAATAATAAAACTAGCAGTTCGCGCCGAACTGAGACATCACGACCCCTAAAACTTTACAACCTCTGGAGCTCATATTTGAACTTAAAAATTGTTTTAAATGATCTACTAGCTTAAAAAATGTATCGTATTAACGGTTCTTAAGTTACCGTCGAACAAATACATTCTGTCAAAAAAGTATCGGGAATTTATCATTTGTTTATGGTTCCAAATTCAATTTTTTTGTTCTATTTTTTTATTGTTATTTTGGCACAACTGTTATCCATTTTGCCGCGGAGTTTGATTTGCATCTGTCATTTAAATTAAATACAGTGCTGTTTTTTGTTGGATCATCTCTAGCTAGTGTGTGTAGCGAATTTCATAATGGACAAAAAAATCTTGGATTTTGCACCACGACAATTCGAAGCTAAAATTACATTTAGGAATGTTTCGTATTGATTTACTACCAAATTTTCAGACTCGACTACGTAATATTATTTCAAACTATCCCTACTCGTTCGAAACGGCAGATAAATAACATTATATGTTTCAGGCGGCAGAACAATCTCGAATTCAATTAGTCCCTTCCGCAAGGTACCTCATGTCGGCAACCTTTAGTCTGCAAACTTAATTGCATGGTTATTTGTCATATCTTGCATATTCCTTTAGATTTATTACAAACTTTTATTTAACTTGCAATATTTGTATTTATGTTTGTATGTATGTTAAGGTCAAATCTTGCAACTCGATTTTAGACCAGTCCCCCTGTTCAATTGAGTTGAAATTTTGCATGCCTGCCAAGTTCCGATGACAATACATTATTATAACAGCGATATATTAATATATATATAAAAAATATTAGGACAATTATAATATTACATTTTAATAGGGTTTATTATTTAATAATTGAAAATTAAATTATTATTTAGCAAACTGAGTGACGAGAATCTCACGAGAGTCTCACGCTTGCCCATAACAGTTCACCGAGAACCGAGAGTTCACAACTATATGCGGTAAAGCACTAACCTCGTCACCCTGGGATATAAGATGGTAAATTTATTACGTGTGTGAGGATCGAGAGCCTAAACTGGAATTCGCGAAATATATCTATCCAAGGTTATACTAAAAGTCTTAAAACGATTGTAAAAATTAATTTTGGAATTTGTAAAATTATATGTAAATAGTTACAGATCTTTGAGTGTCAATCCTCAATCCTCCACCCCTACTTGCGAGATCTCAAAAAGTACTTTAAAATTGTATTTATTGTCATTACAGATATTTAGTAAATAATTTGTAAAGCTTAGTTACTAAATAACAGTAATTTCACTGGAAGCCGAAACCCAGAAACCAGTTCACTGCACATCTAATGTAAGACCGCGGAGAGACAGGCTCGTAAGAGGATAATACTATCATTTGTCGCTACGAGAACGCGTCGCTCCCCGCCGTCCGCCCGCCCCAGTCGATGCCGCCCTACATGCTGCTCTACATACAGTGCGACCAACTTATCTGTACAGTCAAATGACATACACAATAACATGACATACATAATGAGCTACTGTCATATTTCCTGAACAAACTTAACAGCCATACGAAAATGTTTCGTTTCATAATTTCACCAACTCTAGAGTTGATTCCCTAACACTTGTCTCTCGGCAACTGATTACTATTGCGTAATAATGTTCTCTTTATTTGTTTACTTGTGATAAAACAATATGTTACACAAACTCATTAATATTGATGTATCACGTAATAACTGTTGTTAATTCTGTGATATAATATATCGAACTAGGTGTTACCCGCGTCTTGGTTGGGGTGGATTTACAAAAAAAATTAGCCTATGTCCGTCTCCGACCCTTAAGCTATATCTATGCAAAAATTCAGCTTGATCCGCTCAGCCGTTTAGCCGTGAAAATGCGACAAACATCTAGACATAGAGAGAGAGATTGAGTGACGGAGTTACATTGGAATTTATAATGTTATAGTTAGATGATAGTTCAAACTTTGTTTATAGTTACTTGCCTTAGGGTTCTTATCCTGTGGCACGTGGACTGTAGGTTAAGTTCGTCGTGGTCAATAGTAAAGCGGAGGTCTTAGCCTTAAGGTAGAGAAACAGATACAGACACGTTGAAAAGAAAAGTAGAAATGATAAGCAAAAATAGGAAAAGAAAAAATACGTAGAAGAGGTCCGCGGGAAGAGTTACAGATTAGGTAATGACATTAGAAAAAGTTCAGAACCACTGGTCTATAGTTTGGACTCTACTATAACGACCCTTTGTCTGCAGAACTTGACAGAAATCTTGATTAAATTCAGCAACATGGTGTTCATTAAACCCACTCAATAAATACAAATTAGAGACAGCTATTAACCAGTATTAACTAAGGCGTAACTAATAGCGGGATGCGATACGCTAATTATCTGAATTATTTGCCATCCGTTCCATACCTACATTAATTATTCCTAATTCCACTAGATACGTACCTATTGTAGATTGTGAGTACATATTATGTACATATAGTTGTTAAGGCTTTGTATAGACACCGTAGACGTTGTGCGTTCAGTCTTGCTTCAAGCACCACATCGAAAGCACTGAGTGGTGGCTGCGTCTATTGGCTCGGCTTGGCTGCCGGTGGCGACTACTAGTGGTCGCCACTAGTGACTCAATGTGCGGCCGCTCGCATCAGAGCTTATTTAGTTTTCGTTTGAAATTAGCATGACTACGCTTACTCGATTCTGTTTCTTTGTTCAAACCAGAATTCCATTCCATGCGAATTCCACGGAGTTAACGCGGACGCGCTACGAGATTGAAAGAAGATACAGAATAACGGCACAGAGAGACTCGCTTTCAACTTTCTTTAAGGACAGAGACATAATGGTGGCGTGAAAAAATTCCAATGCCTGTCAATTAGTTGTTTTTTTTTGTGATAAAAGAAGCAATTTTTGTAATAGAGTGCTGCATGCAGAGGCCATCAACATAAAAAAAAAACTATCTTTCATCGGTGCCGGAGAACTATATTGTTCGTGCAAATTGTTTTGCAAAATGTCTGTACGAAGCTTATAACTGAGCGCGAACTATTTAGTATTTACACACTCAATTTAGTCGATATAATCACTTTACAATAGCTATAAATTATATCGTTCTTTGCAGGATTCAAATTACCTTAATTATTATTATTTTGGTAGTGGTAGGGCTCTTCTGCAGAGTCCGCCTGGGGAAGTACCACACCTTGCCAGTTATTCAACCGTCAAGCAGTAGTGTGCAAACATTACTGTGTCCCGGGTAAGGGCAATGTTTCCAGCGTAATTACTGGGCACAGAGATTTAACATCTAATATCTCAAGGTGACGAGCGCAGTGCATTGCCGCGCATGGTTGAACTGTTGAGGTTCAAAATTCTGGGTGGCACTGAACTATTATGGGCAAGCGTGAAGCTTAACACCAGGTGAGCGACTTGCTCGACTCCAAATTACATTTAAAAAAAAAAAGACAATGCAACATTAGGACATAGGATTTGTACCATTAGAAAATTACTTTACAACTTTTTTGGTAACATTTCGACATTAAATGAGGTGTTTCAAAACGTATCAAGATTTTTTAAGGTTAACATAAATGTAACGAAAAAAAATAAGGTACTTTAAATAACTCGTACGGATGTATGAAACTAAATATTGTTATAATTACACTGCAATAAACAACAGACAAGTAAAATTTTCAATGTAAACGATGCCAGAAGAAAATACAATCACCTTACATAAAAAACTAGAGATATAAGTGTAGGTGAAACATCGCACAGGAACGGTGTCTTTATTGATCGAGTAGATTTTTAAGATTTCAATTTCTGTTATGTAATTGCTGTTTTGTGGCTTCGAACAAAGTAAAATGAATTGAATACTTTAAAGTGAGCTTACCTTACCTTACCTTAGCCGGCGCTTTGCTTCAATCGCGCTCAGTCTGTACAAGTGCCAGATGTACGTTCGTAAATACATGACGGAGGAGTAAATATCTCGGAGGGTATGTCCGAAGGCAGATTCGATCTCCCTCGACATCCGTCATCCATAATTACGATGGCAGCAAAATAACACCATCACTATTTCAGTACTATGGCACTTTAATGATTATGAAAATTATAATGAAAAAATAACTAAGGATTGATTAAATCCTTTTGTAGATTAATATATTATTTATATTGTACACACATATTTATATATATATATTTATTATATACTTAGTATTTATCAATTTATATTATTAAAAGTGTTCGTCATACCTCACCTGTTCCATCATGTGAATTTCTTTCCATGCAATGGTTGCCTGGAAGAGATCGCTTGTAGCGATAAGGCCGACACTTGTGGCACTAGCTTAAGTATAAGATAGTTTTGTACGTGTGTTCTTTTTATTTTTGGTGTACACAATAAAGAGTTTCTATCTATCTATCTAAATGTAAACGGATTTTTAGAGCCAATGAGTTTGCACGTGCACACCACGTCCAGCCAATCTTATTATCCAGCCTTCCGCTGTCCCGACGTGTGTCACTGACAACCTCATTCGGTGTTACCCGCTCTAAATATTGCAAACCGACCACATACAGTAATCATTTACTTAACGTAAACATCCAAAAATCGACTGAATGATAATTAATAAATCGACATTACTAAATTACGTCATCAAATGGTGTCCCTAAACAGATCACGCTCCGTTATATATATAAACACCGCAAAAATATGCCTTGATATTATATTAGCTATCTCTTTTTTGTGACAAATTTACTATATATAATTTTAATTATATAGTTATTGAAACCTAAGTTCGATTGTTTTTACTTGTTATTTTTAGGGAAGTTGTGTGGTTACAGTCCGTGCATTCATTTTACTTTTGTCGAAGTTTGTGGTATCTTGTTTGATGTATTTCAGGTATACTCGTTTCTAATGTAAAGAACGTTAACGACGGCCGATGAGATCGAACCGTGTCCAGTCCTGTTTCATCGATCTTTGTCCTTTTTACTCAAGATAATTGTGTCTTTCAGTGCAAGTGAGACTCATAGAGAAAATGTGAAATTGATGAAGGATTGAATCAAAAAAAAGTATAAAATGATAACAGAAAAGTTTAGTCACGACGAATTGTAAAGGTATCACGGAAATCTGGTAAAAAAATTGAGCGTGAGGGATTTAGGGATAAGAAAAGACAATGATCTGTCATTATTGTAGCGGTAGGCAGGTCCGGAGTCGGTCCGGGTCGGCGGGACGGGTCCGCAGCGGGTTGACTCGATAGGCCGCGCCTGAATGATAAATGAGAGATAAAAGCTATCCCAACGTCCACCGCACATTGATCCGTCCGCTGGCGGTACTAGTTCTCGTTACACTCCATTTCATCGTTTGGCATCCAATAAACCACCGAGTTTATACCCGGCCTGGCTTTGCCGAGATATCTTGGACCGCTTTCAACTCCCTTCCGCCGCGATACGGTGACTGTGCAACTGACTTGCTATTTCTGGAACAGAGTCGATATACAGTGGCGCATTCACATCTCCATAATGGAATTGTAATGTTCTGCTTTAGATGATAAACGAGGCTGGCATCGAACTATAAATAATTATGGCCGTAGAATCCATATCTCGCGGATCTTTCTCTGTGGCGTCGCGCGCTCGATATCGAATTAATTTCACTTGTGCTGAGTTAGCAGCTTGAATTTAAATTAACCCAACTAGGTAGTATCTGAAAGTAAGCGCTCGCTATATGAAACTAGTGACTGAAATAGACCCGGTCTGTAAACAGAACGGCGGAGACAAACACGACGAGAATTAATTCGCACCGCATCCCTCGGCCGGAAAGTTCCCGATGAAATTTTAAAGAGGAGAGAGAAAAGGGTCCGCAAAATTAGATAAAACGCTCTTCAATATTCAATGGATATAAGTGGTATTAGATTTGGGATTGAAATATTAATTAAAGCTGACTGCGCGACGAGCGCCAGCTCATATTAAAAGCTCGGTTCCTTTTGAAGTTTTCCGCTGAGAGGTTGATTGTGTACGAACTCAGGATCGACTTGTACTAATTGTACCTCTACTGATTCGATTTTTTTACATGGCTTAGCGTTTATTAAACTTAATATTTCCTTACAAACAAATTACAAGCTAGAGTGACTTACCCCCGAATACTGAAACGTTCGTTAACTTTTACAACAGATTAATTCTAATACTACCTTTGTCTGGCACTAAGCAAATAACAAAGGCAGCAATAGACTTAATCTGTCGTCAAAGTTAACAAACGTTTCAGTATTCGGGGGTGAAGGGCTAAAGATAATCTAAGATAATCTTAATGGACCTTTGGATTTATTATACTTTCTGTCTTGTTGCATGCCGGCGGCATTACGGCGCAGAAAGGTTGTGTTTATTTGTCGGGTCATACACTATACACTAGCATTTAGATCATGTGGTGCGTCAACCAGGCGCACTGATTGCAGAATAACCACTTCTGATTTTTGAAAACGAGATAAGCACCCGCGGCACCGATATCTCTATCCCAAAAGGCTCAAATATGTAACCACTTATACCGAGATTAGATGATTTAGCGCCACTTGTGCTGCTCCGCTGTATAAGCTGCCGCGCCAGCCCTACTCCGTGTCTCCGGAAGATGTGACGGCGCCAAAGTGTCAACGCAAGTGGCGTCCCACATAAGGAGCCGCCCCAACTTCTAGGTCACAAGTGTCTTGCCGTCAGATCTTTTACCATCATCACGCGCAAGATCACAATTACCTGAAGCAATAACACAAGCTTTGAAAATGTAGAATCTAGATTATCGTTAGGTTAGATTGGGCTCATATCATACAAAGGCGAGCTGAGATCGACATCGGCAAGTTATCTGAAAAATCGAAAGCAATAAAACTATTAGGAAAATAAACTAGCTGTTTCTTAGAAGTTACAAACTCTATACACATATTCAGCTACACGAATAGACGACCAACTTAGATATCTTTAAGTCAAATACGTCGCACAAAGCCGCATTATAACCGAGAATTGATAGAATAATGTTATCTGAAACCCCGCTCGGTGCTTGTTCTTATCAGCCTCCGAAACATGACGAAAATTGACTTGGAAAGTGCCAAGTTTTAATCTAGTGAGAGACGAGTGACCTTGGAGCTGTCAGTGCGCGTCTCAGGCACGCTTTTATCTAAGTCTGTAATTGTGGCGCTGTCACAGACGTGTCACGGCGCGCGCCCGGCGCGGCGGGTCGAGGGATGTGACACCCCTACTGGATATCATATTGTATTTTATATTTGTTATACATTTTTCTTGTTAGCTACCAACTGTCTCAAACGTGTTTTCTTGAGTCCCATTAAAACATTTGTAAGGCATGATCACGTTAAATCGCATAGAACAGAGGATTTTTAAACGTTTTGCTTATAAGTCTCCTGGGAATGGTGGGTCCTCTGACATGAGGAATGTGGTTTAAGAAGGAGTATAGGATTACTCTGTAGCTCAACACTGGCACGGAATAATAAGCTGTAATAGTTAATATAGCCTTGAAACTAAGTCTTTCAATTGAGCAGCTCTTGGCGCAAAATACAGTGGAAAAGGAAAATACTTTCCAAGTCATTTGATACGAAGTCTCTGCAATAACTAATCAGTGTCTTAGTTGCAACGACTCTTGGTTTCGAATAAGAAATGTTATTTCTAAAAATGCTAGAAGTTTAACCATATCAGTAAAGATGTGGTCGAAAATGGTAACAGGCATATCTGTGACGCATCAAAACACTTGTTCGTTTGGTTTATAAAAGTACACATTTCAGTAAAAAACAAAGTTTTCTCCGTTATTACGGAAACCACTTACCAATATGACCATCCCAATTAATAATATCCAGCGGTTAAGGTAACCCTGATGCCATCCCCATACGTTAACAAGCGATAAAGTTTTCGCAACCCGTTTCAAAAATAGTGGTTTTCTCGCGAGAGACCGGTAAGCCGGAACTTTCCGTACATCACCGGAAAGTTGGGCATCTCTCTGACATGAGACAAAGCGGGCTGGAGGGCTCCAGTTCTCGGAGTGAATGGCGAGCCTCTTCAACTCAAGATATTACGAGAATAGAGAGTAATCTCAGTGGAAGTGTTTGCTAAATGTTAATTACGGCTGCTCTGCATCTAACGATGTGTATTGTCTCGCGGCGGCGTCGGCGGGGTTTTGTACTCTCTACTTAGTTCCATCTTAACCGCTTATACCAGAGGTAATTTTTGAATTCGGGATTTTATCACAGAAAGCATTTCGAAATAGAATCTATCATAATGCAAAAGAGTTTAATTTTAATTGCAGTTTAATGAAAACATTACAAACATAACGTAGATACTGCCAATTCTGATAAACAAATATTCCAACAAAATAAAATTATCATTTTTAGTGACGTGACAAAAAATTATATTATAATAATATTTTTTATTATATGGCTAATATTTGACAACTCATCTGATGGAGAGCGACGATGTGGTCTAAGATGGAGCACGCTTGCTCATAAGGTGCCAATTCCCAGCTTCTGAGAGAAACTTAAAAATACTTTTTTTTTTATTGGTCCACGCGAACGAACAGTTAGTACCTCTATACAGGGTTATAAGGAAAGAGTATGCTTAGCTGAAAGGGGCTCATAGTACTCATGATTGTGAACAACTTTTACTATGGGACCAACCCTGAAATCGAGAAAAAAAAACAGCTGTTCCATACATATTGTCGAGTGTCATTGACATTTTTCTATGCAACAGCATATTTTTTTTCTCTCAATCAAAATTAACCCTGGATAATTGAGTTGGTAATTCCGACTATAGTTTTGATCACATCCGCTGATCTTTTTTTTAGGTTTTTTTTGTTAAATTTAGTTAATTATAAAGATTCAGTTTCCGTATTATGAAAATAAAATGATATGGGTTCTCCACGTCAGTTCTCAAACGGAACACGGAACCCAATTCGTGGTGCTGTACGCTTATCATCTTTATGAACAAGATAACTAGACAGTTATACCTAAATAATAATTCAAAAATATTCATTCCGCACTAAAACGGCAAATAAATGCAAAGCAGAAATTGCAATGCAAAGCTAATAATAACGGCGAGATACAGGGACGTTATACAGAGCGTTTGCACTATCTTGCTGAGGTTTGCTTACTTAATTATTTAAACCAAGAACAATCTGGTGAGAGCCCGGTGCGGCCGCAGAGATCGAGCAACTTATCTGGAAAGTTTGCCAAATGGCGAAACTATAACTTTACATTAGATAGGTTTGTTTAGAAATTATAATAGAAGAGAAATATAAGTTTGTGTATCACACTAATATTATAAATGCGAAAGTTTGTGTGTAAGTATTTAAGTGTGTTTGTTCCCGTTTAACTCTGTAACGGCTGAACGGATTCAGATGATATTTGGTATGGAGGTTATTCCCTGTTAACCTAGCTAATTTCCATCCCGAAAAATTTAACCACTTCTCTAGAATAGCGGGTGAAACCGCGGGGCGCAGCTAGTACCTTATACAAATATGTATCTCAACTCCACTACATCGTATACCATACACCGCGCCATTTTTATGTCGTTTAGGATAAGTTTTTCTCACTTTACAACACAAGCAGATCAGCAGAGCTTTGATCGTCTATTGTCTATTGCAAGTATTATTACGATAATTTAAAACTATGCCAAGATAGACTCCGCCACTCTTGGACGAAACATCATATAAATCCATGGATCTTGTATTGCTTCGTCTAAGTATAAATCCATGCCGCCACTTGACAAAGGCGTAATAAATGGCGTTTTATCCATGGATCTTATGATGCTTCGTCTAAGGTTTTATCAGTTTGTTTTTAACACTTCTGTTACTGACTTTGAAAAAATTGACCTTGCACTGAAGGAGGTTTGCCTTGTTCCGTCATAAAAAGTATTAACATATTTTTCTTATTATTTTTCGTGGAAAAGGGACTGTACCGCGTCCAGCCGTCGGTTGTTTTTTCCTCTATACGACGTGGACCTTACAAAGAAGACTAACTGTTACTACACCTTACCGTGTTTATTTATGTAGGTACAAGCTCATCATTTTTGGGTATTTTGGTTGTGGTTGGTATATTCCTCTTAATTATAATATTAGTTAGGATTATGATACCTGATGTATAATATATTTCTTACGTCAGCGGATGATATAAGTGGACGCAAACTTAGGTAGCTAAGCTGGGTGCAGTCAATATCGGAGGAAGCAGGCTCGCCCCTTTGCTAGACGTGGCTGCAATTTACCGAGGCTCCATTACTATGCGGTGCACGCTAGATCCGACCCACTGCTTCAGTTTGGATATTAATCCGAGGAGGTCCTGCGAGTGCTCCTTTGCATTTACCTAGCCTAGAAAATAGTTAGGGTTCAGTAATTCAAGTGAACTGTACTGGTGTCATTTATAATTTGATACCATTCTCATTCTCTACTAGTGGTCCCTGGTCTTGGAAATGTATCAATAGTTTTGTGACAATAGGAGGAATTCTGCGGTTAAGAGTTTTTTTTTTTGACTTTGTTGAGGTCCTTAGAAGAGATGAGAGGGGAAGAAGAACGGAAAGAACCCTACCAACCTAGGAAATGATTTATTTGAGATATTAAGATACAAGGAACATAATAATCTGACGTGATTTTGTCAAGAAACCGCTTGTACCGATTGTACCACAGAATTCTCCTTATTATCCTCTAAGTCTTTGCTACATACCATATTTTTCAGAATTGCGTTTCGTGTCACGCGTTTTCTTTGGATTTTGTTTTTATCGTAATTAATTCAAAACTCATTTCCTAGATCCAAAACCATTCTCAAATGCTTTAGTTTAACCCCAAAACTCATGCCGTTATTACAAGCAGGTACCGTATCTCTAAAGCCAACCCAAGAAATCTAGTATCATGTTTATTTGCAACCTCAGAAGAGTAGCTTGTAACATGTGCACTTAAACATTAAGTACGGAGCGAGGAGCATGCTTGGTGTTATGGTATGGAAAAGTGTTACACGTGACCATAACAATGAGCATGCGCTACCGGTGAAGTAAAACGTAAGAACCATAGCATAGTGGTGGTACTTCCTAGTCACAGATCACACTAGATACCGCATTACGGGTTTCGTTTTTCCTACAAAAAGTCACCAAAGTTTGAGGAAGGCGTGGGTCGCGGGGAGTGCGACTAAGCGTTCTCATTGACTATTTTAAGGTAACGCCTACTCGCGCCTAACAATCAACCAATCAGAGTAATTTTTGTAAGTATATTTAGACTGATGCGTGGTGCACTTTGAGCGTCCTGAATGCAGAATCTAGAGTGTGATCTGTGTTCCTAGCACTCGGTTGGCTAGCTACCACCCTAAAGTTGAAAATGTCTCGCCAAGCGTAACGGTGTTCTGGTAGCCTCACCTGATAGCCATTTCGCGTTCCAGGCAAAGCGTGCTTACTTCCTCGACCTCAGGTGACGACCTGACATCAGCAGATTTTGTGGCCAAAATGCACATCCTGTCAAAGTTAAAAAACAAACAATTGCAGTCCTTCGCAGTTATACTAGTTGGTCTGGTTTTATGCAATACGTCTTATACTGGCGTCGATTCCATGTAAGCTCGCTAAGCTAAACTCAGTGCTATTGCTATCTTTTACTAATAAAACATAAGATAGAGATAGCATACATTTTAGTGCTGTCAAATTAATCAGATCTATACCACCTACACTTAAAACTTATTTTTAGTCGGCACTTCCTCCGGTCTCGTCTAAGCTTGTTTGGAGAGCTAAGATCTGACTTATTTGACAGCCATAAAATGCATGCTATCTATATCTTGTGTTTCTATTAGTAAAAGACAGCAATAGCACTAAGTTTAGCTTAGCGAGTTTACATGAATACATAAGCCATTAGATTGTTACAGACATATTACTGCCCCGGTGGCTCAGTTGGTAGTGAACCTACCTTCTGTGTTTGGGGGCGTGGGTTCGATTCCCACTTAGGACAAACATTCATGTGATGAACATTTGTGTTTGTTCTATGTCTGGGTGTTAATATCCATATAAGTATGTATTTAAAAAATATGTACGTACGTTTATCAGTCTCTGGCTGCCATATTACAAGCTTTGCTTAGTTTGGGGTCAGATGACCGTGTATGCAAAAAAATATGTATATAGTTCTGTTGAAATCACGTGTCCAATCCGTGTCTATGCTATTGCCTAGGTGTATAACACAATACCCTGCTCTAAACCGTCTAAGTTGCTCTCCATTTGTCGACACGAAAAGTTTACATAGCCCCTGCAAATATTACCTGAGCTCAACTAGCATGCGAGGGCCGCAAACTTGACGCAAAATGTGAACCGCAAGCAAAATCCTCTTGTAATTACCTACACCAACTTGCATGCCCTTTCGTTAATGTAAACTTTTGGTCTGAAACCACCCTTAACTAATTATACTACTTATATAAATAAAATTCTTGTAGCAATAGCTACTTAGTTGTGCTTTTCGTGTTGGTCGGTATTTGGCTGGTGCAGACTTGTACACTGTACACTGTACAGTGCTATTACCCGACTGCTCAAAAAGGAGGATAATGTTTTTGGTGTCTATGTAAGTATGTTTGTGTTTTCCTATTTTATCTCCTGTAGCCTAAACGGCTTGACCAATAATTTTGACGGGTGAGGTGTCGTTGGATTTCTCTTTACGTCCGGAGTGGCAAATGCTACATTTTGCAGTCGGGTATTTCCTTTTTTTCTATTAAAAATATTACTGTCTTACCAAGTATTTGACATTTCTTTTACATTGACATTTCTTTTAACTTATTCCATTATGTTTTCATTTTAGTTAATTAGTTTCATAATTGTATTTTAGAATTGACATAATTATTTTATTTTTCTTAGCTTTAATTTAATATGTTTTTATATCATTAGTTGTAATTCGTGTTGTACGGTACTAATTGAAATAAATAATAAGTAACTATATGTTCGTTCTATACTTATTTTCAGATTGCGGTAATCCTAACTTATATTATAAATTCCAAAGTAACTCTATCTCTCTGTCAGATATCTCTGTCCCTGTCTATCTGTCTGTTGGTCGCACTTTCACGGCTAAACAGCTGAACGGATCGACCTGTTTTTTTTTTCCATATAAGCTTAAGGATCGGAGACTGACATAGGCCATTTTTTTTGTTTTTGTAGATCCACGCGAACGAAGTCGCGGGTAACAGCAAGTATCATATAAAACTATGATATCGAATAGCCTTGAAACGTTCTAAAGAGGAATTGGGGCGCCGGAAGCAGGCTCATTTCAATTTGAAAGGTATCAAAGCTTCAAATATTGTTCGAGCAGCTCTCGATCAACAACCGGAGCCCTCGAGAGGAGTGGCGTGGAGAGGAGAGGCGTGGAGAGAGGCGTGGAGAGGAGGCCACTCGTCTCCGAGCACCGTCGTCTCGCCATCTGCATAATAATTGAAACGGAACTAAGCGCACGGAGTAAGTTTCGGATATGCAAAACTAATATCCAGAGCACTAATCCCAATATCCCGCTGAAGATCAGTAATTTAATTTTACGTTTCAATGCTCGGTTCTGTCGCTTAGGGATTTACTCTATGTTTGTGAACTGCTAAAGTTCAAACTTTGAGTGTTACTCATAGACAAGCGTGACGCTTACCATCAGGCGAGTGACTTGCTCGTCTAATCAATATGTCAATCTCCGCCCTAGTAAGAGTTAGTACTGCAACGTTGTGCTTAACTAATTACACTTAATTTCAAGTCATATAGCTATCTATACATAGCATATCCGGTGGATGCAAGTGGCCCGTTGTCGGTCGGTGTGGCGCTCTAAGGGGGAGGCCTATGTTCAGCAGTGGACGTCTTATGGCCGATGATGATGATGATGACATAGCATATCATATGTCATATAGCTGACTTTGACTTAACTGTGACGTTTTCTTTTTAACTGTGACTTTCTGTAGATTAAAAATTGAAGACGCCTATTTTATTGTACAGAGTAATGTTAGCGATCTCCATGGTAGACTTATCGTAAACCGCACCATCATTTAACTCTAGATGAGACAGAGGTCAAATGAAAACCTAATTCCGAATGAAATAACTTTTACACGGTGAACCGTTAACCGTTACCTTATACACGAATAAAAAGCTGTTTAAAAATAACATTTTTCTTCTTGCGTCTAAGTGTGGTAAAAAGTCCAGGATACGCTTTACTTGCTATACTGGATACCTCCTTGACCTATGACCCGGCTTAACTTTGACCGGGATAATGAAGGAAAGAGATAAAAGAGGAACTGTTTTTTTCTGCGGGAATATTTTTTACAGCACGGATTACGCTCAAGGAAGCTATGGCCGAATTATAAGCTAAGGGTCACCCTGTTTTTAATTAAACTGATATTTTAAATTTCAACGCAAAAGTTTGTTGGTCAGTATGTTCTCGAGAACATTGTTTTATGGTCAGGGATAGTGGGAAGCGGCAAGAGAACCTTTGAGAAAGTATTTGAGTTATTATGCCAGAAATCGGTATGAAATTTAGTTTTTAATAGCATCGTATGTCAAAAAACTATTTTATACCACACTCTCTCGAAATCTACCATATTTTTTTTTTATTGAGTGAGTGTTAATTTCGTACAAATATGCTAGCGGAAAAAGTGTACGAAAATCCATTTTTAATTTGCTGAGCGGGCACAAAAGAAAAAGTTTTCATTTACTTTTTCTGCTCATTCACTTTTTTAAAATTTTGGGCATAGTTACTCTATGGTTTTGTGTAATATCTGTAGGTCTGTAATAATGCCAAAACACAAAAAGTTTTTATTACCAAGTCCACAAAATGATACCTTGTTTTTACTTGTTTTTTTAACATGCATTTAAAAAAAAAACGGCAAAAGAATTAAGAAATAAAAATCGTGCTCTACCGGTTTGATTGCTTTTTTTTTATCTATCTGAATTTTCAATTTGTTGTTTTTTTAACCGACTTCCAAAAAAAAAGGTCAAGTAGACTGAATTTTATTTTCCTCGGGTAGATACAAAGCATGCATATATCATAATATCGTGTATGCGTGTATCGAACATACATAACATAGTATATGCTGTCATGTATGTTGTATTGTGTGTTTGTATCTGTGTACTCGGAAGAAAATGCGAGTCTCAACTCGTATGTCTGAACCTACACCCTAGTTGGTAATCGGTCACTTTCTCTCATCGGTAAACAATGTATCTACTATTTTTATACAAGTTGTGTTATTTTTGTATTGTTGTGTGTGTACAATACTCACACTTTTGTATACTTTTTCGACAGAGTTCTTATTCAATTCACTAAAGAACTTTGTGATTTGAACAAATTTTAATTTAGCAAAAAATATTCATTTGAGATAATGACCACGGAGCGAAGTTATTTACACTCATAAACGCGAGTAGATAATTAATGCGCAATATAACGGACATTATTTTGCTAAACGGACCTAATGAGCCGGCTGGGATTAGTTCGGCCGTGGTTTGGCGGTGCTACTGGTTTGTTGCCAACTTCAGGACACAAATTAAATTGCATTGTCAGTTTAATTGGTTTTCGGCGTGTTGAACATGGTTTTAACGTTTCATATTTTTAATTGGTTTCGGCTGGCTTATTTCACATATCCGAAACAAGACTGACTTATTTTTTTTTTTCAAATTCAGTGTCATAGACAGAGCATAATCTTATATCAATTTTGATTTTCTTTCACTCTGTCGTAAAAGGAACGAGAACATTTTCAACGTTACACCGCCCTAACACACCAATCAGGGACCGCAGACCAGCGAGAGAAAGTAAGAGGAAAATATACTCTATCTCTCTTGGTTGTTAGACGGCGGTCGGTGCCAACAAAGTTGCCAAAAATACAATTAATAAGAAAAGAAAAACAAAATACACGACTACAAAATGTAGCCTATAACCACAGAATTCTCCTTGTTCTATAACATTCTGGAGGCAAATAGGAATCCAACGACACCTCACTCGCCAAAACTGGTCAAGCCGTTTAGGCTACATGAGGTTATATAAGATAAATTATAAAAGAATATAAGAATAAGAATAATATATTTATTGCCAAAAACAAAACAAAAAATAATAAAAAATATACTTAAACTCTCACATACTCGCATACTTCCATACTTCAATACATCCCAAAACCATTACCCTCCTTGGGCAATCGGGTAAAAATACCTACATAAGGCGACAGCGACAGCATGGTACTAATAAAAGTAAACAGTAAACTTTTCTGATATTACCTTCGCTTCGACTTGGGAATGGGATGTACTTTCGGATTCCTCAGATAGGTACGGAAACTTCCGCAACTTCCTTCTCAAGTAAAGGCGTTATCATCCGAAATATCTTTTAAATACATAATATTATAAATGCGAATGTTTGTGTGTAAGTATGTAACGGCTCAACGGATTTGAATGAAATTTGGTGTGGAGGTAGCTTATACTCTGGATTAACACAAAGGCTACTTTTTATCCCGGAAAAATATTCGGTGTCTGTAGAATAGCGGGTGAAACCGCGGGGCGCAGCTAGTAAGGAAATAAAGACCGGAATGAATGGAGAGTCTCCGGGCGGTGCGAGCCGCGGGAGGCGGCGAGTATAACCAGTTACTCAAGATATGACATACTCTGATAAATATTTACATACCTATGTAGTAGGTTATACCGTAGTAAGCTCAGTAGTGATAAAATATAAAAAATGCGAACCCTAAAATTAAAACCAAACCTAAACTACCTGTCCTCATATCCTAACTAATATTATAAATGCGAATGTAACTCTCTCTGTCTTTCTGTCTGGGTGTTCGTCGCATTAACACGACTGAACGGATCGACCTGAATTTTTCCATAGATATAGCTTAAGAGAAGGAGACGGATATAGGCTACCTTTTTTGCAACAAAATTGAATGATCTATAGAAACCTTGTTACTAAAGTATAATAAAACCCAAAACGAATAACATTGCATTTAAATAACAATTTATATTCCCAATAAAGTTTGACAAATTGTGTTTGATGGTTTTATGAGGCGGAGTGCGGCCACAAACTGCTGCTAATTTCGTTACAGGGGCTTTCAGGAGCATTAAACCGTGTCATACCTACTTTGTTTCAGTTTTTATTTTTACAGAGACATAACCCCGTTACCCTCACCCGTCACCCTCTATAGTTACTCAGCCTGTCACCCACCAGTCACCTTCCGTCTGTCCTGTCACCCGCTAGTCGCCTAATGGCATGGATGCTGAGTGTTGCGATCTATTTGCGAATGTGCACACAAGTTTATGTTTACAGATGTAAACAGAAACACATTCGCAATATTGTACTCTACGATATAGAAATCGAAACGGACGAGCGAAAGTGCCGATAAAATGGGTTTCATAAATTATGAACCCCTCACTTAGAGTTATACGAGAACTGACGCGATAAGGCGGGTTCTAATCAAATTAGCATATTCGACGAAATTATCATCATAATCATGAAGACATTACTATATTAAAATAATAATTAACGCAAAGTACGAGTAACATGCGATCGAGCAACTAAGCAATTCCATAACCGACTAACCTTCACACTGGTGTCGTTCTTTGCGCTGTGGAAATGAAAATAAGAAACGACCAAACTAATTTACGATCCCTGAAATAATTAGAAAGTTAGTGAGCTCACTGAACATTTGATTTGCAAGTAAATTGCCCTGCGAGGCTGGGAGGCTGCGAGTATGTGTTGTACAATCCGCCGGAGTGCATGTCCCGGGGTGCGGCGTCGGCCCGTCTGCGGAGCTTCGTGTCAAGGCTCCACGAGAGTACACATTAGTCGAGCCTCCACTGAGAAAGTCTATGCTCAGCCTCTATTGTTTGCTGCGTTAATGCTTTCCTCTGCACTGTTTAAAATCTTGATTGAGGGTTAAATGGTATTACGAGTAAGTTTAAAATTGCTTGCATATATGGAAGTTAATAGAAGCTTACCTAACTATGTCGTCGTCAATCGACAAATATACCTATGAAACATTTATTTATTTTCATCAATTAGTACCGAACACGCATTACGCTAATGAGAATTAAAATTAAAAACATACAAAACAAATGTCAAATACACTTAAATTACATAAAATCAGATCATAATATGTCAAGTTAAATTAAAATCATTGAAGTCTCTTCAACCCTATCTTCATTGTTTCTGTAATTGAAATGGTTATTGAGTTTTTTTTTTTTTTAATGCTTGTTTCGTTCATATTTACTATACTGTCAAATATTAAAATGTATTGCAAGCCAGCTAATAATAAATGTATATATCATTCAACTGTATTTATTTTAATATAACTAAAGTAAATAACCCATTAAGCACAATACCTATATGCCTTATACTTTTATACGACTCTATAACACAGTCAGAACGAAAATAGCCGAAAATATACTAATGCCCACAGTATGCCGAAAAACAAATATGCAAAAGAAAATAGGAATAGCAAACTTATGCGAAACAATGGGATCCAGTTTTAAGCATGTGACTTTCGCATACCGTCTGTAACTCTTACTGCTAATGGGCACGTCACTTACTGAGAGGTAGCGAGGTAACTGTCGTTTCAAAAGACGGTCCGTGTCAAAGGTCCTTTGACACGGGCTTACAGGACAGGTTATGACTTTATGACATTCGATTTAGTAAACAGGAAAGGGGCTCCGGACGAGGCCCACCCGAGCCGTTGGGCCGCTCGGGCCACGGAGACCACGCTCCGCGGCCCACGACGTCAACGTCACTCTTGAGCTTTATTAATTATTTCTCGACGCGGCTTTGTGCCTGAATCACCGAATTACAATGGCCGACCCATTAACTTCTGCAATATTAATGACTGGCTTGTTGTGTCAAGTTGTTGCTTTTAAGATGTTTCTGAGTTTAATTAAAGTTTTCTATGAGTGCGTGTATTTGGTAGCTCGGTACCGACGTCTGTACGAGCTCGAGAAGTGGGGTGGGTATGGCGGGCTAGAAGCTTACCATGAATTTATTATGACGCTCGTTTTATGGCTCGCTTTGCATATTCGGGCCACAATCCGAGGGGGAATTTCACTGATGCTCTTTTAGTATTATTGCTGCATTTATTTGTTAAAAAATATGTCCCGTGAAGTAGGTTGATCCATATTTTTTGCCTATTGCTTAGATGGATTTATACTTGCGTTGTTTATGTAAAACCATAGGTACATTAAAAGCGCATAGACCACCAAGATTTACGCTAGTACCAAGATTTTACTCGCTTTCTTGTCTGTTTTTTTGTCTGTTCTGTCCAAAATTTGCATTCGATTTTTAACTATTAGTGGACGAAGAAACAAATGTCGGAAAAACAAAAATGTGTAAAGTTAATTTAAATTTAGAATTTCAAACATCTTATGTTTGACCGGAAGACGCAGCGTAGGTAGGCCTCCCATTAGGTGGACCGACAACATTGTGAAATTCGCCGACAACCGGCCTTTATCCGGTCCGAGAAACGAGCTACATGGTCAATACTTCAATCTAAAACTACAACGAGTAAAGAGGACGTGCCTTTCTAATTGTTATCTGGGTAGGCACAATAATATCAGGCTTAAAACAGTTCCGGTAAAACAACCTTCCAAAGAGAACTATCAATTTAGACCCTCCTAATAAAATATACAAGGTAAAACTGCCTCGCTATTCATAGGGACGTTGTTAAAATATACGCAGGGAGGGAATGTATCTGTTTCCGTTTCAATTACACGCGAATTACGTCGGGGATCCGCGCACCGGCGCCACCGGAATAAACATACTCGACACAATGGCAATACGAGGGATGGCGGCGAAAATGTTCCACCTGAAACGTTCCTTCAGTAAAAGTCACGTTTCTCTCGGAACGATGGGTTCAAGTCATTAAAATACTCTTCGTCCCTCGTCATAGTCTGCCGGCGCGGCGCTACGTGCCCCTAAACCCTCCCCTAACATACGGTTTGATGATGCACTCATAAAATAATCAATTTGTTCGAGCCACCGTTCTCGCAAGCTCGCCGCAAACGGTCCCTTCGGTCGGCGTCATCTCCGGCATCCCGCTACCATTCAGCGAGCGGGTGGAGTCATCAAAACTTCATTCCGACCTCGGAGGTTCGCAAACGAGCGCGATAACACTCTAATAGCCTACAGTCGATCGAACGCTACGATACAGAACACGTCGTGAGTGCCATTAGCTCGTTCGAGTATGTGCGAATGGCACGGGGCCCCCGGCCTGCTACCCTCGCTCCGTTTCTGCTTTACAGCCATCTAGCACTGCATTCCGCGCGATCTAGACAAAATAAATCGCCGCGCCCCAGCCCCTATTGAAAGAACGTATCGATCGCAAAACCGACATATTTCACGACCATTACCCCTTCGGAGGCAGGGAACGGGACGTGGCATGACCTCCGGTGAGCGTTCTATTAGTAGGAAGCAGTAAACTTTGCGGAGCTCGACAGAGAGAACACCAGGGGCGCATCGCGGTGTCGGCCTCTACAGAGTGTACGGACACGCCACTCTTGGCACGAGCCTCCCGCACCTCTACCGTTCCCACAAATACCTCCTAAAGCATAAAAGATCTTAACCTAGATACCGGATGCTTCGAATGACTTTATTTTGACTCCGTTTTATTGTTGCGATACCTCGATTTGCCGTTTGATATTCTTCGGAGGCTCATATTTTATTTAACGGCCGATGCGAGTCTAAATTCCAAATAAAAATGTCGTAACTTGAAAGTTGTAGGCCTGTCATAAGATTCAAGCGGAGAGCAGGCTTTTTACAGTTGTACACTTTGGCTCGAATATACGTAGAGACAACAGTAGTAACTTTTGACCAGCAAACCTAGTTTTTACCAGCTTACAGGTTAGAAGAGTGTTGGAGATTGCAAAACTACCACCGTTTACTAAGCGGACGCTACTGCCCGTCCTTTAGCGATTCTACATACCCGAGTAGCGTACCTACAATAATACAGCGTATCTTAATAAAATAGAAATCAGTGATGTAAACTAACATTATCAGTTTTTGGCGGGAACGTGAAGAATTCATGTCGCGTCATTTTATTATTTTCCAAAACTTGAGTTATTTCGAGTGTTAATGTGTAAAAACTGTGGCGAATTTTTACCCGTTAAGTGTTCGTGAACTTGCACGAGTGTTGGTGAATGGTATAATGTCCTGAAACGTGAATTTTCGTGTTGTTTCCAAAACTCCATAGAAAGCTCTAGTAAAGTTTTCACCATTTTACTGGGGCATGACTTGGACTTGACCGTGATTTGCATTGCTCGCCTTTGAGTGTGACTATGACTTGTTTGATAATATCTAACAAATCTTGAAAATGTATATGTATACTTGACACTGGCAAATGCATAAAACGTGCGACGCCAAAATCCTCTTAGGAAGAAAGAGAAAACGAATATAATTTCCAAAGACATAAAAGAGAATTCTGTGAGTCTGTGATTATTTCGTTCGATATTTTTTTGTAACTTTTTTAAATGCATTCCTTGTTTCCCTTTGTAGCGGGTATTGTCGATATATCATTATCAATAGCAAAACAATAGTAATAATAGAATAAGCCTCTCGCAAGGACGAGGCAAAAAATTACATAACAAATAGAAATCACACCTTTAAACATTTGCTTTATTTCTGACTCGAATGCACAGAATTCTCCTTATAAAATTTATAAGGAGAATATTAAGGCTCTCGATTGTTATAATGTTTTCTTTTGCTTGTCACCTTCATAGAGTTTTTATGCACCCGCTAACTAGAAGACCTACTATGTGGTATTCATATGGAGTAAATTGATTTTTATTGCCAGCTTTTCATTGTCAGGTACCCGTATAAAAATAGAGATGCAATTAAGTACTCCCAGTAAATGATGATACCTATATCTTGGTGTGGTCGGGGTATCTCAGTGGGACGCTCGCCTCATGTTCGTGGGGTCGCAGGTTTGAACCCTAGCGGGCCCGTACCAATAAGTCCTTTGGAACTTACGTACGGATATACAACTGGCGGTAAAGGAAATATTTCCGGAGAAGAAATTAGATAGCGTGTTTGAAACAGAGGAGTAGCTTGCCTTAGACGGGCCCTGTATCAAAATTTATCAGGGCTCAAATGAGAAGATTTTTCACAAAAGGAACAACGTTCGGGTCCCTTGCAACCAAGGGGCTCCGTACCATTGATACCTACGGCTGATACGACGGTAGCTATTACGACGCCCCTGATGTGAATCCGCCAACCTGCACTGAACCCAGAGTGGTCTCCCAATCACCATATATGCCGTTATCCCAGCAATGGATACAACCCAGTCTCCCAGTCTGTTACAATCGCTGGTAGCATTAGGTCAATTTTCCACGAGAACAAGCAAAGTCCAGGTTACGATTAGAGCACGAGTGGCAATTTACTACCTCTACATGCGCTACACGTCTCCGACAATAAAAACGTAATCAACCATTCCGCTCGGTATTAGTTTCAGGTTGTGTGCGAAGAAACAAAGCAAGGTCGCTCCTTTGTGCGTTCAACATTTGAAATGAAATGCGGGAACAAATAGCGGCGGGAGTGTTTGCTCACAACTTCATTACAGGCAACGCTGTACCATCCTCCACTACTACATGTTTATAAGTAGGTATATATAGCTACTTCGGTAGAATCCTCGCCACGCACCGTAGCAATTGTTTCTCCACTGATTTGTCGCTTATAAAGGGAAACGGAGAGACATGAATCAACCGGGCTCCCGGCACAACATGGTTTGCCTTTGTTTCCTACCGAAACAACTTACATAGGTAAGTCGCAAATTTTGTGTAGGTAAGTAAGTGAAGCTCCTTTTATGAAGGTAAACTGAAATTAATGTGGATTTCCTATTCCGTGAACCTCTTTAGTTATTACATCTTATGTTGAGAGATATGTTTTTCGTTTCTATCGTCAAGTACAGCTAAGAGTATTGTGCTGCGTGCTGACGCAGCACAATACTCTTAGGAATACTCTTAATACAGGATCACGTGACCGAATCAATTTAAAGTAAGTATTCCCGTTTTATTAAAACAAAATGTACTTAAGTAATTTCTGTTTTTTTTTCTTTTACTTTGTTGAAGTGTTCTAGTGTGTATAAAAGATTTCTGTTAATTTGTCGTTTTTGTTTCACTTACTAAATACATCTCAGTCATCTCACCACTATCTTAATAGTACAATTGTATTCAAGTAAATACTCATAGAAAATCACTATTATTACACTATCTCTGATTCTACATTTACAATTTCACACATACGAAGTCAAGGATAGCAAACTTTCTGCGTTTGACTCATGTTTGACTGGAAAAGGTAATATTAAACTTTTGTGGAAAGTATTCGAAATTTGAAAAATATCGATGTTTTCAAGCTATATATTGATAAATATTGTTTCACATCGAGAATCTATACATATAAAAATGAACCCCTATTTCTCATGGTCACGCTTCTTGAGAAAGGATGGACCGATTTTGATGATTTCTTTTTTGTTCTTGTTGTTCGTAATTGTGAGGACAAGGTTTGTATGAAGAGTTTAGCGAGGCCGAAGGCCGAGCTTCGCGGGTATCAGTGATATTGGCAATATTGGCGATATTTTTATATTTATAAATATAAATATCGATATATTATTTTATTTATTTATTTATTTAGTTTATTTATTTATTATTTATTTACAAAATAAGCAACTTTACAGTTTAGACCAAAACGTTACTTACTCTACATATAAAAAAGAAAAACATTTAAAATAAAAACAGAAAATCAACAATATAAAATTTAGACAATAAAAAAAAAATATATACATATATATAACATTGACAAAGGCGCGAAACAATAATAATAAAACTATACTTATTATGTAAAAATTGTGTACTCCTCACTATACATTTGTGAGCTTTTCAAAAACACGGACCATTTGTCTGCAAAAATGTCGACTTGATGTGAGGATACGAGTGCATTGAGATGGCGGTGCGCTCGGCAGATGGGTGAATGTTGGCGCGCTACGGTGCGCGGCGGCGCGGGGGCGAAAAGGGGCACGCTTCCACTACGGAAACGGGCAAGATGGTCGGGCACTGACAGGCGACTAACCTCGGATAGAAGTGTGGGGCAGTCCAGGACACCATGAAGGAGTTTGTACATGGTCAATAGTAATTCGTGCGTACGGCGAGTGTCAAGGGAATTGAAGCCAGTTGCTCCCAGTATGTATATAGATGGGTATAAGAACGGATAGTACCCGTACAACTTTATAAGTGGACACTCCTAAATTGGCCCGTTAGAGCCGTTTACGCCATAAAATAAACTACTCTGTGTACTTCACTATTAAACCTTTCAATATCAGCTATGAATACGAGTATGTGGAACGGGATTAGCCAGCCAAGCCAATCTTTTAACACAAATACCGCTAGTGTACTAAATAACTACATACTCTTCAGAATCTTATACAATCAAAGGCATACCGCACCTCAACACGAACGATTACTTTAAGTTTCCCGCCACTCCCGCCAGCTTAAACCATAGTCAAAAATAAACTGTATCAGAGAGGTTCAGATATCAGAGAGTATTTTTTACTAACCATATAAAAGTTTATTGAATATTACGAAATAACGAAATATCGTTAAGCACGCATGCATAATTATACATAAGAATAAGAATTATTTTATTGCAATATTGTGTACAAAGATGTTCTTAGAATAGGGATTAATGTTCCAACAGTGGACCCATATCGGTATCGTATATACATATTCAGTAGAGCCATAAAACCGGGCAAATTTGCGGCCTATAGTCGCTCTATAACTACCGCTAGTGATCTGTGCCTGGGATTTGATTGGTCCCCCTCTTCATTGATTTCTTTTTACGTATTAAAGACATCAATGCGCCTCCCACTGATTACCCCCCTATAAATTCAGCCTCGGGATGATCCAAGCGCACTACGCATATGTCAAATACACATAGGAGTTTTGGCGGGAACGTGAAGAAGTCATGTCGCGTCATTATATTATTTTCCAAAACTTGTGTTATTTTGAGTGTTAATGTGTAAAAATGGTGGATTTTTATTCATTAAGTGTTCGTGACCGTGCACGAGTGTTGGTGAATAGTATATTGTCGTGAAACGTGACTTTTCGTGTTATTTCCAAAACTCCACAGAAACCTTTTGTAAAGTCTCCACCACTTTACTGGGGTATGACTTGGACATGACCGTGACTTAATATTCTTAACTTAGACTATGACTGAGACTTGTTTTATTTGTGAAATACTTTACTTCACTTCAAATAATACAAAACTTGACACTGGCTAAATACACAATGTGTGAAGCCAAAATTTAAGAGAAAAAAAAATACACATACAATTGAATAATTAAGCGAACTTACCTGTAAGTGATGCTTGATTGAAATTATAATGTCGTCTCGTCGAAGGATTAAGGATTATGGCTGGCTCTGCAGAGTAGGCCGAATAACCACTATTTTCAAAGTCAAAAAGTAAAACATTTTAGTCTTTGGTCCTAGTTCCCTGCTCTATGCTTCCGCTCTTGTCTATAGCCATTCAGTTTAAAGTTTCTCGCTCGTATCCAACTTTTATGGCCTCAGATTAAAAATCTTTTAATTTTATGGCCTTACCAGCGGGGAGGGAAGACGAACAGGTTTCGAACTACAATAGGGTGGGACTTAATCCTTCGACGAGACGACATTATAATTTCAATCAAGCATCACTTACAGGTAAGTTCGCTTAATTATTCAATTATAATGTCGTCTCGTCTCGGATTAAGGATTATGGCGTTGTTTAAAGTAATAAAAGTTGTGAGAGAGAACTAGTCTTTAGTCTTACTATACTCATTATAAACCAAACAAATATTAAGGACTTGGTAATTTGGGGAAGTTATCGCTAACACTTAATCGGACCAATGTCTGCATGAGACTATTTAGCTTAAGAAAGCTAACAAACAAAATATGTTAAGCACTGATTAAACATTACTAATTGATCAGTCAATTGTAACATCCCCCTGGGTGTAACTATAATAGTTTGTACAATCACAATTTAATTAAATATTTACTACAAATATAATGTAAATCTAATTTGTGCATAGTTGTAGCTTAGTCATAACAGACAGTTTAATCACCACTTTCTTATTAATTTAACACATAATCGATTCTATAATTAAAGACTTATATTTAATATTGTTTAACACATCTTTGCGGGTAATTACTACTTTGTTTTGTCTGAACAATTGATGAAGCAAAGGAGGATCGCAGGGACGCTGTCAGTAATTTCCTGTGAATTTTTTTTTTTTTTTTTTTGAAAAAGAGGATGAGACTTTCGTCCAGCCTGCAATCGATTCAGTATTTACACCTTTTCTAAATGCCATTGAGGTAGTTGTGCTGTCGGTATTAAGCTTAGCAATATCCACCCCTGACATATGCAAGGTATCTTGTACCCATCAGCTCAGAGTTTGGGAAGTGGCCCTGACAGACTCTGTGGAAGTTATATAGTCTATGCTGGGCAAATATTGCACTAGCTACCGCATTACGCTATTACGACATTCGTTGTTCCTACAAAAAGTCACTAAAGTTTGAGGAAGGGCGGTTCGCGGGGAGAGCGACCAAGCGTTCTCAGAGTGATCTGTGATGCTGGGCATATGGTATACAGCAGTATGCGAAAAGAGAAAAAGTAATATTATAAGGGGTTGCTTTCTTTGTATCTGAGAGGTCCTAAAATTCGGTCTGGAATTTTGATTTCTAAATAGAAACCCCTCTCAAATGAGAGGGGTGAATTTAATGTTTTTTATCTTACTGAAGGATAGAGTCTGTATTCGGTGAGCTGTTGCTAGGGCAAATAAGGTTACTGTCATTTGGGATCTATCTCCTAAGGATAGTTCACCCTTCATTGACTGATTGGGTAGATAGATTAGCACGATTTGTGGGTCTCAAGTATCATATTGGGGGGCAGGGGGCCTTAGGTCAGCTACGCACCTGGATAACCTTGTCGCATTGGTATTTGACCCCACCTGAGGTCCCAACATGAGGGATATTGCCGACCTATTTATATTCAGTGTGCTACATGCAGCTCCATTTTTAAACTCTTGAATGAGATAACTAAGGAGTATTGTGATATCTGAATTAAAGGGGCCTGATCCCTGATTATACATTATGCTACATTGTATTGTTTAATAGTAACTGAGGAAAGCGAGGATTACTTCTAGGGCTCTCGTCGCTTAAAAGTCGTCCTGATAGCCGTCCTTACACCAGGGTAAGTTTGTTGTGTAGTGGATAAAATCTGTTTCTGAAAGGAGAGAGAAGTGATTGCTTATCTGGATCAAATATTATTGATTATTGAAATATTATTGATTTGTCGCCCTACCGTAAGCGAAAGGTAAATTGGATAGCATAGTTGAAGGGCCACTGTGGTAAAACAACTAAACCCTCAGCCTTTTCAGTTATTATTTTGGGGCACATAAGTAAAATGGTAGAAAAAATGGAGGAAATGTATAAAGTCCAGGTCGTGCCAATCTGTGGTAAAGGCGTCCACGGCATAGGATCCTGGATCGGTGAGCCATGACACATACACATGACACATCGCATTTATTCTGGTCGCAAACAAGTCAATACTAGGGGATCCTAGTTCGCTCAGCAATTTATTAAAGACTTTAGGGTTAAGTTATCATTCAGTCTCGATGTTGGTTCTTCTAAATTCCTTATCCGCCAGTGTAGTTTTCTGATTTCATGTATGTGGCGAAGATCTGCAAATGGCGATTTTTATACTATTCCCAGATCTCTCTGGCCAAGGAGCTTAGCTTAGGAAAATGAACGCTCCTAATCTTATTAATGTAAGCCAAAGCAGTGGAATTGTCTACTCGTAATAGTATACTACAATTTCTTGATGAATGTTTGGAGAGCAAAAAAGGCTTGCTTTTAGCTCCAACCGATTGGTATGTTCTTGCCTTTCCTTCTGTGTCCTGAAGACCTACGCTCTTTGGTTCTGACAAGCCACTCCCCGAAGTGATAATGATGCATCTGAGAATATCTCTAGAGAGAAGAAATTCTCTAGAAATTTGGCCCTTTCTAACAGTTTTGTATGAACTATACCGTATTCAATGGCAGCTCTGGCAGAGAGGCAGATATTAAGGGTCCTACTACATGAGCGAGATACCTTATCGAACATTTTTATTTTTAGAGAAATAGTTAAGCTTTCTATCTTTCTAATACGATTATCATCACGAAATCTGGAATCTGGAATTGGAATCTATGACAAATCGTCTATCGTGCAATTCAGCTCGTTTTAGTGTTAACTATAAAGTTATAAAAGTTCGCATAGGTCATAAAAGACTGTGACCTAGACACAAGAAATCGTCAAGATAATTTAACGAGAGGTAGACTAATGATCTCGGATAAGCTAGAAACGGTCTAAGTACCTTAGGTAAATATATATGGGGCTGTGTTCAACCCGAAATGCAAGGCCTGAAATTCGTAGGTAATATGTTATATTCTTATTTGTAGGTAATGTATAATACCTGTAGAACATAAATCTATCTGTTATGAACCAACTAGTCTGATTGCTGTTCTTATATCTTTTAGCTTAAAATGCTTCGTATTAGTGAATTTATTTCAAGTATTTAGGTTGAGAATGAACCTATACGAGCCATCAGGTATTTCACTACAAAAAATTGGGGACAGATATTGGTCTTGACAGGTTCAACTACCTGTATCACACATTATTTCTGTAACTCTGCTATACGAGTTTGAATTTTGGATTCCTTTTTAGGTGAAAAATTGATATTTCGAGGTATATTAATTATATCAAATAAATTTTATTTGATGTACTACTGAGTGAAAAGGGGGTTTTGTAACCCTTAACGCACTCTAGTATGAAGGGGTCTGATGTTAGTAATACCCAGTCGTGGTAAAAGTATTTGAGGTGACCTGCATGTGGTACGTTATCAGAGTTTGTTACCTGGAAAGGGACAAGCGCTTCTTGTTGGTGTTGTTGGAGGGAGGGTTTTGTCGCTGCAGATATCTGCAGTTCTGGGCTTGCATTGTGCCTCTACTCTTCTCTGCTCATAGCTGGTCCTTTCTTTCCCTGTACTCCATACTCCGAGGACGAGAGGGCTGACAGGATAACGGCATTATTTTTTTTTTTTTTTTTTTTTTGTGAAGCCTTTGCCTTTAGATCCCTGGCCGTCCTTTCCACTGCTTTCGCAGTGCTGATTTTATCTGATAGGCTTTACCTTCTGATCCATCTGATAGGCCTTTGACGGTGTCTGGACTGCTGGGGCCAGTGCCGGTATCAGAAGGCCCCTCCTGGACAGTGATTCTTTTTGGAATAGATGAGCTAGCAACTTAGTTAAGTTTCTGATAAGGTTAAGGTCCTTACTTTCTTCTAGGGCGCCCATGAGGCCCAACGCTACAGCCGTGTTGCGGCGAGCATATCTTACCTCCCCTTCATCTTTCTGTCTCGAGCTTGTAAGGTATTTTGGAATTGTTGTGGCAACCTCAGACTTAAACTGTGACGAGGCTAGGTCACAGTACTCCGGAGGCGGGTGCTCCTTTATTAGACTTAGGATTATTTCTTTATTAAGGCCCTGTTTAGTAATGTTCTTTAGCTTATGAGCTACTTCTAGGTGAATTGTAGGTCTTCTACGGTTCTCTACGATCTTATCTCCAAGAAAACTAAGAGTCTTCGGGTCTAGTGGTTTCTGGGCCTCTACTTTGACCAGTTTTACCTGGTCTTCGGAATCATCGTCGACCTTTATGCTTTATGCATAATATACGATCCTACGTCGTTTAGGCGTATCTACGTTCTTGTGATAAAATAAGGCCTGAAGTGACAGAATGCGGGCGTTTTTTGCGATGTGCTCGCGAGGGATGGAAAAGAAAAACTATAGCCCAAGCGCCATTTTTCAAGCGCACGTGCGAGAGTGATTTGGCTAAATATCCAAACAAATCCTTTTAATCCCGAATGTTTTGTGAAAAATTTCGGAGGATTCATGCTTCTTATAGAGTGTATTTGAGAGTGGTATGCATATACCAGCACTTGGTGTCTTTTTCGCTAAAGAAATTAGCAAAATATGGCGCCAAGTTGTTGTCGGAGCGGAAATTGGCACAATTATATGTATTGTAAGGGTTGATCAAACCCTGGATGGGGCATGCATATGCCAGCACCGAGGGCACCTCTTCTGCGGTAGCCAACGGTTAAAACAGCTCGTAAAGAGCGATGAGTGCCAATTTCCCGATTCGATCTCGTCTTCGAAGGGCTCCGTCAGATTCGTCGGTTCATCGGGGTCTCGGTGTTCTGCCAAAGCTAACAGTAAGGCCTCTTGTAGGCCTTGTATCCGACGTTTAATGGATGTAAAATCTTCGTTTCGTGAACGTTTCATGATGAGTTGAAGAAAATGCAATTCTGAAATAAATAAATCCGTGTGGTTTTATCGGCACTAACTTACAGAATGGCTATAGACAAGAGCGGAAGCATAGAGCAGGGAACTAGGACCAAAGACTAAAATGTTTTACTTTTTGACTTTGAAAATAGTGGTTATTCGGCCTACTCTGCAGAGCCAGCCATAATCCTTAATCCGAGACGAGACGACATTATAATGATACAACCATGGATCATGATGCTTCGTCTAAGCATACAACTGTTTACTCTCGTGGGTTTATTGTTGCTAGTTAGACGTCACCTTGAGATAACCAATAGCCCTGCTTGATCTGTCGCCGCCACCGCTTTCCTCCGTGCGTTTTTGTCCTAAGAATGATCTCGTAATGTGGTATCTGTATGGGACAAACTATGAGTCTTTCCAACACAAAACACGGCTTTCAGTGGTAGTCAAAAATCATCGTGGCCGAAACCGTTCTGAAAATAACTTATTTATTTACTTTAATAAAGGCCTCGCTACATGGCCTGACCTGACAACGTTTGAAAGAGATAGCTATATATAAGTTTCTTGGAGAGCGAAAGGGAGAATCTATAACCTTAATAGTTTGATTCTTTTGCTCCCGTGAAATTCAAATCTAGCTGTCACTTTCACACGATGTAAGGTACATGTATAAACACCCTTATTTTTATTAAAAATAATAGGTCATCCGCTGATCACAACCGTGGCCGCTTCCGCAGGCTGCATCGTGTTTTGAGCTACACAGAAATAATTTATTTCCTTTTTTAATATATGGCAATACCTTAACCTCTTTGTCTTTGGATGATTCGATAGTCTATGGTTTTATAGCAAACAGCAAACCAAACACAACAATCAATAGAGTACCAACTTTACAAAACAAATTGTAACCTAGAATTCCTACAAATTTTTGTTAAAAAATTCTGTAAACCATTGCTTTCCATTTTATACTAATCAATAAAAAAAATAACGATGCGCGAAATAACATGGAACCTGCAAGACGCCTTTAAACCCCGTATTTCTCGAGCTTGATCATCGTACAAACCCGTTGACATTTCTGACTTTGACGTTTCACTTTTGTTTTCGCGGTTGTTAATGTTGATTTCAGAGATAATTCGAAATCTGTTGACGTTTACAATATTATAATAGCTAGAATCAAAATACATAAAATAGTAATTGAAGGGCGAAAAGTTTTGGTAAGTTTGAACTACACGTATTGTTGTTAGAAACAACTAAGTACGGAGACAAAGCAATCCACTTCCGTTGAGACAGGAAAAGGAAGTGATAGTTATGGCGGACGAAAGCATGGCTCACGAATATTTCCATATCCTCATCCTGTTTAATGCGATCGATATAAAAGAGATGGAAAAGCGCGAAATGGAAATACTACTGTATAACTTTACAGCACAAACCAGAGCTAGTGCTCATGTGCACTTTATGCCCAGTTATCTTCAACAGAATACCATGAAGATGAGGCCAGGTCTCACAAACATAGCAAATAGCAATAAAATAAAAAACAAATGCACTGGTTGAAAATGTAACTTACAAGTGTACCTAGAGAATACAGCACTAAATAACTGCATGTAATAATTGAAAATGAAGGCAATAAATCCTACTCAAATAATAAGTAAGTGATAATAAAACTTTAAAAAAACAAGTTGATTATTTTAACTGAAATCCTGCTGGTTGCAGAACTTGGAATGTCCTGCTACCTACCTATTTAATTACAATTATATATATAAGATAACTTTATTTTCAGACAACATAAATCAAACATGTTTTCAAAACAAAAATGTTATTTAAAACAATTCATTGTCTAAAAAATTATATCTTATTGTAAACTTCATTATAAATAAGTGGCACAATGCAGTCTTAGCACATTATGTAAAGATTTAGAGCTGACTGGATGGAAGTGCTAAGATTAAATGCTTTAATCTGAAGAAGCTCAGCGATCAGAAACTATTCTTATTTCCAGATTATTTTTGTTTGTCAATACACAAACTGTACACGAGTACAAATAGATTCTTTGCAAAATCTAAGTACCAGTAAGTACTTTATTTACTGATAATTAGGTCTGTGTTGAGTAGATATAGCACTGGATGAGCCTTCCCATCAGCATTTAGAAGTCCACTGATGGACGTAGCCTCCTATATTGGGGGAGTGACCCCATAACGCTTGGCAGGTGGCTTGGTGATCATAGAATGTTCACCATTTACAAGGGGACGCTGCTGCCTACTCTGGTGTAATACTCTGGTAGTTCTAGGACATACCCGGGAAGATGAAAACTTCATTAAATAGATTGTCAGATTCCTATATTTGTGTGCGTTTTAGTAAGTACTGTAAAAAGTTAAATGCTATTTTAAACTATGTTATATTATACTACAATGATATTTATACTTTAATCAGTAAAATGTCATTGACTATAAGTAATTTAATAATATAGTCCTTTAAATAAAGTTAAGCAAATATTCTAAGTTATACCTTAGTAGCTTATCGACTTACAGTTCTAATATTTGAATATTATAAGTTATACCTTATTAACTTATCGACTTACAGTTCTAATGTTTGTGCTTAACGCAAGTCTATCAACAGTTTTTTTTTAAATGTATTATGTTAGAATGGGCTCACATTTGACCTTGAAGTACAGGCAAAGCCTAAGGTGGAGGACACTTCCCCAGAAAGTACTTACTCAGTCTTCGTTTGAAGATCCTCAAATTATCATAAATCATAAATATTTATTACCCATAAATAACATTGCATATTACAGGCGAGTCACTTATATAAAAGAAAAACCTTAAGTTTACCTTAAGTTAAATAGTCAATGTTATTAGTTATTTAAACAATTAACAGGTAGGTCTTTATTATAATTGTAATGTTCATTCTTCACACTAAAATGAGGATTCCGAGAACTTTCAGATAGTCATCATCATCTTATAGATCAGTCGGATATCGGGACAGTAATAATTTTTTTTCCTGTTTTCCCTTGTTGGTCCGCTATCATGTTAACGCTTGAGGTTTGATATAATAATATTATGAAGTAGGTATCTATGCCTATGCCCTAATGCTTGGGTAAATTCCCAGATGAGTCGAGATGACAACGGAGCTCCCCGAGGATGTAGTGCTTATCACCACACCACATTTAGTGACGGTAAGTATTTACTACTACGATTGAACTTAAAAAGAACTGATTATTTTATTTAACTATTACTGCTGCTCGATAAGAATAACAGTCTGATTAATCACCAGCCATTTGGTTTAAGTAAGTTAACAAAATATATATTTTTTGCGAAGGTCAGGAACTATACAGGGTTATAAGGAAAGGGTATGCCAAGCCGAAAGGGGCTCATAGTACTCATGATTGTGAATAACTTTTACTATGAGGTGAGACCAACCCTATATATTTTACTATTAGTACTCACGGGATATTTACCACGGTTATTGTTTTTGTTGAGTTCCCGATATTTCGGCACAGTTGCATGCGCCATGTTCACGGGTAGACTAAAAACAAAAACAATAACCGTGGTAAATATCCCGTGAGTACTAATAGTAATGTTGTAAACAACCACGAAAGCCTATATATTTTGTCGAGTGTCATTGACATTTTTCTATGGAACAGCTGATATTTTTTTCTCGATTTGAGGGTTGGTCCCATAGAAAAAGTTGTTCATAATGATGAGTACTATGAACCCTTTTCGGCTTAGAATACCATTACCTTATAACCCTACTACCTACAAATCAATGAAAAATGAAATCGAGAAAAATAAATCTGCTATCCGATAGAAAAGTGTCAATAACACTCAAGTATATGTAACCGCTTAATTTTCCCCCCGTGATTTCAGGGTTGGTCCCATTGGAGTTGTTCATAATGAGAAGTACTAATTATTCCTTTTCTGCTTAGCATACTCATTCCTTATAACCCTGTATAGTTATGGACCAGGTCGTTGTACCGACAACTCATCAAAGTTGGAGGGAAGCTCTGGTTGCGGGAACTGCGACCAAGCGTAACAGTATTATAGGTGTATGTAGACCGCGATGCGTGCTGCACTTCGATACAGTACAATACGATACAATATAACTTTATTATACACCAAAAAGACAAATAATAAAACCCGGTAGTTTAATGGGCGACCTTATCGCCTAAAGCGAATTCTTCCAGACAACCTTTGACAACAGAATTTGGATATAGAGGTTCGATCATCCCGAGTGTGGAAGCTAGGGTGATCTTTGTGCTATACCTACGATGTAAAGCCCTTCATTGGCCGTAGCGGATTATATTTTTTTTGTATAATTTTCCTCGTTCCAGGCCGATGTGTCGGGCGGAGTCACGGTCGGCGGCGCGCCGAACCGCGGCCCCTTCTCGGGCTCCGTGGAGCTCGGGCGGCGCCTGCTGCTTGCCGCGCGCCACGGACAGACGGCGCAGGTGCTCGACCTCATGGCTAAAGGAGCGCCCTTCACTACCGACTGGGTGAGTGTCTACCTCCTTATAACTAACAAACTAGTTTAAAAAGTACGGCCAGACTGGACTCATCGTCGTGATCAGCTCACATCAGTCTAGTATTGGTCATAGACTTCTCCCATAATCGAATGCATTTACCCATAATATACTAATTCCCCTTAATATTCTTCAATAATGAAAACAATGCGTTCCCCATAATTTTCTTATTATTTTAATTTTAATAATATAATACATTCTCCTTAATATCTCTCCAGAAATATAATGAGTTTTCCTTTAATATGTTCCGATAATTATTATGCATTTCGCCTCCCAAATATGTAACGTGCCCCATAATATTCTCCCTAATATAATGCATTCCCCATTATATAAGGCACGTCACATAACCTCATACTGGCTTCTATCCGGGGAACTGCCGATTCACCGCCCTCGTCTGCGGCTCGGGCGGTCTGAACCAGACAAAGATCAATATAATTTAAAACTAGGGCGAGTCCTTCTGCAGTGTAGTTCTTCCTCGAAGGCTGACCGTAGAGCGATCTCATTACTAATACACTCACACTCATCCACTAATAAAAAAATATTAAATATATGTACTTACCTTAATTTTTTTTAATAAGATATAAGATAACTTTTACACCTTATTACTAGTAATTATATTGTTGTAACGTATAAACCATTTTTTGCCATAAGATACTTATGTGTATTAAGTAGTATTATGTTATTACTACTATTATGTTATTTTTAATTCAATTTTCTATATTATTGTTGACCGTGTACCCGCACTAGCCCGTATCGTACGTGACGTCACAGGCCGGTCCCAACAGAATACCAGCGCTGATTGTTTTCAATCAGCATTATGCTGAGTTGGGATCGGGCTTGTGACAAAGATAGCGTATATAGTTTATACTGTGTGTTTTTATTTTTTTTAATATTTTAATATGTATTTTTATCATGAATAAAATTTTCTGTATTTCTGTATTTCATTATATCTGTATGTCCAGCTGGGCACGTCCCCGCTGCACGTGGCGGCGTACGGCGCGCACGTGGACACGTGCGCGGTGCTGCTGCGCGCCGGCGTGTCGCGCGACTCGCGCACCAAGGTGGAGCGCACGCCGCTGCACCTCGCGGCGCACGCCGGCCACGCCGCCGTCGCCGCGCTGCTGCTCGAGCGGGGCGCGCTCGTCGACTGCAGGCACGTCGCACGCATACCGCATTACATCATTTCACAGATCTAACTTATACTTCGTTTTGTTATTTTTTACTTTGCACTTTTTAAATAAATATTGGTGGACGTTTTTCAAACAGCGCCATCTAGCCCCAAACTAAGCAAGCTTGTACTGTGGGAAACGGATAACTGATAGAATACATAAATACTTTTTTTTTTGGTGTAAATACATACATAGAATACATAGAAACACCCAGACAAAGAACAAACATCCATGCTCATCACACAAATGTTTGTCCTGGGTGGGAATCGAACACACAATCCATCAGAAGGCGGAAATCCACCCACTGAGCCACAACGCTAGTCAAAATGGCGCTCATATCAATATTAATCATTAATTTTTATTTTCTTTGTTGTAAGTTTTGTGTGTATACCCCAGAGCAGTCACGCTCACTAAAAAGCTTCTTCTTGCGGCGTCGTGTGGCAGGTCGCCCTCTTCCCGCCAATATGGTCGAGGAGAGAGACGGCTGGCACATGCGTCACCTCGTGAACGGGTGCTGCTCGCGGGAGCTGGACTGCTCGGAGTATATACGCAAATCCATAATAGCACTTAGCTCTTTATTAGTATATTCCTTGATATATTCCTTTTGTAAAGTCTTTAGTTTTTATATTCCGTTTCAGTTGATAAAATATTTGTAAAGTTTGATAAACGGCACGGACTCCGGAGTCCGTGGAGCAATATTGTAAAATATTAAAAAAAAAAAAAAAGTGTCGCTCCCGAAACTCGGTCCTCCACAGAGACATGCTCCGCATGACGCCCCTGCACTGGGCGGCGGAGCGCGGGCACGCGGCCGCCGTGGCCGCGCTGCTGCGGCACGGCGCCGACCCGCGGGCGCTGTCCAAGTTCCACAAGACGCCGCTGGAGCTGGCCGCCGCCAAGGGCCACCTCGCGGTGCTCAGGCTGATGGAGGACGCGCTCAGGGAGCGGGAGGCGGCCGACTCCGTGGACGCGCTCAAACAGGCCGACGGTACGGTCGCACCGTCGCAACAAATTCACTGTAGGAACGCGCACCTCGCGGCACAAGAGATTTCGCATTGATATCACATTACACGGCACGCTAATATTAAATTACAATCCACACTAATATCACATTACAATTACGAGTGACACTAATATTACACTAGTAGTTCCGCGAGCAGAAACTTTTTTGCACAACTTCTAAAATTTTATTTTTTTTCGTCGGCGATTTTTGACTGGCCAGGTATTTCCTCAAAAAAGGGAGTAAGTTTGCTGCGGCCGTTTATACCGGCCGATTTTGATAATATTTGGCAGAAACATTTGGGGCTCAATTCTAAACAAGAATTTCGAAAATGATTAAAATCGGTCAAGATGAGAAACTTGGTCAGAGGAAATACCCCTCCAATCAAAATTGCCGACGCCAAAAATATCTATAATATTTGTAGTAAGTACTTTTATAACAAATTCGTCAAGATTTGTTAAAAAATTCTACCTATACGCTAATACCAACATACGGTACTAGTATTACATAAAACTACACTCTAATATCACATTACAATGTATACATTGTCACACTAATATCGCATTACATTGTCACTAATATTACCAGCCCTTAGACTCGACAAGCAAGAACACAAAATCACGTATGTCACGACACTAACTGCGACTGATTTAGCGCTTGTTAATTCTGAATTCCACTGTGACACTAAAACTGAGATTTTCGTTTACAGAACAGACCACAGGGATACCAGCGGCTGAACAGCAACAAGCTTTAGAATCGATACAACGTAAGTTTAGTCAGAATCTAGTAGAGTCAGAATATTTATTTTGCAGGAACGTGGTTAGCAAACAAAGAAACACAGAAACATATTGGATGCTAGGTACTAATTTAAGTTTTGTTATACATGTCCTTGCGTTATGCGGTTTCAAAATCGCCTAGCTTGGCAGACGACTTTCGCAGGTCGCAGAAAGCTACAGCTACAATTAACAGGACGGACATTAGTCCGTCACACCAAAGAAAACCAGTAACCAGTTTGGTGTAAAATTGCTATCTAATGATAGCAATTTTTGTTTGGTGTAATTTGTTTGATGGTTGGTTTGGTGCGCCTCGATCTTCGATTGACCAGGGGGCAATTTCTTTCAAAACTCAGTTATATCATGCGAAATGAATAAATCCGAAACAAAAGTCGCATTTTTTAAATACTTAAACAATAGTCGCATTTTTTAAATACTCAAACAAAAGTCGCATTTTTGAATACTGAAACAAAAGTCGCATTTTTTAAATACTCAGACAAAAGTCGCATTTCTTAAATACTGGAACAAAAGTCGCATTTATTAAATACTCATATAACTTTATAACGCAACGAGTGGTTTGAACCATTCTAATTTGATTCTATCGATAGAAAAATCTTTAATTTTGCATGTTTTTTTCTGCGAATTATCATGCGAGCGATTGAAAAATTGAACCCCTGCGTGCGGATTACATAAGCTGTTGATCACTACCAAAGAAAATCTACGCGAGTGTTATTTCTCTATGCTACCATTTTAGTAGTCATTTATCGTAATTTTGATCAATAATTGCCCAAAATCCGTTCCAGGATTACAAGAGGACGTGAAGCCGTTGAGTAAAAATTTTATCCGCACGAATCAAGTCAAAATAGAAATAGAACCGGAGCCCGGACCAGAGGTGAGATAACAATATACTTTCTTATTCAGTTTACAGATACGAAAAAATATGTAATTTATGTAGAAACGTAACTTACTCAGATTAAATTTAAAAAAAACAAAAATCTAAAGTACGATAGTCAAAATTGTATAATACGAAAAAAACAAAACTTTGAAAATTAGGAGGATCGGGCACGGTCATACATTAAATTACGAGTACTTTTTTTTTTTTTTATGTTACTCTGTGACGAGACGAGCAAGTCGCTCACCTGATGTTAAGCGTCATGCTTGCTCATAACAGTTCAGTGCCACCCAGAATTTTGAACTTCAACAGTTCAAAACAATGCGCGGCAATGCACTGCGCTCGCCACCCTGAGATGTTAGATGTTTAATCTCTGTATGCCCAGTAATTACGCTGGTAACATTGCCCTTCAATCCGGAACACAGTAATGCTTGCACACTACTGCTTGGCGGTTGAATAACTTGGCAAAGGTGTGGTACTTCCCCAGGCGGACTCTGCAAGAGAGCCCTACCACTACAAAAACAAATGCAAAAAAATACGATTCTTTTCAATTGCTGCCCGACTATCCCTCATGGTGGAGTCAGCCTTGCTTACTTTTGTCATCTACTTCGCTCTATCCTCGACATCGTCTTCGGAAACCTTGCCGTTCCTCAAAACGAAACCGAGACTTTTTGAGTAATATCTCATTTGACCACATTACAACAACAAATAATTCTCCCGGTGTACCTGCGCTGATATACCGATTTTAGCAACGCGGGAAACTTCGATCTACCAATGGCAACTACGCACGCTAAAATCTTGCGCTGTTATTGGTCGATCGATTTCGTGGCAAAATCGCGCCGCCCGTGCGCCATCTTGGTCCGACAGTATGCGAATCGTGTATGCGGGACAGAGCTAAGAATGCATAGCAACCAATACTCAGCCATATGCGCTTGCAAATAAAGTTCTATATGTGTAAAAGTAAATAATCATTTACACGTTCGGTTATTGTCGGAAACCGGTTTGCTCGAACGAAAAGTGCCGTTCATCCCCCAGTTTAGGCCCAATTTTCAGCAAAAGCCGCTTAAAACATCGGATTAACACTTCGCAATTTATCGTCGGACAAATATACAAACATACAAACAAACGCCAACATGTCCCCGTTACATTCTGAGGTGTTCGCTCCGTTCGGTTCGTGCAGGTACAAGAGAGCCAAGTAGAGGGCGCCGAGGACGGCAGTGGCGACGTGGGGGCGGCATTGCTGCGGAAGCACGGCATTACACTGCTGCCGCACGACTCGTCGAGCACCGTGCTCAACGCCATACAGAGCGGACGCACCGTGGTGCTCTCAGGTGACACAGAAACTAACCACAAACTCCAAATCAGCTCATTTTACGTACTCTGAACAGTGGGACCAACCCTGAAATCGTTAAAAACAATCGGCTATTATACGTTTTGTCATTGACGCTTTTCTATAGAACAGAGAGGGTATTTCGAGAGAAAGATAGGGCTATACACTTTCGCACGCAGATGAACGGAGATGGTCAAAAAACCGGATAATTGCTAATTACATCTAAACCAGGAAATTAATCGAAATCCTTTTCTATGTAAACCTAGATATTACTAGTAGTTCGCGGCTAACTGAGACCTCGCGACCCTTATATCTTCACAACCCCTGGACCGATTCAGCTCATATTCGAACTTAAAAATTGTATTGAAATGAACTACTTGCCTTTCATGAAGATCGGATCAACGGTTCGCAAGTTATCGTCGGACAAATATACACAAAAACATACAAACATACATACAAATGCCGTTTTGTCCCAGTAAACTCTAAGACCTTCGCTTCGCTCGGTCAATTATTACCTCACTATCAGTGTTATAAACACTTGAATATACACTAGGAATTCCGAGCGCCAGCGAAATATGTGTGTAAGTCGAGGTCTTTTCAATGAATTTTTTATCGAGAAAATGTCATATAATCATGTTTTCCCGCCATACAATACTAGATTACAGAAAATAAGATTTTAATCTACTCAATGAGGGGCACTAAATAGAAAACTTACATTTTTTTATCAAAGAAAAATTTGTGTTAATAAAAATTGAACTTCCTCCTGCATCTGTACTTCCTGCTAATATTTATGTAATTCCAGACGCGGGTAAGCTGATGCTGAAGGAAAGCAGCTCTGCCCCCGCGGCCGCCCCCGCCCCCTCGGCGTCGAAGGGCGTCATCCTGACGGCGGCCCCCGTGAAGGCCACTCCCGCCGGTGTCAAGATATTCACATTGAACAATAAACTCAGAGCGACGGATAAACTGCCGATAAAGAAGCTCATCAACCCACAGGACATGCAGGTAACAATTATATAATATTCAACCGCCAAGCAGTAGTGTGCAAACATTACTGTGCTCCTGATTGAAGGGCAATGTTTTCAGCATAATTACTGGGCATAAAGAGATTTAACATGTAATGTCTCATGGTGACGAGCGCAGTGCATTGCCGCGCATGGTTTAGAACTGTTGAAGTTCAAAATTCTGGATGGCACTGACCTGTTATGGGCAGGCGTGAAACTTAACATCAGTTGAGCGACTTGCTCGACTCGTCACCGAGTTCCATAAAAAAAGTTATAAAAATTCGATATCGTTATTGACCGAGGGAAGCGAAGGTCTCAGAGTTTACTGGGACAAATCTGCATTTGTATGTATGTTTGTGTGTATATTTGTCCGACGATAACTTGCGAACCGTTGATCCGATCGTTATGAAATTTTGTAGGCAAGTAGTTCATTTCAATACAATTTTTAAGTTCGAATATGAGCTGAATCGGTCCGTGGGCTGAGAAGATATAGGGGTCGCGAGGTCTCAGTTCGGCGCGAACTACTAGTAATACAAGATTGTGATCGGTTCTTTCGCAGATTAAGCTAGTATCTCTCCCCGACACGAAGCTGTCCTCTCCAACGAGGATATCCAACGTGTCCATGAAGGCGAAGGCGCGACGCTGCGCCCCCGGGGCCGGCGGCAGTGCGGGGGGCGGGGCGAGGCCGGTCAAGATCATCATGCAGAAGGCTAACTTCGACAAAATGATCGGGAAGGGAAACAACGCAGAGAACGGGATGGAGGTGAGTACTTATTCATACGTTGGCCGAAAAAGGGTGATAGTAAAGATTCGGATAAAAATTTGTGTGAGTGCGCTGAACAAGCTGTGATTTCATTCTTAACCGACTCCCAAAAAACGGAGGCGGTGCTCAAGTCGACTGATTTTTCTTTGTTTTTTGTATTATTATGTTTGTTACCTCAGAGATGGGTAATTAACAAAAAACGCAACAAAATTTTAATTTGGCGCGCTGAGAAAAAACGTTGTAATTGGTCTGTGGATAATCCTTTGGAAAATATTCTGTAATTGTAAACATAAAGAATCTTATCCTATCTTATCCTTATCTGTCTGACAGAGAAGAACTCATTATACTCAATCACAAGTTAGAGAAAAATATTCTATGCTGTGATTACTATATTACTATCTATATAAGTATGTATTTAAAAATATCTATGTACGTATATCAGTCTCTGGCAGCCATATTACAAGCTTTGCTTAGTTTGGGGTCAGGTGACCGTGTGTGCAATAATGTCCCACATATATAAAATGTCCCACATACTGGCAATACGTACTAAACATGGAACAAAGCATACGACAATTTTGCCAATATATAAAGACCTCGTCGCTACATGGCCTGACCTGACATCGTGTGAAAGAGATGGCTATATATAAGTTTCTGGGGGAGCGAAAGGGAGAAGCTTATAACCTTAACAGCTTGTTTCTTTTACTCCCGTGAAATTCAAGTCTACCTGTCCCTTTCACACTATGTGTGAAAGGTCAGGCCATGTATGTATAGTGACTCTTAGTGAATTTTCCTAACTTTTTGATGAAATTAGCGTTTCGTTTAGTCTGTTATCACCCCTAAATCATAACAAAATCTTTTGTTTTAGCGTCAATGGCTTAGATAAACTATAATCTATGCCGCTATGTTGTTCATCGTATTTTCGACGCAAAACTTTGTCACTTTAAATTCATATAACAAGAAGATATTACGAATAAAAAAAAAACCAAACATCCAACCTTGGTTTTTACGGTGTAGATACATATAAAAAATCATCGAAATCGGATAGTTTGGGTGGGTATCAGACTACGGATTTTTGTATGGACTAGACGGCGGTATACTCTATTCTGAGTTACACTTTCATTGCAGACTGGACCGGTCCAAATCACATCTACGACAGATCTCGGCACAGTGCTACAAGTATCCAACGCGACACCCACCATCGCCCCCACCGGGACCTACATCGGAAGCACGGGGGGCTTCATCGGGAACACGGGGGGCGTCATCGGGAGCACGGGGGGCGTCATCGGGAGCACGGGGGGCGTCATCGGGAGTACGGGGGGCGTGTCTGGAACAGGTTTCATGTGTGTCCCAGCTGAGTTTTTAAGTTCGAATTCAACTGCGTATTTGCGCTCGCAGCTTCTAGCGGCGCACAAAACTATACACGAACTGAACCAACAACTGACAGTTTTTAAAGAACAACTTGCCGCCTACGAAAGTCTGTAGGAAGTTCAGCTGCTGGAATAATTGTTGCGTTTATTGCTTATCCAGTCAATAATTTGGTAATTTTTGTGCATGACTATCAAACTGTTAGTTTAGATTATTGGAAATGTCTGAGAGATATTGAACTCAAACAAGGCTTCTTCAAACAATTCTTCTTTCCTTCTACTTTTCTTTTCAAAAAATTCTTATTGGCGATCCGAAAGTAAACAATTCAATTCTGTTGTACCATCTTCTACGCTAAACTAAATTTGATAGCCGTAAAATTATTTCCATCTCTTGCTTATTTATTGAAAAGAAAAAGGACGCAGATATGATTTTAGTCCTGTCCTCAGAAAAAGTATAGTATAGAACGTCGGTTAGCGCGGCCGCACATGAGACAACGCATCAAATATAACAATCACAATTATCAATTTTCGACCAATCAGGATTCAGTAATAATAACAGGCACAAATTTTCGGCCAATCAGGATACAGTAATAATGGTCGATCTTTGAAAAAAAAGAACATACTCAATGGAGTTTTGGCGGGAACGTGAAGAAATCATGTCGCGTCATTATATTATTTTCCATTACTTGTGTTATTTCGAGTGTTAATGTGTAAAAACTGTGAATTTTTACCCGTTAAGTGTTCGTGAACATGCACGAGTGTTGGTGAATGGTATAATGTCGTGAAACGTGAATTTTCGTGTTGTTTCCAAAACTCCATAGAAGGCTCTAGTAAAGTTTTCACCACTTTACTGGGGCATGACTAGGACTTGACCATGACTTGCTTTGCTCGACTTTGACAGTGACTATGACTTGTTTGATTATATCTAACTAAACTTGAGAATAAATATGTATACTTGACACTGGCAAATGCATAAGACGTGCGACGCCAAAATCCTCTTAGGAGGAAAAAGAAAAAAAAAAAAAAAAAAAAAAAAAAAAAAAAACATACTCAACGAGACAGAAATATTTACTTTATCTTACTATATTATAACTTTATCCTTTTTCTTCATGGGTAATACTTAATTTTCCATCCTTTTCTTCTGTGGAAAGCGTAGTGTATCCAGCTGTCTATTGTTTCTCTGTCTACGTCCCAGGGGCTTATCCCGTTACTCTGAAAGCGATAGTGATAGTGCGCGAGCGGGACCGCGCATAGTGCGACAAATTGGTACGAGCGGGATGGCATGCTCTCGCAATCAGAGTTTCAAAGTTAGAGGATAAGCCCGCCTGTCAGACTAGTTTAGTCTATAGATCGGTAACAGAATCGACGCCAATGTTTTGAAAATTCACTTGATTAAACCAAACCAGACTGAATCAATTTTGATGTGGATAACCGATAAAAATAGCTTAAAAAAATGTTAAACAAGAAAATCGCGGACATTAATAAACGAAACGCGATAAGATAAAGATTTTGAGCAGGGTTAATGTGATGTTGAAATAAAAATAAGATAAACCTATTTTAACTGTTAAGATTTACTTTGTATATGACAGAAATATTTACAATATGTTAGGGCATTTATGTAAATATACATTTACCTATGTATTATTTCCTGTTCGAAAGAAATGTCAAAACAGTATAAATGACTAAAAATTCCTTATGGTGACCAGAATGCCGAGTGCAAGTTTTTCTAATTGCGTTTACGTTAACTGTGATTTGTATGAAGTAAGAGCAGCGCCATCTAGGTGACGCTAGACGGCGCAGCTTTTAGGGTGTCTATACATGGCCTGACCTGACATCGTGTGAAAGGGATAGCTAGGTTTGAATTTCACTGGAGCAAAAGAAACAAACTATTCAGGTTATTGCTTCTCCCTTTCGCTCCCCCAGAAACTTATATATAGCCATCTCTTTCAAACGATGTCAGGTCAGGCCATGTAGCGAGGCCTTTATTGCTAGTGTCCAACTATTGTCATCCTTTCCTCACTTATTGAAGCACAAAGAGGTGCAGATAATTTTAATCCCATCAGATTGTTTAACTTTGATAAAAATGTGATTTTTCTATTTAGTGCCCCTAATTAGTTAAGAAGATTAAAAATATTGTTTTTTTTTTTTTTGGTTCTGTAATCTATTCTGTCGCTTTTTTATATTTTTATACTGAACATCATTTATATAATTTTCATTTATTTTCATCTAAGGAATTATCTAATTTTGTTCGAATAGACCATTTTCCTATTCTATTTAAAATTATTTTAGCATATATAAAATTCGATTTATAATTGTAAATATTTAAAGTTGTTACATACTGAATTAAAATACATGATTTGTCATATCAAACGGTTTATTTCATTTAAACTTATCGTCGGTTAGCAAACAAATTGACAAATTGTCAATATCTCCATATGTGACATCTGTCAAACTGCCATATTTCGACTATTGGGGTGTTTACTGGCCGTCGTTATACCTATCTTGATAATGCTTATTATCTGATATCAATAAATATTGCTCTCACAATGCGTTTGAATCTGTTGTGGCTTTCCTAAACTTTGCTCTAATATTGATGGCGTCCCTTTCCCACATTTTAGAGAATGATAAAACAGATCGAGGCCAATTTCGTAGTAGAATTATTTCACTTTAAAGTTCTCATAAAATAGCTAACTAGGCACGTAGGTAAAAAATATTCTCATCTTAGTTACACAGGTGGTATCACAAATCAGTTCACAAACTCCAACTAGCCAATGAACTAGCCAGAAATTATCTTGGCATTTCATCCTGCACTCAAAGGAAGGCTGATAACTTATATTATTGACATTCTTCTGTCTTCACTCTATAATGTCCTTGCACTGTTCAAATGTTAAGTTGTTCTGGTCCATGTTTTACTGTCCTCTGTCCTGCTAGGTTTCCCCCCGGCGCTGCGCCCTCGCCTGCAGCACGTCCCTGAACTGGCCCAGTATGGCGTTCTCCCGCTTGGTTCGCTCCTCCTTGCTGAACGCAGCGAGCGCTCGCTTCTCGTCAGCCGAGTAGATCTGGTTCTCTTTCCGTATACGGACCGCTTCCATGCGACGGTGTCTGGAAGCAAATACAATTTGGATGTTTACGATAAGGTCTGGTAGAGTCCCTCTGGCGAAATACCACACCTTTACCAGTTATTCAACTGCGAAGCAATAGCAACAACCGGCCAGGTTAGGATTTCAATGATCTACCTACTATGAAATTGATTTCATTTACAGTAATAATTATGGCCAGCTAGTTCTTCGGTCCCTCGTATTTTTTATTGCCTATAAATTAGCATGAACACCAAGTCTCCTGTTGCTAATCGACGATACCTATTATTTTTGACCTTAAAGGAACCTAGGTTATATCTCTTCAGGAAATAGGAAGCCGACAGTTGTTCCGTTCCCTGGCTGTAGGAATTAGAAACTTTGTTATCTCTATAAAAATCGCCGATTTATAGATAATAATAGCTATTTGAAGATATTCACACCTACATACTACAAGAGTATCGGTGTCTCATACCTTCTTCCAATTATATAATTACTAACTGCGCCCCGCGGTTTCACCCGCTATTCTACAGAAACCGAATATTTTTCCAGGATATAAAGTAGCCAGTGTTAATAAGCCAGGGTGTGAGTTACCTTCTTTCCAAATTTCACCTTCAAATTTACAAAAAAGAAGCAGTGCCACAGTACGTACCTGGATCCACTCATAACATATCCGACAGATTCATAGGAGGCTATCTCATCAGAAGTGAGTCCTATCTCGCCTCTCCTGGGTATCCGCTTGCCTTCAGCGACGAAGGCGGCCATGGCAGCCCCTTCGCCGGGCAGCAGGGCTCGCCCGAAGTCCTTGTGCCCGAGCGCGGGCCCCACGCGGGGTGTCGGCCCGTACGCTTCACTTGCTAGGTCCTCGTCTCTTTTCGGCTTGGATTTAATTGCCTCTGTGAGTTCTTGCTCTTCTGTGAATTATAAAATAATAATTATAGTGAACAAAACTTTTCATGTAAATAACTTTAATATCACACATAATTCGAAGAACCGATAACCGATGGGGAAGAAAGGTTCTTGAGTGGCGACCACGAACCGAAAGACGAAGCGTAGGCAGGTCTCCCACTAGGTGGACCGACGACATTGTGAAAGTCGCGGGCAACCGGTGGATGGTGGCACTTTGTCGGTCGGTGTGGCGGTCTAAGGGGGAGGCCTATGTTCAGCAGTGGATGTCTTCTGGCTGATAATGTCTGGCTAACTATAATAAGTTTTCATAAATTTCATACCAAAAACATGTTAAAAAAACATCACGTGATGAATGGACGACCCCAGTGCAGAAACACTGTGTTTTCACTATACCATATTTCTCAATAAAAAAAAACATCGTGTAAAAACATGGAGTCCCTGTTATGCCAAAAAGTATATCTAATAACATTTAGGACAATATCATAGAACTAAACCACAAAATGTAATCCATCTTTAGAAACAGCGTGGCTTTCCATCAGGCGAGTTGGTTGCCAACCATAAGCCTATTCTGTATTTAAAACTCAAGGAAGATTTTGTGGGCCAAACAAAGTACTCATATTTCCTATTAACCTTCAAGTGAACATTTTACTTATTTCATTATTCTATTGTTTTATAACAGAACAAGCTTTCCTGCTGCGCTCGCATAGGCCCAAAAAAACACCACGCAAAAACAAAAATATTTTTTTTACCCTAAAATCCAAAAAACCAGCTCCTCTTTAGGGGTTGATTTAAGAAAAATCCTGAGATGCCTTTCTTTATTAAAAAACCTTGATTACACAAACAGAGTTTCAATGCCTTAATATGTAATTTTTTTTTTTCCGGTTCCAACTTTGTTGGACCATTTTACCCCTTTAGAGGTGGAATTTCGCTAAATCCGTTCTTATTGTTCACCTAGAGTCCTAGACCAATGGAGGAATATTGATTTCAAATTTCTGGTCTCTTTCAAAAGCAGTTTGGTCAATGCTCCTAGAATTCCTAGAAAAGGGGCTTGTAACAACCCGCCCCGGCTTCGCACGGGTTTAATTTAGAAAAATTATATAAATATGCGAAGAAAAATTATATAACTGATGGTGAAGACCACATCAAAATCCGTTGCGTGATTTAGGTGGAGTTAGCACACACGCAGACAGATACGGGCTTTTCGCGTCTGTCCATCTGTGTATCCGCTAACGTGGAAAGCGACCTTAGTTTATAATAAGTAAAGATATAAATTGTAGTCACTTACTTCCTTTTTCAACCCAAACATCTGCCTCATCACTTGAAGTGTCTCCGCTACTCGAGGAGCTGTGGGTTTTTTTCTTGGCTTTTTTCCGCGCCTTCTTTGCTTTCTTAAGCTTTTTCTTGAGTTTTTTCAGTTTCTTCTTGGTGTCATCTTTGTCTTTTGACTTTTTGTTCTTTTTCTTATCCTTGCCTTCAGTTTTGATGTTTAGATTGGATGGATCTTCTTCGGAGCTGAAAATGTTATGAATTTAATTATAAGTTACTGCAATTTTTACTATAGTGTGTTGTTTCATACATATGACATACTTAGATGGCTCGTTGCCAAGTTACATCAAATCACATTCTTGAAAAAATTTAAAAGAAGTAAAAGAATATAAAAAAGTTAATAAAAGTTAGCAGTGAAATAGTGTGAACAAAAGAATACAATTATTCCCCGAAAATTCTGGAAAATTGAAAGTCACAGATAAAAATAAAAATCACTATAATATTATAAATACGAAAGTTTGTGTGTTTGTTCCCGTTCAACTCTGTAAAGGCTGAACAAATTTCAATGAAATTTGGTATGGAGGTAGCTTTTACCCTGGATTAACACATAGGCTACTTTTACTTTTTATCCCGGAAAAATATTCGGTTTCTGTTGAATAGAGGGTAAAACCGCAGGGCGTAGCTAGTAAAAATAAAAAACAAATTGATAAGAAAAAGCAAGAAAGGTGGAGAATTGAACGTTTTTTTATTTCGTTTGCGCGTTCCTATAGTTGGGTTTATTAAGCTCTTGTACATTTTTATTTTTTTAGTTGTGCAAATAAAATCAAGAGCACAAGGTAAAGCTAGATTTATACAAGTGTCAAAACATGTTGCTTACTCTAGTCGAGCAGGTGACTTGCCCCACACAGAAGAAACCCCCATCTCTCCGATTCTCTCTCTCTCTTCTCGTCGGGCGTCAAGGAACTCCTCCTCCTGCGGCTTGTAGCGGCTCGGGCCCCGCGGTCCCGGGCCGCTACCGAGGCCACCTCCCAATCCTGAAATGTCGAATATAACATTATTTATTTGTTCATGATAGATAAGTAGCATATTGCATTTATTATAAAGGGTCTGTAAGGGTGCCTTTCCACCAGACGCGCTTCGTTGCCAAGCTAAGGATGTGTCCCAAACTCCAAACCCACCAATAGTATCGCTTGGTTTTCACCCTTTTCCACCAAAGCTAAGCTATGAAAATCAAGCCATCCTATTGGTGGGTTAGACACATCCATAGCTTAGCAATGTAGCACATCTCTGGTAGAAAGGCAGGCTAGGGCTTAGAACTGATACTTACTGGTTAATATGATCAAAGTCAGTATCTAAAATATCATAAGTTTATTTATTAAAGCAATATTTTACAGCTACATAAGACTTACCACCACCAAGTCCGCCACCTCCATAGCTCTGGGGCAAGTTAGGCCCCCTTTCTCGCTGCTTGTTTTGAGATCTGTCTGGCTCTTTTTTGTCTCTATCTCTACTTATATCCCTTTCTCTACTCTTTTCCCATTCTTTGCTCCTATCCCGATCTCTGCTACGTCTCTCGCGCTCCCGACTCCGCTTTCTATCTCTACTGCTACTTTCTCTGTTTTTACTGTGTCTCTCCCGATCTCTGCTACGTTTTTCACGGTCTCTGCTGCGTTTTTCACGGTCTCTGTAGGGTTTTTCATGGTCTCTGCTCCGTTTCTCACTACTGCTGTCACGGCTATCCCTCCGTCGAACTTTGTCTTTTAGACGATCTCTGCTCCGGTCACGCCTTACTTTGTCGCCACTTCTGTTTCTATCACGGCTGCGGCTACGCTGTCTGTCGGGAGATCTACGGGGACTCCTGTCTCGGTCAGAGCCCATTTGAGAAGATTAAGTAAGGTTAGGATATTTTTTACAGAACTCTTGAGTTATATATTTACAAAATGTTGTTTCATAGACACAATTACATTACAAGCACAATAAAGAGAAAGTGTAATATTTCACAAGGAAAATCTGCTTAGTCCTTTGGAAAATAATCTGTAATTGTAAACAAAAATAATCTTATCCTATGCTATGGTGACAGAGAAGAACTCATTATTCTCAATCTCAAGTTAGACAGAGAAAAATGTTCTATGCTGTGATTACTAGCAATACGTACTAAACATGGAACCTTGGACGAAACATCATACTGGATAAAGCTATGAGATGTTGCCGCTCCGACGTTCACATTGTCATATTTCTCTTTTTATTACACGGATCGTCGCATAGAGTAAGCGCTCTCGATTACTCTATGCGACGAGCTATTGTAAAATTGGCAACCTCGCACTCTGTGTCCATTTTCCTTCCACCGACTAGTAGGTCATAACATTGCGACCCGTCTTGCTCAAAAGTGAAATTATATAAAAATAACTCTGTGAAGACTTAATACTATCATACATAGTGACATTATGGCGTGTTGTGCTGTGTTTTGTCCATCGAGAACAACGAAAGGAGGAGTAAAAGACCCAGAATTATCATTTCACTCCGTCTTTTGTAGCGTTTATTACCTAAAATAACCAGTATCAAAGCTAAATATTCGTTTTACTTAAAGAATATACATGTTTGAAGTCATACAACTATCACGCAGTGTTATTTAGTTATGAATTTAAGCTTTAATTTAAGATGCATCGTTTTACGTGTTCCTGCTAGTGAAGTACCACTACACGTTTCAAACATTGTCGATATTTATCTAATAATACTCTTGTAATATCCTACATATACTAAATTAAGTGAAACATGAACCGTTAATTCCTATCGCATTTAATCGGCTTGATACGTATTCTATCGATAATTAATTTTAATCTTTTTGAAGCTTTCGCGGCTTGAAATGTATGATATTTTGTACCAATATTGTGTCATGGTTAACCAATTAATTAAAATAAAACATTTTGTAATAGGTTTCCAAAATGTCCGGAAATCAGAAATCAGTGGATAAATAAAGGCTGTGAGGCGCGAAAACTGGGAGCCACCTAAATACTCTCGACTAAATACTCGACTTCGTTGAAAACTGGGCTGTCAATTAAAAAACTAGGAAGAATAAAAGAAACTAGGAGACGGAGTTTTGGCGGGAACGTGAAGAATTCATGTCGCGTCATTTTATTATTTTCCAAAACTTGTGTTATTTCGAGTGTTAATGTGTAAAAACGGTGATTGTTTACCCGTTAAGTGTTCGTGAACATGCACGAGTGTTGGTGAATGGTATAATGTCATGAAACGTGAATTTTCGTGTTGTTTCCAAAACTCCTTAGAAGGCTCTAGTAAAGTTTTTACCACTTTACTGGGGCATGACTTGGACTGGACCGTGACTTGCTTTGCTCGCCTTTGACTGTGACTATGACTTGTTTGATATTATTTAACAAAACTTGGAAAAAAAAAAAAGGTATACTTGACACTGGCAAATGCATACGACGTGCGACGCCAAAATCCTCTACGGAGGAAATAGAGAACTAGGAGACGGTGTAGATACTTATTAACTTTCATAGTTACTATATATACTATATATATTCGTACTATTTACATGGCAATTACGAGTTTCGATGTTCAATAAAGTACATATTTTTGCAAACATTTTGTTCTTAATTTACAAATTCTTAGTTTTGTATACTTGTGTACATTTTTATCGATAGATTCTGCACTAGTTTTCACTTCCCTACTCACTAAACGTGCCAACAGAAAGTGGACACGCTGCCAAAGCAATGACCCTATCCAGCATGATGCTAAATCCACGCATGGAACAAAGCATTACACAATGATGCCAACATAACAATAAAAAATTGTCTATGTTTATTCTCGATTTCTCCCACAACAAGGTTCATCTCTAGTGTTCCTTTGAAAAAAAATACAAATTATCTGTGTATCTAGTGACGTCATTACCTGTATTGATTTTTGCGGTGAAATTAAATTTAGTCAACAAAAAAAATATTATTTACAATCTAAAAATGTAGTTTTGATCACTGCAACAATGAAGCTGTCGACGCCAAGATATACTTTATGCTTGTTCTTCCAACTAACGTTGGTTCTGTGTGATTTAATCTTTAATTGCGTGAGTTTATTTCCTAGAAGTCGAGATGGACTTCTTGTGTTATTCATGTAAGTTGCTTATTAATAACACATACATAATACTTAAAAGATACTATACATACATAGGATACGACGAAATATGATGATACGGTGAAATTTTATTCCCATTTCAGATTCCAAGACTTGTTCCTGGTACTTTCTATAACTTCCATGTTGATGACCTTTTTCTCTACATATCTATTTCAAGTAAGTTTAAGAGTTTCTCTTGCAGCTAGATTCACGTATTCATCTGTCCATTGGCCGTCGCTATAAACGTTTTCTACTTCATAACTAGTTTTGTTTATGACCTTCCAGATTTGTCCAAATGCTTCAGCGAGGTTGAGATATGTGCTAGCTCCAAAGCTCCAGCAGAATAGATTCAAATAATATTAAAAACTAGTAGTTCGCGCCGAACTGAAACCTCGCGAACCCTATATATTTCTGCACAACTACTGGATCGTTTTTATTTTATTCGAAATTAGTATTTTTTATTGAAAAGAACTACTTACTTGTTCACAAAATTACGTTAAAATCAAATCAACGCTACGAGTTATGGTCGGACATACATAAACGCCGATTTGTTCCTTAGACTGCGAAAAACTTCGCTTCGCTCAGTCAATTATAAAGAGTTAGTTAGCCAGAAGTAGATATTAACTTGAATAACCATAGCAACTGGCCCGATATAAAAAATCACACTAATATTATTAATGCGAAAGTTGTGTGTAAGTAGGTAAGTATGATGCCGTTCAACCCTGTAACGGCTGATCGGATTTGAATGTGGTATGGAGGAAGCTTATTCCCTGGATTAACAGATAGGCTTCTTTTTATCCCGGAATATATTAAATTATATTCTATATATAAAGTCTTTAATTTTTATAATCCGTTTTAGTTGATAAAATATTTGTAAAACTTGATAAATGGCACGTACCCGTGGCGGAGTCAGTGGACCAAAACAGTAAAAAAAAAAAAATACTATTGTTAAATATTCGTTTTCTGTAGAATAGTGGGTGAAACCGCGGGGCGCAGCTAGTCTAATATAAAAGGCTAAACGATCACTGACTGCTAGGTTATGTTTCGTCCAAAACGCGGGCCATTGGCAAAGGCTCAGTATTGATGTATACTGATATAGCGGGACTAGGCTTCTGGTTGGCCAGTAACATTTTGCAATGGTCCTTAGGCAGGGCTGGTAGAGGTGCTGGTCCGCAAGTTCCGCCTGCTGGGCGCGGTGTGCGCCGCCTACCTGGCTGCCACCGTGGCGCTGCACGGCGCGTGGCTGGTGGCCGCGTGGCGCGCGCCGCCGGGGGCGGGGGCGGGGGCGCCGGCCGACCCCGCGCTCGTGCTGCTCTTCACGGCGCACCGCTGCCGTCAGTACCACACTACTGACATTATAGACTACCATCACAGATTACCCCTATTATATCCCCATGAACAAAGGTCCCCCTCTTAGAAGATGGGTTGGCTGACATTATCCCCAAGCTTGGCATGTGGTTTAGGGAACGCAGAATGCTCAGGACGCTGGTGTCCGTCCACCGGCGTTTCTGCTGACAACCGGGCAATCATGTTTTTTCTATATTATGGGGTATATAATCAGTAGTTACCATATGAAACGGCGCGCAGCACCGCTTCAGAATTTCTGTACGTCAGAAATAGTGAAAACTGTGGCGCATCACACACGAGACGTCGAGACGGCATTTGTATTTGAAAACTGGGCGAAATTTAAAGGCTTTATACGCGGTCTGCAACCACAAAAACCGCGTACTAGCAGTACCAAGGGTCGCGCGCCGAGGCCACTCGTATGTGGTGGCCACAGTGGTGGTGGCCCTATTACTACCAGCTAACTAGGACAATGTTTTTCATACAAATCTCCACATTACCACAGAATAAGTACACGTACAGAACTCACACCGTGATGACAATTAAATAAATATAGACTCTCGATACGTCGCAATAAAGTTAAATATTTACACGCACAGCGAAAATTCCTACGCGAAGAGCGATTGATCGCTGTCACTTTCGCACTCGTTACGTTAGATGTAAAAGTACCTACGGGTTTCAAGACTAAAAATTATTGATTTCTGTGATATAGGCTTGATATATTTTCTTTTAAGGATTTATTTATTTAATGCTTTATGCACACACATACAACGTATTTGATACAACAGGAGGACTTAATGCTAAAGCATTTTCTACCAGTCATCCCAGTTTAAATACTACTTATGTTACAGTGTCTCCGTGGTACTATTTCCTGTACAAGCGCGCGGCGCTGCGAGTCGCCGACCCGCGCTTCTACGAGGACATCGACTGGATCCAGCGCCAGCTGCAGCCGCACTAACTGCCACCGACGACATCAGCGCCACCTACTGGATTCACCTAGTTACTACAACCACCTGCTCTAGTGTTAACTACTGGATCTAGCCGAACGCATTAGCTCCGAATCCAGTTGCTAGGGTTATCAAGTGCCTCCAACCACTGTAGCCATCACCCACTGAAATTAGCCGCACAAGTGTGGCTAGAATCAGATGCTCGTGCAACTTACTGGATCCAGTCGGACTTACGGCCAGAAGACGAAGCCAAGTCAGACTGAGACACGAACATGACTGAGCTTATCCCGTAACTCGCGATAGCGAGAGTTGCGCGAGCGTGACCGCGCATAGTGCAACTAAGTTGGTACGAGCGAGATGGCATGCTCTCGCAATCAGAACCACGAACGTTTCAAAGTTAAGAGGATAAGCCACATGGTCGCATTGTAAGATATCTTTTAAGTATGGAAACTGGACCACGAATATACTGAAAAAATATAAATTATAAAGAAAATATCAAACTATGTTCTATATCTAATTTTTCTTATTATGTAAGTGATTGAATAATATAAGCTGTTACCCAAAGAAACGTCGTTTTATTCAGAAACAAAACATCGCGTAACAATAAATTACGACCGAATAAAAAGATTTATTTACACAAAGTCTGGAAGATATAATTGCACCTTTACATTTGTACTGCGTCTATAGATCACTGTTCGGAGTTTACATTTCAAAAATGCGTACGTAATCTGATAAATATACAGAAAACTACAACTTTTAATATTGCTTTTACACCTTAAGATGCAATCTAATAATATTTCGTCCTGCACGAAGTGCTTCCATAGCTTGCCAAATTGCACGCAGAAATATATCTTGGCAAATAGATTCACCACCGATTTGCACCAAAGTAGTGTCACGGTTTGTTTAAACTCCGTGACACTACCAAAGAGCATCCCCCGAGCATGACACTACATGATGAAAATATTCTTTTTAATATTTTATTTTTCAAACATAGACAGCTTCCGAAATAACATAAAAAACAATTTTAGAGTAGCAATAGTGATGCCTCTTTAAGGCCTCGCTACATGGCCTGACCTGACATCGTTTGAAAGAGATGGCTATATATGTTTCAGGGAGACCGAAAGGGAGAAGCTATAACCTTAATAGTCAGTTTATTTTATTCCCGTGAAATTTAAATCTAGCTGTCCCTTTCACACGATGTCAGGTCAGGCCATGTATAGACACCCTTAAACTAGTTTTTGCCATATTGTGTTGCTGAATATCGCTGCGTGCGGTCGTACAATAGAAAGTAACACAGCCGTGTCATTGGCTACAAAGAGTGTGGCATGTCTGATTTAGAGCGTTAGCACGCACCGACCAAGTTGGTTGGCGCCGACCGCCGACCGCCGACCGCCGACAGCGATCCGTGGTTGTCAGGTCTGATGAGTCTTAGAAGGAAGCGCGACACAGCGGACAATTGGATTTGTTGGATGTGATGAACCACTTGCGCTGTGAACGGAAAGATAACATTATTTCCATTTACAACAAAATTAAATTTATGTATAAAAATGTATTGCTTTGTCGAGTGCGTTTGTTTGGCGTCCGATCGAGTAGACTAAACTGTTCTTATCAGTAGGAGGTCCCAGGCTCCGTTCTCGGCCGGGCAGATTTTTGTATGATGAATTTAAACATCTGTTTTGAGTCTGGGTGTAAAATGTTATTTATTTATAACTACTAGATTTAGAGGCAAAAATCGGCTTCGTCGCAGAATGTCCCCTTCGCAAAACGCTCCTTTCACAAAATGTTCTAATTTAATTTAAAAAAAAAAAACCTAATTAAATTATTCGCGATTTCAGAGGGGTTAACAAAAGTTTAGATATAGTTTTTTGTGATATTATACATAAACATACAAATTACTATTTATAACAACCAATTGGCACCTGTATGACCGACCATAGTAAAGTTTGAGAACGGGTGGACCAGTTTTTTTTTTTTTTTTTTTTGCTGTTTTAGTAATTATCAGGACAATGTTTTAATGAAGAGTTTAGCAAGGCCGAAGGACGTGCCAAGGCCCGGGCATCAGCTAGTTATGAATAATTATATATTCTTGTTAATAATTATATAATCATTATTATTATAATTGAATGTTATTAACATTGTACAATGGCATTGACATTTTAGCCTCCAATTAATTTGTATACTATTGTATACAATAGGTTATTACTTTTGCCTTGTAAATTAATATTTACCAATAAATTAATTTGAACGAATAAATATACTATGATCTATTTACATATTTGGCTTTTGTATTTATATTTTCAAGTCAAGACAAAATATTTCATTTAAATAGAACATTTTGCGAAAGGGGGACATTCTGCGACGAAGCCCAAAAATAATGCCGAGAAAAGCCACATTTACACAGACAAAAAAAAAATGCGACTATACACAAAGCTAGCCGCTAAATTTCGTTAAGTTTAATCTATGTTTATTGTAAGTATATTGCACTAGTAATATGACACTTACAAGGCAAGGCGTGTGGAATTTGTTCCGGCACTGCCGGCAGTAGGAGTTGGGCAGGCGGCCTGTGGCGAAGTGCAAGCGGCAGTAGCAGATGTAGCACTGCGGCGACCGCTCCACCTTGCGCGTCACTGCGGACGTCCACATCTTCAGCGCGTTCAGTAGGGACCCATTCTGATGAGAATACAATTATATTTATATATATATATACGTAGTACAAAATAAACTAGCTTTCCGCGTCTGTCTGTCTGCTAATTCCTAAACCACGCAACGGATTTTGATGCTGTTTTCACCATCAGTTAGACTAGTAGTTAGACCGAACTGAAACCTCGCGACCCCTATATCTTCACAACCCCTGGACCCGATTCTGCTCATATTCGAACTTAAAAATTGTATTGAAATGAACTACTTGCCTTTCATGAAGATCGGATCAACGGTTCGCAAGTTATCGTCGGACAAATATACACAAAAACATACAAACATAAATACAAATGCCGATTTGTCCCATTAAACTCTGAGACCTTCGCTTCGCTCGGTTAATAACTTTACACGTAAGGTTTATATATTACAGGATTATAAGAAGTAATATATAAGGGGTATGCTAACCCGAAAAGGGCTCATAGAAATCGTCATTATGAACAACCTTTATGTTCCATACCTTTTTTCGAGTGTCATTGACATTTTGATATGGAAAAACTGATATTTTTTTTCGTGATTTCAGGTTTGGGCCCATTACTGGTCTATTTTAAGCTAGATTCTTTGAGTCTCAAATAAATACATTTTGACATAATATTTACGGATCATAATGATATTTTAAATTTGACCGAGTTTTTTTATTAACGTCTCTTCCCAAGAGTTGTTTCTACAATTTTTGGGCAGGTGCAAGTGAGACAGCATTACCTAGCTGTAACTCCGTCTGTCTCTGTCTCACCTGGTAGCCCATATACATGACGAGCCAGTTAGTGTTGCCCGCCGGCGCGTGTTCCGGTGCGACCAGCTGCGGCAGCCCCAGCGGGTGCGAGCGGGACAGCGTTACCCGCAGCTCTATCGGTCTCTCTTCTACCGTCAGGGTCGCGATCAGCTCGTACGTCGACCAGTGGATTGCGACCTGGGGGACGATCAAAAAAATATTATTAGACACATTTAAGTAGGAAAAAAATAGTATACAAAAAAATTACACTAACATCATTCACACAATAAAAATCACACTCGGCACAATTATTTTTCTTTTTTTTTTGTTAAAATGCGTCAAGTACATTAAAGTATTATTAAAAGTAAAACAAAATACCCGACTGCAAAATGTAGCCTATGTCACTCCGGACGGAGCAACCCAACGACAACTCATACGTCAAATCCAGTTTAGGCTACAGGAGATAATAATTATAGGAACACACAAAAATACTTACATACACCCAAAAACGTTACCCTTCTTCTTCAGCAGTCGGAGAAAAATAACTTTGTTCTCGACTAAATTATTATTGTACCCACGGACCTTAACCGGTAGACAGATAATACCTATACCCATCTCACGAAAATAATACGCTCAAATGAGCCTAAGCTCGTCACTTGGATCGGACTGCATGAGTACATTTATTGAATCGCCTAATTGTAGATTTATATTTAGATATTTTTTTCTGCATCTACTGAATCTACTGAATAAGGATGAACAACTTTATTAATATTACATTTGAACCTGATCTTACCCCCGAATACTGAAACATTTGTTAACTTTGACAACAGATTAATTGTAATGCTGCCTTTGTCTGGCACTAAGAAAATGACAAAGGCAGAAATAGACTTAATCTGTCGTCAAAGTTAACAAACGTTTCAGTATTCGGGGGTTAATGTGACAGAAATAATGTGTACCCCGAGAAGAAAAATATTAGAAACAAGTTTGACTAGCAAAAGTTAAGAAAACAATAGCAAAATTTGTGGTTCGGTTAGTTGTTATGGAACTCACTTCAGTATCCTCGATCTCGGAAATCCTTTGCTGCACCTTCGTGAACTCTTCTTTCACCACATGGGGACTTATGTACCTGAGAATATCATATAGTAATTCGTTTCAAAAGGCTAATTCGAGAAAAAGGTAGCGATATACACTTTTGCGCGCAGATGAAAAGTGATAACTGATAAAAAAAAAACAGATTATTGCTAATTATACATAACATGTTGCGGGTGACACAGGGGTTTATACAAAGCTTTATATATGTAGCTACATAGACGTTGTGTTGTTTTTTACTGAATCGCGGCCACCCCACAGCGAAGTATGTGAATATTTTCTACCATGTTAAGTGGAATGGAGTACAGTGTGGTACTCACGCTTGCACGATGTTGTCGAGGAGCCGCGCGTGCTTGTGCGGCGCCGCCCCGCGCCACCCGCGCGCCTCCCCCGCGCCCGCGCCGCACGCGCACCAGTACAGTGTGGTACTCACGCTTGCACGATGTTGTCGAGGAGCCGCGCGTGCTTGTGCGGCGCCGCCCCGCGCCACCCGCGCGCCTCCCCCGCGCCCGCGCCGCACGCGCACCAGTACAGTGTGGTACTCACGCTTGCACGATGTTGTCGAGGAGCCGCGCGTGCTTGTGCGGCGCCGCCCCGCGCCACCCGCGCGCCTCCCCCGCGCCCGCGCCGCACGCGCACCAGTACAGTGTGGTACTCACGCTTGCACGATGTTGTCGAGGAGCCGCGCGTGCTTGTGCGGCGCCGCCCCGCGCCACCCGCGCGCCTCCCCCGCGCCCGCGCCGCACGCGCACCAGTACAGCGCGCGACACGCCGCCCGGCTCACCTCGCGCGCCGAGCAGTACTCTGCGAGATTAAATATTCACTATACACACACCCGGGTTAACACATTCACTATGTTGATACCAATTTCGAAGTTTTACAATTATATGAAAATTTTGATATTTTTCATATTCATTGAGCATTATTTTATTTTATTTTGGTTGGATAACCAAACAGCCTTCATACCAATAGATTTAAACACTATGATAATAAGAACACTTAGGCCAACGGAGGCTATCGCTTATAGAACAAACATGGTGCTAGAGCGCAAAACTACCTAGCTTAACTTAACAAAAAAATAAAAAAATAAATAATAATATGAAGGCAAGTGCCTGATTAAAGTCTTAATAAGTGATTAAGTCAAAGTGAAATCATTTTGCATAAATTTATCTGGGAATTTTAATTGTATTAAATCGATAAATTGCCTAAATTTAAATCTGTAATACGAATGTTGTTAGCTGTGTACTCACTGTAGACGTGCAGCGGCGTGCTGGTAGTGAACATGTCGACGTGTCGTGGTTGCGGCGGCGCGTCTCCGTCCTGCGCCTGCGCGAACACCTCCGCGGGCAGCAGGCGCAGGGCGCTCGTTAGTAACGGCTCTGCGTACTTTCTATCCCTGAAATTAACATGTACGTTAAAAGAGTCGATTGACTATTGCTTCGTGATTAACTAATGATAAAATTAAAGTTGTGCCTCGGCTGCCGCAGCGAGGAAGGATGAAATAATGGAACGGTTGTCGAAGGTACCACCAACTTCACTGATCACATCCTAGATTCTGCAATCAGGACGCTCGAAGCGCACCACACATCAGTCTAAATACACTTATAAGAAATTACTCTGATTGGTTGAGGTTGGGTTGGTTGAGGCGCGAGTAGGCGTAGCCTTGAGATAGCCAATGAGAACGCTCGGTCGCACTCCCCGCGCCTCTAACTAACGTGACTTTTTGTATGAACAACGAATCACGTAATGCGGTATCTAGTGTGATCTGTGACCAACCCACTCTCACCAGAGTCAAACCTGTCAGATCAAATCTTCGAGATAGTCAATGTTAACGCTTGGTCGCTGTCCCCACAACCCGCGATTGCCTCCAACTTTGCGAGTTTTTGTCGAAACTATATATCTATAGTACAGCGACAGAGACAGACAGACATTTACGAAAGCGCGCGTATCGCGTGGGAGAAGGAGAGCAAATCGCTGTCACTTTTGGACTCGTTAGATTCATCAATGTCTATAAGTCTAATTAAGGGAATCTCTCGACAAATATGGGAATGCGATTGTGTCTGTAGTTGACATTGATTTAGTCCGTATGTTACCTGTACGTCTGTATGTAGTGGTGCGGGAGGTCTCCCCTCGCCAGCCGGCAGTGTCTCCCCATCACCTCGACCAGCAGGAACCAGCCCAGCGCCAGTCCGTGCACGTCCGTGAACTCCACCAGCTCGCATGTCGCCTCACACAAACTGCAATATAACACGGGGCTATGTAATTTTTGGATCCGAGAACTTTATAAATGCTCGAGTTTCTTTGCGCGATAAGTACCGGAACGAAGATATTCGCCGAAGAACCAAAGCGACGTATCTTACAGGGTTTGCAAGCTGAAGTGGCAATGGGCAGGCTAAATCACTCAAAATAACATAGAGCCTGAGGGGATGAAAGGTTCTTGAGTGCGACCACGGACCGGAAGACGCAGCGTAGGTAGGCCTCCCAGTAGTTGGACCGACGACATTGTGAAAGTCGCCGGCAACCGGTGGATGCAAATGGCAGATTGTCGTTCAGGGTGGCGTTCTAAGGGGAAGGTCTTTTTTAGGAGTAGACGTCTTCTGGCTGATGATGATGATGTCCTAAAACTACGACCAGAAAAACCGGAGGAGGGTCAGCGTCCTCTTAGTGAAACGTGAGCGCTCTGCGATCCTCACCTGCCAAGCGTGGAGACTATGACCACCCCAAGGGGGAGGCTTTTGTTCGATAGTGGACGTCTAAAGGCGGATGACTAGGATTATGTAACTTTTAAACTTTCGCGATGTAATGGGATTTATCTCGCGTTGACTAGTTAGATAAAATACCTCTAGAGATATAGCTAAGCGTTAATTGCTCATCTCTCTCCAGCTGCGACACTGGACAGGAGTGGGAGTGAAAAAGGAAACATAAATTAACTTGACATGACATGTGCTACGGCTGTCTCCAAGGTCCATCAATCGCTGAAGCGTCGGAGAGAGGCCAGACGTTAATCGCCCCTCTCCCTCCAGCAGCGACGCTCGAGGGCAGTGGGAGAAAGAGGTGAGACATAAGACTCACTTGACATGCGCGACGGCGGTCTCAACAAGGTCCTGCAGTTTGAAATACGCGTCGTCGTAGTGCCGGAGAGAGAAGCGTGGCGCCGATCGTTCCTCTCCCTCGTCGCTTTCCCCTTCAGCGCTCCACGCAGCCAACAAAGATGCTAGGGAGAGAAATTAACAGCTGCATTCTCGTACACGTTTTCACTAACCGCGAACAATGCGTCGCCTAATTAAGGAACCCCAAATCCAAGCAAAGTCCTAAAGCGTAATCTTCTTTTTCGTCAATCCATTTTTATTAGGCGACTCTTAAGAGGGTGTTTCGAGAGAAATATAGCGCTATACCGTGGTAAAACCCGGGCAGGCCCGTACCAAAAAATTCTTTGGAACTTACGTACGGATATACCACTGGCTTTTCGGTGAAGGAAAACATCGTGAGGACCTGCATATTTCTGGAGAAGAAATTCGATGTCGTATGTGAATCCGCCAACCTCCTCTGGGCCAGCGTGGTGCATTTGGCCTAATCACCCTTCGAGGGTAGGCTGACATCTCAGCAGTGGGATGTTTAAATGCTGAAGCAGATAGCGCTATACGATTTCATGCGCAGATGAAAAGCGGCTTTAGCGCGCGCTAGGCAAAAAACCAGATAATTGCTGATTACATCTAAAGCATGAAATCAATTGAAATTCTGTTCGATGCTATCCTAGATATATTACCTCAATATTGGTATAACAATCACTATTAGTGTAATAATCACTATTAGTGTAATAATCACTATTATTGTAATAATCGCTTGAATATACACTAACCTCCTATGTTTGGTGCAACTCATTTTTAACTGTTAGGTACTTCTTTTTTAGGAGCCTAAAGGTTGTTTAAACGCTTTTATGCCCTAGGCAACTCCTAAACATGTAGGCATCTGATTGAGGCGACTCTTAGGGCCAATGAAAGCAATATATGACGCCACAAACATGTTTTTTCATGTTTAACAGGCTAGGCGTTTGACCACAACTCTCCGGATAGGTTAGGTGACGAAAAGAGTATTTATATTTAATAGCGTGCGCCATGTATCTTTAGTAGAATAAGGTCAAGCTTTGCTATAAAGAAACATGTCTCTATTTTTCTGCGTTTGGGACATCTTTTTTTGTAACGAGGTATAATCTTCTGGCGGGTGACTATCTCACCGTCATCCAGCACCATCGGCTTCAACATCACCAGCAGCAGTTCATACGCGAGGTACTTGAAGCAGTAGTGTACAGGGCTCTTCAGCACCGCCGTGCCGCGCCCCACCACCCGCGCGATTGTAAACGCCCCCGTGCGGCGCGGGGCAGTAATTAGCTCCCAGTTGGCTCGCCGCGTGCATTGGATGAGGACGTCTAGGACGGCCATGTTGTTGGCTGATACGGACGTTTTGGTGCTTAATTCTGAAAATTTTCACCTTTCTTTTATTTCGTGTTACCTGCTGCAACACAAAGTTTAATGCAAGTTATGTGGAGCCAAATGATTTGTCATATTAAAAGGTTCTCTGGGAACCTGAGTGAAATCAAAGTATTGAAATGATTATGAACCCCGATGAGGATGCTTATGTTTCATGTGTTTTCTTTGCATAATATTTACCAAAACGATTTGTAGAAACAGTCTCCTTGATCACGATACACCAGTTTTTGTTGCAAAATAATGGCTTATGATGCAATATATAAACAAATGTGATAGACCTTTATTTGCCTTTGAATAACGTCATTAGCATAGTAATTAAATCGTTGCCAGCCAGATAAAAAAAAAAACTGCAAGAGAAACCACTTAAAATTGACTTTGACAGATAAAAAGTTTTTTTTTTTAATTTTTGCGTCGCTCTTTCATTTGTTTAGCCGGGTTGAGTTGGTGAAGTGCGCTATGACCGTAAGAACGTTCGTTCCAGTATAGAGTATAGTATAGTATAGAAGCATCACATGCTCTGAAGGCTAACGCTTAAGCTTCCTTAGCTGATGAAACTGACGACTTAAGTCAATTCCGACTGACAGCTAGCAACATACCTAGTATATACATATTGAACGCGAACAAATTGGCGTTGAGATCAGGCGCGAATATATCCGTCCACTCGTGCGGTAGATGCGCCACATGGTCTGAAGGCTGTTTTCTTAGGCATTCTTCCTTCACTGAACTGATGAACTTTTCGACTTGTAGGTACAGATTTAGTACCGCGCGAGATAGGAGCGCCACCTGCAGGACAAAATTATGAGGGTTAAGCTACGACAAATGTATTTAAACTTCTGATTAAAAAACAATAACCTTATGACGCGATAACTTTTTTTTAATGTGACGACACTCATCACGACACGACTGATCAGGCGAACGAACGCGTTCCGGTGCTTTTTCTTCCTCACCGTCACACCAGTGTGACAGAGCAGTGTGAAGGTTAGTCGATCACGCTTTAAATAACCCCGCGAGTGAGATGAGTTTTAAAATATCTGTTTGTTATTAATCGAATGGGGCTGGGCTGCCCCCAGAGCGTTAAATTTTTCCGCTTGCAACAAAATTATCTGTTCCTGTGATTTCCAGGACAGACTAAACAGATATTTCTTTTTTAATGGAAGGTGTGGTAAGATTTATTAGTATGTCTAGACAGTCACAGGACAATTTTTGATATTGGGTTACTTGCTTCTCTTTTAATAAAGTATTTTTTTCTAAATACAAACTATAGTTAAACTTTCACCTGAGGTATTTCCGAGTAATTAAAACACGGCGCTCTTCAATAGGACTGTTAATAGAGACTTAAAAAGCAAAATCACTCGATGAACCGATAACCCGCAGGGAAGAAAGGTTCTTGAGTGATGACCACGAACCGGAAGACGTAGCGTAGGCAGGCCACCCACTAGGTAGACCAACGACATTGTGAAAGTCGCGGGCATCCGGTGGGTGCAAGTGGCACGTTGTCGGTCGATGTGGCTCTCTAAGGGGAAGGCCTATGCTCAGCAGTGGACGTATTCTGGCTGATGTTGATAATGATAGGCGACGGTAACGCTTACCTTCTAGCTGCCCGTCTACTTGTTTACCACCTATAGCATAAAAACTTAACTGGATTAAAAAAATGTGGTAAAACAATGTCTTCAAAGCACCTTGGTAGAACCCCATTTCTTTTTAGAGTTGACAACGGAGGTGAGTAGGTTACAGAGTGTGATAGTGGCGAAGTCCCAGTGGTGCGCGGGGAGATCCCAGCCACGGGACGACACTAGTGCAGCGAGGTAATCCGCTATAGTCGCGTTGCTCACTACCTGACTCCAGGGGGCCGTTGACACGTCCCTGAGGAACGGAAATGGCGAGTTATTAGAATTCTGTTGACTCACAATTTCCAGAGGAATAGCCTTATCTATGTAAGTCTATCTAAGATGCACATATTAATAGACCAAATATCAATATAACTCGTAACTCGATAGGGAACTTCGATACGAACAAAAAATCTCTAGAATATTAATCAAGTGTCGCGTGTCGCGTAATTAAATCCCTGCGCGTCAATGCACTGTACTCGTCGCCCTGAGACATAAAAACAACTCTTTCTATTTATGCCCAGTAATTGGAAACATTGCACTTCAATCCGAAGCATAGTAATGTTTGCACACATTTGGCTGTTGAATTACTGTCAAAGCTGTGGCATTTCCCAAGGCATACTCTGTATTTTTATTTTATTTTATTTCCAAAAAAACAAATATTAATAGTACCTAACACTACAAAAATCAGTTAAATAGCGCTAGCATGAATTCTGACCTTTTTATGGCATGCTATAGTACCGATGTTGTGACCTTTAACGGACCAATCCATGCTAGTACCGGTATTGCTTACATTGTTAATAACAATAATTGTGACGCTGACTTACTTACTTCTCATACAACATAACATGATTATGAGTATAATAAGCGTTGACGATGACGTCAGCGTCACAGTCTCTCTGTCCTGCCATGACGTCACCGATGAACTTCTCCCCCACCACGTTAGACTTGGTGGAATGCGCTGCGTAGAAACTACGCAACATTAGGAGATACTTGGTACGGAGGGGAGAACTAGCGGCGTTGGGCCAGTGATCGTTAGCCTGAAAATGTATAAATAAATATTTTTTTTTCAAAGTTACATCTCGTGTTACACCAGCAAAAATAGTATTTCCGCATTTCTGCGAAAAATAAATATCCAATACATTTATTTGCCAAATTCAACGAACGTTGTGAAAATTACTGACAATCAGAGCTAGAGTGTCTATGTTTATGTATTAGGATGTTCTGAAAATTAGGTTTCTGCTAGCCCAGTAAGGCCATTAGCCACCAAAGCAATACGATAAGAAGGGAGACAAAAACTTGATACATTTAAAAGCATTCTTTGAATACACTTATTTCAACAATACAAATCGATAACATCTCCACTGCTTTTAGTTACTGTGCATACTAGTACTACTAACCTGCAAAGTGTGGAAGAAACCGCTTCCGGTGACCATTTCTTTCATATTCTCCAGATCCAAAGTTTCACCTTCAGATTCAGACTTGCCATCTTCTTCATTTTGATTACTTTTCTGTTCACTTTGACTTGCTTCCGTATTTTCTTGATTACCCTTAACATTTTCTTGATTATCCTCGACTTTTTCTTTGCTACTCTCAACCTTTTCTTGACTGCTGTCAACTTTATCTTGACTACCTTCGACTTTTCCATTATTACTATCAACTTTTTCTTGCCGGCCCCCTTTGCCCTGTTCACTTTGGTCTGATTTCGTATGAACTTCGAACCACCTTCTTGTAAAAGACCAATAGTAACCCTTAGTCGCTGCTGACTCGGAAAGAGCGTTCAGTAAGTGCGTCTTGGTGTTTAATGTACATTCATCAATGATGTCACTTATTAAATTATCTAACCTGTTTTTAGTTTGTTTTACGAAGTTGTAGTGTGGCCACTGAAAAGGAAAACAATTATAAAGCCCATAAAGGGGATAATAATATAATATAAGAACAAATAACTTGTTCTATGCAGTCGGAAATCACTAAGAAAATAAAAATAAACTATAATAAATACACATGACTAAAAAATTGCTACCAAACAACCATGTATTTCAGCATTTTCAGAGTACAAATTTTCGTACCAATATTTGTATCGTTACTAGTCGGCTCAAAACCGACAAACTTGGAAAACACTAGCATTAATATTTTGTCAAAGATATTGCTTGCTATCTTTTTTGTACTGGTCAAGTTCAAATAGACCATAAACTTAAAATCCAAAATCTTTTCTATCTATCCACTATCCTATCCTTGAAGATGTAATGAGCCCATACAACACTTAGTCTATCAGAGACAAATAAATATAGATAGAGACAACTTACGAAAGCGTAAGCGTCGTACATTGAACATATGATCAAAAAGTCGTGCAGCACTTTACATAGCTCCACGACGAAATAATCATCAACCAAGAGATCGTTGCACCAAGTATCTTCCAAATCTTCATCCACTTTGTGAAGCAAAATCGTCCTTAAATACATCCCCCTAAAGATGCAGTTATTCGTGTAGGAAATCAAGTTTTCTTTTATTATTTCTTTCATTGCTTCTTTGCTGCAATCGTTGGTTATGAGCTTCGTGACGTTATTGTCCTCGAATGGGCAGTTTATGTCACCTTTGACAATGTCATGCCTTAGGGCGAAAGGTTCGACCAATGTGGGGTCGATTGGGGTAATATCGAATATGATCCGGGTGAATTCGACGATTTCGGTGATGTCTTGCTCAGAATTTGTAGAGAGTAGATACGGGCAGAGAGAGATCACGTGCTCGATTTGTTTTAGATCCATGGTTTTTACACTGCAAAATAATTTAATGTCAGTTTATTTACTTACAATAGTTAGGATATAGAAATAACGCCTAGAAAATAATCTTGTATCATTTAGCGATGGAGATATAAGCCTGTGACTTGTGCTAAAAGCAGGAAGTCCGTCTTGGCAGGTCGCTAGCACCAATTCGGTATCATTTATCGATTGTAGCTGCGTCCAGTGTATTTCTTTTGCGGTGAGCTTGTGAAACGTATTACAGATAGATAGACAGATAACTCTTTATTGTTCACACCAGAAATTACAAGCATAATACAAAAATCGTATGCTGTTTATACTCACTCTACATTTGCGTGTGTGTGCAATATCTTGGCGGCTTTTCGCAGCGTTTCGCGCCTTTCAGTTTCCTGTAAAGCGGCCAGTCCGTCCTGCCAGGCCGCCAGTACTTCGCACCACGTCTCTAACGATAACCGACTGCTGCCGCGCTAGAATCGAAACAATTGTTATGACGCTCCTCGAGTGACGGAATGGGTCGGTAATTATTTTGTTGCTGTTACAAGTTAATTGATAACATACAGCACTACTGTATTTGTTGAAACAGTCAGGAATACGTGGTTATGTGTATGTGTTATTTTCGTGTAAGCTGTAGACATACCAGAACTTGACTATCTACTGACCGGCACTTGCACGCTGAGTTCAAAGAGAGCTAGGACTAGCTTCTCGAGCCCCGGCGCTGCCAGTGTGGTGCAGAGCCGAGCGCCTAAAACTGCCACTTGCTCCAGCGCAGCAGACTTCACATCCTTAACACCCGCACTTAACTGCTCCAAGATCTTTGATACGGCACTTTGACTGATTATCATCTCTGTCAACGAAATGAAATCACCCTATTACATTAAAATTATAAAAACAAATTTTTTATTGTGTGTTTGTCCTCGTTCAACTTCACTACAGCTGACCGGATTTGATCCGGAGATTTGGTGTGAAGGTAGCTTATATAGGCTTGATAATCATATAGACTATACTTTTTACATCTAAAAATTTACAGCTCCTGTAGGAACTTACGTAAAAATTTTTAGAATTAAATAATGTAATTGTTTCTGATAATGTTCTAAGTCATGCGAACCTATTAGCATATCATCCATATAGAAATCTGTTATTTATTACAAGGATGCTATTATTTTTCAGCAAAACCCAACCTTGGTGGAAATATAGGAAGCATTGGTCCCATCAAGGGACTTGAATCTCTAATGTCGGCGATACGTATTTTACTGCCACAATGCACGTTATAGGTTTGCTCGAGTACTATTTGAAAATATGCTTTGACAACATCAACCGTCACCATAATAGTATAAGCTCAGTGGCGGATTCCAAATCCATACACAACAAACAAATTCCATAATTATAAACATTCGAGAGAAAGTGATAAGAGCTACTGATAAAGCTTTTAATCCATGGTGATTTACCAGGGGGCTTGTAGCTCGAGGTATAATTATTAACGTAAACGCAGTTTTTTCAAAATATTATTCAATACCGTAATATTTTTTACTTACCTCCACTGGCGTCGTGGTTCAAACACATGAGTAACAAGTTCTTGGCTTTAGAATCGCCCGTCTCTACCACTCGGTGGCAGATAAAAGATACTGTCGCTTCCACTAGTGTAGAGCGCAACCATCGCCGGACGGAGGATGTCAGACAATGCGGGTGCGAAAGAGACAGGGCGATGCACCACTCCACTACTGAAGGAGGGAACTGAAAGGTTAACATGGAGCTATAAGCAGTTTGGCTGGATAATAGACAAAATTGTATTTATTTTTATAACGTAACCGTAATTTATAGAAATAAACTTTCTCATTTCAAGAGTTTCTTTAAATGTGTTTGGTTAAATTCGACTATGGCATTGGTTACGAAGATTTACCTTGAAATGTCCTAAGAATATGACTTTACCTTGACGTTGTACCTATACTCATGCACGGCATGGTGAAAACACAATTTGAAATAAAATTACCTTTTTTTTAATATTTGCTTTTAGATTTAATTTAGCTTTTATGTCAGTACCTGTCAGTTTCTTACCTGTTTAAAACTATCAAAAAGAGCGTCTTGTTCTGGTTCAGTCAAATGTTTCATAAACAAAAATACAATATCGACAATCGCCTTACACCGCATGGTATCGCCCGCAAGCCAACTCCTGAGCACTTGATCGTAGAATCTGTACGTTGAGTCATATTCAAACTGTCTCGCAACACCCGAAAATAAATTCCGACTGTCGAAATCTATGAGAAGAGTTATTAGCGGCGTGAAAATGGGGCTGGAAATCTGCTTTTTACTTGCAAACTCGAAGTAATGCCCGCATATTTTCTGAACTAAATCGTTCAAATTGTGATTGTATCTCTCTACAATAGAAGCGTCACACTGTGGCGTTTCTTTAGGTTTTTCTACGACAGTTGGTGAGTCGCCGTCGAATTTAATACTCTGCTGTTTCTTTGTCTCTTGAATAAACGAGGTTTTCAAAGTCTGCAGTAATAAAATATGTCCGTCAAGTAACTTGGCGATTTCTGTGTGTTCAGTCGATAGTTTGTCAACTTGCGCGGTGATCGTTGATCCAACGTTTTGCCAGAAATTTCTGATTAATTGATCGTACTTTTCGCTGTTGCCTTCTTTGGCTTGTTTGAGCCAATATTTGACCAATGCCGCCATGGTGCTGGCGGAGTATTTGATCAGGTTGGTCCGTATTTGTCCATCGTGAGTGTCGGACAGTATTCTTTCGAGCCATGTTCTGTGCACTGAAGTGACTATTTCTAAGACAAAGTCGTGCGGCTGTATGGAGAGGTATCTCAAACATTCGTCCAAGCTCGTGATCCACGATTGCCTTTCACTCTTAGAACTGAGAATGGTTTTCTTATCTAATCTGAAGAAAAAAAAAGCTGTTAACAATAATTTTACAGAATATAATTGGGCAACTGATTTATTCGGCCCATACTTGACTTTTCGCACTCAGTTCAATTACAAATTACTAACCCATTAAATATAGCGTTGAAGAAATTAACGTAGAACTCCTTATTTAGCATCACAGGGGGAAGATGGGCCAACAATGGCAGCAGGACATTGGACAAGTGTCGCGCGTCGCCCCATCCTCCTGCAATATGGAAATATTTACATTTTAAAACGATCATTATTAGTAAAAATTATGTTTCAAAAACATGATTTGCTTACCGCTTTCTAGTACATCGAGTATTCTTTTGCCGAGTAACTCTGATTTATCCAAATATTTGTACCATTCCTGAAACACAAAACGATTTCACTAGATTACATCCGGGGCTTACATCTATGAAATTAAAGCTTAAGCCGCCAATGGTATTAGTGTTGGTCAATTATACAATAGTATCATCAATTCAGATGAAAAAAAAAATTACCTCTATGTTGTACATAAATAGCAACATCGCGTCCCAAAGCTGTGCCGCGGCGAGAGGGCTGGATTCCTTCGCTCCGATGAGTACCCGTAAAGTTTTCTGTCCGTATTGTTCCGCGAACTGACTCTTGTAACGCTCAATGATCCGCCCCACAGCCGCGTACCACGCTGCCCTACAACATCACCATATTGTAAATGCGAAAGAAAATCTGTACGCGGTTCGTATTGATCTATTATCTATGTTGACGCAATCACGGACGATTCGCGATGATCAATCATCGTCCAGCGCACACGATCTCGCATGTTGGCATCGAGCACTCATAATCAATTCGGACCCCATAATCAACACGCTTGTCAGGCGAATCGGAGATCGCACAATGATCACCGTTTACTAAGAGGACGCCGCTGCCCGTCCTCGTTGGTTCTGGTTGCAGTTTTAGGACAAAACCATGGCTTGTTTAGCCACCAAATAAATTCAAATAAATTGTCTTTTATAATCGACATATATTGTTTAAGTAGCCTGTCACCACAGATCACACTAGATACCACATTACGAGATTCGTTGTTCCTACAAAATGTCACCAGTTTGAGAAAGGCGCGGGTCGCGTGGAGTGCGACCCAGCGTTCTCATTGGCATCAAGGTTACGCCTACTCACGCCTAACAATCAACCAATAAGAGTAATTTCTTATAAGTGTATTTAGACTGACGCGTGGTGCGCTTCGATCGTCCTGAATGCAGAATCTAGAGGCCTGTGGAATCTATGCATCAAACACTCTGGTTCAAAAAGTTCCATAGGTATACCTGATCCTAATGTCATTGTGCGTGGCTCGTTTCCAGAATACAGAGGCTCTGAGCATGTGATCGGTTCGCTCCCACAGCCAGTCGTCCTGTTCTCTCGGCAGATGTTGGATGGTGTACTGCAAGCCGTGGAGACTACTAGTTACAATGCGGATTAGCTGGATTTCTTTCTCTTCGGGTGTGTCTGTCCTGGAATACAATAACAACAATCAAAGACAAGAAAAATATATATTTTTTTTTTTGGATTTGCCGTTTGTAGAATCTGGCGCGCAAACAGAGGAAGATCGTTGATCCGCTATCAGCTTTTTTTTAAATTCAAATTTGTAAAATCACAATGAGTATTTAACACCAACGAGTAAAATTAAATTTAGATTCTCTGAACTAGTTTGCACATCATTCGGGCCGAATCCCAAAGAGGCTGGGTCAGAATACTACGAATGTTACGGTAGACTAATTGGTGGTCTGCTCTCAGAGCTGGGGCCATATTGTGTAAGAGTGGTGGCGTTGGTAACTGTTTGCTATCCCGCTCGCTTGCATGTTGCAAGTATGTTGGCGCGAGTGGGATGGCACGCGATGACCATAGCCAACAGTTTTACATTATAAGGTCTGGCAGAGCCGAGTCTAACGTCACACTATACGCAGACTATCGCTGTCTCGCTCACAGAAGTGTTCCTGCATTTCACTCTATCCTTGTCTTCCGTCGTATGCCGAGCTAGCTAGAGTGTCACTAGGGCTATTCATTGCGCCTTCCTCTGTTTGCACCGTCATTTAACAGGAAATATAGTTAATAAATGGCTCCATAATTTTTTGATTTTCAAACTTTTTTATGGCTGGGTGAATGCTAAATAGTCACATGTGGCAGACAGAATGCATCTTGAAATGTTGCATTTTAGTTCTTGACATAGGAATTACTATTATGTGCGCTCAAACTTCTTCGTATAAGCTCTTAGATGTCCACTACTGGACGAAGCCACCCCCTATTGGGAGGGATTGCCATAACCACACGCTTGGCAGGAGATCGCAGAATCTTTACAGTTTACAAAGAGTTTAATGTTCTTTTTTTTGGTTAGAACATCGGCATAAAATTGCCCTAATTCTGGTCCCTCGGTAAATCAATGGAACTTACTTTCTGATAAAGACAGATTCTCCGGTCCCTGTGAGGTTGTCCACCAGATGAGAGACTATCTCGTTCTTGCAGAATGATATCACTTCCGGCAGTTTGCTGTCCGGAAACGTTTTCTGTTGAACGAAACAAATATTTTGCGGGTAGTTTGAATTTATTTTTTTACTTTGTTGCGATTTCTGGTTTGCCTCCATTTTTACCCAACTGCCCAAGAAGGAGGGTAATGTTTTGGGAGTGTACGTAAGTACTTTGTGTACCTATAAGACGTCTGTAGCCTAAGCGGCTTGACCGATTTTGAGAAGCGAGGTGTCGTCCTCATTATATCTCCTTTTGTCTACCTTTTAAATTCGGGTATTTTGTTTCTTTTAACTTTATTATTTGTTCCAGAGAGAAAAGTATTTGATGACTGTTTGTACCTTTCATCCGAACCAAAGTTCGCCATGATTGTTCCATCATTGTCAACCCACACGTCAGTCTACTACTGGACACTATCCTGAGGCATGCTACTCAGCTGGTCTTTGACTTTTCACTTATCCAGTAATGCCAGTTAGCCCAGTCAACTATGTATGTAGGACCCGGAAATAATTTACATAATATATAAAATTGTGTTTTGTATAATTTGCTGACGTAAAATCAATATTAAATTAAATTAAAAAGTCTGGAGGTACGGAACGTAGATAAAGCATTTATGCTTCTGTTATAATATTGTGTCGTCGCCGACGACTCCCGGCCGTGCTTACTATCGACATCAGAAATATCTCTAAAATAGTATAAATAGAGACGATAACACAAAATGTAAAATTGTAGTCTGTTCCTGATATGTACACATTTTTTTATATTAACCTCTATGTGTTAATCCAGGGCATAAGCTACCTCCATACCAAATTTCATTCAAATCCGCGTTCACCCGTTACAGAGTTGAACAAGCACACTTACACACAATCCCATTTATAACATTATTGTGATGAGAGGTTGGTTCTACAGTTATGTACAGGAAAAAAAACTGTTATTAGTTACTTCCTGGTCAAACGCTAAATTGACTGGACTAAGTGACTGGAAGCCGAAAATCAACAAGTTATATTATTAAAAGAATAAGAAATCACCCGACAGCAAAACGTAGCCTATGTCACTCAGGACGTATAGAGGAATCCAAGGAGACCACACTCATCAAAATCCGTCAAGCCGTATAGGCTGCAGGATGTAGTATAGGAACACAAAAACAAACTTACATGCACCCCAAAAACATTTACCCTCCTTCTTGGGCATTCGGGTAAAAGCATATATAAATGACGCCTACGTGAAAGTATGAAACAAGAAAATATATTATTCGAAATTCAAAATGCATGCAAAATGTTTGGTCCAATAATATAGATAATATACGTTATAGGTACATACCGCGAGCGAAGCCTGCGCGTGCGTCTGCGCAGGCGCATGCTCGTCGTACTGCGCCTGCAGCCACGCCGGCATCAGAGCCTTCAGGTGCGGGGCCACGCGCCGTCCGCATACCAATACTACACTGCCGTGGCATGACTACAATCATACAATACAATACTATTAGTACTCACGGGATATTTACCACGTTTTTTTTCTCTTTCCTCCTAAGAGGATTTTGGCGTCGCACGTCTTATGCATTTGCCAGTGTCAAATAGTTATATATTTTCAAGTTTTGTTAAATATTATCAAATAAGTCATAGTCAGCCAAAGGCGAGCAAAGCAAGTCACGGTTAAGTACAAGTCAAGCCCCAGTAAAGTGGTGAAAACTTCACTAGAGCCTTCTATGGATTTTTGGAAACAACACAAAAATTCTCGTTTCACGACATTATACCATTCACCAACACTCGTGCAAGTTCACGAACATTTAACGGGTAAAAATTCACCGTTTTTACACATTAACATACGAAATAACACAAGTTTTGTAAAATAATAAAATAACGCGACATGAATTCTTCACGTTCCCGCCAAAACTCCCGATTATTATTTTTGTTGAGTTCCCGATATTTCGGCACAGTTGCATGCGCCATGTTCACGGGTAGACTGAAGATGCGGGTGGATGATAAAAAGTTACGAAATTTAGGAGCAACAAACCGATCTATACCCTTTCTCAGTCTTTTGCTAAGGTTACCACTGGTACTAGAACTCGATTGCAAGTATAAAATACAATGCGTAGTGATACTGTAAGTGTGGATTGTCGGGACTGGCAATCGTGTGGTACCCGTAGCAAAAGACTGAGAAAGGGGGTACATCGGTTTTTCTGCTTTTAGCGAGCTTAAAATGACCCCCGAAAACTTTCAAAATGTAGCATATGACACTCCGAACTTAAAGAGTAATCCAATGACACCTCGCTTGTCAAAATCGGTCAAGCCGTTTAGGCTACAGGAGGTCTTATAGGAACACATAAACATACTTACACACACCCCAAAGACATTAAAGATATTACCCAAACCCCAAAGATATTATCCTCTTTCTTGGGCAGTCGGGTGAAAAAGAAAACATTGCTTTCTTTAAACCAAAATAATAATTGAATTATATGAAAATTAACAGAGTAATATACGCTAAATTTCTTAATCTGATTAGACTCGGAAGTCTTAAAATCAGACTCTTCGACAACTTGAGTATCTAGCCGGTGTCGTAAAATTCAGTGCAACATACCTGAGTGACTTCCCTAACTTTCCTATCGGGGTCAGCGGTGAGTAGCCGGTAGAAGTGCGCCCAGCTCGGCAATGCAGCCACCACATCCTCCACTTTACTGTTGGACACCAGTTCTGATAGCTCTTGCAATGCCTGAAATATATTAACATTTAGACTAATATTTAAAATATTTATTATATTATTCACTAGGGACCCGCTCGGGCTTCGCACGGGTGTAATTTAGAAGAAAAAAATATAAGTTGAAAAATTTTAAGTTAGTGCCTTTTTATCAAAATTTAATATATATAACAGAACAAGTCCTGTTCTTTTCCGAAATTCAATAAAATTGACCCCCAAAGTTTGTATGCAAATAAATAAATATTAATAAATAACGCAGTTTGTGTATTAAGCGTAAAAAATAAAGAACGGAATGTCTCAGGATTTTTCGAAAATCAACTTCTAGAGGTGAAGGGTTTTTCATTTACTGTAGCCTACGTGAGTGAAGCCGTGCAGGCAAGATAGTATTATATAACCCTTCCATGTAAAATTATATAGCTGATGGTGAAATCTGCATCAAAATCCATTGTGTGGTTTAAGAGTTAGCCCATATACAGACAGACAGACGCGGAAAGAGACTTTATTTTATACTATGTAGAGATGAATGTAGCTTTGGATGGTAAGCATATTATTTTAAAAATATGTAATTTTTTTTAAATAGTGATAATTTTGGGGATGCTTAATTTAACTACACTAATTTTAATGGTTAAAAGTATTTCATACAAATTAACAAAAATTATAATTATCATAAAAGTAAGGATAATTCATCAGATATCCAATCATCATCATCATCCCCCCCCTTAAAACGCCACTCAGGCCAACAACTTGCCAATTACTTCCGCCGTTCCAACACACAATACAGTCATATCCACAGATATCCAATATTTTAACACAATTACACTTTACAAAGAAAAGTAATATTCCTTTTTCAACACTAGCCGAGACTTTGTTAGCGTGGACCTACTACAAAAAAATGTAGCCTCTGTCCATCTCCGATCCTTAAACTACATTTATGCAAAAACTCAGGTCGATCTGTTCAGCCGTATGGCCGTGATTACGTGACAAACACGCGAACAGAAAGATAGACAGAGATAGTTACTTTCGCATTTATAATATTAGTTAGGATAATGCACTAGCAGCGCCCTGCGGTTTCACCCGCTGTACCATATATGAATATATTTTCCAGGATAAAAACTGCTCTGTTTGTTAATCCAGGGTATAAGCTACCTCAAAAGACTCCATACCAAATTCCATCCTAATCCGTTCAGCCATTACGGAGTGACTAGACTGGAACAAACACACGAAATTTCGCATTTATAATATTTTTTTAATTGCTTACTTTAGTCTTAGTAATAGGGTCCTTCTTGTGTAGCTTTTTAATACACAACTGGAGCTCGGGGCTGACCAATGGATCTATATTTGGTGCCGCGAGGGTTGGAAACAATGCCGGCAGCTCCGTTCCAGCTATGTTCATCACTCCCGTCTCTAATTTGACATTATTGAGCAGTAATGCACTGCGTCCACTGCTTGACGGCTGGGAATAAAATAATACTACTGTTAGTCAAATATTTTTGACTAAAAAACTAAACATACTTTAAACAAAAAAAACACACTTCAACAGAATACTCTGAAAAAAATGCGTTATCGAGATGTTCTTGGCACCCTTATAATTCTGGTGGCCATCTGTGTACCAAAATCACTAAGTATATGTATGCCTATAATATATGAAGAGTTCCCTCAATTCCTCATGGATCCCTTTTTCAGAACTGGATTTTGATAGAAATAGGACCAATTTGTTAATATATACATTCAAATAAAAATAAAAATTACATTCCAAATCGGTTTATAAATGACGGAGTTCTGAGGTAACTAACTTTGAAAAAATAAATAAATAAATTATTAGAGTCCTGACCTCCTCCTTTTTGTGGAAGTCAGTTAATAACTTGATGAATCAAAATAATTCATATAATATTAGAATACAATACACTCTAAGATGAGGTCAACCATATACATTTTTCTTTTGAATCGGAAAATCTATTGCTGCAAAGGGGAAAATAAAATGAATGAGGAAATAGACTGCATATGAGGAAGGCCAGTCTTCTGTGAATACAGATATGAAACGGTAGCCATCAAATTATGAGACACTGAGACTGATAACCTGAAAAATTAAACCAATCTGCCTATCTCATAAGCACGCTATTGAATGGATTAATTTGTTGGCGCACTATAAGTGTACTAGCAATTTAAACCGATCGATATCAGTGATTGTGGTTTCTGCACTGTGAGCGCATTTTAGGCCTTACAGATAGGAATAATACTAGTTTCAAATAGATGAATAATACTGGCGGTGAACAAGTCAATAGCTAGGCTGCTTGATTACAACTGGTCTTCATAGCTTGCGGAGACCTGTAACTTGACTTATCACTGATTTAAAACCTATTTTATAGGGCATATTCTAAGAAAGAGTTACTGAAAGCGGCGTCACAGCTGTGTTAATAATTTGTTACAACGGCTGACATAGAAAATTTAAAAAAATGTGCATGTTGTGAAATAATTCCCTTTTGATATGTGAAGTCAAACAAATTGGTGGCCGCAAACTGTAATTGTTATTTTATCTATGTGAGCGCTAAGTTGTAGTATTTACGTATTGTGATGAGATGAAAAACAACCTTGAAAACATCTATACGTACAGATTTATGACCACATCGGAGTACTCACCCGAACATTATTTTTAGTTCTTTGACTTTGTTTGGTTTTACCACCCATATTTTCAAGATTACGGCTGTTATAGAGATAGTCGCATTAGTAATTTAATTCACTACACAATTTTATGAAATTGTAGGTATGTTCGTTGACCGCAACGCGACGATAAAATTAAACAATAATGCACGACCCAATAATTGCCGACACGATAATATACAGCCCGTATTGAAACGGATGATAATTGGTGTACAGTTACATGGAATATCGGGCTGTGCATTATGAGGACGTGAAATGTCATGCTGTACATTATCGGCACGGAGCTAACGGCATGATATCGTACGTCCCAATATTGTTCAGGCTGATAATTGATGTACCAGTACATGTAATATGAGGCTGTACATTATAATTATATGCCCGTGACGATAATTTATAGCATGATATTTCACAAGTCAGTAATGCTCAGCCTGATATTCTATGTACCAGTACACCAATTATCATGCTGTACAATACTGGTGGTACATTATGGGGTCGGGTGTCCATAGTGTACAGCCCAATAATGTACGGTCTGGAATAATTATCATGCTGTACAATACGGGTGGTACATTATCAGGTCGGGTGTCCATAGTGTACAGCCCAATAATGTACTGCCTGGAATACGACCGATAATTGGTGTATCTGGCTGCCAATTATCAGGTCGAGGTATTATTGGTCGATTTGTCTATGATCTGTTTTGATTTCATGCTACATTTGGACGCGATAGTGTATATTGGACACAGATTAAAAATAACTTTAACCATCTGTCATGTTACAAGACAAAATAGGTTTCCGGGCTTTTATAAAAAAAACCTAACCAGTTTTGACACAGCAAAGAGTTTCCGAGTTGTCATAAAAAGAAAACGTAACCTACTAGCTGTAATCCTTATATTTTTAATCTGTCTTATTTTTACTATCACTTTCAAACGAAGTACGAAATGGTTAGATGATATAGACAAAGAGACTCTCAGCCAATGAGGGATGAGTTGTCTTTTATCAGGCTGTACATTATGGGGATGCACATTATCGGCCCGAATCAATAATGTACGGCATGATATTGTACGTCCAATATTGTACAGCCTGATAATTGTGCACCAGTACATGGAATATCAGGCTGTGCATTATCAGCCCGTGTTGATAATGTACTGCCGATATATGACGACCCGATTATGCACAGCCTGATATTCCATGTACCGGTACACCAATTATCAGGCTGTGCATTATCGGACTATACATTATCGGGTCGTACATTATTGTCTCCCGTCACATTGACATTACCTTTTTTCTTTTTTTGAATCTTATATCTTGGCTATAGGCATAGTGTATTTAGCCAGAGTCGAGTTTTGTTAAAGGTGTCTATACATGGCCTGACCCTTGGAGGAATGAAAAGAATAGATTTGAATTTCACGGAAGCAAAAGAAACAAACTATTAAGGTTATAGCTTCTCCCTTTTGCTACAAACCTATATATAGCCGTCTCTTTCAAACGATGTCAGGTCAGGCCATGTAGCGAAGCCTTTAAGGTGCCTTAAATATATATACATAGCCTGACCTGACATCTTGCGAAAGGGACAGCTATACCTACTTGAATTTTGGGGGAGTAATAAAACAAACTATACTTACTAAGGCTATAGCTTCTCCCTTTCGCTCCACAGAAACTCATAAAAAGCCATCTCTTTCACACGATGTCAGGTCGTCATGTATAGCCACTTTAATGTAGCGAGATCAAAACATTATGAACCTACCTAGGTACATACCTATGCTACGTAGTACTTACCGTAGTAATCATAGCACCGAACGTCTGTTGAGGTGATAACTGAAGAAGTAAATCTACATTTTTGGTAAGTACCTACCTTCCATATATGACTTACTAAGTACGTAAGTTTCCAATAATAATAATTATAATCTATAAAGCAGACACTAAACTTGCTATATCCTGTAGCAACGGTCCAACAGTGCAACGGTGGGCTCTATTCATATGTGAACGGTGGCAACTCTAGAAGGGATCCGCGATAGGCACCTTGAGATTAGACCAGACCCTATAAGAACTGTAAACCTATTTATTTTTATGTCATAATGTCACTACTAGGTAGGGATATAACATTTGCTACTATAAATACTGCTGTTAATATTATGTACCTAGTTACATCATTAGGTTTTTCCATCAAAATGTTGACCTAGCTATGTTTCGTTTAGGATCTAGACAGTAGTGATATTGGCAGAGAGATGGCCAGGAAGACTGCAGGGTGCATCTATTAGTCGAATAAAATTTGTGCAAATGCATTGAAATGTCAATATATATATTTTTAATATTCATAAATTCAATATACATTATAATATCAAGTAAAATGAATTACTATAATTTATATAGGCAATATTTTAACACATGTTAATCTATGGGTAAGTTTAACAATCTAGAGTAGGTACTTAATTAACAAAATGTCAGCGACAGTACATATCATTTCCATTTGAAGTCACAATATTTACCAAATACAACAAACACAAATCATTTATGGCAATAGGAATTCACTTTCGCTTATTGTAGTGCTAAAACTATGTTATAAAGTCACCAAAAGGAAGAAATACTTGAACTGCAATATTGGTATTGCACAAACCAAGATTCTACAGTACATTATGCCATTTCTTCAAAATAATATTTTAATAAAAAAATATTTAAAGCCTTAAAGTTCTAATTTGGCACATACTTACATAAAACTAAGCACTAAACGGGACCGTTATATGGTACAGGTGTCCACGTCTTGTTTTTCAGCGTAAGTAATCTTTGGTTTATCTAGCCCACCGGTCAAATTTGGAACTTACTTCACATAATTCCCTTATAAATAATTAATCATAATTATTAATAGTTTGAAATGGGATTGCTTAATCCAACTAATTATATTATTATAAGAGATAAGATTCTTAATTTAGTTATGCATTAAGTTTTTATTTTGACAACAATTTAAGAATACCTAGTCAAGATTTTAAGCACAATATTTTATCAGAAAATGAATTTAATTTATTTTTATCGTAATTACATATTATACTTGTATTGATAATATTGATGATGTTAGGTAGGTTGGTGATAATGAGAAGTGAGAATACTGTTATCATATTTTTTTTAAGGCATGAGTTGTGACTTAAAAAAAATATTGGGAGAATGAATACTGTGCTTTTACTATATTATCTGTATTTATCTACATGAGTGTTAACTGTTTTCAATTATGTAATTCGTTGATTAGAAACCTTATAAAAATATCTTTTATCTACTAATAATAATAATAAGTATGAAATAAATAAGTGCTTATAGAAATAATCGTTAGGTTTATTATAAAATGTATTTTAGCTTAGGAACTTTTTGTTCGCTTATACTGCAATTTAAGAAAATATATAATGAGTAAATAATTACCTATTTAGTTAAGTGTAAAATGTTAAAATATGATGTACAAGTTTACATCAATGAGAAACAAAGTGTATTTTTGTAGGTAATAACAATTGTTTGTGCGGGATATTGTATTCATTTCCTAAAAAAGATAAGATGTAATAAAAAAATATATGAATCTTTCGAAAATTATTCAAATTAAGTACATAACATTAAAATGAGCTTTTTAAACAATAGTTCGTTCCTAGCCAAATACGATAATTTAAGTCAAGATACATTCATAGTCAAACAGTTTTAGATTGAAGTGTTTAAAAAGTAATTTTTCCCATCAAATACGTAATATATATTTATAGTAGAAGACTTTAATTTTTGTAATAGTTATCTATCTTTCAGATTATAAGTGAAATATTAAATACGACATAATATTATAATAATTATCTTTATCCTATTGCATTTCAATCGCCAGATGTACATTATTGTCATCGTGTTCATTGTGTAAACTGCGGCGCTCCGCAACACCAACATAATATGGCGACTACGTCCGTGGCGGGCGGGAAATAAGAGCGTACGAGGCGGGTTTCCCCTTCATCCTTCGCTTCTCCACTTGCTTCACAGATAAGGGTGTCTACACATGGCCTGACTTGACATCGTGTGAAAGGGACAGCTAGATTTGAATTTCACGGGAGCAAAAGAAACAAACTATTAAGGTTATAGCTTTTCCCTTTCGCTCCCCCAGAAACTTATATATAGCCATCTCTTTCAAACGATGTCAGGTCAGGCCATGTAGCGAGGCCTTAAACTTGCTTGCTGGCAGTGCCGGTCTCGCGCGCCTCTCTTTCCCGAACGTCATTAACGTAGTCCCCATTTTTTGATGTAGGTTGATTTTTTGATCTTAAATCTATTTAATATGGTAGTCATTTTAAAGCAATCGGTCGTATTTACATATAATTCCTTAATATTTACAAATTATGCGTTAGATATTTACAACTTAAACGAGGCTAATCTTTGGACTACATCGATAGTTTTTTAAACACAGCAGAGATCCCATAGGAGTATTATGGAATGATTTATACTTAATTAAGATTGAATCTATCTAAAAACTGTTACAATACAAGCTTAGTGTTACTAAATTTTTAAACGTTTCATTATAACAGACAATAGAATTTATACAACGGAATTCATTCCAAATCCTGACACCTTATGATTATAACATTATTGAACCGCAAACTGTAATATTGCCGCAAACATAGCACTATTATTACTGTTTCATGAAGATCTGTCCACAATAATTAAAATATTCAATTTATGGTACGTATACTGTTACGTATTGAGAATGTATGGTGTTTGAAGAAGAAGACTTATGATATTTAAAATTTTATACATAACACTAGTGTATTGTCATCACAAAAGACACCCTAGTCCAGGGAGTTCTATAGACTCGCTTTTACTGAAATCAAATTGCATTGATCATTGCTGATGCATTTCTAAATTGTTTAGATTAAGTAAATATCTAATATTAAAGTTCCTAAAAGTAACATTTGTAACACGGATTTTCTGATCCATTTTACTTATCACTTACACAATACATCTATTACTAGGTATTTGGCCAAACGAAAATTAAATAACAGTACTTTGGAGTATTATGTTACAGGTACTGGCCTTTTGGTTTAGTACTAGGTATAGGATAAATAAAAAACGAAAATACATCTAACACAATAAAAAATACTAAATAAAGTTTTTGGTATAGATTGCTTGGCACTTTTTTTGGTTTATTTGTCACTATACAATACCTATTAGGAAATCCAAATTATCGTCTACCGTATAAAAAATATGACGTTGAGCAATGACCTTAATTACGTTCGAAACGAAAATACCGGGCGATGAATACTTTATTATTATGAGCATTATTATGCGAGCGAGAAGCGTTCCTTTAACAACACTCTGAGGTAACGCTGAGTGGCGTCGCCAACACTAGCAGCCGCGCTAACAGTGTTTTTAAATTGTCCCTTTCGGTATAAAGTCTCACTGTTATCATTGAGGAGCGATTCGGGGTCGTACCAGAAGACTCCGCCAACATCTCTAGTCTCTGTAAGGTTTGCAGATGGCGAACCGGTGGTTCATGTGCTGGCTGTAGGAACCCGAGTGCGAGAACTTTTTGTAGCACTTGCTGCATTGAAACGGCTTCTCACCGGTGTGGAGCCGCTTGTGCTCGGTCAGGTGGTGCTTGTGCTTGAACGCCTTCGGACACTCCACGCATTTGTAAGGACGTTGGCCTGTAAAAGACATATTACGGTCAATAAATTAATGTAAATAATAGTACATGATGTGATTCCTATTACCGATTGAAAAAGAATGTAGGCAATGCTTATTGCTTTGATTCTGCTGACTGAGGAGAGAAATAAACATTTTATACTCATTACATCACACTTCACACTAATATTAGGTATAAATGCGAAAGTTTTTGCGTAAATGTGTAAGTATGTAAGTGTGTTTGTTCCCGTTCAACTCTGTAACGGATGTACAGATTTGGATGAAATGGAATGGAGGTAGCTAAACACCTAGGATTAACACATAGGCTACTTTTTATCTAGGAAAATATTCGGTATCTATAGAATAGCGCGTGAAACCGCAGGGCGCTGCTAGTTTAAATTCAAATATGATCAATTTTGAATTCTTTATAAATCCTTTTTCTGAATTCTAATATTTCATTACGATTTTTTTATTTACTCACCTGAATGTTCATATTTGTGTCTTGCCAGAGAACTTTGCTTTACGAAAGTTTTGTCGCACTGGTTGCAGACGAATTGTCCTTCGCCTTCTTTAAAATCGCTTCCCTTGAGCTTATTCTTCTTATTAAGTACTGTCGCTTCGTCTTCGTAGTCATTGGGCGCTTGCATCTCTTCCCACGGAGGACGATCGTACGAAGGGCTAGACCCTTGTCGAGTAATATCGGCGGATAGATGCATGTTCAGGATTGGAGACCGTGCCATGTCGTTATAATGAAGTAACTTTTCCATGGGCATCATAGGGTTTATTTTCTGGGGCAGCAAACGCCTTTGCCCACTAAAATTATCACCTGGGGACGGTGAAAGTCGAAAATCAGTAAACGAAGAGGAGGAACAGTTGGAATGTGGATAAGTGCTTGCATAGTTTGGGCGATGCGGCGTAGTGCTGCGTGAGGACTTTTGGCTCAAGTTCACTGCTTCCTCGGAGTCGGAATGTGTTACTGAAATGCTACACGGTGGAGAGGGAGACGGACTGGACGTCACTGAAGGATTCGATTTCTTAGTAGACAAGTCTAGTGGTTGATCGGACAATGAAGACGTCTGAGTCATTCTTCGAACTCTAGCCCTGTTATTTTGAAACCAAACTTGCACTACTCTGTTGTCGAGACCGATTTGTTGAGCTATTCTTTTAAATTCTTCGCGGTTTGGTCTCGGGTTCAGTGCATAATGTTCTTTTAGTACAGCTTGTTGTTCTTCGCTAAGTGCAGTACGAACTCTGATCTTTCTGTCGTGGTCATGTATCGACGACTTATCATCACGCTCCTCTCTGCTAAAATCTTCATCTTCGCTGGCGCTTACTCCACTTTGTATTGAAGCTTTCATTTCGGCTTCTAACCTATTCAAAGCTACTGTTTCAGCTACTTGAGCTGCCAAACTTTCATGCTTTCTAAATAAATTGGCACACACTACTTTCTCGTGATCCAACAAATCGCTTTTATTGGAGAAAGTTTCATTGCATTTCAAACACCTATGAGTATCATCGGATTCAGGTTCTTGTTTTACAATGATTTCCTGACAAGAGTCGTTATGATGAGGCGACGGTAACACTCTACATATTCTGTCCGAATATATAACAGGCGATAGTTTCGGGGATATAACAGGTGATAGTTTCTTTGCTTTGAAAAAATGCTTAGTTACGGATGCACGTAAAGAATCTAGTGTTCTGTCAAACTCTGACTGGTAAAGAGAATCAGTCTGACTCTTAAGAGTTTCGTGATTGCTATTTTTCAATGGGACGGATTTGTAGTGCTCAAAGGATGATTTTTCGTTGTTCTCATGTTCCTCGCACTCATTCTTTATGGTTACAGCCTCGTCATCTTCTATATCCATAACTAGGTCTGCGCTGCCTTCAGATCGCTTATCGTCTTCCTCAGTAACTTCTTCGATGAGGTCCTCTGGATTAATTGGAGGAGTACTGGTTTGCTTAGGGCTAATTGAATCTTCAAGTTTTCTTTGAGGATACGAAGCTATTTGCTCGAAAAGACAAGACAAGGAAGCAGGAAAGCTGTATGGTGCTATACCATTGGCCGGACTCATTGGCATTCCTGGAGTCATATAAAAAGGATTCATGCCAGGTTGTCCCAAGGTTGGGCGATGGAAATTGTTTTCCTGGGACATCGTCGCGAAGAACGCTGCGGCTTCGTTGTATTTTGGTAATATAGGTAGGAAAGAGTTGCCATTGGGTGCTATATTGTTGTTCAATTGAGGCGCAACCATGTTGTTGGCACGCTTTCGCGAAGGACTGCGGTTAGGGTTTAGGGCGGGATTGTTCGGTTTTATCCTTCCCATTTTAAGATTCATGACGAGACACTTTTTGGAAGTCATGTGACTCGAGTACGAACCCGAGTGGGAGAACTTTTTTCCACAATTGGCACATTCGAAGGGTTTTTCTCCGCTGTGTATTCGGAGGTGTTCTTTGAGGTGGTGTTTGAATTTAAACGCCTTGTCACAGTCGTTGCACTTGTATTTTCGTAACGATGCGTTGTCATCGTGGCTGATCATGTGCCGCTGCAGTCTATATACATTCAGAAAGCTCTTGTGACAGATCTTGCATGTCTGTTGACAAAAGAAACAATACCGTTAACCATGTTTTTATTTGGCGTACTATGAATTTTTTACGAATAATGCTTTTGAAAATGCGAACATTAAAGTATTACTAAGAAAGCGTTAAAACTCTTACGAAAGTTATGTAATTGTACTTATTTACTTATAGTTAGTCTGCGTGTCTATCACATGAAGACGACGTGAAAGTTATCGGTAAGTACGGATCGACTCTGTAAAGCATTATGAAGTCTTCACTGACATATTTGAGGTTATCCACCTGAGTGCTGGGCGCGTGCAGGGTCTCGTGGCGCTCGAGCTGGTCGCGCGTGGGGTAGGCGCCGCGGCATTGGCTGCAGGAGTAGGGCCCTCCGGGGCCCAGTGGCGACCCGCTGCGCTCCTCTTCCTCCTCGCACGGCTTCGACTCCGCCCCACCGCCCGCCACTGGACGAACTGTAGACAAAAACATCGACTCTGATGAGAAAACTGTTACATGTATTGGTTTGCCTGCCTGACTTACCATCAAGTGGATTAATAATTTTTTATGCTAAAAGTAAACGATGTAAGTACCTGTGCAGATAAACTCTGAGATAATTTGATCATATTCACACTCTAGTAAATTATTATCTCTGTGGTATCAATTTTTAAATGATACAATATCAAATGACAAATTGTATACAATATAGGCGCGAACACAATCGAAACGACGATAAATACGGTCACTTATAACGTAGTACTCGTGTCGTAAACACAAATTGGAAATGAAACAATTGTCTGTGCAAGGACATTGGAGGCGATTAAAATTATCGCGGGCACCTTTACGTGCGTTCGCTTTACAACAACAAATATGGCGGAAACAATTCAATTCGGAGTCGTTGGTAATAAGGCCAGTTTTCGAGCGTAATAATGTTTTTAAAAGCGCCGTGTGGCGGGCGTGTGCCGTAAATCAAATATAATAAAGAGCAAAACAACGCGACGTATTAATTAGTGCGACCGCGCCGGCCGCCGGTCGAGCGCCGCGTCGCGTCCCTGGCCTGCCCCGAGCTCTGCTATCAGACAACGGTATTGAATTTTAGAAAATACGGCCTCATAAACCGTACACCTATTTATACATAGGCTTGTTGTACTTAATATTTACTGCGAATGAGCCGTAGGTAGATTTTATCTTGGTGGTGTATAAACTAGGATGAATTATTTGGTTATAAATAGGGCATTTTGGTATTGTACCAAGGATAATTGTAATTACGCTGTGGTTTCTAATGAAACTAGGTATATTTGAACACCTACCTGCATATCGAAGTTATACTTGGGTACAAATATGTTTGTAAATAATGCGTGCGGTTTACCTATTTATGAAGTACACGGCATAATGACAAGATATACATAAACTACGGTACACGCGTACCTACCTACTTATTATGTTGAATATTATAAATATTAATAAAGTTGGTATGTTTACAAACATAAATAACAAAACACCATAGGTAATCAATCCTGTTGTTTCGTGTGTGTTGTCCAGATTTGTTCAAAATCATTATTGAAGAAAGGGCAATGCGGCCTATAAGGCTTTCAAAAAAAATAAAGAAATCAAATTTTTTAATTGATTTCTTTATTTTTTGAAATTTTTCTCTCAAAGATTGTAAACGAAACTGTAATTTTCACGAAGATTTTCGCTGTAATTATCTGCGCTACTCGCCGCTAGATGGCGCTACGAGTAACTAATTAAGCCGAGGGAGTAACTATTTTTACTGTCAAGATTAAAATTACTACTTGCATTTTAATCATGTGAAGAGTATTTTTTGCGAAACAGTCCTTCTTAAATCTATCTGTTAATTGCGCAGTCTTTATTTTATTATCAGCTTAATTGGCCTAAACAGGTAACTACATACCGAATTTTTTTTTTGTTGGTGAATAATTATTTATTATACAATAAAAACCTACAACCTACCAATAGGTACTTTATGCCTTATTGTACAATTTAAACTTTACAAAATATTAGTAAAGTTAGAAGTTTTAAGCTTTTAATGTCGGAAAATGTATCAAAGAAAGAAACTTGCCTTAAAAAAACAACCGAATATTTTAGTCGGCAAATTTACGTGTAGATTACCTATAAAAAATTGGCTCAATACCTAACATCGAACACGTTATATCCGAAGCTAACTGACGATCAGTGTTATAATTAGCACGACAGCGTATCGGACATGAGAAAGAGCGGCAGTGGTCCCAAACGTCAAAAGGCGAAAGCGGTAGAGTTGCCCTCTAAAACTTGTATATATTTTGCACCTGAAAACGGTAGGCCTATAATCGGCGTAGCATACCTCAAACTAATAGTTATACCGAAAAATCGGTAGGTTCGGGACCAGTCGAGCGGATGGGCAACTACTCGCTGGATATCGACTGCACCACCTAATCTATACGAGTGCGTCCGTTGCCCGCTGATAAAAACCTGCCCACGCACACACTCGCACTCACTAGTGCCTGTTAATTATCAAACACACACGTTTATAGTCCAGGAGATAACGGTTCGATTGTTGATCGGTGTTCTCGACTCGTGTTATGATTGGTCGCACCTGTGCGCGGGCGGGGAGGCCGCGCGGTGCGGGAGAGGGGACACCGGCCAAGAAAAAACTCCGCCCGCAAAGACACCATGTTGTAAAGTAATTCTATATTGTTACTGCGGCCCGACAGAATTATTATGGAAATGTTTAGATGGTGTTGTGCTTAATACACTGCGGTTGCGCTTATCAATTTGTTTGTAGGTTCTCGCCGTACTATGACCGCGATGTTTCTTTGTTTAATTATTTTTATATCAGTACCTAGGTATGCTATACTTAGTCATTATTTATATTAAAATTATTAATTTAACTACCAATTACCTTCGTTTTTTTTAATGGTTGACAAAGCTGTTGGCCTCTAATGGCCTCTAAAGCTATAATCGGGCTTTGTCCAATTGTCTTCGTTAAAAATAATTATAAATCGAGCAAATTCTTGCAGAAATATTGAAAAAAAAACAAACTTCGGTATCTATTTTAATTTTAGAGTACTTAATAGAAATTTGTAACTATGACAAACATCTCAAAATATCATCTCTACAAAAACCAAAATTAAAAAAAAATACTAAAAATCCGTTAGTTTAAAAACAAAACGCGTCTTGATCAGTAGTAAAAAGCCTGTCATTTCGCAAAAAAATAATCACCACAAAATTCACGGTGACCTTATATTAAAAAGAACACAGTACATTCTTGTATTACTTATTATGTACCTGAGTATATCTACATAATATACATAAAATATAGATAATCTTAGTAAATAAGTATCCGCCGAATAACTAGTAATGTGTAATATGTAATATTTTAAAATATTTTTATAATTATATATTTTAAAATTATTTATTATTATTAATATTTTAGTCTGTACTTAGATAATTATCATCTACCCCTAAGCTAAAATACATATATTCAATGGTTATAGTCATTTTTACAAGTACACAGTAAATCAGTAAATTTAGACAGCTCCAGACAGAGCAATATTTTAAGTTTTTCCCCTTCAAATGAATAACACATGCCTACCTAAAATGAATACAGTGCTTAACAAAAATAATATTGAGGTTTAGTATAGGTATACCTAAGTATTCATTTAGCACTCTATTTTCCTTCGCCACTTCAGTATGTGATTTCCAGGAATAACAATTACCGAACAATAAAACTGATTTACTTATTATCATTTTGTGGTTATATAATGTACCGGACATTATAATAAAATAGTTAATGATTCATTATTTTGTTATTATATTAATTTTACAACACTGTTTCCATATACATGTATTTTTATAACTACTTACGTAAGCTATATCTACTTGTTTCTCTTTGGAGGGACAAGGGCTTAGTTTAGGTTTAGTAGTAAACATATGTACTACTTTTAAAATGGAAGTGGAAGTGGAAGCATGGTCGAATATCGACAAAATTCAAAAACAAAAAAAAAACTACTTACGTCGTTTTATAGTGGTACTATATGACTACTTACCAATAAGATCACACTAATAGTATAAATGCGAAAGTTTGTGTGTAAGGATGTAAGTTTGTTTGTTCCAGTTCAACTCTGTAATGGCTGAACGAATTTGAATGGAATTTGGTACGGAGGTAGCTTATACTCTGGATTAACACATAGGCTACTTTTTAACCCGGAAAAATATTCGGTTTCTGTAGAACAGCGGGTGAAACCACGGGGTGCAGCGTGGGTGTTACATAAACTTTTGGAGATAATTGTTGTAAATTTATAAACTTATTACACACAAACACGTATTTGAGAATACTTAAAAACTTTAAGTAATTCGTGAATCTCACTAGCTCCGCTAATATTAGACCGAGTCTCACCGCGGATAAGCTCCATTAGCTATGCATGTTTAGTGCCTATTCTGAATCAGATCCCCAGAGGTAAAAGGGAGAACAACAAAAATCACGACATGATTCACAAGGAATGAGTCACAAGGAATCACAGAGGTAAGAGAGTTATCTGTTCGGTGTTTGCGAGTGATTAACAAATCGAACTGCTCGAGTTCTCGGCATTGATGTTTCTGGGCCCGTAATTTTGTGTACAGCAAACAAGTCATTAGCGGCATGGGCATTAACAGGACTAGGTAACTAACTAGGTGCTATTTATTTAAGCCACTTATCGGCTCAAGCATAATTTGTAGGCTTAGATGTCATTAATTAATTTTATGATTTAGTTTATTATCTCTTTACATCATGTTCTTTTTTTTATCTTTGAATTGGACTTTACTTGACGGTTGGTAAAGCTATTTTATTCAAATTATTTCAACGATTATATTAACGATCCTTATGTGAATAACCCTCTACCTTTTCTGATAATACATAAAACAAGTGTCAATGTTCATTTTTACACACTAAAGGGAATATATGTCTACTACCTTCTATATTTTTCCCGCTGCCAGAATTAACTACAAAAAGCAAGTTGCTTGAAGTTTATTTTTAGTGAATCATGGATACAGAAAATAGGTTTATTTTCTGAATTACTTAATTGTCATTTACTTCAATCTACTTTTGAATATTTCTAACAATAATAACTTTTATAACATTTATTATATACAAAATTTGTAATGATAGTAAAATGTATATAAATGAGAGTAATAAAACTGGATGTAGTATAATTAAAATAATACTATTAAAGCCAGATCCGTGGACGTAAAATATACTTTTTTGTTTTGCGCACTTTCTTCTTTATCGTAATTTTCAAACGAAGAAACAAAAGTTAATTTGTTTTGATGTCTCGTGCATGACACATACGGATAAATTTATAATGCATTATTTAAAACGGAAACTTCACACAAAAACCGTTTGTTCCGCCGCGAGCGATAAAATGAACTTTTCCACTAATTTATTCATCCGCGTTTTAAAAACTCTCAACTAAGCATTACGCATTGTAGCTCGAACGCATCAAACGCGCCCTATTATTTTATCCACTCCAGACAGGCGGCACTCAAAGAGGAAGAATAAAATAAAAAGTAAGACAGAAAAAAGCAAATGAATTAAAACAACATAATCATTTACGATTTAAGACTGAAAGCGAGCGGGGTTCCCCTCGGCAAACGAAACTTTCTTTCAAGTCTGTGTACCTGTGCCCGAATCTCAAGTGGATGAATTATATCCCGAGGGAGGCGAGGGGAGATCAACACGCTCGGTTATTTCTAATGAAGACGTGCTCGACGTTATTTTTAATGCCGCAGAGCAGAGGTGAATTTCTCACCTGACTTTATTAATGAAAACAAAGTTTACAGAAGCAAACTGTTCTCAAGCCAAACGTCACTTTTCACTGAGACTATGAAAACTACGAAAGTGTTCACAAAAGTTTGCGGAGTAAATAATCGTATCGTCAAAGTAAATGAATAAAATTATAGAAGGGGATAGATAGATAGATGAGATAGCGAATATAAATATTGTATAATAAAATGCAAATAAAACAAAAGAAAGAAAGCTTACTCAAGGCCGCGAGCCGCCTGGCCGAGGTGGTAGACGTGGGGACTTGCTTACTCCTCATGTCTGCAAGCCAACCGGCCGCCAAGCTTTCGTACCAACCGCCAACTCCCATAAGAGAGCTCTGCACTTTCATCGAGTGACACCTCTGTTCTCACAACGCACTGACCACCGGCTATCTGATATCGCGGTACGCACTTCGCGGATCGGGATCGCACCTACGTCGTCGTTCTACACAGAGATTTCACAGCCTCCGCTGACGTCAGCGGTAAAAGTCCTAGATTCGTGATGTGGTGGACACTCGCGCCGCGGTCCGACGGCGGCGCTACTCACATCGACAGGCGCCCCACACGTTGGCCAGGCTCCACAGGCGGTACGAGTAGCTGTCACCATAGCACCCGAACATGCTCTCATCGGTTCTCGCGACCATGGCCCGCACGCGCGGACTAACGTGCTCTCTGCGGCGCGGCGCGCGGCGGAATGATGCCGGCCCGCCTCTCGCCCCGCCCGCGCGCCCCCGCACCCCGCTACGCCCCCCGCCACTCTGCCGACTGCCCTCCACCTCCCCCACCTATACTTAATTAGTAGAGCCGACTGGCGACTCGTGCCGTGTCTCACCGCCGACAATAACGATACACCGTTGATAATTATACTCGTATCTAACACCTCTGCGAACAATGGCCCTTCCACTCAACTCGGCAGCCGTGGACGGTGCGATACCTTTCAAATGTTTATTTACATGCTCTACGCTCCACCTTCTCGAAATCTACCTGTCTCTATCTAACAATATTTCTATGCTGCTACATTTTATTACAGGTAAATTGAGTACAAAGATTAATTGTGAGTTACCTACCCGAAACATATTTTCCAGGATATCTTTCGCATACCTATACCTAGTATAATTAATTTTATTTAATACGTTAAAAATAAAATAACAAATGGTCATTGCACTGAAAAGGAGTACAGTAAAAAATGAAATTGTAAATAATGGGATAAAATGTAAAAAAATCATGCAAGCGGCGAGATGCATTTCTAGTTTCGCCGCTCGACACTGGATGGCGCTATTAGTCCTAAGCCGTCGTTGGTAGAGCTCTGGTATATAAATCTTATTTGCATTTTCATCGCTAGCAAAACTAAATATGAAAAATTATTAAGATTGTAAGTATTCTTAATACTGTGACAGTAAACGTGACACAAAAAATATATTTTATAATTCTCTGAAATTATTGAACAGAATTAAGGAGCAGGCTTTCTTTACTCTTATAGTTACGATAATTTTATTACAGGACAGTAAAATTGCAAAACCCCATTGAAGTTAATAAATTCTCACTCATTGTTTCAACATACAAAGCCATTGAGTGGTGGTAAGGTTATACTACCACCATACCTTACCTCTGTAGACCTCGTTTTACGATTTTGAACTTAAGTATATGAATTGCAGAGTGCATTTTTGACTATTGAAGGCAGATCAGAGGTAGAGTATACGTTGTAAATTATCAACGTTGTGTAACGCAGAGACAATACCTTGGGAACACGTGCGGCACACGTGTCTTAGCTATTGACAGTCGACAATACCACACCTAGAGCTTTGTCTTGATTTTTTACAAACTCTGAAAAACGACTATTAAGATATTGAAGTTTTTTTTTGTTAATGAGAAACCATATTATAATATGGTGCCTCATCAATATTACAATCTAGCCTTCAGACTAATAAGTGATTTAACTTTAACTTAATCTGATAACCCCCGAATACTGAAACTCTTGTTAACTTTGACAACAGATTAATTCTAGTGCTGCCTTTGGCACTAAGCAAATGACAAAGGCAGCAACAGACTTAATCTGTCGTCAAAGTTAAGAAATGTTTCAGTATTCGGGGGTAAGTAGAGTAAAATCTAAGGACGTGTCCACTAACATATTTCTTATTGTCTTTATTTAAGGCGAGGACTGATCGGGATTTGAAATGAGTATTGTCCCGCTCAAAGTTCTAAGGTTTAAAGTTGAAAATCGCATATCATACTTGATCAGAAAACGGTAAATTGTAATTTTTCATTGCTTTTTTGCCGATTATTGGAAATATACAAATCAAATAAAAAAACTACCTGTTTCGCCGTATAAACCACTAACCTGGATATTTAATTTGCAAAAGAAAATTTGTAGTTACCGCTGAAAATTCAGAGCATTTGATTTCAGAAGGATTTTTCAGGGGGTCATTTTGTGATTGTTTTTTTTTGTAACTAAGACAGATTTTCGAAAATGTATTCGGTTAAACATAATTTCAGTTTTATTTTCTATCTGCAGTATTTTTTGCACCTGATTAAGTAATTTCGTCACTTCGAACAAAGCGCTGAAAAATGCTACTTTTTCTTGTTTTGCGATTGGACCTCGCCTTAAGGGGAGGACATTTTGTTCTCGTGTTCCGTTAGCACTACAATATACTAATTACACTGTCACTATCACTAAACTACCTCAAAAGGTTTCGTCCGTTTAAGTCTTCTCACTATATTCGTGTTATCGAGGAGCTGGATAGCCTCGACGTTCACGCGATGATGAAGTCTTCGTTCGTGAGCTAAAAAATAACAAGTCTGAACAATGGGACTTATGATTCAATACGTAATTAAAAGTATGTATAGTACATTTGTCACAAAAAATATATAAGAAATATAATATCATAATATAATATCAACGCATATTTTTGCGGATATTTAAATTAGATCACATATATTGACGAAGGTACATCTTGCACTTTTCACAAACTGAGAACGACTGAAGCAAGGAGAGCGCCGGCGCTCACTAAGTCTTCAAAATTCTGTTACTTGGGCCCGTCCATTCATTATACTTTAGTCGAAGGTTTCTGGGGAAGATTGTTACCACCCCCTAAATCTTATCAAAATCTTTTGTTTGAGGTGTCCATGGCTTGGATAAATAATAAACAAAGGAGAAAAATCTTGTTTTTAAAAAAAATAATACTGTTGGTATTCTAATAAACAACTTTTCTTCGTCAAAATTTCAACGCAATAAATTAACGATATAGCTACAAAGATATTGCGTTGTATAAAAAAACAGCTCTAACCATAGTTTTTCACTTTGTAGATAACATATACAAAGCATTGAAATCGGTTAACAGAAAGGGCAGAAACAGGTGGCGCATTTTGTATGGACAAGTAGGCGGTATACTTACGAAGCTTAAAGTACAAGCCAAATTATTACACGTACGAAATCGCGTGCATCAACTACTTTCTTATAGTTGTTACGACAATAAAGAATTTCTGCGCGATCTAAGAAATTAATAGACGTTTGTTGAATCATACAATGGTTTATTACAATACTAAGTTTAATAATTAATTCCGTGGAAGATGGGGCGGCCCTTAGTTTGGGATGCCACTTGTGTTGATACGCTTGCGCCGTCACATCTTCCCGGAACACAAAATAAGGCTGGTGCAGCGGCTGAATCCGCAGAAGACCTTAAAAGGCGTAAATATAATACATTGGACAGTTGTTATATGTTTGAGCCTTTTGGGGTCGAAACCTTGGGGCCGTGGGGACCGAGCGCTAAGAAAATATTTAAAGATCTCTCTTCTCGTCTGGTCGAAGCAACACGTGACCAAAATGCTGGCCTCTATTTCGCCCAAAGGCTGAGTATTGCAATACAACGTGGTAATGGGGCCAGCATTTTGGGAACAATTCCCATTGATAGCGTTCTTTTAGATTAGTTTATTTTGTTTATTATTACTATGTAATTTTAAGTCCTATTTAACTGAATTAATTATTAGACGTTTGTTAAATAAATAAATATTGGTGGACGATATTGGCTTCGCTCGGTCAATTATATTATATCATTAGAAAAAAAAACCTTGTCTTTGCAGTAGGTACTTGGAAGTACATCTAAGATTCCAAGCTCATTTTAGAAGCGTAACCTCTATTAATAGAGTTACATTTTAATTTAGATACGTCTAAAGAATGTGGTTATTTTTGTAGCAGACCCGCGTGAGTCAATTCCGTACAATACGAGTGGGTAAATACATAGCAAAAGGCATAAAATTGTACTTTTGTACCTTGGCATCATGACGTAATTTTATTACAAGTGACAATACCAGAAATTTATGATAAAATTGTTGATTAGCTATCTACTTTCCTACATGTGTTTAGCGTAAAATACTCTTTTTTTTAATTATTAGCTCTACTCTGACATTTTGAAACTAGTACTAGTTACTTGCCACTTTGACCGGCGAGTGGCTTACATGGGAAGTAAGTGCTGTGGTTAATATTCTGGCACGTATTATGTTAGTGCATATATTTGTGTTATTTTTTTATTTACAAGTAGGTATCTAGTTAAGTTGGGTTACTTAGTCATACTTGTTGATGCCAAATAGGTATAAAATAATAAGGTACTTAAACTCATCTACAAGCACTTGATATGAGTCTACTTGTTAGGTAAGCAGGTATTTATGTGAATAGAAAAGTAATAATAGATATTGTGATACAAGTGTGCTACGTTTTTAACACAGTTACGATGAAAAACAAACTTGAAATGTAACTTTGAAAATTTCGTATTTATAGCCCGGTAGGTTAGGTACCTAGATATCTCCAGATTTTGGTGGTAATTCTATCAATCGCGTTTCGTGCCTCGATTAGTGTTTCCAGCGAGGTCAAATCTACGTACTCTTCGTAACTATTTAAATAAATAAATAATAATAAATATCTGGGACATTTTTGCACACATCGTCACCTGACCCCAAACTAAGCAAAGCTTGTAATATGGCTGCCAGAGACTGATATACGTACATAGATATTTTTTAAATACATACTTATATAGATATTAACACCCAGACATAGAACAAACACAAATATTCATCACATAAATGTTTGTCCTACATGGGAATTGAACCCACGCCCCCAAGCACAGAACGTAGGTTCACTACCAACTGAGCCACCGGGGCAGTCAAAATTTGAAGTAGACATTTTTGATAACGGGCAACCACACATCAAAAACGTTAATACTCAATACTCAATGATTTATTGCGACATATATGTAGGTCTTAAATAACATGATTTGGGTTTAGTGACACATATGACCCTATTAGGGTATGGCAATTGGTGCGGAGCGGTCCATTTGTATATTGTCAAAATTATCCTTAAAAAACTCTTCAATAGTGTAATAGCATTTGGATTCCAGGATGCACTTTAGATTCTTAATAAAACAATCGTTGTTTTCTAAATCTTTTAGTTTGTTCGGCAATTTATTATATATCTTTACAGCCATTGAGTTAGGTCCAGAGCTGTGCATTTCTAGATTTGACTTCGGTACAACGAGTTTATGCCTATAAAGTTAAGATGGTAGGTAGTCCTTCTGCGAAGTTTTGGCGCATTCGATATTTGAAATTGTTTAGCTGTCGCTATGTTTCTCGTGCGTGCGATAGAGAGAGTTATTGAATTTTCCTATTTTGTGAAATTAGCGTTTCGGTGGTAGTCTGTTATCACCCCTAAATCTTTACAAATTCTTTTGTTTTTGGTGTCAAAGGCTTGGATAAACTATAATCTATGTCGCTATGTGTTGTTTTTTCAAAAAATATTTATTTTATTCTAATAATCAAGTACTTTGTCGTCGTATTTTCGACGAAAAAAACTTGTCACTTTTAGTGCCTATAACAACAAAGATATTGCGAAATGAAAAAATAAATAAACAAGTAGATATACAAACAAAGTTTTTCACGGTGTAGATAACATATAAATAAAATCATCGAAATCGGATAACATCAGTTTGGGGGTAGCAACAGGGGTGGGTATCAGACTTCGCTTTTTGTACAAGACTGCGGTCAAAAATATTTATGGAAAACTAGCTGTTACCCGCGACTTCGTTCACGTGGACCAACAAAAACCAGTAGCCTATGTCCGTCTCCGATCCATAAGCTATATTCAGCCGTTTAGCCGTGATAACGCGAAAAACTCCCAGACAGAGCGACATAGTTACTTTCGCATTTATAATATTAGTTAGGGTTAGGATGTTTCTACTTTCCCGCGCATGTTATTGAAAACAATTTTTTCGAGGTTAATATCATTAAAACACTAGTGACGTAATATAAAGTAAAAAACACGCGTGTATAATAAGTTGGATTCTGAGTCTAAAAGAGATGTAATAAGATACAATTTACGAGCAAGTGTGTTGAAAATATGAAACTGAAACATAACACGTCGTTTCATAGTTAGATACATATATTTTTGATTTTCAATTCTTTACCGCGCTATAATGACCCTAAAGGTATACAGTAACCTACAACACAAGCTTTGCTTAGCGTAGGTTCTGTGACCAACTATTTGCTACCGCAAACCGAATAAAAAAAAAAGTATAGTCATTCGTCTCTGTATGATTTATAAATTATACAAATATATAATGGATTTATTTATTTCATACGGGATTGCATTTAAACCGAGTAAAATAAGTGACTAAAGAACTAGTACCTACATCGGCCAGAACTGTGATCCTGCATATTACCAATTCTGCTCTTATTGAATATACAAATTGTATTATTTGTATGTATGTACTTGCCCACAAAGCTTTTTGATTATTAAATCAACGTTAGTCAAGTTATTGTCGAACAAAAAATATCTACACATGCACATACATATAAACGGCATAATTGTATGTATATGTCTACGTGATACGACTGCGGCTATATCTCTCTGAATTATCAAACTAGTTAGGATTAGGATATTTATGCTAAGGATTGTCTAGTTATTAGAATAAGAATATAATAAGGTTTATTTTTTAATTGGTACTGTAAATTGCATTTTTATTTGAATAAGTATATTTAATTTAATGTACACCGTTATAACCAGGGTATATTTTATGTATTTTTATCCCGAAAAAATAATGTTTTTATGCTCCATGCGACATAGGAAGGGGCGGGAGACACATATAAACATTAAACATATATGGGTTTATCTTACCGAACTGAGGCAAAAAATAACTTTATACAGGTACAAAATGTTCACTCAATCATTGAGCTGTGGGGTGGCCACGATTCAGTTAATGAGTCATGTGTCTCCCGCACCATATGCTATGTGGAATGATAGCAGGTAGAATCGCAGGGTGTGGCAGTTAAATTCCTTTTCATCGACACAATACCAAGGGTAGAGGTGTCTCGTTGAATGTGCCCACTTCGAGCACACGACACGTGTGCAACTGAGTGTGGCCGCGTGTGTGGGCTACGAGTAGCCGCCACTCGATACCGAGCTTTGTTAAACATTAGCTATTCATTCAGTAAGATAAATATCTACCGCATAATTCGAGAAAAATATGCTTAGCGCTAAAGGCTTCAGTCTAAAAATCAGCAGGGCACAAAAGCACCGCGACAGCACCTTTTTTATGCAAGAACGGGACAAGGCTACGATTATGTATACGTTTGTCTCACTTTACACGACATTAAGACTAGAGAAGATTTAGTGGCGGTGCGCATGTTAGCCCTGCTGATCATTTTTAATTACAACTAAACCAGGAAATCAATGTGATATGGTATCCCAGAATGTATAATTATTACCTCACTATTTGAGCCATAATCACTGGAATATACACGTTAAATGTGTGTTAGTCGAGGTTATTTCAATGTATTTCTTCATCGTGAGAATGTCATGTATCTAAGCATGTTTTCCTTCTATAAGTATTAAATAGACGATAGAACTAAAAAATATACCTACCTATCAAAATAAGATCTCTGATCAACATAATTAATGAAGTGCAAGGAATAGAAAAAACTATTTTTTTCCAGTTTACATTCTTACCAAACCTCTTCGACCAAAGTAAAATAAATGGATTGGTGAAGTGCAAGGAATAGAAAAAACTATTTTTTTCCAGTTTACATTCTTACCAAACCTCTTCGACCAAAGTAAAATAAATGGATTGGCCCTAAACACACAACTTCCTTAAAAATAACAACTCGAAACAATCGAGCTTGGGCTTCAATACGTAATTAAAAGTATGTATAGTAAATTTGTCACAAAAAAAAGAGTGAATATAATATCATAATATGATATCAAGGGATATTTTTGCGGATATTTGGATCGCATGTACTGACGAACGTACGTCTAGCACCCTTCACAGAATGAGAGCGACTGAAGCAAGATGTTTTTTTTTTTTTTGGATGACTTAGCTGTTGGCTTCTAACGGCCTCTACAGCTATAACCGGACTTTGGCGAACGCAAAAGGCGTTGAGCCCTAAAAACTATTTTTACGGCGCGAGGGTGACTAGCGCAAGGGCACCGACTGCGGTACGACCTCGGCTTGGGCCGTCACCCGGGAGGGGGGATATCAAACTGGCCCTGGCACCCCGGAAGGGGTGTGCCCTGGGGCCCTAGCGGTTTGGTTTGTATCTGTTTGATTATTTGGAGAGAAATTAATTGATCTTCGGACAGATCCTGGGATTCTTCGACCACGCCGGCGAGGTCGGTGTATGATTGTGTGTCTTTGGTAACCGGCGCCTATACCAAATACTGAATACTTCCTGTTTTCAGGAGCTGTCGGATCGGCCGATCCAAGCGCCGCGGAGGTGACGATCGTCCGGGTCGCCCAAAATATTTTTTGGGCGTCTACGGAGGGGAGTTGGGTATGTCGTGTCTGTCGAGTAGTTGGATGTTTGGGCTACTAGGGGGTTGGGGTGGTGGGGGGCCGCGTCAAAGTAGCGGCGGGAGATGTGCTTAATGTGCTGTTTGATGGACGGGAGTTCGAGATCACAGTGCAGATCGGCGTTTCGCATGTACCAGCTGGCGCCGACTGCTCTGCGTAAGAAGCGGTTTTGTATGACCTGGAGTTTGTCCAGGTCGACATGAGAGGCATGTGCGAACGCGACTGAGGCGGAAGCAAGATGAGCCCGGCGCAATTCTCTTATACTTGGGCCCGTCCATTCATTGTACTTTTGGTCGAAGCCTAACTTAACCTATCAAATAAACGTATAACTCTACGAAGATTTGTTTAAGGGTAGGCATGTAGGTAATACATATACAATATTTTAATAGAAATAGATTTTCCTCTAAGCTCTCTATGTAAATATACTTTTTTTTTGGTAAAATTGTGATGGGATGAAAAATAGGATTTCTTTTCGATACTTACGTATAAATATGTATAGATAGATATGGAGATAAGAAGTTAGGCACTACGAAATCATTCTCATACGATATATACGAGTAGACAAGGAACATAATTATATTGGTGTAGGTCGTCGTTCTAATCATTGTCATCAGCCCACATCAGTCCACTGCTCGTCAGAGGCTTCTTCCAAAACCAGCGCAATCCACGACTTCTTCTCTAAGTCAGCTCTCTCAATTCTCCAGTCTTCCATTTAGCCTTTCTTCCATTTTTGGGACATGGGGTCGCAGGGGCTTCACATCATTTGCTAAATCGTGTCGTGTCGAATCGTATTGTAGTTTCTTTTTCAGAACACGTGGACCCAACGGTTATCGGTTCTGCGACAGATAATGACGTCAATTTGGTCTCTTTAGGTACTAAATTTGACTGCTCACAAAAAGTGCCATCTTTTTCACTGGCCCATTGCTACTTTAGCTTGCTAATGCGCTATGTCCGTAATTATAATCGGACAAAGAATAAAAAAAAAAAATATATAAATTAAATTTACATCTAAAGTCTCAGAGTCTACGAGCAAAAGTAATGTTTAAAAGCACCTATGATTGTCTGGCGTTGATCCGAACATCGTTTATTCTGATTAAATATCGAGTAGACCACGGTTGTACTTAAAAGGTATTAGGTAAATATTATCTAATAAATAAATACTTACATGCACTTGTAGTTATTCCTTTATTTATATCAACACGAAAAGAATTTACTTATGAACTTGTACGGGAGATCTTTCTCACGGGTGCTGTGAAGATGCGGCCACATCTGGTCGCCATGCGCCGCGGTCAGGTAACTTTATTGTTTACAGCGTCGTAAACTGCGACGCGATTTTATGGCCATTGTGGACGAGCCTTTATCAAATGTAAATGAAAATTGTTAACATTTTGCGTAACGTAGAGACAATAATTCTAATTGTTATTCTAAGGTCACAGGTTAATTTAAAATAACCTAGCTATTGCTTATGGTAAAATCGACCTTGGCACTAGATAGACACTGTTTATTATCGTTTCTTTCCGTTACTGTAATAGAATAAGTATAAAAAATATGACAACCCTACCTATGTATTGTGCAGCACCGCGTCGATAAGTATCATTTATCTCGATGCGGTAGTGAGCCGATACGCGGGCCAATAATTCCGATGGCCCGCATCATATAATGCGCACCTATAATGTCCATATTGTGCCTATCCATTGTCACAATGCGTGTAACGGATTTTCGGCTGCTGTGGGACTCGGGGCCAATTTATACGACGATTATGGGAGAACTGTATTAAATGTTTAGAAACTATATATTTTAATGGAATCGCAGATAAAATCTTATCGCCTGTTTCACAAGTCACTAAGAATATTTAAGGCTCAAAACGTTACTTTATTCAAGTAAACATTCATAAAATAAGAAAAAAATACACAGAAATTTATGCAAATAGATATATCGGGATTAGAGCCTGAGATATGTTATGTGAAACGTTAAATGTAAATGCGTAAAATTTTATCTGTAATCTAATACAAAATTCAAGTAACAGTTTGTAAATAAACAGCTATTTAGAATATCTGGATGGCATCCAAAAAAATAAACGTCAGTCAAGCTTATCGCTAATGGTATTATATCCCTTTAAAACTATCAGCGAGCCGTTTTGTAGGAGCGATAAACAAGAGAGAATAAAAACATTGTAATCAGCTTACCGAGCCTACCCTCGGAGGTTATCTGCGCGGCTGTCAAACTAGTCGACGCCGACGACGATGATCGCTGCCGAGAAACAAAAAAAACACTCGATATGGAAGGAATAATGACAGATACGGGAACTGTATCGTACACACCCCTGATAACAGCCGCGTTGTATTCTACATGGCCGCTCTGCGAATCAAAACAAGTTGAAAAGGAAAACGTTGTTATTTTGACCGACCATTTAAAACCGGGTTTTCACGTACCTAGAAATCATATAGATTTCACCAGATCAGCGGGCTTATCCCGTAACTCTGAAAGCGATAGCGAGAGTTGCGCGAGCGGGATCGCACATTGTGCGACTAAGTTGGTACGAGCGAGATGGAATGCTCTCGCAATCAGAATCACGAACGTTTCAAAGTTAGAGGATAAGCCCCCTGTTCTCAGTCAGTTATACCGTAAGTTTATTTTGGTCGCTTTGTATTCGCGATTATTTCTAAAGACACGTGCACTTCCTCACTCATTGATGGCTGTCACTATATTCTCAGGTTCGTCATCGCAAATTCATTTTCGCGTTTTTCTGTAGCGTTTCGTACAATCATTGTCTTTGTGCGAGCCCGCGCATGTGTTGACCATCCGGCGACCTTCAGTCACGTCTCGGACCTGCCAACAAACGCTAATTGTTCCAACTATTGCCTGCTTTGTCCTAAACAATCGCAACCTTTTCCTCTTCCATTCCACCCGTCCTTATTCCTAAAGCCAGTAACGCCAAAGTACCTTTTCCAAAATTTTAATTAATTTTGCTCTAATACAAGTCGTCGCCAGATGGTCTAACAGGATGCGTAGTGTTTTGTTAGAAGTGTCAAAGTAATAGCTATTATACTTGACTTGTGCCACGCTGATAATGTGAGGATACGAAAGCCGTAAATCCTTTGTTTGTTGAGATAAAAAAATAACAAGGCACAAAGAAATATCATAACCATAAGCTTATGAGGTAGATACTTTGAACTCAAGTCAGTTGGTATAGCTATTTCAGTCTGCGGTTTTGAGTTGAGTGATGTTTTCATATGACCGTGTTTTTACCTTAGGATAAGACAGAGAACACGAGAGCGGCAGAACACGCAGATTACAAGTTGGTCGCTAAAACCACAACGGCTTCGTTTGCATGGAGTTGCACCGCTGTGTGTTTGCATTCAATCATTGCGACACTGTCTGCTGCCTCTCTCCTTCTTTCTGCTGTTGTGAATGTCGCCATTCCGCTCAGGTGGAGACGTAAGATCTTTATCAGGAATGTGAACGTTACCTGCTATTGGCATCCGAAAAAAACAAAAAAATACCAAAACAAAAAAAAATGCAACAACAAAAACAAAACACAAAATGTGTTAAAACATTTCAAAATAAATTAGTGGAGCAATTTTTGTGCCTTTCATAAATGCATCATAATCAAACAACCAACATAACAGAGCCAAAGTTTCAGAAGCGATTGGAATAAGTCTCGGTTTGTATATATATTTGTCCGACAATATCTTGGGAACTATTGAGCCCGTTCTTTTCCCGATTAATAGTTAAGTAGTCATTTTGTAAATAGGTAGCATTTAAATATAATTTTGAAGTTCGAATATGACCAGAATCGGTCTAGGGGTTGTGAAGTTGGGTTCGCCAGGTCTTAGTTAGGCTCGAACTATACTAGTAATCCTTTGATTACAAGCCATTGATTGAAAAAGATCACCGGATGTGATCGAAACTATAGTCAGAATAACAGACTCAATTTAACTTGAGTATTATTTTTATTAATATAAAATCCATTGATTGTTCGTCTCAACCAATGATTTCTATTTTACTAGTGTCTCAACCTATTCCTCAAGTCTTAACTACTTACCTTAGTAACGTTTAACTGGGATAGTGCGGGAAATTAGGTAAATCCCAGCACGATGATGGACACACAAGATGTCGCACGTCTTGCGATTGGCAGCCGTTCAAATGTCGCTCGGCAATTTGCACCTCCTTGGCTTGTCGAAACGCTCGCACGCTAAGTATCTTGAGAAACTAATGTGGCTTCATAACCCAATTGTTATCAATTCGGATGAAATATCTAGTGGCGCAATGTTTTTAGAGCACAAAATTATTCATAACTTATCTGGGTGCTGCAACAGTAAGGTATTCTGTCTGATCTCTTACACCGGAATATCTTATTATCGGAGATCTTAGGTCAGAATATTATTCGAAATAGTGAATTAAAGGTATAAGATGAAGGAAATAGTTGTAAAGACAAGTCTGTGAGGGCGGCATGGTTATGCCGAAAATGTCTGACAAAACCCTCGATTTAAAAAAAAATTTATATAAAATCAAACTTGGCAATAGCATATCGGGGTAGGGTTCCGCGGATGTGTAGGACGTTTCACGTCAGTTTTTTCAGCTTATATCAGTCAACTCCTTGATGCGAATTTTGTTTCAGTTCTGTGCAGTCGAAAAGGTAAGTACAATGTTCGCTGCTAATTTTATTCGAAATTTTGAAATTTTTACTAAGTACTGCCGAAGTGTTATTCCAAGTGCCTAGCGATTGTAAATTAAAACATTGGAGTGGAACAATAATTACTGTTGGGCGAGAAGAGGGTGTCGGCGTGAACGGCCGGAAACCTGCGGCAATAAAGGTCGGCAGCGTTGTCTCTGCCGCGTTGACGCCACGGGCGGAAGCGAGGCGCGCCAACGCAGTGCGGGTCGACGATGCGCGTTGTCGAGTATCTATCTATCAGCTCTTATAGGGATGTTACTAACCTTGAGAGACTAAGATCGCAGAAACTTATAGAAGTAAGAGTGCTGGTACGGTACCAGCACTGCCACTGAAATCTTGCGTATCAGTTGTACGATGTCAGTTTTGCAAGCAGAAGCATAGAACTACTGAATAGGTACTCGGCTTATAAAACCTCACTGAATTAGATTTTATCTAATGATGTGTAACTGTTTCCACTTGGGTATAAAATGTTTCCGATCGGGAACTTTCGACCGGTAGATACCTAATTCGTTTGAGATGTAGTGATTAGTGAATTCTTACTAGTAGGTATTTCAATGAAGTATAGAGTTCCTGACATAGAAAAATCTTTGCTTTTGAATTGTTATTTCCTCTATTTTAGTCATAATATTAAATAATTGGTTACTTAATAACCACAGTATGAATAATAACACTACAAGCTATGCTTGCACTCATAGCTCCGTTATGATACCCAGTGTAGAGGATGCCATCGAACAAAGCCATAGATTACATGGACAACTAACACCCAGAGGACCCGGACCGAGAGTAAATATTTAAATTCATCACTTATACATCTGCCCGGGTGGGAATCCTCTGCTGATAAGTTTTTTTTTGTGGTTCTTGGTGACGAGACTGGCAATCACTCTTTCCTAAAACAGTATAGTGCCACCCAGAAGTTTGAACTTCAACAGATCAAAACCATGCGCAGCAATGCACTGCGATCAAATATATTAGATGGTAAATCTCTTTATGCCCAGAAATTTCACTGGCAACAATGCCCTTCAATCCGGAACACCGTAATTTTTGCACACTACTGCTTGACTGTTGAATAACTAGCAAAGTTGTGGTACTGCCCGAGGCGGACTCTGCCAAAGAGTCCCACCACTACAAAACGCGTTACCTACAGCGAGACAAAAAAAATGTATTTTTTCATTGAAATTTAATTATTGTGGTCGTCAGCCGTGTCAAAGTGATAAGTGCTAATAAGTTAACAGCCAATGTCTTTTCTGGAAAAGCGTTCTCATCCCTAAAATACATTGCGCGTGTCGCTTGTAATTGCGCACCTTCATCGCCGCGATAAAAACTGGCTATAACGTCTCAGTACACAGCCGTCGCTACACTTCGGCCGTGCCATGCTATGCACTTTATGCGCCGTGTAATGTGCCAAATGGCTTTTTACACAATAAATATTTAGGCTTATTTAGGCTTTAGATAAACTACAAGACGAAGTTAGCCAAACTCACGAGGCGGCCTGACTATTGAGACTGAAATGGTGTGGTGTAGAAAATTTAGGTCCATAAAACTCGACATTCGTATGATACAAGTGAACTTAAAAAAATCTGCCAGCCGACTTGGACAGGGTTCACACATAGAGGGTTTTTGGTTAGTAGGTACTACGCAGAAACCTCTCGCAAAGATATTCCTTACATTTTACTTATCATCTTTTTTCCATTAGATATTTTTATGATTTTTTACAAAACTTGCCTGATAAGTAAGGAGTACATAACGATCACTTTAAAAAAAAAAATGCATGTTATTGTGATAATATTACTAGCGCATACATTATTAAAGTATGTCTTTGCATCAGCCTTTAAACATCCCACTGCTGTGATATCGGCCTACCTTCGAAGGGTGATAAGGCTATATCCACCACGCTGGCCCAGTAACGAATTTCTTATCCGTAAATATGTAGGCTTCCACACGATGTTTTCCTTCACAGAAAAGCCAGTGCTAGTTGAAAAAAGTAGCCATAAAAGTATGTAGGTAAATAGTTAACTTAAGTATGTACTACTTAACCTCATATTTATATTCTCTTTGCTTAACCTCTTAATTCAAATCAATTTTTTTTGGTCCTCGCCACAGATACGACCAGTTCAATTGTCTCAACCAAAAAGGATGGAATATGTAACTATCTAAGGTATCACTCACCGATTCATATCAATGAGGTTTTCCGCCCCTTCCACCGCACCAGAAGTGCTTCGGAGTACGTACTTACTTATTACCTATATAATTTTGTGACACTAATGATAAACCTTTGATTGAGGAAAATATAGCATAAGTATGTTGACTGAATACAGGGAAGGTATCTAAAATAAACTTAAATATTTGATTCCAATCAAAATATTTACCTTACCTACCTATATGTTTGGAGCTTCGCGTAAATCCCTCAGTGGAAATCTTCTCAATATACCTATTAATTATCCTGTTACTTCTGTTCTGTTGTTCCTGAAACTTAATTGGACTTGGACACTTACCTACTTTAATTAACAAATTGTTGTTTACATTTTGCCTAATGATAAAGTTCATTGTTATTGTTACCTATACCTGGGGTAACAATATATAGGTAGGTGAATATTTTTACATTCAAATATCCTTTTAGTTTAGGTAAGACTTAGTTTTCCTTATAATTGTTCAGGTATGGTGAATATAATTAGGCTCGTAATCATTATGCTATAAATTAGGTCTGTACATCCTGGTCTTTGTTCCTAACACCATAAATCTGGAACAATTGTAATACAGCAAAAATTACTTATTATTAGTTAAAGCAGGTCTGTCCACAGATGTGTAGATCGCGCATTTGCAAATTATTTAAGACTAGCTTGCCCGTACGGCTTCGCTCGCATAGGCTACAATAAATTAAACAATTTCACCTTAAGGAGTTGATTTTGGAAAATAGTTTTCTTAATTTTTTATGTTTATTACATAAACTGAGTTTCATTGGTTTAGCATGTTTTTTTTTATTTCCATACAAGTTTTGGTGGACTATTTTACCCCTTTAGAAATTGAGTTTTGCAAAACCCGTTTTTATAGACAATAGTTTATTTTGCAGCAAAAACCATATAGAAAAATAAATTAATAAGTGAAAAATAAACAAAACGTATACAGAGATACGTTCACCTACATCATTTTGAGGAGTAATGGATTCAAATTTTACGTCTCCATCATATCGACCTTGACAACGGTGTTGATGAGGGACCTACAGACGAGAAAACCAACACCATCTCGAGATTTCCGTTCTCCTTTTCGGAAGAAGAACATGTTGCTGGAGTCTTATATTATCGTATCTTGTCCCTCTCGTCGGATTTCAAATATAGTCCTATGATGTCCTATAGCTTCTTGCTTAATTCTTCCTCCAGCTCTACAATTCTCTCGTCGGTCCTCAGTGTGCGGGTGTTGTGTGTTACCAGGGTCAAAGTCCGTTGGGGGTGGTAGAGGGGATCTGCTGGAGATTCTTCGCAATCCCCTGCTCCTTCAATACCTGAACCGCTAACTAGGCCAGGAATAGCTGCCTGGGGCTGGGGCCGTGCGTAGACGAGTTGTATCAGTCATGTTGCCATAATCCCCATGCTTGGCGGCTTGGGGATCGCAGAACGCTCACGGCTTACTAAAATGACACTGCTGCCCGTCTTTCTGTGATTCTGGTCGCAAGCTTAGGAAGTACCCGGGTCCAAAGAAAGCCAATTAGCCAAGATCCAAAAAAAACTATCAGAAAAATAATGTGCCTATCAAAACACTACTTACTTACTACTTATATACTATACTACTATATTACTTATACTTACGTACTCATGTATATTGTACATATGTTATGTATATGATAATGGTAATTAATTTTTGTTTTGTTTATTTAATAAATCTTATTAAGTATTATTTATGTGCGCCACCGTCCTTACTCCATCTCGTAATGTATGTTTACTCATCTGAAGTTTGTCTGGAAGAGATCGCTTTTAGCGATAAGACTGCCTTGTTGTACCTATCTCTATTTTTTTTTGTTGTGTTCTTTTGTGGTGTCAATAAAGTGTTATTGTATTGTACTTGCAAATAATCCTAGAGTCGGATTTCAGCCACGTCACAGGGGCCCGGGTATAGCAGTCGCAGTGACCGCACTTTGTAATTAATTAACAAATAATAACAATAGTTTGCGGGGTTCTGTTTTTACGAGGCTCGTAACAATGGAGACGCATAAAGCAACTTTTGCAGCGGCACTGGACCGTGACGTATGAACAATGGCAGAACTCCTGAAGAGTCATTCGCCGGTGATCATAATTATTTTCATAGCTAAAATGGCATTAGTGAAATTAGGGAGAGCTACGACACGAATTTTATTAGTTAGATTTACATTGCTTTTTTCTATAACATCTATCAGTATTATTCGTTAATAACTGTCTTCGTATTTTCGTGAACATAATCGTAACGGTGACCAACAACGTTTTTATCCCTTTACACTATGTATATGTATGTATTTATATATTCCTGTATATAATTCTCGCCCATCTCCTTACACAATTACGCACAAATTTTCTCGTTTTATTATATTTGTGTAAAATATGTCTAATTGACGAAAGTATACGACAAAATATTATAGGTGTTGTGTTTATAGGTAAATACTTTTGTTCTGGCTTTACTCCCTATCAGTTCAAAGGATTTAAATTATAGTATACATTTAACCAATATATAATATTTTAATATTTATTCCAATTTTAGTTTATTTATATTCATTTCCACATTTATTTCTGGTCATCGTAACAGGGGAGCACGAATCTTTGAAATACAAGCTTTAGCTTAGTTCAGAGATCCGAATCCCACATATATTTTTAAGGTCAATGTTGGAAATAAAGAAATTTTGTATATTGTAATACATGTACTTACCACATACTAACCATCTCTTCACATTTTGCATACCTTTTTAAATAGTTATCCTGATATAATTTTTAGTAGTCATATATAACCCACCTACTCTGTTCGGCGGAAGGTATTCGTACGCCATCTCACAGGTTTTCCTAGTTTGGGTACCAATGCACTCCACGTACCTACACCAAGACTGTTTATGCAAATATAATTTCTGTACAATATTTGTTAAGACGTTTGTTGTTGATAATAAATCTCATTTCATTTCAATTACCTCAGGTTTACCCTAATGTTATGGGTAAGGAGAGATATCTATCACGGAAAAATGCGGCCTGCCGTGGCATTTTTTTTGGCCGCGATACACTTAGCAGCTGTACCAAAATGTCTAATACAAGAACTACTGCAGTTAAGCTAAATGCACTGACCGTTTCGTAAAGAGAAAAAGCTGTCCACGATGGAAACTGTGTATACAACCTATTAAGCCCAGATATTATACCTATAGCGTAATCCATTTTAAATCATTTTTAAACAGTTCCTTTGCTGTTGCACAGACACACTTTATTTCCCTACGACCCGCGACCTTATTAACGTTCGAAAGCTTAGCCCCGAATTTTCCGAAACTTGCCCACACGTGCACTAGACCATTAATTATTTCATAAAATAGTACACATTTTTAAAATCATACAATTTTCCTTTTCTTTTGTGTCTTTAAAATCAGAAACAGAAACAAATTTACTAACAACCTGCAATCTGATCGTGTATTGTAAGTATTTAATATGCAACCAATTTTCCACACGCAAAGCTTTATTTTCTGAACCATGCGTTCTAAATACCTTTTACGCAACGAGCATAATGAACATTGTTTACTTTAGTGCGCGCTCTATTAACGACTATGCCACGTTAGACCATATTTATTCGGGCTCGTAGCAGTGATGTATCCCCAGACAGACGGTCATCACAAATCGACGATAAATGTAGTGGTGAGAATTGCAGAGCCAAGTGCGTTGGACGCGCGCCAACTGTGGCAAAGGTGACAATTGGACGCTCATTCGACGTTCACAACAAGTTTTAATTTTTTAAATACGTAGCGAGAGACAGCTTTTCGCTGGCAGTCTAGTTTTTTGGTTGATGGTAGATATAGGAATCTACCTAATGAATAATACTCTGTAGTAGATAAGAAATGCAATGCTTAAAAAATAAGTAGAATATAATTATAAGAATAAATTTACTGAAATTCATCATCATCATCAGCCAGAACACGTCCACTGCTGAACAAAGGCCTCCTCATTTAGAAAACGTCATCATCATCATCCGGAAGACGTCCACTGATAAGCCCCTAAGCTATACTTAATACCACGCTTGGCAGGCGGCTTGGGAATCTCAAAACGCTCACCGTTTACTAAGAGGACGCTGCTGTCCGTCCCGTCCCGTGTCGATGGTTCCGGTCGCAGTTTTTAGGACATTCGCTGCTATCGTTCGTTATGCCTATGATGCAGTTGGATTACTGATGTTAACGGAATGATCAAAGCCTTTTGAAGGCTGTTTAAATTTCCACATTATAGTTAAAGCTATAGAGATTATATATCAGCAGTAGCAAAATATAAGAACTTTATTTTCAAAAAAACATAATAAAACCGGTTCCATAAAATAATACATATTTCTCATTTTTCGCACCAAACCATGTCTTTGAATAAGAAATATTATGGACAGTAACCTAGTTAGGTAACCTACTTAATTAGGTAGGTATATGCTTCGCCTTAAATCTGAAATGATGTCATATCGAATCTCAATTTCATCATCATAGAACCGAGCTTTGAATAGATAGCCATACACGCCAGAGATCCCAGCACATTTGGTATTTAGATAAAGGCGAACAAAGGGTGATCAATCACAGCCACAGCTTGCTGGCGGCCATCTTCTTAGAATACGGTGATGGGCAACACGTGAGCCGCGGCCGGGCTCCGGCGCGACCACGCTCCTTCACCTCGCGACCTGCAGATAATACCCACACAAATAGGCTACCGATTGACGTCAGAGCGCTTACACGCCACACTGAGGTAACAACCTTATCACACGATCTTACACAGGCTTATTTAAACGATATAGACGCTATATTCCGCTGGCCGGAAGATAATAAAAGCCCGATGTACCTAGCCGACACAACCTCGGCCCACGAGCGGCCTCGTTTCAGCAAGGTTCATAAATTAAATTGCGACGCAATATGGAATGAGGCATTAACCTTTTAATAATCGGTGGCGGTAGAATCAGTGTTTCTATACCAGCGTTATCTATTCTGTTAGCGAGCATATCGACAGGTTAATGGATCGAGGTTTGTTAAATTTAGGTCGAAACAATGATGTCATCCGGTTCTAAGATTACCTCATAGGTAAACTACGAGTAACACCGAAACATTTGCACAAAGCTATTGTTAATATTCGATTCTATTTCAGGAAAATTTATCTTCGTGACTAAAATACTGTACTTAGTATAATTAATTCTGAGATGTTTGTTGCGGAAAGTTAATACTTATCTACTGCCAAAAAATACATTTTGATATGTTTTTTTTTATGCATTATTTCTAAAGTTCATAATTATAGTAAAGATGTTTAAAAATATTATTAACGTAGTAGCGAAGTCAATTTAAAGTTGGATTTAAACATTTTGCAGGTGTTTGCGACGCAAACAGATGGACAGACAAACATGTTTATTTGAATTGTCGTATTCCTCTGATCTTTGCTGCGCAGTCCTTTATCTTTACCGATATGAACTTAGCACCGACGTAGTTATTTTTATTATGTGGCGTGGCACAAACAGTTTTTGTTTTATGAAGCGATTAATTAGGTAATGTTTTTATAGAAAAACTGAATCTATTACTAATCTGTAGTGTCTTTCCATTGCAATATGGGGTCTATTTTCAAATAAGCGATCAATTGTTTGACAAAAAGTATTTAAACAGATTTAATGTAACCAAAACTGAAAACAAAAAATCTAATAAACTTAAAAGTAAAGTATTATTCACCTGAAATTAATTAATTAATAACTAATTTCAGATTTAAAAAAATACTTATATGATACATAGAGTTTTCTGGTTAAGGACATCAAATTCATACTTTTAATGTGTAAGTCTCGTCTCGTCACTTTGCTCAATAAAATTTTTGGAAATCCTGTATTGCGGTTTATTATTTTTATAAACACGGAAAAAAAAATATGGGAAGACGTACAGCTTGACATCAGGTGAGCGTCCTGCAAGACTCGTCACCAAGTTTCATAAAAAAAAAAATTGAACCTAAAATTTTTTTGGTTCGAAATTCTGGGTGGCACTGAATTTATATAGACAGGCGTGAAGCTTAACATCAGGTGAGCGACCTGCTCGTCTCGTCACCAAGTTTCATAAAAAAATAATTAAAAAATAAAGTATTCGAGAACCGTTTTAAAACTTTAGATCTTATACTCCCTTAGGTATTTTATTTGAAAATCGCTCCAGAAAAATTTGATAATAAATACCTTTTGATACGTTAACAACTTATCAAACAATGGTCTTACTTCACCGGAATCATGTGGGCGTTACAACTGACTATTCACAGAATTATTCATTAGGTAGGTAGGAAGTACCTACCTATTGTTCATGTAGTATATATGATTACAAGTTTAGAATTATTTGCACAATAAATACAATTTTTTCATTCATTGATGATTCATTCGATCTCGGGAATTTTACAAAATCACGTTAACTATACCTCGTTTTGTTATAATTTATACAACGATATGTGGAAATTAATAAGGGCAGAATTTGTTTTATAAAAATGTAGTGTTAAATGAAAATGAACTAGGTAAGTACCTATGTACAGAGATTAACGGATGTCTTAAAACCAGGGTTAGAAAAATTCCGATTTTTATATACATCCGATATATGTCGGATACATATCCAGGCTAAGAAAAAGAAGCAAATTTTCTCTAGAAAGTGAAAATTATTAACTCTAGGAGCACCAGGGAATCCCCATTTTTTATTACCTCGTAAAATAAACCTTATATGATATGAAGTTAAGGTTTGAATTTCAATAAACAGCTAGCCGTACTGGTAAGTTAAAGTAAAGGGGATTTCCCCAACTTTAAATGAGGTTGCCATTTTGGGAAACAATCTAAATTATTCTGAATTGTAGTTTTTCGCTACGTGTTGCAGGTAAATATTAATCTCCAAAATTATTAGTTCGTAAGGCAGGAAAAAATCAATTGATATATATCACGATAAAAATCAATTGATATATATCTTGATATATATCATGATATATATCGGCGAACCCTGCCTAAAACTAACGCTTAAAACTGTCAATTAATGTAATTTAAATTTTAATTGCCTGAAACTGTGACCAAAACTTCTTCAGGACGGGACGTCTTCTTAGTTTGTAATGAGCGTTCTTCGATCCTAATAGGTAATCATTATTTCTAGGGGGGCTTCGAAACTATTGTTTATCAAAAAAAACAGTATTTAATATTTTTAATTTTTAACTCTCTTTTCATCTGCACGTGGAAGTGTATGGAGCTAACTTTTGCTTGACATAGCTTCTGTTGCATTAAAAATGTAACAGAAGCTATGTCCAGCAAAAAGTAGTTATTTATTATTTTATTTTTGTTATATTTAAAGAAATATAACTTTTTTTCGCTCGCGTGGTTCTAATTTTTAATGCCTTTAGACAATAAGTTATGGTTAGAACTCGTAGAGCCGATAAATCGCTCTTGATTGTCAACAGTCCACGTCTGTTGAGTGTAATGTGTGTTGTATGTGATATGTACTACGTATATAGGCTCAATTGGTGATACGTTTTCACACGTAACGCATTGCATAATGTTGGCGACAGTGTAGGTACGCGCTGTAAGGCGCACCACACACCAATACTACAAATGTTGTGCATCGCGCATTTATCGTAGACACATTTATCGCATACCTAAATTTCAATGAGAGTGCGCTAATAGCAAGCACACCACATTCCGGTCCAAAAGGTGTGCGACGTAACACAAATGTCTTACTGCACACAAATGGGTCATTGGTGTGTGGTGCGCCTATGTAGTTGATGTCTCTGTCCTCAGACGCCCGATGCACCGCGAGTTACGGCTTCTCTGTTTGCATTCTACTTACAATAAACTTTTCAAAACGGACAGCTTTATAAACGCAGAGTACTAGCGTAAAAAGCTTGTGCTATAGTGAATATTTTTAGAAGATTTTATTGCGACAGGTGGTGTCCGAGAAATTATGATGATTTGCACTGTTATTGCACGGTATATACTACTTTACGGAAGTCGTCCACGCTTTATGTTTTTGTAGCATTTCATAATTTCATATGTAAGGAAATAATCATCATCATCATCATCATCATCATCATTATCATCATCATTATCAGCCGGAAGACGTCCACTGCTGGACATACGCCTATAGCCCTTATACCACCACACCGACCGACAACTTACCGCTTGTATCCACCGGTTGCCAGCGACTTTCACAATGTCGTCGGTCTACCTTGTGGGAGGCCTGCCTGCGCTGCGTCTGCGAGGTCGTGGTCGCCACTCAAGAACCAGATTTCTTCCACATCGGTTATCGGTTTTTTGAGCGATGTGGCTTGCTCATTGCCACTTCGGCTTGCAAACCCTGAGAGCTATGTCGGTGACTTTGGTTATTCGGCGAATATCATCGTTCCGAGTTTTATCGCACAAAGAAACTCCGAGCATAGTTCTCTCCATTGCCCGCTGTGTGACTAAGTTTCTCCAAAAGGTCAGCAGTTTCAGTTCCATATGCCATCACTGGCTTCACACATTGCTTGAAGATCCTAAAGTAAGATACCTATACATTTTTAAATAAGCCTCCTGATACATTTTTATGTAGGTAAGTTTCGGTAAGATCGGTCATAATCATAACTTCCTTACCAATATCTAACGCAATAAGGTAAAATTTCCGTCAGATAAGTGACAAAACAAACGTCCGCTCACCGTGAACATGTGTGCGTGATATCTTTTGCACTCATTCATACAAAGTTGTCGATGTGGTTATCTGTACACTCACACGTGGAAACAAGAGTCATTCATGCATAGGGTGCCAATGCTTTACTTGTTTTATTTAAGACTTAGATACACCTTTTTTAACCGTCCTTGGTTACCCGGCTACTCGCACTGTCCTAGTACGTTGCCTGAAGCATTATTATTCTAGAGAAATGCTAGACGCATTAATCTTACCTTCCTCGCCCCCATAATGATGCGGGCAATTCCACGTCATTGTTTTCCTTGAAAACGTTTGATCGAGAGGTCATCCCAATCGTGACCTACATGGTCACATTTGGGATGACCTTATCAGCTAACCACGCTTTTGATTTTATTTCCTTTCCTACCAAAGAAAACCTGTTCCAATGTTAACTAAAATTCTCAATAATAAGCTTATGTCAATAAGTATGTTTGGGTATTCGGACAATAAAAATATTTGTAAAGAATACAGGTTGGAATTTTTTAACCGCACTCGCATGAAAAGTACTCCTAATACTGGAGACAGCAAATGTTACTCAAAGGAAACATTCCTTTATCTTTAAAATGAAACAAACTGTTAATTTAAGTTAAGTTTAGATTTCATGGTGTTTCTTTCATTAAATTTACCATGTTTGTTAGAGAGCTTTAATCCTTACGATTATCGATTGATGCCATAAAAGTACATTGTTTTACCACGTACAAGTACAGTGTTATTTTTTCTGATTTTAGCTGGTTCCATTCCCGAGTGTTGCAAGTGAGTGGCAAAATTCCAGAGTGTGGCAAAATATTTGAATGCAGATTTAAAATTATTTTTAAAAATATGGAAATATTTCCTTTGAGTCAAATTTGCTATCTCCAGTTTATAGAAAACTTTCCCTCCGAGCGCGGTTAAAAAAATCCACCCTGATTTTAGACTTTCGTGGTTGTTTACAACATTACTATTAGTACTCACGGGATATTTACCACGGTTATTGTTTTTGTTGAGTTCCCGATATTTCGGCACAGTTGCATGCGCCATGTTCACGGGTAGACTACAGTTCACGGTTCACGGGTTCAGTCTACCCGTGAACATGGCGCATGCAACTGTGCCGAAATATCGGGAACTCAACAAAAACAATAACCGTGGTAAATATCCCGTGAGTACTAATAGTAAATCCACCCTGTATTAGTATTTGAATATGTAGTAGTATTTGAATCTGTAATGTTTTAATGATGACTAAGGAAGCGTTGTCTTATCAAAATTATAAGTATAAAGCTTCTAACTGAAGGACTCAAGTTAAAATAATGAATACTGTTTGCGTGCGTACCTGGGTTTTTGTCTTATCTATATAGAAAGTGTGGCTACATTATCATACGTACGTGTTGCCCGCCTTGGCCTGTGGCCGGTCGTATCGCCCACTTGCGCGCGCGCATAGATAACGCGACCTGCCCTGTACATGTACCTTATGTACCTTACCTCTATGCATGTGTGCATTTCCTTCCACTCGTGTAGAATACGCTCGATGTTGTTGTTTGAATGTACTGCGGGCCTATTCACCATAACTTATCATTACGCATGTTGGGCATAAGTACAGAGAGATATATGTGACTTTGTTGATACCTAACTTAGGTACATCACTTAATTTAACTTAGTTCGAACCCAACCGAGAGCTCACGAACCCTAATTTACAAACCCTTTACCAATTTTTGATTAAGTTATCGTCACACCTATACACACACAAACGCCAATTTGTTCCTGTAAACTCTAGGACCTTGGCGCATTAATTTTTAAACTTCTCGCTAAATTAATTTACTACAGCTGCATTAATACCGCGGAAATGTGCTTGCATATCAGGAAATCCCGTTTGTGATAAAACAACAACCTTGGACAAGCTGCTATAACTAACAGTGTATTAGATAGGTAGTCTACCTACCTGCAGTCTCCTTTAGGTGCAACGTTTCGCTCAGCGCGCGAAATTCATATTTTCTTGCGTTTTTTGTCAATTACAGCTTAATTAACTAATTTTGCTATAATAAATAGATTGTTTCAAGAAATTACACCAACCAAAAATTCAAGTTGAAAGTTAGTATAAGTACATTATTACAGTATTCAGAGTTTGCAAGCTGAAGTGGCAATGGGAAGGTCATATCACCCGAGGAACCGATAACCGGTGGGGAAGAAAGGTTCTTGAGTGGCGACCACGAACCGGAAGACGCAGCGTAGGTAGGCCTCTCACTAGGTGGACCGACGACATTATGAAAGTCGCGGGTAACTGGTGGATGCAAGTGGCCCGTTGTCGGTCGGTGTGGCACTGTAAGGGGGAGGCCTATGTTCAGCAGTGGATGGCTGATGCTGTGAACTACATTAATTTGTGACTATACCAAAAACCAAGATGAAAATCAGCTTATTGAGATTTGTAGCTAAACCAATGTTATCTACGTGATTATTTTACTCGTAATTTCTTAAAACAACTTATTTATTGGCGCAAAATTGGTTTCCAATAAATCCACGATGAGTAATAAAATTAAGCTGTAATTGACAAAGCGAAATGTTGCACTTTAACTGCTTCGTCCATGTAAAATCAAATATATGGCGCCAAATTAAAACATCTTCAAGCGGCTATGCCAATAATTGTAATGATGGTACATACATAAGTGAATTATTATTCAGAAGTTGCTTTAGTTATTATCCTGAGTTCCGAATGAGGGTGTCCCCGCTTCTCTTCTGATTCCATATTCCCGTAAAAGTAGTGCGTGACGTCGTGCGACTGATTAAACCAATAAGTATAGCTCGTACATTACACGATAGAATACGTTTTGTACGCACGTTTGACTTCTCTACCACACGGGGATGTTTTTCCAGAAACATGCTCTGTAATTTTTCCTAAGATTTTTTTTTTATAGATAAACATAAACATAACATAAAAACTTTATTTACAAAAGACTACGTGATGGTAAGCGTAGCCCTGGTAGACCGATACAGCGATGCAATTTAGGGTGCAGCCGGGTTATGTGGAATTATACCCACTAAAACCCCATCGGTGGCCTGCCTGCATCAATATAGTACCTCCCGATAGTAATGATTTAACTTATTAGAACATAAAAGTCTATAGTATAAAGAAAACCAACAAGATATTTTTTGTTTTAATAAATCGGGAATACTCACGTTAAATTGAGTCGTTTATTCCGACTATACAACAAAAAACAACAAAAACAAACAAATGTACAAATGTATGTTTGTTTTGAAACAAAATGTATCAAAATCACGTCAGTTTTCTTAGTACAACAAGATATTCTTTTGAATTCTAAAACGTTTCTATAACGCAAACTTACTATCTTATAAGAAAACTCACCCCGTGTGCTCTGTCTCCGCCGTCAACGAATTCTTCCAATCTGTACAACAACGTCTGGTGATTCGCGTTCCACTTATTATCGTACCGTGGGCATTTGCATAAGAATAACAAGGAGGATTATTGATGTCGCCCCCCGCGCACCCCGCCCGCTCCCGCCCGCCGCGGCGGAGCTTGGGCTGTGGAATCGGGACACAGACGGAAGCGGAATTTACCAGAAGACAAGTTCTACAAAAAACCTACTAAATTTATTCGAAGTTGCGTAGGACGTGGCTTGATGCAAAAACTCAAATAGCAAGTTGTAGAACAAGTATTTTTAAAGAAAAAAATAAATCAAAAAAAAACTGCAAAATGTAAGCAAAATGTAATTGTCATTTCAAAGAAACTATTTATTTTTTATTTATCTAATAACCGTGTCTTACTTTGCTTGACTTAGACTGAGACTTATATTACCTGTGACATATTTGACTTCACGTGAAATATTACAATACTGAACGCGAACGTGTGGAGCCAAAACATAAGAGAGAAAAAAAGCAGCAGGGGAATAATATTTTTCTTTGGCACAGCTGGTTTGATTTGGTTTGTTGGTCTCAAAGTAAAAGTTGTTCATAATGACGAGTAAAGTTATATCCCAGAATGCAAGACCTAATCCTCCCATCGCCGTTTTTATACAACACCACCAGACGCACAAAAAAGAGACAACCTCTTATTGTGGAAATACCGTTCAAACGCATTAAGCGTTTCCAATCCACCTTCCAAGTAAGAACAGCAGAGGCGTGGAACTCATTACCTGCATCTGTCTTTCCGAACAGATACAATCCGGGGCTGTCAAGAAAAGAGTGAATAGATCTCCTAGGCAATCGCGCTACAACTTCAGCCACATCGTCGATTTCAATCAGGTGAGATTGTAATCAAACGTAACATAGCACGTTAATAAAAAAAAACTGGCGTCTTACCAAACAACCAGTATAGTTGACACTGTTAAATGCATAAGACGTGCGACGCCAAAATCCTTTGAAGAAAAAAAAAACCAGTATAGTTTTTTTTAGATCCACGATTAAATCGCTACGTCTCGCCGCTCGCACCCCGTTGTAATGCTTAATTTTGTTCTCTTTTCATGTTTGCTCTGTATACATTTCGTCTAAAATGGAATGGAATAATTTGATGTAACGTTGCCATTGACGTGAGCGGGATTGGATGCCTCACTTTTATGTACAACAGTAGTCTATTGATGCTGTATGCAAATGCCGTCCGATTTCAGTGGAACGCTGCCATAAATCGAGCTTTATTTATACGTACTTAGCGGCTGTTAGCAATAAATAGAGGCCCTGCTCTTGAATGGTAATGCGGAGATTGTGACATTATCTTAACAGCCTTTTGTGTTAACAGCTTTTGTGAATAATGAAATAAGAATATTGTGGTTTTCGCGTTTTACTATTATTTCTTCTCTTTTATGTTATCTCGTAGCCTTATAACGCCAAGATCCTTTTTCCTACAGTGAATATAAATCAAGTTTTTGCTGTATACCTAATAAAGTCGAGTAGTTGGTGTTGATTCTCCAAATTGCTATAAATATAGCAAATTGGGGAATCCAACTTCATCAAAATACGAAATGATTAGCCTGATTCACTAAGCACGTGTGCAAAACTGGACGCATCTACACCAAATTCTGTATGGGTATTGTCTAATTATATTTTTTTATATCTATACCTTTTTGATGAATATTTATATTTATGTATATATAGGGTATATATATATATATATCTATATATAGGGGCTTCGTGAAAAAGGTATAGGTATAAAAAATATAATTATAAAATACCCATACAGATAACATAAAATATTTATATTATACCCCTGTGTTGAGTTTGACATTTGCTCGGAAATAAGGGCTGATTTTTCATTCGTCAGATAACTATTATCTGAGAATGTGGCGGTTTGACATATTTTTTATACAAAAGCTGTCAAACCGCCATATTTATTCCCCAGATAACAGTTATCTGACGATTGAAAAATCAGCCCTCAGTATTGTAGTTTTTTGAGGGAGACAATTAACGATAATATTGATAACCGTTGTTGATACGTTGCCGAGTCAATAATAGAAGCATTCTTAATATTTTACATTGTCAAATTGTCATGAATGCAATAATTAATATTCATTAATTTATTGTCATCAACGTGTTACGTGTACCGTATTCGTACACGTTAAATTAAAAGCCTTTGTAGCACGTAGCACGCTACGATCGCGCTACGGCGCCTGCTACGCGCTACGGTAACGAGCAGCTGCCCGCCGTAGCTACGCGGCATTATCTATAGCAACTTTATAGAACCTTTCTGGTTTTATTTTTAACTGTTACCCTATACATAACCCTAAAAGCTATAGATTTTTACTAGTGAAGGAATTTGCGGTATTAGTACAGTAGTTACAGAGATTACCCATTAGAAATAAAGAATCAACATTGCAAAGCTTACCTCTTTATAATTGACCGAGCACAGCGAAGGTCTCAGAATCTACGGCTGAAAATCGGCAGTTGTATGTATCTTTATATGTTTGTATGTATATTTGTCCGACGATAACTTGAGAACCGTTGATCCAATCTTCATGATATTTTGTGTGAAAGTATGTTTTTTAAAGCTTATAATTCTTCGTTTGACCATCAACTACCTAGTCAGTAAGCGATGATGTGACCGAAGATGAAGCACGACTTAGAAGATACCTATTCATTCTGACCTTGAAAATGTCTAGATTGTAGCTCTCAAACAAGGAAGACGGCAGTTTATTCCATTCCTGGCTGTACGGATTAAAAACGTTTATTACATTACATTATCAGCTAGAAGACGTCCACTGCTGAACATAGACCTCCCTCTTAGACTGCCATACCGACCGACAACGTACCACTTGCATCCACCAGTTAAAAGAACATTAATTTCAATACAATTATTAAGTTCAAACATGAGAAGAATCGGTCCAGGGGTTGTGATGTTAGGGGTCGCGAGGTCTCAGTTCTACTAGCCGTATAGATTTAAATAAATTAATAACGAATCCAATAAGTAAAATAAAAGTAGTTTAGGAACTTTCAGTATTCAATTGATTCAATTAAAGCTTAAAATAATAAAGCATTTCCGACTAACGAACAAAGTGAAGTTAAACTGTAATAATAAACTCAGAAGGTTCGATCAAATTATTGTTTACAAATCAAACCATCATTCCCCGATCGCCGACCGAAGGTTGACCCGAACGAACTAAAGCTGACCGCTCAAATCAACTCGTCGAAATTAACCTTAAATAAACTTGCTCGGTCAGTCGGAGCAGCCGCCTTTTCCCACGATTAAAATTCCAAATTCCCTTTTTGCCGGCAATTTCCGCGTCGTAGGTGCGCGGAACAATGGATTCCGGGTCCCTAAATCACGGGAGAGAGCGGCGCAATTCCCAGAGTTGCTTAATTCAATCATGATAACTGCGGCGCTCGGCACGGCACGGCCACGCCGCAAGAAATAAATTGACCAATGACCGCTGTTGCGAGAGGACTGGACGGGTAGGGTTGTTCACGTATTCAGAAGTCACCTTGAGCACTTTTTACCCGACTGCCAAAGAAGCAGAGTAATGTTTTTGGGATGCACCTAAGTAAAAGTGAGTAAGTAAATATTATAACACGGACGTCTTATGGTTGATGATGATGATGATGATGAAATACTATAACAACGATTACTGTAAATATGATTTTGATGAGTGAGTTGTCGATGGATGGAGAATGGCGTTCAGTTTCAGATTACATATCTAATTAGAAATATTTGCTAAAATGACACAAAATATAAAGTACTAGACATTGCACTGGAAAGAAAATCACGTATTAAAAAAAAAACTTGAATATATCTGTACATATCTATCTTCGATCCTAAGGTCTATTGGATTGATATTTATGACAAGACAATAGACAATAGACAATAGTTTATTTGTAGCAAAAAACATAGAAACATTAATTAAAAAGTGAAAAATAAACAAAAAATTCACAGAGTTTTTTGCCACAAACCAGCCCCAACTCAGCAAGATGCTGGTTGTAGCGAACCAGCGCTGGTCTTCCGTTGGGACCGGCAGGTGACGTCACGCACATTTGATCAAAGATATCAAAGATTTCAAAGATATATCACATCATATGATACTCAAAGATTATTTACCTATTGATCTCGTCAGTTATATTAGAAGGCAATGAACAAACAAAATCAGATACGCGACAGCCCTACACTATAAAGAAAGGGCAGTAGTACCTGCTCGGGTAATTCAGGGGCGACCTTGCAGCGGCCGATAACAATTGGGAGACGCTCGCCGCCGCAAATTCAATATCCAGAGGTGTCGGCGCCTAGACCAAATACCCTCATCCCTAGTAGAGATGCCCGTAGCTAAATCGATTCCATTACCTTTACAATTGATTCGAGTTCGAACTAATTTCAAATTTGATTTTGCTACGTACTATTACTGATTTAGCTTCGGGTTTGCATCTTTATCGAAAATTCCAATTTCTAATACATAACTATTCACAAAACTATCCGCTGAAACAGAAAATAAATTGTCAAAATAAATACAACCACGTCCCTTAGGCAATAGTCATGTTTGGCGATGACACATTTACTTACCTATCTAATACTGCCGTTTTAAACGTGGTTTCCTTATTTTATAGTACCTAATAGCATACATAAAATATATATTCTTTGCTAATAGAAAATAACGTGACATTATCACATCACATCAGTATAATAATTATAACATGGTATGCACTAGAGTAGTAATTGTAATTTGCGTCTATGTAAAGTGTATTTCTAGAAAATAAATATTAACTTTACTTTACTGTTACTTTCCGATTCTAAACTCACCGTTTACCCTTTTATATTTCGTAAACGATGTCTTAATGTCGTAATTGAACCATTCATAAGCCTAAGTAAGACTCTTAGATTCCGCGCTCAAGATGATCGCAGCGCACCACGCATCTGTCAATGCGAAAGTAACATTGTCTATTTATATATCTGTCTGTGTGTTTGTCGCGTTTTAACGGCTAAATTGATCGACCTGAATTTTTGCAGAGTTATAGCTCAAAGCTCGGAGAGCGTAATAGGCTTTTTTGTTTTGTAGATCTACGCGAATGAAGTCGCGGGTAACAGCTAGTAGATAATAATTATACTTTATCGATGCAAGCTCATCGATATATCGAAACATTATATCGATTGAAAGCATTCATGCAACCCTTTAAGTCCCCTCACTAAAGCACCTTGTGTTTAGTGTCCACTAGCCGTCCTCTGTCCACTGTTAGAGGGGATATAACCACTTAACGAGGACTGAAGTCTGGCTCGAATTGAATTTCCGAACTGTCCACCGTGTACTAAATATGGAGATAGAAGTAGGTGCGCCAAATTAGATTACCATGTACAGCCCCGCCGCCAAGCGTTTATAAGTGTTTAACGCGTCTTATTAGCATCACAGAGGATAAAAGATCGTCGAAAAGATTCTTGTTATGTGTGTAAGAATATTGTTTGTTTCTCCCCCTTTTTTTTGCGTGGGATAAATCTTCTCAAGATACCCGACTGCTTTGGGGTGCTGCCGGGCTATGTGAGATTATACCCTAAAACCCCCCGGTGGCCTGCCTTGGTGCTTGACCGAGGGCTCCGGGATCTTCAAGGGAACGCACCGGAGCCCTCAGCACCAAGCTTTTGTCTTTCCCCCTAATTATCGATTTGAAATGCTCTAAAGCGATTGTTCTGCACAGTGTCATGACGCACACAATCTTGGAGTAATTTCATATTATCAAACTTAAGGCAATTCCTAATCACATATCGTGCTTTATCTACCGATATCATATAATTTATTTGTTATAAGTTGTCCGATAGGCCGGTCGGGCATATTAAACGGCGATTAACCCACCGGCCGGACGCGGGTGCGCACTGATTTATGCGAACTATTAAAATCTACGAAGGCGCAGAATTAATTGCACTACTTCAGTGCTGGCTGCTTTATTAATTGGGTCCGAGTCGCCTGTTGTTTATAGTCGGTTCCCTTTACTTGGGCGAGCTGAGGCCCTTATCGTGACCCCGGGCCGGCTCCAATTTGTCCACTCACGTTTCTGTTCAGTTTCAATGGCTATTAAGGACCCTACCTCTGTTTCCGAATAAGTTAAATTATAGGCACTGTACTTGGGCTTTGGCCTCGGTAGTTCATAACTGTCGTCCCACGACGTCATGGAAATCGTGAATATGTAAATCATTTTCAATCTTGCAATCAAATTTCAAAGTCCCAGTGACACGACTTTTAAATAAGTCCTCGTGACCCAACCGTGAAACGGAACTTTTCAATTACAATTCTGTCTTCCCCCGGAACAGCGTACAACATTTTAGATTTAATCATATTCAAATCACAACACGGGGGTCCACTCGGCCGAAGTAATTTATAACTTGGACAAACGAAAATTATGTGCGTAGGTAGCCGTCAGAAGTTTTCGCATTTACATTTAAATGTGGGTGGTATATCACCTTGGTTGAAGCTCTCACACGGCTGCCGAGGTCGCCAACAAATTATGAACAACAATTAGCGCGACGCGCGACAAAGTTGTCGCGGTGGAGTCGCGCCGTGTGCTCACCCTCGGACTCTGCATTACACGTGTTTAAAATGTATATTCCTTTTGTAAACGCGATTTAATTTGTGTTGAGGAAAAGTTTTGAACTGATATGATTTATGAAATGAGGTGGCGTACATTTTTTGCAGCGATACAGAGAGAGGTTTACGCGTAAGCTAGTTCACTATAATAGTTCTAGTAGATAACTGTTATTTACCTTGTTACGTTCTGCCGTCTAGCCAACTAGTATACGAGTACCTACTGCTTCAAATAATTCAGATTTTGATTCAAAATCCAAAACGTCTGAAAATACAAAACAACCTTTATCCCCCATTCACCTTAATTTACTATTCCTAAATTAGCCATGAGGTAGTGAGTTCACCCCCAACGATGGGAAACGGTTCGGTGGTGCGGTCGCACGCACCTGCGACTCATGCGGTGGAAGCCATACTGAGGGTAGTGGGGTACCCCGGGCATCCTTCAAATGGCGCAGATTTATCTTAGCCCTACAAGAACCAGGTCAATTCGTGCTGTTATTAATCTTAAATGATATGTGGGACTTGATAATTGCTTTGTCATCCGCATAATATTCAAGTTAGATTAAACCTAGTGAAGAGTATTTTTGTCTGATATTTTTATCATAATTTTGTATCCTTATCCTAACAAATATTATAAATTCGAAACTAACTCTGTCTCTTTGTCTATCTTTCTCTCTCTCTGGCTGGGTGTTTGTCTCGTTATCACGGCTAAACGGCTGAACGGACCGACTGGATTTTTTCAAAGATATAGTAAGCTATATCTTTGTAAGGGTAGGAGACGGACATTGGCTACTTTTTTTTATTGATCAACGCCAACGAAGTCGCGGGTAACAGCTAGTATTATATATAGTAGGTAATTGACAATTACGTAATAGTAATTTTGACAATTTGATTTAGGAATATTTAGGTAGGTAGGTATGATGCTTCGTCTAAGGTAGGTGTACTAAGAGCTTAGTTAGATGACGGATATATTCCTGCATATTATCATTGTACTTCTAATTAACGACTGTTACCATAGAAACAACCCTGAAATCACACAAACACACACACACACACAAACAACATACACAAGACAACCTTTAAGTACTCTAATATTAACACTTATATTATACTTAAGTTGAGATTATAATACCCGCAGTCGTCTAGTGCTCACCTTTCATCTTTTGAGCAGAGGTGTACGCTGAAAATAAGCCCTGCTTGACCTTTCGGGAGCACGCAGCATAGCGCTGAGCGTACCCCTATTGCCAATCTAGTTTTTGCTTATGCTGTCGTGTCTATTTTTTTTTTTTTTTTGTTTTGTTTTTGGCAATAAATATATTCTTATTCTTATTCTTATCTCAAAAAAAAAACGGCTGTTTCAAAAATTTCGTCGTGGACGGGAGACTTTTTTCTATGATACTGTTTTTAACTGATTATAATGACGAGTAGAATGATATCGTACAATATATCCGTCATCTTACCGAACACCCTGTTTAAGTATTTTTTATAAATCTGACTGCGTTGGTATAGAGCTACGAGAAATCTGTAAATCGCAATTTTTGTGATCACCTACACTCATAAAACTGAATCCTCCCATTTAGATCATCTTAGCTGTTCGCGATTCCTCGCCTTTAAACTTACCATTACAAACTTCTTCGAATTTGAATAAAATCAATCTTATTCGAGCGCCGTAAGGTCGTGACGAAGTTATCAAATATGTTGGGATTGTGTGGTAGGTAAGAACAAAAACGCGATAAGTTTTATTCGCGGCCCGAGGTGAGGCTCGGACGTAAAGGGAATAGCGTACGATATGGGACAGGCCTTTATGGCCGCCGACGGAGATAGGTGATATCCAAAGATCCCTATGGAATCTGCCGTTCAAGAAAACCCCATAAAACTTGCGTATAGTTTATACGATTGATATGCGTTAAACTAAGACAAATCTACACGAAATTTGTTAAAAAAAAAGTACTTATTTGTTTACTAAGAGGAATAAGATGAAATAGGGTTCTATGTCATGTACCCAATTTCGTGCAATAAAATATAGCTATTTTTGATGTTGATCGAATTACGTTCAAATCATTGTAAGTTATAGTTTCTTATCTGAACCTGTGGATGTGATGGTAGCTAATTGGCAGCACATGGTGTATATCAGCTATCAGTCGTTTTCCTCATCCGTACCTACGAGATCATAGGTCAGTGCGGGCCGTAAACATGTTTATGTGCTTACCACTTCACCTATCTACGCATTACATACTTCAATTTATTATTGCGATTTAGTTTACTTTAATGATATGACGCAGGTTCCTAGAATCTTCACAGATTGATTTTCACCTCGGGATTCTAAAACGTTTGTTAACTTTGACAACAGATTATGTCTATTTCTGTCATTTTCATTTGCTTAGTGCCAGAAAAAGGCAGCATTAGAATTAATCTGTTGTCAAAGTTAACAAACGTTTCAGAATCCCGAGGTCAGACTCACTGTTTATGTATGTCGATGATAGCATGGTGGTGGAGTCAGCATTCCTTACTTTTCTCCTCCACTTCGCTCTATCTTCGACTTCGTCCTCGGAAACCTTGCACTTCCTCGTGTCGCTTAATACACCTGTCTACTATATCTCCGGTCTGTCTTAGGTATATAAAGCTGAGGAGTTACGAATAATCTGGTAGCTTACGGCAAACCACTTACAGCAAATGTCACTCAAAGCAAAGCAAAGTGCCTGTTCACTCTGATACTCATTTAACCAACACACCCGCACACGTTACATCATAATGCTTATAAAGCAACAGCACAAACTTCTCTAATTTCATTTTTTTTTGTACATTTTATATAAACTCATAAATAACTTACCTATTTCTAGTGTTAGCATAGTTTATTTCGCTTTTTCTTTCGTATTTATTACCTTCACCGCAACTTAGGTACATTACCCACTAAGCGCAACTGGCTTGGCCTGTGCGATTCAGATTTCTCCTAGTACAGGTTCTACAAGCAATTCTTTAACGTTTTCTATGTTAACGTTTATATGGTTCAATGTATTTTTTTAGGTAATAAACATTTTTTGTATTGTATTTGTTTTGTATGTCGATGATATTTGAGATAATTCTATGAATCTAATTGCACAAAAATTGTGTACATACTTTTTTGTAACATTAATAACGAACCTAGTTGGAAAGTATTTAAATTCAGATTTGAATTGCCATAAATTATATCATTGACTCCCCACGACAAAGGTCACCCTAGAAAGCATTGCACTACACACTGACGTCCGTATTTATCAATGCCTTCACTGAATATTTCATCATCATCATCATGAGTAGGAAGATATCTACTATTGAACATAGGCCGCCCCTTTAGAACGACACACCGACCAACAACTTGCCAGTGACATCCACCACAGTTGCCCGCGACTTTCACAATGTCGTCGGTCCACCTTGTGAGTGGCCTGCCTGCGTTGCTTTTTCCAGTTCTAGTCTATTTAATGATTACAATGTAATAATACCATATCTTATAATCAATTAATTATTATTCACGTTAAATTGAGTCGGTTACTCCGACTATAGTTTCATTATACCTAGTCACGGGCGCGACGCGCCGCAGCCCGCAGTGCAAGGCAAGACCAGGTCGCGCGCGTGTCTCGCTGAGCATTCCTTGATAAAGGTCACCGAATGTGATTGAAACTATAGTCGGAATAGCCGACTCAATTTAACGTGAATATTCCCGTTTTATTAAAACAAAATGTATCAAAACCACGTGAGTTTTCATATCATAATTATTATTCTTTTTAAGATGACGAGGCCTCTCTACTGCTGCATTTAATTTTAAATTATAATATCTAAGAAAGAATAATTTTACCTGTGTAATTGTTGTAATATCGTGATCCTACGGCTAAAATAATTTTAACATCAGTATTAAAATAATAATCCTGAAATTCCTGAAACGCTCTCAATACTCATGTATAGTTAGTAAAGAAATATACTAGTCGTATTGTACAGATACTTCATCCTAACAATTATTATAAATGCGAAAGTAACTCTGTCTCTCTGTCTGGGTGTTTGTCGCGTTCTCACGGCTAAGCGGCTGAACGGATCGACCTGACTTTTTGCACAGATATAGCTAAAGGGTAGGGAGACAGTCATAGGCTAGGTCCACGCGATCGAAGTCAACGGGTAACGTCAGCGCGTAACGTCAGCGTAACGTCAGCGGGTAACAGCTAATCTTAAATATTTCGCTGTCACGGGTCCGTACTGAGGTAGCTGATATCAAAAAAATCCCCAAACTTGAGGTCTTTGAACTAGTGCTCAGTTCTCATATAGTTAGTGTTAGTAAAGCATAGTGCTCGTATTATTGTATACTTAATTCACAGTTTAATTGGATCCCAATATCCGGAGACATGGTAGAGCAGTAAATCAGCGCGCTGGTAAGTGCTCGGGGTACGTGCCAAATGGAACAGATCGTTTATTTATGTGCAGCGAATAAGACGCAACTCTACATCGACGGGGAGAGTACGCACTGAGTTAGTTGGATAACTTTTTTTACTGGCCTCTCAAATGTTTTAGTACGTAACTTCTTGCTTGGTTAGTCACGCTTGTTCAGATCTTTACCTGTGCTCTTTCACCTAGGCAGACTTTGAAGCATCAAATAACTAATATCAAAGGTAAGGTTTCATTAATTGTCATCTTCATGATTGTTTTAAATTCTTTGCGCACAGTATAAACGAAATTTAAAGTAAAAGACTCAAACTCACAACCCTCCTTTTTCGTAGTCGGGTAAAATAATAATAATTCGTCATAACCTGAGTACATACAGACAATGTTTTTCTCAGCTTGAAGAGTTTCATGTCCTACTTACTTGTTACTTGCTACCACCTCATTTGTTACGTTTGTGTCAATTCCTTATTTTATCACACTAATATTATCAATGCGAAAGTTTGTGTGTAAGTAGGTAAGTGTGCAAGTGTGTTTGTTCCGTTCAACTCTGTAACGGCTGAACGGATTTGAATGAAATTTGGTATGGAGGTAGCTTTTAACCTGGATTAACACATAGGCTACTTTTATCCCGGAAATATATTCGGTTTCTGTAAAATTGCGGATGAAACCGCGGAGCGCAACTAGTAGTTCTATAATTATATAATCTGTTTTCCTTCTTATAATATTTATCTTATAATTGTTTTATTAAAAACATCTATAACTGCGAGTTTAGTTTTCCCTCAGTGGGTATTCCCAATCTGAAGTACCTAACGAGCGTAAGCAAGCAGCTGCGGTCACTTGTCTCAAGATAGCGTGACGGAGGTGCGACCCTGTGTCAGATAACATTTGGTTAGGTACCCAATTTGAAACATTGATACTACGTTATGAACAGATAGATAACCAATTTGTGGCTAGCAACGGATCCTTGTGTGGTATAGAAATAAATCTTGAAACTTGCTCGAAACTGCTTCGTTGATCAAGATAGCATTAGATAGCGCATATATTTTTAGCTTGTATAAAAGGCAACAACTGCAAAATGTAGCCTGTGTTACTTCAGGCTTAAAAATAAATCCAACGACACCACACTCGTCAAAATTGTTCAAGCCGTTTAGGTTATATAGGAACACAAACATATATAATTACACACAACCCAAAACATTACCGTCCTTCTTGGGCAGTTTCGTAAAAAACTGCTCATACTTACAATAAACATTACCTGAATTTCGCCCTTAGGACATTTTAAGATGTGAACGCATAAAAATAAAATCCGAATTATTATTCTATCTTTATGGCCAGTTTGATTCGAAGATTATATCGTCGCATGGAGGCAATCTAGGAAAAACCGGTGACAGCGATGTTTTGGAATGACATTCGCCCGCGGCCTGGGGCGGTACCGGCGGTACTCGCCGCGTCGTATGTTACCTAATGCGAGTAGAACGAACGCCGCGAGCGAGAGGTGCGCATAAAAACCCAATCTAACCGCACCTATCACTGTTCAATTCTAGTAGGTATACTTCGTAGTAATAACGACTACGAATAAGCTTTAAGCGATAAGGCCGCCAATTGTTACACTAGTTTTAAGTAGATTTTTGTATTATGCATGTAATTTCTGGTGTAAACAATAAAGAGTTATCTATCTATCTAACGACGGGAATCCACGAAAGTTGTAAGGACCTAAGATGGGTTATTTTGTTTTATATGTGAGGAGGTAACGTGAGTTCTTTTTATGTAATCTTCTTTTCTTAAATCCCAAATGAGTTACGTAAAACACGAATGAAACATGTTTTGGGTTATTTCCTTGTATCTAACTAAGGAAATTGGAATCTTACCCCCGAATACTGAAACGTTTGTTATCTTTGACTACAGATTAATTCTAATACTGCCTTTATCTGGCACTAAGCAAATGATAAAGACAGCAATAGACTTAATTTGTCGTCAAAGTTAACAAACGTTTCAGTATTCGGGGGTTAGCTCGACCTGGGCCCGTACCGTGAGGTGCTTATTGCGATGATTATTAGGCTCAGCCGAGAACGCTGCGCGACCATACACCTTATCACGCGGCGATACGGTTCGCGGTCGCGCAGTGTCATCGCTGAACCTAACAATCATCGCAATAAGCACCTCACGGTACGGGCCCAGATCTATTTATCGGTCCATTGTTTATGGTTTTCCACTAATTTTCCTTAACCTATAGGCCCACCACAACCTCTTCTTATTTCAATATTGGGTAGATGCCTATTTTGAATTTATCTCATTGAGGTAACAATTAATGCAAATAAGAGTTTGTTGTCTTATTGAGTCGCAGTTATAATTTCTTGCCAACGTAGGCAAAAATAGGTAGGTAGAATTTTCCAAAACCGTCTATCTGCTTGCCTAAGTGGTAAGTTCCAATAAGTTTCAAATGCTTATACTTTTCGAGATACAAGCTGTCGATAGGGTGTTGCCTCAGGGTTCTACTGTGATTTCAAAAATCGCTGGCGATAGGCGGCCGCGAGGGAGTCCCAGGGTTGACGACCGAATATATCTGATGATCGCGCCAGTGTATGACACCCCTGGATCCGACTCGCTCGTCAATGTCGGATTTTACGGTTACTGCCAATCTGATATGCACCTTCTACATTTTTGGAAACTTGGTGTAATTTTACAAGAAAATACGCTTGAATTCCAAACACGAATTGCAAGAATATCTACCTATGTTCGCAATTCATTCTGTATACTTTTTGGAACTAACTTTATTTAGGGAGGTAACTACCAATATAATGCTACTGATGCGTGCCGCAAACCAATAATGAGCAATCGAACCGTAGTTATGAAAAGGGATCAACAGAGACTATAAAGAACTCGAGCAAGGGACTCGATTCAATCGAGATCTCGGCTCGGTAATCTAATTACGAGCCTCGGTCCACGTCTCTTTGTGCGCTCTCCGCCCTGTTTGTTTATTTCCTTTGCTTCGCGAGCTGATATATTTTTTAATATATTTTTTTTTGGGTTTGCGCGAGCTCAAAGCCAGAGTCGAGTTATGAAATTGTTCAAGCGTTAATTGTAGACGTCCAGTGGCGAATATTAAAGTGGTTCGTGTGCGGCGAGGCTCGGATAGCTAGTTAACCTTCCCGCACACGGACGTGCTAACAACTAAGGAATGGAAACTTCGAGAAACATTTTCCGGAGGAAAAGATAATATTTAATTTACTGAGTTGGTTTTGCCTCGTGCATTGGTATAGGTATCCGAATTTTATGGTCTCAGTTGCTTTATAACACAACAAGAATCTTGAGGCCTGACAATACAAATAATTTAGAAGTCCATTTGCGTACAAATTCTAAAGTTAAACTACCTTGGTAACTAGGTCAATTAGGCACCTAGTCACCCAGGTACTTTAACTGTTGTCCCTGCTAGCCTACGTATTTATAGAAGTATAAATGCGTAGATACATACTTACTTATATACAATTGACAACTTGCCTTGTCTGTTTGTATATGGCTTTGTTAGGCGTAGCGAAGTTCCTGGCTACACGATTTCGGAACAACATTTTTTAAAGGACATTTCCGACAAAGGAGTGTCATGCAGTGCCTCCAGTTCAAAGAGTTTTAGGATACTTATTTTGTTCTTTAAACGAGTCAGTGCAGCTTCAGCCTTTGCATTAAGAAAGGTAGGATGAAATTCTCCAGAAAAAACAAATGCCTCATTAAAAGACCGTGACAAACCGTCCATTGATCGGTGGATCTAAAGAAGGCGTAGCCGCATCGGAACCTCGTATTTTTTCCCGTGATTGGTAATCGTCGAAGTCATTAGGAAAGCGGCGCTTTGTTTTTTATCGGACGCGGGTAATGGCGTGAAAAATGTCGTTAGCGACCGACACGGTCAACAGGAGGTAAGACGAACAGGTGAATAAGTCAAGGAAGCTATTTTAAAAATACGTACACTATGGTGGCCCGATATCATCTACGCAGCCGTGCCTACTTGAACATTTCTTCTTTTACTGATTGCAAATCGTTCTTACGTACATCATTTACTAAAAGTTTGGGTACAACTGGACTGGACGATATGGCTGATAATCCTGATGCTTTCACAACTATTTAAATTTCCGAAATATTTCAAAAGTAAGGTAATAAAACTCAACTGTGCGGTGCCGTAGTGCGCGGGTTTGTAACTGGTAGGCCGTTATTCCATCACTCGGCCCAATAAAACGAATTAAAACCTAATTAGAGGCCGCGATTTTTGAACATTAAGGAGGGGAGGAATTAATTAGTGGAGGGCAGTGGCAATGATTCCAGTTCGGCGGGTAATTGCCGCGAGACCCGCGCTCAGGCCGCGCGGCTCGCTCTGGTATAAATCAAGACCGAGCACCGAGCACAAGCGAAAGCGACTACGAAATAAAGAACGAAGTGAAGGATCCAACACAAAACGAAAGAGACGCATGTCCTATCTGAACTTTTTTGGATGATAGCTATGCGGTTGGCGCGTTCGGATGCCACACTGTAGCGTGTGGGGTCAAATCCCAACGAGCTTAAGCTTCATGAGAAGGTAAAAATCTTGAAGAAACTAAACGTAACAAGTTAATAAAAACATTCTAATTTAGTATCGTCTGACTAGCTATTATCTACTCTCAAGTTGAGCTAAGCACCAAACGGTGTATTCCGAATATATTCATTTGTGAATTTATCCCCGATTAAGGCTAGGTATATTATAATTATAAATCTTCGACCTCAGCATCTACGTCATTTTAGAGGGTAACTCCAAGTGAGCCATTATGAAATAACATGTTCTTCAAAGACGTCAGTCATATCTAACTAAGATCAATCAGGTAGATAATACTTTTTTTTATTCAGATTGAGATGGTATAATACTTCCTTACGGTACCTAGTTACAGGGTGTAAACAAAATTAACATCAGTACTTCCAAAGTTACATATGGACCCCGTCGGGCGAAGAAACAACAGAAGAGAAGAGGACAGCTAAATAAGCAGAAATATTATTTTAAGAAATCAGCACACATGCAATTAAATAAATGTCAATCCTAACTAATATTATAATGCAAGAGAATATAACCGCAGTCGTATCAGGACTTATAAAGTTTTTTTTTCGAGGTATAAACATGGTTACGTTCGGCTCGAGGAATAAACTTCGCTTGCGCGATTCTGAACTCCCTACATTACAACTGTCAGTCCATACACAACGTCGAAAAGCACAAAAACGAATCAACGGCATCTAGCGAACTAAAGAGAGTAACTCTGTCTCTCTGTCTGGATGTTTGTCGCGTTATCACGGCTAAGCGACTGAACGGATCTTGATAAAATTTGATAAGGGGTTACTGTATATCACAAAGACGGACATAGGATAATTTTTTTATGTCGAACGAAGTCGCGGGGAAAACAACTAGTAAATAATATAATAATAGTTATTTTGTGGTTGTTACCTATCTTCTTACTTACCTACTTCGCTACCGCTTTTGTTTTGTGCTTATCATTCGAAGACGTCGGAAAAATCTCATCGCACAGGACTCGAGATCTACTTTGAAGGGCAAAGGAGGTTTATTGAATCAACGAATGAATTATTCTGTTTGTCCAAGTTTTAAACGTTCGACTTTGGTTTGGTGCCTACTTAATTATTGTATGCAGTGGTGTGGTTAATAGCGAAGTGTAGTTTTTGTCATAAATGCATGTGTTACTGAAAGGTGCAACAATATTTAAAGGTATTTACGCACTCATCATTATGAACGTCTTTTACTATGGGGCCAACCGTGAAAAGGTAAAAAAAAAAAAACAGCTGTTCCATAGAAAAATGCCAAGAAACTCGAAAAAACTTATGGAACACCTGATTTTTTGACAATTTTGGAAGCATTCAGATTCAATTCAAAGTATACAATTACTTATTATACACATGCAATTACTTATTTGATACGTAGGTAATGTATACAAAAAAATACAATAGGTATAAATTTGAGTCAAACTAGCACGCGTTACTTTTTATCCGACTGCCCAAGAAGGAGGGTAATTTTTCTGGGGAGTTACAAGTATTTTTGTGTGTTCCAGTAAGACTTCCTGCAGCCTAAATGGCTTGACCGATTTTGAATTGTCGTTGGATTCCTCTTTACGTCCGAAACGTCATAGGTTACGTTTTGCAGTCGGGTATTTTATTTTTCTATTAATGATATTACTTATAAAATGATTTATTTTTAAAATTGGGAAGAAACCTAATAATTGACCTTAGATTTTATTATAACATAGTTTGATATGATACAGGAACCTTTCATGGTTAGATAACTATCAAGAAGATAAACATATACCTAACTACTAATGTGGTTTTCCTACTACTAAATAATAGATTCATTGGTACATAGGTATTTAAATTTTTGGCCACTTGAAAAATCAACTGAACAAAATCTTTCTAAAGTAGGTAAGATTATTGCAGAGCTACAAATCTCAATTAAAGAGTTGAGCAATTCGCAACACCCCTTTGTTATTATTGAATTTCCAACAGTTTGGCGATTCATTTATTCTCATTAAATTAAATCAACTTTCTAATATCAGGGCCTTCCATAAACACCTTAATTCTCATTAAACGTCGGTCATTTGTAGGAAAACAAATTAACTGGATATTGAACCTCCGCCATTCCAGTAATGGCGGCGTTTCCGGAACTTTGACAGCTCGGATGAAATGTCGCGCGATTTTTAGTAATTAAAGGGGTGGGCTTCCGATTGTTGGGCAATTCTAGCTGAGAGGTGATTCAGAAGGTGCAAGCTTAAATTGTTATTATGATGAACGCTTCCTTTCGGCGAGTGAAGTGGTTCGGTAATTAATTTTTTACTTTCTCTGAGACAATTTTTGTGAATACAAAAAAAAACAAGATTCTATTTCGAAAGAGACTAGATACTTGTTTTGCATTAATGGTTTGGTGGTTACATACATAAAAATAAAAATATGTATTAGAAATTATTATTTTCCAAAATAACCAAAATCAGTTTTCGTTTATGTAAGACTAGCTGCGCACCGCGGTTCACCTGCTATTTTACAACAACGGTTAATTTTTTCGGGAAAAAAGTGGCCTATGTGCCTCCACCATAACCTACCTCCATACCAAATTTCATCCAAATCCGTTCCGTCGGGATCGTATACTTACACATATTTACACACTTACACACAAACTTTCGCATTAATAATATTAGTGTGATTGTTAACGCACGATCCGACACGTCGCGTCGCGTGGACAAGCTAGCCGTCTATGATGGTCTTTGTCTATGACACCGCCGTCTATACTTTCATACTGCAACTTAGACGAAGTGTGATACAAGATCCATGTACTGCAACGATATTCGCCATTACAGCTTTTGCGCATTATCATTGATTTGAACATTATTAAACTTAATTGTTATAAAACGAAAATAAATATGTAAAAGAACAAAGATATTTTGCAATTCAACTCCCACGCCGACGCCAAACGTCTGAAGCATAAATATACGCCTCAGCAGTGATAGTTTACTCACCTTCAAAGTAGCGCTAATGTTTTAGGATTATTCCTAAAACATATATTCGTCAAAAAGTGCCTTATGATACGCTCACCTAAAGTTATTTGATAATTACAGCATCCCAATTCGACACAGATCTATCATTGACAACCCTTTTCAGTCGTGCAATCCCGGAAGTTATTTTAATTTTTCACCCCTCACCGCCCACCGCGGGAATCGCGGCCGAGTAGCCGGATGGTGGAGGACGGTAGCACCTAATTCGGCCCACAATCAAACTGCCGCCACTCGCCAAATTAGTTTTGATATTTAAATTAGTCCTGCCGTTGGCAATCGCGAAATGATCTTTATACTTGACGACTTATACTAGGACAAATATACCTACTGTAAGCGAACGGTGGACTGTATTATGTGGTTTAAAATGAAGAAGCACGATGGTGGTGAAAAATGGTATAATTTCAGATATTTAAATATAAAAAAACCAATGCACAATTACATGGAAACTTCTGTCGCACAAGGATTCTGCCAAACTGACAAGCTTAAAGAATAATTTCAATTTTTAAAATAAAAAAGTACAGAGCATTAATTCAGTCAGTGCAAACAACTATGAAAAATACAATTCATAACAGCATTTATAATGATATTTTAATCACATAACATAATTACACGACTTAACACTTAGGACATAATTAGGTTTGTTTGTCAGACGAACGATCTCTACGGGTGTAAAATTATAAATGGGGTAGATCTTGATTGTATTTAGGTTTTGTTACGAGCTACCTATTATTATAGTTTTTCTCTTGGATCAGGCTCTCATAAATTTAATTCTATCGTATCGTAGACTGCAAAGAAGCCGACAGTCCGGCAGGTTCGGTTCAAAGATTGATTTCTCTTTCTCGGACGAGTCTGACTACAAGTTCTTCCCAACTGCCCCCTCTTCCCTCTCTCTTACCCCCTGGAGCCCGTTTGATCACGTTATTTCGCTAGATAAGTCCGTTAATTGCCTTTACAGGCAGGTTGCTCATTCTATTGCCAGATTATTGATCTTTCAAAGGAGTTTTTGTGTGTCTTCACAGGGAATTGTTAAACGGTTTTTGTTTTTAATTGAACTCTACTGTTCTTGGAAATGTTAATCAAAGTTTATTTCTTTGATACCTTTATAAAGTAGGGCAAGGAAAAGCCCAAGGATGGGATAATTGATTTTGATGGTCAAATGAATCTATATCTTTTTGTACAATGATCATAATGGTGATTGCTAGTTTTATAAAAAAAAATTAAAAAAAATGGGTACAATAATTATCAAAAGCGAAGCGAATATGTTTGTATGTGTGTTGGTTCGATGATAACTAGCGAACCGTTGGTCCGATCTTCATGTTTTTTTAAGCAAGTATGTCGGTCGTACAAATATGATTTTCAAGTACGAATATAAGCACATTCGGTAAAGACATTCGGGATTCAAGGTTTCAGTTTGGCGCGACTTACTAATAAGCTAGATTATAAGCCAAAAAATAAGGATATGTACGCAAAAAAATAAAATTTATTTCAGCTTCCATTTAAACTCGGGCTAGCTCCGGAAGACGCAGCGTAGGCAAGCCTCCCACTAGGTGGGCCAACAACATTGTGAAAGTCGCGGGCAACGGGTGGATGGCACGTTATCGGACGGTGGGGCGCTCTAAGGGGGAGACCTATGTTCAGCAGTGGACGTCTTCTGGCTGATGATGATGATGATGATAAGCTCGGTTTATTTATATTTAACTAACTGAGCCCCGCGATTTATTCGCCGCGCCACTATTCTACAGGAATGGTAAATTTTTTTGGGAAAAAAGTAGGAAAAACTACCTACATACCAAATTTCTTCTATATCTGTTACAGAGATGAACGGGAACAAACACACTTACAAACTTTCGTATTTATAATATTAGTGTGATTGTATGCCTAGATAGAGTAGTTAGGTAAATTGTACTATTCACACGCATTACTCTATTTAAAAAGATAATACAGAATACATAAGTAAAACACACCAAAAAGAAAAACTAACAATGAAGGCTAAGGAAGAGCACCTTGAGACAAAGGTTCTTTGTGCGAAAGAACAAAGTGCTCTCGGCTGAAACGAGACCAAAACGACTAACAAGTTTCAATTCTTGCTACAAATCCACCTCCTTTTTATCCAACTCAAAAGTGAATAAGAAAATATTCATGTTTTACTTACTGGCTGGAAGTCTGTTAGATCAAATAAAATATACTAATAACATGGACATATAATGATGGATGAATGGATATAATGACATGGATTTTTATATTATTATTAATACTTAATGTTTAATTCTTAACGCTTTTTGTATCTTAATTGTAATGTAGTTAGTGTAATTGGTTTAATACCGTACTAATGAAATAAATAAATAAATATACATATAGATACAATATTTACTAGCTTCCACGCGCGGCTGCGCTCGCGCGTATAAGAGTTACTTGTCATAAAAAGTCTTGTCAGTCGTCATAAGTCAGATGATAGCGCTTTAAATTTTCATCTCAATCAGTGCAGTCATTAGGTACCAAACGATAAGCAGAGAGACAAAGTTATTTTCTAAAGTTTGGTAGATGGCGTTGTTTCATTATGTGATTTTTTTGATGTTTTTTGGACACAGTTCTAATTTATGAAATTCTGACTTGCGCAAACGAAGTTTTTTTTTGTTTTAATAAAACGGGAATACTCACGTTAAATTGAGTCGGTTATTTCGACTCGAAACAAAATTTATCAATATACCACGTCAGTTTTCATATGAAGAAGTTTTTTTTCTCGAGGCGAACGTAATTTTATTCCTCAAAGCTTTGATTGGTCCTGTTTGACTGCGACTGCGGCTATATTTCTCTGAATTATAGGTTACATTGGTACGGATAGTCTCAACTTAAAGTTACCTATGTATTTAGTGGTTGTGGAGGTAATTAATAATATATTGGTCTGAAAATGTTTACTTATCTTAATCAGGGGCTCCATTTTCGAATCGCTCGTATGATATATTTCGTTCGAAAATATCATGCGAAATGATTGAATTTCGATAGAAATCGCAAACAAAAGTCGCATTGTTAAAATAATCATATCACTCGCTAACTCAGCGAGTAGTTTGAAACATTTGAATTTGCTTTTGTCAATAGAAAATCTTTCATTTCGCGTTATGTTTTCGTGCGAAATCTCATACGAGCGATTCAAAAGGAGTTTCTGTAGATTGCATTGATCTGAAATCACTTCATAAGGTATATATTTATTTTTAAGGTTCTTAGGCCGTGGTTACACGAGGTAATTTGGCCTGAATAGCCAAAATACTTAGTTACAGGACTTATCTCCTTATTGAATTCATTGTAGATAGGTTACAATGTTAAGTATATAAGTAACTAACCTAACGAAAAGCTAGCGTAAATATTGGATTTTCGTCAGAAGAAAAAAAAACTTTTTTTCTGTAGGTGGAATATATAAATAAATAAATATTGGTAGACGTTTATCACACAGCGCCATCTAGCCCCAAACTAAGCAAGCTTGTACTATGGGAACCAGATAACTGATAGAATACATTTTTTTTTGTAAGTACATACATAGAAACATCCAGACAAAGAACAAACATCCATGTTTGTCCTGGGTGAGAATCGAACACACAGAAGGCGGAAATCTACCCACTGAGACACAAGGCTAGTCAGGTTCTTATGAAGTTTTTATTACATGAAAGTATCTACTGATTTCCTTGCAAAAAACTTTTAAAGTTTTAATTCATTATTTTCTTCTAAATCAAGATGTAGGTATACAATTCAAATCAAACTGCTGCTTTAATCCAGTTATTGTTTCGGATTCCTTCTGCAATCGGGATTATCTCCCTGCGCCGCGACTTGCGAGCGATTTCTTCTGCTACCGATAATTTTTAATACAATTACGGCAACCCCTCTCAACGAGTTTTTTAGGGAATCTTTTTATTGAATAATCTGAGTTGTTATTTAATTATAAGTAATTGTTTGTAACCACAGAATAATAAAGGGTTTTCTCCCTAGAGAATGAAAAGTGTTATTTTTATCCACAGCTAAGTATTTATAACACTATAATATTGTTCAAAGTTTAACATCATCATCATCATCAGCCATAAGACGTCCACTGTTGAACATAGGCCTCCCCCTTAGAGCGCCACACCGACCGACAACGGGCCACTTGCGTTCACCGATTGCCCTCGACTTTTACAATTTCGTCGGTTCACCTAGTGGGAGGCCTACCTATGCTGCGTCCAAAGTTTAACAACCTTTCAAAATTAGTTCATACCTCTCGGAGTTCGTTGATTTTGCGCTTTGTCCTGATTTAACGACACTTATTTATTTAATTTAATAATTGAAATGTTAAGTAATCATTGAACCCGTTCTAAGCGTGGGTCCGCGTATTGTGTCGGAATTGGAAAACTTTTCTCGTTTTCTCGTTCTAATTAAGTAAATCGAGAAGAAGACGGAAATCTTTTGCAAATATTTATCGAGCGAGATAAGTTTCTCGTGCGACCGACCGTATTATCTTTGTCTAATTCCTCTTATGTTTTGGCTCCACACGTTGTGTATTTAGCCGGTATCAAGTATATTTCAAGTGAAGTCAAATAAGTCTCGGTCATAGTCTAAGGTCACGGTCGAGTCCAGGGCATGCCCCAGTAAATTGGTGGAGACGTTTCTAGAGGTTTCTATGGAGTTTTGGAAAAAAGACACTCGTGCACGTTCACGAATACTTAATGGATAAAAATCTACATTTTAACATTTTAAAATTTGTTGTAAATAATTATATGTAGGTGTTTTATATTTTATGTTGAAGGTTTTTATTGTACTTCGTAATTCTATAAATCTTAGGTAGATGATATTTTTATTTTCTTCGAAATCGTCTATGAAAGCTTTCAGATCAAGCGCACAAAATCGTCTATAAAAGCTTTCAGAGTCAAACACCATCAGATAACAAAAGCGACATTCCAAAATTAAACCGAATACTACAACAAACTCGTAACCTTTTTCGTGACACGTTTTTTTTTCGTGTCGTTACACTTTTCTGAATTTGGACCGCAATTTTTCTTCGATGACCCCTTACGCTAACACTAGACATTGATAGAATTTACGTCAACAATTTAAAAAAAACAATTGTATATTTTTAACTATATCTGTTGTGAATAAGATCCATTGTGTGTATATTGTTCCTTCTGTTGTATTTCTGTCAGTTCTGTTGTTATATTGAGCTTCTTAATAGGTGTTCGTAAAGCCAGGTATGGAGCTAGTAATATATGGAGACCTTTCCTGTTGAGTATAGGTACCTACTACGTAGATGAACTTTTACCACGAATTGAATTTCAAACAAGTTTTTCTTAATACAAATATTTTATTTTGAATAACTGGCAAAGGTGTGGTACTTCTCCAGGTGGACTCTGCAGAAGAGCCCTACCACTACTAATTAACTAGTTTTAAATGGGTGTGACAAATATAATACAGTAGGTATATCATCCATCACAAGTGCAGGTAGATATTAGGTATCTAAACAAGGTTTTGGTCAAGTTAGATAGGTTAATTATTTAGCTATTTTTCCTTTTTAATTTCGCTAATTTCCAAGTAACAACGGTAGAGCATTCCACTCCGCAGTGGCAGAGGTGCGAGCGCGGTCTCCATGTTTTTAATTAATTAATTTTATTATTTCTGGAGCGGGACGCCGCCGTCTTGCCTTTATTGGCAGAATTTCTCGGGCAATTAGTCGTTTTATTGTTATATAATTTTTGCGTGGAAGGGTTGAGGTGCTCGCCGCCGCCAGATGGCGTTCTTCGTAATTAAACGGCGCTTAGGAGCTCCAAGGTGAACGAAACTCGGAGAAAATTGATCTTTTTATTGTGAGTTTATTTTGCTATGAACAATTAGGGTTTGGAATTTCTTGCCACAAAACATTGAAATTACGTATAGTATAGTCAAAGCTATATCTTATGTTAGCTAGCACTTATTCGGTATAAGTTTAGCGTTTATCATCATCAGCATATCTTAATCCACTGCTGAACATACTGGCCTCCCCTTCTTGGGCAGTCCGAAATACTGCAGTTTTTCTTTGACTATTACTTTTACAAATAAATGGGAGTTTTTTAAGTTTCATGACTGAAAAGCTATGTACTATGTACTCATCAAGAAGTTTTACTGCAGGTCCAACCAACGAAGGGATCAGCTGTTTGATACATTCTGTTGAATGTGAATGATATTGTTCTACGTTGTTTTTTTTAAATTGTTTTTTTTCCCTTTGGCAACTTTTACAATGTTTTGTCAACTATTACTAATAGACCATCAAACTAACGACTTCAGAGGAATACTACATATAACTATGCTGCGTGTATACAACAAGCAGTCCAGGTCCCGCAAGCAGCACCCGTTCACGGGTTGACGCATGTGCCAGCCATCGCTCTCCTCAACCATATTGGAGGGAAGAGTGCTCTGAGAATATAATAATAATAATAACTATTTATTGCGATTGATGATCCAAATGAAAAAATAAACATTGAGTTTTAAAATTAATTATTATACACAATACTTACAACTATGTTGTTTATATAAAAATGGATACAATGAGTAGTGCTCCTTTTGTCTCAGTACCTACCTGCAACCGTTTTAACTATATCCTGTAAGTCCCCGTATAGTATAGGTATCTATATGTATTTGTAGAGATCGATGAAATTATGATAAATTTATTTTTATCATGGCTGCGACGCTGTCAACAACATATTTGCTTAAGAGGAAAACGAAATAAATGTTTATAAACTCATTGAAAAAAACTTCTATAATTATACATATATGTATTATCTAACATCTTAATATCTATCAGTTCTGAACCTACTTCGACCTAACTGCTTAGCTCTAACACTTGTAATTTTTTAAAGACGAGTATTAGTTAGTAAACAAAGCCACAAGCCAGGTAGCGCGGGGCGGGGCTACCTGCGCCCCGCCCCGCGCACTGCGCAGACACCTGTGCTACCTGCCGCACCTGGGCACGCCCAATTACCTACCGCCAGGTGGGCGGGACAGGCTACTCTTTTAGCTACTTTGCTGGTATAAAAAGAGAAGAATTGACTAGGTACATATACTTTCTGAACGCCATCGTCACATAAAAGCGACAAAAACCACTGTGTCCACAATCCCAACGACGAGTTGAGTTTGGTTTAGAACACTAGTTTTTTAAACTTTTTTTATTATTGGATTTAGAAGTCATGTTACGTCACTTCCCATTATTGTATCAAACTAATGTTATAAATGCGAAATTTTGTAAGTATGTAAGTGTGTTTGTTCCCGTCCAACTCTGTAAAGGCTGAACGGAATGAATTTGGAATTTGGAAGGAATTTTCTGAATTTGGATGAAATTTGTTATGGAGGTAGCTTGTTCCTTGGAATAATACATAGGCTACTTTATTTCCCCGAAACAAACTTATCCTGAAAAATTTACTCGCTCCTGTAAAATAGAGTAACGATAGTTACAGACTGTAACTTACAGTATCCACCAAAAAGGTGTCGTAGACTTATACAACAGAGTTTTGATGGACAAAGTCTCAAATCTTTGACGGAGGAAATGACAAACATGAAAAAAAAATACATGTAGGTATGTATGTTATTACTCTCCGCCACTCTACGTAATGAGGCGACACAAACAACTTTTATAAACAAGCTAATCGGATTGTATGGGCTAATTACCTTGTAGGGGCCGCTGTTTGTCTACCTTCGCATAATGAGCCCACTTACCTGATTAGCCAGTGTGTTCGGAAAAAAATAAGGCAAAAACTATCAACTTCGCACATTTAAAAAAAAAAAAAAAAACGCCATTCATTCTATACATCGTGCTGTATAGCTTGTTTTTTATAGTTGAACACGGCTCTCAAAGAGTTCTGCGAACGGTAGATTTAGCGAGCACAAACGTTTTTTTTTTGTGATTATTGATTGGAGGGAATTCACTATTGGGGAAAATTTCTTGCGGCGCCATTTAGATAAGTACTTACCGACCGATTTTAATAATATTTGGCAGAAATTCGGCACTCAATTCTAAACAAGAATTTCGAATGAGCAAATCGGTCAAGAGTTTAATTAAGCGTATGCCCTTTAAGCTTTCTTTATAAATACTTTAGTAGTTTCCCTAACAATAAAGAATAGCGATTTGCGAACGATATTGTTTATATTATATAGAATAGAATAGACCTATAATTGGCTGTTTTATAAAATGTAGATATTTCTGTTCATTATTGTATAATTGTGATGTTGGTCTTAAATAAATTCTCATTTCCATTCTACAAGATCTTTCACTAAATTTATCCAGCCATTAAACCCCAGAAAACCTTATTTAAAACAAATGGCCAAACCTCTACCTCCATTAATACGTAACCCATAAATCGAGCAACAAAGAAGCCCACAGCATGTTCTCGAGTACCTCTCGTGTCACCTACGCGACATAATTTTTTTTGCGCACTCACGGTATAGCGCGACGTACTTATTTGTAGAGTTGGATGGGTGAGCCTAAATCGTATTTTCTTAACGAAGCATGGAAAATGTTAGTTCCTTCATTTGGCCGACTCGATAGATAAGTTGGTCTGTTTGCACCCTCGGTACCACTCGACACGGAAAAGGAGGCGCCGTCTTACATGCGTCGCTGAAGGGTTGACCTCTTTGTGATGACCTAGGGGTAGGCAGGCTGTCCCTGCGTTTGCGTTTTGGGGCAAGATTGTCCACGATTAGATACGCATGTTGTTTGGGTTTTGTTTTAAACTAACCTAACCTCTATTTGTGTATAAGTACCTACCTATACCTATGTGAACTTTATCTCTTTTTCTATTAAGTTAAATGTACCTACGTACTGATGTCATTAAAGCCCTTTTTTGCACGCAACATAATTGTTCAATTCGTAATTTTCGATAATGTAGATACACGTGATCGAAAAAGAGGCTCTGCTTTCTTGAACACTAAAAGGAAGCTAAAATATTATGATTTTTGGTGTAGGTTGATTTAACTTTTACAATTCTATCTTTATCTTGGAGCATAAATATGGAGATCTGTACTATTTAACTTATACTTATCTAAGTGTTACCTGTCAAGATAGGTGAGTTTCGTACCGAATAGGTAAATGGTTGGGACCAATCATACATAAACATAATTATCGTCATCAAAGGAGCTCTAGATATCTCTGTAGCAAAGATAGCTCAGTGACTAGCGCATTTGGATCGCACCCACAGGGCGCGGGTTCAAATCCCAACTATGAGCGTGAGCTACCAGTGAAGGAAAAGATCATAACCAATGCATGGTTGTACAATACTTTCTAGTTGAAAATCTCTCGTCAAGCAACTAACGGTGTGTTCCTACAGCATCACTTGAGAGTCAGTTCCCATTCCAGGCTAGGCATGCTTACCATCTTCGACCACACTGTCACTTAACATAGGCAATTTTATGGTCAAAAGCCTAGCCTGTCAAAAATTAAAAAATAACTAAAATAAGGACTAAGTAGAACGCAATGTAATAAAAAGTTCTCTTAATTGCGAATACCTCCAATTTGAAAACCGTTATAAAATCCTCGGAACACCTGACCACTCACAGCTAACCACAATGTACACAACGGATCGCATCACGTGTCGCCACAGTGGCGCCACACGTGTAATTAACGGAGCTACACGCGTAAACAAAGCCCAAAGCTGCCGGTAACGCGACACTGTTTGATTACGAGTGGGTGATGGTAGGGCGGGTAATTGTGGGGTACTTTGACATGACAAGCCAAAAGCCAAGCATGTACAGCTTTGGAACTAACTACCACTCAGATTATGGTCAGCACCAAGGAATATACTTGCGTGACATCCGAATCGTCATAATTTTGAATGTGAGCTTCTTTTTCTAATAAATATCTGACGCAAAAAAAAAAAACTAGAAGCGTTTAAGTAAGTATGCCTAAAATTTGAAGGTGGATTTTAAAATATATTTCGGCTCGAAGGACCAAAATAAATAAATAATAATAATTTATAAATATCGGTGGACGTTTTTCACACAGCACCATCTAGTCCCAAACCATCCCACCGTCCCACAACCTATAGATCTGAAGGCGGATATCCACTCACTGGGCCACAAGGCTAGTCAAATAACCTTGAACATTTTCGCTGAAATCCTACGTTATTGAAGCTTTCAAAAACTTACGGTCCAACTACCCAAGTACCTACCTACGCGTCTCGGTTGGTAAATAACTAAAGAGAACCCCGCCATTGGACGAGGAATTACGGTTTTAACAAAATAAACAAACCAGACAGACTGGCATAACAAGAGGAAAATCAAAGAACAACGCTTAGGTACAAAATCGTTGCATTAATGACAATATGACTTAAACACCGTCATTCGTCTTTTGTTTTCATTTCACAACGAACGCCTCTCAACGCTACCCTATAACATGCGCGACGCGACAAGACACGACGCGACGTCGCGTCCGCACCTGCTTCCATTAAAATTTCAATTACATTCGCCACTCGGGGATTAGTTGGCAAACATTGCGTTGTATTTATTTATTCTACGTTCACTGATGTACCTAGTATCAAGTATGTTTGGTTTAAATCTTCGCCGTAGAGGATGTGGCGTTTCGTAGACACGTCTCGCAAAGAAATTCTTGATTGTCAAGAGTTGTTAGGAGATTAGTAAATCGTAGCTTAATAAAATCTCTTGTATAGGTTCCGGGTATGTCTTAAAACTAAACCGTCAACGCACTGAGCCAGCGTGGTGGATATGGCATAACCATTAGAGGGTAGGCCGATATCTCAGCAGTGGGATGTATAAAGGCTGATTCGGAGGTCTTAAAACTGCGACCAGATTCACTAGAGGACGTTCAGCAGCGTCCTCTTAGTAAATGGTGAACATTATGCGATCTCCAAGCCACCTGCCAAGCCTGGAGATTATGGTAACCACCCAATATAGGGAGGCTTCGTCCAGCAGTGGACATCTTAAAGCTGATAGGAAGTAAAATTTAGTAGCTTTCAGGGCTTGCAAGCTGAAGTGGCAATGTGCATGCCACTTCGCTCGAAGAACCGATAGCCGACAGGGAAGAAAAGATCTCGAGTGGCGACCACGAACCAGAATACGCAGAGTGGGTAGGCCTCCCACTATGTTGGACTGACATCGTGAAATTCAAATTATCGTTCAGTGTGACGTTCTATAATATTCCGAATGATGATGATAATTATAATGAAGATATAAAATAAAATTACTCTATATTCGTCTTCTGATAATGTTGATGAAGTAAAATCTTTGCAAAGACCCCTCACCTCATACATTACTCTGAAAAACTTAAACATACAATACTTATTCACAACTTTAATACTTCCCTACATACAAAACAATTCACCTTAACGAACGAAACATGTATATAGGTACCCATCAAAAGACAATCAATAAAAAAGCAGCCACAAATCCGCGCTAATCAATTATTCTGTTTAGTCTCATAATGTCATAATAAAAATAAATCATCAGTATTAGAATAAAAAATAAATCACACCGTATTAATAAATCCCTAGTCTTAGACGTTGACGAGGTAAAACAATGTCGATGATTGGCTATCTTTTTTGTGGTGAGACCGATACAAATACTTAGTAAGTACAATACGGGAAATCCAATTTCAAAGACGTCTCTTATAATAACATAGTATAGGTAGTGTAGATATCTGTACCTACGATTATTTGCTGCTTCATATTTTATACCACATGACACAAAGCCCACCTTCAATTACATTTTCCTCGCTATATTGATGTTTGTATTCATTTCAATCAAGTTTCACGTGAAGGAGTATTGTGAGGGAAAAATGGCCGGCAGGCAAAGAACCTGGATTGAAGTGCAAATTGAGTAATTTCTACCAGCGAAGCTACTACGGCGCCGTGGGGTGGCCACAGTACAGAAAAACAGTGGGACTAATCTATATACTTAAAGAGTATTGGTACAAACGAACACGTCCTGAAACTGTACATAAGTACCTACCCACCACCCACCTAATGTGATGGACTTTATGTCCTTCAAAAGCCCTCTTACTTTGATTCGAGTACTTATCAGTCACAGGAAAATACCACGGCCGCAACGGGAAAGCGACGTGCGACGGAAAAACCTACTTAAAAACATATTATTTTCATGCAACTTTTGCTTCATACATATCTAGGTATTAAGAAAATAACCCGATCCGTTCGGCTCTAAAAAAAATACGTTATGTAGTACTTATTTGTAAAAAAAACAACCAAACAGTTGTGCTTGGTTGTAAATGTCACTCGCGGTGTTTAATCCAAAAACAGAGCTACGCTACGATTGTAGCTCTGAAACTATATAATATGATATAATAAACTGTGATCAACATTTTTTATATATTACTGAGTGACGAGACGAACAAGTCGCTCGCCCTAATTTAGGCCTAATTGTTTTTGTTTTTTTGTTTCCTGTATAAAGTTTCTACTTTTTAACAAACCCTACTCCAAGTTATTCACTGTGGCACATCAAAATCGTTTCGCGCGGTTGTTCAAGACGAACAAACATAAATTTGATTAGGGCAGGTTCCTGCAATCAACAACAGAACACGGTGTTTGCACGTGATGCCGGGCGGCGGAGCTTGATTGAAACCGACGCGAGAAATAACCTCCCTACATTTTGATACTCGTTAGGTAAACAGACGGGAATAAGATGTGTAGATGTTACCTTGAGGTACTTACGCACATAGGGCTAGGACACAGACCAAAACTTTCTAACAAAATAGCATTAAATTAATTTAACCAGAGGACGGGCAGCAGCGTCTTCTAAGTAAACAGTGAGGGATCTGCAGTTCCCAAGCCGCCTGCCAAGGGTGGGGATTATGGCAGTTTTGGGAGAAGCCTTGAGATAGATAGATAGATAAACTCTTTTTTGAGATACCTACTTAATGGAGACGTACCTATGCAACATAAGAGTTTTAAAATGTATACTTTTGACGACCGTTATATGGTTCAGTGGCATCGCGACTGCCTTTTGAGCACGAAGCCTTGGGTTTGATCCCCGACCGGGCTGTTGTGAAAATAATAAATTTGAATATCTTCTCTGCATGCGTTCATGTGTTAGTTTATTTAGCTAGTTTCTTTTGCCTCTGTGTTCAAACCCTCCTAGTTCAAATTAGTGCGTACCAAAACATTAAAACACTTGCTCTTCCTGATGGTGGATTTTGGAATGCCATGAACACCCAGTTTATTTAATAAATAATAAGGTATTCGTACCTTTAATACAGCAGAATCTACTTACTGTACTTGTCCAGCAACGTTTTGCCAACAGGAAATGCAACGTGTCTTGTTTTCCTGGACTACCAACAATATTTTGCATGAGGGGTTTTCCCAATGTATCGAAATACCAGAGCACTTAGGTATTCTTCAATTATCTTAAGGCGAGGACTGATTGTAATTTGAAATGAGTAGGTATTATCCCGCTCAAAGATCTAAGGCTTAAAGTTGAAAATCGCATATCATACTTGATCAGAAAACGGCAAATTGTAGTTTTTCATTGCTTTTTTGCCGATTATCGGAAATATACAAATCAAATAAAAAAACTACCTGGTTCGCCGTATAAACCACTAGCCTGGATATTTTTGTTACCGCTGAACATTTAGAGTATTTGATTTCAGAAGGGTTTTTCAGGAGGTCATTTTGTAACTAAGACAGATTTTCGAAATTTTATTCGGTTAAACGTAATTTCAGTTTTATTTTCTATCTGCAGTATTTTTTGCACCTGATTAAGTAATCTCGTCACTTCGAACAAAGCGCTGAGAAATACTACTTTTTGTTGTTTTGCGATTGGATCTCGCCTTAAAGTGTCCCAAGAACCTAAGTAGATATATTCAGATAACTATTTTAAGCATTAGTAAGCTGCAAATTGTCGTTCGTGTGGTGCTCTAAGGGGCAGACCTTTGTTCAGCAGTGGACGTCTTAAGGTACAACCACCTACCGAAGAGTGTCAGAAGTCCAGCTTGTATGGTGCTGTAATATTTTTAAAACATAATTGAAATTACTGCTGCAAAGCAAAGATACAGTAAAATAATTTACTGATGACAAATTACACGTAGGCAACAAACGGTATACCTAATTACGTTTTTTTATTTATTAACCTGTCTTGTAAAATATTCTTACCAAAAAAATCTGAATCTAAGGCTGTTGAAGATGTTTATTTTGTATTTCTTTTATTAATAGGTACATGTACATGTACTACTTTAATAATTCGTTATATATACGTGCTTACTTATCGCTGCTCCCATCGCGAACATGCAGCCTTATTTAATATCAGTATCTCGATCGACGCCAGCAGGTATCTGATAGGATTTTATGAAGGCTCATCAAATATTTGCGCACCTTCCCTTCATCTTGTTACGTCTCGTTGTTACGATCTTGTGTAAAAGTCTTCGTCTCGTACGAGTTTTATGACTTTGTTACGACGAAATAGCATTTATTTAGCTATCGGGAAAAAAATCTAAAGGAAATCAGTAAAATTATCCTTACGTTTTTTGAGGAATCCGTGGCGTTTTCTGTTATGGTGTATTCTGCAGGATCACCTGTTTGCCAGTTTTTAATTTTGAAAAACAAAACGTAGCTATCTATGCGCTATGTTTTGTTTTTTTCAAAAAATGTTTATGGTGTTTTAATAACAACTACTTGTCTTCGTCGTATTTTCGACGCAAATAAATTTGTAACTTTAAGTGCCTATAACTATGAAGAAATAGCGAAATAAAAAAAAATATCAAGCATACGAGCACAGTTTTTCACGGTCTAGATAAAATATAAAAAAACATCGAAATCGGATAACCTTTAGGGGTTTAGGCTACGCGTTTTGTATGGACAAGACGGCGGTATACTCTAATCTTACGGCGATGCATTCAGACGCAAGCACACAATCTAGAATTCTAGAGCAATCCCTCTTAAACCGTCGTCGCGTCGGTCGTGAACATAGACGGTTCTAATGAACTACAGTAACTGGTCTACTGGTCTTAAACTCAATAAAGGGTTAGATTGCAACTAGACTATCCATTTGCAAATTAATCAATGTTACTCAGTTCTCTCCTTTCTTCGCATTCCTGTCCGTATTTTGAGTTACTTTCCAAAGTACTTACACAATAGTTAGTTGGTTGGTCCATAGCTGTCGGAGAGTGATCCCGGAAAAATAGCAGTTCCCGTAGGACGGAAAAAAAAAACTTATTAACTCAACCTCACACTGAAATTACGATTTGTAGTATCTTCATGAAAGTTTAAATTCCCAACGTGCCCGGACTTTGGTACTAGTCAAATGAGCAATATTCCTTTTTGACACTTCATGTCCATTACATTCAGTTTCTTTCATGCAAAATAGACTTTGAATGAAGAGCCAAGCTTTAAACAATATCCTTCAACTTTGTCAGATATTGCTTAGATTCTGTTTAACGATTGCTACGCCATATCTATTTTGGATGATAGAAGCTGAATGAAATGTCAAAAAGAAAACGGCTCATTGTATTGTCAGGTTTTTATCGACGTTGACAGACGTGTAGTAGGTAAGAGTAAGGTACCAACAACTTTCCTAGGTAAGTATTATACAACAAATGGCTTCCCGTAAAAGTTACCTCGTTCTGAAGTGCAGATTAAACTCGACCGCGCGTCCGTGAGTGGACACTCCGTGCGATTGTTGTCTACACTGTGGCGAGTTCCGTATAGTGTAAGAGCTTGCAAGTGAAGTAAAGATATCTACTAAGGTGTTGATTGCCTTGAAGGTTTTCCGCGAAGCTTCATCTCTAAAATTCTCTTATAATCCACAGATACTCGCGCGTACTACATTATTTATTGAAGATATAATATCACTAAGTGAGTGAGCGAGTCAGTCACTAAATATAATTATGTGAAGCGCATTTTAATGATCGTCACCATGTTGTGTCTGTTTGTGATAAGATTACAAATTTTTTAAACAAACTTTACCTCTCGTCGAAAGAACTAACATATTTTATATTTTTTTTCCTGTTTTGGCGTCAAACGAAAAGGTATAAAATATCTTAAAATATTTCTGATGATTATAATAATACACACTTTTTGGAAATTCACCCTTTATTTACTTACCACAATATCTTGTAAATTTGTGTTCGAGTTAGGTGCATGACTATTGAACACTCAAAAGATCGACAACGAAAGTATATAAGTATATATCGCGCAATTGTCGCCTTCCAAATGAAACGATTCAGATTCGTCATGCCTAATAAATACCTATTCATTTTCTTTCGTATATTTATCTTAAAACGATACACGAAGCCATCAACAACGCTTCCAGGTACTCGTTGACCGATCGTTACATCCAATTTAACGATGACTTTTCAATTGATCACAATTTCTCTCAATTGTTATGTTATGATTCATTCCCCGGTTATAGTCAGAAGTCATAACTTGTAAAGTTTACCTCCATATTCTGTCTAGTATTAAAAAGGCTGTTTATTCCTGTTTTAGGATAAATAAGAACTGTGTCGTGGGTTTTATTGTATATATTTTTTTTTTTGTTTCTCCTAAGAGGTTTTTGGCGTCCCACGTCTTATGCATTTGCCAGTGTCAAGTATACATATATATTCTCAAGTTTTGTTAGATATTATCAAATAAGTCATAGTCACGGTCAAAGTCGAGCAAAGCAAGTCACGGTCAAGTCCAAGTCATGCCCCAGTAAAGTGGTGAAAAGTTTACTAGAGCCTACTATGGAGTTTTGGAAACAACACGAAAATTCACGTTTTACGACATTATACCAATCACCAACACTCGTGCATGTACACGAACACTTAACGGGTAGAAATTCACCGTTTTTACACATTAACACTCGAAATAACACAAGTTTTGGAAAAAAATAAAATGACGCGACATGAATTCTTCACGTTCCCGCCAAAAACTCCATATTGGTAGTTATTATCTATATCTATAAAAGAACACGTCCTTTTCTAGGAATTAACGGTCAGATCAACCCGCTTATGACAGACGTGAAATTTGAATCCTACATTCCTCAAATGATTCAAATGATTTTGAAAATTCTACATTTTAAAATTGTCCCCCAAAGTTTATATTAGAAACAATATTTTTTCTTGCTAAGCCAATAAAACTCGGCTTTTCTACTAAGTATAAAAAATAAAGAAAGGCTGTATCAGGATTTTTCGGAAATTAGCCCCTAAAGAGGTGAAATGGGGTGTTTAATTTACTGCAGCATATGTGAGCGAAGCCGTGCGGGTAAGCTAATAAATGCGCGTAAAATATAAAAAAACCTTTCGGCTCTACGGTGGAATGTCTACAGGAAACTGCGATCGCGTACCACGCGCCCTCTAGCATAACTATTATGCGTACACAGCGTTGGTGCTCCAATAGAGGCAATGAATCTAGGTATCTCCTATATTATTATTTAACAGTAGACAGATCATACCTATTCCCTGTCCCACGCAACTTTCGAAGGAGTGAGATTCATTTTACCTATAGGTATTCTTTTGCTTGCGTGATATCACAGATTACACTAGGTACCGCATTACGAGATTAGTTGTTCATACAAAAACCAAGTCACCAAAGTTTGAGGAGGGCGTAGGTCGCGGGGATTGCAACCAAGCGTTCTCTAAGGTGACGCCTGCTCGCGCCTAACAATCAACCACTCAGAGTAATTTTGTATAAGTGTATTTAGACTGATGCGTGGTGCGCTTCAAGCGTCCTGAATGCAGAACCTAGGTTGTGAAGGTTACTTACCAAATTTGGACTCATTTGAACGGTAGTTTATATTAGATTTTCGAGATAGTAATATGAGATCCATAAATAATCGTTTGGTACTAGGTAAATATAGGTAAATAGTAGGTTTGGTAAATTAACCTCTGCCGCATGGCGTACCAACGTCCCGCGTCGGTCCACACGGCCGAATTAAAAACTTTTCGTCGCCGTCGGTCCGGGATTAAAAACCGCGCCGTGAGTTACGCAGTGAGCATTATTTAATCTGTGCTCATTGCTTACCATGCTACCGCGTCAGAACTGAGGGTCTGCAGTGTGCAGGCCGCCGCCGGTCGGCTGCGGCTTTGTAGGTATATTTTACTCAGGGGGATCGTAATGTTGAAAAGTCATCGTTACATATTTGAATGGGCAAAATTGTTTTGCTTTTTGCAAAGTTTTTTTTTAACATTATTATGTACATACTTTATATCTCGTGCAATATAACAATAATTATTACCGTATTTAAAAGTAGATTGTCCAGTTTGGAATCATTTTGAAGGTGTTCCAATCCAAAGTCCTTAATTCATGTTAGTTCTAGAAAGACATGGAAAAAAACTTGTGAAACCAGATTACGCGTCAAATCATCATATAATTAATTACCTTTATTTCTGTTTAATCTAGACACTCACCTTCATATTATTTGTTTGTTTATTTTGTATAGTTAATGTAAATAGTTTGCGCACTAGAACTGTGTTTATTTTATAATCAGAAATATTTATTGACCTTAGATAACATTGATTACAAAAAAAAGGCATTGAATATTACAGACAAGTCACTTTTACAAATTAAACTATCTTTAGAGTTAAATTAGACAAACTAATCAATAATTTAAACAATTTTATAATACTGTGACAGGTTGCTGTATGTTGTGTGTTGTGTTGCTTACTCTGTTCATTACACAAAAATGAGGATTCCTCGAATTACATTGACATATTATATTCACTTAATTTGTAGAATAGATTATTTTCAAAGAAATGCTCAAGAATCTGTTTAAATTTGCTATGGTGTAGTTCGGTTATAGAATTTGGTAATTTATTGTACATTAATATTTTGGCGTGGCGGCCCTGTTTCTCAACTTTATCTAGTCCATGGCCTGTAAAGCTTTTCCCTGTTTCGTAGATTGTATTGCTTAATAAGCGGTAGTCTTCGCTGGCCTAGCTGTTCTTTTTATCCTAGTGTTTATTAAATTTATTTGTATAAAAGCTGTTTTGTTATCCAACTAAAATAAATAAAATTATCTAGTCATCATTTAATAAATCTGTCATGCTAGCTCATTTATACTGAAATACTTCGACCAAGATAAATTAACGATAACAACTTCCTTAAAAACAACATATCAAAACAATCGAACTTGGGATTCAATACGTAATTAACAGTACGAGTATATTTGTCACAAAAAAGAGATAGCGAACATAATAATATATCATAATTTGATATCAAGGAATATTTTTGCGGATATTTGAATCGTATTTATTGACGAACGAAGGTTTTTTTTTTATGTTACTCGGTGACGAGGCGAGTACGGCGCTCACCTGATGTTAAGCCTCACGCTTGCCCATAACAGTTCAGTGCCACCCAGAATTTTAAACTTCAACAGTTCAAAACTATGCGCGGCAATGCTCTGCACTCGTCGTATGCCCAGTAATTACGCTGGAAACATTGCCCTTCAATCCGGAACAAAGTATTGCTTGGTACACAGGTACGCGTACACTCGCACTTTTCACAGACTGAGAGCGACTGAAGCAAGGTGCTTAAGGCTAATAACATAAGTACATAAATATCACGAAAAAGAACTACCAAAACAATTATTTATTCCATATACTTACAATGCGTTGCCAAAATCCAAACGCACAATAGGTGAAAGGATTATTTGGAGGAATCATCTAGGCACATGTCGAAATAAAGTATTATTCCTGGTAGAGGCGGATTCAGGTTATTGTTCGCCATAGATGGATGTGATTTATAGCTGTTTACTACCATCGTTAATGATGGGTTCGTGATTCTATGTCGAAATTGTAATGTTCGAAGTACAAGCGCGCGTAAATTGGAAATAAAGTTCTTGTCTCTTTTTTACATCATTAATTGCTAAACAACAACAAAGTAACAAAATGCACCCTAACAATAATTAATTATAATAAAGGGTATTAATTAACAATAAAGTTAATATTTTACCAAATAAAAGTATTTTAAAATATTTTATGCCACGTTATTAAAATACAATTTTGCATTGTCATTAAGTTCTGAGCCTTGTTTAAAGTTTCAAGACTCTAGCTCATCGAAAAGTAGGTTTAAATTCGATTTCAAAATTTGTACCGATGAGTCAGATAAATGAATAAACAGATGGTCCGGAAACCGAGTAAACAAAAACGCGATAAAGTATTAGCAGATAGATAGATAACTTAAAAACTTACCTTGTTCCGGATTGAAGGGCAATGTTTCCAACGTAATTACTGAGCATACATAGATTTAACATTTGACATCTCAGGGTGACGAGCGCAGTGCATTGCCGCGCATAGTTTTGAAGTGTTGAAGTTCAAAATTCTGGGTGGCACTGAACTGTTATGGGCAAGCGTGACGCTTAACATCAGGTGAGCGACTTGCACGTCTCGTCACCGAGTAACATAAAAAAAAACAACTTTTTATTGTTCACACCAGAAATTACATACATAATACAAAAATCTACTTAAACCTCGTGTAACAATTGGCGGCCTTATCGCTTAAAGCGATCTTTATGTAATAGCTATGATAATACTTATTATTTTACAAAGAGGGAGATTAAAGTGATTATTTCTTATTATGCGAGATTTAACTTTTGCTAACCGTACACTGTGAAGGTAAGTCGGTCACGGGTAGAAAAGCAACAAGCACGAATTCATTATGATTAAATATACGTTGTCACGTTGTCATGTTGTCATACTCTCTCTACATTCTCACAAATAATTCCACACAGGTCACACGCGTAACTAACAACATAATTATTACATCAACCGCATCTTTAATCTTTTCACTCCTGATTTATTGTAAATACCTAATGATTTATCTATAGCATTTCGATCTCCTCCACATGCTTATGTATGTATGAAGCAAAGCGGCGGTCCATAAATTATGAATGAGGCAACTTTGATTGCTTCGTGGATTATTGAGACGGACGGTAGGTACACGTAAACTATGTATATATCTCTCTATCTTCGTCTATTGTAACTGTAATACCTTTTTCCATCTTTCGAACATATATAGGTGCATTGTTTATGGTCATATGAAAAGCCTATTTTGTTTTAATAAAACGGGAATACTCACGTTAAATTGAGTCGGTTATTCCTACTATAGTTTCGATCACATTCGGTGATCTTTATCAAGGAATGCTCAGCGAGACACGCGCGCGACCTCATCTTGCTCTCGAACGTGATCGAAACTATAGTCGGAATAACCGACTCAATTTAACGTGAGTATTCCCGTTTTATTAAAACAAAATGTATCAAAACCACGTCAGTTTTCATAGAAAAAAGCCTATTTGTCAGTAATAATAATGAATTTTACATCCGTCCTCATGATGAACTCAGATATAGATTTTATATAATGAGTAATGGACCTACGGCAAACAATAATTGCGTCAGCGCCTACCATTAATGCTGGAACTGTCTTATATATGGTACCACTGTAAAGGAGTAGTAATAAAGTTTGAGATTCAATCAGTTAAGAAATTTAAGCTTTCAAATATTTACCCGAATCATCAGTCAGGTGATCACCTGGCCCCTTGTAATTTATGTAAGGGTTAAACGAAGCCGAATCAAAGACTGCCCCGTCTCCAAGTCAAACAAGTCAACCTCTCGCAATTTGACTAATTGCTGACCTCTTAACAGTTCCAAGTTTAGCTAAGGCCTGGTATACAGCGTTCGTTTTGTTTGCAGTTAATATTTCTACATTATATTACATTTAATATACAATTGATTTTGATTGGCAATGAACTGTAATGTATGGGCCATCGTGACGCATTCACTAAGGCTAGCAACTTGCTCGTCTCGTCAAACAATAGCGTACAAAAAAACTGAAAAATGGTGAAATTTTTCCAAAATAAATAGAATAAAATTAAATATGTATTATTTATTATATTGTTACCTGACTGCCCAGCAAAAAGGGTGATTATGTTTAGCGGTGTATAGCTGTATTTGTGTGTTTCTGCATTGCCACCTGGTGGGGGTCTCTCTTAGCCTAAACGGCTTGGCTGATTTCGACGTTTCAGATGTTGTTAAATTCCCTGTTTATGTCCGGAGTGTCCACAACTCCACGTTTAGGATTTATTGTTTTTCTTTCAATAATAACCTTGTTACCGTTTCCTCTTTCGATGGCTTACATACATATTTGATTTCTTTACAAGGCAGTGTTTCTCCTTGGAACATTTCATCAGGACAAACAACATTTAGTATAATTAAATTCGATATTGTATGGATCTCTAAGCTTGTCAATTCTATTACTGCTTCAGTGTGTCTCAGTCTTAGAACCGCGACGTAGTTGCGAGCACAATTAACGAAGAGTGGTCAAAGTCCAGTAAAGTTCACAGCATGTGGAAGTGTAGAACTCCAAGTTGGAGTCAACCCGGACTCTACTTGCCATAAGTTTGCAAACGTCGTCTGACCACCGACTTATTCAAACTATACCGAGAGGATTACCCTAAAAAAGTGTGCATTTTTATTCGTTTAGTCGCAAAATGACAAACGGATTCAAATTATCCAAAGAGTGTTAAGACCAAAGCGCACAATGACCAAGGCGAAAAATGTACAAAGCTCACAAAGAGCAATAAGCAAAACGTCCATAGCGGAAAACGTCAAAAATTCCAGTTACATTGCTTACTAAACTGTCATGATAAACAGTTTCATTAAAAGCATGCAAAGTATTTTAGCAATTTCATCAAAATTCGACGTCCTCTTAGTAAACGGCGAGCGTTCGGCGATCCCCAAGCCGCTTGCCAAGCGTGTGGATTATGGCAGCTCACCCATTTCTTAAGGGGGAGGTCTTTTACCAGCAGTCTTATGGCTGCAGATGACTACCGTCCCATGAGTCCATGTGACCCTATTTTGTTGGTTATACAAAATGTATTTATCGTTATTGAACAAATAAATACTATAGGACAATTATTATTAAACAATTTATTGTGTAAATACCAATACGCCGTTGATATCACGGCAAAACCACCAAGGTTATGAAAACCATAAAGGTTTAGAATTTCCCATAAATTGATAACAACAGAATTGACGAATTGATTCAGTTTGTCAGTCGAGTTTTTGCAAATAACTATACAAAAATGCTAATAATACGAATAGTCACGAATAAAGGTCTCAGTCCACTTATCAACTCGGCGCCGGACAAGCGTCGCCTCATCTCGTAATCGTGTGAATGAAAATCGGAGGTATATATATATATATATATATTATGCGGCTCATATTTTAAGAAGCTAAACTGAAAAAATAAAGGAATTTTCTATACCTCATTAGTTATGTAGATTAGAGATCTTATTCCAGAGATATATATGTTTTTTGGTTCTATCGTCCAGTACGAGTATAGCTAAGAAAGAACATTACATGACATTTTCTCGATAAAATAATTCATTGAAAAGACCTCGACTTACACACATTTTTCGGTGGAACTCCGAACCCCTTGTGTACATCAAGAATATTCACTCTTATGTATATCAGGAATTTCGATTCATTTCCTGCTTTATTACTTATACCTAATTAGCATTTATCTGATTTTTTTAAGCGCGCACTGAAGCCTTCGCTTTTCATCTGTACGCAAAAGTGTATAGCACTATCTTTTTCTATAATTAGCACCTTAAACATAAGCGATCAAATTGATGAGTGTAGTCTGTTTTGATCAAATTATTTTACAATGACGTCACTTGTCCTATGACCATCCTACACGACTCTATCAACACCGTATTTATCAAAATTGGTCGATTCGTTGGTGGATAACATGCAGACACACATATCTAAGTACTTAAGTATATACGTTGAACCCAACATTCTGTGGCTTTGTTGTTGTCGTCGGGTAATTAGCGCTATCCAGTAAGTAGGCATCTCTAAAAACAAGCGCGCGAACGATGATACAGTCAACAGCCCAAAACATTAAAGACACATAATTATATAAGAAACAGTTATTTTTAATACACATTTCCAACAATGACAGTTAAGGCTCGGCCTTTACCATGAAGTTAAGGGCAAGGTACGCGTAACAGCGGCACAATGAGCCAAGTCGCATTCGAGATGTCTCCGCGATAATTGCTTCCTTCAGATGTCGCTACGTATGTCGAGAAGACAATTTTTAGGGGTGTCAAGTGCTTCAAGTGCCATTCTTATGGTAATCGGGCAAATTACTTCGTACGGGTTTATGGTTATTTAAAAATCTATGTGGGTTTTCTACTTCTGCATTGATTAACTTTGAAATCTTGTATTTATCTGTTGTTGATATATTATATTCTTTAAATATTTACCCGAATGCTTTTTGTACTTTAATTATTATTATGAACAAAACATTAAATTTTAAGAGGTACACATTAAATACATACAAAAGTCGTGCAAGCAAATTTGTACTGTTTACCTAAACTACCATAATCTACATGTCTTCATTTCTAGTCATTTTGTAGTCACGATAATCGATTTTTTTTACTACATTCAATCCTACTACTACTAGTAAAACGAATAAATTGCCTGACGGCATTGTTATAAAACTGACAGCCCTAGTTCAGTAGAGGTGTTTGCGCTAATTTGCATAGAGTCGCCATAAAAATACCGCGAGAGAGCGTCGCCTCATTAACGTAGAGGTGCACTTAACACCAGACTCTAGGGGAATGGTACTCTTAACAGTGGTATATCTGCTGGTGACGTCACGGATGTTTGAAATATTGAACTAGGCAATTACGTTTCAGGTACAAATCTATTCTGTGCTAATAGATTTTGGAAATTCTACTCATTTAAAAGCATCTTAAACATAATCGTTTTTTTTTAACGTAAATTATGTATTTAAAAAACTATAAATCAAATTTTTTTTAAAATTAATGTGCAGCTTAACAGTCATTTTTAGGTGTCTTTAGCGGAGCAATGGTTGCGTGACTTGACTTCGACGAATATGTAGGTACAAGCGACAACTTATCACCCACTACTCGGCTTTTTGCTCAAGATGTTTGCTGGCCATATATTTATTTATCTTTGACATTCTAAAAATTCCATTTTTTGGGTCAACCGACTTTAACATATACCTAACTGTCTATGAAGATCGTTCAAGTAAATCCTAAAGTTTATTTTCAATTTAATTCTAACAAGCAAAATAATGAAACTGCTTCATAAATCCAAAGTACGTACATTCCAAAAGCGTCCTACGACCGGACAGATCTAGACGATACACGCAATAATCCGTTTACTTTTATCTCTGTACCCCTTGTGTTTGGCAAAGTTTTCTTTGATTATCTTAACACTTTATAGCGTAGTACACAGGGTGTAAAGTTGCTTGGAGTAGCTGCAAGATGTTTTGTCAAGATGGTCCGTCAAAGAGGTTATTACCTGACTGATATAAGACAGTCCAGTAGGTATACGAGGCAGAGGATGGCCCCGGGCGAATAAAATGCAAATATCGCGCTGTGTAGTGTGTGCCTTATCCAGCTAACGTAAGGATGGGGCATTTAGAGATGGGAAGATGTCAAAATCTACAAGATTACGTGATATACTCTAGGAGCAAAGTAATTAATACATCAATAGCTTTCTGTAAAATGATTTATCACAAAGAATGCTAGAAAAGTAATGAATTAATTAACCGGTAAAAATAAACATAGTCATTTTAAGCAATAGTTAAAGATTTTAAAAATTGGGCGCCCAACGTGGTATACAATGTACCTATGTTTATTATCATTAGGTTTTTCAAAGTTAAAGACATTTTTAGTAGGTTAGAAGGATATTTTTGAAAGACTTTTCCGTGCTTAAAATGTGTCCGTCTCATCTCTAGAGAAGCAAATCGCTGATTCGGTGTGGCTTGTTGGTCGCGTTTACGAGGGTCGCTGTAAACTGTAAAAAGCGCAAACTGTTTGTTTATGCGCAGTAACGATTGAAAGCCACCGACAGCAGTGGGCGGCGAATTGAAAACTCGGTGCTCGTAGCTGTCCTCGTAAACGAACCTGCGCTTTTACTGCCGACGCCATGCCACGCCACGCGATGGACCGCCTTCGGTTTCTTTCAGTTTAATAAACGCTAACTTCACTGTTTGGCTATTGAGGTTGCCAGAGTAATACAATATACCGACAAAGAGAATAATAAAAAACTGTAGGTATGAGTGAATGCTACCTTTTAGCTGCGTACATTTTATCATCATCATCATCATCATCATCATCATCATCATCATCAGCCGGAAGATGTCCACTGCTGAACATAGGCAACCCCTTTAGACCGCCACGCCAACCAACAACGTGCCACTTGCATCCACAGTTTGCCCGCGACTTTCACAATGTCGTCAGTCCACCTAGTGGGAGGCATGCCTCGCTACGTCTTCCGATTCGTGGTCGCCACGAAAGAGCCTTTCTTCCCCAACGGTTATCGGTTCCTCGAGTGATGTGGCCTGCCCATTGTCACTTCAGCTTGCAATCTCTGAAAGCTACATTTTATACTAAATAAGTATTGTAAATAGATGTTGAACTTTAAAGGATTTAATTTTAAAATGTAATTCGCTGAGTGCACCTACTCATAATTATGAGGGCCTAGATGGATTTAAATGTATGTAAATGTTGATAATTTAAATTTTACGACTTATATTTCTTGATTGCCATAGTATAGATGTTTTATTAACCCAGTTCTACAGTTCTCGTTCCTATCTTTCACCACATTTAATAGCAGAGTATCAATCTTTGTGCCATGTCTATTAAATTAAGTACCGCCATAGAATTTGCGAAAATGCATGTAAATAGACAAAATAAGCGTGTTAAAGCCATGGTATAAAGTTATGATGGGACCATAAACACAGCAACGATGTGCTTCGCCGACTTGAAGAATAAATAGTTATGTACGAGTAAATATTGTTTTATTTTATGATGGTTTTTATGCCATTGGTGTAATTCGGACACTTGGATGGCCGCGCATACGAATGGGACTGATTGCCTGCTTTGGCTACAAATTGCTTAGTTTGAAAAGGAATGTATATACTACGTAGATATATAAATTCCTTGGTTTCAAAAAACTCTGTCAGAATTTCATGAATACGATTACGTTCTAAGATTTCAGGAGCTTTTTAACAAATTGAATAGAAAAAAAAACTGTATTATCCCAAAAAATCTAGCTAGAATCTTTCTAGATTTTTCTGATTGTTGTACTTATTCAGATGAAGCATGAAAATACAACAGAAATATCTGCACAGTTTGTCTTATAAGGAAAACAGTGTAATGTAGTGCCTTAATCCAATAAACTACTGATACGTTGCGATGGGGCTAAGCCTAAGATATCCGCGGCCACTTAGCGAGCTCTACTCATTCCTAACATTGTGTATTCAGTGCGTGTGTTCTCTCTCAGCCAATCACTAGATTGCCTGATAGAAGCTCGGCCGCGCTTTTATTCAAATTACTCTCCCTTTTTAATACCTTCACGTTTATCCTTACGCTTACATCACACAACACCATGCGCAGAAATGGCACAGCATATTTTCCTGCTCTATACCTTTCCTTCGCCTCTGAATAATGCCTTTAAATTTTGTTTGAAATTTTTTATACTGTGGCAGGTGAATATTTTTTTTAATAAAATTTGTAGGCTGTAGCAGCATTTTACGATCGTCCGAGTGACGTTTACTCCAGTTTTGATTTATGAAACATTTACAAAATACTTTCCTTTGTCTGTTGATTATTCGAATGGTATCGAGTCACGGTGGGAAGGCTTCTCTGTGTTTTTTATTAGTGAAAGTTATTCGCATCGGCTAGTGTATTTTATCCGGTCCTATCTCGTTTTATCTAGATGAGTTTTGTTTATGTTTTCACCCACAAATAACGACACGGCTTTGGATAATAAAATCGTAAAACTTTAGGTCTAATTTGTGTCTAGACTCGTAATAACTAGTGGGACGTTTTAATACTGTTTTTGATTTATTTTTTGTAATTTTCATCTGACTGTAGTCACAATAAACCTTTTAGCCACTTACTCAAAGTGTTAATCAGTTTATGTTTATTCTTTTAACTACCAATTAACTTGACAATAAAAGAGCTTGTTGCATGGCACTTATCTGGACACTCACTGCACCGACCGCGTCAATTTAAGTATCGAAGTTATTCCTAAGGTTCAATACATTCAACTCACTATCAGCTGCAATTTCAAGTGGGAGTCGAGTGCGGTCGCCACCGAGGCAACATGTTGCTGTCGCCGGCGCTGATTTATTGCAATAAACAACTGATTTTAATACCTACTTGTACTTCTTCTGCCCTGTCATATATGAAACAGATTCTGGGGAAACTACGTTTAACATGATTAAAAGTGTTATTGTCCTTGTTTTAGAGTTTTTTTCGTTGGGCTTTCTGAAGTTAAGAAGAATTAATTTTGAATGTTTAGTGTTTAGTTTTTTTTTTTGGGACTTTTGTAAAGACTACATGGCAGTCCCGTTATATAAACTAACACTTAAATTATACTAAATAAATACTATATAAATTAAATAACCGTCTGTTGGTCACTTAAGGTGACTCACATATTTGAACAGATCTTGGCTGCGGCAGAGCTGGGTTCTGCTGCTAGTAATTGTCCTTTTGGAAGCGTTGATATAGATAATGATGAGAAGGTGAAGCGGAAGTTAGGCAGTGAAGAAAAAGTCCAGAGTGTGGGATAGAAAAGAGTAGTTTAATCCCAACACACGAAATATATAGAACAGTAAGAAGCACAGAACAGTAGAATAACAATAATGAAAGATGTACACGAGATTGCGTAAGCGCGCGGTGCAGTATAGAATGTGCACAAAGAGGCGCGGGCTTCGCGCGCCGTAGCCAAGTAACGACAGGTGGCGCAGGCGGCGGCGGCACCGATCGGCAAGCGGCCGCTGCGCCCTAACGGTAAATAGGCATAGTAGGAGCGCGCGCGCGGCGATGCCTGTGAGAATATAAATAATATTGATATTTAGTGTACTGAATGTATGTAGTATGTGTGAGTCATGTGTGTGAGAATGTAATTCAATAAGTAAATAAATAATGACATGAAATATAATAAATGTTTGTATTGTGTAAATAAATAAGTAAAATAAACTAATTAATATAAATATGTAGTAGGGTCACCTACATCACTCCCTTCCAGAGACCGAGTTAGGGCGAATAGTAATCAGGAAAACGAACTTTCCTCCCCGATCGAGGTACTCTTACAGGGGGGGACTCTGATATTGGCTGTGGGGGGTCTGGAGGTGGAATGTCGCGTCGTGGTGGAGATGTGTCGGCGGACAGTAAATAGGCCGGCTTAAGGCGGTCTATGCTTACCGTCATGTCCTTACTCCTGACGCGGAGTGTAAAAGTTTTAGCACCTCTCTTGAGCACTTCGTATGGTCCGTTGTAAGCTGGTTGGAGTGAGCCACGTAGCACTTCTTCCCTGAGGAATACGTGACTACATGTGGCAAGCTCTTTAAATACGAAGGCTCTGGGCTTGGAGTGGTGCTGCGGTGGGACTGGGCGTATGTTCTCGGCAAAAGACTTCATGCGAGCTGCGAAATCGGTGATGTCGGTGGTGTAGTACGCGACGTCGTGGCCGAAAAATTCGCCAGGCAGACGAAGCGGCTCACCGTACACCAGTTCAGCTGATGAGGTCTGGAGGTCTTCTTTGAAGGCACTCCTTATACCGAGAAGTACGAGTGGAAGAGACTCGGTCCAGTTGGCGTCAGCGTGGCAGGTAATTGCTGCCTTCAACTGCCGGTGGAAACGTTCCACCAAACCGTTGCACTGAGGATGATAGCTTGTCGTCCTACGGTGATCGAAACCGATGGACTTGGACAGCTGTTGAAACAGTGCCGACTGGAATTGTCCGCCTCGATCGGTTACGATCTCGGTAGGACAACCGTATCGGGCCACCCAACAAGAAATGAACGCCTTGGCCACTGATTCGGCGGAGATATCGGTAATAGGCACAGCTTCCGGCCATCGCGTGAAGCGATCGACGGCTGTGAGGCAGTACCGATATCCACCAGCGGGCGGTAGAGGGCCGATCAGATCTAAATGGACACATTTGAAACGCGCTGAAGGTAAATCGTGCGTACCTAAAGGTGAGGCAACGTGTCTCGTTACCTTCGAGCGCTGGCAAGTCAAACATGCCTTAGACCATTGTCGGCAGTTTTTGCGCATCAGTGGCCAAACGAAGCGTTGTGCAACGAGTTTGGCAGTGGCGTTAGCACCAGGGTGGCTGAGTGAGTGGAGGCAGTTAAATAACTGCTGACGCAGTTGTTGCGGGACGAAAGGCCTGGGTGTCGGTGTACTGACATCGCAGTACAATACTGCACGACTCCCAGGTACGCTCGTCTTGATTAGGCGAAGTGAAGTTTCGCCTCTGAGGTGTTCTGCAAGGTCTGGATCCGTGGCTTGGAGCTTGGCCATCACTTCAAGGTCGACGGGGATCTGCAGTTCATCAACGCGCGACAGTGCATCGGCAACGACGTTGTCTTTGCCGGCGATGAAAACTATGTCGCTGGTGAACTGCGAGATGAAGTCGAGGTGTCTATACTGACGGGGCGAACAGTTAGTTTTCCGCTCGTGGAAAGCGTAACATAGAGGCTTGTGGTCAGTATAGACTGTGAAGTGAGTAGCTTCTAGCATGTGCCGAAAGTATTTTATGCTCTCGTAAATGGCAAGGAGTTCACGGTCGTACGGTGAGTATTTCGTTTGCGACGGACTCAACTTGCGAGAGAAAAATGCTAACGGCTGCCAGTCTCCGTCCTTCTGCTGCTGGAGGACTCCGCCTAGCGCCGTATCAGAGGCGTCAGAGACGAGACCCAACTTAGCATTGGAGTCAGGATGAGCCAGGAGAGCTGCGTTACATAGGCTCTTCTTGCAGTCTTCAAATGCTTGTAGCGAATGCCCCTCTATGACGACTGGATGGGAAGCTTTAACCGATCCTGTCAGCAAGGCATTAAGCGGAGCTTGAATTTGAGCGGCGTTAGGCAAAAATCGCCTGTAAAAATTCACCATTCCCAAAAATCGTCGAAGTTCTCGAACGGTTTTTGGTGGTGGGTAATTGGAAATTGCCAATACCTTGGTGTCCAGTGGTTTAGTGCCCTTTTCAGAGATTTGATACCCGAGAAACGTTACCTCTGACGCTCCGAAGACACACTTGGCGGTGTTGATAAGTACGCCGTAGTTTTTCATACGGGTGAAAAGTTGGCGCAGGTGGTCTTCATGATCACGTGACGATTTGCTGAATATTAAAAAATCGTCAAGATAAGGGTAGCAAAAGTCGAGTCCACGTGTCATTTCGTCGACAAATCTCTGAAAAGTTTGACCTGCATTTCGAAGTCCAAAAGTCATAAAAGGGAATTCGTACAATCCGAAGGGTGTGGTAATCGCGGTCTTGGGTATGTCCTCCTCCGCGACAGGCAGTTGGTTATAGGCCTTAACTAAATCTACAACTGAAAAAACTTTACAACCGGACAGACTGTGTGAAAAATCTTGTATGTGTCTAATTGGATACTGGTCGGGTATTGAACGGGCGTTAAGTTGCCTATAATCCCCACATGGACGCCACCCATTATCTTTTTTAGAGACAAGATGGAGAGGTGATGCCCATGGACTATCAGACGGTCGTGCCGTTCCGTTAGTCAACATGGCGTCGAATTCCTGTTTCGCAATTTTTAATTTATCAGGGGCAAGTCGGCGTGGAGAGCATGATACAGGTGGGCCTGGTGTAGTGCGAATGTGGTGTGTAGTGTGGTGTTTGACGATACGCGGAGTACCAGCAGGGCGTGTTATCTCCGGGTATTCTGATAAAATTTGATGATACTTACTGTCACCACCAGTCGCTATTTTTACACTAGATACGAGGCTATTACTTATATCTAAACATGCTACAGTACTGACATTGGTTAGGCTATCGACAAGTTTTTGTTGGCTGACGTCAACGATGAGGCGGTAGTGCGAAAGAAAATCTACGCCTATGATAGCTTTCGTGACGTCAGCGACAACAAAGCGCCAAGGAAAATTACGACGTAGGCCTAAGTTAAGATTTAACTGTATGTAGCCGTACGTGTCAATAGCCGAGCCATTGGCAGCACTGAGCTGATAACAAGTTTTAGCACGGCGCTCACGGAGCGCAGAAATCGGATATACACAAATGTCGCTTCCAGTGTCAATGAGTAGTTCCGTATTAGTCCTGCGGTCCGTGATGAAAAGGCGACCTGTTGAGTTGTGGCGGTCGTTGGTCGCATTTACAGACCGCCCGTCGCATTTCCCGATGCCTTAAAATTGCACGGCTTCACGCACTTGTGCGCTTTGGTTCCGTGCTTGGTGTGATACCAACAAATAGGGTACTTGCGGTAGTTGGATTCTGACCGGCGTGACGACGAGCGACCTCGATGACCACCTCGTTCCGTTGTTCGCGGTCGATGCTGCGACTGCGTTGTTAGGGCGCTCACTTGCCGCGTAAGTTCCGCGACCTGGCGCACTAACTCGTCGATCGGCGAAGCTGGCGCTGATGATGACATTGCGGTGGCTGCGACCTGATGCGCCGGCGTCGCGATGTCGTGGACGCGGTCGGCGAGCTCGGCGAGTGCGTCCAGGGTCAAAGTTGACTGGGACGCGACGATCGGTTGCAAGGACGTTGGCAAGCGGCTGGTCCATATGGTACGCACGAACTCTTCAGGTATCTCCGGGCCGGCGAGATGCTGCAGGTGGCGCAGAAATTGCGACGGCTTGCGAGTTCCGAGCTGCTCGTGCGTAAGTAATTGTTTTACTTTATTTTCCCGGGATGCTGATAGTCTCTTGATGAGTTCGTCCTTCAATCGCTGGTAGTTGGGAGGACCGGTAAGGATGTCCTCAATCTCAGCGGCGTACTGGCGATCGAGCGTGGCCAAAATGTGATAAAATTTGGTCGTCTCATCCGTCACTCTCATGATGGCGAACTGTCCCTCCACTTGTGCAAACCAGATGGCTGGTTTCTCTGGCCAGAATGGTGGTATCCTGATGTGCAGAGGCGGTGGCGATTGCGGCGAAATACTCGTTACGGGCGTAACGGTCGTAGCGGGGGACGCCATTTTGATGTGAGCGCGGCGGCGCGGCTGAGTATTCACGTTCACTATAGTGTTCTCCGTGTCCGATCCACTGGATGGTGTCATCTGGGTGCCTTTCTCCGTGTTTGTGCTCATTTTTTTTTCTCGAGGGGTCACCAGTTTGGAAGCGTTGATATAGATAATGATGAGAAGGTGAAGCGGAAGTTAGGCAGTGAAGAAAAAGTCCAGAGTGTGGGATAGAAAAGAGTAGTTTAATCCCAACACACGAAATATATAGAACAGTAAGAAGCACAGAACAGTAGAATAACAATAATGAAAGATGTACACGAGATTGCGTAAGCGCGCGGTGCAGTATAGAATGTGCACAAAGAGGCGCGGGCTTCGCGCGCCGTAGCCAAGTAACGACAGGTGGCGCAGGCGGCGGCGGCACCGATCGGCAAGCGGCCGCTGCGCCCTAACGGTAAATAGGCATAGTAGGAGCGCGCGCGCGGCGATGCCTGTGAGAATATAAATAATATTGATATTTAGTGTACTGAATGTATGTAGTATGTGTGAGTCATGTGTGTGAGAATGTAATTCAATAAGTAAATAAATAATGACATGAAATATAATAAATGTTTGTATTGTGTAAATAAATAAGTAAAATAAACTAATTAATATAAATATGTAGTAGGGTCACCTACAGTCCTTGTATTGGTTTGGAACTTCCTTAGAAGGTCTATATAAAATATACCTTGAACTACAAAATTCATTTATACGTCACTTTTGTAGAGACTACTCTTAATAGGGAAGTACCACAGATTCAGTTAAAATACAAATTCACAACAACAAACTATTGGTCCTAAAGTAAAATCAGCTCTTACTGGTAAGTAAATGACCCACTTTCTGGTTTGCAGCTATCCGAGAATCACCTAGTTTATTATTTGCGATCGAGTAAGGAGTAAGGAATGGAGGCTAATTAAGGCTGTATAGGACGTGTCTACGACGCGACTCGATACGGAATGATACGGAACTCGAGTTACTTGCGGTCTTGAAAGGCGGACGGAGTTTTTGGATACGGTATGATAGATACATTTGTTTTTACAAATGTTATTTTTGTTGTTGTTGTTGTTTTTACAAATTGTGAGTTCCACCACTACGGTGGATTATTGTGAGCTCTGTGACAAAGACTTGAAGTCTTCTTATCCCCAACTGCAGAAACTGGATGCAGAGCGCTGAAAACTAAGCTCAGTAGCGTGCCCACAAGAGGAAAGATAGTTTAGAAAGCTGTGGATGATGACGATCATCATTGCCAATTTATATTGATAATTATCATGGCGAAGAACATCTTTCGCAGCATATATCAAACCCTCGTAAAATGTGTCTTTTAAAATGTTGTAGGTACAAGATAGCAATACCTCATCCAAGTGCATCACACCTCCCGGTCACGTATCGCCTTGTCAGCTTCCATAAATAACGTATGGGTAATCCGATACGCGGTGATTTGTTGTCTTATTTACTTATTTGCCTAGCCCACTCGCCACGGCAGATGGAGATATCCTCTTATTAATATAACTTGTACGTAAATAAGGATAAATAACCGAAAGGCTAAGACTGAGATTGGATATCGAGGTTAATTAATTCTTACTATTGAAAATGTTTTACGAAATATGAAATGTTTTGTAATATTTCTTTGTGTACAGGCAGGTCACGCTGGAGACCGTGCGAAATTGAGAAAACGTTATCGAAAAGAAGACCCCGGCGAAAACTGGGAGTATCGCCATGCAAAAGGGGAGTCTATATAGGTAGTACCTATTATTGTATACACAATCTATCGGATTCACATATGCCATCGAATTTATTCTCCAGAAATGTGCTGGTTTCCTCACGATGTTCTGCCTTCACCTAAAAAGCCAGTGGTATATCCGTACGTTAGTTCCAATTAGGAAAATTGGTTTAAAATGATGCATGATCACAAACTTTAATCTTTACAACTTTTACAAGTGTTATGGTCTAAGAACCCCTTCACATTTCTGTATACGCATTTTGTGAAGTCGATATTTGATATGCAAAATAAAAACTATGTCTACTTTTCTCTGTATTAGCCTTATACCATCCGCCTGCTAAGATTTCGGCCTACACTCGAAGGGTGACCTCTACGTATTCTTTTGTAATTGATTATATTATATTTAAGAGTATATTCATTATAAATTCGCAATGGATCGTGCTGCAAATTTATAATATGTTTGGTGAAAAATTGAGTCATATAAAAAGTTTTTTAATAATAGCCTATAACGAACATCATTCATCAATCAACTGCATTAAAACTTCTGGATATTAATTCTCTGCCAAGGTCAATCGCTTAGCTAACCGTTTTATATAGATATCGCCATTCCCTTGAATGAGTAATATGTAACTATGGGTTTGGGTCTTCCTTGATTTGTAACCTGCAATCATAAACTTAAGCTGATCGCTATATAAAATAGACTCGTCATTCATTAAGTTATTCATAACAAAACTTTCTTTATATCGTTTGTTTGATAGTTGTATCGATGTTCAATCTCCCATTACTGCTTTTACGCCGATAAAACTTCATCAATCTTTATTTATATCATAATAAAATGAATGCACAACTGCCATGATCCTCGAAACACTACCGTATTAACAATTCCCCAGTATCACGTCTTGTCTTGATGTTTTCTTCAACCTGTTTTAAGCACCCCACTTTCCACAACGGAACTTCACCCTTACAACTTAAAAAATAAAAGTGCTAGTTGTCTGTGCTGGATTGATCGTGAAAGTAAAATAGTAATGCTCAATAACCATCGGCATAAATAGTATTAACAACAATTGATTTACATACAAATTGCTTTAGACAATATTGTTGACGGAATGGCGCGCGTGACGCGTACCACACAGTTTATTGGGCCCTGGAAATGGCGAATGACGGAGGGACTTAGCAAATTAAACAGAGTATTACATAGGTGCTCCCGCAATACATACCTAAAATGTAATGAAATCTATTTAAAAAGTTGTTGAATACTGCTAGAAAATGGAGTAATACGTAGGTGACTAAGATTATTTTACTGTTGCTGTAGGCTCCAGTAAAAATGACGAAACGAATAACTAGATAGTGTTATCTCCAACAAGGAAACTAAAACTAAAAAAAAAAACCCTTACATTTCTTAATTTTCGAAAAAAAAACAATTATTTTTATAAAACTGTCAAAAATAACCAATATGTAGTGTCTTTCCGCTGCAACGTCACGTCCAGTACAATAGGAATAATGAACAATTATTTGTTTCTATCCTAATATTTATTTAAATTTATTGGAAGATGGGACGGCCATTAGTTTGGGATGCCACTTGCGTCGATACCCTTGCGCCGTCACATCTTCCAGGTACGCAAAATAAGGCTGGTGCGGCGGCTGAATCAGCAGAGGGCCTCAAAAGGCGCAAGTATAGTACCCTTGATAGCGGGTACATATTTGAGCCTTTTGGGGTCGAAACCCTAGGACCGTGGGGACCGAGTGCAAAGAAAATGTATAAAGAATTATCATCGCGTCTGGTTGAAGCATCTCGTGACCAAAATGCTGGCCTCTACCTTGCCCAAAGAATCGCCATCGCTATTCAACGCGGCAATTCGGCCAGCATTTTGGGCACGATGCCTGCTGGTAGCGGTTTATTAGATTAGGGTTAGTTTTAAGTTGTATATATATTTATGATTATTTTTACTTAGAGTTTATTTTAATTTATTTACTATTTAATGTTATTTAAGTTATAATAAATACACTTTTATATCTAAAAAAAAAAAAAAAAAAAAAAAAAAAAAATTTTAAATAATATTTTGAAAAGAAAAATAAAAATATTACAACTTTGAAATTATTATTCTATAGAACAGCTTTGGCCTCCGGCTGGGCCGTACCGTGGTGCGCTAATATACACGTTTTTATTCATTTATTTTTAGCAAGGCTAATTTAAGCTAACTTGAAACAATAGTGATAATCCAGTTTTTTTTTTTAAATTAATACCTTGTGCCTAGCACATAGTGTGAGAATTTTTAAGCTACGTGATTATTAGCCTCAATTGTCTAATGACGAGCATTCAAGACCTACAGATTGACCTTCTTTTGAATGTTCTAATTCTAAGTCCCATGTCTTGAATCTTAAGTCATCCCTAGCACAGAATAGTACTCGTAATTGTAGTCTCGCAAGACATCGTGTAATTGATCAGACTGGACGTTGCAACTCCCCTGATCTTTTGAGACAAGTTGAGCGCCACAGGTGTACAGGGTTGCTACAAACGCTATTTTCCTAGCCTCCTCCTAAGGAGCGTATTACGCCGGCACCCTTACGAATTCATATGTAAGTTGTATGAATGTATATGTAACTGTATGTGAATAAGAGCACCTGATTGCGCGTCTGATTGGGACTCAGTTTATTTTATTGAGTCTGCTGTGAAATTACCTTCGTCGTGGATGGGGACGCCGCAGTTGGCTTGAGTAAGAAATAGTTGTTCATTGTTAATATATTGGTTTGATTGCATTAAGGGAACCAAGAAAAAAAAGTTTTTTATATCTCTTTTTTTTGTGTATAACGTCTGGATTTTTACTAGATTCCTACTGTTAACTTAATTTAGGCAACTATTACTAACTTTGTTATTTTTCAAATTCTAATTATACCCACCTACATTACATACATTACTAATCATACAAAATCCTTCCCTAATGTAATGAACACTATCATATTATTGTGTGCGCAAGGCTTCAATCGTAACCATCGTTGGTGTTTTGTGCTAGGTAACCGAGGAAGCCATTTTGTCAAAACCTTGTACACAAAAATAGGAGATAGTTGTAGCCTTTTATCAATGACTAGCAGCGCCCCGCGTTTTTACCCGCTATTCTACAGAAACCGAATATTAGTACGCGATAAAAAATAGCCAGGGTATAATAAATATTATATGAAATTTCATCCAAATCCGTTCAGCCGTTACAGAGTTGAACGGGAACAAAGACACTTACACACCTACATAATTACACACTTACGCATAAACTCTCGCATTTATAATATTAGTGAGAATTATCGAATTTTCGGTTTTTTGGTAAGTTTGGTAATTACTCGCATATTATAAATGGCGCAAACGAATCATTATAAATTATAGGTACTAATGCTATGAACCGTACCTGGCATATGCCCTGGGTTTACACAGGCTACATTTTATCTCAGAATATTTTATGATAACAGACAAAATTACGGGGTGCTGTTGTTCATACATGTATTTACTACTGTACCGTGTCATACCTTCCTTATCTATCTGCTCGCAACCTCAAAGGTTAAAAGATAAGTTGATGTAAAATACCTTATAAACACTTTTTACAAAGAATCATGATGTCGCTTATCAGAACCATGGAGTCCAACAAAACAACATCTAAAATCAACTTGTGCTATCGAGTGTAACTGCTACATAGTCGAGTAAGTCGAAAGGGCCATAAAATTAAGTAGCTGTGGACAAATAAAGCAGTAAATATGAGGAGAGACCGCGGCCGGCGCTCTCTATGCAAATATTATAGGCCTTATCTGAGACTCGAGATATAGGTACAGGCGAGTCCGCGGGATACGCTCTAGCGAGGACAGACAGCAGAAATATCATCTAAATATCATAAAACTGTGGAACTGTAGTACTAGGGTTCAATTATGGTCCGGTTAACTGTACCGGTTTCAACGCACTGTTAATGTGATATAGTTAATGGTGGTAACAAACCACTACAAATGATCCCTTATCCGCCCTAAGACACTATTATATCCATGCCAATGTCCTGTCAAGTCTTCAAGTTTGGTTCAGCTGCCGTGCCACTCGTGTGTTGCGCACAGTGAAACGACCAAAGTTGCCAAAGTACACATTTTTTTTAATTAAAATGTAAATAAATATATAATATATTAAAATAAAAGACCAAATACAAGACTGGACTTGTCGGGAGAAATTTTGCATAATGGCGCCTTCAATCACGCGTAATTTTTTATTTTTAGATACTAAAGTTTTTTTTTTTAATTTTAATTTATTCGCATATTTTTTTTTTTTTTAGTACACTGCAAGATTAAATATGTAAAACAGATGTTTCAATATATAATGGTTCACGGATCTATGGGAGGACGATTGCTATTTGATACAATCAGTCCTCCTACAAATGATACTAATGATAGAACTCGTGCGCAAGTTGTGCACTCGCGAAGGTATAACAGAGCAGATAATAAAATATATGAAAACTGACGTGGTTTTGACACATTTTGATATACAACGGGGATTTACCTCGTCTTGCCTTGCACAAGCTTGTGCAGTCAGCGTGACACGCGCGCGACTTCGTCTTGCCTTTGAAGAAAGACGAGGTCGATTCCCGTTGTAATAAAATAAGATGTAATAAAATATACATTGATATGGATGCTACACAATTGATTGATGTCCTTGTCTGAGTTAACTTATCAGAGGTATCACTGCGTCTAAAGAAATTCATTTTACTGTGCTGTTTCACGAATAAATTGTTCGTTTGTTTCATGTAAAATTCATCACATTTTATGTTTTTTATCCAGTTTTTTTTCGATTCCCTTGGAACTACTAGTTCTGAAATCCTTTTTATTTAAATAATAAGGGAATACTCACGTTGATTTGAGTCGGTTATTCCGACTATGGTTTCGATCATATGTTTTTTTTAATAAGCATAATGTGCGCGCAATCATCCCTTTAAAATCTAATTATAACTAGTTCTCTAATTGTAACTTTGGGATCCCTATAACTACACAACCCCTCAACCAATCGTGATCATATTCAAAATTAAACATTGTATTGAAATGAACTACTTGCTTACAAATTTTCATAAAGTTCAGATCAACGGTTCGTAAGTTATCATCAGACGTACATGGCAACTGCCGATTGGCTGTAGACTCCCAGACCTTTGCTTTGCTCGGTTAATTATGTATTAAACTTATTCCAGAAACACTTGTATCTTTTGCTGACTCTACCGTCTATTACGCCTAAAATATCAACATACTTTTTTTTAGTTATTATACCAATCTGATGTAGAAGTGAACACAGAACGAAACAACATGGTTATAGGTATGCCCCATAAAAAATAACAGCACAATCTTGAACTCTAGTGGCTCTACCCAAGCTCTACTATAATACTCAAGTCTTTATTGTACGTACATTTTCTTACTCTCCTAATGAAGTGAGTATACAAAACCACAAATAATAATGCTCAGGAGATATGAACTCTTATTTACAACAAGCTGTCTGTTTCCTAGATTAAGCATAATGTATTGCGTAGGCAAATATACATGATAAATATGACGCAATACGATCATAACAGCGCCACGGAGATTCGGCCATTTTCATACAAATTATATTTAAGTTTTTCGGAAACTACTCTACGTAATATTTTAATTAAAAAAAATATATAGTATAGTATATACTAGTACAATGTGTATTAGGTCTTTTTTTAATCTACCTTTTTGTTTATGGTTTTTGTGTACAATTTGTTTTTTTCCAAAATAAAAATTTGTCTATTGTCTATATTATAATTTTCAATTTTAATGCCAAGTGTTTTTTTAAAACTGAAAGAACAGGATAATTTGTGTAATTGTCCTACATACCTTACTTGGCGCTTTTATTCTCCATTCAGTACTGATCGGAAGTTAGCTAAGCAATACTTTACTTCTAGATGATTAAAGAGGCCAAATTAGGGCTCATTAAGTATATCACTAAGATTAAAATTAGTAAGTCTGATCTTACTTTGTTAGAAATAGTTTTTTTTTTTGTAACTTTTCGTTTGCAGTTGGACACTGCAGTGTCCAACAACCAGTGTGCTGCCAGTGATGACATAATAATATGGAACAGAGACGTGTTCCTTAACTGCGGGCCTTACGGAGAAACTCAGATTCACACGGCGGGTAATGCTGAGGGCTATACTCGGAGTTTCTTTGCGCTATAAAATCCGGGACGAGGATATTCACCAAATAGAACCAAAGCCACTGACGTAGCTTTCAGGGTTTGCAAGCTGAATTAGTAATGGGGCCAGCATTTTGGGAACAACTCCCACTGGTAGCGTCTTTTGGATTAGTTTATTTTATTTAAATTATCTCTCTTTTCTTTTCTGTAATATATTAATTAGTTAGTTTTGTAAATTGAGCACGTGTGTATAAAGTATATACCTTATATTATTTAAATATATTTATAAACAACTTTTATAATTAGGTATATGTATATTTATTTACCTAGTCATATATCCTTTCGAAACGTCGATAACAGAAAAGTCCCCGTCGACATGCTAATTAATTCTCTATAGACTTGTCCCCCTGAACTACTCTCGGGTAACTTCATTCCTCGCTCTTAAAAAACAAAGCACATTCCTCTGCGAGTTTTTGCTCAAATCAAGCGGATCGCGTTATTTCATATTTTCCCCAATTAATTTCCATAATCCTTGTCAAATACAGGTTTTGAGGCACTTTAGATAAAAAGCTCGGAAAAGTTTACCTATTTACGCTAAAGTACGATTAGAATCGCGTAGCCTCCTTCGCTGTTACCCGTCTTGTAAAAAAAACAGTAAAACAACAAGTGAAATGCAAATGGTTATTGGTATTATTGCGTTTAGATAATATAGCAGTAGCGTTTTGGCTTAGGGTGCGTTTCTCTTACACCCGGTATTATATATATTATAATTCCAAAAAAGTTATTTTAGAAGCCTGCCAAGCCGTTTTTGTGCTACGGCGTAGTGTCACACAAGTTCTACAAAAATAAAGACAATTAAATTCTTCTTAGGTTCAGGTCTTGGTAGTGGTAGGACTTTATTGCAGAGTCCTCCTGGGGAAGTACCACACCTTTGCCAGCTATTTAACTGCCAAGCAGTAGTGTGCAAGCATTATTGTATTCCGGGTTGAAGGGCAATGTTGCCAGCGAAATGACTAGGCACATAGAGATTTAACATCTAATATCTCATGGTGACGAGCGCAGTGCATTGCCGCGCATGGTTTTGAACTGTTAACGTTCAAAATGCTGGGCGGCACTGAACTATCATGGGCTAGCGTGGCGTATTTCAGAAATTGTTTAGTCTTCAATTTTCTTTAGCGTTCAATTTTCTAAGCATACAGTTGTCAAAATTGTAAGACTATTTAACGAGCAAACCTATATAAATTTCTATATTATTCCCGAACCAGAAATTGAATTATTATTATAATAGAATGTTATTAACATCGTATAACGCATTTAATTGATCATTGTATTCAATTAATAGCCTCTACTTAATTTGCATACTATTGTATACAAAAGGTTATTATTTTTGACTTGCAGATGAATATTTACCAATAAATAACTTTGACTTTGACTTAAAAAAAAAAAAAATACAAAACGTACTGGCATGCCGCAAAAGAAATATGTGCAGCATGTAGTGCAAGAATACAAGGCCCGAGTACCGGAGCGGAACCAAATCAGGACCGAGCTGTGGTAATCAAATATACTCGTGCAGTGTAGCGATAAAGCCATAACATGTAATTATACTTACTTATAGGTACTAATGTAATATAAGTTGATATTGTAATCCCCGCAGTCGTCTAATGCTCACCTTCCATCTTTCGAGCATATGTACGCCGAAAACCAGCCCTGCGTGACCCTTCGGGAGCACGCAGCACAGCGCTGAGCGTACCTCCATTGCCAAACTTGTTTTTGCTTATTATTCATATTATTTATTTATTTGAATCCACAACGTGTGACTTAGATGTTACAACTTATGCTAGGAACTATCGTGGACCCCGTCGGGCACTGCTAAATACCTAGTTGGCGTGAAGGAGAGGAGGAGAGGTTTATCTTATATAGCCAGTTTATCTTATAAACTAAGTTTGAACTCCCAGAACCTATGAGGTATAGTTATTTGTCTTTCATATATTCATCTATAGAATAGTATGTTTTAGTTATTAAAAAGTGTTTGAGTTTTGTATGAAAGTATTTATCTTTTTGTTCATTTTGCTTACGTTTCCGTGTCCATTTTTTTGTTTTGTTTTTGGCAATAAATATATTCTTATTTTTATAAAGACAATTAAAATTTTATTTTTCTTATAAATTGATCAAATTAATCAAATTGTTTAACAGTTGAAACCGAAATGTAAATCCATTTAGCGCAACAGTGGAAGTCGAGTGGAAGCATCAGGTATGGAATACATTAAACATAGCTCCATGAATATTACCGAGGCAGCGGCCTGTGAGCCTGTCCGCCTCCTTTTACATTATTCACGGATTGCTTTTATTCTTTTTGAATGTAAGATTTGTTATTTTCATATATTTCATATTTGCGAAGTTTATTTAGGATTATCGCTTCAAGCCACTACCGCTACCCCTTACCTTCTCAGTATTTCTGGTCGCCTGGTACTTTATACTGTAGAAACAAAAGAAGGTACAGTACCTATAAAGATTATTAACCGTCACATCAGTCACACCACCACCGTTTACAGTGTTGATATTTTGATTTGAATTGTTTGAGAATTATTTCTCTTTTTTTAATGATATGAATAATCAGTTGGACCACGGGTCCAACGGGTCTAGTTATGGGGTCATTGTCCAAATAAAAATTTTAATTGGACCATTTTCATCATACTTATTATTACGCATAAATATCGGTTCAGACATTTAAAGGTAAAAACGTTACAGGCAGAGAGATATTCCTCACTGACTAATTGAAATAAGTTTTTGTGGAAAAAATATAAGTAAAATATTTTTCCAGACAAGCTCTTATAAAATTCTGTACTGTACGCTGATCAAAATGAGTCCAGGCTCCATCAATCTACCGCTAGTTACTGAGGACTTCTGTTTTCCACCTTCAGATCACCTCGCTCTCATAATATTGTATTGTCATTGGAACTTGACAGGCATCCAAAATTTCAACTCAATTGAACAAGGGGAACTGGTCTAAAATTCAGTTGCAAGATTTGACCTTAACAAACATTCATACATAAATACATACAGACATTGCAACTTCACTAAAAGCTTGTAAAAAGGTACAAGATCTAACGAAGCCGTTATCCATACGTGTTCTTTGGGCTTTATACTAGTTTCCGTCATTTTTACCCAAATATCCAAGAAGCTAAGTAATGTTTTTCGGGTGTATGTAAGTATATGTGTGTTTGTGTGGCCGCTTAGGCTACAGGATAGGAATACATTACCTCCTGTAGCCTAAACGGCTTGACCGATTTTGCCGAGTGAGAGGTCGTTGAATTTCTGTTCGTGCCTAGAGTGGCACAGGCTACTACAATTCGTAGTCGGGTTTTTTGTTTTTCATCATGTATATTACTTCAATACAACCCAGATGCTCGATTGACTCGTACCTATATAAATAACTCTACTGAATTTAATTTGCTATTCTCGTTTTGAATGCATGAGAAAACAAACGTCGTATGTTTTTGATTTGATTCGACCAAACTAAATGTGATTTTGCCTTTACAGATTTCAAAAGCGAATGAATAAAATCGCAATGAAACAATATTAAAGTTAGGAATAAGTGTTTCCATTAATCTGCGGCGGAGGTCTCTGCGACACGCGATAAATTAGTGCGGGGCCATAAATCGCGCGACTTCAACGCCAGTTACTCGCGCGAGCGGACAGTGTCCGCCCACCGCGCCGCTCGGCTGAGTCGCTGTCTCCGCGGGTCCCTCGCCCGCTCACATCCCCGTCTCCACGCACCGCGCAAGTCAGTCAATCGTGCTGTACTATTGACATACTAAACTATAGATCAGTGCTCTGTAATAACTGGTATGTGTAGGATATAAGACCATATCAAGCACTCTTGTGTACATAAATAAGCAATAATTAGTCAGTAGTTACTCTAAACTAAACCATCGACCAAAGTAAAATGCTCTAAGCCATGTTTGTAAGTAGTACTTAAAGCCCGCTATTTTTATCATAATCTGTTTTGAAGAATGAGAAATGTATCATAATGTGCTAAAGTACGACAGTAATAAAATTACTCTTTAGCGCCGTCTCTGGGAACTACTGGCAGTTCATCCAAATCAGGCGCAACCGTAACAAAATGTTAGACTACCCGCGTTGCGGTTGGATTTCTTTCTTTTCTTCTGCATTAACATTTTTATTTTTGCAAAGCATTTTCCTAGAGCTGAGTTTTCTTACGTGTAGTGTTTATTGTTCACTGCATTTTTAGTAAACAGTGACCCCTATCGATCTACAGAAAATACTATTATTTTCAGTAATTAATCATTAATTACTATTACAAGATTTTTAAATAAAGTGTAACTGGCCAATTTAATGTTTTACTTTCAACATTCATAAATATAGACATTTAGAAATTCAATAATTTTAGGGAAAGGCGAATGACGAACAAAGATCAGGACCCTATTCGGAGATATGACAAATTGGTGTCGATTTCGAGATTCCAATCTAGTCTGTCTCTCGCCTCGATTGCCTCAGTCGTTTCGATGTATCACTCACTCTAGCCATCGTGAATATATCGAATGTTAGAGTTGTGAATAAAAAAAAACGAAGTTCGACTTTTTTTTCGAGACGAGATTGAATCTCAGTTTTTGAGAATAGGGATCCTGGTTTTTAACGCAAGCAACCCGAACTAACCCGACGTGAGAATTATAACTGCATTGTGTCTCTGTTTCTCTTATTTATTCTCGGCCTGTGTAGTGCAACTGTAATGGAACACGGCCGTGCATCGGTTTACATAGTAACTATTGTTTTATCTGTACCTCAGCCGTTCCCAGTTTGGTTCCGGTACTCGGACCTTGTACTACATTCTGAACATTATTCTTTTGTGGCATACGAGATATTTAGTTCATTTTGTACGAATTGCATTTCTGGTTGGGGAAATGTTTGCGTTAAGAATGGCTAGATTTACTTTTCGGTACTTGTTAAACTATAAAAAAATTAATAAACCTAAAAACAAAAGAGTAGCAGCTATAGGCTCGATATTTTCTAGGATTTCGACATCATGACTGTCTGTAACGGAAATGAACGCTATGAACATCGGAAGACAAACAAGCATGTTTTTAAATTCTATGAATTTACCCATTTAATTCATTCAAAAAGTTTTTCTACAAGCCACTTTTCAATTTCCAAATTTACTCTTACTCAAACAAAAATCTTTAGGACATAGGTAAGTACTTAGTGGTGGTAGGACTCTTTTGAAGAGTCCATCTGGGGAAGTACCACACCTTTGTTTTATCAGTTATTCAATCGTCAAGTAGTAGCAATGTTTCTAGCGAAATTACTGGTTCTAAAGAGATATAACATCTAATATCTCAGGGTGACGAGCGCAATGCGTTGCCGCGTAAGGTTTCAAACTGTTGGTATAAAAAATACTGGAAGGCACTGAACATTTGCCTTGCGTATTTTGCCTCCAAGTATTAAAAAAAAAAAAAAACTTTAGCCTCCTAGTATTTACGTTGCTACGAGTATGCCAATCCAGAATTATACAATTGCCCACGGCAGCTTCGACAAGTGGAGACATGCGACAAAAATCCGGTATAAAATAAAACTAGTTATGCTGACCTGTAATTGATATAAATCATTCGGTACGCTTGTTCCTGGGGATAAATGATTATGATTCATGGAATCAGCACTCGATGCGCTGACGTGCGTCGGCGGTGGACAGCGACCGATGACAAACGAAATAATGGTCGTATAATTAGAGATTAGAGTCGAACTGACGGCTCGCAACCGGTGTCGGGCACAGGGGGCAGCCGGGCCCAGCAGCGGTGGGATAGCAAGGATGTCTGGACTGCGGAAGTGGCCAGTTACAAAAAATAATCCACGCTCCAAAGTTTATGAGCAACGAGGTAATGTTTCTGTAAATTTTCGAATAAACGACTAATCACAAAAACCATCCGATAAAAAAATTGCTACTTATATTATATACGATAATAACTCTCAAAATTTCTCAAAAGCGGTGATGACCTGTTTGTTGCCAATATATGCACTGCATTTTGCTTTCGAATATAAACTTCTACATATTAATTAAAGATGCTTACGCTTTCTATCTCTTCCATGTAAATATAGGTCTGGACGGGCCAAAACGTATCGGCGCTAGGGTAGTTTGACTGCAGGCAGGCGGTGGCGTGACAAAGATCGCCGACAACAATCCACGTCAATTTGCGAGCTGACAAGGTGCGGTCGCGAGCTGCACTGCACTCGCACACGGAGATGCCAGACATTTTAAATTTACCTTCAGGGTATCTTGCTGTATTTTGTTATGTTATCGTCTTTTGTCACTTGTAAGTCTTATTTAGCTCGAAGTTTCGGCCATGATACAAAACACGTGTTCACGAGCTGACACTAAAAAATAAGTTAAATAGTTTATAGCGTGGTTAAGTCCTGACAACAAACATTAAACTGTGTGTTGAAATCGCGATAGTTTAAAACAAGACTTATGAGATAGATTAAAGAAATCAATGAGATAAAAATGCGAAACCGTGATTGAAAATGACATAAATAGTGTAAAATATTAATCACTAGAAGCGTCCCGTGGTTTTACCCGCGAGACACAAAAACTCTAAGCATAAAAACACAATTATCATTTGTGAATATTTGGTGACGTGTTGTGTGTTTAGCCACATTTCATAGAAGATATTATGATAAATTCATGTACATTGTATTGTTTGCTAATCGAAATTTATGATAATTGACTGAGCGAACCAAGTGAGCGAAAGTCACTGCATCAACTGCATCTTCAACTGCAAATTTGCTTTCATCTCTCCGTATGTACTCGCGGTACAGGTCGTATTGTTCAACCAATCTTGACGAAACTTGGTATAAATGTTCTACAATTTCATAGATTTTTATGTCGTCGGCTATTTTTGATTGGAGGGGTATTTCCCCCAAAAAGTTTGTGATCGTGAGGTCAACTTTTTCCAGAAATATTAGTTTATAATTATAATCTCAGAAAATAACACAATAACATTCATCTCCACGCACGTTCTGTCCGCGACTAACCAGTCAGGTTAGTTCCGTCAGTAGTTTTGCACCGATCGACTCTACATCTCTCCATCAGCACTCTATCGGATGCGCGCGTGATTTTGCACGTCATCCCTATTCGTAGAGAACCTACACTGCTGCGGCTTGTGAAGCACGTAGTCTAGAGTTGGGGAGCACGTAAATAATTGTAACGTGAATTAAAACTTTAAGAAGTCAAACTGGTTTGTACCTACATACATAATAAACATACACTGCGAATTAATAATCAGTTGACTTAGTGTTTTGTTTGTCGTTGGATTTATAAATAGCATCAGCACTATATTATAGGCACCTAAATATGGCAGTAGGAAACATGCAGGACTGCATTAGTGTTACCTACCCGAAAGGTCATCAGTTGCACTGATATTCCTGTTCAGTTGGGCATGTGATTAAACGGATTTACCCATCGATTTTGGCAGTGAAAAATAAAATCAGTCGCTGGATTTACCCATTTAAATACAAATACATGGCATCTCCCCTTAAGCAATAGCAATGGTAGGTTGCTAATACAATCTTTTTACCAATATTTAATTAGTTTTATGTAACTAAACTAAACTACTGGCTTTTTGGAGAAACTCCGAGTCACAGCACAGCTGGAAATGGAGAGAGCTATCCTCGGAGTTTGCGATAAAATCCGAAACGTGGATATTGGCCGAAGAACCAAAGTCACACCGGTATAGCTCTCAGAGTTTGCAAGCTGAAGTGGCAATGGGCAGGCCACATCACTCGAAGAACCAATAATAATCGATGGGGAAGAAAGGTTCTTGAGTGGCGACCACGAACTGAAAGACGAAGCGTAGGTAGGCCTCACACTAAGTGGACCTACGACATTGTGAAAGTCGCGGGCAGCCGGTAGATGCAATTAGCACGTTGTCGGTCGGTGTGGCGGTCTAAGGGGGAGGTTTATGTTCAGCAGTGGACGTCTTCTGGCTGATAATGTAATGTAATGTAAAAATCAATCAAAATAGAGTTACGACCGGTTTATCGAGAAACAGTAAAATCCAAAAAATGCTATGAGAGAGTTATCTTGACATTTACAATAATGCAATACATTATTTTGTGTTTTATTTCCGTAGACAAATGTCATTTAACATTATAGAGCCCTGAGTAAGTACCTAATCACTTCTGTTACAGGGTATCACTCCCAGAGGAGTGTTTTTATTAATTTTATGCGTGTTCTACGGCAGTTAATGTGGCAAGTTTTAATTGAAATTTGATCTCCGGCCGTTTGGACGACTGTCGCTGAATTATGTGAGCTGTTCAAAAACTTATGCGATGAAATATATAATAATTTAATTTCGTGATTCTTCTTGTTGGAGCTTTGATATCTACACTTTGCATGATTTATTTCGTTTCAATAATTCTGAATGATGTGTAAATGGAATTGTTCACGTTTCAAAAGCAAAACTGATTATAAAGTTTTATTATGAAAACAAACGTGGATTTGACACATTTTGTTTTAATAAAACGATACCCGTTTTATATAAAACGGAAATACTCACTAGTCAGATTGAGTCAGTTAATCCGACTATAGTTTCAGTCACATTCGGTGACCTTTATCAAGGAATGTTAAGCGTGACACGCGCGCGACCTTGCACTCATTCAATTTATTGTGAGTATTTCCGTTTTATTAAAACAAGATTATAATTTGTTTGGATAAAAATTTTTTTTTTTCAATCTCAAAATACATTTTCAAAAATTAATGCAAGCTTATCACACTTTTTTTTCTATGAATGTACTTTTTGTTTATCCACAATTATGAAATACGTTATACGTTACGTATGGCAACTCTAATGGGTTGCCAACAATTTTTAATGCAAATAAGGAAGGAACAATTCAAGGAATTTCTATTAAAGGACACTTTTATTTAGAGGTAAAATCCGCGTTACCTGCACCATTAGTATATAAAGGGGATTTCTGGAGTAAACCATAAAATAATCGTATCTACCTAATTCTACAGTGCCTTCCTTACAGTATGTATAGGAATCCTTCAAGAAATCATCTTTTAATCTGCCAGTAATATGTATGTAGGTATATAAAACTGGCTAGCTATTCCCAATCAGGGTAATAACCGCTAATCAGGAGCAAACACCGGATGTGGCCGGACGTGCCGCGTGCCTTCCGCCACAGATAATAACAGCCGAGATATAACGGTTATCGGAGTACCCGCTAATTGCGACTACACCTAAACCGTACCAAATAGACGAGATAATAGTAAGACCACGTTTTTAATATTAGCTGATGGCTCGCTTAGGTAGATGGTAGTGTCCCACCTTTAACCACAGCCCGAGTTCCCCTATTAGTAGGCTCTTACTACAGGCAGGGGATACCGATGCCGTATTCTCGCCTCGGCACCAGGGCACTTGATTCTGTAGGGCTAGATTTTGTTATGCAAGAACAGGACACGGCTACGATTATGTCTACGTTCGTTTCATTTTCACGACATGAAGAGTAGAGAAGATTTTGTGGCCGTGCGCATGCTAGCTCTGCTGGTCTAGTACGAGGTAAATATTTTGTTAGTTATGATTGTAGCTGCATTAGATAATTCAAAGACAAAGATTTGGCTTTCAAAAATAATAACAAAAACCTAAACCGTTTTACGAGAGAGCTTCATTTACGGCAATGATGTCGGTTTAACGTAGTGTACTGTTTTATATTCTGTGGTTTAACGGCGGAATATAATCTGCCGTGGTTTACGTAGCAAGCTCTCGTAAATTGGTACATGACACGATTTATTTAAAATCAGATGAGAATAATATTGTAGTCTAGAAATATCTTGATGTTTTTATGCTGCAAGACGAACTAGAGGCGTATATTTGATGATGTGGGAATCGTAAAAAAAAAAAAAAAAAAAAAACAGGGAAAAATATTCGGTTCCTGTAGAATAGCGGGTGAAACCGCGGGGCGCAGCTAGTTTCAAATATACGAAACATCATTAAATTTAGTTCTAATTAAACCGCGCATTCCACTTGAATTGTTTATTTCTCAAAAGATCTGGATAGTTATCGGTATGAAAGGTGGCACTCCTATAACACAAACACGCCGTCTGTTTGTTTGTACGTCGCATTAGCACAGAGTAGAAAACCTACAGAGAGATTGATAAAAGGGGGAGCTCGTAAAGCTCGGTTTCCTAAGAATATCTATTAATTAAACAATTATTTTGGTTATGTTAGGCAAAGGTTGTGAGAAAAGTGTATTGCAATGAAGAAGTATTTTTACTTCTTCATCGCAATACAGAACAATGACATGAACAATGAGTGACGTATGAAATGATACAAAATAAAAATAGTTTAATGGAGAGGGTAATTTTCGTCGAAAGTTCTAGAAAGTAATTGACATCTGCTGCTATGTTGATAGTTTTAGAATAGATCTGCTGATATGTTCATAGTTATGTAGAAGCGGCAATTACGAAACAAGAAAATATTATACGAAATTCAAAATGGCGTGTTTTACCAATGAGTCTTAAAGTCCCTTTAACAGTAGTCTGATGCCTCAATGAGATTTTAAGTCCCTTGCCTTGGCATCAGACTACGGTTAAAGGGATTTTAAAACTCATTGAAAAAATACCATGTAAATGGACCATACCATTTTGAATAAATATTTTCTTGTGAAACAAGAAAATATTATGCGAAATTCAAAATGGCGTGTTTTACCAATGAGTCTTAAAGTCCCTTTAACAGTAGTCTGATGCCTCAATGAGATTTTAAGTCCCTTGCCTTGGCATCAGACTACGGTTAAAGGGATTTTAAAACTCATTGAAAAAATACCATGTAAATGGACCATACCATTTTGAATAAATATTTTCTTGTTTCATACTTTTACGTAGGCGGATGTTAATTTCTGAACTTATATTTTATTTGTGGTAGTTATGGATACACATACATGTTTTATGTGTATGGATGATAGTATAGCGATAGTGATTCAAGTTTTAAAGACAATACATGTAAATAATACAACTAATATTGTTAAAAGAAAAACAAAATACCCGACTACAAAATGTAGCCTGTGACACTCCGGACGTAAAGAGGAATCAAACGACACCCCGCTTGTTAAAATCAATTAGGCCGCTACAGGACGTCTTATAGGAACACAAACATACATACACCCCAACAACATAATCTTCTTTCTTGGGTATTCGAGTAGAAAGAGGAAAGTTAGCGTTACAATTTTGCGCTGTCCAGATCTGTTAGTCTGGATATTTTCTACTCTGCGGTATAAGTAGCGCCATTAGGTAATTGTTTAGAAGCGATAAAAGCTAATAGACGCATGTCTAATTACATGTTTGTTCAAAGGTGGATTAACGAGGTAGCTTGGAAACTTTTAGAATGTGACTCTTAGGTAGATTGTAGTGTTTGATTTTCATTTACTTCTCATTATTAATGACTGAAGTACTTTGATAAGTATTATCATAGAGATATTGTACTAAGATTGCTAATGTCCCTAGAAAGATGCGTGACTCGATTGTAGACGTATGATGTCGCTAGAGCGCTCTTCGACGTGATCGTCACAATTTCTGCTCGCCTTGAAATATAAATTCAAGCTAAATCATTCGTATTTGCTCGGAGAAAAAACGCGAGCTGTTATGAATAATTTGCATTAATAATATCAGCAAATTTATTAATAACATATTTTATTTGTAAAACTCGCTAGGTTCTCAAAAGATGGCGTTGAAAACATTATTTTTGGAAGATATTTTTTACGTCGTATATTGCATTCTTATTGGAACGAATCCTTTGCATCGGACATCTAATACCACGTTTCTATATTAACTATATTTACATCAGCTTTTTTAGCGGCTTGGACAATCTGACTAAATACGCAAGCGCCATCTATAATTTTAAGCGATTTTTCGGGGGTACACTTTTTTGTATACGATTGTTATTCTTCTCGTGTAGATTTTCTTTGGTATAATACTGGTGTCGATTCTGTTGTACTATTTTCTTAGCTACACTAAATTTGACAGCTCTAAAATTATTGCCATCCATTTCTAACAGAACGAAATGAAAATAAGTAAATAGATACGGATCATTTTAGTTCTGTCAAATTGGTTTAGTTTATTAGTGAGTGGTACAACAGAATTGACAGCAATATTTATTTATCTAGACGTCAATTTTTTATTATTATTATTATTTTTCTAGTCAATGTTATATGTACTTACCTAATACTAGGATATCTAGGACGCGTTTAGATTTGTAAGAGTGGTCAGCTTTTACGTTAGATCACCCATAGATTCCGCCCTCGAAGCACACAATAAAGCATCGGTCAAAATATACCTATAAAAATCACTCCCTGGTTCATAGCTAGGCGCGAGTAGGCATATGTCTGAGGTAGATAATAGGAACGCTTAGTCGCAGTCCCAGAAACCCGTGTTTTCATATAACTTTGGTAAGTTTTTGTCGAAAAAAGATCTCGTATTTATAGGGGTTAACTTGTGGTTATTACCTACAACTTACCTAAGTTACAACGTCTGGAAACCTGAAAAGTAAAACTAAAACCTCGGGCCGTATATATTGTAATGAAAATAGATACTTAACTAAATAGATAACTTAAATTACACACTTATCATAAAGGATATCAATAATCCGTTCCCTACAATTCAAACGGGTGACAAAATCCAACGCCGCGTGAACGCACGAGCGCACAAAAATGGCGTCGCGTCACATCGCCTGCGCACAATCAAACACATGCGCGCATTAACATACATTGAATATCCTATTGTCTGCGTTAATGCTGTTACCTGACTATACAGTATACAGCCCTCGTGCTTTACAGTCGAGCTTATAAAAAGATAAGGCCGGGGGCACAACGCAGGTGGCATGTTTGGTTCAGAGCATAGAGAAACGAATGGATCAGAGCATGGATGCTTCGATAAATTTTGACGTTGTATAGCATACAGGTAGACATGTTAAAGCAAGCTCAAAAATTAAAGTGGGGATGGACCGTTCATCTGGCACGCATTATAGATAGTAGGTGGACAAATATAACTACCCAATGGCAAGGCCCATGTGGAACACGTTCAAGAGGTAGACCGCAGGAAAGATGGGTGGACGAATTATCTGAAACTGCAGGGAAAAAATGGATAACTAAAGCACAAAATAGGTAAGACTGGGAAGCTCTGGAGGAGGCCTTCACCCAAAGAGGGGTTCTCAACCCTAATCTATAAATAAATAATGTTAAAATATAATGTAATAATACAAATCTAATACATACTAATCTAGTAACTATTAACATCAAGTTAAAACCTAAAATAAAAATGTAAAATGTAAAAACTAAGTATATCAAAATAATTAAATGTACTAAACTTAACTACTAGAACTAATAATACTAAATAAGATTAAATTAATGTTAATAAAAAAAAAAAATGTGTAAAAATAATAAACTAATATTAATATAATGAAGTATATGTTTTGTAAGGGAAGGGAATTAAAAGGCTATTTTATTTTATTTTTTATTTTATAGCATACAGGACTGTGGCATACAGGGGTTAGCCCTAAATATAGGTTGACTTATTGAGTGATATAGGTATTATAAGAAAACAAAAAAAAAATGCTGTAAAACACTGACATTGTTATTCTATAGAAACTGAGTGTTTGTTTTTTTTTTTAAATTACGACTCAGTATGTCTTAAAGTCGATAAAGTGTGAACGAGATGGCGAGAAACAGGGAATCCGGGTCTTCGTGCAAACAAAAGCAAGCAAATTGCGGGCGCGCGCGGGGAGCGGGTGAGGTGTCTTGAAAAGATGGGGGGCGGGGAGTGGCCGTTCTGTATGAAGTACTAATATGGTATCTATCTATCTATCATAGCATACAGTGTGGTCCTGGCCTAAAAGATAAATGAAGCGCTTGAACAAACGTACCCAAAGAGATTGGTAAAGCGTGTTTTTTGCAGCGCTGCGGTGTAAAGTTACCTGTAAGGGTGGAGCGCCATCTGTCGCCGCGCGGGACAATACGCAGATTTATTGTTGCCAAATGCGCTTACCGGGCTTTTGTGGGGATTCGCTTTTTGTACGCTATCAAGTTTCCATTAGCTAATTCAGTATCGATTGGACGGTGAAAGTTCCGATTCAAAATTGATGGATCGTTTTTAATTTTCAAACTGTAAAACGAATGCGCGAAGTTTGGAAATTCGATTTTTATGAACAATGCGGATCTGAGGGATAATTTAATTTTAGAAGTCTGGTTTGAGTGTAATTTCATTTTTTCTTGTCTTTTGTTTTGTTTATGGTTCTTGTTTTGTTCGCTTTTGAAGCAGTAGATATGGTTTCACAACGAAATAGTTACCTACCTATGTAAGTATCTACTTAAATTCTTGCTGTGGAATAGGTACCTGCGTAGTTACTAAATGCTTTCCACCGCATGATACTAAAATATTGACGACTATCCATAAAATCTCAAACGGTTGCATCTTAAACATTACATTTATATTAATCGAGAACCGTCCGAGTAAATTGCTTCTGTCATCAATTCGAGGGCTTACATTTCGACAAAGGCCCCTTGTAGGCACTCGTACCTTGCCACCCCAACATCTGCATTATCTTACCTCCGACCCTCGCGAAATCAGTTACTGCACGGCCGTTCGCTAAAGTGCATTTGCCATTACGTCCGTCAAACCTTACAATTATCTCCGCTCCACATTCGAAACTCACCTCTACGACTGTAACTTAATGTCCTTATTACCTTGCGTGAGAACACTCGTGCTAGAATCATGCATCACTAAACGATGATAACTTTCAATTCCGCTTATCAGTCCGAATTGAATCTCAGTCCCTTAAGTTAAGGTTGATTTTTTTGTGTCGATTGTTTCGGCTGGACCGTTTAAGCTAAGAGGGTAGTTCACATGTTGGCGATGCGATTTATCAAATTTTATACGTTGTCGGGCCGCGACATGTGCGCGCGGACAATTGCTTAGGTGAGAGGGGCGCGGGAGGGACTCGAAATTAAATATGGAATGGAAAGGAATACGAGGTGGCTAATGGATTAGCAGATGAGGCCCGTGCGTCACCTTATGGCGCGCAATCAGGGCTGCAGATGCGGCTCTTAAATTGGATCCGTGAGTACTGCACGTCTCGCTGTGGTTGATTGCCGTTTTTAAAGTGGATTGCGTATGAAGGGTTGTGTCCTAACGTATAGATGTCACATGAAATAAATGACACCAAAATTTAAAATAATAAGTATAATGGAGTCGATTCCCGCTAAACCAAACTAAGTGCTATTTCTGTCTTTTACTAATAGAAACACAAGAAAAAGATAGCATGCATTTTAGTTCTGTCAAACGAGTTTACCGATTAAAGCCGCGAAAAAAACGTACACGACAATTAAAACTTGTTTTAAATCGGCACCCGCTACGGTCTCGTTTAAGTTTGTATGGAGAACTAAGATCTGACTAATTTGACAGCACTATAATTCACGTCATCTCTATCTTGTATTTCTATTTAGTAAAAGACAGCGATAGCTTAATTACGTTTAGCGAGTTCACGGTGGAATTGCGGCATTAATAGCTTAAAGATCACTCAAAACCACATTTTGTCAAGAATTTGTCGCCAAGCACATAATGGTATGTTCCGGTAGCCTCACTTGAGAGCCAGTTCTCATTCCAGGCTAGATATACTTACCTTCCTCGACCAAAGCATCACTTAACATCACGTGAGTTTGTAGTTAAATGCTACTAGCCTGTCCAAAAAAAAAAGGAGAAACAATAATTTACTTTTTTCAACTTTGAATTTGTTTAGTCCCTTTAAAATCAAAGTTAAGTTAACAAAATAACTTTAGCTAAAGTGGGCATAATGGAAACTCGCGAGTAATTATTATTTTATTATTATACCTAATATTATTATTATTATAATAATAATGTAATATTTTGTAATACTATTTTTTTAATATTACTATTATTATAATAATAATATTATTGGGTATAATTATATATATAATAATTATAGATATATAACGCATTTTGTTTAAATATAGTGTAAGATTATGGTGTTAGAATTAATGTTGTTATAAATGTAAAGCCTCAATAAATAAATAAAATAAATAGAGTTATTGTCATATTTTAAGATGAAAAAAACATAACAAAGAAAATAACCTGTAAGAGCACCACTTTTACTTTGTACCTTAACGCCTCTACTTTCGCCAGAGCGTAGTTTGATCGATGGGATAACATCACAGCATTATTAGATGTCCTACCGACTGCGCTAAGCGTGCGGTGGACTGCACGTCTGTTCGACGTCACTGCTGAACGGGTACTGGTGGAAGGAGAGTTGCTGAATAATTTTTTACTCGATTTGGTAAAATCAGACGCAAGCTACTAAAAAACAAAAAAAAACAATATGACTAAGTCAGAAAAAAGTACATGTACATTTCACTTTAATAATACAAAAATATTCACCTTACATTAGAGTCGGTTATTCCGATTTTAGTTTTGGCATACATACGTTATGATACACTGCGCCCTGCGGTTTCACCCGATATTCTACAGAGACCGAATATTTTTCCGGGATAAAAGGTAGCCTATGTGTTAATCCAGGATATAAGCTACCTCCATACTAAATTTCATTCAAAACTGATCAACCGTTACAGAATTGAACGCGAACACACAAACTTTCGCATTTATAATATTAGTGTGATACATTTTGATATACCGAAGGCATTTATTTGTAAGTTCCTTGTAAAAGTAAGTACTATCATTCAAAGAAAAATATTAAGAAATCCGCCTGCAAAATTTAGCATGACACTTTGGACATACCTATGTTATGTACACCAGAAATATTGTATCCAACCAAAGTTATACTGCATTATCCTGTTAACATCTCGCTGCTGGGATACCGGCCTACAAGTGCGAGTGATTACGCCATATCCGCCACGATAGCCCAGTGCGGGTCGGCGGATTCACATAACCCATCGAATTTCTTCTCCGGAAATATGCAGGCTTCCTCACGATGTTATCCTCCACCGAAAAGCCAATAGTATATACGTACGTACCTGAGTTCCAAAGAACTCACAGGGCCCTTATTTTCTATCGCACATGAGATTACTTGCCAATAACGCGTGACGTCATAACATGCTCTAAACAACGCGGTTCCTAATCGTGCCACGACGTGAAGAATCGCGCGTTGAAGAAACTTAGAGAATACCGTTTCATGCGAATAACACGGAGTTAACCTAACATGGCGCGTAACAAGCTAGTTATGGCAATAGAGAATAAATGCCCTGGTACGGGCCCGCATACATACTTCACAAGAAAGTGAAGCGAGTGTTACAAACGTCGTCCACTACCAGCGCCAAACCACAGATGCAGGGACGGCCATTGGCGGAATTTCATAGTGATTTATGCATTATTAGCTAATTATCAAAGTTATCATTATGTATTCGATTCAATAAATATTAAAGGTATTTTACAATTGTACTAATCAATATTATAGTAATTGATTCTACAAAACATTATTGTGAGACATTGATTTGAACGTGGGGTAGTCAAGTTATTTTTAGAATTAACACTCAGAATGAATTGAACAACACGACGGTGTGAACGTTTATAGTTTTTGGTTGCGGAAAATTACAAGGAGGATTAGTGTGAACACCTGGACTTTTATTCCGGCCTCCCTGACCACTATCTGGTAACACGAGCGTCTCTCTCTGAGCTATGACTATTTATGTTTCTATGGAAAATAAATTTTACTCAAATTATTATTTTATTCGAAATAATTGCCGCCACATACCTTGTCCTGCATGTTTCTGCTGACGCTGCATCGGCCACCTTTCCGCGGGTGATGGATTGCGGCGTCGATTAGGGCGCCGCTGACCTGTTCTTTCATATCTCGCTAATGGCCGCTCTACATGTAGAGGTGTACGTGTACCTATGGACACTGGGAGGTAGAGTCGCTGGATCAGGCATATCTATGGAAGAGGGACGGAGGACTTCGTCAGGCAAACCGGTACAGATCAATGTGATCAAGAATAATGTCCTAGATCTAGTTCTTTGCTAGAATTAGAATAAGAATCAGAAAATTTTATTGACATAAAAGAACACGATATCAAAATTAGGTACAATCATTATTGTATCTTATTACTCAACACCGTTCACAATATGTCTCGTCACGTACAAAAAATAATGCTATGCTATAAAGGGGTAAATTTTTTAATTGTTATCTGACCCCAAACTAAGCAAAGCTTGTAATATGGCTGCCAGAGACTGATACATAGATATTTTTAAATACATACTTATATAGATATTAACACCCAGACATAGAACAAACACAAATACTCATCACATAAATGTTTGTCCTAGATGGGAATCGAACCCATGCCCCCAAACACGGAAGGTAGGTTCACTACCAACTGAGCCACCGGGGCAGTAAATAGCTAGTAAATTGTTAGTAATAGCTAGTAAATTGTCTAGTAATAATTACTAACAAGCTGTGCCCTATAGGTTGTACCCGCAGGCGCAGCTTGTTTATTAATTTAAATCGTATTTCATGTTAAGTAACTATAAGTAGTAAGTATTAGTATGTATTATTATTAGTTTGTATGTCACACATCAAACGTCCAAACATCGTGAGGAAACCTGCAAATTTCCGGAGAAGAAATTTGATGGCGTATGAATCTGTCAACGCGCACTGGGCCAGCGTGGTGAATATAGCCCAATCACCCTACGAGGGTAGGCTGATATCCTAGCATAAAGCAGATAGATGTCACACAATCTCGTATGTATGTATAAGTATCACACAATAAAATGTTTTTTTATACGTGTTTTTAATAAAATCTCTATCATTGCACTTATCTTCTACCTCTTCTATGAATCCTCTCGATCCTAAGGTCGCTGGAAGAGATCGATTTCAGCGATAAGGCCTCCAGTTGTTACACTAGTTTTAAGGCTCATTTACAAATGTTTGTAATTTTTTGTATGACCAATATAGAGTTTATCTATCTATTTAAGTATGTGTGTGAACCTAAGATCATGACACGCATCATTTAAATCCGTTATCCGTTACTATATTAAGTTACGAAGTTGGTAAGGTTATAATTATAATCTTACCAAATTCAAACAACACATGCATCGAGCTTTTCATAACAATGGCGCGACCTTCTTGAAGAAGCAGTGTAAGCAGCAAAATGGTCCACACTAAAGCTATAATACTATTACACACTGCGATTTTGTGATTAAATAAACTTAATGTTTGTTTTCAATAAGTAAGCTGAACCCATACGGTGTGAAGAGGATTATAAAATCTCTAGAATAAACTTCATTTGAGACATTCTCTCGAATTTTCTGAATCACCTATAATCAAGAAAATGCAAAAAATGCTGCCAAAATCTGTTCCAGTAAAATTTTACGTCCGCCGGGCACCTGTCGGGTCATGGCTGTCAAATGTACAAGGGTCATTACTTAGCCGATCTCTGCGTAATTAATATCGGTGCCGATATTGGAAAGCCGACGACGAGAGCTGGACTGTCTGACAATATGGACGAGAAATTTGGCTCTACCTATACGTGGGTTTTAGGGTCGTACTTCACAATACTTTTAGAAAGAAACTCGAGGTATTTTCTGAAAGAAATTGATCGTTTTTGAGCGCGGAAACACCTATATTATAGAACAAGCTGCCCTTTTCTTAAAGTCCCGTTATAGCTGTAGAGGCCGTGAGATACCAACAGCTTCGTCATCCAAAAACAAGCCCTTTTCTAGGAATCAACGTACAGCACGTGCAATTGTACTAAAAAATATATTTATGAGTGTGTAAGCAAATTATTTTAGGTACTGTTATCGAGAACTAGTTGTGTAGGTATATAAACCTAGTATAGGTAATTTTAGTCACTTTAGCCGTGGGATGAGCCAAGGTTAGAACTTGGGGCGATTTAAGAAAAAAATATTCATTTTTGTGTGGTTTGAGCTGATAATACTTGTTTGGGATGAGTCAATAAATGGGATGAGACCGCTGGGACGAAGACGGAACAACCCGTTTTATGGCAATTGGATGTAATATTTTTCCTAAGTAATAAATATATTTATTTTTTTAAATTTACAGTACCAACCGCTTGTCATAGAGATGTGAAATTTAGACTCAATACTCCTAAAATGATCTAGGTGAACAATAAAAAAGGATTTTGCGAAATTCCACCTCAGAAGTATCTGAAGGGGTAAATTGGACTTCCAAATTTTGTATTGAAATGAAAACTTTTTTCTTTCTACGTCATTGAAACTCCTTTTTGGGTATTAAAAATAAAAAATAAAGAAATCGTGTCTCAGGATTTTTTTGAAAATCATTACCTAAGGCGGTGAAATAGGGTTTGAAATTTGCGAGTGCCTCGCGGTCAAGATAGTGTTTGTATACAGGTTGGCCCATCGGCAAGTGACCGTACTAAAGGGCTTATCATCATTATGAACAACTTTTACTATGGGACCAACCCTGAAATCGAGAAAAAAATATCTGCTGTTCGATACATTTTGTCGAGTGTCATTGACATTTTTCTATGAAAAAGCAGATATTTTTTTCTTGATTTTAGGGTTGGTCCCATAGTAAAAGTTGTTCATAATGATGATTACTATAAGCCTTCTTCGGGCGGTCATTTGCCGATAGGCGACATTGTATTTATCCGACGTTTAACTAATATACTAATATAGGTACTATAACTTGCGAATCGTTGAACCGCTTGCGCCCAAGTTAGTTCATTACAAATTTTAAGTTCAAATATGATTTATAGGAGTCGGGAGGTCTCAGTTTGGCGCCAACTACTATTGAGGCACGTTTTAGCTGAGTTTAAATTGTAAGAAAACCTTAGAGGTATGTCTTCATTAGCCGTTATGCAGCTAAGTGATTCTCACTCACAATTTTTACATCTATATCAGTGCTACCTAATATAGAGATTCCAATCCCTTTTTATTGTAAACTAGCTATGTAAACGGGACTGGCATAATTATGGTACTGGCTCGCATTGCAACAAAGGTACAAAAAAAAATAATAACAAAGTTAACAACGAGTGGTAATGTTTTGGATCAACGATGCGTCATACTTCTGTATTCTGTCTATAGAATGGTGACAACTGGTACTTACTTACAGCCAAGTAATTTTTTTTGTTTTTTTTTTGTTCTTCTGTGAGGAGACGAGCAAATCCCTCATCTGATGTTAAGCGTCACGCTTGCCCATAACAGTTCAGTGCCACCCTGAATTTTGAACTTCAACAGTTCATAGTTTTGAACTATGCGCGGCAATGCACTGTGCTCGTCACCCTGAGAAGTTAGATGCAAAATCTCTGTATGCCCAGTAATTATGCTGGAAATATTGCCCTTCAACCCGGAACACAGTAATGCTTGGACACTACTTACACCTACTTCAAACCTCAACTTTATATTATTTCTTACTAGCCATGCCTACAAATTACTAGCGCGTTCTAATCTCGACCGCGTCCAGATTCTAATTCCACCTGTCCTCTGTAAATCAGTCAACAGCGTCAGTACCTGGGGCGCAGTTGTGCCATCAAACTGTAATTAATCTCCACCCCCCACCCCCTCCCCCTTTCAGGGTGGCCCACCCCCCGGCGACGGCGAGGCGCCAGAGGTCACCTGACCGAGGTGTCGAGGGTAGTTTAACAACTCTCGATTGGAGTTATTACATTGCGACAAATTTATCTGTAGAGTCGAATAGGGGAGCCACTGTCGAATTTTCTAAACAAATCTGACAACTAACTGTAGAACATGTCAGTTTCCTTGTTTAGCGGACTCTAAAGATTACGGAAGTTGGTCGAGCTACTCCAGAATTAAGTTATTACTGAACTATGAATGGGCTTGCGGAGACTTGAGTGGCTAGAAAATGCAATTTGGCAAGTAAAGTAGTAGTTGTGAAGAAATACGCGAGTTATTAAGGCTTTAGATCTTTTGTAACAATTAAAATTGTCCTTCTGTGCCAGAAGTTGACAATGTTTGTTGGCTACCTTCAGCAAATGTGACTTTATAGTGAGCTATTGTTTCCTTTTGTTGCCCGTGGTAGTACACCAGTATTGTCACGACCGGTATACCACAGGTTAAAAAAAACAGTACAACTACCAAGCGATCTAGTAGTACCACGGGAAGTTTATCGACACAGTGCAACACGGTAAGACCCAGCCAGAGGCCAGTGCTGCTCTTTCTTATTTTTAATAATTTCAATGTTGTAATATTTATCTTTTCAAAATATTCAGGTTATATAATAGGTTTAATACTTCTCTTTTCAAAATATTAATTCAAATTTAACTAAATATATTTTTCTGCTTTCAGATATAGCGCAGCACGGTAGGGCCCAGCCGGAGGCCAGTGCTGCTCTATGTCTTAATTTAGAATAATAATATAAGAGTTGTAACATTTTTCTTTACAAAAAAATATTTATAAATTTAAATAAATATTAGGATAAAAACAAACAATTGTTCAATATTCCTATTGTACTGGACGCGACGTTACAGCGGAAAGACACTACATATTGGTTATTTTTGACACAGTTTGAAAATGAACTTCCGCAAAGTTACGCCTGAATCAATCAATTACCTATTCACATATTTAAATACATCCCAGATACATTACCCTCCTTCTTGGGCAGTTGGGTATGAAAAAGTACATATCCAGTCACTCTTCGTAGTAATCCTGTATGTGCGCTAGATGCACCCACGGATCATGAAATGTTGTAGGCGACGGAAGTGGCCAACGACGCACCTTGTACGGCGAGATTTATGGCCCATTTGTCACAATCATGGCCCAACGTACGCTCTTACAACTATAAATATTGGAGTTTTACAATCAGTGGCTTGTTTAGATGAGAAAATAGGAAGGTATAGATATTGATTAACAATAATAAAAATTACAAATGTAATGTAATCTTTTTATGTAAAAAAGAAATATTTAAGACAAACATTTCAAATATATTCGAGGTGTCAAAACGGAAATAACTTAACAGAAAGTACTTACCTATACAGCAAAGAGGTAATAGGAAAAAAGTATCATCGCCGAAATAATTAATTGGCATAGAATTTTATTAACTCATGCTTATTAATCAAACTTCATTTTTAATTAATTGAATTTAATTAAATTATAATCCAGTAAAAAAAAAATATGTGATTATATTTAAAAAAAAAACTTTAAATGACAAAATAAAAAGAATCGTAAATATTGACTTAACTTTCATCTGAAATACCGCAATGATTAGGCAAATGATGATTAATTAACAGAATTAAAATTATCTGCGTCTCTTTTCATTTTAATATGAGAAAATAGGAAGACATTAATTTTGGAGCAGACAATGTGTGACGTCCACTGCTGAACATAGGCCTCCCCCTTAGAGCGCCACACCGGCCGACAACGTGCCACTTTCATCCACCGGTTGCCCGCGACTTTCGCAATGTCGTCGGTCCACGTAGTGAGAGGCCTGCCAACGCTTCGTCTTCCGGTTCATGGTCGCTACTCAAGAACTTTTCTTCCCCATCGGTTATCGGTTATTCGAGTGATGTGGCCTGCCTATTGCCACTTCAGAAGAGACCATGGCTTCCGAAATACTGTATTTAGGTACTAGTTCGGAACCAATGAATTAATAACCAATGTTTTTTGTTTTAGCATTCCTTGATAAAGGTCACCGAATGTGACCGGAAGTATAATCGGAATAACTGACTCAATTTAAGGTGAGTATTCCCGTTTTATTAGAACAAAAAAGAAATATCTCCAATAAAGGAATTTGTAATTTTATGGATGATGATGATTATGGTCTCTCCCTTAAATATCATAAATTACACAAATCTAAAAGGCACATATAGGAATATTTCAATTTAATATAAGTAGGTATATAGTTTTTTTTTTGGTGTACTTTTTTTTAGTTTTATGAGCCATTGATGCTTGAAATAAATAAATGAATAAAAAGTTTTTATTACAAAATGGTTCAAAGGAATACACATTATTGTCTTCATTGAACTGACTGAATAGATTCATTGTTTTCTTCCAGAAACACATAGAAAGAAAAGCGTCGATTTGTCATCACTCGCTTATGTTATGGTATCCAGAATTAGAATAAACAAAGCTATACCTAATTTTAGGTGCAATCAATGTATGAAGTCATCTGAGGAAACTTAAACAAAACAGACGGAACTACTCACCTATCAGACTTATAATAATTATATTATTACTGTAGTACATAATAAATATGGCGCCCCTGACTCACCACGGCTACCTAATGTCATAACAAGGCATTCCTTGTACAATGTGTAGGTGATGTCATGCCCAAAATAATTCAATTGATGGAGCTCCATTTGTGGCAATTTCAATTAGGTAAAGTACCTTTATTTGTAAGGGTTTGATTACATCATTGAGCAACTCGGTACCGGCCTGAACGGCTCGTCCGGAGGCCTAGGGCGCTAGTCTCGACTTTTCGCTACAGCACTTTGCGACCGAATTCGGTCGCTTTTTTTTTCATTAACAATTCGTGTTCGTTGTCGAATTATTGCGTCATAGCGACCGAATTCGGTCGCAAAGTGCGAAAAGTCGAGACTAGCGCCCCAGTGTTGCTCTAAGGATTACATACAATATTTATTTTGTCTCTTGTTATCTGTCGTAATCTTAAAAAATTAAAGTAGCAAAAAAGATAAACAAACAAAACCATAGACAAGATTAGTGATGAGGTTCAAATTTGTCAAATGAACGACAAGTAAATATAAAGCGAATGAACAATTGAATCCTTTTTTTTTCCTAACTGCCCAAAAAGAGTATGTAATTACAAAAAAAAAAAAAAAAAATTAGGAGTATTGTAGTATATAACAGTTTGAGCTATGAAAAAAAAGCCTGATCATAACATGATTAGAAGAACAAGCAATTTTTTTTATCAAACAATATTTTTCATATTTAAAATGCGTAGTTATACTGTCTATATTATATTATTATTACCTATAACAATATTATGATAATTATGCTTCTAATTTAATTATAAAACATTGATAAATACATTTCAATGAACACATTTATTTCGATAGTTCACTTAATTCGTTCATTCTTGAGTTGCCATTCCCGTTACTAAATCCATAGAATGTAGGAGTCTAACAGCAAAATACGATCAGATTATTTTGTCTTGTTCGTTTTTGTTAATTTTGCAAGATATATTGTAATTACAATGAATTTCGTTGATACCTGTGTGTAAATAGTTGCATTCATGCTTCTTTTGTAACCAGGATATCTTGTGCGTGCCTAGGTTGTATGATTTTTACGAAAAAAACGGCAATTTTGTGAAAAAGAGAGGTTTATTTACCTTTTTTGTCTGGTAAGGATGACCAGATTTTATGTAGGTAGGCAATACTTGCTAAAAATATTTTGTAATATTTTTTTTAAAACAGTGGTTCTAATAGCTAGCGGGTAAAATCACAGGCCATATTTAGTATTATAAAAGATAATTTTACATAACATGAAAAGACGACGATGATATATAAATCTGGTGATCTTTATACTTTACGCATATCCCGCACTTTATAGGTACACCAAGTCTACCTAGTCCTAAGGTACCTATAATTATAATACTAATAATCTCACTTTTGTACCTAAATTAACACTAACGTTACATCCGACACCTCGACACTACAATATTAATGGTATCAGTCAAATGAATTTATTACTACCATATGCGTACTCCATTCCTTTTAAGTCCCATCTACCTACACAGTCCATCCGCATAATATCGACTCTTATTCATAAGTGAAAAGGTTGAAAGTCGTGTTTCATTGTTAAGGTGGGTACCTACATAATGTAAAAGGTAATTAAAAAGTATGTGAGTGGTCGCACCGGCCAATAAAAGAACAAGTGTGTACTCCGCATGTGCTGCGCGTTCTCACGCCTCAACATAGATTGGAGGCAATTAAATCAGATGCGACACGATTCTTAAATAGGTAGTCACCTAATATTTTCAACATTCTCAACCGTTGTCCCTACTAATATTACAAATGCGAAAGTGTGTTTGTTGGTTTGTTTGTTCCTCTTTCACGCAGCAAAAGAGCAACGGATCGACCTGAATTTTTGCAAGGATATAGTTTAAGGGTCGTGAGTGACTTAGGCCACTTTTTATCCCGAGAAAATTTACGGTTCTTGAGGGATTTTTCTCAGGGGCGCAGCTAGTATTTCATAAAGATAAGCGGGAGAAGCCGCGGGCGCAGTTTTTTTTAAAACTTACTGACGAGACGAGAATGTCGCTCGGCTGAAGGTAAGCGGCATTGGCACTGGCACTGGGCAGCATTGTGCTGCGGTCGTCCCTCTGACATATTAGATTGTTAAATCTGTTTATGCTTAATAATTAGGTACGCTGGAAACATTGCCTTCCAATCCAAGTGAATAAATCAACTAAAAATCATTTTTTGTAACAAATCCTACAAACCATATCTGATCTACTTCAATATATATTTTCCAACAATTATCGATATAACTAATCTAGTCCTAGCAATTTAAATAAAATAAACTAAAGTAAGTATATTCAGAAAGTATAATTTACTTTAAAAAATTACGAAAAAAAATAAATTCGAATTTTCGTAAATTCATAGTTATTACCTTAATTTGATATTTGAAAAAACCAAGTTAACCAATGAAATCAGGAATCTAAACATTTTTAATGGGTCATTGCCAGTTTTTTTTTAATAGCTCGACTCTACAGGCTACTTGACTGGTAGTCTACATACGTGTAGCATTTGATCTTAAAACTATTAGGTAGCTAATACTAGTTTACTATTTAGGCAAAAACCATTAAGTCATCAACCTCGTCGGCTCTCTGCGAGGTTACTCCTCATTCTCCCGGCATCGAGGTCGCAGATGCCTGTGATTCACATCGCACGGCGACCATTACCGTCTTAATGTATAGGTATATACGATTGGGTATGTAGGTGTACGGACATCTGGCAACAATGTACGAGGCGGTGTTGCAATGGTAAATGGTTTAAAATCATGTCTGTGAGATCAAGGACATTGAAAAAATTAAGTAGGTATTCTGGAATATATTGTTACCTGCGACTTCGTTCGCGTGAAGCTACCAAAACTAGTAGCCTATGTCTGACTTTGACCCTTAAGCTATATCTATTTGAAAATTCAGATCGATCCGTCCAGCCGTTTAGTTGTGATAACGCGACAAACACCCAGACAGACAGACAGATAGACAGAGAGACAGAGCTACTTTCAAATTTAAATATATAAATAAATGAGTTAGATATTACATAATCAATATTGCTACATTGCACATTGTTTTAAAGTTGTTGCCAGTTCTACTTTTATCAAAAAGTAGTATCAAGCTAAGAACCCGTCGCATGCAGAGCTTAAAACATGCAACTTTTGGAGTTTTGGCGGGAACGTGAAGAATTCATGTCGCGTCATTTTATTATTTTCCAAAACTTGTGTTATTTCGAGTGTTAATGTTTAGGTGAATTTCTACCCGTTAAGTGTTCGTGAACATGCACGAGTGTTGGTGAATGGTATAATGTTGTGAAACGTGAATTTTCATGTTGTTTCCAAAACTCCATAGAAGGCTCTAGTAAAGTTTTCACCACTTTACTGGGGCATGACTTGGACTTGACCGTGACTTGCTGTGCTCGACTTTGACCGTGACTATGACTTGTTTGAAATCTAATAAAACTTGAGAATATGTATGTATACTTGACACTGGCAAATGCATAAGACGTGCGACGATAAAATCCTCTTAGGAGGAAAGAAAAAAAAAAAAACATGCAACTTACAAAACTATTGTCGTACAGTGGAACTGGCCCTTTAGCACAATTATAAGGGCCTCGCTACATGGCCTGACTTGACATCGTTTGAGAGAGATGGCTAATTATAAGTTTCTGGGGGAGCGAAAGGGAGAAGCTATAACCTTAATAGTTTGTTTCTTTCGCTCCCGTGAAATCAAGCTAATCAAATCTAGCTGTCCCTTTCACACGCTGACAGGTCAGACCATGTGTAGACACCCTAAGAACGAAGACTTCATTAGTTAATCTAGATTCGTTGGCGCATAAAATAAACACCAACCTTAATTTTTTTACATTCGACTAGCAAATTCAACGAGGATGTGACCCGTGGATACACCCTAACCTCGGGATAAGTCTATTGCTGTCTTTTTCATTAGCTTAGTGCCAAACAAAGGCAGCATTAGAATTAATCTGTGGTCAAAGTTTACAAACGTTTCAGAGTCCCGAGATATGTGTTCGGTTACAAGCGGCACCTTTGATAAGCCATTGATTTTTTATTTCGATCGAATTCACACCACCGCCGCGGTAAGAAACAGTTACGCAAAACGTTTGTATATGACATCAACAAGCGTCTTAAACAGCTCGATTAAGGTCCGTGAATGTAAATTGACGGCAATAAAGCACGATGGGTGCGACACCCACTTCAGACGTTCGGTGAAGCCAATTGAAGTGGCAACGACCGGCGGCGGCGCGCGCGCCACGCACCTTACAACATGGCGGATACTCCTTTATATTTACATTGCGTCATGGGCAAACTACTTCCATGAACCTTACCCTCATAATGAGCTGTTTGCACAGAACATACTATTTGGTAAAGGTAGGGTGAGGAAACCATACCATGATCCGCAGTTCATAGTCTGACCCCCGAATACTGAAACGTTTGTTAACTTTGACAACAGATTACTTCTAATACTGCCTTTGTCTGGCACTAAGCAAATAAAAAAAGGCAGCAATAGACTTAATCTTTCGTCAAAGTTAATGAACGTTTCAGTATTCGGGGGTGAAACTACAAAACCATCAGTAGATACTCGTACCTATTGGTAGATTGGTATAGTACTATAGTATCACACTAACATTATAAATGCGAAAGTTTGTGTGTAAGTATGTAAGTTTGTTTGTTCCCGTTCAACTCTGTAACGTCTGAACGGATTTGAATGAAATTTAGTTTGGAGGGAGCTTACATCCTGGATTAACACATATGCTACTTTTTATCCCGAAAAATCATATGATTATTCCAGCTGCACTCGCGATTTTAACTGTTTGTTCAATGTTTGGCATGCTATGCTATGTTGTTTGACGACAACCTAACGTTGTTAATTGACAGTGTGGTCGAGAATAGTAAACACACGCCTGGAACAGGATGTGGCTCTGAGGCTGCTGGAACACTCCGTTATGTGTTTGGCGACAGATTTTCAACGGGTGGTACTTATAGCTACCTCGCCGAGTATTAGAAAGTATACACTATCACCGCATGCTATAATGCTTTCCTCACGATGTTTTTATTTTGTTAGGAATTGTACCCACACCTTGCTTTGGGGCTATGTGGGATATAGCAACTGAAGAGTGCCCTGAATTGGTTCTTAACAGAAGACGCCGAGATTTCCAAGGGACCGGAGCCATCAGCAGCGAGCTTCAGCTCCTACCGAGACACCTACTAGCTATTCTGAAACGGCTACGTCATCATCAGCCACTTGACGCTGTCGTACTTCCTTGGCTGGTTTAGTTAGGTGGCTAGAGTCCCACCTTTAACCAACCCCGAACCTTGAGATCCCATTTTAGTAGGCTCTTACTAAAAGCAGCGGATACCGATGCCGTATTCTAACGTTGGGGACGTTAGGGCGATTAAACCTACGCCTAGCGGAGTGTAATCAGAATGCGCAAACCTGTAAGCTATGATCGCTAAAGTATTATAGAATCAAACAACAACAGACAACGAGTCAGATAGTGTGATTCTGTATACTTAATTCGACTGGTAACGATACACAATCAGCCTAGTGCGAGTGGTGCGTCGCTGCCGCCTCGCGCCGGCGCGGGCGCATCGTCGTCCATCATATCGCGTGAGTCACTTGCGCTCCTGTTGTGCCATACCCGTATCTGGCACGCAGAAACATGGAGCACTTTATTAGAATATTGAAAGATTGGAATAGATGTTAGAGTTGAATATTATTCTCACACTAATGACCAAATTCTTCTTTTTAGGCCGACATTGTACTCGTATGTATGAGTACAAAGCAATACTAAAATGGAGGTAGCTGCTGTCCCTTCAGCTGTTCATCACTCCTCTAGTGGAGTGATGAACAGATCAACCCTTTCCCATATATATATATGTTCTGTGGTGTCCGAGGCTTTATAACAAACTTTATTTTTCATTAAAATCGGTTCACTTCAATAACAAAACTTCATAAACAAAACACACATCTAGGTATGTATGTATGTAGCAAATCTACAAAACAAAGTACAAGTGAAAAACAAAGTTTCTTACAATGCTAGGATACCACAGACTATTTTTAAGAAAACCGCATGTCAACTCATCTCTTAATTCTATAAACTCTCAAGATAATAAAATACCAGCTTAAGCTGAGCCTTGTGCATTAAGGATCTGGTATGTTCCGTGGTTCAACTTGTAACGACATCTCATATTTTCCGAAATTGCTTCAACTTCAATGTTCCTGCACCGATTTTGATGAAACAAAGCCTATATTAAGCGCCGGAATCCACAGAACATATTAATAAAAACTGCATGTAAGTCCGTGCCTTGAGTTTCTGAGTTTATCCCGGACACAGACAAAATTTTTGAATATTATATTTTTGGTTTCTGTTTCTCCCAAATAGGTACTACTAAAAATATATTTTAAAAAATATCCCCTCATTATTGTTTTATTATACCTATAGATGATAAATAAACATTTAACGTTACGTTACAATGTTTCATATTGCATTATTATCGACTCTACAGCTCTGTGTTTGTTAGGTGGTGGACAATTAACAGTTCGCGGGGTCAACCAGAGCGGCGCGGCGTCACAGATTAAATGGCAGCTACTACGGCGACCGGTCAATTTGAGCAATTGTACCGCGCGCCTTGTCGTGGGAAACTAAAACAATGTGAATCACCTCATCAGCCGCATAGCACGGTGATATTGTCATAAGCGGCAGATAGCGTTTTGTAGTGGTAGGGCTTTCTTGCAGAGTCCGCCTGGGGAAGTACCATACCTCTGCCAGTTATTCAACCGCTAAGCAGTAGTGTGCTAGCATTACTGTGTTCCTGATTGAAGGGCAATATTTCCAGCGTAATTACTGGCCATACAGAGATTTAACATCTAACATCTCAGGGTCTCGAGCGCAGTGCATTGCCGCGCATAGTTTTGAACTGTTGAAGTTGAAAATTCTGGCTGGCACTGAACTGTTATGGCCAAGCGTGTCGCTTAACATCAGGTGAGCGACTTGCTCGTCTCGTCAACAAGTAAAAAAAAAACCTACTTCTATCGGGACAAGGGAGTCGTTCACCTGATGGTAAATGACATGCCTGGCCAGGCACCTATTACACAGGGCCAAAAAAAAAAGAAAAGAAAAAAATATAAACTCAGAGCAGCTTTCGCCATGAATGCGCGCAGTTGCATGCTCTGCTCAGGGGCTCTATTTTTGACTCGCTCGCCTATTTCATAACTAACGCTGCGCGACCGCGAACAACACCGCGCAACAAGGTCCGCGGTCGCACAGCGTCGGTTACTTCGCATGAAATACTTTGGCGAGTGAAGAATAGAGCTCCTGAGTAGAGTATGCAACTGCACGCGTTCATGGAGAAAACCGCTCTGTGTGTATTTTCTTTTTCTTTTTTTACACAGTTCCAGCTGTATAACTCAGTATCTATATAACTGAGAGAATACATAAATAGGTTTTTTTTGTGAATACATACCTTTAAAGAATACATAGAAACACCCAGACAAGGAACAAATATCCATGTATATCACACAAATGTTTGTCCTGGGATGGAATCGAACCCACAACCCACAAGCTCAGAAGGCGGAAATCCTCCCACTGAGCCACAAGGCTAGTCAAAAAAGACCTTACATATATTCGTCTAAGTACCAAACACTTTACTCGTACTTATGTAAGCTACATTTTACCATAATAGCACCAATCTTCGCCAAATAATATCACCTTTGTCCTATTTAAATCCATCAACAATTTCACCAGCAATTTCTTCAAAAAATCACACCGTTCCCCTTCGCAATCTCGGAAAATAACGCTACAAAAAACCCATACAAATTGCCTCCCTGATCTCCATGTCACAGGTATTTCTAACAAATTGGCTTAATAAAATACTCCTTCTAATTAACGAGCATCTTCCCGGTTGAATTCCCTGGGAAATAGACGCGAAGAGGTGGAGAGGGGAAGTCCTGGGTGGCTTAGGAAAAATAACAAGAATCACCTCCTGAGATGGAAGCGATCTGCCTTAATTGCCCGGCGGAACGGAGGTTTTAATACTGATGGGGAAATGCGGTGTCATATTATAACGGATCAGTTTTACGGGATTTTTTCTTGATTGGCATTCATAATGATCTTTTCGAGTTAGACGAAATGAAATTTAAACGGATCAAAGAAAATGTTCCAAAAAAATTGTTCAAAAAATAATAATATATTATTAAAACTATTATTATATTTTTGTGTTAATAAAACGGGAATACTCACGTTAAATTGAGTCGGTTATTCCGACTATAGTTTCGATCACATTCGGTGACCTTTATCAAGGAATGCTCAGCGAGACACGCGCGCGACCTCGCGAGTAATCGTTTATTTCTCAAGTAACATAGACACACACACATTCACAACATAATAATAGTAGCTCATGACAATTATCATACATTACATTAATAATTATTGTGTCACCTTTAATTTTATATCATTTAAATTAAAAAATTAAATTTAAAATGTGGGTATGTTCCCGCTGACTACCTCCTAGTTGACCACCACTGATGGACAGTATGGTTATTTTTCGTCGTCATGGCGACAGCGGCATTAAAATATTATTCGCTACGAGTGGACAATTCTAACCCAAAATTTTAAATGGTTTTCTTATTTATTCTGTAGATGCAAAATCTAGATTAGTCTCTCTGTGTTCAATAATCCACTTTCTTAAGTTGCATACCCACTCCGTAAGTTTCTGAAGTAAACCATATAATTATCAGAAGCCACCGGGGGAGGACGCAGGCATACATCACACGCGCTGACTGATAACCGTATTTACTGGACACGGGTAACAAGCTATAAGCGACCAGCTTGTCAAGTGAAGTTGATGAAAATCTTAATTATCGTCCCACTAGGGATCATTGGAAAATCTTATTTCCAAAGTCATACCTAAACTCAGCCCGGTTCTCGACGCTACCATTCACTGCCTATAAAAAGATGGATGCCGCCAAGCATCTTGCATGGAAGCATCCAGGAAAGTTTCTACTGCAATATTTGCCTATCCGATTACTTCTACGCTCAAACCACTAAAAGAAATGTATATTTTACCGGAATAAAAAAGTGAAAGCCACCTCCGTACCAACTTTCGTCAAAATCCGTACACAAGGACGGCATTTTTAATAAAAGTGTTCTAAATTCTGCACTGACAAAACTTGATCTTGACTTTTATAATCCGATTCCGTCTGCATCAGCATTCCATGAGGACGCACATTCACAGGCGGGCGAGGATTTCGGCAAATCAATATGTCGAATTTGTTATTTTACGAATTTGGTTTGTTGTTTTGTTTTTATGCCATAGGAGAACTATTTCAAGCTAGGTGTGCTTCCATCTTCTACCAAACTATCACTTAACATCAGATGATTTGTGGTCAAACGCCTACCAAGTCATCAAATCAAGTCATCAAGTCAAAAAAAAAGCAACAAAAGTTTGTTACCAAATCTCTTGTAACTTAGACCAGACCCTTCTTTAACCGAAAGGGCCGTCGGAAAAAGGCCCTCTTTACCTTCTACTAAACTAGTAAATAGTCGGATTAAGTCATCGTATAAATCACGCGTAACGGCGAGATTCTATCTCCGCTGGTCAGTCGGAGCGGAGGCCGGGCCTCCGACTATCTGATCAAAACTTTCATTGTTACTCACCTGAAGTAATTGATGACAAGATAACTAAATATAATATGTCTTTTTGAGTATTTATTTCTACCCCATTTTGCTTAGAAGAGAATCGAGAGAAAGACATATGACATTTACTGACAATCCATTTATATGTAATAGTGTGGGTGAATAGTAATAATGTTGTGAAACATGATTTTTCGTGTTGTTTCCAAAACTCCATAGAAACCTCTCTAGCTATTTTACTGGGGCATGACTTCGACTTGACCGTAACATTTTTAGATTGAATATCAACTTGTTGAACAATGACTTGTTTAATTGAAGAATATTTTTACAAAACTTGACACGGGCTAAATATATCTGCTAGGTATGTGTGGAGCAAAAAAGAAAAAAAAGTATCATGTTAGAAAACACAGAAGAGAACAAAAAAATATCTTTCTCTTTTCTGTGTCAGAATATGTATTTTTTTTCTGTCTCTCAGTATGTGCGTAGACAATGGTAATATACAATTATATAACATATAATTGTATATTACATTTAAGTTTATATAATATATGATTGTATATTACCATTGAGTATTTAAAAATACAAGTAATATTATTTAAAGAAAAACAAAATACCCAACTGCAAAATGTAAGTAGCATGACTCACCCAGAACGTAAAGACGAATCTAACGACACATGACTCGTCAAAATCGGTCAAACTACAGGACTACTTTAGGGTACAGGAAGTCATACACAAACATAACAGGGAAAAACAAACATACTTACATACATACATCTTACAAACATAACCCTCCTTGTTGTGAAGACGGGTAAATAATAAACAAGTTTCTCTTACATATAGCTCGAGGTACAAAGCCATATGTACATTTGGCTAAAAAAAACCCAAAACACATCTCAGGTGTGGAAACAAGTGAAATAAAATGACTTTTTCACTAAAAATTATGACCAGCATGCAAAAATTGTAGTACAAAATTTGCATCCAAAGATGAAAATGGCACGGCATTCTCGCACCTATTAAATTATAGCACAATTATTCATAGCTAAGGGTGGCGTCAGAGTGGCGGCGCTCGGCGCGGTTAGGGCGCGTGCACACGTCGCGCAATAAAGCAGGGCCGGGCGGCGATATAGCGGGCGTTATTAAACTACGCACTACATTCCTGCCTACACACAGATCACGCCCTAGATTCTGCATTTAGGACGCTCGAAGCGCACCACACATCAGTCTAAATACACTTATAAGAAATTACTCTGATCGGTTGATTGTTAGGCGCGAGTAGGCGTAACCTTGAGATAGCCAATGAGAACGCTTGGTCGCACTCCCCGCGACCCGCGCCTTCCTCAAACTTTGTTGACTTTTTGTAGGAACAACGAATCTCGTAATGCGGTATCTAGTGTGATCTGCGTGCCTACATTATCTGTAAAACGTGGTAGCGACACCGTTATGAAGCGAGCTGTAGGTATGGCTCGTGGTTTATCATTATTGCTCTGGACTTGATATTTCTATTTCGTATTTTTTGTGGGTCGTTGTTTTGGCTTTGTCTGAAAAATATTGGTAAACCATTAATTGAGGGCAATGTGTAATCAGTAATTACAAACAAAATTAAATTGTATTTAAATTAAGTGAGATGAATATTAGCGGCGGTCATTGCGCAGCTCGACCATTTCTTCATAACCGATCACGGTGACTGTTCGGATGAGTGACCGCGAGTGGCATTTCCAACTATGCGCTACCTTTGTTGCATGGCAGGTTAATTTGTAGATCTCTGTTATTTGTCCTGTTATAAATACCGCGCCATGTCAGAGGCTCAGAGGCCTCCAGGCAGCTTAAAAATTCGGACACTAGGGCTAGAACTAGACCACACGAAGAATTTACTTTATCACTTTAATTAGTATAATATAACAATGCCTCGCGTTCGGAAGCCGACAAGTAGAAAAATTTGGCTGCACATTACCGCTCTTCTATCAAGTACCATATCTGGGTAATTATCCTCTTTGCGTGCGTAAAACCCCCAGAAGAGGAAACATTTTTACCCTCTCTTCTGTGGTAAAACCCGCGACAGCTTGGATGGCACCTGTCGCCGTCTAACATACTAGAGAGAAAAAGAGAAGTAGGTATATTTACCTCTTATTTTTTATCATAGGTCCGCGGTCGTTAGTCGTCATGTGTCTTAGGGGTCTTAAATTTCATCATAATTATGTCATCAGTATTCCAGCATGAACCAAATTCAAATCATATTTGACAAATTCAGTTCTGGAGGTGACAGTAGTGCTATCAGAACTGAATTCGGATATTCACAATAATAATAAAGTATGTTCTCAGTGATACCAATGCTTCCTCTTGTCACGGTCGCATGTACCGCAGTATTGTAAGAACCCCAGTATTGAAGAACCGCGATATTGTAGCTCTGTTGTAAAAGCCGAGCGATCGCAATATGTCGGCGCGTAACATAAATCACAAGCACTGCTATCGACTAGATATGAAAACTGCTTGCATTTGGATTGATCTGAGATACAATGAGAACTTAGTTTCAGCCAATTTTAAGTGAAGGATCAGTAAATATGCGCCACACCTTACACTACACGTATTTATCAGTTTAGAAACCTACAAAACAAAACTACAAAAAGAAAGAAGTTATTCAAAACATTTGCTGCTTCGTCCGGAATTTTTTGTATAAAAATACTAGCTGATGCCCGCGAAGCTCGCCCTTCGGCCTCACTAAACTCTTCATACAAACTTTGTCCTTACAATTACGAACACAACATAAAAGAAATTATCAAAATTCGTCCAGCATTTCTCAAGTTATAGCGTGACCAGGAGAAATAGGGGTTAATTTCTATATATAAAGATATGCATAATTCCAATGTGAATGTTAGTACGTCGCTAAAAGTAATTAATTATACTTGGGGTCTGAATTAGGGACTAAAAAAAATTCATTCGCTTTGTTTATGCTACAAAACTTAAACACAATTATGAAATTGACAGATGGTTAGCATTAGAGTGAGTAGGATAGAGAAATAATGTACACTAAGTAGATTATAAGTCTCAGTAATAGTCTGACAAGCAAATTAAATCACGGTCAAGTTCAAGTCATACCCCAGTAAAGTGGCGGAGACTTTACTGGGGTTTCTATCCATAGAAAAAACAACAACACAACAAACAACACGAAATGTCAAGTTACCAAAAGTAGTGGACGGTCACGATATTAGGTATGGCAAACGTTGATTCACCCTTACCTTACCTTAGTTTTATGTCGTAAAATTCGGGAAAGTAAAAAAAAACTCAGTAAGAAACCTCATCGAAAGGAATATTGCGGTTTCTATCTCCCAGTACACCTCCAACGGCCGGCAGTTCCGATCCGCGATGATTTGATTGCGTCCGCGCCGTTTGCCGCGTGCATATTGGTTCCTTTGGTTCCTTCATATTGAGCCGTTTTGCGTCGATTGCACTTTTGATGTCTACAGATGTGATTTTGAAGTTATAGTCGGATAAATTCCTTCTGTAATTTATATGTTAAAAAATGTTGAATAAACTTGGCCAGTGTTTGACTATGACATCGATCCTATTGCACCACTCAATACTAAAATATTCTGACGGGACTAAAATTACCTGCATCTCTTTTCATTTCAATTAGTTAAAAAAGGATGGCTACAAGATTAGTTTAGAAAATGTATATTTTTTACTGAAGGGTCACAGTGGCCGTTATTTCGAAGCTTTACAAGTTTTCAGCATAAAATAGACCATGAGCTCCACAAAGTGATGTCAAAAAAAAAAAACCGACTGCATAATGTAGCCTATCTATTTCACTCCGGACGTAAATAGAAAATCAAACGACGCCTCGCTTGTCAAAATCGGTCAAGCCGTTTAGGCTACAGGATGTCGTATATAAACAAACACACATACTTACATATACTCCAAAAACATTACCTTCCTTCTTGGGCAGTCAGGTAAAAATACAAAAAGTAGTACTTACGACAGATTCCAATTGTCTTCATTACCAAAAATTTCGCTAGATCATTTCGTAAAGCTATTAAGCTTCATCAGCATTTTCTTTTGAAGCAGTTTCAGGAAGATGATTTTGTTCTTAAATTTTACAACATATTCGGAAATTAATCCTAATTTTATTTACCGTGAGTACGGACGTCCCGAATGAATATGCTAATACGGCATGATAGCTAGGAGGGAGCCCGACCTGGTCCGGATTGTTCACTAATTACTCCTGTGTCTCGACTCTCGACCTCTTGATTGGCTTCAGTTAAACCACAAATTCGCACACGAGTAAGTTGCACAGCGATAACAATTTTTACTCAAGAATATTTCAACCGCTTTAAATAGCTATAGTTGTCAACCCGTACGACCTGTTTTGTCAAGGTAGATAGATAGATAGATTAACTCTTTATTGTTCACACAAATTTTACATAATTTATAAACAGACTTTAAAAAGTAGTGTAACAACTGGCGGCGGTAAAGCTCAGAAGCTTGATCATTAAGTATTCAAATTATTGTTAGGGCAGGTTTTTGTTGTTATTGTCACTATATAGCTAATATTATATATCTAAGCCCGTTCTTATTACTCCTAATTTTCCAGTAGTATTTTAAGACTTCGTTGAAACAATAACACACCTAAATGGAATGGCCTAAGTTTCACACAAACAAGAGTGGCATTACTTACTTACCGATTTCAAGTATGGCGTGTACCATCTTCGACAGCGTCACAAACCTCAGGCGACTTGTGATTAAGAGATGACGATTCTCCAAAGATATTTATTATGTAAATTTAAAAATGTATGTAATGTAGATTTTATTGTGTAAATACTACATCTAGCTGAAATTTATGAAAAAAGTTCACCTTACATCATCACCTTCTCTAGCAATAATAACAATGTAGCAAATTATTCTGTCATAGCCGCTTGAGACGATACCTCGATATCTCGATAGACGAGAGTAATCTCATCCCAAAGTTCTCAAGCTAACCTTCTGAACATTCATTGTAACTCTGAAAGGCCCCGAGGTTGAGCGGATACGACCAATCAAACTTAATTCAATCAATTCACTGTAACTTAAGTTTAAGCACCGCTCAGTAAATTTTTGAAAGACATTCTCTACATCTCTATTTCTACGCTATCGTTTCTTTTGTATATTAGGTGCATTTAAAATATACTTATTTCTATAAAACTTATTATATATATATTCTTATTTCTACCTCTTCCACTTATTGGATTTTTACGCATTTTATACTTCCTTGGCCATGATGGTAGTTTTACGACGGGGGCTTTTTTTACAAAGAAAGGAATAACAGAACAATATATACCTACATTTTTATATATTACATAATACTTTCTATCAATGCATAATTCAGATTAACAAACATATCAAAAATAAATTAATCGATGCAAGAAGAATTTAACAACTCCATAAAATATGTATCCATAATTTGTGTTTTTTTTTTGCGAAGAAAGGAAGAATAATTCAGATTTACAATGAGGCGTTTTCCAAAAAAAAAAAAAAAAAAATAGTTCTAAAATACTTACTAGATGGCGTAATAGACCTATCGTTTTACCTGTCATTGTCATTTCTGTCGAAATATTTTATGTTTATTTTTTAAATCGTAAATTTTGGCTCCACACGTTGTGTATTTAGCCAGTGTCAACTATTGTAATATTTCAAATGAAGTGAAATACGTCAAATATAACGTTACTTGAAATTGTCTAAATACACATGTGGAGCCAAAAAACACGAGAAAAAAAAAGGTACACGTAATTTTTTTTGTCTTTCATGTCTTGACAGTGACAGGAAAACCTCAAGATACATCTATAGCCATCTAATGGGTACTTTTATTACCAGGATTTCTTTTTTTTTGGAAAACGCCTCATTATAATAAAAAATATTTTTTCTTCGAAGCAACAAAAAATTTTAAGACTGCATAATATATTTACAAAGGTATCTAGTGTTCTCCTAACGATACTTGACGATAACGGGCCTAGAGGCACCGCAAACGATGCGTCAGAAATAGAAGCGTTACTTAACAAATCCTCTTATGCCCAAAAGAGACCCACACGAGTTGCAATACGTCGCTCTTTTACGCAAAGATAAAATATATTGTATTTATTAATTAATGAAAATGTAGCCGGAATCTGCCAGCTGGTATTTTGAAAAATTGGTCGTTGACATTTTGAGACTATACATATTAGGAATTGATAAAAAATTGAAATGAAATGGAATGAGATTGGAAATGGAAGCTAGTTGCAACGATCTACCAAAATTTTAACGCTTATTGACAATGATTATGATCAAAGACCAAATTATCATTACAATCATCAAGTTCTTATGAGTTCTCATCAAGTTGTTATTATTAGTCTGTATGTTTATAATTATATTGGTTTATTAGAGTATCAGTATCACATAATCTACATCATTGCACACCCCGTCTTCTACCTCTTCTATGAATCCTCTCCATCCTATGGTTGCCTGGAAGAGATCGCTTTCAGCGATAAGGCCGCCAGTTGTTACACTACTTTTTAAAGTTTGTTTATAAATTATGTTAAAATTTGTGTGAACAATAAAGAGTTAATCTATCTATCTATCTATCTATCTATGAGTCCACTAAGATCAATGTTCACACAGTTCGATCCCCGAGTCTGGATCAGAGTCAGCACGGGAAATAGCGTCATCTTAGTAAACGAGCGTTCTGCGATTCCCAAGCCGCCTGCCAAACCTCGGGTCAATGGCAAATTTAAGGGGAGGCCTGTTCATCTGTTGATGTCTACTGGCTGATGATAACGATGACTCATACCGATGCAGTCAGACAACACATTACTACAAACTTTTACCTCAAATAGTTATGATATTTTTTTTCATGATGTTACGCAGCTTTTTTATTACACTAAGATCAACGATTTATCACGTCTAACGTATCGATCTAGGTCACGTCTACACCAATAGTTATTGCAACAAGAGTCATTATTGTTTTCAGTTTGGACAATGGATCCAAACGCTTCAGCGTTAGTCCGTGCGTCTTCCAACCATGTGCGTAAACTGGTCAAAAGGCAAACACAGCGAATAGTTCCCGGCAACCACTTGGTAGAAACTTGGACTAACTCCGATCTATTTGCGTGCTCTAATCCTATAGAATAAACGCCTTGATTCCGTTTCAACATATTGATTCAGTTTCTTAGGCTATTCAGGGATGTTTGGAAAGGGCTGCTTGAGTACGCTATTTTAGTTTATATGTCTGTATTTTACTTACCCAAGAGGATATAAGGTAATCCTATAACTACTGGGTTATAAACAAATAATAGTAAGTGTACATACGTGATGATCAGCCTTAGTAAGAATGACAGCCAATTGCTCCATTATCTAGACTTTCTATTACATCTTCTTGTATCATTAGCAGTTATCAAGGTCTGTGAATATCAAAGTCTTGCGGGACATTTTACTGCGCTTGTTATTCTTTGGATTCAATTTTGGAGCACTATCAATTCGCCCTAAAACTTAAGTAACATGAATTAAGTAAGCTATTTAGATGGCTGTTTTAGCAATTAATACAGACATAGAAGTGTTTACCTACCTAGCCACGTAACATCATAGTTTCAGGTTCCCCTAATCTTCCAACTCAATGAACGGCCCAAACTCGCCAATATCAAGAACTTTAATCCAATCCAAGTAATTCCTTAACCCCTAAGTCGCAGGTTAAGTTAACGCTAACGTGAAACTTGCCTGTTTGGTATAGAATACTTAGCAGTTACAATGGCGATGCATATTGGGCGGTGGTCGGGCCGTCGCGGGCAAAATTTAATTAATACTGAATAGTTCCGGACGAGTGGACAAGCGGGCTGTAACATGTAGGTTGTAAAAGCCGTTGATGGGTATAAGAAACATAAAATTAAACATGTTTTGGTTTCAATATCGAAAGCGGTTGCAGACCATGCTTTACAATAATAACGTATACCCGGCAGTCAGACTCTCTTTACGATGAGTCTTAAAGGGGTTACTCAGCTTAGATCTTTTCTATCTGTGAACTGATTCTTATGCAATAAATATTATTTCTGTCATTATTGTTAAGAAAAAATTAAGTCGATATGCAGTATAATAAGATTCCGTTAGAATCAGCCTGTTAAATCGGTTGCATATGAACTAATAATATATCTCTTACAATATAAATTTTACAAAGAATCTCCCAAAATTCTTCCCTTGGGGAGTTTCACAACTCCCAAAACAATAGTTGACATGAGCACGTCGCTCTAAACTGGACGTTAATTTCTCGTAAGCGGCTAACTCCGAGTTACGGGCTATTAAGAAATTGTTCTCGGACCTTCTCCGGATGAGGGGGTAGAGGGGGTTCAAAGGGTGGTGAGAGAGGGCTGGTTGTTGGTTATTTGAGTAAAGTTTGCGCCGTGTGGAGCAACTGTTGTTTAAACTGTAAGTGTGTGCCGCCCAGGACGGATTATGCATATTCAGGGGTGTTGGTCAAGTTATTGCGATTAATTAAAAGATTAATTACATAAGGAAAGGAAAAGGTGAGTGGGCAAAGGTCCTCACGCATTGGGTGCCTGAAGAAGAGCAAAGGCCACCAGGAAGCCCCCGAAAGCGTAGGTGGTGCGACATGGACACGTTTTATCCATCTGTCTGGTCCCAGCTAGCGATGGAGCGTGAGAAATGGAAGGAAATAGGGGTGAGATCTTTATGTTTAAAAAAATCGTGAGTGTCATTTTACCTTGTAGATGCTTGCACCGATAATATTGTCTCTGAATTCGCTATTCTTTGTGCATGATTTATTAATTAATTATTTTGTTTGAATTGTTTTCTGAATTATTATTTTTTATATTTATTTATTATTTACCCACAGTCTATGTACATAATGTAACAAAGAGGCTCGTACTTTAAAATCACAAAAAAAGATTTTCGTCACGGCAAAAGTCCCGTAACCCTCCATTGCCGTGCCAGGGGGCTTTTTGTCAGACCCACCGGAAGTGGTCCAAGGGACCTGCGCGTATTGTTTGCCCCGGTCACTGAAATAAAAAATGCGGTATTAGAAGAAAAATATTTTGACGTTGAACATGGATAGGTCATTCAAAAACATTTTTATATCAATGTAAATCAAAGTCATCTATCATCATTTGCATCATTTCCCATGCCACTTCTAGGTTATGGGTGTTGAGAAAATCAAAATCTAATTCAATTAAAGCAGCCTGGACCATGAATAGATTAACGTTTATACGTGAACGAACAAGTGTGTAGACTTAGGAAAGCCACACAATTGAGTTTTCTTATCTTAAGGTTGTTATATTTTTCGGCCATTTTAAGCGCGCGTTTTTCGAAGTTGGTAAGATGAAATCATAACCTTGTCTTTTGCGCCGCACCTCGAGCTCTGCACAAGAATTGCGCTACCTTCTTAAATCGGAAGCGTAAGGCGCAAAATGGTGTTCTCTTAAGCATTACACACTTCGTATAAGATAGGTATCTAACATGTTTCATAATACATACCCACAGCTTATCTCGTGCCTTCATTAAAATATAAACAGTCAACACCCGAGCTGACTTGTCTTGGACGATTTCCGCCGAGTAACGTATGCCTCTGGCGAAACTCGACCCTGCCTGAAACAAGGGATAATGAATCTTAATGGCTCGTATTAGAGGTGCAAGCGTAAGGTCAGTCGTTGTAATTAGACGGGGACAAAAGGCAGGTCAAAGGGACGGAAGCTGACCGCGCGGCGTGCGCACTTCCGCAGAGTGTCACGAGCGATGTCTTCGGTTGGAAAGACCCGGCGGGCCGTTTGAGGGTTCACTTTGTGCACTCGTATTGTTAGGCAGGGTTGTTTGGAGTCACATAATATGTAAGTATATGTATGGCCTAATTATTTACTTAAAATACTAGTATAATCTGTTATAGGTGACGCCCGACATAGAGCAAGTCCCAGTTTGGGCGCCATTATTATAAAATTCCATTATTTGCATAATCACACTAATATTATAAATGCGAAAGTTTTTGTGTAAGTGTGTTTGTTCCCGTTTAACTCTGTACGGATTTGAATGAAATTTGGTGCGGAGGTAGCTTTTACACCCTGGATTAACACATATGCTACTTTTATCCCGGAAAAATATTCGGTTTCTGTAGAAAAGAGTGCCGTGAGAGAAACCGCGGGGCGCAGCTGTTTGTCATATCGTTGCATTATGATAATCAAAGTATGAACGCTTTGATCAGAGACCACGTTTGAATTTCAGATCCACAATTATAAATATCTCTTTGGACTTGGCTCACGAAAACATCGTTAGATTTATGAATGAAGACCTTGCAAACAAGACTCTTGTTTCACGGGTGATGATTTCGTAAGAGCTAATAAGTAGCGTGAAGCAGGTGAGTGGTGGCAAGTGGTCGCGCGTCAGTGGACAGAGTAGCGGAGGATCAAAGCAACCCTTCAATTAACTGGCTAATTGGCTTGACCGCAGTGTGCCTGTTTAAGGGCTGATAAGATGATGCTGATAATTTATGATACACTAGTAACAAGACCTCATCCCTTTTACTTTTTTATAGTTAATCTTGCTCAATTTATTTATTTATTTAGTTTATTGGCACACAAAACAGAATACAGTCAAATAAATACAAAAACAGAATAGGATTTACAGTTTCGATCTGGACTATATCCCTTAAGTATGTGTACACAACACGATCTAAACTTAAAAAGCAGAATTAAAGAATTGAATTGCTCAATGATGTATGATGACGATAGCAAGAGCCATTTTTCTTCAAATGAGATAGATAGAAACTCTTTATTGCACACACCAGAAAATTGAAGTTTTAAACAGTATGGACTTATAAACTAGCTACAACTAAAAGCGATCTCTTGTTGCCATAAAAGAAAATGTCAACTCAAGAAAGGGCGGCTATTTTATTATGAGATTCAAAGATTGCTACCGAACCGGACTAAGCCGAACAACAATATCATTTTTTTTCTTCAAACTAAGTAATTAAAGAAAAATCCTTTAATCTTAGTAGTAACATTTTAGTCCCATCAAGTTCCCCAAAAATTTTAACGACTAAAATTTGCCACAGACAAAAACTCAATGCCAAAGTATCATCAGGGTATTCGTCTGGGTGCAGACGGGACGGTATAATTTTAATTGAGAGTCACTCGTGCCGACTCGGCGCGAGCTGCCACTGTCACGACACAACTTTATCTGGAAGCCAAGTTGTTTAGAAATAATAAAGTTTTTGATAGGTGGTTTTGTCAAAAGAAAGAAAAAAACGGGACTATTGGCTATAGATAGATAACTCTTTATTGTTCACACCAGAAATTACATACATAATACAAAAATCTACTTAAAACTAGTGTAACAATTGGCGGCCTTATCGCGATCTCTTCCAAGCAACCTTACTTACTTACTTATACTTCTTCTGTCATCTAGTTTTACATATTGTTTGGATACAATTACGACAACATTATGTAGTTGCATCGACATTATTGTTTATCGATTGATATAACCATAAACATCGAACCAATTAAAAATAATTATTTAAAAAAAACGTACAAAAACATTGGCCCCTGAAAAATTAACAAAAGACAAATCACGGGTTTCTGAAACGTTTGTTACCTTTGACAACGGATTAATTCTAATGCTGCCTTTGTCTGGGACTAAGCAAATCACAAAGACAGCAATAGATTTAATCTATTTTCAAAGTTAACAAACGTTTCAGGAACCCTAAGTGTTAGTGAGGCCACTGTTATTCAATTTGTCGTCTAGTGATCATTGCCGTTTCGTCAATTCTTAACCCGAATACGAGAAAAAACGGTTGTAATTTTGATCGGTATGTATGAATGTTTATCTGTTCCCACATAACTTCTAAATTACTTATCATAATTTTGACAAAATGAGGTATCCTTGAAAGTGTCGTTATCGTCCGCTTGTTATGGGCTATGTGACGTCACATTAAATTAAATATGGCGCCCTCTAGAGGAAATAAAGTCGTAAACTAGTCGTTTTTTTTTATTCTTGCCGTGTTTTTCAAAAGGTACAACATGTTCGCTGTTTTTTTACCATGCACATTCTTAAAAAAAATGATTAAGCAAGCACAAATGCGCAGTGACGTAATCGGGTTTTAGTTTTTCAACCTATATCTTGTAGTTTATTTATTTCTTGTTATGGTATACAGTGACGAGACCTGCAAGTCGCTCACAAGATGTTAAGCGTCACGCCTGCCTATGACAATTCAGTGCACCCAGAATTTTGAACTTCAACAGTTCAAAACTATGCGCGGTAATGCACTGCGCTCGTCACCCTGAGATATTAGATGTTAAATCTCTGTATGCCCAGTAATTACGCTGGAAATATTGCCCTTCAATCCGGAATAATAGTTCTCATTGAGGTAAACCAGTTTAACTGACCTGTAGAAAAGCTGTGGACTACGTAATTGTGACTAACGCTAGTCACTAACTAATCCATGCCAAAAAGTACAATATAGATACGATGTAGATGCTCTCTATATCTTCTAATAGTTATAAAACAAGAAACAACTTCCTAAGTGGGTATGTAAGTTACCTTACCAATAAAACTTCCTGATTGAGGATATTAATAAAATATTTCTGCAATGCATCACGACGACGTGCTATACAATAAACAATGTATTTTGTTTTAATAAAACTTGAATACTCACGTTAAATTGAGTCGGTTATTCCGACTATAGTTTCGACCGCATCACACGAAACTATGAGTGACGCGCGCGACCTCGTCTTGCCTTGCACTCGCGAGACGCAGACGAGGTCGCGCGCGTCACGCTTATAGCTTTTCTTGATAAAAGTAACCGAATATGATCGAAACTATAGTCGGAATAACCGACTCAATTTAACGTATTTCAGTTTTATAAAAACAAAATGTGTCAAAAACACGTCAGTTTTCATAGTAAAATGTATGTATTAAACAATCTTAGGCCGGGCTGCACCATCTCCTTAGATGAAGCAACAAGGTCTGGTATTTTGACTAGCGCATCTCTTTTCATCTACGCGCGAAAGTATATACATCTTTTTTTCGAAATACTCTCTTATAACATAACTCAAGTAGATAAAACCTATGATATGTAAAAGATAAATAGGTAGAGACACAGTATTTGTCTACGATTATCCGATGGAAGAGATTGCCGTGTAAATAGTACGACAGAATGACGTATCGCTTCCACGAGTGGAGGGTAGCTAGCAAATATGGGGATTGTCTTACGGGAAAAATATAGACCACTTCGGAAAATCACCTCTGATTTTACCTACATAGGTAATTAATACTTCATCACACTAATATTATAAATGCGAAAATAAGTGTGTAAGTGTTTTTGTTCCCGTTCAACTGTGTAACGGCTGAACGGATTTGAATGAACTTTGGTATGGAGATAGCTTGTACCCTAGATTAACACATAGCTAACAGTAGCTAGAAACCGCGGGGCGCAGCTAGTATTAGGTTATATTTACTATAGTTTAGGTGCCGAACATAAATTAAAATATTATTCAAGAAAGCAGGTAGATGTTGAAAGAAGGTGGTTGTTGTTACGGAAAAATTGATATAAATACCTAGATAGAGAGCAAGACAACTTCTTAATTCGAAGTAAATAAGCAAAAGTTATAATAGTTGTATTTTTTTTTTCTGTTTTTATTTTTTATTTATTGTATAATTATCTCCGTTTTGGCGTATCTTTTCTGTTCATTAACCATGGGAGAGGCCATTAGCTCTGAAATACAGTATATATATACTAGTCCGAATTTGTGTATGTCAAATACATTTGTATTTGTAAAAACAATGTTTTAATTAAATTACCTACATATATGAGATGCCCGTTGTACTAAATTTCATTGACGTTTGTCGCTGCTCGTAGTCTGCGGACGATAATATCAAATTCTTATAATATAAAAAAATCAAAGAAGTCCTTCCGAAATCATACACGGCTACATCTAGTTGCGAGTAAAGTAAGAAATATTGTACTTTATAGTATTTTCTGATGTTTCAAAAGTATACCTTAGCATGGTATACTTATTTGAAATAACGTTGTTTGAATTGAATTGACAATGATTTAGAATATACGCACAATATTTAAGCATTATTTAAAATAAGTTTTTTTTAATTCACTTATAATTTGAACAGCAGTGGAATGTTTAAAGGCTGATACAGAAGGAAAGAGAAAGAAATAATATACACTCGATTCCATTCTATTCATCCTTTTGATACGACTGGAAATGCCATCCCAAAATAACATCACGCAAAAATAATACATCCAAAATATTCCATAAAAACATGGCTTCGGTTAGAGAACATAAACACCATTACAGTATTTCTATTAACCTGAAGGGTCATTTCACTTTGTAAGCATTATACCTTTTGTCCGGGTGCTATGAATAATACATAGCTCACGAGACGTTCAGATTTCGAGCTTCAGCTGACTTGAAAAGCTGGCCGTCGTCTTTTGTATCGCTTCAATTTAAATGGGTTTCTTTTGATGTTGGAATTTCATCGCTGGCTATTGTCTAGTTTGCATTTTTAATTTTTAGCGCTTTTGATAATCTATACTTTTTTGTTTATTTGCTTAGCTTCTCCTCCAGAGTGGAAGAACCTAGAATATGCAGGATTGATAGAGCTGAAGTTTGGGCTTAGTAAAAGGCTTGTTACCAGCGAAAGACTATGATTATGATATTTTATTTTTGTTTTATCATAGAAAATGTTATATGTTCTAACTAAGCAAAATACAAACAAACTACAACTACCTAAACTACTTAGCCTACTACATAAAAATAACAGTTAGATTATCCAGAGACCATTATAGGTCTAAATAACATTCCGTTTATATTATAGAAAAAGCGACACCGTTTCATGGTAGATATACCAAAAACCTGTACGAAACGGTTTGATTCCACTTTCTTTATTCGAACTGCTGAACAGTGGAATGCGCTGCCCGAGTGGGTCTTTCCTGATAATTATAATCTGGGTGCCTTCAAGTCGCGAGTGAATCGGTTTCTTCTAGGCAAGCGTGCTTCATCGTAGGCTGCATCCTCGTTTACCATCAGACGTGATGGCAGTCAAACACAAGCAAATAATTAAAAAAAAAAACCTTTCTAATCACTATTTATGGCAAATGTTGTATATGCCTGTAAAGGGTTATCATATCAGTTCCATGTACCCACTCACGTAGAAATATATTATAAGGATGTAAAATATGTTCACTGTTGGCGTATCTCAATAAATAAAAGACTAAACCAGGCTGGTAATAAGTAGGCAAGCCATTTCTCCATAACTACTATCAAGTAAATCTTTTGGTACGTGCTTGCTGAGTCAATGAACAACTTGTCTAAAGCAAAAGCTTAAATAAACACGAACATGGAAAGCATTGTTTTTGTAGCTGCACAAATCAAAAATTTTAAAGTCAAGACCACACAAACAAAAATGTATATTTATGTAAAAAGAGCAAGCTCCAAAAACTTTACAATTTTCTGCACCATATGGGCGATGTTTACACTAGAACGTTTCACACCGGTAGATATTATACAGTATGCAATGGGTTTTGGGAAATATCCCGAATTGTAAAAGCAAACAATGTCAAGCAAAGGTGTGTTATGATGAAAGGTCACTCGGCAAATGTTTGTCTGGTCCTTGTGTGGGACACAAAAAGTTTGGAGAAGTCACATTTGGTAGAAGATTGTGCGAGAAGTTTGTACCAAACGCCCTGTCGCCCTGCACTTAAAGTATATCGTAATATACGTAGGTTTTATGTAGCGATATTCTTATACGTATATCCTAAGCTTAAGAATAGAGTTGTCCTTACAAAAATTATAGTCTGATACTCACCTTTAAAATGTTATCCGATTTCGATGATTTTTTAATATGTTATCTACACCGGGAAAAACTATGTTTGTATGTTTGTATGTTTGTTTTTTTTTTAAATTTTGCAATGACTTTGTTGTTATAGGCCGTTAAAATGTCATTTTTTTTGCATCAAAAATATGACTAAGAAAAGTAGTTGTTATTAGAATACCATTTTTATTTTGAAAAAACAAAACAAAGCGGCTAACAAAACAAAGATTATGGCTTATCCAAGCCACTGATATCAAAATCAAAACATTTTATTAAGATTTAGGGGGTGATAAGAGACTACCCCCGAAGCGCTAATTTCATCAAAGGTTAGGAAAATTCACCAACTCTCTATCGCACGTACGAGAAATAAAGTGACAGCTATACAATTTCAAATATCAAATGCGAAGTGATCGCTTTATGCGATAAGGACGCCACTTGTGGCACTAGCTTATAAGATAGTTCTGTACGTGTGTTATTATTATTTTGGTGTACCCAATAAAGAGTTTCTATCTATCTATCATATAACGATACTACTTTCACTATTGACTAACGTTTTGGCTTAGTTGATAGCATGTCTGTTTTCTAAGCAGGAGGTCCTGGGTTAGATTTCCAGGCTTTTTAAATATCTGCTCTGGGTCTGGGTGTTGTCCATGTCTTTGTGTGCCCATACTATCCCCGACACAGGGAAACCTAGTGGGGAGTGGGAACCTATGAGTGTGAATCGTTTTTTTTTAAATTTATGCTACTAGTTTTTCCCTTCTTTCTTTAATTCTTAATACCTAATTTAATTAGATGTAACTTTTTTAAAATACTTAGTAGTGTTTTTAGTAGATACACTAAAAACACTACTAAGTATTTTTACTAGCTTTAACAGTAATGTAAGGTAAACAAATAACTACCAGTTCAAACAGTGCTCACCTCCCCTTTGAGAGTGGACTGCGAGCAGGTGGACACAGCGGGCGGAACCGAGTGTTTACACTAGTTTACTGCCAAGTGTCGGCTGTAAACACCTTGCTTTAGGTAGCCGACAACAGGGGCTTTAAAGTATTGACATTTTGTACACAATTAAAAGTCTATAATAGATATTCTATAGAGTTGATTTTAGAAATAAATTTGATGTAAAAAAAATATTATAATTCATTTCATGACATTTTATTTCAAATTTGTAATTGATTTATTGTATTTTTTATTTATTAATTGTTTTTTTTTTTTTTAAATTAGATTAACAATAATAATAAAAAATATTTTGTCTCATTATCACACAAATAATTATAGATATGCTTTGATCGTCTGTGAATTATTGATTTATTTGCAATGAACACCTAGCTAGGTACACAAAAATATGTTTGAAGAAGACGTACCTATGAAATTTTATTCAAAGTTATGTGTGTACTTACTGCGGTGTTACGTGTTCATTGGAACGCGTGTTACTTTCTAGGTAAGGTAAGTTGGTAATTAAATGTTATAGAAGTGAATGCCAATTTACCATTTTTATTTGTTCATTTTTAACATTAACAAAATATATACAAGTAAGCCCTCTAAGCTAACCTCTTCTGAAATAACAAGATAAGACCCGACTTTCAAAGGCACCTCACAACTTTACAACATCAAGAAAAACACGCGAGGTGCGTCTCGCCCATAAATTTCAGTTTGCGTCGTCTTGGCTTAGGCCCACTCCAGACGTCGAGTATGATCCGCATTGCAAATGCCCAATTTAACAAGTTACTCGTACTTTTCAGGCAGTGGACAGCCTTATATGGAGAGATTTATAGCTGGAAGATAAGCCCTGGATTTGGCGGACACCTTGCTTTGGAGCGATTACCGAGTTTGAATGGGATTGCTGTCTCACTCATGCCAGACATACAGAATGAGGCAGACTCAAAAAGTAGCTTGTTTTTTGTTGCCAACGCTCTCCTGTACAATACAATAACAATTAATTGGCACCACAAAATGAGATAACAAGACAAAAATGTAGTCTTATCGCATAAAGATATCTTCCAGACAACCTTCGGATGATTAAGTAGAGATTTTTGATGGGGTATGGAGGATGGCGAAATAAGGTGATCTATAAAGAGTTTTTCTCCCAATACAAAAACATTTAAATTTAGGCCCTAAATGACAATAACATAACGCAGATTTAAATGTGACGGACGCGGGGCCCGGGTAAATCTTAGGAGCTAGCATTTGAACCAAAGAAATATAAGGATAAAAAAATCCATATTCTTATCCTAACTAATATTAGAAATGCCAAAGTAAATCTGTCTTTCTGCCCCTCTGCCTCTCTGTCTGAGTGTTTGTCGTGTTTACATGGCTAAACGGCTGAACGGATCGCCCTGATTTTTTGCATATGAGTAGGATATAGGCTACTTTTTTTTTGTATGTCGAACGCGAACGAAGTCGCAGGTAGCAGATAGTAACATATAAACTTTAAATATATAGTCTTGGGAATGTAGAATAGTTGCGGAATAAAAGTTGTTAAATATAATGGAGGGAAGTTACTGGTTAGTTGCTTAGTTTAGTTAAAAATAATTATGCTTATATTAAAACAAATTGATGCAATTTCTGTTTTCTGAACTCGTCATTAACCGACAAAAGGAAGTCATATAAGAGTCGAAAAAAGGCATCATAAACATTTTAAGCAGTCGAAATTATTAATGACCGACGGGGACGCAATAAAAGCCTCCTTCCAACCCTTAAAAAAACCTATTTCGATTTCAATAATGTCTTACTTAACGCGTACAAAGGTGGTGAGTAAAGTACTCGAGGCCATTATAGCCCCTAATATTTTTCGCAGTCATTTTTATGAAGAGTTGAAACCACTATAACTAAATAGAAAATCTTCAGAAAAACGTCTCCTGCGAGAGCAAAACTGTAAGTAAGGTACTTCATTACACGGCGTGTGTTACATCGCACTGCTGAGATATCAGCCTACCCTAGAAGGTGATTAGGCCATATCCACCACACTGACCTAGTGCGGTTTGGCGGATTCACATACGCCATCGAATTTCTTCTCCGGAAATATGCAGGTTTCCTTCACCGATAAGCCAGTGTTGTATTCGTACGTAAGTGCCAAAGAAGTCATTGGTATACGGACCCGCCCGGGTTCGAACACTACCCCACGAAAATGAAGCGAGCGTGCTCCCGCTGAACTACCTCGGCTACAATGTGCTACACGTGTGTTTGTGTACGCATGCCTTTTTAAAGCAATATTTCGATTTTTATAAATGTATTTTTTTTTGTCTACACCACTGTTGTCCTCACGAACGAAGTCGTGGGTAGCAACTAGTATTTGTATAGTTTCAAAAGTTTTGTGATCTGTTTCTTTGTAGATATCTAACTCTGCGCCACTATGCAAATCCAACGTTCCTTACACCACTATTAAATGTTATTTGTTGGCTAAATTAAAACATTAAAAACGAAATATTAAGGTCTTACTCACTGCAGACAATTGTAATGCAAAATACGTGGTGCTTACAGCGAGCCAAAAAATGGCGGGCAAATTCACGCTTTCTTGCATCCGCAAATAAAAAATGTTTAGAGGTATTTATGAAATACTGTAACGTTCGTATTGTTTGTTATCTAAACCAGTATGTTGTAATAAGTTGTGAGGTAATTTACTGATAGGTACACACTTTTGTCACAGTAGAAAGAAAAACTATCCTGACTAATATTATAATTTCGAAAGTAACTCTTGTCTCTCTGTCTATCTGTCTTTCTGTCTCTCTGTCACTGTCTCTTTATCTCTCTGTCTCGTTATATGTCTGTCTGGTTGTTTGTCGCGTTACCACGGCTCAGCGACTAAACAGATCGACCTGAATTTTTGCACTGATATAGCTTATGGCATATCTGGTAACTTACTTTTATAATCTAATTATTAAAATACATTTATTTTATATACTTGCACGTTAGGTGAAAAATAGTAAGTATAAATATAGCAAAGCCCCTGGTTCACAAATGGCAGTAAACGTGAAAATTACAACAAAACATAAAATATACAGTCTAATCCGTCGAGTTCCGTACCTAGGGCCTCTTCAGACTATCTTACGCTATGATATATGCAATGGGAAATTATAGTTTTCCACGCTCTGTACCTCGATTGCCTTGGTCCATAGGTTTACATCACCATAGTGCGAAAGTATATCTAATCATAGTTTTCCACGCACTGTCCCTCGCTTGAATTGGTCCATAGCTTTACATCACCATAGTGTCACTCGCTTACATTTTGATTGAGCACGTCCACAGTAGAGCTACGCTTTAGAGTTTGCGGGGGTAACATAAATATATTGTAGCGTATTCTGAACGTGGCTTTGAGAAATGAACTTTTTATTTCCGCTAAGTGTTGCTATAAAGGGCAGGAGCAAATGACGCAATACTGCGGGGTGAGGAATAGCGATATTTTTTACGTTAATTCGCGCGGTTACTGACGACTTACGTGTAACGCCATTACCACCTTTACAAATAGGGCTGAGTTCACAGGCAATTTAATTTTTAACTTAAATTAACAAATGAAGTGAAATAATGCTAATACGAAATATCAGGGCATATTCAATCCAGTAGGTATCTTCGGTTTCTAATAAAGATATATTATATTGTCAAAGAAGTCAGTCAGATTTTCTTAGACGACTACTTAGATATGGTTAAGTTTCCTTGTAATGAAGTAAGAGTGTTCGTATAAGCTAAGTGGAAAACCCTAGTGTCAGATTTTTTAAGCCAGATCCATGGGCTTCAAAGTTGTTTTTGTAAACAAAGGTCGACCCTCGTATTTATACATTTTGTTACTGAAAGGTGCAACGATATTGAAACGTATGTATGGACTCATCATTATGAACAACTTTTACTATGGAACCACCCAACCAATCGCGGAAAAAAACTGCTGTTCCATACACTTTGTCGAGTGTCGTTGACATCTTTCTACGGAACAGGTGAATTTGTGTGTGAATTCTTTGGCGATTTCTGGGTTGCTGCCATAGTAAAATTTGTTCATAATGATGAGTAGGTACATACATGTTGCATCTTTCTTTTATAGTTATGTAGGAAAACAAAGAAAAAGAAAGGATGTACAAAAGAAAAATAAAGGGTGCAGAATCTATGAAATAACACGAACAGACAAACACAAATACGTACCGATAACGTTCGTTAGAAGATGACTTTCAATTATTTGAAAATCGAACTCATCCAGCTTCTTTGGCTCACGGCAGCCCTACACGGGGTCGCAACAAAACCCAACTTTTTCACCAGTCACCGGCATAATTGTGGCACTTTACATAATGTCTATTTTAGTGTCGGCGCTCCGGCACTCGGCACTAATGAGCCGCGAACATTGGTGATGCGCCGGAACGCAACGGAGGCTTGAACGCTTTCAGAGAGACCTTAACACAGACTTATAGTTAAAAGCCTTGCATGAAGAGTGAAATAACAGAGTTAAAGAAAATAAATTTATCTGAGAAAACTGTTATACCCCGTAGTTATGTAGGTTGGCTTTTATTTTATAATGTAAGGCAACTGATCTGCCCTTGTGGCCACTTCTCAAACGTAAGACTATCGTAACGTAGTTAATATCATATTTACGTACGTACTAGTAGTAACGTATAGAAAATAAATATCACTACAATTAAATTAGTATTTACGGAATATTTACCACGAGTTAGATGATATCCCGTGAGTACTAATATAAATTTAATGTAGTAAACAACCGCGAAAGTCAATAGTTCTTTTAAAATTTATCACGTTTTTGGGGCCTATGGAAGGGAGAGGAAAGATGGTATCAAATAGGAATCGTCCTCCCAAAGATGTGATGTGTTTTAGTGGTTTATTTTTGCATTATTATTTTATTTTAATTACGATTACTTATGTGTTGATAATGTGGATTAGTATTCAAATTGATTTCAAAAAACTATAAAGCTGAAATCGGAAAATTTTAAGAACAGTTTGTAAAATTGCACTTTTCCATCGTATGTGAGCGCTCATTGGGCAAAGGTGGTAAGATTTATGTAAGCGCTAAGTGTACATGATAGCCTTCCACTTCCAATAAACCACTCCACGTAAGGGGGGAAGTAGGGGGAGTATTTCAATAAGTTCTAGTGGAAAAGCTGTTATTATTCCTCAGGCACATAATAAATCAGTTTACAATTTATTATGTCGTAATAATTTTCAGTCTTTTTCTTTGAAATTAATCCCACTAGTATAATAAATTAAAGTTTTTGGTGAACGGTTTTCTAACGCAATAAATGTTTTCGCTGCTGTGACTTTCCACGCTGTACTGAAGTGAAAAGTCATGTTTCACTCGGCTGCAAAGTTATTCTGCGTTTTGTACCTTTGAAACCCTTGCTTTGCTCAGGATTTTCGCTAATTTGCTTTTTTTTGTTAATTTTCAGCTAGGCCAAAGAGTCAAAGTTTTCTTCAGAATAAGGTATTAGTAATATCTAGTAGTTCTTCGAGCAGTAGACCTCATGAGCATAAAGTTTTTTGCTCAATCACAATTCTATAATTTCATATATTCTTTTAATCGGCGGCGATTTTTGGTTGGTGGAGTTTGATTGTAATTCTAAAAAAATAATAAAATTGTAGAACTTGTATAACAAGCTTCGTCAAGATTGTTTTAAAATATGACCGGTACGTGAGTACGAACATACGGACATTATCAAAATCGGCCGGTGTATGTCGCCGCAGCAAATATCCCCCAGTTTCGGGAGATATACCCCTCCAATCAAAAATCACCGAGACAAAAAAATATAAATTATAAATATTATAAATTGTAACCTGTATACCAAGTCTCGTCAAGATTGGTTGAAAAATACGACCTGTACGCAACTATCAACATATTACGCACAGATACGCAAGCTTTGCCAGTTAAAACAGAGACTTTCGTCCGCTTCGCTTCCTCGGTCAAAAGTGTGTCATAATCGTCACAATAAATAGTCGAAAGGTATCCACTGCTGAAAATAGTCCTCCCCTCAGAGCGCCACACTGAACGGCAATCTGCCATTTTCCTCAACTGCTTGCCCGCGAGCATGACTATGTCGTCAGTCCTACCAAACCTATGTGTATAAAGTTTATATACCAAATTTCCACAAACCTTATTTTATTAAATTTAAAATTTTATCGTTAGTGTGTATTTACATATTTGAAATCGCTAAGTTTGTTAAAAAGTACCCTCATTTCTTTCATAAAGTAACAGATCAAGCACGCAAAACTAGATACCAATATAGGCATAAACTCGTTGAACCGAAGTCAAATCTAGAAATGCACAGCTCTGGACCTAACTCAATGGCTGTAAAGATATATAATAAATTGCCGAACAAACTAAAAGATTTAGAAAACTACGATTGTTTTATTAAGAATCTAAAGTGCATCCTGGAATCCAAATGCTATTACACTATTGAAGAGTTTTTTAATGATAATTTTGACAATATACAAATGGACCGCTCCGCACCAATTGCCATACCCTAATAGGGTCATATGTGTCACTAAACCCAAATCATGTTATTTAAGACCTACATATATGTCGCAATAAATCATTGAGTATTGAGTATTGAGTATATAAATGAAAAATTGCAGGCTTCTATATATACTTCCAATTGCAAATGCTTGCGTTCTAAAGTTCTATAAAAAATCCCACGTCCCAAGTTTGTCCCCGAGGTGGCAAGTGAGATTTTCCCACAAAGTGGATTGGCCAAATCCTGCGACTCATCGCTAATGAGTTCAAAGCCGGCCGCGGGATAAATCATGTAGTTTTCTACAGAGAAAATTTGAATGCTGTAAGTTACAAGCTATCAAATAGTCTAATCAGTAGGCGGTAAGCCATGTAGATTGTATGTATGTCACACATATAGAGCTGCCCATTCAGCCTACACGAGCTTACTTATTTTTTACTAGTACTTCGCACCAAACTGAGACCTCGTGAACTTTAAAACTCACAGACCGAATTTGCTCATAACAAAATATTAAAATGTTTTTTTTTGCGAACAAATTTTCATGAAAATCGGATCAACGGTTTTTGAGTTATCGTCGGACAAATATACAAAATTTAAACCTGCCGATTTGCTTCCGTAGACTTAGAGACAATAATGTCAATCTACTTTTGGTTCTTATGTTGTGGTAAAAGCGAATGTAACTCTGTCTGTCTATCTGTCTATCTATCTATACGTCTCTCTGTCTCTCTGTCTCTCTGTCTCTCTGTCTCTCTGTCTCTCTGTCTAGGTGTTTGTCGCGTTATCACGGCTAAACGGCTAAACAGATCGACCTGAATTTTTGCATAGATATAGCCTAAGAGTAGGAGATAGACATAACTACTTTTTGGAATTCGAAGTTCTCCGATATTAGAATATAAAATACTATCGGAGATGCAAAACAACGATGGCTAACGTTTATGTTGTGGCTTTAAAACAATACTTTTCACTGGCTATATGAAACTGACTTCGCTGCAGTCTTTAACTTACACCCCTATTCTCCCCGTGGATCGTTGTAAATCAAGCCACGCTGCTTCTCATAAACATATTTCGCGCGTCCGCTCTCTTTTAAAACGACTTGTATCACACACACGGCCCTCTCCTGTATCCAAAGGTAATATTATGAAATAGTAACTAGGGTAAATTTTCGGCTGCAGCTGATGACTTTCCTGTTTGGTAAATATTATAAGTGCGTTGTTTCATTGTGTACAGAAAAAAATACAACACAGAACGTTCAAACTCGTAACACGGTCGCGTTAACTGCATAGAATTTGCATGCAATGGTATTGTTTATACCATAAAGAACGAGTTTGAACGAAGATACAGAATAACGGTCGTTCTTGATCATAGAAAAAACTCATCACAAATTATGTTCTTCAAGTAATTAATCTTCTATCCAATAAATATTAATCCCTTGGCGATGGGTACTTATTTCTGCCTTTTGGGGTAGAAACACGGGGATCTTTCTAAGCGGCTGATAGAAAGAACAAACGACCAAAGGGCTGGTGCTTGCCTCGGCCAGATAATTAGCATTGCTATTCAACGAGGTGACGTCACCAGCCTTTTGGGTACCCTGCCTGCGGATAGTGACCTGAGCTCTGTTTTTTATCTGTAATTTATAATAATTTTGGTTGTAATTTTAGCTCTTTTATTTAAGTTTAGATTGTATTTAGAATAGAGATTAGCATAAAGTGTTTGTGTTCAATTATAACTGTTGGTGTTTGTTAAATAAATAAATAATTAGGTGGAATCCAATAAATCATTACAAATACTTATGTAAAGGCAAAGCTGTGACAGCACTTTTAAAATTTAGATAACTCGAGCAAGCTTCTTTTGGATACATATTACGAAACCTTATCATATTATATATGTTTCGACTCGAACTGGGCAGCTTATTTTTATTTTATTTTTCTAAATAAAATACAAAAGTGTAAATGTAAAACGCGGCAGATATTTTTTTCTACGATGTCGTTGACCTTATCATCTGTAGTACAAATGGGTATTGGCGCAACGCACAAATATTGCTTTTCTGTACACAATGTGTACGGAAAAAATACGATACAGAGTGTTCAAACTCGTAACACGGTTGCGTTAACTGCGTGAAATGGTATTGTTTATGCTATAAAGAACGAGTTTGAACGAAGATAGGATTTCCTAGTTTAGTTGTAATTAGCAATTATTTTTTCTAAAGCCATCTCTTTTCATCTGTGCTGCGACGAACTCAGAACAATGGGAAATAAGCAGTAAAAACGTTTTGAACGTTCGAACTAAACTAAACGAATTACTTACCTCGATAGAAATTAAATTTATCCCAAGCCCTAACTAATCTGAAGTCTAAACAACTAAGTCGTACCATTAACTTACAAACTACGAGAGGTGGCGACAGGTTAGGGGGAGGGGAAGGTCCGAGAGGGGGGAGGGGGTGAATTATTCGCCTTAATTATACAGCGCCAGCTTAACACGTGGTACCGTGGACACTTGGTTGTTGCGCTGACTGGGCGGCTTTGGACGGTAGATTCACATACTTTTTTAGAAAAGCTATGTTGTTTCGAAAGTTTTTAGGCAAAGAAGTATTTTTTCTTTTCATTTGTCACGAATCTTAGGTTAATTTTAATTTAATCATCATCATCATCATCATCATCAGCCAGAAGACCTCCACTGCTGAACAAAGGCCTCCCCCTTAAACTTTCGCCTCTTGATCGACTCTCAGGCCCAACTCTTCGCCACTTTCCAGCAATATCGACAACGCACATTGATATAGAAAGTGATGTTCATATGAGGCACACTACTACGCGTAAAATAGAAATCAGTGTAATAAGGCTACGCGGTTTTTTTTTTACATTAAAATATAAGGTTGATTGCAGTTTTGAATTGAGTTTTCTGACAAATGAGAGTTATTGAAACTATGATTATGATCTCGTAGTATAACTTGCCTACAAAAGAGATGATAAAATAATCATAAATCAAAAACTGCGGGCTAATACTGTCTGGTTTCAAAGTTTGAAGTCCAGACGTGGCAAAAGCTCTAACAACCAATCTACTTGAACAAAATCTCAAGTCACGAACAGTCCCCTAGTTCGCACCACAACCAACAACAACCCAAGACTTAGAAGTCACAACTTTTCACCCGACTCCGATTGTCCTCTTGGATTAAATTAACATTAGGTGAAACTATCCAAGGGTAGCTATTGTTCCCTTTGCAATGTGTCTAAGAAATACTACGTAGAATAGACAATGGGCGTGAATATCAACTTTTATGCCTATAACCCAGAAAGGAGTTGAAGGGCAAATTTTTCGAGTAAAATTCAGTTCATTCAGTTTCAAGTATTGAGAATAAAGATATTTAACATCTAATATCTCTGGATGACAGGCGCAGTGCATTGCCGTGCAAGATTTTGAACTGGTGATGTCCCAAGTTTTGGGTTGCATTGACATGTTATTGGCAAGCATAACGTAACTGTGCTACGACACCGACCACATAATAATAATTCAGCCGTAGTCAAAAGCACCGTTTTCCCTCTAGCTAGATTAATTAAGAGACTAATGGGATGGGTTATGCAGATACTTATTTAGTGTGTTAGTGCAACTTCAACGAAGATTTTCTTCTATACACTACTATTGTTAATTATTCTATGCCTTCGCCCACCGTCCTTAGCCCCAACTGGCGTCTTGACCCTGCGGTCTGAGGAATCCTAATTAAAATTACAGCATGTAAATTCGGACTTGGGCCTTCGCAAGATGTTTGTTTAAAAACAGCCGGTGCTTTGTTAGTGCGCGGTCGGACGGAATACAGAGGCCTTTGGGAAAGCAAATACGATGGTCTTGAAATTTATGGTTTATCATCACAAACCACTTTCCACCCACTCCTAACTCTTATCTAACTCTTTTCTTCGACGCGTTATCTGGAGCTCAGCTGTAGAGAATAGGGGATTCTCAAAAGCTGAGATTTTATCTCGTCTCGAAAAAATGTCGAACTTTGAGATTTCTTTCTCAACGCAATTTCGAGATATTCACGATGGCTAGCGTGCGATATACATCAATGGTCGAAGGCAATCGAGACAAGAGACGGTCGACATTGGAATCTCGAAATTGACATAAATTTATCATATCTTGGAATAATCTCTGCCGACGATGCCGACCAATCCAGGAGCCGATGGCCTACTCCAGGTAATCGCTTATATCAGAAGCTTAATAATAATCAGAGAATCAACGTACTATATAACAATATTACAATATTTTTGTTACGTCTTTTTTAGTGACAGGACACGCATTACTACGTACGTTACTTACTTACTTACATACGTCTTACTGTGTTAGATAGAAAGCAGCCTCATATGGAATAATCATTCATTTTATTTTTTTATTGGGCATTTGCCTTTATTAGCCGAACAAAATACATATACGCTAAAACAAACAAATTTGGATTACCCATGCAGAGACCATTGAAGGTCTGTTGAATGTATGATGTCTAAAAACATAACTTTTTAAATTTCGGTATCCTCACTTTTTTTGAAGCTATAGTCAAGATGTTTCCGAGTGATATTTATGTACTTTGAGTTTGATTGAGCCAGTTCATTTTAGTTCAATCACCTAGCTCTTTGATCCTTAATTTGTCAGGCTTTGGACTTGGTACAGCATCTTAGCAAATCAGATTATTGTTTCGAGCACATGCGTCTCTTAGTTAAACCAAAACAAACCCCCGTACACATATCTCCTTAATTTAATAATTTCCGAGCATTTAGTTTGGGGTCCGCCATATTTGTCTTGGTCCAAAACCGTCCTAAGATTAATCCGGAATTTTGTTAACCGTCCCTTTATCCGAGAACTATCCAGGATTGTCCGGTTAGTAATAGAAAGGGTGGTCACTGCACGTGTCGGCAGGGTGTCCACATGGCGTGGAAACACTCGGATATGGGTGTGTGGTCAAAGAATAGGTACTAGTACGGTATCAATTTTGCAGGTTTCTCTTGTTTGAGGATTAAAGTTTGAATGTTTGATGAGATATTTTGCCTAAGGAATGAGAGGTACGAGCATTTTGTTATAGATACAGCAAAAAACAAAAATAAAATAAAAAATAGATTCTTTTATTTATACTATTTGGACAAAAATTCTTAGTTAACTACTGTTTAATTGATTTTATATTTTCAATATATTATCTCTGTCTTTATTACTAAGCAAAATACATACAAACTACAACTATCTAAGGTACTTAGCCTACTACCTAAACTAATAGTTGGATTATCCAGAGACAATTAAAGGTCTATAGATAATCCATATGTTCAAGCCCTTACCATCAGGTGAGCGACATGCTCGTTTCGTCAACGAGTAACATAAAAATAAATAAATAAACACTACAAGTAGGCAGCGCACCCAGCATGCTGGCGGCATTACTACGCTGAATGACAATGCTTAAGCGTTGCGCCAAATAAACGCCAGCATTTTGGTCACGCGTCGCGTCAATCAGACGCTCTGATAAGTTTTCGAAAATAAGATGAGCTCCCGGTCCCCAAGGGCCCAACGTCTCTACTCCAAACAGCTCAAATATGTAACCACTACCAAGCTTAGCATTCTCTGCCTGATTTTATACCTTCAATAATGTGAAAATGCGAAAGAAAGACTGCTGTATGGACGCGACAGTGTCAAACTTCAATAATACTACTGATTTCGTGAAAAAACATTTTAAATTTTACTGTTCTCTTTTCTAGTTTTGCTGTGCCCGACGGGGTCCATATGAAACGTTGTACTAAGGAAGCAAAAAACCATCTGAATCTGAATAGCAAAAATGTTTAGAAAAAAACTAAGCAGAGTCAGAAAATTATGCACTCACCCTGTTTTGTTTTGCTTTCCGGTCAACAACATTTAGAGTAATCTACTTCAGGGTGAAAACAAAAGTAGCAAGTTGTATTGAGTTGTATTATAGTTTTCACTTGTGCGTAGAACTCGCAGTTTTCCTTGAAAACAACAACCATTCAATGTATCTGCGACTCACTTAGCATAAGTGGCGAGTTCACCTGAAATACGTCGCTATAGCGTTACAGGAAGAGCTTTAAATTTTTCTTCTAGTTTCCTATTCCAGACTAGGTGCGCTTACCATCACAGAAAACGCAACACAATAACGTCAAAATTCGTCAGATTTAATAAATGTATGATGGAGCACTATCAGTATTTTTTGAAGATTTCTAGTATTCTATTCAGGCAAAAAACAGGCGAATGCTCGCATGGAATTTTCACATAAGGTAAGTTGTGGTCAAAATTAAGCAAAAAAATAAAGACTTCAGTAGATAAACTTACTCGCAATTTTGAAGTTTCCTGATAAAATCCAGTATTTAAATAGTATAATAATACCGATATTGTTATCGCTTTCTTGTCTTTTTGTTTTTTTATCTGTACGGTAAAATTTATGCAATCGATTTAATTTTAACCTGTCGGGACCTAGAGATTTGGTATTTTAAATGGTATCATTTTATTTTTGGTGGACGTTTTTTCACATACAGCGCTACTATTATGCTACTTTTTCACTATTTTTTGTGTGCGTTTTTCTCATATAGCGCCATCTAGCCTCAAACTAAGCAAGCTTGTTCTACGGGAACCAGATAATTAACAGAATACATAAATTATTATTAAGATAATATTTGTAATCAAACGTGATGTAAAATATTTTTATTTTAATAAAACATATTTATATATGGTTGGAAAATGGGTAACAGAAAATTATTTTTAATTTCAGCGAGTCTCTTCAATTTTTTTCTAACATCTGCGCTTACAAGAGAACAACAGTCGTTACATAAATAATAATCTGGAGGGGACAACAAAACACGGTGTTTACCTCGATACCACCGCTCATAAAAATATATCGGACCGCGCATTATTCAATAGCACTACATACAACCCTGTCGTAATGAAAACACGGTCACTGGGTTCCTAACACTTTTAGAACTAGGAAATTTGTTAAGAAGTTTTTTCTTTTCTGCTGCTAAACAGTAGTGTTCAAACACCACCGACGTGTCTTTGAAGGTTCTAAACTTGTTTGGAATTATTTTCTCAGAAATGAAAAATTGTTTAAGGCCGAGTTGCATCATCTAGGTTTACTTTAAACTACAGCCATAACTGCAGCTAAAACTCCCGTTGTGTGGCACCATTTTAACTATGGTCAAAATGACGGATAACACATGCTGGCTAAACTTCATGGTTAAGGTTAAAGTTATAGTTCATTTAACTATAACAGTAACTTTAAGTGGGATTATGGTGCAACCATAATTACAACAATTACAACCAACCCATTACAGATTCGTATATAAATCGGTGTCTTATTTTTTTTTTCGACGAGCGCAGTCAAGTGACCCCACAATTTAGGTTTTCAAAATTCTTGATAGTCCTTTAACTTTTGTGGGCAAAAGTGTCGCTTGCTATCTGGTGATCATTTTTCTTGACGTGGTACTCAATTACATTGTAAGTATTAAAAATATCTGTAAAAAGTCTGATTGTGACAAGGCGTGAATATGATGTAGAGTTTTGTCACACAAATAGGTTAACGGCGGATTAGGTACATAATTATTCAGAAGATAGGAGATAAACAACTGGTTATGGGGTTTCGTTGGTTTTTTGTGGTGGAAGTAACTTCGGGCCTAATTCAAGAAAAAGATAGTGCGAAAAGAGATGGCTTTAGTGCGCTCTCATCAAAAAAATTGCTAATTGCTAATTACAACTAAAGTAAGAAATCAATCAAAATTCTATGCTATCCTGAAAATGATTAAATTTAGCCCATAATTAGAATAATAAACGCTTAATAGAAAATGAAAAAAAAAAAGTTACTGAGTACGTAAAACATTAAGCTAAAATAAGGTTAAAACATCATCGATTTATTAATAACATTAATTTGTTTTTCTTAAATATTTTATTGCCAATGTGGCCGATGCCACATGCTAGCTAACATATCGACGTCAAACCTACCCAACCATTGACAACAAAAATCACAGTCACAATCGTATTTAAATTTTTCATCATCATGATACAAAATAAATATGAGAATAAATATAATAATTATGAGATTTTCCAAATGAGAATAGAGTATACCGTCATCTTGTCCATACAAAAAGCGTAGTCTGATACCCACCCATAAAGGTTATCCGATTTCGATGATTTTTTTGTATGTTATATACATCTTGAAAAACTATGCTTGTGTGTGTTTTTTTAAATTACGCAATATCTTCGTTGTTATAGGCACTTAAAGTGACAATGTTTTTGCGTCGGAAATACGACGAATAAAAGCATAGCGGCATAGATTATGGCTTATCCAAGCCATTGACACCAAAAACAAAAGGCTTGTTAAGATTTAGGGGGTGATAATAGACTACCCCCGAAACACTAACTTCATCAAAAAGTTTGAAAAATTCACTAGCTCTCTCTATTACACGCACGAGAAACAGAGCGACAGCTATACGATTTCAAATATCTAACGCGCCAAAACCTCGCGGCAGGATTATTCTCTTAAGAAGCGTTCGTAATTCAAATTCTAAAATTGATTCACTATTTCACCAACAGCACAGAATAGGTAACAGTCCTGTCCAATAGCCCATCTTTCTAATCTTGTCTAAAAATAAGCCAATTCAAATATTTTCTTAGAGAATCGAAGTGATCCAATAATCTGCATGGAGCCGGAGCGGGCATTCCTCTTGCGCGCAACTATGTAGAATATTTTTAATCAATACAAATTAGGTAGGAACGGCCTCGGGCGCTAGGGTGTATCTACGGCCGCACAGTGGGCTGAGAGGGTCGAACACGGGGATAATATAACGATAAGACATTTTCTTCTACCTTGAATTCAAATTTCGGATGCTTAGTGGATATGTCGCAGGTACATTGTCAAAGCCATTATATTATAATTTAACAAGTGAAATTAAAATTATTGTACGATAAGTTGTCAATCGGATCCGTTTCTTACAATATAAATGGTTTGTTTTTAGTGTCATTGTAATTTCACGGAGCCACTATAGTGATATTATAAAAACATATATATATATATATATATATTATATTATTACTAGGTATATTATGAGTGGAGTTGGCGGTGGGGGACGTCGAGCGTTCTGATTGGTCAGTTCTTTTCCATCTGCCAAAAGTGTTTTACAAAGCTTAGACTGAAAGCTTACAATACTGTTGAAATAATACATTGAAATGTGAAAAAAAATGGCTAAATCATCAAATTGTCTAAAAATGTGTCATTTCAATTTATATTGCACACACATCAACACTTACCTGACACTTGACATAACAGTGTCAGGTAAGTGTTGATGTGTGAGGGATATAAATTGAAATGACATATCTTATACTGATTATTTGATTATTCCGATCATGGATTTAGTATGATGTTTCGTCCAAGATTCCGATCTACGTACCATTTTAGAATATGTCCGTCTTCTAACTTAACATTCAGTATAATGTGTATCTGAAATACTTAAAACTGCATAGAGCTTTTTTGCTAAAAATTCCGTCACATGTCTTCATATCTTTGTCCAGTAACTAACGTCCGCCCACGGTGCAGCTCGATGTGCATACGATACGGGGCATCTCAAGATAAACTTAGTTAACAAGCAGATATTGATTTATCGCTCACTCATCCCCCAGGTACTAGCTATGAATACGACTCGATGCTGTGAGCACGGGTCATATTCGTGGCTCATTTCACGTCAGCCGAGATTTTAGAATTTTTTTTCTTAAGTTATGGCTACATTGTGTATTTTGCCAGTGTCAAGTATTGTGATATTTCAAGTGATGTCAAATATTTCACAATTAACATAAGTCTCAATAATATTCTAAGTCAAGCAAATTATGTCACGGTCACATGTCCACGTCATGCCCCAGTAAAGACTTTACTAGAGGTTTCCGTGGAGTTTCGGAAGCACCACGAAGAGTTACGTTCACCAATACTATTGCACGTTCACGAACATTTAAGGAATAAAAATCCACCGTTTTAACACATTAATAATAACACAAGTTTTGGAAAATTATACAATGACGCGACATGACTTCTTCACATTCCCGCCAAAAAAGTAAGTAAGTAAGTTTGTTAAGTATTAGTTTTTTTCTCTTATTGTTTGGTTCCACATAAAGTGTACTTAGCCAGTATCAACTTTAATAATATTTCACGTGAATCGTAATATTTTAATCATTTCAGTCAAAGCCCAGTTCAAGTCATGCCTCAGTAAAGTTTATATCCTAAACTCACTAAAACGTTATTTTGATTGTTGTCTTGAGACCTAGAAAAAACTTATTTATCTATACCAAAACAGCTGCTCCATTTGCTGAAAAAGTGTGTCCAAATTTATCATTATTTTATAACTACATATTGTGTCCATATTTAAGGGTCAGATAATTAAACTATCAGTAGGTAAAACTGTCCGGAATGTAGAATGAAACTAATTGTCATAAAAATCGTAGTGGCCTTAAAAATGTCCTACTTCTTAGCGACCAGCGAAGACGATGGCGACGCAACAAATCTTGAAGTCGAGCGTGTGGCCAACACTTAAATGGCAATCCTATGTAGCACAGACAAAAAAGAAAGTAGCGGCGGTTTTACTTAGTTTTTTACTCCCTTCCCGGCTTTGAGACAGCTTTTTGCTGTAACTCCGTGTAGGAGGTATAGGTAGTTAGTTTTTGAAGCGGAAACTAAAACGCTTGCCTAGTTAACTTTATAGTAATGTTGATATCGATAGTTCTATAGAAATAGTTATAAAAACACCGTAAAAAAAGACACAGATGATTTAGACGTGCCTCTTTTGAATGGAATACACTTTTGATCTTCCGCGAGTGGATTAACATAGTAATTTTCAGTTGATATGCTCGATGCAAAATAGTTCGAGAGAAAGAGACATCAGGCTGATGATGAGAATTAAAGGTATTTATTTAGTATCAAGGGTGAAATACTGAACTAGAGGAATAAAATTATCTGCGTCTCCGTAGGTAAAAATTTTTCCTCTTCTGTGGTCTCCGTTTATTTCAAAATGTGAGAAAATGATGTGTGTATATGTGTGATGTTAATTATTTTATTTTAGTTTAGAAATTGGTACTAAAGAATTGACACCAATATCGTAGCGATGCTGCGTCTAGATTTCTCTTAAAATTTAATACTGCTTTTACTCGACTTCCCAACAAAGGGGTAATGTTTTTTCTTATGTATGTTTGTGTGTTCATATAGCAAGCACCTCCTGAAGCCTAACCGAATTTACCGATTTTGACGAATGAGGTGGCGTTGGATTCCTTTTTATATCCGGGATAACATAGTTTACTTTTTGTAGTCGGGTTTTTTGTGTCTCTTCAAGGGCCGTCTCTCTTGATCGGAGAAGGAATTTTTTTATTTTTTTTTCCTTCTTGGTAAAATAAAAAAATAAATATTAAACGTTAAACCTATACTAAAGAACAATTAATGATCTTTTTTTATTTCCTCTCCCTAATTTTTATAATAAAAATGTTTAAAAAGTGCGAATTATATAGCATGAATCAGGGGAGTCGGCTCTTAAATAATCATACTCGTACTTAGATGTACTATTTTAACTATATGTTAATAACACCACTTTAAATAACAGCTAACTCTTCACTAAAGTTTATTGGAAACGTCTTTACGAACCAGTTCCTGTCTAAGTGAGATGTTAAGTTTAAGTTCGGTTTAAGTTGAGTTTAAGTAGAGGACAGTTCGGTGTACGCCTTCGGCGTTCTAACTTTATGTGCGATAGATTAGGGATTAGATACTTGAGTACGTACATGGTTTTTATTTTAAGTTGAATTTACAACTTATTTTTTAAAGTTTTTTTTTTATTGTGAGTCAACAATAACGTATATGCGCTGATGAAAATGGTACATAGAAATACGTACTTAAAAATTCTTGACATACTTATTATATTACAAGCCAACTTTTTAGTATTCCATACCTGAAGGGTCTATAGTCTATACCTTATTACTAAGACTACGCCGTCTGCCCGTCTGTCCTTCCTTTAAAAAACTCTATCTATTGGACCGTAATAGGTGACTTAAAATTTTCACAGAATATTGGTTGATTAGTTGGTTTATTGGTTGACGTTTTTCACAAAGCGCCATCTAGCCCCAAACTAAGCAAGCTTATACTATGGGAACCAGATAACTGATATGTTTCATTGTTGCGGATTTCTTGAATAATAATAATAAATAGTACAAAAGTATTTTATATTTTTTATTATTTTATATATACAAGAAACAAAAATATATATCCTGGCATAGTATAACATCAAATGTTAAAAATTGGTAAAGTGTAGAAGATTTGACTCGTACGTAGCTAGTTTTTTTTTTTAGATTGCCTTAAGTACTCCGTTTGAATATCAACTTCAAAATATACGATAACTTGTCTCCGAAGCTGAGTAATAAATTCGTTAGAAAACAGCGTGAGGGTGAAAACTACAAGTCATTATTGTACCTCCTAAAGGCATGAACCCACCAAGACCCAAAGCGCGGCACGTTGCGACACGACAAAAATGTCGTATTAAAAACAAAAACGTTCCTACGTAAGTGGTTAGCGGATTTTTAATTAAGAGTATGCCTAGAGTGAGGCAACATAGGCATAAGTTCAGTTTGTAAAAGTGTTTTGTCTGTAATATTAAATGTGCCAATCAATCAATTCAATTGCCGCAATTCTCCGTACACTTTTACTAAATAGACACACAAGACAGAGATAGCATGAATTATAGTGCTGTTGAATTAGTCAGATCTTAGTTCTCCATACAAGCTTAGACGACACAGGAGTAGGTGCCGACTAAAAACAAGTTTAAGGTGTCGCTAGTGTACGTTTCTCTTCAGGGCTTAAATCGGTAAAATCTTTTGACAGCACTAAAATGCATGCTATCTATTAGTAACAGACAGCAATAGCACTAAGTTTGTATTTCTGGCCAATAAATATTTCTTGTTTCTGATATTGCCTATAATATTATCTGGTATTCTCATCGACATCAGCATGAAGGGCACAAACAAAATGTCAATTTCTCCAAAATTAAAATAGATCTCGAAAGTGTTCTTGGTCTTAATACTCATTGACCGAGAGAAGCAAGTGTCTACGAGTCTACGGGAGCAGGATAGACAGTTATATATATATATATTATATTATATATAATTATATATATAATAAGCGATTCAGGGGTTATAGGAGTCGTGATGCCTCAGGTTGGTGCAAACTATTAGTATTATTATAGTAAGCACTATGGTTCTTGAAATAGGTTTTGTTCTGTGTCGTTCGATAACCAATTAGTTTGGAAGTAAATAATATATTTATATTGTTATGTCGTGTTACGTCGCTCAGCGTCGTAGTGCCGCTCAACCCTTACTCTAACGGCAGGGGCCCACGGTTGTTGTTCACCACTTGTTTATTCGATACTTTTTTATGGTAGCAATTGAAAGAGCAATGGAAAACTTGGAGAATTTAGTAAATACTTGGGGATTTGGAATTTATAATTCGGGGGCTGTGTTAGGGGATATTTCAGATTTTACAACTTCATTTTCTGCTAGAATTATTAGATATCTTATATTTACGAATTAAAATTAGGGATGATAGTTGTTTAAATTTTGTACAGCAGAGAAGGAAAAAATGATTAACTTTGTAAAAATAATTTATTGAAATATTTTATCAGTACTACGTTTTAAAGCAATATAGCAAATAAATTTTGATATTAAATGCGTCACCATCAGGCGAGCGACTTGCTCTTTGACCCCTTTACCTCTTTGATAAGGTTTTTTATGTGAACTGACTATCGAGAAGAGCAATTCGCTTGCCTGATGGTAACACATTTAGTATGAAAATGAATTTTCAGAAAAGTAAGTAAGATTTTTTATTTGTGTTCACCTGCACTGTGTACACCATAGAGAAATGTGTAAAACAATAGCGTCCATATAAACTCGCTAAACCAAACTTAGTACTATTGCTGTCTCTTACTAATAGAAACACAAGAAATAGATAGCATGCATTTTAGTGCTGACAACGAGTTTACCGATTCAAGCCGCGAAGAAAAACGTACACTAGACACCTAAAACTTGTTTTTAGTCGGCACCCGCTCCGGCCTCGTCTAAGCTTGTATGGAAAACTAAGCTCTGACTAATTTGACAGCACTATAAATCATGCTATCTCTGTCTTGTGTTTCTATTTAGTAAAAGACAGCGATACCTCAATTACGTTCTCTATGATTGTAATTGTTTATATGTATGTATGTATGTATGTGTATTGTTATTATTATTATTTAGGTATGTATATATTCTTGTTGTAGTAAGTAGTATATTTTTATTATTTTGCTATGTTTAAGTAGTATGTAGTCTTATTATGTAAGTATGTCTATTTTTTCTGTTTGTGCGTTACATATTCCTTTATAAGAGCACACCCCGTCCCTAACCTCTTCCTTGTAAATCCTCTCCATGCTAAGGTTGCCTGGAAGAGATCGCTTTAAGCGATAAGGCCGCCAATTGTTACACCAGTTTTTAAGTAGATTTTTGTATTATGCATGTAATTTCTGGTGTGAACAATAAAGAGTTATCTATCTATCTATCTACGTTTAGTGAGTGGAATTGCGGCCAATATCACATAGTTTACACAAATAAAACGGAAGTAATTGTCACAATATTTACAGTTGGAGACAGTTTGCAATAATATAGAGCGAGGAATTTTAATAACTTAGCTGAATGTCATATTTGTTAAGAGGCTGTTTACAAGCCTCGGAGCTACTCTAACGAAGCCTAAAGGTAATCACGACTACCGGAAGTCTAGGGGAGCATTAACGGCCGGAAGCATGGGTAAGACATCCTGTGTGTGCACCGGAAACGCAGCGACTCTACCCCGCTCTATTACCGATGTGGAGTAGGTGGACATTACTGTGCCTTGTAAAGTCGAGAAAGCGATGATTCTAAAAGTAGTGTGGTATGGACCATAGTGTGCCTTATATCGCTTTCATCGCGTTTGTCTCATTATATTACTTTTCTGTTATACACATACAAACTGTGTCTAAAATAAACAATCTGTAGTGACTTTCGACTGCAAAGTCGCGTACTGTACAATTGGAATAAGGATCAACAACAAAAGAGGTAAGGTTATACACATATACAGGGTTATAAGGAAAGGGTATGGTAAGCCGAAAAGGGGTCATAGTACTCATCATTATGAACAAATTTTATTATGGGACCAACCATGAAATCGAGAAAAAAATATCTGCTGTTCCATAGAAAAATGTCAATGACACTCGACAAAATGTATGGAACAGCTGATATTTTTTTCTCGATTTCAGGGTTTGTCCCATAGTAAAAGTTGTCCATAATGATAAGTACTCTGAGCGCCTTTCGGCTTAGCATACCGTTTCCTTATAACCCTGTATTGGATTAGATAAAGTTCAGATTTGTATTTATAATTTTGTATACTTATTAAGAAACTGAATGATATCTGTTTTGTATATGATACATAAATAAATCTAAGGTCGCTAAAGTATTTTTCTTCATATCTGTTCTAAAAGCAATAATTGCTTATAGAGCATACCGGGAGCAAAATACAGTTTTGTTGTTTTGGGACCATGTATTACATATTAAAAATCAAAGAACACACAACCTTTGGAAAATAGTACAAAGCTGCGACATGATTTCTTTCATGTTGGCGTCAAAACCCTTTACTAGAATCATTATTGAAGTCAACAAAACACGGCGGCGCTCGTCCTCCGTTTAACGCCGTTATCGCGGGTAACGGCTAACGGCGCAACTTGCTCAATAACTTGCTGCGGTGTGGGACACCCTGTAAGGTGGGGTTGGAGACGGTAATAGAAACTTAGAGATTGGAATTAATGTATGTTTGTCACAAACCTTCTCAATACGCGTGGCTAAATTAACTTTCTTAAATAGGCCAAGGGTTATTTATACCCCCATGTTATTATTGTTGTTCCGACAAAAACGCACAAAGGTGGACAAAAGTACGGGTTGCGGGGTAGCTAAGCGTTCCCATTGGGTCACCTCGCGCCTTGAAATAAACTAATAAGAGTGAACTTATGTCTATTTAGTCCGATGCGCGGTGCGCTTCGACCGAAGTGTGGATTACATAGTAATTGAACACAACATACATAATAAAAATCGATTGAATGAAATATTAATAAAAACTGTTCTTAATGAAGAGTAAAATTATATCCTAGAACTGATCGTTATCTAACAGAACATCTAGTATATGAGGGAAAGAGAGAGAAAGAACTTGAGAAGAAAGAGAAATTAAAAACAATAAAAATAAAATCACCAGATAAGACCACCAGAAAAATAAGATCATCTAGAGAGAACGTGAAATTGTAAGCAAAAAATATAAGAACAGTGCTTCAAACTGACTAGATTTCCCAATTTAGTGGATGCCGCTGAACACGCAAAAAGACGTGGATACTTAAGAGCCAGGTCCAGAGCAGGCAACTCTGGTGTTCATCGCGTGCCGTTCCGCTCGCACCATGCGAGAGTCATGACCAGAGTTACATGATGACACCCAGGTTCTTGAATTCATTCAGACATGTTTACACAATAATTTTCTCTCGGGACCAATGTTCCAAAATGAGACCTCACAACATTACATCATGACACTCTCTTGACCGATTTTGCTCATCGAAATTCTTGTTTAGAATTGAGTACCAAATGCTTCGGTTAAATATCTACTGCTTACTGTACCTGTATTTCTATACTTTTTGTGGTTTTTAAATAATAATGAAATATTTTAGATTTTTTCTGCTGCTTATAAGACATACGCGCTACAGACTAGAGGCTCGTAGATAATAAAATTAATTATTTAAAAATCTCTATCTCTGTAACAAAAATCTTACATAAATTCGAAGTTAACGAGTAAAGTTCTAAGTTACAACAATTTGTACGTAAGGTGCTGCATTATACTTTCATCGCGTGCTTAAAGCCGTAAGCGTCGCCTCCGGATAATAGTACAACTTGGACAGTTACTGGGCGATTAACAGCCTCGCTCTACCGGGGTAAACAGACACTTACCTACCTTCCCTCGGGAACTTCGGAGCTCATTCGGAGGTAAACAGGGAACAGGGATTGAAAATTAATACATACAAGATGAGTAAGTATATTCGAGCCTTTTCTCTCCCTCCCGCTGTCTCGTTTGCGTATTTTATACATTTTTAAATATAAAAATCACTGATTGGGAAGTTTTTGTCTTGCCACGATCGTCCGGTTGGCCACCCCTGATCTGGACGATAGAACCAAAAATCATACATCTCAACATAAAATCTCTAATCTACATAACTAATGTGGTCACGGAATAGAAAAATGTAATTTTTTCTGTTTATCTTCTTAATAGAATACATGAATTCGTCTTCGTTCAAAATCAAGTAAGATTTAGTTCAATGCAAAGCGATCAAAGCAAACAATGATCTCAATTATATTGTACTATTTTTAAACTTAACTAAAGATAGCTCTAAAATATTGTTGCCGCCTTCACACACTGAAATGAAAAGAGACGCAGATAATTTTACTCCTGTCAAATTCTTTTAGTGAGGTGAGTGTCATAATAGAATAGACTCCAATTGCATTAAATGTATGTGACAGAGAAGACTCAGGCAAGTTGGTACTCAGTACTTAAAATGGATTCGTCAAATGTCATTACTCCGTGACGACCCCAATTTTTCTCCAATGTTTGCTTCTTGTTTGCGGCTACTATCGCTCATCCAAATCCTTGCTTACCCTTAAGATTACCACAATTGTCGTAGCAGCCATTTTTCTAACGATATCGGCTACAATAGAACACTGTCTCACTTATAGTAAACGACACGACAAACGTCCACGACTATAAACTCTACTTTAAACTCACCTTTCATCCATTTGGATGACAGTTTTCGATTCATTATTGGTTTCACCGTAAATAATATTTCAATTTGACAATTGAGCATATCGTGTTGCGGAGTATAAGTTATAATAATGACATACAAATATTTGGTTTGCACTGCAAAGCAGGTTTTTTTAATGAAAAAAACCTGCTTATCTTGTGACTCAAATTGATGATTGCTTGTCACGTATTTTCCCTTGTCTCGGACTCACGGCTGCATTGCTTGTCACGTCGGTGCCCTATGTCTCGGACTCACGGCTGCATTGCTTATCACGTCGGTGCCCTATGTGTCGGACTCACGGTTGCATTTCTTGTCACGTCGCTCTCCTATGTCTCGGACTCACGGTTGCATTGCTTGCCACGTCGGTCGTATCGCAATCTTTGACTGTAAATCTGTCTGCGGGTAATATTTCAAAACGGCAATAAAAGAAGAAGCAATTAGAAATGTTTTGTTTAGACGCGACAATTTTTCACTTTTAATCTCGCCTGTCGCGACTATTGTTTATAAGTTTTTCTTGATGACGTCACTGTCTTATCGAGCTTCACGGTTGAAGGGCATTGAAAGGGAACTGAATTCGTAGTTTAAAAAAAATCCTTTGTTGTTTTGTATCTACGAGCTAATTGCCTGTTTTTTATTGCTATCCCAAATAATATTATAAATACAAAAGTACCGCCGTCTCTCTGTCTATCTGTCTATTTGTCTCTCTGTCTGTGCGTTATCACATCTAAACGGATCGACCTGATTTTTGCATAGATATAGCTTAAGGGCCGGAGACGGGCATATACTACTTATTGTTGTAGGTCCACGCGAACGAAGTCGCAGGTAACAGCTAGTATATATATATGATATAAATACAGGTTTGTTTTTATTTAAACTAAAATCTCTCGCGTTATAGTTGATGTAAGGAAGCTACCAACGAGCGGTTTTAGGTAAAATAACGTTGTATATCCTATTTAATTACAGAAACCCACTGTTTTACTTTGAAACATAAGTTTTGACACGAAAATACTCACTAGTAATAGTATTCGGTAGTAAAATTGAAAAATCGAGTTGATAGATTAATTTTCTATGATTGCCAGTTAAAACTAAAAGATCAAACTTTATTAAATTTCAGTTCGAATTATCCACGAACTTCCCACGCAGAGTGTCTCCAGTGAATCCAGTCTCCTGTAAACTTCTAGGTTGTCTCATCCATAAAAATGAGATTGCTCCCTGAAGTGTATAATTCATAGAAACACCATCTTTAAACTCCACGAACTAAACTACAGCTTCAATACTTACGAGAATAATAAATGGCTGCTATTTAATCGCGCAACAAAAACCCCACATTCCATAATTTTTCAGAAGTAGATAATATATTGATTTTAGGCCAAACAATAATAATTATCATCACCATCGTCATCCTTGGGCCTCCCTCTCAATTTGGTGCCATTATCCATACGCTTGGAAGGAGGCTTGGGGATTGCAAAATGCTCATCGCGTACTAAGAGGATGTTGCTGCCCTTTTCCGGTGGTTCTAGTCGCTGAAAGGTTCTGTAGAAGTAAAATGAAAAAAAATAAAAATTGGCAAACAAAACCTTCTATCCTTAACTTCGTAGCGAGTCTTTTCGATAATGATTTACAAAAATAAAGAAATTAATAAATAGTTGACATTTTGATGCGCGTCAAGATTTTTTGGGGTGCCATTAAATATTTTCCAATAAATTATCTAGAAAATTCTAGAAAATAAAAGTGGAAAAACCGTCTGCCATGAATAACCCTGTGATGCTAAAACGTTTGAACATATTATAAAAGCTGCATATAAATAGTCTCATTTTGTATACGAAAATACTTGAATTATAATACCAAGAGTGTTTGCTCGTGAAAATATGAGGCTGGCTATTATGACGATGAGGCTGGATGGAGATAACTTACTGTGACCTTGGATTTTGGAGACAGTTTAACGTCGGGGAACAATATTGTGTTCGCAATCAGTGGTAATTTATAAAAAACAAGGAAATATGAAAGAATTCGTCCACAGCTGAACAAAAAAAAGGGGGGGGGGGTTGTCATAATCCCCAAACTTGGCAGGCGGCCTGCGGATTGCCGAACGATCAGCATTTTCTTTGGCTTTTCGTTTCCAATCCACAAACTGAAGGCTGACAAGAGGTCTTCAGTATGACTATGACATTTGGCAGTGATTGGAAGCCAAAGATCGGACTGACTGATCTCAAATAGCGGCAGCTGAGTGATAGACCACAATACTAAACGCCAACACTGGAATCACGAAAACGATGCCGCTGAAAACACAAAATACAACATTTATAATTTAATTATCATCACTTAAATACCGGGTACAGTTAGGGGCGGATTATTTGATTTTAGTAGTGACACTGACTTTATAAATTAATATTCTATCTATTATTTTTTTTAAATGTTGACGTGTTAATTGCATTGAATTTATTTAATGTATTTTGACTATATATTAATTTTACTTAAATATTAATCAAACCAAGTACGACTCTGTTAGAAATTCCTAAAATTCACATCTTTATGTATCAAGTTAGTCAACTCAAATAAAGGCATCAATCTTCCAGACGCCCAACAATTGTCGGAAAACGTATGCACAGATGTGATAAATTGCACGGAGAATATCATCCAAGACCGGTGCTACCCCGATGGAAATGCACAGATGAAAATGTACTCGGGTGTCACCGGTAAAAATGTAGAAAAGGGTGAAGGATACGATAAAAATGTGAGAAAGTTCAAAGAACTGCAGCAGAAGTTGTACATGAGTGCCGTATTGCAACAACCACTTTGCCTTTGTAGCAAAACGCACCTTATACGCTTCACACACGTATTTTTCCCCAGGTGTTTCGTGCGTCATTTGGGAAGCCATGAAATCCACTAAGACACGGACAACGGAGTTAAGCCGCAAGCGTAGTAATGAAAGAACTAACACTCAGACCCAAATTCAATATTAAAACTCACCATCAAAACATCTGCCCGGCCGGGAATCGAACCGCGACCTCTTGTCAAAAGAGAGACGAGCTAACTAGAGTGGTTACTATAAGCATTAGACAGGCAAAGTTTAATTAAGCATTAGACAGGCAAAGTTTCACAATTACTACCTGTTATTTTTGCAAGATATTGCGTACGATGATCAGTTTATTCAGGAAGAGTATGTAATCTTTAAAATCAGAGAAACCAATATGAACCGCATACATTTTTATTTTAGGACTTATTGACAAGAAAAGTTTTTTTTTTTACAATATTGCTCCACGGACTCCGGGGTCCATGCCATTTATCAAGTTTTACAAATATTTTATCTACTAAAACGGAATATAAAAATACAGCTTTTAATATAGTTTCTAAATTGAACCTCATGTAAAACTCCGAGGAGGTCATCATTCAATAATGCGTGATAATATCCCATGCACACTTTAGTGTTGCAATGCATCCGTTTATAATCACCGCATTGTATTTCAGCAGAGCGCTGAAGTGTTTCGTATTTTGGATTGTTTAAATTACCCCATAAATACATGTAAACGATTCGCAACAAAGAGACGTCGCACAGCGCCGACGCCGAATCGGGACATAAATCTGCGACTCGAACAAACAAGAAATAACTCTCACGGCTGAAAATATCAAATGTAAAATGTAAATTTAACTACCTAATACGGAGTTAAGCCGCACGAAAGTGCGCTTTAAAGCGCTGTTTATGCGAAATTTGAGTGGTGTTTTTATGTTTGTGTCGCACACTGGCAAATAAAAACGTCTGGTCTCGCTGCACCGCCCGCCTCGTTATGAATGGCCTATGAGCTATCCAGCGATGGGCAAAGACTGTGCAAGCATTATTGATGCAGATGTTACGAGCTAATAACTACCCAGAAAATAAGCCATCGAATGATTTAATTGCTTGACACTAAGCAACTTGTGTAAATATGCAGCTAGAAGCCAGTCGTATCAATACTGGAGTAAACTTACTTTGAAAAAAAAAGTTTAAAAAAATATTCCTATTTCAGAATAAGATACTGCTCATTTTAGTGAAATTTTGATAGCAATTTTCTTATTCAATCGTCAATATTAAATGAATGTATTAAGGCTGGTCTCCTCTGTGTGCTTCGCTAGTCTACATGAAGAGTCTCTTAGGTGGCAGTGCAGTGAGGCAGTTTGTATGATGTAGAGCACGTCGTCGGCCGTTATTGCTGCAACCCACTTACTTTATAATTGTTCCTTGCACACCAGCTTAAAGTGAACTCTCTATTCTTTTACAACCTAAGAATCAAAGATTTAGTTTGTAAAAAAAAAACACCGAACGTTCACGTTCAGGCCAAGAGCCCAGCGTATATTGGTTTCTTTTAAGAGTTATTGCATGACAATCAGCAAGTCCACAAGGTCATGTCGTCTTTAATTGCGGTATAACTGAACGCATCTTTCTATTGCATTGTGGCCGTAAATTGGCCATAAGGTAATGGGGCCGTAGCAAAGATAATAAAATCAGTTGATCGAGTTTCAGAAAAAAAATCTTTAAATATACAACTCACCTCGCTGTTGCGCGGGACTAGCTCAAAGTTCAATCATGAAACCTGTGGCTTTAATTGCGTCACACCAATCATAGGACTCAATTTAATTGATTTATTATAATAATTTAGGCATAGTATTTTCGTGAGAGATAAAAAAGGAACGATCTGGTACCTGGTCATATGGCACCTATGCAGTAGGTGATGATAACACGATATAGTCCGCGTCGCATTGTGCCATCCATTCTGACGTAATCGTATGTAAGCAAATTAAATTCTGTCATATATTGTGCAGTACGGCTGATCCTCGCTATTGTTCACAGTAGACGTAGGTCGGTACTTAGTTCCCAAGAACTGCCCTAACACTGTTCTTGCGAATTTTGCCTTACTTCTTCGAACTCCAAACTTATTTTACCTTTTTCAACTTTTCGGTGCCCACACAGTCAGATTTTATTTATATACCTACTTACTTCGTACGGATATATCACTTTCGGTGAAGGAAAACATCGTGAGGAAACCTGCATATTTCAGAAGAAGAAATTCAATGGCGTATGTGAATGCGCCAACACGTACTGGGCCAGCGTCGTAGATATGGCCTAATCGCCGGGCCGTAGGCCGATATCTTAGCAGTGGAATGTTTAAAGGCTGATGCAGATGCAGAGACTTACGTCCTTATTAAAAAAGTTGGAGTTAAAGTAAATGAGAACTAAGAATAGGAATTGATTTTTGGTCATTCATCTGCCGGACTTGCATTAGTCTTGCGGAGAAGGTGAGTGTTGGTACATAGCGAGCAACCTAACTGCATATCCCAACTGTTTGTAATTTTGTATATAAATTTTAACCTAGCTGTATATACTCGTAGAAGTGGCCGAATGACGTAAATAAATACAGTTTTCTTTGGAAGCCAGGCAAATGCCATGTTGGGGATAGTAAGAACTTCAAGGCAGTACAGAGGTTAGCGTATACCGGTCACATCTAAGGGCCCACAGTAGCCAGCAAGGCCACACGGGCAATTGAGTCGTCTCTAACTGCGGCGTAACTGCCACGTTATTGCATTGCACTGGATGAAGGATTGTCGCCAGTTATTGCGGTAGTAATGGCACGGTAGCCTTAAATTGGGCCCGAGTTGGCAAGATGCGGGGATGAAAAGGTATGCAAGAAAAAAAAAAAACATTAAGATATAAAATTAGCTATTTAGAAACTTCAGATGAGACATGTTGGGAGACAATACATAATTAGTAATAACAAATTTTGAAAGTTGAAATCATGAAGTGTCGCTAGTTGGGTGTGCTTAGCATAACCATGTTATGATAATAAGAATCTATGCATTTTCAAGCCTTCTTTTTGCGTGGGGGAAATCTTCACAAGGTACCCGACTGCATTGGGGTGCAGCCGGGCTATGTGGGATTATACCCACTAAACCCCCCCCCCCCCGAGTGGCCAGCCTTGGTACTTGACTTTTGTCCTCCCCGGTTGTCCAAAACGTGTTATTTTCGCATGTGGTATCAAAACGTAATACCAATAAAATTCAAATGTAACATCCTATTTCAAAATCCTTTAAAATCACCTCTCTGAGTACTCTCTCTCGTTTTAGGAACATTATTTCCAACATTTCCCCGTTTTATGAAAGGAGCCAAGTCGCGACAGTAACACAGTAGGTACGCGTCGTGCCGGTGTCCCGTCGCGCGAGATTTAAATGTCCACTTTATACAAAGGCTGTTGCTACACGTTAAGCTCGCCACGAAAGCAAAAGAGATTGTAATGCATAGTCCTGTTTTTTTTTGCAAGTAAGTAGTTAACAGCAAAACACTTTGCTTAAAAAAAAATGTTTTAAATGACGCTATTATAGCTGAAAACTTTGATTAAAGACAACATTAAAATAATTACATTTATCAACTACTACATGATATATGTTAAGGCTTATGACACACCTTAGGTTAAACGGATTCTAGACTGGATGTTTTCATTTTGGCTAACTAGATTGTTTTTCTTTGTAAAAATTGATCTTTACTTATATCTCATTATTTTATTTAAGGCAAAGACGGTTATTTTATTTAACGTCATCATAAGGCAAAGACGTCCACTGCTGTATATACAAAGGAATAAAAAAGAAAAAAGGGGAGGGTTGCCGTAATCCACATGCTTGGTAAGGTTTCGGGATCGTAGAACTCACCGTTTACTAAGAGGACACCGCTGCTCGTCCTCCGGTGGTTTTAGTTGCACTTTTTGGACATACCCGGATAGAATTTTGACATTACATACAGCGATGAAATATAGAGATTACATAGATATATTATCATTTAAGATTTCGCATCCCTATATTCGGTCCGGGCAGAGTTATTCGGCCAGAAAGATTTTCGTGAAACATGCTGTAGCTATTATAAACAACATTCATGCAAAAGGTCGACGCAGTGACGCGCGATAAACCGAAGCGAAGTGGCCACTATTTCATATTCCACTGGCTAGGATAGTGACTGGCGCGTTCAAGCCCAGCAGGGTGGACGGAATCGTTTTTTCACTACCTATATTGTTTAAGTGAAGTTTTTTTTTAGTTTTGAACGTAGTATATTTGCAAAATGTTGTGGCCAAATTTTTGGATGATTTAGCCAAGACGTAGCCTTCCCTTTAGAAATGGGTGGGTAGAAATGGGGTGCCATAATCCCTACGCTTGGCAGGCGAGTTGGGCGGGAGGCGAGGTATCGCAGGCTTGAGGTTTAAACTTGCATCAAGCATAAAAGAGAAGAAAATACTCATTCTTAATTTTTGTACCTTTTATTGGATTTATGTGATGAATATTTGTGTTTGTTCTGTCTGGGTGTTAATATCTATATAAGTATGTATTTAAAAATATCTATGTACGTATATCAGTCTCTGGCAGCCATAATATCATTACAAGCTTTGCTTAGTTTGGGGTCAGATGACCGTGTGTGCAAAAATGTCCCAGATATTTATTATTATTATTATTATATTTCTTTGGTAGGGTTAATTAATTTTGGGTCGAAAAGAAGGATAAATGAAACAAAATGTGTGATTGACTATTTATCGTTACTTCTAATTTCACACAATTTTCAATTGCTTTATGAACTTAAAGTTTGTCCTCGTCGTACTTTCTTCACCTCCCAATACCGCAATTTCAAGAAAATCGCAAACTTTCATCGCTTCAGCTTTTGTTTCTGAGGAAACCGATTAATTTTATTGCCCGAGCTAATTCTATCAAAGACTCGTTCGCTTTAATAGCGCACAACAAAATAAGACCCTTAAAAACTAATGTTCAGCCTTAAGACCACCGCAAATACCTCTTTGTGACTCGGAGCGATACGCCACCGCAGTCTTCGAGAAACCTGGCTATAAGGAATTTTCTTCCATCACACACTTTCATTCAAAACGGAACTCTACAACAAAAACATAGAGCTGATTTTGCACTAGCTGGTATCGAAAACTTAAGGCGAACCAAGATACCGACCAGATTAAAAAGTTGGAGTTCGTTCTAGCGATGTCATTGTAAGTGGAAAATGAGTTAAATAAGGCAATACATTTTAATTAGGAAGGAAGGGTAGGTCCCTTTATTCGGAGCGCGATAACTCGCCGCTACGTCTATTAATTGAATTTCATGTTTAATTAAGTCGAATCTCAAGACTGAAGATAATCCGACCGCTGATCTCGGTATTCCGATTCGAGACTCAATTTAAAGTTGCAGGCTTTACGATTGCCAAGTTTTTTGGGGTCGCTGAAACAACATAGTATCGGATCTTAGGCCTAGAGGGCGGTGTTACAAAAGATCGCTATAATTCATTCACTCAATGTAATTCATCTCATGATAAAAAATTGATAGATTCCCAATTAAAAATACCAAAAAAAGTTTCAAATTAATAAATCAACTATTATATGGGTACAAGCGACCCACTCCAGCTTTGCACAGGTACCAAACTTCACGGGATCACCTGATGGACTAATCTGTAGATTCCATGAAAATGTCATCAAAATCGGTCTAGCCGTTATGGAGTCTATAAGGAACAACATACATTCATCACCTTTTATATGGATATTCTGTTTGAGCCTCTTTATCATCCCACTGCTGGGATATCGGCCTACCCTCGAAAGGTGATAAGGCCAAATCCACCACACTGGCCCAGTGCGGGTAGGTGGATTCACACACGCCATCAAATTTCTTCTCCGGAAATATGCAGATTTCCACACGATGTTTTTTTCTTTACCGAAAAAGCTAGTAGTATATATGTTCGAAGAAACTCATTTGGTACGGGCCCGCCCGGGTTCAAACCCGCGACCCCACGAATGTGAGGCCCACTGAGCTACCACGACTGTTAAGTTACTTACTGTTATATATAAGGATATAACTATTATATTACATTATTTGAATTTTCTATATAGTGTGATTATCTATGTAGTTTGTATGTATTTTGCTTAGTTGACATATGCATGCTTAGTTGTAGTTGTTGTGTGACACACAGTCCTAGACTAGGGATCCTATAGATCAACACTCGTTGTAAAAACTTAACTAATGTCAAAATAAATAATTATTGTTTTTTTTTTGAGTTAATAAAGACACTTACCCGAAAAAAATACTATTATATAGTTATCGGGATAAAAAATTACCTTGAAAGACATTCCCAGGTTTAGCTGTAAATTAAGCAAGTGAACATTTCGAGGGTGAACATATAATTACGTGCTACATACATACCCGTACCTACGGTTATATATAGGTATGCAGTTTCAACAAAAGCCTGTAAAAATAAGTACAAGTATTTCAACAAAATAAGTTTGTTGCTAAATAAGACTAAAAACTTGTATCTAATTTTGTTTAGAAATCAAGAATTTATGAAACACTGATTTATTAAGACGATGAACCTTTTAAACTTTCCCGGTTTTAACACATTTAATGCCCAGTTCGTGACCATGGCTATTGAAACATGGCCGAAACGGCGAGGTATATAAATAAAATAGTTTTAGCGTGGTTAAATCTTGATAAGAAACATTAAATTAAGACGATGACGATATATATAAGATACGCACAGTGTGCTGGACAAACTAATACTAACCTATCCTAACTAATATTATAATTCAGAAAATTATAGCCGCAATAATACGCACCATATTTCGTAAGCATTATTATTATACTTAATTATTATTATGTACAATTTATTTTATTATATAATATCATTATATTATAATGTTATTGTGGTTTTGTGTACATAATTATATCATTTTTATTGCTTCCAAAAAAAAATAACGGACCAATAACGCTTCGAGGTATAAAAATTGATACGTAGGGTAGAGTGGTGTAAGTTGGCGCGGCCGATAAGATTGCGCGTAGATCATAGCACGAAAACAGTGTGAAGTACGCAGCTTACGTCAGTGTTGTTTTTCTGAGTTCTGACAGCGGTTTGTGCTCCCAAAAATAAATTGAGATACAAGTTAAAACAGAGAGACCAGGAGAGTTCAAAGTTTTTATTCACTTCTGATCTTATTTTTTGCCACCATGAAATTGTCACTCATAAAAAACCCAACAGAAGTACTCAGTTTTGCTATTCGTTTTAGATGTATCTGTCATTCGTGTTTCGGTTTCTGACAACGTAGTTCAATAATTTTCTAAGAGATGTCAGTAGTGACCCGATGATTACGTCGGGGTCCAAGTGTGTAAAATTGCGCATATGAGGGTGTATAAGGTTGCGTATGCAGTCTTACGGTAAATTACAATTTTTATTTTAAATTCTACTTTTTATCGGGTTAATAGTGCTAATAATTGTTGCTGCATACACTAGTGTTTAGATGAGTCTATCTCTAGGAGATGTAATTCAAATCCTGAAATCCGCACTTAAGAGAAACTACCCGGAAGCATAAAAAATCAGAAGTTATTAGCAGATCACGATTTAAGTATTAGCCGGAAAAAGAAAATGAGCTTAGAAAGTAGCCAAAACAAACACCAAAAATAACTAAGAAGGAACATAAAAAAACTAAAGAATTCTAACACAAAGAAAATATGGAGGTATGGAGGGTATTCTGAAGTCTTCAGAGAACCCGTATACGAAGACTGGATTGAGTGTAATTCGTATTTGGAGTGGTTGCACGAAAAATGTTCTAGTTACCTGGGTTTTGGAGTATTTAAATGTGGATTTTGCATATAATTAGCCTTAAGAACCATTGCGCAATCTTATAGATCTATATGCGCAATTTTACACACCTGGGCGTGTAAAGTTGCGCAATTTTTAATTTGTGATTTTTTGTTAATTATAAAAAGACGTTATATATTTGCTCAATAAACAGTAGACGGATTTGTTACTAGATAAGTACAGATTTAAAATAAATAAAGCAAATTGTGATTATATTGTATGTTTTATTTTTATGACTATGAGTTTCAAAACTGCGCAAACTTACACCACCCTACCCTACGTCTCGAAGAAAAAACTTCGCTTGCGTGATTTAGAACTCCCTACATTACAACTGTTAGTCTAAACAAAACGTCAAAAAATGCACAAAAATGGCCAACTACCGCCATCTAGCAAACTATAGTAACTAACTTTGCTCTCTGTCTGGATGTTTGTCGCGTTATCACGGCTAAACGGATCTTGATAAAATTCAATGAGTTACTGTATATCCCAAAGACGGTCATAGGATACTTTTTTTAGGTCCACACGAAGGAAGTCGCGGGTAACACTAGTTCTACTATGAAAACTGACGTGGTTTTGATACATTTTGTTTTAATAAAACGGGAATACTCACGTTAAATTGAGCCGGTTATTCCGACTATAGTTTCGATCACAAAGTGCAAGGCAAGACGAGGTCGCGCGCGTGTCTCGCTGAGCATTCCTTGATAAAGGTCACCGAATGTCATCGAAACTATAGTCGGAATAACCGACTCAATTTAACGTGAGTATTCCCGTTTTATTAAAACAAAACATCTAGTTCATTATAAGCTAACCTCCCGAAGCTCAGTACGGTTGTTAGGCTTAAGCAAATGATCTAAATATTTCGGAGAAAACCACAGCAATATTAATTTAGCCTATAACTAATCCACAATTAGTGCACATGAGATATCATTAAGCTACGAGTATAATTTATATTTACTGCCTTACGGGGCCAGGGGGCTAGTGGCAATTACACCCTTAAGATGCGCGATCTACCCTTAATGGTTTCTATTCTGTGCCTTAATACTGATAGATAAGATACAATAACCTTTAAGTTTACGATGTGGGGTCAAATATCATTTCAAAATGAGTCAAATGTGTGTATTCGCTAAAACTTATAAACTCATGATATAAGTAAAACAAACTTAGGTACTTGTCACACTTGTCGAGTACAAATTTTATTTTAAAAATACTCACTTTAAATAGAGTCGGTTATTCCTACTATAGTTTCGATCACATTCGTAGACCTTTATCAAGGAATACTAAGCGTGACACGCGCGTGACCTCGCCTTGCCCTGCACTGAAACTTGTGACTTAATCGTACTTATGACCGTCCCCGCACACCGCCCCTTACCTCTTCCTTATAAATCCTCTCCATGCTAAGATTGCCTGGAAGAGATCGCTTTAAGCGATAAGGCCGCCAATTGTTACACTAGTTTTAAGTAAATTTTTATATTATGTATGTAATTTCTGGTATGAACCATAAAGAGTTATCTATCTACCTATCTATGACTTAACTGATAAGTACACTGCATATTCTAAACAGGATTATCGGTGTTACCTTACAACTTTTGTATTATGACTTTAATTACTTCATAATTTATTTCTTCTCAAATAAAAACAGAAACATCTAAATAACAGTCAAATTAAGGGCTTTCAAAAGATAATTATAAATTAAAAAAAAACCGACTTCATCAAAACCATTTATTTATATTTGCTTCGTCATAGACTCTTAACTATCAATCGAAATTATCTAGGCTCCAACCGTAAAATACGTATCATTGAAGAGTTCACAAACTGCACCAAATGATACTTCCTGAATGCAAATGCTTGAATTGTCGATGAAAATACAAAACCGCTGTAAAGTAAATTCCTAAATTCGTCATGGATCCTATTATCAGAACTTGATTTTGATAAAAACGGGATCAATCTGGAAGTATCTCCTTTCAATTCCTTATATAAAACATTGAAATAGGTTCATAAATGAAGTAATTCTGAGGAGACAAACATAAAAAAAAAAAAACATTTGCTTCAAAACATTTAAAAAAAACAGTCGACGTCAGTTCCTCCTTCTCTTTGCTTGGAAATCGGTTAGAAAGAAACGCAGGGACTGAGACCAATAAATTGGTCTGTGCATAGCTAAGCACAAAAAAAAAACGAAATAAAAACAATATAAAAGATGATTTTCTACCATTATCATCATCAGCAGCCTACATACATATCGATATATGCTAAGCTGTGCATAACTGTAAAGTCTTTAGTTTTTTTTTGATAAGTGTTATTGACAAAAACTGTTAAGTTTTGACAAAAGACACGTGGAAAAAAACTGTCCATAATAAACAAAAATATATTAAAATATACATTTAAAAAGCTGCTGCATGCACCTCATCGTCTTGACAGCTAACAACCATACTGCACAGGACTAGACTGATTTACAGCTCGAAAGAAATTAAAATTTTTACGTCTCACTTAATCGCTTCCTCAACGATAGCGGATCGTTAACCGTCACTCGGTCTCAAAACAAAATGGCGGATTGACATTTAATGAGCCCGTCACAAAAAAAAAGTTAATAAATTATTGAATAAACAGTATTTTATCTACGGAAGAGAAAGAACAATATTGTGTTGGATGTATGCCATCAGGTGACTGTTGTAAAACTTGTCAGAGATTTTTATGTCGTCGAGACGGTCTGACAGACAGTGCTGCGTAATTTCGGCTATTGTCGAAGTATTTAAGTATGTTAGTATCTGAGTATGTATGTGAGTATGATGTTAGTATGTGAGTATGTTAGTATGTGAGTAGGTAAGTATGTAAATATGCTAGTGTGTTTTTCCCGTTCAACTCTGTAACGGCTGAACGGATTTGAATGAAAATTGGTAAGGTACACCCTTAGCTTACACCCTGGATTAACACACAGGCTACTTTTTGTCCCGGAAAAATATTCATTTTCTGTAGAATGAGGCGTTTTCCAAAAAAAAGAAGTAGTTCTAAAATACTTACTAGATGGCGTAACATACTATCGTTTTACCTGTCATTGTCATTTCTGTCGAAATATTTTATGTTTATTTTTTAAATCGTAAATTTTGGCTCCACACGTTGTGTATTTAGCCAGTGTCAACTATTGTAATATTTCAAATGAAGTCAAATACATAGTTACGTTACTTGAAATTGTCTAAATACACATGTCGAGCCAAAAAACACGAGAAAAAAAAGGCACACGTACATTTTTTTGTCTTTCATGTCTTGACAGTGACAGAAAACCTCAAGGTACATCTAACGCCATCTATTGGGTACTTTTATAACCAGGATTTCTTTTTTTTTGGAAAACGCCTCATTGCGGGTGAAATTGCGGAGCGCAGCTAGTCACTATTTAAATATCACCTACATTAAAAATTTTTGTTTGTCTAAAGATGCCGAAAAACGGTTTTGACGTCGGGCTTGTATAAGGCGAGGGAAAATGCATGGCGTGAAACAGTTACTTTCAAAAAATATTTTTTATTTCTTGTTAGCTGATGCCCGCCAAGTTCGGCCTTCGGCCTCGCTCAGCTCTTCATATGAACCTTGTCCTCATAATTACGAACACAACAAAAAATAAATCATTAAAATCGGTCCAGCCTTTCTCAAGTTATAGCGTGACCAGGAAAAGTAGGGGTTCATTTTTATGTATAAGATAATAAGAGAGAAACGTTACATTTACTACCCTGATAAGTCGAAGGTCTGGAGATTGATTTCATGTTCTCATCATAATTTGAATGAAATCGTAACTCTGGGCCAGCGTGGTGGACATGGCCAAATCACCCTACGAGGGTAGGCCGATAGTCAGTCAGGTATGTAGGCGGTGGGATGTAAAATGCTTATGCAGCGTATAACGCCATCAACTGATTTGAATTACAATAACTTTTTGCTTACTACGATATCGATAATCTTGTCTATTTCTACTTTTACTACACGTCAAAAAACGCCTCGATGAGCAGAACTTTAAGCAAAGAGAAACAGATTAGTCATTTCCCCCACCCCAGCGTGAAATTAAAAACAACAGTAAGTAAACATGGAACAAAGAGGACGGAACAAAGATCGACCCCTGCTTCGGCGTTAATTGATTACACGGTGAACTGAGCCCGTACCTCTCAGTAGGGATGATATTTTCTTTAAAAGTACCTCTTTTATGGAGGTTAAATCACACCAATATGACTTCAAATACAAAGGTTATTCGTGTGTATTGCTGTTCATCGTCATCATCAACAGCCAGAAGACGTCTACAGCTGAACTAAGGAGGCCCCATAAAGCGCCACACTGAACGACTTTCACAATGTCGTTATTCCACCTAGTTCCCACTGTGTAAAGACGACAGTAGTGCTGTTAATTTTGTTGTGCTTTTGTGACGTTTGTTTATTTTAACTTATACCTAGTGATGACTATCCATAAGAGTATTCTTAATACCTAATTGGAAATCAAGATGAATTGAATTGACATGGTGCAAGTCGCCTAACTACGCTGTGTCTTCCGGTTCGAGGTCGCCACTCAAGAACCTTTCATCCTCATCGGTTATCAGCTATCCGAGCGATGTGCCGTGCTTTTTTTTTCAAGGTCCTCAATAAAACGCAAAGAAAGAGAGATTTAGGGTAAAGGATGACATTAGTTTGACATTTGTTGTTAAAACCCAATAAGCTTCTTTTATTCTTGTGAGATACCCTGGCAATACCGCGCAGAGCCGCTGGTTAAAAAACTTTTACAGCTGCTGTTCCAGTTTGAAAGACGATCATGTTTACAAGAGGTGCTCTTAAAAGCTAAGAAAAGCTCGCTTCCTTAAGGACACATCTCGTCCGTATTTTTTTAAATTTTGTAGTACATTAAATAAGTTTAAGTGGAAAAAAATATTTTACAAAAAGCTTTTATAAAATCCGTTTTTGGTCTGAAAGCTGATCAAATTCCACCAATCTACTGTAAGTTGCGGAGGAGTTCTGTTTTTCGCCTTCCGTATCCATCAAAAAAACAGCTCGCTGTCATAATGTTGACAGGCATGCAAAATGTCAACCCAATTGAAAAGGGAAAGTTTAATATTGAGTTGCAAGATTTGACCTAACATACATACATACAAACATTGCAAGTTAAATAAAAACATATAAAAAACACCTTTCTGTCTTCTAAAATGTCTATAACATTTGAGAGATAGCTCTGGGCAAGAGCGTGGCCTGGCGTGGCGTGGCTAAAAACATATTGCAGAACAAAAAAAAAAACTGCTTAGCTAAAAAACTTATAACTCTGTTGTTGTATGTAGTAAGTGTCAAAGACGATTATGTTTTACTTTACAGGAGATGCTTCTAAAACTATAAGGTACAATTTTCAACTAAAATTTGCATAATTTCCAAACACAGGTCATAAATAACTACGATACACGATCCCCGAATCTGACTCCCAATCAAATAAAGTTGGATAATCGGCGTATTGCGCGGTATCGGGTCTAAGTATCTCTGTCACTGAACATTGTCCAAGAACACGTCTCAAGGGGCCCATAGGACATAGACACTATTGTATAAGCTGTGAACTAGCCCCAGGCGAGGGTGACCAGTTGGCACTTTATCAGTAACCCGATCTGTACTGACCATGTCTTGGGGTAGTTTGGCAAGAATTGGTTCCTATATATTATAGAAATTGTGATCGTATTGTTTGTCTGTCGCCAAAGTTAGGTTATAATTACCAATAAGGTAATAACATTTTTATTTTAAGCATACCTAAAAAAAAAAAACCTCCAAGTGCGAGTCGGACTCGAACACTGAATTATAATAACGTTCTCGTGTTTTGTGCAAATATACCCGTGACTTCGTTCGCGTGGACGTAAAAAATGTATCCTTTGTGATATATAGTAACTCCTTATCAAATTTTATCAAGATCCGTTGAGCCGTTTAACCGTGATAACGCGACAAAAATCTAGACAGAGACACAATGGCGACTATCGATTTTTGTGCATTTTCGTTGAACGAATTGTAATGTAAAGCTCTGAATCGCACAAGCAAAGTTTTTTCCTCGAGACGACGTTCACATTTTTATTCAACGCATTTATCTGAATCATTATATTAGTATTAGGATGTTGTATGTGCGCTTAGCATGCACTTATAATTTAAAAACCCATCCATTTTATTTATTCCACTGCGTCTAAGCAAGAGCAAACCCGACTGCAGCACTACTATTACCATAAATCGGCATGTATCTGCGTGTCTAATTATCCGTTAACTGCCAGTTTTACTGCCAGCCGGCAGTTTAGGGTTATCTCTGTTAAGTTTAAACTGCCCGCCATATGTAGCCATGTAAGAATTATTGGGAGATCCAGTGTCCGAGTAGTGGGGTGGTTGTACCCGTATTTCGATTGGGTAGAGAGATATGAACACAGAAAATTGTGAAAATAATTTATGTAGGTACTTTTCCATCAAAAGTTAGCTGTAGGATCACCGACACAAAAACGATCAGAAAATTAAGACATACAAATTAAATTAAAAACAAGTAATATTATTGAAATAATAACAAAATACCCGACTGTAAAAGGATGAATCCAACGGCACCAAACTCGTCAAAATCAATCCAATCCAAAATCGAACCTTTTAGGCTGCAGGAGGAAATATAGGAACACACAAACTTACATACTTAATACATATATACACTCCAAAAAACATTACCCTCGTTTTTGGGCAGTTGGGTAAAAATGTGATAACCGAAGCTAGTTCGCTCAAAAGTATGTCGTGAGCTGCGAACATAATGGATCTCTATGGTCGTGAATTGAACTTCAAAGTATATTTTTTTTCATTTTTCTCTATTACTGGCCAAGTATTAAAGTGAAATAGATATAGCTAAATTGGCCGAATCTCGATGTGAGTTTTGTTCATGGTAGAAGGTAGTACAATTCAAATTCAAATACAAAGGTCCATATTACACATAAAAAGAAATTCAATTACAATAGAACACAAAATTAAATTAAAATTATATTATATTATGTCCTGCATGTCAATAAATAACAATACTTGGATAAAGTAGGTAAGTATCGTTTTCGAAGTTAATAGGGAACCTCACTTAAACTAACACTAAGTATATCTATGACAAATCTTCTATATGGGATAACAACAATATTTTCTTATCGTATAGAAAAAACAAATACCATTATTAAAAGAAAAACAAAATACCCGACTGCACAATGTATATATCACTCCAGACATAAAGAGGTATCCAGAGACACCTCACTCGCTATCGATCAATCGACTATGGCTGATGATGATATATCATCATCATCAGCCATAAGACGTCCACTGCTGGATATAGGCCTCCTCCTTAGAGCGCCACACCGACCGACAACGGGCCACTTGCATCCACCGGTTGCCCGCGACTTTCACAATGTCGTCGGTCCACCTAGTGGGAGGCCTACCTACGCTGCGATGATGATATAACCGACAACATAACTACGTAAATCTTATAGTATACTTCTTATACTTTTTTATTATCGTATCGTGCCATCCTGCTCTGTACCGAGCTATTTGTATTTTGGCTTCCAACCACTCACTTCACCTCTAATTCCATTTCCCTTTATTTTCTCTCCAGTAATGTCACGCAATTTTCCAAACACATTATTCAAGTACTCGGAGCGGAGTAAATAGATGCAAATCGACGTATTTGTGAAATGAAGTCGTTTGCCGACAAAGAGCTTTTAATAACAACAAAAAAGGAGGTATGGGCGGCTTTGAGTTACGGTGAGGTATTTTCCTCTTAATTTAATCAAATGGTGGAAATCGTTGTCGAAATGTTTCGTTTTGGAACCATTGAGATATTATGTGCTAAACAATAGAGGTGGCAATAAACTATAATGTGATCCCCACGTCATAGTGGTCACGTTGCCACACGTCACTCATTCACTCGAAAGAGCTTGATGGGTGATCACGCGTAGTGCTGTATTATTCGAATAAAATGTGCCAACTGTGTGTTACTTCGACACACCCCAAGGCTTAATTTTGCGAATAAACCTTTTTTCTAGCGATTGCACTGCGGTGTATTTGTGTATCTAGTACATAAATACATAATACCTCAATGTTTGGAACAGGGTTTTAGTGTAGAATTGTTGCGCCTGGCGCTTATACCCAGCATTGCCCATTTTTTGGGCATTTCAAAATGACAAGAACCATTGGACTTCTGTTGGATCAGCACTACTTCTGTGTTAAGGTTTATCAAATTTTGGTTGTTTAGTTGTGAATTGACAAGCGGCAGTAGTAGGAAAGGAACTTGTAGTAGCCAGTTACTCAAAGCCAAGCAACGCAGTAAGCGCTAAGCAGTAGTGTGCAAACACTACTGTGTTCCGGATTGAAGGGGATGTTCCCAGCGTAATTACAGGACACATAAAGATTTAACATCTTAAATCTCAGGGTGACGAGCGCAGTGCATTACCGCTCATGGCTTGAACTGTTCAGGGTACAAAATTCTGGGTAGCACTTGCTCGTCTCGTCACAGAATCCCATAAAAAAAGCAGGGATGAAGGACGGTTAATTTATATAGGTGGGTATACCTACTTTTGTCTTGGAGAATGTGATAGATAGATAGATAGAAACTCTTTATTGTGTACACCTAAATAACAATAACACACGTACAGAAATATCTTCTGAGCTCTTTCTAATGTGATTGTGGGGCGCAGCTATTTAACAAATTTTTGTTAATCAGTAACTATAAATACTTTTAGCGCATAAGCCCGAGATTTACATGTTTTAGTTTTATTTTTAATTGAACTTAAGCAAATTACATAATTATTTAATTGCGATAATTGTGAAATTCGCCGGCTACCGATGTATGCAAATGGCAGATTGTCGATAATGTGGCGCTTTAAGGCAGGTTTTCGTTCAGTAGTGGGCGTCTTCTGGCTGATCATGATGACGTAATTTTTATAAACATTGTGTTAGACTTTCATGGTTGCTTACCACGTTTAAATTAGTGCTCGCAGGATATTTACCACGATTTTTTGAGTTCTCGATATTTCAGCACAGTTGCATGCCGAAACACTATTACAAAAGAATGTGTAATATTTTTTTTATTTTTTACGCAGTTTCGTCTAGCCAAACTAAGCAAGCTTGTACTACCTATGGGAATCAGATAACTAATAGAATGTATATATACTTTTTTTTGTAAGTATACATAGAACCACCAGACCAGACAAGGAACAAACATCCATGTTCATCACACAAATGTTTGTCCTGGATGAGAATCGAACCTATAACCTATAGCTCAGAAGGCGGAAATCCTCCCACTGAGCCACAAGGCTAGCCAATTATAATAATAGGTAAATGGGCAGCAGACAAAATACCTTCTCGTTTATTATATTATCCTAATCCTAACTAATATAATAAATTTGAATGTAACTCTGTCTATCTTTCTCTCTGTCGTTTGTCGCGTTATCACGGCTAAACGGCTGAACGGATCAAGCTGAATTTTTGCATAGATGTACTTAAGGATCGGAGACGGACACAGGCTACTTTTTTTGTAGGTCCACGCGAACGAATTCGAGTGTAACAGCTAGTAGTAAATAAATGTTACAAAAAGGTTTCCTATCCCATAAAAAATATTGAATGTGCAAACTAGAGAACGCAAATCAGATTCCTAGTTATGAGAATAGTTGTACCTCATAAAGTACAACGTATCTTTAAATACCTAATCGGTCCTTTTAACAGGACAAGTAGTAAAGTCCTCTAATATGATAATGTATCGGCTCATAAAGTATCATTAGCACCCTCCTTCCACTAAAGTAACGTTTCCCACTTGTTACCTCTAAGGAGTAAAGTTGGCTATTTTGGCGATAGTGTATGTAGGTATAAATACGTAGGTAAACCCTCATACTTTCAGATTAATAATAATTGGTAAGTAACTGTCTGTTTCTTTTCCTTATTTTTTTACAAATAAGCGGACGAGACGTACCTGATATTAGATAAGGAAATATTCGAAAGTTGACATGAATAAGGACGTCAGATTAGCAATATATATTATAATTCCTCACGAGTTACAGCAAAATACACCTTCGACGGTCTTGAGTGCGGAATCTAAGGGTAATCTGTGGAAAGGACGTGGAAAATCCAGAAATGGAGGCTAACTGGATATTAGCAGGAAAAATCGCGAAGCAAGTGCTTCCCGCTCTACGTATATAGAGGTAGTCTTGATCTACCCGGTAGTCTCGCTCTACGTAATCGTACATAGAGGTAGTCTCGCTCTACGAACATAGAGGTAGTCACACTCTACGTACAGTACATGGATGTAGTCCCGCTCTTCGAACATAAAGGTAGTCCCACTCTACGTACAGTACAAAGAGGTAATCCCGCTCTACGTACAGTACATAGATGTAGTCCTGCTCTTCGAACATAGAGGTAGTCCCACTCTACGTACAGTACATAGAGGTAGTCCCGCTTTACGTACATAGAGGTAGTCCCACTCTACGAACAGTATATAGAAGTAGTCCCACTCCACGTACAGTACATGGAGGTAGTCTCGCTCTTCGAACATAGAGGTAGTCCCACTCTACGTACAATACATAGAGGTAGTTCCGCTCTACATACATAGAGGTAGTATTATTGTACGTTAGTAAAAAAGAAGATACTTAGAGAAGAGTTACGCCAAAACTTTCTACTTTTTTCAATTGGAAAAAGATATAAGTATTAATAGTCAGAGATAAGTATCAATACTAACATCAAGGAATAGATATCCCGGTGTCTATCTGGTGCAATGCATAAATATTTACATTTAGCGCGGTATAATGCCGCCTGCATGCCGAGTACGCTGCCAACTTTACTGGTAGTGGGCTAGAATATTTTGATTATTTTAATGGTCTCTTTGGGTAATACAACTGTTCGTTTTTTGTAGTAGGCTAATTATTTTTAGTTTGAATGTATTTGTTTGGTAAGTAAAGGCTCGGATAAAAAGTAATGAAGGAATTATGATAATAAGAATATTATTATCTTGATCATAAATTAAGAGACCTTATCAACGTGTGTAACTAAAGTAGTGTGACTACCTTTCACCAAATAAATAATCTAGGTTAAGCGCAGCATTGCCCGTAGTAGGGACAATGCTTCATTTCGCATGCAGTGACTATCGTTTCCGTGGTGTAGCGGTTATCACATCTGCCTAACACGCAGAAGGCCCCCGGTTCGATCCCGGGCGGAAACATACCTTTTGCAGAACGTTTTAAATAAACAAATAAATGCTTGCGGTTTTTTTATCACAGAAGTTATGTTGTTGCTGGTGACAGTTCGGCCCCACCAGCAACAGGTCACGTAGCTAGATCTGTGTAGATCTGGAGATGCAGTTTCGACATTTTTGGTGTCGAAGGCCAAGAACCATACTCTGTATGCCATTGCGACAGAAGAGAATATAGTGTTGCTTGAAGCTTATTCACTTGTTTAGCATCTAAAAATAAATTCAAGTTATACCCCAAACTCCAAATGCACCCTAAAATCAAAAAATTATGTCCTGTTGCAAAACTATGTTTCCGCCCGGGATCGAACCGGGGGCCTTCTGCGTGTTAGGCAGATGTGATAACCGCTACACCACGGAAACTCTGAACGAGTGCGATCAATAATACAAATGATCGATTAAATTAGCTAACCTTCATACAATGCTTTTGATATGTTGTCTCTGTCTGTAGGTAGTACTAGAAAACATTGACTTGCTTATTGTAGAGATAACTATTTCATAATCATTTCAATAGCACCTTTCTACTTATTTCAACTCTCCTTCATTTCAAAGTCCAAGTCTATGAAATGTATGTAAGGACCTTGTATGTTCTAAAACTGAGAACACAACCACCCGAGGCCGGGCAGTAGCGTCCTCTTAGTTTACGGTTATCGTACTAATCCCCAAGCCGTATGCCAAGCGTGGGGATTATGGTATACAAAGCCCCCCACTCCAATGGGAGGTCTTTGTTCAGCAGTGTATGTTATTGTCGATGACGATGATGAATGGTTTAAGTACACTACGGTACATTGTAATCCTTTCACAGGCTTACAAATTATAAACTCTAAAACTCAAACTACGAACCAATCTCAACCGAACTAAAGACGTAACGGAACTCGCAACAAAACTACCAAACAAGAAGCCGGAAACAACAAGTCGTGAGAAATAGTTCCCAATCCCAAACGCATCCATTTAAACTGAAACTTGAAATAACAATCAACGGGTTGCTTCAGGTAGTCTTGTACAGTATAACAAGGTAATATATCAAAGTTTGCAAGTTAACCGACTCGGAGGTGCGAGGGTATGAGTTATGTGACCGCATACCTCTGGCGAATCGGCGTAAGCGAAAGGCGACAAAATAGCGGGAGAACGTAAGGACTCGTGAACTTCTTCGTTCAGTACTTTCCTGTTGAGTCTTTTTTAAATTAACACCAACCTTAGTTGAGGAGGCGCCAGTTCTTTTCTGTACGCCTAACATAAAGGAATAATGTCTCTCGTAACAGCCCTTTCCCACGAATCGCCTTCACCGCAGTCGCGCCCGAGACGACAGTGACAGTGACAATGATGATTTTGACTTATTCGGACTCAATTGGTTTAGGATGAATATCCATAAGAATTTAAAGGACTCCTATTGCACTGCGACACATTATATTAAACTTTGGTGTATCGCATTGTAGTGTTTAAATATTTAATTACATTTATTATATAATAACATATTCATTTTAAGTATTTATTCGTATAATTTTGATATATTTAATGACGCAATTCGTTTAGCAAATTAACACTGTTGTAACCTCGTTGTGTGCTCACGGTTTGAATCACGGATTCCAACAAAACGTTTTTAAAATGTAACTATACCATGTATGACCGGTAATCTGTTGTGTGTAACTAATAAAATACAAAATTCAAACAAAGGAAGACAACGACCATTGCCAGCTTTAAAAATACCGCTCCCGCGAGAAAGATTTTAATAGGTTCTTCTGTTTTTTATAACCTAGCTTTGTTGGTAAACAAATGTTTTGGTAGCTTGCCAACCTTTATGAGAGATGCAGGCAATGCAGCGACCTTTTGTTTGCAAGGAGCCTCTTCGAGTAATTTGACACGCGCCAAAAAAATGCCTAATTTCGTTTGCCTCAGAAAAAATATCATGAACGTGCGCCAAGCTGCCTTCGGTGTTCCCCCATCCCTAAAGTCAGTATTGACAACAAGCATTATAATTATTGAGATATATCCTTTAAGAATTGTGTACTTTAGATGTCGTCATGAAACTGGATTGTAGAAAGACTTAGAAATCGAATTAATGAGCTTATGCTATCGGCGAAGGAAAACATCGTGAGGAAACCATATCATGGTGTTAGTGTAATTTATAGTACTCTGCTGGCTACATCAAGTAGAAAATAAGTCGTAAGTATTGTAGATTAGGTTACTTTTCATACAGATGATTCTCACCTCCACTTGTAGCTTGGTCCACTCACTAACATTTATCGCGGCGCGAGGTGTCGCGAGTAATTGAGTTACCGCTCGCCGGAACCAGAAACGGCACGCTTGAGAGCAGCACTTCGCTTACTGTTGCTGCTGTGTATGGGTAGGTATTGTTGATGTTCTTCTAATTTCTTCACTTTGTAAAATCTGCATGATCATCTCTTGTAATCAAACATATAATCTGGGGATCTTGAAACCAAGAGTGATTTGGTATCTTTTGGGCAAGCGTTTTTCACCCTAAGCCTTACCTACACTTCTATGAAACTGATGATTTGGCTTAAAGCACTATCTTTTAATATATTACTATGTATGGCCCTTTAACGTACATAAAAATAAGAAGGCTGTAATGGTCTCAAAAGTGAATAATATTAAAAGATAGTGCTTTGAGCCACAAGCATGGTAAAATAGCGCTACATAACAAACCTACAAACAATAGCATTTCGAAAAAGTAAAAAGCTTCAAACTTTCCTTAATACTAAACTAGCTTCATAAAAACTATTATATTCTTCCATTTTTTCTGAAAAAGATTATTTCATATCAATCCAACTTACTAAAAAAAACAAGTAGAATTATCTAATGCGCATCTTCTATCTATCTATACCAATATATAAAGAGGAAAGATTTGATTGTTTTCTATATATATACCAATATATAAAGAGGAAAGATTTGATTGTTTGATTGTTTGTTTGTTTGCATTGAATAGGCTCGGAAACTACCAAACCGATTTGAAAAATTCTTTCGTTGTTGGGAAGCTACACTATCCCCGGGTGACATAGGCTACATTATATTTTCAAAAAAATTAGGGATCCTTACTAAAACTCCAATAATGTAACCCAAGATGTAAAAAAAAATACCTTAAATCTATACCATATAATTTTTTTATTTTTTTTAAATACCCGTTCGAAGCCGGGGCTGGCTGCTAGTCTTCAATAAATTAAGTACTAACCTAAAGCCTACCTAATAGGTATAAGATTCGGCTGTGCTAAAACTGCGACCAAAACCGCCGGAGTACAGGCAGCAGCGTCCACCTAGTACACGGTGAGCGCTCTACGATCCCGAAGCCACCTGCCAAACGTGAGGATTATAGCAAACCCTCCCTTAAAGGAGAGGGCGATGAGACTTTGAGGTATAAAGGCACGTATAAAAAGCAAAAATAAGGCTTTTGATTTATATTGTTGTGTCTCGTCTTAAACTACCCTCAATAAATAAACTCCCTCCTGTAGGATGTTTTTCAGCCCCCCGCAGCTCCGGAAGTGATACACGGACGGACACACGATAGTTATCAATACGGATTATCGGAGCACCCTGTGCACCTCTACAGGGGGTGCGGAAGGACTCGGACGTGACGTAGCATATTGATACGGCCTGTCCTCTCCTATAAATGATTAGAGCTTGAATTTTCACGAATTTATGTAATATTTTGTGAATCAGCGCTTGCAATAGCATTCTTTTATTTTTATTTACTTTCGTAAAAATAAGTTTAAAACACTGAATATTATTTTAAACTAACTTCTAACCGCGGCTTCGCTCGCGTGACTCTAATTCTATTGTTTTATGTCTTTAGACAATATTCATAGTTACGCCTCTTGGAGCGTGCACGAAAATATTCTGTGCACTATTGACACGGGAAAAACCCACGCAATAGCTGCCCTTAAGACAAGCAGCCAGCTCAGAGGTCATCTTGGGCTTTATTTACTGTCAGGCAAAAGTAGTAGTAAAAAGTAAAAGTAGTTTACTATACTTTACCATAATATAAAGTTTTAAAAACCACATTTCGTTAAAAAAAAAACAATTTTAACTGACAAAAATAATTACACATAACCATTTTCAGAGTGTTGACACCAAGCAAACTATAGATGGCGCCACTAATCGATAGGACGTTTTACGACTTATGTATAGTATAAGAGATTGTTACTCTTCTCGTGTAGATTTCCTTTGTCCATATATACGATAAAGTATCTATGGAATAAGCTTTCGGGACATAACCTAAGTACATACTCGTAATTCAAATTTAATGTGCATCAGTCTTTACTGTCCTCTACTGGAATATTGACCTACCCTCAAAGGATGATTAGGCCACATCCACATCGCTGGATCAGTGTGAGTTGGCAAATTCACTTACGCCATCGAATATCTTCTCCGGAAATATGCAGGTTCCCTCACAATTTTTTCCTTCACCTAAAAACCAGTGGTCTAAGTATGTAAGTTCCAAAGAACTCCTTGGAACGGGCCCGCCCGGGTTCGCACCCACGAAACCACGAAAACTGGGAGCGGCCACGACATGAAATTTTGACATTTCAAGAAATTAACATGTACTATTATTTGTCAATAAACTGGACTAAGCCTTCAAAGTAACTCCGAAGCACTTCACAATAAGCCAATGCCGTCCAACGCTAATCATAGCCCCATAACTCAATATCCATAACCTGTTCTGGCAAAGATCAGAACAGTCGTAGAGCATTAACGACTTCTCGGTTATTAACTGGATCATTTACGACACCCCTCCCCCATCTCCCCTCGTCCCCCTTTACCGGTGAGATGATCCTACGGCGAGTATTGATTGATTTGTTTTTATGAATCGCTTTGAGGGTAGTTTTGGAAGTTAGGGACGTAGGCTGGAGTTTTTAGTGTGATATTATCAAACATGTGAATATTTATATTGATAAATATTGATTAAAAACAGATTTAATGGAATGCAAGTTTTACAATTAGCTTATGCAGAAAAGAAACTTGTAGTGGTAAGACTCTGTTGCCTGTTATTCAACCGTTTAGCAGTAGTGTGCAAACATTACTGTGTTAAGGATTGAAGAGTAATGTATCCATGGCTGTACATGGTTTTGAGCTGTTGATATTAAAATTTCTAGATGACAATGAGCTGTTATAATATTAAAGTAAATTAAATTAAAATTAAATTTGTCTATTGAGACAAAAACGACATAATCAATTACATTTATCTCACAATGAAAATGAAAATAATAATAATAAATTCATTATAAAAAATAAAATTAAAATAGTACACGAAATAAATAATGTCAGGTTTTAAAACTAAGTTTATACAATTTATTAAATGTCAAAATCATTATCGGCTTTATCGCCCTTGTCCGATTGGTTAATTAGATTTTCTGAATATGTCAAATTTAATTAGATTTTCTGAATAAACTACTAACTAATTCAAGCGTGACGCTTACATCAGGCGTGTGATTTGCTCTTGGATGCGTTTCGTCAATTAGTAACATTTTTTTAAAGACTTTGTTGTTTTGAACCTTTTTTTCATGACAATCAGTGATATTGTCAGATCCATGCCTCTGACCCATAAATTCTACTCCACTCCAGGACATTGAATCCAATTAACATTAGTCTCCAATTCAATTAATTTTTAAAATCTCTCGTAATGGATTCCAATTCCATTATCTTCCATTAATCACTTAATTTGACGACATCTGATTAAGTTCTTAGCCCCGCCATTACCGTAATCATATCGTTATGAAGGGGAGGGGGCGGTTATGGCTTGAATAAAAACTTTTTATTGGCGCTCGGACAGATTGTCACTTCCAGGGCATGTGGTTCGCAAGAGTAGGTATTTGATTTTCATTTTTATTTGCCTATCAAATGGAATGACAATTAACTCCCTAAAAAGCGAAAACTTGCTTTATGAGAGTTTCGCACTTCTCGTACTGTAAAATCATAGCCTTATAAAAATCAAGTTTTCCTCATCATCATCATCATCATCATCCATGGCCTTACTGTTGAGCCTATTTCTATTTAAACATTATGTCCCTCGGTTATGTCGATTATATCGATTATGTTGCTAGTTTGTAGTCTATTATGAACTTATAAACATAATCTAACAAACAATATATTTTTGCTGCTGTTCCAAGGCAAATAAAAAATAAAATGCAACCTACGCTGTAAATACTAATTATAATGAATTAAATATATTATATTTAACTATTTGTATATTTAATTACATACATATATATGTAATTTTTATATTTATATTTGGCTTCAAGACAACATTACCCAAATTGTCCAACCAAAGCTACAAATCGCATCACGTGTCCAAACCGACTCTATAAACCAATCAGCCTCACTCCACGTCTGATCAATCCGGCCTCTTCCTGCCCACTACACTGTCGCTAATGACTAATTATGCTTGTACAATCCCTGCACTACACTGTGCTGCTTGTATTGACAATCTATTCGTGACACCAAGGAAATTTATACCTTAAAGCTGTTAAGCTTGGAGAGGATTGTCCAGGAGTTGGTTGAGACGTTTTGATGTAAGCTGGATCCGAGGCACGCTCATTAGGTATTTAGTGCCATTGTCTCACAGAAATAGATGAAAGTGAATTGTCCAATCTGAAGGATAAGGTTCGGTTTGCGTTGAGTGTTGTGTAAGGAGTTAAGTCCTAAGTAGTGTCTGGATAGGTGAAGCTTCGTGAGGAAAGATATCTCCACGTAATGAGTTGAGTGGCATTCAAAACATCATTATCTGTGTTCGCCACAGGAGCTCGGTTCTTGTCGGAACTCTATTACGGTTCTGCAATACCTCTGTGAAAAATGTTCAGCTTTCTAATAGCTTTTTTTTTCAATGTTTTTTTCAATTAAATCGCAACTCGTGTTACAATTGACGCAGAATTTTAAGTTCTTGGTATTTTTGTTATCTTGGGGCAATATACAATTGAGCGATTGATATCGATAGCTTGATCCTTATTTATGGCGGTGATTATCATATCATGTTACTATTACCACAGATAAATTATTATAATTATAGTGATAAAATAAACGTATTGTATCCTAGACTTAAGGATGCAAGTATATAGTTTCCGTGGTGTAGCGGTTATCACATCTGCCTAACACGCAGAAGGCCCCCGGTTCGATCCCGGGCGGAAACATCACTTTTTACTTTTGCGCCATCATAAAGTGTTGGGTTTTCTAATAAATGACTTGTCTACTGTTATCACAAATATACCATACGACTTTCTGCAATTTCACAATTAAAATACGTCATAGTCTAACTCACGCAAAGTAAGTTACGGTCATGTTCAGGTCATGCCCAATGAAGTGGTGCAGACTTTACTAGAGGTTTCTATGGAATTTTGGAAACAACATGAAGAGTCACGTTTCACAACATTATACTATTCACCAACACTCGAACGTGTACACGAACACTTAATATATAAACTACAATATGTTATAATCTAAACTAGGAAGTACATTATTTATTATAGGAGCTTAAATAACACTAAACAGTAAATAAATTGAAATAAACCCTAAGTAAAAATAAATCATAAATATATATACAACTTAAAACTAGACCTAATCTAATAAACCGCTACCAGCAGGCATCGTGCCCAAAATGCTGGCCGAATTGCCGGGTTGAATAGCGAAACTTAAATGTACAAACTAAATCTAGAAACAAAATTAAAATAAATACTTAAATAAATTAAATCTAAAATATCTACAAATAAAAAACCGCATTTAGGTCGCAGTCTGTTTCACACTTAATTAATAATAATCCACCATTTTTACACATTAACACTCGAAATAAAACAAGTTTTAGAAATTAATACAATGACGCGACACGAATTCTTCACATTCCCGCCAAAAATCTATGGCGTAGGTTTATACAGTATAGTCTCTAATCTACGGCACTAAACTTGCAAGGTAGCATGTAGCATAAACGCAGCTTCAACAGAGTAACACGTGGACCATGAGGCGGGAGTTCCGGTAATTTGCAAATTGTCATTCAACCTGGTAACTAATGACCGATTCGAATAGGGGTGTCTATACATGGTCTGACGTGACATCGTGTGAAAGGGACAGCTAGATTTGAATTTCACGGGAGCAAAAGAAACAAACTATTAAGGTTATAGCTTCTCCCTTTCGCTCCCCCAGAGTCAGGCCATGTAGCGAGGCCTTGATTCTGCTGGTACTGCGTGAGAACGTGACTTATTACTGTGATTGTTATCGACAATTGAGTGTGAAAGTAAAACAAAAATCGGTAAGTATAGAACACTATCTAAATAGGTGATCGTTTAAAATTTGCTTTGAAACAAAATTTTAGAAAGTTGTAAAAGATACACTGACATATTATAAAGTAGGTGATTATTTGAAAGACACTAAGGTCTGGAACTTGCCCATACAAACAGGCACATCTGAAATGTACATGTAGATATATATATATATTGTATCTAATATTAAAAAGGTGACGAGTCCAAGCGACTGTAAATTTCTATGGAATAAATATTTTTGACTTTGACTTTGATTTTGACTTTGAAAAGTGTTACGGTTGATAAAATTAACACAATCTTTCGTAGCTTGATCAGTTTAATATAATATAATGAGTAAGTAAGAAGTCATTTGACTGGACATAGGCTTCTCACAACACATGCCACTCAGCCTTATAAATAAAAATAACGCTCTAACGACGGAATTCTGAAATGTTTGTTAACTTTGACAACAGATTAAGTCTATTGCTGTCTTTGTTATTTGCTTAGTGCCAGCCAAAGGCAGCATTAGAATTAATCTGTTGTTAAAGTTAACAAACGTTTCAGAGTTCCGAGGTTAGCTCCACAAAAAAAATAAAAAAAATACAAAGAAATTTGTGCGCTTTACACTTTTAAATCTATAGGATCATAGCTCCCAGCTAAGTTTCTTAGTTATAAGGATGCCATTTAACATACACAAAGATACAGAAAATGTATCACCCAGACCCAGATCAGCTATTTTAATTCAACCCTGCGAATACATCAACTAAAACCAGGGGAGCAGCTAAGTATTAAAAAATTGCGCGATCACCAGAGAGTCCTAGTACTAAGATAATAACTATTTATGCTTTTTTATGTGAGTACATATTTTTTTGCAAAAAAAATAATGTTTCCGCCCGGGATCGAACCGGGGGCCTTCTGCGTGTTAGGCAGATGTGATAACCGCTACACCACGGAAACTATGAATTATACTTTCCAATAAGTCTTTAAATTATATTTTTATCGTATTTGAAGCTAAGGAGCAATAATTGATGTCTGGAGAACTGCCCAAATTATATATACATTATTACAAAAAGCGGACGTCGAGAGCAAACGAAAAGACCTCGTATAGTTAGTTTTTTGTTTTATGCGTGGCAGCAAACATACGTGATGGTAACTTTAGTGACCGGCAAGTCTTCACCAAAAAGCGGCGTAGTGGGGGAAAATTAGGCGCAAGTACAACCTGCGTTCCGACAGGGAGACCTTAGCAGATGACGTAATTCCTCGTAAAAGTCCTCGTACAGTTATTTTTTTGTTTTATGCGTGGCAGCAAAATACGTGATGGTAACTTTAGTGAACGGCAAACGTCTTCACCAAAAAGCGGGGTAGTGGGGGAAAATTAGGCGCATGTACAACCTGCGTCCGACAGGGATACCTAAGCTGATGACGTAATTTTTCAGGATATTTGTTGGCTATTGTAACGGTAATGATGTTCTTTAATCTGGTAGACGCACCTAGCTCGATATGAGACCTTAGATATAGGTAGGCTTATATAGAATGCCGTATATAGATATAGTTCTCGCTTGGTCCCGACTAGCCAATTCAAAGTCCGTTTGTACGTATCGTAATGTACTTATCTGCTCGATTGATATCGTAAAGATTACTGAATCAAACTTCTTTACTGAGGGTACTAGTGTGATAGAACAAAAGCGATTTAATCCAATTAACTTTCAAATGAAACACATGGTGTGAAATAGTTCTAATATTAATATGTTGATAACATGGTGATATAATTACGTAGCTCTTTCACTTTCTTTTTTTTTAGTAAAGTCCCAAGTAAGCTACTTTAAGGTTAAAATGGCTAGTAACTGACTTAAGTGAGTAGATAGGTACTAGTGTCGTAATCAAAATTCGGGAGTAGCGCTAACTGTTATATAAACTGAACAAAAACTACTTAAGACAATTAGTATTAATCGGAAAGTAACAAAATAATACGTTATTTTAAAAAGATGAAATAGTATAGTTGGATTTCGTAATATAATTATACTATTTGTAAGTATTATTTCATGATGTTGTATGTAGTACAATATAAGGAATTTCACAATAGGTATAAGGAATTCAAAAGAAAAACGAAATTTAGTATAATTTTATACAAGTAGTATATTTTTTTATGTTTACAATAATAATTGTATTGTCTACAATAATACATATACAATATTTTTTTGAAGTTCTCATTCCAACCCTGAATAGGCCCTAAGGCCACGTAACTAGGTATCCAACAACTATCTTGGTTTTATAGCTACAATACGTCTTCAATAATCCATCACACGCGACTGACTACTAATTCAACCTCAAAGTTTATAACCGAATCATCGACATCGATACTGCAACTATACAGGATGTACCGTAATAAAAAGATAAAACTATTATCCCGATTGTCTTAGATTCCGAGTACGTAAAGAAAACAGACTGTTTTGCCTATGAATCATATTAGACAATTTGTGTTTTTATGATTTTTCTTTTTTATTCAATAAACCACTTTTTGGATAAATACATTTTCAGGCTAAAAACGTAATTTATGTTAATTTAAAATACATAACGCTGATTTAAAAAGAGTGTAACTTTGTTACTTATATTCGATGTAAACGACGTAAACGACGTATTTTTTCTACCCAGTAAAATTTCTTAGCAAGAGGCTTACTGCATAGATAAGATACATTTAAACAAAAATGATTAGGGACAATTTAAAAATGTATACCATTTTATGTAAAAACCATTCAATATGAAAATTAATACAACCGCCACTCGAGTTACTATTAGCACATGAAAATGAAAAAACAGAAAAAAAATTGGGGTGGGTAGAAGCCTACCGCTAGTTTTTGTCGAGAATTCTATGCAATATAATTCCAATATCAATATTTGACAGAGAATATCAGTACTGCATTGCGCGCGCCCCCCTATCTCCCCACCGCTTGTCATGGTCGTCAACCTAGTATTATTCTGGTTATGCTGGCGCTAAGATGCCGGATACGGCGATATAAGCACTATTTCCGTAATTCACATAACCTCCGTGCTATAACATTGCCAAAGTACATCAATTTTGTCTTAATTTCATTTTTGACATGAAACCACTTGCCAGACCAATTAGACGTTCACGTCATAAAGGTTTTTGGTATTTTAGGAATTGGTTAACGTATACATCCTGTATATAGCCCAGCGTTTGGATCTTAGACGTGGGTAACGCAGTTAGCTCGGACTGCGCTATCGAGTTAGGTGTTCGGGGCTTGGCACCAATCGGGTTACGGGTGAAACTAGGGAGAGTTTCTGAAAACGAACGTAATAGATTTTATGAAAGATTTATGAAATTTTTAAAATAAGGTTTTTGCAATACTTTTGGCATTCTGGGGGTTTTGTTTTTAATGATTAAGTAAGTAAGTTAAGTATTAAGTATACTCTTAATGCAATAAATCCCTTAGCATCCTAAGCTGTCGTCATCATCATCATCATCGGCCATAAGACGTCCACTGCTAAATAAAGGCCTCCCCCTTAGAGCGCCACACCGACCAACAACGTGCCACTTGCTTTCCCCGGTTGCCCGTGACTTTAACATTGTCGTCGGTCCACCTAGTGGGAGGCCTGCCTACGCTTCGTCTTCTGGTTCATGGTCGCCACTCAAGAACCTTACTTCCCCATAGGGTATCTGATCCTCGAGTGATGTGGCTTGCCCATTGCCACTTCAGTTTGCAAACTCTGAAAGCTATATCGGTGACTTTGGTTCGGCGAATATTCTCGTAAACTTTCGTCAAAAGTCTGTAAATCGTCAAAAAAACTGATTACGCACACCATTAGTTTACCTTTACCTTTGTTGGTACTTTTATTACCTGTATTACTTTTATCGTCACCCATGAACTAGGGTCCCTTCTGAAAATCAGCGCTGAGTGTCCGACACCCTTAGCATTTATGCTGAGAAGGGTCCTTTTCGACATTATTATTGTTATAATTATCTTTATTTTACCTTCTATTTGTTATTTCTTGATGTTTTTTACGCCTAACTAATGTAATTGAAATATATGTTACTTTACTTTATGTATGTAGTTATTATGTCGAATAAATTTTATTATATTCTATTTTCTATTTATAAAATTGTGCCGGCTATCTCTCACTATAGGAACCTAGATAAGCACGAGTACTTACCTCATCCAGCTCCTAAAAATAAAAATGCAAATCAATCGTCAACAGCGCCCGAAGTGAGGCACGTAGAAAAAACACGAGATACTTTTATTGGCACATTTAAGGTGGATGAGTATAAACTGGATTTACCCGGATTATGTGGGAATGGTCTTCCAGAGGGGCAGAGGGGGTTATATGGAAGGGAGGGGGGGAATATAGAGCCTTAATCTTTGCGAATACCGTGAGCCTCGGAATTGAATTGGGTCTTATATGTAAATTGTCGCGTGCGAGTAAATAAATAAGTGAATCCATGATTTAGAAGCATTTGTGGAGGATCAGCGGAATGGCTACCTTGTATTTTTAGGAACGAAATTGAAAACTATTTGCGTGGATGAGAAGGGACTGAAATGTGTTATCTGATAGAGTAGGATAATGATGAAAGTGGTGTCATTCTTGAGCGACTTTATAACATCGAGCATCCTACTCTTGACTGATCAAATTGTTTTTTATAGATCCAATCTATCCATATAGCACCTTCTTATCACGCAACTATGGACCGCAGACCAGCGAGAGGAAATATAAGAAAAATAATTGCTTACCTCTCTTTCTCTCTAGTTTGTGAGGTTAGGAGACAATCGGCGCCAATGTTGTTACGTGTGTTAGCGTGGTAATACTGTATCTACGTGTACTCCAATATCTTAGAAACGCATCAATACATTATTACCTATAATATTATCTTCAAGTGCACAGCTATTGTATGTATTGAACTGCTCTATCGATTTGTTAAGGTTTCATTACTAGCATTATAATGGTGTTAATATCTATATAAGTATGTATTTAAAAATTATATATGTACGTATCTATCGGTCTCTGGCAGCCATATTACAAGCTTTGCTTAGTTTGGGGTCAGATGACCGTGTGTGCAAAAATGTCCCAGATATTTATTTTTATTTTATTTATTAAAATAAGGCAAACTTGTAGGTATGCCAAGCTCCATAGTATAATATTCGTACCCCTTTTACAAATTACCTGTGTATCTACCAAACTTGACCATACCGTATCTTAACATGAGATTAATTGTGTTCTATCGCCTGGCCTATAAACCATAAAAAAAAGTATTTTCCAAATTTCCACGCCCATCATGAAGTATAGAAACGCAATAAAATTCAATATGAATAGCTAATAGGCGCATTAAATGCGCTATTAAGGCGTGCGCACACTACGAATACATTACCGGGCGCAAACGATTCTCGATATTTACGACTAAACACTTTACGGTGGTGATACGTATTTTTATTGACAGTTATTATTTAATATTTCTTCCTGAATTGCCTTACTTTGTTGATTGTAATGTCTGAATGTTACGGTTTTTGAGCAGAGGACGTTGCGTGTTATGATTAAAGTAACACGTTTTTTACAACTGATGAATCAACGCCATTCGTTCTGTCAGTATTACGAGATTTAAAATATTTTTATACAAGTCTCTTTTCATAGCGAAGCTTTGTCACAAGGTACAAGTCACTCGTGGTAATGAAAAATGTTTTTGAAACATTTTCTTTCTGAAAACATTTTAACAACAAGTTATTATAATACATAATTATGCATTATAATAACTGAGTAATCATCATAATCAGCCAGAAGACGTCTACTGCTGAATATAGGGCTCCCCCTTAGAGCGCCACACCGACCAACAACGTGCCACTTGCACTTGTCGGTCCACCTAGTGGGAGGCCTACCTACGCTGAGTCTTCCGGTTCGTTGTCGCCACTCAAGAACCTTACCTTATCGGTTCTTCGAGTAATGTGGCCTGCCCATTGCCACTTCAGTTTGGAAACTCTGAAAGCCACTGAGCAACAATAAAAGTTTATCATAAATAGTTTTGTAGTATTGTCTACCCTCAGAAATTTTATATTTTTAAAATATTGAATATGAGAGCGAGAGAGGACGAAAACCGGCTTCCTGCTCTAAATGGACCATTTTGTGGCATATATATGGCTAATTAAAGCAGATAGCCCCAGTTCTAGGGAAAGCTCGAAGGGCGCTTACAATAATCTTGTCAAAATTTGAATCGGCAATGTATGTGAATAGGCAATCGCAAAATAGTCTAGTCTTAAAAGACGTCGTGTGTGGCAAAAATATAATTTGAATATTGGAAAGTAATACAAGTTTTTTAACTTAAGCAATCCAATAAGCAAACACTTTATCAAAAAAAAAACTTCTATACTTCCCAAATCACCACTCAGTCTCGCCTCTCCCTCGTAATATCCCATTTTATAAGCAATCATTGCGTTCTTAATATTCAATTAGTTCTAATTGGAGACGAGATGAGGACTGATACCGGATTAACGACGTATTATTCATTCCGGTAATGGAGTCCGGTTACGGCGGCGACCGTAACGTTTTTACAGTGCGGTGTGAGGCGGCTTTATTGGGCGGCGTTTTGTTGAGATGATTGGTGATGATAATGGCGTATTTATTTGGTTTTTATGGTGATGAAGAGAGGTTTCTGTCTGTCATAGATAGGACCTATGATGCTATGTACCTACTCGTAGAGTGGAGATTACTATAATAATTCTCAGTAATGTCTGTAAGCAATCACTTATATGTATATCTAACGTTAATTGCCGGTTAAGACTATAAATTAACGTTGAAAAATCTTTGAGCCAAGCCACTGCATCTATAAAGACACATATCTAACCTTTATTGACCCTACATACAGGATTAAAAGGAAAGAGTATGCTAAGCCGAAAAGGATTCATAGTACTCATGAATGTGAACAGCTTATGCGACCAACCCTAAAAATAAAATAAATAAAATATTAAGTGATTATGAAGAAATTTGTATCACTACGTTAACCATACCATGTTTCCTTATTGAGGAACTTGGTATCGGCCCGATCTTATGCTTCCTTGTCCCAAAAACCAGTTGGTTTGACTCTACAGCCTTCTTTGAAGGCCTCGCTACATGGCCTGACCTGACAGCGTTTGAAAGAGATGGCTATATAAGTTTCTGGGGGAGCGAAAGGGAGAAGCTATAACTATAACCTTAATAGTTTGTTTCTTTTGCTCTCGTGAAATCCAAATCTAGCTGTCCCTTTCACACGATGTCAGGTCAGGCCATGTGTAGACACCCGTATCGTCTAGGTGCCAGAAACAATTGACCGTCTTAATAAAAAACACATTTTCTCACTGGCCAGTGGCCACTGACAAACGATAAAATAAACGAGTAATAAAACGCCTCCATACAAAAATGATTATCAGATTTAGATACCTATCTCTGAGTGGACAAGCACAAAAGTGCTCATAACTTAGAAACAACCTAGTATTTCGTATTTAGAAAATGATAGGTCTATTTTGTCAGAGAAAAATGTTGCTGTGTCAGTAGTCTTTGATGACTATGTTAGTCTGTGACCTTCTTTTTACGTTCGTCCGTATAATGACATACGTCCATCCATAGGGTGTATTTACATAAATATGTAATAATAAAAAAGTCGTGTTGTCCGTCGAGCCCGTACGTCTACTGTTATCGTTGGCCCCCGACTATTAACTTATGAAAATAAGCTACAATAACACTTTGTTTATTTTGCGTTATTCCTTGCCAGGGAAATATGCGATGGACGGAGAAAAAGTATGGTTGATGTCAAACTTTTGTAGGGTTTCCATGTAATTTTTGTTTGCAATTCCTTGCTTCTGCTTTCAAAAAAATAAAATCATGTAACAATATTATTATATTGAACTTTTTCTATTATCCGGAACGAGGATATTCGCCGAAGAACCAAAGTCACCGATATAGCTTTTAAAGTTTGTAAGCTCAAGTGGCAATGGGCAGGCCACATCACTCGAAGGATCGATAACCGATGGGAACGAAAGGTTCTTGAGTGGCGACTACGAACTGGAAGACGCAGTGTAGGCAGGCCTCCCACTAGGTCAACCGGGCAACCGGTGGATGCAAGTGGCACGTTGTCGGTCGGTGTGGTGTTTTAAGGGGGAGGCCTATGTTCAGCAGTAGACATCTTTTGGCTGATGATGATGATCATGATTGAACTGTAGCTGTTACAGCTCTTGTAAAGCGATTAAAAAAAAAGACTCGGCAAAAGTATGTTTCCGCCCGGGATCGAACCGGGGGCCTTCTGCGTGTTAGGCAGATGTGATAACCGCTACACCACGGAAACGCTGACTGCGATTCCAAAATAACGCTACTAATACATACGACACATTCATGTGACTGACCTACATGGCATGCGCATGAGTGAAAGTGAACTACTTTTGGATTACTGCCACCGATTGCGTATCTTAATTTATGGCATACTTAATTGATTAGCTTGACATTGTAACACTCGGCCTTAGCTATATATGGAATTCGAGATTATCATTGTGTTATAATAAAGTACTCACATACCTTATTTTTTGCGAGGAAATCTTCACAAACTAAAACCCCCCCGGTGGCCTGCCTTAATGCTTGAAAGACGGCTCCGGGATCTACAAGGCAATGCACCGGAGCCTTCAGCACCACACATAAGTTCCTCCCGGGACAGCTAGCTGCTGTCCTGGACGCCCAAGCCTACAACAGCGTCAGCCACTGGCGTCGTCGTCCTCACCGGGCTCGCTTAGGTAGATAGTTAGAGCCCGACATCTAACCACCCTCGAGCCCAGATGTACCTTTTTTAGTAGGCTTTAGGTATATTATTTTCACACAAATAACACATTTTCACACACCTGAAAACTACGGATAAGAGTTTTGGCGCCAACGCCATTATCGCCGCTATTGAGAAATTATTGGCGCCGCTTTTGTATCATAATTTTCGAAAACTTGTGTTCTTTCAAGTGTTCATATTATAATATAATATCTAATGATAGATAATTGGTGGGTATTAGCTATGTTCCATAACTTGAATGTTTTTTTTTTTGTTGGAGTTGGAGAGGGGATCATCTGTCTCTTTCCTGCAAAGCGAGTGTTAGTATAGAATTTGTTCAGTATACTTAGTGCGTTCTCTGTCTATCATAAAGTAAATCTTTAATTAATATAACTTCTTAATTTAGGACAATAAATTATTATTTTTTGATCTTTTTTTAGACATGCCTTTTTTAACGAAACAATAAAAATAATCAGCCATCATGCCCATTATAAGCTTGCTTCTGAAAAAAATTAATTTCAATGAAATTTTGAAGGGTCAAACAAAGGGTAATAACGCCTAAAGTTTGAGCACCACTCCCCATAAGTTTTTGAAGGAATATGTTTAGAAAGCCCACGGCGTCAGTCGTACGGCCGGACACGCCTAATGGATGTTGTGTGTGTAAACACGGCTACAATACCTATATATCTAGTGTTATGATAGCGGGTTATTGGAAGAACGTAATCCAGGAGATTTATTAATGGAAAATAAGTAGGTACTTAATACATTTATGGGACTACATTATACGATTAATGTATCTAAATCATCTAAATGTCTTATATTTTACTAGCTGCACCCCGCGGTTTCACCCGCTGTTCTACAGAAACCGAATATTTTTCCGGTGTAAAAAGTAGCGTATGTGTTAACCTCCTGGGGCCTGGCGTCATATATTTAATACATTGAACGGCAAAAATCATTACACCGCCACCTCTTGAAATTGTTTGGAAGTATTACTTTAATCAGATAGCTAAGGTATCTGGCACCAATTCTAAGCAGTGATTGGCTGACAAAATAATTTTTAATAATTTCTTCTGTTGATTGGAGTGAGCAATGGCGGCACGACCAAAATCACATGGTAAGTTGTTTCAAGTTTTTGGCTAAAATTTTGACCATTTCTAAGGTAATGTTTGTTATTCTTTTTAGTTTTGCTAACTAGTCATAAAATATGTGTCATTTATTGTTAAAATCTGCATGCAAAGGACGAAACATGTGATAAAAATTCAATGTCGTACCTGTATTACATGAGGTCCTAATTACAAGCGCGAATTGATTGAGCCCAGTGTAATATATGTATGACATAGAGTTATTTTACATCAAAACTGCTTAGTATTATAATGTTTTCAAAATTTTTTTTTTAGGTTTACCAGAAGATGAAATTGTAAATTATTTAAATGACTCAGAAATTGATTTGACTGATGAAGATTAAAATAATGACAGTAGTGACTCCTATTCAGGCTCTGCAAGTTTTTCAGACACAGAAGAAGTTAGTCGTCCAGGATTTGATATATATATTTAGGCTCGTCGATTACTAATGCTACTAGAGGTCGTGCTAGAACCAGAGGTGGGCCAAGAACGCGCGGAGGAAGACCACGAGACCGTGTAAGACCGCGTGGTGGGCGAGGACAAAATGATGATTTGCCCCACCCAGCAAATAATAGTTGGACTGGAACTTTCTCACTTTTAGAGAAGCCAAATTTTCAGCCAAGATATAATTTAATCGATACAGACACTTGACTGAGGAAGACTACTTTATACAATACATAAAGTTCGAGATTTTGGAACATGGAACATTAGCTCGAGCTGATGGGACAATTGCAATGTTATGATAAGAAATACTAATAAGCTGATCTGCTGGCTGTAATTCTAACCCAATAAGAGATACCTTAGAGTTAGCAATAAAAAATTGATAATTATGATTCCGGTTTTTTTATTCTACTAATTTTATATAATTATTAAATTAATATATGACACAAAGCATTGTAGGCACTGAGAACTTATGTCGTATATATATGACATTCAGAAAATCTACATTTTCCAATTCAGATTTTTTTTTGTATTTTTCTGGATCATTTGGTGGTCTATTTAGTCGAATAGAGTTGTTTAAATTTTGATTCCAAACTATAAATTCTTCTGGGTCCCAGGAGGTTAATCCAGGGTATAAGCCACCTCCATATCAAATTTCATTCAAATCCGTTCAGCCGTTACATAAGTGAAAGGGAAAAAACTCACTTATGTACTTACCCACTTATCTACTTACATACTTAAACACTTACACACAAAAATTTCGTATTTATTATTATTATTTTTATTTTCCACCTTCCTAGTAACAACAGCAGAGGTTACCTGACAGACGTCTTTCCGAACAGATACAATCCGGGGCTGTTCAAGAAAAAGTGAATAGGTACCTTCTTGGCAAGCGTGCTACATCTTCGGCTACATCGTCGCTTTCCATCAGGTGTGGTCAAACAGTTGTTCGTTAAATAAAAAAATATATGTAATATTAGTGCGATGTGAAGGTGGCACTTTACATCGCTGTTTGTGTTCGTGCGCCATATTCGCCGTGTTTGATCAAATAATTATGGGTCGCCCAAATATCACGAACACGCTGCCCACACTAGAACGTGAATAGCAACAGATAATATCTGAATCCTTTGATATGTGACCAAAAACCGACAACTCCGAAAACTCGTATACATCCACCCCTGCGGATATATACGAGTTTTCGTGTATTTGCGTATAATTCGTCTTATCCGTGAAAAAAAGGCAAATATAGGCGAATAGAGTAACTTCACATCGTAGTATTCGGTCAAATAAGACGAATACGCAAACACAAATAGCAATGAGAACTTTATTCATCAAGAAAAATCAATCAATGAAAGGGTTGTTGTTAATAAAAAACTTCCGAAATAATAAGGAATATTAAAGTGCTAGTAAGTTATAAGGCACTCCACTGAAGTAATTAAAATTTAAAAAAAAAAGTTTATTATTTACTTAGCAGCGGCGTTCTCTTAGTAAATGCTGAGCATTCTGCGGCCCTAAGCCGCCTGCCGAACGTGGCGATTATGGCAGCACATCTTTTCTAAGGTGGAGGCTTTTGTTCAGCAATGAACGTGCTTGGTTGGTTATGATGATTGTTTGAGGCTGTTCTGTATTCATCCTTTGACGTATTATTCTATCAAATGCAATCGATACTTTTTAGGCCGAGAAGAATCCGCATCCTTATTCATGCTGAATATTGGGAGACATATTCTTGTTTGACTTGTTGACTGCAAAATTAAATTAGCACGTCTTTCTTAAATAAAATAACGTCAGTATCCGTATCATGACATCCCTATTGCGACGATTGTTAGGTTCACTCACCGACCGCAGATTTTCACGGTCGCGCGACGTCGGAGGCTGAACCTAATCATCGCAATACGGACGTGACGGTAAGGGCCCTTTACAAAGCCAATTTGACTTACTTGTTCCAATCAACTCCTCCAAATCTGTAAAAAGTCCACAAGACACTCTGGGACCCCCTACACTTGCATACAATTACTTAATTCGCCACTTTCCTCCGTCGAGGGCCCTCCGGCTACCCTCAGTCAATCTTACTTTGTAATCTTTTCCTCTTGATAACCTTCAATTTGTGTTCAAGGTTCAGATTGCGTAGAGTTATAAAGTTTTTAGAATGAACGGGGTTACACGCAACGGTGCTACTACCCCGTAAGGAGCTCATTGTAAATACACATATGAACAACTTTTACAATAAGATCAAAAATACTATTACTGAATCACAGAATCGCGAAAAAAAACAATTATTTTGTTACTTCAGGAAGCGGTGTCTTTATTTGTTGCAATATCTCATCTTGTGTACAGTTTGGGAAGAAAGGGTTAAGATGCAACGTTTTGCTCGGTACGCTAAAATCAAATTTTCTTTTGTTTTTGCTGCTTAAGCGTGGTTTTCTTGAGACCAATTTTGCGCCTAAATAGTTGTATCAAGAAATTACACTAACCAAAAAATCAAGATGAAGGAAGTTTTTACACCTTGTCCCTAAACCAAAAACCAAGATGAAAATCTCATTATTGATATTTGTATCTAAACCAATATTATTTAGGTGATGAATTTAGCTGTAATTTCTTGACTCAACTTATTAATTGGCGCAATATTAATTATTTGTAAAAAAAACGCAAGAAAGTTTTAATTTGGTGCACTGTACGAAACGTGGCATCAATTATCTTTCACTTTACAAAAAAATTTGTATATTTTATTTATATATGTTTTACCGAACAAAGTGATGAATTTATGAAAATGTGGGATCGTCACCGGAGTCAAAAAATCAAATTTAACTTATTCCACATACTAGGCGTGCAATTGCGACGGAAAAACACTAGAGTTCCGTTATGGATACAATTTTTTTTACAAGTAACGATAACGCTAATTGACGTATATAGCATACTTTATGAACCGTTTGGCACTGTATTTACATAAAGCAGAATCATAACAGTCATACAAAACTTGATCATCACAGACCTAGTTATCATTCTCGTCAGCTACAAATAATAAAGTGTAGTATGTACTAAGATATGGCAATAGGCCGTAGTTTGGCATCGTGAGTTAATCACCATGATTAGCCAATGCCAGCCATGATGGCTCCATGGCTGACGATGGTTTACGACGATGGTTTGGTGCTCGGGTAATGCTCGCGGGCGCCGGCGGAGCGCTACGTGCGAGGATTACGCAGGGCCTGTTTAGAGATGTAGGGCTTCGGTGGGCAGGGACGGCTTGAGTGGAAATTTGTTAAGTTTATAAACAATTTTCAATAAAATTTTATTTAGAATCTTATTTCACTTTACGTCGATAAGTAGATAAAAGAATAATGTAATAATAATGTGTTGTTCATTATTTTTACTTCTGACACAGAAAGTTTTACCGTGAAGTCCTTAGTGCGATGATTGTTAGGTTCAACAGCCGACTCTGGGCGACCGCGATACGAATCGCCTCGCTGTAAGGTTCACAGTCACGGAGACTCGGCTCAACTCGGCTGAACCTAATAATCATCGCAATAGGCTCGTCACGGTACGGACCTATATAGTACCCACCCCTAGCATAACTACTATCGAAAAAACTTACGTATGTAAACTTATGAAAATTATGATAAACTTTTTTGTTACCCGCGACTTCGTTCGCGTGGACATAAAAAAGTATCCTATGTCCGTCTTTGTTATATACAGTAACTCCTTATCAAAATTTATCAAGATCTGTTCAGCCGTTTAGCCGTGATAACGAGACAAAAATCCAGACAGAGAGACAAAGTTACTTTCTATAGATCGCTAAATGGCAGTGATCCATTTTGGTGTATTTTTTGACGTTTTGTATGGACTGACAGTTGTAGTGTAGGGAGTTCTTAATCGCGCAGGTGAAGTTTTTTTCCTCGAGACGAATGATTTTTATACCTCGAATCTTTATTGGTCCTGACACAACTTCTCAACTATATTCCTCGGAATTATAACTACATCTTTACAGACCTTGTAAAGTTTTTTTCAGTATCCATATATGCATTTTAAGGAGTTTTTTTTTTTTTTCTGGATTGCTGGTATTCTAGTATATGTAAAACCCGTTTTTGTTGTGTTTTGTAAAATTATTTGTATGACTTTACTATATTAATATATGGGGGTTTAAAGTGCTTAAGTATTGTACCAGTAAACTCTATAGTACATACTCGGTAACAACGGAATTTATATTGTTAACAAGCTTCCCCCTTCATTGACTGAGTACGTCCCCGTGAGCCGCACCTCCTTTTCATTTCATTCCATCCAGCGAAGAATAAACCGTAATGAATATCTTCGGCTCCTCATCCTCCACAATAGTTTCCAGCATCAGGGTTGTCATACGCCAGTTTATCAGATCTACATAATGCTGACTTATTGAGGACTCATACTTTTTCAGCGGGTTTTTTTCCCCTTTGTAACTGTGACATACAAATAGTAAGGCAGACACTGCAATATTATTATTTATAGTAATTATAAATACTTACTTAAGTGGAGCTGGGCAGGACACGTTGCTAGGTTCAGAGATGACAGGTGGAGTAAGGCTGTAACAGAGTGGTGGCCGAGGCAAGGTAGGCGGAGCGTTGGCCGTCCAGCTGCGAGATGGGTCGACGATATCGTCACCATCACGGGTCGAACCTGGATTAGATTGGCACAGGACCGAGGCAGATGGCACAGCAAGAGAGAGGCCTATACCAAGCAGTGGGATAAGGAAGGCTGTGGATGATGATGATGATGATGAATACTTACACAGTTTGCACAATAAAATATTCTGATTCTGTTTCTGATAGTTTGTCATTTACGTCAATATTAACTATCTAAGTTTTTAAATCATTTTTCATTAACGACCTTTTCTTGCAAATTTTATAGTAATGACTAACATTTTCTAATTATTTTCTAAGGGTGTTTGTTCCTGTTCAACTCTGTATCGGCTTAACGGATTAGAATGAAGTTTGGTATGGAGGTAGCTTATACCCTGGATTAACACATATACAGGCTTTATCCCGGACAAATACTCGGTTTCTGTAGAATAACGGGTGAAAGCGCGGGGCGCAGCTAGTGTACAATACAATTAAAAATAGGCATTGAAATTATGCCAAAAACTAAACTCTGATTTTTTTACTTCAGCAAACTTAACATGTAATTTGTATATTCTCGAACAATAAAATACCTTACAAATATATGCAAATGGTGACAAACAGGCGAATGCGTTCGAAACGCACAATATACTTTTATGGTTTCAGGAAAACTCCAAATCCTACCACTTTACATTTGCAGATAAACTTCTCCATCCCCAACCTTATTTAAAGCCTCATACGACTCCATAAATACTTTTTTAACTTAGCTAAAGTTAAAAAGCTCGCAGCTTTGCGCGTGTACTTTAAAAGTGCAAATGTGAATTGTATAACTGTTCAATAAGGTTTTAAGGAAGGTATTTGTTAAGATTGTGAAAGGAAGGTGTGTTAAAGATATTGTTTCACGTGTTTTATGAGGTGACTCGAGATGCCACGGGGTTCCTGGGAGGCATTTTTGAGTGTTTCCCTTTATTGTAGTGCGAGTTGGAGGTTATGTTTGATTGTCTGTAAGTCATGACCTGCTGTTTTGTTTATGGTTTTGCGCTTTGTATTGTTTGTTTTGGGGTTTTGGAATTTTATAATTTGCTCTTTCAGGTTTGGATGAAATTTTGTTGGGCACGAAGTTAGATATCGCAAGAAGTATTTCTATAGAAGTATTCTAGTATTACGGGCATGGGATTATAAATTTAACTATGTAGATACATTTTTTTATAGATCACAAAGCTGTCGATAGTCTGTAAGTTCGTTCTTATTCGCCACTTCAGAGTAGATATAATACAGTTCCTATTCGGGGTTGGCTTATGCTACACTGCGTCGCATTATAATAAGAGCTGTGTTCAGATCACTTCATCATCATCAACATCATCATCATTATCATCATCCCGAACATCCACTGCTGAACAAAGGCCTCCCAATTCAATTCAATTCTTGTTTTATAGCATCTGCGAGAGTGTTTCACACTTCTGCCAATGTCATGTGATGAGATAGACCACCAAACGTAGAGAATTTGTATCACTCATAGAGGGTAGACACATAGACAGCTGTAACAAAAAAAAAAAACATGCCGAATAAAAATTGAATTGAACTTGTGAAGATTTGAATTAAAGTGAGGATAGTATTCCATGCAGTTGATTAAATCTTAACTTCGCAGAAGTTCATCATCAAGACTTTATTTATAATTAATTTTGAAGTGTTTTACCGCCCAATTATCACTTCTAGTACAATCAAGAATATGGTATCATTATTTTATCTTTCACTTTACTAAAATTGTTTTCATAAAACTAAATTAACCTAACATGAAAAAAAAAACTATTTATGTGCTATTTTTTTTACTTAATTATATATTATCTGAAAGAAGACGCCTATATTCAGCAGCGGATGTCTTCTGGCTGATGATGATAATGATGACCTGAACTAATATAATTTATAGTAATACTAAACTTTTAAAAAACTTAAAATTTTTAATAATCCTGTCACAATACATTTTATCCTAACTATAAACCTTTTAAACAAAAGTTGTGTTATTTAAACGTGAATACTCTCGTTAAATTGTGTCGGTGATTCCGACTATAGTTTCGATCACATACGGCGACCTTTAATTTTTCATTTCATCAAGGAATGCTAAGCGTGACACGCGCGCGACCTCGTCCCGAGTATTCCCGTTTTATTAAAACAAAATGTGTCAAAACCACGTCAGTTTTTATAGTAAACTAATTAAATTGTTGCTACATGTAATTAACAAAATAAATTAATTGATTGCTGTCGTTCGTGCTAAAGCTCAGGAGTACTGGCCGACTATGTTGCTACGTAAATGAAACATCGGCGGCACTCGTAGCCCCCTTCTACGTGGGTAGATGTGCAAATCGCTGGTGGAGCCGACTGCGACAGTTTCCAGTTCAGAACTCCACGGCTGCCGCTGACACTGGCCCGTGTCCGCTGATAAAGAAACAGTAAAATGGTAGAAGTGACCTTAGACAATTTTAAATGTAGAATAATAGACAAATCTGGGTTCCACCATAATCCCAGTTGAAGTTACTGTTATAGTTTAAATTATCTATTAACCACGAATTTTAGCCGGCATGTGTTTCACCATTATATTATTTTGTTGTTATAGTTACAATTAACTGAGTAGGCTTTGTTTGACAGCTCTTAACTATAAAGTTTACTTTAAATTGCCAATTTTGCATTGTTAATATTACCGTTAAGTTATGACGTCATCATCACTGAATCTAAGCAAATTGCAGATTCTTTAGATTTTCTGCTAAAAATCGAAGAGATTTAGGTAAAGGATCCCTAACACATTTTTCAAGGCCGAGGCTGCCTGTTTATGTCAAATTTCATTTATATCGACTTCCAAAAAAGGAGGAGGTTGTCAAAAGGCGACTGATTTTTTTATTTATTTTTATGTTTTTTTGTCAGAACTTCGCCATTTATAAGCCGATTTGGAAAAAGATTTTTCCAGATTTTTAGAATTGGACTAAATAGAACCTAACCCTTTGCTCTTTCTGTTAGGAAGTCTGCGATTCTAGTATAAGGCAAGATAGCCGGAAGTCCGGAAGATTTTAGACTCGGTTTGTTTAATAAATTATTACGTAATTTTAACAACAAAACCCGACTTCAACACAAACTTTAAAAAAAATGCAGTTTTTTTAAAAAAGTATTTAAAGTTTTCTTATGTTGACTGTTTTTAAAAAAAATGTTTGTTACCTGAGAATTCCGTCATTTATAAACCCCTTTTTGTGAAATATTTTTTATTTATTTGAAAGGAGTGTTTTAGTTAGTATCAAAATCCGGTAATGGAATCCACGAGGAATTGAGGGAGCTCCTCAAATATTATAGGCATACATATAGCGATTTAGGTATTTTCAACAACAAGACAAGCATTTGCATTCAAAAAGTATCATTTGGTGAAGTGGAACTGATGAAGAAGACCACAGATGGCCACCGGAACTCCATTATGATAAGTATATCACGGGTGACGCCAAGAACATCTAAATACAGGATTTTTAAACAATATTTTGGTTAAGTCGGTTTATTAAATTTCTTGATGTAATACAATAGTTCCTAACCAATTCAGCTCTATCTTTTCGTAGGTCTGCATCCACAAATGATTAGACATAGGTCGGACGCGAGCCACCGGACTGTGAAGAGATCTGTTGCTGACGTTACCGATGCTACGTTGATTCCAATAATATGAGACTATTTAGGTATTACGGGTATCTATGACTAACTTTGTTAACTTCTCATTAAAGTAAACTGTCAAGACTGACTTTAATATAATTATTTACCTACTCAGAGCATGTGCATTCGGAGTCAGCTACGCTTGTCAGCGTTAAATAAAAGAATCACTTCCTCCGACAGCGTTCACTGAATTGGAATGTATGGCGCTGACTTCTCGATTCAGGGTCAAACCCCCTTTCCTAACATAGTGCTAGGGCTGATTCACACTGACAATGTGACAGCGCTAATCTTGAGTATCACACTTCTATTATAAACGTTAATAAATAGCTAAGCGATGCGCGAGGAAAAAATCCATCAACAGGATTATTAGGATAGGAAAATGAAGTAATACTATCTGTGGTTTTTTTTTCTCGCGCTCTGCTCTACCTTGCAATCGTTGGTGGAAACGCACCCTTACAGGTATATTTATTCCTCAACTTTAGTTTGCCATTGCGACGGTTAAGCGGACTTAAGAGAAAATCCGAAGGTATAATACATAGTAATATATATAATTATATTCCCACAACAAATTAAAGCTTAGTGTATAAAACCGCAAGGCGCAACTATACCTATATCTGGTCGAATTTTGAATCAGACGGAGTAAACTGACATTATGAGTGTTCACAAAATAAAATAGCGATGTGGTATAAATATTTAGTTCATTCAATCATATCAGTTCAGTGAACTATTTCATTTATTAATATAGTAAATTCTTCCTTAAAGTTTTACATAGTTTTAAAAACAATAATGAGTAAATGATGGCAGTGAATGCTCATTCGTTAATATATTGATCAAACAATTCATTTACAAATTATGACTATATTAAATTATTAATTGTTCGTTTAATTTATAGTCCGTTCTTTTGAACGATAAAATCTGAACTAGATCTCTACTACTACTTGAAAGTTGGCAACATTATTTTGACAAGTGACATTTCGAACTGTCAGTTTACTCCGTCTGATTAAAAATTCGACTTTAATGCCTCGAATGCCTAATACTAATGCCTATTATTGCTCCCGCCCCATACAGCTAATGGACATGGTCACGTGCACCGCTTGTCGAGTGAATTAGCTTCCTTCCGGCCTCGTGCTTGCTCAGATTTGGTATTAGTGATTTGAGATGCTCAAACTGATACTAACATACTTTAAAAAAGTTTTCTCGTTCTGTTTTTCTTGTTATGTCAGAATTAGGTAAATAAACAATATCACTAGCTTGACTTCGTGAGGAATATACAGGGCTATAAGGAAATGGTATGCTAAGTTAAAAGAGGCTCATAGTCTATATCATTATAAGCAATAGTACTTATGACTATGAACAACTTTTACTATGGGACGAAAACTGGATTCGAGAAAAAAAAACAACAGTCACATACATTTTGTCGAGTGCCGTGGACATTTTTCTATGGAACAGCTGGTTTTTTTTCTCGATTTCAGTGTTGGTCCTACAATAAAAGTTGTTCTTAATTATGAGTACTATGAGCCCTTTTCGGTTTAGCGTACCCTTTCCTTATAACCCTGTATAATGTGAAAATTGCCATTTAGGTAGCAGCTGCTCGAACAACGCAAAAATCACAATATTTAGGATTTTAGATAACTTAGTTGTTTTTAGGATTACGTATACCAATGGAGCAAACGTAGCCCTATTACTGTCGCTCTGCCGCCCGTCCATCCGATCGAGTATGTCACAGGTTTTTAGCACCTAAGCGGAATAAGTTACCATACATAGAAAAGGCTACTTTTTTTTTTCTACCCATGGCAAGTGGGTTTGTCTATAGCTTATTAGGTAGAGTAAAATTATGATTTTCATATATTTTTTTAGCTTCAAACCGTAAAAGTTGTAATTTTTATACTATTTTGTTACGAGGTCTACAGCGCGCACTATCGCTATCACGATTTAGGACCCTATTCCTGTGCGCTCGAGATTATCTCGGTCACTGTCTCTCTAATTTAGAATTTAATGGGAGAGAGAGTGACCGAGATAATCTCACGCGCACAGGAATAGGGTCCCAGGGACCCTATTCCTGTGCGCTCGAGATTATCTCTGTCACTGTCTCTCTAAATTAGAATTTAATGGGAGAGAGAGTGACCGAGATAATCTCACGCGCACAGGAATAGGGTCCCAGGGACCCTATTCCTGTGCGCTCGAGATTATCTCTGTCACTGTCTCTCTAAATTAGAATTTAATGGGAGAGAGAGTGACCGAGATAATCTCACGCGCACAGGAATAGGGTCCCAGGACGTACATCCATGTGGTGGGATGGAAAAAAATTGTTGTGTCGTTGGTACGTAGCCTTCAGTGCGCGATATCAACTCGCACTTGGTCGGTTTTTATGCTATAAATATATAAGTAAAATGAGTACTAGTAGAGTCACAAACTTAACAAAAAAATATGTCTCTGAATTTTGGCTTAAAATCAAGTGGGTTCTAAAAGACGTAAATAAAATTATGAATCACAGTATGCGATTGGAACAATACATAAAAACACGTGGGTATGAAATCGCGTCACCCTCTATGGAGGGAAGTCATATCGAATGAGACGCCTTGTATGGCAGTGACATTGGACTTCGGTATGGCTAATCGATGTTGGCGAGGGGATGATATTGGCTATGAATGTGAGGAAGAAAAGATTACACTTAACAGAGTACCCTTCTTTTGGCTTCGCCGTTATCGGGTAAATTACTTGTAACTACTCACTGTAATGTCTATTAATATATTTGATTTGGATATGAAAAAATACCCCTGACATACTTGACAATCGCTGACCAACGAGATCTCTCTTTCTCTCGTATTTGTTAGATGGTGCAGCGGTCGGCGCCAACCAATTTGTTACGTGTGTTAACGCCATCAGGAATTACATATAAAAAGACTAGCTGATACTCGAGACTTCGTTCGCGTGGACATAATATCGCTGAAAAAAATCCTACAAAAGTATTCTATGTCCATGTTTGTGATATACAGTAACTCCTTATCAAATTTAACAAGATCCGTAAACAGGGTTACACTTTCTATAGTTCGATAGATGGCGTTGATCCGTGTTTGTGTTTTTTTTTGACTTTATGTATGGACTGACAATTCTAAAATAGGGAATTCTGAATCACGCAAACAAAGTTTTTTTTGCCCGAGACAAACGTATTCATTTTTATATCTCAAAGCTTCGATTGATCCTGTTACGAACTGCTATTATCCTCTGAATTATAATTTTGGTATTGGTATGGATTCTAATGAACCCAAAGTTTATACATAAGATTTTGGGACATACCAAAAATTACTTTATCGGATTAATTTTATTTATGGTAAATCATGAACTGTGTCAAACTGAAGCGTTCCTAAACCGTTCAGGCTGACAATGAGTAGTGTCCATGAATGTCTAGTATGCCAGTCTAGTATCCTATTACGTCCAGTATTAGTCCCACAATGTCCAATGTCTTTTAATGACTAGTGTCCAAACATGTCCAGTATCTCATAATGACTAGTGTCCAAAACATGTCCATCGCACCATAACTTTTTTTTTTGGTACACAGTGATGAGACGAGCAAGTCATTCACATGATGTTAAGCGTCACGCTTGCTCATAACAATTCAGTGCCACCCAGAATTTGAACTTTAACAGTTCAAAACCATGCGCGGCAATGCACTGCGCTCGTCATCCTGAGATATTAGATGTAAAATCTCTGTATGCCCAGTAAACGCTGGAAATATTGCCCTTCAATCCGGAACACAGTAATGTTTGCACACTACTGCTTGGCGGTTGAATAACTGGCAAAGGTGTGGTACTTCCCTGGCGGACTCTGCAGAAGAGCCCTACCACTACTAAATAACGTCAAATTATCTATAAGATCTACCCCCGAATACTGAAACGCTTGTTAACTTTGACAACAGATTAATTCTAATGCTGCCTTTGTCTGTTACTAAGCAAATGGCAAAGGCAGCAACAAACTTAATCTGTCGTCAAAGTTAACAAACGTTTGAGTATTTTGAGGCTAGCGTCCTAAATACTCTAGTGTTTTTATAATACCACGGGCTTATGCGCTATAAAAGAGACAAACTAAATAATAGGTGGAGTTTTGGCGGGAACGTGAAGAAGTCATTTCGCGTCATTCTATTATTTTCTATAACTATTAACTTGTGTTATTTGGAGTGTTAATGTGTAAAAACGGTGTTTTTTTACCCGTTATGTGTTCGTGAACATGCACGAGTGTTGGTTAATCGTATAATGTCGTGAAGCGTGAATTTTCATGTTGTTTCCAAAACTCCATAGAAAGCTCTAGTAAAGTTTTCACCACTTTACTTGGGCATGACTTGGACTTGATCGTGACTTGTTTTGCTCGCCTTTGACTGTGACTATGGCTTGTTTGATAATATTTAACAAAACTTGAAAATATATATGTATGCTTGACACTGGCAAATGCATAAGACGTGCGACGCCAAAATCCTCTTAGGAGGAAAGTGAAGAAAAATAAAAACTAAACAATAAATAAGAAACGATGTAACACCTAACCATCAATAATTCGTAACGATAATAGCCCAACGAGAGCTTCATATCTACAATCCATTAATACATTTTACATTTGTCCGTCCTTCTGTGCGTCCGTCCGACGGACTCAGGAAGCGCGTTGCTCTTGATTTATACCTTTAGCTCACCTATTTGTCGACGCCGCGTGATACTGCTAGTTTTGTTAGGACGTTTTGGTCATGTGATTAATTGGCGGAATCACCTTTGCGGAAAATTACGCAAGCTCTAGGTAGGTACGAGTAGGTATTTAAATATGTAGATTGATCTAGAAGCAATTATTATTATTTTTTGTTATTCTCAGCCTACTACGTCCAACTGCTGAGCATAATATCCCTAGCATTCTTCCACTCTTCATGAAATTCATCAAGATCATCAAGATTACCAAGATCCATTCAGCCGATATGCCGTAATAACACGACAAACATCCAGACAGAGAGACAAAGTTACTTCCTATAGTTCGCTAGATAGCGTTAATCCATTTTTGTGCATTTTTTTACGTTTTGAATGGAGGATATATGTAGGAAGTTCTGAATCGCGCAAGCGAAGTTTTTTCCCCGAGACGAACGTATTCATTTTCATACCTCGAAGCTTTATAGGTACTGATGAGACTGCGGCTATATTCCTCTGATTCACTTATAGTATTTGTTAGGAAGTTAGGATTTATCGAACAAACCGAGTCAAAAATCTTCTGAACTTTCAGCTATCTTGCATAATCCCCTTCACATCTCAAATGATATGCTAAGGTGATTAATGGACAAAAAATCCATAAATCCCCTTCGCAGGGGATTGCCTAAGGGGATTTCTGGAGTAAGCCGAATCGAAGACTACCTTACAGAAAGAGCAAAGGGATAGGTTCTAGTTGGTCCATTTCTACAGCTCACAATATTGGCACGGAACCCGCACTAAATCAGAGATCTTTATCGATTACGCCATCCGCCATTACCTCTGTAAATACACAGCTATTCATCAATAGTACTTTTTATTCGGCACTTAGCGCCACCCAAATACCTCTCCGGTAATGATAGCGCGGTACTATCATTGCCAGTGATTTAGCTTTAGCCAGTGTTTTAACTAGTGGCTCACGCCGAACTGAAACCTCGCACCCCTATATCTTCACAACCCCTGGACCGATTCAGCTCATATTCGAACTTAAAAATTGTATTGAAATGAACTACTTGCTTTCTATTGCTATTTCATGAAGATTGGATCAACGGTTCGCAAGTTATCATCGGACAAATATACACACAAACATACAAATGCCGATTTGTCCTAGTAAACTATGAGACCTTCGCTTAATCGCAATAAATGGACTGGTCAGTTTTGAATTTGTTTTTATCTTCTAAAATTTATTTATTTATTTAAGACCAACAGCACTATTATACAACAATAAACAGAAATACATTTTATACAAAAACCAATTATGGGTCTATTCTATTCAATATAATATCAACAGTATAATTAGTCAATCGCTACTCTTTAAGTTAACAAGGTTGGCACCAAAATGCACCAATAAAAATAAAAATCTAATAACAAGCGGTAGTTAGCTGGGTTTCCAATAGTGCTGGCGACTGTGCAAGTAGATGTAAGTGTATTGTCGGACGGGTATGTGCAAGATGGCGCACAATCTTCAAAAAAAAAAAAAAAATGTGATGATTCAAATTTAAGAAATGGTATCGGAAGTTTTCTCTGTCACATCACTACATACTGCGATTACGCGTACTTTTTGCAGCCAACTCGATTTTATAAATTTGTTGAAAAGAAATTATAGGTAGATTTCAAATAGAAATAGAAACATTGATTAGCCTTATAACATTTTGTTCCATTTGGCGAGTCATTTTACAAATAAACACAATAATAAAGTCAATAAATAGCAGTTTTAAGAATTAACAATGAAAAATTACAATATATAATACTATGCTTTTTTTATCACACGCAAGATACGCCAGGTACGCTGCCAGCTGATAGTGGGCTTGATTATATTTAGACCTGCAATATTCTCTAACCTAATCATTTGCTTAAGTCTAAATAGTTTATGGTTTGTATTTTGTTTAGTTAATAAAAGCACTTGTCCAGTTAGAAAAAAAGCTTCTCCATAATTCTACAACATGGGTAATATAAAGAAGATGTCAACTCTAATTCTAGGAAGGATCGAATAAACTGCATTTATAGCCCCAAATCCATTCCCACCTGTGCACATAACATCACACACAACCGAAGTTACATCTCCAAAATGTCGCATTTAATATACTGTCTGTAAACCTACAGCGATGATAGTCAGAGATGACCGATGTGTTTCCTTGAAATCAGTCTGTGCGCTTGCGCAAGCATAAATCAACCGTGTCTCCGAGAATAACCGCGGACTGCGCCTGCGACGTTTTGTTGCCGATTTAGATGCTGTTTTAATTGAAATAGATAAGTGGGTGGATAAGAATGCTGACGAAATTCTGTGAAGGCCTCATAAGACTATGCTATACCTTAGTATGCTATTTCAGCCCTTTGCACTATGCTTTAAGTAAAAATAAATGTGCTTTTAGTAAAACTAGTAGTACTCCGAATAGTAGACCTTGCGGACACAAACTTTTTTGCACAATTTCATATAATTTTTTAGTCCTCGGTGATGTTTGATTGGTGGGATATTTATTTCCCCCAAAATAAAGGAAGTTTAATAAGCAGCTTGATCTGAGCGGTGATTCCTAGAAAAGGGCTTTTGTATTACATATTTACTTTGATGTAAATGTAACTTAGGATGCGAGGAGGTATGAGTGTATGAAACAGGAAGCAATATCACGTCACGCTCGTCTTATCTCGCTATAACGCTTTACACCTAAAGCTACCCACTAGTATTCCGAGTCGGGGATCCCATGGATCACACACAAAGACACGGTCAACTACACCCAGACTCAGATCACTTATTTAAGTTCTTCATTCAATTATTTTCCCAGCATTTGAACCCGGGGCCAACTGCTCATAAGGAGACGTGATACGAACTAAACCATCCGATCCGACAGCTCCCATCAATAGGAAGTTTTCAGTATTTGGTACAGGCGCCGGTTACCAAAGGCACATACATCGACCTCGCCGGCGTGGTCGAACAGTCCTAGGATCTGTCAGAAGATCGGTTAGATTCTCTCCAAATAATCATACAGATAATAACCAAAACGCTAGGGTCCTAGGGCACACTCCCTTTGGGGTGCCAGGACAAGTCTGACTTCCCCCTCCCGAGTGACGGCCCAAGCCGAGGTTCGTACCGTAGCGGTACCCTTGCGCTAGTCACCCTCAACGCCATATGCGTTTGCCAAAGTTCGTTAAGGTTATACTGATCAATATTGGCCAACAACGTAGTCACATTTAAAAAATAAAAAATAACTAAGCCATAATAGTCGTCAGACCTTTAGATGCTGATACTGATCTCACACTCCATCACACTAATTGTTCGCGTCATCTCTAATCTGCTGCACCGAAACATGTAATTAGGCCATTGAGACCGATGGGGGAATTGCCTTTATGACCAGTTGAACGATGTTTCTTGGAACATGGCAAAGGACCCGCCAAAATGAAGAGAACTGTCCACATTTTACATGGTACTAACAACAATATCTTTACGTCAACTTTTAAACTATGTTAACTTTTACTCCCTACACAAAGATTATGTCGCAAATATGATGAATTTAACGCTTACTTGGATGATCTTGATGTGTTTAATGATTGTTTACATTACATTACATTATCAGCCAGAAGACGTCCACTGCTGAACATAGGCCTCCCCCTTAGACCGACAATGTGCCACTTGCATCCACCGGTTGCCCGCGACTTTCACAGTGTCCTCGGTCCACCTAGTGGGAGGCCTGCCTACGCTTCGTCTTCCGGTTCGTGGTCGCCACTTAAGAACCTTTCTTCCCCATCGGGAACATCATCGGGATCATGATTGTTTAACTGTTTTCAAAAACAAACTAGTAAAGTCTCTAACCAGAGATAAATAATGTTGTGATTATGATGTTTTATTTTTGTTTTATCATAGAAAATGTTATATGTTCTAACTAACATTCCGATTATAATTATTATAGTTTACATTATTTTATTGCCCTGTCTAATCTCTATTTATGGCGAATGTTGTATATGCCTATAAAGAGTGATCATATCAGTTCCATGTACCCACTTCAATTCAATTCATTTATTCGGACCCTGGGTTAGCAAAACACTTGGTAAAGTCAAATACACAGTTTTCATATGAAACTCACGTAGAAATATATTATAAGATTGTAAAATATGCTCACTGTTGGCGTATCTCAATAAATAAACATGTTTTAGTTCAATTTTGCTCGACTGCCCTAGTAGGAGGATAATGTTTTTGGGGTGTATGACTGAACATGGTTATTTTAGTCATTTCAAAAATATCGTAAGTTAAAAAAATGTAAGTAAAATAAAATAATAATTTAGTAAAATGTGGACAGTTCTCCTCATTGTGGCGGATCATTGCCATCTTCCAAGGAACATACACAACACAACTTCATATAATTGTATGTAAGTTGTAAGTGGTATGTAAGTTTGATAGTATATACTGTAACGTTACGCCCTCTAGAGGGAGGACATAATGTCAGTTTATCTAGGACCTAGGAACCTACCTATGGGAGGACCCTAAAATTGAGGAAAACCAAAGAGAAATTTAGACAGAATTTAATAACAACCAATGATTTACACTGTTAAAAAAAAAATACAATTTTGTAGACCAATTTGTAAATTTTGACGTAAGTAAGGTTTTATAGTTAAAACTGTTGTCAATAACCTTGGAAAAATGATGGACTCCTTCCTAGATGACTTCGGGTATGTTTTTCTGGTTCACTTTTATGTTTTCTTGCGCTGGAAATGTCCTCTTTTCGTCAATCGTGTCAATAAACACTTCACAGTATTTTTCTTACGAATTTGTAGTCCTTTTGGATTTAGGAACAAATCTGAAAAATTAGACCAGTAGTAGTCAATTCAAATTGAAATCCAATCGTTGCATCAGATCCGGCTTGTTTTCATTTTATCGGAGAAAAGTTTGTCTTCCTCTTGAAGTTTTATGGCCTTTAAACTGCTTCAAATTATGACCTTCAAGCTTCGAGCCAGTCTTGAGTTTCCCGGGCCTGTCTGGCCCGGGAAATGGCCTTAAAGATTTTGAGCTTCAGATGGTAAAATCAGAATTGAAAAGCTTTTTCCAGAATTTTTGCCTTTTATACCTTTCATGGTGTTCCTTACGTCAAAATTTGAATAATACAATAAGCCAGGGTTATTTTTTTAAGTATTCTAAAATAAAATTTAGATCATCACAGAGATTGTAATATAAAATTCGGCCAAAAAATCCTGTATAAAGAGAATTTATATGAGATTTTAGATATAACCTTAACCTAAACTTAGAATCTTACGACATAGACGTATAAAAAATAAAGAATTGACACATCTACTTTTGACAATGTTTCAAACGAAAAGTAAACAAACAAACTATTTGTTTTCAGGTTTTCTTTAGAAAATAATAAAGAATTATTCAGAAATATTAAAAGGAAACAAAACAAATAGCAGACAAAACAAAGAAAATTGTCTGAAAAGCAAAATAAGTAATCTGTTAGTATTTTTATACATTAACCTAGAAATAAATAATCCATGTAGGAAAATTTAAAGTAGCGATTTTCCTACATTTCCCCGACAACCCCAGAAAATTTTCAACTCCATTGAAAATTTTGAAGGTTAGGAATAAAACCTTGCTCTAACATACATCTTCCACACCTCCTATCATACAACTTGCACTCACGTCCTAGCATACGTAGGGGCTATGGTTCACATTCAATGACGCATACTCCACAAGGAAATATTCAATATATTTAACGAAGGCTTATTTTTTTATTATAGATGTCGTTACCCGCATCTTTCTGAAGACCCTTTAAGAAAATTGAAGATAAATAAATGTATTTACAACACAATGGCTTATTTAATGAGTTGTGTACCGCTCATCAAGAATTAAACCTTGGTTTTTAAGAAATCAAGGTATCAAGGTCAATTATAGAGGCCTTGCTAGATAAAGACATCAAGGAAATTAAGATAATATCCCAGTGCAACTTGTGCATCAAGGAAAAATATTAAGAGTTAAGATAAACACAAATGATGGCTTCCTTTATTAAAAGGTGTGTTAGCCATTATTTATATTTAAAAAAAAAATATGGGATACAAAAATAAGCCAAATTGTTTATTATTATTTTTTTTGTTGAGTACATACAATAAAATAAATTACAAAGAAAAATTAAGAATAAGAATAAGTAAAGAATAAGAAACAATAAAAATAAGTACAAAATAAGTACAAAGAGAAGAATAAGTACAAAATTTACTTTTTATATCTTTTATATGCCATTTTCCTCTCAAACCGTTAGAGTCCTCCAAGATAAGTACAAGAGGTGAAAGTTTTTCGATAACTGTGGATTTGATGTATTTTGGTGCCAAAAATAAAATAAAAGGGTAATAATCAAGGGTTATAAAATAAAGTCTAGATTAGACTATTTTAAGTAATCAAGGTAGTCAACTAGGTTTAGAAAATATCTAACTAGTCTAGGCTGAGCATGAGCAATACTATGAACTACGTGTATAAACAGCTTTAATAACCTTATAAAGTGAAGTGTATTAGTTTTAAATACTTTTAGAGGAAATAAAATAAATAAGCTATGAGAATGTGGTTTAAGTAAAGTGTAGGATTGAATAAGTGTTGTGTGTGTAAAGTCTTCAGCTGTCAAGCATTTAGGTGCACCTCGAGTCGGTCTCTATTGTAGGACCTAGAAGTACACTTTCTCATGACTTAACAGCCTGCATGTACGTATACTACTAGGATATTGTCCTGTAGCACGTCGTAAAGTCTTCCAAACCCCGTCTTGTAAGTGACCAAAATGGTTTTAAAAACACTTGCAAGAGAAGAATGGATGTAGATTACACTTGGGTAATCAGTAAGTGGTGTATGTGTGTGGGGGTGTAGAATTATGTTGTGAGTGTCCTGTATAGTTTAGAGTTTAGTATAATGTATTGCGTATAGGTAGAATAGAATTGAAGTGCCAAAAGAAATGCCGAAAATGTGACCTAGGTACTTGGGTAAGTATAATTTAGAATTTAGAGGATTTTAGTAGTAATTTCAAAGAGTCAGGGTTCGATTTAATTTGGGCGCCAAAACTGTAACGTTACGCCCTCTAGAGGGAGGACATAATGTCAGTTTATCTAGGACCTAGGAACCTACCTATGGGAGGACCCTAAAATTGAGGAAAACCAAAGAGAAATTTAGACAGAATTTAATAACAACCAATGATTTAAACTGTTAAAAAAAAAATACAATTTTGTAGACTTTGTAAATTTTGACGTAAGTAAGGTTTTATAGTTAAAACTGTTGTCAATAACCTTGGAAAAATGATGGACTCCTTCCTAGATGACTTCGGGTATGTTTTTCTGGTTCACTTTTATGTTTTCTTGCGCTGGAAATGTCCTCTTTTCGTCAATCGTGTCAATAAACACTTCACAGTATTTTTCTTACGAATTTGTAGTCCTTTTGGATTTAGGAACAAATCTGAAAAATTAGACCAGTAGTAGTCAATTCAAATTGAAATCCAATCGTTGCATCAGATCCGGCTTGTTTTCATTTTATCGGAGAAAAGTTTGTCTTCCTCTTGAAGTTTTATGGCCTTTAAACTGCTTCAAATTATGACCTTCAAGCTTCGAGCCAGTCTTGAGTTTCCCGGGCCTGTCTGGCCCGGGAAATGGCCTTAAAGATTTTGAGCTTCAGGTGGTAAAATCAGAATTGAAAAGCTTTTTCCAGAATTTTTGCCTTTTATACCTTTCATGGTGTTCCTTACGTCAAAATTTGAATAATACAATAAGCCAGGGTTATTTTTTTAAGTATTCTAAAATAAAATTTAGATCATCACAGAGATTGTAATATAAAATTTTAGATATAACCTTAACCTAAACTTAGAATCTTACGACATAGACGTATAAAAAATAAAGAATTGACACATCTACTTTTGACAATGTTTCAAACGAAAAGTAAACAAACAAACTATTTGTTTTCAGGTTTTCTTTAGAAAATAATAAAGAATTATTCAGAAATATTAAAAGGAAACAAAACAAATAGCAGACAAAACAAAGAAAATTGTCTGAAAAGCAAAATAAGTAATCTGTTAGTATTTTTATACATTAACCTAGAAATAAATAATCCATGTAGGAAAATTTAAAGTAGCGATTTTCCTACAATACGTATTTAAGTATGTATTTTAAAATCACAGATTTCTCCTTAAAAATAATTAAAACTTTTTTTTTGTGTTTTCCTATAGTACCTAAACATTCCTTCAGCCTAAATGGCTTGACCAGTTTTGACGTCTGAGGGTTTGTCGTTGGATTCTTTTTTTCATCTGCAGTGACATTCACATTTTGCAGTAGGGTTTTCGTTTTCTTTTTCATTATAATACTTGTCAAAGTAAGTGTTACAAAGTAAGCTACTTACATTTTTTCCCGAAAAGTCGGTCGCACGAACAAACGATGATTGATCGCGCTGTGCGTGCGAACTAGCGTTCAAACGAACATCTTTATTGACCGTCCTAACTGATCGTGCGCCTGCGCCTCGCGGTATCACCCGCTATTCTACAGAAACTGAAATATATTTTAGGTGTATGCTATGTGTTAATCCAGGGTATAAGCTGCCTCCATAGCATATTTCATTCAAATCCGTTCAGCCGTTACAGAGTTGAACGGGAACAAACACACTTACGTACATACACAAACTTTCGCATTTATAATATTAGTGTGATAAAGAGTGTTCGGTTAGACAACGTCCATATTCTTGCATATCAATATACTTGTCACAAATATTTTATATTGGTACCAAACATGAAATGAAAGATGACATGAAATTACAAAAAAAAAACTACTGTTCCATAGAAAAAATCCATTCACCATCGACGAAATGTATGGAATGGCTTATTTTTGCGGTTCCATGGTTGGTCCCACAGTAAAAGTTTTTCATAATGAGCAATATCGAATACCTACGTCGAACCGACCGAATATCTTTCAAAAGGACCATAATCACTGACTTAGTACTACATACTAGTGAGTGAGATTAATCTACAATTCACAGAAGGTGTCCAAACGAAAATCCGTCAAACCGTAAGCCTTTATCTGCCGCAACCAACACGTACCATAATCGCTCCGGAAACGGAAAGTCCACCATATTGTATGAAATCAGCTTGTCTGGCCTTCCGCGCTGTTGCACCTGTGTATTCACTTGTACAAACCTACTCACAACTCAAAATAAACTGTAAACATAAAGCAATAAAGCTGAAAACTTTCCGCAACTAGAAAATTTTCAGATTCTACTTGCAGTTGCAGAGTTCAAAGTGAAAAGAAATTAGTGTCATTACGTTTAGGTTCAAATTGAATTGTACCCTGATTCAGGTGACAATTTGAATTGTGTTCCATTTGCAAAACCATTTGGAGAGATCATCTTTTCTGTTGCTCGCAACCCAAATTTAATTTTGCCTTCATGAATTTACAGCTGATTTTCATTTGAGAAGAAGTTTAACTGAATAAATTGGTGGGGTGAATTTGACTTTATGATGTAAGGTTTTAAGGTCATATTTAGATTGTAATCGTGTAGTTTATAGGTGTAAATCCGCGTGTAAAATCCGCGGACAGGTTTCCGTTCGGGGCTATTGTTTGTGCGTCCGAATATGAATTAATAGGGATTTTCAGGTAAATCGCAGAGGGCTATGGCTATTGTTCCGACAGTTTGCGCTGTTGAAGCCCACTGTAGTGGAAATGGATTTATTTGCTAGTTTTTGGTAGTTATGTAAACGGATTTGTGGTGTTACGCAATGACAATTTTGCTATCGGTATATTCAGTAAATTGTATTCAATCTTTTTGTTTACATGTAAGCTATGAAGCCACGATCCTGGAGCCAGGATCTTAGAAGACTACCATTGTAAATGTCACTCGCGGTCACCTATCCGAAGACAGACCGCTTCATCCGTTGTCATCATGCTAACAGTATTTATTTCTGGAGAAAACCGAATACAGAAACAGTGCTGTTCCATGTTTTGGCTCAACATTTACGTTGATGAGCGTATTAATTTATTTTTAGCTTAGCACCCCAGTAAGCCATAAGCTAAGAGCTACCGCCAATTCACGTTCGGTTTTAAGATAAAAAACCTGCGTTGTCACTCCACCACAGTTTCCAGTCATTGTTCACCTGACAGTGTGACGTAATTAATTATATCCCACCCCACCACACGCCACCCGACGCCACCCACTTCACTCACTGGATGCCCCCGCCGTGTTGTGTCAAGGTGATGCTATTGTTTTGGAGGCCGGTGTTACCACTTTATTAACTGGTAGTTTAACTTTTATTTCGTAACTAGTCGCGAGTAGTTTCGTTTAAATATTTCCGTAGCTAGGTTTAGTTATTTAGTTCTTTATTGCATGCACACATCGTACTATCTTGAGCAGAATTTAATTCTAAACCATTTTGTACCATGATTATCATGGCAGTCATCCCCGCGGTTGAAAAAGCGGAATGTAGGTGTGAATCGAAAATTTTAGTCAATAATACAGACTACAAGTATCTACAAAGAAAAATTACTTCATGATAAAAAATAGATCAATTAACAAATACAAATTGAATAAAATAACCTACACTTAAATACAGGTGCAACAATAAGTTCAAAGTTACAGTTACATTATGTGGTATTTAAGATCAGCCACCAAAGATTTGTAGAAATAATCTTACAAATAAGAAATATATAGAAAGCTATGAAAAAAGAAGAAATGTTTATATTCGTTATAGTCTTGCGTTACTTTGCAAAATGTATTCATATCCACTCGCAGTACATGATAAATGATAAATGATAAACAGAATGATAAAGAAAAGATGATAATTATTTGATTTATTGAATAAAGATATTTTTTCTTTCTGTCTACAAAGTCAAGATCAACAATGACGCAAGCCTTGGTTAAAATGTAACCAACGATTAGTATAGTAGAGCCCGCCCTGGAAGGTGAGCCGTGTCGTTGATTAACGATGGCCGAGACGTGTTTATTGTCACGCTGCGAATCACCCAGTCACGGAGTCACGCTGTTATTAAGTTATCTCGTTTAGAAAATGCTGCTGGGGAACATTCTTCCGAGCAATGTTTCTCTTGCTAAAAACCTTCTTGTAGTGTACCTACTCATACATAATACTTTTGGCAATGTAAGAAGAGTTGTTGAAGCAGTAAATATAAATAATTACCAGTAGAACAAATGGTTGAGTCACTTAAAAAAAAAATCAGAGACATCGGTAATTTTACGATACAACCGAACGCGTCGATTGTCTTAACACTGATTATATGGGTGTCTTCAAATCAGGTACCTTCTCCTAGGTAAGAATATTGCAACCTAGACCATTTCACTGCCACATCAAAAAGAATATGATCAAATGTAAAACTACTTTGAATTAAAAAAGATACAAAACTTCCCTAGTATCAGAGCTTTCCGTCCCCGACTAAAGATAGATAAACCCGAAAAAAGGTGGGAAATTGTAGTGTTAATTGCGAAAATTATGTGCCATAAGTACATTTGATAAGGTCGAAGACAGAGGAGAAGAATTGTTATGAAAGCTGAACAATGACCATGACTGTCATATTTAGGAAGAGAATAAGATGACTATCCATTCATACAACTAACCATGTTACAGTACATTCTCATTCAATAAGTTGATGTAATCTTTCCTAAATTAAATAAATTTCTAATTTTGTTATAGGGTAACAATGGGAAGCGACTGATGCTAGTTCAAATTTTTGTGGCAAATCCATTTGTTCCCAATTAAAGAATTTATGTTTCAATTTGTAATAATAATTCACCTAGTCAATATTGCTGATCAATATGAAGCAAAACTAAGTAAAAAAAAAAAACAAAAGTAGTAGTGATAAGAAATCATATTTGACAAGCTGGTAATATTTGATTGACTCTAAGGACTCGTTCAGGGACACGCCGCATAACGCACGCGGCGTGACGTGCGGACAAATCAAACATATGTCAAAGTATGAGAGTGCTCATGTAGAAGCGTAGTCATGCGCATTTTTTTTTATCTAGCGGTACTCGTGGCAAAGCACGATGCGGCCTCTGCCGCGTCCTTCCTTCCGCGGCAGACGTCGTCATTTAGCACGCGCCGCCTCTCTGTAAGTCCAAAGCCCCGCGACGCGCCGCGCAACGCCCAGCGTTATATCCTTGAACGACCCCTTACTACTGCCTTAACTTGCTTAACTTACTGCCTGCCCCTTAACCTTTTCATCGTCTAAGAAGTTTGCTAAGTACTTATCTTAGTCGGCGCTAATGAAGAGCGATCAAAATCAGGTGACACAAGCCAAGTTCCTAAACTATCAGTTACCTCAGCGCGCGGAGATTGTGTCTAACGAGGTGTCTCATCGTCTCCTGTACTTCCGGCAAAAGCCGCGAGTTTCCGAGAACTCCCGAAATTAACCACGTACGCTCGCGGGATAGGTGGTAACCATTATATACAGGCTGTTCGGTTTGACGATGAATATATTCTAGGGTATCACTATACTAGTCATTACGAATAACTTTTACAATGGGACCAACACTGAAATCGCAAGAAAATAAAACAAACGTTCCATATAAAAATTTCAAATGTCATCATCGAAAAAAATCTATGAAACAGCTGCTTTGATTGTTGCTGTTATAGGATTCGTCCCATTATAAAAGTAATGCATTTTATCCTAAAATCGGTACTTCGTCTAACCGAAGCATATATGTTGCGAGCCACGACGCGTAATATTGTATGCTAGTTCTAAATGCAGTGTCGCTTATCAATGATGCCTTTACGTTTTAGGCTAAGTATTATAATTTATACAATTGTGTGGTGCGTAGTATTGAGGTGCCTTTGTCCTTAACCTAACTCCTATTTCGAAATTATGAAGTTTTTTTTTTTTTGTATTCTTTGTAATTTCTGCTGCTTAGCATTACACACATACTGTGTAATTTATGCTGCGTAGTTCTATATGCTACATCATGTTATTATGCTACGTAGTTCTATATGCTACATCATGTTATTATGCTACCTAGCACCTAGCTCTATGACGCCACATTCTGTATGTGTTAAGAACCGCCGTCTTGTCCATACAAAAAGCGTAGTCTGGGACCCACCCTTAATTAGTGTTTTCCGAATTTGATGATTTTATTATATTTTAGCAGGTATTTTTTTTTATTTCCCTATACCTTTGTTAAATAAGCACACAAAGTGTCATTTTTTTTGCGTCAAAAATACGTCGAAGGAAGCAGATCTTATTATAGAAAACCATAAATATTTTTTGAAAAAACGAAACAAAGCGGCATAGTTTATGGTTTATCCAAGCCATCACCAAAAACAAAAGATTTTATTAAGATTTAGGGGGTGATAACAGACTACCCCCAAAACACTATATTCACCAAAAAGTTAGGATAATTCACTTTTTTTCTTTCTTTTTTTTTATGCTACTCGGTGTCGAGACGAGCAAGTCGCTCATCTGATGTTAAGTGTCACGCTTGCCCATAACAATTCAGTGCCACCCAGAATTTTGAACTTCTCAAAACTATGCGCGGCAATGCACTGCGCTCGTCACCCTGAGATGTTAGATGTTAAATCTATAAATGCCCAGTAATTACGCTGGTAACACTGCTCTCCAATCCGGAACACAGTAATGCTTGCACATTCCTGCTTGGCGGTTGAATAGCTGGTAAAGGTGTGGTACTTCCCCAGGCGGACTCTGCAAGAGAGCCCTACCACTACAAAAACTTTCACGAGAAACAGAGCGACAGCTATATAATTTCAAATATCGAATGCGCCAAAACCTCGCGGAAGGACTATCCTCTTAAAGTTGAAATAAGCTATGTAGTTTACAACTCTCTATTATCAGCGCGCGGTATCTAAAAATAAAAGGAAATCTCATAGAGGATAAACGCAAATTAAACTCAGCTGCTACGAGATGAAATCCAATTTGAGAAAGAACCAGAAGTATGTTACCGTCCGTAAATTGCTCGACCGAGGCGAGGTTGGATGGAACAATTAAACCTTTCGGACGAAACTATGCGAGTAGCGATCTCAAGATGAAGGCCAGCGAACAAGCGTCTTACCCCCGAATACTGAAACGTTTGTTAACTTTGACGACAGATTAAGTCTGTTGCTGCCTCTGTCATTTGCTTAGTGGTAGACAAAGGCAGCGTTAGAAATAATCTGTTGTCAAAGTTAACAAACGTTTCAGTATTCGGGGGTTAGGGGGTTATTTCTGCTAACTGTCAATGTTGTATGCAAAAAAAATAACACCGAATGTTGCAAGTTTTTTGATGAATAAATGATAAGTAGTCTATTTTTTTTTTGTATGCAAACGAAAAGAACGTAGCTTTTCCGCATTTTACAAAAAACGAACTTTTTGCATTTTACAAAAAACGAACTTTCCGCATTTTACCAAAAATGAACTTTTCTGAATCCTACTAATATTATAAATGAGAACGTTTGTATTCTAATTATTATTTTATCGTTAATTAAAGTCTCAAAATATAATTAAATTTTTATCAACTCTGACTAACTAGTAATCTAATTCTAACTTACTTAAAAGTAATAAGATATCTTTTTTTTCCATAGCTTTGTTTCCACCCTTTGTTGCCTATAAATGGTTTTTGAATGGTTGTGTCCAGCTCTTGGATGGTTGAATACAAAAGTTGTTCGTCGCTATTGTTGTTCGTAGCGACGAACAACTTTTGTATGACAACAATTGAAAATTCATTCATTCATTTCATTCAACATTGAAATTCATTTCATTCAAAAAACTACAGTCGGAATAACCGACTCAATTTAACGTTATTATTCCCGTTTTATTAAAACAAAACGATTAAATACGTCATCAAAATTGATCCGCCATTTCGCTGGCTCTGCACCAGCATACATCCGAACAGTAACTTCGAGCAAGGTATTCGGTACCCTCCCCGGGGATCGCACATTACGCACCGACATATTTAGTTGCGAACTTACTGAGTCAACTTACCCGTGAGGTAGAATGGCGCATTAGATTCTCATTATTGTCTATAACGTGTATCTGAGGTTAGGAGTTTGTTGGATGGTGGAGGTAAGTAATTAGAAGTATAGGTAGGTAGGTTAGCTACGAGCAGATATGTTTGATGTTGAAAACGATAATATTAATTAGGTTTAATATTTTACTATGAAAACTGACGGTGTTTTGATACATTTTGTTTTAATAAAACGGGAATACTCACGTTAAACTGTGTCGGTTATTCCGACTATAGTTTCGATCACATTCAGAGACCTTTATCAAGGAATGCTAAGCGTGACTCGCGCACGACCTTTTTTGAGGTTTGTCAGAGTCGGAATAACCGACTCAATTTAAAGTATTCCCATTTTTTTTAAACAAAAGGTTTAATATGTGTTATCGTTGAATAGCATTGTTATTCAACTAGGTAAAGTCACCAGCTGAGCCCCCGAGACTGACTGGCTCTGCTCTGGCTGAGCTGGCCAGACTCTTGGGCCTCTCGGTACCCTGCCCCAGGATACTGATCAGGAACTCTGTTTTTTATTTGTTTAGTTTGTTGTGTAACAATTTTATTTTATTTATTTATTTTTTCATGCAAATTACAACTTTCCTTACAGGAAATTCCTAATTCAACAGTGTAAGTCAACAACATTCAAAAATATAAATCTTATCTAGGTCAATTACGTGTAAAGTCTTAACATTGTATTTCGTTTTAGTGTCTATAATAACTCAATTAGTCAAATGTGTCATCCATGAAATGCTTATCCATATAACACATAGATAAGATAATTTTATTCCATTGTCCGAATTACAAACATCTTTTAGAAATATAAGAGCTGTGCATCGCACCGTATTTCGTCATTAATATTACAATTTTAGTAATCGTAGCAAAATTCAAATGCACATGCAAACTGAAATCGCGAAAAAAAATATCAGCTGTTCCGTAACAAAATGTATGGAACAGCTGATATTTTATTCGCGATTTCAGTGTTGGTCCCATAGTAAAAGTTGTTCATGATGATGAGTACTATGAGCCCTTCCCGGCTTAGCATACCCTTTCCTTATAACCCTGTAAATATAGGTATGACATGAATATTCGTCAATTTTATTGATTTACGTCCTGTATTTAAAAATATCAAAAATAGAATAAAAGAAGCTTTTTTATAGCTTAAAGGCTAGGCGTTTGACCACAACTAACCTAATGTTAGGTAAATCAGTGGTTAAATAAATGGTAAACAGTGGTTCTGGAATGGAAACTAGCGCGCAAATAAGGCTGCCGGTGGTTTTGATCAGTGTTTAAATTAGAAAAACAATGTAAGAAAGAAAGTAAAACATTTATTTTACGCACAAAACACTACAACACCAACTTCACAAAATAAATGAAATTTAATGAAGAGAAAGGATAATTAATGTCATTTGTCGCTGTAGTGTCCAGTGCGACAAAAAAGGTCAGTGCTAAGCGATAAGGCTGCGTATTTCTCCGCAGCGCTGATTTTCAGTACTGACTGTCTGAGACGTACTGGGACCCTATTCCTGTGCGCTCGAGATTATCTCGGTCACTCTCACTCCCATTAAATTCTAAATTAGACAGACAGTGACCGAGATAATCTCGAGCGCACAGGAATAGGGTCCCAGGACTGTAACCAAAATAGACGAAGAGAAAACATTATGGGAATATTATAAAATTAGTAATAAATAATAAATAAACATTAAACACATAAGGGTAAATAAATACCTACAAATACAAATAATTTTATTTGACATAAACAAAGATTGTATAAAATAACCATAAACCCATTAGACTAGTATACACTGTATTTCAGAGCCAATGGCCTCTCCCATAGTTAATGAAAAAAAAGATACTCCAAAACAGAGATAATTATACAATAAATAAAAAAATAAGAATAAAAAGACAAAAATACAACTATTTAGTAAGTAAATTTTACACCTTAAACCTTTTCTGCATGTGAATACAAATATGAACTAAATGTAGATAAATGTAATGTATGCAAGTTTAACTAGCAGATACTATATATCTGCTAGTTAAACTTCTCTTCTAGCATATCCTCAATGCCACTGTAATCAAATTTGCTTAGCCATGTCATTATAACTTTTTAAATCTCATTATTACTATAACTTCTAATTTAATTTCCCTATCAATTGTATTATACAATAGAGGAACAATACCTTCATATTTCTTTTGTTATTTAAAAATGTAAGTATACGTTTTGCACATAATTTAAACAGGCTTTAGTTGCCGTAAGACCTCCCATACTAGTGCTGGCACTCAACTTAATTCATTCATCAAATTAACTAAACCAATCCAAATAACCCGCAAATCCAACCTCAGCAAATACCATAGCGTGCACCATAACGTAACGTTACGTTAAGTAACACTAAGTTACGCGCGTTCACGTATAACGCGCGTAATAACAGTTACATTATGCGAGCGATGAATAGGTAGCCGTATGTGATCTACCTTTATTGGGGGGCGGAATACCTCGGGGGCGCTTGGGGAATGGTGAAGCTGTGAGAAATATTGTAACAAATACAACGGAGTTTTGGCGGGAACGTGAAGAAATCATGTCGCGTCATTTTATTATTTTCCAAAACTTGTGTTATTTCGAGTGTTAATGTGTAAAAACAGTGAATTTTTACCCGTTAAGTGTTCGTGAACATGCACGAGTGTTGGTGTATGGTATAATATCGTGAAACGTGAATTTTCGTGTTGTTTCCAAAATTCCATAGAAAGCTCTAGTAAAGTTTTCACCACTTTACTGGGGCATGACTTGGACTTGACCGTGACTTGCTTTGCTCGCCTTTGACTGTGACTATGACTTATTTGACAATATTCACCAAAACTTAAAAAATATGAGTATACTTGACACTGGCAAATGCATAAGACGTGCGACGCCATAATCCTCTTAGGAGGAAAGAGAAAAAAAAAACAAATACAACGTCAAATCGATACTCAATACATATTTTACAACCGTAATAAGATTTGCGAAAAAGAAAAAAAGAAAGAAAAATGAATTGAAATTTAATGACATGTAATGTTATCTATACCTATCTATATTATCCTAAGTAATATTTTTAATGCGAAAGTATCTCTGTCTGTCTGTCTATCTGGGTATCTGTCTCTCTGTCTGGGTGTTTGTTGCGTTTTTATGGCTAAACGGTTCTCACGGGATATTTACCACGATTATTATTTACGAGCGATTGACCTGAATTTTTGCATTTATATAGATTAAGGGTCGGAGACGGACATAGGGTCCTTTTTTTATCTAACTACGGAAACGAAGTCGCGGGTAACAGCTAGTTTAGTATAATCGACAGTTACTCGTAAAAAAAAATACAATTTGTCAGTTTTCCCTTTGCCTGACTCAAAAATTAAGAAAATAACATATATTCGAATACAAATTCGAAATCAAATTGAATACATTTTGTATACATTCGAATCATCTGTCGGAAGATGTTTTACAAGTTTATGTTTTACACTTAGGGCATGGACTGGCTAATGATGACTAAGATGATAATGATGAATCTGAATGAATCAGAAATGATGATGACTGACTAGTCATCATCATCATTTCTGATTCATTCAGATTCTGGGTGGCATTGAACTGTTATAAGCAAGCGTGATGCTTACCTCAGGCAAGCGACATGCTCGTACCAACACAAAAAAAAAAATGCGTCGCTGTCTCTCATATTTTCGTAATATTAATGTCAAAAACTTTACTTACAAATTTTGGCAACCGGTCCAGTAGACCAATTTAAAATATGCGTTATGTCAACTGACCCCGCGGGTTCGGTTCGAGCGGGTTCAGTTGCCGTAAGAGCCGGCTTACCAAACACATGTGTGATATGCAATTCGGTGCTAGTTTTATTGTAAAGCGATATAAGGCACGTATCACACGACACGCTCATAACTAACGCGCCGCCGTCTGCGACCTCCATATTTGAACACGGGTTTATTAATTCAGGTACCTATTTATTGTCTACATTTCTATTGTTTTATGTTGAAGACTGAAGTTATTTTGTCGGAATTTAATTTTTATTACATTTTAAGGCAATGCTAGTTGGTTAAGTGGTTGGCGCGGTCGGACACCATGCTGCAGGGCGTGGGATCAAATCCCAATGAGCTTGATCTCCTTGGAATGTGAATAAAAAATATTTAATATTTATCTTAGGAAGTCTTTGGTTAAAAGAACCAGAGACAATATCGAAAAACCATGTCTTTAAAAGATAGTAAATTCTTTCTAGATTCCCTTACCCCTGAATACTGAAACGTTTGTTAACTTTGACAACAGATTAATTCTAATACTGCCTTTGTTTGGCACTAAGCAAATGACAAAGACAGCAATAGACTTAATCTGTCGTCAACGTTAACAAACGTTTCTGTATTCGAGGGTTATTCACACAGTTACGATCTCTACTAATATTATAAATCAGAGTGTTTGTTTGTTGTTCCTATTTCACGCAGTAACAGAGTAAAGGATTGACGTGTTTTTTGCATGTGTTACATTTTAAAGGTCGGAGAGTGAGTTTATCCCGGAAACTAATACTTCCAATAGGATGGTCGAAGCATGGAAAACCGCGGAGCTAAGCTTGTACGTATAAACTCATAAGTCATTACCTATATCTACATATTTATACAGTGTACGTGTGTATGCTTAGCAAAAGTTATTAGTTTCACCACTTTCACCTGAGGGGCACAGAATGTATTCTCGCTGTTTGCCTGTCAAACAATAGATTGAGATTGTTATGAACCCCTCTCTATCTGCAAATATACCTACCTACAACACTGTCTCAAACTAGAACCTCCTTAATGTGAACCGCATCCTTCAATGTTACCACTGCAAAGGTTCGGACATACGGAACCTAATGTAGTATGCGTCTACAGCTCATAGGACTTGTCTCGAACAAGAACTGACGTGAAGTGTATCACACCTTTCGATGTTAAAATTGCTAACATTCGAGACATGCTGGGATGGTTTTGTATTGGTTGAACAAATATGAAGCGTTGTAAGGTGCTCGATGTTTGATGTTGGGTATCAATTAAAATTATCATAGTAGGGTGAGTTTGAGTGAAATTAATAACTTTCTTACGCTATAATAATATGGCGTAGCGTCTGAACACTCGCTGTATAATCTATACTCGAACCTTGGTAGTTCAAAGTATACATACATTTTACTACGAAAATTGACGTGCTTTTGACATATTTTGTTTTAGTAAACAGTAATTTAGTAAGTAATATCTGCGCGCCGCGGTTTCACCCGCTATTCTACAGAAGCCGAATATTTTTCCGGGATAAAAAGTAACCACAAACAACACACTTACCTACTTACATACTTACACACAAACTTTCGCATTTATAATATTTGTGTGATTCCCGTTTTATTGAAACAAAAATATACATACATTAATACAAATATCTTGGCAATAGGGCAACATGGTCTATGACCTCTAAGTTTCGCAAAAATCTGAATATTAAATTAAAATTTAATCTTTTTTTTTATTAATGCATAAATTAAACTTTTCTTGTATTTCATCGCCTTTCTTTATTAGCATAGGTATAGGTATCGTACATCTGACAATTTAATGTTTTCTTGAAAATAATAAAACAATGAGTATTGTTTTGGTACAGTTTACGAAGAAACTGCATTATAGATCGGCATTTATAGTGTTGGTTTTTTAACATAGTAAATAGTATATCTTTTTCAAATTCCTAACTAGTTTTGGAGATAGACCCTGAACAAAAGCTGTAAAACACTTGACAAGAGCCGTGTCTGAATTTATACTTCAAAATGAAAAAAAAAATGTCATCAACTTTAAACTCAGCTCTAAAAATTACATACCACATAGCAGGGCATGTTTTACTCCTGTCAAAGCCTACCGTCCACCTCCCGAGACCACCTGGGTGACCGGCTACATTTCATAAAAAAAAAAATGGCTTTCATTCAACATTTTTATCTACACAAAATATTAGGTCTGGAACTCATTCCACTTACAAGCTAGAAAGTAGGAACCCGCGATATACGGACAAACAGACGGTTGAGGGACATCAATATAAACCCGTTTTGGCCCTTGGTAAGGATCCTCGAAAATAATACGACGTGGCAGGATCTAGCACAGATGTTAATACAAACTGAAATTTTCTGTAACACCATATACATATAGCTCCAAAACACCCAAGATCTAATATCATTGATAGCACCAACATTTGTCAAACGATACCAGAACCCACAACAACATATACCCGAGATCAATTTTCTTTCAACCCTTTTCCGTTGTAATATAGTACTTAATACATAATCTCCCAAATTACTTCCTTAATCCTCGTATATAGCATCAAATAATATCAATATATTCGGCGCACGTTACCGGAATTACCTTCAAACGAGCAAACAACCGCTCCATTGTGAGGAGGTTATTAAAACATCGCCCATCGACATACCGTTAATTACTTAAGCCGAAATTGGACACAGTGTAGTGAAATTAGTAGGAATAACAATAAGCTTGAGCTGGCTGTGAAATAAAATACTATAAGGAAACGATGGTCCTTGACCACTGGCCTTTTGGAGAAATTCAGAGTCGCACAGCGAGCAATGAAGAGAGCTATGATCGGAGTTTCTTTGCGGGATAAAATCCGGAATGAGGATATTCGTCGGAGAAACCAAAGTCGCTGATATCGCTTTTAGAGTGTGCAAGCTGAAGTGGCAATGGGCAGGCCACTCGAGGAACTGATAACCGGTGGGGAAGAAAGGTTCTCGAGTGGCGACCACGAACCGGAAGCGTAGGTAGGCCTACCCTCTAGGTGGACCGACGACATTGTGAAAGACGCGGGCAACCGGTGGATGCAAGTGGCCCGTTGTCGGTCGGTGTGGCGATCTAAGGGGGAGGCCTATGTTCAGCAGTGGACGTTTTATGGCTGATGATAATGATGAAGGAAACGATAGGTACTTGCTATTTATAGTTCTCGGCTGGTGAGCTCCGCAAGAACCTCAAGTTGAAAATCTGTCGCCATGCAGGCTCCTGCGTTGCGTTCCGACAGCCTCTTAAGAACCAGCTTCCAGGCTTGATGTGTTTACCATTCCCGACTACACCGTCACTAACACCAGGTGAGTTGAAGTCAAGCCCCTGGCCTGACAACCATTAATAATAAAAGTTGTTAAATGTATGAGAGAGTCGGTTTACTCGTAACTTTCTAGATTACTCTCACTTTTTTCTCTTTATGGTTATGTTCAAAGGGCTCATCTTAATAGTCAAAATAAAATAAAAATATGGAACCCTGACATTGAGAAAAACAAATAAGGTCTTCCATAGAAATATTTAGTTTAAATATATATAGTTTTTTCTTAACTTTTTTAAGTAAATTTTTTTTTCGATTTCATAAACGAATTTGCAACACTTGTATTAACCAAACCTTCTGCTCATTTCATTCCGTAACTCTTACATGTTTGCTGCGGGCAGGAAGAGCCAGCGATTAATAAATTTAACCCGTGTTTGAGTTGAACAGTTTGAAGGTAAATGGGCTGGGGGTCATCAGTACCGTATTTTACCGGTCGCATAATGTACCACGGTACATTAAGTGTTTTAATAATAACGAAAATCGTTTTGTGTACCTTGAAAAAGGGTTTTCATACTTTATTTTCTTTAGCATCTCTCTGCATCAGCCTTTTTTTATCCCACTGCTGGTATATAGGATTATAGGCCCACCCTCGAAGGATGATTGGGCCACGCCACGCTGGACCAGTTCATTAGCATCAAAAATCACGATAACAACGAAAAACATTTTGTGTACCACAAAAAAAGATTTAGCATCTAAAGTCAAAAGATCAGAGTCAATAAATTCATTTTGGTTCAGGTCTGGACACTGGTAGGTGACGTCACCATAAATACAATAATAGTTATGGCAACTAGCTGCCATAGAGAATAGAGATGCTTAGAATAAAAAAACATACCGTAGGTCCTCGTGGAGTAACATTAAACTGCGATATTATAAAACGAAAGTGAGGTTTGGTATTATATAAAAAAAAAAAAAACATTTGTGGTATATCATCTACCAAAAAGGTTTACAAGCTGAAATAGCTATGGGCGGGCCACACCGCGTGATGAACTGATAACCGATGAGGAACAAAGGTTCTTGAGTGGCGACCACGAACAGGGTCCCTGTTCGTGGTTATGTAGCCAGATTGTGTAGCTTGTGTGTCACACACTTGGTGGAGCAAATAGCAGATTGTCGTTAAGTGTGGCGCTCTAAGGGGACTTTGTTCAATATTGGACGTGTTACGGCTGACGATGACGGTGATGGTAGTGATAATGATGATCTTTTTCTGCCAAAACTGATAATATGCCAAAGTGTCTGACAGAAATTGTATAGAATTCCATTTTCGGGTTTCTTTTTTACAAAAAGCTTGCTGGGGAATTGTTCTAATAAGATTTTCTTTACTAACCTAATTAGCGCTAATACTATTTGCATTTTTTTTCTCTTTTATACGCGAGTGGTAAAATTTAGTTTAGCTTAAATATTCAACAGATTCGACGCCACTTTAAAAATAAACCATTTGAAATATACCTTTTTACCTTTTTTTTTCTTTTAACCTTTACCTTTTGTTTTACCTTTTTATATGAATTACCTTCTTGCGTATGTTTACCTATTTCGCTAAATTAATAGTATCATATTAGGCACATACTACTTTTGGAAAGTAGCCTAGTACGTTACCAAATTTGTGCTTTCTCTTTAACCATATCCGTGTTACTTTCTGTTGTTTGTGCTATGAAATAAATAAATAAATACCTCAAAATTACCGTCTCAACGTGCGTTGAGATGGTAATGACAATACCTAGGGGTTCATTATTAACGTCAATTGGTCCTGGTGCATGCGGGCTGCAACGGAGGGAGTTGAGATCCGGAGATAGCTGCAGCTCTAACAATTTGAGTTCCTGTTTAGCAAGATATTTAAAATGGGAAGTTATTTATAGATCAAGTTGATTGAATACTCAGGTATGCGAAAAATTTTTTGTTGGTAAATGGCTAAAAGCAATGACGTAACACAAATAAATACTACATAGTAAAATTAAAAAAAAAACAATCCTTACAGAATTCCATTTAAAAAGGAAACGCTTAATTTAAATGCAGATATTTGGACTAAATTTTTCATGACTTAGCACTAAAGTCACCCAAAGTCTTTGGCTGTTTATAATGTAAATTTTGCGAGGGTTAATAATCTCTATTTTGGCAGAAATATTTAGTACCTACCTAAGAACCGTCGAAGAATTGATACCTGGAAAGGTTAAATATTACCTACAGCCTTACAAATAAAATTTATTGGTAACACCATTGCTACATGTCAGATATTACAATAATTAAACATTGAAATTGTATAAAATAACAATGAAATAATTAAAATTGAATATTGTAAAATTGTTCGTGGTAGCTCAGTGGGAGAACGCTCGACTCACATACATGAGGTAGTGGGTTCGAACCCGGGCGGGCCCGTACCAATGACTTCTTTGGAACTTACGTACGGATATACCACTGGCTTTACGGAGAAGGACAACATCGTGAGGAAACCTGCATATTTCCGGTGAAGAAATTCGATGGCGTATGTGAATCCGCCAACCCGCACTGGGCCAGCGTGGTGGATATGGCCTAATCACCCTTCGAGGGTAGGCTGATGTCCCAGCAGTGGGATGTTTAAAGGCTGATACAGATTGTAAAAAAAATTAAATAAATTACATTAATAGTCTGGCAATTTTAAATGATCACTAACATCATAAAATAATTTCTGATGAAGCCAGGACTTTAATTTGATTTACCTTACGTACCTTCCCTTACGTACCTACCTTATGTTATCTGCGTTTGGCTGCCTACTCGCCTGATAGTAAGCCTCGTTGCGATCGGGGATGGAAGTCATAAAATTATACTTACTATTGCATATAGGTATTGTAATTACTGTAGTAACAACGTAGATTACGATAATAGTTACAACTGCTATTGCTTGATTGCTTGAAAAACGCGCCCATACCTGCGCCGTAACTGCCTCTCAATTGACTCTGATGTTCTGATGTGGGTCACCGGAACAAAAATGTTTGGAGAAGTTATTAAAACAATAAAAAATGGCAAAGCTATGTTTATATACACATTTGAAGCTGTAATTGAGAAAGATGAAGAATAAAATTTAGTAGTAAAATCTATACCTATAAAAGGCTTTTTGCTGACTGACTGACCTATAGACAACGTACAGCCTTGACCGCTGGACGTAGAGACTTGAAATTTGGAGGACATGTTTATTGAGGGGTGTAAACGCACACTAAGAAAGGTTTTTTTGAAAATCAAGCCCTAATGGGGTGAAATGGGGTGTTAAAGTTTGTATGAAACTTTTTATTCTCTGGTTCGATTGATGCCAAACTTGGCAAACTATTCTAAAAAAAAAAAAAAAGATACGGGTATAACAGTTTTTTCCAAATCAGCTCCTTTTAGCATAGAAAAATATATTTAAAATTTTGGAAATAATAAGTTTGTTTCTCATTAACTTTGTAACAGCTGTACATAATTTGATGAAATTTGGTTTCGGGGTAGCTTATGGCATTGATTAACACATAACCTATTTTGATCCCTTTTTATGGATTATTGTTTCCCTGAAATACGCGAGCGAAGCCGCGGGCACGAGCTAGTATATAATAATATTTATATGACATTGGATTACCACTACAGGCCTAAACTCAGAGACAGGCTTGCCCATGTCTTTGCACCGGCATTGGTCTTCCTCCAGCTCGTTGGCCCGACATATTGTGAAAATCGCGAGTCGAACATGGGCAAGATTGGCACAGGACCGGGATAAGTGGCGTACAAGAAGAGAAGCCTATGTTCAGCAGTGTGTGATTACGGGCTGAAAATGATGATGACGATATCTTTTTCATTTTATTTCAAATTTTGTCAGAGCAGCAACATCTCCACCCCATATTCTGTTCTCACGTGTATTCTATTAAATAAATTGTGTTGTTGAGTCACGGGCCACCTGGCGTGCTATCACCTTAACTGCCAATTGAGATTATTTGATCATCTGCGTTGCATGAGTCAATATCTGCGTTATACCTGAATATTGGAGGACATCAAAAGTAATACAAACAGTTCGTCTTAAAACAATGTTACAGTGCATGGCCCAAAATATGCACAAAAATGAGCATTTGTTTGTATGTTTATGTGTATATTTTTCCGATGATAACTTGCAACGGTTCGCAAGATCCGATCTTCATGAAAATTTGTAGGCAAGTAGTTCATTTCAATACAATTTTTAAGTTCGAATATGAGCTCAATCGGTCCAGGGGTTGTCAAGATATCGCGAGGTCTCAGTTCGGTGCGAACTACTACTTTAATTTTAATTGCAAGTCCTTTATTCATGTATGACGTCATTTCAGAATCATACTCAATGGCCTACGCAATAATACATTAAAATTCCATCGAAATAAGTGAAAATACCTTCCAATTAAGAAACAAAGGGCTGAGGTCCGGCTATCGCCACACCATGCGGGTAACGTCGGAAATTATTAATTTGGACTATTAAAATTACCTACACAGCAATTGAGAAAGGAGACGGGCACAAAAAGGTCCCCCTGTATGACCACCGAGAAGAAAACTGTTAACAGAGATTTACTTATTGCTCCTTATAGTCAGTGAACTGATACATAATTATGTTTAATTATGTTTATGTTGTGTCTTTAATTATGGGTTTTTGCCTGAATAATAAACATTTATTATAATTATTATTATTATTGTAGAAACTCCAATCCGGTATCAACACAATTACACTGTTACATTTGTTACACATTGATTGAGATTATGAATGTGAAATCACATTGACTGCAACCTAATGAATGGGACAAGTAGCGAAATTTAAGCCCGAATTTTGGTATATTGAAATATATTTTATTAACAAAAATTATATACATATTTACAATAAAAAAATAACCTACCTACTTACCTACTTAAAATTGAAACAAATTATAAACAAAAATAAATAAATACAAAAAAGTACATTTTGAAATTAAGTTCAAAGTAATATTTGGCGTGCAGTGCAATAATTTGTAATTAAAACTGGCGTCCACCTGTTTTTTACTGCAGACAAGCGATGATTACGTGCGAGTTGTGAGCTGGCATAAGTTTTGTTTGTGAGAGCTTTGGTATGAACCGAGATCTCTGGTACAGATTTTGTTCCTCTGTAAGATTTTATACTCTCTAATGTGACGCTACCTTTTAAATGGTAAATGACTGCAGGGAATATGGCAAGGGCTTTGTCTTTGACATCGTGAATGATGAGTTTTAGGAGGTTTACCTTTAGTGTGTAGACATTAGGATATAGAGTTTAGCGATGATTAATGTTAGGATTGAGCAAGTTTTATGCGTGACCATCGCTAGGGATATTCTTTGTATTAAAATAATGCTTCATAATACCTTTAGTTATGTCTATGCAAAATTGCAAAGGCTATCATAAACAATTAGTTGCGTCTTTAATTTTTACCTCCAACTTGGCCATTTTTCAGTATTTTTGGAATGAAAACTCCAATACACACCAATGCGAATTTTATTTTTTAAGATACACACTGTTTACTTGCCAAAGTCCAACAAAATGTAATGTTTAGCTGGTTACATGTCCAAAGGTCCAAATGTCCAAAAGGGAGACAGAAAAAAATCCAACTTAGGGCCACCTTACCAGCAAGGGTATCTCTTCTATAAAAAAAAAACCGTGTAAATAGGTATTATTATAATAACATTATCGATATACTTCCTTAAAATAGAAAAAGACTGAAAATTGTTTTAAGTACATTTACTCAGTATAGGAAATAATAATACATGTGTTTATTTGTGTATTTTCCACTGATTTCTTTTGATTTTTTTTTGATTTGATTTCTTCAAAAATCTCGAACAATGTTGCTTGTAAGAGGAGGCGGCATTATGTACGTTACTTTTTTTTTACATTCATGTCTTCTAACCTACGAAGAACATTACAAAATTGCTATTACGACAAGGGTCCTGTCAGGGAGATAACTAAGACCGCCCTTACGCGGGCATTTTTACCTTTTGATGTGAAAACCTAACTATCCGGGGATAAAGTTACCGAAAGTGATGCGGGTCTACTGTACCCGATGTAGTGATGGGGAATTACGAACAAAAATATTCGAATTGTAGGAAAGAATTTCTTGTTTGTCGTTGAATATCTACTCCTTTTTGATTGCGAAAAACTGTATGCATTTACTTGAATGTATGCTGGTAAAGCTCTAATCAAATTATAGTATAATTACATTATTATCTAATCAAATCAAAATCTAATCAAAACAATCCAAGCACCATTATTAACAACTCAAACTAGGTTTATTGTTTTCATCGCGTTGTCTATACTTACTACTACATGTCATAGTGTAGGTTGTGTAGAGGCTAAAAAAACTAAATATGACAATTTATAAAGCGTGTTATAATATTCTGTTTAATTTTTTTTGGGTCAACTCTTGACGTTCAGAATTTCAGGCACCGACAGTATTTAAACCTGCATTTGAGCATCAATCTCGGTTAACGCACTTTTTGCTTTCCTACGAGTTACTTATGACGTAATATTTGAACGGTCTAAACCTCTATGTCAACCAACTAAGCATCCAAATTCAATTTTCATACACAAATTATTTCTTAAACCACGCGTGACGTCGCTTGCCGATCTCCGATCCCCGATGTATACACCCACTGGTTGTATACAACCAGTGGGTGTATACAACCAGTGGGTTTATACAACCAGCGCTGGTATTTCTATTGGTTCTCAAATTGACATTGACATTTTGTAATTATTAATTGTTTATTTTAATTTTATATATATATATGTGCTTGACATGAATAAAAAATTATGTATTTTTTAAACTCGAATAATTTGAGACACAATCACAACACTAATCCAGTCAACCCAAAGCACTGCGGGCGACACCTTTACAAAGTGCTTTATTTAATTTTATACTACATTTTAACGTTACACTTTGAACGTTAACTTGCAGTGGACAAAGGATTTGAAAGGGTGTAACTAGTTTAGGTACGAGTAGATTTTGTAGGGCTTAATGATTTTAGAGACAAGAAAAATACCTAATTACAGAAATATAGAAAGTACAGAAATTGTCAAAATATAGACACATTTTGTAAACTTTTATTAATTTGTTATAATAGATTTAAGCCACCATCGGAGTCCAAGACTGTACTCGTATATTATCAAGGATATAAGCTAAACTTCACACCTTTTTTGCATACTAGGCATACTACTAGGCTAGGCGTTTGACCACTTCCCACGTTATGTTAAATCGTGGTAAGATACGATGTTGGTAAGTACACCTAACCTGGAATGGAAACTAGTTCTCAAGTGATATTGCCAGAACACAGAATACTTGTTTAGTGACAAATTTTCAACTTGAAGCTCGCCAGCTGAGTACCTACTAGAAAGTACTAACGTGCTAAGATTTTCTCACGAAGGTTTTTCCTTCATCGGTAGCATAAAACATATAATAATACCCAGTAGCTGAAGCTCATTTTTGGGATTTGAATCCACTCCCTGCAAGCGATTCGAACGCGCTAACTACAGTGCTAACACCGCCACAAGAAAAAGGTAGGCAATCATAATTCAACGCAGTTCTATTAGCCATAAAAATAAATGTACTATGCGACCAAATTCGAAAAATTCGAAATTCGAAGCTCGTGAAAACGAGCTAACCCGATGATAAGACCTATATAGCACCTAGTTAGGATAGAAATCATCAAAAATTACAAACTCATGCACATGCATTTGACGCTCCATGACGCTCCACCTAGCTGGGGCGACAACAATGCCACCATTCGGTGCGGACTCCGACCGTTACACAATAGTTACAAAAAGCCCCCACTTTTACACCTACTATAAATTCCGAATGATTTTTACTCCGTGTGACACATTCGAATGATTTACAACAGCTGAACAATACGAACCGGTTACGGTTATGAAATCAGTGTTATGGTCGTAGCACACTGCATCAACTCGACATAAAACCATTCCGTCTAAGGACTCACGTATAAAGAATGTAAACTAACGTCGTTTTACTAACACGTCTCTACAATCAAAATTTGCGTATTTTTTTGGTTTTACCCATCATCATCATCATCATCATCTGCCTATACTAGTCCACAGCTGGACATAAGCCTCTCCCAAGGCACGCCACTCTGCAACCCAATCCCATCCCGATCAACCCGATCTTCTGCTATTTTGTTCCACCCACCGCTAGCTTTCCTATGCACATCGTCAATCCATCTAGTTTCAGGGCGTCCTACGCTATGTTTTCCGATTCGCGGCCTCTACTATAGAACACGTCTACCCCAATGGTAACCTGACGGTTTTACCTACCTTGGTGTAAAAATATCGAAATAGCTTCAAACGAAAGTAAATACAGCAAGAGCTGAAGTCGTGGTCACTTTATTCGTGATTGTACTACGAACACCTACGATACGTGTAGTTACACACATCGCTTCTTTTCTCTCGCTACAGCGAGAAGTGGAGAAAATAAATATTGAGTTATAGATGTTCCGATACTTCGTGATCAAAAATATATAAAAAATAAAATAAAATACTTAATATTGGTTACTGATTGCGTGATAAACATTTGCGCACTACTTAAAAAGTTATCCTGTATTTATTATGAAGACGCAATATAGTCATGTATTGTGACGTCACATAAGTGGAAACTGGGTCTAAACTAAAAGCGAGCCTTGAAATGAATTTTAACCTTGCATTTGTAATGCGTTACAAGTATCATGCATGATTTAAAAAACAAGGTCTGTTATTCAGGGCGATGTTTCCACAATTTAGCGATCTTTGTCAGGACGATGACATTAGCTACCCACCAATTTGCGATCTTTGTGTAAATTGTTTGAATTAAGTATTCCACTCTTACTAATGCTGAAGACGTAGACTGGTGTCACCCGCGTGCAATAAAAGACAAAAACCTTGAAATTAGCTATTTAAACTCCGCTTTATAGTAAAGGATATAGAACTCATATTTTAATAATTTTATAATGCTTTTTTTTAGTCGGTCCGGGGTCGAGTCGATGCAGTATACATCTGCTGTATTCGAGGTGCTACATCACAGAATACTATTACTCTTAGGGATACATAGTAACTATTGTTTAAGCTGTAGCGTTACTATGAAAGTGAGTAGTTTCCAAAAGCACGAATAGTAATTATTGCTTTAACATACGGTACAATGTCGCTTTTATTGTTTTCGGCTATTCAGAACGTGATTTTCGTTGAAATGTAAAGCCGTGATTTTGTGACCTAAAGTAACAATGGCTTAATCTGTAGATTACTTCGTTTATGGAAAATAAGATTGCATGAAAATATCTTATTACTTTTATATTTCACTTAACCCATGTTCCTTTCCTTTTTATATTGGATAACGACAGCTAGACAACTTTTGTAACAGGTGCTAGTTAAAGGTGTTATATTTTTATGGAAATAGATCAACATTTAGCTTCTAAATCCTTGTGGGTGGAGTGGCTGAAGATGGCTTACGTCCATCTGGAAAACTATTAGTAGTGGTAGGGCTCTCTTGCAGAGTCCGTCTGGGGAAGTACACCACACCTTTGCCTGTTATTCAACCGCCAAGCAGTAGTGCGAAAGCATTTCTGTGTTCTGGATTGAAGGGCTATGTTTCCAGCGTAATTACTAGGCATAGAGATGTAACATCTAACATCTCAGCGTGACGAGGGCAGTCCATTGCCGCGCATAGTTCTGAACTGTTGAAGTTCAAAATTCTGGGTGACACTGAACTGTTATGGGCAAGCGTGGCGCTCAACATCAGGTGAGCGACTTGCTCGACTCGACAGCGAGTACCACAAAAAAAAAACGGTCGATCCTTGCAAATACCTAGATCCTACTTTCGAGTTAATTGAACTGATCGCGGTCGAAGATGGCAAGTACCTACCTAGTTATAAAATGGAATGGAGGACTCTCAAGGGAACTCGGCTTAGACATAGTATATTTTTTAAGCTCTTCATTAGCATCCTTCAGCATTGCATAAAAATAACAGTCTTCAGTGACTGAATAAAAATCCCACCAAAATTACATGCATCAATTCGATTTACTTAGGTACGAATACTTTTCAAGACAAATTTTAAGCAACCTAAATAACCTCATAATATACGAGTATCATACACTCCTGAAAATCTGCAAAGAATATTTCCATTTCACGAACAAAAACAAAAATATTCCTCGCAGATAAGAAATCATCATTACCGTCCCGAGGGGATTCAAAAATCCGTTCCCATCATTACTCTCGCGACATTGACTCTCAGCGTGCTCAATAAAAACACGCGGGACCTCCTGCTTGGATGTTTATTTTGTCACACCGGGGCCACCCCTTGCCTTGCCAAGGTATTATAATTAAGCTCATTTGTTATTTCTGGCGGTTCAGTTGTTGTTATTACGAACTTTGTCGAAGTGATTGTTGGATATGTGTTACAAAATGTACGTTGTGCTTATGAAAGAACTTGTAGAAGGAGATATACTGACATGCTCTTTCTTGTGCCTTCAAATTTATATACTCGAAATCTCAGAATTATTTCTCAATGAAGGCTAAAAAATTATAACTCGAAGCAACGATAGCAGCAGATGACGTCGAAGCCACGCCGCAAGATGTAGAGTTAAATCAAGATGACATTGAGCTACCAAAGAAAAAAAAAACAACGTATGAATCCACAGTGCGGTAAGAGCATAGCTAGAGCTTATCTGACTACTGCTCGCAATTAGAAAATCACGATGTTTTGTTTCTGTCAGCCTCACTTTCAAGCCAGGTCCAAGTCATTTTGATCAACAGGTATTTTCATTGGCCATTTCCTAAGCGAGCTCAGCGACACTAGAGCATTTGAAATACTTAATAGCGACAAAGTACGTACTCAGTACTCACTAGAACTGTATACTAAGTGGCAGGGAGCAGAGAAGAAGGGCGCAGGCGCGATAAGCCGGCCGACTATAGGTGCGTCATTAGAGCTCGTTTTTTGTGCGCACGCGACGACTGCCCGCATTATCTTTTTATCGTAGCAACCCCATGCAAACGGATTACTGGGGCAGGGGTTGTCAACTTAATTGAAGTTGGAGGGAAAGATAAGAGGTAACTTTTAAAAGTATAATATAATTAATATCGTTGTTTTAAAGCACTGATCTAATACATTGTTTTTTTTTCGTTTCTGCCTAGCGTATACCATAATCTCGGTCATAACAACAACAATTACATCAATTTGTACTTTAAAATTTAATTTAATCAGGAGATAACCTATTTATGTACTACACTAAGATTTTGACAATTATGCTTTGTACTTTAGTAAACTATAATAGATTTTTTAGAAACTAATGTTTGAGATTTTACTGTACATCTCTGTACTAGATCTATGCTAGATGTTTTTTAAATGACAATTAGCCTTTAACTAAGCGTTAGTAAAATGGCATGTACTATGTAAGTTTCTAACCTCTGCCCATAGGTGCACAATGGAGCACGGCGCGTGTCACCCGTGTGTCGCCGAACAAATATTGCATTACCCCGGTCCCCCTTCCCTCAACCCTGCCCTGCCACGTGACACACGGCATTGTCTTTCCCCCAGTCCCCGGTGATGCTGCCGGCATGGACACCCTACTTGCTAATCCCGTGGAAATTGCATTGTAAGTGCCACTGATTTTTCTTACGTAAATTTTTTTGTACGTCATTCTAAATTATATGGAAGCAAGTTTGAACAAATTCTGTTAAGAGATGAAAAATAATAATAATATTTCTTACTAAAATTTCTAACTAAAAATCAATATTAAACCAATATATCAATATATTACTAGTAGTTCGCGCCGAACTGAGACGTCGCGACCCCTATATCTTCACAACCATTATTCGAATTAAAAAATTGTATTGAAATGTACTACTCGCCTACAAAATTTCATGAAGATCGGATCAACGGTTCGCCAGTTATCATCGGACAAATATACACACAAACATAAATACAATTGTCGATTTGTCTCAGTAAACTCTGAGACCTTCGCTTCGCTCGGTCAATTATAATTATGATTACGGTATAACCATAACTTAAGACAAAGCGTAAGGGATTACTTACCTATGATTTCGATTCAATTATTTTTTTCCCCCAATGTTGAAGAAAAACATATAATTATGTATTTGTCTTTTTTACCCCGAATACTGAAACGTTTGTTAACTTTGAGGACAGATTAAGTCTGTTGCTGCCTTTGTCATTTGCTTAGTGCCAGACAAAGGCAGCATTAGAATTAATCTGTTGTCAAAGTTAACAAGCGTTTCAGTATTCGGGGGTAAATGTGTTAATTTTGTGCTTCTATAATGAGTACTATTTTATTGGCTGCAAGTATCCTTTCCCAGTTCCGACTATCTCAATTTATCATCACCATCCATTGCCTTCTTTATCCCTGGGTAGGTATAAACTAGACTCTAGCTATGCTATCTGCCTTAGTTTGGTCATGTGCTATATTAGATTCGGCTTTCATTTTTATTGTTTATATCTTCATTTGCTCATCACAATACGTCTCCTAATATCCTTTCATCGTCCCATTAACTCTGCACATCCTCACATTCACCAGACAATAATTTGATTACAATTTCAATTTTACCGCGGCATGGGAGTGACCGAAGGATCGCCATAACGCTGAATACAAAATTTACAGATATGCAGCTCAAAGCTTAAGGGGACCAGGGCTGAACAATTGGCCAAACAATTTAATGTGTCTTCTGACCCCCGCTAGCGCTATGTTGTACTTAAGTCTATGTATTGATGATTGGGCTATTTTCCGCACTAAAGCTCTTGTTTCCTTTAAAATGCACTATATAGCATACGGGCACTATATATTGAATGATGTCACTGAAACTTTGGTTATGAAAACAAGATGATGTGTTTTCCAGCGCTGGTTGTTCGCAACCAGTATTATGCTTATTTGGAACCGGTTTATGGCGAAAAACAATGTTGTGTAAATTAGTATGATAGTACCTTATTTTTTTTTGTTTTTGTGTACATAATGTGTTTTTTTTTACAAATAAATATTTGTCTATTGTCTATTGTCCTAGGGAGCGTTGTTTGACACAGTAATGTCAGTAACGGAGCCGCCATTTGCATGACGGCCGTACTCTACGATGTTGGAGAATCTTAACACGTTTTTTCAAATATCGGTGTAGGAGTTTTGGCGGAACGTGAAGAAGTCTTATCATGTCATTGTATTACAACCCCATCTTGTTTTCATATCCAACTTTTAGTGACGTCATTCGACGCTATACAGGGTTATAAGCAGAGGGTATGATAAGTCGAAAAGGGCTCATAGTACTCATCATTATGAACAACTTTTACTATAGGAGCAACCATGTTATGGCAAAAAAATATCAGCTGTTGTCCATACATTTTATTGAGTGTCTATGACATTTTTCTATGGAACAGCTGGTTTTTTTCTCTCGAGTTCAGTGTTGGTCCCATACTAAAAGTTGTTCATAATGATGAGTACTATGAGCCTTTTTCGGATTAGAATACCCTTTCCTTATAATCCTGTATAGTGACCGACCACTTATAATGCCGCCACCGTTGTTGGAGGAAACCAGAGATTTAGGCACCTCATTGCGTGCGCACCGGATGCGTTCAGCATCCCAGTGTCCTCCAGACAAGGCAGCAGCACGTTGAAGGCGGGTGCTAACCTCCCTATGTCTTGCTTGAATGCTACTCGTGGTCACCTTACCGAAAACTAACAAAAATAACTCTGAAGGTATATAATGTACTTTATTACATGCTCAGAGATGTGCGTGTGTGCAGAATTTGCTGATAAAACACCATTTTATCACACACATTTGGCTGCATTTGTAAGTACGCACCTTAGTTTTGATCTATTTCTCTGTCAGTTTTCTTATCAGTCACCATATTACCGTAGTATTAATCAGAGTAGGGTAACAAGGTTTGTATGTAATCGGCTGGACGCAGCGGGAGGACACTGAATTAGATTGTCGCCCTAACCTGCTACAGGAATGATGAAAAAAATTGAACTTTCATCACGATTAAGTATTATAGAGACGGAACGAAAGCAGTGATAAAAATAAACAAGTGAAATCTATACCTACCGGAGATTTATAAATAAAAAATCACGATATGTTTTATATCAAAATAACGTGGAATAATTTTTACTTTTTCCTCCAAATTCTAATCGTTTGTTTATCTTATTTTTAATTTAGTTTATTTATACAATACTAGTTGTTAACCCGCCACTTCTTTCGCGTGGACATAAAAAAAGTATACCTATGTCCGTCTTTGTGATATACATCGAATGTTATAAAGTTCTGTTCAGCCGTTTAGCCGCGGTAACGCGACAAACATCCAGACAAAGAGACAAAGTTACTTCTTAGAGTTCGCTAGATAGCGTTGGTCCCTTTTTGTGCATTTTTTGACGTTTTGTATGGAATGACAGTTGTAATTTATAGAGTTCTGAATCCCGCAAGCGAAGTTTTTTCCTCGAGTTGAACTTATTAATTTTTGTACCTCGAAGCTTTATTGGTTATACGACTGCGGCTATATTCCGCTGAATTATAATGTTATTCAGGAAGTTAGGATGGATTGCCAACAGAAGTTACACATTACATTCAAATTATGAATGTGTTTTTGACCAAAAACTCTACAAATACCATCGAGATACTTATTCACCAGATATAAATAAATAAAAATAAAATATGGCTCCAGCTGACTTCTTTTTTTTTTTTCTAAACTCAAATTACCACTTCGTGGCACCCGTTTTCATTCGGTAGAAGACATAAAAGAGAATTCGCGGCGAGAACTGAACTCAATTCCGGAAAAAGCGTTTAAAAAATGTTTCGATGGTTGGATTATTCGTTGGCGTTAGTGTATCATTTCTGAAGGAGCATACTTTGAAGGCGACAAAATCATTTTGGAAGAATAACTAACATTTTGTTTATTATTAACCTTCTCCCGGTACTTTATTTCGCACCCCACAATGCGAGGCAGTAAACTATCAATAAGAATCAAAGCTCTGAGCTTTACAGCTCGTAAAATGGCAGTAATATGCTAAACACACCTCGGAGGTAGTTTACTTTAAACATAGATGATTCCGTGGAACACAGAAATCTTAGAAAGGCTACCTCTCTTTGAATCTTCTGCCGGTTACTGTTTAGAACCTGCATTGTTCTAGTCAATTCCGAAGAACATGAAAAAAGAAAAAAAAAAAAAAGAAAAAAAAAAATTTTAAATAGCAATCTCTCTGTCTTTAATATAATATGTGGTATCGGTTAGGTATCTTCCACTAGGTAATAAGCTTGCTTTAAAGTACTTAGACGATTACACAAGTTTTAAAAAAAACCAACGCTATGATCATGTAGACTCGATAACACCTCACGCAATGTTTGAACAAGAACAGTGACAGTGAAAGACACCAGAAATGTGAAGATTACAAGAGTTTTATATTTATTTCATTTCATATTACGGTGGCGACATACTTTGTAAAACACATGGCGATTCTGACATCTTCTAATATTCTGTGATTATTGCAATAACTAGATATACTACTAACTTAGACAAAGTCGTAGTCATAAATATCGCAAAAGGTAGTGGAACGGATGTCATAGGTGAGACGAAAGTGAGTGGGGTCTCAAGTAGTCATGTAGGAGTCTTAATCTTAAGTAGTCATGTGGGAGTCTCGGGAGACTAATGGGCAAAGCATTAATTTGGCATTATGGTCGTTTTAAGAGTGTTCACGCATTATGTAGTAGGATTACAAATATTGCGATTGTGAAAGTTACACAGTAAAGTCAATCAAGTAGGAGGAGAATTTGAAAAAATCTGTAAAAGCGTGAATTTATTTTGTATAAATCATTAACTCTAAAAACGCATTTTATGAGAACTGTGACTCTAGGTTTCGGTTATCTCAATCAATTTTGTTTCCTGAAAACGGGTTATTTCCAATACAATTTCCTGATACGTAGGATTGCATTTCTTTTTTTTATGGACTTGAAATTTTACAAATCGAGAAATGAGTATAATATAATATACAAATACAAAATTCTTTATTTTGGAACAAAAAAATATGAATAGTTGGTATACTGCACTTACCTATTTACTGGGGTCGAGTGCCGGTTCTATTTACTTACAATGCTATGCCTAAACTACTCATTGAATATTCATAGAGATGGGGTATTTGCAAAAGTCTATCGATGTAATTAATACCTTTCATTACATTATTAAATTCCTTTCGGTAATTTTGCTCAATGTCGCGAAAGACAGATACATTGTAAGTATTCAGAAGCAGCAATTATGTACAGTAGAACAGTAGACAAAGCGGTGTTTATGGACGGAAGTGAATATGTGGGCAAGTCTAAGCCGAGGCACACATATCGTCAGTTCTGAGGGCTTTCACCACATAAAACGGATTTTAAGTGAGCTTTATGTCCCTTTTTCTCTCTGACTACATAGAATTCTTCTTCTATCCCTTTCACCTTCGCAGTGTTTATGCGCACACCGACTCACCGACTAAAATTTAGTTGTCCGTATCCAAGCTGAACATCATCGACATAGGCATTTTTACCCCATCACTACGCCTTGTGAAGGAGTGTGCGTGGCAGGCCCAGTTTGCATAAAAGCATCGTTTGTCACAGCACTAATGCCGTCCTGCGCAGCCCCTCGCGACGATATGAGTGACGTCACATGGGCCGTTAGCTACCACCTACCACTAATGATATAAACGTGGATGTATTTACTTATTACCATATTTCTAAAAATCATAGTAACCATAATATCTTTAAACGATGTTGCACATATTCTTAAATATAATGCCATAATTATACTAAAAAAATGCCTGTCTTAAAATTAAGAATACATACTTATTTAAATGGTAGATAAATAACGATAAACAAGCGAGCCATATGTTACAAATCCCACCTATAGATAAACCTATCTCATTCAATACGAATCTAATAAAGTCGTGTTTTCACTCCAGTAGCACAAAATTCAATCAGCGCACATTCGAGAGAGAGCATCGTTCGTCGCAAGGTAACAACACCTTCAAAGGATTAAACATTTCTCCAAGATAAAGGGCCTTAACACATTTATTCGAGCATTCATCGAATAACAACTTTACCCTCGCAAAGGGATGGAATATCGCAAATTAACGGTTTCCAAGAGATAGATCCGTCTTCTCGATTTGATTCGCGAGTGCTCACTGCTCGTTCGTGTTTATGTTAATTTAATATTTTGTAGGGGGATAGGGTGTCTGGGAGCGGGCCGAAAAGATTACCTTGCTGTACTCCCGGTGAACAATGTAAGTTACGAGTAGTGTTTACCTGCTGGCATTGAACTTTGTTACCGCAAATGTGTACTTCTTAGGTGAATAGCACAATATTAAAAATATACATTAATTAAATAATTAAATGAAAAAATATGATGTTACAGAACAGTTGTAAAATAAAACGGTCGTCGTAGATCTCTTGTGAAAAAAGATAGCCCAGGCATAGGTATCCATTTTTTTCTCAAATTTCTTATTAAATTAAACAGAACGAATAAAACTAACTAATCTGTACACAGTATGGTTGAATTCAAATTTAGAGTAGCTATACCTTCTGCTGTACCAGGTGATATATAGGTATAGTGACCGTGCTCCATCCTAGACTACCACCAGATATCACGAAGGAAGTCTAGAGGTATATTTCGGTGCTTACAATTAATTACCAGCATATATAATCTTTCTTTAATAGTCTTTAATCTTGAATAATCTTTATTCAGTATAGACAATTTATGTACATAATATTAACTTCAGATGCCATGGGCTAAAAATAGGCTATAAGTATTGAGTGGCTGCTGCCGAGCTAGGTTTACACCTGTATTATATCTAGCATACTAGCAACATTACCACGACGAATAGAAATGTTACAGCCTTGACTTCTTCTCTACGTGTTTCTTTAATTCATGTTTTACTGGAAATACCATTAATATTAGCAAGGCCTAATTAAACGAATGCCACCTTTATTATTATGCCATTTATGTTGCCTCCATCAAGTTTACGTCCTATTCATCGCGTCCGTAAAGATTATTATCAACAAACGATTAATAAAAATTTCATAAGGGCCAGGAAACGTTCGCTTTTGTGGTCATGTTAAATTTAATGCATATTGTTTGAGTATTATCGTAAACCTAAATGCTTGTTTTGTACTTATGGAGTATCTTAGAAAGAGTAACTTGATAATAAGTTACGTATTTAAAGTGTTGATCAAAGCTTCGGTGTAGATGAGTTATGTAACCAATAAATGTTTCTCAAAGCACTTGTATTTACTATGTATAAAAAAATATACAGTAATAATTTATAATTTACTTTGTCCAAATTTAGTGCATGTAGTTCTACTTATTAATACTATAAAAATTGTTGTTAGAACCCACAGCTTTAAAAAGAAAATTAAATGATACTTTGTTAAGTTAAATTTGAAAACGTAGGAGTAGATAATATCTGCCGCTTTAATTGTATTACTCTCGAATACTGAAACGTTTGTTAACTTTGACGACAGATTAAGTCTATTGCTGTCTTTGTTATTTTCTTAGTGTCAAACAAAGGCAGTATTAGAATTAATCTGTTGTCAAAGTTAACAAACGTTTCAGTATTCGGGGGTTAGTCACACATACTGAAATTTATTAAAATCTCTCACCTACCCATATCGTCCCCTTAAACGACACATCATACAAACTAGTCAAATCGAACTTTATTGACGGAATAAAAGTGCATATAAATTTTATGAAGTATAAACGAGACATTTCTCGGTTTATGGGGCGAGCACTCGCAGGGGCCTAAGTACCTAAACTATGATCGGCCATCTTTCTAAATTATACAAAGTACATTTATAGCTAAACTACTAATTTATCACACTATTGCTGCTTTAATAAGATCCAACTCGAACAGTTTGAAAATAAACGCGCAATGGTTGATAATGTTCTTCGAAGTGATCGTTATAAGGGCTGTCTAAGGTTATGGTGACCATAAATTCAAGTTAAATTGGAGACGTATCTTTTAATGTGCGTTTATTGAAGTGTTTATGCGTAGCTCTTCAACGTCGGTGATCGTGTTGTTTAATGGATTGTTTGGACCGGCGCTAACTACATTGGTTCTTATGCACTTGCAACCCATACAATACTATTGCTAAAACTTTAGTAAAATAATGCAATGTATCAAATACAATTAAATTTAATTTATGAAAGTAAAACTTGACATATGAATTTAATACTATAATTCGGCGTCAACGTTTCTCAAGAAAACTGCTTCACCAGAACTAAAAAATACTTGTAGTTTTTCGAGAAATCACAAATGAAAATAGGAAGTTGAATATTTTATTTATCAGAAGTATAAGTCACGCAACTGAAAAGTGGTCCTTAACTGCTGGCCTTTTGGAGAAACTCAGAATAGCACAGCGGGTAATGGAGAGAGCTATGCTCGGAGTTTCATTGCGCGATAAAATCCGGAACGAGGATATTCGTCGAAGAACCAAAGTCATAGCTTCAGAGTTTGCAAGCTAAAGTAGCAATGGGCAGGCCGCATCGCTCGAATAACTGATAACCGATGGGGAAGAAAGTTTCTTGAGTGGCAACCACGAACTGGAAGACGCTACGCAGGCAGGCTTCCCACTAGGTGGACAGACGACATTGTGAAAGTCACGAGCAACCGGTGGATGCAAGTGGCAGCTTGTTGGTCGATGTGGCGGTGTAAGGGGGCCTTTTTTCAGCAGTGGGCGTCTTCCGGCTGATGATGATGATGATAAAGCACGCGCTTAACCTCTTAGTTCTGGGTTTCGACATCAAACATTAATGAGTTACCGACATTAATTTTGTTGTTGTCTATCCATTCTATTTCGACGTTAGCAGATATCTGTGCTCACAAAAATATAGCTCCAGAATCCAGAACGGTAAATCAAAATCATAAACAACTAACCGGTCACTTTCCCCCTGTTACCTAGGGGTGGTAGGGATGCAGTGGGGTGCAAACAGGAGGGTGACAGCAGCACTGGGCACAGATTTCGCACGCATCGTACAGATCGATGGGAATAAATATGATTAAATGTGCGGAGTCAGTGATTAAGTTAGATTTGAAATGGTGAATGAATTTTATGAAAAGTGTCGTAATCAAATCATAGAAGAGTTTTTGCTACACTAATAAAGTATTTAAAATATTTAATCTGATAATGGATTTATTTTCTTATGCTCTAAGAACATCTTTAAAAAATCTGTTTTGTGGCTATAAGTATGATATAGCACAATTTTATTTATTTTATAAATTTATTTCCAGTAACATGATTAATACAAAAAAAAACATTAGTCACATTTCAAATTTAATAAATAAATAAGTCAAGTGTGAAATTTTTGGAATTGCTTTTTATCAACAAAATCTTCTTTTGCACCATTTTTTTTAATATGATGAAATATACACAAGGGCTTCATCTATGTACCAATTTAAAAAAATACGTGCTTACGACAAAAAAAATATATCGGCAAAAAAGACAATCATAAAATACGTTGTCCCACATACACCAAAAAAAGTTTGCTTTGCATTAACAATACTGACTGATTCCATACAATCGCATCTCACCTCGGCACACCGCATCAAAAATCAGGGGAAAATAACAAAGGCAAGGTGCACACGGTGCGTCCGATCGCACGCGTCAACTCACAGAATAAACAACAGTCTCTGCGTCAGATCGCTATTGTCGCCTCGCGTCACCCTCGCGATCGTGCGACAGTTAAATATTATTATTAAAAGATTTATCGCCCGGAAAATTGCACTTATTGTTGCAGCGACTGCTATATTTCATGTGATTATGATTTTTATGTTAATTATGCATGTGTGACTGTAACGTGTACCTAGGGGTAGTAATGGGTAACGGTCATAGTTTTTTCTCACAATTGTCACACTCTAATCTTTACACGATTATGTCAATAAGAATACTAATAAAATGAAGAAAAAAAAATTGATAAACTTTTATTAAAGAAACCGTATCTTATTTAAAAAAAAAAAAAAAAATACACATGGAAAATTTAACCTCATAGTCCAACTGTGTAAACCATAGGTAAATCCACCCTCCAAAATCCTAATGTAAATCAAACAACTTATTTTCTTTCGAATACCCTTCACAAAAACAATCTTTTTTAATCGGTAGCTATCCTTAATGAGAAGCGGTGAGCGTCGCCTCGGTCCGGCTTGCTCTCTCCCCCGTTTCAGCCAAATACCTTGAACAATAGCGATTTTGAGTGACGCGCGAGTGATTTGCGACAGTCTGTGCAGCCCTCGCTTTAGTTTTTGTGAAGATGTGGGCTAAAAAGGATTTATCATGTTAATACTCTGTACAATAATGTAATTTTTATCCATGGATAAAAAAATATTTAAAACTCTTACTCTTATTAATTAATTATAACATAGAGAAAAAAAAACTATGATTTTAATTAATATTCCGTCATCACTGTTCCACTGATGTTAATGTTGAGGACTAGACTAATATTAACCAAAATAAAAGTACTTTTATAGTTGAAATTACAACTTGCAAAGGATCGCATTTGGATTTGATAAACTGTATTAGTACCTTGATTTTTGTTTTAATTTATTGACACAATACTCTTCCCGCCCTGTGTGGATCAATATGTCCTAGGTGAGGGGAACACCGGGAATAATCGCCTTTTGAGCCGCACAACCGAATTACACACGCTATTATTAATATCTACATTGATGTTGCCCTTTCGCTTGGCTTCAATTGATGCGAGTCACTAGGTTAGATTTTTTTTTTTAAAGAACTGCAATATTTTTAATTTTTTGTTGTAAGGTTGTTTTAGAATTTGAAAATTAATGAGAAAGATTCGTAGTTATTAAACTGTTGCTTGAATCCATGATTTTTGACGAAATGTTAATAGTTTAAAAATAGCGTGTCGTATAAAAATAAAGTATTTTACCTTGATTATACCCGAGTAAGTAATGTAAAATAATGGACGATTACGAAATATCATTATAAAAAAAAGCTTTAAATATGTTGTGGCATAAAAACAGAAGTCACCAGGTATCGAAGACGTAGCGTTGTGTATGAAGGGCGTACAGAGTTACACTATGAGTGCATTGGATACCGCTTGTGGACAATTGAGAGCGCATCTGTCAAATGCACGAGCGAATTCTCAACCGAGTTCCTGCCGTTGATTGTTATCATGTGGATATACTGATACTAATCACAGATACAGTCTCGCCTGAACAGTCAGGACTGAACGACATTCAAAATTTTCAACAGGTTTTGGGAGAATTTACGAAGCAGTCAGCAGGTAGTTTCATAGGCAAGTGCCTTTATTAACTGAACAAATTTAATTATAAATACACTACATAGAAAGCACAAAGCAAACAGTTTGATCACCCAGAGACTATAGTTCCATCGGCTGGTAGATAATTGGATAGGTATGTACTTGATCAAATTATTGATGATAATAACTTTTTTAACACAGGAATACAAAACATAACCTGGAATGATTTCAGCATTTATTGAAGACTATTCAGAAATAGACTGTATTTATATAAATATTTTACTGTATAAAATTACTTTATTACTTATTGTTTCAAATTTCCTAATTTACTTACCTACTTACTTTCTTTACCTTTCTCACTCTTTTTTGCTGACAGTAAAATTTTAATCATCTTCATAGTAGAAAAAGAACAATAGGTATATACCTAGATAAATATTTAAGAAATTGTAATAAACAATTAAAAATAAATATAAATATCTGAGACATTTTTGCACACACGGTCATCTGACCCCAAACTAAGCAAAGCTTGTAATATGGCTGCCAGAGACTGATATACGTACATACATATTTTTAAATACATACTTATAGATATTAACACCCAGACATAGAACAAACACAAATATTCATCACATGAATGTTTGTCCTAGATGGGAATCGAACCCACATACCGAAGCACAGAAGGTAGGTTCATTACCAACTGAGCCACCGGGGCAGTCAAATAAATCAATAAAATAAAAATAAATCAATTAAGTCAATTAAATAAATTACGTTCAGTTCCAAATACCACTCGCAGTCATGCATCTAAAGACTAAGGAAATATTGCTTTAATTGAGCTAGGCTAAGTTAAGCTAAGTACGAGCTTTTTGCTAGGTGAACTGCTTCAAATAATAGACTACCTATACCATAGTACTCTATGTAAGTAGTCATTCTATGTAATTTTCATAATCTACAGTGGGGATCTTTCCATCAATGTTATCTCCCAATTTAATCTCAAAGACGCCACGTGGACCTCATGTTGAAGTGGTTGCACATACAATGACATAACATAATAATGATTTTTAAAGATGTATTACTATGACAGCCGGTCAAACTCATGAAACCCGATTTTCCTGATGAAACCGACTGTAATTTTCATTTGTACGGGCTTACTTTACAAATCAAAAAAGCTATCCACATTAGAAATATAATAAGTAATAATATACATATTTATGTATTACATCATGTTTTCATTTAAATAAAGACACACATGTAAACGGCTTTTTCAGAAACATTTGGAACATTTGAAGTTCAGATTCAATTGAGAATTGTTGAACAAAGTCATAATAGACTGTGATCTGAAACTGTTGGGATAATCTATCAAACCACCTGTTTGATGCGACGCTTGACCAAAATGCTGGCGTTTATCTGGCGCAACGTAAGCATTGCGTGTTATTGCCGCCAGCATGCTAGATATACGCTGCCGACTAACAGTTTCAAATGATGGTCATTCTGGTTAGGTCTCTCGTCTAGTGTAGTTAAGTTTGGCTAAGTAGTTTTAGATCGCATTTTTTAATCATTTGCTAATTTAAAAAAACACAACGTGAAAAAAATGCTTTTATCCAAACATTGACATTGACATTTCTCTCAATTCAACAATAAAGACTGTTTGTTTGGCTAAGGGCTTAACTACAAACAGTTTTAGATCGCATTTTTTTATCATTTCCAATGAAAAATAAATTTTAGAAAGAAAAAAAAACACAATATGAAAAAATATGCTAATAACCAAACATTGACTTGCATTTCTCTCAATTCAACAATAAAGACAACAAGATAAGATCAGAATGCGCATTAATTGCGCGTTCTCACGGGCAGTCGAGTAGAAGAATAGGGTGAACGCGGCAATAGACGACCTTAATTAATAATCGGCCGCACAGTACGCACAGAAAGGTTTTTAATTTGCAGCACACGTGCGTATCGAATAGGTGCGCGTGCACACTGTATGCAGCGCACTTGTGTGAGGACGGCGTGCTCTGTTACCTCAATGTGTGCTTAACTAATTGTAAATTTTAGTCGAATATTCTGATACTGGACTAAATAAGCTTGGGGTCATTGTAAACCTTTTGAGTAATTCGGCATCTAAACATAAACAGTCATAATATTACGATTGTTACGTAGTGCCTGATCAGTTGCATTTCCACTTAGCCGATGCATTTTTAATTATAATTATTAAATACTTGCTTGCTCGCAAAAGCTTCAGTAAATTAAATACTAATAATATTGAGTTTTGAAAAATCCTGAGACATCCCTTTCTTACTTTTTAATTAGATATACAAACCGAGTTTCAATGGTTTAGAATGAAAAAATATTTTATTTCCATACAAAATTTGGGGGCCCGCTATAAATTTAGGAACAGAGGTGAAATTTGACAAAGTCCGTTCTTATTGTTAATCTAGCTACACCATTATAAGAATATTTGGTTTCATTTTCACGTCTCTATCAAAAGTGGTTTGGTCTGTGCGTTAATTTTTATAAAAGACCTTGTTCTTAGGTTATATTGAGTTTATATTGAGTTTCAATGGTTTAGAATGAAAAAATATTTTATTTCCATACAAAATTTGGGGGCCCGCTATAAATTTATGTAGCTGCGCTCCGCGGTTTCACACGCTGTTCTACAGAAACCGAATATTTTATTTAAAAAAAGTAGCCTATGTGTTAATCCAGGGTATAAGCTACCTCCATACCAAATTTCATTCAAATCTGTTCAGCCGTTACAGAGTTAAACGGGAACAAACACACTCATATACTTACACACAAACTTTCACATTTATAATAGTAGTGTGATTACGGAACATGTTGTAACTGCAGAAACCTTACATATAGAAAAGTAGTACCATACACTATACAGTAGTAAAACAAGCAGAAAACTTGTACCAATGCCCTCCTTATAAAAATATTACACGAAAAATAGCTTACCTACTCTCGCCAATGGGATCACCTGTGATGAAAATTCATTCATGGCCCAAATTGCATGAACTGCCATAACGGAAACACTTTATCTTTCGCGCATTGCTGTGTTAATGATATCTGTAGATAATGTTTCTACACGCGCGATCAACTGTTTTTATTACCTTTTGAGCTTTACTAGACTATCGAAAAATGTTATTATTTTAATTTACTTTGCCATTCAAAACTTGCTTGTTCTATAACATGCTTGTAATATTCCATTTTATTTATTGGCAATAAAATATTTCTGATTACGAAATTTCAAATAAAGTAGTTTTTGTGTTTATGTGGAAGAAACAAATTTTCTCATACCAGCCAGTATCTTCCGAAAGACGAAAAACTTATCCCAGATCTGGCAATATTTCAACCGCGATATTTATACGAAGCAAAGAAAATCTAAACGAGAAGAACAACAATCTTCTACAAAAAAGTGTACTCCGAAAAATCTACTTAAAACTGGATGGTGCTTACGTATTTAGTCAGCTAACGTCCAAACCGCTATAAAGGCCGATGAAAATATGGTTAATATAGAAACATAGTATTAGTATCAAATTAAATTATATCCGTTTTTTAAGGTTCAAGTTAATTGCAATAAACGACGTAAAAATATGTTTCCAAAAATAATGTTTTCAACGCCATCTCTTGGAACCTAGCGAGTTTAGCAAATAAAATATAAAATAAATCATTTTACTGATATTATTGACATAAAAGTATTCATAATAATTCGTGTTTTTTCTGCGTACCATTATAAATGAGTTAAATAGAAATACATGCTACTTTACTTCAAGTATGTAATTATAATGTCAAATAAATTCTATTCTAGTTAGCTTGGGTTTCTATTTCAAACCAAGAAGAAATTGTGACACTCATGTCGCAATTAAATTACTAGCGACATCTTACGCCCTTATCTGTACTAGAATCGAGTTACACATCTTTCTAAGGACATCAGTACTCTTAGTATGATTTCTCAATGCATGAAGGGACGAACGCCCACTGACCGTCGTGTCGCTTTTATCAATGTTCGCTTTTCAAATACAACAAACTGGCCAGTTGACTCGCAGCTTTTTTCCGCCAATAGAGGCGCTTCCGGTCCGGCAGGAAGTGGCCCGGTTACGCGAACGGGCCACAACAGGAGCGCTTACCTTAGTTTTTTATTTGTACACGTGATTTATGTCCTGAATTTGTTCGGTTCTAGCGCCAAAATGCTTTCGACGGTCGCAGGAAATCTGGTGGCGTTTTTTGGTGCCCTCGGAGGCGGGACTTGGAAGGAAAGTTTGTTTGAAACAGCTTGCTGTACAGATTTTTGGAGCATTGTTGTATTCGTGTTTCCCATGCTTTAGTTACAAAATAGGGTACACCACAATTTTTTAAAATAATGTTTGGTAAAAAGTATACAAAAAAAAGATTTAATCTCGATATAATCGTTTTTAGTTTTAAGTGGAGCTGGAGAGCGAATGCTCTGTCTCTTTCCTGCAGAGCGAGATTTAGTATCGAATTTAGGTGCCTCACAAAAGTTAGTAATCAAAGTAGGGCACGCATGAACCGTGACGTCATACTACAATATAGTGCGCTCTCTGTCTAACATGAAATGAAATGCTTACAACTTCTTTATTACGAAAAAAAAATTTTCTACTTCTTTGATCATTTCTATTTATGGACAGCGTTTTTACGAAGCAATAAGAATATACCGGGTTATAAAGAAAGGGTATGCTAAGTCGAAAAGAGGTTATTGTACTCATCATTATGAACAACTTTTACTATGGGACCAACCATGAAATCGAGAAAAAAAAGTTGGCTGTTCCATACAAAAATGTCGATGGCACTCGACAAAATGTATGGAACAGCTGATATTTTATTCTCGATTTCAGGGTTGGTCCCATAGTAAAAGTTGTTCACAATCATGAGTACTATGACCCCCCGTTTCGCCTTAGCATACCCTTTCCTTATAACCCGGTATAAATGCGAATGTTTGTGCGTAAATATGTAAGTGTGTTTGTTCTCGTTCAACTCTGTAACGGCTGAACGGATTTCGATGAAATTTGGTACAGACGTAGCTTATACCCTAGGTTAACACAGGCTTCTTAACCCGGAAAATATTGGGCTTCTGTAGAATAGCAGGTGAAACCGCGGGGCGCTGCTATTAATTTGTATAAGACAATTATGGAATAGATTGACCCGCTCCGCACGATATTGCCATACCCAATCAGGGTCATTATGATTTACCTATTTTAAATATGCTAGTTAAGATCTGCATGTAATCCACATAATGTTTGCAATAAATGAATTGAGTATTGAGTATAATATTTAGGGCTACAGAGAAATTTAAAAACTTTTTAATAAGCTCAACACGTTTCATTTTATATACTTAAATATTATTCCATCAAACCTCAGAAACACAATAGGAGTAGAACCACTTGAAAAGGACAACAATAGTATATTTTTCATTAGGGCATCCAAACAAGAGGGACAAGAATGGGCTCACCGAACGAACGAGCACAAATTTAACAGAGATAGAGCTCCAAAACTGTTACCACAACTCAGGGGCGTAGTTACCGTCGTATCAGCCGTATCAATGATACGGGGCCCCCGAGCTACAAGGGCCCCGAACTTTGTTTCTTTGAAAAATAGTGACCCTTCATTTGGGCCCCCCAACAAATTTTGATACTGGGCCCTTCTGTGGCAAGCTACGCCACTGCCACAACTACTAATAGGCGACGCCATAGCTACAAAGTTGAACAGCTTTTATTTCTTCATCATCATCCAGACGAAAGAAGAAGCCCACTTCTGAACATAGGCCTTCCCCTTAGACCACCACACCGACTGACAACGTGTCACTTGCATCCACGTGTTGCCCGCAACTTTCAGTAGTCGGTCCACCGAGTGGGAGGCCTGCCTACGCTGCGTTTTCCAGCTGCTTTTAGAATTTTGACAAAACTGAATTTGTATAGTGCAGCGATATAATATCAACTGTAAAGTTGATGTGCTTTTTTAATTTATTTTTTGTTATAATGCCGGAATCTCCAAAGGAAAACACCGGTGCTCTCAGCACTGCGATTCAGCTACTCCCGGGATAGACAGGAGTTTAGCCAAGTCAAGTTACGGGACTTAGTATGGAGGACCTGGACAGATTCATAACATAAATATAAAATTGTGTTTTATATAATTCGCTGACGTAGAATCAATATTAAATGAATTAAACAGTCTGGCTGTACGGAACATAGAAAAAGTATTTATGCTTGAGCCATAAAACATTATCGTCGCCGAAGACTCACTGCCGTGCTTACGATCGTCATTTGAAATCACAGTTTGAAATAGACTAACACGGTGCAAATAGAGACGATATTGCAAATGTAAAATTTGAGTCTGTTCCGGATACGCATTTTGTTTAATTATTGCTTATTAACATGAAAGGTTGGTTTTGAAATTATGTACAGAAAAAAATATCCTGTTACTAGTTATTTCAAAAGCTAAATTGACTGTTATAGTTAGACTAGACTCATGGCTCAGTAGGAGGATTTTCACTTTCTGAACTGTAGGTTGTGGGTTCGTAAAAAAAAAGTATTTATGTATTTTATCAGTTATCTGGTTCCCATAGTACAAGCTTGCTTAGTTTGGGGCTAGATGGCGCATGTGTTTTAAGAAGTCCACCAATATTTATTTATTTATCCTAAGCGCCTGCCAGTCGTCGTTGTAGTCCTCCCCAGGGTGGATTCAAGATTCAAGATATTTATTGCAGAATGTAAGTGGAAACAGTTCATAAAAATAAAATGATGTACCATACAAACTACCTCCTTAAGAGGTGTGCAACAATATAAGTACCAAACGTCTATCAGCTCGGTTCGGTCTAGAGCAGCGTTCATTTTAGTACTGAAATATAAATAAAATAATTATTGTCAATTTCACATTTTAAAATAATTTTGTTATTTCATTAATTTATACAATTTCAATGTCAATGTGATTACATAATACTATGGTCAATTACAAATTAAATATATATTTTTTCATTTTAATAGTCAGAAACCATATAAAAACATTTACTTAATAACCAAGGTGTCAATTTTCTTTTAAATTCGTTCTTAGATAGCATTTTAAATTCGACTGGTAGTTTATTGTAAATTGTTATTGCCATTAGGTAAGCGTTTCTCCTACACATCTCAAGCGTATATTTTGGAAAATAAAGTTTTTTATAATTTACTTTCCTAATAATACTTGCATAGAGATTTATTTATTTAGTTTATTGGCACACAAAACAGAATAAAGTCAAATAAATACAAAAACAGAATAGGATTTACAGTTTCGATCTGGACTATATATATATATATATATATATATTTTTTTTATTTCGAAACTATTATGCACGATGACATTTTTATTTTTTATTTTAATAATTCTATTCTACGTCAGCAAATTATACCAAACAATGTCACATTAAGTAAATTAATACATTTATACACTTTATTTTTGGACAAATAAATCATTGTCTATTGTCTATTCTAACATTTTGAAACTAGTACTATATTATATTACTATATATTATTATTATTAATACAATTAATATTAGAAAAAGAATTCGTCAAACTTTAAATTAAATATCTTAACCTACTTTAAAAGTCCCCCGCGAACCGGACCCTGACCAAAAGTACCTAAAATACTCGCGGCGTTTCCGCGCTGAATGGCTATGGAGATCCTCTGGATCAAAAACCAACCCGACCGAGGGTCCCGCCCTTTCTCCTTGAGGCGACGTCCCAGGTCCAGTGCCAAATTTCTTGCCTCGGAGCACCAAGGTCCCGCTGTTTCGACAGCAAAAGGGACGAAATCATACGCAGACTCCAGGCAGGCGTATTTGAGGTGTTTGCCTCTAGCTGCTGCCTCCGCTCCCGCGCCAGCTGACTGCTGGGTAGCGGGGAGGTGACAGGATGCGAACGTGCTCACGCACGTGGCATCCCATACCAGGCAGCGCCCTCTCTGCCATGGAACCAGCGTAAGACCGTCCGGCCGCTTGCCATCGGAACGCGATAGACCAGGGGGCTCCAGCACACACGGAACCTCTGCCGACACAAGGGCACGCTTCAGGATGTCGTTGATGGCATGATGTCGTGGTCTCCGGCCAGCACACCGGGTGCAACTCAGTCCGTGGTGTCCATTTGCCTCAACTCTTACTCCGCAGATGCAGACGTGAGGTTCGCAAACGGAACAACCGAGCCTGAGAGCCACGGCCACCCTCAAGGAGTCATTATCGAGTAGCGTGCCCATGTGCGGGGAAGGCATAGCGTGCAACCAGGCACCAGACTCCGGCCGTGTAGCAGCGTTTAGACGGGCCGACTCGACCGCTGAACACACGTCTTTATGTTGGGAGACGATCTGCCTACATGTCACATCGTCCCAGCTCCTTTGCCACCTTGGTTTGTCTGGAGTGTCAGCGCCTGGGCACAAAGACGACCACATGCTGAAGGCCTCCTCGGCGTATGGGACGCGGACCAAGTCACCATTACTAGGTAAAATTTTAGTAACAAGTTCCGCGACGCCATACGACGAGGCGAGAAAAGCTATGGGGCCAGTCTCATGCAGCCGGCGCACGCCTAAACCGCCAAAGCGGATAGGGAGGCTCGCTTGGCACCACTGCGTATCACTGAGCTGCACATTGAGGGTATCTTCCAGCACATTTTTGAGAGTGTTGTCGAACTCCAACACTTCGTTTGGAAGCTTCCAGGCTGGAGCCGTTCTTATAAAGTATGTCAACTTAGGCATCGCGAAGCAGTTCCTTAGAAGCGTTAGAGATACATGTGCTGGCAGGTGCTTCAAGTGAACCGCAAGTGATGCCAGAAACTGCGTTTTTGCCTGCAGACTATCGCACACTCCTTCCGAGAAGACAGGAGCACCTAGCAAACTAAGTGAACCCTGGTCCATAATCTTGAGTCCGGGAATGAGGGACTTAAATCTGTCACTTGATTCCGCGGCTACTGAACTACATGGGAAAAACTCACACTTGGTGGTATTAACGACCAAGCCCAGTTCCTTCAGTGCCGGGAAAAGGACTCTCACGTCCCTTTCTAAAGCATCCGGACTCCCCCCAATGGTCCCATCGTCCAGGTACCATATGTTAAGAGGGGCTTCAAGGGATGAAATGACCTTATGGATAGCCAGACTGAAAACAAGAGGGCCAAGAGGGTCTCCCTGCTGTGCCCCCACCTGAGAAGCGATTAGCCCGTCGTTGTATGAAAGGTTACTAGGGGCCGAGTAGCATTGGAATAGAAAAGGGTAAATGGCTGGCGTTAAATGTTTAACTTCCGATAGGAAAGCGTCCCTTTCAACACAGTTGAACGCGTTACATATGTCCAATTTTATTAGGACATCGTCACTATTTTCACGCATTGCAAAAGTGCGGGTAGCGTGTATGGCCGCCTCACAGCCGAGCGGAGTGCCGAACCCTAACTGATGGGGTTGCAAATAAGATGCCATTGGGATTTTTACTGCGCGACAGCAAAGCTTGGCGGTGAGACGACGAAATGTATTGCCTATCGCAATCGGTCTGATTCCTCCGTCCTTTTTACTTAAAGCACAAAGGGAACCGCCATAAAGGTAGGGACATATCTCCGGGTTAAGATGCCCCCCCAGAAGGAAGTTGCACAGGCGAGTCAAAGACTCGAGTAATCTTGGCCCGTTGTCTCCTGCTGAGGGAGAAACCAGCTCCTGGAGATGCTCCGGGCGTAAACCATCCAAGCCTGATGCGGAACCTCGGCAGAAGGATTGGAGTGCCCCCGTGACGTCCTCAACCTTTACTGTTAGGCAGGTATCTGTAGGGTCAGGGGCCGCCGGTATGTTTGGTGGACGGGATGGGGCGGGGTGCTTCTCCTTAAGCGCGGTGAAAGTGTCCTCGTTGGGAGCGGCAAACGAACAGTCTGAAGTTAGCAGGCGCGCCGCACCCCTAAGGTCACCATCGAAGACCTTTGCTTCTACAGATTTGTAAAGGGATGGAGGCTTGTGAGGAGCGTTCTGGGGTAGAAAACATAGTAGGCCGCACTCTATATTTTCCTTTACTTTTGCTGTAAGCGATTTTTTATCTCCTTGGTCGGGCATTCGCAGCGCTGTAAAAGCAAATGAGAGCAATGCCAGCCAATCCGCCGAGCTGTTGGATCGAACACATTGGTCGATAATGAATGCCAACTTTCCGGCTGCTAGGCACCTAGCACCCTTAGGCACGTGCCTGAGGACGCGGGTCCTACTCTTAAGTGTGGGCAAATCGAGCAGACTAAAGGCTGCAGGAACCTGGGGCGCTGATACCGCTGTGGACGGATGCGCGGAGGTGACTTGGATGAAGGTCGGGGTGGAGGAGACTGCAGGGGTGGAGGATGTGGAGTTCAGCGATGCGATATCTTTGTGCCTACGACCGATGTGTACACGAAGGCCATGAGGTACAGTGAATAGCTTTCCCGTATCAAGGCAATGTGGACAAGGGGCGCGCGAGGGACTAGTCATGACTTAAAGTACTTAAAAATATTAAATTAGAATAAATTGTGGGATAAAGTTAGCTTATCACAATTCAATTATTGTAAAAAATAAATAAGACTTTAGAATTGGTAAAATTTGAAATAACATACACAAACAAGTAAACAGGAAAATTATTGAATTAATTGCGAAATTTGGCAGAACATGCTAGTGTTTCAACTATCATTATACATAATTTATATGGCACCAAATTTCATCGTCATCAATAAAATTAACTAATTTTAATTAAATAATATGTCAAAAAAAGAATAATACAAATTGTATAGAAATATCTATCCCAACTTAGCATTGCAACAATTCATTTCATTTGATTTTTTATTTTATAATACATTTGAATAGTTGGAGATTTCTTAGATGCAAATTACACAACCAAAATAATGATATACCAATATTAGAAATAAAAGTAGTCGGGGTGATTAAAAGTAGAAGCGGACTAGATGTTCTGGCGGTTGCCTCTTTCTTCTCTGAGCGCGGTTCGGTTGCTGGGCGTCTTGATGTCTCAGACAACTCCCTCTGTGTTGTATATTATGCAAACGGTACGTATGTTGCGGTCGCTGTCAAACCCATTCGGCTTTTTCCGGCACATCACAGATCACTCCGAGGCACTTTTACACGCCACAGATTTAATTCTCACACTGCATCGACGAAGGTTTCAACATGGAAAAAGGGGTTCGGGTTTTCGCCCTTTACTTTCACTGCCGTGGTAAATCCGTAGGATGATATATAATACAGTATATCTGGAGCGGGATCTTCGGAAGTAACGCCAGTAATACGGTGAAAACAGCCAAAAATTAAATAAAACTGAAATAATACACGGAGGCTAATTGTTCACTCGCAGGCCTCCTACCCGCATTTTCCATATAATATATATATATATATATATATATATATTATATGGAAAATGCGGGTAGGAGGCCTGCTATATTTGCTATAATTATTTCTAATAATTGCTAATATACATTATATATATATATTATATATATATATTGATAGATTCTCCTCATATCTGCAGTTTTAGTTGTACCTTCGTTAATTTTCTACTCGGTATCCATACCTTCCCCGGATTACTCGCCACCACTCCGCTCAAAGGAATAATATGTCTTTATAAGGATCCAAAGGCTTTCCCTGCCTTACTTCTTACACATTTTTCAGTAAAATGCGAGAGCTCCTTTACTTTTTCTTCGAACCCTCCCAGTGAACTTTCAACCTTATTTTTAGGTGGCTAGGATTGGGATTTAAATAAATTTTGTGGCTAGGTTTTCAGAATAGATTGCATCGTCTTGAAACGTAAATCATTGTAGAGTAAGACGTGTCGTTTCAACCACTTGAATTTCAGACTTCATTTTGAAATGGTAGAGTCACGTTTACATTGAAACAGCTGGAAATGTGAATCTTTTTGGGGTACTACTATTTTTAGTTGTACTATAAAGGTTCCAACACATCAAATCCAGTTGTAATCCGTGACATGTACTGCACCCGCAACTGTCATGTACTGCCACATCGACATAACATGACAGTTGCTGTTGCAGTACATAACAGTTGGGGGTGCAGTACATGTCCGATATGGGTGCAGTACATGTGGACCAGTAATGTATGGAATACGATGAAATAATGCGTTTGCGTCGTTCGACAAGTAACTGTGTAACGTACAGACACAGACGGGCGCGGATTGTAAGTAACTGCGTTTGGTGCATTATTATATACATAGATGTCGCTGTTCCGACAAAAAATTACCAGAGTTGGAGGTAGTAGTTAAGAGTAGGTATATTTATTAATTATACTTAGATCTAGATTTTATACAATACTAGCCGCGCCCTGCGGTTTCACCCGCTATACCATGGGAATACTATATTTTCCGCGCTATAAATTAGCCTATGTGTTAATCCAGGGTTTAAAAAAAGCGCCACCGGCAGCGGGGAGGAGCCCAAGCTACCAGTGGTTTAGGGCTGCAGAGTGAGGAACCTCTTGACCTCCTGCAGTGATAGGACTCTTTTGCAGAGTCCGCCTAGGGAAGTCCCACACCTTTGCCAGCTATTGAACCACCAAGCAGTAGTGTGCAAACATTTCTGTGTTCAGGATTGATAGGCAACGTTTCCAGCGAAATCATTGGGGACAATGATACTTAACATCTAATATAATTATCCGGGTGTCGAGCGCAGTACACTGCTGCGCATGGTTTTGAACTGTTAAAGTTCAAATCCCTGTGTGCTACTGAGCTGTTATGGGCAATATCAGGTGAGCGACTTGCTCGGCTCTTCAATCAGTAACAAAAAAAAAACGCCGTTTCAGGAATGACTGCCGTCTGCATCTGGCTCTTGACCCAACCGACTAGCGAGAGCCTCTTGATTATTCTTAATTTAATTATTATTGTACTTTCTACTAGCTCAGAAATATCACCAACTATTCGAGTAACTTCCACTTAGGGCCCCCACCGACTACAAAAAATACCAATAGAAACTTGCAAGTTATATTCGCAAAGGGAATAAACCCGTAATTTTATTAGGCTCGCCCCACACAACACCTTACTATAAACCTACTATAAACATAATCTTTCATTTGGCCGAATTATTTACGACGCTTGTTCCATTTACGGTGCCCTTTTCCTTTGCGGTTACCTTTTTCTTGCGTCCGAAACATGTTGGTGTGAATGTATCTCTGTATATTTCTTTAAGCTAAATTATTTTTAATTTTTAGCAAGGTAAAGTTTAAGTTTGAGACATAAACCTCAGAATCATTTGTTAGGAACAAAAAAAAAAAAAAAAATTACTTAGTCCACTCTCTGTCCCTCACTTTTCTTCTTATTACTTTCAAAAGTAGTTCGTTTTTGTTTTCGTCCGGTAGGCCAAGTAAGTCTGCTACGTCTAAGCAAGCCTAAAGGGAATTCATAAATTCTAAGACCACCGTGTTTATCTACTGATAAGCGCACGGTTGCAACCGCTATACCATCAACACACAACGAATTTTGCGCACGGTCACAACTGAGGACAGGTTTTCTTGTTTTGAAACTTTTGATGTGTTTGATTAATATAACTTTGTTTACTTTTAATTTTGTTAATAATTCGATCTTGAGAGTGACTCGGGAGACCAGTTGCTGCTGTGTTCGGGTTTCCCGAATTTTTCTTTGTTATCCGGAGCTTTGAGTTTAAGCACGAAATTTCTGCGCAGTCAACTGCGCGCGAGTCGTTCTGGGGTGCACACAAGAGGCTAACATATAAGCATGCTATCCTACACATCTTCCTAATTAATTACCGCTTACCTGTTACTCCGTACTGACCTAAGAAGCGTAAAGTCAAAATAAACATAGATAGTAATATATATATATATTCGTCGTTTCATTTTTCCAATAAAACAAGGCAAGCAAATCCACCAGTCAAGGTGTAACCTTGTTTCGTTCTGACCCTTTACAAATGATGATTGGTTCGCGACCGAATTGTAGGTGGCGTGTACACATGAATTCACTTAACGTGTATCGTGTTGAGGCGTATTTTCACTTATTGGCGTGGCTCAGTGCGTAGTGGAGAGGGGGCTTAATGAATGTTGATCGTGTTTTATTTTAACCTGCCTTTTTTGTGGGTCTGCTTAGAACCCTGGGTATATATTGACATTATTTCGCCACCACAATAAATAAGTTTTTTCGCCAACGTGAAAAAATCATGTTGCCGGTTTGTATAATTTTTCAAAACTAGTGTTTTTTGGGTATTTTTTTTTAAAAGTTCTTTATTTAACATAATAATAAAGTACGTAAAAACTTGACACAGTCTAAAATATTGTATACGCTCTTCAAAAAAGGTTGTTTGCCATAATCCCCACGATTGGCGGGCGGTTTGGAGACCCCATAGCGCTCACCGTTTAAGAGGACACTGCTGCCCGTGTTTTGGTGGTCCTGGTTGCAGTTTTAGGACTTATTCGAATCCGGACTTTACTTGGAGATGGTGAAAGAGACCTTTTCTGCAATACTTACTACGATACATAAACGTAACTGCTACTCGCACAGTCAGTTATAAAGTACCTAATACATACGTCACGTCAATAAAGCCTGCTCAATAAAGGCGCCGTCACACGAAACCACTCCATCTGTTTTTATAGGCATTAACACAAAACCCGATGAATATTTATTATTATGCCTCCATACAAGCGCCCTAATAGCGCGTGTCGATTCACACACATACATGAAATAACGTACAATAATTTATACACGATTTGTATGGATTCATAGCAATCTCGCGTCATTACCTTTCTATAGATTTGTTTTTGTGGAATAATATTTTCATTTCATGTTAAGACGCAAGAGTGTCTGCTTTGTATTGCCAGCTTTTCTTGTGTCTTGGAAACATGGACGGAACAATAAAGTTGAATTTGTATTGGTTATAAGTATACTATATATACCTATATACTATAGGCAAGGTTAACCTTATCGATGATCGGTTAGACAACTTTTATTATGGACCAACCCTGAAATAGCATTAATATATCCATGCATTTCGTACAGGTGAATTATTTTTTTGAACTGAATATTTTTCTGTGTCTGTGTTAATCTTTTTTTTTTTGTTCGATTTCTGAAAGAAACACCTACATACAAACTTACAATGTTTACTCGTTTATAATATTAGTAAGTGTAGATAATGTTTTTTTCTCTTATGTATTGGCTCCACGCGTTGTATATTTAGCCAGTTTAGTCAAGTATTGTAATATTTTAAGTGCAGTCAAAGTGAGTGCAAGGCAAGACGAGGTCGAGCGCGTGTCTCGCTGAGCATTCCTTGATAAAGGTCACCGAATGTGATCGAAACTATAGACGGAATGACCGACTCAATTTAACGTGAGTATTCCCGTTTTATTAAAACAAAATGCAGATCATAGTCTAAGTCAAGCAAAGCAAGTCACGGTCAAGTCCAAGTCATGTTCCAGTAAAGTGATGAAGACTTTATTAAGGGTTTCTATAGGGGAGTTTTGGAAACAACACGAAGAGTCATGTTTCACAACATTATACTATTAACCAACACTCGTGCACGTTCACGAACACTTAATGGATAAAAATCCACCATTTTTACACATTAACACTCGAAATAACACAAGTTTTGTAAAATAATGCAATCGCGACATGAGTTCTTCACGTTCCCGCCAAAACTCCGATAATTGATTAGAAGAATTTATGTGTTTATTCACGTCGATGACATTTTTTTTTTCTGGCATGAATCCCAAATGAAATAATTATGCTGCATTGACTGGTAAAAAGATTTCTTGCTAGGTGTCAACACTTTTATAATCCTAATGTTTCAACTGTTGACAATCGCTGACAAATTTGTCGATGTCATAGAAAAGTAATGTCGCTTGTGTTATGGTACTGAAAGGATTTTAAATATTTAAAAAAATATTATGTATAAAAACTGTTAAGTAGAGCATTTTTTTTTACAATTTCTTCGTCAATTTACGAATGCAAACGATGAATATTATATACAATCTCAATTCGGATGAAATCACAATATTATACGAATATTGCTAAATTATCTTTACTTGACTGTATTTTTAAATGTAGTTCATTGATTCAGGCGTCTCTTATTTTGTTTTTAGTAATTAGTTTAAATTTATAATTAAATTAATTAAGTTCAAATTATTTATTATGTAATGGTATTTAAGTTACGGAAATAAAAAAAATATCTTGCTAAAAAAAAAAAAATTACCGAGCGAAGCGAAGGTCTCAGAGTTTACTGGGACAAATCGGCGTTTGTATGTATGTTTGTGTGTATATTTGTCCGATGATAACTTGCGAACCGTTGATTTGATCTTCATGAAATTTTGTAGGCAAGTAGTTTATTTCAATACAATTTTTAAGTTCGAATATGAGCTGAATCGGTCCAGGGGTTGTGAAGATATAGGGGTCACGAGGTCACAGTTCGGCGCGAACTACTAGTTATAAATTGTAACATGTTAATAATTCAGTATATAGCTCTACTAGTGCTAAGTAACACATTGAATTACAACCTTCGTGGCTTAGTTGGTAACGCCTTATATATAAGCGGGAGCTCGGTTTGATTTCCGACCAGGGAGATGTTTTAATCATGAATTTTAATTATCAGATCTGGGTTTGGGTGTTAGTTGTTCGTGTTTTTCTGTGTGTTCCATGTCATCCCCGTCACAGGAAAACCTGGTGTGTTATGAGTCTTCAGCGTTATTACCTAAATTTTTAGGGTTCCGTATTATTTATTTAATTAAAGTCTAAGCGTCGTGTCAGCAAACGGGATCGTGGATGTATACCCATCCTATAATGTAATTAGGAATTCCATTGGCGTAAAAGAATACACCAAAAAAAAAACTGAAATATTATCTAATATTTTCTTGCGAATCTGTAACATATTATAAATCGCGTAATGTAATATTATTTCTAGTGTTCTACTGCATTATTTTAAAAAATCAATTTTTATCTGAGCAAAACGGCCTTTCAAAAAACGTTCTCACAAGTACATTCGATTTGAACAATTAATTCATCCATTTCATTACCATCCAAGTGAGGAAAATGGCCGCCTGTTCCCGCACGCGACCGCGACTCGGCAAGACGCTCGTGAATAGCGCGCCTAATTGTCAACTACGCTCGACACGTGTGTGATGCGCTTTACTGATACGCTTACAATGTAATACGTCACTAAATCCTTATTGCCACGCAAGCGAATGTAATACTATAGCGATAACAATTAGGGTAGGTTTTGGATTGAATAGATAAGGCGGTTAGGTTATTTGGGTATGAATGGATAGAAGGAAACTGTGACAAATGAACGTGAGTTTGAACTTTGAAACGCAATTTCATATTGTTTCTAAACGCGATTTATTTTGCAGTTATTGCGAGTTTGTTTTGAATTGGAGATTTGGTTGAAATATTTTTTTGTGTTCTTTCTTTGATGGCTATTTAGTACCATATTAATAATATTTTGCTTATCTATTAAAGCACCTAGTGCCTACCTATCACGAAAATTGTTAAGGTTATTGGTAGATTAGCAAAATACTGTCTCCTTGTCTCCTCTTGATTTTTCTTCGTTTTCTCCGTTTTGTTTGTTATTTAAACCTTGCATTGTAATACAAAATTCATTTTTCAGTTTTTACACTACTACATTTTTACCACCCAAAAAAACACTTATCTACAGCCCTCACTATAACAATAAATTAAAAAAAACATACAAAATTGAATTATTGGGTAAAATTCCAATCCATTACTGATTTCACCTGATCGCCGTACTTTCTTATCTTTCAACAATCGCGCAACAAATTTGCAATCAAGCAAATCTGTACGCATCGGTCGTACTCTGTAAGAGCCAATCCCTATAGGATATCTAAAAATGTAAACTAGCATCTTTTGCATTATGACGTAAACAAAAAATCTTATTGCACATTTATAATATCTAAAATTATTTGACCTTATTGAAATTCGTTTTTTTTTTATAAGTTTGTGGCCTTATTGAAATTAGTTCATCTTCTTCTATTTCCCACTCCTTCATATTTAAAACCGGATAAAATGCTCTTTTTGCAAACTGTACTCAACAAACTGTGGTTTTATTGAAAAGTCGGCACGGGATGAGTTAATAATAACAGGTAATATAAATTGGGATGACTCGAGAATAGAAAAATCAAAAAAAAGGTGTGGGACGAGTCAATAATTGAAAGTGTGTTAACTCAAGAAAATGACGTCATGGGATGAGATCTATTGGGATGAAGACGGAACAACCCTAATCTTCGTGTCCAATACCTTAGTCTTGTATACGTTTTAGCTATCTTACATTATTTAATTTTCATTGTTATTTATTTAGTTTAGTTTATAGTTTTATTCGTACACTAGATTCTGCCCGGGCTTCGCCCGCGTTTTTCTGGGAAACAATAATCCATTGAGTTACTATGGAGGTTGATAATTATAATTATCAAACAGAAAATATATATTTTACCGGGATAAAAGTAGCTTATGTGTTAACCCATGCCACAAGCTACCCCAAAACCAAGTTTCATCAAAATATAATCACCAAAGTTTTAAATAACTTTTTTATACCAACGGGAGCTAATTTTGAAAAAACTGTGATACCCGTATCTTTTTATTTTTCTTGTAGAATATCCATATCAAGTTTGGTATCAATCGAACCAGAGAAAAAATGTTTCATACAAAATTTAACACATCATTTCACAACCTTAAGGGTTGATTTTCGAAAAATCCTTTTTTAGTGTGCGTTTACACACATCAATAAACACACCCTCCAAATTTCAAGTCTCTACGTCCTGCGGTTTAGGCTGTACGTTGTCTATTGGTCAGTCAGTCAGTCAGGACAAAGCCTTTTATAGGTATAGATTTTTTTATCAGTATTTATACTACCAGTCTTTATCTTGTCTTTCCACATCGTCATATTGTAATCAATCATACCACCTTCAATTCCTTTCATACCCACCTGCCTACGAAAAGATACGACACCGCAAATGCAATATCCACACGTTAAAAAAGGAATCCCAACACACCTATTCAGAATTTTCAATATATCACAACACGTCAGTAATCTACACTTTAGTACTCTATAATAGAGCGTATTTTTGCTTACAGACAATTTATTTTTCAGGTAATAATGGTAAGAGATTTTTAACTATGTGTTTGAGGAAACAGAGTTTGCTTTTGGTTGAACAGGAAAATACTGCCCGTAAAAGCAATGTCCAGCAAAATGAGCTGCAGAAGATGTATGAGACGCAGGATTAAAAATATTTGCACGCCCCATTATACATGGTGTAATGAAAGAGCTAACGTGCCTCTTTATTAACCATACAGGGTGATTTTAATTGAAGCTCCGGGTTTCAATATACTGACCCTTGCCTGATGGAGGTTTGACGTAATGTGTTGATCAAAAGATTTAAAATTGTAATTAGAAAGGATTTGACGGTTTTTTGGGTATTAAAGTTGGTAATCTTGGGTCGGTGTGTTTTGAGGTAATGTTTCTGAGATAAGTACACATTCTGTCATACATAAGTATAATGTAGAATTCTAAAATAATGAAATTACTTCACATAAGAAATGTTCGTTGATATTTGCTACGTCGGTAACATTATAATTATTTTTACAAAGCCTATTTACGAGCTTCGTATTATGATACTATTTATAATTCGACCCTTATAACAAGTTATTATATTTGATTCCAATAAATTTTTAAATTACTAAATCAATAAGTACTTAACTAAGTTAGATTGGTTTACAATTATATAAAAAAAAAAAGTATCATTTGCTAGAGAAGTATCGTATGATAATAAAAACAAATGAAGAAAATTTGAGGCTACTAAGATAATATAAGCTAATAAGTCTTATTATCTACCATTCACACAAAAAAACACTACCTACCCACAGGGTGTTCACAAAGCGCGCTGTAGGATTAATGTATATGAAAGAACTCTGTATACTCGTTCCGTGCTCAGGCATTAATTATGCGCCGTAATGAGCTGCACCCGTCATAGTAGAAAGTGTTTTATCTGAACAGATGGGGCAGATTTTTGATTTCTCTTGTTTGATTTGAATAAAAAAAAAACTTTATTTACTGCAAAAACACATACAACTAGTAACCAGCTTGTATAATGGATATATTTTAAGCTTTACACTTTAAGAAACAATTGTCTATCGGTTCCCTCACAGTAGCGGTAGAGCTCTCTTGCAGAGTTCGCCCGGGGAAGTACCAAACCTTTGCCAGTTATTCAACCACCAAGCAGAAGTGTGCAAGCATTACTGTGTTCCGGATTGAAGGGCAATGTTTCCAGCGTAATTACTGGGCGTACAGAGATTTTACATCTAACATCTCAGAGTGACGAGCGCAGTGCATTGCTGCGCATAGTTTTGAACTGTTGAAGTTCAAAATTCTGGGTGGCACTGTTATGGGCAAGCGTGACGCTTAACATCAGGTGAGCGACTTGCTCGTGTCGTCACCGAGTAACATAAAAAAAAATACAATAAAGAAACTAGGTTTCCAAGGTAACAAATAAAATTAACTAAACCTCATTAGCAAGACAGTAGCCGGTTTACAGAAAATATTTTTCAAATGTAGTAAATAAAATAAGGCAGTTGGTAAAACTAAACGTTTACAAGAGAATAAAAAAATATAAAATAAGACATAATTATATGAACCCTAAGAAACAAATGTAAACAACTCCTTCGATTGCTTATAACATTGGCTAATGTGCTTAGAGATACGCAGCTCCGGCTGATTGGGCCGTTCGGACCGGTATCGGTGCCAGCGTTACTCTAAGCTACGGTACGATTTAACGTCAATGTATTGCGGATGGAAAAATATAAGCTTTCCAGCAGCTACGTTGGAAGATGTAGAATAAAATATTGTGGATACATAGTAAATAAAGAGTAAAGCAGTTTAGAAAAGGAGCTGTCCAGGCGCCTCGTCGAAGTTACAGGTGACCAAAGAGCTGGCGCTTTCCTCGGAAAAGGGGTGAGTTTGGCAATTCAACGGGGTAATGTCGCCAGCTTTTTGGGCACCTTACTCATACACAGCGCCCTACATGCGGTTTTTTGTTTGTAGACATTTTAGATTTAATTTATTTAAGTATTTATATTAATTTTATTTGTAGTTTTAGTTTGTATATGATTTTAGATTATAATATATTTTTTTAGTAGATAATAATTGTCAATAAATCTAATATAATATGTCAAATTAAAAGTAAAGAAATAAAAAAAAACAAAACGACTGGATATAATCAATTTGTACCGACTTACGTCTACAATAATAGGCCAACTATTCGCAGCTTTATTTACAACTAGCTGCGCGTCGCCGTTTCACTCGCTATTCTACAGAAATCGAATATTTTTCCGGGATAAAAAGTAGCATATGTGTTAATCCAGGGAATAAGCTACCTCCATACCAAATTTCATCCAAATCCGTTCAGCCATTACAGAGTTGAACGGGATCAAACATACTTACAAATTTCGCATTCATAATATTAGTGTAATTCTCATCTCACCTCAATCTCAAAGAGAGCGACAAAATAAAACCAGGTTGTTAGGGTGTTGCTAGAAAATAAACTCGCTGATCTTTGCCACGGTTGAATACATCGGCACCTTTCAAGGCTTTTAACGGCTTTCAGGGCTAATCACGAGCCCGCGGCGCTCGCAGATTACCGCGCTACGACTATGACTGTACCCTCTGCTTGTTTTTTCTACTCTATGACTTTTGTTGACGTTACTGAAGATTATTAAAGAAAGTAAAGGTAAAGTATTTAATTACGTAGTAGTAAACTAGATCCCTTTCGTATAAAATTTGTTTTACAACATTAAGAGACCTATTTATTTTATTTTATTTATTTAGGTACACAAAACAGATATCAATCATTTTCTTAATTAGTATACAAAATTTTAAGTAAAAATCTGAACTGGATTATAATCCAAAATATGTGTACACAGAAAAGTAAAATAATGAGACGAACGTGATGAAAGTAGCCATCCGTAAAGCAACTAGCTTACAGATGGGTACCCCCAAGACGGCACAATATTTATATGCAATCTATTTGTATAGTTATTATATTACTTTTAGTGAGATGGACTATTCAGACACAGCACAGTTGTTGTGCCTGAACAAACCCGCTTAAGATTAGGATGGAGGATATATTTTATGGTTTTTATGTAATTATTAAACCTAGGATCGAAGACATCTAATTCAGAATAGTTTTTTAGCAAATCGTTATATTGACGAGCCACGTTATTTATTATTACGTTATTATTCACGGGAGCCTCGTGAATGGGTTAGTACGTGGTTTGCTGCCATATTCCCAGCACTTCGCTCTTATTAGAATTCAATTGAAGGCTGTGCTGTACGGCATATGACTTGCACACCTTCACAAGCTTCCTAAGATATATAAGACAACCAATAATTAGTGGACTAAGCAGCACCATGTCATCGACATTCAATGAATAATATTTTGACTTGTAGATGAATATTTACCTATAAATAACTTTGACTTTGACTTTGACATAGCTCAAATTATTTACTAGCAATCCATCAATATAGCATCCTACATGCATGTTGCTTAGTTCACCAATTAGTGCGTTCATTTGTAGAGATTGAATAGTTTTGGCGACGTGATCCCCCCACTCGCCCCACGTTCTAATTTGAGGAGCCAGTGGATTCAATATTTTTTTGTGTTAAATCCAAATAAAAAAATTGTGTTTGTGTTCTAATTTGTACATACTGATTCTCCAGTTGACCAATTAATACAGTTTGATTGATTCGAATACCATATTTAAATATTTCGACTATACTAGAAACATTTTGTTTTAATAAAACGGGAATACTCACGTAAAATTGAGTCGGTTATTCCGACTATAGTATCAAAACCACGTCAGTTTTCATAGTAAAATATAATAGAAGCATTGCCCTTCAATCCAGAACACAGTTAATAATGTTATAAGCATCGGAACACTACATTAAAGCCGTCGACATTAGTACCATATTTATGACTACAACCAACCTAAAAAAAAGTCCTACCACTACAAGAACTAATATTCAATATAAGCCTATTTCATACTTAAATTTTGAATTTTTTCATGAAAAAAAACTTCACGAGGAACTAACTCGCGCCCACTGAAAACTAGACGCTATCTGATCTGGTCGACACTGCTCCTAAATAAATTAAATTAATTTTCCGTGACGTAAAAAGGCAGGTGGTTTTCAAAAAAATAAAACACGAATTAAAACAAATAAACTGCACAACTGCGAGTCTGACTCGCGCACTAAGGGTTCTGTATAACTTTTTTATGTATCTTTATCAGCCTTTAAGCATCCCACTGCTGGAATATCAGCCTACCTTCGAAGGGAGATTAGGCCATATCTACCACGCTGGCCCAGTGCGGGTTGCCGGATTCACATAAGCCATTGAATTTCTTCACCGGAAATATGCACGTTTTGTCACGATGTTCTCAATCAACGAAACAAAAGTCTATCTGTACGAAAGTTACAAAGAAATCATTGGTACGGGCCCGCCCGGGTTCGAGCCCGCTACTCCACAAATATGAGGCGAGCGTGCTCCCACGACTTCACTAACTAACTTTTTTTATGTCAAATTATGTAACTATGAAAGCATAAACATTGTACTACCGAAAAGATAAATCGGTCTGAGAGCCAAACTTAACTTTGTAGTTAAAAAAATGACCTCCCATTCGTCAATACACGTAATCGTCATGTCTCCAACTATTAGTTTAAATTTGTAATCGTAAATATATATGTTATTGTGATATAAGTGATTTTCAGATTTTTTCCTTTAATGAACTGTAAGATCTTGCGTCTTGCCAAATTTCATGATTCTAAGTCAACGGGAAGGTACCCTGGAAGTTTGAGGTTGTTTTGACGTAGAATTTTTTTTTTCACAACTCCAAAGGACTGAAGACTAAGTGGGTATTTAATATTAATTTCAACTTTATATCTCCACTCGTTCCTGTAAAAAAGGGTAGGGTACAGACAGACAGGTTCGTAGACAGATAGATACAAGAGACAGACAGATGGATAACTAAGTGATCCTATAATATAAGGGTTCACTTTTCTATTCCAAGGTATGAAACCCTAAAAACCAAAATAATTTGACACAAATAACAGAAATCTGCGCAATAATTTGACTAATCTAAAACAGTGATATGATTTATTTGAATTAAATATTTGAAAGAAGTGACACGGCCGCAAGGTTAGCTAATAGAAAATCCCAATCAGCTGCTTCCTTAATAATCCAGACACTGAATACGTTTTAGTTTGAGCGTGTGTCTGTCTGTTAATTCTAAAATATCGCATCCGGTACTTTGATGCTGAAAAGCCGAGATTCTTAGGTGAAAATTTCGTTAAAATATTTATTATCGAAGTGTTATATTAGGAACAGTAAATTAAAATATGTGACAGCGTTCAATAAATTTAATTCGCTATTGAAATGGTTTATGGCATGTGAGTAGGTTTTTTTTGTGGACCGTGGGCTATCTGATTGGCGCTGAGTTATGCGAGAATAATTTGTGTTGATTGAAAAAGCATTCAAGATACATTCATTAAAAATATAGCTCTGAGATTTATTTTTATGTAAAATTATATGTATAAACCCTAATATAAAACGATGATTGTATTTCTAAAAATAAAAATAAACTATTAAAAAAACCACCAAAATGCCAATAGAAACGTCAAATGTCACGTGCAGCAAATAACCCAAGATAGGGAGTTTTGGCGGGAACGTGAAGAAATCATGTCGCGTCATTTTATTATTTTCCAAAACTTGTGTTATTTCGAGTGTTAATGTGTAAAAACGGTGAACTTTTACCCGTTAAGTGTTCTTGAACATGCACGCGTGTTGGTGAATGGTATAATGTCGTGAAACGTGAATTTTCATGTTGTTTCCAAAACTCCATAGAAGCCTCTAGTAAAGTTTTCACCACTTTACTGGGGCATGACTTGGACTTGACCGTGACTTGATTTGCTCGCTTTTGACTGTGACTATGACTTGTAACATAATATTTAACAAAACTTGAATATATATAACCATACTTGACACTGGCAAATGCATATGACGTGCGACGCCAAAATCCTCTTACGAGGAAAGAAAAAAAAAAAAAAACCCAAGATAGAGTTTTGTGACTTACTTTGCTTAACTTAGACTATGTCTGAGTCTTATTTTAGGTATTATTGTCAAATATTTGACATTACTTAAAATATTACAATACATGTAATTGACACTGGCTAAATACACAACGTGTGGACCCAAAACATAAGAGAAAAAAAAGAAAACCAAGATAAAGATGACGTACAAATTACTTCAATTATGATATAGGTACAAATAAGAAGTTTCATTATTTAAAACAATCTGTAATCAATCTGTAGTGCCTTTCGCACCAATATCGCGTCTAGTGTATAATCAAACAAGACTAGAAAACGAAGACAAAGAGACAAGGAGGTCGCTACGTATAGCAAGCTCTAAAAATAATATGAAGACGAAAAACAAACTAAACCGAAATTAGTTAGGTTAATAACTAGCAGCAACCTATTTAATTTGACCGGCGGCGCCAGCAGCGCAAGTTGTAGGTGTTTCCGTCAAATTAGTCCACCAGAAATAGTCGTCGTAAAGCATACGCTCTCACGCGCAATTAGAGCTCATTTGTGAAAATTATTGAGTTTATTTTAGAATATCCTGACCCGAAGAACTTTTTTGGATAACACCTTTTGACGTCATTGGGTTGTGCGTCACACAAGTGGGTTGACTGTATACAAAATATGCTATAGGTATCTATAGTTAAATTGAAAATTGCAGGTTATTCTGGTAGTTAAATGAAGATCTTTAGGTAATTTTTAAACAATAATATCTAAATTAACTAACCACATGATTCCAAAAAAAAAACACGGTATGCACATTATTTTACGCGGAACTAAACTCTGTACTTACCCAAAGCCAAAAAGCCAAAAAATATTTTTACTCAAATTTATAATTTTTGTACTCATAATTTTAATCTATTGCCCACATTTAAAATATAAATAAATATATCTACTTCATCTCCCTTCATAAATTTCCATATAAAAAAAAAACACAAAATATTGAGCTCTTTGAGGAAGAAAATAAATATTAAAAATAGCAAAACATTTAATTTAATATATTATAAAAATCGGTCCATTCACATCACAGACGACATCATCATCTCCAAGAGTTATAACCTCAATATGCTCTGTTAGAGATCTCAGCAAAAACTGAACGTTGAACGTTGGAATGTAATAACGGTAAGTAACACCCGTCTTGGGTGTAAGCACATTATGTGGGTGTAAGGTTGGGTCAGATGTTTGCTTTTTTCAAAGAGGATCTCCATTATTGTCTTTTTTTTTTTACTAGCAGCAACTGCTAATAAATGTCCAATCATAATATAGTATTTGACTAGCCTTTTGGCTCAGTGGGAGGATTTCCAACTTCTAAGCTGTAGGTTGAGGGTTCGATTCCCTCCCAGGACAAACATTTGTTTTGTCGGGGTGTTTCTATGTAAGTTACAAAAAAAATTAGTATGTATATATTCTATTAATTATCGGGTTCCCATAGTATGAGCTTGCTTAGTTTCGGGCTAGATGGCGCTGTATGTGAAAAACTTCCACCAATATGTATTACGACCTCATCATTATAACTTCATCGTATATATCATCTTTTATCTACCTATATACAAAGTATTTTTCTTAAAAATATTATTACATAAGAATTTATTGATGCAGTTTAAAAGGTTTTTTTAAACGGCTTAGATTTGTTTTGCATAGTTTTGAAGTTTTTTTTAAACTGAAATTTACAATCATTTAATTAAAACTAAAACATAAAAACTGATGAAGGAGCCCTAACGGCTCCGAACCCGGTCGGCAACGAGTCTCGACCGAGTAAAATTAAAGTGAGTGTCATCAAGTTTTTAACCGACTACCAAAAAAAAAGGAGGTGTGTTGATCCATAATTAGATAGAATAACTCTTTATTGTTCACACCAGAAATTACATGCATAATACAAAATTATAAAAATATAAAATATCAATTGGCGGCCTTATCGCTTAAAGCGATCTCTTCCAGGTAAGTTATCGGGTTATCAAGTCGACTGACTGTTTTTTTTCCTTAAATTTTGAATTTTCATTCACCGATATTACTTACCATAGGTATTTATTGTTGATAGTTCTGGGTGACTAGAAATGTAAATAAATTATGTGATTATGGTTTAGTCCGTCTATAAACCTCCGCTTCCCATCAGTCCGTGTACAGAACAGTCGTCGCTAATTGTAGTGTATAATAAAGCTATGATCGCGCTATTTTTCCAAGAGAAGTGCTTGCTAATGTGTACATCGTTAACATTTCTATGGGGTCACAGTTTTGACGATATAGGTAAAGCTAGATATATGGGGTCACAGTATTGACGATACATAATTATATCTAGCTTTATCTCTTCAACCTTTTCTTCTTTTACCTTTTCAACTCTTGGAAAAACAGCGCGATCATAGCTTAGATATAATTATATCTAGCTTTACCTATATCATCAAAACTGTGACCCCATAGAAATGTTAACGATGTATAATTATACCTAGCTTTACCTTACTTACTTTTCAAAATGTACCCACCTTCAATGTAGGCTAATAGCCATATAAAAAACCTACAAGAAAATTGGATGAAAAAATGCTTACAGTCCCCATTGAGTATATAGGGTTGAAAAGGAAATAGACATCAAACAGTTAGATTACCCATAAAGCAGTGCAGGTCTAAGGATAATCGAAATGTTCAAGGACACTAATTACTTACGTCTTGGACTATGTATCAAGCGTGCTGGCTGTATTACCACATTATCAGCCAGAAGACGTCCAGATAAAAAAGAAACAATTTTATTGGTTAGGTATATATCAATAGAATTTTATATTCGAGAATAATTTGGAACAGGCAGCTTGGGGATCGCAGAACGCTCACCGGTCGCAAATAGCACGCTGCTGCCCGTCCTCCGGTGGTTCTGGTCGCAGATTTACACACCCGGGCCTACTCACTGATACTACCACCCGGGCAATGCTGACGTTAGGTCAGTTTATAAACGTCAGAATCAATGACTGGCCAATGTACCGGGTTAGTCAAACACAGCCCCGTAACTTCTATCCTACCTAATACGATAGTAACATGAAACTAAGGTTTGACCATATGTACAACTACATTTTAATCAACAAAAAGTGATTCTACGTTACAAAGAATAAACAAAGGTTAAAGTTAAAACTAAGATAGAATAAAAGAAATGAAGTTACCAAACTAGCTCAGAAGGAGGGCACATAAATTTATAGGGTCGTGGTTGATCGACCTGAAGATCAGTTTCTGCTTTCACTTCGTAGCACCGATTTTTAAAATAAGTTAGCCCACTCAATTTTTAATCTCCAATATATTCAAATATGTAACCAATTTTGAGGTTAGGTAATAACGTAATTTAAAACGTTTTAGAGAGAGTCCTCACTTTTGAAATCGCTCTCTCTATGGCTCCACATCTTTATCACATACTCACATTTACTCCTTGTAGAAGTTATTGCTCAGTTCCTGTAGTTTTTTGTTGAAATAAACTAGCGATTGCAGTTTTTGTATTGAAACACGAAGTAAAGTAAATTAACAAACACTAGATACAATATTTTTTCGAGATTTTTCGTAGAGTTATATTATTACTATAAATAGGTAATTGACAAATAAGTTTCTGAATTTCTTGTTATTCGTCTGTCGGAAAAACGGTAAAAGTCTGACTATTAATTATAATATTTTATTTATTTAAATAACAATCATGTTTTCAAATGGAACTCTTCGGGAGGGTACATTAATATATTAAGTAGTTTTTGTTAGTAACTACATGTTGGTGTGGTGATGATGATGGTGGTGATGATGGTGATTTTTTGAGAAGTAAATTATCTTTCACGCTCTACTATTATTGTTTGTTCTATATTGTATTATTCGCATTTTTTTTAAATTCACATCAATATTCAAAAATAGAAACAGAATGATATATGGCTGATTCTTTCCTAAGAAGATCATCTAAGACCAGTGTCTTAGATGACGACACTCTTAGAAATATGGACAATGCCCCATGTTCATGTCTGAATCTCTTAGAAATATGGACAATGCCCCATGTTCATGTCTGAATCTCTTAGAAATATGGACAATGCCCCATGTTCATGTCTGAATCTCTTAGAAATATGGACAATGCCCCATGTTCATGTCTGAATCTCTTAGAAATATGGACAATGCCCCATGTTCATGTCTGAATCTCTTAGAAATATGGACAATGCCCCATGTTCATGTCTGAATCTCTTAGAAATATGGACAATGCCCCATGTTCATGTCTGAATCTCTTAGAAATATGGACAATGCCCCATGTTCATGTCTGAATCTCTTAGAAATATGGACAATGCCCCATGTTCATGTCTGAATCTGGTGAACTCAGAACATTCTTCAAGACGATGTTTAACAGTTTGAATTGAGTTGTTATCGCATGGAAACCTATCCGAATCAATTATTTTAAAACGACGAAGATGTGACTTGTGGAAGCCATGTCCAGTGTGTAACGAAAAAAAGATGTTTGATGTATTTTTGAAATTTGAATAATTTGTCTAAATAAACTGCGCGTATGTTGGCCTGGGCCCCTATTCGGAGAAATGACATTTTATCTCGGTCACTCTCACTCCCATTAAATTCTAAATTAGAGAGACAGTGACCGAGATAATCTCGAGCGCACAGGAATAGGGTCCCTGTACAGCGTTTGAGTAACGTGCTTCTCACGTTTCTCTGTTAACTTTACGCAATTTTCGTTTTACGTAGGAGATCGAAAAGTACCGACCTACTTGTTATCGTATGTGTACACTTGTGTAACCATATTTTAATTTAAGTAAATTAATTAGATTGAATTAACAAGTTTGTAAGTATAATTATAAATAACGTTTCAAATTCCTAGCTCTCCGGTATGAAAGGTTTCAATGTATTTTATCTAAAATTTTAGTTAACTTTGGCCCCTTTTTACTGGCAACACTTGGCAGATCGCGGGCTCGGGCGGTCACTATGCTTTTGACGACCGAAGTGCGCGAACATATTGTAAGCCAATAGTGATTGCGAGAATTATACTTGCATTACTTGTATAAAACTTGGATGTTTTAATTATCTACTATCAACCGTCTGCAATAATACCAAGGTGGATTTTACAGCTATAACTATATGATTCCATGATTTGGAGATGCCATGGAGCACACATATAGACAAAGACAACTAACACCAACCCAGATTCATTATTGAAACATCTGCCCTGCCGTGAATCGATTCCGGACCAACTACTCACTGCAGACATTTTACCATTAAATCATACAGGTCGTAGTCAGGTATAATAACAAAACTATCTGCGCCCCGCCGTTTCACCCGCTATTTTACAGAAACCGAATATTTCTCCGGGATAAAAAGTTGCCTATGTGTTAATCCAGGTTATAAGCTACCTTCTTATCAAAATGTAATTTGACCCGAAATTCTAGTTAAGAGTTTCGAGTTTCACCCGCAATTCTACAGGAACGGTTAGTTTTTTTGGGAGAAAAAGTAGCTTATGTGTTAATCCAAGTTATAAGCTACCTCTATATCAAATTAGATTCAAATCCGTTCAGCCGTTACAGAGTTGAAAGGGAACAAACACACTTGCATACTTACACACGAACTTTGGCATTTATAATTGACCGAGCGAAGCGAAGGTCTCAGAGTTTACTGGGACAAATCGGCTTTTGTATGTATGTTTGTGTGTATATTTGTCCGATGATAACTTGCGAACCGTTGATCCGATGTTCATGTAGATCTTCCGTTGTAGGCAAGTAGTTCATTTCAATACAATTTTTAAGTTCGAATATAAGCTGAATCGGTCCAGGGGTTGTGAAGATATAGATGTCGCGAGGTCTTAGTTCGCCGCGAACTACTAGTATTAGTGTGATAGTTCAAAAGCTTAGAAGACCCTGGCTTCTACCGCCCTATAGAGCTCCTCTGTTTCATAACAAGATGGTAAGTTTCATAGTTTCGACACTCCGCGGTTTGATCAACCTTTTTATAGGTCAGCGCGAACGGCAAACATTTGAACTCGGCAAACTGCGTGAGTGGTGACCTGCAAACAGTGAGTGGTGGGCAAACTTCAGTTTTTTTAGAGTGTTTAAAGGTAGGGTAGGGTGGGTGTAGAGTGGGGAAGTTAGACGTGGTGGAGTATGAATTAAAGAATTGGTGGAGTAGGAATTAAGGAAGACCTTTGTTCAGCAGTGGACGTCTTACCTAAGATTGTCGTTTTCTGAGGAAGACAACAAATACCTAATATAATTATACAGTGATATAATAATATAAATAATATAATAATAATAATAATAGGTATTGTTAAAAATTGTAGCTAGTTGACGAGTCCATAATGGAAGCATTCTTAACCTTTTTATATTATGTAATTTTGTTAAGAACGCAACTGTATGACAATAAAGAATATTCATTCATATGGCTGATGATGATGATTGGAAATTTTGATAACTCATAATGAAATGGAAATCGTTCAATAGCACTTTTGAAATGTAGAGTCGCAATTTGTTTGGCACATTTGGGACTATGTTGTTTCGGCTCCCATAAAAAGAAATCCGCTTTCGACCCTTCGCCCCATATTTTATACCTACAGCTTTCGGCTCAAAAAATATTTTAATTGTTTATTCCAATAATAAATCTGATTTGGCCTAAATTTTTATGGTATTTTCAATGTTTATCTTGTTTGAAGAAATAATTCAAAGACATGCCTCTGGTCCAAGGTACCTAGAGATTACATACAACCCGTGGTAGTAAAACCACACCTACAGCAGTATTATTTAAATATCAATTTATTCCTACGTTATTTCCCCGAAAAAAATCTACTTCTTGGCTAACATCACAACAATTCAAAGGAAATGGCGAAATCGTAACACATCTTGATACTTGCATGATATCTTAGTCTACCGAACAAACTAGTCTTGATACTAGGTTCTCAGATTGGCCATTCACTTCTCAACTGAGTTATGAGTTGAAGCTCGTTTTATGAAAGGTATGGCGAATTGGAGACGTCAATATTTCTGCAGTGAAATCTAGATGGAAGATACGAAATTGCGAGTGAATGACATAAGTTTGAATTCTTTTATTTATTATTTTATTCTTTTATGACCTGGCTTTAAGCGATTGGTCAATCCTAATAGACCTGAAGCTTTTCCCAAACGAAAAGTAGTAAGCTATCACTTTTTGGCCTATAGACTGTCATCGTCATCGGTAGCTCTCTCTTTTCTTTCACTTCGTTGTTTTGTGACAATTTCGTCCTGTCTCGTCTTTAAATAAAAAAAACGTGTCAATCAGTTGCTCTGTTGCTTCGGGAAAAAGAGACAAATAAAATAATAAACTAACAAATTCACTTTCGCATTCATAATATTATTATGGATTATCTTTACAAAAATACCTCAGTCTGTGAGGTAGGTTAACATAATTATATTCCTCGTATTAAAGTGCTCGAGACAACCCTAAAATAAAAAATAAATTAACTTGAAACTCAATTAACAAATTAACTAACGGTCTAAAAATAATAATTGTAAGAAAACAAACAAATACACCAAAAAACATACTTTGCTTTTATAATATTACTAGCGAAGTAAGGATAGGGATTGTAATGAAATGTTTACTTACATATGTTGTTTACTGGGGAAGTACCACACCTTTGCCAGTTATTCAACTGCCATAACCAGTAGTGTGCAAGCATTACTGTGTTCCGGATTGAAGGGTAATGTTTCCAGCGTTATTAATGGGCTCATATACAGATTTAACATCTAATGTCTCAAGGTGACGAGCGCAGTGCATTGCCGCGCATGGTTTTAAACTTTTAAGGCTCAAAATTCTGGGTGGCACTGAACTGTTATGGCCAAGCGTGAAGCTTAACATTAGGTTGCTCATTTCGTCTCCAAATACCATTAAAAAAAAACCTAAATATAAAGTTAGACAAAAAAGGTAGATATATTAAGTACTTTGTTTGAGTTTGTTGACTTGTCTTATAATGATGTCGTTCAAAGGATAATGTTTAAAATTTAATTTCCAAGCTACCTATCTCACGAGCATTACGTTACCACTCAATCTTCTTTCATAATAATTAAAGTGGCTTTTACCACCACCAACACCTCCCCCTCCAACTCCCACCACCCCCTCACCCCCTACGGGCCTTTGAGCCCGTTCTCATTACCTAGGACTTAGGTATAGGTACGCTTTAGTGCTTTTAGCGCTTAATTAGGCGGAGGGAAGCTTAGCTGTCATTGGTAGAGCCGTGTGTTTTTGGAGTATTTTTGTAGGATTTGATGTTTAATAGTGGGTTTTGGATGTTTATTATTCTATGGCATTCCCAAATGTATTAACTTAGTAAGTAGTTGAAAGCAAGTGCTTGGTTATAGAGTGTCATTTGTAAAGTCTTACAAACTTTTACGCGGCAATGTAGTCAACTTAAAAGGGTTTAGTGTATAGCAGTGGAGTTCTTCCGGCTGACGATGATGATTATTGGATATAACTAAACTGATTATATATATTTTTTTTTTTTTTATGACATAGAATCTAAGACACTAAGGTACAGATTGGTTCTTAGTTTGAATTGATTTCGGATTGTAAGTACTAAAATTTCTGACCAAAGGTATAGACTAAAATCATAGAAACCAATTAAGTGTTGCAAGCTAAGCTCAGCATTGCTGTGATGACATAAAGTTTAAATTAGTTTGTAGGTTTTTCAAAAAAATGGTTTAAGAAATTAAGTAAACTAGAGACACCTATTTTTTTTCAAATTTTATCGTAAACCAAACCAACATCCACAGTTTAAATATCCTTTTTCAAGATTATTAGGACGGCAGATTAATTTACATAGATTCAGATGATTTATTGCTTCCCTGTTGTATAGGTACCTACTATTATTTACCTAGGAGGTAGATTTGTCTCTAAGTCTTACTTAAGCATTGATGTCCCATTCTTAGGTGCTATCATCTAACTTACTATCCCTGTCGTCCATATCTAGTCTCAGTCAGTCAGCAGCATTATACATACAATTCAATTACTTATTTCAGCAAGTGTCTACTTAACTTTTCAGCTTACACCAAAACGAGATTATATACAAAATAATGATAATTATAAGTTGCGCCCTAAATTTTATTCTTCTTATAATATAGTCGGTAAGCCGATAAAATAACTCTAGGGATTTTTACTATCTCTCTATGTAAGTAGCATCGTAAAAATAATATTATCTTAGGTATATAAAAACTTATGCTACAATCATTCCAATACTCACAGGTCCTCCTGCCCCATCCCTCAGCAACCTCTCGACCTCCAAGGCCGCTCCCTCCACCGCGCTAAATTTAGCACACCTCAAGAAAACATCAATCGCCCAACACATGCGCACAAAACACACCTTTATATCACCTTTTTACGACAAAAAACACGTGCACACACCTTCGTCACCAATAAAAGACTGTTTTGAATTTGGAATGCGTAGGTGCACGTAACACCTGTAGCTTTGGCAGGTATACCTGTGATGTGGACCAATCGGCGCGCAGCTCACCTGCGCAGCTCGATAAAGCGGGGCGGGGTTTCTGCAAGGCGTACACCTGCGCGCGGTTAGTACCTGCGCCTACCTTGCGTCACCTGGCAGGTGTTATTGGTCGCCAGCGATCCAATAGCAGCCTGCCTCTGGCCAGGTGAGAGATTGGCGAAGACTGGACAGGTATGTACCAGGTGGACTATGTAGGTCGTTGTAAATAGGTCATGAGAGCGTTGACTCGGCTCCCGGCGAGGCTATGTAAAGCTGTGTATAGGTGTAGGTGGTGGCTTTATGTGCCACGTTTTAAATTGGAGTATTTTGGAGAAATTGCGTATTACTTGAAGATGTTTTGACGGTGATGAGTACCTCCTACCTACTTTATAATCATGACTAATAAATATACCAGAACAAATATAATAAGTAAGTAAGTAGTAAGTACTCGAGGTGACATCGTACTATAAAGCGATGTCCTAATCAATTGTAGCACTTGCGCCACACTTCAGTAAATAACGATAAAATATGCTCGGGGTGTCCCTTCGTAAACGTACACGTATACGTCGGTACCTACTACATGTATAATCGTTCGAATAATAGTTCATTATATTCAACATGTTATTTCACTGCGAGCTCTAGCACCCGATTGAACGAAATGTGGCAAAGTGTCAGCAATTAAATGGATCATCGCAATACATGCACTTCCGTCTCACCTCCAAGTACTTAGTAGGTACATAAAAGCTTAATGTTATTAACCAAAACTGTTAGTTCTTTAAGTACCCCGTCACTTCTAATTGATATTAAAATATAATCATTCAGGTACTTTACTTTAAAAAAGAAATACCTAGTATAAAGTAGTTATAGGTGCTTGATTGTAAGATAAAATATGTTTTTTTCTTTATTAATAGATTCCATAGTAACCTACGTACAAAAATTCATGGCATCGGCAAATAGATCCTTCTGGAATCTAGACCCCTTTTGCTTGCCTAGAACCATAAAAAGTGACCTTTTGAAAAAGCTTATTCAGAAAAAGCTACATCGCAAGCAACCTTTTCTTGCCCTTGTAAAGTCTAGCTAGCTGGTATTACAGGCATTTTTACCTAAAGTACAAACTTTACCTCACTATCACCTAAGGCCGTACATAAGCCAAGGGGGGCTGAAATCCTGATTACGTTGGGTGGCTCCCCCACTTCCCCCCTTCTCAGGTCGCAAGTTTGAAGACAAATTGTGTAGAGGAGTGAGAAGGGGGGCTAAAAAAATGGCGGCGGAATGACGTCTCAGGTCGAGTTTAAAAATAAATAATGTAAAAACTGGATGGAACTTTAACAAAATTTTCAAGCGAGCGTGTAACTAATGAGGGAGCGACGGACTTGAAGGTAACCTTTTGTGATCCAGACTAACCAGATTAAACTAGATTGCACTCGTTACAGTCTTTGTTTCTAGGTGCATAGAATAAAAAGCTTCAAACTGGTACATAATTTTTACACGAATGTCTTTGCCACGATAGGTTTGATAATAATAATAGCCCATAGAAAAATAAGCAAAACTTTAGTATGTTTTGTTTTTTTATTCTAGGAAAGGTCTGAATAATTGAATAGTAAAATCAAAGACGTAGAGATAGCATTAGATAGATAGATAGCTCTTTATTGTTCACACCAGAATTAACATACAAAAGACCAAAAAACAACTTAGAACTAGTGTAACAACTGGCGGCCTTATCGCTTAAAGCGATCTATTGCCTATTAACGTATTGAGGACAAAAGCAAATATATACTTTTCATGCAATTTTTTTAGAAACGCAATTTTAGTTCAGTTGATTCTATCAGCACTGCATGTTTATTTTAAGTATACCTACATGATATTTACAAGTCACATGAGGCTATTCTTATTTTAATAGGTATAATTATTTTATTGTTTAAATAATATTCACTTATAACAGCAAAAATGTAAGCATCGTAATTAAATAATAGCTTTCAAGCTACTTTAATAACGGGTACACACCTAAACAAAAGTGAAAACTTTAGAAATACTCGAGAGCCTTAACACAGCAGTGCACGTTGTTAATACTAAAAGTAAACACAGCACACCGAGCTAACAATAACGTAGATAATAACGGTATAACGGAACCTCGATAGAGCGGAAGTAAAAGCGAAGCGAGCGAAGTTATAACGAGGCGCGCACGGAGCGAAAATAAAAAGTTTTACTTTCGTCATGCGGAGTTAAGAATTGTAAGTCTGCGGGCATACTTTGTTAGGTTTACCTATGAAGTAGCAAAGAACTTGAGGAATACAAATTATAGAAATGTCGAATCGTGGTCCACTACTACGCACCAACCCTCTGCTAGTGCTGCTGCTTTGTAGCGGTAGGGCTCTTCTGCAGAGTCTGCCTGGGGAAGTACCACACCTTTTCTAGTAATTCAACCGCCAAGCAGTAGTGTGCAACGGTGTTCAGGATTAAAGGGCAATGTCTCCAGCGTAATACTGAGCATAGAGATTTAGCATCTAATGTCTCAGAGTGACGAACGCAGTGCATTGCCGCGCATGGTTTTGAACTGTTGAAGTCCAAAATTCTGGGTGGTCTGAACTGTTATGGGCAAGCGTTACGCTTAACTTCAGGTGAGCGACTCGCTCGTCACCAATACCAATAAAAAAAAAAAAACAAAACGAAGTTATTGCCATTTATAATATGCTAATATTTTAAACGCGAAAGTCACTCTTTGTCTCTCTTTCTATTCAAAAACAAAAGAGTTAAGATACTACTTATTTCTAAAACATGATTTACCTAGACGTAGGATTTAATAAAACATATAATGATCACTCGTGTGTATTTATAATTAGGTTTTACACTGTCTTAGAAGCGGGCCCCGAAGTCGGCTGGTCTCCTTTTTTTTTTTTTTTTTTTTTGCGAAGGGGAAATCTTCACCAAGATACCCGTCTGCTTTGGGGTGCAGCCGGGTTATGTGGGATTGTACCCACTAAAACCCCCCCGGTGGCCTGCCTTGGTGCTTGACCGAGGGCTCCGGGATCTCCAAGGGAACGCACCGGAGCCCTCAGCACCACGCTTCTGCTCCTCCCGGGACAGCTGGTACCTGTCGTGAGACGTTTAAGCCTACAACAGCGTCCGCCACACGACGCTGTTGTCCTCCCCAGGCTCGCTTTGGTAGATGGTGGTTAGAGCCCCACTTCTAACCACCCCCGAGCCCAGAGGTCCCCTTTCAGTAGGCTCTTACTACAGGCAGGGGATACCGATGCCGTATTCTAGTGCCCCGGCATCAGGGCGATGGAGCTTCCGCCGACCCGGCGTCGCCGTCTCCTTCCAGGATCCGCTCTTTCGCGAGCTCTCTCCGCAGTTTCTTTTTGCGCAATAATATTTTCGCAAAAATCCACCATTGCCTTCCAAGTGACCCTGAAGAGATTTAACTAATCTAAAATATGCGCGCGCTTTGCAGTTTCTATACAATGAAATAAGATAAAAATAGTATTTTTTCAAGGTTTCAACAGATCTTGTTAAAATTGGTCAAGAACCACAAGAAGCTCGTTAAATTATTTTTACTATAGAATATGTGTAGGACAGTCGTGTGTTAATTTGATATCACAATTTTTTGGTGTAGATCGTCATCAGTCAGAAGACGTCCACTTTAAACACATTGAACAAGGTGGGAGACATAATCCCCACGCGTGGCAGGCAGCTTGGGGATCGCAGAGCGCCTATCTTTTAGTAAGAGGACGCTCTTGCCAGGCCTTTAGTGGTTCTGGTCGTGGGGAGTGGGAGTAGATATGGTATGGTATTTTTTAATTAGTATTTTCGTTTGCAGAACTATTGCGTTACTTTCTTTTGATAAGTAGGTCTTCTGTTAAAATGGAATAAGAATTTGGATTTCTGCAGATTGACACAATTCTAGTTCAGAATTAGAATCACACAGAATCCCTATTTAAAACATTTATTTGCTTAAAACATATACAAAGCACTCTATCTTGCAAAGTATCCCGTATCTCAAATAATACATTCAGTAGGTACTTAGGTGGATAGATACGGGGTTGTTTGGTACGGGGTTGTATACGTCCCACGGGCAAGGAACAATCTGCGCGGGCAAAACCGGAAAATTAGACATAGCGCAGTCCCGGTCGCGGTAATAAGCTATTTCTTGATAGTAGCTTGTAGTGAAATGTTGTACTTAAGCAATAGTTTGCAATATTGTGCATGTTTAGCTGAAAAATGTAGACGATTTTAAAGGCACAAATTAAAGTGTTGTTTTTTTTTGTTTTATCTTTCTATACATGTTAGATAAAGACAGAAATACATTTAATTGGTTTACTTCTTCTAACGTAAATCTCAAAAATTTACCACTTTATTTCTGTACCTAGTACTCGTGGTTTCATTAGCCGGTCTTAGTATATCAACGTAAATCAGATCAGGTATTGGAAGTTTATACCTACCTACCCTTGTTTTTCGATGGGTACCGGTAATCATGTTTAAAAGTCACGGAAGGAATCATTGTTTTAGAATAATCACCGAATAAATGGAATCGAATAGTTTTACTGTTCTTTTGGTTTTTCTTTGTTTTTGACACATTTTGTTTGATTTAAACAGCTAAAACGACAGTATCGGAATATCCGACTGACTCAAAACTTGACTATTTCTATTATAACACTGTGCATGTACATAAGTTATTACTTATTTTTGACTTTCAGCATATTTTTTAATCTTAAGAGTCCACGTCGGAGGCTTTACTTAAAGCAGCCTGAATTATAGTTATCATCGCATAGCTGATGCCAACTTCAGTACTGAAATGTCAAAGTAACGAGTAGCCAGAAACATCAAACGATTCACCAATAAAGCGCCAAACATTTGCCAAACTAGATAAACACCTCCGTCCAATCCTGCCAGCCGAAGCCGCAGCCACACTGGCAGCATAAATTGGAGGACAACACGGCCCGCCACCTCGCAATACCCGAAACTGCGACTTTTTCACCAACACGGACTTTTCTCTAAGAAAAATAAGCAAGGGGACAAGTAATATTCAAAAAAATATCAAAATTAAGGCTTATTTCATCACCGCCAAGTAGAGTCTCAAGTATGCTACTCACTGGTTAAACTTAAACTAAACAAAAAATAGTGTTACTTTAGGTCTTTTACTCGCCAATTAGCATTAATCGGTAAGTAGAGCTAAATTAGTATTAGTAAGAGCAGAAGGAAAAAAAGAGTGAAGTCAGAACTTCAGAAGGATGGTTCCATACAACTAATGACAACAGACGCACGCACACAAATACAAGTAGATACGACTACGTGCGACGATTTTGAATCATGTTGTTCAAATGGTTGATGACTGACTTGATCCGAGATCATCGTATCGTATCGTGTTGTTGTTCGTAAGAACTTGTATGTGCGTGCTATCCCTCAATATATTGAGTTGGCTTCTGTACTCATATTTGTGTTTGGAGTGGAGTGTGTTTAATGATAGTGATCATTTTATTCGTAATAATAATTACCTCAAAAATATACATTAAATATTATATTATTAAATCCATATTAATTATACTACAAAAATGTTTAAAAAATACCCCCCATAATCATAGGCCTCCCCTTTATAGTTGGTAATATTTTTTGACGATTTTACAGCCAAGTGTATTTTGTGTTTTGTCATTATTCAGGGAGAAAACAGGATAATAAGTTTGTATGCAGTAGGTAGATGGTCGCATAATCTCTTATATAGATATTTTTTTATCGAAAATTAGGGTAATTTTTTTACGGTTTTTGCAAGATCAAAAAATAGATAATAAAATAGGTGGCCTTCTCTCGAAATTGATTGAATAAAAGAGAACCCACCTTTTTTTTTTTGGATAACGAAGCTGTTGGTCTCTAACGGCCTCTACAGCTATAACCGGACTTTTGAGAACCCACCCAAACAATCTATTTATGCACGTATACAAAGAGCTACCTGTTTATTGTCTTATCCAGGGGTTTTTTCGTCTAGCCTTCCCGCCAACCGCAGCGTGAATTCATTTCAACTTGCCCGCCGAAAAACTGGTGAACACCTTTTTTTTCTGCGCCGAACTGAATATGAAATCGCGGACCAACTTACGACTAAAATATTCTATGAGACGTACGATATTTTGTAAAGCTAAAATGAGATGGTTTGTTGAACGTATTTAGAATTTATTTAAAAACGTATTACTAGTACACACTTTTATAGCTTATTTTGACTAGTCTTGTGGCTCAGTGCGAGGATTTCCGCCTTCTGAGCACTAGGTTGTGGGTTCAATTCCCACCCAGGACAAACATTTGTGTGATGAACGTGGATGATTGTTCTTCGTCTGGATGTTTCAATGTACTCTATGTATATGTCTATGTACCTATGTATGTATGTATTCTATCCGTTATCTGGTACCCATAGTATAAGCTTGCTTAGTTTGGGTCTAGCTGGCGTTTTGTGGAAAAACGTCCACTAATATTTATAATTATTGTTATAATATTAGCGTCGCCCTGCGGTTTCACCCGCTATTCTACAGAAACGGAATAGTTTCCCGGATAAAAAGTGTGTTATTATATGTGTTAATACTACCAACTCTACCTACTATTATACTACCTCCATACCAAATTTCATCCAAATCCGTTCAGCTGTTGAACGGAAACAATCACTTACATACCTAATACTTACCCCATCTTCAATCTAAACAACTTTTACAGAAGTGCCAAACCGACAATCACAGAATAAAAACTGTTCCATACATTTCGTTGAGTGTTCAATAATTATATTTTTCTATGAAATAGCTGTTTTTATTTCGTGAATTCCTGTTTGGTCCCATAGTAGGTAAAACTTGTCCAGAATGAACGTGCGGGTAAAACCCTTGCGTGCACGAGTTCCGGAACACTCTGTATAACATCTACAACTTTTCCGCCTTGAGGTATTTCAGCTTACAATCTCCATCACCAAAACCCCCTACTTCTTTACACACTAATGCACTTACAAACTAAGTGTACCTTTTAGCCTCGAGCTTCTCTTGACCTCATTCCGGAGACAGTGACTAAATTTACCATAGTAACTACCATCTATTCTGTATCTAAAGTGGGTCTTGGAGGCTAACGCGCCGTGACGTCATCAAAGCAGATTGTGTGACGTCACGAAGTGGGCTAATGAAGTGTCCTGTTACCGTAATTGGCCGTGACCGACTCCTGGGAGCTTTACATAGGAGATGGCTTAATGTAGTTTGGTACATATTCTGTTTGTTTATTGTTTGTCAAAAGTGGGATATAATCCTAACTAATATTATAAATTCGAATGTAACTCTGTCTATCTGTCTGTCTGTCTATCTATCTATCTGTCTATATGTCTATCTGTCTGCTTATCTCTCTATCTGTCTATCTGTATATCTGTCTGTCTATCTGTCTATCTGTCTATCTGTCTATCTGTCTATCTGTCTATCTGTCTATCTGTCTATATGTCTATCCGTCTATCCGTCTATCCGTCTATCTGCCTATCTGTCTCTCTGTCTGGGTGTTTGTCGCGTTATCACGGCAAAAAGGAATCAAGCTGATTTTTTGCATAGATATAGCTTAACGGTCGGATGAACATAGGCATTTTATTTTATTTTTTGTAGTTCTACGCGAATGAAGTACTAGCTGTAGCTCGCTACTTCATTCGCGTAGAACTATTGCTTTAAAACTAAAACTTTGCTATAAAAATTGATTTCTAGAAATGTTTACGGCCATGGCAGAAATCAATGGAGCTATTTAACAGAATTATCCTGGCATAACTGACAAATCATTGTCAGTTAATTTACAGCTAAATAATAGTGTGCAATGATAAGCTGGTAAAGAGCCAACTAAAGTAGTAAAGTAATCCAATGTTTTAAACTCTAGCCTTGAAAAACGGCTTACGGCGAAAAACATGAAAATTGTTATAAAACATTGGCAACGGTATTAAAGTCAACGACTAGACATATTGTTTTAAAACTTCTTCTTCATTTTTTATATAAAAATATTATAAAAAAAAAATTACTATGAAAACTGACGTGGTTTTGATACATTTTGTTTTAATAAAACGGGAATACTCACGTTAAATTGAGTCGGTTATTCCGACTATAGTTTCGATCACATTCGGTGACCTTTATCAAGAAATGCTCAGCGAGACACGCGCGCGACCTCGTCTTGCCTTGTGCAAGGCAAGACGAATGTGTTCGAAACTATAGTCGGAATAACCGACTCAATTTAACGTGAGTATTCCCGTTTTATTAAAAAAAAATAAAAAAAAATGTTGATATAGTGCGAACGAGACAGCGAGAATCAGGATATACGCATACAATTTTTTCAAGTCGTCACTAAAATAATATTACTTATTTCATTACTATTTTCATGCATGATCTTCTTTACCGCTCCAACCCCAAAAACGCCACAATTCTCTCGCGCCAATTTCATTAATACTTTCCCACAAACACCTAAATCAAGTAGGTGGCGATCTGTATGTAAATCCTCAACATTTCTCGTATACAACGCACTCAATCGAATTACCGCGTATCGCACTACATCTTACAGATGAAATGTGGATGAGGAAGCGTCGTGAGGTATTCTCTGCCTCGTAAAAAAACTGCCACATGAATTGTTTTATTTTCTCTTATGTTTTGGCTCCACATTTTGTGTATTTAGCGAGTGTCAAGTACTGTAATATTTCAAATGAAGGCAAATAATTATAATTAAAATAAGTCATAGTCTAGCTCAAGCAAAGTAAGTCACGGTCAAGTCCACGTCATGCCCCAGTAAAGTGGTGGAGACTTTACTAGAGGTTCCTAGGGAGTTTTGGAAACAACGCGAAAAGTCACGTTTCACGACATTATACTATTCACCAACACTAGTGCACGATCACGAACACTTAATGAATAAAAACCCACAATTTTTACACATTGACACTCGAAATAACACAAGTTTTGCAAAGTAATATAATGAAGCGACATGACTTCTTCACGTTCCCGCCAAAACTCCAACATCTTCCTATATGGATTGCGCAACTCAATTGGAAATGAGTAGGACAGACGAAAAGAGATGACGGACCAAAGCAGTTAAGGCAGTATTTCTAGGAAAAGATAGCGCTATACACTTTCGCGTGTAGACCAAAAGATATAGTAATTAAAACTGAATAGTTGCTAAATAAAAGTAAACTAGAAATCAATGAAAAAATCAAAGGAGAATGGTGACAGCAGAACGGCAAGCAACTATCGGGCAGAGCATCACCCAGCTAGCTGAACGACATCACGAAAGTGCCAGAAAAGTAAGGGGAGGAGACTGGTACGAGAACTGAAGGCTGAAACTGAAAAGAAGCTTGGAACAGATAATGATTAATAATCGTTAATACAATATAATAGTAATAAAATATAACACAGTTTTTAACATTAAATAGTCTGCTTGCAGACTAGATACAGCGTGATACTAAAATGATTTATAACACCATTATTAACATGTATTATTGCAAATAAATAATTTGATTGATTGACAGATGGCATGCCGAAAAGCAAGACAGATTTGGATTGAAAATAATTGAATATGATGTCTACATTGTAGACTACACCAAACCTAAGTCCACCGTCGACCAAACTACTAAGTTATGATCATTACCCGCTGAAGGTGACTCGCCAACAAATCCAAACGTCCCAACTTCTCGAGCCATAAACGGATAGTTCCAAGATCTGCGAGCTCCAAGTTTTCCAATCTCGTCGGCCGACACTGTCATATTATTTTCTAACTATTTTACCACTGGGCTGATAATACATTTTACAAAGAAACAGCTCCAAAGTTTAAAACATGAGGCACTTCCATCCTACATTTATTAGCAAGTAGGTTTGACTATCAGTACATAAATAAAATAAATAAATATTGGTGGACGTTTCTGACACAGTGACACCTAGCCCCAAACTAAGCAAGCTTGTATTATGGGAACCGGATAACTGATAGAATACATAAATACTTTTTTTTTTGTAAATACGTACATAGAATACATAGAAACACCCAGACAAAGAACAAACATCCATGTTTGTCACACAAATGTTAGCCCTGGGTGGGAATCGAATCCACAATCTATAGATCAGAAGGCGGAAATCCACCCACTGAGCCACAAGGCTAGTCTAACCACGGCTTAGGTTAGGCTAGACATGAACCATTGCATCATGTAATGACTAACGAACATATGTTAAAATGTGTTAATTTAATTTAATTTACAGAATTTTGTATCTTTTTCGTGTTTTTCTTCGTTCTTTCTATGACCAATGGTTGAAATAAATGACATTTGATTTTGATTTGATTTGACTTCATGCGGCAATTTACTCGTATGCAGCTCACTTGAAATTGGAAGGATGATTATTTAAGATATCTAAATTGTCTGGTCTTTCAGAAAAAGGCGCGTCTAAGGCATGAATATAAATTTAACGACTATATTTTTAACAATAGGTAATATTTTATCATCATAGTATAAAGTTGTATTAGCGCTTTCGATTGCTGCCATCTCAATGCGTACAAATGTACCTACATTGACTCGTCTCTCCTCCTGTGATACCGCCGGTAAAACACATTGCGCATAATTATAGTAAACTACTTTATTTGTGCGTGAATAGAGATGTTTCTTTATACGTATTCTTCTCGGTGTCTTTACTGCAGGCTGCAATCTCTAGCTGGAAAATAACTCAGTTATAACATTCGCGCTCGCGACAATGTCACCTAGAGAAAGTTCTAGAGTCGTAAAATCGGCTGTTCGAATATTGAAGGGATGGCTGTCACTTGTAAAGTCTCTTGAGGTATTGTGAGCCTGTTTTATGGAGAAATGAAACATGTATGATATCTAATGAAGTACTGGTAGGTGCGCGCTACCAGGTTATAATTTTAAACGCTGTCCATTTTAGTTTTGTGGTTATTTAGCAGTTCATACAACTTCTAACTTCCTAACTTATAAATGCGAATGTAACTCTGTCTCTCTGTCTATGTGTTACTGTATCTCTGTCTTTCTGTCTCGCTGTCTGGGTGTTTGTCGCGTTATCACGGCTAAGTGGCTAAACGGATCGAGTTGAATTATTGCATAGTTGTACTATGCAAAACTTTTTTTTATTGGTTCACGCGAAGTCGCAGGTAACAGCTAGTTATTTATAAATACTCGTATCATGATTAGTTCTTTAGTTACTCTTCTAATTAGATCTTCTCTGCTGGTCGAAGCTTCTCCATATTTTGGACGCTTACTACGAGGCTCTTTTTATTCTCCTTGGTATAATGTGAAATTGTATGAAAGTTTAATGGGTGTCATCATCATCGGCTCACACTAAGTTAATAATTCCCTCTCTCAATAAGACCACACCACAGGTTCCTTTTTAATTTTGAAGCCAGTGGAATACCTAATAGTTACTTATAGATAATAACATAGGTTAGTAATATCATACAAGGTCCCCGCGAGGTACGTTTGTCCCACACGTGTGGCCGCACAAAAAACGTGCCTTAATAAAACGAGCCAGGGGCGAAAATAGGGACGTTCACCTCGCGACGATATGAATTTAATACTTTGAGTTATTGGACAGGATCACAACGATTGCAATTTGGTAAAGCTAGGTTCGAATCGAAATAAATGAGAAAGAGAGAAATATTTATTTATAGAATATGATTTTAGTAGAAGGAAAATTAAAAAAAAACATATTTTGTAGTACTTATAAAATGGTATGGATAATTATTGAGTTTAGGGTAGACCTCTTTGGCTGCTTATTATTTCAAACTTTATTGTCTTCCACTCGGATTTTGCAGTCTGCTTGCGAATATTACGTAAAAATGCGCCGTAATTTTGAAAAATCAAAATTGAAACAAATCTGTTTAATTTTTACATTTGTAATTACGGATAGTTGAGCAAAGATACGTTACACCTCTTCTTTTTATAGCATAAAGTGTTAGGTACTTGTATGTCTGTAGATATTATTGTTCCGTTCGTGATATCCCAATTTTTATTTGTCTGAATCCACATTCATAAATTGGTGAGTATAGCTTGTACTAGAGATTAAGTTATTAATTTGAAATAGGTACAATTTTTGCCAACTACAATAATGAACAAAAAATCTCATTTCACTCACTCGTTAACTAATATCATGATTAGTAAATCTTAATTTACCGGGTTTATGTTTATTTGATTGTGTTTTTGGCGGTTTTCATTTCCACTTTCAATAAAAAGTTTCTCTTTGCACAGAATCATATTTAGGTTTTAAGTCCTATTTTATTTTATATTTCACAAAGTTCATCGTCCCTCTCTATCGACAATGTCACCTCCCTACATACCGGGCTTAATTACACGCGGGCGACAGGTTGTCGGGTGACGTCATCACACGCCTTTAGGTGTTTATGTGACCTGTATATGTATGTGTTGTGTACCTATGTATCGCACCTACTGATAATAAAGGTATAGTGTACCTTGTGTAGTACCGTTATCGTAGGAAATGTGGCAATGTAAGGGACTTGTCCCACCGCCGACGATGAACGAGCAGCGAGTAGAGCTAGAAACTAGAAACAAGTTAGCGAGTAGCGAGGAGCGAGTGTATAGTTCCGATAGTTTTATTGCTTTTCTATAGCGAGTGTACGAGTGCGACGGGCCATTACTCGCAAGTAGAGAATGACCGCTCGGAGTATCTCGACGAGTAGTCTGTCCGCCAGGCGACCATCGCCCAGCGAGTAGTATCTTTAATAGCTGGTGGAGAGAGTTCTCGCCGGCAGTGTGTACAGTCGGTGTGTCTCTTTTCTTCACACGGAGACTACGTCAATTATACGTTTCTTGAGCGAGAAAATAGTTCTGCGGTGGTCTCGCGGTGAGACAAGTGCCTAATACTGGTAGTGTTTTGAATAAATTAGGGGGTATACATAGTTATATTGTTGTGATGCAGCTATCTCACTTAAACATCATCATTTTTATTGAGTTTTTGTAAATAAAACGTGAATTTCTGTGCTGTCTCTGTCTAAAAAAATGTGGTAAATAAAAATAAATATTCTAAGGAGATAAAAAACAACTTATTTTTTACCCGACTGACCAAGAAGGTGGCTATTGTTTTTTGGGTGTAGGTGTAAGTATGTATGTTTGTGTATTCCTATATTACTGACCACCTGTAGCCTAAACGGCTTGACAGATTTTCAAGAGTTAAGTACCTATCGTTAGATTTCTCTCTATGTCCGGAGTGTCAGCTAGATACATTTTGTAGTCGGGTAATAATAAAGTGTGTCATAGTTCATAAGCTATGACTGTGAACCGATCGCCAGCCAGTAGACTTGTATTTAGCCTCATGAGTTGGTTTCTATCTCTATCAACAAACTATTTTCCAAAACCCCATTTCCGTAACTGCCCCCCGCCATCTCGTAAAACCAGAGCAAGCTGCATATAAATTAAAGAAGGCAATTAAACAAAACTATCGGCTACAAAGTGTGCGTTGTTCTTTAGCAGTTAATACCTCGTTAAAGTGCAGATGTGGGCGATGAGGTTTTATTTGTTATGTAGGCACTTACAGAAGTAAAGCATCGTGAGCAATCCTTAGCTCCTCTCATAGCACTTTCTTCTATTGCAGTGGACTCTGAGAGTCCGTCTGGGGAAGTACCATACCTTTGCTAGTTACTTAACTGCCAAGCAGTATTGTGCAAGCATTTCAGACGAAATTTCTGAGCATGATGAGTTTAAACATCTAATATGTCAGGGTAACGAGCACATGAGCTGGAATACATTAACAACACAAAACAGAACTGAATGGAAAACATAATATTATTATAAGAAAAAGAAAATACCCGTAAAGAGGAATCCAAAGACAGCTCACTCGTCAAAATCGGTCAAGCCGTTAAGGCTGCAGGAGGTACTATAAGAACACAAACATTTCATCAATCACAAATAAGAACACGAATTTTTAAAAGAAAATGTTAATAAAAAACTGACCAAACTGACAAATTAAAATTCAAGACTTTTGGCTATTCTGTGACTTATTGTGTTGATTATTGACATTTTATTTAATGATGTACTGATTCGTGAAAAAAAAACATTTTTATTTTTTATTTTAGCTGTCCTCCTCTCTTCCAGCTTTTCCCGCGCTGAAAATTTGTACTAAAATTTTACCGCCTTGTTCTTCATGGAAGCAACAAACCATCTGAATCTGAACATACTTACGTACTTACATAAATAACTTATCTTCAAAATGGCGATCTGAATTCGGCGCCGCTGCAGTATGCTTACAGCCGCCAAAGAGAACGAAAGAAGACGCGAAAAGTTAGAGATTAAAGAGATTAAAAGAGACAGCTCTATTGAAATTTGTCCGAAAGGACAGTTTTGCGGGGTCATTTGTAGTGCGCTGATTTATCTCTAGTAAAACAATACAAAAAAATGCATGCTCCCGAAAACATTACATTCCTTGGGCAGTTGAGTAAACAAACAATTTCCATTTATAATGAAACGATCTCTCGTGAGTTAAATTAGCTCCACTCAAGAGAGCTAAACAAAGTAGCACCTCAACATTGTAAGTTGTGAGGTTTCAAGCAATCATGCAGATTGGAAATATACCTTACATTGCATTTCAATACGGCTTCTCAAGCTTTGTAGAGGGACTCAGCTTCATCATCATAGCTTGTTATTATTTGATAACTTAACAAAACTTAACGTTTACGTTTCTTGGTAGGATCCGGGAATGTCAAACTGCGATCAGAACCGACGGACGACGGGCATAAGCGTCCTCTTAGTAAAGGTTGAGCGATTTGCAATCCCCAAGTCTTTTCAGTTCAGGACAATCGAACAAGCGATTTCTTGACAACTTCTTGACCGATTTTGCTCATATTCGAAATTCTTAAAGACTGTTTCAATAGACAATATTTTATTTTGTAACAAAAAACATTCCAAAGAGAAACTAAAAAGTGAAAAATAAACAAAACGTTCAAAGTTTTTTGCCACAAACCAGCGGGCTTATCCTCTAACTTTGAAACGTTCGTGATTCTGATTGCGAGAGCATGCCATCACGCTCGTACCAACTTAGTCGCACCATGCGTGGTCCCGCTCGCGCAACTCTCGCTATCGCTTTCAGAATTATGGAATAGGCCCACAGCCCCAGCAAGATTCAGCAGCATTTCAGGTTTTCGCGATTGCTTACTACATTAAAAAAAATACTTTTTTAGAATTGAGTACTAAATGTTTCAGCCAAATATTAATAAAATCGTCCGATAAATGGCGTCGAAGAACTTCCGCCCTTTTTGGGGGGATTACCACCCCAATCAAAAATGGCGTATGTCATTTTTTTTTGTATGAAATTGTAGAATTGAGATTGTGGAAAAAAGTTTGTGCTCGCGAGTTCTATTGTTTTTTTTTTATTTTTTTTATTTTTTTGTAATTGTTGGCTAACAAGCGACGGGCCTCCTGATGTTAAGTAGTCACCGCCGCCTATGGACACCTCCAATAGGGCATTGAAAGTGCGCTGCACTGTTCGCAGAACTACTAGTATATATTTTATATAAAGCTATGTACATAACGAGTTTTATTATACACAGAAGGTGTAAATCACGCTTGCTATCAGGGGTCACGCCTTCACTAAACAGTTTTGACGTCGCTGATAAGCTGATAACGCAATGACGTACGCTGTTATCTTTGCTCCAAATGGGTTTATAGGTGAGTAACTCTGAGTTTCATCACTTTTAACCGACTACATAAGCAAAAAGCTCATTAGGCAAGCAAGTATTTCAGATATAGTATGAATATTGCGCCTACTATCTATCTATACAAGGTGTTACTGAAATGTGCAACAATATTGAAAGGTATGTATGTACTCAACATACATACCTTCCAGGGAAAAAATCAGCTGTTCCATAGAAAAATGTCAATGACACTCGACAGTATGTATCGAACAGGTGTTTTATTATTTCGCGATTTCAGGGTTAGTACCATAGTAAAAGTTGTTAATAATGACGTGGACATACATATCTTTAAATATTGTTGCACCTTCCTGAGACACATTGTATCACAGAAGATTTCTTCTCGTTGTAATAAAAAAACAATCCCTATTGTAGAAATCAACGCACAGACCAATTCGCTTATAGTAGAGACATGAAATTTAAACCCAATACTCCTCAAATTGTCTAGGTGAACATTAAGAACGGATTTTGCGAAATTCTACATCTAAAGAGGTAAAATGGACCCCTAAAGTTTGTATTTAAATAAAATACTTTTTCATGTTAAGCCAACAAAACTCGGTTTGTATAATAAGCATGAAAAATAAAGAAAGGCATTTCTCAGGGTTTTTCGAAAATCAACCCTTACAGCGGTGTATTGGGTTTCATTTACTGAAGCCTAGGCCAGGGGTCTCCATACTTTGAAGCCTTGTTGTCAAAATATTTTTTTCGGTATGTTGCAAGAACTATAACAATTTTAATTTTTCTGCCCACCTAAGCAAACATCAATTATCATTCTGTGTTTTCATTCTCTTCCATTCAACTTATCACAGCAATAGTAACAACAGTAAAACATTGCCTGTCGTGGGCCAGATTGATGACACTAGTCTTAAGTTGTCGCGGGCCGGATTGATGGCAGTGGCGGGCCGGATTTGGCCCGCGGGCCGTAGTTTGGAGACCCCTGCCCTAGTCGAACGAAGCCATGCGGGCGAGCTAGTATAAAATGAAAGAACAAGCCCTTTTCTAGTAATCAACGCACAGACCAAGCCGCTGTTCGTGGTCGCCACTCAAAACATTTCTTCCCCATCGGCTAACGTTTCTTCGAGTGATAAGGCCACTGGAATAATTCATTCTCGACTAGCCTTGTGCCTCAGTGGGAGGATTTCCTCCTTCTGAGCTGTAGATTGTGGGTTCGATTCCCACCCAGGACAAACATTTGTGTGATGAACATGGATGTTTGTTCTTTGTCTGGGTGTTTATATGTGCTCTATGTATGCATTTACAAAAAAATAAAATATTTATGTATTCTATCAGTTATCTGGTTCCATAGTACAAGCTTGCTTAGTTTGGAGCTAGATGGCGCTGTGTGAAAAACGTCCACCAATATTATTAGTTCCCTTAATATTGTACCTTCGTTCCTTTACTAAGTACTTATTATAATAGTAGGTACAAACAGAAGATAAAACAAAACTATGTATGAGGTAAGTATGTATAGTTTGATCAAATGGTGCCAGGTCAGAGGTTACAGGTTATCCATTGTTTATTCCGTTGTTGAGGTATTTGGCTGATTAGAAATAGTTGTGTTACCTAACTAACTGTTCAGTATTTATAAATTTTATTTTAACTGGGTTACTCAGATTCATAATGGGATTGGCCTCCCCCTTAAACCGCTACACCGACCGACAACGGGCCACTTGCATCCACCGTTTGCCCGCGACTTTCACAATGTCGTTGGTCCACGTAGTGGGAGGCCTGCGTACTCTTTGTCTTCCGATTCGTGGTCTCCACTCAAGTACCTTTCTTCCATACCGGTTATCGGTTCCTCGAGTGAGGTGGCCTGCCCATTGCCACTTCAGCTTACATCTGAAAGTCATATCGGTGACTTTGGTTCTTCGACTGGGTTACCACTTGGGTTATAAACATTTTTTTTGTGTAACCCTTTTAGCCGGTGTAAGTAGGGCATGGAATACTTTTTTATGTCCACGTGAACGAAGTCGCGGGTAACGTAAAATAAAATATTAAACGAGTTCTAGCACACATAACTAAACAACACATACAACAACAAAAACAAACAGCAATACAAAAACACAAGAATAGCAGCAATACAATGTACTTACAATTAAATTAATAGGATAAAACAAATATTATATAGCTGTATGACGTAAGTAAGGCCCACACCTCGGCTCCGCATCGGTGAGACGCGCGATAGCCCTTGACCTTTTTTCCTCGAATCGAACTGAGACATATCTCATGCCGTTAAGTACTAATAACTTTACTATTCTCGCGTAGAACGTTTATCTTCTCTTATCACAGTAGAATAGTAGGTAGTTTAATGATTCTAGGAAGAGATAAATAAATAAAATATTGGAAATAAACTTCCGTTAAGAATAGAGTATACCGTCTTGTCGATACAAAAAGCGTAGACTGATACCCACCCCTAAATGTTATCCGATTTAGATGATTTTTTTAAATGGTATCTAACCGTGAAAAACTATCCTAAAATGTTTGTTTTTTTTAATTTCGAAATATTTTCGTTGTTATCGGCACTTAAAGTGAAATGTGGAAAAACGGCGCCGTGTGTGGAAAAACGTCCACCAATATTTATTTATTTATAACTTTATAACAACGAATACTTTACAAAATTCAAAAGGACGGACAGACGAATAGTAAGGTTTTAACGGTTCTTATATTGCAAACTACACCGCTGATTGAAGCATCATGTCCAGAAACTCACTCTCATTTTAGAATAGATGTCTATCAAATGAAATCTACATGAGAGAGTGAAGTTTTTTTTTCATTTATGATTTCATACATAATCTCCATTTTAAATGTATGATGACGTTGCCTACACAGTGATCATCCCTGATACTAGATTTGTCTACATGGGTTGATCAATGGGTAGGTGACGTATGATGTCATAGACATGATGTCATAGACATGATGTCATAGACATGATGTCATAGACATGATGTCATAGACATGATGTCATAGACATGATGTCATAGACATGATGTCATAGACATGATGTCATAGACATGATGTCATAGACATGATGTCATAGACATGATGTCATAGACATGATGTCATAGACATGATGTCATAGACATGATGTCATAGACATGATGTCATAGACATGATGTCATACTGGCTACAGCTGCAGCTGACAGCACTACTTACTATCTTACGATTATAGAACGATTAGAAAATAAGTATTCTGGCAACTAAATCGACCAGTGGGCTTATCCCGTAAGTCTGAAAGCGATAGCGAGAGTTGCGCAAGCGGGACCACGCATAGTGCGACTAAGTTGGTACGAGCGAGATGGCATGCTCTCGCAATCAGAATCACTAACGTTTCAAAGTTAGAGGATAAGCCCGCTGAAGAGGCAGTATGTTTGACCACATGGCACGACATGACATACTTATGAAAACCATCTTAGAAGGAAATGTAGAAGGGAAGAGAAGACCGGGATGACCTTAGAGAACGTTCATAGACCAGATATACGAGAATGCAGATATCGTGTTGTAAGTACAAGGTTTTTAAAACTTCTGACCGTTAAGCATGGAAATACTCCACTGACAAGAGCTATAAGCTCATAGATGGCGGATAAATGAAAGCTCTATGTGGATTGTTACTGCTAATTACTTTTTTAAATTTCAATTTAATTACCCACATTTAATGGAAAGCTGAGAAAAATTAACAGTAGGTATAATGTTCAGGTAGACATAGCAGTTACATATTTGTAAATAAACATAATTTATTTTTAAAAAAAAACTTAAAATCAATGTAATAAATAGGTATAGGTAATAATATAAAAGGCACTTTAAACATTATATTCATGTTATTTTAAAGTTCTTTCTTACATTCTCTTTTTAACCATCCTGTCACGGTTATAAAATATCAAATAACCCAAAAAAGTGACTTCAAAGGAACCCCATGCTAATCAGGTCATTTTCGAAACAGAACAAAATGGTTTCCACATGGCCACACCTTTGTCAGGTAATCGTATACCTTCAAACTGACTCGCACTAAACTAAACCTTATTACAAAACACTAAAGCGTAGTTTTGAGACCACGAATTCCTCAGGTAATCGTATTTTTTAACTATACGCTGACTTATGCAAAATTGATACTTATTCTGCAGTGTTAAAGTGCAGTTTTCTGAGTTAGAAGATAAACAGGAACAACCTCTGTCCTGACCACATGTGTCGGTTCCTGGAATTAGTAATTATTGATTAAAATATTAACAATGTGTAGGAGTTTCTAAGAAATACCAGTAAAAACTTATAGCAGGTAAAAACAGACTCTAAGTTACCGTAAAGTAGGTATAAGTTGACAAGAATGTACTTACTTGTTTACTTATATTTACTTATCTACGTGCTTACGAAAATAGATGATTTCCTCATGAATTTTATAGATAGGTATATATTGCAAAAGTGTAAGTAAGGAAGTCTATACCTGAAAGGAAGTTTTGAAACTTATTAATTCAAATATATGAAAAAAAGATGTAAATAAAATAATTATAGTACCATTTATTACCTCTTATCTAAGTATTTTCTTTTAAAAATGAGTAGCCTAGCCACTAAGAATTAAGGAATATTTATTTTCAACTACTAGATATTATATATTTATACCTACCTAGATACTTTTTTCCGGTAGGAACCTACTTTTTCTATTGATGTATTTTATATATTATTATAATTTCAACTTTTCGATACGAAGCCCCATTATAATAATTATATTATTTTATTTGGAGTAACTCCAGAACTGCAATTACATGCCTCGAAATACAACTAGCGCCATCTAGCGGGAAGTAGAATTACTAACTAATTCGCAGCTAAAATTATATTTTTACAATCTTTCTATAGCATCTTTTTTTTTTTTATAACTTTTTTATAACTTTATAAGGATAAAAAATATCGAAGGAACGATAACAGCCGTCCGTGGTCAAACAGTTTAAAATACTGGGCGATGTTGTCCGTGTTTTTATTTCCTTCGTTCATCCTTTGAGGGTTTTGGCTTCGCACATCTTGTTCATTTATCAGTGTCAAGTATTACATAAATATTTTTAAGTTTTGGTAAATATTGTCTTACAAGTCATAGTCACAGTCAAATGCAAGGAAAGTAACTCACGGTCAAGTTCAAGTCATGCCCCAGTAAAGTGGTGAAAACTTTACTAGAGCCTTCCATGGAGTTTTGGACGACATTATGCAATTCACCAATACTCGTGCATGTTCACGTATTGTATTCTGTTTGTTTTCTTTTCGGCTAGGGCGCCATCTTGTCAAAATGCTAAAATGCTAAACAGTTTAATAAGAATCCAGCCCTACCAAAAACTTTAAACGCTTATATTTATTATTCTCTCAGAACTTTATTTGCCGATTTAAATATTTTTTCGGTATAATTATTTGCCAAGTATTTTTAATATACATTGGTCATCTATTCCGATTATTCCAACCTCAGGACAACCCTAGAAATTCCTTGAAATAAAAAGATGGTAGAGTCTATTACCACACTTTACCATATTTTTACAAAAAATATAAATAATTAAATCACTTCTACATTTATTTGTTTATTTCTTAGCAATAAGCATATTTCGGTAAGAAAAGTACCTATCTAACATAAGCGCGTACCTACTCAGTATGATCTCATATAATTATTATTCACATGTATTTTAGTCATGAATAAGTCGCAAATAGATATATAGATCAACTCCTTATTGTTTAATCAAATATTACATATGTACATATGAAAAGAAGCTTAGTAAGTTTTTTTGGAAGTCGTTTGAATACTAGTTACAACTGGCGGCCTTTAATTATGGATGGAAAGAATTTATAGAAGAGGTGCAATTATGGAGATTGTGTGATAATTATTAATTATTATAATATATACAAAATAATAAAATAGATTAAGGTGCAAAATGCTTTCACGGTCTTTTTTGCATTAGTATTAAAGGAAACTTCTGTGAGTGATCTATTCAGGTGTCCATTACTCGGAACTGGCTACACATTGTACATTATATCAAAACATCGTTTGTACATGTCGGGATATAACGAGTGCTTATGAGTGAGAATTCTAGGAGTAACACTGGAAATTATTCTAGAAGTTATTCAAGTAATTTTATGGCACCAAACATTTTCTAACAAAATAGCATGCTATCTATACGTGTAAAAATATCAAGTTTTTGAATTTGTGTCGGGATACCTCAACAATACCCTTGTGCAAAGGGGTACACAAATTTGACCCGGCCATTTATTAAGAAAAATGTTTTTTTAAACAAAAATATTGCAAAGTTAAAGTCTAAAAGTATTATTGTTTTCAAAATTGATGCCCCAGTGCATAAAGGTTTAGGCCTCCCTACAAAAAGTACACAAACCGTATCGCTATTGATACGATACCACTTCCCATATAAAGTTACCCCGTGTCCTTTTGTTTCCTATTGTTTATGAGTTCCCGATATTTTGGCACTGTTGGATGCGCCACGTTCACGGGTATATAGACTATTTTATATGTACTTATTAAACAACCACGAAAGTCTAAAATAGTGTCCTTTTGTTTGTTTTATTAGTCATTATTTATGTAAAATAACCCACAACTTTTTTGGCGGGAACGTGAATAAATCATGTCACGTCATTATATTATTATTCTCCATAACTTGTGTCATTTTGAGTGTTAACATGTAAAAACGATTGATTTTTATCCACTAGTGTTCATGAATGTGCACGAGTGTTGGTGAACAGTATAATGTCTTGAACCGTTACTCTTCGTGTAGTTTCTAAAACTCCATAGAATTCTCTAGTGAAGTGTTCACCGCCTTACTGGGGCATGTCTTGGACTGGACTTTACAGTGACTTAGGCTACGACTTGTTTTAATTGTGAAATATAATGGCCCCACTTGTAATCTTAATACAGAAAAGATAATGTATGATGTATGTATCTATGTTTGTATATATGTATGTATGTTCCCTACAGACTCCATAACGGTTGAACCTGTTTTGATAAAATTTTCAGGGATTCTTCAAATTAGCCCACAGATGAAAAACCGGGGCGGGACGCTATTATTATAATAATACGTGACACTGGCTAAACACACTATGTGTGGAGCCAAAATATACAGTGAAAAATAAAAACGGTTGTTGTACACGAATTCTAGATTTAAAATATTTTGAGCCAACATAGTGTAGCCAGGTGATTCGACGATCTGAGAAAGGCGGCTGGTGCAATGGTCAGTGGTTGCCTAAAGCAGAATATCAATTCATGTGGCAGTCTGTAGAAGAGCATATACGTCCAGAATTGAGCTATGACGTTAGGCATTCCTTGAAACTAAATTTGACACCTAGGTACTCTGTGCCGATGCTATCTAAGACAGACAAGGCAAACAAGACCGTGAAGTGCACTGCAACCTGCACTGCAAAGGCACTGAAGACACACGAAATGATAGAATAAGTCACTTAGCATCATGTGAATCGTAGAAAAACTCTGAAGCTCTGAAATCGTGAGTCGGGCTCAGAATCCTTGATTCCAGAATACCGCCCTATCTGATGCCGTACTGGATAAATGGTCGTGCATTAGTTCACACGTCTATGTCTATTAATTACAACGCGCCGGCGTATTTTATCATCGGAAGTGCTTCCAAAATAACGCGGACAATATAAGGCGCTGTCTCTACGGACGTTTCCATTCCCTACCCAGTTATAGATATGTAGCTAACACCAACATCCACCAATTTTGATATCCATCAAGGTTGAATTACAAGAAGTGGGTTTGTAGTCAAAATAAAAGATACAATGGCAGTGATCCTTGACACGGCTTGCATCAACCACCGGTCGGTGGAGCACTGCCCTGCCCCCTTCAGTGCTGTCAGTTTTTTAAATTTAAACAAAAACCATTTTGTCTATCATAAACGTCAAATAATAATTATCAATCGATATCGACCATAATTGAGGTGCCTAATTCGAGAGCGATTGATATCATTCGATAATGCCCACGTCATTTCTTATATATTGGCGTCAGTCCTGCTCGTGGAAACAATGCATTAGTGGGCATGAACTTAGTCTGGAGAAATTAATCATTAGATTAGATTTTGATATATTTTTTACGTAAAACATGGTTGGAATGGAAGGTCATTTTGGTGTTAATAAAATTTAGACAAACATACATCTTTAAAAGACACGCCTACTGACCGGATTATGATAAAGATCCTATTTTAATGAAGATTTATTGTAATTTTATTTAAGTTTTTGATTTAGGCGAACACAATTTAGTTCTTATAACATGAAATGAGATTTTGATAAAGGAAACTTCTTTGAGACTTTTAGTTACAATATTTTTTTTTTGGGACACATGTGCCGAGAAATGCGCTACTATACCTTACTAAGTTTAATTAGTACGTATGGACTTTAACTTTCCTAAAATATTCTCAGCAGTGGAGTGACGATGATGATTTTGACATGTGTCAAAAATATATGGGAGTTGAGCCATGACCTTGTACGGTATATGATTTGTTGGTTATTGTGTTAAGGAACTTTGTTTTCCTATAAATATTGCAAATAATTAGTTATTAAAACAAAATATGTCAAAACCACGTCAATTTTCATAGTAAAATAATTAGTTAAAAATTTAAGCCTCTATTTCGCCCAAAGGCTGTATTGCAATACAACGTGGTAATGGGGCCAGCATTTTGGGAACAATTCCCACTGATGGCGTTCTTTTAGATTAGTTTATTTTGTTTATTATTACTATGTAATTTTAAGTCCTATTTAACTGAATTAATTATTAAACTGATATAGTTTGAGACGAAACATTTTTGATTGTTAAAAATTATTTTTCTACTTGCAAGAGTAGAAAAATATTTTTTTCGTCGGATAATTACAACACTTTTCGAACAAAATGGCGCGCAGTTGACGTGAATAATTAATTGGAAATTATATTAAATACTCCGTCCACAGATGACGGTGACATTTTTTAAGTTGAGATACGTAATTAGACGCTATCAAACGAGATTGAGGAGTTTTGGCGGGAACGTGAAGAAGTCATGTCGCTTCATTGTATTATTTTCCAAAACTTGTGTTATTCGAGTGTTAATGTGTAAAAATGGTGGATTTTTATCCATTATGTGTTCGTGAACGTGCACATTGGTGAATAGTAATAATGTTGAGAACGTGACTCTTCGTGTTGTTTCCAAAATTTCATAGAAACTTTTTGTAAAGTCTCCACCAGTTTACTGGGGCATGACGTGGACTCAACCGTGACTTATTTTGGTTGACTTACACTATGACTGAGACTTATTTTAATTGTGAAATATTTTACTTCACCTGAAATATTAAACTACTAGACACTGGCTAAATACACAAAGTGTGGAGCCAAAACATAAGAATTGATTGAAAAAACGAGATTGATCTAATTAGGATTTGGAAACTTCAGTGACGCCAACAAAAAAATAATTCACTAATACACGCTAATTAAGCCATAAATGCAGATTTAGCTGTTACGAGTTTCCTATTTGTATTTTTACGTACCTACCTATTTCCTCTAACGCAGTACCTACTATGTGATGGCCCACAATGAAACATCACCTTTACATCAGTTTCAAGGGCTATTTCTTGTGATTTATGTGTTCATTAAAGAAATCATAAAATTACGAGTATAGATTCAGATAACTTCCTTGAAGTCGTTAAAAATTAAAGTCGGGCACATCCAACTAGATAGGACATCAAAGGATAGAGCTTGAGGCTTTATGAGGAATTATTACCGACATGCTGCATTCTTGTTACTTCGCTCGGCACACCGCGTTCTCGTAACGTCTCGTTTCTTTATCGCACGTCTCCTGTCGTAGATTGTCAGCACAGCGCTTTGTGAAGTAATTTTTGAGTTATTTATTGTTCTATTTTGTTTTAAATCAAGTGTTATGGAGATTTTTTTTTAATGCGTATTGGATAAAGACTATTACAGGGCGGTCCAAACGGTAACGTCAATCTGAAAAATTTTGGTTCATCATACCAATCAATAAGGCATCACGAAAATACCTCATGTATTTCCTACCTTTTTTTGTAGTTTTAGAGCTATGATTTTTTTGTTTCCTTTTCGTAAACATGCACGAGTGTTGGTGAATGGTATAATGTCGTAAAACATGAATTTTCGTGTTGTTTCCAAAACTCCATAGAAGGCTCTAGAAAGATTTTCACCACTTTACTGGGGCATGACTTGGACTTGACCGTGACTTGCTTTGCTCGCCTTTGACCGTGACTATGACTTTTTTGATAATATCTAACAAAACTTGAGAATATATATGTATACTTGACACTGGCAAATGCATAAGACGTGCGACGCCATAATCCTCTTAGGAGGAAAGAGAAAAAAAAACTACGTACGACTCCCACGTATCTTAACTCACCTCCCAAATAACATCAGTCAACGTCAAATAATTACTGTAACGAGATTATAACGATTCGGGATGTTCCAACGTGCAGATCAAAACAACGACGCTGTAAAGTGCACGTGGGTCGCAACAATTTAGTGGAGACGAAATACTTTCTTGAGTACTCAAGAGTGCTTTGTGAAGGCACTCAATACAATAAAACATGTATTGTGTATCCATATGATATTTAATGCATATTGAATAATTTATGTCTGATGAATGATCTATGTCAATACAGGGTTATAAGGAAAGAGTATGCTAAGGCGAAAGGGGCTCATAGTACTCATGATTGTGAACAATTTTTACTATGGGACCAACCCTGAAATCGAGAATAAAATATCAGCTGTTCCATACATTTTGTCGAGTGACATCGACATTTTTGTATGGAACAGCTGACTTTTTTTTCTCGATTTCATGGTTAGTCCCATAGTAAAAGTTGTTCATAATGATGAGTACGATAAGCCCTTTTCGGCTTAGCATAACCTTTTCTTATAACTCTGTATATTTTGGGTAGGTTGCGAAGCGGATTCCAAAGTTTTGTCCTAAAACTGCGACCAGAACCAACGGAAAACGGGCAGCAGCGTCTCAATAAGCGTTTGGAGCACCCTCAGCCGCCTGCTAAGCGCGGGGATTATGGCACGGGCAACACCACTCCTTTACGGGGAAGTTCTTTGTTCAGCAGTGGTTTTCTTCTGGCTGATTATGATGATGATGATAATAACATCTCCTGTAATGATAGTGTATTGTTTTAATAATAAATAAATAAATAAACATTTCTAGAGCAGTATACATTTTATTGGTGTAGCAAGGTGATGTAAGGCTGGAGCAATTTGCTCACCTGATAGTAAGCGCCACACTTGCCCATAATTGTAGTGAAGGTATCACATATAATTTAATAGTGCAAAACCAAGCGTGGCATCACCACACCTCGCGTTACCCTGTGACTTTTTTTTGTAGATGTTATATTAGTATATTACTACGCCCTAACAAGCAAGGTAATGGTAAGCGCCACGTTCGATTAATAGCCCGATACAGCTTAAAATTTAACAAACATACTTATACACAACTCAAAAAAAAACACCCCCAAAAACAATCCTCCTTAGGAAGTAGGGTAAAAAACGGAAATTGCGAGAGAAACGCGATATATCTACGAGTATACCTATGTGCTAAATAGACTCGAACAAACACCAAATAATTTCCCGGTCGAGTACCGAAAGGCATCCGTCATCACCTCGTCTGACCGGGAACGGCAGGACGGTCGAATTTTTGTCGAAGATTTATCGCGTGCATAGAAATAACCGTTGCATTCCCGAGGTGGAAAAAACGAAAAAAATTGGCACAGAACTACCGCCCAGGTATAATAAATTAAGAGGAATAAATAACAGGGGATAAATAACGTCTGGGTTTTCATAACGACGAATGTTACATTTCTAAAAATAAAGTAATTATGCCTAACCTGCTGTTTTAATGACATGGAGAGCCAAACCAGCGGGCTTATCCTCAACGTTCGTAATTCTGATTGCAAGAGCATGCCATCCCGCTCGTACCAACTTAGTCGCACTCTGCGCGGTCCCGCTCGCGCACTATCACTATCGCTTTCAGAGTTACGGGATAAGCCCACTGTACAGTGTACAACTGTATGTATCGGCAACTTAATTTGAGAGCTGATATCCGTATCGTTGTTTTGAGTAAAGCTTACTTGTGACAGTGTAGTCAAAAGTACGGTAAACACAATTTAGCCTGGATTGAATGCTAGCCCTCAAATTAAGTTGCCGTTACACACAGTTGTTATAATAAATACTGGACTGATTAAAGTATCAAACGCAACGAACAGAATAAAAACTTTATCTGCCATAAGAAAATATTTCGAGTTAGTCGAGTTTTAATGGTACTTATAGTGCTTAAGTAAACGGTTCTTCTTTACCTCATTGTTATACTTATGTTACTTTCAAACTGAAAAAAAAATGAATTGAAAAAAGAAAATTGTCCTTATGTTTTTTTTTTACCTGATCCCATGTTTACCTGTAGGTAAACCCGCCCCGAATCCGAAATACTGTGCGAAATTTTGGTTCTTACGTCAACTGGACCCGCCTCAAACTGAACCCGCGAGATGAGTTGACCAAATTGATTCATTTTGTGTCGGGGATGCTGGAGAACACAAATACATGCCTAGACCTAGAAACAAAAATTAAATCTTTCTTTCTGAGATTTCGTTTTGAGCAAGTTATTAAATTCGTCGTCATTCTAATTTATATTCGGACGAAAATCGAACCCGGGACCTTAGTCCATAAGCCAGACGCGCTACGCACGCCAGGAAAGTCGTTAAATAACACAAATCACTGGACTGTTATGTAGTAGAGTCCAAAAGTTTGTATACAACTTTAAAAAAGGAGGATGGTTCTCTATTCGACCTGTATTTTTTTTTTTGAGTAAATATTTGTTACTTGTTATCAGGCGAGGTGGTGGACAAAGAGATCAAAAAAAAAAAAAACAACAGTATTACATTGGCTGTTTTGAATGCCCAAAGTCGATACGAGTTTAGTTGTTTACCTTTGACTATTCAGTAGCAGGCGCATTCCTTCACGAACGAACAGAGTCGGGGGATTCTTTCGGTCTCGGTGGTTAATCGAAATAAACTGCTTTGACATACTTAATCCAGTGATTTTGGAGGACAAAGTAGTTGGAGAGGAAACTGAGAAGTCTGGATTTAGACTCGATAATTTGTTTGTGTATGTGCTTATTCCGGGCTCGTTGCAATGGCGACGGATTGTGATATAATCACCATCATCATCATCAGCCGAAGGACGCCCCTTAGACCGCTACAGCGACCGACAACCTGCCACTTGCATCCATTGCCCGCAGCTTTAACAATGTCGGCAGTCCACCTAGTGGGAGGCCTGCCGCCGTGGTTGCCACTCAAGAAACTTTCTTCTCCGTCGGTAATCGGTTATTCGAGTGATGTGGCCTGCCCATTGCCACTTCAGCTTGCAAACCCTGAAAGCCATATTGTTGACCTTGGTTCTTCGACGAATATCTTCAATACGGATTTTGTCGTGTTATAAAATCCGAGCATAGTTCTCTCTATTGCCTGCTGTGTGAAAGGCCAGCAGTCAAGGACAACGTTTCAGTTCCATAATATGTCTTGGTTGAAGACTCTCGGGATTTTATTGAATTTTGCTGTGATATGATACAATGATATAATCACTTTATTTGTCTGTGAAATTACATAGATACAGGTACCGGCACCGTTTAATAGCGCTGACCTTGAATGCGCAGAAGTTGATTTTTAGGTCTGTGTACGAATTTACGCATTCGCAAAGCACATCTCCACTTATGCCGAGCGCTATTAAACTTTGACGGGACGTATAATTGAAATGTGTAACACAAAGGATTCGGATATTAGATAACAGTTACGTGAAGGATAATGTTTATAATGAAATTATTGAGCATAGAGGTGCGTTCCAACAGAGGTGTGCGAGGTAGCTTAGCAAGGAAATATACTTCCCTCTCCTAGCCTAGTAATCCTATTGATTTTTTCTTCGCTCACCGCTTATCTGACTTGTACATCTCTGGTAGAAACGCACCGCAAGGCGATTTAGCATTAAATAACTCGAAGTCACAAGCGCGATGCATTGCCGGGAAAAAGTTATATTGCTGAAATTTAAAAATCATAGACAAGCGTGACACATACCAACAGGCAAGCGACCACTAATGATGTAGTGCTTAATTCATTCATTCAAGATTTAGAAGCTTAGACGAAGGATACAAGATCCATGCTTAAAAGAGTAGCTCTTGTCGGTGGAGTTATTTCTAGACGTCTAGTCTTCTGTCAGTGTTATCACCTCCTTGAATGACATGACATCTGCCCCCTCTTTTATCCGGTCTAAGAACGTTCTCCGTGGTCTTCGATCCTATCTTTCTTTCTACGATAATTTTTATTAATTTATCATGTCGTACCAGGAGGCCAAGCAACTTCCCAAGCTTTTCCAGACTTCATGCCTCGTTCACAATTTCTAGGACTTCCTGGTTTGTCTCTTTTTCTATTTTTATTTTCATCCGTCTCTAAAACCACATTTCAAACAATTATACAGTTCCATACAATGTGTTGCCATTGTCCATTATGCAGACTTGGTTAGGTATTTGCGTAAGTTTTAGGAGATTTTGCATACTTACACAATGTTTTAACAAATGGATGGTAAAACGATAATTACACTAAGGTTATTGACTGTATTTTACAAAATTTATGTGCTCTCACGATCTGTGACCTTGGTTTAATTCAGCCAGCTGATGCTCCCGCAACACATGTCATTTATGCACAGTGGTTCGCTGTCCGATGTAGGACGCATCGATATATCGAATGATTCCGCGAATCTGTCTGTCCATCCGGTGTGCTAATTCCTGTGCGTAGGTACTGTCTGCTTAACGTTTCACTACATTATTAATGATAAATGACATCTATGCGCACAACTCAACTAGCTGGTCAAATCACAGAAGATAGTGTACTGTACCTAGTGATACAATAAGTAGACAGATAGCCGCGATCGTCGGGGAATAAAGGTCCTTGAGTGGCGACCACGAACCGGAAGACGGAGCGTAGGTAGGCCTCCCACTAGGTGGACCGTCGACATTGTGAAAGTCGCGGGCAAGGGCAAGGCAAGGTTCAAGTGGCACGTTGTCGGTCGGTGTGGCGCTCTAAGGGAGAGGCCAATGTTCTGCAGTGGACGTCTTCTGGCTGATGATGATGATGACCGCGATTTGCATTGGCAAATGAGGTTTTTTCATGTAGTCGATAGGCTAGATGTATGACCACAACTCATCTGATGTTAAGTGACGGTATGGGTAATAAGAGAACACAACGTAGGTACTTGGTGACAGATATTCAATATGAAGTAGCTAGCCTACCGAGTTATAGTTTCCCCACGACGTTTCCTTCACCGGCAGCTCAAGTTCAGTGTTCATATATTCAAATTATAGGTTCTGGGGGTTTTATAAGACACAATCTAATTTATGTTTGGTCTAAATTCTAGCCATTGATGTGAATTCAGCGAAGATTGTAGCTCACCCTAGTTTGTCGCGCAAACAGCATCTTCAAGACTAAAAGATCCAGCTACATCAAATTTGCACCCGCAAAGAATTCGGATTGTAAATTAATTTGGTTGGGCCGGGTCTTTAGACTCCATCACCAGGTCTTCTCCTAATGTTTTTGTCTAGGTATTCGAGTGGCTAGAATAATATTTTTAAGGCTACCCCTAATGGCCGTCTTTTGGCTTATGATGCGGATGTTGGCTTCGCAAAGGCTTTCATTCAGCCAACGCTGATTGGGGCCTAATATTTACAACCTTTAGTACCTCAAAGTCTACGAGAAAAATTGGCGTTGTGTGTGTTTGTTACCTTTGATCCGATGTCCATAAAATGTTGTAGGCAAGTAGTTGATACAAATAAAATTAACATTTTTAAGTGTATAAGCTAAATTGCTCAAGTGACAAGGGTCGTGAGGCCAATTCAAGGGAACTGAAGGTAAAAAAAGAAAATCCAAGATTGGCTAACGTGGCGTGTCTTGGTACAGGATAGGTATAGGATGCAGCTGAAGACTGATGTGGGCTGTTGATGATGATAAGCGCCCTAAACTTGATCTACCGGGTTCCAGGATGCGCGCATCCGGCCGCGCCGGACGCGAAACAACGGTCCCCTGTACCGGGGAGATTAGACATACGATATGTTCTTAATACCCTTAGCCGTTTGATGAAGGTATCTATGGCGAAATTAGCAGGAAAGCAAGTTTTTTTTTTGTATGTGCCATATAATAAGACCTCAGATCAGAAAATAAGGGTGTTTCTCGACAATGAAAAACAATACTATATATTTTTGCAAGCAACCACTGAAAACGAGACATTTTGTCAAAAATCGAAAGAAGCGAATCCGTCCTCATGGAGAGTTCGACTAAAAACGAAGGCATCCTATAATTGTAATGTTGTGATAAATTGCTAAGCATTAATAAGGTACGTTGTTTTTCACTTTTTGGAAATACACACCAAGTAATTTTATTTTCCTCGAACCGGAAGAAGCAGCGTAGGTAGGCCTCCCATTAGGTGGACCGGCGACATTATGAAAGTAGAGGTAGGTTATTGTACTAGGTTTAGGGTGTTTTATTTTAAATTATACGGAGTAACGGGCAAGTCACTCGCCTGATGTTAAGTGTCACGTTTGCCCATAACAGTCCAATGCCACCCAGAAGTTTAGTTAAAACACAGCGTGGCACATGACTGTCCTGCGCTTATCATTCTGAGATATAAGAATATGTTAAATTAATTAATTTATACACAGTAATAACCCTAAAAGCCACAGTAATATTTGCACACTACTGCTTGGCAGTTGAATAACTGGAAAAGGTGTGGTACTCCTCCAGACGGACCTACGCCACTAATAATGTGGAACTAAAATTCCACACCACAGATAGGTATTTACCTATTAGAATAGACACCGCGAGTGCGTAGATTTCTATGAGAACCTAGCGTGCCAGGTATTTTAATAACCTAAGCACTTACAAATTTTCTATTCGCATGGCCAACAGATTTCGGAAAGTTTTAAAAGTTTTGTATGGCTCAATTATGCATTTTTGTATTTATGTTTGACGAGCTGATTTGGGGCGTTCTAGTTGGAGCAACGCGACAGAAAACGTACACCCAAAGTAGTCAGTTAGACTCGTCGTGTCTATTCTAATAAATGTCTGTGTTCCACACTGTTTTTCTTAGATAAATATTTTTGTAAAAACTACGCCAATACATGAGTTATCACACTAATATTATAAATGCGAAAGTTTGTGTGTAGGTGTGTAAGTATGTAAGTATGTAATTATGTAAGTATTTAAGTACATATGTAAAGATGTAAGTATGTAAATGTGTTTGTTCAACTCTGTTACGGCTAAACGGACTTAGATAAAATTTGGTTTTGTTTATAAATTTGGTTTATACCCTGGATTAACACATATGCTACTTTTTATCCCGTAAATTTAATCGTTCCTGTAGGATAGCGAGTGAAACCGAGGGCCCAGCTAGTTCTCTATATATGTGTTGAGTCTCACCCTGAAGCTATCTTTGTAATATATCTAAGTAGTGTTGATAAATTTCTTTGCTAATAAACGCAGAGATACGATAAATCTTTCTCCTACATTGTGATCGTGCAGTAAAAAATATATTCCTTTTTTCTGTAAAGATATAGCTATTTTGCAGTTTAGGATTTCGTATAATATCAAAGAACTTTTTTAAGAACGTACATTCCTTTGTCTGACAACAATTTAACCCTTAAACACGAATAGCGATGTGAGGTGCCATCATTCGCTGGACCACTATTTTTGTGTGACGTTTTCATACGATCAAAAAACAAATGACAAACTTGTATACAACTTTCCTCGAATATGGTTCGAACTAGCTGCGCCCCGTGCTTTGGCCCGATATTCTACAGGAGCCGTTTTTCCGGGATAAATTTCCTCCTTCAAGTTCAAAACGTCACAAGTTCATTTTTTTTAACATAAAAACCAGTGTACTATTTATAAAATAATGAGGATGAATGAGATGATAAGTTTTGATGATGATAATGAACCCCACATACCTCAAAGGATAGGAAGCTGAAGTAGCAATGGGTGGATCATATTTGTAGAAACTGTTGTGTTAATCGTGTTCTAGAGAGAAAATCTCGTATCGAAAAACGAAGAGTGTTGGTAATCACGCTATCTTTGTGTGTAAATATGTAAGTGTGTTTATTCCCGTTCAACTCTGTAACGGCTGTATTTGAATGAAATTTGGTATGTAGATAGCTTATGCCCTGGATTAACATATAGGCTACTTTTTATTCCGGAAAACCGGCTTCTGTAGAATAGCGGGTCAAAACACGGGGCGCAGCTAGTTCGCACCATATTCGAGGAAAGTTGTATACAAGTTTGTCATTTGTTTTTTTATCGTATGAATACGTCACAGAAAAATAGTGGTCCAGCGAATGATGGCACCTCACATCGGTATTCGTGTTCGTATATTTGCTTACAGGGGAAAATATATACATAATTATAATGTGCAATAATTAAGTACAATCTGAAAAATTTTACCATTACGCGTTATGTGGCAATGTATACTTAATTATATAGATACATAAATCATGTATTTCCACGCTGAACGGCGATGCTGAGTTTTTGGCCAAAATAAACGCCAGCCGGAATGGTTAGGTAAAATAAAATAAAAAAATATCGGTCAAACACTTTTTCACTCGAATTTACCGGTGAGATGTGAAAGTTATCAGACGTGGTAAGGGTGAGTGCGGGGGAGGGCAATTGCCGCTGATTGCCGTCAATTGGACGCAATCGAGCTGCAGAGGTACGACTAATGCCCACTAACTGGACGTCATTCTTATAGGATTTTACATTTTAAAGTTTTAAAAAAGAACTAATTGCATCTATTTGAATATCGAATATGACAATCAATCACATTGAACATGGTGTAAAATAAAATTCAAAAACTTAAATCCGCCTGCGTTCAACTGTGAAACAAGAAAATATTATTTGAAGTTCAAAATGGCATGGCATTAGGTGCATTATAATATAATGCACCTAATGTTTTTCCAACCGTAGTCTAATTTCTTGTCAAATAATAATATTGGCAGGGACCATTCGAACAACATTATGTGCATTACTTTTAATATCACAAAAAAATAACTAGCCTATGACCTAAAAAACAATTAGCCTATGACCGTTTCCGATCCTTAAGCTATATCTATGCAAAAATCAGCTTGATACGTTTAGCCGTTTATCAGTGATAAAGCAACAACACCCAGACAGAGAGACAGAGATGCTTTCGAATGTATAATATCAGTTAGGATGTAAATTGAACTGAACCGTCTATCTAAATATATAATATTTTTTTAGAATAACAATGAACTGTTTAAATCATTTTTGTTGTTAAATAAATAAATATCTGGGACATTTTTGCACACACGGTCATCTGACCCCAAACTAAGCAAAGCTTGTAATATGGCTGCCAGAGACTGATATACGTACATAGATATTTTTAAATACATACTTATATAGATATTAACACCCAGACATAGAATAAACACAAATATTCATCACATGAATGTTTGTCCCAGATGGGAATCGAACCCACGCCCCCAAACACAGAAGGTAGGTTCATTACCAACTGAGCCACCGGGGCAGTTGTGTTGATTTTCTATTCGGCGAAGAAGAAAGAAAAAAATCGATTTTTTTCCTTAGCCAAAGTACAATTAGCTAAAGAGATAGCTCTGGGCCCGTACCGTGAGCTCCTTATTGCGATGATTTTTAGGTTTGGCCGACGAAACTGCGCGACCAAGAACCTTATCGCCGCGAGATAAGGTGTATGGTCGCACAGTGTTCTCGGCAGAGCCTAACAATCATCGCAATAAGCACCTCACGGTACGGGCCCTGGTCAGGTACATGGCCTCAAAAATAAAATTTTAAACTCAACTCTTTTCCTCATCGTCAACAATAACCTTTTTTCCCATTATAGGCCTTCTTTTTGGTATTTTATTTACCTCTAGTCGACAACCGTTATCGAGTCAACGTCGTTACTTAGTACGTCATTTTTGTTAAAAAAATAATATCACATCTAATGTTTTATCTGTAGGTACGTTTCTCCCCACTAACTACACCTTTCTACCCACAACTGGATAATGGAGGTCGAGGACCTCACCGGATGAAGCCAATTGGTTCAGCGATAAAGGTGCGCTGCCCCGTGACCCGCCTTGAACTTCACTGGGTGCCATGTGGGGCTTGGCTACACTGCTGTGTTTTTAGTACGTATATAGTAGGTTAAACCAGGCAAACGTGCCCCATTTGGTAATGTGCCCCACTCGAGCAACTCTCAAAATAATTTCAAATTCGGCGCCAATTTAGTCTGAGAGGTTAGCCACACCAATATGGCTGACATGTAAACAACACGGTGCTGGTTTTATTTTGATTGAAATGAGAAAAAGTAACTAAAATGTTTTTACGACACTCTGAATTAGTTTTCTATGTTATGTAACGTAAATTACAAGTACTTTCGGAATGAGCCTTTGCTTTTTCCAAGTTTTTATTTAATTCTAACCTTCTCAAGGATTTTCGTGCATAGTATTACGTTTAGTTTCTGGAAGAATTAACCGATTTTGTCAAATGAGGCGCATTACACTGAACAATGGCTAATGTGCCCCGATTATTGTCGGGTAATGTGACTCATTTATAATTTCTATTATTTTGCTATAATTATGGTTTTAATAAACAACTAGCAAGTGTTAAGATATGGGAAAGTTGACAACAGTAGACCCGAGAGAATGGAAGGAAGAGAGATTGAAGAAGACAGTAGAAGATGTAGTTTATAATAATATGGGAGTGATGAGGAGAGCTGTATTTACGAGATACCGTCACAAAATCTCCAAAGACAACCTCAAAGGTTGGACGTGCAAACAGATTATGAATAGACCAGCAGAACTAGGAGAAGAGGCCAAGAGTTGAGTTGAGACTTGTAAATCACATTAAAAACTGGAGTCTGTTAGATTTTCCTTGGGCCAATCAAGGCTTCAATCTGCTGCTTGTGATTTTGCTAAGAAACTTCTATTAGCACATCAATTCAATAGTGAAAAGAAGATAACAAGTTGAGACCCCGCAATCACTACAAGAAAAGCGGAAGGCCTGTCTCTTGTAAGAGTCAATGGTATGAATCGAAAAAAAATCTTTTACATTACTTTGACACATTATTGAAATTAAGTATGACTGGATTCAGTGTGTGTAATGTTCCAGTTGGTTACACGAAGATTGCACACGTTATCAGGAAAAGTGTAAAACGTGTATCGAAAAGAATAAAGGCAAAGGGAAAGGAAAAAGGGCTGTAAAGTAGAAAGCTATACTGGGGCACATTAGACAGACATATCTGTCTAATGTGCCCCACCAATAATTTCAAAAATTGTCGATTTTAATTACATATTAGAAGATTTTTTGAATTTTTGGTATGCTAAATGAACTAATGATTAAAACTGATTACTTAGTAAACATTAGTAATGACATTCGATTTTTTATTTCAACTCTTTGAATAGTGGGCCACGTTTGCCAGGTTTACCCTATATACCTAGCTCTTTATGTACCTTTGGCTATAATATATATAGCCACATTTATGACAGAGCATCACTTGAAAACGGCAGATTTGGTTGATTTATTTTTAGTTGTATTCGTAATTTTCAGGACAAGGTCTTTAGCGAGGCTGAAGGACGAGCTAAGTCGCAGGCATCAGCTATAATTTTTTTAACAAGTTTTTTTTAAATTAAAAATAGGTTTTTTTTTGTTAAAGTTATCTCCTATAATATATTTTACGTACATATTAATTTGCAAAGAGGTTTGATTACGTGGTAGTGTTAGTCATGATACTACTAATAGGAAGCAAAAAAAAAAAAAAACTGGTCAGGATTCTTACTAATAAAATAGAAACCAATGACCGGATTTAAACACATCTGAAAATGTCAACTTTTTTGCTAAAGTTTATTACGCAACGTAAAAAATAGTAGCGAAGCGATAGTTTTGGTTTTTATACCATACCATATCTTTTCACTTGTACATTTGCAAGGAATAACTGACTCTTGCTCTTGGTTTTAAATTGGTCCAATATATTCTGCCTTTTGACCTTGTCTTCATGCAGTTCCAAAATGTTATAACATCTGTGCTTGCACTGATATTGTATTCTTTGCTATCATTTTAGTTTTCGATTGTACCAATCAACAAGACAGGTCTACCACCTTTTATTGTCGCTTTCATATCTCCCGGTGTCCGGTTGCCATCCGTGCTCTCCAATTGTCTCTACAGATCCATAATGGCATACCACTCATTTTCATCATGCTATTGTCATCTCTATATATTTGCCTATTGAGGGTAGTTTTGAACGAGGTTTCTAATGGAATCGGTAAGGTCAGTTACAGTAGCTATAAATTCAGAGAATTGATCAAGTACGTGAATGGTTGTTGTTGTTACCGTTGTTTTGTGATTTGCGGGAGGAACAATTTTGTCAAGCAATTTGAGATACATGTAGGTTCTTAGCAGCTTCTAGATTCTTACACTGATGAGTAGTTTGCAGAACTCATCTGTGTCATGTCATGGGCCCCGATGTATACAATCACCTCCCAGAACATGTTGCTATAGCTCCCAGCTTGCAAAGCTTTAAAACACGTCTACAATGTTGGCATACTGAGCATTCTACAGCTATGACGAATTTTATAAATTTGTAAGTTAATTGATTTAAACACTGTTTTAGACTTTCGTGGTTGTTTACAACATTACTATTAGTACTCACGGGATATTTACCACGGTTATTGTTTTTGTTGAGTTCCCGATATTTCGGCACAGTTGCATGCGCCATGTTCAAGGGTTACAGTTGCATGCGCCATGTTCACGGGTAGACAACCCGTGAACATGGCGCATGCAACTGTGTCGAAATATCGGGAACTCAACAAAAACAATAACCGTGGTAAATATCCCGTGAGTACTAATAGTAATGTTATTTGAATAAAATTTTGTTTAATTTACATACATTATTAAGTATGCCAAAATATGATTTTATTTATTAAGTTTGACATTGGCTTTACGAATTAAATGACTATGATTATGACTATCAGAACAAATAAAACTTAATTTCCTTAACAATCAATTTATTGAATCTGATTATTACTCGTTTTCTTTAGGCATAGGTTGTATCTATAGTTTTGTTTCAGGTCCGGCTTGTTCCTGGTGCAAAGGATGGCATGGAAAGAATGCTGGCGTGATAATGCTGGCAGCATTATGCAATTATGCACCGGGAATAATATAGGAATGGTTATTTGAATAAAAGTGTATTTATTGTAAAAGCATTTATTTTTCATTGGTAATTTAATATTGTTGTTTTTTAATTTCTGTCAATTCGATTTGACTTAAGGGATAACCTTTTTTTGTCAGGACATAATAAAATTCTTTCATAACTTGCGCGTCAGCGATGTAATGAAGACTAATGTTCAAAATTGCTGTTTTAGGATAAAGGACTCGCCGGACGAAAAAAAGCAAAGTTGTTACAAGTAACCAAACAAAATTCGTATAAATCCGGTAATGTGGTCAGTTTCTACCATGCATCATCTGGGAGGCTGGAATGGACCGCAACTTTACCTATTACCGGGACTTTGGAATATGTGAGCTATAAGTCGGTTTGTTACTGTTTACGTAACGTGTTTTTGAAAGCTATATGAATAGCACTCTTGAATTTCTCTAGTTAACATTAATCCTACGTAGAAAATGTTTTTTTTTGTCGTAAATTCGATGAAATTTTAACCGGACTGGCAAGAGGTCTATGAAGAGGATGAAATAGAGACAAAATCTATGTACTTTGGAAATGTTATATCACGGAGACTATGTGAGTTACGGAAATAGTGCTTATATCGCCGTATGGACGACTCGGCGCCAGCATATGTACTAGGTCGATGACCATTTGTGGTGGTATGAGGTGGAGCGGGCGTGCGCAACATAGTTCTGATTACCTTGGTTCGACATTTATGTTTGAGTTTCATTTCGTCATAGAATTCAAGTCGAAAACTAGCGGTAGAAGCCCGACTTCTACCGACCCCAATTTTTTTAAGTATTTCCTCTTATCTGGTTAAACTTAATTTTGTAGGCAAGTCATCATCATTATCAGCCAGAAGACGGCAACTGCTGAACGAAGGGCTCCCTCTTAGAAAAAGAATGGGTTGCTATAATCATGCCACTCTTGGCAGATGGCTTGGGGTTCGCAGAACTCTCACTGTTTACTAAGAGGACGATGCTGCTAATCATGATGTGGTACTGGTCGTAGTTTTAGGACATACCCGGGTCCGGAGTTGTAGGCAAGTAGGTGGTTGATTTAAAAACAATTTGCAAAATTGAATATGAGTTGCGATGATATAGGAGTCACGAGATCTTAGTTTAGCGCGAATTATTTGTAAATTTTTTAAGTTAACGAAGTTTGTCCTTAGTTATAAAAAATTAGTGAGACAACAAAAGAAAACAAACAAGGTACACTTTTCAAGCTTACACAGTACACATTTGTCTGAATTTTCACACAAATTTGTAAATAATAAAAAAGCAGGGAATTTTAACTGCTGCCAGTATGTGTTTGTATGACTCTAAAACCTCACGAATATCATCCCCGGCGCAAATCTCTTGGAGATCAGCGATGCGACGCGACCGGAAATTAAGACGCTCCGACCCCCGCGTTTCCGTTTCCGCTCGGACATCACCTTGCGCGGTGATGGCTATCGCCCGAGGTGATCTATCTGCTCCGGATTGAGGTGAAATGAATCGAAAAGTAACAAAGGTTTTGTTTGATGCAATTTTTGTGGAATTTCAGAACATGTTTCGGAACTTCCATTGAGCTGCGATTACGATTTTATAATATATATTATAGTAATTATGGGTTTTATTTATTATCACAATAACACACCATTCTATAAAAGTAATCTACACCTTACAAGTTACAAGTTTATCAACCTAACCACAAATATTAAAATGAAAGTCATCAATTTTTATATTATTATACAGCTCTATCATTCATTTACACTATATATAACATAATATGCTCGATATCAGTTTGTACTCCGCGTTCATATACCTACAAGACATCTTCAATATCCCCAACACATCAAGTCCAGCGGGTGTCCATTTTACGACGTTCGCAAGGAGCCCTAATCTTGCGGACCCACCTTTATTTACGTACTAACTATCATCAAATCTGGGCCTCTATAGTATAATACCGTCACGTGAACGCTCGTCGTAAAAATTATCTGATGAACGACCCTTGCGGTTAGATTACCTGAGCGTGGTGCTTTGAGGAAAACATTCCAATAAATATTAAATATCTGGGACATTTTTGCACACACGGTCATCTGACCCCAAACTAACAAAGGAGAATTATTTCTTCAAAAGACAAAAACCACGACCTTCAAGAAGTATTGGAATACAAACTACTCAATAAAGGCATTATCCCGTAAAATTATCTCTTTTGACCTAAAACCTACCCAATTTAATGTTTGAATCAGTGTTTGAACCACCGAGCACTCAGCGGTGGTCATCAATAAGCCCAGCCACACAACTCATAAAAACCATACACCTAACTCCCAACAAAAAGTCCCGTATTTTTTTAGTATCCAGGGCCGCACGAGGGAACAAGTTCGGGTAATAAATGCGACCAGGGCCGGATCGGTGCGCCGAAACATATAAAATATATAAAGTTTGACCGGCGGCGATGTCATGCGACCACCTACGGGAAAGTTTGTCTTGTATGGCGGTAAAGGTAAATTTGAAATAATGTGGAATTTTATTTTGATTTTGAGTCTGAAACTTTAGCTTCAGTCTGATTTCATTTTACTAGTAGTTCGCGTCGAACTGAGACCTCACAATCACAACCTCTGGACTGATTTTGCTAATAAGTATTTTAACTTGAAAGTTTTATTGAAATTATCTACTTGCCTACCGTGAAGACCAGGTCCACGGTTCGTATCTTATTGTAGAAAAAATATACACACAAACATACAAATACATGTTTATAAAGAAAGGATATGCTAACCTGAGAAAGGCTCATAGTAATTTATAAGCTAGTAAAAACTGTGATTGTGACTGTACGACAACAGTTATGTAGGTTGTTTATATTTCGCTATTGCTTGGAAGCGGTCGGATTGATGCACGTTAGGCTTCAGGATAGCTAAATAGTTTTTAGTATGAAAGCTTTTAATAAACGCAGGAAAACAGCACCGATATATATATAGGTAATATATAAGATTAGAATAAGAATTGAATATGTAATAATAACCTAAAATTTTAATTTTAATACTTATTAGATAAACAATAATTTGAAAGTTATTTAGGAGATGGAAATAAATGGAGTGAACTTTATTATTATTTATTTTATTATTATTTTATATAGGTAATACAAGTATGGGGAAGTGATGAGATACGGCTTGGAAATTAATTATACCTATCTTTAGATAATGAATAACACTTTTTTCAGTGATTTACCAGCTAAGCAGTTGGTTGCAAATTGCTGTGATCCAAAAGCCAATTTTTCAGTGAAAAGTTCCTGGCGTGAAGCTAAAAAGATGAATGGCATTCTCAACTAAAGATTTTAAAATAAAGATATATTAGAAACACCATGTAAGCCCACCACAACCCGCAACCTAACCAATATTGTATCAAGTAGAAGTGTCCACGTAGAGACGTGTTTGTATGAAAAATATTCCAATATCCCCGACCACCTCCACCCTCCATAACCACGGGGTGGACAGAGATAATATTGAAGCTATGGACAACTTAGATCCCGCGTCTGTCTGTACGTATTATAATGTTCATTAACTAAATAGGTAACTATGCTTTCCGCCTTAGGTTTTTCTTCAGTCTACTTGTTTTAGCATCTATTTTACATTCTAGGCGTCAAGCAAAGTGTATTGCTCCGCATGGTCTTAAATTGTTAAAGTTACATACTCTGGGTGGTACTAAACTGTGGTGGCAAGCGTGACGCTTATCTTTGGCGAGCGACTTGCTCGTCTCGTGGTTCAGCGAGGATAGCAAAACTTTTCATCAAAATTAGCACGAATTCGTCGAATGATGTGTCGCCGTAAATAAATAAATTCTTTATGTTGTGCCACTGATGATTTTTTGCCCCATTTTACCACACATACACATAAACTTACACATTTTACCCTGCCACTGTGCCCATAAATCAAAATTTTCAATTCTAGCAACTTACTAAATTTTCAAATCTTTTATTGGATCAACTCGGTTTTCACCTAATCTTTGTAGGTCATTAAAACGACAAGACTTCTTTTGCTTTCAAGAAATCAAAAAAATCTGTTTTTTTTTAAAGAATCAAGCACAGCCAAACGGAATTCTAGTGTAGCACACAAGGTGATCGCAACAAGATGGCCTTTTTGAGGGCTTAAGGTCGGTCTCTTGTCAAATTATATGTTTTCATTCGGCAAAGGATGGGTATGATATACAGCCGGACGGTCAACGAGATTGTAGCCATTGAAGGATATCGGACGATTGTGAGAACTGATCTCTTTTGGGGTTTAAATCTAGGCATGATTTTTTATGGGTTACGTTTTGATGTCAATTATTTTGTAAAAAGTTGTTAGAGTTTAAGAAATATAGGTCCACAAACAGTTTCTTCGTAAGCAAAGTAAAGCTTAGAATACCAGATTAAAGTTTCCAAGTTTCAGATATTAGCAAAATTCTAAGAAAAAAATATTTCCAACACTAATATTGTTTAAATTAAAAGAGTCGAGAAAGTTACTTGCTGAAGAGTGTAAGTAAATGAAATAGATACAAAAACAAAGACCAACTTAACAAACTGGTGAACAAACTTGAAAGCGATAACTTAAAATTCGACAGATACAATTTGCCAAAGCACAATTTTTCCTTCTCTAAGCTCGCGCCAATCCAATTTAGAATAAATACGCAATCAAACCCAAAACCAGGGGAAGGTGGGCGAACGCGGACATACCAATAAAAGTAATAAAACCGACGGACGGCGCCACTGGCGACATGTGGTCGACCACTTGCATTTTTTAAAAATAAAATTTGCATACGTTTAGGGTCCCGCACGGTCGCTTCTGGACGCCGCGCCGGACGAGACATTTTTAAACAATATTACGGACGTACGGGCAAGGAGTGTATGAAACGCTCCCTTTATAAGTTTATACACCGATGGTCCACGGCTAAAGGGTCCTCTAATGAAATTGTTTGCTGGCGGTGCGCGCTGTAAAGTTTTATTAGGATTACACGGAATTTTTATTCCAGTTAAAACGGTTTTGTGAGACAGGAATTCAAATTGTTTGGAATGAGAATATTTATATTTGAGGAGCGAACCAATTTTAAAATGGCTGTTTTTGATATTGCCTAGGATTAATAAAAACATCTACCATACGCACAAAACTATTGATGAATGTTGAATGAAAATTAATATATACTTACCTTTTCTTATTTATTTTAGACGTTTTAATGATGTATTTTAATTTGATGTAATGTATTTTCTGAGTCTGGATGTTAGTTGACCATGTCTTTTTGTATTCCATTCCATGGCATCCCCGGTGATATCCTAGTGAGGAACTAATAATATGATGCAATATTTATTTACTAACGCAACAAAATAAGAACATTTTTAATCGGACAATCTTTAAACTAAAGTGACGGAAAAATACGGTCAACCACTAAGCTCTTTGTAAACATTTTCATCGAGTTCCTTTTCAAGTTCTAACACAACATCATCATGTCCTTCGATACCTCCATCCCCTTTTAACTTGTCGAAAACATTCATCTCAAGCGTGTATCTGTGGAAGTACTCAACTGGCTATTTTCAGCCAATCTCCGTTTTAATAACCGAATTAAAAGGCCCATTTAGAAACGCCTGTGAAAGCGCCACTGCTGTGTTCACACGTCTGTCACTTCACAGCGTCATTACGTTACACTTTAAAAACAAAACTACCTCAAGATTAATCGAAATCGTTACAAATATCAACTTTGTTTCTTCTACCATAAGGTGTATTAAATCCTTCCGTATGTTTATCGTTCATGTATGCTTCTACATCTCCCACGGTGTTATTAATATCTATTTGCGTTTGTATGTGTCGCCGTGTTCATGTCATTACGATTACAGGAATGCTTGCAATGTTTCAGTGTTATCGATAGGTCATTGATTGAAATGATGATCTTACCTTCTGAGATGAGTTTGTCATCCCACGTTTTGTATAATTTTCCAGTGACAAGTATTTCATATATCGTCAAACGCACAAGTCTAAGTCATATCTCAGTAAAGTGGCAGAGACTTTATAGCATTTTTCTACACACTAAACTTTTGCTCGTTATTTCAATAATCCATCTTTATTACACATTAACGCTTAAAAAAACACAACTAACAATAAATGTCGCGACATTTTTTTTCATGTTCCGCTAAAACTCCACGACAATCTTTGGCACAGGTCTTCTTTATTAGTATATCGTTTCATTGCTGTATCATGGACTGGATATTTTTAAATAAAATATAATTATATATGCTTTGCCGAAAGGGGCATATTGTATTCGTTGTTATAAACAATTTTTAGAATGTGACTCCTCCAAGTTATCGCAAAAATAACTATCGGTTTTGGATCAGCACTCAAGAATTTCTAAATCAAAGGACTCTGAATACCCAAAGGTAAACAAAAACCGTAGTAACTGCTTAGTTATCTGTGCATTATTATTGATTTTCTATTTCAAAAAGGAGTTCAATACATAAATGACTTCTTCTGTCTCTACATTTAGATCACAGATTATCCAGGCATCGACCATTCACCTCGCGCCTCGACGTGGGTTTTTATCGTCTTTTTCTTTAAAAATATTTTTTTGTTTTAATTTTGCAGGCGGTACACATGTGGCGCCTTTACCCTTCCCACGTCACCTTTGCGGGGTTCTGACACACAGTTTTACAGTTACTTACATGCTTCATGTTACAGCTGTAAGGTTCATTTTTGTTTGATTTATGTCTGTTAGTAATTTTTGTGAGATGTTTATAAGCGTTAAATTAACATGAGTTAAGCGCAGACACGTTTATGGAACAACGTCCTAAACACCTGGGCTTATATGCAACTAACGTATTTATTTGATTTCGGAGAAGGGGTCGTTTGTTTTTAGGCTTTCAGAGTATTTTGATCATTAGGGACTAAGGACCATGTTTTTGGTTATAAAGTCTTGGAAAATGCTTAAGGTTTTAACTCTTCTCACATTTGCTCAAATTTTATTTTTATCAACTTTTGGCGACTGTATACATTTTACGCAAAGTTTAAAATAACAATTTATAATTAAATTCAAATAATTTACACGTTTTCTTGAACAGACTTATATAAACTACTATATACTGGACTTTCTATATTACGTATCTACTAATAGTAGGTAAACTACTTTGTGGTGTTTTATTATTGCAGTAATTTTCATTTGTCTAAGTATTATTACCGTAGAATTCTACCCTCTCCGGGATTATTTAAAGTTAAGCGACTATTAATTTAATTTATTTTATTATTATTAAACTTGTATGGACAATTATTCAACCAATGTGTGTTGCCAGTGATGACATATGGAACTGAAACGTGGTCCTTGACTACTGGCCTTTTGAAGAAACTCAGAGTCACACAGCGGGCAATGGAGAGAGCTATGCTCGGAGTTTCTTTACGCGATAAGATCCGAAACGAGGATATTCGCCGAAGAACCAAAGTCACCGATATAGCTCTCAGAGTTTGCAAGCTGAAGTGGCAATGGGCAGGCCACATCACTCGAAGAACCGATAACCGATGGGGAAGAAAGGTTCTTGAGTGGTTACCACGAACCGGAAGACGAAGCGTAGACAGGCCTCCCACTAGGTGGACCGACGACATTGTAAAAGTCGCGGGCAACCGGTGGATGCAAGTGGCACATTGTCGGTCGGTGTGGCGGTCTAAGGGGGAGGTCTATGTTCAGCAGTGGACGTCTTCTGGCTGATAATGTAATGGACAATTATTAATGGAATGTGACGTATAACTGTGAGTAATGATTTTATTTCATTTGATTTAATCATCTTCGTTCTTTTCATTTTTTTACATAATTAAAAGACTAGGCAATTGACAACAAACTTAAGTACCTGATGCTAACTGACTCTGTGGTAAGGGTGGATTAACACGCCTTGTCAATGGCAGTATTGATGTTACCGAGCGTGTACGCTCGGGGCAACAATTAACACTAGACGCTACTAATGATCTCACTAGTCACAGATTCAGTATGTCCGCACGTCCGTAAAGCAATAAATCAAGGCGCGATGACAGCCCGCTAATGTGCGTGGCCGAATCGCCCGAGCAAACAGCGGGCAAGGTGCGACAAGGTAAGATAGAAGCGTGCTTGATGAATCAATGATAAGTTTTAGAGTGATGTTCACGGTTGAAATAAATTATGATTAAGAAGAAGCTGTAAAGATAAGTGTCATTTTCTCAAACTTGACAAGGAGTGTAGTGTAGCTTATTTTGTAGAGTTCGCCTGGGGAACTAATACTTTATTATTCAACCGTCAAACAGTAGTGTGCAAACTATTTTGTACTAATGTTTCTAGCAAAATTACGGGGTATAAAGAGATATAGCCTCTTAATATCAATGTGACGATCGCATTACATGACGCATGGTTTTGACCTTTTGATGTTCAAAATTCAAAATACTGAACTGTTATGAACAAGCAAGGCGCTTAATAACAGGCGAGTGACTAGGGCGTCTCATCGCTTAAAACACATTAAAAAAAAACATAAAAAAAACTTACCCAATAATAGGAAGAATTCTGAGGGCTTCCCATTTCCAAATTCCAAAAAAAAAAATCGGTACGCTTAGTTACCCGGAAATACCGGCAACAGAAGAAATAGACACCAACAAGAACCGATATGTAGGTTTGTCCAAAAATACGCTTTTTTCCAGAACACGAGACGTGGACACGACAGGTGTGGACACGGAGTACCAAGTAGTGGCGTGGATCGTATCAGGGGATACATCACTGTCAGTGTCAGATTGTCGGCTCGTTGTTTGGTGATTCGATTCCTTTAAAGAGAATGAAGATTAATATTTTCTTATAGATACAAGGTAATATGATTCAAAAATAAGTACTAGAACAAACTGAAACTATAACTGAAACCAATTATATCAAATTATGATATAATTGGTTTCAGTTATATCGAGTATTCGGAAAGACGCCGTACAGTATAGTCGAACTAGAGCAGGGATTCTCAAACTATTTTGGGAAAGAGACCCCTTTTCAAAAACTAACTGAACGACGTACAGTATAGTCTACCTAGAGCAGGGATTCTCAAACATTTTGGGCAAGAGACCCCTTTTCAAAAATTAACTGATACCATAGCAAAATTACTTTAAAATTCCTATCTCGAGTTTTTTCCTATTGCTACAAAATGATTACCAATTTAAAAACTTTACGGTTGGTTAACTGAGTAAACGAGATCATTTTCTCATCAAAATTTTACAAAATAAGTAGCTATAAAATTCAGTAAGTATCAAGTGTAATTAATAATTATTAATAGTATTGGTGGGCTAAATAAATAATATCGGTGGACGTTTTTTACACACAGCACCATATAACCTCAAACTAAGCAAGCTTGTACTATGGGACCAGATAACTGATATAGAATACAAAAATAGATCAATTTTTTGTAAATACATACATAGAGTACATAGAAACACCCAGATAAAGATCAAACACCCATGTTCATCACACAAATGTTTGTCCTGGATGGGAATCGAACCCATAACCTACAGCACATAAGGCGGAAATACTCACAGTGAGCCACAAGACTAGTCAAATACAAATTACGTAAAAATACTTAAGTGGGTAATATATTTTTGAAAAAAAAAAACATTAAATAATAGGGGTCTATTTTTAGTCCTCGTTGACCCCCAAAATCAGTTTTCGTTACTGTCGACCCCTGTAGGAAGCCGATGGGACAACTTTGGGAAACCCTGGTCTAGAGTGATGACATTTTTCTATGAAACAGCAGCATAGCTTGCAATATTTGTATGTATGTTCGGGTCAGTTGAGTTGAAATTTTGCGTGCCTGTCAAATTCCGATGACAATAAAATATTATGAGCTGATCTGATGAACAGTAGATTGATGGAGTTTTGACTAATTTTGATCAGCTTACAGTACCAATAAATGATTTTATAAAGGCTTGTCTGGAAAAATATATTTATCCACATTTTTTTTAAATTGCTATGTCATGGCTGGCCCATACCCAAAATGTGTTAATAATGATAAGTGATACTTATCCTAGAATATGTCAATGGTCTAACCGGACATCCAATAGATAGGTAAGCTGTAAGTAAGTAAGGTAAGTAGATAGATAGATAAACTCTTTATTGTTAACACAAAATACTAAGCATTTAGTACTAGATCAAACTGAAGTTATCTAATATGACCGACTTGATTTTTCAGTTTTAAAGATGTGTATGTCAAGAAAACTGACGTGGTTTTGATACATTTTGTTTTAATGAAACGGGAATACTCACGTTAAATTGATTCGGTTATTCGGACTATAGTTTCGATCACATTGCAGTAGCAAGGCAAGACGAAGTCGCGCGTGTCTCGCTGAGCATTCCTTGATAAAGGTCACCGAATGTGATCGAAACTATAGTCGGAATAACCGACTCTATTTAACGTGAGTATTCCCGTTTTATTAAAACAAAATGTGTATGTCACGTACGTATCTTTTACTTGAGAAAATCACTCAAGCATTGCTTCAACGCTAAAACTTGATGTGTTTTGGAGTAACGTAAACATACGTAAACATGCACTTTCATCTGCTTTTCTTTTGATGTAGAGCAGAGAAGTTGCAGAGACAAACAATACAATAGCACCACACTTTTAGCCAATGCCACAAAACATACGTACATTTTCACATGACGTCGGTCCTTTGACACAGTGGTGTCTATTCTGTGGTGTCACTCTCTAAACTTATCTCTTCTGAGGAGACTAAAATTATCTACGTCTCTTGTCATTGCAATATGTGTGAAAATGATAGCAATAACATTAAAGCTGTTAGACAGTTTAGTAAAGTAAACGGTACGGTAATTGACGTCATTATCTAAACTAAACTACATTTGTGACAGCTTTAAAATTATTACTATCCCTTTTTCACAGTTTGTGATGGGAAGAAATTTAGTTTTTTTTTTTACTTTGTTTAGTTTTGTGAGTACTATAGAATCGATGCCATTATATTGATTAAAATTTGCATCCAAAGTTAGAAATATTACATCATTGTAATTTTAATAAGCTTATTAAAGTCTGGCAAAATGTTTACTTTATCTCTGAAGATACGTTTATCTACAATTTAGGTAAACATAAAGGTTATTTCACACTGAGCAGTCATCAGTCGTGCATTAGCTAGTCACTTGCGACAAGTGTGAATGTACCTTAATCAATCTCGATCATTTTACGGCTAAATATTTATTGATATTTATTGTTTGCGTAGTGTTAAAATAAGTATGTAAGTTATGTCGAATAGTCAGTTAGGTGTCACAAAAAACTTTACAGAGAAGGCATCACAGACATAAATCCTATTAATACTATAGATGTGAATGAAAGAGTGTTGGTTTGTTTGTTTTTCTTTTACTTATTAACAGAACAATGGATTGATGCGATTTCGCATGGACGCCACTGGCTACTTTTCTTTAATATTTTTTTAAAATTGCGGAATATTAAACGACACAATCATATGAAATTAAATTATATTAATTTTATTATATTCAATTTTACTTACGTACGGATATATCACTGGTTTTTCGGTAAAGGAAAAAAATCGTGAGGAATCCTGCGTATTTCCGGAGAAGAAATTCGATGGCGTATGCCAACCCGCACTGGGCCAGCGTCTTGGATAAATCACCATTCAAGGGTAGGCCGATATCAGAATATATCGATATCAGATATCAGAAGTGGGATGTTTAAAAGCTGATGCAGAAATTATAAATAATATAATTAAATTATTTCAAAGGTTTTTATCAGATCACGGTATGTTGCTATTTAAAATCATGGACGTTTACGGCGAAATTTTTAATCATTGTGACTATTAACACGTCATCACAAAATCTTAAAGCGTCAAAAATAGTAGATAAGGCATAAAGCTAAACCAATAATTTCATTTCTTACCAGAAAATCCCAAACGATCCTAAAACACAGGCAATAGCAATATAATACCGCTGCTAATAAAACTTTTATTAATCCGAACCAAGAAAACGTAGCGTAAGCGTATTTTAGAATATACCTATCCAATATCCAGCATATTCGACGTACAATAATAAACAGACGAACCGACGGTATATTTGTTTAGTATATTTGTTTTCTTAACATATATTTTTTTATACGGAACACGTGTATACGATATCGTTAACCGAAATGTGTGTGTTTACGCGAATTTTTTCCAAATTTATTGTATTAGGGGTTTTGAGGAGTTATTGCGTGAAGGTTAAAATATCTCATAACTCCGTGTTGTAAACAAAATCATAATTGAGATTGAATACCTTTAGGAACTGTGTATTTATTCTTATGAAGAGAGTTGATACTTATGTTCGTGTTTTTGTTTGGAGTTGAGGCAATTTATTGGTTGTTATCTGTTTGATATACCTGTTGTGCAGACGTTGAAGCTAAAGTTGCATTTATTCATGTTGCTATCGGCTTGTATTAGGATATTACAGTTTTGTACAACTGTGTAACTATATTAGAAAGAAATAAGTTTATTTTGCAACAACAGTAACATTAAATATTTTATTGAAGGGTAGGCAGGTGAGCAATACTATAGCTAATCAATGTTATGTGTCTCAAAAATGGCACCAAAATCAGCATAATGCTATTTAGCAAACAGCGCTGATCTTCCTTTGATCTTATTAGTGTTTTACTTTCCGGGTTCATAGAAAATAGTGTCCACTGGTATAAATTGGTCAATATGTCTTATCTATGACGAAGATTTTTAATTTAATATTCCATCAAAATCTAGATGAAATTTTCAAGTTATCTTTCCAAGACATCATAGCGCTGAGTTGCCATTTTGACTTTGTACGTTGATTTTCGCTCCGCAAGCTATGGCGGTAATATTAGTTCATATTTACATAGATTTCTAAGATTTAAATCACCTAATAGGTTTACGCTAGTGAACAACTATGTTTACTCAAAGAAACTTTGCATAATAAATTATATTAAACATACAGATACCACAACAAAGGTTACCCCAAAGGTATGAAAATCCATCTCCCAAATCAAATATCAGGCCGCTGTACAATATAGCCGCGACAGATTGTCAGAATAACAATGGAGGATGGACAATGCGGCCGGTGGGCGAAACAACCGCGCTCTTTGTCGGCCAAAGACGTCAAAGAATAAAGAGAAGAGAGGAAGACATTGGTATGGCAAACATTAAATGCCTTGGCTTCGCAATGGCTTATATACAGTAAGAGTAGTGATAAACATATATGTACATGTTTATCTACTTTTAATTTGGGCAAATTTAAGAATACAAATGTAAATTTTAAACTTTAGCTATATAAATATAGATTTTAGCGTGGTTAGGTCATGTAAGCAAGTATTAAATTAAGGAACAATTTTTATTCGGTAGTAGTTTTTTTGTTCGGTTTAGGTTTGCGTTTGACCACATCCTGTGTGATGTTAAGCTATAAAGTAGTCTAGGAAGGCGCGCAATTACATAGACATTTTACTCTAGCTTTGTTTGTTGTTATTTCGTTTATCGTCATTGGATGTACAGTCTTTGTTTTTCGTTCTAGTGGCACTTCTGTACAGATTATTATCTATGACACTAGACAGACATGCCTGAAAGGTGCTACGGTGCGAACGAAACATACCTTTCACACAATGCCGATTTAATAGTACGATTCACCCCTGTTTATACCTCTGTTGATACAAACTGAAATGATTCTTAATAACGCCTAACTAGAGGTATTAGCTAATAACTAATTAATAAAAAATAACTAATTTTAGTCAACAGTTTTGGTGTAATTGATAAATATCTCTTTAGGAAAGTTAATGTTATCAAGATTTCCATGACAAAGGACTTTCCGTATTGCGGTCCGCTGGTAACGAAACTTACTTTTTTTTAGTCATGGTACAGCATAATTTTAAAATGTACCTTATCGTAGCTTTAGCTTATCGAGAAAGTCTAGTAATCTTCAGTCTCTTTAAAGATTTAGTGGAACATTTTCGTAATTTGTTCAATCGCTACATTGTCGTCTCAATAAACAATCCCTCACCGCGAGTGCCAGCACTAAAAGCCAAGCAGTAACTGTACTATACGCTTTGATGTTCACCTACTGAATGACGAGGCCACTTGTATTGACTATATAATCTCAGAAATAGTGACCATCAAGTTTCGGCAATGCACTTTATTAATGAGTCACAATTATTAATGCAAATTTTGTTGAGTATGATAAAATGTTGCGGTAAATGGTAGAGTGAATCTTCATTTTAATCTCTTTGCGTTCCAATACTCGTCTAGTCTAGTACTGAGTGAAAATAGTGCCTTTGGATCTATGGGTTTTTTAACACAAGATCGGTCACTCAATCTCAGAGCTGGTCCAAAAAAAACTGAGTTTAATGACACATTACAGTTTGCTCAGAAAATCGCTAAATTATTCGCACGAGTATTGTGTATCCCCAAATTCTTATCAGTCGTACGCTGAGTCAGTCTGAGTCTAATCAGATGAATATTAGAACAACTTAGAACAGTATGCGTCTTATAATGTTAGAAACGAAACTATTGTATACAACACAGGTTTGGGTTGGTTTATTTTTGACTTGTAGATGAATATTTACCAATAAATAACTTTGACATTAACTTTGAATATCTATATATATGAATATTCAAGCAAACAGTCAGTCAATAGATTGACGACATTAGACCCCTTGCAGGTCACACGTGGACGATATTAGCCCAAGACAGGGAGTAATTCCACAAGATAGAGGAGGCCTGTTCTCAGCACTGAATCAATATATGCTGACAATGATGGTAATTCCGCTTCATACCATATTGCTGCTCCAACCTCACAGTGATCATCTTTCTTCCCATCAGTTTCATCAATGTTAGAAATAAATGTAGGTATCTATTGTTACTAAAATAATACATTTTAAACTTAATTAAATTTGTTTTAAAACATATTTAAAACATATTTAGCCTTTTGCGGCTGTTTAAAAAAATGGTTAGCAAAAGGCAGTACCTTACAAGGGCGATACTTACGTATGGCTGTCATATCAAACTGAAAGCTGAATGATTGTTGATCTGTTTGTTATGCCTGTCCCACACTAGCGTCTATTGACCAGAATTAGCGTAAACGAGGTGATATTAACGAGACGCTTATACTCGTCTCTGATTGGCGGATATCGCCTCGTTGCGCAAACATTCGGTATTCATCCTGCAAGTCTAGGACAGGCATTACATTAAAACAACTAATAATCATATTTCCTTGCAATTCAAACACCATTCTCTAATAAATTGCTTATATTATGGCCATCCCAGCCCTAACAACCACACGTCAAATCTTACGTAGACTTAAAAGCGTACATCAGTTTACGAGCAATAAATTATAACAGCGCTTAAAGCGAGTGGTAAATAAAGTATCGTTTCGGTCAGGTGATGTCTCGCCTGAGATAGGTTTATGTGTAAAGCGCTGTAGCCGCTAAATGGTGCGTGACTGGGTGGCTTCATTTGCAAGTTATTTTGGGAAGATGTTGCTTCTAGATACTAAATCCTAGGATAGTGGTAATAACTCTTCCAGCATTGTTACACCTACAATAGGATAATTGAAAAACAAAGTAAAATCAACAATGTTTTAGGATACAATTATTAAGAAAGAAGCAATTAAATAATGAACCAATATTTTTGTCCAAAGTTCAGACACATTATTTTTACCTACGCTTGTTGTTGGTCCATTTACACTACTAAGATCTCTCGTTACGTATTTGATTTCTGATGTGATCAAGATTGAGATTCTGCCTAAACTTCTTCACCTAAAATTTCACGAAAAGTTTGAGAATTTACTTCTTAATTAGATACCTACTCTGAATGGCCATAGGAAGAAAAATAATTATGAGATATAATAATGTCACTGACTACTCCACCTAGCTATTATTTATTATTTCACTCATTCAAACAGTGAGTAAATCAAACGCTTTGTTGACGTCGCTTGCGACAACTGAACGACAAAGTTGTGACCACTCATGCTAGGGCTGCCAGAAGAAAAGCTAAATCCATCGATTGTTACCATTATACTTTTTTTTAAGTTAGTTTATTTTTAAGTTGAACTGTATTTTTGGTGTATTGGTGTATAATAATGTTTTTTTTTTTTTTTATGCCATAGGTGGCAAACAAGCAGACGGGCCGCCTGATGGTAAGCGATCACCGTCTCCTATGGATACCTATAACACCAGGGGCATCCGGATACGTTGCTGACTTTTAAAGTCTCTATTAAACAGCCCTTTTGAAGAACCCCATGTTGTAGTTACTCGGAAATACCGCAGGTGGAAGCTCATTCCACAATTACATTGTATTGTATTGTTCTTATTTTTATTTCATTTCTCTTATAGACGTTTATACTTTCGTCGTCAAGGGGGCAAAGATGCACAATTTCTATGGATGGTTAAACATATAGACGAAATCAGAAAGGGGAAAAGCGGCGAACAGACCAGTGATGCCATTTGAAATGAAGCGCAAATAGTAATTATTAAGTAAGTAATTGGGTATATTTTTGTAATTGTGTAACCGGAAGACGCACCTGACTGGCGACATTGTGAAAGCTGCGGGTACGTAAGCAAAAGGCAGATTGACTTTCTGAGTGGCGCTCTAAGAGGTGTGGCCTATGTTCAGCTGCAGTTTACGTCTACTGGATGATTATGAATCAGTGTCTGCCCAAATCAAACTAGCGTAGTTTCCCTCCGATAGTCTACAATAAAGTATGGTACCTCGCTTCAAAACACATCTACAGCTTACAGTATCTGACAAAAAGCAGTAACCCTATACTTCATCCCAAAATACCCCCGTCCCAGTACCGCGTGATTTATTCTGTGTACAGCACCAGGTTAATTGACACACTGCGAAATAAATTTGAAACGGAGAATTTGAGTGTAGTGCCGCTGTCACATGGAGTTTAGGAAATAATTAGTTACGAGCTTGCTGCTAGATTTACAGCACTAGCTTAGTGCAAATGCTTTAAATGGTCCAGGTAAATTTACCATAGCACACGGACATGAGTAGGTCCTATAGTATTATGAAATAAATAGAACTGAATGAAGGAAAATACAATTTTTTTTGTTAACTTTGGTTCTGAAACCGTGGTGCGTGAGATTGACTCGCAATTGGCCGGTTATAAACCAATTTATTTACTTCCAATAAAAACTTATATAGTATTACATTGATTAATAATAACTTTAGGTTTATTAATAATATTCAAAACTAAAATACCGTTATATAATTAAACAACTGCACTGGACCTGGGACGTCGCCTCAAGGAGAAAGGGCGGGACCCTCGGTCGGGTTGGTTTTTGATCCAGAGGATCTCCCTAGCCATTCAGCACGGAAACGCTGCGAGTATTTTAGGTACTTTTGGTCAGGGTCCGGTTCGCGGGGGACTTTTAGAGTAGGTTAAGATATTTAATTTAAAGTTTGACGAATTATTTTTCTAATATTAATTGTATTAATTGTAATGACTTATATTTTGTTTTTGATTGATTATATTTTTATTAAACAACAATTTGTCTAATAATTATTTATCAATTGAATTTGAAAACTATTATTACTAACATTATCTGCCCCAGCAGAGTTGGGCAGCAAAAGTTAAGCGATTTTGCAAATATTTTTTAGTGATACCACTCTCTTATTTCTTACAAGAATTACTTTGCATAAATTCTACTTTAGCAACACGTCGCGACGCATCGTTCAATATTTCAAAATGTCTTGATTTCAAGTATACTAAGTCATTACCACACCAATAATTATAAAATATGAAAATTTGTATATACATCTTTGTTTCCCATTCAGAGCCGTAACTGAATTTGGATAAAATTTGGTACGGAGGTTGCTTCTGTTCTGGATAAGCACATATCTCAAAAAATATATACGATTCCTGTAAGATAAAGTGTGCTGCTAGTTATTTGATAAATAATTGATACTCTCCAAGTCATTCCATCAAAACTAGCAAACATTTTACAAAAAAAAAACCTTCATGGCAAAAACCACAAAACAGTCAAACATTTTATGAAAAAATAATTCATATTAGATAAATATAAATAATGTTTGGGGGGTGTAATATCCTATCAATCCTCAATGTAATAAGTAGTGGCATAGTAACATTTAAATTTTGTCAACATAAAGAAATTTAAAAAGATTGCCTAGTACACATCTTCTTTAATTATAAGATTAAACTAAGCATGATAGTGGATTTTTTGTAATACTCATAATAATAAACAGTGTAATTTTTTTTTTTTTTTTTTTAACACACTAGAAGCAATGGCACACTTTTAGCAAAACGAGATCATTTCGTACGAAGAATCGATTCTTAAAACCACACACGATGGCAATCAATACTTTAACGATCCAAATCGCCAGGTGTAAGAACTTTAGCTTTCCACGAATAGTCGTTTCTGAACTGAAAATGGCTATAGTTTATTGGCTTTTGACTGTTACTATAAAATTTGCGGTAGTTTCGACAATCGCTATTATTATTTTGAAATTTAATTATATTTGGTGTTTTTTTATGATCTTATTTTCTTAGAGGGGAAGATTTTCTGTTTGAGTCTTTGCTAGGTAAAGAAAAGACTAGTTCATCAAAAGAAATTTGAGCTGTTTTGATCAAATTTTATTGATAAAACTAAATTTGTAACTAAATAACTATGCGTAGATAGAAATGAATTATGCAAATGTATTTCAAAGCTGTTAACCATAGAAAACAAAATGTAGGTAAAGAGAATAGACACAAATATTATTCAGCATTATCTGTAGCCTCGAATACCGGTAGCTTAGGCTTCGTTCCGCTTTCTATCGCTGCTACTGTTATTCACTGTTATTCTATTCGATGTAAAACATCGAAACGCTGGCATCGATAATTTCGAAGCATTGCTTAAAAATATCGATGTTTTTTCAACATCGAATACTTTTTTTTCTCAGCCAAACATATACAAACGGAAAGTATGCTTCGGCAAAGTAGCTTTAGTTGTAAAGTAATGTATTAGGCAGACTTTGACTCAGACACATAATTAACAGTATTAGTAGTAACATAATTAACGTATTGAGCATATTTGGTCCATTTTCATGGTGAATAATTATTATCATTGACGACATTACGTAGCTCTGAAACCCTCACAATCATAACTTAAAAGTATGTGCTATTACACATACGAATAAAACCAACACATTACTTCTTAAAAACCATAGATCTGAAAATTTACCAGTATAATACTGATAATAAAACTTTTTAGTAAGAACCTATATTTTTCTATGATGTTAATTCAGAATTATTTAGAATAAATCTTCGAGCTAGGTAAGTAGGTCAACTGGATTAGGTATATCATTCAGTTCAGCTTCACACATTCAGATTTTACAGTATACTAAATACCCCGATTCACCTGTCTCCTAAACATGGCTTACAGAGAAGATGTATTTTGTTTCTGTGAATCGCACCTGGCACTCGTATCTGGCTCCTGTCGTCGTAAATATTCAGCCAAGTCGGGATCAAAGAATGATACTATTCTAGCCAAAACGTTGTCTTCATTTTGTAGCTAGGTAAATTGTAACTAATATTTTGACATGATGGAACTGTTGTTCATTTCATTCATATTGGATTGTTTCAATGTTATGCATTACTAGCTGCAGCCTGCGGTTTCACCCGCGTCGAAAATCCCTCAGGAACTGTACATTTTACGGGATAAAACGTAGCCTACGTCACGGCCCTTGAATAGTACTTACGCAAAAAATGAATTATTCCAGTATGTCCCAGCAGAGGGACAAACAGGAATAAGAAGTTTGGTTTGTCCAATTGGACAGGATCAAAGTAATTATCTCCTGCCTGCCCTCCTCTGCTTTCTAAAGGGGACAGATATAACTTACTGACGTGCAGACAGATCGAACTATTTATTCATATCACCTTTTCCCCAAATTTAATATTAAAAGGTATCTATAACATTGCGCCACCAACGTTATAGCGACATTAGCGACTGATTCGATGTTCCGCCGACTGTGTGCAACGATGACCGATTTGCAGGTAGGTCGTTGTTTTACTGAAAACAAAGGAAAGTTTTTGAAAGATCTTTTAAATAACGGCAGCTCACCGTTGCTCTATTTATGGCGTTGCTGCGTAGTAGAGGGACAAACAAAACAAAACACACTTCAGCATTTATAACATAAGCTGCAGTGATTATTACAATAAAACAAAATTACACTTCACTTCACTTTTATTACGTGTAATGCAAGGTATTGCTAAATTCTTTATTCGTTTGACGTTGCAGAGTGAACAAACTTTTTTTTTAATGGTTTGGTGTTGACTAGTGCCTTGATTCTACTCATAAGAGCAATCTCGACAACTTTAGCGTGTCACTCCCAATGTCTATCCCAATATGATGATCCCAGTGGCACGTACCAGTCTGTAGATATAGGACTCTATTGTAGTGATAGGACATGTATAGTAGTGCTAGGACTCTTGTGGTGAGACGAAGCCTTTCTTCGGCAGTATTTGTCTTCTGGCTGATGATGATAATGAGACTGTGGGTGGCACTGAACTGTTATGTTCAAACGTGACTAACCGTCAGGTGAGCGAATGGATGTAGATTTGTTTTTTTTATACAACTGCACTAAGTGAAAAAAAAAACTGCATTAAGTGTGGTCTTCAGAGCGTACGAGGTATGTTTTATTTATCATCTTATATTAATCGTGTTAATTCTATCATATTTTTCTATCGCACGTTTCCTATATTAATAAGGTACCAGTCTAATGTAGAGTTGTTTGAACCGCGCTGTAAGAATGTATGTTTTGTAAAGAAAATCCCATGTGTTTAGCTTAATTAGCTACCTAATATTCTCATGAGACATACTACTTTAATAGTAATAGTAGGTACATAATTAACAAAAAAAAAGTACACCGCCACATGTCGCGCGGCGCTTCAAACGAATTCCCATAATTTAAGGCGACACCAATCATTCAACAAACTGGGTTTATCGAGCTATAAATCATAATAATTTACCTTTTTTACGGACAGTTGCTGATCAAAACTACGCTTTACAGTTTGGTAATAAGATTGAAAAGATGCGTTAAGTGTTTGATAGTAAGACACTTGACATCAAAGCGTCGATTAAGGTTGTGACATGTGTATCACAGACGGTCTATCCGTCTCGAAAATATGATTGGTCTGAGCTGGTTCAATTATTCGTTTTATTAGACTGGCTATAAATGTTCAAACCGTGCAAATAACTAACAAACAAAAACACATTGCATTCGTGACCTACTAACCTTCACACTGGTCTGTCACACTGGTGTGACGGTACGGAAACAAAATTTCCTAACCTTTATACTGATTCTGATAGTACAGCAGTATGAAGGTTTGGAAAATTATAATTTGTTATTATTTGTTTATTTGTGTATTATTTCTCTATTCGCAAAGTTCTATATGCATTTGTTAAAAAAGAAAACAAAGTGCATTTCTAAGGCAGGGCCAAGCAAATACCTTTAATACCTAACAGTTTTTTTTTTTTAATTATTTTATTTTAAATGCGACTTTAAATGTTTTTACGTCCACAACCCCATAGAGGCTGCCCCCTGTGCCCCCCTCCAAAGAATAAAAAATTGCAAAATATATAAAGAACTATCATCGCATCTGGTCGAAGCATCTCGTGACCAAAATACTGGCCTCTACCTTGCTCAAAGAATCGCAATCGCTATTCAACGCGGCAATTCGGCCAGCATTTTGAGCACTATGCCTGCTGGTAGCGGTTTATTAGATTAGGGCTAGTTTTAAGTTGTAACTTGTTTAAGTTAGGGTTTTGTGTTGTTTATTTATGATTTATTTTTAACTAGGGTTTATTTCAATTTATTTAGTATAGCAGCTCGCCCCGGCTTCGCACGGGTATTAACAAAAAAATAAAAATTATAATACACACACGAAAACCCTTCTATTTGCGTCAAGTTACAAAAAAAAATGATAATTATAATGAGAGCTAAAAAGCTACCCAACAGCGAATGAATTTTTCAAATCGGTTCAGTAGTTTCGGAGCCTATTCAATGCAAACAAACAAACAATCAAACAATCAAATCTTTCCTCTTTATTATATTGGTATAGATAGATTAATTTTATTTAAGTTACTATAATAAATAAAAATTGTATATTGTTAACAGTTACAAACAATTGCAAAATTGGTAGTAGTTGTTACAAAATATTATTACGGTACTGCAGCGACAGAATCAGACTTACTTACTAATCAAAAACTAAAAAATTTAAATTGCCTATTAAAATAACTTGTCTACAAAACTTTTATACGAAACAGGAGCAGTTATCCAAAACATATGGCCCATTCTCACCCACATAACTATTCTATATTTCACAAAATAATTACTCATTAGTCATTTCTTAACGAGCTTATTTACTTTTGAAATGACTACGGAATTCCCTTGATTGCGTTGAGGTAGTTTAAGAAGTGAGATGTTCACATAAATAATTTGTAGTTAGAACCAATGACGTTTAAAAAAAAAAAAGATGCGTGACACTCCAATAATAATCAGTCACAATACATTGGACTCGGACTATCTCGGCATGAAGGATGACAAAGATAAGTGATACACTAGCATATTCGTGCGAGCGAAAAAGCGATGTTTTGAGCAAAGATTGGCTGTCATTAGACTCAGTTATGCCCGACCAGATAGATAGATAGATAGATAGCTCTTTATTGTTCACACACAATTTTACATTAATTTAAAATGAGGTTTAATAAAAGGGTAACAGCTGGTGGCCTTATCATTGAAAGCGATCTCTTCCAGGCAACCTTAGGATGAAGAGGATTCATAGAAGAGGTAGAACACGAGGTGTGCAATGATTGAGATTATGTGATACTTATACTCTAATAAACCAATATAATTATCGACATACACACTTATAATAAAACGTACTAATAATTAAATTACATTATATAACGACAATATACTAATAAATAACAGAAATAGAATTGCCATATGAATATAAAATATATATATATAAAAATACCAGCTGTGTTAGTACGGTATTTTATCACGCACGTCGTACGGTATTTACGGTATGTACGGTATTTCTCATATAAGATTTCATGCATGATCTATTTACGTCCTAAAAGTTACCAAGATTACGTAACTACCAAAATCAGGGTAACATCAGCCACCGAACGCTATTTAATCCCTTCTAAAAATTAAAAATGTGGAGCACAAATCCGATATAGAGTAAATTGCCAATTTGTTGGGAAGTTACGAGCAGGGAAGCAAACCCGCTATCACGCACGTTCTCGATAAACAAAAGTTAATCTGCGCTCTACATATTGGTTGTTATATTGTGGATGGATTTTTAGGTAGGATTAAAATTGTGGTGTTTCCTAACTCGAATCTCAATCCATCGCTCAGAAGTGTTACCATCTTCATCTCTGCTTTATAAATAGAAAGACAACGCTTTAATATTCACACTGATAGAGCAAAAGGATAAAAACATGCCGCCTTATCGCTTAAAGTGATCTCTCTCAGGCAACCTTCATACATACCTTCACGGCCTACTTTGATACAAATGTGTTTTTTTATTTAGTGTCCCTCATTAGTTATATTCAAAAACTTATTTTGGGATATATGTTTTTTTGCTTCTATAATCTAGTATTGCATGGTAGGAAATCAGGATTACATGACATTTTCTTGATATAAAAAATCCTTGAAAATACCTCGATTTACACACATTTTTCGCTGGAACTCGCAACCCCTGGTATATATTTAAGTGATTATTTTATTAATAGTGAAGTAATAATAATATCTTTTGCATGGAACAGAACTTCGATTGATTTCCTGGTTTAAATGTAACTAGCAATTATCTGGTTATTTGACTAGCGCGAAGCCATCTCTTTTCAACAGCGCGAAAGTGTATAGCGCCTTTCTCTCGAAATACCCACTTCATAGAGCTCTTGCAAATTTGGAGTTCGTTGACGTTTTTTGATAACGAATCACATCTGCTAAAGTATACATATTACTTACATGCTTGTTTTTACAATCACATAACGGAACTTAATCGTGTTGCGATACAATAGCCGAATTACATAAATTCGAAACATTGACGTCGATTTTGTATTTTACTTGTCATACGAACAACTCAAACGACGCGCTAAGGCGATCAGCGGCAGGATGCGGACTCACGAGGGCGCTGCCATCGCATCCGCCCACTATCCGTCTGCCCAACGTCCGCCCAAACCCAACTTCCGGTCAAGTTTACGCGTCTTGGGCAACTTTACTGAAAGTGCTTAGATAGCGTGTGTTGTACTTGGCCTTTTCATTGTTTAAGTTCGTAGTATGTAATTAAATGAAGATATTAACTAAATTACTATTATAAGGGGTTTTTGAAGAAATCGATGAGTCGGCAGCTTAATACCGTCTCCTTCACTTATGGTCAGTTAGGCTGTAGTTAAAAACCTAGCTTAGAAGGTAACGGTTTATTCGAGACTATTAAACGAGACAATTTAAACATCCTATTTATCTCTTTCCGGATTGATTTTCGAAAAATCCTGAAATGTTTGTTTCTTTATTTCATGACCCCATTTTACCCTTTTAGGGTTGAATTTCGCGACATCCGTTCTTATTGTTCAACTGTACTATTTGTGAAGTATTGAGTCCAAATTTCAGGTCTCTATTATAAGCGGTTTGATCTATGCGTTGGTTCCTAGAAAAATGCTGTTTTTTTAAAATATAAGTTGTAATTAAATAAAATAAAAAAAACATCTAGAAAAGTTCTCGTGATCTTCAAGCGGCTTAACAGATCTTATTTAAGAACAGTCTCATCATATCTAAGAACAATCTCTATCAAGTCATCTAAAAAAACCGGACCAGTAAATACGAACCTGACTCGCGCACCCAGGGTTCCATACTTACTTTGTAGTTGAAATAAGTATCACCCATACATTTATATATTTTACAGTCATTTCTTCAACAACAAATTAAAGTTTGTAATCGCAAAAAAGAAATGGTAATGTAACTGCAAATTAATGACTTATCCCTTTACTTGTGTTGTAAGACCCAGCTTCTTGTCAAATTTTTTTTCATGATTCTAGGCCAACGAGAAATACTAAGGTTGTTGACTAATGAAGGTTTTGATTTAGGTACCTACTAGCGAGTGTCAAAATTTGCAGTCGTATATGCCATGAATGGAAGTATATTTTTATTTTTTAACCGGCACTAAGCAAATGACAAAGGCAGCAATATACTTAATCTGTCGTCAAAGTTAACAAACGTTTCAGTTCAAATAAAAAAAAAAAACATATTAAAAAAAAGTGTATTTATGTATTCTATCAGTTATCTGATTCTCATAGTACAAGCTAGCTTACTTTGGGGCTAGATGGCGTGTATGAAAAACATCCACCAAATGCATTTCAAAAATTCACTACAAATTTAAACAATTTAAACAACATCATTTAATGTCAGTCTGAGATGCAATAGAACAGATACAGCAAAGTATTTCTTTCAACGGGACGTCAAATGAAAATGATATTGTAACGACCTATTTGCACTTGGCATAGTGCAGTTGGAATGCAGGCAATAATAATGTAAATACGATGTTATGCGTGTTTTACGCGAAAAAATTAGACGCTTCATAAATAAAAGTAGTCTCAAAACATAATAGCTGTTTTAGAAAGTTTTTATCATATTTTTACTTTCTGTGCGCATTCGCATCTGCGCAAAATGTATCTATAGCATTTTGCGCAGTTGTGCTCGTACCCAATTCTTTTTTTTATAATTCTGACCCCCGAATACTGAAACGTTTGTTAACTTTGACAACAGATTAATTCTAATACTGCCTTTATCTGGCACTAAGCAAATGACAAAGGATGGACTTAATCTGTCGTCAAAGTTAACAAACGTTTCAGTATTCGGGGGTGAGTAACAAGATGAGCAAGTCGTTCACCTGATGTTAGATAACAGTTCAGTGCCACCCAGGATATTGAATCTCATCTGTTCAAAGCAATGCAACCGCTCGTCACCCTGAGATGTTAGATACTAAATCACTTTGTGCCAAGTAATTGCGCTGGTAACTTTGTAACCCTTAAATCCGGAACACACTACTGCTTGGCGTTTGTATAATTGGTAATTCCAGTTGGACTCTGCAAAATATATAAAATAAATTTTGCTAGACTTTTTTACACACAGCGCCATCTATCCCCAAACTAAGCAAGCTTGCACTTTGGGAACCAGATAACTGACAGAATATTTTTTTTTTTTTAAATTATGTACATAGAATACATAGATAATAGATAATATTTTGCCCTGGGAGGGAATCGAACCTACAACCTACAGCTCAGAAGGTGGAAATCCTCCCGTTAAGCCACAAGGGTAGTCAAAAGAGCCCTACCGCTACTAAAAAACTAAACTAGTGCCTCAACATAATTATGTATATTGTAGATATTTATTAAATACTAGCTGATGCCCGTGAAGCTCGGCCTTCAGCCTCGCTAAACTCTTCATACAAACCTTGTCCTCACGATTACGAACACAACAAATAAGAAATGATCAAAATCGGTCCAGCCTTTATCAAGTTATAGCGTGACCAGGAAAAAGGGTTCATTTATATATATATATATATAAATATATATACCACAAGTCTGGTCTATTTACGACCAGGGGCGCTAGTCTCGACTTTTCGTTACAGCACTTTGCGACCGAATTCGGTCGCTATGACGCAAAAATTCGACTTTGAACACGAATCGTTAACGAAAAAACGGAAACATAGCGTTGAGTTTTAGCAAAATGCAAATTTCAACGCTATGTTTGTGTTTTTTCGTGAACAATTCGTGTTCGCTGTCGAATTTTTGAGTCATAGCGACCGAATTCGGTCGCAAAGTGCTGTAGCGAAAAGTCGAGACTAGCGCCCCTGTACTTACTACAACGCTATTTTTACATAGAGCTTTCTTGCTATTTATATATTGAATGTTCTTGTAACGAATGTGAGTTACCTTCTCTCTTTTATTATCTTTTAGGCAGTGGACTCTTACAGAGTCGAGTAGGGGGACAAACACCTTTGACAATTATTCAACCGCCAAGCATAAGTGTGCCAACATTACGTGTTACGGATTGAAGAGCAATGTTTCCAGCAAAATTACTGAGCACAAAGAGATTTCCTAATATCTCAAGGTGACGAACGCAGCGAGCAAAATTTTAGATGGCACTGAGCTCTTAATACATTTAAGCGTGACGCTTACCATCAGGCAATCTATATTATATATATATATATATATATATATAATATAGATTAGGTTAGATAAGCTTATTGTTTAGGATTTAGCAGCGGCGGCGACTTAACCTAAAAGTCATCGTATTATGGACTTCACGGTAAGAATGAATGAATGAATGAATATTCTTTATTGCATACAGTTGCGTTCTTAACAATTACATAATATAAAAAAGTTAAGAATGCTTCCATTATGGACTCGTCAACTTGCTACAATTTTTACAATATTATTATTATTATATTATTTATGTTATTATATCACTGTATAATTGTATTAGGTATTTGTTGTCTCCCTCAAAAAACGTCAATCTTAGACGACTTAGAGGTAAGTAGATACTAAGTACGGGTCTTGCTTTAACATCTCTCAGTCAGTACGAAAAGACAGAAAAAGAGAAAGCTTAAATAAAGTTACACCTCACTAATTGCACTCCTGGCGCCAACCACAAGTCTGGTCTATTTACGACCAGGGGCGCTAGTCTCGACTTTTCGTTACAGCACTTTGCGACCGAATTCGGTCGCTATGACGCAAAAATTCGACTTTGAACACGAATCGTTAACGAAAAAACGGAAACATAGCGTTGAGTTTTAGCAAAATGCAAATTTCAACGCTATGTTTGTGTTTTTTCGTGAACAATTCGTGTTCGCTGTCGAATTTTTGAGTCATAGCGACCGAATTCGGTCGCAAAGTGCTGTAGCGAAAAGTCGAGACTAGCGCCCCTGTACTTACTACAACGCTATTTTTACATAGAGCTTTCTTGCTATTTATATATTGAATGTTCTTGTAACGAATGTGAGTTACCTTCTCTCTTTTATTATCTTTTAGGCAGTGGACTCTTACAGAGTCGAGTAGGGGGACAAACACCTTTGACAATTATTCAACCGCCAAGCATAAGTGTGCCAACATTACGTGTTACGGATTGAAGAGCAATGTTTCCAGCAAAATTACTGAGCACAAAGAGATTTCCTAATATCTCAAGGTGACGAACGCAGCGAGCAAAATTTTAGATGGCACTGAGCTCTTAATACATTTAAGCGTGACGCTTACCATCAGGCAATCTATATTATATATATATATATATATATATAATATAGATTAGGTTAGATAAGCTTATTGTTTAGGATTTAGCAGCGGCGGCGACTTAACCTAAAAGTCATCGTATTATGGACTTCACGGTAAGAATGAATGAATGAATGAATATTCTTTATTGCATACAGTTGCGTTCTTAACAATTACATAAAAAAAAAAGTTAAGAATGCTTCCATTATGGACTCGTCAACTTGCTACAATTTTTACAATATTATTATTATTATATTATTTATGTTATTATATCACTGTATAATTGTATTAGGTATTTGTTGTCTCCCTCAAAAAACGACAATCTTAGACGACTTAGAGGTAAGTAGATACTAAGTACGGGTCTTGCTTTAACATCTCTCAGTCAGTACGAAAAGACAGAAAAAGAGAAAGCTTAAATAAAGTTACACCTCACTAATTGCACTCCTGGCGCCAACCACAAGTCTGGTCTATTTACGACCAGGGGCGCTAGTCTCGACTTTTCGTTACAGCACTTTGCGACCGAATTCGGTCGCTATGACGCAAAAATTCGACTTTGAACACGAATCGTTAACGAAAAAACGGAAACATAGCGTTGAGTTTTCGCAAAATGCAAATTTCAACGCTATGTTTGTGTTTTTTCGTGAACAATTCGTGTTCGCTGTCGAATTTTTGAGTCATAGCGACCGAATTCGGTCGCAAAGTGCTGTAGCGAAAAGTCGAGACTAGCGCCCCTGTACTTACTACAACGCTATTTTTACATAGAGCTTTCTTGCTATTTATATATTGAATGTTCTTGTAACGAATGTGAGTTACCTTCTCTCTTTTATTATCTTTTAGGCAGTGGACTCTTACAGAGTCGAGTAGGGGGACAAACACCTTTGACAATTATTCAACCGCCAAGCATAAGTGTGCCAACATTACGTGTTACGGATTGAAGAGCAATATTTCCAGCAAAATTACTGGGCACAAAGAGATTTCCTAATATCTCAAGGTGACGAACGCAGCGAGCAAAATTTTAGATGGCACTGAGCTCTTAATACATTTAAGCGTGACGCTTACCATCAGGCAAACGCCTTGCTCGTCTCGACATTCAGTTAAATATATAAAGTGTATATCTAAATCTATTTCTTTCTAGTTAATAATGTAATTTAAATATATACTACAGTAGTACTAACAGCAGACAATGCGGCGTGTCCCTATAAAACACAACACAATATTGCTAACAACCAACAAAAAACTACTAGAACGTTATTTAACAATATAAAGAAAAATAAATCTAGGCAAATGGCCTGGCATAATGCCTAACCTAAAGTAATTATGCCAGTTAAAAAAACTCGGCCGCAAAACTTCGCACCTGAAGTTTTTCTAAAACTGTCTGAGAAAAATTCTGTGGCATTGAACTGTCGAAAATACACTCGATCGTGAAGTATTAAGAGTACTGTTGAAAAGTTTATTTAGTGGAGATGAAATTTATTGGGTTTCCAGTGAAGATTCACAAAAAATATTTAGCTCTCAGGTAAATCTGTCAGAGGTTGTAAACATTTCCCGGGGCTTTTATCGATTCAAAACAATATGATTTTGAGTTCAGTCACTTTGGAAACTGTTTTTAATTCCTATGCTTATGAAAAGCGGGTTAGTCATCTTATAGTTAGTGTCACTGCTGTGGTATGGTGTGATTTGAATAGCCGAGGAAGGTAAGGACATACCCAGCGACAAACAGCATAAAGCCGGTCGAACACACCGCGGTGCGAAGACCCAATTAATTGGGTACTTCCCACTTTCGTCCACACTGTTGCCGAACGGGAAAAAAAGTTCCGTTCGTTCACAGTATTTACGAACGATAATATATTTTCCCGCTCGTTCACAATTCGTGTACTTCTCGCTCGGTAACACCTTTTCGCTATCAGTGTTAACAATCGGGAAAAAAAGTTCCATTCGGTCACGATATTGACGAAAGATATTAAGATCACGATTCGCACTGTGATCCAAGCTACATGTGGTGTGAATCATAATCTGTAGCGATGCCACGCAGTCCAGACCAGCGTAGTGTCACAAATGTGGACCCACCTTAAAAGTTTAGAGATTTGCTTCAATTTTAATGTAAGTATCCTTCACTTTGCGTTATTTCAGTATGTGAGATAAGAATGGCAGCTACTTTAGAGCTGTCTAATTTAGTTAAGTTTACAAATTGGTACAACAGAATCGACATCAGTGTGTTTGGAATCAACTCCACCACTCACTCCATGAACGGATTAGATAAAGTTTGGTTAGATGTAACTTATATCCTGGTTAAATACTTAAGTAGACTATTTGTATAATGAATATATATTTTTATTTTTTTTCAAGCGTATGTGTGAAACCGAAGGTAATATTTGGTGTGAAATATAAGGTGTATCCAGGTAAGTACTATATAAAACTGAGACCAGAACCACCGGAGTTAACACAAGCCACCTTCAAGCGTGGGGCTTATGGCAAACTTGTTCAGTAGTGGATATCTTCTGGCTGATGATGATGATGATTAAAATGTGTGACATATAATTCTGTGACGTCTTCTCATTTTTCTTTAATTCAATCTAGATAAAAGAGAATCTTTACTACCTACCTTTGCTTTAAAATGTTCCTTGAAAACCAAAAACGATATTAACGGATATCGTAGGTGGTAAATAAACAGGGAAACACCTCGTAACGTGCAACAATTTATTATAAAAATAATTCTCTTGTAGACGCGCACGTTCCAACGATCATATTTCAAAAATAATAATTTGATAATTCTAGTAAATAAATATTTCAGAACGTCTTCGAAAAATTATTTGCTCAAAACACTTTAACACTAATTGCAATGTGAATTATTGCTTTTGGAATAAGACACAAAATTATATTTGCGTAAATATTGAATTATTTACGTTTTTTTTTTTAAAACCTTTTGGCGTGTGCTTTGACGTGAAACTGTTTTTTTTTTTGTTTGTTAGGTAACTAGATCTATCTGTCGTCATAAATATGTTTTTATTTCTGTCCTCATGCTTTCGGGTTTTCTTTTAATCCGATTACCTAATAATCAGATATTAATGTAAGCCACGTTAATTCTAACTAATCAACCTATTCCAAGTGGTCAATATCATAAAGTACAGGTCTAATCTCATTCGTTTGTAAATTAGCTGTTATTATAATCGTATCAGGGTTCCTAATAGCTCGGAGCTCACGTTTTGACTACCATTAGTGTCATCATTATCGGATGTTATTTTAACAAACTACCTTCGCACCGAATATTTGCGTTTTTTTAACTCGATTATTTGAATATTTTTCAATAAATTTTATCTTAACTGACAGTATTTATAATTATGTACTTAATTAGGTTTTATTTTATTATTGACGTCCAGTATTTAATTGTGAGATTAAAATTTACGTTCTTTACTTTAGTAAGTTAGTTCACAGCATTTTATTTGGTTGAAATTAATTAAGTATTGACGTTTATTTAAACAAATGACAAAAAGGTAGGCCACATTAAACTAAAACTATTTTAAACTAAAATTTTTCGTTATGATAAATTTCGAACTACATTTTTTTTTTTTTTTTTATAGAAATTGTTTATGAAACGAGCAAGTCACTCACCCGATGTTTAGCGACACGCTTGCCCATTATAAATCAGTGCCACCCAGAATTTTGAACTTCAACACCTCAAAACCAAGCGCGGCAATGCACTGCGCTCGTCACCATGAGAAGGTAGATGTTAAATCTCTATGCCCATCAATTACGCTGTAAACATTACCCTTCAATCTGGAACACAGTAATCTTTGCACACTACTGCTTGGCGGTTGAATAACTGGCAAAGGTGTGGTACTTCCACAGGCGGACTCTGCAAAAGAGTCCTAAAATAGTATAAAATTGTAACCTTCAGCAATATCTGAATTCTATAGAGATGTCTAACACTTGTTATGGAATTATTAATTGCATTATTATTATGATAATAACACGTGTGTAATAAAAGGATAACAATTAATTCGCGGCAGGAGGTGATATATATGTACAATATGAAATAGAACAGTAAAGCAAGTTCACCCTGTTATATTAGACTTGGAGATATTTTTTTTATATTTGCTATTTTCTTATCAATCGTGCCAAATACTACACTAATTTAGATGAAAAGAGTTAGAAGGTAGATATATATGTCCCTTTTACGACCGTTCTGAATGATAAAATATCCTTAACTACAATCAATATTATCATAGAAATAATTTGCTGGGAGAGTTTGAACTGGTAGGTCGAATGCGTCTTCGTTCATCACTCAAAAAAAGACTCTTCTGTTCAGATATAGAATTGAAATAGCTCCCGAAGGTGATGGTTAAACTGAAAAGCTGCGTTTGTATTGTGTTATCGTAACATAGACTAAGTTTTAACAATGAATTTATTATTCTAGAGTGAAATCATAAAGTAATCTCAACTTACGTGTGTGATTGTGCTTTGGCAAATTAGCGCACCAGCTTCGCATTGCCAATAGAAAGACAAACGAAATACAAAGTAGGTTTTAACGGTTTAAAGTATTTGACCTACTGTTATAATATGTCATATATTGTGCTTCTAAAAATTCGTTAACATTCAGAATAGCTCCTCATCGGTGACCGCCACGTGGGAAAAAACTATAAAAGTAATACCATCATTCAAATATGTGTATTTGCAATTAAAATAATAGCTAGTTTTCATTTTATTAAGTACATTACTAGTTTTTACCAGCGACTGTACATAAAAAAGTATCCTATGTCCGTCTTTGTGATGTAACCTTTTAAAATTTTGTCAAAATCCGTTTAGCCGTGATAACGTGACAAAAATCCAGACAGAGAGACAAAGTTACTTTGTATAGTTCGCTAGATGGCGTTGATCCATTTTTTGCGTTATTTTACGTTTTGTATGGACTGACAGTTGTAATGTAGGGAGTTCTGAATCGCGCAATAAAGCTTTTTCCTCGAGACGAACGTATTCGTTTTTATACCTCGAAGCTTTATCGGTCCTGATGCGACTGCGGCTATTTTCCTCTGAATTATAATACTAGTTAAGTTTAGCATAGTAATAACTACGAAAGCTTTATTATATATATCGATACTTACTTATCTACTATATTTAGATAAAAGCTTGTACGCGAGCTTTGAGCACCTGAAATTTAGTTGCGATTCGCTGTACCTACGTGCTAAAATTGACTGTACACTTGCCGAGACAGCCTGAGTGTACTATAGACTCTTTCACTTTCGATCTTTAGGAGACCTGAAGCACAAGACAGGATGGCGTGGTCGGTGGAGTGGTGGTTGCAATCGGGGTCTGCACACACTATATAGAGTACATCGGAGTAGATGTATATCGGATCTGGAGATGTGAATCGTCCCTAAGCACCCGTTAGAAATGACGTCATTGACTTTTCTTGGGTAACGTCCAATTTTCACTGGGTGTTCCATAGCCCCTGTGGCCTAATGGATAAGGCATCGGCCTCCTAAGCCGGGGATTGTGGGTTCGAGTCCCACCAGGGGTAACAAAAGTTCCTCTTTGGTAACTTTACGCAATTTCACGTTTGTCGGAACATTACAATTATTATTGTTCTCAAGTTTTAGACTCACTTATATAAAAGTAAAATAAAAAAAGCGTTTATTTTTCATATTCCATTGACAAACAAGAAAACATATCTATAATTGACTCACATACAACTGACGATTTGTAGACTCATAGGCCATTGAGTCGCTTGGTAAATAAAAAAAAAGCGACACATTGACCAAAATATGTTCTTAGCTAGATATATACATTGTTACTCTGTCATAACATCCCAATCATTCTATTTACCTAGTAAAATAATATTCAAAGTATCTGCGGCGGATACACTCTCAATAAAATGTTAGTTCAAAGCATTCTAAATGGTTTATAGTCCGGTATGACCGTCGCTTTTAATGATAGAAGTGCTGATACTAAAATATTATGTACCTTGTTTATTATGTGGGCTGATTCCAATGGAACCGTTGGGTATTTGCACGTACCGGGAAGCTACAAACTGCAAAAACCTATAAACCTACAAACATGATTAAAATGATTTCCCCGGATTATTTTGGCGATAATCTTTCTGGTTAGCGAGTTGGTATCTCGCGTCCCATAGCGTGGGTTATAATTCCAATAATGAAGTCGAGCCACCTGTGAAAGAAAACATCGTGGAAAAATGGGGCCTGGGGCGCTAGTCTCGACTTTTCACTACAGCACTTTGCAACCGAATTCGGTCGCTGTGATGCAATAATTTGACAACGAAAACAAATTGTTAATGTAAAAACTCAAACAGCGTTGAATTTGGAACGCAAAACATGGCGTTGAATTTTGAATGCAAAATTCAACGCTATGTTTGCGTATTAGTGTTCGTTGTCGAATTTTTGCGTCATAGCGACCGAATTCGGTCGCAAAGAGCTTTAGCGAAAGTCGAGACTAGCGCCCCTGATGTATACAATAGACTTCCACATACAGTAATTGATGCTCGGAGCTTAAATCATTCAAAAATAAATAAATAAAATGGCTTATCACACATGCGTTTTATGACTATGACGAGTTCTTTGGTATTAAAATACCGCATTATATTAAGAAGACTATATTTTCTATGATTTTATTATGTTATGCTGACCTGTAATTTTTACAATTATTAATAAAGAATGTCTAATGTCTAATGTCTAAAATCATAGGGTGGTGTTAATGTACTTTATAGTACTCGGCTGGCCCTAGCACCCGCCCTCAAGCTGGAAATCTTTCGCCAAACACCAAACGATGTGTCTGTCAGCCTCATTTGATAGTTGACAGTCAGTTCCATTCCAGGCTAAAAGGTGTGTGTACCATCTTTGAACACACCATTACGTATCATCAGGTAAGTTGTGGGCAAAAGACTAGCCTGTCAAGCACTAAAAAAGGGATATTTTTCACGTACCACGAAGCTTCACAAACAGCAAATCTAGATGGCTTTCCTGTTTGTAAAGCTTCGTGGAATGACATCATATTATGGGCAGCAGTTGTTTTTAGGATTTTTAGGTTCTAGGATATTTTCACAATAATATAATAATTTAAAATCGTCTACCAAGGTATAATACTCGTACCACCGCCCTCAGGTGTGTTCGGCCCGCCTGTTGATCGATCTTACAGGTGCGCGCGATCTTATTGGTCGAGAGCTAAGGTAAGACAGGTGCTTCAAGGTTTGACCAATAACAAGCCAACATTACGTTCAGGTAGATAAAGCCTTCACGCCTCTTCTGATACGATAGTAAACAAACGACACCTACATAACAACAAAGGTAACAAGATAATAAGTATAATCTTAAACAGAAACAGGAAATAGGTAATTTATAAACATCTATTCTGTCTGTATCAGCCTTTTAAACTCCCACTGCTGGGATATCAGCCTACCCTCGAAAGGTGATTAGACCATATCCAACACGCTGGCCCAGTGCGAGTTGGCGGATTCACATACTCCATTGAATTTCTTCTCCGGAAATAATATATGCAGGTTTCCTCACGATGTTTTCCTTCACTGTAAAGCCAGTATATTACACAAACAAAATTAACGATGTACAATATTCTACGTATGTATTCTTTATAGATCTAGAATTCGAACTAGGCGGTAGTATTATAAGAGGTAAGTATATTTATTTGTGGTTAGGGTGTGTATGTATGTATGCATGCTAGCGGCACCACACACTAATACTACAAATGTTGGGCATCGCACATTTATCGCATACTTACATTTCAATCAGAGTGCGCTAATAGAAAGCTCATCACATTCCGGTCCGAAAAGTGTGCGACGTAACATAAATGTCATGCTGTCCACAAATGTGTCATTGGTGTATGTTGCGCCTTAGTGAAGGTTCCTTAATACACCAGCTTTGTCGCAAATTCTTACCTACCTACTTATAAAATGTCGCTCATCTGCAAGTGACCGCCCGAAAAGGGCTTATAGTACTCATTATTATGAACATCTATTACTATGGGACCAACCATGAAATCGAGAAAAAAAAACTGCTATTCCATAGAAAAATGTCAATGACACTCGACAAAATGTATGGAATACCAGATTTTTTCTCGATTTCAAGGTTGGTCCCATAGTAAAAGTTGTTCATAATGTTGAGTACTTTAAACCCTTTTCGGGCGGTCACTTGCCGATGGGAGACGGTATAGGTACTCATATATATATCTCATTTCTCTAACCGCTAAAATATTTTCGTTTTAAAGCAGGAACCATCACCCAATTAGAACTAACATAAATCATCATAAATACGTATGTTTTATCACTCCCGTGTCATTTGGCAGTATTTTAATCTCACCTCTTGTATTACACGGTGTTTCAGGACGGATATCCGGCGCGTAACGAGCTTTAACGACGTGCGGAGTGGCGGCTTACCTGTGTCGGTCGTTAACTAGGGATGTGATGTCGATAAAATAGGACATCGATTATCGATAGTGCTAAAACTTCATTTTAGATTAGGAGTTGTTAATTAAAAAATAATACTAAGTAATATAATAACTAAAACAAATCTAAAACAAAAGATCAAATATCCTTATAGTTTATTTATAGGTTGTAAAGCTCTTAGCCTGAAAGAGATCCTTTTTTGAAAAGCAAAATACATTCATCTCATACAAAAGAAATCTAAAAATTTAACCTCTGCTTCTCAGTTGCTTATCATTTCTGATTTAATTTATTCGGCAATGTTTTATGCTCTCATTTAATTTTAATGTTAAGAATTTGGGAAACTTGTCCAAATGCAGCTAAAAATGTATGGGACCTTAAAAGTGGGAAAAACATAAAATCTAGCTAAGAAATTCTGAAAATATGATAGAAAAGAGATAATATGGGTTTTTCTTTCAACACTACGTATTATTAGTATACTGATTAATAAGGTCTAAAATAAAAATGCATTATTAGACTGTTTTCTTTAAGATTTGAAGCAAACCATACTTATTTACGACAAAATCTTATTTGCCGAGCAAATTGTTGCTATGCTTCAAAAAGATTTACACCTGCTTTCACAGCTTTTATACGACATTCTCACTCAGTCTGAGGTATTTTTGTGTCAATAGCCAATAGTTTAAAAAGTAATTTCTCTATTTCCTCACAAATGTCACCCAACCGTCTACTTACGATATACCCATCAAATAAGATGCTTTAAAGCATTTTTCACCGATTTTATTTCGAACTAGAATCATTACCGGTGTATTTTTAAAGACTATCAAGCAAATTAAAGTTTTGACGTTCATTTTGTTAGTCGTATATTTTGCTCAGAATGAACGTTAATTAATCGTAAAATTTGTAGTTGTCTGTCTGTCTCTCAAACTCTCGGAGCGAGTTTTTTCAGAGAATATTCGGACAGGTGTTGTGTTACACCCGTTAGGAATGGTAGGGCGGTGCCAAGACAAACCATCGATAATAATAGCGCGACGTGTCGCATCTCTACGTTGTTGAGGCGCCATTGCCAAAACACACGTTTAATGAAAGGTGTCTTTGACAGCTCCCGGAGAGTTCGCGCGTAAAGATACCAGAAGATACTGAAGATAAACCAGACCCAGAATAAACCAAACACTTTACAACTTTTTCTCAAGAAAAAATCACCAGATGTTTCTTCAAAACTCATATCAAATATTCGAAACTTTCACAGCGACGTAGTTCTTAATAGGTTTTCTGTTTTTCGTAGAAATGCACCGAAGCAGTGACGTTTTAGAGTTGGCGTTTTCTTGGCACTGCGTTCGAGGAAACCGCAAGTCAAGCGTGAGATTGGCGTTTTTACACGTGTTATAATTGACGGTGAGATTTGTTTGTTGTAATTAGTTTAGATATTACGAGGCAGGTGGGTCATTTGAAAGAGTAACGCTTTTTTTTCTTAATTCGAAGACTATAATCTTCTCTTTTATCCTTGCTGCGTGACATCTCCTAATAATAAAAAAAAAACTTCCTAATAATAATAGAAAAAAAAATGGAGCACAGTAAAGTGTCTCTGATTCGGTTTTTATATCATAGCCCTTTTATTTTATGATCTTAACATGCAATTGCCAGCTACGTTCTGATGTCTCTTCATAATAAATTTTTATTAATTTCGTTTAATTTTGTTACCTTATTTCATTGTACCTATATATAGACATACAGATAATTAAATTATCAGTCCATCTTAGTCCACTGCGCTGTACGTCTCAGCCCGATCTTTGGCTCTTCAAAATGTACATAACACGGCAATGATCACACTAGTACTTATAATAAATGCGAAGTTTGTGTGAATAATGTAAGTGTTATTCTCTTTTAATTCGGTAACTACTCGGCGGATTTTATTGGGATTTGGTAGCTTATACCCCCTTCTTGTATGTGTTATACCCTGAATTAAAACGAAGGTTAATTTATTAGTGATAGCGGGCGAGACCGCGGGGCGCTGCTAGGATACATTGATATTATATCGACACGTTTCTACTAGCCCTTATTTTTATCCTATATACATATACCTACCTATATGTACCTACCTGTTAGAAAAGCGAAATGACACCACCGCGCTACGCTAGCTGCCACTACCCTCAGGGGTGTTGTATTTTTCATCGTTACCCCAATTTTCCGGTAAATTGCTATCCGATAGCCAGTTTACGGGTTCCGTACGGTGGGACCAATTTTAAAACTGTAGGTGGATTTATTTTTAGCTTGAGATAACTAGCAATATAATACGTATATCTACGAGTAGGTAGAAGACATCATAAAAAATAAAAGTGCTGAGGTATGTACAGGTAAGTTTATATTTTTTTAGGGGGATGTCTACTGCTCCATATTGGCTATACTATTAGATAGAAACTCTTTTTGTGTACACTAAAATAATAATAACACACGCACAGAACTATCTAAAAAGCTAGTGCCACAAGTGGCGGCCTTATCGCTGAAAGCGATCTCTTCCAGGCAACCATTACATGGAAAGAAATTCACATGTATAGGTGGACGGTATGACGAACACTTTTAATAATACAAATTGATAAACACTATATAATAAGTATAAATATATGTGTGTATATAATATAAATAACATATTAATCAATAGAGTACCCTCACATTATGAGGGCAACTATACCACTATTACTACTACTACTATGCTACTATACTGAGTGCTTATTTATAAAAAAGTTTTTAAAAATAGTTTTACGGTACTGTTAAAAAGTTTTGTTTGTCATTCAATCATGTACCTACAAAAATGATTATGTAATTAGGGAAATTACTCTGTTTTAAGTATCACTAACCATAGTTATAAGTCTGATAGATAGATAGATAGAAACTCTTTATTGTGTACACCAAAAATAAAAAGAACACATGTACAGAACTATCTTATACTTAAGCTAGTGCCACAAGTGGCGGCCTTATCGCTAAAAGCGATCTCTTCCAGGCAACCATTGCATGGAAAAAAATCTGTTGTATGAATTAACCAAATTTGCCCTTTTTGTCATGAATAAAGAACATTTGAATTTGAATTAAGGCACCTACTTATAACAGGAATGTATCATAATCATATCACGTATGGAGGTTTTACCCTGGATTAACACTAATACTCTTAAACCAAAAAAATAAAATAAAAAATACTCTATGAACTATAAAAAACCCCTGCCCCCACATGTGGGATATCATTGAATAGGTCTTTTAAAATAAAGCTAAGGTTTCCTATACCATTTGTTTTATCATACCGCTTGCAAAATATGGGCCGACAAATTTGTTTACAATATATTCTTTATATATTTGATTCATTTAAGTTACACGTTGACAAAGTATCCATGAATGTCATACGTCATAACAAATTAATTTTCTCCAAAGAAACACAGACGTACTTCGCTTCAAAAGACTCACCTTTACAAATGAAGAAAAATTGTAAACATAAGACGCTTCTCCGCGACTCTTTACACTAACTATAATGGCATTCCTTTCATTTCATTGCGAAATGAAAGAGAAAAAGCTAAATAAATCTCGGTTCGAACAGCTGTTGTCTGTAAGCCACATTACCTGAGAAATATCGTTGTGAAAAAACTAAGTTGACTGCCAAAAAATGTTTGGCACACGCAACTAAGGTGTTTAGAATCCATTCCCTGAAATAGTGTGCGCTCTATAATATACCGTCGGCAAAAAGTCTACAACCGATATTTAACTCTGTCATAATAAATAGAACTGGTAACTTTCCTGAGAAAGCAACCAGTGACGGATACAAATATATTGTGAAGGGAGGTTTAAAAGGATTGGTGTTTAAGCAAACACGGTGAACTTCATTCGTTCCGACTAAATGACCGTGATATATGGTTATGATGTATCAAAATTAAAACTTTCTAACGATTGCGATAACTTGTTCCAATCGTTCGTTCTTTTCGGTCAATTTGTTTTGAATGTTTATGATGCGTTCGAATTAAGAGAGTGTGTCCTGCTAAAAAAAATTATAAAATAATGGCACAAATTCATTCGCTTTGAATAAATAACATAGGTAGAAAGATTAAGTGCGTAAAATATAATTTGTCTTAATATTTATGTTACACGGTTTTTCGCAGTTCTATTGTCCAATTCTTTTTTAAATCAATTTTAAGGGTTGTTGTCATGCAAAATAAATGCAAACGTATTTGATTATAATATTTTTCGGACCGAATTTTCGTTACTCGTCGATTTTGATAAAAAAAGGCAATTTCAAATTTCTAAATGTATTTATTTCTAAATTTTTAAAGCAATTTACTTGCCTAATAAGCTCCATTTTAAATAAGAATTTATATAGGAAATCTTCCTCGAAGCATTTTCCAAACAATTCGTTTAGTACGTGGCGAGAAAAACCATCCTTCAACACCTTTTATTTTGTCAGGTAATAGACCTTCTCTATCAAATTTATAAAAGCATTTATTGAATAATGTTTACTTCATATCAGACTAATATTATAAATACGAATGTTTGTGTGTTTTTTCTCATTCAACTCTGTAACGACTGAACCGATTTAGATTAAATTTGATACGGAGTCAGGTATACCCTGGATAAACATTATTGACCGAGCGAAGCTCAGTCTCAGAGTATAAGGGAGCAAATTGGCAGTTCTATGCATGTTTGTATGTATATTTATTCGACGATAACTTAAGAACCACGAAATCATGAAATTTGTAGGCAAATAGTTCATTTCAATATAATTCAAATAGTGGTCGCGAGTTTTCAGTACAGCGCGAACTACTAGTATAACTATACGACTTATACACAATATTTTTAATAGCGATGAAAACTAAAGTGCACAATTGTGCTGTCTTCGTATGCTAGGGCGTTTTTTCAACATTCCATACTAATTTTTTGATACGTATATGCACCTCATAAATCAAAACCCACGTGATTTGAAACATGAGTGCGTCCAATTATAATGACTTCTTTTTATATTGCATCCGCACACTTACCGACGTAAAATTAATGCTAATCCATTTATATTAAGCTATAATGATATTGTTGGTGCCGAAATGTTATTATACTTGTTGAAAAGAGGGCAATAATAGTACATTATTGTCGCGATCTGTAATGTCTGTATTGCTGGCAGTGATTATGATGGCCGAAAACGCAGCGTAACGCGAGTCCAGGCAATCATAGCGCGGACAGCAAGGGCTGCAATGATGACCAAGCTTGAAGGCCGAGAGCGTAGCTAAGTTTAGCTCGAGGCCATCATAGCGTGGCCAGCAGTGCAATCATTGCGGACCAAGGCTTGTATACTGCTTTACTCAGACAATGCGAGTAATTTAAATAAAATCAGTTTGGTAGGAATTTATACTTCATTTCAATTTTCATTTCAAAATCAAAGTCAAAGTCAAAGTCAAAGTCGAAGTCAAATTTAAATAAATTCAATCTCAAAGGAAATTGCTGGTGGCTAAAAACACGGCGCCAACATTGAAATTCCATACAACTGGCGCCTATACGAGTACCGCGGCAAGGCTGACCTTGCTCGTAGAAGGTTGACTAAATAATTACTACATTACGAGCTTTTTTGATTAAATATTTTTGTATTATTTTACTTTTACTTATGAACAATATCGGAAAAAAATATTAAAATCGATTAAATTCGATTCTCCGTTATAGGAAAATACACCACGACATGCAGTGAACCTTGGGTTTTGGACGCATTTAAAATTTAAACTTATATAATAATTTATATAAATTATTATCAGACCTACACTAATAATAAATAAATATCTGGGACATTATTGCACACACGGTCATCTGACCCCAAACTAAGCAAAGCTTGTAATATGGCTGCCAGAGACTGATATACGTACATAGATATTTTTTAAATACATACATATATAGATATTAACACCCAGACATAGAACAAACACAAATATTCATCACATAAATGTTTGTCCTAGATGGGAATCGAACCCACGCCCCCAAGCACAGAACGTAGGTTCACTACCAACTGAGCCACCGGGGCAGTCGTCACTAAACTAGGTCTTTATTCAGACACTCTATTGGAATAGAGTTAGTCTGGAATAGTAATTATTCTAGTAATCAAAAATTTTGAGTACATGCCAAGAAATCTATGCAGTTATTTACTTTTACTTTTGACTTTTGTATACCTCAAGCATTTTAAGACTAATAGTGAGTTACGATTTTAATTGTAAGTTTTTCGAACCCGGGCGGGCCCGTACCAATCAGTTCTTTGGAACTTACGTACAGACCACTGGCTTTTCAGTTAAGGAAAACATCCTGAGAAAACCTGCTTATTTCTGGATAAAAAATTCGATGGCATATGTGAATCCGCCAATCCGCAATGAGCCAGCGTGGTGGATATGGCCAATCACCCTTCGAGGATAGACTGATATCACAACAGTGGGATTTTTAAAGGCTGGTGCAGAAAAAAGTCAGTTTATTAATATTTTTTTAGAACATTTTTGGTAAATTCTTATGTTCGTAATAGGCCGAGTGGCTAACCATTGTAGGCAGATATAGTAGAAATTGCACTGACAAATACCGCAAGAGAAACAAATTAACAGGCTCGTTGTAACACGATAGAACTTATTTTGAAATGCTACTCGTAGTCACATTATATTATGCGAAGACCGAAAACCTGCTTAAATAGCATCTTTAGCACCAAAGCATGCACCAAAGCTAATGTTTGAATGTTTTTAAATTGTTAAAGGCTTATAACAATTTTTTAACCATAACAATCCAAAGCCCATCTACGCCACCGTCAAAGCCCCTGTAATTATAACACCAAAAACCGAGACTTTTTAATACAGGTGTGTTATCCAGACAGTTGACAGCTGTCAGTTGTCAGGTGACAGCGGCGCCGGCGTGACAGATTGGGGCGGCGGTCGCCCGCGGAAGCTACACCGCTCTTTTGTTTCCTTGTACCTGTTTTATTTTACATTTTCTTTTGTTCTTTGGAATTTGGAGGGAATGCAGATGGGCGCGGTGTGATTTTTCCTGTATGTTTGTCCCGCGTTTCAGTGATGAGCAGGGCGGTGAATTTGCAAATTTTAAGTCGAATTAATGTTTTTAAAATCGTTTTTATGATTCGTGTTAAATCAAATAGAAATTGTGATTTAGATTAGGGACCAGCGTGAGATAATGCATGAGAGCGGTTCGAAGACGCAAGATAAGACGATAACATAAGGAAGGGGACGTCAAAGGAATAATGTCCAGACTCGTGCATTTTTATAATGGAGTTTGGATCTTTCGTCCATAACTTATCGAAAAAATTAATTACTTAGTTTATGCTACAACCCTTTCCGCCTTTTTCCTTTTTTCCTTGTTTATTTTCCCTAGGCCTTTAGCCGGATTTTTTTAAAGCACAATCCACCTGCCAAGTATGGGTTCTAAGGGGAGGCCTTTGTTCCGCAGTAAACGTCTCTAGCTGATGATGATGACATTTTCAAAGTTATAACTACTATAGATACTTCAAAATCTAGTAGTGAATTCTGCTCTTGGTAGATTTAAACAAAAAAAAAAAAACAAAAACAAGGTTACTGCTATAGTAAAATTAAATTCATCGTTAATTTCAAACAACCTAAGTCCTTTATAATTAAGAAATCAAGGACTTCCCACTTTATATTCCCGAAAAGTCCACAAAATGACGTCTCGTCGAAGGGTATAATTTTATAAGAATGAATGACGTCACTCAATCCTAATCAAACCCCTTGTTTCGTGTTTAATGGCTACCTACAAAGTAAAGCCTCTTATTTACGTTATTTACGCCTTTGGCTTTCTATCGGGGATCGAAATATAAATCGAAAAAATGGATATGACATTTTTTTCTTTATCTGCCTTAATTTTTTTAAATAAAACAGAATAAAATACAGGATGCCTTTCTTTCGGGGATCGAAAGTAATGGTAACCCCCGAATACTGAAACGTTTGTTAACTTTGACGACAGATTAAGTCTATTGCTGCCTATATCATTGGCTTAGTACCAGACAAAGGCAGTATTAGAATTAATCTGTTGTCAAAGTTAACAAACGTTTTCGGGGGTTAATATGGTAAATGATATTGAGGCAGTTTTTTTTGACCTGCCAAAGAAAAAAAATATAGAGTAAGGTACAAAAAGACAACGTGAAATACAGTTTAATATCCCGTGAAAACGTTAAAAAAAATGGACACAAAAGACGTCTATGACAGTTTCAAATTTTGACTTGACTACTTAGCAACTTTTTGGCTCTACATTATTAAAAGGGGAAGTAAGTTCATTTATTGATGTTTTGGCTAATATTAACTAATTTAATGATACTTTTGCTGATTCGATCAATTCGTCTATAAAATCATAAAATTACGTAAATTACTAAATGTTAATTTACATTAGTTGGTCTATTGCGACTACGGCACTGCTGATTTGATCATTCATTGATGAACTCATAAACATAAGTTATGGTCAATTTTGGACGTTTGCGAAAGTGGTACTTTGTTGATTTCACTTTGATTATGCGCCTATAAAATCATTGAAATACGTGAATGCCATAAAATGTGCGCTTTGGCCGTTTTCATTCTTGGCACCTTGCGTCGAAACTATTTTGCTGCGATGTCCATCAAATTTATGCACTTCATTGTACGCCATAATACCTGCGCGACGACGTATCGTCCGCCATAACTCATCTCAGCCGCGGCTTCATTAGTGGCCTTATTGGCACGCCGCTAATTACTCTATTTGGACGTTCTCCGTACTCTGTCATCTGATTTTATACTTGCTACGCCCTGTGTTTTCACTAGGGTTCTTTTCGAACGCCGTTTCATTGGTCGCGAAACCGAAAAGTAAACTTTTCGCCGAAGGCACGGTCATTCTATAATACAATACAATATAACTTTATTATACACCAAAAAGACAATAAATACAAACAAATATAGATAAGCCTCTAGTTTAATGGGCAGCCTTATCCCCTAAAGAGATTTCTTCCAGACAACCTTGGGGTGGACATAATTATGAATGAAAAACAATAAGGTCGGTGGTGGAAATATCTACTTAAAATATATATAATATAATATATGAAAATACACGCTTATTCCTAATACTTACATAGAAATACATGCAATAATTACACACTATATTATATAAATACTATAAAACTAACAATAGATACATAATTATACATACGTACCAATTAACTTAAAGAAAGATAGTGTTTGTAAACGAGGTTCTTAAAAATAGGAAGTGATTTAGCCTGCCTGACACATGCAGGCAGCTCGTTCCAGAGCAGGACAGCTTGCACAGTAAAAGACTTGGAGTATGAAAGGTCGGAGTGGGTAGAAATAGGGATCTTTAGTTAAAATTATTACTGTAAGGCCGGTTGTTGATTACTGATATACAAACATTTCGATAGCCCAGTCGTGACAGTTACCAGAAAATATGTTACTGCTACGACAAGGTGATCAAGTATCTATGACAAGTATCGTTGTATGGTGAAGTTTATGTGTGACCGTAAAATAAGAGATCCCGGGAATGTTGCAGGTAATCTCTTTCTGGTTACTCTGAACGATTATGGGTCGGGCTTACAAAACTTTTAGCCCAGCCAAGTTACGTAGTACGGAGGACCCGGACATAATTCATAACATTATTTATTTATTTTCTAATGATTTTAATTTATTATATTTTCAAACACTATTCTAAATACAATGTAAACTTAAATAAAAGAGCTAAAATTACAACCAAAATTATTATAAATTAATTATAGATAAAAAACAGAGCCCAGGTTACCCAAATCCGCGGGCAGGGTACCCAAAAGGCTGGTGACGTCACCTCGTTGAATAGCAATGCTAATTATCTGGCCGAGGTAAGCACCAGCCCTTTGGTCGTTTGCTCTTTCTATCAGCCGCTTAGAAAGAGTTGCCAAATATAAAATAAAAAGATTTTACATTTTTAATATTAAATTGTTTTATATGACTAGCTGACGTGAAATCAATATTAAATTAAATTTTACTGTCTGGAGGTACGAAACATAGAAAAGGCATTTATGCTTGTGCCATAATACATTATCGTCGCCGACGACTATTTCAGATGATGATCGTAAGCACGGCAGTGAGTCGTCGGCGACGTAGTGAGTCGTACGTTAGAGTATACTCTAACGTAGCCGGAAAAAAAGTAGCCTCGCTTTTATGTAGAACGCGAGCGAGTGGCAACAGAATTCTCAAAGCTATCACCGATAAGCTGAACTGCCCCATCTTGCAACATCATATTAAAATATTAATAAAATTATTTTATTAAATTTTTTGACATTGAAAAATGCGTTTATTAACATAAACATAAGGTACATCAACAGCAAGATATTAAAAATTAGTATATATAACAAGAAGGCTTATATTTAAGAATGACAATATCCAAAAAAATTGTTAATACGGCGATTCCCGCACTAGGCTAAGCCTGTATCGCGCGGATCTGATACGGTTTGTTTTTTAGATTTATACCTCTAGTTAACAGTAAAATAATAAAGTACAACAACTAAGTAAGTAAGTAAGTATAGTTTAAATTTTAAATAGTATTAACGCATTAATATTAAGTAAGTACTGTTATAGTGGTAGGGCTCTCTTACAGAGTCCGCCTAAGGAAGTACCACACCTTTGCCAGTTATTCAACCCCCAAGCAGTAGTGTGCAAGCATTACTGTGTTGCATTGAAGGGCAATGCTTCCAGCGTAATTACTGGGCATACAGAGATTTTACATCTAACATCTCAGGGTGACGAGCGCAGTGCATTGCCGCGCATAGTTTTAAACTGTTGAAGTTCAAAATTCTGGGTATCACTGAACTGTTATGGGTAAGCGTGACACTTAACATCAGGTGAGCGACTTGCTCGTCTCGTCACCAAGTAACATAAAAAAAAAAACTAAGCTTAGTGTATGGATCTTTGTGTCTGAAATAAATAAATTTTGATTTTGATTTTGATTTGTAGCGCAAATATAGAGACGATATTTCAAAATGTATAATTTGAGTCTGTTCCGCATGCATTATGTTTAACTATTGTATATTGATATGAGAAGTTGGTTCTGCAATTATTTACAGAAATAAAACCCTGTTATTAGTTAGTTCCGGGTCAAACGCTAAGTTGACTGGGCTATTTTCTGTTGTTTTTTTTTTCAATGGAAATAGGAACAAACTAGAGACGGTGCTCTTGATGGTATGTGGTCACCGCCGTCTTTGACACCTCCAATACCCGGGCACTGTCAGTGCGTTACCTACCTTTGAGGATTATCTTTCATTGAGGACTTTCAGACTTTGAGGAGCGAATAGCTGATCCATACTAAAAATTCTTTTCACATAAATACTTATCTAAATAGAAGGAGAGGGAAAAGTATATTTCCAAGAATTTCAAAAGATTTTCCAACAGCTTTAAATGTAACGTCACACAATTTAAGTGTCCATTACCTATGATGTATGGTAAACGATGCGTAGTGTCGTTCTGTTATTAAGGGCCGTATCAAAGAAAACTATAAACTTTGAAGATAATTGGCACTTGTTTTCAAGGTTGGCAGTTACAGCTCGAGTGTGGAGACAAAGAATGGAATGATTATGTATAGAAGTGACTTAATTTAATTTTTATTTCTGCTACAAGGCGTTTTCTGAACTATTCCGTTTTAGCGTACCACGGGCAATAAACGACATCTCACTCCTCAAAATTGGTCAAGCCGTTTACGCACAGGAGGTAGGAAAACACAAATACACATATACATACATACTTACATAGAACCCAAAAATATTATCCTCCTCCATGGGCAGTTGGGTAAATAGATTATCAAAGAGGTCACGCATAGATAAAATTTAACGGCTTCACTCGTACCAGTGTTTGTCACTGTTTCCGCTCACTTCAAACGTTATTAAATTATAAACTAGAAGGTAATTACCTGCCTTTGATCTGACGATGGAGGTAAACAGATTGATAATGGTTTAATGGCTAATGGCAGTGATTCTGTTGATACTTGCGTTTAGGTAAACATGACAGTGGCGATGGAATGTTTATCGTTCTCCTTAATTAACTAATATAGACTACGGTACTTAAAATATAAAGAGTTAAGGCGAGGACTGATCGTAATTTGAAATGAGTATCGTCACGCTCAAAGTTCTAAGGTTTAAAGTTGAAAATCTCATATCATACTTGATCAGAAAAGGGTAAATTGTATTTTCTCATTGCTTTTTTGCCAATTATCGGAAATATATAAATCAAATAAAAAACTACCTGGTTCGCCGTATAAACCACTAGCCTGGATGTTTAATTTGTAAAAGAAAATTTGTAGTTACCGCTGAAAATTCAGCGCATTTGATTTCAGAAGGGTTTTTCAGGGGGTCGTTTTGCGATTTTTTATTATGTAACTAAGACAGATTTTCGAAATTTTATTCAGTTAAACGAAATTACATTTTTATTTTCTATCTACAGTATTTTTTGCACCTGATTAAGTAATCTCGTCACTTCGAACAAAGCGCTGAAAAATGCTACTTTTTGTTGTTTTGCGATTGGACCTCGCCTTAAGAATAGAGTTTACCACCGTCTCGTCCATACAAATTGACGATTCGTCCGCTCCTAAATGTTATCCGATTTCGATGTTTTTTATATGTTATCTACACCGTGAAAAAGTATGATTGTATTTTTTTTTAATTTCGCTAAGTCTTCATTGTTAAACTTAAAGTGACCATTTTTTTGCGATGTAAATACGACGAAGAAAAGTAGTTGTTATTAGAATACTGTAAGCGAACGGTGGACTGTAATATGAGGTTTAAAATGAAAAAGCACGATGGTGGTGAAAAGTGGTATAATTTCAGATACTTAAACATAAAAACCAAAGCACAGAGAGTTTTGGCGGGAACGTGAAGAATTCATGTCGCATCATTTTATTATTTTCCAAAACTTGTGTTATTTCGAGTGTTAGTGTGTAAAAACGGTGAATTTTTACCCGTTAAGTGTTTGTAAACATGCACGAGTGTTGGCAAATGGTATAATGTCGTGTAACGGGAATTTTCATGTTGTTTCCAAAACTCCATAGAAGGCTCTTGTAAAGTTTTCACCACTTTACTGGGGAATGACTTGGACTTGACCGTGACTTACTTTGCTTGACTTGTGACTATGACTTGTTTGATAATATTTAACTAAACTTGAAAATATATATGTATACTTGACACTGGCAAATGCATAAGACGTGCGACGCCAAAATCCTCTTAGAAGGAGAAAAAAAAAATAACCAAATCACATGGAAAATTCTGTCGCACAAAATATCAAAGGATCCTGCCATACTGACAAGTTTAAAGAATAATCTCCATTTTTGAAATAAAAACAGAACAAAGCATTAATTCGGGCAGTCGCCAACAAGTACCATAAAGTTTCTTGAAAAAACAAAACATAGCGGCATAAATTATGGTTTTTTTATATTTATTTTTTATATTATTATACCCCGTAACGCTAATTTTATCAAAAAATTAGTAAAATTCACTCTCTCTATCGCACGAGAAACAGAGCGAGAGCTATACAATTTCTAATATCGAATGCGCAAAAAACCTCGCGGAACGACTATCCTCTTAAATAATGTAGGTTATGGTACTTAACATATACAGGGTTACGCAGAACGGAATCTAAGTATGTCCAAAAATTGAGACTAGAATCATCGGAGAAAGGGCAGCGGCGTCCTCGTAAATAATCCTATCTAATTATTTTAAGCGAAAATGTAATCCTAATGCTAACTAATATTATAATTCAGAGGAATATAGCCGCAGTCGTATCATGACCAATAAAGCTTCGAGATATACAAATATTTACGTTCAGCTCGAGAAAAAAACTTCGCTTGCGCGATTCAGAACTCCCTACATTTCAACTGTCAGTCCATACAAACCGTCAAAAATGCACAAAAATGGATCAAAGCAATGTATCAAACTGTAGGAAGTAACTGTGTCTCTCTGTCTGGATGTTTGTCGCGTTAACACGGCTAAGCGGCTGATCGGCTGAGCGGCGGAACGGATCTTCATAAAATTTGATAAGAAGCTACTGTATCTCACAAAGACAGACACAGAATACTTTTTATGTCCACGCGAACGCGAAAGCGAACCATAAGCTATTATGGCGACCGCACCCCCATCAGGTGAGGGTGCGGGTAACAGCTAGTATTAAATTAATTGTAACTAGCGAGTACATATTTAACAAATATCGTTGTCAGAACAGAACCAAATCTCCGTAACCTTCATCCCGTATTATCATACGCGCGATCTATGAAATGTGAAAACCGGAAATTGGGTCAGGGCGGGCACTTATCCGCCGGAAGCGGCCGCCCTGGGCGCCGTATTTCCGGTCTGACGTGCGCACACCTCCGAGATTATCGCGATCCGCACCATTCGCTTTTTTGGGCGATTGTTTGAAGATATTTCGTTTTACTTGTGTTTACCCGACTACACAAGAAAGGAGGGTAATATTTTTCAAATGTTTATAGGTATATATGTTACTGTGACTTATATTTGTTACCGCCTAAGGCGTCGTCCTAATTAGACCATCGACCATTATGCGACCATTCGCTAGTTCGCGCGAATTTTATTAGTACGACCTTACGATCCAACATACTGATGTCAATAGGTGGCATAATTTGATTCCCAAGCCGCCTGCCAAGCGTTGGTGTTATAGCTTATACCTTCTCATAAGGGGTAAAACAGCGTTTGTCTATGTGTTTGTGTGTGTTTATCATTCCAGACACAAATAAACCTAGTGCGTATTGATACGCAGCTATTTGTAGCTTTTAAAAGAGCCATCTTATTACTAACAGCGCTAACAGATCTCTTCCAAGCTAGACTTATCTGCAAATCTAGATTACCTTTCAAATTGGAAATTCTCCAACTACCCTCCAAACCACGACTCCGCGAAACAGAAAATAAATAAAAAGCCAATTTAAATGCTATTAAAACTAGATGTGTCCCAAGATTTAAGGCGCGGTTACCTCATTATATCCCTCTCCCTCTAGAGGGCGTTGCGGAGGAATTTTAAGCAAGGCTGATTTATTTGTTGTTTGCCAATGACGTAAGTGAAACCTCATTATAATGAGATAAGGTTCGTACGCCAGTTTAGGTTCATGGCATTGTTTGGTTTTAAAAACTTCTAATTTATACAACAAATTAAAAAAACGTAGTCGCAAACAGTCAGGCCGATTGTAAGTGGGCGTTGTATGGACATTAAAATTAATCTGTCAAGTAAATATCACTATTTCGTTACATTTAAAAACAATTCTGCTTGTTTTTTTTTTTTTTTTTGTTACTCCGTGACGATATGAGCAAGTCGCTCACCTGATGTTAAGAGTCACGCTTGCACATAACAGTTCAGTGCCACCCAGAATTTTCAACTTCAACAGTTCAACACCAAGCGCGGCAATGCATTGCGCTCGTCACCCAAGAGATGATAGATGTTACATTCAAATTATTAATAGATTAAGTACTTCTTTAATTTCAGATATTTATCGCCTGGGACCCTATTCCTGTGCGCTCGAGATTATCTCTGTCACTTTCTCTCTAATTTAGAATTTAATGGGATTGAGAGTGACCGAGATAATCTCGAGCGCACAGGAATAGGTTCCCAAGCTGGATTTGAACCTACACCTTAAACCTACAATTTCCAGAAAACACCTAACTTATAGCAGAGGATATCACATATATATATAGGAGTGGATAGACTGCTCAAAAAAAAAACCTATGTATTTTGCTTAGTTAATAAAGGGACTTGCCCGTTAAAAATAAATAAATCATAATAGAAATGCGAAAGTTTTTTTGTAAGTAGGTAAGTATGTAAGCATATTTGTATGAATTTTAGTATGTAGGTTATAGTCTATAGCTTGGATTAACACATATGCTACTTTTTATCCCGAAAAAATATGCGGTTTCTGTAAAATAGCGGGTGAAACCGCGGAGCGCAGCTAGTAATTATATAAAAGAACAAGCCTTTTTCTACGAATCAACGCACAGACCCAACCGCTCATGATAGTGACATGTATCTTGGACATAATAGTCTTCAAATGGTCTACGTGCATAGCATGAACGGATTAGGCGAATTCCACTTTTTTTTTTTATTTATAGTTTCTTTTCCATTGGGTGGGCCTCACAGGGTACCCCGATTCGCCCACCCATGGACCATTATCTAAGCTTAAAACTAACTTAAAACAATAATAAAACAAACAAAGAATAATCTAAAGCTTTGCTCTAAGGCGATGAAATGGAACCCGAGAGCTTGTATGAAAATTTAAAAATAATTATCTTACGCCAAAGAAACTTGATTCGTGTACTGAGCCAAAAAAATAAAGAAAACGTGTATTAGGATTTTTCACGAATCAACCTCTAATCTTTATATATATAAAAAAACAAAGCCTTTTGCTCACCGCACAGACCAAACTGCTCATGAGAGAAACGTGGAATTTGGATCCAATACTCTTCAAAAATGGTCTAGAAATGGTCTCGGCAGACAATATAAGGACAGATTTTGCGAAATGGTTGAAGCAACCTGTAAAGTTTTTTGGGAAATAAATATTTTTCATGCTGTTCAAGTTTGCTATAAACATTTCAACCTCATTTATGTCACGTTCATTATCACGTTAATAATAATTGCCTGAAAATGCTAGAAAATAGAAAAAAAAAAATGGAATTTACGTACATATTTCTTTTGTAGAGTTTTGGTTGATAATTGACCGTCAGTTCATTTTGACCTGTCATAAATTCTTTTTAGATTATTTTCTAACGTTAAGTCCACGCGAGCCGCGGGCACAAGCTAGTTAATTATAAAAAAAGGTTTATAAGAAATCAAGGATTTGTAGAATTGCACAATTACATATACCAAGCATAAATGTTTATCATCACTGGAATCCTAGACATAACACCTTAAAACAGGATTTTATGCGCCATCAAACCCTAATCAATAAGGTAAGTACTTACTTTCCGCAATTAACTATTATTGCTCTAAAATCATCCAAATGTCACCGCTTTATTGCCTCTAAAATCGAAAACTGTGTGCGTAAATCATGGACAATTTTTGGTCAGGATTAATATCGTATTTATAAATGTTTATATTAAGTATTTGTTTACAGTACTACTACAAATGCAATTGTTTGAGATAATGTTTGTTGTCACTTATCTTCGTAACGTCTAAACAAATTTGTAGTAAAATTTAATGCAGAAGTAGTACGTTTTGTACATTATCAGATAGCATATCTTTTGTTCCCGAAAATACAGGAAAATCTGAAAAGTTACAGGTAAAGTCGCAGGGTGGCGCTAGTGTTCTATACGATACCTGTTTTATTCATCTGTCTTGGAGTTTGGTGGTAAACGTCGGGAGTGATGCGAAAGGACACGTGTGGAAGCGATACGGGAAGGAGATAAGGCAGGGAAAAGGTCCGTTTAGATTTGTCTGTAGCAAGACTAAGACTATGCTAGATTAAGACAGTGAAAAGATTGTAATTATAATGCAGCTTTAGGCTATTGAAATTTCGAAATGAAATCGTAATTGTTGCTGAATACTTACAAATCGTCAAAAAGGCGTCAAAATTAAATAATTATTATTATTATTACTTTTTTTTAATATACCGACTGAACGAGCGTGTCGGTAACCTGATGGTAAGCATCACGATGGCCTATTACAGTTCAATTCCATACAGAGTTTCGAACTCTTACCTTTTAAAACCATTAATGGCAATGCACAGCCCTCGTCACTGATATATTTGATTTTAAATCTATTTATGCTCAGTAATTTCCGTGAAAACATTGCTCTATAATCCTGAACACAGTAATGTTAGTACACAGCTGCTTGGAGGACGGACTTCCTAGACGGACTCTGTCAAAGAGTCTCCAGTCCACTACAGAGTTTTACGCTATTTACGACTTATCTCATTGATTTGCTAGATACCAAGACTTTTGTCATTGTGTAAACCAAGACCGGTAAAAGTCTTGTTTTTCACCTGCCTACAGAAATCATTCAGGCGTTCCCTGTGATCACCATCAGTGTAAAGTATATAAAATATCGACGTTCCGCAAACCGGACTTATTTTTGGAAGGTAAATTAGTGAGATGAAAGTGTAGATGGGCCATAACTTCAGAACGATATGGCAGAAACGTTTTCATTTTATTGTTTTCTTTAAAATTTTGCTGAGTTTTGTAATATTATGTAGTTGAAAAAAATCTAAAAAAACATTCACACTCGTTTAATGACTCCGACAGAAAAACTTTGTATTTGTACGATGAAATTTATTGGCCTTTATGATTTGCTCGTAAAATCTCTGTTTATAAAAATGAAAAGTAATGTCCAATGAGTGTCGTATATTTCTCTTGAAAATTGTTTATTTTAATATTCGAATAATTGATCCGCATACTCAAACGACTTTATTTTTTTAAATTTTGAAACGACTATAACTGGTCTACGCTGGTTTTATTCATTCCGTCCTCGCAGAGTAAGCTCAAACGTAGGCAAGTTTTTCCCCAAGAAAAAGGTGTAAATTATCTTTGGTTCGCCTCGATCGAGGTTACGAGCGGAAGTGTTACATTTCAAAGGGGCATTCTTGTTACCTGTGCACTAAAAATAGCCGGCAACGACCGGATAGTTCTAAACGTACGGGATGCGATCAGCCACGGACAGCGCGCCGGCTTTGATGTCGCCAAGGTGCGCCAAAATGTTTTTGAAACTGATGTCAGAGGTTTGCCATCTGTGTCTAAATGCTCTTGTTTTTTTTTGCGTCTAGTTGGTGTATTTTATTTACATTTTAATACTTTTTTTTGTTACACATTGACTTCAAAATATAAATTCAAACTTTAACTCTGTTTTAAACTTTTAGTCTGTGACGATGACTGTGATATACAGTACGTATTGCCTCTAAAATTCAAAATTATTATTTTAATTTGAAATAAAAATAAATTTATAATATTAGTTAGGATATTTATTTAATTTGAGGGCTTAAAATTACATAGTAATAATAAACAAAATAAACTAATCTAAAAGAACGCTATCAGTGGGAATTGTTCCCAAAATGCTGGCCCCATTACCACGTTGTATTGCAATACTCAGCCTTTGGGCGAAATAGAGGCCAGCATTTTGGTCACGTGTTGCTTCGACCAGACGAGAAGAGAGATCTTTAAATATTTTCTTAGCGCTCGGTCCCCACGGCCCCAAGGTTTCGACCCCAAAAGGCTCAAACATATAACAACTGTAAATAAAAATTATATTATTTCTATGTCACGGCCCCTTTATTCGGAGATAATAAGAATTGTAGCACTGGAATGTAATACAAGTAAATTAAAGCCTCTACTGGGAAAAGTAACGAATATTGCGAAGTATATTTTGAAGAGGCCCCAAAAATGCCCCCAAAAATCCTTGAAACAAAAAAAAAAAACTTGAAACATGAAAAAAATATATACATATCCCATCGAATGGGGTGTCGTTGAAATTCAAAATCAGTATCAGAGTTCAAACTAGTTCTTTTTTTAATTGTCAATTTTGGGTTTCATTTCGTACTAGTGAAAATTTAGTAGAAAATTTACATTAGAGATATTTTTGAAAAAATCTAAAAACTATCTATTTACCTACTAGCACGTTTGTTAACTGAAATAACTTTGATTAATAACTTGAATCACCAGAATATAACAGCCAATTAAGATAATTCACATTAGAAGTGGAAAAAAATGTTCCGATAAACCGAAAAAACAACTTCGCTCACTAAGAACCGCCAATGATGATTATGTTAATTATTTATTTCTAACACGCTGCAGAACCCTACCACGAGCATGTCGCGACACGCTCTTGGCATATTTTTTGCGTAACTCGTCTCCTGTTATTACTGAAACATGATTTTGCTCTCGCAAATTATCCACCTGTCATAATATCTGGTGCCAGACTTTAGCTTCATCTTACGAAACTAGACCGTACTATCGCTAAATTTAGTAACCATTGCTTGCTCCAGTGTTACGAGTTTTTGGCCAACTGAAGACCTGTGGCCTAATAGTAATAATTAATAATCAATAATTTAATAATAATTTTAATTCATAAATTAATAATATTAATAATAAAAATTTAATTAATTAAAATTATTTAATTAATTTTAATTAATTAGTTAATTTTTAACGAGTTTTTCAAACCACTGAACAGAATAGACAATGGTTCAAGTAATCACGGTAACAGTGAATGATTCTCGTGGCTACGCATTCAAGACCAGGATCCCTATTCTCAAAAGCTGAGATTCAATCTCGTCTCGAAATGTCGAACTTCGAGATTTCTTATTCTTAACGCTATATTTCGAGATATTCATGATGGCTAGCTTGCGAGATACATCGAGTGGTCGGCGGAAATCGAGACGAGAGACAGTCGAGATCCGAATCTCAAAATCGAGATCATTTTGCCATATCTCCGAACCGTGAGGTGATTATTGCGAAGTTTGTTAGTTTCAGCCGACAACGTTGCACGAACATAAACCTTACATGCGGACGCAGACGCTGCGCGACCACGAACCAGCACTGGAAGTAATATAACCTAATTACAAAGTAGTAATAGATTCCTAAATAAGATTTTCTTAAAATTCAGTGCTAGTGATAGAAGCTTTGCATTAGTATACATTTTCGTGTGATCGTCCGTCACCAAGAGATTTGCTGTTATGGGTATAGGTACGGAAATCGTTTGAGGTTACTAGTTTCCACGTACTGATGTGGCTAATGTTGCGAACAAATTAACCGGTCAAAATCTAAAGCGCAGGTCACACCGCGAGCTCAGCTAAGCGAAGCTCGTTCAGTTTAGCTCGCGGTATGGCCTGTGGTGAATGATAGGATATGCTATGGACGAAGGCAGCTGCACTTACGTAGCCTTACTAAGTCTTTTCATAAATGATTATCACATAGTTATAAACTTATGAAATATAGACAATTTCAATTAATTAATTATAGCCCAGTTAAGCAGCCGCAGGGTGGCAATTGGTTTAAGTTTCTGGTGAAGGGAAATATTCTAAAGAAATCCTAGCATGAATGAAGGTGCTACGATACTGTCTTTAAAATCCCTCATGTGATACAAAAACGCCGTTCCCAAAAACTAAACGACATAGAAAGAGAAATAACTATATATTCTTCTTATTTTCTCACATTGGCCTGTGATAGTCAGGTGTGTAAGGGGCTTAAAAATTCAAGCCTTTAGCAGTATTTTTCGGCAGATTCACTAGAGAGCTAGATACCATTCTGGCTAGATGCACTGAACGTTGATTAAAATCTTGAAACAGGTCATCTATCCGTTCCAATGAATTAACCATGACAGCAGCTGCTGCAGGCTAACAGCTAACGTGACTATTTCACTAAGTGAAGACTTTAGACTTGAAGCAGAAGCGTAGTGCACGCTGTGGTGTAAAGAGCAACATACATAGCTACGCTTCGCTCGCAGTGTGGCCGGCGCTTAACGCATGGTTATTAATATGATCACCGGTCAAAATTTCAAATGAGTACCATTAATTAGCAGGTTTACGTTGGTAGATTTAATTCGCTTGGAAGGTGTGAGGAAATGGTGTCGCAGATATAAACATGCTAATGAACAAACATTAACTTTTCACTTACACAGACAATTTAGTTTTAGGTAATTATTGTAAAATATGATTACTTCGTAAGGACCGAGCGAATGAACATTAAAAATAGTACCGACTCTATGGTGCTGACTAGCAAAATGTTTGCGCACCATTGAGGACTTAGTCACAAGCGACACGCGCTATCACGCAGACGTCGCACTGATCCTTTGACCCTATCTACACATTCACGTTATTTGATGCACAGAAACCAGAAATTTTAAGACATAATTATTATGCAGCTATGATACAAACGTATTCTCTTGTTTCCTCCCTGAATTATGACACTAGAGAATAAATATATTGCCATACAATTTAATACATTACAACATCATTATCAGCCCCTAATCGCTTACTCCTTAGCAAAGGCCCCATAGGAAAGAAGCTAAAATAATACCAGTGTAAAATCTAATTAAAAATATTAAAAGAATATCAGATTTTGTTCTCTTTATCCGATTTTATTTTTTAGTTTACATAAATAGATACATTGGTTCAAACAGATAAACGAATTGAGTTTCCGGAGCTAAGTATTTACCTTTTAACGGGAGTACTCCCGTTTTAAAATAAAATGATGTCAAAACCACGTCAGTTTTCATAGTAAAATATTTACTTTCTAACAAAATATAATGATGTAGAAATTAACCAAAAAAAAAAAAAAAATTAAAGTACGCTACCAGTGGAAAATGCTGGCCCAAGTCCAGTCTGTGGCGATGCTTTGGTACAATAAAGGCCAGATTTTTATAAAAACCTTTTTGTTGAAATTGTTTCTGTTATTAGGAACCGTATATTTTTTTTCCTTTTCAAACCATAGTCAGTCGTAACTCAATAATACACAGTTTAAAATTGCCCAGCTTATTCGTCATCACCAAGCACCTGAAATAATCACAAAGGATACACAAAGAAACTGAATGTATCTTCCGTAATGAGTCAGGAAGGTATGCGTACTTTGTTTGCTTGAGACTGCTTTGAGACTAAAAAGGATTGTATTTTATGCTAACGAGATAGTGACAGATGGTTAACTGTGCGCGGAATGCTGTGGAATCTTTATTTATATATTTATACAATATGGATCTCCAACAGAAATTACATCTTACATTCACATTATGAAACATAGGCATGAAGCTGGTGCACCCCCAACTACAAGAGACCATGTCATGCTCATGAAGGTGTTAAAACTTTTACTATAGAACCAATCCTGAAACCAAGAAAAAAAAAACAGCTGTCCATAGAAAAATGACAAAAATGACACTCGATAGAATTGTATTGTATTGAATTGTATGGAACAGTTGATATTTTTTCTCGATTTCCATAGAAAAATGTCAAAAATTACACTCGATAGAATTGTATTGTATTGAATTGTATGGAACAGTTGATATTTTTTCTCGATTTCCATAAAAAAATGTCAAAAATGACACTCGATAGAATTGTATTGTATTGAATTGTATGGAACAGTTGATATTTTTTCTCGATTTCAGGATTGGTCCCATAGTAAAAGTCGTTCATAATAGTGAGCCCTTTTCGGCTTAGATATCCTTTCCTTATAACCCTGTATAGACGTAACCTTGAGATAGCCTCAAACGCGCGCTCCATCTTTGGTGTTTTTTTTTTGTAGGATGTGGAATTTGTAATGTGTAATGTGTAATGTGTAATGTACCTTGTAATGTGGAATTTAAAATATAAATTATCTGTACGAAGGTGAGGTTGTGGCATTTTCGAAGTGATCGACTGGTTAGCTTAATTGTGAATTAGTTATTGCTCGGTTCTTTTTTTCTGCTTTTTTGCTACATTAGGTAGAGGAACTCATAAAACTGTCGAATTAACGTTAATCAAAGTTTCAAACTTTTAAAGTTCCAGAACAGTCTGGCTTAGCAAGTCATAGACATTAAGCCTATGACTTCCGTGTAAACACGAAGGCGGTAGTAGGGCGTTCAGGAACTCTTGACGAGGCGGTTTCAGCACTAAACGAATGTGTGTCGGCGTTCATATCACGACCGCGTTATTCATTATGTTACAGCAAACATTACATCATGTACTAGGTAGTACCACTACTGTAACACGCGACTTCGTCCACAAAAAATAAAGTAGCTTAGGCTAGCCTCCGATCGTTAAGCTACATTACATGCAAAAATTTAGGTGGATCTATTCAGCCGTTTAGCCGTGATAACGCGACAAACACTCAGACAGAGAGACAGAGAGACAGAGAAACAGAGATACAGAGAGACAGATATATAGATAAATATAAAAATATCTGGGACATCTGGGACATTTTTGCACACACGGTCATCTGACCCCAAACTAAGCAAAGCTTGTGATATGGCTGCCAGAGACTGATATACGTACATAGATATTTTTAAATACATACTTATATAGATATTAACATAGAACAAACACAAATATTCATCACATGAATATTTGTCCTAGATAGGAATCGAACCCACGCCCCCAAACACAGAAGGTAGGTTCACTACCAACAGAGCCACCGGGGCAGTCAAACAGACAGATAGACAAAGATAGACAGAGAGATAGAGAGACAGAGAGACAGATAGATAGATAGATAGATAGATAGATAGACAGAGAGACAGATTTATTTATTTCAAGTGGTGCAATCAAGTAATCAGTACCATTCCATGCTAGTCCTATTACCGACATCTACTTAATTCAAAGTATTTATTTAGTAAATAAAGTAAGTATTTTACATCAAGGCCAGTATAGATATGCACTTGATTCTGACTAAAGGATCGAAGACAAAAAAAAAAACAAAAATTGGGTCTTTGTTTTTGGTTTCGATCCTTTAGTCAGAATCAAGTGCATATCTATACTGGCCTTGATGTAAAATACTTTAATAAAATACTTAATGATTAAAAAAGTAAACCCATTAGATAGTAGCGCATACATAGTAAATGTGAAATTAGTTTCCCACAAAATAATCAATAAAACAGAAACTGATACATCTTTAAAAGAAAAACATAACCCGACTTTAAAATGTAGCCAGTGACATTTCGGACATGACGAATTTAACAAAACCTTTGACAATTTATGAACACTGTCACTGTCTTATCTAGTTAAAAAAAAACCTATTTTTTATCATTATTACCAAAGACATAAATATTTATAAGACGAATTCTGTGATTATTACGTTTTATAGAAGAAGATTTCGAAACAAAAAAAGACAACATAACACATAAAAAAAATAAAAATAGAACATAACATAATTATCGCAATAACTTGAAATTAAATCTACAGCTCTTGCTGTAACTACTGTGCTATTGTAGTACTATGTTAAAAGTAGATTGTGACATGTCGTCCACAACCATCCACTCACCGGTCACATCCTGTGACCTGCGTGCATAACTCACACCCTTCCGCTGTAATGTGCATTACGACTCCAGGAACAATCGGAATGGGCTCTTAAACTACACTGTTTACTATTGTACGTATAAACTTGTTTTCATGTTACAACACATCCTACTTGGGTTGATGCTTTATCTCATCTCATGTCTCAATATTGGTTTACACTCAGGGACAAGATTATGGTTGTCTCTGAAGTTTTAAAAGTGTCTAAATAATGTTTCGGACATAACTGACCGAGCGAATCGAACGTCTCAGAGTCGGGTACTAGTCGGCGTTTTTATGTATGCTTATATATTACTAGTTGTCAACCGCGACTTCGCTCGCGTGGACATAGAAAAGTATCCTATGTCCGTCTTTGTGATGTATAACTCCTTATCAAATTTTGTCAAGATCCGTTCAGCCGCTTAGCTGTGATGACGCGACAAACACCCAGACAGAAAGACAAAGTTAATTCCCATAGTTCGCTAGATATTTGTGATTTTGTTTGTGTATTTGTCCGACGATAACTTTCGAGTTAATCTAACTATTTATACAATTTCAATACAATTTATATCAAATTAAATTTTAGTATCATTTTAAAATTTGAATATATTTGCACAAAACTCAGTTAATCGAGGTTGTGAAATTATAGTAGTCCCGATGTCTAAGATCAGCGCGAACTACTAGTATACAAAATAATATGATTTGTAGTTGATATTTTTATGTTTGACAATGATGGGATGGTTTCATTGGTTGATTCATGGTTTAGCCACAACTTACTTATGTGACGATTTAGCCGATACTGGGATCTCACAAGTGAGGCTGTGAGCCTGCAACATACAGTACGGTGTTAGGCGACAGGTTCTTAGGTTCTTCTCAAACGTTTGCTTTGTTGACTATTCGTGGGTTGCAGTATGTGACAGCGCCACGCCAGCCTAAGCTGTCTCCTCACCACACACTCCGGCAGATGTGCACAATGCCACCTTTGTATCTAAGCTCTCTCGGCACTCGATCGTCGAATCGAGTAGTCGGAATAGAAAATCTACCGAAAAATAGCTACAACCAGGAATCTCTTCTAACACAGCTGCTTTAGCCTTTAAACATTGCATTATATCGGCCTATCGTCGAGGGTTGATTGGGCCATATCGACCACGCTGGCCCAGTGCGGGCTGGCGGATTCGCATGCGCCATCGAATTTCTTCTCTGGAAATATGCAGGTTTCCTCACGATGTTTTCCTTCACCGAAAAGCCCGTTGTATATATCCATACGTAAGTTCCAAAGAACTCTTTGGTACGGCCCCGCAAGGGGTTCGAACCCACGACCCCACCAATATAAGGCGAGCGTGCTCCCACTGAGCTACCACGGCTACCACGGCATTAACTAAACTAAGGCCTCGTTTATGGAGAACGGCGGGCGTGTACAAAAGCTTTCACGCAAATGTGTTGGCGGTGCCAGTGGTGACAGGCGCTGTGACTGCGGCGACGTTTGTGACCGCTCAAAAGCTATTGATTTTAAAGAACTCCGTTAGAGTGGCAGCAATGCAGCATACTAACTAAAACATTAAAATTGGGTAATATTGAAATGTATTAAAAAGGGATGCTCTCCGCCCTGTATAGGGGTAGAGAAGTTACTATCATGCATTATTTTATATTAGGATTTTTTGACAATAAATGGTAAAAAATAATTCATTGAACCCAGTGCATGTGCATTTAATTATTTTGTCCAAGGTCTTTGGAACCGCTTTCTACCTTGTTGTCCTCTATGTAACATGAATCCAGAGTAGATTTTACAACATCCACTAGGGTGGTAAAATTATAGACTTACTAGCTGTTACCAGCGACTTCGTTCGTTTTACAAAAAAAAAGTTGTCGAAGTCCGTCTCCGACCCTTAAGCTATATCTATGCAAATATACGACTTGATCTGTTCAGCCGTTTAGCCGTGATAACGCAACAAACATCCCGAGAGAGAGACAGAGAGACAAGTTACATTAGAATTTATAGCATTAGTTAAGATTAAAATAATTTACCCAATATTATCCGAAAATGTGATGTACGTGTGTGAGCAACAGATGCTTACAATACTTGCATTGTTCCTACATAGATCCGTCACGTAGCACATCGCAGAATAAGTAGTGATGTACCAACAGTTTTTCGCTCTTGAAACAGTTTGTCTATAGATATCCTACTCTGCGACTCGCAGGGGGCCGTTAAATCGGACCACCCGCGAGTTAATAGCCGTTTAATGCAAGCAATTAATGCGAGTAGACAGATGTAATTGGTATCGAATGCACTTCTCAATTTCCGCGTGTCTTTGTTTGGGGAAGTGGTCAGATGGTGGTTTGAAAAGTCTGAAATAAATCATTCGATATTTTAGATGACGTTTTGATGCACAGAAGAGATTTTTTGTTAATGTGTTTAGATGCGTGATAATGTGATATTATATACTAGTGTAGAAAAAGTTGTTCATAATGATAAGTACTATGAGCTCTTTTCGGCTTAGCATATCATATAATAATTCTGTATATACACTCATAATATATCTAACTGCCAATTTGCTATCGTAGCTATCGCCAATTTGCTATCGCTCGGGTAAAAATATTTTTGGATTTCCTTTCATACGAGAACTGTGATACCTGCTACAACCACGATTCAATCTTTAACACAACACAAGCAATGTAACCCAAACGATACAATGCACATAACATCTGTTAGCAGTGTCGTAAACTGAGATTGGTACCGTGGTACTATGTAAACACGTTACCTCTACGTGCTGCAGTTCGCGTGCCAAAGATGTATGTCGTGTGATTTACGAACGAGTATGTCTTAGTATAAATGTTTGGAGAAATATGTGTGAAAATTTTGTAATCCCAACTAATAATTACTAGTAGTTAGTAGTTCGCGCCGAACTGAGACCTCGCGGCCCCTATATCTTCACAACTCCTGGACCGATTTAGCTCACATTCGATTTTAAAAATTGTATTGAAATGAACTACTTGCCTACAAAATTTCATGAAGATCAGATCAACGGTTCGCAAGTTATCATCTGACAAATATACACACAAACACAAACATACATATGCCGATTTGTCCATGTAAACTCTGAGACCTTCGCTTCGCTCGGTCAATAAATTCAAAAGTAACTTTGTCTCTCTGCCTATCTGTCTTTTTTCGCGTTATCACGGCTATGCGGCTGAACGGATCGAGCTGATTTTTTGCGTAGATATAGCTTAAGGGTCGGAGACGGACATAGGCTACTTTTTTTTGTAGGTCCACAACAAAGAAGTCGCGGGTAACAGCTAGTACTGTATAATGTTTCTGATGGTTCGCCTGATTATAAGCGGTAGCCACCTATGAACACCTGCAACACTAATGATGTTGTCTATGCATGCGTTGCCAGCCCGCTTTTTTTTTTTGATTACTGGGCCTTTGTTCTATAATGGCCTCTACAATTATAACCGGACTTATCCCGGAGAGTCGTTTGAAGACGCCTTTTTTATAGCGCTGCGTGTTGTGTCTCTGCAGAAAAACTTTCGGGGGTAGGGCACGTATAAATATAATCGGTCTGCCTAAGCTGCCATAAGTGGCTTCACAAAAAAAACTTACAATTAAAATAATATAATAAAGCAAGAAGAAGCCTTTATGTGAGCGTGAATGCTCTGAGTATACACACAATACTTACAACCTATCTTATTCTATTGCATTTAGTTCGAGTCTTAGCCTCAGGCCCTCCTCTACCGCCTCGTTCCGGTCATTAACGGCCATTTGCAAATTGTAACTTCTAGTTTACTAGACTTAGACTCTATGACTTATATTACTTGGCCTATTAAACGAAGGGTGTATTGTCCAGAGACCATCGTAGGTCTAAAGATAATCCAAATGCTCAACGCCACTACCAGTTGGCAGTGTACCAGGACGCTCTGGCGGCATTACCTACCAAGCAAAATAACAATGCTTATGCGTTGCTCCAGATAAACTCCAGCATTTTGGCCACGTAAAAGGCTATGAATTAGTATTGTACACAAGACTTTTAATATTACCGCATTTCAACGAGAAAAAAAGTATTTTATATCTGAAATCATGGAGATGTGTAAACTGGAAGACCTCGACAAAAAATACAGTTTAATAAGATAGAAAATGGGTAGGTACTTAGAAACGTTTCAAAGAAGCAAGATGGAAAATTATACACGATTGATTTCTCTGATTATTTCAATAAGCAAAGCTAAGGAAGCAGCAGCGGGCGATTTCCAATAAAACCTGTAAGCTCATGTTGCTGGTAGATGTAGGAAAAAGGAAAATACCACAGAATTCTCAGAATACCTAGAACTTTCCAATAAATGTAATAAAAACCTAGACTTAGACTTTGTCTGCGTAGCCGTAGTTCCAGTAGAAAAAAATATCTTGATAACGGGTTAAACACACAGACAGAGACAGAAAGATAGACATATAGACAGATCTACATTCGCATTTATAATATTATTTATGATTATTTATTATAGTTTTACATTTTCAATATTAGATGGAATTATTTTAGTGCTTTTTCTGTTAGATTCAAATACTAACTCATTTAAATACTTATTTATTTTTTTATTTAAGAAACCGTTGGGGATACTTAGAAAAGCGAATTATTTTAGTATTTTCACAAGGGGCAAAACCAAAATTAATTGCAGCAAACGGTGAAACGGACAAGGCAAGACCAAAATTGGATTTTGAAAAACAAAATGATGAAAAATTCTACTTAATTACTTAGATATTTTTTTATCTTTTCCGTGTTTTCACTCCAACGGAAATAAGACCGTTCTGTTTTGTTTAGCATTATTAAATTTTCTCGCCTTAGTTAACAATGCATGTATTGTTCATTTAATAATAAGTTACTTGGCCGTTAAAAAATTACCTCTGTTTATTATTTTTCTTTCAGTGAAATATTAAAGAGTTTGAACTGATAGTAAAAGAAACATTTAAATGCAAGCAAGTGTTTCTATCTTCGACCACACCCCCCACATCACATTGGGTGAGTAAAAAAATTTGGTTACTACACTAAAGAGACAAGTTGTTAGGAGCATATAACTTGGTTCCCTAGACATGTTCCCAAAAATTAAAATAATATATTCAAATGGGGCTGACTGGAACTAGTTAGTTTTATTTTAGTGATGTGTCATGACAACATGTAGTTTTTTGTAGCTTTTAAGCTTTACCGAATTAAACACATAATTGTATGCTAGTTGGCTCAACCAATTCAATTTTGTCTAAATGTAAACACTTGAGTTTTTCCGTGATTTCATGTTTACCCTAATAAAAGATGTTTGTACTGATGAGTACCTATCCGAGAATATGAATATTCGTTATCTAACCGAACACTCAGTCAAAGAATTCTTTGATAGGGAACCCTATAATGAACCCATTTTCTTCAAGAAAATCTAGAATCATGACAGTAAGCAGTCTTTAGAGTTTGCGTCAATTTTATAAAATTATCTACCGCCTTTATAGCGATACCACAGGTACGCTCGTATTTGAAGTTAGGCGTAATTTCATTTTACGATGCTCATTAACCAGTTAGCACGAATATTTCGTTTATTTAGTATTCTAGTTGTGCCCCGCGGCTTCTAATATGGTTCCAAGTGGACGGAGGGAATGTTATCGACAAAATTCGGGTCATCGACTTTACACTTCACTTGATAAGATATGATAAACTAGTGGTTCGCGCCGACCTGAAATTTCGTGACCTCTATAACTTCACAACCCCTGTACCGATTCAACTCATATTCAAAACTATTTTTTTTTACTGAAATGACCTACGTGTCTATAAAATTTAATGGAGATCGGGTTAACAGTTCTTAAGTTATCGTCGGATAAATACCTATACATACAAACATAAATAAACATAAATACATTTTCCCCGTTCTGAATTGCTCCCGTGGACTCTGAGACCTTCGCTTTGCTCGGTCAATAAAATATAATGGATATTTTTCATAACCATAAAAAAAAAACATTAAAATAAATAAATAAAATATTAAAAAAATAACAGGTATAAAACACCAAAAACCTCTTACAAGTAACTTTTATACATCAAACCTAACAACTTTAGTTCCCTTCTTCCATATAAAAATTAATAATATTGCAATAAATTTACGCGGTCTAGGACTCAAGTTTGAGAGCCGAGCTAAACAACTTCTTTTGCACCTACAAAAGCCATATTTTTTTTGTTTAGGGTAATCAAAGGTTAATCTGATTCACGTTATAATTATTTAATTAACTGTAGGTTTTATTATACCCGTCTCGTGAGTCTCGATGAGAAAAACAAACCAATAAACGTTCAAACACGTGTTGTAATGAAATAGTACACATATTTAGTACTCGTACATAAGTATAGTTTAGTCTGTAGGTGTGATATCCAAGTCTATTGATCATATAATTACGTGAGTAAACAACATTACCTGTGAGTTATAGGCTGTGGTAGACTACAGCTCTGGCTTTGAATACTGTAACCACGCTTTATTACGGACTAGGACATCGATCAAACTGAAAATAAAAAACTTTTTAGGCTCGTAGCTAGACTATGTCATCCTAAACGATCACTTATTTTAAGAAATAGACGACACGGTCTGACATTGGACGGGAACCGTAAGTGGCGTAACGGAGCGGTCAGGTGACATGTTACTATGTTACGTTGTTGCTCCCGGAAGTGTGTCTTACAAAAAAAAAACTACCAAGATATATCAGAGGCCTTTAAACGGACGATGACATCAAGGCTAGCCACTCAGTTTGGTTCTGTTATTAGATTAATCAATAAATAATTAATCATTGTAGTCATATATATTATCAACTAGCTGTAAAAGTAGCCTTTCCGACCCTTAAGCTATATCTATGCAAAAATTCAGTTTGATCCGTTCAGCCGCTCAGCCGTAATAACGTGACAAACACCCAGCCAGAGAGAGAGAGACAAGGTTACATTCGAATTTATAATATTAGTAATTAGTTAAAATGTTACTAAAAACAAAAGGGACAATATAAAATATGCTTTGTGTCATAAGTATTCTAGAATTCGCACTAGGTGGACGTTTGTCGCGAAATCTAATAAAAATCTAATCTAATGGTGTACATATCAGAACTGTATCTAATTTAAAAAGTGTTACCTATAGATGATAATTAAAATGTATACTGTTGGTGTTTTTTTAAATAAATAAATAAATAAAAATCTAGTGTATTTAATTCCATAACAAAATAATGATTTCGTTCTGACTGAAATCGTGGTCACCGTCTCGCGTTGGCAGGTTAACTGGCCGCTAGCCAGACGCGCTATTTGCTTATAATTTGGAATCAATAAGAGTGCACGTGGTGCGACTTTACCGTCATTCCGGGGAACTTGTTCTATTGAACGGATATTGCTTATATTTATATGGATATTGGTTTGCATCATAAAAATGATACCATTGAAATCACCGAGCATATAGATATTTAACAACTAACACATTCAGAGTTAAAAACGCAGTGGGTTTTGAACTGCTGATGTTCACAAATCTGAGTGGCTCAGCTAAGGGCGTTATTTTTTTACGATACTAGATGACGAGTCGAGCTTTTCGCTCACCTGATGTTAAGCGTCAAGTGCCCATAAACACCACCCAGAATCACCAGCTCAAAACCGGGCGTGGAAATGCACTGCGGTCGTCAACCTGAGATATACTTGTTAAATCTCTTTATGCCCAGAAATTATGCTGGAGAGAATGCCCTTCAATCTGGAACACAGTAATGTTGCCCTACTGCTTGGCGGTGGAATAACTTGTAAAGGTATGGTATTTCTCTAGGTGCATTCTGAAAACCCTACCACTATAAAAGCTTCATGCTACTGGCGAGTATTTGCCCATAGGTACCTAATTTGTGCCAATGTTCAAAATGCAGTGCCGCTCGTCACTCTGAGATATCACACGTTAAATCTCTTTATGCCCAGTAATTTTACTTGAAATATTGTGCCAAGAAGTAGTGTTTACACAATACTGTTCGGCGGTTGATTAACTGACAAATGTGTGGTAAGGTGTTTCCCCAGGCAGATTCTGCTGGAGTCTTGTTTACTACAAATATTATGTATCCAGATCAACAAAACAAAAAATACTTGGTTCTATTATTGGTTAATTGCTAGGCGCGAGCTGGCATAGCCTTGAGACAGCCAATGAGGACGCTTACTCGCAGTCCCCGCAACCCACACTTTCCACCAACTTCGGTAACTTTTTGTTCGAACAACGATCTCGTAACTAAATATTTGATTTCGAAACAACTATTTTTACCTTCACACATTCTTACAACTTAATATTCAAAATGCCAATAACACCATACAACTTTTCACGATCCAAACACGAAAAACACTATTCGTTTGCAAAATCAACTCGAAATATTTAAAGCTTTTCGACGCCGTTGATTTATAATCCCGAAATAATGTTTCGAGTGGAAAAACAAAGCATTCCCGTCCGCCCAAAGCCCACTACAAAACATATACCGCCCAGCCCCACTTCTAGTAACAAATGTATTGTTAATAGTGCGTTTCGTTCGAGACAGGTGCCAACGCGCGTAAATAGAACCACACAATGTATGTAGAATTTCTTCTACGGTGTTATAGGCTTTTCAACAAGCACAAGCGATACGAGCTTGCGGTTAATTATTGCTATTTACTGTTAATTGCGTCCGGTACGTCGAAAAAGACACTTAAGTTATATAGAGTTATTTATTTATTTATTTATCAATTCTTTTCCACTGGGTGGGCATTACAGGCTACCCCAATTCGCCCACCCATGGACCATAATCTAAGGTTAAAAAAACTAACTTAAAACAATAATACAACAAAGAATAATTTATAAAAAGTGACATACTAACTAACACTAGTTTATTTTACTAACTTATTTCATTTCGTTACGAGTTGACGTCACGCTTATAGCATTCCTTGATAAAGGTCACCGAATGTGATCAAAACTATAGTCGGATAACTGACTTATTTTAACGTGAGAATTCCCGTTTTGTCAAAACCACGTCAGTTTACTAAAATTGATAAAAATGTTTCTTGGCCGTTCAAAATACACTTTCATTGGGAAATTGCATATCTTTTTATAGACAAGCAAGACGCTTACCATCAGATGAGCGACGTAATACGCTCGTCACTCAGCTTAAAAAAAAACCTCGTGAAATTATTTATGCAAATGAGGGAGAACGGGAGGATAACTAAACGTCACTTATCCTGAAAAACAAAGTGTCTCTGGGCACAATATATTGTAGGTAATATACAGTTTTTTTTTTGTTTTTTGTTTTATGTAGTTGGTGGCAAACAAGCGACGGTCCTCCTGATGGTAAATGGTCACGCCGCCTATGGACACCTCTAATACCAGGGGCATCGTCAGTGCGCTGCCTACCTTTGAGGACTCCATTCACCCTTTGTTTGAGGCAGCCAAGATTAAATGACTTGATGAGCTTATTAGGAGTCCTAAATTGTGAGATTGTAAGGTACGAACGCCCACCAAGTAACTTACATAAATATCTCTATGCAGGTAATAAAAACACTAACGCTTTGTTTATTTTCATATCTGTGTCGCCAGATTAATTACTATTCATCCAATTTTGCGGGCTGTCAAACAAACTAACAACTCAAAGGAGTTCACCTACACGTTGTTGATTAAAAAGCAGAACAAGAATTTCACCTCACGCCCCACGTATTGCTATTTTCAAAAGTCACTAATTGACTACCTACACGCAAAACCGGCGATGTATTTTGAATTCAAAATTTTAAAAATTGTGTACGTGGGATTATTAAAAATAGTACGAGCTTTCGACTGTGTACCGTGACCATTGCTATTTTTATTCGCCAATGTTGAACATCCTACTTTATAAACCAGCAATGAACATTTCTTAAAATTGTTTGAGTAAAATGTCAAATGTCTCTTCAAAGGCGTAGAAATGTTTTTCGTTCAGACTTATTTCACGTGTTCTATTTTAGTTTTTCGTACGGAACGGAAATTATTAGGGAGTAAATAGCGGAACTATGAATATCGATGTGGTTTATAATTCTTTAAGCAATATCGGTTAATTGTAATGAAAAATGTGAATGGTGCCTATCCTTATCCTTGGGTATGTTTTTATTAACTCTCATTTTTCGAATTGATGCGCGACTGCTTATTACATAAACCGTGTTTCATGGAAAAAATATTTTATTTCCATACAAACTTTGGGGGTCCATTTTACCCCCTTAGAAGTGGAATTTCTTAAAATCCGTTATTATTGTTCACCTAGACCATTTGACAATATAGACAATAGTTTATTTGTAGCAAAAAACATGGAAAAATTAATTAACAAGTGAAAAATAAACAAAAAATACGGAGAGTTTTTTTGCCACAAACCAGCAAATTTGAGGATTATTAGGTTCAAATTTCACGACTTTATCATGAGCAGTTTGGTCTTCGCGTTGATTCCTAGAAAAGGACTTGGTTTTTTGTATAAATATAGATATATTTCAAACATACATGGAAGTATTCTATAGTGAATACACACTATAGAATACGTAAAGCAAATAACAATGTCAAATTAGTAAGGTCACATAATATAGTACTTCTTTTTGTCGTTTAAAAACTCATCTAGCCAATAGTACCTACCTACTTGGAAACTACTTTGGAAAAGGGACGTCAATACGTCTATTTTTAACCAACTTCCTCAAAAAAAGGAGGAGGTTCTCAATTCGACTGAACTTTTTTTCGAAGCTGTTTAAGTCGCTCCATTCACTAATTGATTTTCTTGGTAATTGTATTTGTGCTCTACAAAACCCATTCGTTTTGACATTAAAACTGTTTTTTACTTCTAGGGAATTTAATCGTTAAAGGGGTTACATTTTCATAAATGTTGGTTTGTTGTTTACAAGTAGCTGACTTCAAGATCACATACTTTCTTAAAAGAAACGAGACCATCCAATCCCCTGAGCTACCTCGGACGGTAATAACCAATCACGCGGTTGTCGCCGCCAGTCGACATCTAAACGAGATCTTGTCTGTCTGTCTGTCACTGCTCTATACAGGTGGAATGAGCTCTCTTGAGCTGAGACAGTTTCTGTATCTGTGGAAATTGTATCTTCTTACAAATACACTACGCAGTTGGACTATTTTGTGCACAATTCAGTAGAAGTAGAAAGTCATCCAATTCCATTTGTATTAAAATAGAATCCAGTGCACAGATTTCTTCGCCGTTTCAGAAACATAATTATTTGTATAAGAATTTGAAGAATTCAGAATCTATTCTTATTAAGAATTTCTTAACTAGATGATGCCCGTGACATCATACGTGATGCAGCTCGGATTTTGGCTTCTCAGGTTTTAGAGCTCGGGACCAATTCTCGTCCTTCGCGAACTTTTCCAATTTTTCTTTTATAAAATTCTAATTCTATTACGAACAATTTAAAACAAAAATTGCCAAATCAGTCCAGCCGTTTATAAGAGATGCGAACTGCATATCATTTTTACCTGACTGCCCAAAAAGGAGGGTAATATTTTTGAGGTCTTTGAAACCATATAAGAATTTGTGTAATTATGTATGTATGTTTGTTCCTATATTACCTCCTTCATCATAATCATTATCAGCCCTAAGACGTCCACTGCTGAACATAGGCCTCCCCCTTAGAGTGTTACACCGATCGACAACGTGCCACTTGCAGCCACCGGTTGCCCGCAACTTTCAAAATTTCGTAGGTGATATTTCAAATACCTTGTGAAAGGCGTCGCGTCTTCCGGTTCGTGGTCGCCACTCAAGAACCTCGAACCGTTCTCCCCCGTCGGTTATCGGTTCTTCGAGTGATGTGACTATTGCAAATTGCAAATTCAGCTTGTAGCTTAAACATCTTTACAGATTTTGACGAGTGAATATGTCATTGGATTCCCCTTTATGTCTGTAGTGACAATTAAAGGTTATATTTTACAGTCGGTATTTGGTTTTTACAAGATTTTATTTAACTTGAAATGTATGACAAAAAAACAGTATACATATATAGATAGATAGATAACTCTTTATTGTTTACACTAGAAATAACATGCAAATGACCAAAAAAAAAACTTAAAACTAGTGTAACAACTGGCAGCCTTATCGCTTAAATCAAATCAAATCAAATCATTTATTGATAACACCCAGTTACACGTCACATTACATTACATTAATAATTGACAATTAAAGTTTAATAATATTAAAATAAATTAAATAAAATCCATTAATAATAGTCAATATAATTTTAATAATAATAAAATAAATTAAATTAATAGCTGGTATTTGAAGGCAAAACTTGGGAACAAGCTCGAGTCTACGCAGAACAGGGACTGAAAGACGTTATATCGTGGCTTAAAATCAACTTGCTTACCCTGAATTATACGAAGAGTAAATTTATGTCATTTAGCATCCTGAAAAGGTTCACATCTCCTAAAGATTCTTTTAAAATCCAAGCCCATACTTGCAATAACTCCCCTAATAATACATGTAATTGCATATTTATTGAACAAGTGAAGTCGATTAAGTACCTTGGCGTGATTATTGATGAACAGCTAACTTGGGCACCCCAGATCGAAGCTGTTTCATGTCGCCTTAGGAAACTTGTATGGGTCTTCAAGAACCTACGCCGGATCACTTCCTTCGAATTGCTCAGATCAATTTATTTCGCAATCTGTCAATCAGTTTTAGGGTATTGCATATCAGTTTGGGGCGGCGCGTGTAAAACTAAAGTCATACAATTAGAAAGAGCACAACGACTAGTATTGAAAGTCATGACTTTCAAACGCTCTCGATATTCAACACGTCTTCTTTTCTCCGACTGCAAAATTCTGACAGTCCGCCAGCTCTTCATTCTTCGCCTTGTTCTTGCTTATCACAAGAATATGACGTATATAGAGCGCAATGTAACACTTACTGCACGCTCTAAAACCAATAAAAACATCTGCGCAATACAGCGCTGCAACACAACTTTCGCACAAAGGCATTTTCAATTTCAAGGCTCTCTCATATACAACAAAGTTAACAAAATTCTTAAGCTGCACCAGATGAATAGACATAACTGTAAAACTACTATCACAAACTGGTTGCTCAAGCAAGATTACGAATCAACTGAAAAAATATTAATGAAAGTGTCCTAAATATCAAAGGTTTTCTTTTATTTATTTATTTATTTTTTATTTTTTACTCACTATCATACACTCACACATACAGTCATTCACTTCACCTCTGAGAACCCTGACTCTAATGAGGTCCTGAGTGTCACAGAGGTGATACACACACACACTCAGTTACACTACACATACCTACCACCCCCCCCCAATTCCCTTAGTTTTTAAATACAATGTAGTTAGTTTTGCATGCTTTTATATCCTAGTTTTCTTTTTTTTCTTTTACTTATACTGTAAACCAACATTATTTGGTACATACTGTACGGCGGAGGGCATTGTTACACCATAACACAGGTTTATTCCTAGCTTGGATAACAATGCTTATCAATCTGGTTTATTTATATGGAACTAAGCGATGATTACTGTTTTTTGATATTTAACGTTTGTTACCACCAATAAAACTTTTTCAATTTTCAATTTTCAATCTCTTCCAGGCAACCTTAGCATGTAGAGGATTTGTATGGAAGAGGTAAGGGACGGGGTGTGCTATTAATAAGGGATAATGCTAGACGCAAAAAATAATAACATATATAATAATAATAATATAGACTGTGTTATAGTTATTTATAACAATTTAGTATGGCTATACCTACTACAGGTATATGTATAGATACAGGTAGATTGTAAATCAAGCCGCGACGTTACCCACATACCGCGTCCCAATATAGAGTTCTAAATTAAATCCCGAATAGGTGCGCCGAGGTGCCGCGCTCTCTTTGTTTTCAGTTCAGTAGCGTTTGTGTTTTGACTTGTTTTTTTTTTTGTTTTTTGTTCCCGTTTGACCACCAACTCGTTCATAAGTGACGATGTGTTTAAAAATGAAACAAAGCACGCAGAAATATTTAATACTAATAATTACCACGTATGACTGTTCAGTTAGTTTATAATAAAATAATAATAATAACGTTTATTTATACGAAAAAGTCATGATATATAAAAGTTATAAGGAAAGGGTATGCTAAGCTGAAAGGGGCTCATAGTACCCATGATTATGAACAACTTTTACTATGGGACCAACCCTGAAATCGAGAAAGAAAAACAGCTGTTCCATACATTTTGTCGGCTGTCATTGACATTTTTCTGTGGAACAGCTGATAATTTTTTCTCGATTTCAGTGTTGGTCCCATAGTAAAAGTTGTTCATCATGATGAGTACTATGAGCCCTTTTCGGCTTGGCATACCCTTTCCTTATAACCCTGTATACATTCAGTGTGCACTGGACTCCACACTAGGGTTACCAGTGTCGTGGTCTCCAGGCTCTTCCTATTACATAAAGAACTGAGTTACATTACAACTAATTCAAGTTAATTGCTTGCTTGGTGTACCCTGTGTGGTACCCGCTAGTCCTACCAGAATGTTTGCTGCACTAGGATTCTATGGGATTGGAATTATCCCATAAAATTCTACTACAGGTTAAATTCTGATACGTCGACGACGATGTCTTTGCATGGTAAATTGCGTTTTTTTGTCTATTTTATAGATACAATTCATAACAGCATTGAAATGACTGATAAGCACTTAAACTGAAACGGGTACTTTAAGTTTAAGTGTTACTTGCAAAATTTGAATAAAATTTCGTAAAATCAATAAAAGCATCTTTATCAATAACCAGCTATTCTTTCTTACATTTGTTTCTTTACAATGTGGCGTTTCACAAAAAAAAAAACCTGAAATGAATAAAAGTACCCAATAGATGGCGTTAGATGTACCTTGAGGTTTTTCTGTCACTGTCAAGACATGAAAGACAAAAAATGTACGTGTGCCTTTTTTTTCTCATGTTTTTTGGCTCCACATGTGTATTTAGATAATTTCAAGTAATGTAACTATGTATTTGACTTCATTTAAAATATTACAATAGTTGACACTGGCTAAATACACAACGTATGAAGCCAAAATTTACGATTTAAAAAATAAGCATAAAATATTTCGACAGAAATGACAATGACAGGTAAAACGATAGGACTATTACGCCATCTAATAAGTTTTTTTTTTTTTTTTTTTGAAATCGCCTCATTAAAAAATATTTTTATCGTACTCAAATGCTCTCTAAGCTCGTCTAAACATAATTCTACACATTCAAATACCTAACAAGCTGGAATGCAATAAATCTAGATAACAACGAGTAGAATTTACAGCACTAGTAATTCCATTTGACATGGATTCTAAAATTAAATTTATTGCCTAGTAAAAAGTCCGAATGTCCGAAATGCTGTACACCTTTTGAACACCTGGCGAGGACGTAAACCTGGTATCAAAAGTTAGTTTAAGCCGAAGGCAAAGAACACACATGCCTGAGAATTACAAATTGACATGCACTATTGAAATGATATAAAAAAACTTCAGGTAAACAACTTGCCCGTCTCGTAGTCACACTAATATTATAAATGCGAAAGTTCGTGTGTAAGTGTGTAAGTAGGTATGTAAGTGTGTTTTTTCCCGTTCAACTCTGTAACGGCTGAGCGGATTTGGATCAAATTTGGTATGAAGGTTGTTTATTCCATGGAATAACAGATAGGCTTTTTTATCCTAAAAAAATTAACTGTTTCTGTAGAATAGCGGGTAAAACCGCGGGGCGCAGCTAGTCTTTCTAAATATCTAACTACAAAAACCTGTCGGGCCAAATTATTCGTTACCCCATTGCCACTTAAGCCAGTTTTTCATAACAATATACAATTTGGTATGAACAATAAAGGATTTACCTTTTTATCTATCTATTCTTGTTTTACGTTAGAAAGGTTATATTTGAAATCCAACGTAGATTATCACACAAATATTATAACTGCGTAATTTTGAATATAAGTTTTGAAGTTTGTTACTTTTTTTCATGCTGTAAGGACAAAACGGATATATATATTACTAGCTGTTACCCGCGACTTCTTTTGCGTGGACATAAAAAGTATCCTATTTACATCTTTGTGATATACAGTAACTTCTTGTCAAATTTTATCAAGATCCGTTCAGTCGCTTAGCCGTAATAACGCGATAAACATCCAGACAGATAGAGATACTCTCTATAGATCGGTAGATGGCGTTGATCCGTTTTTTTTTTGCATTGTTTCACGTTTTTTATGGACTGACGGTTGTATTGTCGGGAGTTCTGAATCGCGCAAACGAAGTTTTTTGCTCGAGACAAACGTATTCATTTGTATACCTCAAAGCTTTGTTTGCTTCTGTGACGACGGCGACTATATTACTTTAAACTATATAATACATAAGCTTTTTATTTCGACAACATAAAAGGTTTCTTCAGAATAGCCGTTGAAAAGGTGCTGTTATAAAATTGCGTTTTAACTTTTCATAGAAATGCTATGCTGTTAAAAACTCTATATATAAGTTATTGATGCAACGTCTATGTTGCATCTTTACGATGCCATTTTAGCATGCAAATTACCTACCAGTTTTCAGCATGCATTATGGTGTACTCTGGCTTTATCCTACACGTGCTAGATCATGTAAACACCGTGAATGGTCGTCTTTAATTGCGCCTGTGTAAATAATTCTAGGGAAATTGCTAGCATTATGATGGTTTTAGCGTGTCAATGTTGGTAATAAGAGTTTTATGATTTTAAGAATAAAGTTTGTATCAGATTGCTTTTATAAATCATTTATTTAAAAAACATCATCATTATAATCAGCCTCAAGACGCCCACTGCTATGAAGAGGCCTTCCTCTTTGTGGTACAACCGGAAGCTTGGCAGCCGGCTTTGGGATCGCAGAGCGCTCAACGTTCGCTAAGAGAACGCTGCTGTCCAACCTCCAGAGTTTCTGTCGCCAGCAAGCCTGGGTTCAATTCCCAAAAAGAGCTTGAGCTACCGCTAAAGGAAAACATAGTGAGGTAACCATCCCGTGGTGGTAGTGTAAATACTTTTTAGTACACGGATAATAACTCTTAGTATCACCCTCAACTTCAAAATCTATCGCCAAGCACCTAACAGGATGTTCCAAATACCTCACTTCAGAGCCATTTCCCATGTTTACCGTCTTCGACCACACTGTCACTAAACATCAGGTGAGTTGTACTCTAACGCCTAGCCAGTCAAGCATAATAAAACATGCCAAAATTCTATGAACAAATTTTATTGAAAAAGTGAAACTGAATAAACTTAGTATCAATAATGATAATAAATAAATACAAGGTGTTCATTCAATTTGTTTTAGCGTTTAAAAAGCTTTCAACCACAAAGCAAAATCAAGTACATCAACAATTAATATACCTATTTCATCGACTTATACTCGAGCCGTATGAAAAACGACAAAGCATCAAAGACTTCGCGGATAGGTTTCATTCGTCACTTACAAGACTGGCAAAAGATGTTAATAAAAATGGCTTTCACATTGACGTACTTTCGCTGCCGTAATGTAAGGTACTGATAAATTTGAGCACCTGTATATGTCATGAGCATTTTAATAAATTAAACAAAGTTTCACTTAAGGTGCAACGTTGCGCTCATGGCGCGAAATTCAAACTTTCTTGCATTTTTTGTCAATTACAGATGAATTACTAATCGTGGATTTATTGAAACCAATTTTGTGCCAATAAATAAGTTGCTTTAAGAAATTAGTGGTAAAAAGACCACGTAGATGACATTGGTTTAGCTACAAATCTCATTAAGCTGAATTTCATCTTGGTTTTAGGTTTAGTGACAAGTGTACTTATATTAGCTTTCAACTTGAACTTTGGTTGGTGTAATTTCTTGAACAATCTTATTATTAACGCAAAATTAGTTTTCATGAACCTACGATGAGTAATTAAGCTGTAACTGACAAAAAACGCAAGAAAATTTGAATTTCGCGCGCTGAGCGAAAAACGATGCACCTTAACGTTGCATCATTGTTGCAGCCTACACATTACACACTGCACACAGTAGGACCTTAAAAAAAAAGTTGTCTTTTCAAAGTTCAAAGTCAGTGTCAAAGGTTTCTGTTCTTTATTCCGTAAGAATTTACATTCGCTTGGACACGTCACCTTAATATTAGATATCTACAGTTCTATCTACAGTATTTCAGATGTATAATCCCCGGCACGTAAGTTGAACAAAAATGGCTGACCTCTGCGCAGGTACAGTAGTAGAGAAAAGTGTTACGTTGCGGTTTCCCGCGAAACGTAGAAGATAATCGCAACTTTTGAATCGATTGGTAATTTTGCATGTTTTAGGAAAATAAATAATAAATAATTGTTATAAATATTCAAAACTTTTAAAAGTGTAAATTAAAACTATATACTAAGTATAAAACTAACTACTAAACTATATATATGAGGTTTATCCACAGAGTCAGTAGGTACTACTCAAAATCACTATGGCTATCTTAATAAATACTACATAATAAGAATAAAATATTTTCGTGTTGTTTACAAAACTCCATGGTGGAGTCTTTAATAAGTCTCTACCACTTTACTGGGGCATGACGTGAACTAGATTGTGACTTTACTATATACGAAGACCATCCTTCTCTCTTGTCTCCTTAATGTTGGCTGTCGAGGCATTTTATTCACATATAAACACACTTGAAGTGAAAATGCCGTGCGCGACAGTACTCTCAGGCGCAAGGAGCGTGTGCGCGGGTGTCGGGGGACAAAAATTGACTAAGCGCATGCGCGCGGGCTTGGAGTCACCTTCCCCGCATCGCACCCCATACCGCACTTCAGTTAAGACCTATAAATGTGTTACTGCGCATTGTTCAACTTATGCGCCGCGCATTATACCTGTTTGTATGGGCAGGTTCCGGACCTTAGTGTTTTCAGATAATATAATCACCTGCTTAATATGTCCGCCTTGTCAGTGTATCTTATACAACTTTCTTAATTCTTCTTTTTTTTTTTCATTTAAAATTTGTATTGCAAGTGTAATTTGACTTAATCGACTGAATAATCTAATCAACAGTATTAAAAAACTAAAACTTTATAATATGACATTTGGTATTTTTCACTGACAAAAACAAACTTTGTCGTTTCTAGATATTAAATATTCGAGCAATAACTATCAATCGAACTCACAGTGCTGCTGTGCAAGAACGGAATTTTATCGATCGACATAATTTATCGTCGATAAAATCGTTTTAATAATTTTTCTATCGTTTCTAAAAGTCAAGTAAGTCGATAGATGTGGGTAAAATAATATATTTGCGGCAAATAATACTATTATTGTAGTGTGGTCTCTACGTACTATTTGCTATTAGTTTTCACGGGACATTTACCACGGTTATTATTTTTGTTGAGTTCCCGATATTCTTCGTTATTGTTCTACGTACTATTTACGTCGGGATTCTGAAACGTTTGTTAAATTAACAGATTAAGTCTATTGCTGTCATTGTCATTTGCTTAGTGCCAGACAAAGGCAGCATTAGAATTCTGTTGCCATAGTTAACAAACGTTACAGAATCCCGAGGTTATAGAAACGCAAGCGGTTGCGTCTAAACAGCACTAGTACGAATGTCTAAGTAAAATTTCCGCACCTCGGCGCCAGCGGCCAGACATAACAATCGTCGCGTCAGAAATAAAACACTTAAACCGACATTCATCAAAACGCGCGGCTTAGGCACTGTGTACACGACCTGGATTAGTGTTGCTACGTGTAAAGTGGCCTTAATTCTTAAGAACAATTAGTGGAGTGTTTGATGTGCCATTTCTGTGCGACTGAATATTGGTGTCGATTCTGTTGTTTCTAGAAAATAATTTGACAGAACTAAATGATTATATCAAAATTATGATTATTTTAAATATACTATGTGAGAACAGACCTCTTTAGTAAATGGTAAGAGAATCGATGTAATCTACGTATTTGGTATTTATGGTCATTCAGAGTGGAAGTCGCAATATTTTTTTTTTTTGGCGTGTGGCAGAAAATTTTCGTTTATTTATCGATGTTTCACGATCGACCACCTCGTGGCCGCCCGCTACTTATTCAAAAAGAACGCAGACCACGAGGTGGTAGGGGTCACTCGAGGGAATACATAGAACATAAATATTCTGATTTTTTTCATATCATTTTTTTACATCATCAGCTCGATGACTTTATTGTTCTCTAATTTTAGGGTTCACTTTGGCCCACTCTTAATCGATCGATTTTAATATGACAAATATACTCGCAGTATATATCTGGGTCATTTTTGCACACTCGGTCATCTGACCCCAAACTAAGCAAAGCTTGTAATATGGCTGCCGGAGACTGATATACGTACATAGATATTTTACTTTTGTAACTTTTCGTAGAGCTGGAACGTTAGATTCAATGGTATTAGAAATAAATCTTTCTTCACGAGATGTTCCTCTTCATCCACCTCTCAGATAAAAGATGCGCAAAAATAACACCTGAATATCCACAAATCATCTTCAATTGCTGTGATAGCGCCGGAAACGGTAACTAGGCGTAAACACGCGTGAAAAGTGCATTTATGCCGCGAATCGAATGGCAAATGGTAATAAACAGTGACGTCATGACGTAAAAAAACGACTAGCGGCAGTGGGCTCATTTATTTTATTGTATTTTTTTTTTGTAGGCTTTTTTTTTTTTTTTTTTTTTAATGCTATTGGTGGCGAACAAGCAGACGGGCCGCCTGCTGGTAAGCAATCACCGTCGCCTATACCTGTAACACCAGGGGCATCACAGATACGTTGCCGACCTTTAAAGACTCTGTTAACAGCCCTTTTTGTTTCGCATAGTGTTCCATCCCGCTTGCGCTAACTTACTCCCACAATGCGTGCGACATGTATATACTCCGGTACTCGAGCACGTCCTCAAACATACTCAGATCCCAGGAATACACGCTAAGGATCTCAGTTGCTCAAAAAAATCACCATTACCCCACTACACTCATACTCCATTCCACGAAGCACGGTGCATTTGACATGTTTGTTTTTAGTGAAATGAGAAATCTTCAGTTACAAAATATTCACACACTCCATTGTGGTGAGTCCACTCTGCATCAGCCTTTTAAACATCCCACTGCTGAAATATCGGCCTACCCTCGAAGGGTGACTGGCCTATATCCACCACGCTGGCCCAGTACGGATTGGCGGATTCGGATACGCCATCTAATTTCTTCTCTGGAAATATGCAGGGTTCCTCACGTTTTCCTTCACTGAAAAGCCAGTGGTATATTTGTATGTAAGTTCTAAAGAACTCATTCGTACGGGTCTGTTCCGGTTCGAACCCACGACTCCACGAATGTGAGGCAAGCGTCCTCCCACTGAGCTACCATGGCTTTTTCATTGTGATGTAAGGTCGGTACCTTCTGTAAAAGCCCACGTGTCACCACACCATGCTTTGTGGTGTATAGTATCCCTACTATACTCCACAAAGCATAGTGTGGTACGATGTATAGGCTCAAAATTATTTTTATCAGCAAGTGGGTAAGTTATTATCTGTAGAAAAGCGTAAAAAAGTATATTTTTTTTGTGTCCACTGTGGCGTGCGCGCGTCCGCAGCGATTATCGTGCGCGGGCGCACATCCGGCTGTAAAAACGCGCCCGCGGGTGACAGCTGTTTACCTCTCCCGTCCGTAACTAGGTGAACTCGATTTTAACAAAGAATAGCTCATAGTTGCTAAAAAACTAGGTAGAAACAGAGAATTACGCAAATAACGAAACTGTTTCCTGATAACTACAATCTTCTGGACGTCATCAAGTCACGAGTTAATCACTTCTATATGGGTCTGTCTCTTAATACCAATATGGAAGTGGCAAAATGACAATGTAATTGACCGAGCAAAGCGAAGGTCTCAGAGTTTACTGGCACAAATCGGCATCTGTATGTATGTTTGTTTGTATATTTGTTTGTATATTTGTCCGATGATAACTTTATGGTACTACTTCGGTGTCTGTCTGTCAACGTGTCATAGCCGATTTTCACATGAGCTACGCGTATACTTGACTTGAATTCGGTATAAATCTAAAAAATTGACTGAACAGACGATAAGCTAGCTTTACTTGCGTTTTGGCGAATGTTCCTCGTTGTTACAACGGTAAAATTAGTTACCTATTGTTATTTTTAGAGCAAAGATTCGAAGTGAATCCGTACTGCCATTTATGTTCATTGGTCATCACATCCAATCAATAACCGACGAAATTAATTTCGCTTTCTAAATAGTACTTTTCAAACTTCCGTGGTAACAATTAACTTTATTGTGCTCCGGTTTTTAATGATTCGATTAATTGACCGAGCGAAGCGAAGGTCTCAGAGTTTACTGGGACAAATCGGCAAGTTGTATGTACGTTTGTATGTTTGTGTGTATATTTGTCCGATGATAACTTGCGAACCGTTGATCCGATCTTCATGAAATTTTGTAGACAAGTAGTTCACTTCAATACAATTTTTAAGTTCGAATATGAGCTGAATCGGTCCAGGGGTTGTGAAGATATAGGGGTCGCGAGGTCTCAGTTCGCCGCGAACTACTAGTATTAAAATATTGTAAAATTACAAGAACGTAAAATGACAAACCCGTAAAATGACAATATCGTAAATTGATCTATCATAGTGTAGGTATTCAATAACGCTGCATCCCCGACGCCCAGGAACTAAACCTTCAGTTTTTTTTTTAAATAGACCTACAACAAATAGTCATGAAAAGCAAGAGATAAGATTAAGATTTTCTTTATTTACGAAAGTATATTCTTCATGGTGTCAAAGTGCGTAATTTTACTCATAAAGCAACTGCTTAGACGTGGCTTATCACAAGGTCTTAGTGGTAGGACTCTTTTGCAGAGTTCGCCTGGGGCAGTACCATCTTTGCCCTTTATTCAACCGCCAAACAGTAGTGTGCAAACATTACTAAAATGCATACTATCTTTTTCTTGTGTTTCTATTAGTAAAAGACAGCAATAGCACTAAGTTTGGTTTAGCGGGAATCGGCGCCATTGTTGGTGTTTGTTTAAATAAATAAATATATCCCGAGTAAGTACCAAATACAAAATAAACAAAAATGTTAATTAAAGAAGCATAATAATCTATTATATGGTTGTTTTTTCAAACTAAGTGATTCTGCAAACTGATTCTGCAAACTGATCCACATCAACTGCATTTTTATCGTATTTTAAACAAAGCGAGTCTGCCAGCCGACGGTCAAGTCTTGTGGCCAGCGGCGCAGCGTGTAGCTGGCTCCAGCAGAGCGCAGTGGGGGTTCGAATCCTAAGTGCACCTTCTGCTAACCTAATGCGATTTCTATTTAAGAGCTGTAAAGTGATAAGCCTTGTTATGGGTAAATTCTATTGAAATTACATTGCATATTTTTAGAGGTAAATTATTGTATGAGTTCATGCTAATTTTGTTTGTTCATGTTAAGTAATTGATGGATATTTTTTCCAATATGCTGGTAAGTGTTAATATCATTGAGATTAAATTCAAAATAATAACACCAGTTGATCACGCATGTAGAAAATCCTGTTTTAAAATGGGGCTCACCTCGCCGGACGCAGGATGTGAAATTTAATCCCTCTGACGATTGGGCGGCTCAAAGTTCATTCATGCAAGTTTATAGGCACAACTTGCGTGAATGGCCGGATTTTTGAGGTGGAGTCGTAGGCTACACAATTGGCGAGAATACGCTTTTTGCGTTAAATATTTTCATGAGGAAATAGATAAGCAAGTTGTCAAGGGGATATATAGCATGTGCCTCACATCCTAACTAATATTATACTTCAGAGGAATATAGCTACAGTCGTATTAGGACCAATAAAGCTTCGAGGTATTAAAATAAATACGTTCGTTTCGAAAGTACAAAAAAACAAAAATTCAAAAAATGCACAAAAATGGATCAACGCCATCTAACAAACTATAGGAAGTAACTTTGTCTCTATGTATGGGTGTTTGTCGCGCTATCACGGCTGAACGGCTGAACGAATCTTGATAAACTTGATAAGAAGTTACGGTATATCACAAAGACGGACATAGGATACTTTCTTTATGTCTACGCGAACGAAGTTGCGAGTAACAGCTAGTTCATTAATTCATTAATTTATTTAAGCAGTTGTTTTTTTTCACAATTAAAAGCGGTCTTATTTACGGTGGTGAATAGCAATGAATATATGTACTAATCGATGCTCTACATCGCTGACCTACTGAGACTGACTTGTCTAGCTATACCACGAGCGCTACACATCAGATATGGCACAAATTTATCAATTAGCAGTCTTCACCGTAATTAGGACCCGTCTACCTCAAAGCGCGTAATTATGATAAATTTACAGACTGTAACACGCAAAATGTTACGCAGTCTTAAGAGATTTCACCGTTAAATGCTGAAGATTACTAGAGATTTTCACTCCAGGGCCCTGATTCTGCAAACTAAAACGCGCAAGTGAAGTGACACCACGGGCGATTACATACTAACCCCCGAATACTGAAACGCTGGTTAACTTTGGCGGCAGATTAAGTCTATAGCTATCTTTGTCATTTGCTTAGTGCCAGACAAAGGCAGTATTAGAATTAATCTGTTGTCAAAGTAAACAAGCGTTTCGGTATTCAAAATCAGTTCATCCGTTTGGAAGCTACGAGTAAGTTGCTACAGCCAAGCACAGACACATGTTAAACTTAAAGCACCCGTGTTATTAGTAGTTATAACTTAACTTAAGTCAATTAGAACTAATTTGACTACACGGAAATGTTTTATTTATTTATTATTTATTTATTTCATTACAACTATTTTTACAGGATAGCACCTAATACAATAGTGTAGTTATGTCAACATTTTAAATATATAAGAAATTAGTACAGAATATTAAATACATGCAATGTCAACTAAATTATACAATTATAAGAAATTACTCTAGAATATTAAATACATGCAATGTCAACTAAATTGTACAATTATAAGAAATTAGTCCAGAATATTAAATACATGCAATGTCAACTAAATTGTACAATTATAAGAAATTACTCCAGAATATTAAATACATGCAATGTCAACTAAATTATACAATTATAAGTAATTAGTCCAGAATATTATATACATGCAATGTCAACTAAATTATACAATTATAAGAAATTACTCCAGAATATTAAATACATGCAATGTCAACTAAATTGTACAATTATAAGAAATTAATGAATATGTTATCTTCACTAAAGTAAACACTGAGCTAAGAATCACCTAATCTAAGTCGGGGTTAGGTATCTACTTCCTCTGCACCAACCAGTTTACGTTAAGTGACTCCTGCAACTGACGTTTGAAAAAAACGATTGAAAGAACCTATGACAGACAGTTTTGTTTGACACTGACACTTGTTAAGGGCTTGCATAGCCTTAGGACATGCAAAATCGGTGTCTTAAAGTTACGACATGACTTACGAATATAAGCAACCTCCTAAGTTTGGTGCAACGAATTTTTCACTGTTAGGTACGTCCTAGAAAGTTAATTATGAACTTAGGAGCTTTCAAAATTTAATGTAGAGATATAAGATCCTTCATAAAGAAATAGTTATGTACGTATAGTACGTACTTACAATGTGTAAAAGTCGAGCTTCCTTCTTCCGTTCATTACAGCGTACCGTAGCGACAACTGCGTCTTACAAAGGAACTTGTTTACCTCTAATTAATATTCCGGTAGGTAAGATAACATCCATAGAGTAGATATCATTATATTTACATTTTGAAAATTAAAAGTATAATTAGCTTTTTGTTGTAGGAGTCGTTTTATAAAAACATAAATAATTAACCACTTTATTAAACTAGTCGGCTGTTTTTTTTTTTTTTTTTTGTTACCTCAGAACTCCGTAATTTATGAACCGATTTGGGAAATTATTTTTTAATTTGAAAGGAGATACTTGTAGATTGGATTGATTTCCTTTTTTTATCATAATCCAGTTCTTATAATGGGATCCATGAGTAATTGAGAGAGCTCCTCAAATATTATAAGCATAATTATAGCGATTTTGGTATTTTCATCGATAAGTCAATTTTTATGTCAGGTTATAAATATATGAAACGTAAAAGTGAAACGTAAGGTGAATAAATGTCGATAGAGAAAATTTCACATCTATAATTTTCAATGATATTATATTGACTAAAACCTTTTGACTAAGACCCAGAAAAATATATATTAATTCATCAATCAAACCTGCCCGGCTGGGAATCGAACCTAGTAAGGCAGACGCGCTGGTAACTAAGCCAATAGAGTCGTCTATGTGTATGATTTTAAAAGCACTGAATGATGCGTCTATGTATACTTAGATAACTATCGGCAATAGCGACTCTACTGGTTCCCTGACGGGACAATGACATCAACCCATTAGCGGTGAGCAGTCGTCGGTGCCGAACGCGCACGACTGTGTTTATACCGTACGATACGACAAATAAACTCAAACAATCAAAATCTGTTTATTTGCGAGAATAGTGTCTTAAACACATTCATGACATAAAATTTTAGTTTTTGACATTGTTTTCTCAAGTTTAGTTTAATGACTACTATAATTTTCAATTGCTTGACATGATATTTTAATAACTACTTACTGGCATTATTGTCTCTTAATTTTAATGATATTAAATCCAAGTTTTATAATAAAATAATAACAGTGTTGTGCCATCTCCAAATAAATTTGTACGCCTTCTAGGCAAAGCATGATTTAAAGCAACAAAAACTACTTAAACATCCATTTGATTGTGCATGTAAATGTATATTCTCGTGTTTGTGCAAATAAACATTCTTTATCTTTATCTTTAAAGAATACCGATATGTAATTTATAATGCGTGTTTTAAATATTCTACTTAATAGTTGTACAAATACTGCAATAGTGCAAAATTCTGGGTGGGATTGAACTGTTATGTCCAAGCGCAATGCTTACCATCAGGCGATAGACTTGCTCGTCTCGCTTCTCAGTAGTTATTTAGTTTTTGTTTGTTGTCGTGTCGCTGTGTCATACAGATCTGTGCAGTCTTTTGTTTGGACAAGTTTTTTGTCTGAGAAAGTCACTCGACTGATGGTAAGCTCCACAATTGATCATAAAAGTTGCCGTGCCAGGTTTTTTTTATCAAAGCTTATGAATTTTTTTAAGCTTTTTTTCGTTATCGCGCAGCGCTCATCACCCTGTTGCTAAGTTATTAAAAACAAAACCACAATCACTACAAAGCCTTAGCTTATGCGATCAAAGAATTATTATTCGGTAGGTAATTACTGTAATTGTGATCACTGTGACATTTTAGTCATCTATTTTATTGACCGAGCGAAGCGAAGGTCTCAGAGTTTACTGGTACAAATCGGCGTTTGTAAGTATGTTTGTATGTTTATGTGTATATTTGTCCGATGATAACTTGCGAACCGTTGATCCGATCTTCATGAAATTTTATAGGCAAGTAGTTCATTTCAATACAATTTTTAAGTTTGAATATGAGCTGAATCGTTCCAGGGGTTGTGAAGATATAGGGGTCGCGAGGTCTCAGTTCGGCTCGAACTACTAGTTTTATTTTATTTTTATTTATTTTATTTTTATTTTTATTTAACATGAAATGACCTAGCAGTCACCCATACCGGCTTAATGCGAACGTTCGGAATTTAAATTCTAATCGTCTGCACTAACTTTATCAGTGGGGAAGTTGGGAGTTGAAATTCCCATCGTCCACACCAATTTCAGTGGGGACGTTGGGAATATTATTTCCAGACTAGTAAATAAGTGGCAGTAGGCCGGCCATATCTGTCGTAGAAACAATAACCGTTGGAGTAGACGTGTTATAGAGTGGAGACCACGAATCAACAAACGTAGCATAGGACGCCCTGAAATGCAATTGAGTGACGATATAGACGTAGGATAGCTGGCGGTGGTTGGATGCTAAAAGCCGAAGATCGAGCTAAGAGAAGTGCCTTGAGAAAGGCCTAAGTCTAGACTGTAATGGACTGATGATGATGACACTAGTGAAAGAGCGGTGGGGACGTGGGTATTTTAAATTCCCAACGTCCCCCACTATTGAAGGAGATTCTGGGGATGTTGGGACTACATCATCAAAAATCGTATCCTCTAAATCACCCTACGCCATTCTCCCACGTACATCCAGGTTGCGTTTAATCAACCCTCAAGTAATGAAGGGTGACTCGAGGGGTAGGAATCAATTAATGAATATTTTACTAAGAACTCGGGATCTTAATAAACGTTCCTTGTCCGGGATTTTTGGGGATTTCCCGTGATTTATTGTGCGAGTGACGGATCTAGCTCGATTGAGATATAATTTGGAAGATTGCGTTAAGATTAGTAAAGGAACTCGTTTTTAAATCGATTTAATTTAAAGTAAAAACTCGATAGGTTATCTAGTTTGTGTCTATAATGACCTTTGAGGAAATTCTGGTCTATTTTTTTCTGTTGCGGCAATTATGTCTCTACACGCATTTTTAAATTACGTAGTCATTAAGATTTAGTCTAAATCTAAAAATATAAGAAAAAATATATAATATATATAAAGGTTACTAGATTTAGTGTAAACTGGTTAGCACTGGAAACTAGTCTAAAATCGGTATCTTAGTTTAAATTAGATTTTTCTCAATCTTTAAGCGTAGTGTTCACAGCGCAAGTCAAACTAATGTCAAGTGAACTAGATTTTTAATAAATCTGCTGTGGGGTATTCTGCTTGCATAGTGTGGGTAAATCTGAAAATTTGTTTTAAAGAAGTGTTTCCAAAAACTTTTAAAACTTTTTACTACTTCTTGACTGAGGACGTTGAACAAATCTACACATTTTAATTCGTGGTAGGTTTATTTATTTTTGTGTCCTGTAGTGACCATTCCATGTGTGTGTATATAGCCTAGTCAAGTAACGAGACTTAGTATGGAGGACCCGGAAATAATTCAAAACATAAATATTAAATTATATTTATATAATTTAAAGACGTATAATAAATATTAAATTAAATTAAGCAGTCTGGAGGTACAGAACATAGCAAAAGCATTTAGACTTGAGCCATAATACATTATCGTCACCGACGACTCGCTGCCGTGCTGACGATCGTCATCTGAAATAGAAGGTAACATAGTGCAAATAGAGACGATATTGATAAATGTAAAATTTGAGTATAGTAAACGAATTTTGTTTAAGTATTGTATATTATTATGAGAGGTTGGTATTACAATTTTGTACCGGGAAAAAAACTCGTTATTAATTATTTCTGGGTCCAACGCTAAATTGACTGGGCTAATGCCCGAAAATATGCTTTTTTTCGTTCATTCTACACTAAAAATCTATCTACTTCGTCTAACACCTGCCCATTAATTTAGCTTCAAGAAATATTGTAAATGTCTAAACATAAACAAACTAAAACGCTCCATACATCACCGTCACCTCGTTATTTAGTACGGAACGGTCGCGCAATGACGTGAACACCTATTTTATTTACATTAGAAACATACATCACCTATATAGTTAATAATTCTGAAATACAGTTTGAATTAAGAGGATAGTCCTTCCACGATTTTGGCGCATTCCATATTTGAAATTGTTGTCTCGCTCTGTTTCTCGTGCGTGCGATAGAGTTAGTGAATTTTCCTAGCTTTTTGATGAAATTTTCGTTTCCGGGGTAGTCTGTTATCACCTCCTAAATCTTAACGAAATCTTTTGTTTTTGCTGTCAATGGCTTGAACAAGCCATAATCTATGCCGCTATGTTTTGGTTTTTTCAATAAATCTTTATTAAAACAAAATGTACCAAAACCACGTCAGTTTTCATAGTAAAATGTTTATGGTATACTAAAAACAATTACTTTTCTTAGTCAAAGTTTCGACGCAAAACAAATGTAACTTTAAGTGCCTTTATCAACGAACATTGCGAAATTATAAAAAAAATACTAACATAGTTTTTCACTATGTAGCCATCATATAAAAAAAAACATCGAAATCTGATAACGTTTAGGGGTGGGTATCAGACGCTTTTTTTATAGATGACAGCGGTATACTCTATTCTTAATAACAATCCTTTTAAAATTAGGTAGAAATAATTTTTCTAAAACTCAACTCTACGTGTCAAAGAATAAAGACAAAAGTAAAAGGATTTAGTAGGAAGAATGTGCAGACAAATGCTAAGAATACATCACCTGAGTGTTTTTTAATATTTATGATTTTTCTCACAAAATATTCATTTATAAAGACACGGTAGTTAAACATTATGTTCGCATAATGTAGTTTAATGACGCTAAAAGCATTTTTATTGATCCTCTAGGATATATTTATGCACTTAAAGACACAGATATAGGACTTGCTGATCTGTCCGTTTGATCTTTGATGTAATATGACAATCCTGATGGGAACTGAAAATTCGAGATCAAAGTGAACTAGCCATTCAGTATTTTTCTTGGAGTTCGCGTTTCATGGTAAGTTGTCGCAACATTATGACAGATAATTTTCAATTTTCAATCATGAAAACGATTTGTAAAATTTTTACCACATATTTACCATGGTTTATAATTATACTTATGGTATCGAAAGGGTGCGTATTGGGGAAAATATCCCGTACAACCATTTTGTCACCGTTTCGTAACTTTAACCACAAAATGTGTAACTGTACGACTCGGCGACCGAATTGACTGTTAGTATAGGTTGTTGATGGAGCATGCCATGTTTTTTTACCTTTTGCATATGCCATAAGCACATTCAAGAAACTTTAAAATATTATTTATTTACCTACCTGTAAAAAATATTCTATAGAATTTAAAAAAGAAAAGGAAATTTAGGAATTTTTAGGAATTCCATTTTTTCGCCTTAGATTTTCGACTTTCTACACATCGATATACGATGTCAAACGAACTTATAGTTTTATTAATTGAAAACCTTTTTAATTTTTTTTCAATTCAGTCAATATTATATGTATGACGTTTCTTACGGACTTCTTACTCATCAGTTTCTTACGGAGCGCGGCTAGGCGTAACCTTGAGATAGCCAATGGGAACGCTTTGTGAAAGTCCCCACAACCAGCGCTTCCCTCCAAGTTTGGGACGTTTCTGTCGGACGCGAAAAAATAAGTACAGACGATCTTGATTAGATACTTTAAAAGGTACATATACTAATGATTATTTCCCATCGACGTGATTTTTGGAATCTGCAGGGATATTCTCAAATAAATCGGAAAGTTTTCCGATCGGGTCCAGACTATCCGTCTCCGTCATCTACATTCAGTATGATAGAGACGGAGAATGTGGATCATTATCAGGTCATATTTTATGTCGTAACAAATCTGGTGTACCCTGGTCTCTGTAACATTAAGTATCATATCCTGTTCAATTTAACCATGGCCGATAACTCAAAGTAATCTCACTGTATTTCTTCCGGCAACTAGGAGAGCGACCTCCTTTCTTAAATTATGAGCTTAGGGCTAATCGGGTCATTTGTCTGTACTAGTACTGTTCGTGGGAACTGCATCTTTCTTAGAAATACCACAAAGTACCTGGAGATCAAGAATCAAGATGTTGCAGTGTTTGAGGATGCAGTTTAGTATAACTATGTAGTTAGGACTCTTTTGCAGAGTCTGCCTGGAGAAGTATCACAACTTTGCATGTTATTTAACCGCCAAGCAGTATTTTTATTATGTACATGAGTCTATTTTTAGGTGTCACATAATTATGCGAAGTACGGAAGAGGTAAGCCTCTTCCATAGGTTTATGAATGTCTTCTCCAAGCTCAGAGCAAGAAAGAGATCGCTTTAAGAGGATACACCTTCCGCAAGGTTTGGCTCATTCGATATTTGAAATTGTATAGCTATCACTCTGTTTCTCGTGCTCGCACTGGAGATAGTTATGGGCCTCATGATGGTAAGTGGTCACCGCCGCCTATGGAGACCTCCACTACCAGTGGCATTGTCAATGTGTTGCCTACCTTTGAGGACTATTCATTTTTTTTTAGTAACTATATTAATAATGCGGTACTCAACTAAATCAGTAACTCAGTTCGAACTAGGCTTGTCGGCATTTTAAGTTTAGTTAATTTACGGTACGAGATTTATTTGTACAGTTAACTTTAGTGCAAGTTAAGGTTGCTAAATAATTCTTATTAAAAAGTTATACAAATTATCTAACAATCTTAACATTAATATTTCTAAGAATATCATCAAAACTCAAAACTCGACCATCAGTTGCTACTAATAAATTTTCCTTTACTCTGGAGAAGTAATAACTTCATTCACAATGCACATTATAATGACAACCTACAAATGGTAGCCAATAAAATATATCAAAAACTAGTTTACGACTCGGCTCGGCCATTCAGCTTCAGAGGTTTGTAGTTGAAGCAAAGATTATATAAGTTTTTGGTAGAACATAATAGTAGTTTCAACATACGATATAGACGCGTTCACAGCTGTCTCGCTCACGTATTTTCACATATCGACGATTTAAAACCAAATCAAATAAAAAAAAGTTTTAATTTAAAAAAAAAAAAAACTTTGATTATAACAAAGTTACAAATGACCGACAACAATGGAACCGGAATGGTTACAACCAGCTCAATTTAACGTGAGTATTCCCGTTTTATTAAAACTAAATGTGTCAAAACCACGTCATTTCGTCCACGTTTTCATAGTAAAAGGTTATAAATGTTAGAAGGACGTTAACCCTGGCTCTTGCTATCTCGTTCGCACTTTATCAGCATTTTATAAACATAAAAATAACAGAGAAGAAATTAAAAAAAATATCTTGAAAATATATATTTTTTTGTGACGGAGATGCAAAGAACATTTCTTATTCCATTTTCTAAGCAAAATTAAAAAAAAATATTACAACAAAGTTGAAGAACATTGCGAACGATATTCTAAAGATCTACAAGACATTTCTTTTAATTTCCTCTCTGTTATTTGATATAAAAAATGTTGATAAAGTTTGAATGATAAGTGAGAAGCAGGGTTAGCGCCCTCTTAATATTAATCATTTAACTTGGCAAACTTGAACATGACTTAAAAACGAGGAAAAACATACTCTTCTTTCAAAATTATAAACAGACATTAAAACAATAAAAATGTATCTGAGTATTGAGACATAGGTACAGTTTTTTCAAATGTGCGTGCGAAGTTGAAATTAAATAAGATGAACATAGAACACTTTTATCTCCAAAAAGTGTAAAATAGCCGGAATGTAGCGAGATGTGGCATAATCACAATTTTATCGGTTAGCGCTAAATACTCTACGCAATGTTTATATTCACCTCACATGTCATTTTCTCTAAATAATTATCAAGCTATCAATAAAACTAATTTACGGTCTTTAACACGTGTCCTAAGTAATAAAATCGAATTTCGGCGAAACGGTGTAAAGTTTTGGAAGTTTGCCTCGTTCATTCTATGACAGTGATTTCCACCAAGTGCGCCAAGCGGCGAGTAGCGGAAACTGGCTCGGGTTCGTATAGTAGTCTGATTGAATATAGTTTGAAGAGAAAGGTGTTGAAGAATGACATGGTACAACTAACTGGTTTTTTAATTGAAAGATTTGAACTAGATAAATTAAATTAGCATAACATTCTTTTTTCAGTTAAATTTAAGAAGAAAAAAAAGTTACAGTTAAATCAATATGTCTTTTTTATTTTAAGAATGAAAATCTTCCTAACCTACCTTGGGTAAAGCAGTAGATAATATTTAGCGTGCTTCTTTTTTACTAATATTGTTCGGCTAAAACAAAATTATTGAATAAAAAATTGTGTTTACTATATATATAATTAAGAAGACTTCTTTATAAGCACGAGTAATTTGTAGAATTATTAGTTTTAACAAAATATAATAACTTTTTTTATTTTATTTATTATATACATATTTACAATAAAATATAACACACTACCTACCTACTTAGAGTTAAAACAACTTAAATTATATACAAAAATAAATAAATACAAAAACCTAATCTACAAGCCCCTTGGTGGAGGGGAGAGTGGCCAGAATGCTGGCAGCATTAAGCGGCGGCTAAGTTTTTGCCCAAATAGGCCCCAGCATTCTGGTCATTTGTCGCCTCCACCAAACGTTTGGCCAGGTCCCTATATAGCTCAAGGACTTAAAGTCTCAACCCCAAACCGCACACACATGTAGGTCTAAATAACCATATTTGTGCCGTTTGAGGTTTTCTGCTATATTCACGGCAGCGCCAGCCTGACCTGCTGTTACCGGAAGATGGGACGGCGCCAGTTTGTCAACACATGTAGCATCCCAAATGTACATGTAGCCGCGTCATATTCCACGGGATTAGGGCCATCCTCTCGGGTCTCTAGCCGTAGTCCCGCATCAGCTCATTAGGTTCTAAAATAGACGGGACGCCGGCACTAACAAAGGCCCGGCGAAACTTTTAGTTAAATAACGATTAATTTTATTGAAATCCCTATTCATATTTAATTTCGCCATATTTCACGCTGACCACTAGTAATAAAAATCCGAACAAACAATGCTCCGTTATCCCCAAAAATAATTCAATTCTTTATTGCCAGCACACGTTCGAAATTTTATTAACCTATACTGTGCCACCTTCATTGCTTTATAATCCCCATTGCAAATAAAATAAATATAAAAAATCGTAATGTCTGTATGACCGTTACGCCCGCAGCGACGCTTAGAAAGGGCGCTTTTGTAGTGGTGCAGTTCAGTTGGACGATTATCACGAGATAAAATTTGTTTTTTTTTTTTTGTTGTGAAGCAGAGATTTTTTGTTCTTGTCTAGCTCTAGGTATCATTATATATTTCATATTCATATTATTTATTTCCATCCACAATTTGCAACTTAGATGATACAACTTATGCTAGGAACTATCGTGGACCCCGTCGGGCACTGCTGATACCTAGTAGGCGTGAAGGAGAGGAGGACAGCCAGTTTATCTTATAAACTAAGTTTAAAATTCAAGAAGCTATGAGATATAATTATTTGTCTTTCATATATTAATCTTTAGTTATTAAAAGCTTTTGAGTTTTGTAAGAAAGTGTTTATCTTTTTGTTTATTTTTTGTTGTGTCTGGTAGTTTATTATAAAATTTAATGCAAATTACGAAGGGACTATTCGAGGGGAGTGACACATACTAGAAGACACTAGTGCAGGGTTTCACAGGATGAAGCCCGTGCGTTACAGGTTTCGTAGCGTTTACCTACTAAAAGAAAGGATGGAGCGATGTGGTAAGAATACAATAGTTTGATTGTGGGGTTAGGGAAGTACGAGTAGGTTAAGTAAAGAGTTTTTTTTTCTTGCTAAAAACATTACCTCAAGAATGCGTGCCATATTGCACGCATTCTTGAGGTAAGTAACTGTCTATTTGTTTTTAGCAAGAAAAAAAAACTGGTACGTATCTGAGATCTGTAGATGGATTGCATGCAATACAAATGACTTCGACACCCAGAAACGCTCCACATCCCAGTCCCAGTGTGAAAGTCTCATTCAATACTCGTTCTATTTACCAAGCTCAGTACACTTAAGGTGGACGCGAAATTAAAACTTGCGAACAATAGTTGGACTCGCCCGCGGGCGTAATAATAAGGGATGAGGGCGCACGAGGGTGAAAGTGCTAGGGAAGTATCGATTTTTTAACATCTGCGAATTTGAGTGGGTTAATTTTTTTGTGGGTGATAATTGAGAATAAAAGAATACTAAATTAACTTTTCACCTCACAGCTAGGAAAGATTCTGTTAATCGTTCAAAATGTGAGTACAAAAGTGCATTTTATCCGCTAGCGTGTTTTTTTTAAAATTCAAACCTTACTAATACAATATTACAATATTATTAATATTTTTTATAACGCCAGTCCACTGTAAATGCATTAATACCTTATTTATAAGAAGAATTCTGTGATTAATACATATTTCAAGTCAGTGTGCCAACCTCATTTTTAGAATAATCTCACTGGCCAGTACGACGACTGCATGAAAAAAAACTGCACTGTTTTTCTTGTACCTAGCATATGATGTCTTAATTAGATAAGTTTGCTAAAATCACGATAATTAATATCCTTGTATCGTCTGATAGTAACCGAAACTTTCAAAGCAAGGTGTACATTTTGTTTTTTGTACGTAAATTCGCCTCGTTTTTTAATCGCACTAATATCATGAATGCGAAAGTTTGTGTCTGCGTACTGTGTGGCTGTTAGCTGTATTTTTGGTATGGATGTGGCATACATCCAGGACAGGTATAGGCTACTTAATATCCCGGAAAATACCTGGTTCCTGTTTGATAGCGGATTACTGCTACTATTTATAATATTGTAAATGCGAAAATAAACTTCGTAATGGCTTAGCGAATTTGGATGTAGCTTACAAATGGTCAGGGCCGCTAGTCTCGACTTTTCGCTATGCACTTTGCGACCGAATTCGGTCGCTACGACGCAAAATTCAACGCTATTTTTGCGTTTTTCAGAACAATTAGTGTTCGTTGTCGAATTTTTGCGTCGTAGCGACCGAAGTCGGTGTCTATGACGCAAAATTCAACGCTTTGTTTGCGTTTTTTCGTTAACAATTCGTGTTCATTGTAGAATTTTTGCGTCATAGCGACCGAATTCGGTCGCAAAGTGCTGTAGCGAAAAGTCGAGACTAGCGCCCCTGGGCTGGAATCAACACTTGACAATTTGAAGGCATTTGATTTTTTAGGATAGATACAAACTAAGTCACACACTGTTGCTTGCCGTCAACAAGACAGCAGCTAATAACGTGCGGCTAATAAAGTTTAAATAAAAGTGCGTCAACGCATTCAAAGGCCGTAATGAATAAATACTTCAAAAACATAATCCTTGAATATTAAAAAATGCCGTAATGGTACATTTTACTCGCAAATTTTTAATTACTTTAAAATTCCTCAGCACCCGTGGCCAGCGATTCTCAAACTATCGATCACTGTAATCTCCATTATATCTAATCGCATCCCCCGGTATTACCTCCGTCCCTTGCACTCCCTATCCAGGGAAGCAGCTTTACACAGTATTGTTATAAACAGAGACTGATGGTTGTTGAGATAAATCCGTAAGCATAAACAGCCGCTGTATAGTTCGTGCAGTAGTTCGTGGCAACGGATCTCAGTCTCACTTTTGGGCTCACATATTTCATCTTTCTTTTAAGAGTAAGTCGCGATTGTAAGCGTTACGCTGGCATAAAACTTCAATAGTTCAAATCCGTGTGTGGCAATGCATAGCGTTTGTCACCTGTAGATAATAGTTTTTAAATCTCTGATATTTGTTTGTATAGTAATTTGTGGACCGTGTCTAATGATATACGAATTTCAAAATACTTCCTGACCACGACAATATTTTGTTCTTGATTAATATAGGCAAGACGATGAATACGTGTAAAGGTAGATATAGCCGTTTATAACTGAAGTGAAGCAGGAATTATCGACGAATGGTGTAGAGAGCTATCCTCGGAATATCTTTGCGTGATAATTTCAGGAACGTGGATATTCGCCGAAGGACCAAAGTCACCGGCATAGATTACAGGGTTTGCAAGCTGTGTAATGGGCAGGTCACATCACTCAAAGAATAGATAACCGGTGGGGAAGTAAGGTTCTTGAGTGGCGACCACGAACAGGAAAATGCGGTGGGGGTAGGTCTTCCACTAGGTGAACCGACGACATTGTGAAAGTTGCAGCCAACCGGTAGATGCAGATGGAACATTTTCATTCAGTGTGACGCTCTAAGGGGGAGGCGTATGTTCAGCAGTATATGATGACTTTATGATGATTATGAGGAATTCTCATTGGGAGATAAGGCACTGGTTATCAGTATACTGTCACTCGTTGAGCCCCTGCATAACTGCACAGCATAATCCTGTATTGTGTACCTGCCCTAACGGGATTGAGAACTGACGCGATCGCTTGCGGATGATTGATTTTTTTGATGCGTTGTGCCAATACGCATGCATAATAATAGCTTGTTGTCCAATAGTCTGTAAAAATCAAGTAAGTATAGACTTAGTAGTCAGCTCTGATTTCAATTGTATAAGGCCGATTGAAGGCCTTGGCTTAACGGTTGTTGACAAACGGGACCCACAAATAAATGAGTGTCCAGTTAAAATTACAATAATAATATATACCATGTCTTCACATGTAGAGTCAGGAGGTACTTTCTACGTAAGTGTGACCCATGCTAGCACTGCCGCTGTATTGCTTAACGGCAAATATTAATCCATTTCATTTATTATTATTTTTGATTGAATTTGGTTTAGTGCATTTCGTTGAGGCAGAATTATATTTTTTATGGAACAGCTGATTTATTATCGCAAATCCGGGGTTGATAACATTGTAAGAATTGTTCATAATGACGAGTACACAATAACATAGAACACTGGTATGTCTGTTCGTCTAACCGAACATCCAGTTTTAGTACAGTTTACGGTCGCGGGTCCTCAATACCTACCACATGCGCACGCACTCTCGTTCTCAGTCACAGCATGACACAGCAGGTTATATCTAAACAAGAAGTAACGCTAGTTTCTTTTCAGAACTCTTCGTTTTCCTTGTTTCTTTTTCTTTTTCGGCTTCCTGTCTCGCTCTCTTGCACGCTCCGAACCAATGTCATCCATCATCTCGCTGCATTTCCGCTACTCTTGAGCACTTCACCTTCTCTGGGGGCTCGCAGCTGGCAACAGTGGCTATCCACTACAAGAAGCGTAGCCGAGCGGCATCTGGCATCCACCCACAACTATCTGCGAGTCGGCACTTCTGGCCTACGTCATCATCTTACCACTTGCGCTGGCAGAAGATGCTATCAATTCAAATCAAATCAAATTTATTGGGCATTACAAAAATTACAACTAAATTGTTGATCCCAGAGTCTTCCAAACTAGTCACTGTGTATGTACTATGGGCCTTCATAGGCTAGGACCTCTATGCTAGGCATAGGTGACCTCTCCATACACGCTGGGTATAGGCCTCTCTCTTGCTGTGCCATATGTTTCGATCGTGTGCTATTCGGGTCCAGGTGTGACCCGCGATTTTTTAAAATACCGTTGCTCCATCTCGCAGCCGGACCACCAATGCTCCGTATTATTATTAATATTTGTTTATTAGTGTCAAAAAACCAAACAAAAGTCTTTCGGGTTTAAGTTAAAGTATGCAACGAAACAGCAAAAATATATCTGTTAATAAAAATTGAGTCTATAAAATATAAAGGAGACTTCCCACTACCCCTGTGGGCCCGGTCGGTTTATAATAAAGAGGCATACATTTGTCAGCGATACCTTGCGGGTGACTTCTGAAAAACAAAATTTTACGCAACACATATCATAGTGGACAGGGGTCGTGTTACATACCCACTGGGAGCATAAAACGCTGCGTTCTTTCATAGTTTGAAAAAATATATTTGAAGTTTAAATGCGACGATTGTCATCATCACAAACACAGGACCGCATTTAGCCCGCGTTTAGTAGGATACTATGAGCCTCTTGTGTGCCTCCTCCTTTTGTGTGTTGTCTCCTCTCATGTGGCTATCAGTTTAGTTTACGCCTTGATTCTTTATCACCATTTTAACACTCCCTTTTTTCTTTCTCTCTATCTTCTTCTCTTTTCTATATATTTTAGTAATCTTTTTTTACGGTTTTAATAAAATAAATAATATAGAACTAGACTAGAAATATTACAGTAAAATAATTATACTTAAATCAAGTTATCCCATCATCGCACTAGGAGAATTTACAACAAAAAAAACCGCTATTATATTATTTATTATATAATCATTCTTACTACCGCTATTATTTTTAAAACTTAAAAATAAATAATTAAATGCAAAGTAACGTAGCCCCATGCAGTGCGTAAAACTGGGGTGACCACACGAGGGGTCCATAGACACGGTCAGTGCGCTCACTCTAAAGAAGTGAATAAATCTGCCGTGCTCACGACAAGGTGAATATAAATATAAAGAATCCGCGGACAAACTTCCGGATTCCTAGGGCTGACACACAGACATTACGAGATTCGTTGTTCCTACAAAAAGTCAGCAAAGTTTGCGGCGCGGCGCGGGTCTTGGCTATCTCAAGGTTACGTCTACTCGCGACTAACAATTAAACAATCAGAGTAATTTCTATAAGTGTACTTAGACTGATGTGTGGTGAGCTTCGAGCGTCCTGAATGCAGAATCTAAGATGTGATCTGTGAGCTGACATGAGAGCCGTAACAATAATTTAAAAGTTACAAATACCCACAGTGGCACATAATAAAATGAAAAAAAAGATCTAAAGAAGCAGTTAGGCTTCGATTGTTAAAATGAGCAGCGAAGAAAATGCTATTAATAAAGAGAGCATAAAATAGAATATTTGCTTCGTTTGAAAAAACCATTAAATACGGTTGATTGATGATAACTGTTAGTATTAAGGGCACTACTAGTTTATTATAAGACTAGCTGCACCTCGCGATTTCACCCGCGTGGTTTATTTTTTTCTTAAACCACCCGAACAAGGCGAACAAAACAAAACAAAAATATTCAAATCTGTCTAATTTTCAAGTTTATGCGAGACGGTTTTCGTTTTATTTATAGGTATATATAAAAAAACACGTTGGACTACACGTTGAAAAATGTATGGGCGCGTACTGGTAAGCTAGGCGTCGGTAATCCTTCAACTCGTTAGTTGTAAAAATCGCGGATCGAACCAGGTTTTTTTTTTTATGATGTGGTGTACAAGAAGAGAGCCCTGGCTCAGCAGTAAGCGATTATGGGCTGATAATGATGATTTTAAAATAAAACGTCATATCTATAATCACGCTATTAATACTGGTATCGTACCTAATAATTTTTATTCTTGATACTACACGTTTAAACAGGCCCTTATATACGTTCAATAAGTAATGCATCGCGACGCAGAAAATGAGGTAAAAATTAAAAAAAAACTTGTAAAGTGTACTGCCCACATTCGTTTATATTTTAGTAGGGGTAGAGACAGCCCTGATGTTTGCAACGCGGCAGACCGGTCACCGTGAAAGGCGAGGTGATCATAAAGCCTCGCGCATGTTCTTACATAATAATATTCTTGAAATATTATTCCCTTAGGGGGCAAACAAACTAGCGGGGCACAAGGAAATGCTTGGATACAATTTTTATACATATTGAAATAAATTCAAACCTCCTCAAGAGACAGCTAATTAATATATATTTATGAAAATAACCTGATATTATTAGTATATTTACGCCATTTCTCTTTAGAAAATGTCTTATCTTTAGAAAGTCTATTTTCTTAGCATCATGGAAGCTGTAGTATGTTAGTCTGTACATATATAACCTCCTACAGCCTAAACGGTCAACCCGATGTAGATAGCATGCAAAGACGTCTAAACTTACCTACGGTAATGTAGAAATTAATTATTGCAACTGGTAATATTAGTTTTTTTTTTAAATCCTGGCTGTCATAATATAGACTTCATTTTGACTTCAAAATGAAGTCTCAGAGATCTCGAGATCTGTTTTTCATTATTATTTATAATAATTGTTTTTAAGTATTACAGACGAGCTTGTTTCATCTTCAGTTAGCTGCAGGACATAGACCACAGCCACGAGAACTACGGGCCAGTTTCTTTGATTACTTTTGAAATAATATTTGTATTACTTACTTCATAATTCTCACCATCAGTCAGAAAACGTCCACTGCTGAACAAAGGCCTCCCTCTAGAGCGCCTCACTTAACGACAATCTGCTATTTACATTCAACGGTTGCCAGAAACTTTCACAATTTCGTCGATTCACCTAGTGGGAGACCTGCCTAGGTTCCAACTTCCGTTTCGTGGTTGCCATTCTAGAACCTTTCTTCGGTCGGATTACTTATTAAATTACTTATCAATTTATATATTTAATAAAATATACCCACATATGAAAACTAAGCCAATTAAGGACATCTCCACTGGTTTTCTATCCCCCGGGCAACGGGGATGTCCCGGAAACGGTCAGCGTGGAGACAAACTACTCGGCCGCGCGACACGCGTCATAACGCGCCTTCTCTCCCCTCTACTCTCTTCTTCTTACCTCACCTCTGTAGTCGTGAGTATAAGCCTTTACATTTGGAAATTTAGAGACATTGTTTGAATTTTGATTTTATACATTTATTTATACATCCTGTCATTTACATCATCATCATTCAGATTATTCTATTTCCATTTTGTAGCGGTAGGACTCTTTTGCAGAGTGCCCTGGGAAGTACCACACCTTTGCCAGCTGTTTAACCGCCAAGCAGTACTGTGCAAGCATTACTGTGTTCCGGATTGAAGGGCAATGTTTCCAGCGATAGCAGACAGTAGATTATATTCTAGGAAATCATTGTGATAACATAAATAATATCATAGCAACTTATGGTAGGTATAGCACCTTAACCACATAAAAAATCAGCTGCTTCATAGAAAAATGTCATTAACTCTAGACGAAATGCATCGATCAGTATTTGTTTTCTTTTTTTTTTCTTTTTTCGCGATTTCCGGGTTGATCTTAAAATATAAGGTGTTCATAACGTTGAATTTGTCATCGTAGTATAACAAAAAATTCTAAATATACCTAAATATACTGGAAAGAAAAAAAAACATCCATTCTCTTACAAAAAGATGAGCTGAGAGATAAATCTTTAAAAACTAAAAATATAAAGGGCACCACACATGTTGCGACAAAAGGAACATAGCGTTGTCAGTGACGCGTTTCTCGCCAATCACGCGTGATATCACTAAACTTCACTAAACGACTAATGTTCGAACTATCTATCATTGGATATTTCTTTGCCGATTAATCGTATTTCACTGGAAGTAGATTGGAAAAAGACCACACAGCGTTTAGTAAACAGTAGTTTAAAAAAATTAAAACAGAAGAAATTGATTAAGCAATATACATATTATCGGGATTTTCATAAAGAAATGCTTAGATTTCGTTTTGCCAATGAAATAAATAAAAAAAAACGTGCAGGCCTGACGTGTCAGGCTTGCTTATAACAGTTCAGTGCTATCCAGCATTTTGAACTTCAACAGTTCGAAACCATGTGGTAATGCATTAAAATATACAAAATTTAAATCGATCAAAAGCCTAATTGTACACTAATTAATAAAAAAGCTGTAGATATTTTTATAACAAATAATATAGAATCGAAGCGTACCTACTTTTCATTAAAAAGTCAGTGCACCAGAATCAATATGAGCAAGTCCAAAGACACGTAATGAAAAATCAGGTGTCTCTCTTTCACACACGACTAAAAAACAACTCAAAATCCAGCATTCCGTACCTTTGACTCAATAGAGTTTAACGCAGTAGCACACTTAGCAATAAAATATTATAGAAGATAATGCCAAGCGTGTTGATTATGCTAACAACCCCCCAATATGGGGAAGGCTTCGTCCAGCGATGGATGTCTACGAGCTGATTGGGAAGAACCTGTAATGATTGAAGTTTACATCCCCGTTTCTGTCACCGCTAATACTGGAACTGTATATCGCAACTAAGCGTAGGTGGTGTTAGCGCCATCTGTGAGACTTTGTCGTTTAAGGAAAGTTTTACGTGTAAAGAACAAACACTACGGAGTCGTTATAGACGTTCAATACAAACAGTGCATTAAAAAAAACCGCACTTGACTAGTTCACACCAAAAACCTTCTTGACAAAGACGAACTTGTCTCCAAAAATTTAATGAAGATCGGATTCGCATCGTAATTGTACTTCGGAACAATTATGTTGAAAATTGTAATCAAATAGAATAAACCATTAACCTACATTACATTATCAGCCAGAAGACGTCCACTGCTGAACATAGGCCTCCCCTTTAGACCGCCACACTGACCGACAATGTGCCACTTGCATCCACCGGTTGGCCGCGACTTTCACAATGTCGTCTGTCCACCTAGTGGGAGGCCTGCCTACGCTTCGTCTTCCAGTTCGTGGTCGTTACCATTAATATATTGTAGCTATCTTACTGTTAGTATGTATGCCTTTTTGCTTGAATGAGAACAGAGTTTTCTCTTTCTGTTCGCGCCGGCACCGCAATCACACACTTATTCAAACATTTTCCACTTTTAATGTGTTTTTTATAAACAAGGGTGGGTCTGCATAATAACGCAAGCTCAAAGGCGCCTTATGAGCCATGAACTGAATCAAGTACTTAGTAAAAAATGTTGGAGTATTCATTCATCCTAATATTATTCATTCGAAAGTAACTCTGTCTCTATATCTAGGTGTTTGTCGCGTTATCGTGGCTGAGCGGCTGAACAGATCGAGCTGATTTTTTTCATAAATATAGCTTAAGAGTTGAAGACGGAGATAGGCTACTTTTTTTTGTAGTTCCACGCGAACAAAGTTGCGGGTAGTAGCTAGTAGTTAAATAAAATTGTGGATGTAAGTGAATTACCTACAATGCAAAAATTGTTAGCCAGTTTAGACTAATAGGCATAGCCGCAGCATAGCGTAGTATAATACTAAATAATGTAGTTTGGGGCCGATTTTATTTCACCTTTACACGATGAAACAATTTTTACCTAACTGCCCTAGAAGGAGGGTAATGGTTTTGGGTTGTATTGAATTATGTATGTTTGTCTTATATAATGTCGCCCATCAGCAAGTGACCGCCCGAAAAGGGCTTATAGTAGTCATCAATATGAACAACTTTTACTACGGGACCAACCCTGAAATTGAGAAAAAAAATCTGCTGTTCCATAGAAAAATGTCAATGACACTCGATAAAATGTATGGAACAGCAGATTTTTTTTCTCGATTTCAGGGTTGGTCTCATAGTAAAAGTTGCTTCATAATGATGAGTACTATAAGCCCTTTTCGGGCGGTCACTTGCCTGTGGGCGACATTGTATTACCTGATGTGTCGCCTAAACGGCTTGACTGATTTTGACGAGAGAGGTGATATTGGCTTCCTCTCTATGCCTGAGTGCCAAGTGCGTGTTTTTTCAAATGCGTTAATTTACTCGTTTACATTTGAAATATCTTTATCCAATTTTCATGAAATTTTATTTATATTAATTCATACCAAGTAGTTGATGCTGAAACTAAAGACTAACCTTACACTAACAAGTCAGTCGGCGTTAAGCTTGCCCAAAACAGTTCAATCGAAATAGATTTTTAAAAGTAATACATCACCAAAAGATTTTAAAAAGTTACCCTATCCCAGAAGCTTTAATTTACCAAACAAAAAGCAATCAAACACGGTGTATAAACACAAGTACCGAGAACGGCATAGAAGCACATCTGTCCTATACTCCAATACCAAAAACTAAACATACAACCCTATCGTAGTAAACATAATCAAAATTCTTGTAGAATAAATCGAAAACTTTTCATTGTTTACTGTGACACGGTTCTAAAATTGACGTAAGTATAGTTTGCCTTCAGCACAATTTGCCCCACCTTTAAACGATTGCTCTCGCTCGGGGCAATCATATCGAGGACTATTGTGGGAGATAAAAAGGTAAAAATATTGGAAGGGAGAGTTAGGAAGAGATTGGATGTGGCAGGTGGGAAAATATGTACTAGGTGTATGAAGATGTTTAAAAAATATAGTATCACTTATAATAAACTAGTTGCTACCCGCGTCTTGGTTCGCGTGGATATAAAAAAGTATCCTATGTCCGTCTTTGTAACATACAGTAACTCCTTATCAAATTTTATCAACATCCGTTCAGACGTTTAGCCGTGATAACGCGACAAAGATCCAGATAGTGAGACGAAGTTACTAGACGCTAGATGGTATCGATCCATTTTTGTGCATATTATGACGTTTTGTATGGACTGACAGATGTAATGTAGGGAGTTCTGAATCGCGCAAGCGAAGTTTTTTTTCTCGAGACGAACGTAGTCATTTTTATACCTCGAAGCTTTATGGGTCCTGATACGACTGTCGCTATATTCCTTTGAATTATAATTTTTAGTTAGGATTACGATTTTCCGGGTCTGGGTGTGAGTTTGTGTGTTCATAGATGTGTTCCCCGACATTGAGATGTTAAGTTTTCAAAGCGCTACTTTTTTTTTTAAATCTAACACTTCTACGATGCCGTACAAACATTTTATTGCTGAATCTAATAGCAGCTTAGAAAATAGGAAAACAAACAGTAAATGCTTATGTACTTCTTTCAAAATTAACGGAGCCAGAGCGTGGTAGGCGTACCATTTATGCAACAACATTTTTGTATACAGAATACACAATTTTTATCTTATCACCTTTTATATTAACCGATGATAGAATCTTTTAGCATACACTATTGATTAGACTCAGAAAGCCAGCAAGATTTTCCCAAAGCACGCCCAACGCAAAAGTAAGGTATTAATAAAAACGGTTGTCGGAGTATTTAGAGCGGACAATGGCGGTGAGTAACCGAGTATACCATGTCCACCATTGTTTTCTCTTCTGCGGCTGAACGATGCATTTCCCCCAGTGTTCGTTACAAGAGCCACTCGAGTGGCGAGGTGTGCTCTCGGCGATCGATCTCTACATTTTAATAGCTGTTATTGAATTTTTGCGTTTTATATCTTGAACAAGGCTTTGTTGAAAATTGGGTTGCAAATGCCACGAATGTGGCTAAAATTTGGGTGCAAAATGCGCTTCGTAATTATTATTATTTTGATCACATTCACATCAATGATGTTTAAATCTGCCAACTTGTTTTCTAATAATCAATTATTGTACCTCGTTTTAATTTCGCACGAAATCGTATAAAATTGAAATATTCTATAGGCTTTTATTAAGCTTGCACAGTTCATATGAATGAAAGAATGTATGCATATTATGAATCTTATTATTTTAGGTCAAAACCTTGTAATAATTCTACCAATTCCACGTTGAGCTTAAATTTTCGAGTGATTCTGTGTTTCTGATTATCAGTATGACAATTCCTTAAAATATTTAAAAGTATTTTACTAACGTTTGTACCATGACGTTCAAACATTTTATTGCTGAATCTAACAACAGCTTAATATTAGGAAAAAACAGTAAATATTAAGGTGAAGTACCTAAGCATTTATTGTTTTTTCAAAATTGACGGAGTCAAAGCAATATAATCCAAAATGAATCCAGCCACCATTTTATCACTCACAAAGTCGGTCACCAGGAAGCCCCTGCTCGTTGCCCACTGACATTTTGTATTTAATTACACAAATTCGACCGTTGTAACCTCCAATTGTCCAACTTTTTCACATCTGATCGCGCGGAAAATTCCACGATTATAGCAAAAAGGTTTCTCGTTTGAATTCGTGTGAATTCGAATATAATTCGGAAGTATTTGGGTGGAAGGAGATCGTTTTAAATTAAATAAAATGTCCGTATTAATTCGAATTTGCTCTCTGGAAAATTGTGGAAAAAGGTGAGCGTGTATTTATTAATTTCAAAGTAGATAACATAGATGATGTTATAGAGGTATGTTTTTGTATTGATAAATACAAAAAGTTAACACAGTTAAAGCAATTTTGCTATAGTACACGCAGTAATCATCATCATCATCCGCCAGAAGACGTCCACTGCTAAACTTACCCCTAAAGAAAGAAAGCTGGGGGTTGCCATAATCCTCACGCCTAACAGGATTTAAATGTACATACAGTACTCAATAGTAGCATTTAACTTAGTCCAGTATGTTCGTCTTCTATTTTCAGTCTCTGTCTTTTAGTATACTATATATATATATATATGAACAAAATAATGTATATCGCTGTATATTAAAAATGCTTAATTTTGTCTAAAAATTGACTTTTTTGACATCGGTCATTACAAATACAAGGTTATAAGGAAAGGGTATCCTAAGCTGAAAAGGGCTCATAGTACTCATCATTATGAATAACTTTTACTATGGTTCCAACCCTGAAATGGAGAAAAATAAACAGGTGTTCCATAGAAAAATGTCATTGACACTCGACAAAATGTATGGAACAGTTGATATTTTTTTATCTATTTCAGGGTTGGTCCAAAAGTAAAAGTTGTTCAAAACCATGAGTACTATGAGCCTCTTTCGGCTTTTCGGCCCCTGTATAATTACCATAACCATACTATAATGTACGCCTAAGAATCCGTTTCTTTAACAGGATCGAGGATTAATAATTGATTACCATCATTACTTAGCAACTAAGATTCTTTAAATTTGGAATGTTTGTGACAAATCGCCTCTTCTCATTAAATTTAGGGTCCAATCCTCAACTCCAGACTCCATTAATTACCGAACATGGAGACCTTATCTCCCGCAACAAAGTCCAACTGCATTTAAATTTAAATCTACCATCCACCTTGGCAGTAAGTTTTCAAGTAATTTACGAGTGAATATTTAAGTATCACCTACCAGGGGCTCAGAACACGCCAGGGGTGGAGTTTTGTGTGTTTTACTAATTGCCAAAAGATGTTAATCAGGTACCCGAGATATAAGCCCTTCTCAGTCTATCGTACAGATTTAAACGTCTTCCATCTCTGTCGTTCTTGAAGATTATAACTCAAAAGTCGAAGCAAAAACCATGACAAGGAATTAATTAGAACTCAAGGTAAATAATGAAGATTGTCGCCGGTACTAATGAGTTTTCTGGTATAAGTCCTCGGTTGGTAAAATAATTATAGGGCAGGTAATTAAGAAGTTTTGGGGCGGTATGCAAATGGGGAGTTAATTGTCTAGAAAAATGTGACGTTTTGAAAATAATGGCTTTTTCGGAGATCGGAATGTTTTGATGGTACTGAAATAGGTACGGAAATGCTGAATTCTGGCGCTATAAAAAAAAAGTGATTCGCAGATTCGTAGTCGACGAATATTTGAAAATAATAATATTCAATTATTTGTATTCAGTTTTTATTTATTTATTTAAATTTAAGTTGATAGTAATTTTAAGTAATGTCAGTTTATATTTCATTGACAATAATTGTTTTCCTTTTTAATAAAACTTCATGTTTACATCATACACTCTTGATTTAGGGCATTGATAAAATACAGGATATTCTTTGATTGAGAGGTATTTTTACCCGATTTCCCAGGTAGGAAGGTAATTTTTTTTTGATGTATTGTTGTGCGTATGATTTTGGTACTTGTAAACTGCTTGACCGATTTTGACCAGTACCGTGTTGTTGGATTCCTCTTGAAGCTCGGTCTTTTTGTTTTGTTTTGTTAGTGTAACTGGACGATGAGATGAGCAAGTCGCTCGCCTGATGGTACAATCATCACTCTTGTCCATAATGGTTCATAAAACATTACATATAAAAATGAATCGCCGTTCGTTTCTCGCTAAAACTTTAAAATGCCTGGACCGATTTTGATGATTAGTTTTTCGTAATTGTCTGAACAAGGTTTGCAAGAAGAGTTTAGCGAGGCCGCAAAGGCCGTACTTTTTCGCGTACGAGTCGAGAGCATAAGTCGCGAGCATCAGCTAGGCATCAATAAATAATGTCAATATCTAAAGTCCTGCCAAAACAAAGTTACCACCAATCAAACAACCGAAATTGCCAACGTCACTTTTCGCCAAAGTTCCCATACCACCTGATCCCTTATCCGCTATTGAAGGTGCGACGGACAGACAGCCGACAAACTGGATTATACGTCTTGATTGATGATGGCCGATCAACGGAGAACAAGGTTTAATCGAACAAATGCGCCGAAGAAAGGTGATATCAATGTGCTTTAGAAGTTAGTACATAATGTTGATGTTTACAGCTTATATGGTCAAATTAGGTATTTTTGTAAAAGCAATTAGTAGTACCAATGGTCAACATTTTAAAATCAAGATTAACGTAGAACAGTTCTACAAAGTACATAAGAACCTTATCAAACTTGATTGAATTTCTGCATAGTTAATTTGCGTTTTATGACAATTTTCAACAAGGCCTCCACACTACCCATAATGGCGGCGCACCACACATTTGTGTGCTGTAAGATATTTGTGTGATATGTTACAAACTTTGTGTTGAACATGTTATGTTGTCTATTAGTGCACTCGTATATATATATATATGTAGGTCTACGATAAATGTGTTTTTACTATTTCCTCCTAAGAGGATTTTGGCGTCGCACGTCTTATGCATTTGCCAGTGTCAAGTATACATATATATTTTCAAGTTTTGTTAGATATTATCAAACAAGTCATAGTTACAGTCAAAGCCGAGCAAAGCAAGTCACGGTCACGTCCAAGTCATGCCCCAGTAAAGTGGTGAAAACTTTACTAGAGCCTTCTATGGAGTTTTGGAAACAACACGAAAATTCACGTTTCACGACATTATACCATTCACCAACACTCGTGCATGTTCACGAACACTTAACGGATAAAAATTCACCGTTTTTACACATTAACACTCGTAATAACACAAGTTTTGCAAAATAATAAAATGACGCGACATGAATTCTTCACGTTCCCGGTTGTGTTGCCTACAACATTTTGTAGATTTGATGTGTGTTGCGCCTTAGAGCACTACACTGAACGACAAACCATTTGCATCCATCGGTTGATCACGACTTAATTTTCATAGAGTAGTAAGAATAGTGAGCTAAAGAAAAAGCCCAATGGTCCAACAATAGACGGCCAGAAATAGTGGTGATGTTTTTTGACCGAGGCAAGCTATGGTCTTAGTCTATGGCCAACAGGTCGGTGATAGATAAATATGTTTGCAAGCACATTATTATTTTTGTATATATATCTTTCGTACTAGCTTAGTAACCATTAATTCAATCTTCAAGAAATTTTTGTTAGATAATTTTAAAAAAAAGTACATATATGAGCAAATTCGGTTCAAAGTGTGTTAAGTTATAAAAGTAGCGAGGTTTCAGTTCGGTGCAAAAAACTTGTTATGTTTGTATTGAAAGTTTGATACAGTGATAATAAATAGTGGTCAAGTATGTCGGGAGTAGTACTATTTGGTATATAGTTACGTCGTACATTAAACAATTGTACCCCAACCGAAACTGCAACGCTTAAACAGCAGAATAATATGAATCAAAAAAATCCGACTCCCAAATTTCTAATTCCATAGGCCATTAGAGCTACTTCAGTTAAGTTGGTCTCTAGCTGGCGTGACGTCTAGACGCATCGAAACGAGGTATTTATATCCCGTTACACCTATAACTACGTTTTAAATGGTAATGAAACGACCACGGCCTCTTGGGGAGTGTACAATTATATTGGATACGAGGTTTCGTTTACTGGGGGGAGATTTTTATAGAGAAGATATTCATTCAATTTGTGATCAAACTGCAAGATATTTTTGGCTCTAAGAAACATGCAACAGCTTACTTCTTCAATCTTCAACGTGGGTTCGATTCCCATCTAGGACAAACATTCATGTGATGAATATTTATGTTTGTTCTATGTCTGGGTGTTAATATCTATATAAGTATGTATTTAAAAATATCTATGTACGTATATCAGTCTCTGGCAGCCATATTACAAGCTTTGCTTAGTTTGGGGTCAGATGACCGTGTGTGCAAAAAAATGTCCCAGATATTATTATTATTTATTATTAATCTTCTTCTCAAATTACCAAAATAAAATGCAAAATGATAGGCTATTGAATATAACAATGGTATTTTATATTTTACGACATATTATATATCATATTTATGATAATATTTTACCATACAGTACAAAATATTATTGTTATTGGATTGATATTGTACATTGATACAAAATAACTGTTAAACAAAATAAGCGACGGGCATCTAGATGGTAAGTGATCACCACAATATGGAATTAACCTACAACTCCCGAAGAATATTGCCGATCCATACTATTTAGAATTTTGTTGTGATATTATCAGAAAGCACGTAAATATATTATTCACATAATACTGTTCCTGCTGTCATCATAATCATCATCATCGACAGCATATTCACTGCAGAGCCCCCTTTCGCCAATCTACCCTGTTTTGTGCCAATCTCGTCCTGACCAAAATTTTTGCGGCTCGCATCTGGATCGGCTAGCATCTGCGATTTTTTTTATGTCGTCAAGCCATCGCTGTATCAGTCTTCCGGGGCTACGCTTATCACGTGGCCACTATTCAGTCAGAAGCTCTGCTGCATAGGTTAAAAAAAAAGACAGAAATATACAGCTGGCCAAAGGTCTCCCTAGATAAAAACAAAAAATCTGTTAACCTCCACAGTCGCTGTAAAAGCGATATATTCCTAAAAGCCGTTATTGTACCGATAAAATCTAATGCGTGCACTCCGTATTGCTATGATTTACAATATTTATTATGAGGGGGTCTTCACTCGTATTACAGGAGGAATATTACAGTCATTGGGGTCAGGTATCGATTGGAGATGACATTGTCTCGAACTAGGTAACAATAAAACTAGGTAGTCGTGTCGTGGTAGCTCGGTGGGAGATCCCGATGCAATAGCTGTAATTATTTTAAATAAAATTTAGAGAATACTTTATTTTATTTACCTATCTGTGAATCGATCTTGGGAGCACGCTCGTTTCACATCCGTTGGGTTGTGGTTTCGAACTCGGGCAGGCCCGAACCAATGACTTCTCTGGGACTTAAGTACGGATATACCACTGACTTTTCGGTAAATGAAAACATCATGAGGAAACCTGCATATTTTCGGAGAAGAAATTTGATGGCAAATGTGAATCCGCCAACCCGTAATGGGACAGCGTGGTGAGGCCTTACCATCATAAACAGAAGACAAGTCATAGTATAATCTTGATAGCGGTTACTTACTACTATCGGGTAAGACTATTCTGATCACCGCTCGGCGCAAAACATCGCGAGGGAAGAAAGCAATGGATGAATCTGGCAAAGAATGAAATGAATGATAATGAATCAGATTGAGCCTCCAAAACCGTTCAGTGTGCCATTCTGTTCCGGTTCAATTGGATGTGAAACGGTTGCTAATGATAATTATGATGTCGTACATTGAAAATTAACCTCAATACAAAAGCAGATAGTTACAAATTAGGATACACTGTCCATAACTCCATGCTATGACTTATCTTTCAACCTGTGACCATCTCGCTTGTCAATTCTGCCAACCTGTTACTCGTTGACATATGGCACCAATAAGAACACAATTGGACAATACTAACATCTAATTAGCGAATGCATTAATCAACCGCAAGTGGTGACTGTTGGTAACGTAATTACCACTTCTAGGAATGTGTTGTCTGTTTGTATGTATCTGTCTTTGGATAATTATAGGTATAGACGAGCGTGATTAGATGCGTTGTGATAAAAAAAACATTAACGATTTCTTTTTCTGCCATATTTACTTTGGTATTTGCTGTGTTTGCTTTGGTTCGAGCCGCGATCGGCGTTCCTGCTGTGCTCTGTCCGTTTCTCTGGACGATAGCATTTTGCATGGGGACTCTACTGGCTCGAAATGTCATCTCTCATCAAGCCAGGCCAATGCTTCTTTCGGCGACGATAAGATCATCACGGAAAACATCATGAGTAAACCACAGCATGGTGGTACTGCACTAGAGTTGGCTTGCTACACCCTAAAGGTAAATATGTCTTCAAACACCTAACAATGTCTTTTGGCAGCTTCATTTGAGAGTCGGTACTCGTTCCAAGCTAGTTGGGCTTAACATACTTGACCACACCGTCTTACCATCCTGCGAGTTTGTGGTCAAATACCTGGTGGTAAGATTCTTTTTCAGAGGCCGACTAGACAATAGTTACACCGTTACCAGCCATTTAACCGTTCAACAGTGGTGTGCAAACATTACTATGTTTCGGAATGAAAGGAAATGTTTCCAGCGAAATGACTATGATAAAGAAATTTAATCTTATATCTCAGGTTAAAGAGCCCAATGCATTGCTGCGCTAAGCTTTAGTCCATCATCTGGGTTTCACGATGACCAAATATAAAACACATACCTCTTAGAATAAAGTTATTCTAAGACGTACCTATTTATTTACAAATCATGTAATGATAGATTTTAATCATCTTGTTAGCAAACATTGTCTCCATAAGTCATAGCGCACATGCACCACAAAAGGTTGGTAACAAACAAACGCGCATACTTGCGATATACGTTCTCTCTAATTAACGTGACAAATAGCTGCGCGCGATTCGCTATTAATTGGTGCGGGCAACTGTGGCGCAACTGTTACGATCTTAGCTTTGAACAATGGAGAGATATTTTTGTACAGAAGAAACGTTTTAATAGACATCCTATATCATGGCAAATGGACAAACATCTAGTGACTATTTATACCTGTGAAAGATTTTCTATAAATTATTTAGTTCTACATAGTGCTTAAAATAATTCTCTGAAAGGCCTACTTTGATAAAAATGTGATTGTTCTATTTAGTGCTCATTGAGCAACTCGGCCCAGAGGAGGCCCGAGTTGCTCTAAGAGTGCCCCTCATTAGTTATGTAGATTAAAAAACTTATTTTGAGTTATATGTTATTTCGGTTCTATTATCTGGTTGTATCGCGAGAAAACATAAAATGACATTTTCTAGATAAAAAAAAAAACATTGAGAATTCATTCTATTTACATATTTTTTTCGCGGGCACGCGGAAACCCCTGTGCAAGGAACATAATACTCTCTGACGAGAGTATTCAAGTGACCATAACACTAATAGTGAGGTAATAATAATATCTAGGTTTGCACGGCACAGAATTTTGATTGATTTCCTTGTTTCGATATAATTAGCAATTATCTGGTTTTTTGACTAGCGCGTGCTAAAGCCATCTCTTTTCATCTGCACGCGAAAGTATATAGCCCTGTCTTCCTCTCGTAATATCCTCTTAATTTTATCACACAAAGTCATAGTAAGTTTGTTATCACACGACCCTTTTACACAAAGATTTTCTGAAATGGAATAAGACCAAAGATTTTACTGATATGGTGGCACAGTTTTCCTGTAGTTAAGAGGTCAACTTGCTAAGTGATCAATGCATAAATTCTCCTCGACTTCCTAGAAATGTTGGGAAGAGGAATGGCCCTCTTTGAAATTGCAAAGCAAAACGTGTCAGAGACAATAAAAAAACAAAACATAACTAACTTACCTATATCACTAGACCTTTTTTTGAAGAATAATCATTAATGAGAAGTCATTAATATATAGGTAGGTAGTAAATCCAATCAAAATGGAACTAAATATTAGTATTATGGTGCGAAACGAAATGTATCTTTGTGGGTATTGTTGGTACCTATACATTTTTATAATGTACAAATACAACATATATGTAAAACCCAAAGACATAAAGGGGTAGACACCTAATCAGCAAATCAAACTATCTTGAAATAAAGTACACCAGATTGACGTACCTGTCAAATCAAATTAAGAGCTCCATACACTTGTCATTCTCATCTCATACTGATAAAATCTCATAATAATGAGACAAAAAATGGTAAACTATACAAAAATATCATGCCAAAATTACAAGGATTCATAGGAATCAAAGAACACCATTGCCACATCCATCTTTAAGTTCTGAAATATACTTTAATAGGATATAAAATTATTGAATAATGTAAACAGAATAGTCGCTATGACAACGTTTAGGGATGTCAATCGAATTTCGGTTAGCCCAAAAATCGATTATTAAATGAAAATTTTTTTTTTGATATATCATGATTGAGGATTGTTTCTTGTACTGTAAAGAAGACCGGCGACGGTCATTGACGCAGCCCTTTGATAATTTTATTCGTCGATTAGCAATTGACAATCACTTCAATCGGATTAAAACACGATTAATTGGTTGCATCATCATTATCAGCCAAATAAGACATCCACTGCTGGACAAAGGCATCCCCTTAGAAAGGTACGATCAAACACGTAAATATTGAGAATGCTCCATCGCCTCTAGTTTTTTTTTAAGAGTCTGAACGATAAGGGATTCACGTGGAATTTATTTGACTATATACTTGATCCAAAAATAATCAACGGTTTAATCGAAGTTCGTTTTTTTTGTCCGATTGAAGAATCTAATACGAGATCGGTTCGAATCGGTTCGTATACGATTTTTTTCTGCAAGAATTGACATCCCTAAGACAAAATGAACTGTAGTATTGCCAGATATTTTTGTAATTTCCCAACTTTGTTTAGGTTTCCTAGAGACTCAGATATATGTAGCTGATCTTTTGATAAAAATAGTTCGGCAAAGTAGAGATGAATATTGGCGGGAACCTATTAAGGTTTCCACCAATATTAATTTGCTTATAATACATAATTTTCATAATTTTGCCTAAAAAACGTGTCGGCGCATAATTATCAACAACAAATAGAAATGTTTCACCAATACCTATCCAACAACTTAACTTAAAACCCTACGGAAGCCTACAATGAGCGTGTCACGATATGACACAATTGTATTGCAATTTTATTAGAAATAAAATTTTGTACCTTCCTAAGAATGTAAGAATGTAAATTTGTCTAGTGTGGTTGTAGGTTTTTGGGTCTGCAAGTAATATGCACATTCTCTTAGGTTTTCACCGTCACATGCGTGTTACTTGAGGTTGCAGAATAGTCAGGCAGTTTCAAAAAAGATAAATCCGCTAATAAGCGAAAGTTGCGTATGCGTTTATTTGCAAATTTAGAGGATTCCATTTCCATCGTAATAAATTGAAAATAAAAACTTAACATTATTTAACTTAACAATAATGTGGATGATAAAAAAAAAAGTATAAGAGCCTATTTAAGAACCACTGTGATACAACCTAAATCACTCCAATCAAAATTTATTTACCCGACCAAATAGGGTAATCACTTTTTAATGGAAAGCCTCAAATGTCATGACAAAAAAGACTGTCAAAAATTATAAGCCATTTCAAAATCGTGTTTGTATGGAGACTATCCTTCTGGACCTTATTTATAAGGAGAATTCTGTGGTAAAACCAAAACGAAATATTTTCGCTAAAAGTGATCTCTTCCCGACGATTATGTAAAAGAGTTTGGTTCTAAATCGTCGACAAAAAGAGTTGCAAGATGAAATTTACAAAATTACCGAACCACTAGCGAAGTTATTTCTACCAAGTGTAAGACAGTTTATTTTTTTCGAAAACCACCGAGCCCCACCCACTCGGCTTTCTGGCATTTAGGACATCGCGATTTTGCAGTCTATTATATAACTATATATATAAATCAATTGCCACATGCTATGACAGAGCATCACTCGAGAACGGCTGCGACCGATTTGGACGGTTTCTTTCTTGTTGTGTTCGTAATTGTCAGGAAAGGTTTATATGAAGATTTTAGCGAGTTTAGCGAGCTTGCATCGCGTACGAAGTCGCGGGCATCAGCTAGTTATAAATAAAATAAATTACTGATGAACGAACTTTAATAAACACCGAATACTTCGGTATTTCAGTCATATCGGACACTCATTTATTTATTTATATAACTATCACGGCAAAACCAATTACATTAGCTAATTAAATCAAAAATAGATTTAAAAATACACAGTCATTAGAGATTAAAAATATAAACAGTTCAAAGAAATAGTAAATTAAAAATTATAATCAATGTCAGTTACAAATACAATAGACAACAATGTCAAGATATATTATAGAATGTCAAAAAGGACACTGAAATACGTAAAGTAGGGAAGGAACCAAATAGCTGGAAACCCTACTGCCGACCCAGTAAACGTGTTTTGCGGGTAAAAAAAACAATCATTTGTCTCTAAAATTAATTCAAACTTAAGCAATACTTTACCTAAGCAAAGATGAACTCAAATAGGAAAAACAAATGAGTAATTTCGATCAGCATTCAGCACATGTGTCCACATAACAGGTTTAATTTATTCCCCGCCTTATCCCAGGAATCCAATCAGCATATTGAGTGCGCGGGAGTGGATGGGAGCTGGGAGCCGGGAGCCGGGAGCCGGGAGCTTGGAGCTCCTGACAGATGCCGTGTAATTGTGCCTGTGACATTTTTTTGTTGGCCACCCCCTCTAATGTGTGTGATCGAATCTGTTTAAAACCGAGCTGGATTGTGTGGAATCTACTTTTCAGTAACGTTAACATTAACACTGGTAAGAATAGCGATATTTTGTTTCGTTTCACAAAATGGCACCAACCACAAAATTTAAGAAAAAAAAACAGCTTTTCGATAAATTTTCTTTTGATGGTCAATAACGTTATTGAATATAGAACGTCTCATAGTTATTTTGTTGATAACTAGTTGTTACTCGCGACTTCGTCTACGTAGATCAATATAAATAAGTAGATAGATTAACTCATTATTGTGCAGATAAATTTGTACATACATTTTATAAAGAAATTTTAAAACTAGTGTAAAAACTGGTGGCCTTATCGCTGAAAAAGATCGCTTCGAGGCAACCTTAGGATTGAGAGGATTCAAAGAAGAGGTAGAAGACGGGGTGTGCAATGGTGGAGATTGAAGTTGAAGGTTGATGTAGCCTATGTCCGTCTCCTACCCTTAAGCTATATTTATGCAAAAATTCAGCTCAATCCGTTCAGCCGTTTAGCCGTGATAGTACGACAAATTCCCAGACAGAGAGACGGAGTTACATTCGCATTTATAATATTAGTGAGGATGAACGAGTACCTACAGTGATAAAAAGTATTAAAAGTCTCACGTTTATTACCCGCTTTACATATGTCAAAAGTAACTGAAATTAAGTTGACTTATCCTCCATTCCATGATTTATCTAAAGCCTATTCCATACCGGTTACCGTTTCATCCCCCGTTACAAATGCAGGGGAGCAGTGTACTCAGGTGTCGAATCGCGACTCGCGAGGTATTCGTGCACCGGTCTGAATATTATTTACGCGCTAAATATGAGTGCGACGATTTTTATCAATCCCGAAACCGGGGTCTTATCATATGGCTTCGGTATCCACTGATCCTGCCGTACGAGCGAAATAAAACGGGGATTGGGCTCGTGGGAGATCTGATTTTAGGATCTGCCTACCCGTCGAAGCGAATGCAAAAGATAACGGCAACTGGTGGCCCGCGTTGTTATGGGAGAAAATGGTGGGAGCAATGTTCCAGAAATGTTGTCTGAGACAACGTGCTGGGGGCACCAGTGCGTTGCTAAGGAGATCCCGGTGCATTCGCTTAATTTATTTCAAATAAAATTTAGAAAAGACTGAGATTTGATTTATTTACTTGTGAATCGATCTTTATTTATTTTTAATTTTGGTATGGTTTTATGTTATTTTTATTAGTGTCTCTCTGTTTGCGGACTCCTAGTAAGGTGAGGTTAGATTAGCGATTTAAGCTTTTTTCCTAATAAATAGGGCTAACGCTCACCTGCAGACATGGTACGCGTGGATCGCCGACTAAATAAACGAGAGATGAAGAGAGAGGTATATCTTTTCTCTCGTTGTTTTGCTTTCCGTGGTTTTCACTGGTGAATACAGAATAGATTGATAACGTTTATTTTATAAATCGCTGTTTATTTAGTCGTACGGTCTGCACCCCCACACCTAGGTATACAGCAAGGGTGGATTGTCCGAGGGTCGTCCCCTCAGAACTCTTTGATGCGATCTCCGTGACCATGAAAATGTGACGTCATTTCATTCCGCCATCACAGGAATCTGTAATTGCTTGCAAATTACTCTTTGTTGGATCTTCTTTGTTTTTAATAGCAATTTGGAGGACAGGTGAATGTGATTCTTAAGGGATTTATAGCTATAAAAGATTTAAAATAAACGACATAGTTGCGATTATTGTCGTTTCTTATACTTAATAAGAGAGTAAAAATAAAGGGAAGCAGTCAGAAAGACTAAGCTCAATCTCAATTATTAGCAGACTACCCAAGAAAATGTTTTAGGATTGTATGTACGTAAGTATTTATGTAACTTTGTATGTTTGTATGTTCTTAGACTTACCTCCCGTTGCCTCGACGTGTTAAAGAGTGAGGAGTAACATTGTAACATAGGCTACATATTGCAGTCGGGTTTTTCTTTTTCTTTTAATGAACTCAAAGCAACGAAAATCATTAGAACGTTTCAGGTAAAAAAAGTTATGCAGGGTTATAAGGAAAGGGTATGCTAAGCCGAAAAAGGCTTTTAGTACTCATTTTAGTATTGAGAACAACTTTTACTATAGGACCAGTACTGAAATCGAATTTTATTTTATTAACACGAGAATACTCACGTATAATTAAGTCGAGTTATTCTTATAAAAAACATCACTGCTTCTAGAAAAAGATGTGATCGAAATTTCAGTCGGAATAACCTATTTAATTTAACATGAGTATTAAATTAAAATATGTCAAAACCTACGTCAGTTGCCAGCAAATTCCCAAAAAATCGAAACAAACATTGTGCAAAAAAATAAGAGTAGTATTATATCTCGAAACTACCAATAATTAGATATCATAATTAAATTTTATAATCAGATTGGAATCAATAGCCATTAAAGCAGTGCAGTTAGCGCACTGGCGCAGTGCCAAGAAACACCGGCTGTTAATATGGCAGGTAGTCTGTAGGTTTGCAATGCGTTTACACTCGCGTAGTTGGAAAATATACATCGTCTATAAGCTGTCTATAGCAGTTCGAGCCGAACTGAGACCTCGCGACCCCTATAGCTCCACAAGGCCTTGACCGATTCAGCTCATCTTCGTATCTAAAAATTGTATTAAAATAACTACTTACCTACAAAATTTAATGAAGATCAATGGTCCACAAGTTATCGTCGACAAATATAGGTACACACAAACATACATACAGATGCCGATTTGTCCTAGTAAACACTGATACCTTCGTTCGGCTCGGTTAATAAGCCCTAAAAATTGTTTTCATACTTTTCAAACACCTTGAAATAAATAATAACGCAGACTTATTTTACGTTAGCTGCGTCTTGAGCTTTTTTGTGGACTGTCAATAGAGTTCTTTAGAGATAGAGTGAATCGGGCTTGGGCATTGTTTCGGACCTCATTATGATAGTCTTTTCCTCATTTGCTCGACGAAAAATGTATCATAAGTCCGTTGTTGTACACCCTTTCTTTGCTAAATTTTTAAAGTCTTTCAGCCGTTGAGTACTGACGCGTCAAAAGCCTAAAGCACTGCAGTTAGCAGCGCGGCGCAGTGCCAAGACGCACTGGCTAGTAATAATATGGTAGGTAGTAGGTTTGCAGTGCAGTTGCGTTGTAGAAAAAAAACTGATCGTATCCCATCAACTGGTCCTGTGTAAACGCACCTACAGGCGTGATAAAATGCAGGTATTTACGATCGGCCTGCGGTCTATTGTTTCGATATGGTGCTCGCAGCGCCCTCCCATATTGTAAATTGTCAAATATATTTTAATTTATTGTATGATAAGTAAAACCAGCAGAGTTTCTTGATAAACAGGGACCAGTTTTTGTAGTGATGACCATCTCATACAAAAAAGAGTACCCCAGAAGAAACAGCATACACTAGATGGCGCTTATGTATTTAGTGAGCTAATGTTCAAACCGCTATAAAAGCCGATGAAAATATGCATTTAAGATTTTGTTCAAATTAGATTGAAATATCATCATCATCATCCGCTATTTAAGATTTAGTTCAAATTAGATTGAAATATCTTAATCATCATCAGATTAAGAGAACTAAATCTTAAATAGCGGATGATGATGATGATATTTCCTCCGCCATTTAAGATTTAGTTCAAATTAGATTGAAATATCTTAATCATCATCATCATCCGCTATTTAAGATTTAGTTCAAATTAGATTTAAATATACGACGTCAAAATATGTTTCCAAAAATAAGGTTTCAACGCCATCTATTAAGAACATGAGATGAGAACAACGTTGTAGACAACAACGTTGTAACCTAACCTAACCTAACCTAATCCTTACCTCAAACGGCACAAATATAGTTATTTAGACCGGTCGTACATGTTTGAGCTGTTTGGGGTTGAGACTTTAGGTCCATGGGGGCCGGCCGCTCACGAACTATATAGGGACCTGGCCAAACGTTTGGTGGAGGTGACGAGAGATCGGAATGCTACCGCATATTTTGGGCAAAAACTCAGCATTGCCATCCAGCGTGACAATGCTGCCAGCATTCTGGCCACTCTCCCCTCCACCAAGGGGCTAGTAGATTAGGTTTTTTGTATTTATCAATTTTTGTTTATAATTTGTTTTAATTTTAAGTAGGTAAGTAGGTAGGTTATATTTTATTGTAAATATGTATATAATTTATGACAATTAAATACTGTAATATTTTAACTAACATTAGAATTGAGAGGAATATAGCCGCAGTCGTATCAGGACTAATAAAGCTTTATGGTATAAAAATGAATACGTTCGTTTCGAGGAAAAAACTTCGCTAGCAAAGAACTCCTTAAATTATAGCTGTCAGTCCATACAAAACATCAAAAAAATGCACAAAAATGGATCAACGCCATCTAGCGAAGTATAAGAAATAACTTTGCCTCAACGTCTGGATGCTTGTCGCGTTATCATAGCTAAACGGCTGAACGGGTCTCGATAAAATTTGATGAGGAGTTACTGTATAACAAAAAGATGAACTTATGATACTTTTTTGAAGTCCGCGCGAAAGAAGTCGCTGGTAACAACTAGTATAATTATAAAGATTCAATTAGGTTCCTTCTCAGAGCCCTTAATGGGATAAAAGTATTTGAAAGCTGCGTCTCCACTCAAACTTTCAAATCCCAATCAAGCTAAACTGCTGTTCGCAATAAAGTTCCAAATTCAATAGTATCTGCAAATAATACCATCTGCAGAGATCCGGTACTAATTTACCTGTAGGTTTAATAAAGGAGCCACTATCGCATTTTCCAAGCGAAATTGAAAACCACCCGTAGAAAATTTTTAGTTCCATCATTTAGCAAACTTTACAAAAAGTTGGTCGGTCTGTACGCAGTAGGTACATCCAAGTTAGTCGAGCGACCGGCATTCCCGGTAAAAGTACCGGAATAAATTCACTAAAGGTATTTTGGAGTAATGCGAGGAACTGCATAGAGCTGATACCACTGCTAGAATAATAGATAGATAGATAGATAACTCTTTATGCCTCCCTTCTCTTCTCTCTTCTTCTCTTCTCTTTTCTTCCTTTCAGAAGAGATCGCTTTAAGCGATAAGTCCGCCAATTGTTACACTAGTTTTAAGTAGATTTTTGTATTATGCATGTAATTTCTGGTGTGAACAATAAAGAGTTATCTATCTATCTATCTATCTATCTATCTATCTATCTTTATTGTTCACACCAGAAATAACATACAAATGACCAAAAAACAACTTTAAACTAGTGTAACAACTGGCGGCCTTATCGCTTAAAGCTTTCTCTTCCAGATAACCTTAGCATGGAGAGGATTTGTATGGAAGAGGTAAGGGACGAGGTGTGCTATTAATAAGGGACAGTGCTACACGCAAAAAATAATAACATATACAATAATAATAATAATAAAGACTAAATACCTACGAAAAAATAGTTATATAATAAATACATATTATAATAATCATAATCATATCAGAGGCTTTCGAGTAGCGAATACTTACACATGAAGCTAATAATAATATATATAAATAAATAATAATATATTTATATATTTAGCTACTTAATAAAATTTAAATATAACCTTAAATATTACTTACTATACATAATTTAGAATTCTCCGTTTCGAAATAAGTCTAAAGTTAGTAATTATAATCTTTATTTGCTTGTAAGTGTAATGCATATAAATTTTGGTATTTAAATCTATATCATGTCCATTTATTACGAAAGTTCAGTCAGAAAAAATCTGGATTTTTGTTACACTCATTAAATTATCAGCTCTGTAGAGTTCATGTGAGTACAGTCAAGCAGAAAACGGCCACGTGGCACCGAGAGCCAGGTGCGCCAACCGCACGCCTCTAAATATAACGTCTTTATTTCTGTTTCTGACCGTACCTAACTGCAGCAATGTTTTTACATTTCTGCGGACCCTACTCTGTAATTGAAGGCGATTCAAAATAACGCAAGTGAGGACTTTGTTCGAGACACATGCTTGCATAGAATTTTCAAGCTAGTAAGGAAGGAGCAAGGAGCAGTGCATATAAATATGGATAGCAATCACAACTCAGCGCTGCAGAACGTCTTTCCGACGTCTTTTTACATTATGGTAGTGTATATATTCTTCTATCGATATCAGGACTCAACCAAACTTAAGTGAAATGTTGGCAGCAACTGATCTCGAAATCTCAAAAGCTGAGATTCAATCTAGTCTCGAAAAAAATTTCGAACTTCGAGATTTCTTATTTGCAACGCTATATTTCGAGATATTCACGATGCTAGCGTACGAGTTACATTGAGTGGTAGGAGGTAATCGAGACCAGAGACGGTCGAGATTGAAATCTCGAATCATCAATTTGTCATATCTCCGAATAGGGGCCCAGAACCACACTATTGATCCGTGGCCATGAAAGACTGTACGAGCAAGCTGACCAAAGCTTGAGCACTTAAGGTGGTTCAGAAATAACTTGTATTATTTTCGTATTACCTTAGCAGGGGTGAAGTTTCTCGGAGCTGTGTTACACCTGGTCATTTAAAAGGATGTTTTAAATCTGTGCTAATTTTGTTTTACGATACTCCTTGGATTTAACAAAAGTAAGTGTATCATACTTTCCAAGTAAGTGTATTCATGCCTTTAAGGTAAAAGGTGTTGGAAGGGTTGCGACTTGTATTCCCGTTGACAAAAAAAAACGAATACAAAATAAACAAAATTGTTTGAGTACTTGTACTTGTTACTTGTGTTTATGTTTGTATGCTTCATTTAATTTAAAAAAATGGTCAAGTACTTGTACTATTTATAGTTTTATTGTCAGTCAAGAAAAATGAAAGTGGTAGGTATTATATCAAAACTGAATAAATAATATCTCGGTATGAAATTACAGGAAAATTTGATAGAAAAAAAAAATGAACGTAAAAGAAATTAAGGATAAAAATAGACAAAGAAAAAATCTACAAAAAAATAAATGTAAGAAAAGAAAACAGAAGGAATTTATAATTATTAAGAATATTGGAAAGATACTTTTTGCTTTTCAGTCGTATATACTTTTAAAAGTATCTGTGAAAAATCTTTTTTTTTTTTTAAAACGATGGTAGACGTCACGCGCTATTTTAGTTCCGCTAAATACAGCCATAAGCAGCATAATGAACGACTACGTATTCTGTGGACTACGTGAATAAATGTTTCATAAAAGTTGGAGTACTCTGCCTTAATTTCTCGACCAAATTCAATCTTCTGCCACCAATTAAACTCGGCAGCAGCAGAATTCAATTAAAAGTATCCAAAACTAAATGCTTCGTATCAAAGAGATCGCCGACCTGAAGATCTGACGAGAGGCGAAATAACGAAATTTCAGATGACGGTAATTACACCGGACGAGATACCGCATTAATACTTGATAACACAATTAATTCCAACGCTAGAAAGTTATGGCTGCAGTTATAGCTGAAAAACCAGCCAAGTGTAATACGGGCCTTTTTTTTTCTTTTCTGTTTTCGTGAAGATATGCGCACACATACCGCACTGCCACGGGGAGACAGTGCTTTGATGTGGGACTCCAGCCAACTAAAACTCCAGGTGGTCCCCTACAGGACCCCAGCCTACTAGCAGAAGTGGGCAGTAAACGACTAGCGTTCTGCGATCCCCAAGCCATCTGCCAAGCGTTGGGATTACGGCAACCATCTTGGGGAAGGATTTTGTACAGCAATATTGGCTGAAATGAGGTGAGAAGGAGAGAAAAAAATGTTGATCACGTGGAAGCCGTGATCAACATTTTTTTCTCAACTACAAAATGTATCAGCGTTTTCAGAATAGTATAGGGTAAATAAAATAAATAATTAACTATTTCTAACAATCTCTAACTATTTTAGTTTTTAAGATAGACCCTTGACAAAAATGTACCTAGCAAGACAACTCTGACGCTACATTTTTGTTTCAGCTCATGAAAGCCTTTGCTCATGTTCAGGTTTAAAATACACATTTTTTTAATACCTAACTATTTCAGTTTTTTAGATAGAACTTTGACAAATTGAACCTAACACGACAACTCTGATGCTACATTTTTCTTTCAGCTCATGAAAGACTTTGCTCATATTCAGGTTTAAAATACAGAGTTTTTTAATACCTATTTTAGTTTTTGAAATAGAATTTGACAAATTGAACCCAACAAGACAACTTTGACGCTACATTTTTCTTTCAGCTCATGAAAGCCTTAACTCATGTTCAGGTTTAAAATACAGTTTTTTTAAATATCTAACTATTTTAGTTTTTGAGATGGAACCGTAACAAAAATGAAGCTAACAAGACAACTTTGACGCTACATTTGTCTTTCAGCTCATGCTCACCGCTACTCGCTGTCAGTGTAGCCTCGACAAACTTCGTAAAATTTCAATTTTGCTCCGCTAAAGTTCCACCTGATAATTCCGGAGTTACGTGCGGTAAAACGAAAAGTATTTCGCAGATAAGAGCGAAACGTTCCGGCATTACTTCTGCACTGGCAATTAAAATACTTACTAAGTTTGGTATAGATAGATAGTCTGTTACATTAGAAGGTTCGGTTTTTGTGGAATCGTTGTTGTTGTTTTCGTAGTGGTAGGGCTCTCTTGCAGAGTCCGCCTGGGGAAGTACCACACCTTTGCCAGTTATTCAACCGCCAAGCAGCAAGCATTACTGTGTTCCGGATTGAAGGGCAATGTTTCCAGCGTAATTACCGGGCAAACAGAGATTTAACATCTAACATCTCAGGGTGACGAGCGCAGTGCATTGCCGTGCATATATAAAAACTCTGACGGAGTCTGTGTTTCCTGAAAAGAAGTGAAGACACCCATATTGTACAATATAGATGTCTTCAAAACTAGAGTCCTCCTCCTTCTAGGATCTGCTTCTTCAACGGTAAGCGGCTCCATCCTTGACTCAGGACTATTAACTCAGGAATAGTGTAGCTTCCTGCTAGCGAAAGAATTTTCGAATTGGTTTAGCCACTTCAGAGAATACATCCTGAAAAGAAATTTTTAAAAAATGAGCCATTTTCTAATCGCTATAATAATATAAATACGAAACTGTATAGTGTATAGTGTGTGTGTAGTGTGTAAGTGTGTGTAGTGTGTAGTGTAGTATGTAAGTGTGTGTAGTGTGTTCGTATGTAAGTGCGTTAGTTCCCGTTCAACTCTTTTTCGGCTGAACGGGTTGGAATAAAATTTGGTATGGAGATAACTTACACGCAGGGTTAACAGATATGCTACTTTTTATCACGGAAAAATATTCGGTTTCTGTAGAATAGCGGGTGAAACCGCAGGGCGCAGCTAGTATTCCTATAGATTGTTAGTTTTATGTAAGGTTTATTCAAGCTCTAATGTGTATAATATTATCGTACAAAATTCAAGCTCTAATGTGTATAATAATATCGTACAAAAAAAATTGTACGATAATATTATACACATTAGAGCTTGAATAAACCTTACATAAAACTAACAATCTATAGGTACAAAATTTGTACGATAATACACCTTAGAGAATCTACAAACGTTTAATAATCATTTGTACTACAAATGATTATTAATTAGGATTAATTACCTGAGGAGTTTCTACTGTGAGCAAAAGGAAAGGAAACATGGTCGCTGGAGAGCGACCTTTTTCCACCTGTCTCTTGTTTGGCTTAAACACAAACACCCGCTTTGAATGTAGAGTGTATTAATGTAGGTAGGACTTTAGCTCGGCTTTGATGAAAGCTTAGCATAGCTAATATCCAATTTATAAATATATAGTATATTTATTTCAAGTCATGGTATAGTCTGTTCATCCTTACCTGACAAAAAAGGTAAACAAACAAAACGAAAATCCATAGACTGTAGATGAGTGTAACCGCAAAATAGGATCAGATTATTTTGTGCTGTTTTCGTATTTATGCAAATTATAGAGTAAGTATGATGAATTTCGTTGATATCTGTGTGTAAATAGTTGCATTCATGTTTTTTATGTAACCAGGGACTACAGTGCGTGCCTAGGTTGTGTGATTTCTATGAGAAAACAAGAAAAATATGTTTGTTTACCTTTTTTGTCAGGTAAGGATGAACAGATATTACTCAGGTGGGAGCACGCTCACCTCATATCCAGCACGCTGGCCCAGTGCAGATTGACGGATTCAACGCCATCCAATTACTTTTCCTGAATTATGCAGGTTTCCTCATGATATTTTCCTTCAACGAATAACCTGGTATATCCGTGCGTAAGTTCCAAATAAATCATTGGTACGGGCCATTCTGGGTTAGAGCCCGGGGTCAATTAATGTTAACAATTAGTTCTTTACGCACTTATTATACATATTACTAGCTGTTACCCGCGACTTCGTTCGTGTGGACCTACAAAAAAAGTAGCCTGTATCCCTCTCCGACCTTCAAGCTATATCTATGCAGAAATTAAACTCGATTCCGCCGTTTAGCCGCGATAACGCGACAAACACCCAGTAAGAGAGAGAGAGAGAGAGAGAGAGCTACTTTCGATTTTATAATATTAGTTACTGACGAAGCTTCCGTCGCGGCAGGATGAGTTGATGAAATTTTTTTATTTCGATTTTTGGAGGCTAGCGAAGGAAAATACGAAGGGTAGGTACGAAGGGTAGGGGAAGTAGGTAGGTTAAGTACGTACCGTCTTTGATCCGCTACTTCTTGATTCCACTACAGTTTTTGAGTTTGCACACTAGAATTTCCGCGACACACACTAAGATTATCGTTCCCGAGTATGTATCTAATGTCCTGTGGTATTGCCACTCCACTCTTGGAACAGAGAAGAGAGAAGATGAACGCCGGCACATGAGGTGATGTTGCAGTCGTACACACTGGTGCATCTTCCTTATTAGCGCCCTTCCGCGGCTGAGAGGAACCGTACGATTCAATATCTTCCTCTGCTGAATATTGGAATGCGCTGCCCGAGTGGGTTTTTACAGATAAATATAATCTTCAAGTCGCGAGTGAATCGGTTTCTTCTAGGCAAGCGTGCTCCATCGTAGGCTGCATCCTCGTTTACCATCAGACGTGATGGCAGTCAAACGTAAGCCTATAAATAATAATAATAAAAAATAAAATAAAAAACTTCTGGTTTGTGGCTTGACCGAGGATGATGTGTTGGAATGAAAGGAAAGGAAGTGGCAAGCATTCAACAGATATAATGAGGCGTTTTCCAAAAAAAAGAAAAGTAGTTCTAAAATACTTACTAGATGGCGTAACAGACCTATCGTTTTACCTGTCATTGTCATTTCTGTCGAAATATTTTATGTTTAATTTTTAAATCGTAAATTTTGGCTCCACACGTTGTGTATTTAGCCAGTGTCAACTATTGTAATATTTCAAATGAAGTCAAATACATAGTTACGTTACTTGAAATTGTCTAAATATACATGTGGAGCCAAAAAACATGAGAAAAAAAAAGGCACACGTACATTTCTTGTCTTTCATGTCTTGACAGTGACAGAAAAACCTCAAGGTACATCTAACGCCATCTATTGGGTACTTTTATTACCAGGATTTCCTTTTTTTGGAAAACGCCTCATTAGGATATTTTTTTTTTTTTGTAAATATCTTCCATAGCTAATTGCTACAGTTATGTGTAAATAACGAAATTCACACATCATTACGAATTTTAAGTATGAAACAGAATTGAAAATGATTTCAACATCATTTAACATTATTCGATCTAATCCTTTACAGCCCTAATCTTATTAACTAGAAACTAATCTGTGTTGACATGGCATTAGTAACTATTAGTTCTTGACATCTAAGCCGAGGTAAATGGAGACTAATCGAGTATTAATTCAACAGGTTAGCTTATTTAGCTCACATCGATACCTATTAGTACGGCACATCCCTAGTAATTTTTTTTTTTGTTTAGCGACAGTTTCTTTTTATTAGCGATTGCCGTCTGCGTTTGCATGCGTTTATATCATTTTTTTTTCAATTTCAAAATATCTTTATTTGGTCAAAAGTTTAAATCGAACATGCACAGTCACTAGTGTATACTATAGGATCCTAGTTGTACAACCAATATTGCGCTGTTTTGGAAGCGGTAAGCTCATTTAAAACTTATAGTAAGGATAATAGGTAAATTGAATTTTTTTGGAAAAAACCTCAAAACTTATTTTTATCACTACAACTAACGTTATATAAATTCTACTATGAAAGTTGACGTGGTTTTGACACGTTTTGTTTTAAAAAAACGGGAATACTTACGTTAAATTGACTCGGTTATTCCGACTATAATTTCGATCACATTCCTTTATCAAGGAATGCTAATACGTGTACACGTGTACAAGGCAAGACGAAGTCGCGCGCGTGTCACGCTTAGCATTCCTTGATAAAATTCACCGAATGTTATTAAAACTACGGTCGAAATAACCGACTCAGTTTCCGTGTTATTAAAACAAAACGTTGTACAAACTTTAGGAAAGGTTATTTGAAAACGCATTATACATTATATTTAAAAACGGTATTATGCGTTTTGCCAACTGATGTGGTCAAAATATGGTAAACACACCTTGCGTGGAATAGGAGCTGGCTTTCAAATGAGGCAGCCGGAACACACCGCAGTTACTTGACGACCAATTTTCAACTTGAGGGTTGTAGCTAGCCAGTCCAGGAAGTACGCTTCAATGATGATAATTTTGGTTTCCTCACGATGTTTTCCTATACCAGTAGGTAGCTCAAGGCCTTTGTTGGGATTTGAACCCAGGCCGTGCAGCTTGCGATCCTAACGCGCTAACCACTGAGCCGCTGAACCGCTTCGGAACTATAAGCAAAATATAAATAAGTGATAGAAACCAAAATAAACAATATATTAATTTTATTAGATTTCGGTTTGAACTTATTGTTTATAGGTTGAGAATATCCCGACTGGTTTCGGAGTAATTAAAACTCCTTCATCAGGGAGTAGGCGCTCTTCCATGCTCTCGCCATAGATTGTCACCTAAAGACTCCGCACACAGGACAATCGAAGCGCTCACGCGTTGGTCAAAACACACCTATAAAACTTACCTCAGGATTCTGAAACGTTTGTTAACTTTGACAACAAACTCATTCTAATGCTGCCTTTGTCTGGCACTAAGCAAATGACAAAGACAGGAATAGACTTAATCTGTTATCAAAGTTAACAAACGTTTCAGAATCCCGAGGTTACTCTTTTTGTTTTAATAAAACGGGAATACTCACGTTAAATTGAGTCGGTTATTCCGACTATAGTTTCGATCACATTCGGTGACCTTTATCAAGGAATGCTCAGCGAGACACGCGTGCGACCTCGTCTTGCCTTGCACGTCTTGCCTTGCCTTGCGAGGTAGCGCGCGTGTCTCGCAGAGCATTCCTTGATAAAGGTCACCGAATGTGATCGAAACTATAGTCGGAATAATCGACTCAATTTAACGTATTCCCATTTTATTAAAACAAAATGTATCAAAACAACGTCAGTTTTCATAGTAAAAAGAGGTTACTCTTATTAATTATTTGCTAGGCGCGAGGAGTTGATCCCTGAGATAGTCAAAGGGAACTCTTGGTCTCAGTCCCTGCAATATACGATTTCTTCCAACTTTTGTGCATTTTGTCGGAACGAAGATCTTTTAATGCGGTATCTATAAGGCGTAATTTGTGGCTCATGCACACCGTGGACCTTTATCGGTCCAATCCACTTAGCGCTCACAATTTCAGTGATTGCAGATATTGCAGAAAGCAATAAACAACGAACTTAAGCTTATAATGGTGTAATTTTTTTTTTTTTTTTTAGTTACAGTATTGCTCCACGGACTCCGGGGTCCGTGCCATTTATCAAGTTTTACAAATATTTTATAAACTAAAAGGGAATATAAAAACTAAAGACTTTCAATGGTGTAATTTTATACGATTCAGTACGCCACAGTCGTTGTCGCCGAATCCGGTGTCACTGCCGCTAAAAACTGCTTACAAGGAGCTGCTACCATGCCAACGCAATCGCCATCACGACAGCGGATTATTAATTCCGCTTTACTTTAGTGACTACATTTTCTAACTCTAGATTGTCCAGAACACGTATGGGATACGCCCGGCCCGCGGGCCGGATACGGACCGACATGACATTTGATCCGGGCCGCGGAACATTTAGCGGTGTCATATATTTTAAAAAAAACTGTCGACTTGAGAACCTTCTCCTATTTTTTGGGAAGTCGGTTAATAACGACTACACTTCAGTTAAATGCATAATAGTCATGGTAGATCCATAATTACAGAACGATATAAATAAATAAATATTGGTAGACGTTTTTACACAGCGCCATCTAGCCTCAAACTAAGCAAGCTTGCAACTACGGGAACCAGATGACTGATAGAATACATACACTTTTTAGTACTTATTTTTTTATATATATTCAACGGATTTATAACTAACTGCGCCCCGCGGTTTCACCCGCTTTTCTACAGACACCAAATATATTTTCCTGGATAAAAAGTAGCCTATGTGTTAATTGACTGAGCGAAGCGAAGGTCTCAGAGTTTACTGGGACAAATCAGCATTTGTATGTATGTTTGTATGTTTGCGTGTATATTTGTCCGATGATAACTTGCGAACCGTTGATCCGATCTTCATGAAATTTTGTAGGCAAGTAGTTCATTTCAATACAATCTTTAAGGTTAAATATGAGCTGAATCGGTCCAGGCGTTATGAAGATTTAGGGGTCGCGAGGTCTCAGTTCACCGCGAACTACTAGTTTATCCAGTGTGTAAGCTACCTCCATACTAAATTTCATCCAAATCCGTTCAGCCATTACAGAGTTGAACAGGAACAAACACACTTACACACTTACACACTTACACACTTACATACTTACACAACTTTAGCATTTATAATATTAGTGTGATATTCAACGTGATCTAACCGTTGCTTCGATAAAACGCAAACCTAAAAATATCTCATATCTCAACAGCCCGCGACTTCATTACCGTTCGAAAAATTGTCACGCAGCTTTCAAAAGGTTGTCTAGACCAGCCTCTGCTCCAGTCTATAAAAGACACGTCTAGATTTAGCCCGTATTCCACGAAATAACCGAGTGTCTCAATAAAACGGAAATAAAATCGTTTGAGTGGCGCTCGCGGCCGCAGTCCAAACACGCAGGTACATTAAATATGGCGGTACATCATTCTATAACAGACTTGTATAAACAATTTCTCTTCGTGGTTAGTGTAGAGATGAACCAATATGGAATACTAAAGTATTAAAAAGTTCTCACGCCCTTCACGCGTTTGATACTTTTAGTTTTGCCTCATTTTCTTGGTGAATTCCAGTCCGATACCAAAAACTGATCCCACAACATTTAAAAAAAAAACAAGTGTGGTCCGGAAATTTTATTCCCTACCGACGTGATCCCAAATATAGTTCTTATAGGGTCATAATTAAAGGTAAGGTAAGGTAAGGTAAGCAAACAATATCCTGTCGAAAGTACCCTACGTACTCTGCATTAAAAGTAGATACACCAAAAAAAAAAAAAATTGCTACTACATTAACGCCAAAACTTTTTCAGAATCGTTAAGCTCTCCAGGCCAAACACATTCTCTCCATTATTTCCAGGTCTATGGTGGCCAAAAATTCTACATTATCAACGATCATAAACCATGCTTTGAGATGTTAGAGACTTCACTCGTAACATTTATTTACTAAATAGATATTACACGGGATTTAAAAAAAACCCTGCTATATAACTCAAAGGGTCAATATTCTTATCATTACGAACAGCTTCCACTAAAAGGTCAACCTTAAATCGCGAAAAACATATCTGCTGTTCCTTAGAAAAAGTTCATTGACTCTACAAAATGTATGAAAAACAGCTGATTTTCTTCGCGATTTCAAGGTCAGTTTTAGTAAAACTTATCCGTAATTATGAGTAAAATGACCCCTTCCGTTAAGTATTAGGATTTTAAAATACCTCTTATACTTTATCAGCTTTGGTATCTCCCTTGAGTGAGTTCTAATATGCGATGTTGACAATATTTTGGGCCATCTCAAAGCTGGATGAGATTACCGTTTACCTTGTCCTCCATCTCGTCCATTCACCACCCCACAATGATAGTGTGTGATTTGAATTGTATCTCAACTCTCATTAAAGTTAGCCCGAGTGGATAGCCTTAATAAATGTCATAATTTTCGTTGTTTGGTGCCTCTGACGTACCTTAGCGGTCATAGGTAAAGGACTAACCATCAGGATCAAATGTTTGTCTGATCAACGGTAATCTGCCATAACTGCGCCTCGGTAAGCATCTTTTATTAACAAAGTTATTAAGACTGGATAAACTTGCGAAAAGTCATGGATTCTATCAATTCGATTCGTATCTTCGCAAATTTTGTTAAAGTTTGATAAAACATCCTGCAGAAAGCTTTTGCGGAGTTCCTGCCCATCTCTACACAAGACATAAACATGAAACATTGTCATTACATGGCTCAAATAAATCGCAGAATAAATACTAGTTACTATACTAATAAAACATCCGACAATGTTGCCAGCAAGCAATGTTGCAATCGCAACTGACTCAATTCAGAGCAAACTCCTTACGACTAAATTGATATTAATTTCATTTACTAATTGAGTTTATGACTAAATGCGCTTCCTATATACTTTGGGTTTGATTTGAATATACTGGCAGTTTTGTTACTGTTTACTTTGGTGCCACTTGGTTTTAGTTCATAGAATGCTCAGCTAGATGATCATAGCATCAAATATTTATCTATGCCTAACATTTATCACTGTGGTATAAATCAATCAGTGCTTGGATGAGTGAATCCACTTCTGGTATTCATAAGTGTGCAACCTTCCTATATATAAACGCTCAATAAGCAAATATCATGTTCTATTACTTTTAGTGTTTTTTTTTTATTGTAAAAAGTTTTACATACATTTTCAAACATATAGTTGACCGAACGAAGCGAAGGTCTCAGAGTTTACTGGGACAAATCGGCATTTGTATGTATGTTTGTGTGTATTTTTGTCCGATGATAACTTGCGAACCGTTTATCCAATCTTCATGAAATCTTTTGTAGGCAAGTAGTTCATTTCAATACAATTTTTAAGTTCGAATATGAGCTAAATCGGTCCAGGGGTTGTGAAGATATAGGGGTCGCGAGGTCTCAGTTCGCCGCGAACTACTAGTTATTTTTATTTATTTTTGTTATAATCTAATATATATATATATTTTAGTGCTTCGTTTTCACGCGTGACAATTATCGTCAGCAGAGTTGTTAAACCATTTTATAGTACAGGATAGCTTATCGAGCATTTATGCATAAAAATAGTCTACAGTTTTAGTTAAGTGTTTATTTTTAATTATTATTTATATCCCCACTCTACATGTATAGCCACCCTTTTAATATACCTCAAATTATGATTTTTTGTTACTTCCAAAATTGTTAACCTTAAAAAACCTATTCCGCGATCATGATGGGGTACCGTGAGTTATTTTTTATCCCTTTTTTACTTATATACTTAGGTGCTACCCTTATTATACATTTTTTTTATTTGATTTCTTTATTTAGGCTATCGTTGTACGGAATTTCATGCATGTAGGTTTATAACTTTAGAAATTATATGACTGTAAAGGATTCAGACAGACGGACACGACGAACTTATAAGGGTTCTTTGTAGTACTATGGAACTCTAAAAAGTACCTACCTGCCTTTAAAACAAAAGAAACTAAACAAACAAAAAAAAAAACCTTCTCCTTGTAAATCCTCTCCATGCTAAGGTTGCCTGGAAGAGATCGCTTTAAGCGATAAGGCCGCCAATTGTTACACTAGTTTTAAGTAGATTTTTGTATTATGCATGTAATTTCTGGTGTGAACAATAAAGAAATATCTATCTATCTATCTATCTAAACAAAACATAGCAATTACACCCCAAAAATTAATCCAAACCTTAATTATTCTCCATAACAAGGTAATCTCTCTCCCACAGCCACATAACATTATACAAATCCGCAAAGCAAAATTAACAACACATCTCACCCGAAATAATAAACCACGCGACGTCACCTTAAGATAAAAGGAGCTCACACGTGAAACAGGTTGTCTTAACTTTCCTATTACAAACCTATTACGAACAAACCTATTTTAATCCCTAAACTTTGTGTTGAGAATGGTAGAGTCGAGAGTTGTAGAAGTAAGTAGAGGGTAAATTTGTAAGAATTAACTGGTATATTATTTGCAAGTGCGCGTGGCTCTTTGTATAATTTCGTTTTGTGACAATCCTAAGTTATAGTGATGTGTGAAAACAAAGATATCCAAGGAAGATACCAATATAGATTGTGATAAATATATTTGTGGCGTAATCTTAATCTTGTTTTTTTACCCTATAATAAATTAAGATTACTTATATATATATAACATTTACTATGACATTTAACTAAATATAACATTTATTATATTTTTTAAATTAAGTATTATATATAAATGACAAATTTTAATGAATAATTATTCGTTCAACCGTGATGGAATTGACTTGTAAAAACACACGCAAACCTTTTGCATACTCAACCCTTGATACTCTTTTGCAAGAGTCCGTCTGGGGAAGTACCACGCCTTTGCCAGTTACTATGTTCCGGATTGAAAGGCAATGTTTCCAGCGAAATTACTGCTCATATAGAGATTTAACATATAATGTCACAGGATGACGAGCGCAGTGCGATGCCGTGCAGAGTTTGGAACTGGGTTATGTGCAAGCGTGACGCTTAACATCAAGCAAGGTGAGCAATTTCCTTGTCTCGTCAGTCAACACCATAAAAATAATAATAATAACCATAATAATAATGTTATTTCAAAAACAAACCAAAAACTGTTGACAAAACTGCTACTTCAAAAAAAAACTGTTGAAAATTTAACACAGACTTTAAAGAAGTACCTTATCTAATATTTATTTCAAAAGATTATATTTCCCATCTCTACAATACATATCAGCAGTTCATAACAAGGGCGCATTTGGGTCACATTTGAAAGGAGTTGAGTTTGTCTCGACTCCCCAACAATTATAGACCAGCTTATCTGTACAGTTGGCCAAATGAAGAAACTAAAAATGTAAAGGGATGTCTGTCAGTATTGTTTCCAAAGTGCGATACTGGCTCCGCTACCAACTCTACATATTAGTTGGTTGTTTCAAGCGGAACAGGTGAATTTACTTTCATGGCTTCTTAGAAGATTTTACAAGGAGTTTCGAGCTACAATGTCGTTTAATGGTATCTCATTCATGATCTCATTCTTGTTAACGGGTTTGGAAAGCTTTGCAAACCTGGAAGCGTTTTTCTCACCTACTTGCATATTATAATGATTCAAGATCTACTAAGACCTGATATAAAGATATTTCATCATCATCAGCCAGAAGACGTCCACTGCTGAACATAGGTCTTAAGAGCGCCACACCGACCGACAACGTGCCACTTGCATCCACCGGTTGCCCGCGACTTTCATAATGTCGTCAATCCACGTAGTGGGAGGCCTGCCTTCGTTGCGTCTTCCGGTTCGTGGTCGCCACTCAAGAACCTTTCTTCCCCGCCTGTTATTGTTTCCTCGAGTGATGTGGCCTGCCCAAGTGCTCATTGCCTCTTCAGCTTGCAAACTCTGAAAGCTATATCGGTGACTTTGGTTCTTCGACGAATATCCTCGTTCCGTATTTAAAATCTAGATAAATCATTATCTTGAGACACAACAAATGCGTGAATGCGTCATTTGTAAGTCCGAAGAGACCGTGCGTCGTCGCATTTGTTGCAGTATGGGTGAAATTACATACTGTATGACACATGTGACGACGAAAAAGCGCAGCGTGGCGTAATTTTAGTTACATTATGATGCTATCACATAATATGTGACAATTAATATCTGTTGATAATAAAGTTATTAAAACCTAAACCTATATACACACGCGACAGATTTTCGGCTTATTCTTCTATCTCCTAGAAGTTAAAGTTATTTCTCTTCTGTGTTCCATCTATTCCCTCTAAGCATAATAGATTCATGACCGATGTAGTTCTTAAGTGGTCATTATTATATTAAACGTTATGGCACTTTTATGGCAATATATGTCTATATATGCTATAACGCTTATGATAGAAACGTGAAATGTGGATCCAACATTTCTCGTATGGTAGGTGGACAATAATCACGGATTTTTCAAAATTCAACGCCAGATGGGGTGAAATTGAGCCCCAAAGTTTATAAGGAAATAAAATATTTCACTACACTAATGAAACTTGGTGTGTGTAATAAGCATGATAAAAAATAAAGAATGGCGTGTGTCAGGATTTTCCGAAGTTCAACAACTGAAGTGGTGAAGTGAGGTGTTCAATTTTCCGACACGAGCGAAGCCGTGCGGACAATCAGTAATACATAAATACATACACAGTGAAGTAAGCCAATTTTATTTTATTTGTTCATATTTTCATTCACTGCCCAAGAAGGAGGGTAAACTTCTTCGTATCGTCTTCATCCGCAGAATAAAAAAATGTTTTCAATTACTTACGAGAAATTGTATTTATTCAGAATCGTGCAAAATTTCAACAGTGTTTTAAAATAATTTACGCTCGCAAACGTGAATTTACAAACATCCCGTGCAATATCGGCTCAAATAAAAAATAATAAAACAGCGTGTATCTAAACACGTGTCGAAACGCGCATATAAAAATATCAGAGCAGGTAGATAGGTAATGATAGCGGGCGAATTGCGGCGCGCGCGCACCGACACGAAACACATGGCCAGGGCTTGCGAGAGACGCGGCTCGAGGTGTCTTGATACTTTAAAATAAACTGCCTTCTCTTTCTTCTCAGGATCCGGACCAGCCCCAAACACCATTCTAAGCTTCCGAGTAGTTTGACTGTCAGTACATGAACCATTGCTGTGTGGTTCATGTGCTGACTAACGAACAAATGTCAAAATGTGTTAATTTATAATTGTAAACTTAATGTAATTTTCGTGTTTTCTATGATCTGTATGAATAGTCGAAATAAATGACTTGATTTGTTTTTTTCTCTTTAGATCGATTCAATAGTTTTGAACTGTTGAAGTGCACGTGACGATTAACATCAGGTGAGCGACTTGTTCGTTTCATCACCGAATAAAAAAAAAAAAAAAAACGGATGTGAGGCATTTGCCCAGCAACAAGACATAACGATCTAATGGCTGAAACTCCACCGAGCACTCACTAAACGCAATTAAGCTATCACTGTCTTTTACTAAATAGAAACACAAAATAGAGATAGCATGAATTACAGTGCTGTCAAATTAGTCAGATCTTAGTTCTCCATACAAACTTGGACGATACCGTAGCGGGTGCCGATTTAAAACAAGCTTTAAGTGTCTAGTGTACGTTTTTCTTCGCGGCTTTAATCGGTAAACTCGTTTGACAGAACTAAAATGCTTGCTATCTATTTCTTGTGTTTCTAAATTAGTAAAAGACAGCAATAGCACTAAGTTTCGCTTAGCGGTAATCGACGCCATTATAATATTATAATGATGCGAAAGATTCTATGAATCCGGTCTGTCTATCACATTTGACTTTTGTTCAGTCTCTTGTCGTCAATTTGGTGACGATCAGCTTGTATTGTCAGCAAAATTGAGTAAGTCATGTGTAGTCCTAAGATTATATAGGAGATCACTTGCATATAATTTTGGAGAATTTTAGCATCAAGAAGATCTATCAATAAAGCCAGGTCCGCAGCGGCATGTTTCCGTGTTACCTGATAATATACTAACATGGTATTTCACCAATTTTTCTAAAACTAACATAGTACTTAGCGAATACGAAAACATAAAATAAAACATAAAACTTAAAATGCTCATGATAATTGTGTAAAATAAATTAAGAGTTATAGACAACCGTCAATATAATTATTATTATATATTAAGCCGCTTTTATAAAAACAGATCAACATGCGCAAGAAAGCTAGAAATCGAAATCATTGGCATTCTTTATTGTCAAATAGCAAGGATCACTTCAGTTTTCTGCACCAAAAGCTGAAATGTATACCGTCTGAGCTCTGAGATGAAGTGTGTATCAAATCAACTCAGTCGCGATACGCACGTCGATCAAGCGCAAACGCATCAACATTTCAGTAAAACCAACAGGTAATATCGGCACCGGACGCGGTACATCCACGTTTATTTTCGTTCTAAATCTATTTATTTTCCTTCGCCCGGTATATCGGCTGATTACGTTTTATTATTCTACAGATGAATGTAAAAAATATGTATAAAGAATATTCACACCTGTTTTTAGGTGAAAAATCGTGGAAATGTGGTCTGTATGTTTTGGCGGGCCATTTGTTAATTTAAATAGGTCGTCTTGCGTTGAACTTAAAATATTTTTTTCGCATAATATTTTGTTTGTCAGCTGGACCATATTTTAGTAGTTTGAATGAGGATGTATACATAACCTACGAAAAACTTGTCTACGTCGTGAACGTTTTATTTTTACCCGACTGCCCAGGAATCGAGTAAAGCAAATGTAGAGTAATGTTTTTGGGGTGCATTGTTGTGTTTTCCTATAATATTATTTCTTGTAGCCTGAACGGCTTGACCGATTTTGACGAGTGAGGTGTCGTTATATTCCTCTTTAAATATCGTTAAATATTTTGCAGTCAGATATTTTGTTTTAATTTCAATAATTATTTGTAATAGTACACTAAATCAAAAGGCATTATTTGTCAGTCGCCTGGTCTTTCAATCTTTTCAATCTTTCAATCTTTTCTGGTAACGGTAACACTTTACGAGAACCAAATTCTCGAGTCTCAGGTCACTTCTGTAAATGTAATGTTGATTCACAACATTAAGTAAATATTTACCACGACTTTTATAACAAAAAAAAAGCAATCATGGTGAATATCCCGTGAGTACTAATAGTAATGTAAGAAGAAGAAGTAATGTTTTTGTGTTTATGGTAGGCCCCCAGGACTTGATTTATCGATTCGTGTCGGCTAATATAACGCTCACATTTACAAAACAATGCTTCGAATAAATCGCTAACACCTCATACTGTCATCGAAGCGCGTCGCTGCGTTCCCGTTGCGAATCGAATGCCATTCGCGCGTACTTAGCGTCAAGGTGTGAATGATAGATGTCCGGTTTGATAAAGGTATAGAGTTCTTGCAATTAAAGAATGGATGGCATCTAGTAGGACATTATTGGAGCTAGGAAATGCAGATGACCTGAGACGGTATGCAAGGTAGGTGAGGCATGATGTTGATGGAGTTATGAGGTAATGAACAATTGGGTTTAAATAATTTCTACAGTGTTGTTTCGCATTTTTTATTGTTGAAAGGTTGTGATGAAAGGCGGTGTGGTCGAAGGCACACCCACCCTGGAATTGGAACTGGCTATCAAGTGAGGCTACGGGAATACATTGAAGTGCTTATTGACCGGGTTCAACTTGAGGTGGTAGTGGTAGCTAATCGGCCGAGTAACTAGAAAGTACCCTAACGACATTTTATGGTTTCCTCATGACGTTTTTCTTCAGCGGTAGCTTAAACTCATTGTTGGGATTTGAGCCCCCTCCGATCCGAACGCGCCTACAACTGAGCTATCATCGCTTCTATTATATACATTACAGCCACAGATCACACTAGATACCGCATTACGAGATTCGTTGTTCCTACAAAAAGTCACCAAAGTTTGAGGAAGGCTTGGGTCGCGGGGACTGCGAGCAAGCGTCCTCAAACTATCTCAACGTTACGCCTACTCGCGCCTAACAATCAACCAATCAGAGTAATTTCTTATAAGTGTATTTAGACTGATGCGTGGTGCGCTTCAAGCGTACTGAATGCAGAATCCAGGGTGTGATCTGTGATTACAGCTAAGCTATACATATTTTTTCTAATTTTCTTATCATTGCGAGACGAGCTTGACTTAAAAGGACCACCTGTCCTCAAAAGAGCCTTTTTCCACGTCCACTTTTGTCTCGCTCGCACATTTTCACATTATTGAAGATATAACATCACAGAAACACGAAAACCCAATCTGTTTTCGATATCTTTCCTCAAATTAAAATCGAACGAAACGAAGATTTCGTTAATATATTTCTGATGTTATGATATTGTATTTTACAAAATCACTCTATAGGTGAAATGGATTTTTATTATACTAAGTATGTGACGAGACGAGCAAGTTACTCGTCTGATGGTAAACATCATGTTCGTCGCCACACAGAACTTTGAACTATAGCAGTTCAAAACATTGTGTTGCATTGTCCTGCGTATTACAGTAATTGCCCTTACAATCCGTAATACAGTAATTTTTGCGTACTACTGCTTGGCGGTTGAATAACTATTAAGCTTACCCCTATTAAGCTATATCTTCACAAAATAAAAATCTTGTATTTCTTACACTTTCTCCACACCTTCGACTTTCAACACAATTCCAAAACACAATTCGAATATAAACCGCCGTTTAAACAAACGTGCGCCACACCGCTGGGAAGGTAAACATTATTATTTTAAAATAATGTCTCACAGCTGCTCTTATTATAATAGCACTTATGGCAATAATAATTACAAGCACATGCGCCTTGTTTTTATCTGTTTGCGAGGTAAATGTGCGGAATCAGAGGTTATAAAGTTGAATAAATACGACCAAATTTTTGTACAGTTGAGCAAGAGTGACGACATCGCATTTTCTTAATAAAACTTACAGCCATGCATGTAGAGTTTTTAGTTCTATCTTTTGCCCAACTGGAGGGTTAAGTTTGTCGTCTGTAAATACGAATTGTAATAATCGTAATCTTAAGGTTGAAGTTATGGGTTTAATTTCTTATTTCGGACTTGATAAACAAACTCAAGCCGTTTCAAACAGAAATAAATGTTGGATAATTTTACAAAATCTATGTTATCACCACAGAATTCTCCTTATAAATGTTATCACATTATTATTCTCGTCGTGGAAACCAAAATTAATAAAACCAGTAGATTGCGCACGCAGAATAAATCTCTTTATAATACACTTCTCAGTACTTACTGCTCCGGCGCCAGGCGCAAGACCACGTAACGTTGAGTCGCCCGACTCAAAATGAATTCACGCGATTTGCGCCTAGGAATGGCCGGCTCAAAGAGCGCCAATCGAAGACGACCCAATTTTATGCTATTTTGCGTTTAATATTTGAATGATGAATTTAAACGTCTGTTCTTGGTCTAAGTCTCAGTTGATCATACTTTTAGTGAATTTAATGGGATCCCCGACACCACAGAAGATGTTTTTTTTTACTTCCAGTCTCTTTTCTGTGCCCGACACAGAGAAAATCTAGTGGAGAGAGTATTACTGTGAAGTGTAATATCGTTTTAAGCTGAGTTAATGAGGCGTTTTCCAAAAAAAATAAACCTGGTAATAAAAGTACTCAATAGATGGCGTTATATGTAATTTGAACTTTTTCTGTCACTGTCAAGAAGACATGAAAGACAAAAAAATGTACGTGTGCCTTTTTTTTCTCGTATTTTTGGCTCCACATGTGTATTTAGACAATTTCAAGTAATGTAACTATGTATTTGACTTCATTTGAAATATTACAATAGTTCACACTGGCTAAATACACAACGTGTGGAGCCAAAGTTTAAGCTTTAAAAAATAAACATAAAATATTTCGACAGAATTGACAATGACAGGTAAAGAGATAAAACTATTACGCAATCTGATCCAAAAAAAAATATATTTTTTTTTTTTTTGAAAACGCCTCATTATATTATACTAAATGTATTATATTTTTTGAACCCAGGCAATCATGTACTTACTACTTAGTTATAGCATTTTTGAAAATCAAAAACGAAAATAAAACCAAGTCGAACTCACAAATGAGTTCAAAAGGAAAACCTAGATACAAAGTGCCAATTACTCCCCTAAAGTGCGTAACTAATTTAGCAGGTGCGTTCACGACCGTGCCAAATCCTGTAAGCAATAGCACTGATACTAGGTTGGTACAGTCACTGCAAAACCGACACCGACACCGTTTCATGGTAGATATACCAAAAACTCGTACGAAACGGTTTGATTCCACTTTCTTTATTCGAACTGCTGAACAGTGGAATGCGCTGCCCGAGTGGATTTTTCCTGATAATTATAATCTGGGAGTCTTCAAGTCGCGAGTGAATCGGTTTCTTCTAGGCAAGCGTGCTCCATCGTAGGCTGCATCCTCGTTTACCATCAGGCGTGATGGCAGTCAAACGCAAGCCTATAAATTAATAAAAAAAAAAAACTTTTTTTTTTTCGATATATTTTTCCATATTATTATAATCATCTATAATATTAATTTATTTTAAACACTTAAAAAACTATTATTTTTTATTATTACTTAATAAATTAATTAATTACATAGTACTGCATACCAGCTACCAGTGATACCAAAGTGATCATTTTGCAGATGTCAAAGTGACAGCTGTCAAGGTGTGAGGTGTAAACGAATATCGAATAATAAAGCCGCCGCCGACGGAACTGCAACACCTATTGCATGCTATCAATCAAATATTAAAGTATTCTACGAGTGTTTGTGTGTGTGTGTGTTTTGTATATGTACGAGAATAGCGCCATCACCCAGACATTTGTACTTCTAACAGGCACAGCATGATGTGGCCACTTATAATATTAATTTAACATCTTTTATGCATATGTTGTATAATATTTCCCATGTTGTATGCAATTAAATAATAATCTTATCTTATCTATTTATTTAATTCAAGCCTACAGCCTACACTTGAAGAAAATTTGCCCGATAATATTTTGAATATTATCATTTTTGGTCATGACTATACACAAAATATTATTGTAGTGCACAGGCAACCGGCAGCGATGCCCACATTACCAGCAAGTGTGCGTAATGGCACGCCGTGGTGGCACTATTTATGCTGTAAAGGTGTTCTGCTGCCTTTGAACGGGATAGTTGAGTGCAACTAAGCACTGGAAAAGACAGCGGATGCTGGAATGTGAATCGTTAACTTTTCAAACTAAACTAAATAAATTCAAACCAAAACAAACCATGTAAACTAATTAGCCTACCACATAAAGCGAACAGTTGGCTTACCCAGAAAAAAAAAACTTTTAAGAGCTCGTCGTTAAATTAGCGAACGTTGATGAACAGAATACTTCTTCATATCAGCTCTTAGACGTCTATTGCTGGACCAAGCTTCTCTTATTGGGTGTTGGTTGCCATAATCCCCACGCTTGCCAGGCTATAATATATACTTTATCATCATTTTCAGCCCTTAATCGTCCATTACTGAGCATAGGCAACTCTTTTTTTACGCCATCTATCCCGGTCTTCTGCCAAACTTGTCCAGATACGACCCGCGATTTTCACAATATCGTCGTCCCTACGAGCTGGAGGGCGACTAATGCCTCGTTTAACGTTTACCGTTTATATATTTTTTCATATACGATTTTAACATTACAAATAATTATATATACTACCTTAAGTTAGTAAATATTCTGTGAAGATAGGCGTGGACCTATCTACGTAACGTGGCATGTGATCAGTCGCATAACCTGTCACAAGTCGTGGCATTCAAAGCACCACGCGCGCCACGCCACGTGCCGCATTAGGTTGGAATCGTGTTATTGACTTAGTTATTATTGACCTAGTGAAGCTAACAACAGCGGGTAGAACTGCATTTGTATGTGTGTTTGCATATCTGTTCGACGCTAACTCGCGAAACATTACTCCAATGTTCATGAAATTTTGTATCCAAGTAGTTCATTTCAATGTATATTTTATTTCGAATATGAGCAAAATCGGTCGAGGGGTTGTGTAGTATTACCTAGCAGTCGCAAGGTCACAGTTTGGCACGAACTACTAGTAAATATGACTGGTTCAAAAACCTATGACCCACTGGATTACACACTGTGCCGTTCAAACGCGCCTGCAATAAACGCAGGAATTTACGAGCAACGCGTGAGCTGTCATGATTGTTTCAATTGCACTTAGCTTATACTGGAGCGATTTAAACGCGCACTAGTCGTAAATAGATAAAAGTAATAATATTATGGCCACCGCAGTTGGAAATTCATGCCGTAGAATTGATACTCCCAACCAACTCTCAACGTTATTTTTATATGTAGCCCTTATATTTAGATATAATTTGAGTCCAAGCCAAAGCATTTTGGTGTATTTCCAGCATTGATCTACAAACTGTTCCAGTTATGGTTTGTAGACATACCTTCAAATTACACTTTTAGGGAGAGAAGACACGAGCAGTCGAGCAAGTCTCGCACGAGTTACATTTTCACATAAAAATTCAGTGCCACTCAAAATGTTGATCTCAAAACTCGTAAATTTTCACTGATGAAATATCTACAAAATAACATGTTGAAAACTCTGTTTTCTGTTAATTTATCGAACCGCGTTTGCATTGTCACACAACTATTTGAAACGAAACTTATTTGACACCGTGTTTTGCAACAAATGTCATTATCAATATGTTTCTGTATAAATTTTGTACCGTAGGTATAATATTTGTCGATCCAATTGGAAAACACAAAAAAAAAAACAATATTTAGACAAGACATAAATCAGCAACAGTGCGTACGTCAAACGTAACAAATCTCTAGAAAACATTGACAATGAATAAGTACAACAAATCTTGAAACTTGTCAAAGAATTTGCCCAGTTTTCTGCGGTGCGAACGAAAAATCAACAAGTTGTGAGATCGGTTTCACATGTTTCGAGACTTGTACATGTTTAAAGTATTTTTATGAAAACACACAGACTAGCAATTCTCTCCCCGGATGTTAACAGCAGTTGACAGTTCAGTATACCTACAAATTTAAACTTCAATATTAAAAAATCAAAACCATGTGCGGCATTGCACTGAAATATTATAGCTGAAACATTGTACAAACACATTGTACATTCATTCACTCATTCATCATTCATTCATCATTCATTCATTTCATTGTTGAAACACTTATTCTCTAATCTCCATGCAATTGCTTCATCAATAACTCAAGCGTTATATCATCGAGTAATAACTGAATGATTTGCCAACACTCGCCTCACTCCTCAGGCGCCGTTCATTGATCAGGTATTTGGCACTGGTTTTTCCATTGTGGCATCGATATCTCTTCCCTGTTGCCTTTGGCATACGATGCCAATGGTTGCGATTTGGAATATTGCACTGCGAAATGTTCAAGAGACGGACTATTAATAAAAGCTTTTATTTTAACTTGCAATATTTTTATATAATTATATATCTTTGGGTGAAATCTTGCAACGGAATTTTAGACCAGTTCCCCTTGTTCACAATTACAATTATATGATATATAATTACATACCTATGTTATTTATAATTGTTGACAATTAACACACGTAATAATTAGATTAACACACATAATACACATTAAAATTCGCCTTACAAAAAAGCTAGAGCCAAAAAAATATCTCTGTAAAGTTTTCTTCTGAAAATAAATTTCTTTCGTGTCAAAATAAAATGTAGCGATTTTAACTTTTCAACGGCCTACTTTGATAAGAATGTTAGTTTATTATGTTATGTTGTAGATTAAAAATCTTATTTTGGAATATATGTTTTTTTGGTTCTGTAATCTAGATATTACCTGGCGGAAAAATAAGATGACTTGACATTTTCTCGATAAAAAAAGTCATTGAAAAGGCCTCGATTTACACACATATTCCGCTAGCACTCGGAATCCCTAGTGTATATTCGAGTGATTATTACACTCATACAGTCCCCACTGTATGAGTGTAATAATCACTCGAATAACAATATCTTGGGTTGCATGGTACAGGATTTCGATCGATTTCGTGGTTTAGATGTAATTAGAAATTATCTGGTTTTTTAACTAGCGCGCGCTTAAGCTATCCCTTTTCATCTGCGCGCGAAAGTGTATAAAGCTTAAGTACGGTAATTATGTAATTTTTAAGAAAGTACTTTTATTGTTAAGAGGATTGAGGGACCATAGTTAAAACAGTGTATTTTCTTATCCTTTACACTTTGGGTTCTGTTAATTAGTAAATAAGCATCAAATTATTTAATAAATATCTTTAATGACAATAAATACAATTTTAAAGTACTTTCTGAGATCTCGTAAGTAGGGGTGGAGGATTGAGGGATCACACTCAAAGGTCAGTAACTATTTATCTATAATTTTACAAAATCCAAGATTATTTTTTACAGTCGCTTTAAGACTTTTACTAAAACCTTGGTTATATATTTCGTGAATTCTAATTTGGGCTCTCGGTCCTCACCCACTTGTTTTTTTTTCTAGTTTTTTCTTTGCTCGAGTCCGATAAAGCCTTCTCTATGCTTTGAAACTGAGTGCCGTACTCATATATGCAATTATATTTAGCGCTCTACACCTAGGAAGTTCATTAGGCGACACTATGTCGGTAATGTGAGCGCGTTTTAATTGAGCATTTTGTCGCATGAGGCGCAAACGATTTTGTGGCTGTCGCAATAATAAACGACTGGAGAATGGACCAATAACTCCTTGGACGACTAACTAGACTTTTACCTGGCTTAGAAAATAAGTTTCTTAGATTGATCTTTTGATATAGATAAGTGAATGGTCTCTGTATTAATTTATCTTTTTTTATATCCTAACTAATATTATAAGTTCCAAAGTAACTATGTCTCTCTGTCTATCTGTCTCTCTGTCTATCTGTCTCTCTTTCTATCTGCCTCTCTGACTCAGTGTCTGGGTGTTTGTCGCGTTATCACGGGTAAGCGGCTGAACGGATCGAGCTGAAATTTTGGATAGGTATAGCTTAAGAGGATAAGGTCCTTCCGCGAGGCTTAAGCGCATCCGATACCTGAAACTGTATAGTTTCTCGTGCATGCAAACGCACGAGAAATGTAAAGAGCAAATCCTTAAAAAAAAAAAAGCGTACAATTAGCTTTTCGGGGGTAGTCTGTTATCACCCCCAAAATCTTAACAAAATAATTTTGAATGTTTTTGGTGTTAATGGCTTGATTAAACCATAATCTATGCCGCTATGTTTTGTTTTTCTATATGCTTATAGTATTCTAATAACAGTCATTTTAATCATCGTATTTTCGACGCAAAAAAAATTGTCACTTTAAGTGCCCATAACAACGAAGATACAGCGAAATAAAAAAAAAAAAAAAAACATGTTTTTTACAACATTACATAGTTTTTCTCGGTGTAGATAGCATTTAAAAAAAACATCGAAATCGAATAACATTTAGGAGCGGGTATCAGACTACGCTTTTGTATGGACAAGACAAGACGGCGCTATACTCGGAGACGGTCATAACCTTTTTTTTTGTGTCCCGCGAACGAAGACAGGAGTAACAGATAGTTTGTTATAAATAGCAAAAAGGCGCTCTTGCTGCTAAATGTGCATGGGAAGTTTTAGCTTTTTGTAATTCTTGTCGACTTTACGTCACATCGATATAAAAAGTAAACATTTAATGATATCAGTTTTCCCCGAGTCGACGACGTACTCGATAAAAGATTACTCTTATATTTATTTTGTAAGATATATTATTAAATATTTGCATTTACCTTTACCTTTATTATAATATTGAACCTCATGGAACGGAAATGTTAATTCGGGTGTATTTTGAACATGAATCGTTAGGTCATCATACCATGAGGCTTTGAGCAGCATATCCACCGGTGTAAGTTCTAAGAAAACTATGGCTCGGTCTCCATCTCATCCTCAATACTAGTAGTTCGCGCCGAATTGACACCTCGCAATCCCTGTATCTTCACAACCCCTGGACCGATTCAACTCATATTCGAACTTAAAAATTTAAACTACAAAATTTCATAAAGATCGGATCAACGGTTCGCAAGTTATCATCGGACAAATATACACACAAACATACATACAAATGCCGATTTGTCCCAGTAAACTCTGAGACCTTCGCTTCGCTCGGTCAATTTAAAACTTTGACTCAAGTTTTGAAATATATCTAAGAAAACTCACACATGAGCAATGTTTTTTTACCTGTTTCCGAAACAGTCGATATTATCTAAAGAGCAAAACTCATATTTTCTCCCATAAATCGAAAAACTATAGAGAAATATGTGTAAGTATAATAAATTATGTTCGTCTTTACGTACGCTTCTGCAGTCTCCTGCAGGCGCGTGATGAATCATCTCGGGCCAAGCCGCAGTCATTTACTAGTCTAATTTATGAGCTCTCTATTATATCTTACTATTTGATATTAGTTTAACTGCGAATAGACATATTAGGTTTTGCTGTAACTCATTATTTTACTTTATTTTTGTTTCAGAAAGTAGTTAATTTAATTTTACTTCGCTGTCAATGAATAAAAGCCATTCAAAAAAATTGTGATTTTCCTAAATTTATTGAAAAATTTGAGAGACGATTCTTACGCGTATGTATCTAGGTTTAATTAAGTATCATAACTTCTAACAGTTCAACAGTAAAATATTATTCATAATTGATTCCTTACCTTTATTTTACTTGAGACGATATTGAAGTGGAAATACGCCAGAAAACATTTAAATTCATCAAAGACAAAACAGTTTTCCTTAATTTTCAATAACCATTCTTCATTCCACATTTTTTTCTGTCTACCATTAGGCTAGAATTCGCTACGGAAATCACATATTTGCAGTACAAAAGTCAGGTAAACTACCCGTGACTTCTTTTCTTCTATTTCTCAACTGTTCTAATTTAGTGAAATTCCACCTTTGTTTCTGTCCAGTCTCGTTGGCCTATTTCACCTAATAGCTGTGATTTTCAACGGATAGAGGACGTAATCAGGAGGTAACTAAGCAGGGGCTTTACCCCATGTAACGATAATAACTTTAAAAAAATGAAGTTTGTTAACTTACAGTTTGTCTTTTATCGCGGATTGCAGATTTACGCCTAAATACCTAAGACAGTTATTTATTTTATTATAGTACTATGTTTCATATACAACGTCATTTTAGTATTTTATTCTGAAAACATTTTATTCTGAATCACGAGGAGAATCGACTGGTATAGTTTTTAAGCCAAGTTGCAATTAGTACCATTTTTTACATTGCAATTTGGATACAATGTTATTATTATCAGTTATTACGAAGCTCTCGCGTAATAGGTACATATAGGGTACATATACGCGGTTACTATGACTATGTGACATATTCTGTGAATTATAACCTTTTTGGGGTATTTTGGCTTTTGCCTATACGTGTATATATATTTTCATAATTTGATCTATAAATCGTTATTTTTTCTAAAAGTATCTACAATTTATTGGTTGGAACAACGCCCTGCTTATATCTCACTATCGCTCTGATATATAAATAATTGTATTACTTAGTTTGGTATTGGTTTATGCAGAAAACACAAAACTTGGAAAAGACTTGTATAGTACCTCTACGTATGTCGCTAGAATTGGAAGCCCTCTTCTTCAGTCAAAAACTTTGTCTTTGCTTTAGCCATAGCCTTATTTTGTTAAATTTTTAGCAACGCCCAGCTACAACTAAAAGACGATTTATGTTTAGGGGTTGAGCTTTAACATTTTAAAATATGTACGTCCCATCCTTAGTACGTCCACGTGACGGATATTATTTATTAGAGCGCCTGCTTTCATGTGTTCGGTATAATTGGTTGTGACAAGGTTGCGTGTATTGTTCACGCGTCGTTTGCCCGCTCGCGACACAATATTGGGATATCGGGAGGACGGCGGCAAAATGGTTTAAAACTATAATAATAAAATCGCTTAACCTATATAGGTTCCACTGAGAAAACTGCAAAATATTTATTTAATTTTATTTATAAATATTCATTTATTATCCAAACTTACAACTATCCTTAGGTACAGATAAAATTACCTAATGCGATAGCGCAGCCAAATTTAAATTCATTATTGCCCACTAAGTACTGCATAAAACCCTTAATGCTAGCTTCATAAAATCACTCATAGCACATTAAATAGGTCAATTTCAACCGCAATAAAGTTTTTTTTTTTTTTTTATAGAATATGGATCCCCAACGGAAGTTACACATTACATTCACATTATAAAACATAAGCGTCAAGCTGGGTGCACCCCCAATTACAGGAGACCACGTCGTGCTCATGGAGGTTCGACTAGACTAAACTAAAATGAAAATATTTTTTGCTGCCTGCAGAGTACAAAATTGTTTAAATTAACTTTAGGTTACATTGGAAGTGGAAAAATTTACTTGGGGGTCTTAATTATTATACAATGACAAAATGTAGCAATATATGAAGCGAGTTAAAACTAGGAAACATCAAAATAATTATATTTAAATTTGGAAAATATTAGCCAAACAACGAAATTTTGAGAAAAAAAGAGGAAATGTTACTTATATAATGAGATCTATGTAAATAAGTTACTAAATACTTGCATTATTAATGGGATTAATGGGATCAATGGAGTTGGAGTGTGAAGTGCCCGTGTAAAAGGTGCATTCTGCATTAGCTGGTAAATAACCACTTGCTCCAATATTTTAAACTTAATTTCAACTTATTAGCACGATATTAGAAAAACTTGAGCCCCTACGTACTTAAAGGGTCAAGGGCTATTTTAATGTCAATATTGTTAGACCACTTGAAAAACTTTGACATGACTGAAAAAAAAAGACGAAAGTTTGACTCATTCTTCACATTCAGTCAGATTATTCTAAACAGTTTAACTTCCTCTCATTTGTTAGTTAGTATACCTAACTTCTTATTATTAGGAAGAAAAAATTAAGTTTTTTTAATCCTAACAGTTTGATTTGAAATACCTAACAGTTCTGCGATATACCTTAAAAACCGGCAGCTTTTCGTTAAAATTCAATGTTATACGTAATCCCATTTTGCTGAAGATTCTTTAATTTCGTTGATCTGTTGAGTCAAGATCTCCAATAACAAAAATCTGGTTCCCAGAATATGGCCAATTCTGTCTTATTGTGTTTTTAAGTAAAATGCTTCAACTGAAATACGTTTTTTAATCAATGTCTTCTTCACATAAATTACGACAAATATTTCTATTTTAAAGCAAGGCGCTAACGTGGAACAGTTTTTTTATAATTTACCCTCGGAATTAACACAAGAACATAAATTGAGATTCACCTGCCAAGTGTTTTCGAAATTAAAACATATTTATTTTCAGTCAACAGAACGTAAGTGTTAAAAAAATATTGGTAGCACTTTCTTGCTGCTGTGTTTATTTTGCTCTCCTTATTTTTTCATAATAATAACCAAACTTAGTGCTATTGCTGTCTTTTACTAATAGAAACACAAGAAAAAGATAGCATGCATTTTAGTTCTGTCAAACGAGTTTACTGATTAAAGCCGCGAAGAAAAACGTACACTAGCGACACTTAAAACTTGTTTTAAATCGGCACCCGCTACGGTCTCGTCTAAGTTTGTAAAGATAACTAAGATCTGACTAATTTGACAGTTGTATAATTCATGCCATCTCTATCTTGTGCTTCTATTTATTAAAAGACAGCGATAGCCTAACTACTTTTAGTGAGTGCATGGAATTGCGGCCATAATCAAGCAAAATTTTTAGATAAATGTAATTGTCAACCCACCGCGCACTGGGCCACCGTGGTTGGTTAGGACCTAATCACCTTTCGTGGATAGTCCGATATCCCAGCAGTGGGATGTTTAAAGGCTAATGCAGAAATCTAAATGAACATAAATATTTGGCCTTCTACCAACTTTAACCATGACCAAAATTATTAAATGTATCAATCAAACAGTTGTTGGCAATAACAAGAAAGAATGCAGTTTAACCTCGAGATTCTGAAATTTTTGTTAACTTTGACAACAGGTTAGTTCTAATGCTGCCTTTGTCTGGCATTAAGCAAATGACAAAGACAGCAATACACTTAATCTGTTGTCAAAGTTAACAAACGTTTCAGAATCCCGGGGTAAGCAATACGGTCGAAGACGAGTAACGTTTTAAAAAACAAAGCTCTGTGTCAGTGGAATCGGTGACGCATGGCTTTTGGCTTTTGTTGGAGCTACAGAAGATGGAAGTTGCTTTTGTATTTATGAGTTAATGTTATTAAATTATTGAACAGCTGGTTTAAATCCTCAAATTACAACGTGATTTATAATATCTAGTTGATACTTGTAAAATTAATCATCTACAGGAATTGTTAACATAGTAGATACGTTAGTGACTTTCAGAGGCCTCAAAATTAATTCTTCGGTATTAAAAAAAGAGCGAGAGAGATATATTTTATTACTATTTTTTGCTTACGACCTCACAAAATTTCAAAAATAACACTTTACACTCATAAGTAGAGTGTAAAGTGTTATTTTTTATTATTATAATTAGGTTTCACTGTGTTGGGGATTCCATGGAACACACACAAAGAAACAAACAACAAAAATCCGAACCCACAATATTTAAATGTATTATTCAGATCTGACTACTGCTCATAAAGCAGACGCTACATCAGCTAACCCAGGAGACTCTTCAGCAGATTATAACACCTTGGTATCAGCACGAACCAAACAAGTAAGTGATCGTTTATATAGAATGAAAAACTATTAACCTCGCCGCCCACCTAGCCCTCACCGCAAGGGGCTAATGGCCCCCTGAGTGGTTTCACGTGTACCCACCTCAGTCTGCGGGGGGCTTAATCCGCGTACTTTCAGTTTTTTACTCTGCTTAGGTAAGTGCTGTGTATCACTTTGGTAAGAGGATTTATCGGTGGTTACTCGTAACTTTGGAGTATTTATATCGTACGGGAAGGTCTTAAGGATAATCATCTCACTTCACGTGGCTAGTCTGGGCAGGAAACGTGGCTGGACGTACCAACGGTAAGTGGAGTAGAGCCCTGACAGAGACGTTACTGATAGTGGAAATGCGCTTCGTTGGAAGACAGCCAGCCTAATGGACCGACGACATCAGGCTCATTGCGGCTCACGCGTGGACAAGATGAACCAGAGACTGGGACCGTCGTCATAAGGGAGAGGAAACCAATACCCAGAAATGGGTCGATATAGACTGAAGATTATGATGATTATCTCAGTTCACTCGTGCGTACTTACTGAGAATGGTCAAATTTAAAAGAGGGTAGGGGGTAGGTAGGCCTCTAGGTGGACCGACGACATTGTGAAATTCGCAGGCAACCGGTGGATGCAAGTGGCCCGTTATCGGTCTGTGTCAGCAGTGGACGTCTTATGGGTGATGATGATGATAATGATGATGATGATGAAGGGGTAAATAGTCGTGACGCAGCTATCTCACTTTCACATTTGCAATTGTAGATAGAGTGTGAATTACCGAAAAAGTCTTAACAGAAATATTTCAAAGTAAGTAATTTTCGTTTTCACATCTTTTGTTTTGGCGGAAGGGATGCTTTTCAAGACTATTTTTGATGTTTTATTGTCTTCTTTGTCAAATTAAAAGTTAAGAATGAAAGTTTCATGAACATGTTTGTAGCCCCACCAACTGTAGCCATACCCTAATAGGGTCATATGTATAACTAAGCCCAAAACATCTTATTTAAGACCTGCATGTATCCACATATGTCGCAATAAATGATTGAGTATTGAGTATTGTAGTTAATGTTATCATGAACAAACAAAAAAGTTTTGTACTTGAAATAGTGCGAAAATGCGTGAGCGAGATTATTGTGGACTCGACTTTAAAACTTTTAGCCAGAAAATATATGTGAAAAAGGAGAATTGTAAATAGCTTGTATTGTTTTTTTTTTTTTATTGAGATCTATACTTAGATACTATGTATCGTTATGGATGTATGCTTATAGCTTCGGAAGTTAAGGACTTCCCCAAAAGCGCCGTAGAAAAAACGCTGTATTTGAAAGTACAGATTTCGAACTGATAAACAAGAAGTACTTTCTTTCTTGCTATGAGCAGTTATCTTGTTACCAAGTTGGCACACAAACAATAAATACTGAACCAAAAGATTGTTTAAATTGTGCAGCTGTTCGATTCACGAACGTAATTCACTTTATTTCTGTTTACTCCGTTTATCATACCTACCGCAATCTAATTTCATACTTTTCATACACAATTCTTCCGGACGCCAATCATTGGGTACCGATAAATTACAATTAAATCTGACATTTACAATAGACACTACTTTTTTTAGGTTAATATTTTTGTGTGGATAGTTTTTTTTTTATTGTCGTGTAATAAACGGTCAATAGTATGGAGCCATAATCATAGAGATTTCGTAGTGTCACATTTTTTGTCAGTTTGTTATTTTGGGCGTTATGTTTTAGGGCCATCTCTTTCACACATTTTTTTCCATGGATAAAAGAAAAGCAGGCATAACAATCACATTGCCTATGCTTAAAAGTGGCATGTTATTATTCTGTATATATATAAAATTCAAGGTAGGTATTACCTACTAACAAATTACTTCCCTAAATCAGCGTCCGGACATTTTTTTTACATTTTGTAGTATAAAATATCAAAGCGAATAAAAAAAATATATAAAAAAGTTGAGAGATTTTAAAAATGCACAATTAATTATCTTTAAAACAACAACGCCAATGTTATAAAGCAATTTATAAGTAAACATTTTTTTATTTTGGCGGAGTAGAAGGAAAAATCTCGATAAATCAGTTTTTTTTGTTGAAATAGAAAATGTTTACATAGTTATAAATTGCTATAACATTGCCATTGTTATTTTAAAGATAATTAATTGTGCATTTTTAAAATCTCTCAACATTTTTATATTATTATTTTTATTCTCATTGTTATTTTTTACTTCATTTTTTAATTTATTTTTTACTTTAATTGTGATTTTTTTTAAATCTACTCTCGTCTTTTTTATACATTTTTTTTTATTCTCATTGTTTATTTTTTACTACACAATGTAAAAGAAATGTCCGAACGCTGATTGGAATTAATTTGTTAATAACTAATACATATACCTTGTTTTTTTTTTAAATAGAACAAATTTATTTAAGTTACTAAATAAATACTGTCTTATAGATGAAGATAGGTGAACAAATTTATTATTCAAAAGGTATATCCACTTCACTATACAAATAAACCTCAATTGCTTTGAATGAGAATAAAAATGTCACCAAAGGGTATGACTACAACTCCGCTAATGTTTCAACATTTCTTCGGCTGGACAAATTAATTCTTTGACAGAGTCGTATTGAGAGCCCCAATTAGGATACGATCAGAGAAGATTTTGTTTTGACAATCACGCGCGAAGTCGAGGCTGAAAATAATATTTATTTTGCTGACAGTTCGTTTCGTGTTTTATGCCGTCTGAAAATATTTTCAGTATGTGCATTATTTGAAAGCAAAACGTACTATACCTAACAGCATAAATTACATATATGCGGACAGATTTTGGAAGCATAGTTTATTTGCTGAATTTGCTTATTGCCTATTCTATGTATACTCTCTACCCTACTGCTAACTAATATTATAATTCAGAGGAATATAGCCGCAGTCGTATCAGGACGAAGCTTCGAGGGATTAAAATGAATTCACTCGTCTCGAGGAAAAAACTTCGCTTGCGTGATTCAAAGCTCCCTACATTACAAAACGACAAAAAATTCACAAAAATAGATCAACGTCATCTAGCGAACTATAGGAAAGAATTTTGTCCCTCTGTCTGGATGTTTGTCGCGTTTTCACAGTTAACGGCTAAATAGATCTTGGTAAATGTTTATAAGGAGTTACTGTATATCACAAAGACCTAAGCTTTTTTTTTATGTCCACGTGAACGAAGTCGCGAGTAACACTAGTCCTGTATAAGGTTGCCCGAATGAGACCGCTTTCGGCAAAAGGCCGCCAGTTGTTAACTTATTTTAAGCATTTTACCCTAACTAATAATCTGACGTAAACAATAAAACAAGTTGAAAAACAATACAAGAACAATTTTATTATCATAGAGTTTTTTTTTAAATTCCAATATTTGATCAGCTAAAATAAATATCGCGTGTACCTACATTTTAACTTCGGTTGTCTGTTAGCACCACACCACATGCGCTAATTTTCACAGTAACTCAGGTACATAAATACCCTGTTGAGACGAGTGAGTGACAGCGAGTAGCCGTAACTCTCGCATTTAATGGCTCCACACCCACGCCTACATCATAACAACATAAGTTGCAGGGAAGAAAATGTGACAATTTGGGGTTTTGTTGAGTGAAGTCTTAAGTAATGTATAAACTAATCAAAATAATCAAAAAATAACAGGCAAGAGCCTTTATGACTAAGCAAACTACATACAGACTACAACTACCTAAACCACTTAGCCTACTACATAAAAATAGCAGTTATAGCATTAATAGCAGATTATCCAGAGAACATTAAAGGTCTAAAGACAATCCAAATGTTCAAGCCCACTACGAGTTGGCAGCGCACACAGCCTGCCGGCGGCATTACTTTGCTTAATATGCGTTGCACCAAATGCCAGTATTTTGGTCACGCGTCGCTGCAACCAGGCGCTCTGATAAGTTTTTGAAAATAAGATTAGCTCCCGGTCCCCTAGGGATACATTAATATTCTTCAATATTAATCGGGACTTATCTCGTGTCCATCCTACCTTTTTGCCAAATAATATAAACGCACACAGACATACTGAGCTAGACAGTGGAGTTGGCCAGCTTTACTATCAGTGATTTTAGGCTGCCTAAAATAAGTGAAAGAGAAAATAAGACTCCTAGGAGATATAGAGATAAAGAGGCAAGATGTTTCTCCACATGGTACGACATGAGAAACTAATAGAAACCACGTAAAGGAAATACACGAAAGAGAACTTTCATAGACCAAATAAAAGAGAAGGTAAATGTCTTTTCACACAAGGAGATAAAAACGCTGGCAGAAGACCGACAAAAGTAGAAAATATCCGACACGCTGCGCCAATAAATTATAAATGAATGAATGTCCGCAAAGCCGTACAGCCGTTTTTCTTAACTTTTTGTTGTGCTAGAAATAAATTTAATAAAACCAGGTGATCGTGCGTGCAGACAAACAACAAACAGACAAATTGCAGACAAATTATATTTAAGATAGAACTCATCGCATCGGGCGCAGGACGCTTACACAATCACGCTTACCATTGGGCAGCTCAAAATTCATTTAAGCCAGCTGCCTTTATGATTGGCTATCCGAAGAGCTGGTCAATCATAGGCTATCTATTTGACGGATTTCTATTTTGCGCTTAGTATTCTCAATGTCAACCGATTATCTAGTCTGTGAGGAAAATAAAAAACCTGGACATATCTACCGTAACAAGTAAGAACCCATCCGAAGCACGGTAGCTCTAAGCTGTAAATCCTTCAAATAGTCGAAGTCAAAGATTAATTAACTGTGCTAGAGTATTCAGACTGGCAGCTAAGATACTCCGCGAGCGCTACATCAGAGCAAAGTATCCCCCTTAGAGTTCCACACTGAATGACAGTCTACCGTTTGCATCCACCGGTTGCCCGCAACTTTCATAATTTCGGCGGTCTAGCTAGTGGAAGGCCTACCTACGCTGCGTCTTCCGATTCGTTGTCGCCGATCAAGAACTTTTCTTCCTCTCTTCCTCATCGACACGAGGGCTCTATTTCAAATTAAAATTAATCACATTAACAAATTAAATACAATGCAGGAGCCAATCAACGCGACAACTATCAGCTCGTATTAAAACATAATTACGTTTGCGATCACATTACGAAAGCGATACTTTTGAATGTAGTGTAAACTGTTGAGGCAAATTGACATCGTTTTAAGGCTGAGAGTACACTGAGGAATTCATTAACATTTACTTGTTGTGAGTTAACAAAAAAAGGCTTTATGGTGCAGTTATGATTGATGGATAATTTTCAAAATTCCCAAAACAGTATGCCTAAATTTAAAATTGTAGCTATATTTTACACAGCTTATAAGTGTCGTTAAAATTATTATCTAAGAGCTTTACATATTCTCATATTTTATATAATTATAGAAATTAAACAGTAACGTCGTAATCCATTATACATTACTTAAGTAGCTATTTAGACAGTACAATTTTTTTTTGACGAAAGGGAAATCTTCGCAAGATACCCGGCTGCTTTGGGATGCAGCCAAGTTATGTGGTATTATATTCACTTAAAACACCTGGTGGCCTGCCTTGGTGCTTAACAGAAAGCTTTGGGATCTCCAGAGGAACGCACCGGAGCCGGAGCTGTCGTGTCGCTGTCGTGACGCCTCCGCCAATAACAGCGTCAGCCACTAGATGCTGTCTTCCTCCCCAGGCTCATTTAGGGAGATGATCAGAGCCCAACTTCTAAAAAGTCCGGTTATAGCTGTAGATCCAGTTAGTGACCAACACCTTCGTCAACCAAAAAAAAAACCCAACCTTTAATCACCCCCGAGCCCAGAGGTCCCTTTTCAATAGGCTCTTACTACAGACAGGGGATACCGATGCAGTATTCTACTGCCCCGGCATCATGACAGTAGACAGCGCAAGTATAACATAAAAATTGGATAAGAAATTTATATCATAAAAATTGGATAATACATTTTTTAGTTTTACTATAAAACCTGACGTAGTTTTGTCACATTTTTTTTAATAAGCGTTAAAAAGCGGTTATTCTGAATGAGATCGCAATATAATATGACGGATTCGATTTAATTTTAACTATAGTAGGAACAACCGACTCAATTAAACGCGAGAATTCCCGTGTTATTAAATATATAATATTTATTTTCCAATATTTTTAATATTTTGTTATTTATCTTGACTTGTCATATTGCTAACCTGATTTATCGAATGTTAATCCAATATTTTTTAATATTCTGTTATTTATCTTGTTTTGTCATATTGCTAACCTGATTTATCGAATGTTAATTTTGTCTGTCTGTCTCCAGCCTAACTGTCCAATTGGACACATCGGCAGATAAGTTGATTGCGTGCAAACTGACGACTGTTAATCCGCCGCTCTCATTCACAAATATGCCTCTCATTGCCAAATAGGCTTCTGTAGGACATTATGTGCCCTGTGACGCGCAAATGTATCCCGGTGAAATGCAACTCTGTCACACTATTGCGCAATTTTGCCCCCAATTGCGAATATGCTAGTAATTTCAACGCCCATACCATTTTAGTGCGATTGCAGTGATGTTAATATTCGGTAAGTTTTAAAGTCATCATCATCATCATCATCATCAACAGCCTGAAGACGTCAACTGCAGAACAAAGGGCTCCCCCTTCAGTTTTGAAGTGCTTGTATTTAATTTTATGAAAGATTGTTTTTAAATAAAAATTACAATGTTATTACAAAAATTGAAGTCCGAGGTCGCGCAAAAACGTTACATAAGTTTGTGTCTGTTTTGTATGTACAGAATTTTACCTTCTTGATATTTTTAATAGCCCAATAAAACGAATACATGGATTAATGTCAACCAACTTAAGCCCTCGCTACATTACCTGACCCGTCATCGTGCGAAGAGGACAGCTACACTTGAATTTCATGGGAGCAAAAGAAACAAACTACTAAGGTTATAGCTTATCTCTTTCACTCCCCAGAAAGTCGTATATAGCCATCTTTTTTACACGAGGTAAGGACATTTCCATTTTTTCATCAAACTACTAAGGTTATAGCTTATCTCGTACACTCCCCAGAAAGTCGTATATAGCCATCTTTTTTTACACGAGGTAAGGTCATTTCCATTTTTTCATCAAAAGGTCATTGTCAGAAGCATTCTTCCGATTTTTCCTCAGTCTGTGACGTCTGGGGAAAAACGTCTTCCTTGTCCACGCATCCATATTTGTCTGCAGTCTGCAGACCAGTCAGGCTGGAAGGTGCAAAGATTGTCGCTTCACTTGTTTTGTTTCATCGCCCACTATCGATATTCGCCTATTTACTGGATGCATATGGACCACAAAATAATGATTGACTGCAAAAATAGACTAAGCTTAAAAGCTTAAAAGCTTAGTCTATTTTTTTAGTGAATCATTATTATTTGTGCTAAAGCAAAAGTTTTTTTAAATTTTGATAGCATCTATAAAATCTACCCCGTTCGCTTACATCTCACTCCGGCCCAGACCAGCGAAATCCGGCGTGGTCTACCAGGCCTGCACAAATAGCCGGCTGATTTGATCCGCCGCTGGCCGCTGGACAAAAAAGACCCGAAGCATGAATGGGATTGTCGGAGTAATGTAATGTGCTGGGTTTGCTGACAAAACGAATTTACGAGTTTTTTTAACCTATGTCGAGTGTAGAGAGGAGCCAAAATTTTTTGTAAGCAAATCCTTGAAGGTGTAATTACCGACTCTTACTGGATGCAGCAACCATGAGTAATAAATAAATAAATGAATAAATATCTGGGACATTTTTGCACACACGGTCATCTGACCCCAAACTAAGCAAAGCTTGTAATATGGCTGCCAGAGACTGATATAGGTACATAGATATTTTTAAATACATACTTATATAGATATTAACACCCTGACATAGAACAAACACAAATATTCATCACATTAATGATTGTACAAGATGAAAATGGAATCGAACCCACGCCCCCAAACACAGAAGGTAGGTTCACTACCAACTGAGCCACCGGGGCAGTCAGGAGGAGGGAGGAGGAGTAATAGTAATCTGTGAGTAATGACACTGATTATTATGGGCAAGCGTGACGCTTAACATCACGTCGACTCGCACGTCCCAAAAAAATATGTCATGGGACTGATTGCAGATAGCACTGGAAGAAAAAACTCAGGATAATGATCGTAGTGCATTGCCACGCATGGTTTCGATTTGTTGATGTTCAGAATCCTGAATGTCACTGTACTTTTAAGGGGCAAACGTGACGCTTAGCATATTTAGCTTAGCTTAGCATTCGTTCTGAAACCAATTCTTTATCATTTGAATTAGTATAATTCTCATAATATCAGCTCTTAGACTTCCTAGCTAGACGAAACCTCCCCCTCCCTTATTAGTGGGGGTATGCCGTACTCCCCACTCTTGGCAGATGGCTTGGAGATCGCAAAATGTTCACAGTTTATTAAGAGGACGCTGCTACCCGTCCTCCGATGGTTATGGTCGCAGTTTTAGGACTTAACCTGCTACATTTAGTTTGTTTAGTTAGGGAATTAGATTGGTATAAGTGAATTTTCCATTTAATTTTACATTTTGCGAGTTGAGGTGGAGGCACCATAAAGTTTGTAGCGTTTATATGATTTCTAGCTTTAGAGCAATACAGGCCTCCGGCCGGTTCGGGCCGGTACCGACTTCCTCAATATTTCTAGTGATGGGTTTGACGATGAAAGCTTTTCGTGAATGGTCAGCCTATGAAGTTATGCTGAATGATAGAAATATGTAAATAATAATAACATAATTTTTACTAGTACTTACTTCCTCGCGGATTTCATAACTTCACAGCCCCTTTTTTTGCTATCGTGAAATCATCATCAGAAGACGCACGACTGTTTTAGGGTGCAGCCGGGGTAGGATTATACCCGTACTTCCTGATTAGTTCAGTGTTTGACTATAGCATTTTTTGAAAATTTTGACGTTTCTAATGTGTATCATAGCTACCTAATTGAAATAAAGACGATTGTATTGAATTTAAATGGGTATCTTTTAGATCTGCGTTCTTCATCTTCGATTGCACTGTCGCTTACCAATAGATAAATCGGCAGTAAATCTAAACCCATACTTATACCAACGAATGACGAACAATAAATAAACAAAAAAAAACAATTAAGGAGAAAATCATTGCTTAGAATTTGCATTAGAATTAATCTGTTGTCAAAGTTAACAAACGTTTCAGGATCCCGAGGTAATTATGCATTTACTAAAAAAGCTTAAGAGCATTTACGTTTACTCGTTTGGCCTGAATACTTGTTACACTACAAACATTTATTACGTTTCGCCCATACATTTTTGAAAATTATCTTTCAACCTAATTAACTACCAGAATCTCAACAAATCAGTAACTTATTACCCTAAAGTACCTTACAATGGGACGTCACTTCCTGTCAGTTTCTCGCGCGTTTGATGTCGCAAGTGACAGGAAGGGGGAGCGGGTGGTCGAGGGGGTAGCTGCTGAGGATCACCGCGAACAAAGATTTTAACTGGAGACAAAACACGCTTACTTAAGGTTGTTACCTATTTAACATACAGGCTGGTGTTTGTTTGAAACGTATTGTTCGAGGTTTTTAAAGGTCTTCGTTGTACATTCACATATACATGTTTTTTATATGTGGGTAACAATAACTTTTGAAAAACTCGATTTTTTTTGTTAAATTGAAATAATCGAATCCGATGTATTTAGTCGAGTAAATATTCGTTCATTAGGTTTAAGGAATACGAACGAATAATAACGTGTAGTGCTTAGCCAAAAAATACTAACTATTACTACGGCTGAACGGATCGATCTGATTTTTGCATAAGACGGACAGGCTACTTTTTTTTGGTGGTAATTATATATAGTTAAGGCTCTCTCTTCAGGCGTAGCCTAGGCTAGTGAGCATTTCTCGATCGAGATTTCTCTACGGATCTCTTTATAAAATATGTCAGAAGGAAGACAGTCGGCTGAAATAAGAGAAATACTGAAGCTCAACGATCTTCCAACGGTAGACATTTCACACACTAAATGTGGAACGACACCACAACCGCTTCTCGCTGAAAGACAGAAAACGATCTGCTTCTTTCTTCATGCGCGCACGTCTTCCACTCATCTCAACTCAACTCTCCTCTCCTCTAAACTACTACAGCCCCACTAGCCATAACTTTCACACCGTTACAATATAATGAACGAATATTCAGTTGGCCTTTAAGCTTTTGCTTTTGTAGAACGCCCTGTACAATAGTCATCGAGTCCTCCCATTCGCGGTGTCTCCCGCACGCGCTCTAACTTTTTAACGAGCTATATCTACATTATCTCTATTGAGACGGGCCATTGTGATCGTCTTAGTTGTGGATTTGTTTACCTTTGTCTCATCTCTACTGCAAGATATGTAGAGTATTTTGTGTGTTATTACGGGCTTAACTGTCATTTTGTAGTATCTTATGTAAGATGGAAGAACGATGCAACGGTAGCTGACAGTTTCTGGAAGATAAAACGCCGGTAATTGGCCTTAGGAGTGATAAGAAAGTCGATGGCTTGGTGGAAGATATTTTCTAGTAATACCCAGGTATTACTAGAAAATCGAAGCGAACCGTATCGCCGCGTGATAAGGTGTATGGTCGCGCAGCGTTCTCGGCTGAGCCTAATAATAATCGCAAGAAGCACCTCACGGTACGGGCCCTGGCTAGCTACCAAGTTCAAGTCGAAAATCTGTCGCCAAGCATACAGAGATTTAACATCTAACATCTCAGGGTGACGAGCGCAGTTCATTGCCGCGCATAGTTTTGAACTGTTGAAGTTCAAAATTCTGGGTGGAACTGAACTGTTATGGGCAAGCGTGACGCATAACATCAGGTTGCTCGTCTCGTCACCGGGTAACATAAAAAAATTTGGAAGTCTATTCAAGCCTTTAGAGTAGGAATTTCCTAAAATTCGTTCTTATTGTCTGCCTCACAGAAAAGAATAAAAATTGTTTCTCTTCTGTGGTCGACCTAGACTATTTGAGGAGTATTGGGTCCAAATTTCACGTCTCTATCATAAGCGGTTTGGTGTGCGCGATCGTGGAAAAGAGCTTGTTTATAAATATTTAAAAATTTACACACACATCCTTGAATATTTTACAGTTCCTGTAAGATTTGAAAATAAAAATAAAATACTGAATTAAGTATCACTTTTATTTTAATATTTAGTTTTATTTTAACATTAGTATTCCCGCGTTACTAAAATAAAATATGTCAAAACCACGTCACTTTTTATAGGAAAATATTTAACACTCCTAACTAAGCTTCATGAGTTCACCAGTGTTTTATCCTGGACATGATACCATATAAACTCCATAACTCATCCTCCAAGCCCTTACAATAAATCGCCCCACTACACACATAAAGCCTACGTAGCCCACCTAGCGTCATCCGTCATTTCTTTATCAGCAAAAAAGCTATTCACCTTGGGAGAAATGAGGTAGGCCCGCCCTAACGCCCTTTAAGACAACTATTTATCGGAAAAGAAAAAATTGCCATAAATCTGGGTGTTTTTTATCTGGCAATCATAAAGTTGGTAGGCAAACTGGCAATTTGACTCATGGCACACTTTAATCTTGCGTAGTAATTACGGGTATTTTTTTTTTCTTGTTGTCTGGATTCCCATGCACGTACGTATTAATACGTTTGTATGAACGAACGTACTTAATATAAAATAATACAAAGGACTCAATGTAAAATCGAATTGTTTTCAAAAGAACTACACTAAAAAATGATTAATGTACAACTTCTCTCTATTATTTAAAATAGCTAAAAGTCAGCTATTTAATTTTGTATAAGATTCAAATATATATTCAAATTTGAAATGTACCTGCAGAATAAATTTAGTGACAAGAGCCACAAAAGTCAAAGCTGTTTTATTTGGCAACTAAAATCACCTCGTCTGCAACGACCAAAGGTGGGGCTAGTGTTGCGCTGGTCGCGCTCTCGATTTATCGACCGTGTGTATCGATAATATAAATGTTTTATGGCGATTGCTTTTATAAATGGCTTATTGCGAATGGACAGCTTTTGTGCAACAGTGAGGGTAGAAGTGTTGTCCGTTTGGACATTTAAGCGATTTTGTACGCCTGATAACATCAATTTATTATGATCATGAACATTGTATTACATTTGGATCAGATAAATTGATAATCAAATAATCTGATCTAGCGTACATAGAAAACAAAAAAAGCATTCAAAATTGATGATTTTGGTCCAATGTACTTTGGTCATACCTCGCTTGATGTTAAGGACTTTGGTATAAGATGATAACAAAACTACGACTATACTATGGTAGATGAAAAACTGTTTTTCAAGATTCTGATACTTAAAATGCAGGTTAGTTCTTTGTAAATAAATTTACAAGTTGGTAAAGTCATCACCAACATGCCTGGTTAGTAGTGAGAGAAATACTACTACCAAGCCTCGATAAAAGTAATAACCAAAACTTCAAAACGATTTGTCTTCCACCTCTTTACTTCCATATTTTATGACAATAGACCTCACCTACGTAAATAAACAGATATTTATCAACCCTAAGCTAGGGTTGAACAATAGCCACTTAATTTCCACAATTAAAATCTTACGTAGGTATGGGACTAATACGCACCTTGGGTAGGGATGAGATACGATTATATGCAATATAATAAAATATATGGCATAATAATTTCGTAGGTACTATATGTATATAACTTACATAGATAAAGTAATGGTTTGAAGTCTACCGTAGAGATACTGTTTCGCAGAGTTCATCTGTGGTACAGCATTTTTTGTAGTGGAACCACTTGCCAGCTGTTCACTCGTCATTCAATAGTCTGCAAACATCATTTACTGGATTCTCGATTAAAGGGAAATATGCCCAGTTAATTTGGTATAAATCATCGAAATAATAACAACATTGTTGAATATCTCAGGATGACGAGCGTGCAGTGCACTGCCATGCATGGTTGTGAATTGGGCAATTGTGATGCTTACCATAATTAATGCGAGCAAATGTGTCTTGAGTCAGTCGCACAAAAAAAAATACAAAAAACCCGGCTGCAAAATATAGCCTACAACATTCAAGTTTCAAAAGAATCCAACAACAGTCACACGTCAAAATCGGTTAAGCCGTTTGGGATACAGGAGACACTTATATACACCCCAAACATCGTACCACCCTTCTTAGGCAGTCGGGCAAAACGAAACAAAAAGTATCAGTATTTTAATAAAATCATACAGGTAATATTATCGATAATTTTAATAATTATATCGATATTTTTGTAACGACCCTGTTGCACATCATTAAGAGGTAGAAACGTCTCAGAATTAAATTACTCGTACACATCCAGACTAACTCCAAACAATAATCTTTAACCCCATTCTACCCCCAGTTTCACCTTCACATCGAGAGTCCTTTAGAACAGGGAAGTATTCAGGTCTGAAAAAAAATGGGTACAACTTTATTTTTATTGATGTATAGAAAATAACTATTTTATTTTGCATGATTAATATTTTAAATTAAATTAAACATTACAAGTGATCACTTTTTTCAGACACTATTTTATAATTCAAGCAATACCTATTAAATTGTCTCCGTCCATTTCCATATGTTTCTGGGATGGATCCGTCATATATTTATATAATTTATTCTATGAATTGTTTCTTTGCGATTGATTCCTTGCCAAACACCAACAATTTTTTTTTTTTTTTTTTTTTTGTCTAAATGACATTTTACTATTACTCTTTAAACTAGCGTAGTTAGTTACCAATAAATATGTATCTAATAATTTTTTTTAAATTTATGTTTCGATAAAGCTTACTTACCCCTAGAATTTTTCCTAGTTCCGTCATTTTCTAAAGTAAGCCTTTTATGAGCGTGTGGCTTCTTGGCAGCGCGAGATAAGTCGATAGGTAGGAGTTTTATCGGCAAAGGTGCTGTACTAGTTTGTTGGTGTTAAAATAATCTATGGTATCCAGATACTTGTAGTTATGAGTAGTGTTTATAGTTTGTTGAAAAGGACTTGATTTGGATTTATTGCTTTTATGGAAAACACTACGTATGTGTGGCTATAACTTTTGAACTGGGGTCGTTCCTCGTGGTCCCACTACTTTGAGCCACTGGTAGGTCACTGGTGCGTCACTAACTATCACGAGGAAATTTAGTTCCTCGTGGTCCCACTGATGAAATTTGTAATCCTGCCATCACCATTGTCTTATCTGGTACCTGATACAGAAAATAAGAACCTTTTTAAAAAAAATCGATTTAAACGCAATTAACTTTTACGATTTTCACCTATAAAATCAAGCTTATTATGCTTGCAAAGTTTCAAAGTACTTGTTACTTGGGTCGTCTTTCTTAACTGGTATAATCTAGGGTTCTTCAATAAAACAATTGACTTCAGCTTGAACGTTTCAGACAGGCATGCTACATTTTCGACCAAGCCGACCATGCCGTCGCTTCCCACCAGACGAGGTTGTGATCTTATTAAACGCATACTTAGTCTCACGATATTAACCACGTCAGTTTTAATATAGTCTGGTTGAAAAAAATAGTTTTTTATATTGTGTGAGTACACAAATATATAAAGTAAATTATAAAAATTACATACCTTCAATTAAATTATTTATACAAAAATTTAAATTAAATAATAGATCTACATGAGATGTACAAGAAGTGGACTGTACATCAAGATGGTAAGAGGGACTGTACTGAGGTACCAGCATCTGAAGACCGCAGCATGAGATTGAAAGAAGTTTTCTCTATACTGACCTCCAAACTTCAATATGAAGGTGACCCAGAATTATTACGACAGCTAAAACGCCCTAAATATAGTATAAAGATACGTCCAGATTGATGTTTATTTTTGCCGAGCAATATTTTGCACAAAAGATAAAATTAAGGTTTTTGTGGCCATAAAATAAAATAACTTTTTGTTACGCGTTGGTGCCCGCAAACATTCGTAAACGTCGCTACACAAAAAATTACTTGTCGTGGATGCATCTTAACAACTGGCAGCATTATCGCAATCTATCTCAGGCAGTTTTAGAATAGAGAGGATTCACAGAAGATGCCTTTAGCCATAATACAAGTAAACACTTTGAATTCCATCCCATTAATCAATTAAAACACAATAATTACCAATTACCAATCCTACTAAAATATCACTTAACAGCTGACCCATCCGGTGCCAACCTCAATAGATTGCGATACACCGAAATTGTGCAAACAATTCAAAAGGGGCCCAAACGATCCCAATTATTAGCAAGGTGCTTGAGGGTTGAATATATTATGTGTTAATAGCACCCGATGTACGTCGGAGACAATTAAGCTATCCTTAAATTAAATTTACCTGTAGGGTCGTTTTGACCCAGGGCGGGTAGAGCAAGGGTTACAATTTTGATAGTTTTAGGAATAAAGGACAATAGATATTGTGGACAAAATAACTTTTGCGATGACAACTATAAAATTTCAAAAATCGAAAGCGCCAAAACCTCGCGGAATGACTATCCTATTTAAACTGATATATTCTGATACTCTTATACAGTATAACGTATTAAAAGACGATTCTGGCTATGTATCCCTATGGTGTATGGTAACGTACGACAGCAATGTTTTATAGAGGAGGATAAAAAAGTATGGTTTTTGAACAGGAAAATAAAAACAATTAATCATAATGTTTAAAATTTTAAGTTTTATGTATTCGTTAGAATTTACAAAAAAAAAAACGAGGTTTTGTTTTTTATTAAAAAATAAAATAAGCAAGAGCTTAAAATTCATGAACAGAAACAAACATTTTCATGGGGTATATCTATGTGTTTGAGAGCTATATACCCCATGAAAATATTTGTTTGTTATTTGTAAGAAGATACAGTTTGTAGATAGTGTGAATATTCGAATTGTACCTGTCGATCCTGTGATATTCTCGTCAGAGATATTCTAAATGTCAAGATATAATAATAACGTCTTAATGTAAATGTTTCTAAATTTCTTTTTGGGGCCTCTTAAAACCTATTTGCATTTTTGATCTATATAAGTATACCAAATACTTACAATATAATAAACGTTATCAATAACAATTTAGTGTTGGTTTTAGATTTATTTTGTCATTATCACCAATTTTTTTTCTCCTTTTTCCAGATCATTTATCGGACTCATTTTCACTGCTGGAACTTACTTTTACTTTTTGCCTAGGTTTATCTTTATTCTTTGATTTTGGAACTTCAGTCACGATTTCTTCAGTAACAGTAAAATCATCCATAAATTCATCATCTTCTTCGGTAATTTCAGTTTGATTAGGATCGTGTTTTGACGTTTTAGTTGTTATAATTTCTTTCTCTACTCTTATAGTTCCATCGGGGTTCAAAGATCTTGTTATTTTAGTCATTTTCCGTACCCTTGTTTCAAAGTACCCTAAGCTTGTATCATCTTGTAATACTGACATTACATCCACTAGTGGTTTCGTTTTATCAGATTCCGGTTGGGAAGTAGGGAAACTAGGTATTGGTTTGATATTGTCATTGTCTTTGTAATTTAAATCAGTATTGCAAGGAACGAAAGTGGATTCAGCAAAAGCATCTTTGCTCAGTCCGCTTTCATTAGGTAAAGTTTTACAACAATTCTCATTTGATGCTGACATGGGTGAAACACTTGCTGTTACTGACTGTTTGCTGGATGTTTTTGACGAACCAGCAGCAGAACAATATGACTGATTGCATCCACAAAAAATCCATGAATCGTTGCTTGGATAAATCATAACTTCTTTGCAACATGGTTGGGAATTCTCGAGTGTCTGATCAAATGTGTTGATTTTTGCTTTAGCTATCATTAAATTATTTAAAAACATATCCAAGCTATTTGTAACCAAACCTTCATTTTGGCATTTATTTATCATATTCATTACATTGTCAATTTTACTTAATAAGGCCTTTTTAGGCTCTTCTGGTTGTGTTCTTGATCTGATATATTTCTTAGTTTCAGCACATGTCTTTATTAAATTATCAACACTATCCGATATTATTCCAGCTTTCTTAGCATTTTTGCTGAGTTCTATTGTTTCTTCAATGTGATTCGCTAATTTATTTGAAGTGGTTTCGGGTGTTGTTTTAGATTTAGTTGTATTTTCGTTTACTCTAACTTTTTTCTCAATATTGCCTTTGCTTTCATTTAGTGTCTGTGGAATGTTACTTGTTAATTGTGTTATTTTTTTATCTTCTGAACACTGTTTTTGTAGACTTTCGTGTTTTACTTCATTTTCTTCAGCAATTTCTATTTGAGATTTAAATATTGCACAAGATGTTAGAAAGCTTTGTATTTCAGTTGTAAGCAAACCATCACTTGCGTATTGTTTTGCTACTTTTTCGATCTTCTTTATTAGTTTTTCAAGCTGTTTTGTATGAGCTAGGTGTCGTTTTTCCGTGCTTTTTTTAAATGCCTCGTGATCTGATAGATTTCTGCTAGATTGATACGAATCCTTAGAACTTTCACAGCTGGGTTTTGAAAGTTTTGCATCTATAGTATGAGCTATGTTGACAATTTCGTTAATACGAGTTCTCAGCTGATTCAGTTTGCATTTAAAACAGTTCAATGTTCCATCGTGTCCTAAAGTACTTTTTGTGCGGCATTCTTCTATAACTTTCTTAACGTCATCACAAGCTTTAAAATAGTCGTTGACATTTACGTTTTTAATTCCTGTCTCTAAAATGTCTCGGCTTAAGAAAATAACTTTATTCAAATGTTTTTTTAATTTTCTTTCTCTTGTTAATTTAGTTTCTTTATAAGTATCTAACTTCAATGAATTGTTATTTGAATTTGTAATATAAAGATTCGTTTTAGGTTCTTTCACTAATATTCTAGGTGATGTTGTTTGGAAATCTTTTACAAGTAATTTAGGTAAGAAAAATATTATTTTTTCTACTTCCTCCTCTGATACAAGTGAATTACGTGACTTTCGTTCATGTTCACATATTGAAAGAATTTTATCAGAATTATTGTGTTCCATTCTGATGTGTGATATGATAATTGATAATTCTGAAACGGTTCTAGTTTTTTATTTTTGTCAATTTACTAGTGCTGTTCGTTCGCACCTAAGTGTGTAAAAGGCAAGGCAAGGCAACTATGAATGTGCGTATAATCCTTTTGCTGTTGCCTGGAATAGTTGTAATTGCTGGCTAGGTTTTTCTTTCTATTATTAATTTGTATATTTCTTGTTATTTAATTATAATAATATAACCATAAATGTAGCATTTGAATAATATTATTTTCTACCCATTTTACAATGGATACTTTTATTTTCTACGTTTTCATGTCGATTTCACGCAACTTCAATTTTGTAATATATTAAAATCATAATGGCTATGAATCTCGTCGAACGTTTCCATCTACTGTTTTTTTTTTTGTTACTTATTATTAACCTTGTTCTGTTGCACAATCAGTTTTGTCTTGAAAGCAATTTTTCAATTATACTATCTTTGTAGAATACACATTCAAGGGAAGAGAAGCTCCTGACCGCGTGGTAGACATAATGATCCATTTCAGCTTATTTCTGATGTTCACCAGACGGAGTCAGTTAATTATCTGCCGTAGCACCACCAGTGAGATGCAAGAATACCGAATGGAAGTAACGCCGTGTCATCTTTATCTGTTACAAAATACATTTATTTAAATTAGTACTCACGGAATATTTACCATGTTACTTTTTTGCGTATCGCAGATCAATCCCACTTCACTACCAGTCTTAAGCGTATTCATCAAGCTGCTAGGATATTAAGTTGAATGGCAAGGCTTACACGTTAAGGCAGATAAACATTAGCGTGAGCAATGTTCTTCATGAGTCGTACAACTAGACGATAATTATACACGATATTTTACATTATTTGTTCCACGAAAACACCTGCGCAAACCACGGACAGCAAGCCAATGAGAGAAAGTAAGAAGAACATAATATATTCATCTCCTTTTCTCTCTCGTTCGTTAAACGACAATCCGTGCGGACTAAATCCACGGGTATGTATGTGTTCTAAGTAGGTTTCCTTCTTCAGAGGCTTAGCACAAAGTTCAAGCGCAAAGCAGCGCCAAAGTTTCCTCTGTTTGAATCTGTCATTGGGTAGAACCACGAGGTACAGGTAGAACTAAAATCGCTGAGCATCGTCAGTTAAAATCTATGCAGACAATTTTTCGATGATAAAATTTATTTGTTAATATTTTTTATTTACGTATTATACAAAGGCTTTATACGGAGAATTCTGTGGCATTCTAAAAAATATTGTTGTTTTAAATTACTTACCTAAGTATTACTTTACATGTTCAAAAAAGTTTTGATTGGTTTATATTTCTTTGAACAGACTAATTAGATATGCACTTTTACATGGTAAATAAAAATAAATTAAAATATCTTAAATAACAACCAAAGACATTATTTATAAGGAGAATTCTGTGATAACAACGAATAAAATTTTCAGAATATGTTTTGACAAGTTTGACGATTTGAAGTAACAATTTTTGAAGTAGACATTAAAGGAGTATAGACAATGATTTCTATTATATTTACCTATCTTACTACAAATTTAAACATCAATTCAGGGCGTCAGAGTATAGAGAACTTTTTTACAATTTAAGATTTAATTCTGGGCCATTCATTATCATCTTCATGAACAGCCTGAAGACGTCCACTGCTGAACACACTGAAAGACAATTTGCAATTTGCATCCATCGTTTGCCCGCGACTTTCAAGATCTTGTCAGTCCACCTAGTAGTAGGTAGGCCTCCCAGGCCTACCTACACTGCTTCTTCCGGTTCATGGTCACCACTCAAGAACCTTTCTTCCCCATCGGTTATCGGTTCTTCGAGTGACGTGGCCTGCCCATTTCCACTTCAGCTTTTAAGCCCTGAAAGCTACGTCTCGGTGACTGGTTCTTCGGCAAGTATCCTCGTTCCAGATTGTATCGTTCTTTCGTTCGTTCTGGGCCATTTAAAAAATATAATCTTACTCATAAACATTACTAACTATACTTCTTCGGCAGTTCAAGTTAAAATTAATATTAATAAAATCAGTCGCATACGAACAATAAACTTAATCCTAAAGCATTTTCTACTGTGGTTGAAGAGAGGGAGATGTAAGCGTGCATCAAAAATCACAATTAACAATTATCTAAGAACATGATATAAATTAAAAGGAAAAATAAATAACGACAATTGAAAATAAATTAAAAATTAACAGATATACTTATGCTACTTATATAAATAAATATAATACTTATTACTACGTACACAGGATGACAATACAATAGTATAAGAAGCATACGTTTCCAGGATATCTATGCGTTGACCAGGATACAACCAAAAATTCACACAAATATCTTCAGCCGGTATGTATTGATTGGGATTGGGAAAAACAAAAACATATACATAACTTTTGTATTTAATATAATAGAGTAAGATTACAATACATCAACACTTTATTGACACCATAAAGGAACATCATAAAAATAAGACATTACAGATAAGTACAATAACGAAGTCTTATCACTGAGAGCAATCTTTTCCAGACAACCTTCTTTGTGGAGGTTAGATGGAGGCGTAGTACATAAGTGCATCAAACTTGTTAGCGATGTTGTTATAGAAGTAACATTTGTTACTTATGATGCGAGTCGCGAGCGTAGCAGATGAGACGAAGGGTGAGGAAATAGACGATCTCCATGAAACTGAGGACGCTGCAGCCGAGTAACAGACCCGCCATGCCACCCACAGCAACTGCAGATAGGAAAGTATAAATAGATAAACTTAATAACTGGACTCTGTCAGGCACACAGCGGTTGCTTAGTTTTTGTTTTCATGCATAGGCTTTTGTACAATCACCAGCTAGCCTGAAGCGATAATGTTATTGAGTTATGGAACAGAATAGAAATTATGCGACGTAATAATTACATACTAAAAGTCCAACTCCAAGTTAAAGTTTCTATTAAATAGGTTACCCCCGAATACTGAAACGTTTGTTAACTTTGACGACAGATTAAGTCTATTGCTGCCTTTGCCATTTGCTTAGTGCCAGACAAAGGCAGTATTAGAATTAATCTGTTGCCCAATCCAACTGAATATAAATCTAAACAGTATACACCACTAAGAAAAGTTTAAAGGTGTATGTTTATTACTTACCGAGTACATCAGTGAACCCGAAGATAATGTCCCGTCGGTATCTCATTCTTGGATACGTGACCATACCCCATTGCAGGTTCGTTCCCAAAAACCACTTCTGTAATACCTGGAATAGATAGCTATTTATAAGTGTAGCAGCGTTTTAAATGTCCCAGTTTTTATGCATTTGTTTGCGATCGTGATATCATTTCATTCATGTCCCGGACAGAAGATTATGTAAAACAGCGTAGCATCCCAATATTTTATGTTACTTTATGACGAGACAAGCAAGTCGCTCGTCTGATGGTAAGCTTGCCCACAATAGTTCTTTTCAAAAAATTTGAACTTAAATAGTTCAATATCATGTGTGGCAATGAACTGCACTCATCACCCTGAGATTATTAGATAGCTCTCCTGATTCAACAATCTCGTTCGCACTTTTTTTCAAATATAAGAACTACAGAGAGAAGTTGAAAAAAAAAACATATATTATCTAATATCTTCAGAATACTATTGCCTACGTATTAAAGTAATTTTCGTGTTATTATTTTGTAATTTAATTTTAAGAAAAAATTAACTCGAAAAAACTGGTTTTTTTCCTTCTCCGATACCAAATTAAAACGAATAACATGAAAATTGCTATAAAACATTGGCAATGATATTCTATATAGCGTCCTCGTAATTTTGCAATGCCCGAAATGGGCGACTAAGTCTGAAGTGCATATTATATTATAATAAGACCTTTGTACACTTAGTGGCAAATAAAGAATATGAATATTAAATGATTAAATAAACAAATTTCCGTCCGTGTAACTTTTATATTAATAAATGTTGAAAAACGTGAACGAGATAACCAGAATCAGGGACCCTATTCCTGTGAGCTCGAGATTATCTCGGTCACTCTCACTCCCATCAAATTCTAAATTAGAGAGACAGTGATCGAGATAATCTCGAGCGCACAGGAATAGGGTCCCAAAGCCAGGTCCTAAATCTTTTTGTGCCCAGTAATTCCGCTGGAAACATTGCCCTTCAATCCGGAACACAGTAATGTTAGATACTACACAGTACACACTACCGCTTGGCAGTTGAATAACTGGCAAAAGGGTGATAATCTGATTTAAATTCAACAAAATCCATTAAAAAATAACTATTTTGCACATTTTGCGAAATCGACATTGCATCTCTTGTATATCGTTTACCAACAAGGAAAATGACTAAGTCATCTGACACCGAATTCTTCTAAAAAATAAGTCTATGTTACTTTTAAAGTGTCTCATGTCTTCAACATACATTCGACTGCAGCACATAGTTCACGTCATCGCACAAGGGGACACATCCACAGTTTATCTTCTTGCCACTTTTATCTTGTAGCTTGAACAATTCATCTGAAAACATTATTTTACTATACTACCAAAAATATCTATGATAATACATAATTATATGACAATGCTGTTTAATAAAGAAACATTAATGGCACTGTGGTATGGCACTAAACTATAAAACATGAATCGCGAGATATTTTTTTTTTTAAATGAATGAAACAATTTTTAATAAATAAAGTATATTACTTCATAGATGAGTATCTAACAGATAAAAACATATAGCACTGTTACATAACTAAAGTTATGGTTACTGTTGTCCCTCTCTCTACTCTTCTACTTCTTTAGCTGGTACCCGACGGGGTCCACAATTGTGGCCAAAATGTAAAACTACTAAGTACCAACATACATTGTGGAATGCTAAAATAAATATGAATATGAATATATTTAGCTGGTTGTAATAATAAAATTATAAGTCAAGTTTAAAATCTATGTTGCGCGCCTAAAAATGTTTCCGACATTATCACTGGACATTATCACCATTTCCCACAATCCAGATTTTACAATCATTGCTGTGCCCAAAGTCTTGTTAATACAATATTGTCTTGTTTTATTTGAGAACAATACATACGTATTTAGTATAGTCATGAATTTGTATTATTACTAGCCAAAGTTTACCTTCATGTTTTGCCAGGCACCTCAATCCCTTGACGTCGCATATTTTTTCGGCGCCTGTAAAATAACAATAGCAAAAGCGTGTCAACATTAAAGGTGGTCGACATTTAGTTTCGTGCGTGGTTCAAAAATGTATCTGAGTGATATCACAATTTTGTTGAAGCAACGAAGTTATACCTATTTTTCTGTAGAAGTGAGGCACGCAGCCGCAATACTTGAGGCAGAGTCTGATGCGGCACTCCATGCGACACATGGTATAGGAATATACGGAGTTATGTTTTAGGTTGTTCTCGTGGGGAAACCGACAGCGGCGCTGTGCCACGCTCAGCCTGGAACAGGCATTACCAATCAAAGAATAGTCTAGCAGATAACATGATTCGACGTTCTGTATGTTAGTCATCAGTTGTTATAACTAGTAGCAAAGAACGATGCTAGTAGTATCATCATCAGCCATAAGACTTTTTTTTTGTGGTACTGACTGACGAGACGAGAGTTGCTCACCTGTTGTTAAGCGTCACGCTTGCACAGTAATGTTTGCACACTACTGCTTGGCGGTTGAATAACTGGCAAAGGTGTGGTACGTCCCCAGTCGGAATCTTGCAAAAGAGTCCTACTACTACAATATACTACTATACTTTTTGTTTTAATAAAACGGGAATACTCACGATAAATTGAGTCTGTTATTCCGACTATAGTTACAATATTCTACCCGCCCCCGCACCTGCAGAGCAGCCGTTGACATCACGCGTGCGAAGCGCCGTAGCCCGCAGTGCAAGGCAAGAAGAGGTCACGCGCGTGTCTCCCTTAGCATTCCTTGATAAAGGTCACCGAATGTGATCAAAACTATAGTCGGAATAATCGACTCAATATAACGTGAGTATTCCCGTTTCATTAAAACAAAATGTACCAAAACCACGTCAGTTTTCATACTACTATCCTACTATATACTAGTAGATATATAGAACCCAAACAATACTAAGTTCTGGACTAATAGGCACTGTTTTCATTGAAAATTACACAATATAGTAAAATTTTAAATCTTGTCTCATGATAAAAGAAGTGGAATACTGATAAAATAATAAAACAAATCAAGTGAGTTGTATCGATGACTTGGATTATAATAAAACAGACTTAACTATAATGTAACAATGATTATGAAATACCGAGCTGCATCTGGCGCAGTATAAACAGACATTGCGGTCACGTACAGTTTCATGTAGTAACCCTCATCAGAGTGCTGGAACTTGGTCGCGATATCCGGGAACTCTTGTGGACCGTGAATGTACACCTGAAAAAAAAACAAGCAAGGAGAACATTTTTGAAAGAAATACTTAAAAAAACAATACAAAATATATCCGCGTATATAACAAATCTAACGATGCTTTGCACTTCAAAGTCTGTCAAGCTTTTAAGCCTACAAAAGGTCACAAAAAAATCTTAACGGACCCCCACGTTGCGCGTCATTAGCGCGTCTTAGGTAAAGCTAACGTAACAGATAGGCCTTTGACCAAGGCTCACGCATCGTGATGCTGAGTGACGGTATAGTTTAAGTTGGCAGCACGTTTACCTTGAACTTGAAATGAGTACATATTCAATACCCCCGATCAATATAACAAAACTATTAAACTTACATTGTACCCAGTGGATAAGTTCATAACTTGAGCAAACACTTCACCGTCGAGTGGATGAATGTACAGCGTCCTGTTTTGCATTTCAGTCAGTTCCCACTTATTTTCTTTTCTGTAGCTGTAAGGATATGAAATATATTATATCTGACTTCACACTAATATTAGAAACAATCCGCAACTTTGTTCGCGTAGACCTACGAAAAAAAAGTAGCCTACGTCCGTCTCCGACCCATAAGGTATTCAGCCGATGCGACAAACACCCAGATACAGACAAAATAGATAGACAAGGAGACAGAGTTACATTCGCATTTATAATTACTTAGGATAGTTTGGATGCAAAAGTAAGTCTCTCGTACAGTTATTTTTACATTGGTTACATCCCTAACCATTTGAATACAAGCTTAAAATAAGTCATAATATCTTACTTCGGTGAATTATAAATTGCTATCTTCGAATTGACAGCATAGCACAGCCCCATCTCGGTTATAGTTGGAACGATATTCATCATTATCCCTGACACGCCAATCGTTAATGACGGTTCGAAGGACCTTGACAAGTTCAGAATAAGGTCCATAAATTTATCTGGAGCGATGACATCGTAGTCAACGACGTCTTTGAAGGTTCGGTAGTTTGCATTTGCCAGTCTTACAATGAACTCTTGCAGTTGAGTCATGGTGATGTTATTCATTTCGTCATATTGGAAGTTGCTGCAAAAATACTTTTGCTAGAAATGGATCAACATCATTAATTGGTGAAATATGAGTCACTTCTTTAACCGTCTTCTTTAATATTATAATTTTCAATTCCCGGCTTTGCACACCACATGAAACGTTGTAATAATTTATATACATATCTAAATTTTACCAACCTTGTACTTCAAGGAAGCAATAAATCATCTGAATGGATCTAGAAAAAGACGTTTAAAGTACCTTACACGGGCCCTGATCTGACTTTTAATGAATGGCTAGTCAAAAATTTAACTATGGAATAAATAAAACAAACAAGTACCTACAGTTATGGGTTTTTTCTCTTACTCCCGTGAAATACATGTCTAGCTATCCTCTTCGAATAAATCTGATCAGGCCCGTGTAGCGGGACTTTCTAGTGGTGTTTCCTGACGACTCTTTAGGATTGGGTTAAACACGCCTGAATTGGATGCTGGCACAAATTGGTACAAGTATGAGTTGCCGCAACATTCCTGTAGGCTCTTGGGGGTAGATTTTAATATTTTTTTTGTCGTCATTATGGCGTCTGTAGCAGTTTATTATATGTGTAGGAAAACATACCTTACATAAGTTTTAACCTTAGCCATGCTGAGTTTTTCAGTGGGACAGACTGTGACGCAGGGGAAGGTAGTATTCCAAGCATACATGTCGCGGTCCATAGAAACCACTGTCGGCGAAGACTGATAGCGAACCCAGGTTGTCTTTGAGAGGTATATGGTTCCGAACACTGAGAAGATGACTACTGATAGCCAGAGGATGCTAAAAAAGAGGGTTTTTAAAGAATCCAGTCTTTCTAAGACATTCTATCCTACTCTTAATATTAGTTATTATTATTATTAGTTATTATATAATTATTAGTTAATGAGGAGTTCTGTTTTCCACCTTCCGTCTCCATCATCAGATCAGCACGTTCTCATAATATAGTATTGTCATTGGACGTGACAGGCATGCAAAATTTCAACTCAACTGAACAAGGGGAACTAGTCTAAAATTCAGTTGCAAACATCAGTGCAAATATAAAGCATTACAAGTTAAATAAATGCTCGAAAAAAGGAATAAGATAAAAAAAAAGGTTTCTAATATAATAACGTTTAACTTACATTTCAAGCGGATGACGTCCAAAAGCTACTAGATGATTTAGTCCGTGAATGGAAGAAGTGTTCAGAAAGAGCTTGAAGTACCTCTTTGCTTGATCTGCTGTCTTATTTATGAGGCTTCGATTTTTGGTCTTCGATTTTGGAATTCTCGGACTTCGGTTTAACTCCTCTTGGATAATTTGAGATTGAAGTGATCTTTCGAAGAACATTTTGATTTGCTTTGCTTTATTTATTTAACAATTCTTTTCCATTGGGTGGGCATTACAGGTTTAGATTAATATAATTAATATAACATATAATATAATTTAAAACATTTTTTTTTGAGAGTATTTCTTAAAATTATATAGTAGGTATTTGTAATAACTTAGCTTGTATTTGCTGTAGAAGCTTAGCTTCTTGTTGGTAGTACAAGTACTCGTAAAGCTCAGCTACAAAGATTTTCTGCCAATATGACTTCACTTCTTAATGCTTCGTGTGTTACGTGGAAATGACGGTTAATTTTATTAATTTCACTCTGGTTGGCTAAACTGTACAACTTCACCATAACAACTCTTCAAATGTAATAGTGTAAAATAGAGCTCGAATAATCATAAATTTAAAGCTCTCATAACAATATAACTTAATTTGCGTGTAGCATGTTATACGTTATCGAAATTAGATCGTTCACGCGAAACAATTATGATTTGAACTGCTATAATATAAATGACGTAAATGTACAATATTACACAATAAAAAAAGTTTGTAACACTGTTTTTTATATCTTCCGTTCATTTATTTATTAAAACTGTGCTAACCTTAAACGTCATCGGCGTATCTCTACCACTAAGCCAATCTTTATATTGATGTTTAGTTCCTAACCCCCTTATGAACTCGAATAAACCTCGGAGCAGCTACTCAGTCTTCTGTCTTTTTCAATCGAGTTCTAATTTCTAAAAGAGTGTAAAAAGGACTAAACACGTGGTAACTAACCCAAGGGCACTGCACGTTTAATACGGGAACTATGTTTAACTAGGCCATAATACCTTCTGCGCAGAACAACGTCGTGCTACGTCTTACTACTTCGTGCTATCTCGCACATCTCACTACGCCATAAGGCATCCTACTCGTGTCCTACTTTGCTGTGCTACGGCTGCGCTACGGCAATATTGCCCAAGATACGAGAACGTACTGCTACGTTATGCTACGGTCACACTAGTTACTGTTTTGTCATGCTACCTACTGCTACGCCAAGTTATATCTTATTACGGCATACAAAGTTTTTCTAAGCTATGCTACGCCATGTTTTTTTTAAATTGTTTAATGTGCAACTCCACGGAAACCGGGGTCCATGACTTTTGTTATGTTTTACTACAAGTTTTTTAACAAAACGAATTTACTTTAGTTATAGATATGCAATACAAGAAGAGGAAAGTAAGTCAAATCTTAATCTAAGGTTAAAAAAATCAACAACATAATAGTCATATTATTACTAGTTTGTCTGTATACCGCGAGTCGACCAGCGACCTGCAAGCAGCACCTGATCACGAGTACGACAGATGTGCCAGCCATCGCCCTCCTCGACCATATCTGAGGTAAAAGGCGACCCGACACACGATGCCGCCGCAAGAAGGTGCCTTCGATAGTGAGCATGAATGCTCGAGGAATACACACAATCCTTATTTCTAAACGCTTTTTTTTTAATCGCCTTCTCCCGGCCCTGAGCCTTCACCACTACCGCGTTCCGATCTTTGACGGCCATCTGACAGCAATGAACTCCCCTGTCACACTAAGTACACTAGACAACTTTTTGCAACGCCACACGACGCTATGCTTCTCAACTGAAGTGCAGGCATGCACGGGAACATTAGCTAGTTTACAATTACAAATTAAATCAGAACATAACAAAGCATTGTGTTGGTTCTAATCGATTATTGGCGTTCGACACGAAACTTTCATGATAGAATAGTTGTGATAATCCATTTTATTATGCTGCGATAAATTGGTGATATTGAAAAACAAACAAACTTTCTGTGTTTTTAAAATACCCGATAAATATTAATGAGATACTAATTCGAAACGGGTTGCTATAACGAAATTATTCAGTCCAGTATTATACATATTATTTGATAATACTATTTAAAAAAACGGATTTATTATTTCTACTTTTTTTTAAATGTAATGAGGCCCTATGAGTTAATTACCTTTACTTTTAGGGCCTCTTTTATTTATTTATTCTCGAGGAAAAAACTTCGCTTGCGCGATTCAGAACTTAGATAAGAATGTATACTAGCGTATGTATAATTAGAACTATCAGTCCATACAAAACGTCAAAAATTGTACAAAAATGGATCAACGCCATCTAGCGAGTCCATCTATGTCACTCTGTCTGGATGTTTGTCGCGTTATCACGGCTAAACGGCTGAACGGATCTTGATAAAGTTTGATAAAGAGTTACTGTATAACACAAATACGGACATAGGATACTTTTTATTATGTCCACGCTACACATGAGTTGGGAATTGCACTTTACTCGCAGTGATACATAGTGTCTTTTACTACACTTATGAGGGAAATAAAAGACAAAACAAATTGAAAAATCAGATAAATTAATTTTAAAATGGCAAGAAATACACTTGCGTGCGATTTTCATTACTTAAGAGCCTTAAGAGATTATAAGTCTGTCCCAGAGTAAGCGATATTTTTGAGGGCTTTATATCAATTTTCCTCCGTGGTTAAAAAAAAACTGCAAAAAATCAAAACAAATACAGTCAAGGAAAACTTATCAAACCTCATTCCCCGAGGTAAACAAGCTGAAACCTTACCTACGGAAGCGAAGGCCCTTCCAAAGTCTAATAATTTCCGAAGTGTCATGTCGCCGAGAAATAAATGAAGTGGAGAAAATAAATTTCATTTAAAAATCACGGCGGACCATTATTTTCCTGAGCTTCCCCTAATTAATTTCTTGTCACCGTCTGGATCGGCTGTTGTGGCCGTGACAGCAGCTTAGAGCGAGACAGAGATATGAAAACTAGGCTTGGTAGAACGAAACGATAGAGAAAGGTGAGTACGCTTCATTAACATCTTTTAGTAGTTAGCGCAAGATACGAAGCTAACTCCGCGAGAGTTCTGCTCGCCTGGTGTCTGTTTATTAATACAAAGGCTATCTTTATGGCTGCGAATATTCAGTGCTAAATAAGTATACACAATCCTATAACTATAAACTACAATCATTTTCTAACTATTCAGGAATAGCCGGTTCATTAAATCACAAAAATAAGGTGTAAATTCTGTTAAACCGTGTACTAAAATTGACAAGTTTTGTTGCAATGTGTTTCTCTCACTTGCTGAAATAAAAAGAAGGAGTTTTGGCGGGAACGTGAAGAATTCATGTCGCGTCTTTTTATTATTTTCCAAAACTTGTGTTATTCCGAGTGTTAATGTGTAAAAACGGTGAATTTCTACCCGTTAAGTATTCGTGTACATGCACGAGTGTTAGTGAATGGTATAATGTCGTAAAACGTGAATTTTCGTGTTGTTTCCAAAACTCCATAGAAGGCTCTAGTAAAGTTTTCACCACTTTACTGGGGCATGACTTGGACTTGACCGTGACTTGCTATGCTCGACTTTGACCGTAACTATGACTTGTTTGATAATATCTAACAAAACTTGGGAATATAGATGTATACTTGACACTGGCAAATGCATAAGACGTGCGACGCCAAAATCCTCTTAGGAGGAAAGAAAAAAAAAAAAAAAAAAAAAGAAACGCGTATACCTATCATTTTTGTCCTATCAGCGTAATTTATAGATTGGTAAGACCAAATCAACAGTATCGAAGTCTGTTGTATCATATACTATAATTATATATCACGTATATATATCAAAAATAGAGAACAGAAGTTTATAAAAATATGCACTGGTTCACGGATTCATGGGAGGACGATTGCTATTTGATACAATCAGTCAACCCACAGACAGTAGTAGTAGCCAGTGGTAGAGGTTGTGTGGTTTAGGTAGTGGTAGGGCTCTTCTGCAGAGTCCGCCTGGGGAAGTACCATACCTTTGCCAGTTATTCAACCACCAAGCAGTAGTGTGCAAATATTACTGTGTTCCGGATTGAAAGGCAATGTTTCGTGTGTGTTTACTGTGCACATAGAGATTTAACATCTATAATATCTCAGGGTGACGAGCGCAATGCATTGCCGCGCATGGTTTTGAACTGTTGAGGTTCAATATTCTGGGTGACACTAAACAGTTATGGGCAAGCGTGAAACTTAACATCAGGTGAGCGACCTGTTCGTCTCGTCAAAAAACTCCATAAAAAAAGAATATGCTGATCTAACCTTACCTTTACTTGTTTAATTTCACCTTAGATATTAATACCCTTTAGATTGATTGAGATTAATATTAGATTAGACCTTGTATAAAAATATTGTAATTCTCTTACCAAGTCGTCCAGTGAAATTAAGATTTAAGTTCAACATTTAATTCAACATTTTCCAATAAATATTAAATTCCGCAAATTAATTACTTACACGAGGAATTCCGACCGAAAAATGGCGCGTACACACCAAGTTAGATAATTAAACAAGCTTAATTTTCTTGTAAAGTAACTCTCATCTGTACGCCGGGTTGTATTTACAGAAAGTAAATTGTAAATATTGCGAACGTTGAGGTGGAAATCTTGGCGGGCAAAAGCAGTGTGGAACAGGCTTCTCGTTAATTGTACCTTATTTACGCTCATAAGGTACATTTCATTTTTTCAAAATAATTTCACTAAGCCATTAACCTCGATAGGCGTGAAAGGGTGATAGAAAGAAGAGCCTGCTTCGTGGCACATTGATAGTTTTTTTTTTTTTTGTGTGTATACAAATGTATTTAAATGGAATATTATAATAAAAGTCTTAATTTGAGCAATTCAAACTTCAAACCGGCAAGTACAGCTATAATGCTAGTAATTCTTACAGAAAAATAAAGTTGTAAAATATTTATGTTTCGAAACTAAAAAAAAACTGAAACTGTAACGGTAAGGTTCTTGACGCAGCGTAGGCAGGCCACCCACTAGATGGACCGACGACATCGTGAAAGTCGCCGGTAACCGGTGGATGCAAATGGCACGATGCCGGTCGGCGTGGCGCTCTAAGGGCTCCCCCTTAGAGCGCCACGCCACCACCTATGTTCAGCAGTGGACGTTTTCTGGCTGATGATGATGATACGGTAAGGCTCAAAGAGCGTTTTGGTAAATTTATTTTTAACTGATTGCTTATTCGTAGACTTACGTAGAGAAACCCTTCATTGCCAACCTTGGTGTTGTCAACCTACTTAGATGAACTTTATTTGGAATGAGTATATCCTTGTCGATACTAAAACACTAAAAGCAGTTAGTTATGTCACTGCACGAGATTTTTTAAAGGTCCTATTCCATTCTAACTTACATCCAACACCGCCACTTAATTTGAATATCCAGCGCGCAGAGTGTTTAATAAAACATCGCCATTTTGATTTACGTCCGTACAAATTCGTACCTTTTGCTTTATTCAGTGTAAACACGCCCTTACAACGTTTACCTCTTGTTCGCAACGCGAATAGGTACTTTGTTATTTGAGTTTTGGCTTAGTTTATTTAGAAAAGCTTAAACATATTTCTACATACATTTTAAAATTGATAGGGGGCAGAAAACCCATTCTTGGCTAAGCGTATATTACTCGTAAATAAACGCCAACAGCACCAACGTACAATCCGATTTATTTGAGCACGATTACGGGTGTTAGTTAATTAGCGTTCTGTAAATTCAGAACGCTGATATGCCATGATCGTTCGTGCTGTCCGTGCCCTCAGCACTGTGAGCGCCAAACGATGAAATCATATTATTGGTCCCAATAATACTATGTATATGAGAAAATTTGACCGGCGGCCCATACCATTTTTTTTTTTGTAACTTGGTGACGAGACTTAGTGCAGACGGGAATTACTGTAGAATTAGTACAACTGGTCTGGACCTAAGTTAAGCTAAATATTTTTCTTTTCAGTAAACCACGAACATAATCCACGAATGATTATTTTTAAAAAACGCTAAAACCAATGATCAAAAGTCTAAAGGACAAAAAAACAAATAAATTTAATTACCTACTGTCCCGACGGGCTTGAAAAGTCGCATGGAAATATTTTCATGCACGATGGTCGACCCGGGCCAGGATGAAAAGCCAAATGAGAGGTACAAAAACAAAGGTACGACGTGCAATATATTGGTTTCACTGTTTTGGCTAGGGATGGAATGACTTATATCGACTTTCGATTTTTTTATTATTCAAAATAAGATTTGCGTTTAACCACAAACTATCTACATATGCTTTAGATTTAAACACACTCATTTATACTTTTAATTCAATTTAATTCCATTTTTTTCCCATCCTTGTTGTATGCTTAGGTCGCATTTTTGTGCATGTGTGCATTACAAAGTGGATTTAACCAATAAATCAATTTTGTAACCAATCTTCTATTATATAATATCTATAGGTATAAAATTGCCACTAGATGGGGCGTATAATATCTTAGAAGTCTGTATTTAAAAAACTCTGCCAATTGTTACCGATTTTTATAACCTTTTTTTATACAAACTAACCGTAATTTTTAGGTCGATATTTTTCTCTGAAATCGAACACACTGACCACAACACTCGTCATCTAATGAATTTAAATTATATCTAGATTCATAAATTTATTGACTAAATTCTGGACCGAGCTTATCGATAAACATTACCAACTATCGATAACATTTGTCCCTCCCTACAATGCAAGGTGATGAGTGTTCGTTCCACGGACCATTGGCTATATCGATACAAATGACGCCTCTAGTCTTTATCTCAGATCAAATAGAAGTATGCTCGTCTACCATGCAATAGATATTGCTGAGCCGTGCCATTCCTAACCTATGCAACAACGTATCTATGTTTTAATTTTAGTTAGGACGCCTTATTTCCCTGTTGACCTAAAATAACTGGTGGGGGATAAAGATTCTTCGGAAGTTCCAATTCCACGCTTGAAGTTCGTTCCATCTGAGGCTACATATTGCCAGAACGATGTAGTCACAGGTTGGTATTTTATAAAATAAAGATTTTAAAATATCGAAATTAAGTTCAATATTGTACATTAGGTACCAATGTTCTATATTCTATTTATTCAATATTCTATTGTATGTACGTATATCATATTTATTGTATTTATTTATACTTATTATGTAGTAATTCAGTAGATAGGTACTTACCTGAATTTATGTACACCACCAACCGTATTTCTCATTAAAATTTCTGTCCATGCTAAATTTGCCTGGAAGAAATCGCTTTAGTCAATAAGGCCACCCATTATACTGCCGGGTATTTAATTATTGTTTAATTTTAATTTTAATTGTATTTTCGGTGTTTAATAAAGTTATATTGTATTGTATTACCGAGTTCCAGATTTTGGACTGTTAAGGTTTTGAATTGTAAGTGGCACTGAGCTGTTATAGGGAAGCATGGCGATTAGCATCACGTGATTGACATGCCCGTTCGTCATATTACTTGTTACAAAAAAAAAAGGTTATTAATTTGTTGCATTGCCTCAATTTTTTAAAAGACCGTTTTCGTGGCCACAGCTAAAGATATACACAAATTTCATGTAAGAAAAAACTTTATCAAATTTAGAGCAAACTCACTCATTAAAAGAATAAACAACATTAAAAATCCAATAAAATTCAGGGAAGACACACGGCACGTTAATATAAAGGTCGTTTCACACCCGAGCCATCGTCCTCGCTGATACGAGGCAATAAAAGGCAGGCAAAATAGCTCCTGCTAGGTAGCACCTCCTAATAAAAATTCCAGCAAATCAATACATTCTCTTTTACGCTTTTTGTATTGTATTTTATTCTGTTATTCGCCTTTAGCTCGTGTTAAAGGGACAATTCCGGGATCTAGCGCGGTAGCGAGGTCATTTGATTTTGATACTTGGCGCGGTAATTATTAGCAAAGTTTGTTGATTTGTTTGAAATAGGCAAGTTTTACACTGTTTAAGACAGAAAATGATATAATTAGACTAACACGATGAATGTACCCATCCGCAAAGCAATGAACTCATAGATAGGTAGGGCCAAGATAGCATAATATTTATCTACGGACTAATTATATAATAACTATCAGTGGGATCGTGGAAAGCTCAGCTTTATTTTTGAATAATCCAGCTTAAGATTAAAATGGAGGATTTTTTGGAGGTTGTAAAGTTATAGAGATCGCGAGGTCTCAGCGTCAACTACGTCGTGGTGTTTTTTTTTAAAACCAACCGAAAAACTGCTGTCACTTTGACTTTATTTTAAACCTTTACCCAGCAGTGGGATAAGAAAGACTATGGATGATGATGATAAGCTCTGACGAATAAAAAATGTTGATCAAGTATCAAAACAACAAAATCGCGGTGTAAAAGCAACAGTAAATAGAATACACGTTGGATTCCGTGTTCTATCTTTGCGATTTGCATGTCCATATGCGTATGTATGTGTGCAGGGACGTGTGTGTGTGCGATTGACATAAAGGAGCTAAATGCCGTGGGGTGTGAACAACCGATAAGGATGGGGACTCATTGAGAAAAATATGTTATTTGTGTTGATTTTCCACAATCATTAAAAAATCATCGCCTCTTTACAAGAATCAAAAAATGTAAATAAAAATCATTGTATATGATGTATGATAAACCACAACAATCAACAACAACTTGCACAGTTTTTTTGAAAATTTACGAATTTCCAAAAACTGTATGTATGTCTATCATAACCCCAGAAAATAATATATGCCAAAGAAATGTACGTTTTGAATAAAGACACAAATTAATGATAAATAATTTTGTTTGTCACGTTTATAATGTAAGTTCTATCAATCTTTCCGTATCGATGTTGCATATGGCGTCAAAGAGCGGCATTGACAAAGCATGCGTTCGTAAGAGCCATTGAGTCGGCCGGATGCCTGTGTTGCTCCAAGGTTGCATGCTTCGGGATACTGACAGCCCGGATGCACCTGAAACGGAATTGTGTGAAATACAAAATGTATGCAAATATATTTTTCCCGTCCCTGTCGGAAAACAGAGAAAGCTATGGCCGGTAAATGTGTGGATATCGTTTTACTGCTTTTTTTGTTGCTAAATGTCATAATATAATATATAAAGTTAGTTTTATATTATTGCTTCATAGTTCAAAGATAGGTTAAGTATATTTTTAGGTAATTACAAAAATTATATTAGCCATTATATTATACAGAGATGAGTGCAAGAGAACATTCGTACTCAACCACACAAGTATTTTTTTTTTAATTTGTCTTTTTTTTAATGTTTGTTTTCAATACCTCATGTCAGTGTTGTATCCCCGCCCTTAACCGGTATTTATTGGCACGTACAGAGAAGCGATTGGCGAAAAATTCCAATAAAAGTCCACCCGGTATTCCGAAGAAGAAAGAATAATGTTTAATTTGTCCCGATTAGGGACACCAGAGATTTATGGGACACTTCTGGAGGACGAATTAAAACGTTACTTTAAAATTGAGGTTTATTATTATTACACGTATAGTTTAAATATGTGCAAAACATGGTTTTGATTATGAATATACAATGTTTCATTTCTTTTTCAATTAACAGTTGTTTTTTTAAATATTGGTGGACGTTTTACACACAGCGCCATCTAGCCCCAAACTAAGCAAGCTTGTACTATGGGAACCAGATAACTGATAGAATACATAAATATTATTTTTTTTGTTGTAAATACATACACAGAATACATAGAAACACCCAGACAAAGAACAAACACCCATGTTCATCACACAAATGTTTGTCCTGGGTGGGAATCGAACCCACAACCTATAAATCAGAAGTTGGAAATCCACCCACTGAGCCACAAGGCTAGTCGATTTTTTTTTATTTTTTTAGAATAGATGTTGAACTTGATGCACAGCTTCTAAACTTAAGAAGACGCTAACCCTGGTTCTTGCGATCTCGTTCGCATTTTGTCAACATTTATAAAATAATCAATTATAAATTTAATAATTTGACTGATATTATTAATGCTAAAAATATTCATAACAAGTCGCATGTTTTCTCCGTATTATTACGAATTACTTAGTTTGGGTGTCTATTTTTTAGTCAAGCGGAAATTGTGACGATCGTGTCGAAGATTATAGTACTAGCGACATCTTACGTCCTTATCAGTACTATAATCGGGTTACGCAGCTTTCGGACATAAGCAGTTTTTTTTTTTATATTTTACAATATTGCTCCACGGACTCCGGAATCCGTGCCATTTATCAAATTTTACAAATATTTCATCAAATTAAACTGAATATAAAAACTACAGACTTTTCACAGAAAAAAAAAGAAAAAATTCAGAAAAAGGAAAAAAAAAAAACAATAAATTAAACCTTCGAATAATAACATGAAAATTGTAATAAAGTATTGAAAATGGTATTCTAAAGACAAGACATTTTGTTTAATTATTTTCCTTTATTTCTATATTAAAAAAATGTTGATAAAGTGAGAACGACATGGCGAGAACCAGGTTAGGTACTTAGAGTAGTATTAAGTAGTATTTTGATGATGATGATGAAACTTTAGGTGGACATAGACCTGACAACCACGAACCGTAGATCAAGGAGAGAAAATAATAATAAAATATATTTCTCTCTCCTTCTCTATGTTCTGTATGTATCTAAAGTTGTTATGTTGCGAGCCCGAAGCCTGAAATTCTACCCCTGTGACGACGACAAGCCCTTAGGCCTAAGCACGGACTCTGGGCACGGGGGTGGTTAGAGGTGGGGCTCTAACAACTACCAAAGCGAGCCCGGGGAGGACAACAGCGTCGAGTAGCGGACGCTGTTGTAGGCTTAAACGTCTCACGACAGGTACTAGCTGTCCTGGGAGGAGCTGAAGCGTGGTGCTGAGGGCTCCGGTGCGTTCCCTTGGAGATCCCGGAGCCCTCGGTCAAGCACCAAGGCAGGCCACCGGGGGGGTTTTAGTGGGTATAATCCCACATAACCCGACTGCACCCCAAAGCAGTCGGGTATCTTGAGAAGATTTCCCCCTCGCAAAAAAAAAAAGGCCTAAGCACGGCAAGGCTGATTATAATATTACGCTTACAAAATCGAATTGCCATCAGCATACAGTGTTGAATTTAAATATAAGGATTGTACTGGAACTGGTTTAGGCAAGCGTTGGTCTTACGATCAGGCAAGAAAATTTCTCATCTCTTCAGTTGTACAAGAATACTTATAGTATTCAAATGATCTGATTATCTGGTGGCAGCAATAAAAAGTAAGTGAACCGTTCGTTCGTTCGTCGCTCACTACGGCTCACCTCAGCGAAATGCAATTAGATCTGTCTCCAGAGACAGACGGGAGCGGACTGATAGACTAGGAGAAACAGGCTACAAATCTTACTTATAACTACACGACGTTGCTATGGAAACTGACGTGGTTTTGGCACATTATATTTTACTAAAGGGGGAAAACTCACGTTAAATTGAATCGGTTATCGTTATATTGAATTGATCGAAACTTTAGTCGGAATAACCGACTCAAATTGACGTGATTATTCCCGTTTCATTAAAATAAAACTATACAAGTATTATTACTAAATAAACCTGACTGAAAAATGTAGCTTATGACACTACGGACTCCATTTCGAACGCAAAGAGTCACTCGCTCTTCAAAATCGTTCAAGGTTCAGCGTTTGAGTGCGTCAGGTAGGTAGGCGCCAAGAGATGGCGCTGTCTTGAAAACTGAATTAAGGTAATCTGCCCCAGTTTTAATTAATTTTGCGACATCTTACTATTGTCTTATACACATCTCAAAAATAATAGAGCCCATTAATAGCTGCACTCGATTGAAAAGTAGAATCTTCGACGACTGTATGCATGCATGAACATTACGCACACATGCAAATTGAAAATGGTTACAAGCAAATACGAAGCAAGCAAATCGTCTCCTGCTTAGGTTACAGGGTGCAATATATAGGAACACACAAACATACACCCTAGAGCAATTGGTTGTATATGTAGGTGTACTTTGAATTCTGAAGGCGTTAGCCAGCCACGAAAGAAAGTTTGCATCTGTCTCCTAACCTATACACCCAAGTCCTGATTTACATATAAATTGTAGCTAACTCACGTGGCGTCTGTTACTTTTAACTGCTGTAACCGCACTCCTGTGGCCTCCCTACCCTCTCATCTGTCCTTCGAGTTCTCTTTTAGCTTTAGAATTGTTTTTAAAAATAGGAAATGATTGTTATAAAAAACATTTTAGAATACTAATTTTACTTTTTTTGTTTCTACCTACTTATTTAGCTTGTATGAACATTTTATTTAGTGCATAACTAGATAAATACAACAAAAATACTTTGAGAATAATAAAACTCCGGGCTTAACGGTCGACCACCTTCGAACAAAATCTCCGACCGTTGCCAAGCATACAATAAGCAATAGTACAAGACTAAAGAAAACACACCGAGATGACAAATTAATAAATAGAGACTTTAGTAATGTCACCGTAAAGTTTATTTTAGCCAGCACAGCGAAGCGTACGCATGTACGCATTATAAATACGCAATGGTGCAAAAAGGTGATAGTGACAGCTCTGTTACTTTCGCACTCATTGGAAGCGGCACTGCCGGTGGCTTTCAAAAAACGCTAGATATTCTAAGTAAAATAGGCCTGCGTAAGGCAGATCCTTTGCGGAGACATATTTAATAAATTATAGTTAAATTGACACTGCTTCGTCCATAGCCCAAATAAGAAATGAAAACTAAGAACCTCGACGTCACTTCACTTGGGTACTCAAAACAACTTGGATTGAAACCTATTTATCAAAACACTCCATTTGATAAAATGCAGGAGCTAACATCTCATATCCGTCATACATTCCATAAAATAACATATCACAAAAGAGAGAAATATATCTCTAAGCTTTTCTCTAAGTTAGTGGACAGTGTAATTCAATTTGCGAAATTAGATTTTCCGTGGAGTTACCTGCGTCTTCGCCCCTTCGTATCATGTGATGTTACAAGATAAAAGTTGGAGCTGACAGCCAATGTTTGGACCAAGGTGGACAGTAAAGTTTGCTCCAATATTTTGCGGAAAGGTGGTTGTAAAAAAAATATATTCGGCATCATTTCTTGAAATACATATCAGGAACAATTGTTATAAGGCTTCGAAGTTTTGTAGGTTATGCTACTGTTATCAACTGAATGAAAGCTGGAAACAGCACGAAGTCGTTAAGTATGAAGCAAAGTCAGAATAAAGCACGCAGTAGTCACACAGAAAAAAAGCAATATCAGCTAACTCCAAAGGTAGTCCAGGTCGTATGGAAATAAAAGGAAATTGTAGAGCAACGCGTTAGAGAGAACTGTTGGGCCAAAATATAATAGTTAAAAAACTGCATTTTACGTTCAAACGTTCGAACCAGAAACGCCTTTGTATTATCACTTTTATTTCACCCGTTTGGAGCCATCACGACTAGAACGCCTCGTCTGAAACTAGATAGAAATGAAACACTAGTTGAAAAATATTATAATGAACAAATATGTTTTTATCGCGCGTCCGCCAAAAGTCCAACCCTAAATTAGCATGGCGCAGAGTGAAAAAAAAAAGACATTTGATAAAATGATAACACTTATATATATAATAAAAGTATGCTGGGTACGCTGCCAACTGGTAGTGGGCTTGAACAACTGGATTATCTATAAACCTGCAATGGTCTCTGGATGATCTATCTGCTATTTTAATGTAGTAGGCTAAGTAGTTTAGGTAGTTGTAGTTTGTATGTATTTTGCTTGTATATATATAAGGCCGGTAAAATATTGTATTTTTATTCTGGCCTTTACTAACTTACATGTTTTGTTGAAAAAACGTAGGAAAATATTTTAAAATACATTTTGTATAAATTATACTTCAAGAGCTCTCCAACATTTATGGCATATTTTTTTTAATTAAAACCATTTTTCGTAAAGCCCCGTTGAATGTTGCCAACCATTAACATTTATTATTATTATTCATCATCATCAACAACCACCTTTAGACGTTCACTGCTAAACAAATGCGTCCCCCTTAAGGGCGGTTGCCATAATCCCCATATCACAGATTCTGTGCCCCATATATACCAAATATTATGTCGGCAGACAGCTTATTTTTATTACGTCAAATAAAATAAATTAATTTATTAATAAACTAGTCACTAGTTTATTAATTCTAAAACTTACTTCAGTTTGTTACTTGAGCTTCCCAAATTTGATCCTAAGCTTGGCCCAACGTGAAAGGAGCCAAATTAGATTGCTACAAGTGGGGTCAAGCGAGACGACGCGAAGTGGACAATGACAGGTCGACAGAAATATGAAATTATATTCGCCTCTTGCTAACAATACATGGGGATGGCCAAGAAATACAATGCGGGAGCAGAGTTGGGGAATGATTCTTTTAGGTAAAAAGATAGATTTTTGAGAATGCATTGTGTAACTAGAACGCAGCTGAGTTTCGTTTTGAAAGTACCATTGGAGTTGATGGTTTTTTGAGTAAGTAGAGATTTAAGTTGTGGTAGCTCAGTGGGAGAACGCTCGCCTCACATTCGTGTGGTATCGGGTTGAACCCGGACGGGCCCGTACCAATGAGTTCTTTGGTACGTACGTATGGATATATCCACTGGCTTTACGGTGAAGGAAAACATCGTGAGGAAACCTGCATATTTCCGAAGAAGAAATTCGATGTCGTATGTAAATCCGCCAGCCCGCACTGGGTCAGCGTGGTGGATATGGCCTAATCACCCTTCGTGGGTAGGTTGATATCCCAGCAGTGGGATGTTTAAAGGGTGATATAGATAGATAGAGATTTCTCGCTGCGCTGCAGCCAAGTGGAGCGACGACCTGCGGAAGTCTGATGGCAAATGGATGTACAAAGATGATGATGGCTGATGATTACGGTGATAATGAACTTTTTTTAATTGAATGAGCAAAGCGAAGGACTCAGCGTCTACGGGAACAATTCGGTGTTTGTATATTATACGGTTGTGTATATGTACACAGTACAGCTCGAGGAACCGATAACCGGTGGGAAAGAAAGGTTTTTGAGTGGCGACAACGAACCGGAAGACGCAGCGTAGGTAGACCCCCCACTAGATGGACCGACGACATTGTGAAAGTCGCGGGCAACTGGTGGATGCAAGTGGTCCGTTGGCGGTCGGTGTGGCGGTCTAAGGGGGAGGCCTATGTGCAGCAGTGGACGTCTTATGGCTGATGATGATGATGTGTATATTCTGACAACGATAACTTGAGACGAAGAAGAGACTAAGAATTGCATGAAAAGTACGTAGGCAAAAAATCGTTTAAATACAATTTTTTTAGGTTTAAATAAGTGCAAAATATATGCAGGGATTGTCAAGTTCTAGGGGCCGCGAGAGGTCAGTTTGACTCGCACTACTGAATTTATTTTGGACTATAGAGTCCAAATTACTAATACTGTAATAGTAGAATAAACTCTAAATGAGAAAGAAACGAACTAAAAAAAAATTTTACGATGCCTTGTTAGGTATCAGATTAAAGGGCTTAATTAGTACAATATTTCAAATAGATGTAATAATTGTAAGCTGTATTTTTTTTAACAAAAATATTTATAAAAAAATATTTTGTAAGCCAAATATTTATATATTTTTTGTTCTTCAGCCTGTATCTTGTAGATATTTCGATTGGTTAACTACGCAGTTAAAGCTATGGGTAAAAGCGCCCACTAATAGACCGCTATCAAATTGTCTGTTAAACAATTTTGCAGAGAAACTTCGTACAATAATTTTTCTCGAAGCGATAAAAATAGGACTGACGTCCGCAACACCTCGCAGGTCACAAAACAAAATCGTTTACACCATACGACACATTTTTTTTAACATTAAAATAAAAGTAAAACTGTTTCGTGCTCCGGAGTCAGCTAAAGCTTTTAACCCAACTTGTGTATTTGGGACTAGCTGTTACCCGCGACTGTGTTCGCGTGGACCTACAAAAATAGGAGCCTACGTCCGTCTCTGACATGGTGGCCTGTACATCAAAGTTTCTGAGCGTTGGTCTATCTCTCTCTCTCGGTCATGATGGTTGTTGGTGGTTGTGGACAATGGACATGTTGTTTGTTGTTCGGGGTACTGTTGGTGAAACCTTAGTGGACGGTATTTGCAACCAGACAGACAGGCAACCATCTGCCACTAATACAAAAAAAAAATGTATACAGTATGTTACGGAAAGGTGCAACCACAGACTGATCACACCTAGATTCTGCATTCAGGACGCTTGAAGCGCACAACGCATCGGTCTAAATACACTTATAAGAAATTACTCTGATTGGTTGATTTGTTGTTATTGTTATTGAGTGTATTGGTTAGGCGCGAGTAGGCGTAGCCTTGAGGTAGCCAATGAGAGCACTCAGTCGCACTCCCCGCGACCCGCGCCTTCCTCAAACTTTGGAGAATTTTTGTACAACTTTTACTATCGGACCAATCCTGAAATCGAGAAAATAAACCAGCTGTTCCATAGAAAAATATCAATGACACTCGAAAAAATGTAAGCAACAGCTGATTTTTTCCTCGATTTCAGGGTTGCCCTCAGTAAATGTTGTTCATAATCATGAGTACTATGACCCCCTTTTGGCTTAACATATCTTTTCCTTATTACTCTGTATACGTACCTTTTTCTAAGTGATCGCATCGTATTCGCTAAAAGTAAGAATACTCGTACTTCTTCAGCATTTCTAAATCAAAACACGGGCCGTTACCCACGAGAGTGACTTGCGGAAAATTGGAAAGCGAAACAAGGTGAAAAATATTATTAAGCGGTACTCCGGTCATGGCCCTCGCGGGACTGAGTGTTTCAACCCAGTGCTTGCTTTGTAATTGAGATTGGGAAGGTGAGGAAGTATTATGTGATTGTAGCAGAGATTTCGTTCGAGCTTTTTTATCGGTTGACTTTAATTTAGATTTCCGTAATTTATAAACGAGTTAATGTTTTCTTTTAATACTAAATTAAAAACATAGATAACAAGCATCACTCTCAGAACTAACCGAATCTGACAACTGAACAATCATTTTTGTCTTCCAATTCTTATGTGGAAAAAGAATCCCGAAAACTTTAAAGCTAACGAAATAAAAAAAAAAATGTTTTCTTTTAATTCTAAATTAAAAACATAGATAACAAGCGTCACTCTCAGAACTAACCAAATCTAACAACTAAACAATCTTTTTGTCTTTCAATTCAATCAATTTTAGCCTTAAAAATGACACACCAGATTCGGGCCCATTTTTAAACTTTACAGTTTATTTTGTAACATTACACTACTTAGGGGCTTTTTTAAAGTTTTTTTTACTTGCGAATATACAGCATGTCCAAACGGTGACGTCATTCCGAAAAATTTAGGTTCCTTATATCAAGGGCTTCACGAAAATACCCCATGTATTTTCTACGATTTTTCGTAGGCTAGTTGCTTTTTTTTTATGACACCCACCCCTAATAAGGGTTTATTGTGGTGGGTGTCATAATCCCCACGCTTGGCAGGTGGCTTGGACACTCACCGTGTCCTAAGAGAACGCTGCTGCCCGGTCTCCAGTGGTTCTGGTTGCAGTTTAAGGACATACCCGGATCCACAAAATAAAAACAAAAGAATATAAGAGGATAATATTGAGGAAATTAGATACATTAATATCATCATCATCTGCCATAAGACATCCACTGCCGAACATAGGACTCCCACTTAGAGCGCCACACCGACTGACAACGTGCCACTTGCATCCTCAGGTTGCCCGCGACTTTCACAATGTCGTCGTTCCACCTAGTGGGAGTCCTGCCTACGTTTCGTCTTCCGGGTCTCTTTCTTCCCTGTCGGTTATCGGTTCTTCGAGGGAAGTGACCTGCCAATTGTCACTTCAGCTTGCAAACTACAACATTATTATTATTTAGGAAGAATTTGAGGCATCTGACTATCTGATCCACAGAAAAGAAAAAGTAATTTTATTCTCTTTTCTGTGTTCTGATCAATAATGATAATTCATATTATTACTTTTAAATTTAAATTTCACACTTTTATGTAATGACTTAATTCTATTTATAATTATAGTATCTCGCTCTATATTATTTCTCTCATGCTGTCTTCACCTGCAATTATTGTGACATTTAGTTATATTTTATTTGCGTAATCGACATTGTATTGGTGTTCACAGTGTAGATGAACCTAAATAAATAAAATATATTTCTCTTTCTTTCTCTCTCGCTTGTTAGACGGTGGACAGCGCCAGCCAAGTTGTAGCGTGTGTTAACGTTCTTACACTAATTCTGTGTCCGACAACCCAAAGCTATAAAGGTAAGTAGGGGCGACTATTCATTGCGAGTCGATTGGTCCACAAATCGTCCGGTTAACCGGCCCGGCCGGCTTTTAGCGCGGAATGGGATAGGACAAGCGGCTTTCTTGGTAATGGTAAGACGCACGCACAATCAAGTAGGTATAGGGTGACTTTTTGAGATGTTATACTTCAGATGGTAACTCTATATAAAATATATAAATACTTAGTTTTTTGTAGTTAGTATAGCATAGTGGTTAGCATCACAGCTCTCACGCCGCATGACGCGGTTTCAAACCTCAACATTGAGCCAGAACTATCGGTGAAAGAAAACCACGTGAGAAAAATCAAATATTTATTGGCCATAAATAACATTGAATATTACAGGCAAGCCACTTTTACAAATCAAACTATGTTTAGAGATAAATTAGGCAAACTAATCAATAATTTAAATAATGGAATAATAGTATGACAGGTAGGTATTTATTATGCTTTACTCCGTTTTTTCATTACACAAAAATGAGGATTCCGTGAATTTCATTGACATATATTCACTTGATTTGTAGAACGGAAACCATAGTATATTTATTTAGTATGGTAGTAGTAGAATACTATGGTGATAAAGAAACTTTAGTACTCGGCTAGCTAGCTAATTCCAGGCTAGGTGCTTCCCATACTGTCACGATATAGATATATTTTACTAGTTATTTGTTATGGTTGACAGTCCAGGCGTTTGACCAAAACTCGCCTAAAGCTAGGAGACGGTGTGGTCAGGGTTGATAAACACAACCAGCCTGGAACAGGCTCTCTAAAATGTGTTTACATATTTCTTTATTTTCTTTGTTATTCAATTATTCCATAATGTATAAAAGTGTCAGAGGTAATTAGAATTTTGTCTCAATTTAAGCTCAATTTGAGCATATATTTTTACAACCTAACACACTCTTGCAATAGAAAAAAAAAATGCTCACGTAAGTGTTTTTTTTTTTACGAAATTACATTAACTGCCTACATAACTCACTTTTAACAACCTCATACTCTTTCTTATTCTTGCAATGGCCTCCAGAAAATTTAAAAAGAATACTGCAATCCCTTCCGTCCATCTACCCTAACCGCCGAGACGATGGAAAACGGTGAAATACGGTGGAAACGGCGAAATTCACGGTCGATCGGACGCACCTCGACTCACCTCTTTATGGCTGCCCGAACTTGATAGTGGCAATTACCACCGGACCTAAATATCTTAATGTGGATACGACGTTGGAAAAATGAGATTGAAACCCAAAAAATATTTCGAACAAAGATTACAGCATAGCAGTAACGTCATTTGTTCATCTGTCTGCTCAAATGCAAATCGTTAAAAAAACAAGGAGATTTTTTAGTAGAAATAAATCGTGCAGAAAATGTTGCATATTGCCGGCTACTTCTAGAGCTGGCTACTTAGCTGAAATTAGAGCCTGAAAGAGATCGCGCCAAGCTGACAGTTGTTGCACTAGGCCATGTTTAGTAAGGTCGTCCGACGACGACTCATGCATTACGGGTATGCATATACAAATGTCATCGAGGGTCGTCGAATGATCATACTGAACACGGCCCTAGTGTTATGTCGTTTTGTCTTGTGCATATGATTTCCAGTGTAAAAAAAGAGTTGTCATCAGTCATCAGGCGCATATCGGACTTAACGCCACATTTTAGTAAAGAACGGTTTAATTCCATGGTAAATTATTTATTTAGCTCCTTTCTAAAATGCCACCGTCTCAGTAATTTTCTAAAGCTTGTCCACAGCATTATTTCGTTGGTTCCGCAATATATGGCGGTCGGTCAGCTCCTTAGACTTTGTTACCGCTACGGGAAATGGCTCTTAACTTCACAACTACACCTAGACATAGGTAACTTAACAAAGCGAATACTTTATTCTACAGCATAATGATATTTAATGGAGGTTTGAAAATGGATAATGCCTCAGCCAGTGCTATGATATTTAAGAATACAAGAGTAATAGATTATTTTGTATAGATCTTGGAATAAGTTAACGCGGTTCAAACAACCCCGTTTCTCACTATTTTATTTGTTGTAGGAATACGAGTACGGGCCTTTTTTAACCGACTGGCCAAGAAGGAAGGTATTTTTAGAGTTAGTAAATAATATAAGAATCTAGGTATGTTGTGGTAGCTCAGCGGGAGACCGCTCGCCTCACATTCGTGAGATAGCGGGTTCGAACCCGGACGAGCCCGTACCAATGAGTTCTTTGTAACTTACGTACGGATATACCACTGGCTTTACGGTGAAGGAAAACATTGTGAGGAAGCCTGCATATTTCCAGAGAAGAAATTCAATGGCGTATGTGAAGCCAGCGTGGGCCAGCGTGGTGGATATGGCCTAATCACCCTTCGGGGTAGGCTGATTTCCCAGCAGTGGGATCTTTACAAGCTGATGCAGAAATTTAGGTATGTACTAATTTGCCTGCACGGCTGATAAAATATTTTATTTCCATACAAACTTTGAGGGTTCATTTTAAAAGTTAATTGTTAACCCTTTAAAGATGGAATTTTGCAAAATCCGTTCATATCGTTCATCTAGTGTGCTAGAACCGTTTGAAGAGTATTCGGTCCAAATTTCACGTCTCTATCATGAGCAGTTTGGTCTGTGCGATGATTCCTATAAAAGTGCTTGTTGTTTTATATATCTAGATTTAAATAAATAAATGAAGTAAGTAAATGTTTTTTGGGTGTATGTTTGTGTGTTCTTATATATAACCTCACGTAGTTTAAACGCCTTGACTGAGCTTTGAGCATGATGTGTAGTTGGATCCCTCTTTACGTGGGGAGTGACACAGACTACATTTTGCAGTCGGGTTTTTATACTTTTATATTTAATACTTGCTGTTTCCCGCGACTTCGTTTGCGTGGACCCACAAAAAGTAGCCTATGTCCGTCTCTGACCCTTAAGCTATATATATGCAAAAAATCAGCTCGATCTGTGCAGCCGTTTACCTGTGATATCACAACAAGCACCCAGACAGAGAGACAGAGATACAGAGAGACAGAGAGACAGAGACACAGATAGACAGATTTACATTCGCATTTATAATATTAGTTAGGATTAGTATTAATACTTTTTGTCACCATCTCTTGAAGATACTCTTCCAAGCTTCAAAGGATATATCAAGCATAAAAATGTAAATATGTTAATCTATGTAGCAAGAACAAACTACTTGCATTATAAGCTAGTTTGCATGTTTGTCTATAGGTTGATTGATCGATGGGAGAAACAAGTCAACAGTATACAATTTCCTTGCCATTTACATATTAAGCTGTTGCAAGTTATTGCAACGTCAAAGTAAAAGAATAAGAGAAGCAATCAAATATTTTCAAAAACATTAAACAAAAAAGGCCCTAAGTCACCACCCTGAGCAACTCCAACTTCCTAAGCATTATTCTTCCAACGTAAAAGTAAAACGTTCTGTTGTTCCATAAAAACAAACAGTGGTTCCCGAAACAAACACCTGAGCCTGTTTGCCGATGGTAAAAGGTGGTGTCTCGTTACCTACGGTATCGGGTGGCTAAACGGTGGGACAATGCAGGAAAATACTCGGGAATCAATTACAAAGAACAAGGCTATTGTGGAGTTTTCTTCAAATATTTCCAACAATGAAACTTCGATTTCATAAAAGTCAGTAAAGAGTCATTATTAACTAGCTGTTACCCGCGACTTCGTTCGCGTGCGGACCTACAAAAAAGTAGCCTATGTCCGTCTCCGATCCTTAAGTTATATCTATGCAAAAATTCAGCTTGATCCATTCAGCCGCTAACCCGTGATAATGCGACAAACACCGACAACACAGAGAGACAGATAGACATAGAGACATACATAGAGAGAAAGAGAGACAGAGTTACTTTCGAATTCTGAACGCATGAAAATCGATATTTAGCTTTGTTCGGACTACGCAACTATTTTAGTCGAGAAATTAGTAATTTCGTAGCTTGATATGTTTTTTTTTAAATTAATTTTATTATTTACTTACACAATCCGAAATGTGCTAGTAGTAACTTTTTTCTCTTCTATGGAATATGCGAATGGTTTTTGATGACATATTAGTAACTTCTGATATGCTCGAATTTCAAACTAGTAATATTTCTATTGTTAGTTGCTTGAATCGGGCGCTAAATACTTTGCCTTGAGGCCCATCTTGTTTCTGACAAACTATTTCAGTTTAATAATAATATAATTTACAAGTTATGATATGATAATGATAATCATAAAAAAATGTATTTAATTTTCATGTTGTTTCATTTCATGTTTCACGTTATCTTTCATTTTAGGGTTATTTGATTATATCAAAATATAATTTTGTAAAGTAAAATATAAACACTGATCCCTTATTCTTTGAGTAATAGACGCGCGAGCGGGAATACTTTAGTGTCTTGTCAGAGATACAGTTTTTTAGGACTACCTAAGTTTTATTGAATTGTAAGCGTGTGTTTTCTTTTAAAGTGGCTATACATGACCTGACCTGACATCTTGTGAAAGAGATGGCTAAATATGAGTTTCAAGGGAGCAAAAGGGAGAAGATATAACATTATAGTTAAACCTTATACACGTACTTTATAGTTTGTTTCTTTTACTCCCGTGAAATTCAAGTCTAACTGTCCCTTTCGCACAATGTCAGGTAATGTTGCGAGGCCATTAAAGCCACCTACGCACTGATCTTGCCGGAGGAAGTATCAGTAAACATCGGATGTCAACGAGAGATGGACGAGATTAGGTAATCCGTATTAGTTAATTAAAATCATCAATCAGAGGGCGACGTTGATTGAATGTATAGTTTTTTCGCCTTAACGATTAATGTGGGCGAAAGGTAATGTGTCTGTTTAATTTTGATTTCTATTTCTTCTTAACATGGGCCTTGCTGTTTCACTTTCCCCTTTTTCAGTCTACATAATTAAGATATATTATATCTACAAATTAGGATCATACCGGAATAAAAAATAACACTAAATATCTGTGAAACGATCAACGGGCAAAATGCCGCTTTGTTTATTTTCCAAAACTAGTTTTTTTTATTATGTGGATTATTACTATTAGTGATTAATAATCCATAATTACACTATTATTCTACGTTAACGTGCACAAGTGTTTGTAAATCATTAAAAGTGACATTCACATTGTCTTCCAAAACTCCCTAGAGCTTCAATAAAGAGTCCACCACTTTACTAAAGCATGACTTAGACTGGACTGTGGCTGAAATTGACTTATATTATAATTGTGTCTTGTTCTGATAGCAAAATATAACAGAACTTAACATTGGATAAATAACAATAAGAGTGAATCCAAATGGCTTAAAATAGTCTCACAGTAAATAATTTATAAATCATTCACCAAAGCCTAAAGTCTAATCATACCTTCAGATTTTTGCTATAACATAACGCCACCTCAATATAACCAGTGTTCAAAGAGCGTAACAGAGCAATTTTTCGCCATTTCTTTCAATTGCTCCGCCATTTCGACACTCCGCCATCGCTAAGTGAAGGTGTGGCGGAGAAAGCACGCACGACCGCCATAATGGTGGATTATGGCAGGTAATCTCGGACCACTTATTATAAGTAGAAAGTGCCACTTATTATGTAGGGGTTGGTGTTTTTATACTCAGCGGGTTGAATGAAGAGTTTATACGTGACTTTTTGATTGTGCTGTGGTTCTATGAAGTCTTAACTTTCAGCTGCTAACAACTTTGTTTTTGCTAACAACGTTTGGACTTACTTCTTTCACTTTTGCTGAACTATAAGTACCTCTTCTTTCGAATATTTTTATTTTATATTCAAAAACTTTTTTTTTTATTGTTTCGGCTTCACAAAAATATTTAAGCTTACCTATATGACTATACACGGTTATAAGGAAAGGGTATGCTCAGCCGAAAGGGGTCATAGTAGTCATGATTGTGAACAACTTTTACTATGAGACTAATGCTGAAATCGAGAAAAAAAAATAGCTGTTCCATACATTTTGTCGAGTGTCATTGACATTTTGCTATGGAACAGCTGATTTTTTTTCTTGATATCACGGTTGGTCCCATAGTAAAAGTTGTTCATAATGATGAGTATTAAGAGCCCTTTTCGGCTTAGCATACTTTTCTTATAACCCTGTATAATACAAAAATCATTACTAATACAATAGAAAAAAATCTCTATAATTATATTATGCTAACATCAAACATAAGGAAATAAAGTTAAAATGTATTATTTAAATACAATGATCATTAAATTTTCTAAGAAACTTGATGTCACCTATTTTCAAAAATAAACCAATGTAATACTCCCAGAATTCACCTTATATAACACTGTTAAATGTCATTGGCGAAAAGCATAGCTACAAAACACTGGTCATAACTTTTTATTTAATAATTTTCCTTTTCAGTTTATTAAAATTTCAAATAATTTTCAAACTTAATAATTAACATTTCAGTATAATTTCACTAATTGCGACACAATAAAAACACAGTTGTTCACTGCAAGTGACTGCTGGTTTACAAACTTTCCTTTTCACTTTTGGTACTGAATTTCACCCTTATTACTCCAGTTAATAGAGCTTTAACACCTACCGGTGTTACAGGTGTGGATGGTTTTCTTCGTTTCCTGGTGGAAATATCTTGAAGGTTTGTGACGTTTAATCTTGCGTGGGACGCGGCTGTGGCGCGTATCACTTGCCAATGGCCATTAAGGATGGGCGAGAGTCGATAAAATGTATACTTTTTCGATAGACTAGCTTTTTCCCGTGGCTTCACCCTTGCTGTGAACAAAATATTGTCACTCAAATACTGTAATTTTCTACCAAAAAAGAAGTTTTCAAAATCGGTACAGTGGTTCCCGGGATAGCCTTCTACATACAAACAAAATTTACCTTTTTTGTAATGTGAAATTATTATTTTACATTATAATATTATTATAAATAAATGGAAACAATATATATTTATACATTTTAAAAATATGCATTGCTATAATGAAGCAGGTAAAATCATGTTTACCGTTTGATTTGACGCTTTGTAGCTAATCATTTAATAATAGAGTTCCTTAGTCGGAAAAACTTTTACATATTTGATAGATATTTCTAAATTACACAAGGCCAGAAATTTATGAACACAAAATTTCTTACATTACTAATAGTGCTCACGGGATATTTACCACGATTTTTATTTTTATTGAGTTCCCGATATTTCGGCACAGTTGCGTGAGTGAGTACTAATAGTAATGTAGCAAACCACCACAAAAGTCTAAAACAGTGATTAAAAAAAAATATTCCGTACTAAAGCCAATAAGTTAGACACGTGTATCTAGTGTACCTACATATTTTGATCATTAAGACATCGATATCAAACTGACATTAAATTCATCTACTCATCCCATCCTTATCCAAAACCGTCTGCAGAAATTCAATTAACATTACCTCCAGTCGCCTGCACCTTTATTTCCGTTTGGAGTCACTTAACCTCCCCTCCTCTCCCCACACTGAGCTAGGGAGGGGGTAAGACGCCAGTAATGAGGTCCGGTAACCGTTTAGTTCGGAGGTAATGGCTTACGTGAGTTCCAGACCTATTTTTTCGCCTGAGTTGCTCGATAAATGGGACATTTACCTTGGAGATATGGCAAAGGGACGAGGCGATGCTAAAAGTAGGGTAGTCGTAAAGTTACTTGGTGGCAATGTGTAGCAGGTTTGATAGGGATAGCTAAGGGCAGGTTCTCCAATTTCTATCGTATCGGAAATATGAAAGCTTGTAATTTTTTCTATATGGAAAAAATCTTAATACTTAATTACATAATAGTTTACTGGCCATGAATTTACTCACAGATAGTTCGTAAGCGTCAGTTGTTATTTAAAATATTTTGTGATGTTTTTCGACAAAATATTTTTCGCCAATGTATAAAACCGCAATCGTAAAAAATCTTAACAAGAAAGCTTCAAAGTACTAAAAGGTAAGAACTGAAACGTTCCTGCCAAAATGACTGTGACGGAGACGGATGAGGCCAGATTATCGGATAGCTGATCTCAAGGTGAGGGGAGATACTGTAATGGCCCGGCGTAAATACGATGTTTTGTTTTGGATAGCAGGACGTTCAAAACCATGAAGCGAAAATGGCAACCTTATGGTGGCACTTCACATCGCTGTTTGTGTACGCCATATTCGCCGTGTTTGATCTAATAATTGTGTGTCGCCCAAATATCACGAACACGCTGACCACACGGACGCGAATAGCAACAGATAATATCTAAATCCATATGTGGTCAAAAACTGACAATCATCGGATACAAGCATTCGTGTATTTGCGTATACGTCTTATGCGTGAAAAATAGCCAAATATAGGCGAATAGAGTAACTTCACATCGTAGTGTTTGGGCAAATAAGACGAATACGCGACACGAATAGGTGAAGTGCCACCATTATAACTTTATTTAGCTAATGTCGAATTGTTTGAAAATCTTTTTTTCAATAGTCTCTTTTTCTGTTTTTTTTTTGGAATTTCAAAATAGCATGTAACTAAAAATCCAATCGAATTGTTTGAAAATCTTTTTTTTCGATCTTCTCTATTTCTGTTTTTTTTTTAGAATTTCTTAATAGCATGTAACTTACAATCCAAACTAAAAACCATTTATCAACAAACACACCTCAGGTCAACAGTAATCGGTGATCAGAGACATCTGTCGATCGTATAGCGCGCTATAATACATCATCAAGACGGATAGGTCCCGCGTAATCCGGGATCCGGGCTCACCTGCAGGATTATCCCGGATCCCGCACGGACGTTTGATTCGGTATTAGTGGTGAGTTTGTTCAGTGGATGTTTCTAGTGACAGTTTGTTAGTTGGATGTGACATAGTTGGGTAACTTTTGTTGCGTGAAATGTACGTGTTGTGCTGAAAAATCAACATTTGTTGCGTTTGATGCGTTTGTTTTCTTTCTCTCATCTGTCTCATAGTATACAGGGTTATAATGAAAAGGTATGCAAAGACGAAAAAGGCTCGGTCGTTATGAACAAGTTTTAGTATGGTACCAATCCAGAAACCGAGAAAAAAATTGCTGTTCCCAAAAAAACTGTCAGTGACACTCGACAAAAACAAACATATTTTTTTCGCGGTTTGTTATTGGACCCTAAGTGAAACTTGTTCACAAACATGTATTATGAGCCTTTTTCGGCATAGCAGACCCTTTCCTTATAACCCTGTATATGGCCAGTGCCACTTTTAGTAAAGCATCCCTCACTTCTGAAGTGAAGGATGCTTTACTAAAAGCTTCTAAGGAGTTTTACAATTATCGTGAAAAGAGAAGATTCATCATTTTATACAGTTTTCTCATACTCGTGAACAAACACCTAGTGGATAATAATCCACTATCAACACTAGATAGACTGTTGTGACGACATTGTGAAACTTGCGGACGACAGGTGGAAGCAAATTGGAAGTTGTCGTTCAGTGTGACACTATATTATAGGCATTTGTTCAACAGTTGTAGTTGTCTTCAGGCTGTTGATGATGATGATGATGTCTCGAAAGAACCCAAGTTTCACAAAACAATGTATACTGACGACAGGTTTTTTTACGTCAGAGCGAAAACTCCTTTAAAAACCTTAAAACAGCTGATTTCATTGGTTGATCAGCTGATTACTGATAAACAGCAGATTAACAGTTAACCTGAAACTTGAAATTCAAAATCAAGGCCGACAAAAATTCTTCTATGCACTGAAGAATTATTCTGCGAAACTTGGGTTCTTTCGAGACATCATCATCAACAGCCTGAAGACGACCAAACCATCATCGACCAATGCATTGATGAATGTTATCGGCCTATGCGTGATGAAATTATTAAATAATTCTATACCATAAATCTGAAAAAAAAACCTATTATTGTTGTAAAATATCAACATTTAAGTATTCATATTTGTGAAATCTGTAATATTGTGATCACGATGCCTCAAAACCTCAGAACCTAAACAATATTTCATTATTTAGCTATTTAAGAGAATATTCCTTCCGCGAGGTTTTGGTGTATTCGATATTGTATAGCTGTCGCTCTGTTTCTCTTGCGTGTAATAGAGATAGTGAACTTTTTTCTTAACAAAATCTTTTGTTTTTGGTGCAATGGCTTGGATAAACCATAACCTATAACGCTATTATGAAAACTGACGTGGTTTTGATACATTTTGTTTTAATAAAACAAAATGAGTGCAAGGCAAGACGAGGTCGCGCGCGGGTCTCGCTGAGCATTCCTTGATAAAGGTCACCGAATGTGATCGAAACTATAGTCGGAATAACCGACTCAATTTAACGTGAGTATTCCCGTTTTATTAAAACAAAATATAACGCTATTATTATTTTTATTTTTTTTCAAAAAATGTTTATGGTATTCTAATAACACCTACTTTCATTCGTCGTATTTTCGACGCAAAAAAAATTATCTCTTAAGTGCCAATAATAACGAAGATAATGCGAAATTAAAAAAAAAAATGAGAGCATTGTTTTTCACTGTGTAGTTAACATCAAAAACGTATAGCTTTTAGGGGTGGGTATCAGACTACGCTGTTTGTATGGACAAGACGGCGGTATACTCTATTCTGAAACAAATATAATGTTGATGACCTGAAGAACAACTTCAAAAGAATCGTTCAACTAAGCGCGCCGAGAATTGGGTGCTTGTAAAAGTTCACCTGAAAAGTTGAAAGTTGGGAATTTTAATGAAAAAATAATTTCAATTTGTAAAGTCCCACCGAGAACTTCATTCCCTTATATCCCGGAAACTTCGGTAACGTCGTTACCTTCGCATATTTGAGCAGACGACACTTTCAAAACATTATTCATTTTATGGAGTTTTATTTTTTATTTGGGAGTTTGAGGTCGCCGCGTGTACCTCATTGTTGTACCTTTGAAAGATCGTTATAATAGCACCATTTTTAACCGACTTCCATAAACGGAATGATCAGACTATGACTATCCACGATGATAAGTATTTCACGAGTGGCGCCAAGAACATTCGGTAGTTTGGAAAGTTTTTTTAGGGTTCCGTAGTACTACAAGAAACCCTTATAAGTTCGTCATGTCTGTCTGTCTGTGTGTCTCTCCTTTACAGCCTTATAACTTCCAAAGTTATAAGCTTACACGCATGAAATTTTGCACAACGATAGTCTAAGTATATAGACCCACAGCTAAAAAAAACTATGCATCTCAGAAACTTGTTATCTTCCATGTTGATAGATCTTAGTAAAAACTTTCTTTTTAAATTATTTCGGGCAATATCTCGTAATAACTTTTTGAGATAAGCTGAAAAATCGGATTAATACTTCAAACGTCCTACAAGCCTACGGAACCCTACTAATCATGGCCTGACAGTCATGCTCTTAACAAGTTATTTAATTTGAAAGAAGACACAGATTGGTCCCATTTTATTAAAATGTAGATCTGATAATAGGATCTATGAGAAATTGAGGGAACTTAGGCATACACATAGCCATTTTGGTATTTACATTAACAAATCAAGGACTGCATTCAGTAAGTCTCATTTGGTGAAGTGGAACTGATGAGGAAGGCCACAGATGGCCACCGGGACTCCTCAATGATAAGTATTTAACGGGTGGCGCCAAGATAATCTCGATTATGATAGTTAAGCGACGAAGCAAATTTAAATAACTGTTTCTGAGGAAGTCGGTTGTTTTTCATTTAAAATTATATAGATGAGTATTGAGTCTCTTGCATAATTTTATAAAATTACTAGCTGAGCCCCGTGGTTTCACCCACTATTCTACAGAAACAATATTTTTCCGGCATAAAAAGTGGCAAATGTCACAGAACACATAATAATACTCTCTAAGTATTAATCCAGGGTGTAAGCTACTTCTATACCAAATCTCATTCAAATCCATTCAGCCGTTACAGTGTTGAATGTGAAAAAACACACAACTTACCTACTTACTTACACACTAACTTTTGCACATAAAATATTAGTGTGATTAGTGTAATTAAAATACCATACCAATGCACCAAGAACACATACATTATGTAGGTACATATAAGTGCACACGCATATCTCCCAAAACATTAAGCCCCGCAGCGCGCACGAGCTGCCGCCGCCGGTGGACCCCGCAAGTCGGCGGACGGCAGCGGATCAGGTGGACCGGCTCCGAGCGGATTATTCCGGTTCGAAGCGCCCGGAACCGGATCAAACACGGTTTTAGACTTAGCCGGCTGCGTACTCACGCTTCGAAGGTGTTCCGTAATTGAAAGGGTTATCTTATCTTGATTTATTGGAGGAACTCTTAATCTACTGGGGTTAGATTAGATGGCTGTGATTTTTGTGTTTTCATTTTATTTTCATATCTATTTAAATACTTTTAAACAAGGCACATTATTACATATACATTTACATTGTTTACGTGGCTCACATTTCATTTTTTTATACCATTTTTTTAAATTATCTTGGCTTAATAATAATACATATTTATAATTTATTTAGTTGCTACCTGCGACCTCGTTCGCATGGACATAAAAAGTATCCTTTATCCGTGTTTGAGATATACAAGTAACTCCTTATCAAATTTTATCAAGATCTGTTAAGCCGTTTAGCCGTGATAACGAGAAAAGCAATCAAACAGTGAGACAAAGATACTTCCTATAGTTCGCTAGATGGCGCTGATCCATTATTGTGAATTTTTTGTTTGGACTGACAGTTGTAAAGTATGGCGTTCTGAATCGCGCAATTGAAGTTTTTTCCTTGAGACGAGCGTATTATGTTTTGTACCTCGAAGCTTTATTGGTCCTGCTACGCGTCGCGGGTAACCGGTGGATGCAGGTTGCAAATTGTCGTTCAGTGTGGCGGTCTAAGGGGGAGGCCTTTGGTCAGTAGTGGACGTCTTGAGGTTGTTGATGATGATGATGATGATGGTGGTGGATGATGATGAACAATCAAATGATCATAGTTAAAAAAATATTCTAGCGTAAATAAGATAAGCAAAGGTCTCGATACAGACTGACAGATGCATTATTTTAGCTTTAAACAATTTCTACGAAGATACCCTCCGTAGATTATGATGAAACTTCTTAGACAAATAAGAAAAAAGAAACGAAAATAGACACGACAACAAGAATCGTTCATCGTTAAAAGGTACAGGTGTTAATCATAAATTGCCTACCAGAAGCCCAACAAGCTCGAACCTAAGTTTGGAAAGCTTCTCTGTAACTTGTGACAGTGACCTGACAGATTACCACCAGGGAGGGTATAGACAGGAGGAAGTTCATACCTTGCCTGTATCGAAAAAGTTTTGGCACAAATTGTGGTTTAATGTTTTAGGTAAGGTGCTTGGTCAACATTTATCATACCTTATTTACTTATATTATGTCATTTGCCCATGTGGCTCAGTGGGAGGAATTTCACCTTCTGAGCTGTAGATTGTCGGCTAGAATCCTACGCAGGACAAATATTTTGTGTGATGAAAACGGATTTTTGTTCTTTGTCTGGTTTTTGTCTTTGTGTACTCTATTTATGTACGTACAAAAAAACTATCAGTTATCTGGTTCCCATAGTACAAGGATGCTAAGTTCGGGATAGGGCTGTGTGTGAAAATAGTTCACCAATTTTTTTTTTTTTATATTTTCCACCGACTGTTTAGTATAGCTGTAATTTAGCTGTAATTTATTTACGGTATTAGGTCTCCTCTTCTGCGAGCCATCTTGTTCGACCGTCTCTATTAGGTCTCCTCTTCTGCGAGCCATCTTGTTCGACCGTCTCATGGTTGCTGGTAAGATGCCTGTTTTTCTCAAAAGCTGCTTGTGTACAATCTATCTACAGTTTTCAACAATTGAATTACTACATTTAAAAAAACAAGAAATTTAACAAGTAATATCGTTAAAAGAAAAAGAAAATACCCGACTGTAAAATGTAGCCTATGACACTCCGGAAGTAAATATAAATTCTAGGACACCTCGCTTGTCAAAATTGGTCAAGCCGTTTACGCTGAAGGACGTCTTTAGGAACACAAACATACTTAGATGCACCCCAAAAACATAAAGGCAGCTGCAGTTGCAGTCGTGTAAAAATAAAAAAAAGATTAACGTACTCGAAAAAAAAAATCGAAGCATAATTAATGAAATATTTTTGGAAACTCTTATCCCACTTCAGGGATATCGACCTAGCCTTGAAGGTTGATCGGGCCATATCCATCAATGTGGTACGGGTTGGCCGATTCACACACGCCATTGAATTTCTTCTCCGAATATATGAAGGTTTCTCCACGATGTTTTCCTTCATAGAAAAGCAAGTGGTATATAACCGTGCATAAGTTCCAAGGAACTCATTGGTAAGGGCCCGCTCGGGTTTGAACCCGCGACCCCACGTATATGAGGCGAGTGTGCTCTGAGCTGCCACAACTTGTCTTGTTTTTGGAAACACCTAATCAAAATACTAGTAGTTCGCGCCGAACTGAGACCTCGCGACCCCTATATCTTCACAACCCCTGGACCGATTCAGCTCATATTCGAACTTAAAATTTTTATTGAAATGAACTACTTGCCTACAAATTTTCATGAAGATCGGATCAACGGTTCGCAAGCTATAATCGGACAAATACACACACAAACATACAAACATACATACAAATGCCGATTTGTCCCAGTAAACTCTGAGACCTTCGCTTCGCTGGGTCAATTATTTTATAATGAATAGAAAAATATTTAATATTCTGATGATTAGGTATTTTTGATAGTCTGAGACTAACAAACATTCACGTAAGCAATAAAAAAAAACCTTAAAAGGTAGATTCACAGAACACAAAAAAGTGCCTAATCAAACTTTTACAACCTACTGAAATCGCCAAAAAGCGCCGTAGTTTCACAAAGGCTTAAAAAATAAACTGTCAAGGGAGTATCGTGACTCGCTCGTGGTAGAGTTCCGTAGCTAGCACCATAGTTAACACGTAGGCATATAGTTAACATGTTGAATGTTATAGGAACGCGTAATTCAACATTATTTTTGTTGCTTTTCCAGATCATTTGTTTAGGTCGTTATTCTTTTTTCAGGAAATTCATATCAACATTATTATTTTATGATACTTTATTTTCATCGCCTCTTCCATGTAAAGTGTAGACTAATATTTCGATATAAGTACTTAGACAAGTAAGTCTTTAGACTTTACTATGAAAACTAACGTGGTTTTGATACATTTACATCAGTGCAAGGCAAGACGAGGTCGCGCGCGTGTCTCGCTGAGCATTCCTTGATAAAGATCACCGAATGTGATCGAAACTATAGTCGGAATAACCGACTCAATTTAACATGAGTATTCCCGTTTTATTAAAACAAAAAGTCTTTAGACAATTAAGTTTTTAGCTTATAAGTTCTTAGGCAAGTAATATATCTAGAAATACGAGTACAAATTAATGTTGTCCAGTGAATATGTAGGTATATCTTACCCTGATTGATTGTATTGTCTTTTATTGTAGGAGTAGTATAAATAAAGACTATTTTCCCGACCGCCCAAGAAGGATGAAATATATTTTTTTTATTTCTATTTCTCTTTAATTATAATTATAGCAAATTTTATTGGTTTTGTTTTTTATGACTCAGGGTAAATTCATGACAGACAGACAAACGGACAGACGGACTCTCCAAACTTTTAATAAAAATAGTTTGTAAGGGAACCCTAAAAACAAGACCCGTTCAAATACCTGAGTAATTCATGCAAACGAATGCAAGCCAATTAATTAAGGGCGGGCTGCGTTCAGAAATCTGCTGCCGTCGGTAAACTGAGGCGACGTAAGGGCGACAGCAGACTGGGGGGAAAACCCCGCGACTACTTTCTCTTCGGTCGCTCTCATTCTGTTCTAAAGCAAACGGGATATGTCAAGGACATAATATAATCATGTTCATACATAACCTACCTTTTTTTTTGAGGGGGAAGTCTTTACAAGATACCCGACTGCTTCGGGGTGCAGCCGGGCTTTGTGGGATTATACCCACTAAAATCCCCCCGGTGATCTGCCTTGGTGCTTGACTGAGGGCACCGGGATCTCCAAGGGAACGCACCAGCTTCAGCTCCTCCCGGGACAGCTAGCTGTAGTGAAACGCCTAACTCAACAACAGCGTCCGCCACTCGACGCTGTCGTCCTCTCCGGGCTCGCTTTGGTAGATGGATAAAGCCTCACCTCTAACCACCCCCAAGAGTACCTAATTAACTACCTAGTTATAATGTATGGAAAAAATTGTGTCGAGTGATTTGACATCTACGAGTATAAGTCGTTAATTTTTTAGCCATCTCATCGCTCAAAACTCCAAGAAATAAATTTGGAAAAAAAGGAGATACATATGTTTTCATCTTATTTTCTCTCGTTGGTCCGCCGTACTATGTTTAGTCTGCTAAATTAGAATATATTGGAATACTATGGAACCTTTTACACTTTTTTTTTATCTAGTAATATTCTTGGCGTAACTATTTCTCGTTATTTTGCTTTCTAGAGCTTAGTGTATGATTGAGTAATTTACAAAAAAAATGGGCCTTTGCGCAACAGTGGCGACACTCTAAATTAAAATAATTAAAATTAAATTAAACTTTTTAAATACGAACCCCAAAGAAGCGTTTCTTGTAGCAGTCTGAAATCATCCTAACTTAGTAATTAATATTGCAATATCTCGACTTTCTTGCAATGAGATTCAGTTGAGATTAAGGTGTTTCATTATACAGATTTATTATCTGCGTCAAATCTTTGTGAAAAAAGGGTGAGATAAGCTTTGATGATTGGAAGATTTTGTAGTAGGTATGTAGGCTTAAACGTCTCACGACAGCTGCTAGCTATCCCGGGAGGAGCTGAAGCGTGGTGCTGAGGGCTCCGGTGCGTTCCCTTGGAGATCCCGGAGGCCTCGGTCAAGCACCAAGGCAGGCCACCGGGGGGGTTTTAGTGGGTATAATCCCACATATCCCGGCTGCACCCCAAAGCAGACGGGTGAGAATCCCCCTCGCAAAAAAAATGTCTGTAGGGGATTAATCCGCACGGTGCTAGTAAGTAGATAAATATTTATGGCCACTACAAAATATCATTTGCTCTCTATGCGGTAGTTTAACCCCGCTATAGTCAGAGGAAATATGATTCCTGCCCCGATTCACTAGTTTCCGAAATAAGAGTGAAATCGTGTGTTTAGAACAAACATTCACGCGGCTGACTCTATAACATTTGTCACAAGACCGTGTGTGTGTGTAGGGATGAACTATATATAAGACATGACATTTTATCGATAATATTAGTATAAATGTTTCGGACTTGATCTTCTGCTCGATGTATTAAAATTTCACTTCAAAGGTAATATTATGTCGTCAATGAGTTATGTCTGTTTAATTGTAAAAATGTTTTTCAAATTACTCTGACCGAATTTTTCTCCTGTTTCAGTGATAGCAAGAAACCAAGGGTGTATTCCAAAACCTTTGTTATTAACTAGTTGTTAAACTTTATTATTTTTATTAAACTTACTGTTGCTCTTTAATTGTTGCTTGAAAGAAGAACAAACAAAAAAATAAACACACTTGTGCATTTATTATATTAGTACTGAATGAAACTAAAGTGGTTTTGAAACATTACGATTAAAGATTTATGATATTAATCATGAATCGAATCGAAATGATCTGAAACTTCAATTATAGTCGGTCGGCCACATTCGGTGGCCTTTTTCAAAGAGTGGGGGTGTGGGGCGCTAGCAATCTCGTCTTTAATTGTCAAAAAGCAACTACTTATATAACTATTAGTGTGATACAAATTACTTGTAACAAATATTAATATCGATAATAAGTATACGCCAATCTCTATTCTTCGTCGCTGTTTCGCGCACACTGAGTTATGCAGTCTGGCGTCTACCGAATATCGATGAGTTATTGAACTATTTACATTACATCACTAGCTCTGAGAACTTACTGTTCAGAGTTAAACTTTGTGTTTTTAATGTTGAACCTGTTTTATTTTCATTATGATTTTTCAGTGGTGAACCTGGCCTAATTCCTGATAAAGGGACATTAACATTAAATAAATCCTTATTTCTGTGTCGATGGCTTTTTAAAATAACCTACCCCTAAAAGAAGATTAATCATCAAAAACGTTACAATTAATAATTAATACTTATATAATAACATTAATTATAAATACCAGAGCTACCAGTAAACAGTAGAACATTTACAGAGAACCAGCTCTTGAGATAGCATAAGTGTACAGTACCAAATACTTTTTTTTTTATTGCCGTTGCGATCAATGACAGCTCCGTGTTTCCTCGCTGTTTGTTTGTTTGTGTTCATCGGTGGTCTGTTTGCTGTGTATTTAAATATTTGGAACACGAAACCAACTAGGCATCTGCAGGCACATCGAAAGGCGTTTAGTAGAAATACAAGCACGTCTTCTACGCATTGTGTTCTCTATCGCGGTACATACTGCATGCATACTTCACTACTAAGAGCCAATACATAATAATAATACAATATGTTTGCACTTTATAGTGTTAACAGTCTTCGACCAAAGAAATATGAATGGACGGGCCCTAACCACAGAACTTCCTTAAAAATAACAAGTCAAAACAATCGAACTTTAGCTTCAATACTACATTAAAAGTATGTATAGTTCGTTACAAATTTGTCATTTGTCACAAAAAAGAAATAGCGAATATAATATCAAGGCATATTTTTGCGGATATATGGATCGCTTTCACAGCCAGAGAGCGATTGAAGCAAAGTGAGCGCCGTTCATTCATTTCACTTTGGTCGAAGAACAGCCAGTAAATTTGGTTAGCGTGACCACCATCTAAAAATCGCAACAGAAAGACGAAAATATATTTTCCCAATTTAAATTAATAATAATTAATAATAAATAATTTTTAACGTGAGTATTCCCGTTTTATTAAAACAGAAAGACGAACATATATTTTCCTCTTATTTCCTCTCGTAGGTGTTTCAACTGACGTTGTCGGAGCTTATTTTATTTTCGCAATACCTACCTTGAATGGGTATTACAGTTTCCCAATTCGCCCATTCAAGGTCCATAATAATTTAATCATTTTCTATTCAGTGGCTATCAAACATTTTCAACAGCTTCATTTAAAATCACAAAGTAAAGACAAAGAGTAAATAAATTCCAGTTTCCCCCCGTCGCGACGCGCTGAACAGGTAAGGCGTGGAATATACAATTAATTTTATTTACAGCGTCTTGTTTGTCCCCGCGGGTGCAATGGGGAATTTTAAATTGTTAGACAATGAGCTCTTCGCTAAGGCGGGCCGTGGGTAAATTACTAATTGATGGGTGCAAGACGAGGGAGAAAAGTTGGTCTGGACTAGGTACCTATACTCATGAAATGAAAACCTAGATAAAAAATATTTACTGGACGTGCAAAAAACCTGATGGAGATCGCCAGGCCTGCACGTAGGCCGCGGCAATTTGCCATTCAATAGGGACTATGGATGCCCCTTTTAATTGTGTAATAAACCCAAATTAGCAATGTTTCCAGAGAAATTACTGAGTAATAATTATAGAAGTAGCTTATATAGTTTTAGTTTGTATGTATTTTGTTTAGTTAATAAAGGCAATTGCCAGGTAAAAATGAAAAAAAAAAAAACTGTGTGGCACTGAACTAGTATGTGACGCTTATACCATTGGGCGGCTGACCACCTCATCTCTTGGATGGGTGGTTCTTAGTGGTAATAATAAAAAAAAACATAAAAATTGTTAGTCTGGACTGACCTTACTAGTTCATTGTATTTTTAGTAGCGATAGTGGACATCCGTTTTGCTTTATTTGAAAAAAAAAATATTTAAAGAAAAATATGGTAACGACCCATACATATATTAACAGATGCCAGCAATGCAAATAGTTTGATCCCAACTTAAACACCTCATCAATAACCTTACGCTCACCTTCCTTGTCCCGCTTACCAACTGACCGATATCCCGTCCCGTTAGTACCCGTCCTGTTTGAACCCGGGATGGGTAATCCGGGACCACTATTAACCGTTTTGCTAAGGTTCACAGAGCTGTAATCAGGTAAACTGCGGCCAGGGAACGGTACTTTGGACTAAATGTGTGGGTTAAGGACCTAGGCGAAGATAATATGTAGAGGCGAATAAAATGCATTAACACTTAGTCATTATTACATGTTCTGTGACTTAGTGTACCCATTTGTTGCTTTTGTATAAGTTCAGTGAATAAAATTCGGTTTATACATTTTTCTTAAAGCCGCCCGAAGACCCCTAAATACCTGTTAAAACAAAAATATATCACTAACAACACAGAAAAACAATCAGCAGCTTTCTTTAAGCTCTTTCTCGGAAACGTCTGGCGATTCAATAATCCACTAGGAAAATTAATTACACCCAAATCCGTCCCTTTGTGACAGAGAAAAATTGTAACGAATGAAGTGGGCCCCTGAAACAACCTGCGTGGAAACCTTATTCTGTATTCCGATAGGGAATTTGAACTTTACGGATGTCGAAATAAAGGAGGGAATTGTTTGTTTAGTGGTGAGATTACCTTTATGTGGTATGTTAGAAGCTTTCAGCGGTTTGAAAATCTTTTTTTGCGTTCATGACAGCTACTATTAATTCTTACTATGAAAACTGACGTGGCTATGATACATTTTGTTTTAATAAAACGGGAATATTCACGTTAAATTGAGACGGTTGTTCCGACTATAGATATTCCAATTCCAATACCGATATTCCGAGGTCACGCGCGTGTCTCGCTAAGCATTTCTTGATAAAGGTCACCGAATGTGATCGAAACTATAGTCGGAATAACCGACTCAATTTAAAGTGAGTATTCCCGTTTTATTAAAAAAATATCTACTATTAATTCGTTATTAAACGCCATTTAATTAAGTATTTAAGATTTTGGTTTGGTAGAAACTATTTGAAGCGCGCTATTATGCAGTATCCCTACCTATTTGTGTGCAATTTTGTTGTCTTATAAACCACTTGGCAATATTCATGATAAATAAATCATCAATCATCAAAAAAAGTCAAGGGAATAATATAAAAAGAGGTGGAATGAAATGAGAACTGACAAGATAATATTTTTATTTACATTTTTTGTGTTTATTACACCGTTCTACGTTTGTACTACGGATACTACGAACGAATAATGCATTCATGCATTGTTATTCAGTGCTGCTATGTTTCACTGATCAAGTCTCTATTGCAAAATTTCAAGCAGGCATACTAACAAAAAAATAATCAATCACATAAGAAAACGAGTTAAGAGCCGGCTCGTCTGATGCCGCTATCTCGTTTGCACTTTTGAGATTTTGTTTTTTTAATATAAAACAACACAAATTTATTTCACAGAAAGCGAACATTGCAAAGACAATGCTACAATATTCTTAAAATTACAATGAATGGGGTATTTGCTATTTTACAACATTTGTTTGTTTTATGTATTCTAGCTGATGCCCGTGACTTCGTACGCGTTGAAGCTCGGGTTTTGGCCTCGCTAAACTCACCATATAAATCTTGTCCTGACAATTACGAACACAACATCGAATCGATTCACGACGAAAGCCAATTATGTCACACAGGGATACTGAAGTGAATCAGTGAAGGACCTTTAAGAATCAGTAGTTCCTTAAACAAATGTATATAAACATACAATCAACATTACGAATTTGTTACCTCTACAATATCAGTATAATTAAATAAGTAAGTCAGTCATTGACTTCCAAACATTTTTTTATTAAATACAATTCCGCGTTTGACCAACTATTACGCACGAGGTAATGCGAAGTCGCTTATGAACTTTTCTAAACGCAAAAGTCTTTGAATTGCGCTATTCACCCTCCGGCAAGGTAAGTCAGGCAAGCTGGCTGTCATTAATACACTGCTCAGGAAGACTGATGGAGGCCTCTACCGTCCCGTAACTCTACCTCATTGAGACAAACATTTTGGGGAGAGAATGAGTACACTCTTTTAAACCTTAAGTTTTTTTTGTGGGGCTTTGACATAGACTCTACGAAAAAGCCTTAAAAATCCCCAAAATATTGGTATATAGGGTTTTGCTTGCGGGAGCTGGACTGCACGGAGTATATACGCAAATCTATAATAACACTTAGCTCTGTAATAGTATATTCGTTGGTATATTCCTTTTGTAAAGTCTTTAATTTTTATATTCAGTTTTAATTGATAAAATATTTGTAAAATTTGATAAATGGAGTGGAGCAACATTGTAAAAAAAAACCCCAATATATAGCATTTGTGGATACCTCTATGTAACCTAGTCACCACATTGTTATACAACTGCTGGCAGAGATGAGTAAATTGCAACACCGTAACAACTGAGATATTAATAAATCGATACCATCTAAAAAAAAAAAAACTTATTTCATTATTCATTTTCTACTCTTAGCTCGGTATCGTATTTACTGCGCTTTTCATGCTGATATTAAATTTGTAAGTATATCAATATGGTAATAGTTTTACAAATAGAAACCTAAAATATTTTTTGTCTTACGTTTTGGCTCCACACGTTGTGTATTTTGCCATTCTCAAGTATTGTAATATTTCAAGTGAAGTCAAATATTTCACAATTAAAATACGTCCCAGTCAGGGCCAAAGTCAATCAAATTAAGTCAGGGTTAAGTCCACGACATGCCCCAGTAAAGTGGTGGAGACTTTACTGGAGGTTTCTTTGGAGTTTTGGAAACAACACGAAAAATCACGTTTTACAAAATTATACTATTCACCAACACTTGTGCACGTTCACGCACACTTAATGGATAAAAAAACAATTTTTACTCATTAATACTCGAAATAACACAAGTTTTGGAAAATAATACAATGACGCGAAACGTTCCCGCCAAAACTCCATAACAAAACGTTCTAATTATACAATTATCTACAAAAAACTATGCAGAATGCAAAAACCATAGGCGTGAAAATATCATCGTAGAACAAATATTTTGCTGATCTCTCAAATCAAACGATAAAAAACTAACTACAATAATTTAAAGATACTTAAATGCGGTTCTTCCCCACTGCTCAACCAGTTGAGCAGTTGAGCAGTAAGACATAGTTTGTATGGCCGTCTGCACTAAAGTCAATAAAGACAAAACTTAGCTAAGCATCACCTAAACTAAGTCGGATTTAGGCATGTCAAAGGAAAGGACATGTCTTACGCATTTAGCCAACCTCCTAAGTTTGGTGCAACGCATTTTTCATTGTTAGTTCCTAGAGAATTAAGTATGAACTTAGCTGTCAAAGTTTAATGCAGACGGGCATTACTGTCCAAAAACTTGTAAATCCGTAGGTAGAGCAGAGATACGTTGATGGGAGCGGTATGGATGCTCAATATTGCTCGCCGGCGGTGAGCCGTGCTCAAATATTGGTAGCGCACGTAACAAAAGAATCGTTCGTTATTGAAATCCACAGTTCGGCGCGATCATACCTAATAACGGAGTAGATAAGCAAGTGTGGAGACGGCCTAAGGACGAACTTTGAACTACACTATCAGCCAGAAGACGTCCACTGCTGAACATAGACCTTCCCTTTAGAACGCCACACCGACCGACAACGTGCCACTTGCATCCACCGGTTGCCCACGACTTTCGCAACGCCTGCATACGCTTAGTCTTCCGATTCGTGGTCGCCACTCAAGAACCTTTCTTCCCTATTGGCTTTGTACCAGCTCCCAGTAAATAATGTCGCATACAAAATTGCGTTTTACGTATTATTTACCTCATTACAAGGATACTTGATAATGATGGTTATGAGACATAATTTTATGTCATAGTATGTTTGGTGTTATTTCATTGCGCTGTCAAAAAGCGATTAACGTAATGGATAGAACATAAAGATATTTCTGGTTTTTCGGCGGTAACGTGAAGAAGTCATGTCACGTCATTGTATTATTTTCCAAAACTTGTGTTATTTCGAGTGTTAATGTGTTAAAATGGTAGATTTTTATCCACTACGTGTTCGTGAACGCGCGCGAGTGTTAGTTAATAGTATAATGATGTGAAACTCTTCGTGTTGTTTCCAAATTCCATAGAAACCTAGTAAAGTCTCCACCACTTTACTGGGGCTTGACGTAAACTTGCCCGTGACTTACTTTGCCTTACTTAGACTATGACTGAAACTTGTTTCAATTGTGAAATATTTGACTTCACTTGAAATATTACAATACTTGACAATTGAAATACACAACGTGTGGAGCCAAAAAAAAAGAGAAAACAAAGATATTACTTTTTGTAATGACTAGCTGAATAGCTCAGCGACCTTATTAAAAGGAGAATTCTGTGAGCTCAGTATAGATTTTTTCTCGACCAATAAATACATATTTAACTCGAGTTCGCTTTATTTTTTAAAGGGAAACGTAGCAAATCCGTTTAAAAAGAAGCGAACAAAAATGCTTAGCTCACCGATTCGGGATTATTGATAAATCTAAATCTTCTCCATACTTTTTACCTTGTCGGCTTAGAAAAGCAAAAAATCTCTCGGTACCAGGAAATGAAACAAGGTACAGCTGCGATGGAGGCTCATTGCTTCCATTGCTACTTTGCTAGGTGCCATTGTCAAATAACGCTAGATCATTTGAAGAACTTAATTACACTTCTGTGCAGTTTTAGGGACGAAAATCTTGGTAGAATAAAAGACTCGCACACGATATAATAGTTAATAGTTCCGAAAGTCACTATGTCTATCTCTCTCTGTCTCTGTCACTCTGTTTGTCGCGTTATCACGGCTAAGCGCCTGATCGGATCGAGCTATATTTTTGCATAGATACAGCTTAAGGGTCGGAGACGGAAAGCCTACTTTTTTTTTGGTCTACGCGAACGAAGTCACGGGTAACAGTTAGGAATTTTATATTATACAGTAACTATCCGAACAGGAATAAATAATTTCTTACTATTGTTTTTTGGCAAAATAATTCTCAGTTACAATAAATGTTATCATTATTATTTAGAGATCTCGCTTAAAACCCCAATGTTCATAATTGTAAACACAAGAAATCCCCACCTGCCTCCAAGTTCCTAAACGAAATGAATTTTTTATATGTATCAACGAGCCAGTTGCAAGTTGCCAGCTTCTATAATTTTGATATTGCAAGTTGGGCCGTTGGCTTTGTTTTGTTATATAATATTATTAGAAGGCAAAATTATTAGGAATGTTTTGTGGATTTTGTCTAGGACAAGTTTGTTGCTGACATTACAGAGTATCATCGTAGATGATCTCGTTATAAATTTTAAACATTTTCCCTATCTCACTTTAAAAATGGAAAAAGAAAATGTCGATACTTATATTACATATCGATAGACACGTAAGAATACTGCCCACATCTTTTCACATATAAAATTGGCGCGGGATCACGTTCGGAAACCTTGAATAATGATGAAATATTCACAATCCACGTGCAGGTGGCGCTGATGCGCCTTTGCGGACGTTTCTTTATGCATGAGAACCTCTTGGGATTCGGAACGCACGTCGTGGATATGTGGTCATAGACTAGTTGACAGTGGCCCCAATAGAAAGAACTTGATGCAAAAGAGTACATCTAACTTGAAATACAGAACAGACAAACGATTCTGGTGTAATTCAGGTTCAAGGTTACCAAAGGAAGATTGTAGTGGTAGATTTTTTTTGCAATCTGTGCCTAAAGTATATACCACACATTTGTGAGCTATTCAACCGCCAAACAATAGCGTGCAAATATTACTGAGTTCCAGACTGAAAAGCAATGGTTCAGTCTAATATTTTCAGAATGGCGAACGCAGAGCATTTGACGCGTATTTAGACTGTTAAACTTCAAGATTCTGCATGGCACTCAACTATTATGAGCAAGCGTGACGCTTACTCTCAGGCGACAGGAAAAAGGTAAAATCATACAAATCTTTCCTAAAAAGAAACAAACATTTTTAAAAATCTATTGAAAAATTTCGTTTCTCAGAAGCTTTAACTAAATAGGCAAACCTCACCACTCTACCCTTCTATCCCCACATCTACAAAATCTTAAGAGTGGCGTACCTCAAGCGGATTTACATTTATATTGGCCGTCCGACTGGACGGAACTTGGTCTCAATCAATTCAATTACAAATCTTTCGGCGTTCACATTATGTTAACCATTTCAAATGGAGAAGTTGAGATTTGATTTTGATTAAAACTCGAAAAATGTGGAGAACACAAAAAAGTTGAGATAATAACGGTGGTTGAAGCACAGAATTCTCCTTATAAGTGAAGATAGTGATGAAAAGACTGTCATTTATTTTTTAATCTTTAATACTCGTATTTTGAATTTCACCAACGGGTAACACGCGTGTCCAGCCCTCCGTGTGGTCTTATTTTTTTAGCTCCACACATTGTGTATTTAGCCAGTGTCAAGTATTCTAATATTTCATGTGAAGTCAAATATTTCACAATTAAATAAGTCATAGTCTAAGTCAAGCAAAGTGAGTCACGATCAAGTGCATCATGCCCCAGTAATGTGGTGGAGGTTTATGTGGTGTTTTGGAAACAACACGAAGAGTCGCGTTTCACAAAATTATACTATTCACCAGCACTTGTGCACATTCACGAACAATTAATATATAAAAATACACATTTTTTTCGCATTAACACAAGTTTTGGAAAATAATACCATGACGCGACATGGCTTCTTTACGTTCCCGCCAAAACTCCAACATCGTGCTAGTTGGTTGGGAGTTGGTGAATAACCCGATATTTTCACGTTGGTGCCAAAACTTTTTTTTTCTAATTTACAATAAACAAAACACGATCAGAACACAATTTTAATTTCAAAGAATTAAATATGACCCAGTTTTGCGCCACAAAGATTAAACGATGGACTCCGCTCTCTTTTTCTTAAAGGCCTCGCTACATGGCCTGACCTGACATCGTGTGAAAGGGACAGCTAGATTTGAATTTCACGGGACCAAAAGAAACAAACTATTAAGGTTATAGCTTCTCCCTTTCGCTCCCCCAGAAACTTATATATAGCCATCTCTTTCAAACGTTGTCAGGTCAGGCCATGTAGCGAGGCCTTAAGAACTTAGGTGATCTAATACAAAAAGGGAAAAGGACAAGCAAAGATGTGTAATCAATCTAAAAGACCACAGACAAAATATTAGTCACTACGTGACCAAAACTCCGGTGTCTGCCAAATTACATAACGCTTAGACAGTGATTGATTTACCTTGCCATTCCACCATTGTACAGACATCTTTGATAGGAAGGTGTACAAACAAACATATATTTACAATTGCCTAAATTAAATAACTAAAAGTTTGTAACTAAATTGTTCGGGAAACACGATGGTGGCTCTTCCATTCAGCTTGAAAGATGAGTTGGTTATTCTGTAGGTCTGAATGTGGATGATTTTGACAGTAACGAATTGATATCGAAATGAATTTGTCATAAGCCTCGATTTGGAATAAACGGCTATAGAACTGAGATGTAGGTTTGAAGATAAATGTGTTCAAATAAAATCAAGTTCTACGTGCAAGGCAGTTGTGGATTTTTACGAAAACATACTTTCGCAAAAAATCCCATCAAATCATTGGAGATCCCGGAGTCCTCGGAGAAGCACCAAGGCAGGCCATCGGGGGGTTTTTAGTAGTCCCTCATAACCAGTGTGCATCCCAAAGCAGTCGGGTATCCTGTGAAGATTTCCCCCTCATCAAGGCATTTTTTTTTTTTTTTTTATAACGAACTAGTCAAGCGTTTGGCCACAATCTCACCTGTTGGAAAGCGACACACACTGTTACGCGCGACTTCGTTTGCGTGGACAAACAAAAAAAAGTCCGTCTTCGACCTTTAAGCTATATCTATTTAAAAAAACAACTTGATCCGTTCAGTCGTTTAGCCGTGATAACACGCGACACAAACCCAGAAGAGATACAGAGAGACAGAGTTCATTTGAATTTATAATAGGTATTAGTTAGGATATTAATTTCTCCAGACAAATACCAAAATAGCGAAATTTAGTAATTTTGTCTAGATATTTCGGTTTTGCCATCTGGCAACCCGCTTAGTTTAACTGATGATCGGAATATCTTCGAAATATGGACTCACACTTGTTTAGGAAATCGCTTAAAAACTGTGAGAAAACTGAGGTTCCACTACAACTTCTGTGGCCCCTTATTCCCTAGTTAGTAAGTACGTGTAATCCTACGGGAAGCATGTCAGATTAACTTTTAACGTTTTCGTTCATTACGGGCGCAAATCCTCTCGCTGAGGGGTTTCCGTCCAACCCACCCTAGCCAACTTGCAGGTGAAATTGCGCCAATTTGAAGGATTAATGCAGTTAATCTCCCGTGGACTATTTCTGAATTTAGTGCTTGACATTTTTTTATGAGAGAATGATTTGATGAATCGTTTGTTTAGAAGAAAATCACAGATCAGACTAGCACAACATAGAAATGATACTCGAATTAACGAATCACGTCTGCTGATGTACGAATGACATTTTATGGTCGACAGGCTAGGCGTTTGACCACAACACGCTTGATGTTAACTGACGGTGTGGTCGAAGAAAGATGGTTGACATACCTATTCAGGAATGGCAACTGGCTCTCCAATGAGGCTACTGAAACACACTGCAGATTCTTCTGACAGATTTTCAACTTGAAGGTATTAGCTTCTGAGTATTAGAACCGAGTGCCGTGTGCCGAGTCCCAAGTACTAGAAAGTACCCTACCACAATGCTATGGTTTTCTCGCGATGTATACCTTCGCTGATAGCTCAACCTCTTTGTCGGGGTTTGAGCCCACACCCTCAGGAGTGCGATCCGAACGTCCTAACCATCATCGCGATCAACCTAATCCACTAATATCCACTTGAACGCGTCATTTTCAGTACGTAAATGTAATAATAATAGTAGTTCTTCGAACAGTACCTCGCGAACACAAACATTTTTGCACAATCGCTATTCTACAATTTCTTAGAATTTTTTAGTCGTCGGCGATTTTTGATTGGTCTAAATCCCCCTAAATCGGGAAGTTTGCTGCGGCGCCATTAACCGGCCGATTTTTATAATATTTAGCCATACACTTTCGGTAATCAATTCTCCGAAGACTTAAAATTCTATAAAATTGTTGAATGGCGCCGCAGCAAACTTCCCAATTTTTCGGGAGAAATACCCCAATCAAAAATCGCCAACGACAAACAAAATCATAAAATTATAGAACCTGTACAACAAGTTTCGTCAAGATTCGTTGTAAATACGGCCTGTATGCGAGGACCGACATACGGACCGATGAAAGCAAATTTTGCCAGTTAAAACAGAGCATTTCGTTTGCTTCGCTCACTCGGTCAATTAAAAAGAAAACTTGCAATACCATATAAAATTACCTCCCGTCCAATTTAACCTAAACCTTACAAGCAGTGAGCGTTACTTTATTAATTCTTCCTTGTTTAAAACCCTTAGCATTAATGAGATTACACTTTGTTGTTTTGTTGTTCCAACAAGCTTTCTTGTTCGGTTGTGGCACATCTTTGAATAATTGAATAATCTTTGACAATTTGAGAAGGTACGTTAACAAAAAAAGGGCCCGTGCTTAGGTTTTTCGGTACAAGCTTAGGGCACGAAAACGAGTCGCGGGCCTCGGCCTCGCAAATACAAATTTTTATTTAAATTATGTATATGTTTGCGGAAAGCCGAGCTTCGTTTCCGAGCCCTAAACTCTTATGAAGTCGCGGGCCTCTGCTAGTTACTTAATTATACTGTGCTGAACCTACTTAGATACTAGTAGACAATAATATTTTGACTTTAGCGCACTTAAAATTACTCCCGCAAATCTGTCCTTTCAGACAGATTTCATTATAGCTATCTCTTTTACTCTATAACTGTTTGCATCTTTTGAAGGTAAAGACTTATCTTTAGTAAAATGTTAATACTATTAGGGATAGAGTATACTATAAAATTTTCGCACACGAGGTGGTAACATCGGTGTTTACCTGGCAGGACTCTGGCGTGGACGGCCCCTGGCGGTCGAAATCGGAAACAAATCACACAGTTCGCATCACACGTGCCAGAAGGTACGACCTATATTGGAGAAATAACTTTAAACATCTGACCTTTTGTACTAAGCAAAAATAAATTTAAAAAAAACAACAATGTATAATATAAGTTATTGTTTATTGAAAAACTGTGTACTAAAAAGCTCAAAGCTAAAAAAAACTGCCAAAATCACACCAATTTGCTATTAAGACATGAGCGTGTGAGAACCGGTGTGTTTTTAAGTTTTCACTCAGTCCGTAACGGCTGAACCGATTTGAATGAAATTTCTAATAGAGATTGAATATAGTATAGATTAGTTATAGACTACTTTTTATTCCAATGAAATAAACGGTTCCCGTAGGAACGCGGGGAACTAGTTATTTTTATAATTTGTATGTAAGTATTCTTAAGATTTCACTATTATTAAAAGAAAAACAGAATACTCGACTGACAAATGTAGCCTATGACACTCAGAAGGGAAAAACCAATCCAACGACATCTACGCTCACTCGTCAAAATGGGTCAAAAGCTGTTTAGAGTTCAGGTTTTTATAAGCACACACAAACATAATTGTATACTTACATGTATACTCCAACAACATTAACCTTTTTATTGGGCAGTCGGGTAAAAATAAAAGAAGATGGTAACAGCATTTCTTCTATTTCAATATGCACTGACCCCGCTCATTGCACGCAGGTCACGTTGCGGGACGAAGGTGGAAGTGGCCAATAAAAATGTATAGAGGGATTTGAGTCCAGAATAAACTGGTACCGACCAGTGTGTGTGGCTTGTATTGGCGGCGCGTCGACAATTAGTGAGTTATTGCCGCCGACTAGTAGGCGGTTTTGTAGTGCAGTGTGTGCTGGGCTTTATTGGGATAGTTTTTTTTTTTGCAATAAGTATTTATATTTTAAAAACCCAAGACATTGCCACTTACGCACAAAGCGCACAATAATTCGTTTGTTGCCCGTAGTAAAAAAAAATTAGAACTACCTGGGGATCCAGTAGTACCACAGGTTGTTTATTTTTACCTATTTTAATTAGATCTTCAAATCTATTCTATTTCACTTTTGGATTATCTTTAGACCTTTAATGGTATCTGCGTAGTCACACTTCATTTTATATTGTACGCTAAAGTAAGATAGTTTGTTTTGTTTAGTTAACAAAGGCACTTTCCCGTTTTTTTTTTATTTATTTTTATCGATTTTAAAATATTCAAAGTCAGAGTCAAAGTCAAAAATCTTTATTCCATGTGAATTTACATTCGCTGGGACACGTCATCTCAATATCTCTCATGTGCCTGTTTGTATGGGCGGTTCCAGACCTTAGTGTCTTTCAGATAATCATCTATTTTATAATATGCCCATTTAATTGTTACACTAGTTTTAAGTAGATTTTTGTATTATGCATGTAATTTCTGATGTGAACAATAAAGAGTTATCTATCTATCTATCTATCTATTCCAAAACCTGCTATGAAAACGAAAAACGCAAGTAAAAGAAGTAGCAAAAAAAGAAAGTATTTTTTAGTAGCTTCAGACCAAAAAAGTTACAGATTTTTTTTAAGCATGAAGCTCAGTAAACTTATAGAAAATCAAAATTGTTTTCATATTTTAATTCAAAATGTTGGGATAATATAATTTGTTCGCGCCAAAATTATACAAATCTAGTCCAATATTTAATTACATTCAAAAGAGTAAACATATATCAATAAAGAAGACAACTTTAGTCAAAGCTTTCGTTGGGGAAAATAGGAAAGGCTTTATAATAATCCATCTTCAAGGAAAAACTTTATTTAATTTTTAGAAACTTAAATTTGAAAAGAGTGCAAAAGAGAGAAAATAATGCTATCGTTATTTATTCCACTTCCAAGCAGCTCAATTAATATCAGATCTCATCCTCACTCAATCCAAGCAATCGATTCTGAATCTCATTGATCTTTTTATTACCCGACAATAAAAGAGGATTACAGATTCAATAAGTGGTTCTGATAACGACGGAACACCTGCACCGTTTACGATCACCCTTCACCGGCGGCATAAAATAGAGACAGAGGGATAACTTGGAACCTTTGATGAATGTACGAGAATAAAATATACATGAACGTGAAACGCCCTAACACCAACGGTGATGTCAGTATCTCGAACGGAGAAGATGGGTTTATTTTAGAGCAATTGACATTGTTTCTGTACCCGTCGTAACGTTTGATTGAGATGCAAGTGATAAATAACACAAAATCTATAACTTCAAAATAACCCCGCAGTAGATACTTATTATCTCAATAGAAATGGCAACAAAAAATACAAAATGTACGTAGCAAAATTTTGTCACACTGTCTAACACTTCTGTATTTTTCTAATAATTAAAGCCTTTTTTTGCATTTTGCCAACAGAAAAATAGAACTGGCTGCTTATAACTAACATTATGCCGAGTTGGAATTAGTTTCGTGACTATTCTCAAAATACTCACATTTGCTGGTTCTTTGTATATTTCATTCATAATTTTTCTCATATGTCAATGTGTATGTGTTGTGTTTTTTTCGTTTCAAACGAAACGACATAACGAATATAGCGAATATTAATTTTGTAACGTAATTAATCTTTCTGTATCTGTAATTTTTTCATTCACATTCTCAATAGCGTTTCAGGAAACCAATCAATAAATTGTTTTAAGGTTTCGTGCCTTGGGTCATTTGCCCAAGCTCAGCACTCTTTATAACTTTCAAAGAACAAGCTTGTGTCTCTTTACCTTCACCTCTGCAACTTTTTAATCTGTGTCGCTAAGGAAACTTTTATGCCATTTCATGGTTCAGTACTTTCAGTAGCCACTTGGGTGTGAGTGGGTTAGAAAATATTACGGGCAAGAGTTTTAGGACAAATTTATAACAACCAGAAGGACCTGAAGTTCAGTGAATGAAGAAAATAAACGTCTAGGTGCATGGGATTATTATTATTCATCGGTAGCAATTATTTGGAATCAATTATCAAGAAAAATTTTAGGTATCAACTACCACAAGCCTTTCAGTGCCGTAAAATATTTTTAGCAATCGCGGCTCCAATTGAGCTTACTCCAGCACATCCAATCTTGCAGGACTTGCTATTACTCAAGCAAGTGAGTAATTTACAATGCTTATACATAAAATATGATGTAAGCTCGTGTAGGTTCTCAGGTTTCTGAAACGTTTGTTAACTTTGACAAAAGAATTAGGTCTATTGCTGTCGTTGTCATTTGTTTAGTGCCAGACAGAGGCAGCATTAGATATAATCCGTTGTCAATGTTAACAAACCATTCAGAAACTCGACGTAAGTCACAGAAACGCCTCCGACATGATTCTAGAACAACAATTCACCATGTATCTGTGAGTTTTTACAATTTAAATAAAACAAAGTAACCTACATATTTGTAATAGTGTAATGCTAATTGCAGTCACCTATTCAAAGACTATATGGATGGATCATTTATAGTTATCATACATAAGGTGATCTTTAAGGACATATTCGTCACAAGCTCTGCGACGTCAATCTGTGGTGATAAGCATCTACCAATTTTGACTCACTGCTGGATATTGGCCTGCAATCTGGTTCAGTCATGTAGCATTAAGTCTACGTTCAACCGTAGCATCGACTTATCTCGCTTTCAGATGACCCACGCCCGCTTACCTTGCCTCGGCCACCATGTAATTAAAAATTGGAAATTTAAAAAGCACCGAAGTCTTAATTCAGGTAACAATTTAAATTCGCATTCAGAACGAATTTCCAAGAACACTAACGCTGAGAAAGCTCCCGGGTGAGTAATAATGCGTTGCACTGTACACTGCAGTGCAAATAAAGTGCACACGAGTCTGCGCACGAACATCTGAGTTAGTGGCGACTGTGTTTATGATTGCGCTATTACATTTGGCGGCTTGATAGCTGTGAATTCGAAAATTAGGTCCATACTTTTAAAATGATTTAAAATTGTGTTTGTGAATAAGGTTTTTTAACGTATATTATTGTTTACTTTTTAACGTATACTGCTTTATAGCGTTTTACCCCTGCATCATCAGTCTTTAAATATCCCACTGCTGAGATATCGGCCTATCCTCGAAGGGTGATTTTGGGCCATATCCACCACGCTGGCCCAGTGCGGGTTGGCAGATTCACATACACCATCGAATTTCTTCTCGGGAAATATGCAGGCTACCCCACGGTGCTATCCTTCACCGAAAAGCCAGTGGTATATCCCTACGTAAATTCCGAAGAACTCATTGGCACGGGCCCGCCCGGGTTCGAACCCACGACCCCACGAACGTGAGGCTAGCGTGCTCCCCCACTGAGCTACCACGGCTTTGAACGTTTTGATTTGTCTCTTTTATTTTGCCGAATTAGAGAATCGTAGTAAGGCAGCCATTAAAATCATTAACCAATAACTTAGGTAAGCCTAAATTCACCAAATAATTATTCATAGTTTCAAACGATTAAGATAAGAAATACAAAAATGTCTAATTTAGAAGTATCAAATCGTGTTCCATAATTCATCGCGCTATAACAATCGGAACGACATAACGAAAACGGCCATAAACACACGAAATTCCCGACAATGCGTTTTATTCCCATCGATAACGCCGGGAAGCATTTAGCTCACCTGCCCTTTGTTTGGAGATAAACGAAAAAATAGCAGCGGCCAGTCCAATCAATCCGAGGAAATAAGAAAAAATGATTGGATTCACCTCACGCATCGGGAAAAAAATCCCGGAGTAAAACCAGGGGTGAATATTTGGTGGTATTTTTTATTTCATTTTATGTTTATTTATACCTAGTGCACGTCGCCGGTCCACCTAGTGGGAGGCCTGCCTCCGCTGCGTCTTTCGGTTTTCCACATGCTGTTTTACAACATACTTGAGAAACACAAATTATTTGTTTGCAAGTGCATTTGTTATTCGAATTCGGGATTTTGTGTATGAGGGAGATTTTGTGAGGGAGATGCTAGCTTTTACCTTGATTTTTTGGTTAGTGTAATTATTTGCCCACGTGTTTTGTCCACAGACATACACATTGATAAGTACACACGTATTGATAGGTACATATATATATTTCAATACCAAATCAAACCTTAAATCCGAGTCACCACAATCTCAGTTCAATTACTTTTACCGACCAAGACTGCAAGTTTCTTGGCGATCGCAGCCAAAATAAACTTCCTAGCTGTTCCTGCCTAATGAAAGCGGAAAAATTTAAGTTTTCCATCTTCGGTCCAACGGTTCCAATTTGGTAGCAAACTGATCGTAGGTGTTCTACTGTGTTACTGTTTGAAATGTTCTCTTTCGAGCAACTGCTATCCCATTTACTTTGTGGGATATTTTCCGATAGAGATATTCCGATGGTTTTTTTTTCCAATTTCATAGTACTCCAATCGATCACAGATTCTAATGTAAGAAATGACATGACCAACCTTTCCATCCTACGAGAGCTCTGCATGACAACTAGGCTTTTAATAATCTGTTTCCAGCGCATCCGGAACTATTTTGGATACATTGCTCGCAAAGACCCTGGAAAAATTGAACTTTCTACATGTAACAGAATCGTCAGGAAAAAAACTATAAACTACAGTTAATAAATTACAATAATATTTCTTATTATTTCATCCTGCTCTTCTTTATTTATAGCTATTTCATTTAATTTCACATTATTGTGTGATTATTATAATTTGACATTACGGACTTATTAGAGTCCTTGTCTGATCTTAAAGATAAGATTCAACGTCATTACTTTTTTAACTGGCGTAGGAACTATGCAAAATATATCCGTTTCTTTTTAACTGCGTCTTTTTTAGCGAAACGACGCGACAGGTTTTTAATTACAGTACCTCAAACACTTCCTCGGCGTATAAAATTGCGATCCCTTAACGAGTTTGCCGAGGGTTTGGAGACGGAATAGCTGGTGTTATACTGCAGCTGTTTTACTGGATGGTTTTAGATAAACTTAATTAGTGGTACCGTTTTTGTTCGGTTTTGCCGTGGCTGGCAAAAAGATGTTTAACCATAGAAACAAAATCATACTAATATTATAAATGCGAAAGTTTGTGTGTAAGTATGTAAGTGTGTTTGTTCCAGTTCAACTCTGTAACGGCTGAACGGATTTGGATGAAATTTGGTATGGAGGTAGCTTATTCCCTGGAATAGCACACAGGCTTATCCTGAAAAATTAAATCGTTCCTGTAGAATAGCGGGTGAAACCGCGGATAGCAGCTAGTATAATATATACTGTCGCTATACGGATTAACTTGTAAAATGATTTGTGGGGTGACGCGAAGTAGAGGCACACAATAACGTGAGTAGCTGTCATCATCATCATCAGCCAGATAACTTCGTCTGATAAAAAAAGGTTACCATTCAGAACGCCACACTGAACGGCATTCTGCCATTTACATCCCGCCGGTACCTGCGACTTTCACAATGTCGCTGTCCACCTTATTGGGAGGTCTACCTGCGGCTTCCGCTACGTGGTCGCAACTTAAGAACTTTTCTTCTCCTTGTTAAAAACGGTACTGGTAAGTAACTGTTTGTAGGACCCTAGTCAAACATTGTAAAGGTTCTCCATCTAACTTGAAACACCATAGAACGGGATAGCAGGAAGGGTGTGAGAGGAGTCGCCATCGTTTATATCTCGCGGAGTTGCAGAACGGTATTTGTGAGTGATTGCGGCGGCGCGGCCCGAGACATCCATTCACCTGTCCGGCCGGCTCTATGCCACTGTGGAACTGTATAAAGCTGATACAACTTTGCCAGTTTTTTCACCAACACACCTGGGAGTACCAACGATGATGTGGTGGGAGATAGAGTACCCAGAATTATTACACTAATATTACTAGTAGTTCGCGGCGAACTGAGACCTCGCGACCCCTATATCTTCACAACCCCTGGACTGATTCAGCTCATATTCGAACTTAATTTTTTTATTGAAATGAACTACTTGCCTACAAAATTTCATGAAGATCGGTTCGCAAGTTATCATCGGACAAATATACACACAAACATACAAACATACATACATACAAATGCTGATTTGTCCCAGTAAACTCTGAGACCTTCGCTTCGCTCGGTCATAAAAGCGAAAGTTTGTGTGTAAGTATGTAAGTATGTACGTGTGTTTGTTCCCATTGAACTCTGTAACGGCTGAACAGATTTGGATGAAATTTGGTGGGGAGGTAGCGTATTCCCCGGAATAGCACATAGGCTACTTTTTATCTTGAAAAATTTAACCGTTTCTGTAGAAAAGCGGGTGAAACCGCGGGGCGCAGCTGGTTATTAATAATTAAATTCGTCTGTATAGGGCAAAAAAAAAAAAACCAGACTATAGCTATTTTAGCATCAGTGAATGTTTGCGCAACGACGCAATATCCGCCAATCGTGCTGAGGCGAGTATACGCATTAGAAATAGAATAAGCTTCGTTGCGACAGACAACAAAACGTAATTTCAACAGAGTTTGTAAGCTGTCGATTCGTTCTACAAGTCAATCTTTATCAGTTTTCTCATCTCCATAGACATCCATAGAGCATCCGCCCAAACAAAAGCATTTATCGCGATAACTCCGGGCGGGAGCGCGATTGAAAAACGAACAGGAAGTGTCTGAAGGTTTTTAAAAAGAGAAATGGTTGTGAATAGCTTTTAAAGGTGGCGCGAGACAAATGGCGCCGACGACGGGACCAAAGGCAGTGAGCGATGGCCTCGACTACCAGCGCTGATGTGTGACTTTTAAATACTTATTTAAACATGTATAATTAAGTGGTAATTATTTTTTGTAATTACACTTTTGCAGAGGCTGTGGCTGAAGTACCACGCCTCTTACAGCTATTCAATCGCCAAGCTTAACAGAGTCGTGGTTCTTAACGGCAAAGAATTTCATGTATTTCATCTATGCTAAGAACCATTTGGAGGAACTCACAGTCACACGGCGGGTGATAGAGAAAGCTTCTTTGCGGATAGAAACCAGAACAAGGAATTTATCGAAGAACCAAAGTCACCGAGATAGCAGAGTTTGCAAGTTGAAGTGGCAACTGCAGGTAGGTATTGAATTTTCTTCGTATAAACGAGGTCCTTCGTTTTATAATCTGTAGTGGATTACGGTAGGAAGTATGTAGTTTAAAGAAAGTAAAAGTATTTACTACGTTTTCTGGAACTTACGTATGGACCACTGGCTTTTTGGTGAAGGAAAACATCGTGAGGATACCTGCATATTGCCGGAGAACAAGGGTACATGTCCCTTACATACAGGGTCCATGTTAGCATAGTGAGTAGCATATAAATTATAGGCTTATAAACTAGTTACTTGGTGCAATAAAATACTGAATACTGAAGAAATTCAATGGCGTATGTGAATTCATCAACCCGCACTGGGCCAGCTTGGTGGATATTGCCCAATCATTCTTCGAAGGCAAGCTGATATCCCAGCAGTGGAATGTTCAAAGTCTGATACAGAGAATAACTGAGGAATTTACAAAGTGATACTTAAAAAAATATTTCGAATTCTCCTTCGTCCATCGCCGAAAATTCCACCCAAAAAAAAACATGTGAAAAAATAAACTCCGTAACTACAAAAAATCGTAGAACATAACGTAGCTTTCGTAGCTTTCGTGAAGCCCTTGGTGACCGTTTGGAATATCCTGTATTAAGTAGTCCTACCGCCTAATTGGCTTAACAATTTTGATTTGTTAGGTGTAGTTAGATACACTACTGTATCTGAAGTGTCATATGCTACAATTTCGTCTGTTATATTTTGTTTTTACTGTACCCAATAGTAATACTTACTAGATCCTGAAATTCAAATACTTCGAGCAAGTAACTTGTATTATCCGGGTCATAAATAAGCTGGGTATCTACAACCTGTACTGAACTATTATCTGTTCTATAGCCTGGTCCTTGATTTATGGGACGCGTAGTTCGGAAGTTGCAAAGTTCACTGGGCTTCACCTGTTGTTTGTAAGCTTCAGATAACAACTTACGTGGAGTTTAACTTATACGTTTATGTAGCATGAAGAATGAGATGATAAAATAAAGTCCGAAACTTCGTAATACTGGTTATTTATTTTTTGAAAAACGTATTTTTTACATAGGTAGTTTACAAATTAATTATACACTTAGTTGTACAGCAATTCAGTAAAAATCCTGCGTGGCCCGCAACATGCTACGTGGAATGGAGAAAAGCTGACATTTTACAGAAAAACGAATCCAATTGAATCCCAAACAGGCTATCAAGTTGAAACCCAACCCATTAAGCCTGCAAAAACCCCATTCACCCAATCGCAGTACAAAAGGCACCACTATGGGTACAAATGACAAATACAGCGCGAATCGCCCGCCGCCGCGCCGAGGTGAAAACGGCTGGAAAATGGACGCGTAATAAGTACGTTGGGGTAATATCGGTCATGTTGGGTACAGATTATTGTAAATTAAATCTTCAACGTCTCAAACTTACTTCTTCTTCAAACTAAGGATTTCTTTGTATTTTTTTAGAAGTTGTACAATAGAACCGACGGCGTTATTTTGCTAATAATGCGGCTGTCATTTCAAGAATAAATTTGACAGTTCTAAAATTGTTGTCATTCTTTTGTCACAAATTGAAATAAAAAGAGATGCTGATAGTTTTAGTTCTCTCAGATTGTTTTATTGAGAGATACAGCAAAACAAAGGCCAATGGTGTCGATGCCACTCTCTGAGCTTAACCTAATGGACTAAAATTACTTGCATCTCTTTTCATTTCAATATGTGAGAAACAAATGGCAACAATTTTAAAGCTGTAAAATTTAGTATAAAAAATGCTAGGTACAACAGAATCAAAATAAATATCACGTTATTTTAAGTGGATTAAAAAATATATCACAAAACATTTTTCATTCATTTGAAATGTTATAAGCGAATACAAGAAACAATATTAAGTATGTACAACAAAATGCAAAACACACTAATTACAAGCTGTACGATCAATATGAGCTATAAATACGAGCGCAGTGCATTGCCACGCATGGTTTTGAACTGTTGAGGTCCAAAATTCTGGGCGGCACTGAACTGTTATGGGCAAGCGTGAAGCCTTAACATCAGGTGAGTGACTTGCTCGTCTCGTCACCAAATCTCATTAAAAAAAAAAACAATCCAGATAAATACCAAAAATAAAAAAGCGAATCTTCAAGTCTTTTAGCAGCAGGAAAACTGGCCAGAATACAATACAATTTAACTTTATTGTACACCAAAAATACGATTAAACTTTATTATACACCAAAAATACAATTAAACTTTATTATACACCAAAAATATTAAACTTAAAAAAAAAACGGTAGCTTTAGGCAACCTTATCACCTAAAGCGATTTCTTCTAGACAACCTTTAGTGCGGAATAATACAGTTTGAGAACACAATTCGTTTGTAAAAACAGGTTGTATAAGTACAGACTTCTTTGTCGTCAGTAGACGCAGATACGTCTCAGCTGACACGATTATTGGAACCCAAATCCGCCCCGTGTCCGGAGATACCCCTACGTACCTTACCGATTCACCCCGTACAGGATTTATTGCGCCTTTTATGGTGCACGTGATTGATTTGGGTGGAAGTATTTATAACGGTGATCGCTGAGGACAAATTATTATGCATGGAAAAAAAATGGCGTGCTTTACTTGGCCCTTTCGGCCGGGGTTGACTTATATAACACGATATTAATTTACCTGTCTTTTTGCTCCATAAAACGAGAAAGGCCTGAAATCCACGACATGTCTTGTTAATTATACGGACATCGCGGCTTAGAATCAAAAACACAAAATCTTATTAAATTTGCCGCTGGAGTGAATCCAACCGAAAATATGGACCTAGCACCGACCTTTTTTAAATTGCATTTTTCGAGTCTCCTCGTCTAATTTGCTGTTTTAAGGTGCAACGTTTCGCTCATCGCGCGAAATTCAAATTTTCTTGCGTTTTTTGTCAATTACAGCTTAATTACTCATCGTGGATTTATTGAACCAATTTTGCGCCAATAAATAAGTTGTTTTAAGAAATTACGGGTAAAATGATCAACTAGATAACATTGGTTTTAGCTACAAATTTCGTTAAGCTGATTTTCATCTTGGTTTTTGTTTTAGTGAGAAATATTCTTATAATAGCTTTCAACTTGAATTTTTGGTGGGTGTAATTTCTTGATTCGACTTTTTTATTGATGAGTAATTACAGTGCTATTGACAAAAAACGCAAGTATTTGAATTTCGCGCGCTGAGCGAAACGTTGCACCTTAAAGCTTTCATCAAGCCTGAAGACGTCCACTGCTGGACAAAGGCCTCCATTTTTAGAGCTTTATGGAAGACTAGCTCTTACCCGTGACTTCGTCCGCGTGGATCTACAAAAAAAAAGTATCATGTCCGTCTCCAACCCTTAAGCTATATCTATATGCAAAAAAATCAGGTCAACCCGCTCAGCCGTCTAGACGTGTAAATGTGACAAACACCCAGACAGAGAGAGAGAGAGAGAGATAGATAGATAGAGAGACAGCGTTACTTTCGCATTTATAGTATTAGTTAGGGTTAGAATTAGGATAATGACGAAGCCGAAGACGAAGCTACTATAAAACATGGTAAAATATCCTCAATACACTCCCTTCGGAATGTGTCAATGCTCTAACTGCCAATAATTTTTCATACTAGCCCATGAGCTGAGAAGAAGTGAATTAATTTTGGATGTGGTATAATTGCTTTTGCAACCGTTTCATTGCTACTTTTTAACTCCTATCTAACCAGTTAGCTATTCTTTTATCCATGCATCGAGTATTGACAAAGATAGTTAGAAGTAAGTTAGAGAACTTAGCCAAGAGGTAAGTGCCCGAGCTAGATACCTAACTATAGTTACTCAAAATCATCAATCAATTGTTTTTTTAACTAGGTCGGAAACGTGCTAATAAAAGGTTTGCTTGACAACTAGACTTTTGCCCTGGTATTAATTATCGTGGAGTTCTTTTGGGTGAGTTACTACGTGATTAGTCCTTTTCGCTCTTTTCGAAATAAGAACTCGATTGGAAAAGACAGAAGACTGAGACTCTGCTCCAAGGTTTATCCGCGTTGATTAATTGACCGAGCGAAGCGAAGGTCTCAGAGTTTACTGGGACAAATTGGCATTTGTATGTATGTTTGTATGATTGTATGTTTGTGTGTATATATATCCGATGATAACTTGCGAATCGTTGATCCGATCTTCATGAAATTTTGTAGGCAAGTAGTTTATTTCAATATAATTTTTAAGTTCGAATATGAGCTGAATCAGTCCAGGAGTTGTGAAGATATAGGGGTCGCGAGGTCTCAGTTCGCCGCGAACTACTAGTAACTAGCTAGATCCTAACGAGTCGCCTAGCTATTCTGTCATTGGGGTGGCCATAAAGCTATCCGGATTACTCTATTATTTTGGTCGAGAAATAGTATATTATAATGGTATAGTATAACATAGTATATATCTATGTCCGAACGACAAAAATTTTGTCGAGTTAGTACTTTAAACTTGTATTCTATGCCCAAGTAGCTAAGGCAACTCTCCCGTCAAAATCGGGTCAAAATTTTCGGTCCTAAACTATAAGATTTTACCAAAGATATTTTACTACAGAAACGATGTTATCGCACGTAAAATGACCCCGGGAATCTGTCCTTTAGGACAGATTTCATTATAGCTATCTTTTTTTATTCTCTTACTTTTCGCATCTTCTTTCGCACTCTAGCGACAGTAAGCAGATTGCAGCGGAACCGAATTCAGAACGCCATTATGAAAGTAAAAACCTATCTTTAGTAAAATATCACTGGATTTTACAAAAAACCTCGTCCAATGCATCTCACATTAACCCTTACGTGACTCGCTCCGTGACGCCGTGACACGTGACGTGACAGGTGACGTGTTTACACGGTTTTTTATAGCCATTGGTGGGTTTAAACAGCCTTCCAACTCCCCATGGAAACGTCGCGATAATGTTCCCTGTGAAAAATGAGCGGTTTCGTTACTTGAGCGATGGCTTTCGCGTCCTTCAGGATTATCTGGTTGTTGCATGTATTTTTTGAAAATCAAAGTTTGCAATTATCCGCACGGCCCTGTACTTTGGTTATATCTAGTTAAGGATTTTACATAAGTTAGAAGGTGGTGCTTTAGTTAGGGTAAATACGTATTACAATGTTACGAAATCAAGACGTCTCTACCAGCGCCCACTTAAAAAAAACTACACACAACCCAAAAATTTGCAATTGTTTATCTGCAATAAGATGAAACCGATTGCTCAGACTCAAGCACACTACGGTATATACCATATACATTGGTAGATAAGGAACTTTTTACCGTTTCAATTTTTTTGATACCCGCTAACTCCAAATTGCATTAGCATTAAGCATTACCATCTTTCTGATGACTCCTGTGCACGATGCACAATAGCGTAAATTGTTTTTCTTAAATTTGAAATACTTTTGTCTCAAACAAACTGTTAGAGCTAAAATAAATAAGTCATTAAACATAAAAATACATCATTTAGAAAAAATATTACCTAGAATATTTACTTGGATACAAATATTACCGACGAAAAGGCACTTCGCTTCTTCGGTTTCATTCTTCTGTGACTTGTGTCACAATTCCTATGAGGTTTAATAATATTCAGGTTACAGTGTACTAAGCTCATCTCAATCCTTTACCATTACGAAGCGTATTCATCCGCTGCCGCGCGCCACAGCGCCATAAGTGAGAGATAAGCGTTTTATCTGTAATTGCCTAAATTAAGGGGCGCGCGACGTGCACCGCGCTCAACGCAAGACCATAGAAAACAGTAGAAAATGTACAATTTATTTTCCTGTCCTCCTTTTTCTGTTTTTACTGTCTCAGTCGAAGGAGAAAATAATATCTTAACTGTAGTAAATCTAAGGAAACCGTAATCCCATGTACACGATTCTGGACCTATCATAATTATCTATTTAAATTTTGTACAACTTTGGAGCTCCTATTTTATAATTATGTTTGTAATTTGTACATAATTAATATTACATTTTACATTACATTATCAGCCATAAGACGTCCACTGCTGAACATAGGCCTCCCCCTTAGACCGCCACACCGACCGACAATGTGCCACTTGCATCCACCGGTTGCCCGCGACTTTCACAATGTCGTCGGTCCACCTAGTGGGAGGCCTGCCTACGCTTCGTCTTCCGGTTCGTGGTCGCCACTCAAGAACCTTTCTTCCCCATCGGTTATCGGTTCTTCGAGTGATGTGGCCTGCCCATTGCCACTTCAGCTTGCAAACTCTGAGAGCTATATCGGTGACTTTGGTTCTTCGGCGAATATTCTCGTTTCGGATCTTATCGCGCAAAGAAACTCCGAGCATAGCTCTCTCCATTGCCCGCTGTGCGACTCTGAGTTTCTCCAAAAGGCCAGTAGACAAGGACCACGTTTGACACGTGGTCCTTGACATAATTAATATATAACAGTAAAAATATATTTTAATGTCCTCATCATTTTCATTTATTTTTGTTTCGTGCGATGGAGTATTAAAATATTATTTTGTCTTAAAGTATTAAAGTAGTATTTTTTAATAGTTACAGAGAGTTTGTGAAATATTTTCACCCACCCTTTTCACTGACAGACAAGTAGAAGAACGGCCCACTACCACCCGTTCCTCTAGGGCATACCGAAAATCAGAACTCAACGATTTGGGTCTACATTCTTAATGCTTACAACTCAAGAACGCGAGTTTTTCCAAATGCGTTTACTTACTCGATGACGTTTACGTTAACTTGTTACGATTTGTATGAAGTAAGAGCAGTACCATCTAGATGACGCTAGACGGCGCTGCTCTTATTTTATACAAATTATAGTTAATGTTAAAGTCACCAACTAAGTAAAAGTATTTGGAAAAACTCGCACTTGGCACTCTGGAGTGCCGTACTTGGGTAGTAAGTATACTGCTGTTTTTCCTTCCTGGTCCCGTGAAAATTTAGGCATTTTCAACATTACAGTGAATAGATTTCGTCTTCATCTTCAGAGTGGTCATAAAATCCCTGGCGCGCCTTCGATATACTTTACTTATCTACCTACACATTATTTGATTATAGTTATTAAATTATTTTTTTCCAAAATATTGTTTTTACCAAGTAGTAGCATAGCGTAGATAATGCATCAAAGATTTTGCGGCAAGCGTGTAAATTTTCAAAACAATTAACAATGCTACTTTCAGTTTCACTGGGACTTATACATAAAGAAAACTACTATAATAAATTGTTTGTTGGTTACAAGGGGTATAAAAAATTAAAACAAAACTTTATTTACTGTATGTCATAGTATTGCGTTGGAATTTAATTTAAATGTTGGCGTGTTAAAAATTGGCGGCAACGTTGTTACCTGTCGTGTCGCGTCGCGTTTGACGGCGTCACGTCGCGCCACGTGACGTGTTACGTTGGGAAGTGTTGTTGTTTTGCGAGAAAAATGTTGCATTCAAATTGTGGAATAGTTTTGCGTTTGTTACGGACGGGTGAGCTACGAATATTAAAGCGTTAGAAGAGTAGGAAGTAAACATATTGAATCAAGGGTAAACTACAGTGTCATTTACTTCGTGATAAGAATCATCTATCCGTTATAATTATAGTCGTAGCCATGGTTCAGGGCATGACAGAATGAGATCTTACCGGATCGGAAATAAGCTATAGAAGAGCTCTAAAAGTATCCAGTAGTGAATTGATTACGGCTATAATATGGTAGCATTAAATATGCAAAAAATGGATACCACGATAACTTTATTGTTGCTGTTTTTGTTGGGGGTTACAGTAATATTTATTGGTATGATTCGACTTAGAAGATTTGTCTGGACTTTGAGTAAATGAATAAAAAAATAAAATTATTATTAATTTAATATTGTACTGTATAATATAATATACTTTACTGTAATTAACCAATCTTTTATCTTGATAAAACTACAACATACTAACGTTAAATTGAGTCATTTATTACGATTGTAGTTTCGGTCACATTCGGTGATCTTTTTCAAGGAATGCTACAAGCGTGTTGAAAGCGCGTCCACGTCATGCCTTATCCGTAAATCCCTTTTTCTTGGGATGTAGTTAATAGTATTTTTTTACATACGGAAATTGAGACAGGTAGATGTAAAAAGATCTTTGACAAAAAAGTTGACACGATTAACGAAACTTAGCACAAAAAGCACTTCTTTCCCCTCAGTGTATTTCACGGACAAAAGGTAAAGAAACGAGATTAAATATTCTGAGGGACTCTCAAGTCGATTAAAAATTAAACATGTTTCAACCCCCTTCCTTTTTATCCGTTTACGTCGTAATTTTTATTTTCCACAATTCATCATGTCGTCGCCTGTTCTTGGGGTGTCGCCGTCAGCGCCCGTGACAGGTGACGCCGTCGCGTCGTTTTTTTGCAAATTAATAAATTGTATTTTAGCAGTTAGGCCGTTTTGCGCCCGCCCTCCGAACTCAAGCGTGAATAATGTTCCACGTCTGCTTGAGTAAATGTTTAAGGATTTCGCCTGCTTAATAGGAAAGTGATTGTAACTCGGAATAGGCCATTATGAAACGTTACTCAAACATATTTTTTTTTACATATTTTTTTGATTCGATATTTGCAAAATTGCCTTGGTATTAACTATTTTACGTTTATTGATAAAACTACTGTACCATCTTGGTTTCGATTTCTAGTGTCAGATTAGAGTGATGCAAATAGTTTTTTTTAAAGTGAATTTGTACTATTCCGCTATATCAACTGAGTTAGGTAAGATAGTAAGTCTCACTAAGTAGGTTAGGTAAGGTAGTAAGCGTCACTAACCAAAACACAAAAAGATAACACAACAAGACAAGAGCAACATAAGAGATAACGCTGGCTTGTTTTTTTAATGCTAATCTTTGAATGAGTTATGCAAATATTGAACGACTTAATTTTTGGCACTATAGTAAAATCAAATTACTGATACAAACATAGTTACATTGTTAACATTGATACAATCAGTATCAGTCACATGTAAAATAAATGTCAACAAAAATAGAACCAAAATAAGAGAGTGAGTGAGAGTGAGAAAGAGTGACATAGGCATACTTTTTAGCTCGGAAAAACTACATTTTCTGTAAGATTATCGACTCGGGTGGAACCGCGGGGGAGTAGCTATTAATCAATAACTCCCTTTTGCAATACCGAATCATGAAGTACTACAATTCTTAGCACAAAAGCCAATGATGATAAATTCGCATCATTCAAATTCCGATCCGTATCCAGATCTATCAAAATATAATTCTACATTTGACTTCAGCATAGATTCTGAGCTACACAACGAGTAAATTTATAGCGTTCCACTTTGCACCAAATAAGCCACCCCATCAAGCTGAGCATCCAATATTCCACCCTCCTCGAGTATTACTGCATAATACAGGTGTTAGCAAGTGGCTCACGTCGCTGAGGTAATTAGATGAACCTCATTGTGAGGACAGCACTAATAGTAACCAGGTTATGGGCTTCCATTGCCACGTCTAGTTTTGTTTTGACTGTCGAATAAAAATATGAAGAGCAGCAATAGTTGCTGCAAGAAAGAGTCGCTTGTCAATTATCTGTCCGTTTGCTTCGAACACAGATCACACAGAACCCGCATTACGAGATTCGTTGTTGCTACAAAAAGTCACCAAATTTGAGAAAGGCGCGGGTCGCGAGGAGTGCGACCAACCAACCAAAGAGAATTGTCTATCTCAAAGTTACGCCTACTCGCACCTATCATTCAACCAATCAGAGTAATTTCTTATAAGTGTAGTTAGACTGATATGTGGTGCGCTTCGAGCGTCCTGAATGCAGAATCTGGGGTGTGATCTGTAGCTTTGAATGATCGTTTGGTCAATGCTGCAGATAATTATCTAAAAGTGAATAAACATCCTGTTTTGATTTGCTAACGTAAAGTAGTAAGTTATGTAACTAGAAATGAGAATGCAATATATGCAGTCGCAATACACTGAAGTTCAAAATTCTGGGTGACTCTGAACTTTCGTGGGCAAGTGTACGGTTACCATCTAGTGAAGTGACACGCTCGTCTCGTCAATAAATAGATAAGAGGTAAAGCGTAAACATTTTGTGACAAGGTACCAGACCAGTATCGTTTTTCACATTTTATAAACCTTACCTTCTCAGTATTTCTGGTCTCCCGGTACTTTATACTGTAGAAACATAAAAGTAGGTACGAAGAATAGTTCTTAACCGACACAACAGTGAGAGCAGAGTGAAAGTTAGTCGGTCGTGATCAGTCATGAGTGTGAACGTGAGAAAAGATTACGCAACGGTGTTAAAAGGTTAGGAAAGCGAATGACTATCCTTAATACTAATGTGAAGGTTAGGAAATTTTCTTCCTAACCGTCACACCAGTGTGACAGAGCAGTGTCACAGAATAGTACAGAAATAAATTAACATACAAAGTGCGCTCGAGCAACGCAACATAGACACCGCTCACGGACACGATATCTCGGACAGGGACTCTATTCCTGTGCGCTCGAGATTATCTCGGTCACTCTCACTCTAATTTAGAATTTAATGGGAGTGAGAGTGACCGAGATAAAATGTCATTTCTCCGAAAAGGGTTGGGATCACTGCGAGCGCGACTGCCGTCCGCTTGAGACACGCGTCTGTAAACTTTTTTGTGCAAAAATGCAGCAACAAAAAAAAGTTATTATAGCTGTTCAGTGGACGGTTGTTTAAATTCAACATTAAACAGTAAATTTTCGTTTTTTAAGCTACCAGTTGTTGCAGAGAAGTACGTAGGTATTTGTATTGTATTTCGATGGTTCCTTTTAACGTAACACAGAACATTAGGTAGGTACGTAAGCGCCCCAGCCCTGCGCCGAAAAAACGACCATGACTTTGTGGCCTTCTAATATTTTTACAATTCATATTAGGTATTTATTGTAGTATAAGCTGTGTACTGAACCGAGTAAGCATCGCGGGTCGTGACGTCACACCGCAGGGTCGCAGGCAGCGACAACCCTAGCGCGACCGCCGTGCGTATAGGTATGAAAAGTGAAATACATACATGTGATTGACTTGTTTAGTTGGTCACGAATAAAAAAGCCATAGCCAAATCTTCTCGTCCATTAAAACCAACTAGTAAATTCGTACTACATATTTTGCCTCCAACATCGAGAATACAAAACTCCTATTCAGATCCTGCATAAACAGGTGTTAGCAATTGGCTCACGTTTCTCCCGTAATTAGATGAGCCTCATTACCGTTCACCGTCGCAGAAAGGAACTGTCGGTGCTAACATGGTTACAGGCGAGGCTTTCGATACTTAGAGACAGAACAACCTTTTTTTGTATCTCGTCTGTTAAAATATTTAATGTTATATAAAAGAAAATCTTATAGATCTTGAAATTTAGACAATCGAATCATAATTAAAAGAAATAGCATTTATTGCACTGTTTTAGACTTTTGCGGTATTTGCTACATTCGAATTACTAGTTTCTGAAGATAGATATTTACGACGATTATGTATGCTTTTGATTTCCCTAAATTAGTGCATGTAACTGCGTCGAAATGTAACTCCATTGCATCTGACTGCTACATAAGATTACTGAAATATACAACTCACAGACTAAGTCAGTTAACAAAAGGAGTTAAATAAGCGATGAAAGTTTATAGCGAAGTTCGTTTTTTATACTTTGTATTTGGAACCTTCGCTTCGCTTCGAGGGCGAAGGCCGATCAGCACCAGTCACGGGCATGAGTATCACACTAATATTATAAATGCGAAAGTGTGTGTGTAAGTGTGTAAGTATGTAAGTGTGTTTCTTCCCGTTCAACTCTGTAACGGCTGAACGGATTTAAATGAAATTTGGTATGAAGGTAGCCTTATACCCTGGATTAACACATAAATGTTTTATATTAATACATATAATTTTTATCCCGGAAAACATTCTGTTTCTGTAGAATAGCGGTTGAAACTATTGGAATATAAAATCTATGAAGGTATATTTTGAGTTTCAAATCAAGCAATTGTCGTAACTATTAAATATAAAATATATAACTAGTGACATCATTTTGACGAAGTAATAATAGACTTGACAGTATTAACATCAGCTTAGCAGCAGCTGATCATAAATAATTTAAAATTTATATAAAAACAACTTCAACCGGACCATTTATTAATGCTTCGTCATAGTCGCTTAACTATCATAATCGAGATTATCCCATTATGAGAACTGGAGTTTGATAAAACCGGAACCAATCTGGAACTATATCTTTTCAAATTAAAAAATAATTTTTCAAATCGGTTCATAATCCACGGAGTTGCAAATATATTATTTAAAAAAACAGTCGAAATGAGAACTTCTTTTTGAAGTCGGTTAAAAAATAAACCTCAATCTCGCTATATTTTTGAGATAAGATTTATCTATCCCCATCTCAAGGAGGTTTACTAGCATTCTAAGTGCCGCCTATTTACCCCGAGTCATGTCCACTTCTGACCCCAGCAAACAGTGCGATAAATCAGCGCACCTGACCGGGTCCACTTGTCCTCTCGCATAAATCTCGCCTGATAGGGCCCCGGGCTCATAAATATTGAACTATTGACTCGGGGCCCCGGGGGTCACTAGTTGGGGGTCACCAATCGGTGATAGTGCGGCTTAAAGGATTTGCTCAGGGCGGTGGTAGATGATTAGGTGCAGGGCAAGGTTACAATTATTGCTTGTCATTTGAATTGAAGCCAGAATCAGAAAAATCCAGAATACCAAACTCTTACAATGTCTTCAGAAACATTTGGAATGGCTTACTGTAAAAATCAATTAAATTTTAAATCAATTAATTTTTTAATTAACTTTTATTATCACTCTGCAAGACGTCATAGTCATTGACGTCATAGTTTTATTTTTAAATATAAAAAAAACTGATTATAATTTGTTATTGCAACTGATTGATGACACGAGCATTCTAAGACGAAACGAGAAAGTTGTTCTCCTGATGGTAAGCGTCTCAGTTTCCTAAAACAGTACAGTGCGACTTGTATGATTTGGATGATACATATGCAAAATTGCTGAGCGCAGCTAGTTTTACGATATTAATGTGTAGATTCTGTAAATGAAAATTAATGTTATGTCATACACATTGTACCTGAAGAACGGCTATTAAACCACATTTCATAATGATATCATACAACTTCTTACATCACCTCATTTGAATCTAAACGAGTCTACTTACGGGTATTAAGTACAGGTATGTGCACATTAGCATTCAGGGGACAAAGCCGTGCATTTCTGCTCTTACGTCTGGACTGCTAAGTAGACGACTTGAAAATTGCCATTTTTGTACTAGCCCACTTTTTGTAGACGCCTTGGGTTCCCAAGGCGTCTACAAAAAGTGGGCTTTAAGGAGCTTTAAGACTGAGTCGTGGAAAGTCCTGAAGAAGTCCTGAAGAGACCTGGAAAGGTTTTCTTCTGTGTGTATTAATATACAATTACACTGATATTTGAAGTCTTTCACCCAACTTCCCTAGAAGGAAGGTAAAGTTTTTGGGGGCTATGTTTGTATGTTCCTCCTGTAGCCTAAACGGCTTGACTGATTTTGACGAGTCAGGTGTCGTTGGATACTTTTATTAGCCTGATGTGACAGTCTTTATTTTGCAGTCGGCTTTTTGATTACTTTGAATAATAATACTTGCAACTGGACTGTCCAGGAGAAAGTACGTATATATAGGTATGTATGTTTGACTGTTCCATTTTGATCTCCTATCTCCTAATCGGCTTGACCAATTTTAGATTTCAAGGCGTCGTTGGATTCTTGATTACATCCGGAGTGTCACGAGCTGTGACAAATTTTATTCATACAGTTATTTATTCTCTTGTAGATTTCCTAATGGTCAACAAAAAAAACGTTTTGTTTTAATAAAACGGAAATCCTCACGTTAAATTGAGTCGGTTACTCCAACTATACTTTCGATCACATTACAACTTTATCAAGGAATGCTAAGCGTGACACGCGCGCGACCTCGTGCAAGGCAAGACGAGTCGACGAGTATTTTTTGGCTCCACATGTGTATTTAGACAATTTCAAGTAATGTAACTATGTATTTGACTTCATTTGAAATATTACAATAGTTGACACTGGCTAAATACACAACGTGTGGAGCCAAAATATAAGATTTAAAAAATAAACATAAAATATTTCGACAGAATTGACAATGACAGGTAAACCTATAGGACTATTACGCCATCTAGTAAGTATTTTAGAACTTTTTTTTTTTTGGAAAACGCCTTATTAGGTTATCGTAAGATACTATACTACGTAGGTATGTGAATGGCTACTTCTAGCTCATTAATTACGAGTTTCCCGCTGTATCCTGTAATAGTGAGTAAAACAATTACCACTCGCCCCCAGGGCGCGGCGATGGCGGAAGGGTAAACCGCGCCATTATTGGCAGGTGCTAATCGAAAAACTTCCGTACGTGGTTATTGACTCCCGCAACTTTACCAATAGACGTGCTCTATTTATTTACAAGGGATAGTTTCGCAAATGAGAGCATCTTTAGTGGTGATAACCGCGGTTTTACACTTTTATCTTGCAATTTTTAGAATTCACTTATTATTTTTTCTCGACAAAATCTTCCTACGGATAGCTAATTTTAACTAATACTTATAATTCAGAGGAATATAGTCGCAGTCGTATCAGGACCAATTATGCTTCAAGGTATAAAAATCAATACGTTCGTCTCGAGAAAAAAAAACTTCTCTTGCGCGATTCAGAACTCCCTACATCACACCTGTCAGTCCACACAAAACGTCAAAAATGCACAAAAACGTCATCTAGCGAACTATAGGAAGTAACTTTGTCTCTCTGTCTGGATGTTTGTCGCATTATCACGGCTAAACGGCTGAACGGATCTTGATAAAATTTGATTACTGTATATCACAACGACGAATATAGAATTCTCTTTTTTACTGTCCACGCGAATGAAGTCGCGGGTAACAACTAGTTATGTCATAAACATGTACGTAGGTTATGTCCGTCTGTACTGAAGTCAACGAAGATAAGACTTAGCTAATCGTCACCTAAACTAAGTCGGACTTAGGCATGTCAAAGAAAACGGCATTTCTTTATATTTTCTAATTCTGTCATTTAATTTACTATCTAAAGTTCCTGTTAAGGCTTTCATAGTTTAAACGATCTCTAATTACTTTTAGGATAAAGTCACGTACAAACATTATTTAGGACCACTAAGTAAAAGTACATATTTACTATTCTAAATACAATCTAAACTTAAATAAAAGAGCTAAAATTACAAACAAAATTTATTATAAATTATTTACAGATATAAAAAAAAGTTCACAAACTAAAACCCGTCAACAAAAAGTATGAAATAAGAAAGTGTTATTCGAAATTGAAGATGGCGTGGTCCATTTAATATGCATAGTATTTTTCCAATTAGTTTTAAAGTCCCTTTGACCGTAGTCTGATGCCTGAATATCATTGTCCTTCAACCCGGAAAACAGAATGCTTGCACACTGCTGCTTGTCGGTTGAATAATTAGCAAAGATGTGAGTGGTACTCCCCTAGGCGGACTCTGCAAGAATGCCTCGACAGAATTATCTACGTGTCTAAACTGAAACTTTTTCAATTCAAAGAACCGAAGAAAAGTGTCAAGAAAACCGCAAAATCCTCCCCTAACTCTATCTCAGCGCCATCTTTAATTTGTAACTTCCCGGCCGTGCTAGGTTTTAATTTAGCATCCTAGTCTAGGCGACCTAAATCATACCTGAAACTGGAACGACGTTGGCGACCAGTCGACCGCGAAACTGATAGTAATAAATCGGATTCCCCATAACTAACAGAATCTATGGGGTTCAATGGAGCTTGGCGGTTGGCTCGTAAAATCTGCAGGTGACTGGCTCCCAAGCTGATATTGTTGACGGTCGTTTAAAGCGTGTAAGCTGGCTTATCCTAGAATTCGATTCTAGAAGCTTCCCAAGAGCATCGCGCGGCCTGGTATATTTTTATCTAGAAAAAAAAAATGTTTCCTATAATATAATCGCAATAAGTTTCGCAAACTGACAACCCTATCTCCACGGCCATCACTTTATTTTGTTAAATCTTAGGTGAGACTAAAGGCCTCGCTACATGGCCTGACCTGACAGCGTTTGAAAAAGATGGCTATATATAAGTTTCTGAGGGAGCGAAAGGGAGAAGCTATAGCCTTAATAGTTTGTTTCTTTTGCTCCCGTAAAATTCGAATCTAGCTGTCCCTTTCACACGATGTCAGGTCAGGCCATGTGTAGACACCCTACAATGTAAAACGAACTCACTTTTTGAATTTCCACTAATGAATTAGATTCTTATCCAAAAGCAATAAGGTGTTCGTTGTGTGCAAAATTGATTTTGGGATTGCCTCGTAAACACAAAGTTTTCTGCACTCGTCTAGAATAAATTTCGACCTTGTAAACAAATCACTAGAGGTCGTGTTGTTGAAATGAAGTCCACATTTTAAACAGAATGTCCACATTTACATTGGACAGGAGTGAAAATTGCTGGTTTTTCACCTTCATTCGGTGATATAAAGCTGAATACGAGTATAAACAAGCATAGGACTCAAGGGAACGTGCAGTTCAGTTCGTTGTTGGAACTTGGTTAGTTATAATTTGTTTTGTAAACAAGCTCCCTTAGATCTAGATCGTGCTTATGAAAAACGTTTCATTTTTTATATGTGCAGTAGAGACTTTTTTTAACCGATTATGTGAGGTTCAATTTTTTGGAGGGCATTTAAATTAATTTTAAAGATTTTAGTTTAATTTTGTGGGTAGTTGTAATTAATATTTAATTATGTATTAAATAAAGTTAGTAATGGGTACGCATCTGGTTTTACTAAACTCATCCTTTGCATATAAATAGTTTTACAAATTTGGCTATTACCTTCTAAATTACTTCTCGAACAAACTATAGATATTAAGTTTTATGTATGTACTTAAAACTAGTAAGATTAAAAATATTTCTCGTTTTGCGCTAACACAGTAAGAACTCTTTGGAATGAACGAACTATCTTCTCTTCAAACAAACTCTGTAATTGTAGAGCCAAACCTCATCTAGTTGAAAGCGGTGGTAAGCTGGTTTTCACAAAACTTACAGTTGAATTAACAACCACAAAATGTCCAAGATAAAAATCCCATAGCTTGGAACTGATTTTCGTCAAAATTTCTAGGAAGCTTCGTCAGTAAAATAGCCTTAAAAAAAATCAAAATGGTGTTTCCGTAAGCAGTAAATAAGGCCAGAATAGTAAGCTAGTTTAAATATTGTTTGGTTTTTTGTTTCTTTTATCCATCGTTACCGCTAAATACGCAGTTGAAATTCCATAAGTTTGAAAAAAAAGTTCTATTGGAGTACGACCAACAGTTATGTAATAGTAATGTTACCCCTGAATACTGAATTGTTTGTTAACTTTGATAAGTCTATTGCTGCCTTTGTCATTTGCTTAGTGCTAGAAAAAGGCAGTATTAAAATTAATCTGCTGTCAAAGTTAAAGTTGTAATGCTATACTTGTAAAACTTGACAAACGAACCCAGGAAAGGGTTAGCGGTAAGCGTGAAATATGATGTTTTCTGAAGGTGGTGCGGTCTAGACACATTTTCATCCGAGAGATATGTACGGGAGTCATCTGAGAGATGTGCCAGCCATCAGAGCGATCCCAGCCATTTCAGAGATGCCAGTCATTTGACAGGATCCAGCCGACTGAGGTATGCTAGCCATTATGGAGAGTGGCTACTTTCAGGTTTGTGTTATAGGATTTTTAAATAATTTAGATAGTGCCTATGATTTTATGCACTATTATGAGTGCTGTGACGTACCAGATGCCCACTTGAAGGTAACGGTGTAAGGTAACACTTGAAGATATGTGTCGAAGCATGTCTGTCAGTCCGTCAAAAGTGTATTATTTCGAAAATTCTTAAAATTAACAGTAGATATAGATATATATTTTTATAGTTATTTTAGGTTTTCGTTTTTAGGTAGTATTTTTAAGTTTTCTTTAACTGTCTGTTTTTTTAAGTTGTATATAATAAATATACATTATTTACAGTAGATTAATTTTGGCAATAAGAAAATAATTTACTAAGTAAGTGACCACTAAACTTTATACTTCCAACTCCACTTTCCAACCGAATAACCCAAAAACAAACCTCGAAGAAAAAGTAAACTCATTACGAAGTGCTCACCTCAGGTTAAGTTATGCCCTAAGTTGCCAACTTAGGTATAACTTGGCTGTACTTAGGTATAACTTGGGCGTGCGCTTGCCAAGAATCCGGGCACGTTAGATTAGCCGTCCACACTATCGCCGCTGGCTTGACAAATGTTTGCTTTCAAGTTTTGTGCTAAGTTGATTTTGTAGGTAAAAGTAACATAAAAACTTAGCTAAAATTAGTGTAGCGCTTTATTTGTTCGTGTTAATCAAAACAGTATACCTAGTTAGTTCTGGGTGTTTTAATTTAAAACATGGGAGATTTTTGAAGTTAAGCTCTTAGTTAGGTTTTTTCCACTATCCTTTTCTTTTTGTTCTTTTTTTTGAAGATTTTCCAATAGTAAAAGTTGTTAACAATGATGAGTAACTACGAGCCCCTTTCGGCTTAGCAAGCCCTTTCCTTATAACCCTGTATTGTTTTGATCTATCTATCTATATCAGCCTTTTAAACATCCCACGGCTGGGATATCCCTACCCTCGAAGGGTGATTAGGCCATATCCACCACGCTGGAATTACTTCTCCGGAAATATGCAGGTTTCCTCACGATGTTTTCCTTCACCGTAAAGGCAGTGGTATATCCGTACGTAAGTTCCGAAGAACTCATTGGTACGGGCCCGCCCGGGTTCGAACCCGCCACCTCACGAATGTGAGGCGAGCGTTCTCCCACTGAGCTACCACGACCTTTTTAATAATTTACGTAAAAAATGCTATATACGTTTAATTATGGAGAATTATTTTACAGCTTATACTTTGAAATGTAGTGTAAGGTTTTCAATGTATTTTGCCTAAAATTTGAGGTAGATTTGGCTAATTTTTACTGGCAACTCAGTGGGCCCTTACCTGGCAACACTTAGCAGAGCGCGGGCTCTGGGACCCTATTCGGAGATATGTCATTTTATCTCGGTCACTCTCACTCCCATTAAATTCTAAATTAGAGAGACAGTGACCGAGATAAAATGTCATTTCTCCGAATAGGGGCCCTGGTCGGGCGATTTGTTTTTGACGACCGAAGTGCGCGACCGCAATCTAAGCTCACAGTGATTACAAGAATTATATCTACCTTATTTGTGTAAATCTTGGATATTTTATTTATCAACAATGTTGGTGCCTGCAATAATATCAAGGTTTATTTTTAACAGGACGGTATTAAGTAGATGCAAAGCCGGCTATTAGCGTTTTAACCCGTTATTCGGTCCCACATAATGAAAACAAGCGCTAAGGCGTCGCGTCCATAGCTTTAAAGCCAAACTCAAGTCATAACCCTCACCTTAGCGAGGCCTGTGAGAAAAATAAACCCTTGCAAGTGTTATCTTCACCTTCCCATCTCTCCCGAGGGAACCCTAGAATCTACGGAACCTCGCCGTTTGTAATTGTACGAGCGGTCTTATTGCGCTTCTCAACCTGAGCTGATTAACTTAGTTGTCTTTAGTACCACGTTGTTTTAGCTTTTGGAGATAATGAAGTGGTATGTAGTTTTGCTCTTTTTGACCCTCTTGGCTAAGTTGTAAGAGCATCTGCCTTCTAAGCAGGAGATCCAGGGTTCGATTTCCGGCCGGGCAGATGGTTTATTGATGAAGTCTGGGTTTGGGTGTTAGCTGTCCGTGTCTTCATGTGTGTTCCCAACAGAGGGAATGCTAGTGGGAAGGTATGAGTATGAAGCGTTACTAATTTATTTATTATGAACTGAGCAGGCAGCGGAACGGCAGTGAGAGCTCAATGCCGTTCTGCTTCCATCTTTCTCTAGAGCGGTAGCAGCAGCTTCATTTTGTGAGGGATTGCCCCGCCAGCGTCGCTTTCATAAAACGGTATATTACACGTTTATACAGTCACCCTGCTGCTCGCTAAGATAAAAATGCGACTTTGTGCATTACCATTCACTGGTTTTACTATTATACACATAATTAATAAAATAAAATAATAATTATGTAAAAGTATTTATGTATTCTCTCAGTTATCTGGTTCCCATAGTACAAGCTTAGCTGTAGCTTAGGTTGGGGCTAGATGGCGCTGTGTGTGAAAAATGTCCACCAATATTTTATTATTGTTAACAATACAAATATCTAAACATTTAAAAACACATTATACTAATAATAATAATAATAGTTTTTATTCCAGGCAACTTAAGCATAGCACACATAACATCTAAGAGGGCCGCCCGCAGCGAGGCAGCGCCCAGGCCGGTCGTGAATAGGTGTTGTTATCAATTGACCGAGTGAGCAAAGTCTTTGCTCACTCTTCAGAGTCTTTGCAAGAACTGTGCAAAATTTGCTTCCATCAAATCAGTTCGGCGCAAAATACAATCAAAATACAATGTCGCCCATTAGCAAGTGACCGCCTGAAAAGGGCTTATAGTACTCATCATGAACAACTTTTATTATGGGGCCAACACTGAAATCGAGAAAAAAATCTGCTGTTCCATAGAAAAATATCAATGACACTCGAGAAAATGTATGGAACAGCAGATTTTTTTTCTCGATTTCAGGGTTGGTCCCATAGTAAAAGTTGTCCCATACTATAAGCGTTTTTGGGCGGTCGCTTGCCGATGGGCCACCCTGTGTACTAGTTTAATTCAAAACGCGCGACATCGCACCGTATGTGTTAGCTATCCCCATAAAGAAGAAATAAAGTAGCGCCAGTCTTAAATTGCTCACTTAACCCAAAGTATATCGAACCAAAAAGTCCAACCCTCGACACCTAATAGGGGTGTTTCTCCACAAATCGAGTTCGTACGTGGCACCTATCGACAACCACCTACTGTGATATATCATTTGTAAGCTTACACCTGAAGGGAGATTTATAGCCAGAATCGGGGCCTTTATTGAGATCCGTTACAGTTGACCTGAGCTTTTTGAAAATATTTGGTATTTGATGAATTGTTAAGAAAATAATAGGAAAGGTTTGCAAAAGCACTCTTTACACGGTTAAATGTGGTCAGAAAAATTAAAAAAACATTGTAAAGATCCCATAAGTTGAAATATAAAATGTCTATGTATTTCGGAACAATAGCACTGAAAATAATTGAATAAAGGTAGACTATAGGTGTTTCTGTGCTAAAACTAGACTCTCTGCCACAGCCTTTTAACATCCCACTGCTGGGATAACGACCTCTCTAATTATACTCTCGGTATACTCTCTGAGGGTGATTGGGCCATATCCACCGCGCTGGTTCAGTGCTGGTTGGCTGATTACGCCATCGAATTTCTTCTCTAGAAAAATGCAGTTTCCTCACGATCTTTTCCTTCACCGAAAAGTGGTATACGTAAGTTCCAAAGAACTCTATTGGTACGGGCCTGCCCGGGTTCGAACTCCCGATCCAACGAATATGAGGCGAGCGTGCTCCCACTGAGCTTACCGCGACTTCCAAAACTAGACTATAAATAAACAAAAAAAAATATTTCATTCTAAATTAGACATTATCTATTAACGACATAGGATTTAAATTAGTGTATTTTAATTTATTTACTTATCAAAGTATCACATAAACTTAGGGTACTATTTTCGTGAATTGGGGCCTAAATTGAACCTCCGTCCAAAAATTATTTTATTCTAAATTAGACATTATCTAGGGACGACATAGGATTTAAATTAGTTGATTTTTATGGGTATAACTTTATAATTTATTTATTTATTACATAAACTTAGGATACTATTCTCGTCAATTCTGGTATAGATTGACATCCGACCTATATCCATCCATCCAACATCTGTTGGTACATCTATGTCGAGCTCATACAACTAAACTAAGCCTCTATGTTAGAGATACTTTTCCATTGAGTCTTTTGTCAACGGTACCTTATACTTTTTGTTTGTTTAGGGAAGACAAGAAAAGGCTAAATAAAAGATCTTGACAAAATAGGTGAACAGCTAACTCGACAGAATGACGAGCCAAACAAAACAACTATATGAGAATTTATCGCCAATTACATAAAAGGGCTAATAGTAAACATCGTACCTATGAATGTGAAAACATCGAGAAAAAACTTACGAACAAGTCTACGAGATCAGCACGAAACTTGCAATAACAACGGCTCCGAGATTTATTCGCATCCGTTAATGTACTCTCAGAAAATTACTAAGAAAACTTAGTACTTAATGCTTACATAAAAGGCCGCGGTGCCGTTTAGACGACGGCTATACCTACCTATTCTAGGATGTCATTTTACTCGTCATGATGAAAAACTTTTTCTTTTGAGACCAACCCAGAAATCGCGTTATTGTTTATTTTTTTCTTCTTATGGCACAGACAAGACTCAGGAATGCATACCTACATTTTTCTGTCCTAGAACCTATATTCAATCTTTAAAATAACGCTTTTCGACTTGACTTTCTTCTTAAAGAAGAATCTAGCTATATACATGCCTATTTGTGATAACTTTTAATTAGCTTTAAGTCAAAATATTAAACCTGTTACTTAAGCTACTGTTAGTTATCCTAAGAGAATAAAATAAAATAAAATAAAATAATAAAATAGGTGGCAAACAAGCAGACTGGGCGCTTGATGGTAACACCGTCGCCTATGGATACCTGTGATACCAGGGACTTCACACAGATACGTTGCCGATCTATTAACAGCCCTTTTGAAGATCCCCGTGTTGTAGTTACTCGGAAATACCGCAGGTGGAAGCTCATTACATATAGTTAATTAGTAATTAATTAGTTGTGCCATAGAAACACTGGACTCACCTCTGGAAAATATGTATGGAACTGCTTGTATTATATTTTTTCGTGATTTCAGGTTTAGTCCCATAGTAAAAATTGTTCATAATGTTAAGTATAGCGATATACTAGAATGAGCAAGGACAATGTTGTTCAAGGACTGTGTTAGTGCAATCGCTGAAACTGAATGCAAATCCTAATATTCAAAAATTCCTGATAGTATTGGTGTATGGTTTGGTAACTTTAATTAATAATCAGATTCTGAAATTAATACGCCCGAGAACAAAAAAAAAGTTTCGTTAGGTATATATAATTCCAATTTATTTACACGTTACTTACTAAACATACATTTCGTATTTAAGTCGTCAGTAGCAATTCGATAGCTACTTCGTCACACTATCGAGCTTAGTGTCGTCATCGCATGATGCTCAATTATCTTAAGATTCATTAGCAAAAGTTCGTTTGATTATGTCATTGAAGGGCTTAATATTGTAAAGACTCAATGGTTAATTTAATTGATTGTTTAGTGATGGTGACCCTTGCCTCCCCACCCACCGTAACCGCCATATCCACCTAGACCGATACCACTAACAGTAACCGGAGCGGCAACAGCAACCGGGGCAGCAACAGCTGGCCCAGCTATTACAGCACCATGACCAGCTCCTGCACCGACGGCCAGGACCGCGCCCTCTCCAGCATTTCTGGCGACTGCGTCGGCAACGCTCTGCGTGTGAGCTGCGCTACTTGCCACCGCTGCTGCCTGCGCTCTTGCTGCATTGGCAATACGAGCGGCTTCTACAGATCGTGTGTTAGCGATTGCGACAGCTTGGACGTGAGCGGCGTTGGCAATGCGACCGGCTTCATTAGCACGAGCGATTTCAGCTGCAGCACCGGCACCGGCGCGTCTCGCTGCGTCAGCAGCTCTAGCGCTTTCCCAAGCTGCTGCTGCCGCTTTATGTTCATTAGCAATACGCGCCGCGTCTAAAGCTTGGGCGTTTCTAATAGCATTGGCCTGTCCTACCCTCGCAGCGGCTTCAGCGGCGCGAGCTCCTTGGATGGCGGCGGCGGCTGAGTTGCCAATTTGAGCCACTTGGACAGCTTGAGCGTTTTGGATGGCGTTAAGTTGGGCGGCGCCAGCGGCGGCTGCACTGTTGAGGGCGGCGCCTGATCCGATAGCAGGTCCACTGGCAATAACTGCCGTACCTCCGTGCGTAACAGCCGGGCCACCGTGAACAACGCCCTGGCCTCCGTGAACAACAGCTGGGCCAACTAGCTCGCCGTGTCCCCCTATACCGACTTCCACAGCTCCAACGGTCGCCAGTCCGAGTCCGTGGCCACCAAGGACTGCGGATCCGTATCCTAAACCACTTGCCTCTGACCTTGAGTCCTTCACAGGATTACCTAGTACTTCGTACACTAGAGCGAGCACAAAGAAAATCTGAAACAAAGTAGAAAAAATAATTCTTTCAGTCATAATCTCAATCAATCAGTCAGTTCAATATCAATATCCTTTTGCCTATCTTCGCCCACTGCCAAGCATAGACCTCTCTTTGTGGACTCTGCTCGTTCCTGAGCTAGTCTGTTCCAGGATATGCCTGAGAGTCTTGTTGTGTCATTGAATCATCATCATCATCATCATCAGCCATAAGACGTCCACTGCTGAACATAGGCCTCCCCCTTAATGTGTCATTGAATACCATAAAACAACTTCTTACCGTAAGCCGAGACATTGTATTGTTATAGTATATTTCAGTGCACACCACCGGATCGAACTGTTAGTTCGTATGTAATAATTATGCCACGTGCAATACACGCTTATATAGTGCACCGAAAATTTATATAATCGACGAAATTTACAATGCTAATCAGGGAAGCCGACCCCTTTGAATATGATTAGGTGATTTAGGTAAAAAGTACTTAACCAATGCAAACATGCGGTTGGCAACTAATCGACCAAGTAGTGTGGCGCTGGACCGACTGTAAACAGACCATGACGAGTGTGGCTTAGCTGGATTCAGACCACTTTACAAGAGACAAAAAGGTGCTGATGAATTATGCAAATTTGTATCGAATCAAATTACACTTATTACTAAATACTATACACTTATTACACTTATTACTAAATATATTTCTAGGTATTGCGATGAGATGTACGTTTGATTCTCCAAACTCAGTATAGACTGAGCCTGTATTTTATAACGTTTCATAGTCATAGCTAACCTCCAGGTTTTCCCTCTCGATACAGGGATGCCATGAAACACATACGAGTACAAAGACACTGAAAAGATACACAGATGCAGGGTGGATATTTAAATTCAACATCTTCGGAATCAAAACCGGAGCCTCTTGCTTATAAAGCAGACGCGCTATCTACAAAGAAGATTCAGGAGCGATTTATTTCAAATATTTTAATAAACATCCAAAGACAAATAGAAAGAAGTAGATCATGATTTTGGAACTCGTCCGGATTCTTAAATAACATTGCGATTCTTTGCGTGATAGTTGTTTTGTAGACCTGTTCACGTGGAACAGAATCACTTAGGAGTCATGCTTTGTCAATTCTTGTCTACTGTAATAGACTATTCTAGTTAATAAAAATTATTACTGTTGGATAATAGTTCTGCAATTAACTTTGCTCTATTGAGTTTTTGGATTCTATTCATGCAACTCAAAGATTAGACTGTCATGTTCAAAACAACTCATCCTAATAAATCACTGAAGCTAACAACTGAGGAGTCTTTGGATGGCAGACCGCAAGTAGCGGTAAGCCATTCTATACTAAGTCCTACTGCGATTCGCAAAGCACTTTTAGATCTAGGTCATTCATTCTCATCGTCTTCGGTTAGCATGATAAACACTGACACTAGAGCGGTATGGAGGGGCATCTGCGAGGGGTCCGCGGATGAGCGCTTTCCTGCGCTCGCGCTTCAAGCGGCGAAAGAGGGACATCACGGTCCATGGATTTTTAAAAGGTTGGAGGCACTGTCTCCCTGTGGCAGTGCGGTATATGTGCCCATTTCGCCACGTTACCCATCGCTAGGCAAAAGAAGACAGCTAATTTAGCCTACATGACATGTAAATAAGTAAATTTACATCGAACGATAAAATAGTGCGAATTTTAAATGTAGACTCTACGTGTTGCAAAGTTATTGTTGTAATTCAACCACCTTTTAAGAATCCATAAGAATGTTGTATTTCAACCACCTTTAAGAATCCATAAGTTAAATGAAACCGGCGGCCGTCCCTGGGCCGGCCCGGTGAGATAGCGAGCCGGTGGCACGTGGGGCCGATTGGCTATTAACGTCGCTGGTGCCGGACCGGTTTACTGCCGGACCGGACATCGGCAGATACCGGCACATCCGATTATACTCACATGTTGAAGACACAGTGAGAAAACTGTCTATTTTTTTTATAATCGAACCCAAAAAATTACACCACGTAAAAGATAAAGATACAGTACGTGTGACTCTAAGCACCAACAAGCACAAAAGTTGGCCTTCCCTCCGTCACTATACTAATTTTTACTAAAACCAATTTCAAAATTTGTAGGAACAAACCGTTAACAAGAATTATTATGAAAGGAATAAGAAACTCCGGACATTCGACACTTCACGACACTTCACGCGTCAAAATTAGTCAATCCGTTTAGGCACACACAAAAATACTTACCTACATACATCACACAAATATTACCCTCCTTCTTGGGCAGTCGGGTAAATATAAGAAAAATGGTAACAAAGCTAATTCTCATCAACATAGTCCACTCCCACAAATTTTCTAATTAGGGATTGACATTTTTAAGAATTATATCTAGCAACGAAATAACGATCAACGTTAGAAGATCTTACGATTAAAGTATATTCATTTTTAATTTACTTCTTTCTATTCTTTCTATTTTCTTTATTTACACTTTTATTAACAAAAAATATTTACATATTTACAATAAAAAATAACCTACCTACTTAGAATTAAAACAAATTATAAACAAAAATAAATAAATACAAAAAACCTAATCTACAAGCCCCTTGGTGGAGGGGAGTGTGGCCAGAATGCTGGCAGCATTGCCACGCTGGATGGCAATGCTGAGTTTTTGCCCAAAGTAGGCCCCAGCATTCCGGTCACTCGTCACCTCCACCAAACGTTTGGCCAGGTCCCTATAAATTTCGTGAGCGGCCGGCCCCCATGGACCTAAAGTCTCAACCCCAAACGGCACAAACATGTACGACCGGTCTAAATAACTATATTTGTGCCGTTTGAGGTTTTCTGCTTTAGTCGCGGCAGCGCCAGCCTGACCTGCTGTTGCCGGAAGATGGGACGGCGCCAGTGTGTCAACACATGTAGCGTCCCAAACTAGCGGTCGCCCCATCTTCCATGGGATGAGGGTCATCCCGTCGGGTCTCTTGCCGTCGTCCCGCATCAGCCCATTTGGTTCTAAAATAGACGGCACGCCGGCACTAACAAAGGCCCGACGGATAATATCATTTAAGCTGGCGTGCCGCGGTATTCGCCCTGCGCTCTTAACGCATGACAATCCATGGTGGCCGAAACGATCTGCCATTTCAGTGCACACACAACGATGAGGAACCTGACAAGGGGCACCTACGCGTAGGGAAACAGCTAACCGGAAGGTATTATTATCTAAAAGATTACCAATGTTTTTGGATGGCAGAGCATGCAGCCAAAGCCCCGACTCCCATCGAGTGACAGCAAGTAGGCGAGCACGCTCTGTAGGAGAACTTGAAGTATTAATTAGAGTTTTAAGTTCTAACTCACAGAGCGGCCCATCCCACTGCCTCTGAGAAGCGGGAGTTTTTGGAAAAGTTTGGCTTGGACAGGATATTTTCCAGCTTTCTACAGCCTCAGCTAGATAACTAATTTGAAAATTTGGAAGGGACGGTGATAAAATTGCGTTAACTAATTTTTGAGTGCTGAGGACTGACGATATGAAAGCTGGCAAAGAAACACTGGAAATTTTGCGTATACCGAGACCTCCAAACCTTACAGGTAGTGAAGCCTGACGCCAAGTGCGATCGTCAAAAGGTGTGTTAAGTATGGTGGTGAGTGTATCCCTTTGAATGTTGTCAAGCTGTTGTAAAGGTACACTGTGATTCCAAAGCTGACAACATCTAAGAGAATACATAAATTTTGGAACAAAATGGCAATATCGAATGATAAAATAAGCCATGTGAGCATTTATTTTTTGAAGGCGGTCCGAAACAGAGTAAAAATTTTGAATTTTGTCGTCCACAAAATCTTGTATTGACTCATCTAGGATCGGGGACCCTAAGAGGCGAAGTGATCTGTTGTCTAATACTTTGATGTTTGGAGCAATTTGTTCGAAAAGGTTTATTGTCTCATTCTTGGAAATCGTAGAATAATTTGGAATAAAAATAAATTTCTATTTTCTTCTTTTTTTATTGCTTAATTTATTCTTGCTGATTTTGGCTACAGCCACTATTTAAGGTCCGGTCCCTCCAAATGCAGTTTGTACAACACTCGCATTGCAACTGCATTGAATTGCAACTGGATTTGATGTGTTCGAACCTTTGTTGTTGATGTGATCATTTACTGGTTCGGTATTATCAGTATTTAATGTTGTTCTCAAAACTAACATTCCAAATGTAGTCAAATGGAGCACATTAAAAATACTGTTCGTGGTATTAATAATACCAATTTTAAATTATATCGAACCTACAAAATATAGACGTAGGGAACCTCTCCCAGTGTGTCTCACGTTTCTTCCTACCTTATTTTATGGGGATTATACGATCAGCTTCTACCTTGTCAACGTTCTACACATACCCAGGTTGGACACCCTTACTGCTACCACCTTGAATCTACACCCCGCTTTGTATCTACCACCCAGATCACAAAGTTCAAATCGGTCTAGCTAGTTACTCCCAGATTTGCTCTACAAAAGGTAGGATGAAGAAAATTGACTTACCCTAGATAAGAATGGTAATAGCTACTGTTTTTTTTTCTTCGCAAATTACGTTTGGACGGTAAAGGTTTTCTTGTTTACCTTTATTTTGTTTTCCTATTTTATGACGGAGGTTAACCTTATAGGGAGGAGAATTGTTTGCAGGCAACAAAAGCACTTGATTATATTGTTGACCTACGTACGTACGTATAGTAAAGTAGTTTTTCTTATTTTGTAACAGGTAAGTGCCTTCAATAAAAAAACAAAATATAGGTATCCTAATCTTAGGTAATTCTAATTATAACTAATATTATAATTCAGAGGGCATATATGAAGCCGCAGGAATATAGCCGCAGTCGTATCAGGACCAATAAAGCTTCGAGGTATAAAAATGAATACGTTCGTCTCCAGGAAAAAACTTCGCTTGCGTGATTCATAACTCCTTACATTACAACTGTCAGTCCATACAAAACGTCAAAAAATGCATAATAATGGATCAAAGCCATTTAGCGAACTATAGGAAGTAACTGTCTCTCTGTCTGGATGGTTGTCGCGCTATCACGACTAAACGGCTGAACAAATCTTGATAAAATTTTATAAAGAGTTACTGTATATAACAAAGACGTACATAGGCTACTTTTTTTGTGTCCACGCGTACGAAGTCGCGGTTACCAACTAGTACAAATTAAAACAAACTTCTTATCCTACTACACAAAACGAACAGTTGGGTTACCCAAAGACCAGCACACTACCAGTCGGCACCACACCAAGTATGCTGGCGACATTACCGCTGAATGGCATTGCTTATGCGCTACGCCAGATAAACGATCACTATAATAAAGAACATTTTAGTCAGGCGTCGCATCAACCAGGCACTTTTTGAAAATGAGATGAGTTCTCGGCCACATTGGACCCAATGTGACTCCAAACGGCTCAAATGTGTAACTACAAGGATCTTAGCATATTTACGTCGCTTGTGCTGCCACCTTCAATTAGCCGCCGCGCCAGCCCTACTCCGTATCTTAGAAAGATATGACGGCGCTAAAGTGTCAACGCAAGTTGTGTCCCAAATAAGGGGTCGCCTCAACGTGTCATACAGTCAGGTCTAGTACCATGGTCACATGCAAGACCACTTGGTTCGAGCGCAGCTGCAACTTTAACTACCGTGACAAAGTTACTGTAGTTTTGCGGTGCTCCATTTCTTTAAAAGAAAATGTAACCATGTAATGAAAATAAGAATTAAAAAAATAAACTTTTTTTATAATCTAACTTTGTCGCTCTCGTGTTTTTAATGCGCTATTGAGAAAGTACTACAGTACAAATCTCTTATGACGCTACTGTACTGCGCTTCTCATTGAGATATTTACGTATAACATGCAACAGTGTCCTCACCCACATTCACAATAAGCGTCGCATTAGCATCATAAGTTGTTTGCGATAACTATTAGACGGACTGTTGCTCGCTCGGGATCCCCCATACCGCTGAACCTCACAGCAATGCCCTTCTGTACGCCATCCCAAACTGATGTATTTGCCGATGACTGGAAGCTGATATTATCTGAATGCCTGCATGACGTTCTGTGAGAAGGATATATGAATGTTACCAGTTTATAAATTTAATTTTAGTCTACATTTAATATGTATTTTAATCAATTAGACTTTAGACTCTTAGAGAACTTTTTAGACTCAATTTGACATGTATTTTTATATTATTATTATTATTTAATGTTTAAGTCTTGTTTTTTTTTCTTTAAATCTGATTGTAATGTAGTTAGTGTAATTGGTTTAATACCGTACTAATGAAATAATAATAAATTGTAAGTTCGTACCGAACTTGGAAATCAATCCAACATGAAATAAAATATATAATCCATATAGTATGCTGGTTTTCGCCAAGCAATGAGCCAAGCGCGGTTAGTACCTACGTTTAGAGCATTCAAGATACAACGAGCAAATATCCGTTCAACAAATTGCAGCTAAGCTTACCTTAGGTAACTAAATAGCTTGCTTAGATGAACGAAAGCAAGTAAACATTTTGAGCCTCATTTAAGCTGAACTGAAACAAGAGAAACTTAATAAATTATTCACATGAAAATACTTGTGAAAGTACAACAAAGTGGTATAAATTGCAGTGTCTCGCGCCCTGACAGGTCACTTTGGCAACGCGCCTGGAGGTGCGTCCCACTCGTGCAAAACATTGGCATCAGAGCACAGATCACACCAGATACCGCATTACGAGATTCGTTGTTCCTACAAAAAGTCACCAAAGTTGAGAAAGGCGCGGGTCGCGGGGAGTGCGACCAAGCATTCTCATGGCTATTTTAAGGTTACGCCTACTCGCCCCTAAAAATCAACGAATCATAATATTTTTTATAAGTGTATTTAGACTGATGCGTGGTGCGCTTCGAGCGTCCTGAATGCAGAATCTAGGTGTGATCTGTGCGACTGCTTTATTCATTTTACTTTCTGGTACTGCCTGAGCCCTACGGTTTTACTCCGCGTATAGAGTCTGAACACATTCTGAAGTACTAGGTAATCACTATCAGTTTTTATTTTTGAGATTGTATGTCCAGAGATGGTGATCCAAGCGTTGCGTCCCATTATGTTTTGGTACAATTGTGATTTGAGATATCCGTTGAAATCTTTACTAACTGCGTCGTATTGCAGCGTGCTCCATCTTCTCACAACCAAATCTCACGTGCACGATGTGAGATAATTATGGCTGTGATAGGTTCTCGGGATTGGCGCCCGTACGTATACGGGAGAAACCCTCGCCATACGAACGACAGACAGCATAGTGAGAGCAATGCCGTTTTGAGTTTTGACCTCTGCCTACGGAACCCAAAAAACTAGCAGAAAGTCTGGATTAGTAGCAGAAAGTGCGCTAAAAAATCCGCTGTCTGCCACTGGTGGCCATTGAGACAAAAATAAATAAATATCCCTCTGTCCGCCAGTAACGAAAAAATAAAAATATTCCTGCTAAATAAACAAGAGTTGTACGAATTGAGCATTTGCATGGATGACGGTGCTTTTTACCCGACTGCCCAAGAAGGAGGATAATGTTTTTTAGCATACTTGTTCGCACCATGGAGTCGGTACCATTTGCAATGTTAATTCGCCCGGTGCTTACGCAGCATTGAGCAGCTCGGTACCGGCCCAAACGGGTCGGTTCCCCGTGAATTTTCAGAAGTCGTAGAACAAAAGTCGTTACAACATCTTCACAACTGAAACCTAGCCGATTAAAAAACACCATGTATACAATTAAACATACAACTGCGGAAATGCTCCTATAGACTCGTAGACCTCTGCTACGCTAAGTCAAAAAATACGATTTGAACTAACGAAAACAATAATAACGTTACAGGCTTACAGACGACTCGTCCACAAACTTGGCAGCCCATTCCACCGTCATACCTGTTGTATAGAGGACGTCCGCTGCCAAATGGCCAAATGCTGCCAAATTTGACAGTATAAAGGTTAAGTATAGATACGGTATAGAGCTTTAATAGAATTTTATGGACGTCTAATGCTCATGCCTTTTGCAGAAACTTAGAGTCACATAGTGGGGAATGGAAAAAGCCTTGCTCTCGGAGTTTCTTCGCGTGATAAAATCCGGAAAAAGGATATTCGCCAAAGAATCAAAGTCACCGACAAAGCTTTTAGGTTTTGCAAGCAGAAGTGTTCTTAAATCTGTTGTCAAGCACCTACGGTGTGTTTGGCGGCCTCCCTTGAGAGCCAGTTTCCATTCTAGGCATGTCATCGTCGACCAGACCGTTACTTCGATCGGAAAAAACCCCAATTTTAGATAAATTTGATTTATCGGTCGTTTGCGAATAGCTATTAGATATCACTATAAAGGAAAAAAACAATAACCCAGCCTCAACACGGCTCGCCGTGTTCAGTAAGGACATCTGACAACCCTCGATGACATTTGCAGCATACTTGTAATGTCATGGCCCGTCGTCGGACGATCTTACTGAACACAGTCCTGATGCGACCCCTTAGAAAATGGAAAAGGATAAACTAGTAGTTCGCGCCGAACTGAGACCTCGCGATCCCTATATCTTCACAACCCCTGGACCGATTCAGCTCATATTCGAACTTAATAATTGTATTGAAATGAACTACTTGCCTACAAAATCACGAAGATCAGATCAACGGTTCGCAAGTTATCGTCGGACAAATATGCACACAAACATACAAACATACATACAAATGCCGATTCGTCCCAGTAAACTCTGAGACCTTCGCTTCGCTCGCTCAATTAATAGCATCCTTAGTAGTGTCTAGTGCGTAAATGTAGTATGTAAGCCTTGCCAAATAAATCACGCAGTAAAAGCTAAGCCCTCCGCCATAAGCACGCCGTACAGTGGTTGAACTGCGTAGTTTAACTACGCGTAGGTGCTATTCCCGTGGAACAATATTTTTTCCGCCGCCGTCAGGTGAACGTAAATCACTTGTCTAGACGAGTTTTATAGCCCTGCTGATACACGCACTATAATAGAGAAGACAGATGCTCAAACTTTAACAAGGAGCCTCGTCTTATTTATCAAAAAAAACGAACAAAAAGTTAAGAGCTAATAAATATAGTAATGCGGTTTTTTAGATTTAATTTATTTAAGTTTTTTTTAAACCCAAAACTAGATACAAAATAATTTGTATCTAGTTTTCGTTTTAGTTTGTATATTTAAGTTTAGATTATAATTATTTTTTCCTACAAATATATTATAAAAATTATAATATAGTAAGATTAATATTATTAATTTAACAAAAAGGCTCGAGAGATAGAGTATCCATCTACAAAATATTTTGTAGAATATATTATAACGTTTGAACATACCTCCGTGAACTCTGCACATGTCACATGTCATGAAAATGAATATAAAAAACGAATTCTTGATCATTTTGTTTTAATAAAACGTGAATACTCACGTTGAATTGACGCAAGGCAAGACGAGGTCGCGCGCGTGACACGCTTAGCATTCCTTGATAAAGGTCACCGAATGTAATCGAAACTATTGTCGGAATAACCGACTCAATTTAATGTGAGTATTCCCGTTGTATTAAAACAAAATGTGTCAAAACCACGTCAGTTCATAGTAGAATTCTTGATCCTAGCTAAAAACATGCTTCGCCAGTCTAATATCGACAAAAAAAAACTAACAGAGAAACTGCAATTTTTTTGTGACAGAACCAAATAAACAATCAGAACCTTTTGATAAAAGCATAGACTACGATAAAAGTTTGAAACTCTTTGTACTTTGATAAAAGTTTGAAACTCTACTTTATTTTATCAAACGTGTATCAAAATGCAAACCCAGATTGGTTACGAAGACAAATTTATTTATTTTATTACACACAACACAAACCACAATCTATACAAAACAAGATATCTTAGATAAGAACAGTTCTAGAGTAGTTCAAAACTTGTGTACACAGAAAAACCAACTGAAAAGACGTTGAGCGATGTTAAAGCTCAATATACTCATACAAAATATATAAAACTAGCAGCGCCCCGCGGTTTTACCCGCTATTCTACACAAACCGAATATTTTCTCCGGGATAAAAAAATAGCCTATTTGTTGTATAAGCTACCTCCACACCAAATTTTATTCAAATCCATTCAGCGGCTACAGAGTGGAACGGGAACATACACACTTATATACTTACACACAAACTTTCGCCTTTATAATATTAGTGTGATTATTTATAAGAATTCTGTGATATAATACAAAATTGTTCATAATCTTGTAGACCGCGTACATCCCCGAACAGTTTGAAATGAAAAAAATGAAAAACAAATGAAAACTTCAATTAATGGCAGAAACAAATCGAATTAACTATGAAAAGCATACGAGCATATACTATGTGACCTGTTGTATATCAAACGCGGTGGCTCTAAAGAAGATGCTGATGGACAATCACGCCTAGAATACATCATAGACAACCTCATCATCATGATCAGGCACAGTCTTCCTTCCCAGTGCTGTGTATATCTCTCTTGCTATGCTATCTACGACCTGAGTGGCGACCACCAACCGGAAGACACAGAGTAGGTAGGCCACCCACTAGATGGACCGACGTATTGTGAACGTCGCAGGCAACCGATGGATGCAAATGGCAGATTGTCATTTAGTGTAGCGCTCTAACGGATGCCTTTGTGCAGCTGTGGACGTCTACAGGCTGATTTTGATGATGCCCTCTACGAAAAATTCCCGTCTACCAAAGGTAAATTGCAAGAAAGTAAGATCAGTTAGTTACATTATCTAGTAGTTAGGATGGAAGAACTCCGATATTTCAAAAGGTACCTAAATAACTTACAAACTCTTTGCTGAAACAGTCTCCTAAACTAGTCGTACACATTCTACTCGTTTCCATTCGCATATTCCGTCCGCACTACTGCCATAAACATGGCGGTCACAAGGTGTGCCTTATAAAAAAATAGCGCTATTTATTAAAGAGGTGGTGCTGCCACGTCGTTGCTCTTCTTTCTCCCGCAGAAGATTTTTTTGGGAAAGATTTGTTTTTTTAACAGATTATTCATTTATTCCTTGCTATCTCCTTGCTGTCTGAATTTTGATGGATTTAGACTGGACCAACTGTGTGTGTGTCAAGACAAGTTCTATCAATATTAAGTATACATTTTCATCTTTCTGATTGATTCAACTTCTGAGAGCATTGAAGTAGGGGCCTAAGCCTTTTGAAGCCGGTGCTGTATTTCTAATTTGTATTGAACACCCAGTCATTGCAAATTGTATTCAATCTTTTATACTAACTGTTAAAAAAAAAACGATTAGCTACTTAAATTGTATGAGGTACGTGTAACGTCAGAGCTTATAAGGGACGTCCTGCTGCAAGGTTTTGGCACAGTAGGAATTTGCAAATTTTATTGTTCCCGCTCTGTTCCCCGTGCCTGCGATAGAGAGAGATAGTAATATTTTTTTCTGTTTGAAAACTGTTAACACCCCCTACATTATAAAATTTGTTTTTGTTTTTGGTGTCAATAGCTTGGTTATATTATAATGTAAGCCCAAAAGCCAGTAAATATTTTTGGTTTTCTACATTATTAAGATATTTCAAAAAAATCACACCTCTAAGGACTAGTGATATAGTTTTTCACGGTGTAGATAGCATATAATCAAGTCATCGAAATCGGATAACATTACAGGGTGGGAAAAGTTGAAGCATTTTGACTCACGCCACGGCAATTTTTTAATTTTTCTCTATTCGAATCATCCCATTTTAACATTATGCACTTTATTTAATTAATACTTAACTTTATGTAATTTAAATAACATTAAATAATAAATAAATTGAAGTAAACCCTAAGTAAAAATAAATCATATTAAATATATATACAACTTAAAACTAGCCCTAATCTAATAAACCGCTACCAGCAGGCATCGTGCCCAAAATGCTGGCCGAATTGCCGCGTTGTATTGCGATTGCAATTCTTTCAGCAAGGTAAAGGCCAGCATTTTGGTCACGAGATGCTTTGACCAGACGCGTTGATAATTCTTTATATATTTTCTTTGCACTCGGTCCCCACGGTCCTAGGGCTAATTTCTCTTTTTACAATTTAGGTACTTATGTCAAAATATAATTGAGATCTAAATATTTAATACTGTTGGTACTGTACTTCTCCCATATTTTCGGGGAGACCCTCAACCTTGCAACACCGTAAAGGGTTCCACTCAGCATTCCGGTCACGTCGCGCACCGGCCAGATTTGAGAGAAGGTACGCTAGTTCCTCTCTTTGATATAAAGTTTTCTTAGCCCCTTTCTATATTGAAATCGTGGGGAAACCGGAGACGTGATTCGCGCGTGTTTTGTTTCTGTGGTTCAAAGTTGGAAAAAACATTTAACTCTGGCTAAATGCACGAACCATGGAGAACCAAAGAAAATAATAGCAAAAAATATTTTGGTCTATTTTGAGGTCTGTAATACTCAGGCACACTCTCTAGTTCTCAGAGCTCTTTTCAGTTGTTCGGCTCACTATACCATAATTACTTTAATCACCTTAAAATGCTTTTATTTATTTATATAAACCATAATCTACTTCACGTCAAATTCTAACAACAATCTTACCGAAACTGTTTAATTCAAACATCATAAAAATCCCTCACACATCATTTATCACAGATAAAATAGGAATAAACAAACCAACTATCCAAACATCAGGTGCGACCCTAACCCTGGGAATACTTTAATACAGTGCCTGTGAGACCCTCCGCAATCATTTTATTTTCATACCCGGTCCCTGAGGCCCCGAAGGTCTACCTTCGTGATTTGCCATTCAAAGCGCGAGACGTGACGGCGCATCAGGTACTGGGATCATTTTGACCCGACCAGTGAGCGTAGGGTTAAGATAATTCTGTTGACAGATAGTGTGGAATTCGATTGGGAATCAATTTGGTTTTTGTAAGATTTTTGCCTTTTGTTTTTATTAAAATTCATATTTGAGATTTCTACTACGTTTACCACAATTTGCTTGTAGTACCTAATAGTTTCATAATATTTTTAAGATCGTAATTATATAATTATAATAATAATTTACAAATGACCACCAAAAAAAAAATAAAAAAATTATTGTAGACGACTTAAAATTTCGCCAAAATGTGAATGAAACTATCTGGCTCGCCAGGGTCGGACCGGCTTTTATGTTTTTCAAATAAACTATAAAAAAATTAATAAAATAAAATAATTATAAAATTATTAAAAAGTTAGTTTTTCTTGTTTTGGATTTTGCCGGCCGTACTGTTCGGTGAAAAGTTTGAGGAATGTAAACATTTTAACTTTCTGGAAATTACAAAAAAAAAGAGAAACTTATTTTTCCCTGTGATATTTGACGACAAAGTGCGTATGTGCCAAATTTCAAGTTCATGTCATTTATAATTCCTAGGAAATATCTGCACCTAAACAGATAAACAGACATCGGAGTCTCGCCATCAAATTGGTAAAACCAAGTATCAAAATTAAGTTAGCAGTGTCTATTTGACCCCGAATTAGTATTCGAAGAAGAAAACAAAACCACAACTTACGTCATGACAAATTAATTCCGCCACTCTCAAAATGGATCTAAATACTCTTTTACAATTTAGTGGTTATTTACTACATATGCATTAGGATACGCATTCTTTGGGAACTTCGGGAACTCAAAAATAAACAAAATCGCATTAAATATCCCGTAAATACTCATTTTATTGGTTCTACATTTTCCAGCTAGACGGTGCCCGTGACGTCTCGCCAAGGCAGGTGTCTCCGGCTGAAGGGTTACGACGTTACGTAATGAATCGAAGTCGGCATTATTTAGCATGAAATTAAGTCTATCTGCACCGGATTAATGAAGATATCGCTCCAGCCTCGCTTTTTGTCTCTGGGGTGATTGATAAAACATACTTACCTAAAGATATATATCCGGTATGATGTTTCCCAGACTTTTAAAATAGCACGCTGTAAATGTAAATATATATATTAAATAATAAATATGTTGCACAAAGTGTCTATGTTAGAGTTTCTAATTATATAATTGGTATAAGTATTACCGTATGCCTTAAACGGAAGATACTACGACACAGGCTTCATCTAGTGCAGGGTCTAGGATTCAGCATCACAATAGGTTGTTATAAAACAGCTAAGTTGTATTATTTAATACTGGCTCGCAATCACGGCTTCGCTCGGATACGCAAAAAAAAACCATCACATTTCACCTCTTTAGGGGTGGATTATAGAAAATCCTGAGACATGTGTTTGTTTATTTCTAGTACTCAGTATACAGAGTGTCATTGGCTTAGTAAGTTTTTTTTTTCATACAAACTTTCGGGGTCCATTTTACCCCTTGAGGGGTGGAATTTCGCAAAATTCGTTCTTATTTTTCACTTAGACCATGACCACCAAGTGGGAAACGTGCTTACGCTGCCTCTTTCAGTTCGTGGTCGACATTCAGGAACCGTTCTTCCCCATCGGTTATCGGTTTAATCGCCGGCCATTGCCACTTCAGCTTGCAAACTCTAAAAGCTATATCCGTGACTTAGGTTTGTCGGCGAATATCCTCATTCCGGATTCTATCGCGCAAAGAAACTCCGAGCATAGCTCTCTTCATTGCCAGCTGTGCGACTCTGAGATTCTCCAGAGGACCCCGCTTCAGTTCCATGTATCATCACTGGCAAGACACATTGGTCGAAAAGCCCTGCAAAAAAAATAATTAAAAAAGTATTATCATTATTTTGGTGTATATTTTTTTGTGTTAATGATTTGCTTTTGACTCAATTTCGGCTAGTTGTCAGTTAGACATCGTTTTTCTTTTATATCATAACTAGCTGCGCTCCGCGGTTTCACCCGCTATTCTACAGAAACCGAAACCAAACGTCCATACCAAATTTCATTCAAATCCGTTCAGCCGTTACAGAGTTGAACGGGAACCACAGATGAACCAGATACCTCGTCACGCGGGTTTTGGTCCGATCAAAAGTCGCCACAGTTTGAGGAAAGCACGGGGTGCGCGGAGCGTGACAAATAATTCCCATTGGCTATCATCAAGGTTACGCCCACCACTGTACCGAGCTAGTACGTTCCGTAGTGATGGGGTAAGCAGTAGGCTGTGGCAGTAGGGCAACATCGGTACTTACCTACATAGCGAACTTCCACTCTGCCATAGTAATCGCACTCACTCGAATTTCAACTCACTAACATAACATTACTACACAACACCATTAAAGTACTAATTCTTCCTCAGTGTCGTGCACTCGCGGATTTTTCGAGATCGCGCTGTAAAGTCGAATGTTTTTTTCGAGGTCCCTGCTTTCTTTGCGCGTTTCAATAGAATGTGTTATTCTAAAATGTGACATTTTCTCGAGATCACGCGTTTTGTTAGGTCCGAAAAATAATGTTAGTTTACCCAGAATCAACTCAGTTACTTCAATTCATCATCTAAAAATCTATTTAGCCGGGTATCGAAATTAACAACTGAATCATACACCTAATAACCTTGAAATACTTACGACGTATACTATACGACAAAAACGCCATTATTGTTTACCAGAAAAACGCGGGCGAAGCCGCAGGCAGAAGCTAGTAACGGATAAAAACTTCAAACATCCTACGCACCTACGGAACCCTACTAAGCATGGCCCGACATGCTCTTAACAAATTATTTTCTCTAGTCTCACCACAGTCTCAGGCACATGCTAGATGCTGCCGGTCGATTCTATCGTGATTTCGTTGCTTGTCGAGTTTAGTCCAAGCAGAAGGTCCCGAGTGTACAGTTTAGTTAGAATTCATCAGTGTTCGAATCCCTTTACGGTATGGTGAACATCGAAAATGCAAGTCTGCGTTTTGTTTAATGAGTCACAACACTACTTTATACGTGCGTTCGCCAGAAAGGGACAACTGCATGGGATATCCGCAATGAGGAAAAGGGATAAGTGACGACGTGTCCATTATACGCTGAGCTCTGCTGTCTTGTAAAACTGAATTATTTTACTTACTGATGAAAAGTTATTCCGTCTTTTTTGTAGTTTGAGTGCGCGGATGACTTTCCACACAATTTCACTGCACAGATAGCAATTTTTGTTTACTGTTGGTTGTCAGGAAAATAAAACAACCGTTTTATTTTGTAAGCCGCACGCACGCACGCACAGCTCTGGCACTTGGTCGGAACTGAGGTTCAATGTTTGGGGCGGCGTCTTATATAAGTCTTATAAAACTTATGTGTTGCGCGCTAGGCTCGTCCTAGACTAGGTATCTAGTTCTATTCATCTGTGACGGGAACAAACACACTTACACACCAACTTTCGCATTTATATAATATTAGTGTGATTAATAACACACAAAATCAAAATTACATTTATGAGGACAAGATATTTTACAACACTTTGACCTCACCCTATACCCACACCTCCAAGGTACGTCTCGAGGGTAGTTGTATAAATTGCTCCGAATAATTCCTGAATTAACATTTTTAATCTCGTCTGGATGTTACGCGAATAAATTAAGGCGTCTCCGATTAGACGCGAGATAACTAGAGATAACAGCTTTGTAAAGTGGCTGGTTTATCTTGCTCGGGGGAGGCAGGTAGAGTTGTTAAATTTTACCAAGTTTGTCTTTTTACATTTTTTACGTTGCGTATTAGCTATGTTTTGTAACTACTGTCTCAGAATTTATATCTAAGGTAAAATGAAACTTAAAACTGAGCTTTATTTTTCACCAAAATGCAGATAAGTATGGTGAAATATGGTGAGTGTGGCCGACGACATTGTGAAAGTCGCGGGCAACCAGTGGATGCAAGTGGCACATTGTCGGTCGGTGTGGCGGTCTAAGGGGGAGGCCTATGTTCAGCAGTGGACGTCTTCTGGCTGATAATGTTAATGTTATGTTAATGGTGCCTGAAATTAGAAGTTTTTCAGGGGTACACTTTTTTGTATGAGATTGTCATTCTTCTTGTATAATTTTTCTATGCTATAGGTGTTATTAGGGGCTACCCCACTTGGTATTCCGTATTCAAACACAGGACAAAAGTTCATACATCACAGGTCGCGAAACCCGAAAACTATCCCCGACGGGGGCATACTAAAACACCAATAACGAGGCTATATATTACGCGGGCAGGTGACTGATGCACTACCCACTAACCGCTGGGGAAAACAGTGAATAAAGTGCTGCAAATCGGCTAGCTTTACCACACACACTTCCGACAAATGTTGCGCTAAAACTGTACTAGTAATTGGCGGCGTACTGAGACATCGCGACCCCTATATCTTCACAAACCCTGGACCAATTCAGCTCATATTCGAACTTAAAAATTGTATTGAAATGAACTACTTGCCTACAAAATTTCATGAAGATCGGATCAACGGTTCGCAAGTTATCATCGGACAAATATACACACAAACATACAAACATGCATACAAATGCCGATTTGTCCCACTAAACTCTGAGACCTTCGCTTCGCTCGGTCAATTAATCAGATTTAGAATAAAGCGTAACGAAGCTTATAAGTATGCTACACTAGCTGCGCCCCGCGGTTTCATCCGCTATTCAGCAGGAACTGCTACTAATACTAACTGTGATTAGTGTGTTGCGCAAATTGGAAACCGAAAATTTCGCAATGGTTGATTTACATACGTATAATTTTCAGATAATAGGACGGTGGCTCCTTCATTACAAAATAATTGGTTAGACAATTTACTGCTTTTATACACTACCAAAAATAATTGCTTCTTTTCTATAATCTCCACACTAAAACTAAAACTATGTTAAATTTCTACATTGCAAGGCACCTGTCTTGAAGTTAATTGCCCTTCTAAAACAACGTTGTATTATGAAGCTTTTTTTTTTTTTCTCTTTCCTCTTATGAGGATTTTGGCGTCGCACGTCTTATGCATTTGCCAGTGTCAAGTATACAAATATATTTTCAAGTTTTGTTAGATATTACCAAACAAGTCATAGTCACAGTCAAAAGCGTGCAAAGCAAGTCACGGTCAAGTCCAAGTCATGCCCCAGTAAAGTGGTGAAAACTTTACTAGAGCCTTCTATAGAGTTTTGGAAACAACACGAAAATTCACTTTTCACGACATTATACCATTCACCAACACTCGTGCATGTTCACGAACACTTAGCGGGTAAAAATTCACCGTTTTTACACATTAACACTCGAAATAACACAAGTTTTGGAAAATAATAAAATGACGCGACATGAATTCTTCACGTTCCCGCCAAAAACTCATTATGAAGCTTTGTCTCTGATTTCCAGAAGCGACCGGTCAGTGCGCACAATGGGCGGTTGACAAACGGTAATGTTCGCGCGCGATGTCGCGGCCAATGTTGCTATATATCGGTGCAGCGCCCAAACTGCTAAATAACTATAAATTACCTCGCCGAGGCACTGAGGACTACCTCGTAGTTAGAAACTATTGAAAATGCGAAATAAAGGAAGAAGCTAGCCATGCGCAGAATGTGTCACTGAAGTGAAAAGATTCATATACTTCATTCCTTCACTTTGAAGTACTTCTATCTTTTAGTTCAGTACTTCAATCTACTTCAGTTGTTCAATGAAGGAATTTTCGTTTGGCGTTCGTTTTCTTTCGCTACTTCATCGAACTATCGAATGGGTCGTTAAAGTTGCAGTTCATTCAAATTTCTTATCTAATGGATTTGAGGCGTGCGACAAAATCAAAACGTCTCGCCTTCGACTCGCAGTTTTTTTTTATAAATTTGTTTGTATAGATACGTTTTTGTGTTTGTTTTACTTCCTCCTTACAATAAAGAGAAGACATACCTATTGCAATTATAATATTTAAAATTATGAAAATGTCGTTATAATCTACTAACAGTAATAATTGTTTTTTTTTTAATTTACCTACATACCTATTTAAATAATTAAATAATATAGGTACAATATTTACACAAAACATAACACAGACAGTTTATATACATACTAGTAGTTCGCGCCGAACTGAGACCTCGCGACCCCCATATCTTCACAACTCCTGGACCGATTCAGCTCATATTCAAACTTAAAAATTGTATTGAAATGAACTACTTGCCTACAAAATTTCAAGGAGATCGGATCAACGGTTCGCAAGTTATCATCGGACAAATATAAACACGAACATACAAACATACATACAAATGCCGATTTGTCCCAGTAAACTCGGAGACCTTCGCTTCGCTCGGTCAAATATTAGCAGACTGCAATAAAAATAAATCAAACAAAAACTCTAGCGACGAAAGCCGCAATAATTTTCAAATCTAATGGAAGCGCGGGAAGAGATTTTTGTGCATGCTATTATTGTTATTAAAATGAAAGAGATGGAAACTAAATTATCAAACCAAAATGGCTCGTATTTTCTTGGCATAAAGCTGATATCTTGAAACTTTCGCATGCGAATACATTTGGCGCGAATCAAAAGTATTCAATTAAAATATTTCTTAATATTGCATATGTGGTTTTATTGTACATTGCTTAGTTACTTGAAAGTTCATTATGGCTCTTTGCATAGCGAGCAATGTACGATGAAAATTATTTATGGGTTAGATAAAATTGTTCTCAAGCGATCGTAACCGAGCCAAAGTTTGAGTGAAACACAAAATTACTTCAGTACAACAGAGCAGGACAGCGTATAGTAGTGCCTTTGAGCGAATAAGTTCGGAGAGGTTCGGAGCGTCTCTGACGCTTCGGCGTCATCGAATGACGATCGGCAGTGTTCGGCTTGTGCTCGGCTTTGAAGTACTTCAAATTTTGAAGTAGTTGAATTTTGACTGGACTAGAGTGAAGAGGACAGAACATACTTGAAGTACTTCGTTTGAAGGATTCCTTCGCGAACGACACATGGCTAGAAGAAGCAGTTTTGGCGGGAACGTGAAGAAGTCATGTCGCGTCATTGTATTATTTTCCAAAACTTGTGTTATTTCGAGTGTTTATGTTTAAAAATGGTGGATTTTTATCCATTAAGTGTTCGAGAACGTGCACGAGTGTTGGTGAATAGTATAATGTTGTCAAACGTGACTCTTCGTGTTGTTTCCAAAACTCCATAGAAACCTCTAATAAAGTCTTCACCACTTTACTGGGGCGTGACGTGGACTTGACTTACTTGGCACGACTTAGACTGTGACTGAGATTTATTTTTGTGAAATATTTGACTTCACCTGAAACATTACAATTCTTGACACTAGCTAAATACACAACGTGTGGAGCCAAAGCTTACGAGAAAAAAAAAAGCAGTTCAGCCTTAGACGAAGCAGTGATACAAGATCAAGGATCTTGTATCTCACTGGATAGAGTGATTGCTTTGGCAGCGTGTCCACTTTCTGTTGTGACGTTTAGTGAGTAGGGAAGTGAAAACTAGTGCAGAATCTATCGATAAAAATGTACACAGTGTACAAAACTAAGAATTTGTAAATTAAGAACACAATGTTTGCAAAAATATGTACTTTATTGAACATCGAAACTCGTAATTGCCATGTAAATAATACGAATATATATAGTATATATAGTAACTATGAAAGTTAATAAGTATCTACACCGTCTCCTAGTTTCTTTTATTCTTCCTAGTTTTTTAATTGACAGCCCAGTCATAAAACTAGATTTTTCAAAACGTTTTCAACAAAGTCGAGAGTATTTAGGTGGCTCCCAGTTTTCGCGCCTCACAGCCTCTATCCACTGATTTCTGATTTCCGGACATTTTGGAAACCTATAACAAAATGTTTTATTTTAATTAATTGTTTAACCATGACACAACATTGGTACAAATTATCATACATTTCAAGCCGCGAAAGCTTCAAAAAGATTAAAATTAATTATCGATAGAATACGTATCAAGCCGATTAAACGCGGAAAGGAATTAACGGTTCATGTTTCACTTAATGTAGTATATGTAGGATATTACAAGAATATTATTAGATAAATATCGACCAAATATCGACAAAGTTTGAAACGTGCAGTGGTACTTCACTAGCAGGAACACGTAAAACAATGCATTTATTTATCTTAAATTAATGCTTAAATTCATTACTAAATAACACTGCGTGATAGTTGTATGACTTCAAACATGTATATTCTTTAAGTGAAACGAATATTTAGCTTTGATTCTGGTTATTTTAGGTAAAAAACGCTACAAAAGACTTACGTGTGAAATGATAATTCTGGATCTTTTACTCCCCCTTTCGTTGTTCTCGATGCACAATACACAGCACAACACGCCATAATGCCACTATGTATAACAATATTAAGTATTCAAAGCGATATTTTGATCCAATTTGCTTTTTTAGTAAGACGGGTCGCAATGTTGTGACCGACTAGTCGGTCATAAAATGGACACAGAGTGCGAGGTTGCCAATCTTACAATAGCTCTCCCGCTTACTCTATGCGACGACCCGTGAAATAAAAAGAGAAACATGACTATGTGAACGTCGGAGCGGCAACGTCTCATGGGTCTGTCCAGTATGATGCTTCGTCTAAGTACAAGATCCTTGAGTTCAGCCGAATTTTTAATCATACGGCCTAAACTGACAGATCGACATGTCAGTTGTCAAAATAATGTTGCCAACAAAATCGTAGTGATGATCTAGTACATTTTTTACCATTCAAAATAACGTAACTATAAATTGCCATCATTTTTTTAAAGTGTCTAAGGAAGACTTTAGAATATGAACTAATGAAATAGTTCACAGAACTGAACTGTGTTATAACAAATAACTTAATATATTTACCACCTCTCTATTAATATTTCATGAAAAAGTGACAGCACTCGATTTTAGGTAAGGAGTGAAGAAAGAGGGCTAAACATATATATATAATGAGTATACATTTTAAAGTACCCTCACGTGCTTGTACGAAATTATAATTTCTATTGCTCTACGTTGATACCGTATATTAGATCTCTTGCCAAATCTTCACTAGCTACCTACCTCATAGCGTATTAGCTTATCTAGGTGTTTGTTACCAAAAGACTATGACATTCGCACGCACTTCCTAACTTTTCCGAAACTATGGATAAAAACCAATTGTTACAATCAGAAGAGAACTCCATGGATATATAAATACAAATCTAACGACGCTTCACAATCCATAATCGATTAAACAATTTAGGGGACAGGAGTTCATAAAAAAACATACATAGGTACTCGCAAAAGATTGGATTAAAAATATAACAAAACAGCAATTAGTACACCCGGGTATATCCTAAACCGAAGGACGGACAGCAGCGTCCTTTTAGTAAACGGTGAGTGTTCTGCGATCCCTAAGCCTCCTGCCAAGCGTGGGGCTTATGGCTACTATGAGGGAGAGGCCTTTGTTCAGCAGTAGACATCTTGTTACTCCTGAAGATGATGATGATGAATGTATTCAGAATATTAAGAGACATCTGACACCTCCTCGACTTGTTTTTCAACCTTTCAATTCCAAAGTTTCCTATTCCCCGTAAAACAACTGGGTCAGATTCCAGCCAAGTTTTACTGCGTTCTTCAAGGTAAATCGGCTAAGAAATAGACACTTGTACATTCCGGGGCAGGCAGAACTTCTGGCAGTAAAAGCGATAATGCTGCGAACTGCCAAGTGGCAGTGCGGGCGAACTGTCGTCAAGGTAGAGCTAACTTTTCTATTGGAATGAAAGTGCTAGGGGTGGGACATCTCGTCATCCGACTCTGTTTTATTACTGGAACGATTTCCGAGTTTTCATAAACAGAATAAAAACCAAACCTAATTCGTAAATTTCGTAAATTACTTGTAACGCTTCGTCAATCGTCGTCATGTTCTAATTGCTAGGTGCTACGTACTAAATAAAATATAATCTTTTATAAAAACAAGTATTATTTTTAAAACAAAAACCTAAATGCACGAGCCGTGCGATGCCAAAGTCCTGAAATCCTGAAAAAATAATAGTTAACAAAACCCAAATGCAAAATGTAGACTATAACACTTCGGGCATAAAAAGGAATACAACGACAACTAACTCGTCACCATCGGTCAAGCCGTTTAAGCTACAGGAAGTTATAAAGAAACACACAAACATAAATACTTACATACTTACAAACACACCAAAAGCATACCTCCTTCTTGTAATCCTTCTTGTTGTAGTTGAAGTAATAATAATAAATTATATCGATGCCGGAGTTTTGGCGGGAACGTGAAGAAGTCACGTCGCGTCATTCTATTATTTTCTATAACTTGTGTTATTTCGAGTGTTAATGTGTAAAAACGGTGAATGCTTACCCGTTAAGTGTTCGTGAACATGCACGAGTGTTGGTTAATAGTATAATGTTGTGAAACGTGAATTTTCGTGTTGTTTACAAAACTTCATAGAAGGCTCTAACAAAGTTTTCACCACTTTACTGGGGCATGACTTGGACTTGACCATGACTTGCTTTGCTCGATTTTGACTGAGACTTGAATTTAAATTATGAAAAAACAATATTAAAACCACAAAAAGAAAAATCTAAATAATAACATAAAATACATTATTCCATTATTTAGAACAGATATAAAAATATTATTTTTGTTTTTTGTATATAAAAAACCGCAGCCCTTTTTGAGTTTTAGGAAAATCTCTTCTCGACAAGATTTAGTTATAGGCAGATTTTTTTACTTTGACCTCAAACCACATGAGTTGACCTCTCTCATGTTATTTCGTAAGGAGGCTTAACAGAATGCCATCTTTTGCTAAGGCGTTAACTACATAAAATTACCAACCTTTATATTATTGTTTAGCTGTAAGCGTGTCATACATAGACTGTTTTGAGGGTTATTTGTAAAATAATATATTTCACATATAAATATATGCCTATACACTAGGATCCACAGTTTGACGTCGTAGCAGAAGCGCGTAACAGGAGTGCTGTAGCAGGAGCGCTGGAGCGAGAGCGTCGTAGCAAAAACGCGTAATAGGAGTGCTGTAGCAGGAGCGCCGGAGCGAGAGCATGTTAACTAAAACCCTGTATAAATATATATATATATATTTGTTGGCTTGCGTTTGACTGCCATCACGTCTGATGTTAAACGAAGATGCAGCCTACGATGGAGCACGCTTGCCTAGAAGAAACCGATTCACTCGCGACTTGACGACACCTAGATTATAATTATCAGGAAAAACCCACTCGGGCAGCGCATTCCACTGTCCAGCAGTTAAAAAAAAACATTTTGCGTTATTTTTATGACTAAAAATTAATTATCAACGCCTGCAAATGGTAGTTCACACAATGATTTGTTATTCTACTGTTGTTAGCCTTAGGAAAAATGACTTTATTCTTTTTCGATGGGTTTTTTTATGGACGACAGGCTACGAATTTGACCAAAACTTAGCTGAGTGACGGTATGGTCGAGGATGGTAAGCACACTTAGACTTGAATGAGAACTGTGAAGAGATGACAAACAGACAAAATTAAATCTGAATTGCAATGTTTATACTGTTTTTGGTCTTTATCCTCTAATAGCTAATACTCTTTATTCATTAACACACTAAAACATTCAAACTACTTGGCCAACTACATACGAATAAAACGAACAGTTGGATTACCGAGAGACCATTGAAATTCTAAAGATAGTCCAAATGTACAAGCCCACCACCGATTCAATTAACAAGTAGTATCCAACTAGTATGACTCAGGCATATCAGGCCACCAGAACCACCGGAGGGCAGGCAGCAGGGGCCCTCTTTGTAAGTGGTGAGCATTCTACGATTCCAAAGCCGCCTACCAAGCGTCTGGTTTATGGCAACCCATCCCGTTTCTAAGGGAGCTTTTCTCTAAGGCCTTTGTTGAGCAGTGGGCATATTCTAACCATGTGGCTCAGTGGCAGGATTTTCACCTTCTGAGCTGTAGGTTGTGGGTTCGATTTCCACCCAGAACAAAAATTTGTGTGATGAACTTGGATGTTTATTCTTTGTCTGAGTAATTGTATGTATGTAATTACAAAAAAAAACTACCATTTATTTGGTTCCCATAATACAAGTTTGCTTAGTTTGGATCTAGATGGCGCTGTATGTCAAAAACATGCAGCAATATTTACCTATTTATTTTATTCTGGCTGATGATAATGATGAAGTTAGTATAACAACCATTAAACTTATTTAAGGGAAAGTACCCGATCAAACGAAAACGTATTTTTGATTGTCCCTGCGTTTCTACCGTTTTTTCAGCGCAGGCCCGCGTTAAGGGGCCTTTAATGACAGGAAAATTGAAACTTTCCGACGCTCGCCGACAAAAAGTTGGCCAACTGTCGTAAAGTATGTGCTTGTGAGATAACGTGGAAACGATGACGACTCGAGAGGTGAAAATTGAACCGTGTTCTGCTAAGTTTGGGCTTTCGACTTTTTAGTAACTGTTCCTTTATCCATGGTTCAACCGGCGGTATATGTTTTTTTTACTAGACATTGGGTTGACCATTTCCTTTCTGGGTATATTTATACAGGTTTAGAGCTATTTTGTAACGTTAGTTTAACAAAAATTAACGGCTTTCGAGTTACTTCAAATTTTGTGAAAATAGGAAAATTTCCCGGTTTTTAACCTTCAGCCTCTGATATTTGAAAATTGCTCCCGTTGACTCTGGGACCTCCACTTTGCTCGGTCAGTCATTACATTGAAGTCTCGGCACCTAATAACATAAAAAAAAATTGCTGTGATATTAAATAAAATAAATATCTGGGACATTTTTGCACACACGGTCATCTGACCCCAAACTAAGCAAAGCTTGTAATATGGCTGCCAGAGACTGATATACGTACATAGATATTTTTTTTTTAAAATACATACTTATATAGATATTAACACCCAGACATAGAACAAACACAAATATTCATCACATAAATGTTTGTCCTAGATGGGAATCGAACCCACGCCCCCAAGCTCAGAACGTAGGTTCACTACCAACTGAGCCACCGGGGCAGTCAACTATACTGTATTACTTCTTCACTCATAATTTCTTTAAACTTTTTGATAAAATCGTCTTTAAAAACCATACATCGTTTCTAGTATGCCACATACCGCGAAGCTACCCAAAAGTATAGATAATATTGTCTACTCCGGACACGTAGTGCTCACAATTTCTCCCAAAAGAAAATGGCACCATCATCATGAAGAAAGGTAAAGGTTGGAAAGTTATTGAAATGCATAAATCACGTTATATTTTCACCGTTATCCAATATACAGGTCCGCCACACGTGCTGTCTTGTTTAACAAATATTTCGTGTGTTCTGAGTACGTTTACTTTGTTGTGCTGGGTACATATTATAAACTGTAGCGGTTATTTTTTAACATGGGCCTTCGATGTGATATTGTACGTATCTATATTTAAAGATTGGAGTAACGATGACAAGGCTATGATGCGCCTACTATAAAGCCGTTGTTACGCTACTCCCTAATCAAACAATTCTGCTACGATACCCCTATTGAGTTATCCTGCTAAGATACATTTGCTACGGCGGCCTTGCCATGGCGCTCCTACCAAGCGCTCCTGCTACGGCACTCCTGTTACGCGATTCTGCTACATGGGTCCTACAGTGTTCTATTACGGCGCTCCCGTTACTCGCTCCTGCTACGGCACTCCTGCTACGGCACTCCTGCTACGGCGCTCCCGTTACTCGCTCCTGCTACGACACTCCTGCTACGGCACTCCTGCTACGGCGCTCCCGTTACTCGCTCCTGCTACGGCACTCCTGCTACGGCGCTCCTGTTACGCGCTTCTGCTAAATTGGTCATGCTACAGTGCTTCTGCTAAAACGCTCTTGCTCCGGCGCTCCTGCTACAGCACTCCTGTTAAGCGCTTCTGCTTCGGTGGTCCTGCACACTCTGCACAGTGCTTCTGCTACGACGCTCTCGCTCCAGCGCTCCTGCTACGGCAATCCTGTTACGCGTTTTTGCTACGACGCTCTCGCTCCAGCGCTCCTGCACAGCACTCCTATTACGCGCTTCTGCTACGACGTCAAACTGTGTATCCTAGTGTATAGGCATATATTTATATGTGAAATATATTATTTTACAAATAACCCTCAAAACAGTCTATGTAAGCAATTTCAGTCCAGGCTCTGTTTCGATCTGCGAACCTCTTCATTATTATTATTTTTACTTTTTATTGTGAGAAGTGTAATTGATTCTGTCGTTTTTTGACGTGCGACGCCAAAATCCTCTTAGGAGGAAAGAGAAAAAAAAACTGCTCCAAGATTTATCCGCCAAACCGCGACTTCTTTACGTTCCCACCAAATTTCAAAATGTAACTTTTTTTTTCCTTCTCCTAAGAGGATTTTGGCGTCGCACGTCTTATGCATTTGCCAGTGTCAAGTATACATATATATTTTCAAGTTTTTGTTATATATTATCAAACAAGTCATAGTCACGGGCAAAGGAAAGAAAACCAAGTCACGGTCAAGGCCAAGTCATGCCCCAGTAAAGTGGTGAAAACTTTACTAGAGCCTTCTATGGAGTTTTGGAAACAACATGAAAATTCACGTTTCACGATATCATATCATTCACCACCACTCGTGGATGTTCACAAACACTTAACGGGTAAACATTCACCGTTTTTACACATTAACACTCGAAATAACACAAGTTTTGGAAAATAATAAAATGACACGACATGAATTCTTCACGTTTCCGCCAAAACTCTCAAAATGTAACTTTCTTACTTCTTATCACTTATCCCAAACGCCGCACGCACATGCAATACATCACATGCACCTGTAATATTAACGCCGACTATCACACACAGATGGCGCCACATCGCTGAGAAAACAAAGAGTATTTGTCAAAAAAGAGCCTGCCGTTAGTGCAAAATGATTATTTCATGACATGGTCTTGCACTATTATTTATTCTGTCACATCGTTTTGAACACACTCAATAATAAAGGAGCGGGTCTTTTTAACCAACTACCAAAAAAATGGAGGAGGTTCTCTAGTTGACTGAATTTTCACACAAAATTTTCAGAATCACTCGTGCAGTTTTACTGAATCTTGGTAAATATATATTTATTTCTAATAACGACTCAGTTTTTTTTGAGAATAAAATCTATTTGATCTTAAGACAGCGGCAGCGATGGCTCAGTGGTTGGCATGTTCAGCACGCCGCATGGTGTGGGTTCAAATCCCAAAAATTTGCTTTGAGCAGACGGTGTAGGAAAACATATGCCTATATGCTTAAGCTGCCATAAATAAATAAAATAAAAAATATTTAAAAATAAGTAAATCATATAATAAATTTTGACTTAAAAAATCTTTATTTAGCACAAGTATGAAAGTAATTGAAATTGATAGGACTTCTTTACAGATAATGGTTTGTGGTGAAATAATGACTCCAGTCAATCGAGAGCCACGACCGTGACTGACTTTGTTAAATTAGATAGACTGTGACCGAGACTGACTTTTAACGTGAAATATTACTATTGACTTGGTATATTATAAAACTTGACACTGGCAATACTATTTGTAGAACCAAAATGAAAAAAAAACACGAGTGAAAAGAAAGCAACAGAACAATTATCTCAGATCTCCAGACGTAATGGCGTTTGTATCCCTGAAAGAAAGCCAAGGAATCAGGTAAAAGCTTTGAAACCTTTGTGTCTGACAATCCATTAACGCTACCCACTACTACGTAGAAACTAATACGTAATCTGTATTACGCAGAACGATGTACACTTCACGTCTAATATTATGACCGCTCTGAGCTGTGGTAGCTAAATCTCGCAATCTACGTACGTCACACGGGCGACGCCGCGTCGAGCACCTATATTACCCGGCTGCCCAAGACGGAGGTAATGTTTTTGGATTGCATGTTAGTACGTATGTAGGTTCGTATAATAACCTCCTACACGGCTTGACCGATTCTGACGAGTAAGGTGTTGCTAGATTCCTATATATACCTGGACTGACATACGCTATTCCTTTTGCGGTCGAGTTTTTTTTTTGGATGATTGAGGGTGTTTTGATCACATTTAAGGTTTTGACTGTAATCATTCTTATAATTATTACTATTGACATTTGCATCCTTCGCTTTAGAGAAGACGTAACGTAGCGATGACGATGTTCAGGGCGGCTGTAAAGTTTATTGCGCACTATACGTGGTTACCTTCGCATTGCACTCACCTAGATCAAAGTTAATCAAAGGAGAAACCACAAAGAACCGAAAAAGGAGTTCCATTGTGAGAAATAGTCCTGCATGAAACAGACGGAAAGCTGCTCTATATACCCAAGATTACCAACCATAACTTAACTTAATAAAACTAGCCTCGGGATTCTGAAACCTTTGTTAACTTTGACAACAGATTAATTCTAATGCTGCTTTTGTCTGGCACTAAGCAAATGACAAAAACAGCAATACACTTAATCTATCGTCAAAGTTAATGAACGTTTCAGTATTCGGGGGTAATGGCATTAAGTTAAGTTATAGTTGATAATCTTTTTACTTCTATCTTTTAATAATTACGTATACTTAAGATTAGAGTATACCTCTACTCTTTCATACAAAAAAATTAAAACGGCTAATTAAATAGCGGTAAGTGTTTCACATCTCTGTATAATATGTCATTCGATTTCTATGATGTTTTAATATCTATGTCGTGGGCTAATCGTTGAACTGGGCCGATCGCCTGGGCACCTGGGCAGATCACGATACGCCGGCATTTCATGATTTGGCCGACTATTTCGTGACGTGCCCAGTGCATGCCCAGTATAAAGTTGGGCAGATCGGTGAGAGGAACCTGTTTGTAGATTTGCCCTTCTAATCACTCCACCACTTCGAGATATGGCTGAATTCTGAGGTAACAAAAATAAATGAAGAAAAAAACGAATTGAGAGCCTCTTCTTTTTTCCGCGCGGACTGTAGGTAAATTCACAAACTCTTCTCTCTCTCAAACACACGCACGGGTAGCAGACAGCTTATAGTTTTTGAGTTATTAAGAGAAAAGTGTAAATCTTTAAGATGTAGTAAATACAGAGTAAAATGAATTTTTATTTTTCATCAAACTAATAAGTGATAATCATTCTATTTGTTTTCACTTAACACAAAACAGTATCAAAATACCAACAAGTTGTCACACGTCTACGATTTGCAAGTCGACTGAGCTTTATTTGACCACTAGCTGTGCCCCGCGGTTTCACTCGCTATTCAACAAAGAACCGAACATTTTTCCGGGATAGAAAGTATGGTAGAGTCACCGGTTATGGGTTGCATTGATGCAACAATGTGTCTTGATTCAGGTGGTTAGTGTCAGTAAATAAGTATGCCACTTCACTATAAGCCAGGAATTTATTCTTATCCAGTTTTCACCATATATATACTAATTATCAGTATCAGAAGGAGAATGAGTTTTAACAGCGGAGGCGACAAAGAATTGAACACAAAAGCGTGACGGTCGTGCGATACGAGAGTGCGGTCAGTTGGTAAATAATAGACTGCCGGCAGAGGGCGCGCGAAGCTCGATCTCTGCCGCCGGCCGGTAACCGGTCTGCGGTCTGCGGACTAACAATTATGTAAGCTGTGGCCGCCTGCTGTTCGATAGAACAATGGGCGCAACTAAGACGGCGCGTTTCCAATACTTCCGAATAACACGATTAAATATTTATGTACTTTTGATATGTAGTGAAATAGTTATTAGTATTTGCTTAGTTTATTTTATTGAGCTATTAAATTTATAAAAGTATATAAATATATAACCGATAACCGGTGGGGAAGAAAGGTTCTTGAGTGGCGACCACGAACCGGAAGACGCAGCGTAGGTAGGCCTCCCACTAGGTGAACCGACGACATTGTGAAAGTCGCGGGCAACCGATGGATGCAAGTGGCCCGTTGTCGGTCGGTGTGGCGCTCTAAGGGGAGGCCTATGTTCAGCAGTGGACGTCTTATGGCTGATGATGATGATGATGATATAAATATAACAGATATAATATTTTGTATATATCAATGTTTTAATTTCTTATGTTTTTATGTAGGCTAGTAAATAAATATTATTATTAGTATTTACATACATTAGTAAATATAATTATATGTATGAATGTAACTATGTATTATATTTAAGAGTAGCCTACAAAAGTGGACTATGTCTAGCCTAAGCCCAGGGTGAAAGCTACCTCCATACCAAATTTCATTCAACTCCGATCAGCCGTAACAGAGATGAACGGGAACAAACACACTTACATACAAACACACTTATACACAAACTTTCGCATTTATAATATTAGTGTGATTTGTTCGTTTTGCTTATCTACCGAAGTAGAGCAATTTATGCTCCGAGTTACTCAGTGTGTAAGGCGCTAGATCATATCTGTCCGAGGAAGATGCTTTGTGCCGACGAGGTGTTAAAGCAAAGCAATTACAGTTAAGTAGCTACCATATTTGTCTTGCTGTAAGCTTACTCCCGCGATTCAAGATAAGGCGTATCATGTTGCATCGACGACGTAAGATTACCATCTTTTTACCTTTTTAAAGTATTTTTATTCAACGGAATCTGTATCTGCTGCTCAAGCGTAATGCGGTAGCTTGTAAATGAGGGCCTCTTTACCCGACTGCACAAGAAAGGTAATGTTTTTGGAGTGTGTCTTTGTATGTAAAAAGCTTCTGTAGTTTTGGCGGGATTGTCAATGACTGTCATGTCGCGTCATTGTTTTATTTTCCAAAACGTATGTAATATCGTGTGTTAATGTGGTAAAAACGGTGGAATAGTAAATCCATTGTGTTCTTGAACGTGGACGAGTTTTGGTGTATAGTATAACGTCGTGAAACGTGGCTTTTCGTGTTCGTGTGTGTTTCCAGAAATCCATAAAAGCCAAAAAAAGTCTCCACCAGTTTGCTGGGGTATGACTTGAACTTGATAGTGACATTCTTTGCTTTACTTAGACTATGACTGAGGCTTGTTAACTGCGAAATATTTTACTTCACTTGAAATATTACAAAACTTGATACTGGCTAAATACAAAACGTGTGGAGCCAATCTATAACAGAAAAAAAAACGAACCATTTTGGCGAGTGACGTGACGTGTCGTTGGATTCCGTACCGGTACGAGCTTATTTCAATGATTGTTAGGTCCAGATGCCGACGCTGTGCAATCTGGAGCATCAGGATCACGAGTCAGGACATCGCTTTCTCCAACGTTAAAACGACGAGAATCACTTAACTAAGAGTGCTAATGTCCATACAAAGATGCGTAACTCGATTGTAGTACTGATATAGACGCAGACGAATATGACGAAGATGTCGCTAGTATTGCTTTAATCTCTTTTATCTACATGATCGTCACAATTTCTGCTTGAATTGAAATAGAAATCCAAGCTAACTCATTCGTAATGTACGGAGAAAAAACGTGGTTTCGTATGAATATTTTTACATCAATAATATCAGTAAAATTATCAATTTTATATACAAAACTCGCTAAGTTCTCAAGAGATGGCGTTGAAAACAATATTTTAGGAAACTAGTTTTAAGCAGATTTTTCGAAGGCACACTTTTTTGTATGAGATTGTTATTCTTCTCGTGTAGATTTTATTTGCTTAATACATAGATTAGACAGAAGATATTATTAATTAAGATGTTTTGTTTGTAGACAAATTACGTGTTCCTATATTTTTAAGTGTAATGAAATAAAAAAAGAAATGTGTAAACAAATAACTTTTATTCGCTATCCTATTCGTTAATTGATTTGTAAAATTCCAACAATTTGACGGATAATGAGTCAATTAATTATAAAACATTAGAGACTAGATTAGCGATTTACACGACAGGGCCTACGGGTAGATGAGGGGCAGAGGGCTGGAAGCCGTTCTCGTTGGCGATGTAGGTGACGGTGTAGATCAGACCATCAGTACCTGGGTAGGAGAACTGACCACGGACTTCGATAGCTTCATTCTCAGTGCCAACGTTCTTAAGCTGACCTTCCTCCTGTGCCACGATGCCGTTTGATGTCTCATAACTATAACCAAAATAGCCTTTTAAAAAGAATAGAATTTTCTAACGGACCTCGAAAGGAAAAAAGAAACCCTTACAGAATCTCTTCATTGTCCGTCTGTCTGTCTGACTGCCTGTTAAGACCCTTTTTCTCAGGAACACATGGAGCTATGAAGTTGAGATTAATATCAAATACCTAGGCTTACTGTAGTTTACTCTCACTTAGAGCTCTCAAAAACTCAGCTTTCTAAGTCAACACAATACAAAATGCATTTTATGAGTAATATTTTGACACTAGCAAGTATTAAAACCTCTAAGGCACTTCCTGGTGATCTAGAATCATGAAATTTGGCAAGAAGTAAGGTCTTACAGCACGAGTAAAGGAAGAAATCTGCATAACAAATTCACATTAAAGAAATTGCGATTAAAAACTTAAATTTGTAGTTGGAGAATTGACCGTGACATACATCGATGGTAGGAAAATCGTGTTTTCAACTACAAAGTCGAGTTTATAATCATAGCTAAACAGGGTTATAAGGAAAGGATATACTAAGCCGGAAAGGACTCAAAGTACTCATCATTATGAACAGCTTTTACTATGGGACTAACCCTGAAGACGAGAAAAAAATCATGATACGTCAATGATACTAGACAAATGTATGGAACAGCTGGTTTTTTTCTACATTTCGCTATTGGTCCCATAGTAAAAATTGTTCACAATCATGAGTACTATGCGCCCCTTTCGGGTTACCATACCCTTTCCTTATAACCCTGTATAATTTTAAGTAAATAAAGTTGTAAGGCAAGACGAGAGTTGAGCTGGATTTACACGGGAAGGGTCGCTATCGGCTAATTGTTGTCGCGATAGCATGACTGGTATGACACCTATGTGTGTGTAGACACCCGAGTGGCACCATTACGAAAAATACCACGCTCTAATTTATTAGCAGTTATGACTTACGCGGAGCTGAATCCATCAACGCCAATATTATTTAAAACTTGTTTGACGACTTGGGCATCCCTGTCGTTGGTGGTGGGAGGAGCAGCGGCGGCCGCAGCAACGAGAAGAGCGAGGGCGAAGAACTAAAAGAAAATAAAACAAATTCAGAGAGTAATACGAGCCATGTAAGGATATCTATATCTACAGATGAGCCGACAACAGCAGTTAAACCATTTCTGGAGTGGAGACCAACAATCGGCAACATTAGAGTAATATACTCCATGCCACATAGCATGATGCAGGTGACACGTGGTTTTTTACTGAGTTGCTGCCACCCCACAGCACAATTAATTGTGTGAATATTGTGTACCTATATAAATAAATCCTAATCATAATTACAAGTCATTAATATTACAAGTCAGAGGCATGTAGCCGCAGTCGTATCAGGACTAATAAAGCTTCGAGGTATAAAAATGAATACGTTCCTTACAAGGAAAAAACTTCGCTTGCGCGATTCAGAATTCCTTACACTACAACTGTCAGTCCATACAAAACGGCAAAGAATTCACAATAATGGGTCAACGCCATCTAGCGAACTATAGGAAGTAGCTTTGTCTCTATGTCTGGATGTTTGTCGCACTATCACGGCTAAACGGCTGAACGGATCATGATAAAATTTCATAAAGAATTACTGTATTTCACAAAGACGGATACAGGATATTTTTTAAGTCCACGCAAATGAATTCGCGGGTAGCAACTAGTTCTATATATAGATTAAAAATATTCACACGCTTTAAATCACAGATACAAACACCACATCCGGTCAGCGTACTAAAATACAATCTTCAAAAAACACACATTTTAAGCTCTACATAACAATATTCAGTGTTGGTTGCCAAAGAGTCCTTACTAATATTACTCTAATATATTAAGGGATTTGTAAAGCAAGTAGGTTTACTCAACAGGATATATGCTATGTTTTGTTTTGCGAACAAGCATCGCTAAACTCAAAAATATCTTTACAAAATCTTGTTTTCAGATGTGTATAAAATGGAGTGATACTACAGCACAGGAAAACCAGTGATATCATATAGTTAAAGCTTAAATTTTGAATTTGATGAAGCCTATGGAATCCGGAATTCAGTAACACCTATTAAGTATTCTTGACATAAGTTACATTTTTATTTTCGCCAATACAACAAGGAAAGATGTAGACTTAGAATAATTACGTAGAATAATGAGCACAATTTATATTCCCACGTGTCTGTGACCTATCGGATTTTTTAATAATTTATTGGGCAGGCACTCGGCGACATCCATAATTACGTGAAGATTCAAATGTCAAGGCTTCGCGAGAGTCGTTTGGGATTCCACACACGAATTTTGATCATTCTGATTCTAATCGGAATATAACGAATCTAATCTAACCGCAGCGAAGAAATAAGTCGTGGAATTTTAAGCCTAATGAATATTACCTTTAGGTACAATACGAAGCCAAACTGTCCGCTTCTAATCTTTAAGTCTATTGGACGATTTTACGGCATGATGTTTTTAAAATGATTACGACATAAATGTGTTTACTGATTACTCAATTATTATTGAGTAATCGGATAAATAGCTGTGAATAAACAAATTAGTATTCATCCAGCGATGCAATGCAAATGTTACGAAAATATCATAGAATAATTATTTGATTTTTACTGATAGACATTCGACGTCAAGTTTTGAAATTTTGAATGGATGATATTGATCACGCTTGGAAAGTTCACTTCCCTATCGTAATGTCATCGTACCTATTGATAAAGGTCAAAACTTGATTTTACAAAATTGTATGCAAACAAGCAGTACTCTGTCTAGTAAGTAAACATAATTAATCTATATTCAATACTCTATGAATATTTTGTAACACCGATGTACAGCAGAGATATTCTTATTATCCTTTAATTACATGACATTCACGTGGATCTGTACACATCAACATTACAAAGTTGAGCAATCTATAAGGACGAGCCCTTTTCTAGGAACCAACGCACAGACCAAACCGCTTATAATAGAGACGTGAAATTTGTACCCAATACTCCTGTAATGGTCTAGATGAACAAGAAGAATGGAATTTGCGAAATTCCGCCTATTAAGGGGTAAAATGGACCTCTAAAGTTCGAATGGAATTAGAATATTCATTCATGTTGAGCCAGTTAAACTCGGATTATGTATTTAACATAGAAAATAAAAGGTAGGACTCAGGTTTTTTCCGAAAATCAAGAGGTGAAACGGGGTGTTTAATTTTCTTTAGCCTCTACGAGCGAAGCCTTGCGGGCAAGCTAGCTACATTTATATGTTTAGGTCTAGATTCTAAAATGAATATGTTACGGGCCAAAGTTCTCATTTGCATGAATTGACATTTTGTGTGTTAAAATCACGCCTTTGTTGACCAATTGTGAATAGAAATACCTAATTTGATATGCCTCTGGTTATTTTGATTCATAAGCTGTATTCAATTATTATTTAATACAGTAATGTTAAAGCAAATATGGGTCAAAGTCATTACGATTTATGCTCAAAAGAAATAATACGATGCATCATCATCATCATCAGGCAGAATTTGTAGTTATTTCAAATTAGCACAGCTATTAACAGTTAAACTAATATATAGCAGCATTAATTTAAAGTAACAAAAAATTATTAATGTTAAAAATATACAAGTCAAATCAAACATACATAATACAATTCAATAATAATAACTAAGAGTCCCTTTGACCCCTTTTGGGTTCCTCTTTGGGGACCTGTGCAATTGCGGCTGATATTATCCAGAAGAACAAGTAACTTACAGAACACGTCCACTGCTGAACAAACGCCTCTACCTTGGAGCGTTACAGCGAACGACAGTTTTCCATTTCCATCTACCTACTCATCTAGGTTACAATTTTAGAACAAGTAGCTTGTGCCCGCGACTTTTTTTGCTTGGCCAAGATCCCCGAAACATAGTGGCTCAGCCTGGAGGCCTCGCATTGCAAATCAATTTGACGAAAGATGTGCAAACCCATAAAAGGTGAAGAGACAGGTACAAGGTATTGCGTTTTGTATGAGAAACGTAAGTATGAATAGCCATCGCGCTTTCATATTGAGTTTTCTTGTAAAGGCCACTTCTAAATAACATTATTTTTAAAGAATGTTCTTTTATGTATGATGATTCTGATAATCTATCAAATTCAACAAATATTGTGATCGTAATTGTTTACTTAATAATTAAATAAATGATTTAATAAATAAATAACAATCGCGCTTTCATATGAAGTTTTCTTGTAAAGGCAACTTTTTAATACATATATTTTTTTAATAATTTATTTATTTATTTAGGTTCACCTACACTGTGCACACCAATACAATGTCAAAAATAAACACATATAAAATAGAACTTAATGTCACAATAATTGCAGGTGAAGACAGCGTGCAATAATAGAGAGCGAGGTACTATAATTATAAATAGAATTAAGTCATTACGTTATTTTATTTATGATGATCCTGATAATTTATCAAATTCAACAAATATTGAGATCATAATCGCTTATTTAATAAAAAAATCACTTCATATATAAATAACAATCGCACTTTCATATGAAGTCTTGTAAAGGCAACTTTTTAATATATATATTTTTTAAATAATGTTCCTTTATTTATGATGATCCTGATAATTTATCAAATTTAACAAATATTGTGATCGTAATTGTTTACTTAATAAATAAATCACAATCGCGCTTTCATATGAAGTTTTCTTGTAAAGGCAACTTTTTAATATATATATTTTTTAAATAATGTTCTTTTATTTATGATGATCCTGATAATTTAACAAATTCAACAAATATTGAGATCATAATCGCTTACTTAATAAATAAATCACTTCATAAATAAATAACAATCGCGCTTTCATATGAAGTTTTCTTGTAAAGGCAACTTTTTAATATATTTTTTTTTTTATAATGTTCTTTTATTTATAATGATCCTGATAATTTATCAAATTCAACAATTATTGAAATCATAATTGCTTACTTAATAAATAAATAAATATATCACTTAATAATTAAATAACCATCACGCTTTCATATTGAGTTTTCTTATAAAGGCAACTTTTTAATATATATTTTTTAAAGAATGCTCTTTTATGTATAATGATCGGAATGATCCTGATAATTTATGAAATGTAACAAATATTGAGATTTTAATTGTATACTTACGAATTTCATTTTTGATGTGTTTGAGGTGGGCTGTCTCGTAAAAGGAGGATGCGACGAATGCTCTTGAAATTCCGATTAGGCACATTTATATACCCATGTGTAGTCCAACTACTTTGCATAATGTGTTTGTGTGCAACACACACTTGAAACTACCAGATACTAGGTTAGAGTTTTTTATCTCCATGCATATGGATTGGTATTAAAGGTCAGTAATAGGCATAATATGCATTTAAACTGTTTTATTTTAGAAAATAAATAATTTGGATAAGCTTTGGTAATTATAATTGACCGAGCGAGACAATTGCTGAAGTGGCAATGGGCAGGCCACATCCCTCGAAGAACCGATAACCGATGGGGAAGAAAGGTTCCACGAACCAGTTTTTTTTTTTTTTTTAATTGTTTGTAGGGTTTTGTCGTTTAGCGACCACATGGCCCTGTGATTCACACGGTACACAAAAATATATATAGACTAAATAAATAAAAACACAAAATTATCTTTTTAGGCCTGATTCTACTAATTTATACAAAACTTAATTCTGATAAATCGGGGTTGGCCAGGATAGTGGCAGTTTGTTGTTCTGTGTGGCGCTCTAAATAGGAGGCCTACGTTCAGTAGTAGACTTCTTCTGGCTGTTGATGATGACTGTAACTATACTACACCGATAATAAGAGATTTTGACAATGTGTATTAGGTCTTTTTTTTTTTTTTATCTAACTTTTTGGTTTTGATTCTTGTGTACAATTTGTTTATTTCCATAAATAAAAATGTGTCTATTGTCTATTTTCAGACTATTTAGACGATGTTGCAAAAAAGTAGTAACTAAGAAAACATAGTAAGTATTTGATCACGCCTATCAGATGTTTTGAATAGTTGATAATTATGCCTTTTAGATGTTCTCCTTCTTACCAGTTTTAGATGTTAGGTATTTTAGTGTATAATAAAAGATGCAAGCGTTGTGCTACAAAGATAATATCCTAAAAAATTTTTTTTTTTCTTTTAAGACATTCTTGATAGAAATATTTGCAACCACTTGCGCTTTCACAACACTGTAAACACTATTTAAGGACAAGTCCAATCGCAAAACAACAAAAAGTAGCATTTTTCAGCGCTTTGTTCGAAGTGACATTACTTAATCAGGTGCAAAAAATACTGCAGATAGAAAATAAAACTGAAATTACGTTTAACCGAATAAAATTTCGGAAATCTGTCTTAGTTACAAAATAAAAAATCGCAAAATTACCCCCTGAAAAACCCTTTTGAAATCAAATGCTCTGAATTTTCAGCGGTAACTACAAATTAAATATCCAGGCTAGTGGTTTATACGGCGAGCCAGGTAGTTTTTTTTATTTGATTTGTATATTTCCGATAATCGGCAAAAAAGCAATGAAAAACTACAATTTATCGTTTTCTGATCAAGTATGACATGTGATTTTCAACTTTAAACCTTAGAACTTTGAGCGGGACAATACTCATTTCAAATCACAATCAGTCCTCTCCTTAACTCTAAAACAATATTTTTAGTATATTCATACAAATCAATTTAGTTTATACCAACTTACCGGCGGCGCCACCAGTCTAACTTTGAAAGCGTACCTATATATTGAGAACGTGACGCTGAAAGAGATTTTGTCGTTTAAAAACCTTGTCCGCATTTCTGTCAGTTATTATAGGTTTTATGCCGCTATTTTGAAGAAAAAACATGATGGCGAACAGCAGGCAAGCTAAAATCTTCAAAGTCCTTTCTGTATATTATGTATCAAAATCATATCTTGTATGAAACAAATACTAAAAACTGGCCAAGTGCGTGTTGGGCTTGCGCTAACGACCCCGAAATCCCCCGAAATCGGTGGGCGAGTCCAACTCGAACTTGGTCGGTTATTATTTTATTTTAATAATTTTAAAGTTTACCTACTTCTACTTGAAATAACCTAATTTAAAATCACTCTGGGCCCCGTATTTTCGGCACAAACTGACCTTGGCATTCACTTTCCATCGAAATGAGGATGATTCTTAAAATTATTTAACAGTTCACAAACCGGTTTCGACGAAAACGAATGCCTACTTACATCATACGACACGATGCAACTTGCCTGTCGTGTTGACTGAGGATCTTACTTACAAGGCTTTAAGGAAAGGGTATTGTTAGCCGAAAAGTCATCATTATGAACAAATTGTTTTATGCGACCTACCGTGAAAACGAGACAAGGAGCGATTCAAGCGATCGATTTGAGCGGAAAAAAATTAGAGACACCATAGAAAAATGTCTATGACACTCAACAAAATGTATAGATCAACTGTTTTTCACACGATTTCAGGGTTGGTCCCATTACGTAACATTTGTTCACAATCATGAATACTATGAGCACTTTTCTTATAACCCTGTATAAGCTTTGCTTAAAGTTGAGTGACATTAGTTAGTAGGTACTGCACACTTTATTTTTGTATTGCGCAGAAGTTAAATGACATTGGTAAATTTAAGCATCGCTTATAAGTAAGACCGTAAGTTGCTAGCCCTAGTGTCACAAGTTTATGATTCCCCAAAACCAGCCTTGTCTTACTGCAAGCCTGTAATTCATCGACTATATGAATTCGCGGCTGCCGCCTCCGCCGACTGCACGTGCTGCTGCCGAGCCGCTCCAACATCAATTCAATATTATTAGACATACAAACCAATCGAACAGCTGCGGTCAAATGCCTGCAGTCGCTGCACGTGCTGTTGGCAGTTGCAGTTGGCAGTGCTCGGTCCTAAATATTATCTTAATCCCACTATTCTTGCGAGCGGAATAACACGATTGCAATTACGAGTAACAATATAATTGCCGTAATCAGGCTAACGGTAGCGATTACTTGTTTATGTCACAGTGAATCATCTAACTTTAACTTTGATGATCTTTTGAATGCACTGACCAAATGATCTGAGGTTAAATTAACTATTAAACTATTATCTTCTGTAGTGCTAGGAGTCTTGCAAAGTGTAGAATAATAACGCCTCGAGTGTAATAGCCAAATTATGTGTCATGCAAACCTCATCTAAAGTCATTTACGCCCTGTCGATAGCCCCTACCGTTTGCTCGCATGAGAGGTGAGGATTCAAACTATAGCTATAACTTCTGAACTATAATGCGACTAATCATGTGACATTGGTGACCAATTACGACTAATTCATGAATAATATTTGGCTGTTTCAAGACTGTGTTTCATTAAGTTTTCAGAAGTGAGGATTCTGGCGTGAAGGACATTGCTGTTGCGGGCAATAATAATGTACTGGATTACATTATTACCGTCTGTCTGTACGGGCAATAATATTGTAATGAATTGCATTATTGACCGGTGTGTTTTTAGGGTTCCGTAGTACTACAAGGAACCATTATAAGTTCGTCATGTCCGTCTGTCTGTCTGAATCCTTTATATCCTTATAACTTCCAAAGTTATAAGCTTACATGCATGAAATTTTGCACAACGATAGTCTAAATAAAGACATACAGTTTCAAAAAAATTTTTTTTTTTTTTTTTTGTAAAATAAGGGTAGCTCTCATACATGTAAAGTGAGGATATAATAAAATTTTACGTCTGTACCCCACATGTGGGGTATCATTAAAATGATGTTAAGGTTTCCTATACCATTTTTTTATCAAACGTACTTGCGAAATATGGGCCGACAAAGCTGCTTGCTTCGCTTTTCTCCGCTCGGAATTCGGTATGTCGCCCGTTACATAAGACACTGTTTTGTTGATTAATCTACTATTGTGTATTTCAGAAAATTTGTTCATCAATTAGCGAAAGTATTTTATTATTACTGACCCCTGAAAGTAAAACAGACGCCAAAAAATATTAAATGGAAAAATGAAATTATCTATTTAGTATTCCAATGGTGTATGGTCTAGTGCCCGTGTTGTACCAGCACCGGTAGTCGTTGGTAACGATACTGTCGCCAATAGATGGCGAATCGAGTCTTCTGAATTGCGGTGACGAATTTTTCCATGATTTAAATACCGTATCGGAGATTTATCTGTTTTTATCAATAGGCTCTAGTCAAAGGGAATACAAATACAACGTGTTATATTCCTAAGAACACAAAATCGAATGAGTGATTAGGATATCGCAATTATCCCGACAGATTAAGAAGCGTGAAAACCGCAGGAGTTCCTTATTAAATTTAGTAAGAATGTGCACTGAAAAAGGTTTAAAATGCATTTCAGGTATTTAAGGTACTTAAGGGACAAAACTTTGTGTAGAAGTTCGCCATTTTTACTTTGTATATGAGAGCACAAAGTCCGAGAATCTCCGTTTTGAGCTCTTAACCCACGTATGAAGTCGCGGGGATCCCCTACTTCAGAATTTAAAGCAGTTATAAACTCTAAGGACGTTTTGAGATGACACTATTTCAATAATTTATCTACAAACAGCTATTTTGTAAAACCGTCAAAGAATTTGATGAAATCCTTATTGATATACTATATATAATACCTATATCCGTTTGCATTTTTACCGATCTTTGACTGTATATTGTAAGACTATTTCAACAATTTTGGAACAGTTGCGAAAAAATAGTGTAAAATAACATTCTCTTTATTCTTACAATTAGCGATTAATTCGCAAATTGTAATTATTATGTATATTTGAGAAAAGAAATTAGTATGGTGTTATTTCCAGGCAAGCGTTTACACTTATCTACAAACGGGTTTTAACAGAGACAAATAAAAAATCAAACGAATTATATAAATTACTATAACATAATTGTTTTATTAACAATCAATCGGGATCATATCACAGATCGCTTAAAGGGTGGCATATTAACAATGTGTAGGGAAGAGGGAGGAATGAGTATTTTTGGACTAGATTTTAAGTTTCTCAAGAAAACTTATTGGGCTTGGGGGAGATGAGCGGCCTGGGGCTGGAAGCCGTTCTCGTCAGCGATGTAGGTGACGGTGTAGACCAAACCGTCGGGACCAGTGTAGGAGAACTGTCCGCGGACCGCAATACCTTCGTTCTCAGCGCCGAGGTTTTTCAGCTGGCCTTCCTCTTTAGCCGAGATACCGTTTGAAGTCGCATAACTGCAAATAGTTTTGAAAAAAGTTTTAAAATGAAGTAAAATAAAATACTCAAAAACTAAATATTTAATTTGTAGTAACAGTAGCTACCCTTTTGGGCATACAATATAGCATTTATTAGCTGGATCCATCGATTATTAAATAAGCAGATACTATTAATTCATAATATTATTTATTTGATATGTCAAGATTTTTATCATTTAGGAATTTGTCAATTTTATAATAGCATTTTTTATGTAATAATAAATTAAAAACATTATGACATGAACGATAACACTATAAAAGTATTTTTCGATAGAACAGCTGATGATACTCGTGAACACTCGTACAATATATTAATAGCTCACCTGTTCACGTATCCATCGGGGAGACCGGCGTTGGTGTTAGCCTGTTCGACTATTACAGCGTCAGCCTCGGGACCAGCAGGCGCAGCGACGGCCGCGGCGACAATCAGGGCGAATACGACGAACTGGATCGAACAAAAGTCAAGTTAGATACGCAATATACTACTAGGTACACGTTAATATATAAATATAAATAAGAGATTTGCTCGAATACATTCGATGATGAAGTTTATATTAGATCATGTCAACACAACGCTTATATTAAAATGAAAGGAGTTAAAAATTTTGGCCAAACTTTATCAAAAATGGGAATCGTGTTAAATGTTACAGAAACCGTTCAAAATTTCAGCTAATTTGACGATCTTATATAAGAACATGTCAACACAACACTTATATTAAAATGAAAGTGGAGTAAAAAATCTCGGCGCAACTTTATCAAAAATGGAAATCGTATTAGATGTTACAGAAACCGTTCAAAATTTCAGTTACTTTGACGATCTTTATTAGATCATGTCAACGCAACACTTATATTGAAATGAAAGTGAAATTAAAATTCCGGCGCAATTTTATCAAAAATTGGAATCGTATTAGATGTTACCGAAACCTCAAAACTTCAGTTAGTTTGACGATGTTACGACGAAATGTTTTTACGAATAAATCACTTGGTTCACAGGACACTTTTAAAAACAGGCTAATTAGGGAAACCGCGGGACGTACCGATTTCATTGTAGTGATTTTGGTTGGTTTGTTTGTTGTGATGGAACAGCAATCGAGCGAGTGACGCCCTGGTGTTGTGGGAGCGGGCTTTTATAGTGCGCCCGTGCATCGTTGCGCGGCAAGGACGCTCTGTGACATTTGAACTTAGAATCTTCAGTTCTGCATCGGTCTCGACAAAGGCTCTAACATGTCCGGTTGCGTCTGCGCCGATTAGGTGTTGTTTTTTTGCGTGACCCACATGTTTAACGTCACCCTTGAAAGGTCGAGTACGTCGGTGCTACTTATGGGACACTTGCCAAAGGCGTACATAAAAAAAGTGACAGTTTTTGTCGATGACCCCAATTTTTAAGATATTACATATAAATGCGTAAATATCGGTGGTAATTTTTTACATTTTATTTTTATATTTAGTTTCTAGTATAAGGTTAATCTTTAACAAAGTTTGTTCGCATGATTTTTTGTTTTGTATTTGCGTTTTTAGCCCCATCTATTCTACATCGTAGTTCTTTCCTAATTATCTGGTTATATGCTGGGCCATGCAGGTTAGTTATAAGGATCTATGTATTTTATGGCAATACAATAAAGGACACATTACTTACAGCGAACCGAAATCTTTCATATCGATTTTGCTAACTTAATTATTAGATGCTAGCAACGCGCCGCGGTTTCATCCGCTAGCCTAGAGGAACCGCAACCTCTTCGGCAACCGGGCCGGGCCTTAAAAAGCTAGTCCAGCCACCCGGTATCCTCCAGGAAAGCCAGCAGCTCGCTCACGCCGGCGCAGGCTTCCCGGAGCGTCCTCGGTGAACCGAGGATCGATGTACGTTGTTCTGCCACGCTTCTGCACTCCAGCAGCATATGCGCGGCCGTTTCTTCGGCCTCCATGCAGCCTCTGCATAGAGGGCTGTCTGTAACTCCAATAGTAAAAAGGTGTTTGTTTAGAGAGCAGTGTCCCGTGATCACTCCGAAAACTTGCCGGAGTCTATCACGTTTAATCACGTTCACGGGCGCCTGTCTGAACCTCTTCTTGCCAGTTCGTCAGCCACGTCGTTCCCTCTGGATCCACTGTGCCCTTTAATCCATTGGAGTGTAATGTTATTGTGTTTACTTACATCTTCCAGGAGATTGTGACACTGTATGGAAGTATGTAAGTAAAGGCTAGTGTAGAATGTAAGTATTTTTACATCCGGTGTATAGCGACACTATACTTAAGCTACCTTCTAATCTCAGTCTACGCTTCTAATAGTACAATGATAATGTTTAGATGAATGAAAGAATATTATTTATTTTATAAGCTATTTTCTGACAACCAGATAGCAATTCTAGCCTTTTTTACCTTTGTATATAGCCCTTCTTGTAAGGTGGCAACACTGCTTCGGACATAACGAGCCGTGTCTTGCCCACTTATGGTATTTCAAAATTATGAGTCAAGCTAGGTTTTAAAAATGCATGTGAGTAAAATTTAAGCTTGTTGGACAATATAATATAAAGATAATATATAATAATATAGATAAGATAATATATAGATATAAAACGTAAAGTAAGTCATAAACAAGTTTTTTTTTTTTATAAATCTAGGTACTAATATCTATAATATGCAATAGTTAAATAGCCCTTCCTATCTAGGTACTACCTATAACGTGCTTTATTATATCCTTGTAGTGAAAAGTAAGGATATACACTATACACCGAGTCGTGGTAGCTCAGTGAGAGCACGCTCGCCTCATATTTACGGGGTATTGAACCCGGGCGGACCCGTACCAACGAGTTCTTTGGAAATTACGTACGGATAAACCACTCCACTCCCTTTTCTTTGAAGGAAAACATCGTGAGGAAACCTGCATTTATCAGGAGAAGAAAGTCGATGGCGTATTTGAATCCGGGCCAGCGTGAGGCCTTCGAGGATATGCCGATATCTCAGCGGTGGGATGTTAAGGGTGACTGATGCAGATACTATGTAGTCACGTGCACCACAGTCTCTGAAGGTGCTACAGACTTAGCCAGGAGAATCGTCCCAGGGATCTCTTAACCGTAAGGTCCTACGTATGTCATCTGGTCTGTATGTGTGCAACAAATTGGCTATGGTACTATGGATAGTGATTTTAGATCAGAACGAGTGACATCCTATCCTAACTAATAATATTATAAATTCTAATGTAACTCTGTCTCTGTCTCTCTGTCTGGGTGTTTGTCGGGGTGTCTGTGTGGGTGAACGGATCAAGCTGAATTTTTGCGTAGATATAAAATTCATAATTCAAAATATTTATTTTGCGGAGACATGGGTAACATGCAGTTGTTAACATTGAGACAACACAATTGAGACCACCATGCTCTAGCACAATGGCATGCAAAATTATTATTGCTATTTAAATTATTAAAAGCTTAAAGGTATATAAGAAATAACTTAAGCTTAGATGGTCGTAGTATAATTTTTGTAGGTCCACGCGAACGATGTCTGCGGGTAACGGCTAGTTGTTTAGAATAAGATACCAAGAACCATAACGAAAGTAAATAATGTCATGTTTAAAAAAAGAAAAAAAAACTACTATTGGAATGTTTTTATAAAAATCAGTGAGCTTTCAAGATCATTGATAAAGTGTAGTCGGATAAATACTGACCTATTAGAAGACATATAGTCGTGGTAGCTCAGTGCCAGAGTGCTCGCCTCACATTCCTGAGGTAGAGGGTTCGGACCCGGGCGGGGGGCCCGTACCAATGAGTTCTTTGGAACTTACGTACGGATAAAGCAAATTGACATGTATATTTGACATAATTATTTAGTATTACAAGTAGATAAAATATGTTAATCTATCTCATACTTACTATTTATAGTACGCCACAATGGGCAAGGACGTGAGTACTTTTTCATTATTAAGACCTATATGCTACTTTGTGTGCATACGTAACCGTATTCTGACAAAAAAATGAATCTTGAATCTTTAATCTCGTTGCGCAGACGCAAGTTTAAATTTATGCGTATGCGCCGCTATTTGTGAAGGCTTTGACTTACCAATAATTGCGTAGGTATAAGTTTGTTCAAAAATTTGTGAGTGTTCAATATCACACCTCTAACTTATATACAGAACATAACTATAGGAGTTTTTGGCGGAAACGTGAAGAATTCAAGTCGCGTCATTTTATTATTTTCCAAAACTTGTGTTATTTCGAGTGTTAATGTGTAAAAACGGTGAAGTTTTACCCTTTAACTGAACGATCATTATTTATGTGTATTATGTGTGGATACATTTTTTTTTTTTTTTTTTTTTCTCCACACTTATGTGTGGATAAATAATGATAATCCTTTTAAGTAGTGAATCGTCTATTATATAGTTCTCCGTAGAAACTTTCAGTGACGCATCCACCACTTTACTGACACATGACTTAGCCTGGACTGTGACTGAAATTGACTTAAACTGTGACTAAGTGTTGTTCCGATTGTGAAATGTTGTATTTCAATTGAAATAAACTAAATTCTGGGTATATACTTATACATATATTATGAGGAAAAGGAAAAACTACTTTTTTATCTCTTTTTAAGACATGTTCAGATTCAGATGGTTTATTGCTTCCATTATGTACAGAGTGGTCAAAAAACTAACATTTTAGTACAAAGTTACATAATGAACCCCGTCGGGCACAGAAAAACTAGAAGAGTACTCTCTTCTAGTTTTGCTGTGCCCGACACAATATAAACAATATATAGTAAAATATACATAATAATAAATAAAAGAATAACAAACAAATTCGACTGCCTATGACACTTCGGACATGTAGAGGAATCTGAAACTGGTCAAAATCGGTCAAGCCGTTGAGCCGAAACCACATAAAGATACACCTCAAAAACATTACCGTCCTTCAGCATTGGGCTAAAAATTAAGCCGACAGAAGTAGTTCTACTTACCATATTTGTAAAACAGTGTCACCGCGTTGTAGATGGTGCATGAGTTGCACGAACTTGCACGAATAATGTTCGTGTTGCGTCATTTCGTGAAGAACGTAATACACCTTCAATTATGCAGGTGAAGAAATTTATTCAGATGATTTTCTTTATTGTTTCTTTTGTGGTTAAAAAAAAAAATAGTGATAAATACGTGTCTGGAGTTCGTCGTCATCATCATTATCATCAGCTGGAACCCACTGCCACTGTCCACTGCTGAACATAGTTCTCCCCCTTAGAGCGGCACATCGACCGACAACGTGCCATTTGCATCCACCGGTTGCCGCGACTTTCATAATGTCGTCGGTCCACCTAGTGGGAGGCCTACCTACGCTACGCTTCCGGTTCGTGGTCGCCACTCAAGAATCTTTCTCCCCATCGGTTATCGTTTTTTTTTGTTATTGTCTGTTTCATCCACTGAAATGAAAACATAAGTACTTTGCACAGCATACATATCTTGGTTTTAGGACATGTTCCTTACGCAAGTGGCATAGTGGTGAAACCTTCTCCAATGCGCCACTTGCACTAGGCCGAAATGTCCCAACCCTTTAATTTATTTGCTGGTCAAAGATATTGGTGATCTGGGGATAAAGGGACATAGTGTAGACATGTGGCCTGCCGTTTGCCACTTTATAGCTTGCAAACCCGGAAAGCTTAGTCGGTGACTTTGGTTCAGCGGTGTATGGTGTTTTTTCAACTAAAATCAACAATAAATATATAACGCCACATAAAGTTCCACATTAGATTCATAGTTGACTTGGAATCAAGAAGAAGACCTAGAGAAGAAGGACAAGAGAGATATTTAACTTCATCATTTAGATATCTACCCGGCCGGGAATCAAACCCGGGACCTCCTGCTTATAAAGCAGACATACTTCTAACTAAGCCGGGACGGTCAACAATTGAATAAGGCAAATTGTTAAATAACATTACCACGATTTTAAGTATGAGATAACATCAACGCATCGTTAGAATCGAGCGGACATTTGCCACAAAATGAAAAAAAAAAGTTCTTGTTGTTTATTTAAGTTTGACATTAAGGTGGAGCTAATTTATCTTTTTATTTAAACTTTTACAATTCATTTATTTGCGTGATTATTCAATATTCAATCCCAATTAAGAATTGAATGTGCGCATACACATCTCGTGTTTCAAGGCCAACCAGTAGCATCAATAATAAATATCTTGTTAAGAGCACGTCAGGCCATGCTTAGTAGGGTTCCGTAGGCGTAGGCGTGTAGGACGTTTGAAGTATTAATCCGATTTTTCAGCTTATCTCCAAAAGTTATTATCTTATGTTGCCCAAAATAATTTTAAGATAAATTTTTTACTAAGATCTATCAACATGGAAAATAACAAGTTTCTGAGATGCATAGTTTAGAAATGGCACGGGGAGGACACATTGCAAGCAACTTTGCCGGCCCATATTTCGCAAGCGGTACGTCTGATAAATATAAAAAAAAATTGATAAAAATAGTATAGGAAACCTTATTATCATTTTAAAATACCTATTCAATGATACCCCACGTGTGGGGGACAGTTGAATTTTTTTATCACCTCTTTACATGTATGAGACAGCCTCCCCATTAAAATAAAATAATGTTTTTTTTATTCTTTCAAAATTGTTACCTTAGAAAAAACTGTTCAACGACACCCAACATGATGGGGTGCAGCGAATTTTTTTTATTACTTATATGAGAGCTACCCTTATTTTAGAAAAAAAAAAGTTTTTTTAATTATTTTTATCTGTAGGTCTATACTTAGACTATCGTTGTGCAAAATTTCATGTATGTAAGCTTGTAACTTTGGAAGTTATAAGGCTGTAAAGGATTCAGACAGGCAGACAGACAGACAGACAGACAGATAGACGGACATGACAAACTTACCTATAAGGGTTCCTTGTACTACTACGGAACCCTAAAAACGAACGTATTCAGGTTTAGCCGGAACTGCTGTGCTGTGTAGATAGCTATTCAATTAGTATTATAAATCGAAACTTATTAAAAACCAAAAGAAAACAAAAATTAAATTATTACAGATAAAAATCAGAGCTAAGGTCCGCGGTCGACACAAAAGTCTGGTGACGTTACCTCGTTGAATGCTAATTCTCTTGCTGAGGTGAGCTCCAGCCCTTTGGTCGTTTGTTCTTTCTATCAGCCGCTTAGAAATATCAAGAGTAGCGATGTACTTGGACCCCAAGGACCCAATGTTTCTACGCCAAAGGGCAAAAATAAGTATCCATCTCCAGGGGATTATTAAATAAGTATTATTATAAAATAAAAATAAACCCGACTGCAAAACGTAGTCTTTGTCAACTCCAGACATAAATAAAAAAGGTATTCAACGTCACCTCACTCTACGGCGCTACAGAAGGTATACTTACATAAATACATATACAATCATAAATACTTACATGCCTTACTCTACAACAAACCGATCAAACCTCCTTGTGAGTATGAAGTAAAAACGTAATACAGTGAAAAACAGCTAGCATTTATCATTTATTCAAAAAATGTGTGATAAAGTTAATTTATTATATAGATTTTTATCTATGCAGGGTTATAAGGAAAGGGGCTCATAGAACTCATGATTGTGTGTAACTTTTAGTATGGGACCAACACTGAAATCGAGGGGAAAAACTCAGCTGTTCCATAGATTTTGTTGAGTGTCATTAACATTTTTCTATGGAACAGTAGATATTTTTTTCTCGATTTCAGGGTTGGTCCCATAGTAAAAGTTGTTCATAATGATAAGTACTATGAGCCGATCGGCTTAGTATACCCTTTCCTTATAACCCTGTATAACTCTGAAATAGGCTAAGCTGAAGCTTAATTTAATTGAAATTCAGGGGCGCATTCAGTATCAGCCGTATCAATTTCAGCCCAGTAGACCAGGAGCCCCACTGAAAAATCTATAAGTATTTGTCCAACAATTACTTGCGCACTGTTGATCCGATTTCCATACATTTTTAGGCAAGTAGTTCATTACGTTATTCGCAAGATATCCAGAACGTAACGTGTATGGCAGAAACGGGCAACTTACGTTCACTTCTGACAGTGCTGCCATCATCTATGCACTCAGAAAACCTATTCTGCTCTTCAAAATTTAGCAGACAGGCATTTAGCTTTAGAGCTTTAGCTTTTCACAGTTCAGTGGACAAAGAGCCACGGCAGATGTGAGGGCAATAACAAAGCGGACTTATTAGCCAAGGAAGGCACGAAAAATGAAATCAATGTAAATGTTGCAGAACTGTGTAAGCCGGCTATGGAAACACGGAATCTGCTAAGTCTCTACACAGAAAGAAAACAGCAAAATCAATGGAATAAAATGACGATTTGCAAACACGCAAAAAAGTTCTACCCACCGATAGATAAGAAAATGACAAATAAACTACTAAAGCTAACTGGGGCGGACCTTCGTCTAATGATAGGTATAGGATAGGTATCACACTATAACTCACACACTATGATCGGTATGACACTGTGAGCTAAACTATCATTTGCACAAAGTTGGAGCTACAGATAGTCCTCTATGCCGAGGCTGCCTCCAGGAAAATGAGACCGTGGAGCATGTGCTACTGCACTGCAAGGCCACAGAGACATACGAGTAAAGCTGGGACTCCTTCAAGAAACTCAACAAGAAGTCTCCAATACCATATCTGACGAAACAGGAGTGGAACAGGTATGCCAGCGACCCAAGGCAGTCCTCTGGTTTGGGTAGGCTCGCAGCGGGGCTAATGCACAAAACACCCCAAGAGGGACGTCAGTGCAGGTCTTATCAACCCCAGTTAGAATTAGAATTAGAACTAAAATTTAGTTGATATCAAAAAAAAAAAAGATTTAAAAAAAAGTAGAACCGGTCGAGCTTTATTAGGGTCGCGAGATCTACGTTCGGCACGACGTAACATAGTTCGAAAATAAAGTATTCCTAACTGTAAAATTAAATTAAAATAAAACAAAACAGCCTAATCTAGAGACAGTAGCTAGTCACAGACACCTCACAATTCGTCTCCATAAATATTTTATTTTTTGACCTTGCAAATTATGCAACCATTATTATACCATCTACGTTTACACAAAGCTATATCGATTTCGAAGACAATGTACGTAGTTATGTTTATAGCTCGTTATTTTAACATTCACAATCTAATTGGGCTATAAGGAAGTTATTCCAAAGTTTGCCATAACTTCAAGGTCAGTGTGAGCTTGCAAAGGCTATGCCAGCTTTATTAGGTGCATATAACTTAGATACACATACACAGCAGCCTATAAACATCCACTGCTTTTGATTAGCCTTGTGACTCAGTGAGATGATGTCCGCGTCCTGGGCTGTAGGTAGTGGGTTCGATTCCCACCCAGGACAAGCATTTGTGTGATGAAAATGGATGTTTCTTCTTTGTCTGGGTGTTTCTATGTATTCTATGTATATATTTACAAAAAAAAAGTATTTATGTATCCTATCAGTTTTTTTTTTCTTTTTCCTCCTAAGAGGATTTTGGCGTCGCACGTCTTATGCATTTGCCAGTGTCAAGTATACATATATATTCCCAAGTTTTGTTAGATATTATCACATAAGTCATAGTCACGGTCAAAGTCGAGCAAAGCAAGTCACGGTCAAGTCCAGCTCATGCCCCAGTAAAGTGGTGAAAACTTTACAAGAGCCTTCTGTGGAGTTTTGGAAACAACACGAAAATTCACGTTTCACGACATTATACCATTCACCAACACTCGTGCATGTACACGAACACTTAACGGGTAAAAATTCACCGTTTTTACACATTAACACTCGAAATAACACAAGTTTTGGAAAATAATAAAATGACGCGACATGAATTCTTCACGTTCCCGCCAAAACTCCATCCTATCAGTTATCTGGTTCCCATAGTACAAGTTTACTTTGTTTGGGGCTAGATGGCGCTGTGTCTGAAAAAGTCTACCAATACTACCAACTGAACAAAGGCCTCTCAAATGGGGGAGGAGAATGACATAATCCCCACGGCAGGCGGCTCATCGCAGAACGCTCACCGCTCACCAAAAGGACGCTCCTGCCCGACCTCTGCAGGTTCTAGTTGCAGATTTAGGACATAACCAGCTCCTAGTGCATATAACATCATCTCCTAAATGCAGAAGGCCCGTACAGTGAATTCGATTGCGATTCTTGAAGCATTCAGCCGCCGACGGTATATGTATAACAATTATAAATTGCATACCTTGGGATTGTCCAAGCAGATGTGACACAACCTTGACATCTTATGCAAGCATTTGCCTCTTATTTTCTTTTTCCTTTTGTAGTATAGGATATGACCAAATGACCACATCTAGACCCCTAAAGATAGCGCACTCAGGGCGATTAAGCCATTGCACGCATTGGTCAAAATAAACTTGTATTTTACCCTCACTAGTTAATTGCAAGGGGCGAGCAAGTCCAACCTTGAGATAGCCAATGGGAATGCTTGTTCTTATAATACAATACAATACAACTTTATTATACACCAAAAAGACAATTAAACTTAAAAATCCTATTCCTGAGTAATATCAAAGATCTATGCTTATATTATAATTCAGAGGAATATAGCCGCAGTCGTATCAGGACCAGTAAACCTTAAAGGTATAAAACTGAATACGTTAATCTCGAGGAAAAAACTTCGCTTGCGCGATTCAGAACTACCTACATTACAACTCAGTCAGTCCATACAAAACGTCAAAAAATGCACAAAAATAGATCAACGCCATCTAGCGAACAATAAAAAATAACTTTGTCTCTCTGTCTGGATGTTTGTCGCGTTATCACGGCTAAGCGGCCGAACGGACCTTGATAAAATTTGATAAGGAATTACTGTATATCACAAAGACGGACATAGGATACTCTTTTAAGTCCACGCGAACGAAGTCGCTGGTAACAACTAGTAAACAATAATAAGAAAACCCGGTAGTATAATGGGCGGCCTTATCGCCTAAAGCGATTTCTGCCAGACAACCTTTGGATGGACAAAATTATGACAAAAAAATATCCTTCCTGACTTACGAAACATTAGCGCGCTTGAAAAACAATCTATAGGAGATTATCTGTGGATATGAATCACAAAAGGTAACCAGTCATCATAGTGTCATAACAGTGTTACAATGATTTACTGGTAGTTATGTAACATTACACCACATTGCATCTTTGAAATCAAACTATTTCTTAGAATATGTTTCTAAGAAATTATTTTACCTACTGCTGATGGATGGATTTCAACAGTTCTTAGTGCAATGTCAAAGGTCAAAGATTTAGTTAATTACCATTAAAACATCTCCTTGACCGATTTTGCTTACATTTTATTTAAAAAATAGTTTTTCATTAACTACTTAACCATTACCTTTTTGAGCTTTTTCTTAGTAAACGGTGAGAGTACTGCTATCCCAAAACCGCCTCTAAGCGGCCGGATTATGGCAACCCGTAAATCAGATCAATGGTACGCAGATCATCAGTCGAACAAGCAAACAAACAAAATTCGCTTCGCTCGGTCAAATAGACTTGCGTCCGCAAAAATCTAAATAGTTATCCAAAAACATTGTGTTTTATAAAAGAGATTTTTGTAATATCTGACAGGCTAGACGGACTCACCTGATGCTAAATGACGCTTTGGTCGAAGGTGGAACACTTACCTCGGGATTCTGAAACGTTTGTTAACTTTGACAGGTTAAGTCTATTGCTGCCTTTATCGTTTGATTAGTGCCAGACAAAGGCAGCATTAGAATTAATTTGTTCTCAAAGTTAGCTCGACTCGTTAACTTGGCATAGGAACTGCATGGCTTTCAAGTTAGGCTAAGAACACACTGTAAATTGCCAACAGATTTTCAAGTTAAGGCTAATCAGGCAGTAAGTACCAGTAAGTGCTATATGCCTCCATGCTATATGGTTTCCTCACGACGTTTTCCTTGTGAAAGCACAAACTCAGTGTTGAGATTTGAACCTACACCCAGCGGCGTACGTTACCACCGAGCAATCATCACTAAAAATAAAAAATAAGTATCAGTCTGTAAACTTAATTTCAAAGTATTAACCCGACTTCCAAAAAAAATATGTCCTCAATTCGATTGCTTTCTTTTTGTTACCTGGGCCGTGTTCAGTAAGGTCGTCCGACGAAGCTAGATGACATTTGCAGCATTCTTGTAATGTCATGGAGCGTCGTCGGACGATCTTACTGAACACGGCCCAGTACTACGTCATTTATAAAAACCGATTTGGAAAAATCTTTTAGTATTTAAAAGGAATTACTTACTTCCAGATTCGTCCCATCATCATCATCATCATCAGCTATAAGACGTCCATTGCTGAACATAGGCCTCCCCCTTAGAGCGCCACAGCGACCGACAACGGGGCACTTGCATCCACCGGTTGCCTTTTCGACGACTTTCACAATGTCGTCGGTCCACCTAGTAGGAGGCCTACCTACGATCCTAGATTCGTTCCATTTTTATCAAAATGCAGTTCTGATAAAGGGATCCATGAGGAATTGAGGGAACTCCTCAAATGTAATAGGCATACATAGAGCGATTTTGGTATTTTCATGAACATGTCAAGTAATCAATCATTTGCATTCAGAAAAACTACAGATGGCCACCGGAACTTCTCAGTGATGCGTATTTCACGGGTGGCGCCAAGATAATCTCGATTATGATAGTTAAGCGACTATGATGAAGCAAATTTAAATAAATGGTAGTGATGAAAGATGGTTTTTATTTTGTTTCAAATTATTATTTTCGAATTTTCGATTATTGACGTTTGAACGACAAGAGGTTCATTAAAATTTTGAAATTAAAATCGTGTTTAATAATTAGTAATTACGAAGAATTCCTAAGATCACGTAAACCTGCAATGAGTTATTATCATAAATAAATAATGCATTAACATAAGTCAATAATATTGGGTACGCTGTATGTCAGTAGGTTCGGCCACGGTTATTGCGCTTACGCATAATCATAATTCATGAATTTATGCAAACTTTGCACTTTGGGCCTTTTTTAGAATTCCGTCCATATCAAACTAAAGAAGTTTCCCTCATAGTTTCGCCGTGTCCGTTTGTCCGTCATTCCGTTATGAACGTGTATATTACAGGTAATTTACTAAATTTTTTACTCATAATTTTTTTTTTCTGACTAATGATGAATGTAATGTTTTAATTAGGTACAACAGGAACTAACAAAAAATATTTTGTGAAAAAATTATAGCAGCTTTGCTGTAGCTTCTCTACATGCAAAGAGAAAATAAATAAATAAATATTTGAAATCATAGTAATTAAACCTTTTTTTTAAATATTATGTCTTGCTTTTTAAATATTCAAATCCAAAGTGATCATATATATAAAATATTGTTTTATAGTTGTTATTTTTTTTTTTTTACTCGGGAATACTCACCTTAAGTTGAGTCGGTTATTCTGACTATATTTTCGACCACATACGTTATTTACATATGTAATTATTTGTATTTTATTTCTAAAAAAAAGTCGAGCATGAATGACGTGCTCATATGGAATAGCAGTTTTTTTTCTCGCGATTTCGGTGTTGGTCCCATAGTAGAAGTTGTTCATAATGATGAGTACATACATAAGTACTTTTCAGTATTATCCCACCTTTTTGTAACACGCTGTACGTATTGCCTGCTGTAGCCGATTTGACTCGACCTCCTCCTTTTTTTGAGAAGTCGGTTAAAAAGGGTGTTACCGAGCGGGCAGTACATGAAGTGTGAACGATCGGGAAAATAATGTAGCGTTCGTCAACACTGTGCACGAACGGAACTTTTTTTTCCTGATCGTCAACAGTGTGGACTTAGGGGTGTTACCGAGTGTCAAGTACCCCATTTTGCCTTTCATTATACCTTTAGCCTCGGAGCCCCCTGAACTGTTATCAACAAGCGTGAGCATTATTCTCGTTGCTTCACTCAAAATGGATCTAAGCAAAGCCGCGCACAACAATTTGTAGTTTCTAGACAAAAGCTTGCACAAGCATAAATCAAACAATGATACATGATATTTGACAACTTTAATATCTATCCGTCAACATCAGGACCTCCTTTTCGAAGTCGGGTAAACCCATTAATCATCATATTTATACGTGATATCAAAGATAGACGTGTCAACAGAATACTTACCCATAAGTACATCTCATATTACATAAGAAATCTGCACAATGTCTGTACAGACGGACTGACAGACAGTCTGTCGAAATCGCGACCTCTCGAGGTGCCCATCTAATAATTACCGCAATAGGTAACCTATGCGGTGAGAAACTTTTAGTATTCTCTTTCCGTCTATAATCATAGATTAGTAATAGTTGTTAACAAATAAATGATTATATTTTGTGCCTGCATTGTAAAACTCAGTCGACACTAACCAGTCTGAAGTGTCTTTCCGCTGCAAAGCTTTCCGTTTTCTCAAGTGTCGTCTCTAATACTTTATGAACAAGGAATCAATAATAATTGTTTGTCCTTTTCTTTACAAATATATTTCATTAATATTATAAATGTGAAAGCTTGTAAGTGTTTAACCCCCGAATACAGAATCGCTTGTTAACTTTGACAACAGATTAATTCTAATGCTACCTTTGTCTGACACTAAGCAAATGACAAAGGCAGCAACAGACTTAATCTGTCGTCAAAGTTAACAAATGTTTCAGTATTCGGGGGTAAGTATGTAAGTTAGTTAAGTATGCAATCTCGGGATTTAGAAACTTTTTATTTATTTTATTTAATACAATTGATCCACGGACTCCGGGGTTCGTGCCTTTTATCAAATTTTATTTTTATCAACTAAAACTGATTATTAACATTGCTGACATTTTTAATTATTGGTATGATAACCAAACAAATGTAGTTAGGTGGGCGGGTGAGGTTTCCGATGCATACGGGTTGAAGTGCGGTGTGAGGCAGGGAGGGTTGAGTTCTCCGCGGCTTTTCAACCTGTATGTAAACGGACTTGTCGAGGCACTGAGCGGCGCCGGCGTCGGCTGTTCCATAGATGGAACTTTTATTAACAACATTAGTTACGCTGACGACATGGTACTGCTGGGTCCCTCGATAAGCGCAATCAGGAAACTCCTCAGAATCTGTGAGGAATACGCTGGGGCACATGGGCTCAGGTACAATGTTAAGAAAAGCGAGCTCGTGGTTTTTCAGTCAAAGGGTTTCAAGGCTTATACCGTACCTCCTATATTACTGAACGGAGTCCCGTTGGCAAGAGTTTCACGCTTTAAGTACCTGGGTCACTGGGTTTCGGAGGACCTCACAGATGCTGAGGACGTTGAGAGAGAGCGTAGGGCGTTGGCTGTCAGAAGCAATATGTTGGCCCGCAGATTTGCGCGTTGCACTGCAGCAGTAAAAGTATCTCTTTTTAAGGCTTACTGCCAGTCTTTCTATACGTGCAGTTTGTGGGTAAACTATACGCAAAAGACAATGAACGCCCTACGCGTGCAATATAACAACGCGTTCAGGGTGCTGCTGAGACTGCCTTGGCGCTGCAGTGCATCTGGTATGTTTGCTGACGCTCGGGTAGACGGCTTTCATGCCATAATGCGAAAACGAGCCGCCTCGATGCTCAGCCGTGTTCATGGTGCTACCAACGGCATCCTGCGCGTTATAGCAGGCCGATTTGACTGTCCTGTACTTAATCATGCGGTTAGGTTACATGTTAGTAGTAATAATTAACTGAAAGATTTGACATAGTTGACATTACTTAATTTTACATTTCAAAATCATAATTTACTTTTTATTTAATTTAATTTGACGTTATTTTATTTCAATTTAATTTTGTATTTGCTGTTTGACAAAAATTGTTTTCTGTTTGTTTCTGTTGTGTGTTACTATTGACATGTAGGACAATATATATATATATATAATATAATATAATTTAATTTAATAATTTAATTTTGTATTCTAATTGTAATTGAATTTCTTTTTATGTGAATATGGACCTTTGTAGTCTGAATTAAATGATTTGAATTTGAATTTGAATTGAATTAAAAAAACTAAAGACTTTACAAAATGAATATACCAACGAACCCTTATTCTATTACAGAGCTAAGTGCTATTATAGATTTGCGTAAATACTCCAAGCCAATTGCCAATTTTGAAACGTTTGTTAACTTTGACAACAGATTAATTCTAATGCTGCCTTCGTCTGGCACTAAGCAAATGAAAAAGACAGCAAATACTTAATCTGTTGTCAAAGTTAACAAACGTTTCAGAATCCCGAGGTAAGTGTGTAAGGAGGTAAGTATGTAAGTATGTTTGTTCCCGTTCAACTCTATAATGACTGAACGGATTTGAATGAAATTTGATATGGAGGTATTCTATAGGTACTACTTTTTATTTCGGAAAAATATTCGGTTTCTGTAGAATAGCAAGTGAAACCGCTATTCTTGATATAGCAAGCGCCCAGGGCGCGTGGTTGGGGCGCTGTGACACAAAAATGTATGGTGCTTTGCAACAACGACGAGCGCTTCTTGTATTTCGTTCCAAAGAGCGCACAGCGCTGTCACAGCGCACTGTACGCGAGCCCGCGCGCTGTTTGACAAAAATGTAAGACGCAAAATGGTTTTTGTTGTGTCGTTGTTTTCCTCTTTATGTCCGGAGTGCCATAGGCTACATTTTATAATAGTACATCTCCCACAAAAAATCGAAGATGCACGTTTTCGTACCAAATTGTGGCAAACACGAATTTCATCATTTCATTTTAAATACGCCTTGTTTACATCTTTTTAGTGTGTATAATTATCATGCACTCGGGTCTTTTTATTTATATAAATAATCCGAGTTTGATCGGATACGTTTCGGAGAGTGTGGCCAGCAGGGTTAGCGATAAAATCTTTTTTTTACACGTTTGTCTCAGTTTTCACAACATGAAGTGTAGTGAAGATTTTGTCGCGGTACGCATGCTAGCCCTGCTGGAGCTCATTCCGCCTACCTCTTTACTACCGAACGGCTTTCCATTATACAAGTTGGATATTTCGCAGAACGCTAGAACTGTAGTTTACTAAGAGGAGGCTGCTGTCCTTCCTGCGGTTCCGGTCGCATACTCGGGTCCACCATACGTCCGTCCGTCTCTACCATACATATTATAATTGTGGTTATCGAGTCCAAGCTGTCAGCCTACCATGCAGTGGGCGTAGCAGTTCATTTTCCACGCGACAAGGCGACCTTGTACCTACTAGCTATTATATTTTAGTGCAAATAAGTCACCAAAGGTGGATAGGGTTGATAAAAAATGCAGAATAGTGAGTATTTTAAAATAATATAATTATATCTAAAACATGTAAAGAATATAGAAATTTTATGATTAACAGAAACAACCAGGTTGGTGAACTTGTTAAGTTCAAATTTTTGGGTGGCACTGAACTGTTATGGGTAAGCGTGGCGCTCACCATCAGGCGAGGGAATTGCTCGTCTAGTCCTGCAGTAGTATAAAAAAAAACAACTGTACTCCTTCATCATAAAAAACAAGAATTAAACTGTTTATTTTGCTGTTAAACTGTTACTGCGCCCCGCGGCTTAACTCGCGTGAAAAATCCCCCGGGAACCGCATATTTTTTCCCGGGATAAAAAGTAGCCCATGTCACTCTCCGGCTCTTAAACTATATACATACAAAAATTCAGGTCCATCCGTTGCTCTGTTGCTGCATGAAAGAGCAACAAACACAGTTTCGCATTAGTAGGGATTTGTATAAGTAAAAAAAATGCTGACTGAGCAACTCGGTACCGGCCCGACCGCGGGGCTGCTGGAGGCCAGTGTTGCTCTATGGTTGTATATAAAAATAAGTAAAAAATAACATATTACATCAGGATGCTGTTTGACAACCCTATTTGCCGATGATAGAGCTTTCGACATTTGCACTTGACTTGGAAGATGAGCGCAAATGTCAAGCATTGCGAAACCACGAGGCGTATACCGTGCGTAATAGAACTCTGATCAATACCTGTTGTACGGTTTCATATCAGAAATTCTAGCCCTGGTAATATAGTACATTTGAAAGAGTGAATTTTTTGTTTGTTTTGGCTCCACACATACCTAATGTATTTAGCTAGTGTCAAGTTTTGCAATACTTATTAAAGGAGAAGTAACATATTTTACAATTAAAACAAGTTTAGTTTAGTCTAAGTTTAAGCGCGGATCCACCGTTGTGGCACGATGGGCATGCCCACATCCCTATAGACTTGTAACGTCACACTTCCAAGAGTCTTAATGTGACACTGTGATGTGCAAACAAACACACATTAACTTTTGTAATTTTCGTGAGCGAAAAAAACTAGCATTTTACAGGTTTATTAATTTACTAATGTTCGCCCCACGGCTTTCCTCATGCACGTGGAACTATACACTGTACAAAAACTTGGCCATAGGGCGTCCTATATTTTTTAAACATCTACTTTGTAGGAATGCACTAGATATAATATATTATCGATCATGAGCGAGTACATACTACGACTCGCACTTGGCCGATTTTTGGTTCAGGCTGTGACCACAACCTTTTTTGAGGGCTGGATCCGCGCCTGTCTAAGTCAAGCAGAGTAAGTCGCGTGCATATCCAAATCATGTCCGAGTAAAGTGGTGGAGGTTTCTACGGAGTTTTAGAAAGAACACGAAAAGTCATCCTCCCGATCGGTCCGCGATGTGCGAGAGCCTGATGAAGGACTTCTTCCTATCAGCTTTTAGACTGCTGGACGAAGCCTCATCATACAGGGGTGGTAGTTGCCATAGTCTCCACGCTTGGCTGGCGACTTGGATGTCGCAGAATGTTCTTCTTATCAGCTCTTAGACGTCCACTACTAGACGAAGCCTCCAAAGTATTTGCTATAATTCCCTAGCTTGGGAGACGGCTTGGAGATCGCAGAATATTTACCATTTACCTACTAAAAAGACGCTGCTGCCCATCCTCCGGTTCTAGTCACAGTTTTAGGTCATTCCCGGGTCCTTATGAATGATGAACGACCTCTAATAACTCAAAACCGGTCGGAAACTCTGTCTTGACCGATGAACAATACCATGAGTGCAAACTTGGATTTACTATAATTAAAATGAATACTCAAGGGACTCATTTAATTTATGTTTATGTTGTTTTTTTCTGTTTGACGAAATCTAATTTGATTTATTTTCTACAATGAGATTCTAGAGATTAGGTTAAAATTAATTCGCATTAATCATTTTTAATGGTCAATGAAGTCACGTATTTTCACAAAGTCACGCACCAACATTGAAATGTAATTATTTATTATCATAGATAAGAAAATCCCTATAATTATTATAAATAAAAAATAATAGTATTAACAACTTCTTCCTATTTTCATAAAAATTAAAAATGCGTAACTTTTGTGTTCAATTTTTTTTTCCCCGTAAATTAGTTTTGGCGGGAACGTGTGAAGAAGTCATGTCGCGTCAATAATATTTCCAAAAATTGTGTTATTTCGTATATTAATTTGTAAAAATGGTGGATAAACGTGCACGAGTGTTGCTGAATATTATAATGTTGTGAAACGTTACTGTTGTTTTCAAAACTCCATAGGAACCTCTAGTAAAGTATCCACCATTTTACTGGGGCATGACGTGGACTTGACCGTGACTTACTTTGCTTGACTTAGACTATGACTGCGACTTCTTTTAATTGTGAAATATTTGACTTCTATATATAAAAATGCTTGACACTTGCTAGATACACAACGTGTGGAGCCAAAACATAAGGAAAAATAAAAATAAAACTTTAGGTATATACCTGCTTAGCCTATATACAAAGTAGGATGATGGAGTTTTGGCGGGAACGTGAAGAAATCATGTCGCGTCATTATATTATTTTCCATTACTTGTGTTATTTCGAGTGTTAATGTGTAAAAACTGTGAATTTTTACCCGTTCAGTGTTCGTGAACATGTACGAGTGTTGGTGAATGGTATAATGTCGTGAAACGTGAATTTTCGTGTTGTTTCCAAAACTCCATAGAAGGCTCTAGTAAAGTTTTCACCACTTTACTGGGGCATGACTAGGACTTGACCGTGACTTGCTTTGCTCGACTTTGACAGCGACTATGACTTGTTTGATTATATCTAACTAAACTTGAGAATAAATATGTATACTTGACACTGGCAAATGCATAAGACGTGCGATGCCAAAATCCTCTTAGGAGGAAAAAAAAAAAAAAAAAAAGTATGATGATCAAATTAATACATGCAAAAAAAAATGAAGTTAGGATAATAATTTTTATACTAGATAAAAATAAGCTTACATACATAATAAAGATTTACCCAGCCATACTCGGATGTAGCTGAGTGGTTGACCATATTATTAGCAAATAAGAATCGTTCTAGCACGTAAACACATAGCTGACAGCGCCACAAGCGTCGCGAAACGGTACTACATTACAATGCGCCCAGCCATATCTCGATGTGCCAAGTGACTAGAAGGGCAAATCGCCAAACAGGTTCCTCTCATCGATCTGCCCAACTTTATACTGAGCCCATCATGAAATGCCGTCTTATCGTGATCTGCCCAGGCAGATCTCAATCGGCCCAGTTCAACGATTAGCCCACGACATATACAAGATAAAGTATAACTTTTGTGCTACGACTTTAAAAAATTAACGAAAAACAAATTTGCTGTTCCATACAAAATGCAATAACCTTGCAATAGAATGTATGGAACAAAACCGTTCCCTAGCCGATTAAAAAGCACTATGTTTTATTATGCCGGAATAATATATGGTTTCTGTAGTTTTTTGTAAAATTGGTGGCTATTATCTTCTTTAGTATAAATCTCCATTTGCTTTGTGTAGCGCGTCTAAAATAGGTTCATTAACATACAAAACCTTCAAGGCCGCTGATCCAATAAAATTGATAGACCAGGTAGACAATCTATTCACCCACAAAGACTCGTCTACAAATTTAATCCATTGATTTATCTTGACGCTAATAAAATCAGTCGTAAAACTTCAGACATTTTCATCATTTTTAGACCAAAAAGTAAAACTGATAAATGTCAAACTCACAAATCTAGTTTTTTTGACGCCATGGAAAATTTCCACATACGATAATTTTTTGTGATCGTATTAAGATTAGAGTGTACCGTCTAATAAACTTGTCCATACAAAAACTGCTATTTCCCAACCCTAAATGTTATGCGTTTTCGATGTTTTTTTTTATGTTATCTACACCGTGAAAAACTATGTTATAGGTTTCTCTTTCCAATTATCATAAATATATTTTGTATATTCGTAGTTATATGCACCAAAAGTCACGAATTATTTTCGTTGAAATTATAACGAAGAAAAGTAGTTTTTATTAAAATCATCATCATCATCATTGGCAGCTTATTCAGCCCACTGGAGAGCAAAAGCCTCCTCCCTCTTTCGCCAATCTACCCTGTTTTGTGCCAATCTCGTCCAGGCGTCGTCGCAAAACTTGTGGAACTTTAAAACCTTAAAATCCAAAAAGTTTTATTAAAATACCAAAAATATTTTTTTTAAAAAGCAAAAGCTGTTGCCGTAGATTATTACTTATCCAAGCCATTGATTGACACTAAAAATAAAAGACTTTGATAAGATTTAGGGAGTGTTTTCACACGAAACACAAATTACGTCAAAAAAAAATAGTAAATGTTCTAGTCAACGTTATATTTTTCTAAATGTGTTCAGTTAAACGACGGGCTTATTGTAGGATAATCATTGTACTCATCATTATGATCAACTTTTACTGTGGGACAATATCTAAACTCATATAATACATATAAAATATTCATCTCGTCGAGTACGAACGACATTTTTTCTATGGAACATCTGATCTGTTTTTCGCGATTTCTGGGTTGGCCCCATGGCCCCATAGTTTTATGGTTCAATAATATCCTTGAATATGTCCGCCTCCTATTGATAAAATTAATAATTAGTTTATTGATACAATTAATAGTATGATAAAGTACTAGTAGTATTATTTTTACATTAAGTTACAGTGAAACACTAGCCATATATTTATCTATTTATTTGAAAATTAATTGACATAACATAGGCAAATTACAACGACTTTGAACTCTAAAACAATAGTTTTATGTCGTCAGATCAACTGTGACTACTCCACTGACATCAACTGAGTCCCAAATAATTCTGGTATCATCATTTAAAGTCACAGAAAAACCAGTGAGATGTCTAAAGCAGAGGTGGGGCCGGTTTGTGACAAAAATAAAATACAAATTGTAAGTTTATGTATTTATATACTTTTAACTTGTTTTTTTTTGTTTTGTTTTTGTGACAAATAAATAGCTGTCTATTGTCTATAAAGAAACTAAGAACTATTCTATTACCTGACTGCACAAAAAGGAGGGTTTTATTGGTTGTTTGTATGTTCGGGTGTTCTTGTATAACCTTCTGTAGCCTGAACGGCTTGACCGATTTTGATGAGTGAGGTGTTGTTGGATTCCTCTATATATCCGGAGTTTCGTAGTCTACATTTGCAGTCGCTTTGCTTTTTTGTTTTCATAATATTACTTGCTGTTTATAACAATTCTGTGATAACAGAGTGATAGCACAACACCGTAAAGCTTCCACCACTTACTGAAGACTGACGGACTAAAATTGTTGAATTGACTGTAAAATTTTGTTAATTACACTATGACGTGCTATGACTGTGTCCAACCATAATAAAAGTAAAACCGTATTGTCCAAGTATCGTACCTTCTAAGGTAAACTCCAACCTAGTTCACATCATAAGGTTGCCTGGAAGAGATCGCTTTAAGCGATAAGGCCGCCAATTGTTACACTAGTTATAAGTAGATTTTTGTATTATGCATGTAATTTCTGGTGTGAACAATAAAGAGTTATCTATCTATCTATCTATCTATCATTGCTCATGATCACACAGGATCTGTTCAAACGTAAAATTATCTTATCCTATCCTGTTACTAATATTATAGTTCAGAGGAATATAGCCGCAGTCGTATCAGGACCAATAAAGGTTCGAAGTATAAAAATGAATACGTTCGTCTCGAGAAAAGAACTTCGCTTCCGCGATTCAGAACTCCCAGCATAACAACTGTCAGCCCATACAAAACGTCAAAAAGTGCACAAAAAAGGATCAGTGCCATCTAGCGAACTATAAGAAGTAACTTAATCCCTCCGTCTGGATGTTTGTCGCGTTATCACGGCTAAGCGTCTGAATGGATCTTGATAAAGTTTAATAAGGAGTTACTGTATATCACAAACACGGAATACTTTTTTTTATGTCCACACAAAGGAGGTCAATTCTGTAACTCTATACTGTGTACAGGCTAGGCTCCACTGGAATGCGAGAAGCTTTCTGACATTACGAGGAGTTCGCCTTGACACAGCTCGAATGTCGCGCCTGCGCATAATTATACAAATAAAAAAAAGTATAACTCCAAGTTTGAGGTGTTAGACATCCATTCACCACGTGATTGGTTGATTCACATTTAACATACACGATACTTTTTTCTTTGTTATCGCTAATTAGTCCAAGTAAATGGTAAAAGAAAATATGTTTTTATGATAATGATTGACTAGACCAGCCTGTATAAATAATAAAAGATTTAAAAAAAAAAAAAAACGGCCAGCATGTCGCTCACCTGATGCTTCACACTTGCCCATACCAGTTCAGTGCCAACCAGAGTTTTGAACTTCAACAGTATTTTTTTTTTTTTAATTAATTTCTTCACTGTTTAAATCTTAATTAAATTGTATAACTACCAATAAACCACAGTAGGTTTGTACAAAACCACACTTGGTTGTAGTTCAAAACCATGAGCGGCAATGCACTGCGCTCGTCGCCCTGAGACATTAGATGTTAAATCTCTTTATGCACAGTAATTTTGCTGGAAACATTAACCTTCAATCTGGAACACAGTAACGTTTGCACACTACTGCTTAGCGGTTGAACAACTAGCAAAGGTGTGGTACTTCCCCAGGCGTGCTCTGCAGAAGAGCCCTACCACTACTAAACATTTAAAAAAAAAAACAATTGTCCTCTAAAAAACGGGGTAAAAGTGGAAACTGCAGCTTCGTCTTACGTCTTATTTGTATTTAAGATTGGATCCTTTGCAATTAAGAGATTGGTATCATATCAAAATGAACATCTCGTGCTTCGGAAAGACAAATACATGCTAAGTAACAATTCAATTAAAGATAGAAAAAAATGAAACTTTCGTTTTTCCCTTAAATTTTGGCTCCACGCGTTGTGTATTTAGCCATTTATAATTATAATTCATTTATATTATTTATTATATTATATTTATAATCCATTTATAATTCACGTAAACCACAGTGTAGTTCAATTCATGTACAATACAAATACATTTGGATTATCTATAAACCTTTAATGGTCTGTGGATAACTGTAATTTTTATTTATACTCTAATATTTTGATTACGTTTTGTACAGTTTTGAAAAATAATGACTAAAAAGTCTAACCTGTAAAAATCTAATTTCACGTCTCTAAAGCGGTGGTTTGTTCTATGCGTTGATTCCTAGAAAATGGCTTGTTCTATAGAGATAAATATCTATAAAGGTATATTCTAAATAGATGATATGTAGGGGTTGTTATACAAAGATACATTCTGAAGGCCTAGGTGTTCTTATTATCATAATGTTAAATTCATTTTTATGTCAGTCGTTAGCTGAAAATTTAGCTCTCCAAACGCATGTTGTATATTCCATTGAGGTAATAAAATCTAAGATAGCATAGAACAGAATTTTCATTAATTTCCTGGTTCAGTTGTACCTAACTAGTGTTACAACGTTGGTCCAGTCGATGATGGAATAGAAAAACAAAGATACTTTTAAGACGTCCTTTAATCGACTGAATGCTTCATGCATGCCTTTGCTTATGTTATCTCCAAAAATAGTTGCCAGCAAATAACTAATAAATCTAACTATTTAAAAATCTAACAGAGCATCAAATGAATTAATTAAACAGAAACTTACTAAATCGTTACATTAAAAATAATCTTATTATGAGGAACTTCCATATTTTGATTAATTAACTATATTACCGGATCAATCAATTCTATGTAAATATGGAAATAAATGAATTGAAATGATAAATCTATACATAGATGGCAATTAGACATATGTATTGTTATGGACGTTGGGAGCCGGAGGACAATTGCTGGCCCGGGCGGCTTCATTCGTGTAGGCTACTGTCTCAGTCACAGATAAGCTAAATGAAACACCACATTTCACCTCGTTAGGGGCTGATTTTCAAAATCCCTGAGACATTTATTTTTATGCTTATTACACAAACAGAGTTTCATTGGCTTAGCATAAATATTTTTTTTATTTCCATACAAGCTTTGGGGGTTCAATTCACTTCTTTAAAAGAGAAATTTCACAAAATTATTTCTTATATATCACCACCTTATTTTTTATGCTTTGCTCCACAGACTCTGGGGTCCATGCCTTTTGTAAAATTTTGCTAGCTAGACTATTCAAAGAGTTAGTATTATGTTTAAATTTCACATCTCTATTATAAGCGGTTTGGTCTGTGCGTTGATTCCTAGAAAAGGGCTTGTTTTCTTTTAAATAATTCAAAAGGGCTATGTGTTCTTAATATCATAATGTTAAATTTATTTGTATGTCATCTGTTAGCTATTTAGATAAAATAAATGTAGGTAGCTTAGTAGGTAATTTGTATTCTTCTTTGATGACAAATGCAAGTCCAAGACTAATTGTTTCTGAAACATAGTTAAATTAAAATATGTTAATTCACTGGGCACTCAATATTATGGCTTGTGTCATACAGTGGGAAGAGCTCTCTTTATTAATAAATTTAATTTCAACATCTGAATTCATCTTGACTCACTCACTCTCGCTCACGCGTTGTTTGTCGCAATTTAAACATAACCAAACTTAGTGTTCGGAGCTACTATACTGTGATGCAGCTCCTTTTTAGCGCATCGCCTTCCTCCGCCGCGTCTCGCTCGCTTCGCTCGTTTGGCTCGCTTGTTGTTTGTTACAGTTCAAACACAACCTAGCCTAGTGTTCGGAGCTAAAAGTTTTCTAGCAGCGGATCAGAGTAAAATACATACATCCAAAATGAGGCGGACAGTCGTACAAGAATGTCGCTTCACTTCCGTGCCATGAAGAGAAGCCAATATACTTTATAGTTTTGAGACGGTCGTCTGTATATTTTAAAATCGGTTGTGAACCTTTCTTGCCAAATTCCAGCGTTTCTGAAAACGTAAATACGTTATTTTAATAAAATAGGAATACTCACGTTGAATTGAGTCGGTTACTAAAAATATATTAAAAGTAAAAAATCACATCAGTTTTCATATTAAAAATACTTACGTTGATAAATTTTGACGTAAAATGCTGTAAAGTTTGTGTTACTGAGAATTTTGGGTGTATTATAATTAGCCATAATATACAAAGATGTACCGCCATCACTATTATATTTATGTAAACGTAGTGACGTTTTTGTGTTATTAAAATCTCCAATGTCTGAAAAACAAAGAAGGAAATCAACTTCACTATCGTCAGCCAGAAGACGTCCACTGCTTAACATAGGCCTCCTCCTTTAAAAAACAGTAAGATGGCACTAAACAAGTGTTATTATTAAAAGACAAAAAATCCGAAATCCAAAAAAAAAATACAATCTCCTACTTATAATTACACAAAGAGTATAAGTATCACACAATATCCATTGTTGCACACCCCGTCTTCTACCTCTTAACTTGACCGTAATTGGAAGCTTTTATATTGAGATCCTGTTTGTTTTCACCTGGTGGCGTCACATGTACGGCTTTCAATAGCAATAAAAATAAAATAAAATAAAAACATCAGGACCATAAATATTTCCTTAGAACTAGTTATAGTTCATTGTGTTCACATGATATATAAATATTCTAAAATAGGATTGTAAATATTAGCCGTCTTATCCAAAAAATGACAATTACTCATTGGAATTCAAAAAATATAGTCGTCAAAAACGGCATACGTCTACACAATTGTGTAAAATTTTACTGTTGTAAAATATATGAAACATTTACTGATCATAATTTCAATTATCTATTAAGGTGTTGCTAATCAAAACAGTATCTAGTAGACACTTGCAGACGACCCCAGGCTAATAAATGTATGGAGAAGCTGTGATGCAGCTTTTTTGACCTTTGGTGCCTTTGTTGAACATTGGTTTAACTAACAAGTACTATAGTAAAGTTGAACCAGACTAAGTTCAGTCAAGACCCATCATAGATCACGACTGTACCACTAAACGATATTTTAAAATTATCAAACTAAAGTATCTTATACGAAATTTACGAAAAAATTAAGATAAATCAAATTAGTTTTGATTCAATAAATTCCCTCGTAATTTATGAATCTCCTAACCATTTGCAGAAACGTATGAAATGGTTTCAAGATTCATCTCGATTACGGTTCGTAAATATCAAAACATTAACATAATAACTTACCAATTGCAAAATAAGTTTCGTTTTTTCCGATATGTGGTGCCGAGGACAATTGGATGATACCTTCGACGCTTGCCTTTATAGCGAGATTTAACTCGAAGTAGGTGAGGTTACCTGCATCAGTTTCTACACTGACGTGGTTGAGAGTTTCATTTTCGGTGCGCATCAGTACCACATCGTAGCCCCGCACTACTCGCTCCTTACAATCCCAATAATCTATTTTAAAAAATCGACAAAAGATTTTAAGCACTAGCGGATGAAACCGCGGGGCGCTAGTTATATATAATAAACATATTATTTCAAAAATGACGAGGTTAATTAAATAAAGGGTTAGAAAATTATTAATAACTGTAAAAACTGTTCATGCTTAGTTATCACGCAGTCTATGACACTCCGGTGTAAAGAAGAATCCAAAGACACTTCAGTCGTCAAAATCGGTCAAGCCGTTTAGGATACTGGAGGACTACTCATAGTAACACACAAACATACTTATATACACCCCAAAAACATTGCCAACCTTCTTGAGCAGTCTGGTAGAAATAGGATCCATTTGCAAGAATGAAAACATGTATGGTCGTAGTCGTTGAGAACATTTAGTGAATTTACTAAAACTGAGCAAAAAAACGAAATTTTGCCATTATAGGATAATGCATTACAAATATATAGTTTAACTTACTACATTTATTAACTTTTGTGAGTATATTCTCTTCTAAGCTCTCCAAAGCATCTATTTTCCTACTTATGTTCTGTTCTAGGACCGGGATTTTCTTTTGCATTTCCTCGAACTTACGATCTATGTACTGAGTTAGTGTTTTAGTTAATGTATTCAATTTAAAACTTATGGCCTCTTGTAAGTCTAGTATCCGTTTCTCCGTCGTATCTATTTTAAGGTTTATTATTTTTCCCATATTTTCTTGTATTTTTTTGTCTACTGTATCTAGTTGGCTTTTAATATTTTCTTCTAAGCCCGGTATCATGTTCATCACATAATCCAACTTACGGCTTAGTATTTCTTCTAAAATCTTATTTTTTTTATCTGATGCATCCATTATCAAATGTGTGGTGTTATTTTCTACCTCGGTTACATTTTTCAACATTTCGTTTATTTCTGCACTAATTTTTATCACCGTTTCATTTGCGGCTATTTCCGATCCACAGGTTTTTGCATTGAAGTCTAGTTGAATATTTTTCAATAGATCTAATTTATTATTTATAATATGAATGTCTGTTTTATCAGATAAAACATTTTCTTGTGCGTCTATTTTTCTGGATATATGTTTTTCTAACAAATCTGATTTTCCATCCACATACTCTTCAAGTTTACCAAGTATGCTCTTTTCTAGTTTGTAAAAATGTTCACTAATGCTTTCTTCCAAGTCGTGATGTTGTTTCCCCAACTTGTTTACTTTATTTTCCAAGTCATCAAATTTTTCGAGGATCTTTTCTTCCAATGCGTCTAATTTACTGTTTATGGCCTCTACATTTCCAGGTATTTTTATATTTTTATCCATCGCATCCAGCTTGCGATAAATATCAGTTTTTAAAAAAGACAAAAGGGCAAAAACTTTTTCATCAAATGGGCTCTCTTCAGTTATAGCATCTTGAAAATTGATACATACATCATTACTGTCGCCTGCATAGGAAGCACTAAAGGTTATCAAAATAACAATAAACTTTCTAACCAACATTTTACTCTGTTACACTGCGATTTGCGAGATACATTGCGAGACTACATTAAGTGACACTACAAGAATAATGCTAACTATATGTGCCGCGCCTATATATATATATTATATGTATGAAATACACTTGCGATGAACTTGTTTTTTATTTTACTATAGTTAAATGTGTTTGAATGTCTGTTTACTTCTCTCCCATACAATAAACACTAAGCAGAGATTCAGGAGATTATCTAGAAGGTTCCTGCTTCCTCAACATTTGAAGATGGTATTGGTATTATTGAGGCGTTGGGAAGTCAGCATTACCTACGGTTATACGTGAAGTTGTAGATCGTGGGGCGTGGGCAAATTAGCCTGTATCATTCGATACCTAGGTACCCACTAGGTGGACCGACGACACAGTGAAAGTCGCGGGCAACCGGTGGATAAAAGTGGCACGTTATAGGTCGATGTGGCACGTTATAGGTCGGTGTGGCGGTCTAAGGGGGAGGCTTTTGTGCAACAGTGGATGTCTTCCGGCTGATGATGCGCTTTGTAGCACTGATTTTTTAATTGTTATCCTGAGTAGTTCTATTTCCATTTCTCTTTCACAATATCTATTAGATTTGCTTTTTCCAAGGATGTGTAATTACACTCTCTTTTCTTTTTAATAGTAATTTCACTCTCCAGCTTATATTATGTTTGATTTATTTTGTTTGGTCTTTTTTAATTTTAAGAACATTTTTTTAATGATCGATCGTATTCAATAATTAATGATAATGATGTGATGTGACTTGACAGCATAGATAAGATATATACATGGATTTAGCATCATTGTTTCGTCCAAGAATGTATACTAGCGTACTTGACAGCCTCACAGATTTTTGAATGAAACCTTACGTTCTGTTTTTTATCACGCTGAAAAATAGGCAAACTACAAATCGTCAACACAGAAAAACCAAAATTGCCAGAATAGCCAAACTGTGACACATAATTTTATTATGAATTTTCAAATTCATATTTCAATCAATTCAATTTCATCAATAATCATAGGAATATAATCAACAGAAAAAATATATTTAAACAGTGTGTATATCCAATCGATATACATATTATTTTATGTTAATTTAAAAAACGTTTCTGCGTAGAACGACATTGCTACATCAAATAATAAAAATTGTAATTGAAAACCTTAGACGAAGCATGTGATACAAGATCCTTGTTGAAAACGAACTTTTAAAGTAAATGTTGCCATTTTGTAGAAAATCTTAGAGCTGTTCCGCTGATCAATGTCTTAAAATTCTTGAGTGGCGTAAGAGAATCCCAGATAAATTTACTGGCCTTTTAGAATTAAGTAGCGTTCAATTGAGTGGGTCGCCTGAGTGACGTTTAGTATACGACTGTTATCCTGTCACTAATTTTAAGAAAGTCGCCAGGAAATGGAATGGTTAAAGGTGATATGAATTGCTTGTATGTACTTAATAAATTAAAGTCTGCGCAAGAATCGTCGAGGGAAGACGCTACTTACTAAAATATCTTAATTTACAGTATGATAACAATAACAAAGAGAACCTCTGCAGGTCAATGTAATGATAAGTAAACTTGGATTTGGGAATACCAGCAAGAGTAAGTGTTTATTATTTTATCTACAAGCTTTTCGTACAAGTAGGAAGTACAAGTAGCTATCTTTGAGTCAAATTAGCAAATGGCTTGTTACCTGTATTTCAGCTCAAGTGGCTGGAAGGAACTGGATGAAAATATATCTACTTCATTTCAACCAAATAAGCTGAAATACCGACTGTAAGTGCTTATGTGGCTCCGATGACAAATAGTTGAATAATAATATGGTAACAATAAGCTGATTTGATGATACAGGGCTCTCTAACTTCCTGATGGCAAATGGTGACGCTATGCCAATCGTGTGTGAGCTTATTTGTTTTGTTATCATGAACACCTTTGTTTCATACAATAACGAGGGTATGATGATGAAGCCAGGTAGATACCTACCTAAAAGCATATTTAACTCGGGCTTATGGCTTATTTAAATAAACTAGCTTTAAATGCAATGCATGCATTGATGGATGACATTATAGAAATTGTGTGGCTCGGGAAATAATCCCCACACTTGGCGGGCAGCTTGGGGATCGCAGAACATTCACAGTTGCTAAGAGGACGCTGCTAGCCGTCCTTCGGTGTTTCTGGTCGCAGCTTATAGACATGACCGGATCGGAATCTCTTTATGCCACTGCAGTGGTTACATTGGAAACATTGGCCTTCTGTCCGGAACACAATAATGCTTCCACACTACTGCTTGACGGTTGAACAACTGGCAAAGGCCCGTTGTCGTTCGGTGAGGAACTCTAAAGGGGAGGACTTCTACTACTCTCTCTACTCTCTATGCAGCAGTGGATGTCTTAAGGCTGATGATGATGATGATTATAGAAATATCTTATCACTTTTTCATAACGCATCGCTGTTGCTTATAGCGATACATTATTATTATAAGACAACCCGGAAAACAAGTCGGACGGCAGTAAGACTTGCTTGTCTTGATACCAAGTAACATAAAAAAAAAAAGTTGAACGCTATGTTGTAAATTATTTACAAACCATTTCTAGGTGAATTATTAGTGTTAGTGCGCTGAAAACATGTTACTAATCAAAAATAATTCTCTCAGAGCTTCTTAAACCTAAAAGTCCATTTGATCCTCAAGATATTTTATATTCTTTATATTCAATAAATATTATTTAAAAATAAAGATGAGGAAATATAAGGATGTATAATATTTATTCATAACTTTGTTTCTGCATATTTGTTTATGCTCCGCAGCAAGTCGATAACTCTGGATAACTTATCTAGAGTCAACGAAAAAGGTGAGCTAATTATAAAAATAAAGTAAGAAAGATAAGTAAGTAGTGTAAGTGTCCCGGGTTCGATTTCCGACGAGACAGTGTTTTATTGACCGAGCGAAGCGAAGGTCTCAGAGTTTACTGGGACAAATCGGCATTTGTATGTATGTTTGTGTGTATATTTGTCCGATGATAACTTGCGAACCGTTGATCCGATCTTCATGAAATTTTGTAGGCAAGTAGTTCATTTCAATACAATTTTTAAGTTCGAATATGAGCTGAATCGGTCCAGGGGTTGTGAAGATATAGGGGTCGCGAAGTCTCAGTTCGCTGCGAACTACTAGTTTAATGATGAGTTTAAATATCTGTCAGTATCTCGTCGTTTGTTGTCCGTGTCCTTGTGTAAGTTACCCGGCCTCGCCGACACGAGGAATCCTAAAGTTCTACAATGTCGCTCATTGGCAAGTGACCGCCCGAAAAGGGCTTATAGTACAATCATTATGAAACAACTTTTACTATGGGACCAACCCTGAAACCGACAAAATAAATCTGCTGTTCTATAGAAAAATTTCAATGACACTCGACAAAATGTATGGAGCATAGTATATGTAAAGGAGCGTGTGGAGGAGGAGGATGCGTGTGAAACGTGTTTTTAAGTGATTGAAGTTACTTATTTATCACTAATACGGGGTTATTAGGAAAGGGTGCGCTAAGCCAAAAGGTGACCTATAGTACTCATCGTTGTGAACAACTTTTACTATGTGACCTTGAAGTAGAGAAAAAAAACAGCTGTTTCATACATTTTGCCGAGTGTTTGTCGAGTCATTTTGCTATGGAACAGCTGGGTTTTTTTCAAGATTTCTGGGTTGGTCCCATACTAAAAGTTGTTTCTGATAATGAGTACTATGAGCCCTTTTCGGATTAGCATATCCCATAGCAATCTCAGTTAAAGTTACTGTTATAGTTAAATTAACTATAACTTTAAAATTAACGATGAAGCCAAGCCAGCATGTGTTATCCGTCATTTTGACCATAGTTAAAATAGTGTAACACATTTTCTATCTCACGGCTACCTACCACTTTGAAATTTAAAATCTTTTGCCAAGCATCCTGGTGTGTTTTAAAACTAAGTTATAAATTTTAATTATTGACATCTCTATTAAAATATTAATTAAAATTACTTGACATTTATCAAATTATAAATTGTTTAGTATTATTATTAATAAACCTATGAATGACGAAAATAATGTATGTGTAAAATCCTGAATATTGAATTTCCGATTAGGGTATGCTGAAAGAGACTATTGTTGCACTAACACACCAACAGACCACACGCTACCCCACGCTAGGCTGCAACACCTAGCATAACACACAATGTATCAGTTGGTCAATAAATATTTCTGAATTTAAGAAAAGGATGACTAAATATTAAAGTTGAAATGGCACAACAGAATCGACTTCTCTATTGCACCAATTAATAAGTATAAATATATATATAACAATTAATACGTCCTGGAATCGTTATAATTTTTATTGCAGTTTATCTCCCTATCAAATTTAATTGGCTATTAGCAATCATATAACCAAAATGACCACTTTAGTAAAACGGCCTATTGTAGTTTATATAATGATTTTGATGTCAATGTTCTTCAGAGTGACCATCACCTTGAACGTAATGTGCGCAAAATGAAATAAAATATACGAGAACGGTACTCACTTTAATTTGGCAAGTGTGCATTAGCATAATCGCATGATTTGGCATAAAAAAATCATTAGCAGATTGTACGCTAAGGCACTTATATAGGTACGTTGGACAGACTGTCCAGGGCCCTCATTCTCTATCTTCGTTCAAACTCGTAACGCGGTTGTGTTAAGTTATCTCCGTGGAATTTTCATGAAATGGTATTGTTTATGGCGTAAAGAATACCATTCCATGCGAATTCCACGGACTAACCTTGTCACGGCCGCGTTATGAGATTGATAAAAGTTACAGAATAGGTTGGGTTAGTTAGGTCAGTCCAACTTCGACAAAGAGGTCGCCCGAAGAATCCAACTCGGATAGGCAGCGTTCGGGAAATTGCGTAATATCTTCTCGTCCAAAATCCCGCAGTGCTCGAAGACAAAGATCTTCAATCAATGTGTGTTGGCAGTGATGACATATGGAATGATAGTGGACGTCTTATGGCTGATGATGATGATGAAGGCACTTGTCTCACCGCCGACTGGAAAGTGACGAACTGTCGACTATTATATAGAAACATGTTATAGATGTAGATTCCGTGTGAATAAAATAGTAACATATTAATAATTAATTGCGATGCTCGCTTGGCGCTCAGAACATTCGCCGAGAGACATGAACACGCGCTGAGATACCTATAAAAACCTTAGGCTAGCTCTGACATCGCCCTCCCCCCCAGTGGGTTCCCGCCTTGTCGCGGCGGGGGGCTCAGTAGCCGTGGTCTTCCCCACCCACGGTGAAGCCAAGTGGAACCCGAGGTGGGGCCGCTTCTTCCAGGGCCTTGCCACGGGCCCTGTCGAAGCGGCCGGTAGGTTGCGGTGGGATCGGCGCCGCAACTGAGGTGGGCTGCAGTGCGGGGGTTCGCACTGCAGCTGAGGGATACGGGGCCGCCACCGTTGAATGGCGGTGCGGTGGGGTCGCAGGGGAAGAGGAGTGTCGGTATTACGGTGCGCCGCTCTCCCTATCCTCTGCGACCGTGAGTTGGGGAGGCTTTACGCCTCCCCGGAGGGGGTAGGCTCGCCCGGCGCCCCGGACAGTCCGGGTAGCGGCGGTGCGAGCCTTGGCGGCCTTGAGTGGCTGCGGGGCTTGGCCGGCGTCCCAGCCTTATGCTGGGTAGCGGCGGCGCAAGTCGGGGCCCTCTCACCCAACTCTCCTTGTAGAGTAGTGCTGTAGGGCCCGGGGGCCTTCTCCGCACGCCCCAGAGCTTTTATCTGGAGCGCGCGTAGAAGGCGGTCCGGACGATGTCCGGACGGAGGGGGTAGGCTCGCCCGGCGCCCTGGACAGTCCCGGTAGCGGCGGTGCGAGTCTTTGGCAGCCTTGAGTGGCTGCGGGGCTCGGTCGGCGTCCCAGTCTTATACTGGGTAGCGGCGACGAGAGTCGGAGGGTCTGGGGGGCGGATGTGGTGGACATCCGTCCTCTTAGTCACATTGTGACAGACCCTCAGGGGTGGACGACGCGCCCGGTGTTCCGGCGCGTCGTACCAAGGGGAGGGAAGGGGGTGCTTCCCGAGGCGGGTCCGCCCAGGGGCGGGCAGGCGGCGGGAGGGGGTTGCGGTGCATACTCTGCATGGTCCCGCGGCCCCCGTCCGACGTGCTGCAGCGGTGGAACACCTTTGGGTTTTAGTCGGTATTAGCGCCACTACCGCGGTCGTGGCGCTGGAGTCCGACATACCCCGCTCGTGTCCCCACACGGCGGGGATGCGTAAATGCATTTCCCAAAGTAAAAAAAAAAAAAAAAAAAAAAGCTCTGACATCGCCCTTCATGAGCAAGCGAAGAGACGTTTCTTCTTATCAGATCTTAGATGTCCACTACTGGACGAAGACTCCCACCTATCGGGATTTGCCATAATCCCCTGCTTGGCAGGCGGATTCAAGATCGCCGAATGTTCACCCTTTACTAATAAGGTGCTCCTGCCCGTCCTTTGGTGGTTCTGGTTGCAGTTTTAGGAAACGAACATTTCTTCGGAATAGGTAAGTATCTGTGAAGTTGTGACAAATACAATACATAGTCTTTTTTGCTTACAAACTATTAAACCCTATTATTAGGTACTAATTTGTTTTTTTATGTACACTTTTTTTTATAATTATATATTGTGCGTTGAATGGCGGATATTTTGTAGGCCAAGTAAAAAAAATGACTCTGTCAAGTAAATACATGTCAAATATGGTCCCGATGCATCATTACGCTGAGCAACGAAGCCGCTGTTATTGTACGGGACCCTGCAAAGAACAGCTTTGATCCTTTGTGAATGTCACGCGTCGGCGTAGATCAAAGGGCACGCGTCTTTTGATTATCACCGCGCCGACAACCACGGCGATGTTATCTTGGTAATTGAGTGATCATTAAGTGATTAAAATGTTGTAAATTTACAATTATTGTTGAAGATCAATTTAAATGTTCACTAGCTGTGACCTCGATTTTACGTGGTGTGGTCCAGGATCCGACGGGTTTTAAAGGATAAAAAGCTACATCCATAAATTTTATTGAAATCCGTTTAACCGTTACGAGAATGAAGGGGAATAAACACATATACAAGTCAACTTTCGGATTTTTTATATTTGTGTGATTTGATAACATTTTTAAGTAAGTTGGGAAAGTGCTTTACGTTTTTCTTGTTATAAGTAAAAGAAAAAAAACCGACTGCAAAATGTAGTCCTTAAAACTCCGGACATAAAAAGGAATCGGCTACAAACATCTTACTCGTCAAAATCGGTCAAGCCTTAAGGGGCCAGACAGACGTCGCGAAAATTTTAAGCCTGCCGCGTGGTAGCCGCAAGAAAGTTTACGTGTCGAAACATACATATCTTATTCAGGGTTATTGGTAACTAACGCAAACCCTCCTGAAGGCATGTTCCCTACATCATACCTAACAACTTTTGCTCCATGACTTTTAGTAATTGGTAATTTTTTCTCCCAAAATAAAAACAAAAATGTTTAAATTAGGGCTCCAAACGACAATAACAATAAGCGGTGTTAAATGAGGAGGAACGCGGAGGCCCGGGTGAAGCTTAGGAACTGACATTTGCACCAAAAAAGTACAATATATTACACTAATATTATAAATGCGAAAGTTTGTGTCTAAGTAGGTAAGTATGTAAGTGTGTTTGTTCCCGTTCAATTCTGTAACGGCTGAACGAATTTGGATGAAATTGAGTATTGAGGTAGCTTATTCCCTGGAATAACACATAGGCTACTTATTATCCTGAAAAGCTTAACTGTTCCTGTAGAATAGCGGGTGAAACCGCGAGCCGCAGCTAGTTAGTTACATATATATATATTTATATATATATATATATATATATATACACATACATACATACATACTTTTCATTCTTTTTTGTCCATGCAAACTTAAAAAATTGTTTTTGTTGAATTTTTTAAGTTTTCTAAAAGTCATAGAAAAAATTTGTTACGTATGATCTACAGAAAATGACTACGAGAGGTTTTGCATTAGTTACCAATACCATTGTATATATACTCAAATATTTACCTTTTTTACATGGACGGTCCCAAAAACATTACTATTACCATAAAAACATTACTTTACCTTCTTGGATAGTCGGGTAAAAATCGCATTCATCTCTTCTATATGTTCATCATCTTTTGAGCGTTACAATATCCCATGTGCTTAAGCTTAGCTTGTCAACCAAAAAGACAAAACATCTCAACTATATCTACCCCTCTCATTTAACCCTTCTGTAATCACCTTTCCACATATTCAGACCCGCCGCCGCCGCGGTTTTTGTCCACACGAGCGCAGGTGCGGCTAGTAGAAACTTTGTCGCAAAAACTGCGTAACTGACGGACGGGACACGGGGTTATTAAACTAGTTTAGCTTACGTTTTTGTTATTTGATTAAGAATACATAGAAAATCAGTGTTGTATTTTTTTCTCCTCCTAAGAGGATTTTGGTGTCGCACGTCTTATGCAATTTTAGTGTGCAAAGGCGGTGTTTCGGAAACATTTGGTCCTTCGAGCCGGATAGACTTATACCTCTTTATGGAGCGCGTCTCCTTTCTGGAGACGGCTTACGCGGCAGGATAGATAGATAGATTAACTGATTGTTCACACAAAATTTCACATATGTTTAAAAAGAGGCTTAAAACTAGTGTAACGACTGGTGGCATTATCGCTGAAAGCGATCCCTTCCAGGCTATATGCATTTATCTGCAATACTGAGTCAGGCTTATAAGACCAGACCGTCATGGAGACCTAAGCTAGCTTTAAGAATTTTATTTTGGTCTAGATGGCCCGCACCATTTTCACTTCTTTAGGGGTTGATTTTAGAAAAATCCAGAGTTATGCGTTTCTTTCCTTTTTATGCTTATCACACAAACCTAGTTTCATTGAACATGAATTATGAATTATGAATTTATGGCATGAAAAGGATTTTATTTCCATGCAAAGTTTAAGGGTCTATTTTACCCCTTTACAAAAGGAATTTCGCAAAATCCGTTCTTATTGTTCATCTAAACCATTTGAGGAGTGTTGGGTTCAAGTCTTTATCATAAGCGGTTTTGTCTGTGCGTTGATTCCTAGTCCATCTCAAGCCCAGCAAAGGACTCGAACCTACGATCCTACAGCTCGTATCCTGCATGATTTCTTTACTTATTCATTAAAGCTTTGGTCTATCTTTTCGATCTATTTTTGGATTACGTTATCTCAAGTTTAATTCAATTATTTATGGAGGCCTTATTATGTAAGTCTGATGGCGATGGTCATCGCGGGGCATCCCGCTCGCTTCCAACTTTCGTATAAACAAACTAACAAGACTAATATAAATTCTTCATATCACTAAAGCACTTAAAAAGACCATCCAATAAATCCCCAGACTTCTCACCCCTACCTGTCCCCTCCCCATAAATACCTCATAACCGTCTCTAAGTCACAAATGATCGAGGGTGGCAACATCTCTCATAAAACTTCCGGATTTATGGCCAAAAAACACCATTGTCTGAGCTGAGGTGATACGTGAACAATGAAACACTATAATTCTCTGCCTATATTTCATCACAAAAATATTATTCAGTAAGTGACGAAAATATATCTTCTTCTCTATACCTATTCCAAACTCAATATTAAACATTTTGCTCTGTCTACTATTTTTCTGCCTTTTTTTATTTAGTTATAACTAAGGTTGTAACATAATAAGCTACAATTACAATATAAGAGGATGCAGAACTTTAGGTGCGTGTTTTTCCGACGCGCTTAATTTTTATATACCTCTTAATATTATCTTAATAAAATTTGTTGGACAATACACGGACAAAAATACCAAAAACCAGATAAAATTTAAAAACTGCAATACTTTCCAATTAGGAGTCTATTTCGAGAAAAACATAGCGCTATAAGCTTTGGCGCACAGATGAAACGAGATGGCTTTAGCGCGCGCTAGTTAAAAAATCAGATAATCCCTACTAAAATTATAAATGCGAAAGTGCGTTTGTTGGTTTGTTTGTTCCTCTTTCATGCAACAACAGACCGATCGAGCTGAATTTTTGCATGGATATAGTTTATGTCTCGGAGAGTGACATAGGCTACTTTTTATCACGGGAAAGTGTACGATTCCCGAGGGATTGTTCACGCGTGGAACCGCGATGCGCAGCTAGTTACAATGAAACCGGGAAATTAATCAAAATTCTGTTCGATTTATCCTAGATAATTTTTTTACCTCACTACTAGTGTAATAATAACTTGACTTATACACTACGGGTTCAGAGCGCTAGCGCCAGCGAAAAATAATTATGAAAATAATTATCATAATAACATAATTATCATAATATCATAATAATATAATATCATATTATCATAATTATGATAATTATGATTATTAAATCGAAGTTTTTTCAATATTTTTTTATCGAGGTAATGTTATGTAATCGTGTTTTCTCTCTTGGCTATAATCCAAAAAAACACAAATCTCAAAATAAGATTTTTAATCTACACAACTATTGAGGTGCACTGAACAAAAAAACCTTTTTTTTTTCAAATTAACTTCTTAACGTTTAGAACTTTTAAATGTTCGTGTCATCAGCTAACCATCACCATCATTGATAAAGCTTTATTATATTAAACTACAAAAAGTAAGTTTAAGTATAGACGTACTAGCTGTTACCCGTGACTTCGTTCGCGTGGAAAAAAGTAGCAAAGCAGTAGTAGCAGTTCTATATCCACGCAAAAATTCAGGTCTGTCGGTCAGCCGTTTAGCCGTGATAACGCGACAAACACCCAGACAAAGAGACAGAGTTACATTCGCATTTGTAATTTAGTTACGATAATTATTATTTTAATGTATGTGGTTTATTTATGCTAATATCTGCGAAGTTTTTAATAGATTTTTAATTAAGTAAGTATAATGTCAAGGATAAGAATCAATTTATAATAATATATGTTAATAATGGATAAAGAATGCATGATTGTTGGATATGCGACGCATTCATTTGCCAGAATATTGATCTTATGTTTCTTATTAACGTGCAAACGTTTTTAAGAAGGCTCCCATACGAATGTCCCGGCAAAGTTAGCGATTTAATAGTTAACGTAAGTTAACGTTTTGAATCCATGATGTCGTCATAGTTATAAATTCAAATTTACAAGCAATTTGTAAGTTAAAATTGTTAAATATAATAACTTACTATAATATTGTAATTTTACGACACCCATACATACATGATCCAATCTTACACACTAGTAGCATATGAATTATAGCCTATTAGTTACTTGGTGCAATAAAATAATCGACTCGGAGGTAGACAGTTCTTTTCTTGCCGAGTCTTTTTTAATTTAGCACCTACCATAGGTTGTTCTTTACTATACGCCATACTTATAGGAATATTATCTCTTGTAAGAGCCCTGTTCCAAGCATGTGTCGCTCCTATAATGACCTTTACCGCAGTAGTGCCTGAGACGACAGAAACGGTGACAATGATGATTTTGATTTAATCGGACTTAGTCTCAATCGATTTAGGACGAATATCCATAAGAATTTAAATTAAGACTTCCATTGCACTGCGACATATTAAATTAAACTTTGTTATATCGCAATGTAATGTTTAATTATATAACTAATTAATTACATATGTAATAATTAATGAAATTAAGTATATATTCGTATATTTCATAACGTAGTTAGTTTAGCAAATAATCGCTGTTGTAACCATGTTGCGTGCTCACGGCATGGATCAGAGCAGAGCCGAACAGAGCCTTTTAAAAATGTTATGTAATGCATGATCGGTGATCTGTTGTGAGTACCTAATAAAATAAATATAAGGGGTAGGGTTTCCTTCTGTAGTACAGAATCCTACAAACTGTTTATATATCTTCAACGATTCAACAAGCGCATCCAAAAACGCCTGTATCTAAATTGAAAACACATGTTTTCCTTGCAATAAATAAGGGCCGCGAGACACGGCAGTCTAGACTAGACGTAGTCTAGGTACACTAGACAATATAGAATACCTGAGTCACGGTAGTGCGTCCCGTTCACTTTCACCATCGCATGCTCTCAGATAACAAACGTGAATGGAAAAGAACGTGATATATCAGAGAGAGGGAAGTCAAAGGTTCACGAAGATGGCGTGTTTTTTAATGTAGTGCGACTCATATGCTGAGTTCGCTATCATTTATATTATAAAAAATTATTAATTTATTATTATAAAAAGAAATTACGTCTCTTCACTCAAGTAGCATAAAATAAATATGAATATCATAATAAATGGAACTGTATCAATTTGACTTTGCCGACTGTAAGCTGTGATAGTGTCCTATATGTTTTGTATTAAATGTATTGAGGATTTTATTTTTCATTAATTCATTATTTAAGAGCGTAGCTCTTGTCGGTGGAGTAATGTCCATGCTTGGCGGTCTTCTGCCAGCGTTTTCACCTCCCTGTACGACATGACATCTGCCTTCTCTTTTATCTGTTTTATAAAAGTTCTTCTTGGTCTTTCCGGTCCTCCCTTTCCTGCCATCTTTCCTTCTATGATGGTTTTCATCACATTGTCATGTAGCACCAGGTGCCCAAACATCCTGCCTCTTCTGGTCTCTATGGTTGTTATGAGACTTCTTTTCTCGTTCACTTTTATTTTTAACAAACAAAATATTGGGAGTTTAGGCGGTGAAAAGTCATGTCGCGTCATTGTATATATATTTTTTATATATATTTTTATTTCGGGTGTGAAAGTGTAAAAACGGTGGATTATATTATTATATTAAGTGTTCGTGAACATGCACGAGTTTTGGTGACGTGACTTTTCGATATAATATCCATAAAAGACTCTATTAAAGTTACTAGGGCATGACTTGGACTTGGCCTTGACTGACTTTGCTTGCCTTTGAGTGTAACTATGACTTGTTTGACAATATTTACAAAAACTTTGTAAATTTGTAAACTTGACACTGGCAAAAGATTTTTTTTAAGTTGCCTTATTTTTTATTTTTTTTAATAAAAACAGTAAATTTAAAAAAATCGAATTCATAAGCACCAGTTATTGTAAACTTGGTGCGCCCCGAATTTTCACCCGCTACTCTACAAGAATGGTTACATTTTTCAAGATAAAAACGAGCCTATGTGTTATTCCAGGGAATAACCTACCTCTATACCAAATTTAATCCAAATCCGTTTAGCCGGGACAGAGTTGAACGGGAACAAACACACTGACATACTTATTGGCATTTTGCTTTTTTTTTGTAAAATCTGGTTAATTTGGTTATTTCTACATAACCTTTGCGGCAACGATAGCTCAGTGGTTGAGGCGTTCGGAGCGCACGACGCATTGCGTGGGTACAAATCACAACAATGAGTTTGAGCTACCGGTGAAGCAAGACCTCGTGAGGTAACCAGTGGTAGTTTCTACTATTTAGGTGGCTATCTACAAGTCGAAAATCTGTCGCTTTACATGTGACCCACTTTCTATTCCAGGGTAGATAGATAGATAGATCAAAAATCACATGCAGAAAAACCTTATAAACTAGTGCCACAAGTGGCGGCCTTGTCAATAAAAGCGATCTCTTCCAGGCAACCATTGGATGGAAATAAATATAATACTTTGATATTCTAACGACGATCTGTTCGCGATGACAGCGCTCTGGACAACTATTCATTTGTTCCACATGTTAACATAGGCTGCGGTATTAAAAACCGTGATAACAATCTTCAACCACAATGAGTTGTGTTCAAACGCCTATTTAGTTATGTCACCAGCACCAGTCGGGCAGAACACGCTATGTTTGTTGTCCCCTAAGCGCCTTTTGCTAGAAGCGCCCAGGCGCTATCATCCGACCGCCGCACCTGGCATAATGTTGAGGCGCATTCTTCTCCGGGCGGCCAGTAGCATTAGGATTTATTCATATTCATATTATTATTTAGTTTTAGCATTCAGTAGTCGACCATCGTTTAAGAAACACATCTATTTCACTAACCTTACCTTCGGGTGGGGAACACTATCACAACCCAGAAAATTAAAAAACAACTTTGCTGAAAAGTTTTTGGTAAATTTAGGTAAAAGTTTAATTGAAAAAGATTTAGAAAATGTTCAATGACACGAAAACTTTCTTTTTTTTAAATACAAATTTTAATTTCGTGAACATTCACGATGTCCTTCAAGTAAAGGATTAAATAATTAAAAATAAATAATTTACGTGTTCTTAAAAAAACATATCGTGCTTCCCTAAAGAAGTCTAGCTTGTCAACAATAAAAAAACATAACCTGTTGTAAAATATCTGTTTACAGCGAGTCGGCACCTGAGCTGCGGAGTTAACCGCTGCTCCATTACCTCGCTACAATGTTATTGTTACTCTGGACGGTGTTCAACAATCTTCAACCAAGAATTTATGCGTTACTAAATTTTAATAAAATTTTACATATTTTGAATATACTCATAGAGCCGTTTCTTTTTCAACTTAATATATCTTAGTTTTTGTTCTAGTAGCAACGAGTTAAATTATAAAATCCGCTATATTGGATATAGTGTGACGTCATTATATTCTATGAGACGAAATGTGTTAATAAGCTTCGATGGTGACTTACCGTGTACCTCACCTTACTTTTGACTTTTGCTAAAAATCTCTTACTAACAAACATACATAATAAGACTGTTAAAATAATAACCCTCCTTTTCACGTAGTCGGGTAACCAACGACCGCAATTGACACAAAATCTCTTGTGCGTTGTTCGCTCTTCAGGATAAAGAGTCTCTATACGTTTTTTCTTAATGAAAACGTCATAATGTTGTAAATCAGTGAAAAGAAAGGTAATAATTGGTATTACTTACTACACATTGACTGAGCGGTGCGAATGAAGGTCTCAAGGAAAAAGTCTGCATTTGTATGTAATTTTTTTTTAATCTTGAAATAATAATCTTCTTTTTGTTTCTTGGCATCGTTAGCGATAAGGCCATCCATTTGATCCAACAACCCTACAAGGGCCAATAAAGACATGGGAGGGCGCGTTAAGCCAGTCATCTTGTTTTTGTAAACATCCCTAGGCTACGAGCTACGGTGCTACGCCGTTGCGGTGCTACGCCGTAGTCAACAACCCTCAAATCGTAGCTTCTACGTCTTTACTACGTCATAGCTCAATAATTGTAAGGGCAGGATCGAGTTCAATAAGTCACGCTATCTTTGTATAAAAATATATAATTTTTTACAAAAAAAAACTAATATATCGAGTCGAGTCGAGTTATCGCCTTCAATCTTAAACTAAAAAGTAGAAAATAATATTTTAATTACATCAAAGCAAAAAAAATCGACAGGACCATCGACGAACTAATTGATATATATATATATGTATATATATATATATATATATATATATATATATATATATATACATATATATATACTTTTTAGTTTAAGATTGAAGGCGATAACTCGACTCGACTCGATATATTAGTTTTTGTCAAAGTTAACAATCGTTTCATTATTCGGGGGTTAGACTATGACTGAGACTTATTTTAATTGTGAAATATTTGACTTAATTTGAAATATTACAATTGATACTGGCTAAATACACAACATGTAGAGCCAAGACATAAGCGATTAAAAAAATCTGTCAATGTGAATAACATTATTTAAAGATTTCCACGCCATCTATTTTGGATAAAAGAAACAGAATGTAATCATGAAGTGTCAAAAAGGAAAATGGTCATTCGGCCAACATTTTGGGCAGGATGCCTGCTGGGAGTGGTTTATTAGATTAGTATTAGTTTTAATTTATTTTCTATTTCTTGTATGTACACGTGCCATTAGCTAGTTTTCCAAAAACTAATCGGGGCAAAAGGGTTATATAAATTAACAAAATGAAATGATGGTATTGAGATTGGTAGAAAAAACAACTGCAAAGCTTTCATAAATCATAAGAACGAAACACGTAAAACGGACCGTAACGCGGTGATCAGTGCTTTATTTTTTCCGTCGTTAATTATTTCCTGTTAACAAGGTGTTGTCTCTGTTTATTTATTACTCTGTGAGGGGTTGAGATGGTGTTCCATAGACAAGACAAACTATACTAACTAACAGAACTATTGTAGAGTCTGTCTAAGGTAGTGCTAACCTTGGCGGATATTCTTAGTAATTCATTCGCATATTTCTAATTGTATTTTTTCTAAAACGAATGAACATGGAACGACAATGGAAATGAGCTCCATCCTACGATGAGAGAAACCAGAGGACCTGAAATACCTACAAAATAAACATACATACCTACAGTATTCCGGCCCTAGAAATGGCGACTATAACAGGAAACAAATGCACAGAGTACAAAAATACGGCTCTTAACATGGCGGCGCGGCAGCGTGAAGTAGGTTTCTTTCATCGTAGGTTCCATCAAGGTCTGGCACTCCGCCCTGTGGCACTAGCTTACGTCACTATCAGCTACGTTCTCTTGTTTCGTCATCTTCGTCTAAGCGGCACCACACACCACTACAAACATTGTGCATCGCACATTTATCGTAGACACATTTATCGCATATCTACATTTTAATGAGAGTGCGCTAATAGAAAGCTCACCACATTCGGGTCCAAAAGGTGTGCGACGTAACACAATTATCTTACTGCACACAAATGTGTCATTGGTGTGTGGTGCGCCTTACGTGTTTGAGTAGGCTGGTGTCACCCACGTTATAGTTCACGTTCTTGGGAGTGCCTTTGGTTAGTACGACTATATGGATCTTTTTGGTATATATTTCTTGTATTTTTTCATGTTTTTGTAATCGTTTACCACAAGATTTAAGCACTCTTTAGACATGATGTGTTGAACAGATGTTTCACAAATTTCGTAACACAAATCCGCGTCTAGCACTCGTGTAAGATTAAACATGCCGTATAGCCATTGTTTACATTAAAACAGCCCCAAACCCTTGTTTGAAAGAGTAATAAAAACACTAGCTAAACAGGTGTATAAGTGTTTAAATATCAAGTGTTGATTTTTAGCTACTTCGTTCTGTATGGAAGCAATAAACAATATTTGAACCTGAAAAAAAACTTGAAATATAATTTTTTAACATCTTGACTTAGTTTTATAAGCCAATCGATTATATAATTCGAATAATTCGAAATGTTTAGCTTTAATTTTAAACAACCGCATTGAAATCAGTACATTCTTTTACGAACTTTTTTGACAAAAACTTTCAGCGACGCGACAAAAGCTATAATAAAACGATATTTAATCTGTGGAATCTATCCCTTAACCAACGTTTCACACCGAGCTCGTTAGTCAAGCACCTCGAAAGAATGAACGGGTGTATTTTGACACTTATTACTTACGCCGTAAAGCTTTTATTTTTATTTTACCTTCTGGAGATTTATGCTCTATGCCCAGCGTGGACGACGTTGAAACGTCTTTAAAAAGATTATAATTGAATTTTAACTATGTTATTGTTAATAGTTCATTCAAAACTCAGCGCTTGTCACTTGTACAAGAAGGCTTGCACTAAGAAACCCACTACTAGGCCGAAATGACATAACCTTTTAAGAATATTTCTGTAAACAGAATCAGAAATGTTTAAGTATCCAGTATTACATCTAAATTTGGGGTAGCGCCGGTAAAACCATTTTCATGACTATGGAAAGAGCGCAGCGGGCGTTGATTAAAGCTATGCAAAGGAAACCTTCCCGTTTTGCATCCGATTCTCTGTACACCGAGTTCTAAGGTTTCGACAGCTTTTCGTTTATATCGTTGACCTATAATCCCACTACAGTTTACAGTGCCGCCAGGTTTACGCTTCCAGACGAATAAATATCTCCCTCGCATTCGATCCTTAATAGCTAAACGAAGTCCTGCGTACTCACTTCTTTGTACGTACAACAATGCATGTATGCTACTGGGCGAACTCCACGATCTCACTAAATTCGGCTTTAAGAAAAAAGTAAAAGACTGGCATTTAAAACTGTCCCACGGAGTTTTGGCGGGAACGTAAAGAATTCACGCGTCATTTTATTATATTCCAAAACTTGTGTTATTTCGAGTGTTAATGTGTAAAAACGGTAAAGTTTTACCCGTTAAATGTTCGTGAGCACGCATGAGTGTTGGTGAATGGTATAATGTCGTGAAGCGTGAATTTTCGTGTTGTTTCCAAAACTCCATAGAAGGTTCTAGTAAAGTTTTCACCACTTTACTGGGGCATGACTTGGACTTGACCGTGACTTGCTTTGCTCACCTTTGACCGTGACTATGACTTGTTTGATAATATCTAATAAAACTTGAGAATATACTTGACACTGGCAAATGCATAAGACGTGCGACGCCTAAATCCTCTTAGACGAAAGTGAAAAAAAAAAAACTTTCCCACGATGAGACCGAGGACCTTATTTGCTGTTTGTACAGTGAATAATATTCAAAGCAGATATGAACTCATACACACCCACATCACGCATCACAACTCACGCAGAAACACTTCACACCAGGGCTTCCCCGTGAACCCAGACTCGTTTGAGGTTTGGTGCTTCTTGGAGACACTTCATACACAATTATATTTTGACACTACACTACTTGATCTATCTTAGAGTTTAAATTCGAGCTAACTACTGAAATGTTTAGGATTTCATATTTGTATTACAAGTTTATTTTGCTTGAGCAAAACATCACAAATTTACTGTATTATCTAAACTTCGCACTCGAGCCCGAAGGTACAAGCCTAGTGCGTAGTTTGAGACACCGATAACTGTTGCAGACATAGTACATCTTTTGCTAAAAATGTATTTTGTTACATCTTGTAACCTATTTATGTTTGTTCCAAGCATTCTTTGTGTACTAATACTTCTTGGTAAATAAAGCTATTCTATTCTATATATCACACTAATATTATAACTGCGAAAGTTTGTGTGTATGTAAGTATGTAAGTGTGTTTGTTCCCGTTCAACTCTCTAACGGGTGAACGGATTTGGATGAAATTTAGTATGGAGGTAGCTTATTCCCTGGAATAACACATATACCATAACATATAATACCTTTTACTGAAAAATGTAACCGTTCCTGTAAAATACCGGGTTACAGCTAGTTAATTATAAGTTAAATTACAGATAGCTATCAATACTAAACAATATCCATACATAATATAGCAAAAATCAAATTTAGTTGCCACACGAACAAATTACATGAATTACAACGGACTACGATTAAAAACTGATAATTCCACCGAAACAAAAAGAGTCAACGCAGCGATAAAAATAAATTTTCAACAAAATGTAGTTCTTTCCCCCATTTTTTTGATTCATGTTTGTAAAATTACGGCGTCCTAAAATACAAACATACAGGAGGTTTAAAAATCTTGCGCCCGCTATCTGCTGGCGGCCAGCCAAACTACCTGCTCAATAAATAATACAATCTGAGCGTTGAGTAGGCTGGATGTAGTTTTGCAACTTGCCGGCGAGCTTCACTATGCTTGCATAGCTTGCGATACGTTGTCTCGCTTTCTGATTACTAAGATACCTCTGTGACAGCTAATTTTGCAAACTTGATATTGCATAATTACTAATAGTCAGTTGATTGACTCAGGAGTTTCTTTCCAGAAGTAAATTTTCAAACTGAATCTTTAATAACCAAGCTGTGGTGTCTTTTCTTTGCGTGTTCTTTTTTTGCAGTGGAAAGCCAGGTCAATGGCGTTGGTTACTAGTAGTCAAATGTGCGAGCGAAAGCTTTTAACTCAATTGAAAGCCTGTTCCCTTTCCAGGCTCTGATTTTTAACATCATTACGTGAGTTTCTGGTCTAATGCCAAGCCTGTCAAACTATAAATCACTGCGCTAGTTTAAATGATTCAGAACTAAAAAAGTTTCCTAATAAAAAACAAGAAATATATTTATAAAATAAACAAATATAAAATGAAATATAATATATTTTATATTTCAATAAACATAAATTATAAAATAAATAAATATAAAATATAATATAAATAAAATATTTTATTATGTCATCGTCAGCGTGCTTCGACCCAATGTTGAGCATATGACTCTTCTCCCTTGTGCCATGGCTCCCTGTCTTTGGCTTGTTTCGTTCACGGGTGAACCGCTATGACTGATATCGTCGACCAATTGAACTGCGGGCTTATCCTCTAACTTTGAAACGTTCGTGATTCTGATTGCGAGAGCATGCCATCTCGCTCGTACCAACTTAGTCGCACTAGGCGCGGTCCCACTCGCGCAACTCTCGCTATCAGTTTCAGAGTTATGGGATAAGCCCACTGGTTGTCTGCTGACGTATCGCTTGTCCGGTATCGGGACCACTCTGTCAGGGTCCTAAAATACCTGCTGTCACCACGTCGCCACGTGTCCTGGCCAGCGCCACTTCAGTCGCATATACGGTTTCCAATATTCGTGTCCTTCATCCTTTGTCGGAATTCTGTATTTTATTGCGAAAGATAAGAACGCCTTGCAACAAAATTATAACAAAAAAGTGATGCAAAATAATAATTTGTGTTTGTTTTCATCAAACCTCAAGTGAAATGGCAGTGCCTCCGCCACTGTGGACACTACGTCTTATAACGTAGAGGTTATTCATTTAAAGTCAAAAGATAAAAAAAAAAACAACAATGGGCGTTCGTCTGTAAGCAGCCTTACTGCCGCGAGCCTCCACCAACGATAACTGCTATTGTAATAGCGCTGCGAATATTTCAACTGCATGCTAACTTACACAACACTTTGTAATGACTTTGGGAACCTCCCTGCGTTATTTAGATTTTAATAAAACCTGGACAACATACTAATCTCTTCAATTCGCAGTCCGCCTGGGGAAGTACCAACTGTCAGTTATTCAACCGCCAAGCAGTAGTGTGCAAGTATTACTGTGTTCCAGATTGATGGGCAATGTTTGTTACTGAGCATACAGATATTTAACACCTAATATTTCAGAGTGACGAGCGCAAAATAGTGTTTGAACAGTGTTGGATCTGCTACAGTTCAGAATTCTGGGTTGCATTTAACTGTTATGGGTAAGCGTGACGTTTACCGTCAGGCGCGTGTCTTGCTAGGCTCGCAACAGCAGCGGCAGTTCATAACAAACACACCTTTGCCATTTATTCAGCCGCAAAGCATTAGTGTGCAAACATTAGTGTATTCCAGATTGAAGGGCATGTTTTTAGTGAAATTACTATGTATACTGAACAAATACTCTACAAGTGACGAGGGAAGTAAGCAAAGACGTAGTGTGACCATGTTAGTCATCCTGCTGCTCGTCATGCTCCTTGCCTTGTCCGCTGCTCTCAATTTTGTAAATTTTTGAGTCAAAGGACCGGCGAGATTGTTAGAGGTAGAGCGATACAAGGCCAAAGACGTAACAGTGTGTGGCCGCCTCGCAAATAATCGCTGCAACGCCAGGAGCATAGTGTGACTACTGGGATATATAAAAAATCTATCTTTGGCTGATCAAAATCGCTCGGTGGCGCGCTCTATATCGCTTCTGATTCGCGCCCGCCGACACTTCAATGCACTTCTGCCGCTAGCTCTGATTTTGTCATTTATTGCGACAACTGGAAAACTGTTAAGATATTTTTTTGACACATTCAGATAATCTAATTGACCAATAGGGGCAATGAAGCATATACATTGTATACACATTTAATAAATTGTATACTTAGTATTAAAACTTAACATTACATATTTATTTTTTAAGCTACAGTTTACAGTTACAGTTACAGTTTTTTATTTTTTTTGAGATAAGTGTTTTTACAATATTTAGACTAATTTATGAAAATTGTGATCTTGGTAAAGAGGTACTTCTGGGAAAATGATTTCGAGATAATGGTAATTATGGGAAGTAGTTATTTTGTAAGTATTAGGCTGTCTTCATGGTTTCGTGATTATTTTAGAACAATAGATATTGTGGAAAGTTATACCGCGTACTCCTAAAGCATTTACTCTTATAAGGGGAAATGTTCGAGCTACGATATTTTCTAAGCGTTTCTCAATACAACAATTATTACTCAATCTCTTTGTTGTAAAAAGGCGAAGAGTTTGCGACCACTTGACACCTTCGAATGTAATAGCACTCTGGGCGGACGGCGAGACCGGAAGCGCGGCCATTTCCGCCCTCCACCTGTCGCTGCGGCGACTTCCGGCCGAGTGCTTGACTGCAATCCTCGATCGAGTTTATTTACGTCTTGGACTTTTATTGGAAAGTGTACGAGTTTACAATGAACATGATCGAAATGTTCTGCAAGTTAGCTTTAAATTCTGCTTTCATCATCAGCCAGAAGACGTCCACTGCTAAACGTGGGCCTCTCCCTTAGAGCGCCACAAGGACCGACAACGTGCCACTTGCATTCATCAGCTGCCCGCGACTTTCACAACATCCCATTATCAATCCAGTATTATATTAATCATTATTTTATTATTATTATTATTCAGTGTTCCATAAGCAAATTTAAATTATTATTACATTATTATACTTAGGGCCTATTTCATCACCTCTAAGTAAAGTATTGATTATATACTCTCCAATTAGTGCTCATTTACAGAATACAGAATACAGAAATATTTATTTCGTAACAAAAAATACAGACACACAAAAGAAACATAATAATGAATTAAATAAATACGTAATAGACAGGAAGTGTACCTATATATTTGTCACGAAACCGGCCCCAACTCAGCGTAATGCGAACTCAGCATTTCGCACTTAGTAACCTCAAAGTGATCATCTTTCACTTTTTTTGGTTAACTGCAAGTCACGGCTTGGTTTTCAATGGCGTAACTGATACGCCAATTAAAACGAATAGAATTGGAATAAAGATTTCGTAATCCTAACTAATATTATAATTCACAGGAATATAGCCGCAGTCGTATCTGGACAATAACGCTTCGAGACGAAATACGTTCGTCTCGAGGAAAAAACTTCGATTGCGCGATTTAGAACTCCCTACATTACAACTGTCAGTCCACGCGAAACGTCAAAAAATGCACAAAAATGGGCCAACGCCATCTAGCGAACTATAGGAAGTAGCTTTTTCTCTCTGTCTGATGTTGGATGTTTGTCGCGTTATCACGGCTAAACGGCTGAACGGATCTAGATAAAATTTGATAAGGAGTTAAGACAAACATAGGATACTTTGTCCACGCGAACGAGGTTGCTTGTAACAACTAGTGTGGTATAAATTAGTATATAGGACATACAAGTAATTGTTCTTTAAAAAGCAGCATAAACAAACAGCAGATTTTAGTGATACAGCACCTAGGGTAGGTTAATGCACGAGAGGGCCACGCTTGGAGCATTGCCAAGGCTGGTTCAGTCTCGCATTACTACTTTCCGATGATACCTGCTGTTGTGCTTTTAATTTCTTTTTGCACATAAATCACTTTGCAGACTGCCGTAATTTGTACTCGTAAGAAAACTGAAAAGTTTATCTTTTTACTGCCACTGACTGCCCAAGAAGGAGAATAATGTTTTGAAGTGTATGTGAGTATATAAGTAAGTATGTGTGCTTCTATATTACCTCCAAATCCTAAGCGGCATGTCCGATTCTGTTTTTTTAAAGGTCTTTGAAGTTGTCGTTGGATTTAGTTAATTTAAACGACGGCCTAAAAATTTTGATGTTATAGTGTTCCCGTGGTCCCGCAACAAGCGGCGGAGGAGGGACACCGTGGAGTTTTAGTGAGTCGGAGTCCCACATCACCGCACTGTCTCCTCGTGGTAGTGCGGTATGAGTTAACATTTCTCAAAAAAATAATTAGGGTAATCCACTCAGTTAAAGAGAATATAATCACTACGTTTAAAAGACTGGAGTTCCATAGAGATTAATGAAAAAAGGCGATTGTATGAAACGCACTAGAACTGCATACCAATAGAGATAGTGCGATAGACTCAAGAGATCGATAGAGCAAGACAGTAGATAGCCGCCATTATTTATAGTACAGGTTTCATACATGTTCAGTCTCAGTTTTTTAGTAGGCACTTGCGCCCGACTGCACTCAAATTAATAAGCCAGCATCTATACCTGTTATCATCCAAAAAATCTTATGAATCACCGAATTCGTGACCGCAATCTATAACAATGATGCGTAATGCGACGTAACCTTTAGCCATAGAAAAAAATAACAATTTAGAGATGACTTCATCTGTCTGCGCTTTGAACCCAGAATTTAGATTAGGCTCATCGATTATCGCCTTTTATCATGCTTGTGATCGTCACGAAAATAATATAAGAGGATAGAAATCTTGGAACATGTTTTACAATCATTTTTAGGGGTCCGTAGTACTAAAAGGAACCCTTATAAGTTCGTCATGTCCGTCTGTCTGTCTGTCTGCCTGCCTGTCTGTCTGTCTGCCTGCCTGTCTGTCTGTAGGTCTGTCTGAATTTTACAGCCTTATAACTTCCAAAGTTACAAACTTACAAGCATGAAATTTTGCACAACGATAGTCTAAGTATAGACCTACAGCTTAGAAAAATAAAAATACTTTTTTTTTTTCTTAAATAAGGGTAGCTCCCATACATAAAGAGGGGGCAGAAAAATTTATTTGAGAAAATCGTTGAATAGGTCTTTTAAAATAAAGTTAAGGTTACCTACACCATTTTTTTTGTGTACTGCTTGCGAAATGTGGGCCAACAAAGATGCTTACAATGTTGTCGTCGTCGTGTCCCCCCCCCCCCCTTCCACTTATGCTATCTAAACTATGCATCTCAGAAACTAGAAATATCCCATGTTGATAGATCTTAGTAAAAACTTTATTTTAAAATTATTTCGGGCAATAAAAACGGATAAATACTTCAAACGTCGTACGCGGCTACGGAACCCTACTAAGCAAGTTATTTACTTTACTATCGCATATTGGTCTGAGAACGAGATTTGACAGCAGACAAAAATATTTTGTGATTGTTATTTTAGATTACACATTTTAATATTGAATAGACATTTGGTCATTTTTCGTGTTGTACATTTTGCTTTTGGACTTTTTGCGGGTGGTGAATATTTTATTCTGAAGAGGTTTTAACATTATATTTTATTTTGATAACACGGTTATATCCTCGTGAATTTCCCGTGTCGTATAAAACAAAATTACAAATTTTACTTACAAGAATATGAAAAAGTACCTTCGATTCCGTTTACAAGTATACTCGTACATTTATAAGGACGTAAAAAAAGTGTTTACAAAATATTCAAAAGTTTTGTATGTTAGTCGTGAAGTCGTTTTAACTGTTAAATTTCAACATTTAAGTGGCACTGAACTTTTATGGTTAATTGTGACTTTAGCCATCAGGTAGGCTATGATGTTCTCGTCACAGATGCATTAAGAAAAAATACGCATTATATTACACAACAAGTATAACAACCTGCAAAATGCAGTCCAATCCAATGACGCCTCACTCCTCAAAATCGTTCAAGCTTCTTAGGCCAAAGAAGGTAGTAAAGAGACACACAAACACACTTACATACACCCCAAAAACTTTACCCTCCTTCTTGGGCTGTGGGGTAAACTATAGACACGTTTTTTCACCCACAACGTGGCCAGATACGTCAGGTCTAGACGAGTCAATTTTTCGAATACCTGCCCACTGTGCGCACAATAGGACGCGGTTCAAGTCGGGCAAAATATCGCATTTTTCTACACAATGGATAAAATGAGGTATTTAATTTATAGCTTTACTAGCTGCGACCCGCGGTCTCATCCGCAATTTTACAGGAAAGGTAAAATTTTTAGGGATAAACCTACCTCCTTAGCAAATTTCATCCAAATCCGTTCAACCGTTACAAAGTTGAACGGGAACAAACACACCTACATACTTACCTACTTACATACTTTAGACTAATTTTTTTTTTTTACATCATCCATCTTTTAACCTCCAAAACGCCACAGTCCATAAAAAGCAGAAGCACCGGTACGAGTAGGTAAGACGGTAATCTTGACGAATGATATCCTCCCCACCTCGCTATTCCATCAACCGAGATAACGTGTGATTGATTAGGACTTCAATGCCATTGATATTGGCTCATTGAATAGAATTGATGATGTATTCAACGGGGCTTGTGGTAGAAATATGACATTTGGCAAAAAAATCGCTGGCGGTAGTTGCTTGGACCTCATTCTAGTTTTAGGGTTACGTGCCCCTGTTGCTGTCGCTCCGCAGACGTTCGTCCGAGAAAGTCACAGGTATCTCCTAAACATAAAGTTACAGACCGGAAATGAAGATATAATACGTAAAATGTTGGCCGAACTCCGTATTTTTTTTTTTTAAGCTGACGAGTTGGGAACCTCCTCCATTTTTTGGAAGTCGGTTAAATATTCAGAAAAAAAAATAACTTTCGTACATAGAACTAGCAACAAAAAAAAGTAATGTTAAAAAAAATAATGGTCTGTGAGTTATCATTGTCTGTTTAATGAAACTTTCATTATTAGACCCTTCGGGGTAGACTGAGCTCGAAATTTCTGTATTTTGTGTCATATTATCCTTTATTTTAGTGGTTCACAGAAAAGATAAGGATATTTAAAAAAATCGTCTTCTATGTTTGTAGTTGGTAAACCTCGGTGTACGTGTCCAACTAGCACTGGGCAGGTTTTTTTGTAGGTAATTTTAACAATCATACTTTCATAGCCTCTTAGTGTATACAAACTTACCATAACACGATTTCCCCTCACCTGCCCTAAGAATTCTTGCTCTCCACAAAGATCCCGTAAACGCTTTCAAGTACAATAAGATTAGTTTAAACCGTTCGTCTGGCCGCACTAAGATCTTCGTGTGGCGCAAGAAGGGGGAGAAACAGATTTTTCAAGAGAGTTAAATATCTGTAGATTGCAGTTTTCTCGTTCAAATATGTAACTATGAAAGGCTTTGCATTTTTGTTACTTGAAGGATCTTTGCTCTGTCTTAACCTTATACTATTGTATTATATTCAAACAAATTCTTTACACTACTATATATATATATCTACAAAACCTTCGTTATGTATTCGATAGAAAATGTATGAAAAACTCAGTGGAAACTGAGCTTAGTTATGAAAAATTAAACAACATAATTAGCGATATAGCTGTTGACACTAAAGTAAATATTTCGACCAACATGTAAACCACAGCTTATAAACAATAAATTATTTTCATTTTGAATTTTACATTTTGCTATCGAATTTGTACGAAAGTTTTTTTGATAAAAGTAATGCTAGAGGTGCTAGAGTTAAACATTTCATCTCACCTCTAATTTTTTTATTTTTTTTCACTTTGGCTTTGACAACGCTATAAAAACAGTCTTCATAGAATTCGGAATATACGAAAGTACAGTGACGAACATACATTTTGTGCAAAAAATGGCGTAGTAGGGACAAAATGGCGCATGTAGAGATCTAAAAGGTGACCATAACTTAAAAACTTCTGAGAGCAGATCGCTTGTACCTCACGCCGCGACATTAAGGTAGATCCACACGGGTTGTGGCGCGGGCGAGATTAGCCGCAAGTAACGATGATACTACTTTATTAGCCTCCGCCATAGAATAGATAATAGTGAGCACCAACTTTAATACTCTTATCTATTCTGTGTCCTTCACTCGATAATGCGAGACGGGAACTATTTCCATTGTACGACTGCAGCCGATTTTTTCCTCAACATAAGGATTTCTATTTAAATCTTGAGAGAAATTAACAAACGTAAAAGAACTTATTTTGGCTTGTACCTGGCGGTCTATGGGGATGCTGTAAAGATATTTAAATATACTTGCGATAATGAAAAAGCGTCTATGCAACATTGAAATTATCTTGCTTATAACTACATGCAAGTTTTCATTTATTGAATTGAACAGATGTTGTCTCTTATTTCTCAGTTATTGTAATCTCTAATTAGCATTGAACATTTAACCTACACGATGTGTTAGTCAAGTTTTCAATACTCATTCAACACATGTCACATTTTGCTGTTGCATTTTTGAATATCAATGGCGTCGATTCCCGCTAAACCAAACTTTATACTATTGCTGTCTTTTACTAATAGGGAGACAAGAAATAGACAGCATGCATTTAAGTTCTGTCAAACGAGTTTACCGATTAAAGCCGCGAAGAAAAACGTACACTAGCGACACTTAAAACCGCTACGGTCTCGTCTAAGTTTGTATGGAGAACTAAGATCTGACTAATTTGACAGCACTATAATTAATGCTATCTCTATCTTGTGTTTCTATTTAGTAAAAGACAGCGATAGCTTAATTGCGTTTAGTGAGTGCACGGTGGAATTGTGGCCACTGTGATAATAAAATTATGATTTTGCAAGTGATAGCGAGATTAACATTCGGCCTTGTGACAAACGTATTTTTTCTCTAAGGACGTCTTTATTTTCTTGCAGCAATAGTGTCCGTGATTCGAATGGAAAACCACTGACTTATTGGCTGTGGGAATGGCATCCAAGCTAAGATGGCATTACTGGGAGCCGGACAATTAAATCCACCTTCGAGGTGAAACTAAACTTTGCCCTTTGAGATAATACGTTTCACTGTCGAATAGTTTTAAGAGCAATTGAAACTTCAATGAAAGTGAAACTTGAAATTATTTTTCAAAATTGGTGTCTGGAGAAAATTGTACAAGTTTTAGTATGCTGATCCAGTTTTTATGGTTCCTTAGTACTTATAAGGAACCCTTATAAGTTCAACATGTCCTTATCAACTTCTTTACCTTCACTGTACCTATAAAAATTTGAAAGATCACTCGTCACGTCAAAGATGGATTTCAGTTTCATTACTAAAAGTTTAAAAAAACACTGCGAATTATTTAGATGAGATTGCGTAACTTTTCACTAGCAGATAAACAGTATACATATAAATTCAAATTCTATTCAAGCGGAACAAGTACCATTTCCGTGCGACATAACATGCATAAGCGACGTTTGCACAAAATATCTGTATGTAAAGCAGAAAAGCAATCCACTTACAGCGTCTGTTACCTGCACGCCCGTCCGCTGCCACGGCACCACTTGCAGACGGACAGAGGAACTCGTGGAATAGACATATCATATATTTTACTTTCAACGCGGCTGCACCCTCACAAAACCCTTTCCAAAAAAAAAGGAGCCTATATCCATCATCATGATTCAGACCATAGCCATTAAAATTTTCAACAAAATCGGTGTAGCGCTAATTCGTAAAAAGGTAACAAACGATAGGCAGAGAGACAAAATTACTGTCTATAATTATTATAGTTCGGTAGATGGCGTTGATCCGTTTTTGCCCATATTTGACGTTTTGTAAGGACTGACAGTTCTAATGTAGGGAGTTCTGAATCTCGCAAACGAAGATTTTTACCTCGAGACTGGTACGACCACGCTTCAATTCTCTAAACCTCTAAATGGGGCCTCATCTTGAAACGCCAACTGAAGTCAATCGTAACACTCTTGCGTACTAAGGCCAAAGCAACAATCATAAAAAAACATGCAGCGAAAATTTGTACGCGTTAAATTCTTGACTGACTTTAAAATTGGCGCCAAATTAAAAAAACAAATGACAAATAGTCGCAATATACCTCTCTGAATTATAAAAGAGTTCTATTTTCAAATCTGGTACTAGATTTTTCCGCATTGATTCTAAACTGTCCAGTTCTAAAAACTTTCAGTGTTACCCTCGTAGTTTTAATATTTAGTGGAAAAAATGGAGTAGTTTAAACCAAAACATAACATTATTAGGCATTTCAACACATACAATTTCAATGCGGAGACCACGGTCTGCCACAAAAAAAAACAGAAGCTATTTTTCTTCTGTCTAAACTGAGGTTATTCCAGAACGAATTCCGAGTTCGTAGATGACTTATTTATTATGCAATTATAATAAAGTTCACAGTTTCATAAATCACATCATCGACTCTACCCCACCTCTGTCCCAGTCAATTTGCCGAGGACTTACCTCTTCATAAAGAGGGCAGGAATTTTTCTTTATTGTCCGGATTATTTGAGCGCCCTCTCGTGAAAGGTTTACGCGATCTCAAGATGCCGGCAGATCTTTTTACGACATTATCAAACTGCCGTTCACCTTTATATTGTACTAGCTTTTACACGTGGCTTCACTTGCTTAGTTGTAGAGAAATATTTCGAGGTTTTGATAGTTGAACACTGATATACAAAACAGACAAATTTGTAAGAGGTATTTTTTTCAGACAATTAGATGAGTTTTCATGTGGAACAAGTTGAGTATTATCTAAATATTAAAATATAACAACTCCAAAACTCACCTGCAAAATGCATTGTCGCAAAATTCGTTTTCATGAAACCACAATGAGTAATTGAGCTGTAATTGACAAAAAACGCAAGAAAATTTGAATTTGCCGCGCTGAGCGAAACGTTGCACCTTAAGCCGTTTAGTCTACAATAAGTAATATAGGAACACACAAACATACATACTTAAATACACTCCTTGGGCAGTCGAGTAAAAAGATTAGATACCCAGCCTCCTATTTAAAAATTAATCTTGTTAGGGTCATTTCAACTCATTCAGTTTATTTTGTCTATCTCTGATTAGTGTGACTAAGTGGTAACAAATATTCACACTTCCATACGAACATTCGCATCTATATTTTTTGTGTGATATTAATATAACTTTATACTGAGTTATTGAAGGACTGGAAGCGGCACTTTGTTGGACAGCTTACGTCCGGGTGATGGTAAAATGGCGGAAGTTGTACAAAGTTACGTAAGTCCTTAAGAGTGGGAGTTAAAAAGGTCTATTATGGCATCTGTGATTATGGCTTAATTGCCTGAAAGAGTGTGCTAAGTAAAAAAAGAAAAAAATTGTAATAATTATGGTCCGAAGTTCAGATATTAATCTGAGGTCGGAGGTAGCTTTTTTTAAATTTTGTTTCTCATAAAGTCCGTTGGGGTTCAACTAATTTTCAAAAATCAATGGTGGAGTTTTGGCGGGAACGTGAAGAAGTCATGTCACGTCATTGTATTATTTTCCAAAACTTGTGTTATTTGTAAAAATGGTGGATCATTATGGTATTAATTCATTATGTGTTCGTAATCGTGAACGTGTACGAGTGTTGGTGAATAGTATAATGTTGCATCGACTCTTCGTGTTTTTTTCCAAAACTCCATAGAAACCTAGTAAAGTCTCCACCACTTTACCGGGACATGACGTGGACTTCACCGTGACTTACTTTGCTTCACTTAGACTATGACTGAGACTTATTTTAATCGTTGAAATATCACAATACTTGACACTGGTAAAATACACAACGTGTGGAGCACAATGTTATGGGGCCGCCAGGGTTCGAACCCGCGACCCCACGAATGTGAGGTGAACGACCTATCACTTAGCTACCACGGAGTTTGGTTTATTCGAGTATAACTATCACATAATCATCACAGCACATCCGTCTTCTACCTCTTCTATGAATCTTCTCCATTCTAAGGTTGAGTCTGGAAGAAGATAAGACGATAAGACTGCCAGTTGTTAAACTAGTTTTAAGCCTCTGTTTCCTAAGTATATGTAAAATGTTGTGTGACCAATAAAGAGTTTATCTGCCTCCCCTTGAATGCTTTAGCTTCATTTATGTTTAAGCCTCACTGATGCAGCAGGTGCGCGGCACCAGCAACAGCCACCTGTAAGTAGTGGCAGACAGAAAAGATGGTCCTATCCTGAGCCACTTGTTTAAAATGCATGTGCAGCCACTACCAAAAATAATTTCATTTCATTTTGTAAATGTAATTTTAATTTAATGTAATTTAATTTTATGCAATTTAATTTTATGCAATTTAATTATATGCAATTTAATTTAATTCAATTCATCACATCACACTAATATTATAAATGCATTTTTTTTGTGTAAGTATGTAAGTGTGTTTGTTCTCGTTCAACTCTGTAACGGCTGGACGGATAAAAATGAAATTTGGTATGGAGGTAGCTTATTCACTGGATTAACACATAGGCTGCTTTAATCACGAAAAAATAGTTCCTGTAGAATAGTGGGTGAAACCGCAAGGCGCAGCTTGTTATAATATAATTTAATTCATTTTAATTTGAATATTATCATGTACATGGATTTATATCTGTAATAAAAATATTTGAATTTGAGTTTATACCTTGTTTCCTATAAAAAGAGCAAATCTGCCGTATAGCAGCAGATAATAATAAACAAGCAGCATTTCAACAAATAGATCTTGAAAAGTTGTGTCCAATCTAACCTACACAGTGCGACGCACAGAGTATAAATTGTCATTAGAGCACCGTGCTCACGGAAAATGCATTTCCTACGAGCGTCGCTCATGTGGGTTTTGGATGTGGTATGTTTTACCATAAATAAGTCGTTTTTAGACGACTTCCCCAAAAAATACTGACGAGCTTAAAAAACCGCCATATTTTTGCTCCGCTAAATGCGAACCCAAGCCGTGGTAGCTCAGTGAGCACGCTCGACTCATATTCGTGGGGTCGTGGGTTCGAACACTGGCGTGCGTTCTTTGGAACTTACGTACGGATATACTACTGGCTTTTCAGAGAATGAAAACATCGTGAGGAGCCTGCATATTTCCGGAGAAGAAATTCGATGGCGTATGTGAATTCGCCAACCCGCACTGGGCCAGCGTGGTGGATGAGGCACAATCACCCTTCGAGGGTAGCCGATATCTCAGCAGTGGGATGTTTAAAGGCCGATGCAGTAAATGCGACCCTACAATAAAGTATAAGCCTAATGATGGACTGCGATAACGAACATGCCACAACCCTGTTATGCTATAGTCAGCATTCAGAGGTCTTACAGACCTGCGGATTTGGTTCGTGCGGACCGCCGACTAACAAATAAGACAGGAAGAGAGAGAAATAAATATATGTCCCTCTTTTTTTCTCTCGTTGGTCCGCTGTCCGTGGTTATTTGGCAGGTCAGACGTATTCACACTAATTTAGTTCAAAATACATATTTGTATCTTATTGAATAATTATCTATACCTGAGAAGACACATCTATATTTTCAAGCAAAAAGTGACTTGCAACGCTTTTTTTTAACGCTAATGTGACTTTAAAGAATAACCTTCTCCTCAAGTTAGTAGTTCTGTGTATGTGACACACATCCAGCTTGCCGTGCGAACGGTACAAATTGAAAACGCAGCGGACGGTAAACGACGCTGATTTGTTGACTCTACACCAAATTTACTTTCGCAGACTTTTGGCTAAATATTACAATAGTTTCCTGTTTTAGAGCTGCACTTGGCTAGATTTATGAGACGTTCACTGCAGTGCAGGAGATTGAATTTAAATCCAGTATGTACGTATTGTACGTGTATAATACTGATTCATCATCATCATAAGCCTATTTAAGAATAGAGTATACCGCCATCTAGTCCATAAAAAAAGCGTAGTCTGATACCCACCCCTAAAGAAAGAATTCTGTGTTATCTACACCGTGGAAAACTATGCTTGTATGTTTATTTTCTATTTTTTAATTTCGCAATACCTTCGTTGTTATAGGCACTTATAGGGAAACGTTTTTAGCGGCATAGATTATGGTTTATCCAAGCCATTGACACCAAAAACAAAATACCGAAACGCTAATTTCGTCGAAAAAGTTAGGGAAACTCACTAACTCTCTCTCTATTGCATGCACGAGAAACAAAGCGACAGCTATACAATTTCAAATATCAAATGCACCAATACCTCGCGGAAGAACTATCCTTATAACGATCGCCACATGCCACGACCTTCTGCCTTACGCATCCACTTGCCACTATCCTTTCGCAGATCGTCGCTTCACAGGCCCCGACTCTATGTTTCCGTTACGTGGTCAGGCTAGGGATTTTGACCACAAATAAACCTGGGCGACGGTTTTTTTTTTTTTGTATTTCTAAGCTGTTGGCTTCTAACGGCCTCTACAGCTATAACCTAGGTGGCGTTGCCGTGAAGACCTTATTTATGCGATGATTGTTACATTCACCAACGCTGCGCGACCGTGAACCTTATCGCGCGGCGAAACGATTCGAGGTCACGCAGCGTCGGCACTGAACCTGGCATCGCAATATGCACGTTATGGTACGGGTCCTGGGTCCTAGTGTTAAGTAACGGTGTGCTCGAGGATAGTAAATAAAGCTGCCTCGAATGGAAATTGGCTCTCAAATGAGGCCGCCAGAACACAGAAACCGAGCACTAGAAAGTATGTACCTTCACGTTAAGGTTCCCTAACATTGTTTTCACTCACCTCGAGCTTTAATTGTTGAGATTTGAACACGTCAACCGCTGAGCTATTCATCATCATCGTCAGCCATAAGACGTCCACTGCTGAACATAGGCCTCCCCCTTAGAGCGCCACACCGACCGACAACGGGCCACTTGCATCCATCGGTTGCCCGCGACTTTCACAATGTCGTCGGTCCACCTAGTGGGAGGCCTAACTACGCTGCGTCTTCCGGTTCGTGGTCGCCACTCAAGAACCTTTCTTCCCCACCGGTTATCGGTTCCTCGAGTGATATGGCCTGCCCATTGCCGCTTCAGCTTGCAAACTCTGAAATCTATGTCGGCAACTTTGGTTCTTCGGCGATTATCCTCGTTCCGGATTTTATCGCGCAAAGAAACTCCGAGCATAGCTCTCTCCATTGCCCGCTGTGCGACTCTGAGTTTTTCCAAAAGGCCAGTAGTCAAGGACCACGTTTCAGTTCCATATGTCATCACTGGCAACACACATTGATTGAAGACCTTCGTCTTCAGGCACTGCGGGATTTTGAGCTATTATCGCTACAAAAACGCCATCTTTTTTTACTATGTGTAACTACCTCCCCTCCCGTGTTCCACTTACTTCTACCTTCGCCTTAACTCATTTTTTACTGGAAATTCACTTAAAACTTTGCCAAAGTCTCGTCAGCCGTCATTACTTACAAGTTTCTGTCTATACATACTCTTACACATTCTGTGGTTCAGGTAAGGTTTTTTTATCACGAAAATCCCGGATCTGGCAAGTAATCGACAGTGTAAATTAATGTGGCGTCACTAACTCGCAGAGTTTTATAAATCTTTCTTCTTAATTTTTACATCGTTGCAAGGTGTTAGAATTTTAAGGGCGTCGAAATTTAAAGTATCGATATCGCTATGTTTTTTAAATTTCTACTTTTCCGAAGCTTCCGGTTCTAAATACTGTGGTATTGAGCTGGCTAATCAGGCTAGCTGAAATAATTTGAAATAGCTGCGCTCCGGGGATCCATGCTGACCTGTTGGAACCCTATTGTTTCTGGGATGAAAACTGTTTGAAAAACCTGGTTACAATCTACAACATTTTATCTAGGTAATATTAAGCAATAGTGGGGACAATATCGCTCGAGTATTAGTTAAAGAATTTATTATAAAAAATATCAGAGTGATAATGGGTGATAATAGGTTAGCTCGACCAACTCAACACCAAGCCGACTTGTAACCAAAGCAATTAAAGTAGCCCTATATCTTGTGAAATACAGTCGAATTTTATGTGTAGAACCACGACTGTACAGTTTCTTCAACTAATCTCTAGTATTTTTCCACTGAAATGTTGCCCCATCCTCACTCTCAGCCCGAAGCTTGAAGAGTCAACACGTCCTGACGATGCTTCATGTAGAGGTGAAACACGTGTCGACTCAGTTACTCTAGGGATGCGGGTTCATTCCTATTGTACTACTCCTGTTGCAGCCGAAATCAAGAGATTTGTTGAAGATACAGTTTGGAGATGTAAAGCAAAGTAACACTGATTCAATAAGTCAAATGTAAATTATCGATATGAGACATTTTTAGATTTTCCCAAATCCCATCCCTCTTCCGCCCGAAAACCTATTAATAATTCGCGGCTGAAAAAGTTGCGAGAAGTGTTTTTCAGGCTTCCCACCGCTCCGCACCTCTCTACAGATTAAGTAACAGTTACTAGAGCTCCTTTATAGGTTCAGTAACAGTCAGTTCATCCTCCCTCGTTAATTACGTGACCTCTTGAGGGTATTGTTGCATTTTTCATGACTCAGCTACAGGAGTTTGGTAGCAGTTTTGTTGACGGCGATTTCGCTAGGTAGGACCTTAGGGTGATATTAACAAAAAACCTGGACACAGACACAATATCGTTGTTTTAAACTAATACATTTCGGGATCCCGACTCACACTTAGCCGGGTTTTTTTAAACTTTTTTTTAACGGGCAAGTGCCTTTTTTAACTAAGCAAAATACATACAAACTACAACTACCTAATCTACATAAGGTTGTATTGGTAAGGCTCTCTTGCGGAGTCCGCCCGGGGAAGTACCACACCTTTGTCAGTTATTCAACCGCCAAGCAGTAGTGTGCAAGCATTACTGTGTTCCGGACTGAAGGGCAATGTTTCCAGCGTAATTACTGGGCATACAGAGATTTAACATCTAACATCTCAGGGTGACAAGCGCAGTGCGTTGCCGCGCATAGTTTTGAACTATTGAAGTTCAAAATTCTGGGTGGCACTGAACTGTTATGGGCAAGCGTGACGCTTAACATCAGGTGAGTGACTTGCTCGTCTCGTCACCGAGTAAAAAAAAAAATAACAAAAATAACAGTTTGATTATCCAGAGACCATTAAAGGGGGGTTATTTATGATGTTTTACTTTAGAGTTTGCGCTATAATTTAATTAGAAATCTTAATATACAAAAGGCAATGTATGTATGTTGCCTAAAGATTCCAAACGGCTGGATCGATTTTGATTAAATTTTCAGGCAATCTTCAGATTAGCCCAGCGGGTGATGCTGCAAAGTTGGTACCCAGGCGAAGTCGGGTCGCTAGTGTATATAATATATAAAAGGCGATGTGTGTATGTATAATCCCTAAAGACTTCAAAAAGGTTTCGCACTAGTACAATAATTGTCCTCGCCTCATCTCAATTTAAATGATCTTCTCCGACCACGCCTCATCGAAACTTTCCTACTCCTTACCTGTCCAATTCATCAAAAACATCATCACTCAACACTTTTAAAACTTAATACGAAAACTTTTTTTCCACGTCCGTCAAAACAGGAAGTTGCCTAAAGCGCTTCCGGCCGATAACAACATCCGGTGAGAAAGTTTTCGCAAAGTTTCCCGAAGTTTGTGGAACCTTGTCACAATATTCATTTGTATGCAGAAGATCAGTTCCAATGAAATGGCCCGAAAAAACGACTTTTTCCTTAGGCCAATAAAAAAAAAACTTGTTAACTCACTTTAAATTATATATTAGATATGACTTTTACCTATCGTCAGTGATAATCTGATCCCACCGTCCATTCCCAGAATTTCTTATCTGAAGGCTGTCTGGAAGAGATCGCTCTTAGCGATAAAACCGCCTTGTTGTGCCTATCTCTAATGTACTATTATTTTAGTGCTGTTTTGTTGTGCAAAAAAGTGTTATTGTATTGAATCGTCTTTCTTATCGATAGGTTAATACGTCCAGCAATCGAGCAACAAGAAAACTACTGAAATTGGTTAAGCCAAAAGGGGATCACTATCTATAGTCTGTTCACGAAAAATGTCTAATATAGGTTGTTCAAAATAAAAACTAATAACTTTTCCTTATTTTTATGTGGTCTATATACTATCTAAGTCCAATGTGTACAATAAATGTGTGTGTATGTGTCCAATGTGTACTTCCATTCAAAAATGATCGATTGACGAGTCCCTTGCATAATTGTATGAAAGTGAAAAGGACGGCACTAGCATATTGAGTGACTGTGACTGGTCCGTGCGTATGATCATTATTTTAAAATGATAGGCTGCTTTTAGGACTGTCAAGCGGAATTCGGTGCGTTGACGTATGTCTGCCACGACTGCCACGCCCTCTTTTTCTTTTTAACCGACTTCCAAGAAGAAAAGGAGGAGGTTCTCAAGTCGACTGTTTTTTTTTTTTTTATGTTTATTGTTATTAGAACTCCGTCATTTATAAACCGATTTGGAATTATTATTTTTTAGTTTGAAAGTAGATACTTACAGATTGGTCCCATTTTTATCAAAATCTGGTTCTGATGATGGGATCTATGAGGAATTGAAGGAACTCCTCAAATTTTATAGGCACACATATACCGATTTTAGTATTTTGATCAACAAATCAAACAATTGCATTCAGAAAGTATCATATGGTGAAGTGAAACTGATGATGAAGACCACAGATGGGCATCGGAACTCCACAATGATAAGAAGTATTTAACTGGTGGCGCCAACAACATTCGATAGCATTTCATTTTGCACCAATGACAATGACGTGCAGTCCCTGATTTCCCATTAGACATTCTCCGTGAACAGACTATAAAAATAGGTTTACAATTTGTACCGAATTGCTTTACTGTTTTTATGTTCCACTTTCCCAACTCACAGCATCCTGAGAGCAGGTGTTTGTTTCGGATAAAAAATCCCACCTTTTGTAAGGGGACCAAATCTTTATGGGGATAAGTTCTGCGACAGTTACACTTTTAAACAGCGCACTTATCGTCGTTTTGTGGAGCCTAATCTCCTTTTAAGAAAGTTTAGATATTGTAATTATCGTCTAAATCGTGTTATATAAGGATAATGGAATGACGGGGTAATGGTAACTCTTTTGAGGCGTTGAGATTTGTCCCCTTCTTTCGTCTTTTAGTGTCGTGAAATAAATTTTTGATTGTTTTATTTTGTTACGAGTTGCGCCCCGCGGTTTAACCCGCTATTCTACAGATTAAAAGTGAATAAGCTACCTCCATACCAAATTTCATCCAAATCCATCCAGCCGTTACGGAGTTGAACGGGAACAAACACACATACTTCGATCGTTTGTCCTGGATCCGGTAATGTCCTCAAACAGCTACCAGAACCACAGGAGGACTTGCATCAGCGTCTTTTTAGTAAACGGTGAGTGTTCTGTGATCCCCAAGCCGCCTGCCAAGCGTGAGGGTTATTGCACCAACGTCCCCCTTAAGGGGGACATCTTGTTTGTTCAGCAGTGGACATCTTCTGGCTGATGATGATGACGATGATTCAATCTTATCTTGTTGTTGACTTCTAAACGAATATTACCAATAAATAACGTTGACTTTGACTTCGTTTGTAAATAGGTACTGTTTTTGAGTAATGTGATTAGGAGATCCTAATTTCGAAGAATTTTTAAATTCGAAGTTATGTGGTGTAATGTTTTGTTTCAGGTGGCGAACAAGCAAGCAGTCCACCTGATCGCATGCGATTACCTTCCTCTATTAATTGTTGTTGGTAATGGACTTATTCTTTGTTTTGCCCTTTTGAGGGTAGACCGTTTGGCAGCCTACACTGCCGATTCATGAAGGTATTGTCGTTCTTATGCAGAGCTCGAAGCGCGCGTTTTTCGAAGTTGGTAAGGTTAGCTACCTTTAAGTAATCTTACCATCTTCGAATAACGCGCCTTTGGCGTAACTTTTAAATTTTCGTGGGTTATTCGTTACATCATGTCCTTCAGTAATTAATGATATTTTATTTATTTTTTCTTTTTTAAAAGCAATGTTTAATGTGTGTAAGGGTCATCATCATCAGCAAGAAGACTTCCACTGCTGAATATACCTGGGCCTTCCCTTTAAAGCGCCACACCGACCGATATCGGGCTACTTGCATCCACCGGTTACCCGCGACTTTCACAATGTCGTCGGTCCACCTAGTGGGAGGCCTCCCTACGCTGCGTCTTCCAGTTCCAGTCTTAAGGGTAAAATTTTGCAACTCAATTTTAGACCAGTTCCCGTTGCTTAATTTAGTTGAAATTTTGCATGCCAATACAATATTATGACAGCGAGCTGATCTGATGATGGATACGGAAGGTAGAAAACGAATCTCCTCAGTCAATAACAGTAGATTGATGGAGTTTGGATTCATTTTGATCATCGTACAGGACCAATAAAGAATTTTATAAAAGCGTCTGGTTTTTTTATTTTTTTTTAAATGTAGCCAACATAGTAAAAACAAAATTATCAAACACGGGCTCTTACGTTTTAAGACTGAGTTCTCGTCATTCTTATCTAGACAACCGTATATATACCAATATAAAAAAAACAAGCACCGAAAAATAGTAAAAACTCAAAATATTTTCATTAGTGACGGTAGTGGTGTACGTCTACGCGGCGCGAGTTATCGATAGCGGCACTAAGACGGCGCGCGCTTGCCGCGGCACGCACGACGCTATCGATGGAGTGCAACGTGTAGTCGCCGGTAATTCTATCGACAGGTTACTTTATTGCTGCTACCGGCCGCTTTGTTTGCCGATATTGGGATTAGAAATCAAATATCTCGAGGTCATTTAGTTATTAAGGCCGGGTTCCCGATTTCCTATTCCAGGGGCATAAACCGTATATGCATTACATAGTTACATACATCTACAGGTGGCACCGCAGTACACTGCGATATCCCATGCGTTACCATTCGATATTTTTCATTAAATACGAAAGTTTGCAAGTGTGTAAGTAGGTAAGTATGTAAGTCCTGCCACAACGTGGACATCGATATCCACGCCAATCTTGTTAAAACAATGTTACAGTAATAAATACTTTACTTAGTAAAAAAAAAAATGGTAATTATGTAAGTGTGTTTGTTCTCGTTCAACTCTGTAACGGCTGATTTGCATGATATTTGGTACGGAGGTAGCATACACCCTGTATTAACACTTTTTTCCCGGAAAAACATTCGATTTCTGTAGAATAGCGGGTGAAACCGCGGGGCGCAGCTAGTCTCTTAATATCATAAACTTTTCCCATCACTACTTATCTATTTATAACACCTTACGAATATATTAAATACTACTTCGTGCCACTAAATATACTCACGATCTGACGGATTCATATCTCCGGTTTACCTACCGTGCATGTGCTCACACCTAAGTTTAGGCTATAATGTTGTTATTGTTAGTCTAACTAGATACATCTTACAGATAAAAGAATAGTGATCTGCAGGCCTAGGACGGGCGCCGGGATAAAATTTTGTCCAGCATATTTATCCTGCGTGAACGAGACGGATGTATCCATATTCTAGCTTTGTCACGTTGACGCGAGGACAGAACGGGTGGATATAACTTTATCCTTGCGCCCGTGCTAGGCCTGCTGAGGGATAAAATTCGGGTTAAAGAAATTCATTTCTCGACATGACATTACAATTTTGCTTACGTGAGAAATTAATAATTGAAGTATATAAGATACAGCCTTTGCCTCGTTTGGGACCCATTAGTACCACCACAGACTATGTATATATATATATTTATAATGAATAGTATCTTGGCATAATTGTTTATAGTAAATATCATAGTAAGTAGTTACGCCACCAGCACCAGACGGACACGCAGGACACGCTATGTTTGTTGTCCCTTAAGCGCCTCTCGCTAGAAGCGCCCACGCGATATCATCCGATCGCCGCACCTGGCATAATGCTGAGGCGGTGCATTCCTTCTCCGGGCACCCAGTAGAATTAAGATTTAATTTTAGCATTCAGTAGTTGACCATTGTTTAAGAAACACATTTATTCCATTAAATAATTAATAATTAATTATTTTTGTGTTTTTAAAAATACATCTCGCGCTTCCCTAAACAAGTCTGGCGCAGCCGGAGCGGATTTTCACGAGTTTTACGAGCGCCTTATCGCCGCGATCGCCCCAAAATCGACGTCGCGGAAATAATCGTTCGCCAAAAAACCGTCAAACTCGCGGACGTGGAAATCTCCGAACAAATAAATACGACTCCTGCGGAAGCGAGTGAACAAGTGGTCAGCGCTGTTTCACGGAGGACATGGGACCCAGCAGTTTGTGAGTAAACCTTTTCACTTCCTGTTTCGCATTCCTGTGTCTATTCCAAAATTTTCCTCGATCCCAAATAATCGAGCTTATTAACTGCGTTTATCTGATTTTGTTTTGCACTAAAATAGGCAAACTATTAAGCGTAGTTAATTCGTATAGTGATAAGTAGTAATAGTAGTGTAGAGTAGGCTACTGATTGACACAAAAATTGGTACATCAGTATAGAAATATAAGTAATTAAGTGTATTAAAATGGAATTCAAACCTATTCCGAAAGAAGTTTTGTGTATCATCCCCAAATATGATGGGGAGGAAAATCTGTTGAATCTATTTTTATCCAAATGTGACTATGTTGTAGCCGGTGGCAGGATTATAGGAAATCAGGCCCAAAGCCTCTACTTATTCCATGCCGTGTCTAGCAGATTGTCGGGTAGAGCAGCGACTCTACTTAGCGACCACCCAAATATAAATACTTACGAAAGCCTAAAGGAAATTCTTACCCAGCATTTCGGTGACCCTCGTTCGGAGGAATGTATTGCAATCGAACTGGAGACTTTAAAGCTCAACCAAAATGAAACATACAAAGATTTTTGCCACAGAATCCAAAATATAAGAAGTTCCCTATTTGCCAAAGTAAACAGACTGACAGACGAAGGTATCAAAGCAGCAAAAATGATACTATATAACAACACAGCGTTAAACGTATTTCTATACAACCTACCAGAAGACATGATCAGAATCGTCAGGTTAAAAGGTTGTGTTTCATTAGAAAATGCCTTAAGCATTGTGACGGAAGAAGTTAACTTTAAATACCAATATGACGCAAAAAATAAATTACTGAAACAATTGACACCGCAATCACCGACTTCGCAAAGCTCACAGATTAAACCACTTACTACAGCTCAAGGCTTAAAGCCGGCGTTTAATTCGCCACCAAATAATAATTTCAAATACGGCATTCCACGAAACAACTTTAAATTTGGCATTCCGCAAAACCAAGGTGTTTTCAGGCCAAATTTTATTCAACAACCGAAATTCGTGCCGCCGCCCACACAAGGTTATAAATTTGGGGCAACCCAAAACCAGCCTCAAAGAAATTTCGGCCAGACTCCCATACAACGCCCACCATTCCAACATGGTGGTTATAAATTCGGCATCCCCCAACAGCAAGGTTTTAAGTTCGGCATCCCGAACCAGGCAGGCAACCAGTTCAGATTCGGCATACCGCATCAGCAAGTACAAGCGCCGAGGTTCCAAGAATCAGATGTCACGATGCGTACTGCACCAGTTAGACAAAATATGGTGGTGAATGAGTTGTTTTTCGAAGACGCAACTCCTTGTCAGGAAACCGACTATGACTATAACTATGACTTGAACGGTGATGACTTACAGTACTCTACTAACGAATGTAATTATATAGAAAACTTTGAAGAAATGAAGGCATTCTATCCGGAAAATACCAACCCGGAAAATACCTGTCCGGAAACTTCGACATATCCGGAAAATTTTCAGGAAGCAGCCTCGACGGATGTGGTGAAGTGATTAACTTAAACTATTGCGATAGTATCCTAAAATTACCACACGTGGTGATTCCAGAAATTAATGCAAAATTTCTAATCGATACCGGAAGTAGCCGATCTTTTATAAGCCCCGGTAAAGCTCACGAATTTTTCAGCGACTTTAAATACTACGAGCCATTCAAAGTAATTAGCACACATGCTCAGAGCATGCACGACGAGATTATATACATACCATTGCTCAAAACATTCAAAAGCACTCTTCGTCAAAAATTCTACATCTATGACGTTGATAAACGATACGACGGGTTAATAGGATCTGACCTTCTGTCCAAATTAGGAGCAAATATTGACATGCGCAACCAAATATTGCTGACACACAACGCGAAAATTCCAATTATATACAACCCACCTTACGAGATTGACGTACCACCACGAACAGAAACAAGAGTTAGGATTCCTACCAACTTACAACATGGTGATGCGATATTAGACTATCTGCAATTTCAGGAAGGTGTCCGCATGCCAACCGCTCTTGTTAGGTGTGAAAACTATTTCGCGGAAACGGTTATACAGAACACATCCGACGTAAAAGCTATTATCTCCTTTAAGGAACCTTTTCATGTTACGGTATTTGAAAATGAAGAGTGTGAGGTAAACTTTGTGAAAGATGACTGCATGATTGATGAGGCACTGAAAGAAAACTTACAAAAACTGCGATTAGACCATGCAAATAAAGAGGAGCGTGACAGTATTTCCAAATTATGCCATGAATATCGTGATATATTTTATTGCGATAAACTTCCGCTGTCTTTTACGAATCAGGTAAAGCATAATATCAGAACGACAAATGAAGACCCAATTTATGTTAGACCTTATCGACACCCGCCAGTTATAAATCAGGAAATTCAAAAACAAGTAGATAAATTATTGGCAGATAACGTAATCAATGACTCCCACTCACCTTGGAGTGCACCGGTCCACCTGGTGCCTAAGAAATTAGACGCGTCTGGAGAAAAGAAGTTCAGAATGGTAATAGATTATCGCCGCCTAAATGAAATCACAGTTGACGACAAATACCCGCTGCCTAATATAACTGACCTCTTCGATAAGATAGGCAAATCTCAGTACTTCAGCACAATAGATCTTGCTAGTGGCTATCACCAAATTGAGGTTAATGAAGCGGATAGAGCAAAAACTGCATTTACCACACAATCAGGTCATTATGAGTTCAAAAGAATGCCGTTTGGCTTAAAAACGGCACCGGCAACGTTCCAAAGGGCCATGGATAATGTACTGCGAGGCCTTCAGGGTATACACTGCCTGGTTTACCTTGACGATATAATTGTATTTTCCTCCAGCCTACAAGAGCATGTCGAAAAGCTCCGTAAAGTATTTGACCGACTTAGGAAAACTAACCTAAAAGTGACTCTCGATAAATGCGAATTCTTGAGAAAAGAGGTTCTATATCTCGGGCATACCATTACCAAAAATGGCCTCATGCCTAACAACGACAAAATAAAAGCGGTACTGAATTTCCCATTACCACGAACATCTACCGAAATTAAGAGTTTTCTTGGTTTGGTAGGTTACTACAGGAAATTCATAAAGGACTTTGCTAAACTTACACAGCCACTAACATCGTGTCTGAAAAAGAAAAACAAGATCGATTGCACAAAACCGGAATATATTAACGCATTCGAAAAATGTAAAGAGCTTTTAACAAACGCCCCGCTATTACAATTCCCGGATTTTAGCAAACCTTTCGTACTTACGACGGATGCATCAAATTTTGCAATCGGCGCTGTCCTCTCCCAGGGACCTATTGGTAGTGACAAGCCGGTGGCGTATGCGAGTCGTACATTAAATGATGCTGAAACACGATATAGTACTATAGAAAAGGAACTCTTAGCAATAGTTTGGGCTACGAAACACTTTCGTCCATATTTGTACGGAAAGAAATTCACAATTTATACAGACCACAGGCCATTAATATGGGCCAAATCAATCACGGAACCAAACAGTAAGCTGACGAGATGGAAATTACGTCTATCAGAGTTCGATTACGACATCAAACATAAAGAAGGAAAAAGAAACTGCAATGCCGACGCCTTGTCACGTATTCGGCTAAACGCATTAGGTGAAAATAATGACATTTCAATGATAGTAAACGTAGATGAAAAGGAACAAAAACTCAAACGCCACATTGCAAATTTGACCAAAGAAATTATACGACTAGGTAAAGACTCAAATAATGCTTCCTGCGCCTCTACAACACAAGAGCAAACACCTTCTCCGGTAGTAATTTCATCCGATTCGGAAAAAAGTACTCCGATTGATGACAAAGGTAGAAAATCTCCCTACTCTATCCCATCTTTGAGTAGTGTCACTGCATCTGCATCAGAAGGACGCGACGATTTAAGTACTATAGGTACGGTCCATTCAGCCCAAGACCTTGATACGGACGGCATGCTTATACTACAAGAAGCTATAGATACCAAGCCGAACCAAATATTAGTATATACATGGAGCAGAAATGAAATATCGGTTAAAGACTTATCTCGAGATAAACAAAAAGTTTTAGAGGTTCATCTACCTTTAGACAACCCAGATCTGATTAAAAGATTTCTGAAAAGCTATATAAAACCCAAAATAAAATATTTCTTTTATTTTGAGGACGCATTACATCGCAAGCAATTTTCAGAGGCAACCTTATTCCTCTTTCAGAAAGGGACAGTAAAGTTCTACGAGTGCACTAAGAGAGTAATTTATGTAGAGGACGAACAAGAACAGCGAGAAATTGTACTTAAATACCACGTAGGAAAAAATAGTCACAGAGGAATTAAAGAAACGTCAGTACACCTAAGACGTACCTTTTACTGGAACAACATGGACCAAACAGTGGCAAGCATTATAAATGCGTGCGAACTTTGTAAGAAAATGAAGTATGACCGTAAACCATTAAAGCCGGAGTTACAATTGACGCAAACCCAAATTAAACCATTCCAGGAATTATTTATTGACACCTTTTCAATTGACGGAAAATACTACCTTACAATAGTCGACGCCTTCAGCAAACTAGGTCAGGCATTTGAGATCAGCACCAAGTCCACCCCCGAAGCAGTGAGAGCCCTCATAAAATACTTCTCCTTATACGGTACACCTAGCAGGATCAGCTCAGACCCCGGTACAGAATTTAACAACACGTTAATGAAGGAAATGCTAGCATTTTATAAGATCGACCTTCATATCGGCACCCCACACAACCCTAGCTCTATGGGAATAGTTGAGCGATTTCATTCGACTCTTATAGAAATATATCGAATAGCTAAGTACGAACAGAAAGTAACAGACGCTGCATCGGTCATGAGTTATGCAATAATGTCATATAACCATACGATTCATTCTACCACGGGTCTTACCCCATTCGAAGTAGTTTTCGGTCATACCGAATCCAATAGCGCATTTTACTTAGATTTCAATAAGCAGTTTACTCAACAATTGGTAAAAGAACACGTAAGACGGACAAAATATTTGTACGAATACTTGACGGACAAAATTATTGACAAAAAGCAGGCGGAAGTAAGGAAACGTGGCGGAGAGAAAGATTTTGACATAGATGTTGGCGACACAGTCTTTATGAAAGGCGTAAACACTAGGCGCGGTAAAGATAAACCGCGATATCAGAAAGCTCAGGTTACCGGAGCTATAGAAAGAAACGTAGTACCAGTTATTACTAATAACCGGCAAACAAAAGTTCCCATTAAAGACATCAAGCGCCCTTCACAGGTTAATCCTTCTGGTGGTCCAAGTGGAGGCCCTCCAACTGCAGCGGATTGACAAGAACCCGGGACTGCTACCTGTAAAGGAAGGTCAAGCCTACGTCAGTCATGACTCATGGACTGTTATTAAGATCCTTGATTTAAAGCTTTTATTTGAGGAGCTGGAATTAAATGTAGATAACTATTTAAGATTGAGAAAACAGATACACAGCAGCATTGATACCAAAGCCTTCGATTCAGACTTTACTGAAGTAGAGGTACAAACAGACTACACTATGAATATAGCTATAGAAAAGTATAGGCAATTGATACCATCGGTAAGATCTAAGCGCGGCCTAATTAACCCTCTTGGTTCATTAATCAAAACAATAACCGGCAACCTTGACAATGACGACGCTGTCATGTACGAAAAGCTTATTCAAGCAGTAGAAACAAAACAAACCGTATTAAATAATAAAATGACAATCGTTTCCGAAATGGTGGGTACGTTCACAAAAATGGCTAACTCTACCAAAAGCAATTTTATCAAAATAGGGGAAAGTATCCAAAATATTAATCGGGAATTAAATGAGTTGAAATTGACACAATCCAGTAACGAAGTTATACACATCTATAATGCTTTTATACATAACTTCCAAACTCTCTACATCAGGTTAAACGAGGTTGAGACCGCTATTGCTTTTGCTAAGGTTAAACATTTACATCAATCAATTATAGACACGGATGAACTAATATTAATATTAAGGAAAATCGAGAAAACGGATAAGATTGTATTTCCAGTAAACCTAGAGAATATTATTAAAATAGAGCAATGTATAGAACTGAAAGCGTACATAAAACAAAATCAGATAAAGCTAATTATGCATATTCCCTTGATAAGAAACGAAGTTTTCAATTATTTCAAATTAATTCCGCTACCTGTCCATAATGAAGCCAACAGCGTTACCTCCCTTATTCTCCCTAAATACCCTTATGTCCTTGTGAAAGGGTTGAAAGCAAAGCCGCTCTCCCAGCCATGCCGCGAAATCGACGAAGGCCGTTTCCTGTGCTTTGAGAACGACTTTTCGCCACCCATCGAAAATGATTGCATTACCGAGCTTATGAAGTTTTCCACAAATATCTCAAGCTGTCATCCAGTTCCTGTCACCATCGAGGATGTAAAAGCAGATCTGATACAGCCCAACCGCTGGATTATTTACGCAAAAACGGAAACCCTCCTTACGAAGTACTGCGAAGACGAGATTACACAAGAAACTATTTCCGGAACTTATATTTTAACGATGGTCAACGATTGCCACGTTGAGATAAAGGATTTGAAGCTTAAGAAACACCAAATCCAAGGAAAAGACGTAACTTACCTCAAGTTTCCAGTAATAACTTTACCCTCAATACGGCCGAGCCCATCAGATATGCAGAGAAAACCCGTCAACCTCAACGGAATCGACCTTGCCGATACTCAGTTCCTGAATTACTTATTGCAGAAAAGTGGGAGTGAAATTAGTGATAGTGAAAACTATTTTAGTGCTCTAGGTTATAAAAGTGTTAGCATAGGAAACTTAGTGTTTTGGGTAATTACCGTAATTTGTCTTATATTGTTAGCTCTTAAGAATAGAGTTAAGAAAATGTGTACTAGTTTAATGGGAAAGGCTCGAAATCATCCTCATCCTTCGGATAATTTCGAACTTACGGAGGGAGGAGTTACGCCACCAGCACCAGACGGACACGCAGGACACGCTATGTTTGTTGTCCCTTAAGCGCCTCTCGCTAGAAGCGCCCACGCGATATCATCCGATCGCCGCACCTGGCATAATGCTGAGGCGGTGCATTCCTTCTCCGGGCACCCAGTAGAATTAAGATTTAATTTTAGCATTCAGTAGTTGACCATTGTTTAAGAAACACATTTATTCCATTAAATAATTAATAATTAATTATTTTTGTGTTTTTAAAAATACATCTCGCGCTTCCCTAAACAAGTCTAAGTAGTTACCTATGTGTATACAATAATGAGGCGTTTTCAAAAAAAAAAAGGAGTTTTTTTTTCTCTTTCCTCCTAAAAGGATTATGGCGTCGCACGTCTTATGCATTTGCCAGTGTCAAGTATACTCATATTTTTTTCAAGTTTTGGTGAATATTGTCAAATAAGTCATAGTCACAGTCAAAGGCGAGCAAAGCAAGTCACGGTCGAGTCCAAGTCATGCCCCAGTAAAGTGGTGAAAACTTTTCTAGAGCCTTCTATGGAGTTTTGGAAACAACACGAAAATTCACGTTTCACGACATTATATCATTCACCTACACTCATGCATGTTCACAAACACTTAACGGGTAAAAATTCACCGTTTTTACACATTAACACTCGAAATAACACAAGTTTTGGGAAATAATAAAATGACGCGACATGATTTCTTCACGTCCCCGCCAAAAAACCAAAAAAAAAAAGGTGTTCTAAAATACTTACTAGATGGCGTAACAGACCTATCGTTTTACCTGCCATTGTCATTTCTGTCGAAAGATTTATTGTTATTTTTTTATCTTACTTTTTGGCTCCATACGTTGTGTATTTAGCCAGTGTCAAGTATTGTAATATTTCAAATGAAGTCAAATACATAGTTACATTACTTGAAATTGTCTAAATACACATGTGGAGCCAAAAAACACGAGGAAAAAAAGGCACACGTAAATTTTTTTGTCTTTCATGTCTTGACAGTGACAGAAAAAACTCAAGGTACATCTAACGCCATCTATTGGGTACTTTTATTACCAGGATTTCTTTTTTTTTTTGGAAAACGCCTCATTATGCTTCGGCTACTCATTATAGCCTACTTACTTATAGTACACCGAGTACACACATACCCTTCAGTATTACTACACCGTTTCGATACACGTTGTATATAATTATAAATATTGATAAATATCCTTTGTATTTTTTCAGTACTCATTATAGTCTACTTACTTATATTACACCGATGAAAACGAAAACGACAATAATACTTTATTTGAAAACATTGCTATTTTATTTTTTGTTAAGAAAATAGGAATTGCTTAAAGAAATATTAAAATGTTTACTTTCCAAGAAGAAATCCTTTTGCGAAAAGATTTGAACTGATCCTCGAAACGCGACCAGCGCCGCTGTTAAAACCACTGTGTACGCCGTTTTGCGGAACGCCACCAGTAACGCTGTTAAGTCTTCGTCTAGCGCCGTTTTTCACAACGCTAATAGAACCACCGAAGTGACCATCGATTCCGTCGCTTGCCCAACCACCATTATTATCGCTGGCTAGACTATCGGCTTCATCGGCACTACAATCGCTACCAACTCCGCTGTTAAAATCACCGTTTCCGTCGTTTTGCCGAATGCCACCAGCAACGTTGTTAAGTCTACGTCTAGCGCCGTTTTTCACAACGCTAATAGAACCACCGGAGCGACCATCAATTCCGCCGCTTGCCCAACCACCATTATTATCGCTGGCTAGACTATCGGTTGCATCGGTACTCCAACCGCTACCAGCTCCGCTGTTAAAATCACCGTTTCCGTCGCTTTGCCGAATGCCACCAGCAACGTTGTTAAGTCTACGTCTAGCGCCGTTTTTCACAACGCTAATAGAACCACCGGAGCGACCATCGATTCCGCCGCTTCCCCAACCACCATTATTATCGCTGGCTAGACTATCGGTTGCATCGGTACTCCAACCGCTACCAGCTCCGCTGTTAAAATCACCGTTTCCGTCGCTTTGCCGAATGCCACCAGCAACGTTGTTAAGTCTACGTCTAGCGCCGTTTTTCACAACGCTAATAGAACCACCGGAGCGACCATCGATTCCGCCGCTTGCCCAACCACCATTATTATCGCTGGCTAGACTATCGGTTGCATCGGTACTCCAACCGCTACCAGCTCCGCTGTTAAAATCACCGTTTCCGTCGCTTTGCCGAATGCCACCAGCAACGTTGTTAAGTCTACGTCTAGCGCCGTTTTTCACAACGCTAATAGAACCACCGGAGCGACCATCGATTCCGCCGCTTGCCCAACCACCATTATTATCGCTGGCTAGACTATCGGTTGCATCGGTACTCCAACCGCTACCAGCTCCGCTGTTAAAATCACCGTTTCCGTCGCTTTGCCGAATGCCACCAGCAACGTTGTTAAGTCTACGTCTAGCGCCGTTTTTCACAACGCTAATAGAACCACCGGAGCGACCATCGATTCCGCCGCTTCCCCAACCACCATTATTATCGCTGGCTAGACTATCGGTTGCATCGGTACTCCAACCGCTACCAGCTCCGCTGTTAAAATCACCGTTTCCGTCGCTTTGCCGAATGCCACCAGCAACGTTGTTAAGTCTACGTCTAGCGCCGTTTTTCACAACGCTAATAGAACCACCGGAGCGACCATCGATTCCGCCGCTTGCCCAACCACCATTATTATCGCTGGCTAGACTATCGGTTGCATCGGTACTCCAACCGCTACCAGCTCCGCTGTTAAAATCACCGTTTCCGTCGCTTTGCCGAATGCCACCAGCAACGTTGTTAAGTCTACGTCTAGCGCCGTTTTTCACAACGCTAATAGAACCACCGGAGCGACCATCGATTCCGCCGCTTGCCCAACCACCATTATTATCGCTGGCTAGACTATCGGTTGCATCGGTACTCCAACCGCTACCAGCTCCGCTGTTAAAATCACCGTTTCCGTCGCTTTGCCGAATGCCACCAGCAACGTTGTTAAGTCTACGTCTAGCGCCGTTTTTCACAACGCTAATAGAACCACCGGAGCGACCATCGATTCCGCCGCTTCCCCAACCACCATTATTATCGCTGGCTAGACTATCGGTTGCATCGGTACTCCAACCGCTACCAGCTCCGCTGTTAAAATCACCGTTTCCGTCGCTTTGCCGAATGCCACCAGCAACGTTGTTAAGTCTACGTCTAGCGCCGTTTTTCACAACGCTAATAGAACCACCGGAGCGACCATCGATTCCGCCGCTTGCCCAACCACCATTATTATCGCTGGCTAGACTATCGGTTGCATCGGTACTCCAACCGCTACCAGCTCCGCTGTTAAAATCACCGTTTCCGTCGCTTTGCCGAATGCCACCAGCAACGTTGTTAAGTCTACGTCTAGCGCCGTTTTTCACAACGCTAATAGAACCACCGGAGCGACCATCGATTCCGCCGCTTGCCCAACCACCATTATTATCGCTGGCTAGACTATCGGTTGCATCGGTACTCCAACCGCTACCAGCTCCGCTGTTAAAATCACCGTTTCCGTCGCTTTGCCGAATGCCACCAGCAACGTTGTTAAGTCTACGTCTAGCGCCGTTTTTCACAACGCTAATAGAACCACCGGAGCGACCATCGATTCCGCCGCTTGCCCAACCGCCATTATTATCGCTGTCTAGGCTATCGTCTTCATCGGTACTCCAATCGTTATCAGCTCCGCTGTTACAACCACCGCTTCTGTCGCTTCTCCAAGTGCCACTAGTACGGTCACTAATTCTTGTGTAAGCTTGGTCTCTATTCTCGTATGCAAATTCACTGCTATCGGCGAATGAATAAGCTCCGTCCCCAAAATCCAGCTTCTCGGAGTTTTCTGTGGGTAGAGCCTTAGACGCAGCAGAGCAGAAAACTGCAGCCATCATCGCGGCGGACACCAGATACAGACACATGGCCATTTCGCTCGCGGACCTGAAAATTTAAATGGAAACAAGGATAAATAAAAATAAAAAATCCCGACACAACTAAAATAGAGCTGATAACCTTCAACCGACTGAACAGATTTTCTTGAACAGCTAAGAAAACTCTCGACCAAGACTCCTTTCAAACAAAAAAAAAAACTAAATCAAAATCGGTTCATCCGTTTGGGAGCTACGATGCCACAGAGAGGCGTTTTTTATGTAACACGTAACATCCCTCTGCTTGCGTCGGGGATTAAAAACAATTAAATTATTTATTTGCTACAAGTAGTACACATACATGATAGCGTCGGCACGTAGGACTATTTACATATGTTAATGTAATAAATGAGTAGGTAAGTATTTATAACAACCGCATCAAATAGTCAATTTTAAGGTTCGAACAGGCTGGGCCGCAGCACGGGTCGCATCGCAAAAATCCGCCTAGATCGCTTTCATACATTTTATATAGACTCGCACACGGCCGGGGCACAGCGGAATCGGATAAATGCGCGGCGGATTTCGACGAGTGCGATGGGGCCAGCCGGCAGTGTGCGTAGGCACACGCACGTGCTAAAGGTCTTCGTCAGAACTATCCATGATGCCATGATGTGCAGTCACAACTTCTGGCAGCATACTGTACTATATCAATCAATGCGCTGCGACCCGTCCCGTCACTAATATACTAAGCATTTTGCGATGCGATATGGTCCTGTCCGCTCCGCTGCGGCCCGGCCTAATGTGTTATGGTTGCCTGGAAGAGATCGCTTTCAGCGATAAGGCCGCCAGTTGTTACACTACTTTTTAAAGTCTGTTTATAAATTATGTAAAATTTGTGTGAACAATATAGAGTTAATCAATCTATCTATCTATCTATGTGCTTGAACCTTAATGAATACGAGCGAAATTATCAACTTTACCGGTTATTATTGATAATCATTACGCTGTTTAATAAATCTAGGTTTTACACCAAACAGCATAAGCCTAGTGAACGATATTGGTAACAGACGTGCTTGCATCTCACTAGGTACGAATTTTTACTCTTCTAATACTATCTAAGGACTAAAAAAACATTCCAGATTACACAATTGATGTAAAATAATATATATACAGGCTGCAGCGTAGTATTTGGAAAGCAAACTTACTTAATTTTAGGCTGTTGACGCAATGAAAGCTCGGCCTTCGGCCTTGCTAAACTATAGTTATTCTGCTATTCGGGACGGAGACAAATTCAACAATACGAAGATCATGACAATCGCTCCAGCCGTTCTCGAGATATAAGATCGAACAAACTTGACTTTGTTTCAAATGTATAGATAAAAGCATGCTTTTGTATGCAGTAAGAAATTAAGAATGTATCCATTGAAAAATTTAATACATCTCATATTTTGTGTAATTAAATTCTTAACATTATTTTTAAAAATTCCTAACATTTTATTTTGTATTAATTTACGGAACATGTTAACGTTTAGGTAACTTACACAACTCAAATGTTAAAGTTAAAATAAGATATAGAAGAAAAAAAAAAAAACAAAAGGTGTAACCGTTGTTTTTATATAAAATGCATAATAAAATGCAATCTAGGCTAAATGCAGTCTGCAACTGTAGCCATTTTAACAAAAAGACATTTAAATAAACTTTTATTTAATAAGACATTTAAATAAACTTTTATTTAAATGTCTTTTTGTTAAAATGGCTACAGTTGCAGACTGCATTTAGCCTAGATTGCATTTTATTTGTTATTAGAAAAACAACGGTTACAAAGGTTACCGCGTCGTTGCTACAAAGGGTCGAGAGATGGGAGGTGGAGAAAGTTGGTTGAGAAGGTGACGGTCTCAAGGTAAAGGAAGGGTACGGGAGAAAACCGGTTGGTCGCGGTGGGAAGCCACTACACAAAATGTATTTTTGCTTTAAAATGTATACCTACCAGTATTAATTATTATTGTTATTAATTTATCTTATGATTGAAAATTGCTTTAAGGCTCGCTCCCCCAATTTAGCCAATACCTGTCGCACTTCTTAAAAATATTTTAACTTAATTTTAAATTAATTACTGAAAATGAAATGAAAATTAAATACATAATATTATAATAAAAGTTAATTTATTTGAGATTTCCTATTCCAATTTTTTACAGCAGTTTTCATGTTATTATTTTTTAATTTGGCAAAGGAGAAGGAAAATAACTTCTTATTCTTTCTCAAAATCGAATCGTTCGAATGTAATTATTTTAGGCGCTTTTATATTGTATAATACGGTATTGTTTTTCTTAGTAAATATTACAAACCCATAAAAATGTAGTCCAAACTGTACTTACCTGCCGAAGGCACTTCTTCAAAATGATGAGAGGGTTCCGCGTCTTTCTCCATTTATATACTCGGTTAGAGCTGTGACCCGTGGATATAGGTGCAAAACACGTGAAACTACACCATGACGTACTGTTACATAAATATCATAAATCTTCCTGGTCTAGAACTTTAATTTTTCACGCACTATTGTAGTTTCCAAAAATTACAAAAGTGTTTCACAAAATTCCACGCTATTGACATTGCAGTTCAATGAAAACTCTTAAATCAGCCGAAACAAAAGGCAAACGTGATATATGCAATTTGTTTAGCTGCATACTGATAATATTAAAAATGATATATTTTTCACTCATTGTGTTCTTCAATTTGATTCGGTTTTCTTTATGATCGTCTAGATACATTTTGCCTATTATTATTATTATTATTTTTATTGTGTAAGAGAAATGAGAAACAACCAACTCCCTTACAACATGGTGTAAAAAAAATGCTCCCGAAAACGAAGACTGGATAGTGCTGGTGCTGGATAGTGCACTATACCACAAATAAACGCTATGATTTATTAGTTAACTAACTGCACGAGCTAGTTAACTAACTGTACGACCTAATCCTGCCATCACCGTTCTTCTACAACACCACCAGACGCACAAAAAAGACACATCCTTTTATGTGTGGCAACACCAAGAAAGCCTGCAGTCGGGTGTCTACACATGGCATGACCTGACATGACGTGATAGGGACAGCTAGATTTGAATTTCACGGGAGCAAAAGAAACAAATTATTAAGGTTATAGCTTCTCCCTTTCGCTCCCCCAGAAACTTATATATAGCCATCTCTTTCAAAAGATGTCAGGTCAGGCCATGTAGCGAGGCCTTAAGCAATACTGGCCGGTGGACCGATACCATTTTTGAAAAACGAAGGTCTGTGAGATTGGAATCGGTGTCGTATGGCTTTTGACTTTTTGCTGGAGCTTCGGTAGATGGAAGTTGGTTTTGCGTTTTATGTATTCATGTAATTTAATTATTGAGCAGCTGATCCGAACCCTTAAATTATTACGAGATTATATAGTTGATGGTTTAAATGACCATGCAAAGAAGTTGGTAACATAATTATGGTGGAAATACCTGGTTCAAATGCGCCAAGCGTTTCCAATCCATCTTCCTAGTAAGAACAGCAGAGGCGTGGAACTCATTACCTGCGTCTGTCTTTCCGAACAGATACAATACGGGACGGTTCAAGAAAGAAGTAGGTGGGTAAAAAAACACTGTAAAATATTGTAATTCGTCATAATACCTAAAGTGTAAAGTCTAAAAAATGATTGAAGATGTCGATTTTCCTCATTTTTATAAATTTGCCAGTTATAACCGAGTAACCGATATAGAATTTTATTTTATTTTTCCCGGAACTGGTATGACCCCCCCTCTCGCCCCGTGCTCTCTTGACGTTGAGTTTCGGGACATGCTGTATGTAAGTACCTATGTCTATCAAAATATTTTGTCTCGTTATCATAGAGAACGACTCTTTATTGTTCACACCAGAAATTACATGCATAATACAAAAATCTACTTAAAACTAGTGTAAGAATTGGCGGCCTTATCGCTTAAAGCGATCTCTTCCAGGCAACCTTAGCATGGAGAGGATTTATAAGGACGAGGTAAGGGACGAGGTACGTGCCCTTATAAAGGAATATGTAACGCACAAACAGAAAAAATAGACATACTTACATAATAATACTACATACTACTTAAACATAGTAAAATAATAAAAATATACTACTTACTAATACTACAACAATATATACATACCTGGTTCTTTTTTTGAACTAGGATAGATTAAAACATACTAATTCACGTTCGGAAAATCGGATGTGGCGCCTCCTACATCTAGTTTGCGAAACTCAAGCTCGCAAACTTCAGTTCTTCGTCAACCCGCTCCATACTACAAGCGCCGTTACATAAAAAATATAATAATATTGTAATATTGTAATTACTCCACGATTCTAACTAATATTATATAGAAACCCAAAAACCATCAAATATACGCAGTTTTCGAGTGGTTACTCGCTTCAGTGCAGTGCCTGTGCACAATTTCCATTGGATTTGCACGTGCTGGCCGCGCCGCCATTGTGCCGGCGCAGCCCACCAAAACATCTGCAGGATTTACTGCCTGAAGGACGCTGAATTGGTATGTACTATCCTTTTTCATAAGAAAGTCCGAAAACCAGGCCTTCAGTGTTCCTTCATATAATCTCCCCGCTTGCAAAAATACACTTAGATGATAGAAAAAGAGAACCAGCGCATCCGCCGGTGGTGGAGACACCAATAATTTGCTCATTTTCATCACCATACCTAATAAATATAATAACCACGAGCGGCACTCACGAGAGTGCCGCCGAGACTAGTATTGATGTGGTGAGCTCTGTATGCTGGAGTGTTCTCGATATCACGCCTGGGGACTGCAGTGAGGACGAGCTCCAGTGTGCGCCGACGCAGCACAATACTCTACCCGCCCCCGCCCCCGCACCTGCAGTGCAGCCGTTGACGTCACGCGCGCGACGCGCCGCAGCCCGCAGTGCAAGGCAAGACGAGGTCGCGCGCGTGTCTCGCTAAGCATTCCTTGATAAAGGTCACCGAATGTGATCGAAACTATAGTCGGAATAACCGACTCAATTTAACGTGAGTATTCCCGTTTTATTAAAACAAAATGTATCAAAACCACGTCAGTTTTCATAGTAAAATATAATAACATCAAATAATAATAATATAATATCATGCACGGCTAAACTGCTGAACGTGTCGATCTGATTTTTTACTTAGATATAGCTTATGGTTCGGAGACGGACATATGCTACTTTTTTTGTAGGTCCACGCGAACGACTTTAAAATAAATAATTCGCCCAAGACCATACCTACGCTGAACGTATATTATAATTCTTTTTAAAGATTACGCAACGATTTTAATGTTAGGAAAGCGAATTCCTATCCTTAATACTAATGTGAAGGTCAGGAAATGTTCTTCCTAACATGATCCTAACCGTCACACCAGTGTGACAAAGCAGTGTGGAGGTTAGTCGGTCACGGAACATTCAGCGGCTAGGTAGGTACTACGATACTATTCGTATCTGTATAAAAAACGTAGCCGAAAAAAAATAATAAACTGGATGCGGTATAATAGTCTCTTTTCAATGAGAAAGAAATAAAATATTAAACTCATTAATTAAAATTACAAAGTTGTGCGCTTATTTATTTATTTATTTAATGTACACCAATTGGTAGCAGTTGTAAGTAGCTCAGTGGGACCACGCTCGCCTCACATTCGTGGGTTCGAGGGTTCGAACCCTGGCGGGCCCGTACCAATGATTTCTTTGGAACTTACGTACGGATATACCACTTGCTTTTCGGTGAAGGAAAATATTGTGAGGTTTACCTGCATATTTTCGGAGAAGAAATTCGATGGCGTATGTGAATCCGCCAACCCGCAGCGTGGTTGATAAAGCCAAATCACCCTTCGAGTGTGTATATTATAGGCCGATATCCCAGCAGTGGGATGTTAAAAGGCTGATACATATATATTATTCCCATCACCAATTGACACTAAAGAGAACTAGAAATTTTAAAAAACATACTAAACAAAGCCCGAGATCTAAAATCCAGGAGCAGTCCCAAGACAAGGTAGCAAGATGTTCCATAGCGGAAAGCTAGAAAAAACGGACAACTGAGAGTCATTACGCACAAAAGAAATATCAGACGATTTTTGGCGGGAATGTGAAGAAGTCTTGACGCGTCAATAAAATATTTTCCACAACATGTGTTATTTCGAGTGTTGATATGTAAAAATGGTGGATTATTATTCATTAAGTGTTCGGAAACGTGCACGAATGTTGGTGAATAGTAACGTGACTTTTCGTGTTGCTTCTAAAACTCCATAGAAACCTCTAGTAAAGTCTCTACCACTTTACTGGGGCATGACGTGGACTTGACCGTGACTTACTTTGCTAGACTTAGACTATGACTAGGACTTATTTTTGTTATGAAATATTTGACTTCCCTTGAAATATTACAATACTCGGCACTGGCTAAATACAAAACGTGTAGAGCTAAAAAATAGGAGAGAATATCAAAGAGTCAACAATGTTTTTTACACCATAAGATATCTACCAAGGTAAACGAACGCAACAGGTTTGATGATAACACATTTATTATAAAATAGGTATCTAGGTAGTTTTTTCCTTGAAATAAAAACAAAATTTACATAGTTATAAAGCTCAGTATAGATACACAGCTCACATTAGGTCAGCTTCACTGTTATACAAACTATAGAATAGATACGATGCTAACTGACGTGATATAGGTACCTAGTGAAATAAGCCCTACTAATATTATAAATGCGAATGTGTGTTTGTTCATTTGTTTGTTCCTCTTTCACGCGCAGTAACAAAGTAACAGATCGACCTGAATTTTTGCATTTTTAATTGCCGGAAAGTGACATAGGCTACTTTATATCTCGAGGAAATGCGGCTCCTGACTTCCTGAGGGAGTTTTTACGCCGGTGAAACCGCGGGACGCAGTTAATTATGTATAAGTAAGATTTATGTAAGCTCAACTGCATTCGTGGCTATATAAACAGGTGATCATTCAAAACACCTCAGAACATCGGCTGAGTGATTTAGAAGTACCTAATTTGGTAAGTACACCAAAGTTCTTTTTTTCTTATCCCACTCCTACCTATACTTAATCGTAGCCGTGTTCTTGATTAATAAAAAGATTTTGTCGCGGTGCGCATGCTAGCCTTGCTGGGGCGCTAGTCTCGACATTTCGCTACAGCACTTTGCGTCATAGTGACCGAATTCGATGGCAAAGTGCTGTAGCGAAAAGTCGAGACTAGCGCCCCCTGTCAAAGGTATTTCCCATGTCTCATGCTACAAACTCAACTTCGTAGTTGAAAGTGGCCGTATTTTTTATTGCATTGGCATAAGCTTGATTATTTTACAGCTCCGAGGGACAATAATAGACACACTGGACACTATTTGCTATTAATTTCAACGTGATCGGTACTTCCATTCATTCTTGAAAAAAAGGGAGTCTTGACAGATAAACGGACAGACTAAGTATTGAAATGTTATAGTAGATTTTAACACAAGGGATGTATGTGATCTTTACACACGAATAGTTTGAGAAAACGCACGAAAACGAGGGGAGGGTTTAAAAGATCACCTCGCGTTTGTAAATAATCTACTTTTCATGACTAGTGTGAGGTAATAAGACAAAAAAGTAATAAAAAAAGTTAAAGTAAGTATGATCTTTGAAGTAATTTACATCAAAGCTATAAGCTCGCGACTACGTTCGCGTGGATCTCCGACCCTGAAGAATATCTATGCAAAAATTCAACTTGAACAATTCAACGCGACAAACACCCAGACGGAGAGACAGATACAGACAGACAGAGAGACAAAGTTACATTTTAATTTATAATATTAGCTATGATTATGATTAGCCACAATCTAGTGCAGTGCGTCACACTACATGAACTTATAATCTGTAATATCCCTGTCACACCTGCGCGGACATGGTATATACAAGCTGGAACGCCGCCTAAGCAACGATAGAGAGATAGTGGAGAGAGTTTGAAGAATCTCTCCTCTACTCTAGCAGCGATATTTGACATTTATTACAGCAATTTTTTAAACAGTTGCCTATATATTTCCAGTTTGGTTGGCGTAATGTTCAAATACCTGGTGATTTTCGCCGCGGTGATGCTGGTGGTAATGCTGGCTCTCACCACAGCCGTTGAAGGCACTGCAGGGGATGGAGCCAGCTATGGAGCCCTCGCCAACCACAAACACAACACGACGATACGGCCACAAGTATTAGCACAAATACTCGGAAAGTAAAGCTTTAGTCATGGATTTAGTATGATGTTTCGTCCATTGCTTTAGTTTAGATACTTACATTCAAATCAATTCTGTTCTAGTGGAGCCAAAACATAAATAAAAAAATAAAAAATATATCTATTGTTGTTAGTGTCTTTGTTTGCCGGGTTGACCTTTTTTAATATAAAATAAGAATGTACCAACGGAGTTTTGGCGGGAACATGAAGAATTAATGTCGCGTCATTTTATTATTTTCCAAAACTTGTGTTATTTGGAGTGTTAATGTGTAAAAACGCTGAATTTTTACCCGTTAAGTGTTCGTTAACATGCACGAGTGTTGGTGAATGGTATAATGTCGTGAAACGTGAATTTTCGTGTTATTTCCAAAACTCCATAGAAAGCTCTAGTAAAGTTTTCTCCACTTTACTGGGGCATGACTTGGACTTGACCGTGACTTGCTTTGCTCGCCTTTGACCGTGACTATGACTTGTTTGGTAATAGCTCACAAAACTTGAGAATATATATGTATACTTGACACTGGCAAATGCATAAGACGTGCGACGCCAAAATCCTCTTAGGAGTAAAGAAAAAAAAAAAAATGTACCATCTATATACCACCAGCTATTCTACAATTTACTATGTACCAGCTATATGTATCAACGTTAACGTCCATAGAAAATTGGTAATATTATTTATTTATATTTTCATTTAATTTCAATTATATGGTTGGATTGGCCACATGGAGTTAGAGCATTTAGGTTCTTAACAAAGACATAAAGGGGTAGACACCTAATCAGCAAATCAAACTATCTTGAAATAAAGTACACCAGATTGACGTACCTGTCAAATCAAATTAAGAGCTCCATACAGTTGTCATTCTCATCTCATACTGATAAAATCTCATAATAATGAGACAAAAAATGGTAAGCTATACAAAAATATCATGCCAAAATTACAAGGATTCACAGGAATCAAAGAACACCACTGCCACATCCATCTTTAAGTCCTGAAATATACTTTAATAGGATATAAAATTATTGAATAATGTAAACAGAATAGTCGCTATGACAACGTTTAGGGATGTCAATCGAATTTCGGTTAGTCCAATAATCGATTATTAAATGAAAAATATTTTTTTAATATATCATGATTGAGGATTGTTTCTTGTACTGTAAAGAAGACCAGCGACGGTCATTGACGCAGCCCTTTGATAATTTTATTCGTCGATTAGCAATTGACAATCACTTCAATCGGATTAAAACACGATTAATTGGCTGCATCATCATTATCAGCCAAATAAGACATCCACTGCTGGACAAAGGCATCCCCTTAGAAAGGTACGATCAAACACGTAAATATTGAGAATGTTCCATCGCCTCTAGTTTTTTTTAAGAGTCTGAACGATAAGGGATTCACGTGGAATTTATTTGACTATATACTTGATCCAAAAATAATCAACGATTTAATCGAAGTTCGTTTTTTTTTGTCCGATTGAAGAATCTAATACACATATAAATTATCAACAACAAATAGAAATGTTTCACCAATCCCTATCCAACAACTTAACTTAAAACCCTACGGAAGCCTACAATGAGCGTGTCACGATATGACACAATTGTATTGCAATTTTATTAGAAATAAAATTTTGTACCTTCCTAAGAATGTAAGAATGTAAATTTGTCTAGTGTGGTTGTGGGTTTTTGGGTCTGCAAGTAATATGCACATTTTTTTAGGTTTTCACCGTCACATGCGTGTTACTTGAGGTTGCAGAATAGTCAGGCAGTTTCAAAAAAGATAAATTCGCTAATAAGCGAAAGTTGCGTATGCGTTTATTTGCAAATTTAGAGGATTCCATTTCCATCGTAATAAATTGAAAATAAAAACTTAACATTATTTAACTTAACAATAATGTGGATGATAAAAAAACAGTATAAGAGCCTATTTAAGAACCACTGTGATACAACCTAAATCACTCCAATCAAAATTTATTTACCCGACCAAATAGGGTAATCACTTTTTAATGGAAAGCCTCAAATGTCATGACAAAAAAGACTGTCAAAAATTATAAGCCATTTCAAAATCGTGTTTGTATGGAGACTATCCTTCTGGACCTTATTTATAAGGAGAATTCTGTGGTTCTTAAAGACTACTTCCCAAAATGTCCGCTTAGTGACATGACTGATCTCAATGCTAGTACTTAGGTAAATTTTAAAACTATTATTTTGTACGTCCGGGAGGATAATTACTGTTGATACTTATTTTATTATTTTAAGACCGTTGTTATCACAGTTATTTACAACAAAAGTTTCTCATTTATCTAATTTTGAGGTGAAACATTTCACACAGTGCGCCAAATTAAAATTTTACTTGCGTTTTTTGTATGTTTGTGGATTTATTGAAACCAATTTGCCGCTAATGTTTTTAGGATGACGAAAAGGGAGTGGTAGGACTTGCGTAAGATTTTTTTTTCAGAGTCCGCCTGGGGAAGTGCCACGCCTTTGCATTGCCAGTTATTCAACCGCCAACCTGTTTGTTTTATAAATATTGTATTATGCGTATTTGTTCACATTACGAAGGTGGAGGTGATTATATTCCTTGGTAAGGAGGTGCAGAGTAAGGAGGTCCGCTTAGTTGAAGCCGATAGCATGTTGGCTAGGTAGCTATGGGGGTATTGAATACGTTGTCCGACTTGTCCTGCTTGAATAATAGGTATCTACATATAGCTCCAGCGCACACTCGCCGAAACGTAACCTGCAAAAAAAATGCGATTTATTGTCCCAGGAGGTGTCAAAAGAATGAATCACCTACTCGTTACTACAAAGGTAACCAGATGTAGTATTTACTCATTTCATTTGGTATAACAAGCCTCGGTAATTTACTAAAATTACAGGCCATGGGGTGTTTGAATAAGCGAGTCCTCGTGATGCAATCACAGAGTTCTTGATTACATTGTTGTCCCACCTTGTCATTAGGATACCAATCACTACCTATTATTTATTTATTTATTTTCGGAAAACAAACAGTATTATCTTAGCTACCTTATTAATTAAATTATTTCTAAACACCATTTATTAGCTTTCGCACTTTGAATCTAGAATAACAAATTTACTTTAGACTAAATTAAACGTAGCTTTTTTGCCACAAAAAGATAAAAGAGAAATATCTTAAGATCCATATGGGAAGTATTAAAACTCGAGAGTTAGGAGGTACCGTCAAACCAATTTCTAGACATTAAATTGCGGACTTTGTTCGGAGATATATTAAACAGGTCAAATGCAGGCAAGTCCATGTTATTAATAGTATTCGAAGATCTGATGAAAAATGAATTTTGCCTATAATTGGTAGTGCATTGGGGGACATTTAGACACTTAGGGTGCCGGCGGGAACGTGAAGGAGCCATTATACCTATCTTGGAGAGGAGATCTGGAGAATCAATATGTGATTGCGCAAATATATGTGCTAAATATATATGGCTCTAAAGTCAGCCTATCAGAGTAGCTTTGAAATTTTATCTGGTATGTCTACAAACCCCGACGCCATCGTATCTATGTAGGCTCATCATCATCATCACTTTTGAGTATAAAGCTCATTTCGCTAACTTTTACGCTCCTGTAACTAGAAATACATACATGTCGCTTCAGCCTTTTAAACATCCCACTGCTGAGATGTCAGCGTACCCTCAAAGGGTGATTGGGCTATATCCACCACGCTGGCCCAGTGCGGGTTGGCGGATTCGCATACGCCATCGAATTTCCTCTCCGGAAGTATGCAGGTTTCCTCACGATGTTTTCCTTCACCGGAAAGCCAGTACTATATTCGTAGGTACGTAAATTCCAAAGAACCCATTGGTACGGGCCCACCCGGATTCGTACCCACGCCCCACGAATGTGAGGCGAGCGTGCTCCCACTGAGCTACAAGGCCATACATATATGTATCTACAATCTACATAATTAGCTAACATAGGTAATACCTAGTATAAAAGTTGAAACATTTATTAATCGCTGGCTGAGAGACAACATTACCAGTGTCGATCTAGAATCATGAAGTTTTGCATTTTTAAATAGGTAGTTGGGCAATAGGAGAGGAGTTTTAAAAATTCATGGTTTAGGGTTTCTATGTGGGATGATCTGTTTGGCCATTATTCACTTTGTATCTGCAAAGCCAAAGGCCAAGCATCTATCCCGAGTTCCAGAGCCTCTATATCTGCACGTCGAAGGCAGAGGTGTACCTATCTACCGCGATGAGATCGCGGGCATCGGACATGCTGTTGTCCACAGGTGGATAGGTATATTAATAGTTCGGTTAAGAGGTCTATATAAGGTCTAAATAATATTGTTTTAGGTATAAACTGCATGCTTGGTTATAGGATCAAGTATCTGGAGAATGCGTTTTTTGGACTTTTAAGTTTTGGTTTTGGTTTTCTATGACGTAGGCACAAAATGATGATATTATATCTACAAGCAGACGGGCCACCCAATGGTAAGCGATCAGCTTCGCCTATGGATAGGTAGGTATCTATAACGCAGATACGTTGCTGACGTTTAAGACTTTAACAACCCTTTTGAAGAACCCGATGTTGTTACTTGGAAATACCTCTCCGAAACTTTTTCACGTTATACACTTATGTATAAGATGGAAGGACCGGGTCTATCCTAAAACTGCGACCAGAACCATCGGAGGACGGGCAGCAGCGTCTTCCTCGTGAACGGTGACCGTTCTGCGATGCGACACCCCTCTACCCCAACTTAAGGGGAGGCCTTCAGCAGTAGACGTTTTGGCTGGATGATGATGATTAACATAAGTAGGTTTAATTATTTAGATATGCCACATGGAACGTAAAATATCATTGGATGGCACAATTTTTACACTCCAATGTGACTCTAAAGCAAAGAATCTCAAAGGCTTTTATTGCGCTCTTGTAAATATGAAGTATATATAGATAATACAAGTGTAAAAGCAAAGAATTCTCCCTATTACGTGTAAAAGATACTTCACCCAGTGACGCCCTTCAATGGCTTTCACATCACAACCCCACAATCTAAGGGAAACTATCACTTTGCTATGGGGAAATACTTTTAAAAAGTATGTACCTACTTGAAATATACTTTTCAATAGTGAATAGTAAGTACATAAATAGGTTGTATACGAATGTTTCTATTGAAATAGGGAATAAATGATAGTACACGTAGGCAGGGCCGTCTTTACCCGGGGTGCAAGGGGTGCGTAGCCCCCCTGGTGCAGGGTGCAAGCAGATAGCCTTAGACCTCCACGTACAGCTCGTAATTTGCTAGTTTTTCATTACTAAATGCTTAGAGTAGATTCTGGTGAAAAATATGTTTTATTTTTTTGCGGTTAATGATTTTCGCACCCCGGCCCAATATTGTTAAAACGGTCTTGAGAGTTGGGTAGAAGGGCAGCTTAACATATCGTCGGCCTTAAAAACTGACCTCATGAACCATAATCGACGCTATAAGCACCTGCACTCACCCCGTTAGGAAAACGCTGACTACCCTCTTACGTGAGCGGTGATGTAGGGATGCGAACAGGGAGTTTTAGTCAGTTGATCGATAAATAGGTATAATAAATTTTATCGAATCATAGATTAAACAACGTGATTAAAGTACACGCTCGCTGTTTGCCAACGAGCGATGTAGAGCAGCATCCAGGTTTAGTAGACAAGAGAAATACAGAGATGCGCTCCAGATGCGTTATCATGCATTGCTCAAAAAAACTGCCACGCAAAAGTAGGGCCGGGCAGACACGTTTGCAGGATTTAAGCAGAACTATTATGTGCGAATTGAGACCCGCAGGTTATACAGCCGTCAGTCCGAGAGATGGCTTCCATGTTTTTAGGAATTGATCCACAATATCACTACATAGAAGAACATGTGTTCAGGGGCGGATTTCCCAGTAGACCGAGTAGGCCCGAGCCTAGGGCGGCAAAATTTCGGAAGCAGCAAACTTTTTTTTTTTTTACTCATGCTTCAACGTTTATAAACTCAAAACCCGAAGGAATACCAACTTTGGGCATCCCTAAAACTAGGTTGAAAGAGTATTCCCTCGAAAAGCATTACTTCTGTCAATGTTGGTGGTGTCAATCTTCCACAGGCCTAGGGCAGCCAAGGTTTCAAATCCGCCCCTGCATGTATTAAAAGACCTTTTGTACACTTTGTGACAAATAAGGAATATTAATTGTGACGTGAATATTATACGGATAATTATATATTTAGTACTAGCTGCACCCCGCGATTTCACCCGCGTTGTAAAAGTAACCTATGTGTTAATCCAGGATGTAAGCTACCTCCATAACAAATTTCATTTAAATCCGTTCTTCCGTTACAGAGTTGAACGTAACACTTACATACTTTGCTACTTACACACAAACTGTCGCATTTATAATATTACTGTGATATATTTAGTTGGTATTTTACGTATATGATAAAAACTAACGATTTTTACTTGGTACCTATTTTTTTTCTAAAGTAGATATGTAAATAACAATCAAATATTGTTCTGCTAAATAATCTAAAATTAAATATAACTTGATTCACCACAAACTGATCAAAACAAACTATCGAATCAATATTATCGATAGTCCGCGTCACTAGTGCATCAACGGCGCGCGATCGCTGCTCGATACATCGGCTGTCGAGCACGCGCCCGCTCTTACACCTTTTACCCTCACTGGGTCACTGGGCCAGGTGGCTTCGTGCTTAGTCTTCTAGCTCTTCATTCTTAGCCATTCTAGGTGAAGTGGAAAACGATGGCGAACAGACCGTTTTTTCTTTTAAGCCCGTCGATCGCAACATGCGATAGCTATGTATGTGGCTATACCAGATGACATTGACGATCAAGTGAATTTAGGGGTATAATACAGAGACTGGCAAAACATAAATCTTCGTGTTGTTTCCAAAACTCCATAGAAACCTCTAATAGTCTGCACCACTTTACTAGGGCATGATATGGACTTGACCGTGTCTTGCTTTGATTGACTTAGACTATGAGCGAGACTTATTTTAATTCTGAAACATTTGACTTCACTTGAAATATTACAATACATGACATTGGCTAAATACACAAAGTGTGGAGCCACAAAAATATTTACGCTTATTTTTTGGCACATTGAAATTGTTAGGTTTTTTTAAATGCTACCGAGTGTCGAGAGCAGCAAGTCGCTGGTGGTAAGAGTCACGCTTGCCCATAATAGTTACCACTCAGAATTTTTATATTCAACAATCAACAGTTCAACACCTGCGCGGCAACGCACTGCGCTCGCCACCCTGAGATGATCTCTCTTTATGCTCAGTTCGCTGGAAACATTGCACTAACACATCATGCTTCCACTCTCCAGAAAATTCGAGATGGGTTTATTTCATAAATTATTCTCTGACAATCGACGGATAATAATGTCAGTTTAATTTCTAGATATTTGGCCATTTGTTTTGTGGTTTGTAACTAGATCACCTACAACGAAAAAATCCTAACTAATGTTATAAATTCGAAAGTAACTCTGTCTCTCTGTTTGTCTGTCTGGGTGTTTGTCGCAATGACGCACTGTTGTTGTGGCTGAACGATCGAGGTGAATTTTTGCATAAATATAGCTTATGGGACGGGGACGGACATAGGCTTATTGTAGGTCCACGCGAACGAAGTCGCGGGCGACAGCTAGTAATTAATAAAACCGCGACTTCAATGTATTTGTGGAAAACTTTATTTGTGATCAAGTAGTAAAATAATGATTCTACTATTAACACGCTACGTGATTTTATCCTACGTGCCTCGCTTTATGGAAATAATAAGGCACCACACCTTATATTATGACACCAAACATAAATAAGTATACATAAGCACACTAAAGAACATTATATTGTAGGTACCAATAGTAATTTCACTTACACAGCTTAAATAAGAACAGCTAGTACACTCGGCGGCCGCAACCGCGATATTTACCTATGCGTGGGACTGCCTCGTCAACTACACTACTACACTACTTCCGAATCTTATGTACGGACGTTTGCGTACGTAAGTACACGTACGCACACAGCGGCTCTAAACACAATTCGTTTCTATGGATCGCAATATGTATAAATATTGGTGGACTTTTTTACACACAGTGCCATCTAGCCCCAAACTAAGCAAACCAGATAACTGATAGAATACATTTTTTTTTTTTCGTAAATACATACATAGAAAACATAGATACACCCAGACAAAGAACAAACATCCATGTTCATCACACAAATGTTTGTCCTGGGAGGGAATCGAACCCACAACCTGCAGCTCAGAGAGTGTAAATCCTCCCACTGAGCCACGAGGTTAGTCCCATGTGAGTGAGATAGCTGTTCTTATTTATACTGTGGTATATTGTAGTTCGATGCTGATTTACATCGCTCCAGTAACACTCGAATCTAATGCCAGTAAACCGTCACTGGAGTCACCCTGTCTAGGTTAGTCCAGTGGTTATTTTTATTTCTTGTGGTGACTACACTATCCGAGCAAAATCGAGAAAATTAATTTCTGTATATTTTCCGCCTCCCTCATGATATATGAAGATGAAGGAGACGAAGAATACACATCTCGAATTAACTTCACTGGTTCAGAATTCGGAATTTAATTTGCAGATTTCGCAAAACTGTTAGTAACTAAAATAGGTACTTTGATACAGTTTTCTCGAGTAAACGATGTAATACAAAAAAGCAAAATACATAATATACAAAAAAATAGTCAAATAAAAAAAATACATCTCCAAAATACTCTCACGCAGAAACTTGATTGATTAATCATTCAAAAGAAAATATACAGGGTTTTAAGGAAAGGTTATGCTAAGCCGAAAGGATCTCATAGTACTCATTATTGTAATAAATTTTTTAAAGGACCAAAACAGAAATCGAGATGTAAAAATCAGCTGTTCCATACATTTTGTCGTGTGTCATTGACATTTTTCTATGGAGTTCTCTGATATTTTTTCCTTGATTTCAGTGTTGGTCCCATAGTAAAAGTTGTTCATAATGATGGGTACTATGAGCCCTTTTTGGCTTGGCATATATACCCTTTTCTTATAACCCTGTATAAGTACCGCAATTAATTTGTAAAATATTTATCATTAAATTGTAGATAAGTAACATAATCTTAAGTAACATAAGATCTCGTTTTGGACGGAGAAAATAAAATGAAAATGACGCGCAAACTCTTAAAAATACTCACAAACTACGCTGCATACAATACGGCAGTCTAAATAAAAACTAAGATAAAAATCATTTATAAATCATTATTATAATTTATAAAATTATATAGAACTTAAAATTAGCTTATGTCTAATTTGTTTTCATATGCCAATGTTTTATCGGAAGAATTCATCGCGAATACATTTAGAGTACCCCGAGGCTCGACGCTAATTAAAAATTCTAACTGTATTGAAATTCGATCACTATTATCGAGACATACAATATAATTTCAAATGATAAGCTCCGACGCGTCGTCGAACGATATGATTGTCATTTGAAAATCTGCCTTATGTTACACGAAATAGGGTTAACATTTCATTGCTCTTTTCTGCTTCCGCTGCGACTGTTTATGATTTAGCGGCGAGAATTCGCTCATATCTTTCATTCATTCATTCTGCCATATCTTGTAACGTGAGATTCAATAACCCAAATACAAGTAATTTAATTGCACTGCCGATTAAAGACGCTCCGCGCTTTTCTTATAAAGAGCTCGAAGCGAGTTGTTCGAATTTGGTCGGGTTTAACTTAGCAATTTCGAAAAACTCGCGCTTCGAGCTCTGCATAATAGCGGTGCCAAATTTTGCAAATTTTCATAAACTGCATGTTGTAAATTCAATTAAATAGTATTTAATATTTTCAAAATTATCTGATAATAAGCGAGCGAGAGCACTTCGCTAGGGCTAGCTTAGCTTAAACGACAAGCAACAAATAGGCCTCCAAATTACAAAAGTAACGCATACAGGCCATTTTCAAAAAAAAAAATAGAATACTAATTTGAGATACATTTTGTCGAGTACAAACTCATGTCATTTTGAAATATAGAAATTTTGTAAAAATAGATTAAAATATGAAATGATCCGGCCGAATGGCACATTAGGGAGAAGTATAGTGAAGTATAGAATAGTGATAATACTAATAATTAATTAAAATATAATAGGTGTCGTTTGATATTAATACAGAAAGAAAAAGATTATTTGGCTGATCAAAGAGTTTTGCAAAATACGAAAAAGATTTTAAAAAGAACATGTTGTAGCTGCTAGCGACATCAGAATCAGGCGAGTTGCAGTCGTAATGTCTTGATAAATAATAGCAGTGACGTCAGGATCCAATCAGCTGCAATATTTACGCCACTATCCTACGAGTCGTGATATTGAATTAGTCCGACTAGTACAGACAATTATATTGATATCACGATCCGACGAGCTGCAGGTGAGACGTCTGGATCTGTCGAACTGTAGTACAGACGTCAGGATCCGACGAGCTGCAGGTGAGACGTCTGGATCTGTCGAACTGTAGTACAGACGTCAGTATCCGACGAGCTGCAGGTGAGACGTCTGGATCTGTCGAACTGTAGTACAGACGTCAGTATCCGACGAGCTGCAGGTGAGACGTCTGGATCTGTCGAACTGTAGTACAGACGTCAGGATCCGACGAGCTGCAGGTGAGACGTCTGGATCTGTCGAACTGTAGTACAGACGTCAGTATCCGACGAGCTGCAGGTGAGACGTCTGGATCTGTCGAGCTATAGTACAGACGTCAGGATCCGACGAGCTGCAGGTGAGACGTCTGGATCTGTCGAACTGTAGTACAGACGTCAGGATCCGACGAGCTGCAGGTGAGACGTCTGGATCTGTCGAACTGTAGTACAGACGTCAGTATCCGACGAGCTGCAGGTGAGACGTCTGGATCTGTCGAACTGTAGTACAGACGTCAGGATCCGACGAGCTGCAGGTGAGACGTCTGGATCTGTCGAACTGTAGTACAGACGTCAGTATCCGACGAGCTGCAGGTGAGACGTCTGGATCTGTCGAGCTGTAGTACAGACGTCAGGATCCGTCGAGCGTGTGGTGCTGCCAGTCCGCGTAGTGCAGTGGCGCCGTGAGCGCGTGTGCGGCGTCCGTGTGTGCGTGTTATATGAAGAACTCCCTGCGCTTGGTGACGCGCGGGCCCGTGGCGGCGGCCAGCGCGGCCGAGTCGGGGTCCGCCGCGCCGTCCGCGCCGCGCTCCTCCTGCACATACAGTTGACAAATTTGTACTGCATTCATCTATTTACTGCCTCCGTTGAGTTATTGTGGTACTAAGTATGCCGTCGACACCCTCCTACATTGCGATGTCCCAATTAATTGTGGTCACTTTGCCTGATTCAGTCGCTCGCTATTTGATCTCTTGATTTCATTAGTGGCAGGTACTCTTGCAGAGTCCGCCTGGGGAAGTACCTCACCTTTGCCAGGTATTCAACCGCCAAGCAGTAGTGTGCAAGCATTACTGTTCCGGATCCGGATCCTTGCAGTACTGTGTTCCGGATTGAAGGGCAATGTTTCCAGCGTAATTACTGGGCATACAGAGATTTAACATCTAACATTTCAGGGTGACGAGCGCAGTGCATTGCCGCGCATGGTTTTGAACTGTTCAAGTTCAAAATCCTAGTTGGCACTGAATTGTTATAGGCAAGCACGACGCTGAACATCAGGTGAGCGACTTGCTTCTCTCGTCACAGAGTACCATAAAAAACGCACAAATGATGCCTCGGGCATATTTATTTAACAAAACCTATTTTTTTTTTCATATCGAGTGACCGAGCGAAGTTGAACAAAGCGGCCACAATTCAAATGGGCATCGCAGTGATTTGCGGCGTCACCTCTAGTTGGAAGTATGTGTTGGTTCCTTTTTCGTCATAGCATAGTTCGACTGGGCGTTTCTAACCGATCGCCGATGTTAAGAAATAGATGGCAAGGTCTATATCTGGACGTGTGACCGCGAGTGGCAGTTGCAACTGAGCTCTACCGGACCGAAAGGCCGACCAGTGAGTTCTGAAGGCTGGAGCGGAATCTGCTACATCCTGTATAAAGAGTATAGTGTGATGTTATTTTACCTGTGTGAGATATTCTCCCTTATGACGCGAGAGGGCGCGCACGAGCACGATCGCCACGACGATGAGGAGCAGGAATATGAACGCCAAGACAGCTGTAAAAGCACATTATTTAATGGGGAGCCGCAGGCAAAACTAATCTCAGATGGCGCCACCATCGCCGGTGCTTGTCATTAGTCTGATTGTTTGCACTTTCATGAACACTACGAGTTTCATATCACCATGAAAGTAAGCGAGATGAAAAACGATTACTATCACCACCAGATCTTTGTATTGAAGCCCTGATCTGATTTTATACAAATTATTTAGCTAGACATGAATTTCAAAACTATGACCTTCTTGTTTCTGTTACTCCCACGAAATTGATGTCTAACTATCCCTTTTGCATAAATAGAGAATTTTAAAACATTTTTTAATGATCGAGCAGCAAGTGTTATAATAACAGGTTATGTCCTAAAGCTGCGGAAAAAACTATCGGAGGATGGGCAGCAGCGGCCTCTTCGTAAACGGTGAGCGTTCTGCGATCCTCAGGCCGGCCAAGCGTGGGGATTGTGGCACCACACCCATTTTTAACCGACTCCCAATAAAAAAGGAGGAAGTTCTCAAGTTTTTTTTTTTTTTTAATGGGTTGTTGGCACGAGGAGCAAGTGTATAGTGTACTGACTGGCGAGTATGGCCTCGTCGGTGTTGTTGAGGTCCCGCTCGTGCTGCAGGTCGAGCGCGGGCGGCGGCCGCGTCTCCACGGGCTCCGGGGGATGGGTGACCGGCTCCACGCCGCAGAAGTCCTCGTTCAGGTTGCTTCCTGCACGACACAGCGTACCGCTTATACAAATTATCACTTGTCTTCATCCTATCCTAACTAAAATTATAGATTTGAAAGAAACTCTGTCTGTCTCTCTGTCTGTCTATTTGTCTCTCTGTCTGGGTTTTTGTCGTGTTATCACAACCAAGCGGCTCAACGCATCGACCTGAATTTTTGCATAGAGATAACTTAAGGGTCAGAGACGGACATAGGCGACTTTTTGGTATGTCCACGCGAACGAAACTATTTTCAGTTTTATCTCTTGCTTGTTTTATTTTCGCTATCTCGTTCGCACCTTACTAACAACTAACTAAGTACCAAAATACATTGTGGAATGCTAAAATAAACATGAATAAACATGAATAAACACCTTTTCAACATATGAAAACCTTTTCATATGTTGTAAAGGTGCGAACGATATAGCGAAAACAAAACACTTTTTGACTTTGTTTTCTTTTTGACTTTTTTTTAAATATAAAATTACGGAGACGAAATAAATAAAAAAAAATGATCACTGTATATGTTAAGAATGCCGATGTTTTTTATCGTGTTCATGTTATTATTTCTTATTTTGGCGATGGATAAAAAATCTCGAAAAGGTTGTTTATTTCCTCCTCCCTACGTTAACCTGTTTAACATGTTACCGAGGCTCCTGACGTTGGGCGGCGGGTCCTGCTGGAACAGCAGTTTGAGCGGGTAGATGTCGTCGAACTCCACGCGGCTGACGCAGCCCACGAACCCCTCGCTCATGGACTCGTTCCTCCCGATGTACATGTATTGAATGTTGTTGAACTGAGCGTCGGCCGATGCTTTGATGTTGAAGTTGTACTCTTGAGTTTCGTAGTTGTCAACCTGAGGAACGAACCATCCACCATCATACCATCATACCACGACCATAATTGGCTACGACGACGATCACAACTGGCATAGACCACGCTCGCGATTGCCGATGATCACGATCGTGATTGTCGATGATAACGGTCGAGATTGTCGATTAGCAACATCGTGATTATCGATGATAACAATCGTGATTGTCGATGATTACGATCCTGATTTTCGGTAATGTAGCTCGTGATTGTCTGTGACGATTGTGAGTTTCAATGATCACGGTCATGATTGTCGATGACCGCGTTCATTTGGGATGATAACAACTGATTCTTATTTAGAGACGTCTGACCTCGTCTGTACAGAACACTCTCGTCGAAATACGCTCCCAAAACACAGTAATATTAATTAGGTAACCAGAGCCTTCGTAAATGAAAATATACTTTTTGCCGGATTATATGGGCTTTATGTGTATAAGTGTAGCCAGCTTTATACAGGGTTATAAGGAAAGGGTATGCTAAGCCGAAAAGAGCTCATAGTACTCATCATTGTAAACAACTTTTACTATGGGACCAACCCTGAAATCGTGAAAAAAATATCAGCTGTTCCATAGAAAAATGACAATGACATTCGAAAAAATGTATGGAACAGCTGATTATTTTTTCTGGATTTGTGGGTTGGTCCCATAGTAAAAGTTGTGATGAGTACTAAAAGCCCTTTTCGGCTTAGCGTACCCTTTCCTTATAACCCTGTATAACCACTAGCTGCGCCCCATGGTTTTACCCGCTATTCTACAGAAACCGATTATTTTTTGGAATAAAAAGTAGCCTATGTGTTAATCCAGGGTATAATTTCGTTCAAATCCGTTCAGCCGTTACAGAGTTGAACGGGAACAAACACACATACTTACCTACAAACTTTCGCATTTATATTATTAGTGTGATTGGCTTCTAAGGATGGGAGATAGCTTGTCTCGGGTAGATACTAGCGGGGAAGGACACAATACACAATGCAAGACGTCAGTGCAGGACTTATCGCACGTCTCGAATATGATTCTATTCACTGATTAAAAATCAGTAGTTTGTGTAGGCGCCTGAGGTTTTTTTGTGCTGGAGAAGATAGTGAGAAGTATGTACCTGCAGCACCATGGTGGCGCCGCCGTTCTTCCTCGCCAGCCTCACGTCGTGGTACTGTCCGAGCGCGAAGTGCTTCCCTTGGAACACGATCTCTTGTCGCTCGAATCCAAAGTCGAAAACCACGCGGAGATGCCCTGAGAAGGAGCGAATTCCGGTTAAATAACAAACGAACGAGGTTAAAACTAAAATTTGGTAAAATGATTATTCGGGATACACTTTTGAATTTCTTCCAAAGTTTTAAACTGAAACTTTTATCAAGTTTTTTTACGATTCCTGTAGTTTCTAGTGGGTACCTAACCGGCGCAAACGAAGATGCAGCGCAGGCAAAGCCCCCACGAGATAGACCGACGACATTGTGAAAGTCGCGGGCAACCGGTGGATGCAAGTGGCTATCTAAGGGAGATGTCTATGTCCAGCAGTGGACGTCTTCCGGCAGATGACTCTAACCAAAGTCCCTGACTCTAACCGAAGTAATGAAAGATGATGACTCTAACCGAAGTCCCACATAGACTAGCGATTCTTAAAAGGAACGGCATCAAAGAGATATTTTTTTCCGGGTATCTGCATAAAAAATAATCAAATTCTGTAAATGCCAATCAAAATGTTGCATTTTGCAGTCGGGTTTTTCGTTCTTCTCTTAGTAATAATACCTGTACAAAAATTAAAAATAAGTGAAAAATGTATCTGGAAGAAATTGCGAAAATAGCAGTAGTAGTGCCGTCTCACCCGAATTAGAAACCATGAGTGTGAGATACTCCCCGGTGATGTTGGAGTAGAAGCCGAGCAGGAACCCCTTGGGGTTGGTGGTGGTGAACCCCACGCGGATCCGCTCCGCGATGGTGGAGCGCCACGAGCCCAGGAAGTCGTACTTGATGAGGGAGTTCGGCCGCAGGTTCACGCCGATCTCTGCGGGGGGGGGGGGTTACCGACACTTTATAACCGAGCAAGTCGCTCGCCTGATGGTGAGCTTAACACAGTTCAGTGCTACCCCGAATATACATGTAAGGAGTTTTAACTATAGTCATAACTGCATTTAAAACTCCCGTAACCGTAACTATTTTAACTATGGTCAAAATGACGGATAACACGTGATGGCTAAACTTTATGGTTAAGGTTCAAGTTATAGTTTATTTAACATATAACTTTAACTGGGGTTATGGTGCAACCCAACCTTACTCTACAAGCTCGATATAATTATATCTCGATCCTGTAATACGATGTCAATACCGAGAGTGTGGCTTCGACTATGGCCCAATACATTTGGGCAAACTGTATGTATGTTGTCGCAAAGTGAAGTTGATTAAATTGCAAGTAGGTCTAGATACAATAACAAATAGTGGGGATATGGGGCATACCGTCGGCGCAGATGGGCCCCTTGAAGGCGGTCCACCGACAGTCGCAGGCGTACGAGTCGTACCCCTCGAGACACGTGCCGTTGTTGAGGCAAGGGGACGATATGCACTTGCCCACGCACCCCGTCGTCACTCCGTATACACCTGGGAACAATTTTTGTATTATCAACATCTTCTCAAGGGGGCATTTAGAGAGAAAGCGCTATTCACTTTCGCGCGCAGATGAAAAGAGATGGATTTAGCGCGCGCTAGTCAAAAAAACAGACAATTGCTAATTACGTCTAAACCAGGAAATCAATCGAAATTCTGTTCCATGCAACCCTAGATATTGTTATTACCTCACTATTGGTGTAATAATCACTTGAATATACACTAAGGGCTCCGAGCGCCAACGAAAAATGTGTAAAACGAGTCAGAAGAGAAAATGTCATGTATTCATATTTTCCCGCCATACAAGATAACAGAACCAAAAAAACATATAGCAAAATAAGATTTTTTTATCTACATAATTAATGAGGTGGACTAATTAGAAAAATCAAATTTTTATCAAAGTACGCCGTTAATTACCGTAGAACCTTACTAAAAGGTCTATGAGGAGTCAGATTTGGGGATCTGACTTCAGGCTTGCAAAGGGAAGACAACAGCGCGATACCTACGACCTACGTGGTAAATGCCAACTCAAATCTATATTTTCCCGCCGGTTTAAAAAAAAAAAAAAACTGAACAAAACCGAGTGTCCCGTGGAAAAGTTTAGTTTCGCGAGTAAAGATAAGTCGGGTGCAAGCATTGATCTCGTCAAAGACAACTTTTACTATTAGACTAACTATGAAATCGCGACAAAAGTTTTTTTTTTTGGCTGCTAGTTTTTTTATTTCTCACCTCGCGCGGCGTACCCGCTCAGGTCCACGGGCCTGCCGTTGAGCAGCAGGGCCCGCATGCAGCCCACGAAGCCGTCCTTCCGGTCCAGGGTCCCGCCCAGCGCCAGCCCCGTCGTCAGGTGCAGGGCGCGGACTGGCTCTTTAGCCGTTCTGATCTCGTTCTTCAACGCCCCGTCCACTACCACCCGGGCTTCTTTCCTGTACATAGGAATATTCATTTTAGAAATGCCACATCATAGAGAAATTATATAAAGAAGAGTGCCAATGTCATAGAAAGATGCGTAATAGTAAAGTAACTGAACAGGACGTAAGATATCGCTAGTGCTTTAAACTGTGACATAATCGTCACAATTTCTGCTTGACTTTTAATAGAAACTCAAGCTAACTCATTCGTAATGGTACGGAGAAAAAACGCTACTTGTTATGAATTTTTTCAATAGTAATATCAGTAAAATTATTCATTTTATTTGCAAAACACGCTACAAAAAAAAGCATTAATATGCATTCCATCACTTATCTGGTGGCTCCCATAGTACAAGCTTGCTTAATTTGGGACTAGATGGCGCTGTGTGTGGAAAAAAAACTTTTTTTTTTAATGATAAAAAAAATTACATCGGCGAAAATGGAACCTGGAATAATATAAATCACCTGTTCCGTTCGATGGAGACAGAATGCCACTTGTTGTCCGCGAGCCGGTTGCTGGTCTCCACGGAGACTCCGAGCGGCGTGTCTCCTACTTGGAACTGGAACTGAAGCTGGTCTCCTCCGATTATAGACAGCTTTATGTAGTCTTGGGGACCCTAGAGAAACAACCACATAACCTAATTGTGTAATTGATTTTATAGTCATAAATGTGTATACATTCTGTATCACTCACTCTCCCCTCATGCTCTATTTCACCTTTTGCAGAGGACCGATACTCAAAGCCCAGAAAGACCCTGCCATCTAAGTTTTATACATATTCTAGCAGCGCGCCGCGGTTTCACCCGTTATTCTACCACAGAAACCGAATATTTTTCCGGGATAAAAAGCCTTTGTGTTAATCCAGGGTATAAGCAAATTCGTTCAGCCATCACATAGTTGAACGGGAACAGAAACACTTACATACTTACGCACAAACTTTCGCATTTATAATATTAGTGTTATACAGTTTTTTTTCCCGACTGCCCAACAAGGGGAGTAATGTTTTTGGGGTGTATGTACGCCTCTACTGCCTTACCTTAGAGTGCAAGAGCACTGCGTTCTCCTTGGTAGTTCTGAACTCGAAGTAGATGTCGCCACTGTGGCCCAGATCGAACATGGGCAGCGTGATTATACCATCGGATATACGGAACGTAACCGCGTTACTGAACAAATCTGTAAACAAATTACGAAATGCAGACTGTGTTTCGTGGCTTTTACCTGTTTCCTAGATTTCCGGACAATTTTTTTTTCTACTTGTAATGTAGAGCGGCCATACTCAAAGTGTGCTTTTCGGAGCTCTAGAGCTCTTTGGGGGCTCCGCGAAAAAAAAGGTACTAAAGAGGTACTAAAGGTACTAAACTAAAGTAAAGTAAAAAAAAGTTAAAATAAAGTAAATAAAAAAAAAGTAAATTTTTTTTAAAGTGTTTAGTTAGTGTAAAAAGTTTTAAAAAAATACTAAAAGAAAGTAGTTTAATGCGTAATATGAGAGCGCGATTATGTTTATATCAAGTAATATGATTATTATAAAGAATACACGTAAAACCAGTTTTTGTTTATTTTAGGGCTCCGTCAACTATTTCGTTTTCTAAAAGGGTTCCAAAACGGGTCGCCAAAAAAGGTTTAGAGCCGTTGATGCGACCGCTACTTCGTTAAGTTAACTTCAGTTGAGTTGCACAGTTTTATCAACATGTTTAGTTTCTCCAAGCACTTGTGGGGACAAAGTACTCTATGTCCATCCTGATGATGTACACGATATTCAAATTTCATCAAAATGTATTAAGTCGCTTTAGTAATGAAGATGTAACAGACAGACAGTTTCGTGCCTATATTATTAGAATGACAAAGATCAGCTCAGCGACAAATTGCCGAACGAATTCTTTCCACTAAAAATTTAATAAGCATGCGTTTTGGTTGTTTTAATGATAATCACGATTCTTACCGTCTCCCTCGCACAGCAGAGGCCCCAACGTGTACCGTCCCTCTTTCTCGTCGAGATGCGAGCCGGTGTCGCCGAAGCGAAGCTGTTTCACCGGCAGAAATTCCTTCTCAGTGATATCGCCGCCGTCCATTTGCCATTCTGTGAAATTCGTGTATTTAAAAAAAAAAACGAGTCTGGAATGTCTACCACAAAATTCAGGCATAAATGGTACAGGCTATGCCTTTCATAACACACCACTGCATCAGCCAATAAGTACTTAGAATTACAATGAAATCCCCAGCCCCATGTTCATCAGTCAGCTCAGACGATTATAGTTTTTCAGTTTTAGAGAAGATAACATATATTATGACTTATTAGACTATGATATCTTTCGACAACAAGGTTTATATAAAAATATGTGTAACAAGATTATATTTATTGCCAAAAACAAAACAAAAAAGTAGGATGTTACCATTATCAGTTAGCTTTACCGTCACCAACTGTATCAGACAAACATGTATACATTTTGATGATGATTTTATGAGAGAAAGCTAAAGAATCCATAAACCTACATCTCAGATCGATAGAAATATTGTGGAACTCTTGCATTTCTTGAAAAGTACAATATCTAAGTGTCTTAAAATGAAAGGAAGCAGGTTCCTTCTACGTAAGCGTGCTCCATCCTAGACCACATAATTGCTTTACATCAGATCAGGTAATATGTGGTCGCAAATGCAAACCTATTTCGAACCAAAAGAAGAAAGGTAAGCCGCAAATGGCAAATCTAGTCTTCATCATCATCACCGCCTGAAGACGTCCACTTCTGAACAAAGGCCTCCCCCTTAGACCGCCACACTGAACGACAATTTACATCCACTGGTTGTCCTAGACTTTCAAAGTGTCGTCAGTCGAGCGAGTGGGAGGTCAACCTACGCTGCGTCATCCGGTTCGTGATTGCCACTCAAGAACTATTCTTCCCCATCGGTTGCCGGTTCTTCGAGCAAGCGGTTTGCCCGTTGCCACTTCAGCTTGCAAACCCTGAGAGCTACATCGGTGACTTTGGTTCTTTGATCTCGCGAATATCTTCGTTCCGGATTTGACCGAGCATAGCTCTGTGTGTCCGCTACGCACCGTCGGGCCGGAGCGCGGCGTACTCGGCGTCGCAGTTGCACCACTTGGTGGGGTCGGCGCAGGCGCCCAGCACGCCGCACGCGCACATGCGGCTGCCGGGCGGCGCGCCGGCCCAGTAGTCCATGCGCTGGCCCGCGCGCGACACCCACCACGCGAACGGGTGGAACGACGCCTCCTCGCCTGCGGTACGACGCGTTACATTACATTACCACATCTATACCAGCATTCTTTAATATAAAACTAAAAAGAAGAATTAAAAAAAATGTCTAGTCATTGACTTAAGAATACCATTGCCAATGTTTTATAACATTTTTCATTTCTTTTTCTTTTGGCGAAGGAGAAGGAAAACACACTTTTTTTTTTTTTTCCTTTTCCTTAGCCAAATTAAAAAATAATAACATGAAAATTATAGAATAACTAGTTTTTTTTTAAATATCTTCTCTGTTATTTTTTTCTTAAAAAATATTGCTATAATGCGAACGAGACAATGAGAACCAAGGATACGCCTCCTGAAGGGGGTATTTCGAGAAAAAGATAGCGCTATACACTTTCGCGCGCAAATGAAAAGAGATGGCTTTATCGCACGCTAGTCAAAAAACCAGATAATTACTAATTTCATAAAAGGCGCAAGCCACACAGTCTGAAGACGGCGCGGACATAGCGCAGGCGTCTTTCCATTCCATTCATTTCGTACAAAATGCACGAAGATAAAGTCACAATTTAAACACACCGGACGTCCGTTCGGTTTACCATCCGGTGTGTTCAAATTGCGCTTAAAAATAGCGCTGAATTAATTTCGATAAAATTGATAATAATCATCAAAATCAATTCATGATTGTCGGAGTAACCTTTCTTTCTTGAAATTTTTTGTAACATCATTATGTCGACAGAGGATCATTAATTCCTAATCAACATTTAGAAAAACTTCTCTGCAATTTATGTACTATCGGACTTTATTTTCTTGTGTTTTTATTTTGTTTTATTATTATTTGCTTATCCTATATGTATGTATTTGCAGTTTTTTTTTTTTTTTTCATTTTTCATTCGCGTAACAAACAGACAAAAAAAAACATACAATTGAATTGAGAACCTCCTCCTTTCTTGAAGTAGTTTAAAAAGGAAACATTGGTTACTTGGCGAGTTGAGTAGCCTGGAATGCCTGCAGCTGTACTCGAGCCGCTGCTGGCAGGCGTGCGAGCGGTTGAGGAGCGCCTCCAGCTGCTGCCGCGAGGCGTCGTAGGTGATGTCCTGCCGGAAGGAGCCCGGCTCCTGGTACCCGTCCACGGTGGTGCTCAGCGACGACGAGTGCTGCACCGAGGTGATGATGCGCCCGTCCGCTGGAGACAGGCAAACATTATTATTTTATTTTATTGACCGATCGAAGCGAAGGTCTCAGAGTTTACTGGGACAAATCGGCTTTTGTATGTATGTTTGTATGTATATTTGTCCGATGATAACTTGCGAACCGTTGATCCGATCTTCATTAAATTGTATCTTGTAGGCGCGTAGTTCATTTCAATACAATTTTTAACTTCGAATATGAGCTGAATCGGTCCAGGGGTGATAAAGATATAGAGATCGCGAGGTCTCAGTTCGCCGCGAACTACTAGTTATAATTATTAGTTTTAAAAGCACTGATAGCTGAATAACACTTTTTAGAGTATCATCATCATCACCAGCCAGAAGACGTCCATTGCTAAAAAAAGCCTACCTCTCAGAAAGGAGGGGTTGCACATTATCCCCACCGTTGGCGAACGCGGAACGCTCACCGTTTACTAATAGGAAGCTGCTGCCCGTCCTCCTGTGGTTCTGGTCTCAGTTGTAGGACACACCCAAAAAAATTGGGTAATTTTGGAGTATAAGTACAATTTCATTGTAAAACTTAAATATATACAATACACAATTACACAAGATATAGATTAAAAAACTAAACCCGACCTCGTCCTCACCAGCCAATGCCACCAATGAGAACGCTTGGTCTCGGTCCCCGCTACACGCGCTTTCCTACAACTTTGTTGCGTTTTAGCCGGAACGTAATACGTAATACGGTACGTATATAGTATAGTATGGTGTGGTATACTCACAGTAGAACTCGCACTTGACAGGGAAGCCGGGCAGCGGGCCCGAGCCGTCGACGTCGATGTGTATGTCGGCCTCCCGCGACACCGCCTGCACGTTCTTGTACGCCGTGCACGACAGCGGGTGCACCGCTGCACGACACACAAACAAACAATCAATATTATAATAATATTACTATTATTACACAGGGTTATAAGGAAAGGGTATGCTAAGCCAAGAGAGGCTTATGAGCCTACGTTTATGTACATTTGTATATGTATGTTATGTATAGTACTCATGAACAACTTTTACTATGGGACCGACTCTAAAATCCCGGGGGGGAAAAATCAGGCGTTCCATACATTTTGTCGAATGTCATTGAAAAATGTTTGTCTCGGTTTCTGAATTTGTCCCATACTAAAAGTTATTCATAATGACTCGGAACCGTGTTACTGCCGCCTACTGGAAATAGACACTATTTTACCTTGTATGTCTGAGCGGAAACTTTGTTTGTTAGTTCTCAAATCCCACCTGGCCATCCTGTTCTCACGCATCGGAGCAAAATGAGATGCAGATAATTTCAGATTGATTTAGTTTAGTAAAGGGTACTGAACAGAAACGACGTCAATGACCTTCGGCTTGCCACCGTTCACTAGTCCTGTATATACGTCGTAATTAATTGAAATATGTAACTCACACGTGTGGCAGACTGCGCCGGCGTACCCCGTGCCCTGACAGTTGCAGGCGAACTCCTCCGCGGTCTGTGCGCACGCGCCGCCGTGCTCGCACGGGTTCGGGTTACACCTGGGGACGACAGTGCAACCTGCATTCCCTGGGGTATATGTGCTTTCCGGAACTTATTGTGTATAAGAACTATTTAGTTAAATTATCTCTCTACGTTTTGACCATATCGCAATAGTCTGTAATCATCCGCATCAGCATTATCAGCCAGAAGAAAGCTGAACAAAGGACCTCCTCCTTTAAAAAAACCGTATATATTTTTGTGTTAATAAAACGGGAATACTCACGTTAAATTTGTAATGAAACGCCATTTGCCAGACAACGAATGAATCTATATTTCTGACCATAGACAATATAAACGTGTAGAATGACAACACTATTACATCTTTCCCTTAAACAATTGAAGTTACAAAATAATAACCTATTCAGATACACCTTACCTATTTAAACTTTAGTTTTTTGCCTCTATTTATTTAGTACTAGCATTCATGCTTATCACCTTATATAATCATCAAAGTTAATGTAATAAATGCTTTAGTAATCTGTTTGATTATTACCTAAATTAACATATATATATATTTTTTTTATTTTTATTTTTTATTACATCTTGTACTTAGTTATTAGATTGCGAGCCCTACGTGAAGCCTCCCTAGGTACGCGTTCCACTGGAGCATTCGTAGACGGGGTAGGTAGCTCGTGTTCACTCCCTCCTGCCGACATGTACTGATCTTCGAGCTCGCCACCCTTGGAGGTGGTACTGCCCGTATCACTGTCTATGCCCCCGCTAGGAGCATGAGTGACTTCTAGTTGCGTTGCTGTAGGCAGGGCAGTGTTGAATTTTTTTAGATGTCGCCTGTTGCGTCTATAGATTTTTCCGTTACTGTTGGATACAAAGTAAGATCGTGGTTCTTTTGATTTAGATGTAACATACATATGTTCCTTCGTGGACCCATTTGTCATAATTACCTCGTCACCGACCTGTAGCTCTGGTAAGGTGCGAGAATGTACATCATAGTATGTCTTACTGCGCTGCTTTCTTTTAATTATATTGGCAAAATCATTGCTGTTGTTTCTATCCGCTTGTAACTTACAATCACGAGCTGGCAATTTGGTGCGCAGTCTCCGGCCCATGAGCAACTGTGATGGTGCACCTACGCCATCTCTGGGAGTTGCACGCAGATTTAATAAGCCCATATGAAAATCAGTGCCTGTGCATATGGATTTTTTGATTATGTTCTTTGCTGTTTGCACTGCCCTTTCGCTTAATCCATTGGATTGCGCATAATTTGGTGAGCTGGTCGTATGGACGAATTCCCATTCTTTAGCGAATGCGCGGAACTCCTTAGAAGAGTAAGCTGGGCCATTGTCGGTTAACAGCTCCTCCGGTATTCCATGTCGTGCGAACTGCTCTTTCAGCACTTCAATGACTGCCTTTGAACTTGCGCCTTTCAAAGCGTTCACTTCAATATAGTTTGAGAAATAGTCAACTAGAATTAAATAGTACTTTTGAGCGTACTCACAGATATCTGATAGACGTTTTTTTAAAATGCCCTATTGATTCACATATATGACATCTTGCAAATTTCGCCGGACATCGCGTCATGTCACATCGCGCATAACCACAATGCTCGCAAATTTTCGACTCGTTGTTTCCTCGGCCCGCGTTATATATCCTCTGTGGTCGAGAACTCTCTGCCGCAGCACGGCCTCGCTGAATGCTACTTCGCCCTCGCGACATATTCCCTCTCATTAATGCCCCTACGGTGCTCGCATTTTTCGTGCCTTCGACTTTTATTTTAGAAACTTCAATTTGCCGATTCTCCTCGTTCGACATCTCACTTGCTTCACAGATTTTTACTGCTTTGTCCAAAGTTAAATCTTCCGCACGTAACAGTCGATCTCTTAAAGATGTATCACAAACGCCGCAAACTACTCGATCTCGAAGTAATCCGTCCTCCAAATGTTCAAATTCACAGTATTGGCTCAATAGCCTCAATGCTGTGACATATTCGCCTATGTTTTCGCCTTTTTCTTGGTTCCGCGTGAAGAATTTGAAGCGATTCATTGTTGTGTTCGGTTTTGTTGAAAAGTAATCATTGAATTTCTTCATAATTTTTTCGATATTGTCACTATCTTCACTCTTTGTGAACTTAAATGTTGAGTATATATCATAGCCCTCGGAGCCAATGAGGTTTATTAGCAGACTAGCTTGCACATCCGCTGTTTCCTTATGCACACCTGCCGCTTTTAAGAAAATCATGAACTGCTTGCTCCATTTTCTCCATGCCTCTGCACGGCACGTGGGCCCGCCTTCTAAAACTAGCTCCGATGGCGGTCTAGCGTGCTCCATTGTCGAATTATTCTTGCTTGAGGTGTCCAATTCGACTTTTCTTTAGTGTTATGTTCACTTTCCGTGGTATAAAATATATTTTTTACTTTTTTACACCTGACACCATGTAATGAAACGCCATTTGCCAGACAACGAATGAATCTATATTTCTGACCATAGACAATATAAACGTGTAGAATGACAACACTATTACAAAATTGAGTCAGTTATTCCGACTATAGTTCAGTGCAAGGCAAGATGAGGTTTCCTTGATAAAGGTCACCGTATCTGATCGAAACTATAGTCGTAAAAACCGACTTAATTAAACGTGAGTATTCCCGTTTTATTAAAACAAAATGTGTCAAAACCACGGCAGTTTTCATAGGTTTATATTTGTATATTATTGGTAAGAACACATAATGAGTATAATATTTTAATTTCGACTAGTTTACGCCACTCGCCATTTATTTCATCAACGCGTTTTTTTTTAAACCGAACTCTTCGTCACCTCACATATGATTTGAGCCATATATTTTTTTCAGGAAACTTATTGATTTTACGAGCGGTTCACACGCCTGATGGTAAGCGTCACTGTTGCCCATAACAGTTCAATGTCACCCAGAAATTGGAACTATAGCATTTCAAATCACTGCGTGGCACTGTCTTGCGCTCGTCTCCTAAGATATTTGATATTAAATATTTGTATGCTCAGTAATTACGCTGGACACATTTCCGTTCAAAACGGAACACAGTAATGTTTGCACACTACTGCTTGGCGGTTGAATAACTTCCCCAGGCAGACTCAACGACAGTCTTACCACTAGAGTAGTTTTTTTACCTGTCTATCATCTGGCAGGCGTCGAACACTACTTCATTCGGGCAGCAGTACTCCTCCTTCTTCCAGTCGGTGGGCAGGCGGTAGTTCCCGTCGACGGCTATCTTCCGCATGCAGCCGACGAACCCGCGCGGCGGGGCCTTGCCTCCTGCAAACACCACACACAAGTCTAACTACCACACATATGCAACGAAAGGGCCGGGCCCAGATCTGAGGGGGGTAAAATATTACAAAACTTTATACTGGCTAAATACACTAAATACTAACCAAAACCAAAAAAATATATATTCAAGACCCTGATGCCAATTTTAAATAATCATTATGTAGCTTTTTTTTTTTTTTTTAAACCTAATTTGATCGAGCGAAGCGAATTGTATTTATGTATATTTGTCCGACGAGCTTTTAACGTAAGAACCGTAAATCTGATCTTCATGAAATTTGTAAGCATGTACTTTATTTCGGCAGGAAAAAAAGGTCATTTTAAAACAATTTTTAAGTTCGAATATCAGCTGAATCGGTCCAGGGGTTGAGAAGTTATATGGGTGCGACGGCCCAGTTCGGCGCGAACTACTAGTTTCTTTACTCTACCATTTAAAAATTGAAAAATCTAACTTACAATGCTTTGAAGCTTACCTGCGATGTAATAAGTGCTTCCAGTCATGAATTTTAGTTTCTTGGTAGTCTTGACCGGCCTGTAGTCCACTGACAGCGTGAGGCTGTCGATCGCCATGGTCAGCATGAGGGAGTGCCACCTGCCGTCGTTGAACTCCTCCGCGTAGTTGTCCAGTTTTACTTTAGGGCCTTGGGTTTCGAGTTCCACCTTCACTTTTCCTTCTTCTAGGTATACCTACAAATCAGTGTTCGCCGATATATATCACCGGATATATATCATGATATATATCAATTGATTTTTATCTTGATTTAAATCAATTGATTTTTTCCTGTCTTCTGAACTAAAAATTTTGGAGATTAATGTTTACCCTGGCAACACGTAGCAAAAAACTACAATTCAGAATAATTTAGATTTGTTCCCAAAATGGCAACCTCATTTAAAGTTGGGGAAATCCCCTTTACTTTAACTTACCAGTACGGCTAGCTTTTTATTGAAATTCAAAACTTAACTTCATATCATATAAAGTTTATTTTACGAGGTAATAAAAAAATGGGGATTCCCTGGTGCTCCTGGAGCTGGTTAGTTGGTAATAACCTGCTTGGCTGGTAATAAATAACCTGGTTGGTTAGTAATGACCGGGATGGTTGGTTATGATCTGGATGTTTTTTTTTTTTTTTTTGCATTTCGTATACAAACCTTTACATGTCCGTCAGTATTAAACTTGTGGTATATAAGTAGGCCGTGTATCTCGTAGGTCCTGAACTCGAGGGAGATGTTGAGAGTGTTCCCGCCCGCGTAGCCTCGGAGACGTGCGTATGAGCCTTCCTTTAGGAAAGTTATGGGCACTACGGGCGGCTCCTGGGGACACGAATAGTATTGAAGAAATGAAATTATTAATTATTGAATAAATGTTTTTACTGGTACTACTGTTTATTCTGGGTATTGAATCGCATGCAGTTTGTTGAACTCGGAACGACCTCGTAATGCGGTATCTGATGTGATCTGTGATGAATTAGGAAAGCGAGCTCTTAACTAACAAACTAATAAAGAGCAGACAGAGAAAGCTATATTCACTTTTTGACATCAGTTTTAAGATTATTTTTTCTCTTTAATTTTTTCACTGTGTATGTAGTCAGTGCCAAGTTTTAAGTTAACAAGTGTAAGTCAAAGTCTTAGTCAAACAATGTAAGTCACAGTCAAATCCAAGCCATGCTCCAGTAAGACATAGAGACTTTACTGGGGTTTCTATGGAGTTTGTGAAACAACACGAAAAGTCACGCTTCCGCCGGCATTATACTATTCACTAAGGCCGGGTTGCACCATCTAGGTTTACTTTAAACTACAGTCATAACTGTAGTTAAAACTCCCGTTAAGCAGAAGAATGTGTTGCACTATTTTAACTATGGTCAAAATGACGGATAACACATGTTGGCTAGAGATAGATAGATATACAATTATACAACTCTTTATTGTTCACACCATAAATTACATACATAAGACAAAAAAAACAACTTAAAATAAAACTAGTGGAACAATTGGTTAAGGTTAAACTTCAAGGTTAAGGTTAATGTTATAGTTAAATTAACTATAACCGTAACTTTAACTGGGATTATGGTGCAAGTCTAAGACTCGTGTATGTTCATGAACACTTATTGAATAAAAATCCACTATTTTTACACATTAAAACTCGAAATAACATAAGTTTTGGAAAGTAATACAATGACATGACATCTTCACGTTCCCGCCAAAAGTCTCAGTTAAAAGTTGATACTCACAGGGCAAGCGTAAAGCGTGTTGACTTTCTGGAACTTGAAGGGTTCCCCGCTGTCGTACCCCAGCCTTAGATCCTGTATGACGTTGGTAGCGTTCAGGTACATGTTCTCCACGCAACCGGTGAAGTTCTGGGTCACCACCAGGCCCTCTTGGAAATTGGGGACTCCTCCGATATACAACTGAAAAGGAAATAGATAACTCTTATTAAAACTAAACAGTTTGAAGTCATAAAGAAGTTGGTGAAACGTTTTTGGAAAATATTGATAGCGAAGATGAAAGGTGGGGTGAGAGATGTTGTAGACACCTTTTGGTAGGATTATTGACATCGTAGTGTGTAATCTGCAGGAACAAGCCGGCATTTGTATGTAATTTGTTTCTGTGTATATTTGTCCGACGATAACTTGCGAACCGTTGATAACATCTTCATGAAATTTTGTAGCCAAGTAGTTCAATTCAATTCTGTCTTAACACAGATCACACTAGATACCGCATTAGGAGATTCGTTGTTCCTACAAAAAGTCATTAAAGTTTGAGGCGCGGCGCGGGTCGCGGGGAGTGCGACCGAGCGTTCTCATTGGTTATCCCAATGTTAGGCCCACTCGCGCGTAATAATCAGCCAATAGGAGTAATTTCGTATAAGTGTATTTAGACTGATGCGTGGTGCGCTTCGAGCGTCCTGAATGCAGAATCTAGAGTGTGATCTGTTGTGTGTGAGTGTGGGTCTTAAGGATGTAGTTATATGGGCCGCGAGGTCCCCTCATCCTCCCTCTTAACGGTGCCAATACACTGGACCGTCCTAATTAGCCAGGGCTAACAATGTACACTTACAGCCCTGTTCAGGTTGAGTCTGGAGAACTCTCCTTTAACCCTGTCCTGGACAATGACTCGGTCTACTGAGAACACGATGTCGCGTCGGTTGCGGGATATCACCACGTCGTGCCAGATGTTGTCGTCGAGCAGACTGCCCACGGAAAGAGACGTTGCAGTACCGGAACCTGAGAAAAGTAAGGGCTTGTTAGACTGGGTAGTATGATCTACTACGTTATCCATAACATAGAACATAGATAGAGATTAGAGAATTAACAACCAACATCTCAGAGTGATGAGCGCAGGACAATGCTACGCAGTGCTTTAATTCAAAATTCTGGGTGCCATTGAACAGTTACGGGCAGCGTGACGCTTACCATCAGGCGAGAAACTTGCTCGTCTCGTCAATCAGTTTAATGAAAAACATAGAATAAATAATAGTACGAATACAGAAGACGCACTCCAAAATGACAATTAAATAAATATCTCTCGCTACGTCGTTATAAAGTTAATTTTAGTACGCACAGTGACGCGTAACTACCTGTGATAAATACCTACAGGTGCGCAACGTATGCGAGTAGGGTAGAGTGATCGCTCCTTTGCACCTGGTTGCAGCTGAGCACAGATGAACAGTCAATATAAAGCAATAGTCTGTCTATTTTAGGTCAATTTGGAACCTACCATAAGCCGGAAGGAGTTGACATTTCCACAGCTTGGTCTCGCGTCGACTCTTCAACGGGCTTTAATTTTTTTTAATTCTTGAACCGCTTGCTATTTTAGATGACAACAAGATAACAGAAACGAGACGCTTTCTGTGACTATACAGTTTGATAAGGATTCCAGCCACACTCACCAAGGTCAATATTGAGCACCAGCCTGTTATCCCTTAACTGTAGAGCGATGTAGTCCCCCTGGGTGCCCCTCGAGTACAGCAGCGCGCCGGAAGCCGTGGACGTCTTGAACCGGAATCGGATGGCCTCTCGGGACGCAGATATCGGGTCGCGGAGCAGGTCCATCTTTACTAGTGACGTGCCGTTGAAATAGAGGGTATCGGCGACTGTAAAGTTAGACAAGTAAAACAAGTGAAAAACAAACAGAAAGTTTTGCCACCCGGAATAATGTATGGATTCTAGTAACACTGCCTTGAGTAGGTGAACTCAGACGTTTGTTTTTCGTGGTACCCCCAATAGAACCACCAGTGGTATGCGTACCATATCACGGTTACATTTTCCTAACCGTGGTACTACAGACCATTTGCCAGTGGTACCAATGCGATTTCTTTGGAAGATGTCAAAGTGAAAGCTGTAAAACTGACAGCTGTCAAGATGACAGGCATCAGCGAAAATCGGAAAAAAAACAGTATGATGTCCATTATTTGACAGATATCATTGTCTGATGTTTATTGGTGTACCACGGATAAAAACATTTTGACGTGCTTGGATTGGAGCTGGATTGCTTGCATTCACAATCAACGAAATGAATTTTCGTGATTTTATATTTGCTTCCCTAATTAAACTTGTAACTTGTTCATTATTATAAGTATAATAAGGTCATTTGGGAGATGTTTGAAACTGGTTTTCGACTCAAGACTCATGGTTTAAGTTGAGCACCATATTATTATTCTGTATACACATATTTTGGGCTACAATCCAGTTCAGATAATATGTAGTTACAAGTTACAAGTAGTTACATGAATAAGAAATTGATTGATATCTGTTGTGTATCATAAATAAATAAATAACTATCTGCTATGGGACCGGGTGTTAGTTGTCCTTGTCTTTGTGTGTATTCCGTGACGCCCCGACAGTCTAATCAATGAATACAAAACGTTATTTATCACACTAATATTATCAATACGAAAGTGTGTGTGTAAGTGTGTTTGTTCCCGTTCAACTCTGTAACAGCTGAACAGATTTGAATGAAATTTGGTATTGAGGTAGCTTATGCCCTAGATAAACACATAGGCTACATAAAAAAAAAAAAAAAAAAAAAAACAGTTTCTGTAGAAGAGCGGGTGAAACCGCGGGGCGCATCTAGTTATTATTAAAGTTCTCACCATAATCGCATCCATAGACTTCAACCCTCATAGAGATCTTGTCGCGCCATCGCATTGGATTAATGCGGATATACTGAGCGATTATCGGCACTTCGAACTCGTTCTTTTCAACAGTATTGCCGTCGTGGTTGCCCTCGAACATCTGGAAATGTCACCTTCTTGTATTAGCACTCAAACGAACAAGAACCTAATGGGTTCCTTATACATCACCTGTTAGATTCTTTACCCTATGAGATAAACCCTTGACCCTTGTTTATGGTTAAGTCATATTTAGTAAGTTAGTAGAAAAAGAAACCGAAAAATTGCTTAGTTAGCTCTAAGAAATTGGATGAAGGGTTAGTAGAGGTAACTAATTAATCTACTTTGTTTTTTTTCAAAATTACCTTTGTTCTCGTACTCTTCGGCTGTATTTTTGTAAATCTGTAGTCTTGTGTGTCTTTAATCGTGTAACGTTATAAGTTGTAAATATGCCCATCAGTAGAGGCTGATATTACGCCTCTTGGTGATGCAGAGCCCCCTGGCGGAGTTAACACCGAGTTCTAACCCTTCATTTACTTACCCTGGTTTACCTGCTTCCGGCTCTGTCCATCATCAGAATACTGGAGACATAATTCGTCATTCGCGCAACGCTGTCTAATTACGTAAAATCTCCTAGCGACGTGACGTCTTCTAGTGGCGTAACACCTTTGCTGACATAATACCCCATTTGGCGTTACGCCCATTGATGGCATAAGGCTCGTAAAGGCGTGTGGCAGCCTTGTAGCAACCTTGCCGTGTCCTAACTCTTCATTTACTTACCCTAGTGTATCCATCAGCATCTGTGACTTGCCTCCAGCTCTCCCCATCATCAGAGTACTGCAGCATATAGCTGGAGACGTATTCGTCGGTCGCGTAGCGCCCCCTAGTGGCAACTCCGCGGAGTTCCTTGCGCGATCGTAGGTTCGCCGTCAAGTGCTGATAGTACGAGCTCTCTCGAGGACTCCACGCGCTGGTCCCTTCACCGAGTTAGTAAGTGCCTTAGTTTAGTTGACTGTACAGTTTGAGCATACTTGGTGGAAGTTAGTGGGATGGGATCCAAATAATTTTGTGTAGTCCATTGTATGTATGACTATGTGGACCCGGATAATATGTCCAAAAACTGCTACCAGAACCACCGGAGGACGGGCAGCAGCGTCTTCTTAGTAAACAGTGAGCGTTCTGCAATCCCCGAAGACGCCTGCCAAACGTGTGGAGGTTTGCTGCGGCGCCATTTACCGGCCGATTGAGATAATATTTGGCAGAAGAATAAGTATTTAGTATTCAATTCTAAACAAGAATTTCGAATATGAGCAAAATGGGTCAAAAGGTTGTCAAGATTAGTGCAAATAGTTTGTGCTCGCAAGCTCCACTGTTCGCAGAACAATTTGAGACTCTTTGTAATTTTGCGCTTTTGTCATTTTGCTACTAAACGGTTTTATTTTTATAGAGCTCTAGTGACCATCCCATTGCTAACTTTTACCAAAACTGCACATTTTTTGTTAATTCAAAAGGTTAAGAAAGATGCTATAGTTATAGACAGGTATTTCTTACAAATATTCAACAACTCAAAAATTAAAGCCTGCCTCAACAAGAGCGAGGCCTGCGGTGGCGGTCTAAGTGGTAATCAGTTGACGCCCAATCGGCGTCCTCGATTTAACTGTTACGCGTGATTAGACATCTGCTGCTCACTACCTTGACGGCTCAGCGGATATATAATAGTTGTCTGGACTTAGCAGGTCCCGTCAGTGTGGGGAAGGCTTAAGGCCGCACACATTTGCGGCCTAGACAACCGGTTCAAGGAACCATCTTGAATCGGCGTGTAGACCGCAAAATGGAACAGCCTTAAAAATGCTTTCGTTAATGGCCCAGTCAAGTTACGGGACTTACGCCCGAATACTGAAACGTTCGTTAACTTTGACAACAGATAAATTCTAATACTGCCTTTGTCTGGCACTAAGCAAACGACAAAGGCAGCAATAGACTTAATCTGTCATCAAAGTTAACAAGCGTTTCAGTATTCGGGGGTTAGTATAGACGACCCGGAGATAATTCATAACAAAAATATTAAATTGTGATTGAAAGAAAGAAGAAAGAAAATAATTTTATTTTGCAACAACATTAACATTAAATAAATTGAAGGGTGATTGGTATAATTTGCTAACGTAGAATCAATATTAAATTAAATTAAACTGTCTGGAGGTACGGAACATAGAAAAAGCATTTATGCTTGAGTCATAATACATTATCGTTACCGACCACTCATTATCGTCGCCGACGACTCATTGCCGTGCTTACGATCGTCATCTGAAATAGACTCTAACATAGCCCAAATAGAGACGATATTGCAAAAAGTATATTTTGAGTCTGTTCAGGATACGCATTTTGTTTAAGTATTAATATGAGAGGTTGATTCTACAATTCTGTAAAAAATAACTTGTTATTAATTACTTCCGGGTCCAGCGCTAAATTGAGTGGGCTATACCTATGTTAACCATTCTTACTACCAGTAATAATGTAACCATGAGTGTTATCGAAGAATGAAATGGCAACATATTGTTATTGGTCAGTGAACGATTATCTTTAAGGCAGCTAATAAAAGTCAATAGAGTCACAGGTCAGGAACAAAGCCGAGCATTGCCCCAGTTTCCCCTACCATTGCAAATTAATGTAAATTACTAACTACTATCTACAAATTCTACAATCAAACAACATGCAGTACCACCACCTTAGTAACTATTATACAGGTTGATTTTGTTTAACTGGAACAGTATGAAGAAATCCGAAATCATAGGGGGATACAAGGAGACTGTCTTAGGAACCATTAGATATTTTTTTTGTAAAAACCATTTTGGCATAGTAACTTTTTTTGGTTAAGCGTGAGTTCCCCATTTAAATGAATTATTTCGATCTTTTTTTTTAATGCGGTTTGACTCAGTTTCACGTAAGGATCATTTCATTGTATCAGAAGAGAAAATTCGGTTCAGCAGAAATAGTTTATTCATACTTCCTCTGCCCCTTTTTTTCTTCGAAAACAAAGAAACGACTCTTATGTCGAAATGAGTCGTCATTTTTTATATATTTTTTTATCTACGCCAAAATTGTTTTCATACTGTCGCAGTTTAAAAAAACAGCCTATAATCCTCACCATTATTTTACAGAACGACCAACATAGCCATACAGTTGGCAGAATGGTGGAATTAAATTTTTTAAAGAGATGACCGTCAATTTCTTTTAAAATACAATGGTGGCTTCACCATTCAACTGTACAGGTATGATGGTCATCCAGCAACTATTATTTTAATATATGCTACTAGCAACAACTGTTGAATCTGTGTTATGTATTTTTAATTAGTAACATCCCGACCACCTGCTCTATGGAAGTTGTTATGTAATCAGTGACACTGAGCTGATTTGTACCTTGACTTCGCCTCCAGCAGCTTTGTACTGGACATAGTCAAGTCCATTGGACCCGTAGCTGATGTGATATTCCTGAACATACTCCTGAGAGTGAGCTCGGCCTTGTGTCGAGATCCGAGTTATGTTCTTTACAGTTCCCAGGTCTACTGTCAGTTGCTGGTCGAAATCGTTCTCCGAAGCAGTCCACGCATTGACACCTTATTCAAAAGTTTTTTAAGTAGAATTTACTCTGCCAGTCTCGATTGTTAGTTGCGATTTTGAATGTTAGGCACAAATAAAATATATCCGATGTATTTTGAAACATTTATTTACGACACTATTCTAATATATACACCCGAGCCACGTTATGAAGTGTTCTGACAGCTGCAATAACCTTGTAAAAAGTTGAATGAAAGCCGTAGATTCTGATCACCAGTGTAGTGTAGTTTTTGGAATGTAAGATTCAATGACCTGAGTGCGGAAACGCCCTGAGCGTCACATACTGCATACTGCAGTGAAATATTTATTAAAATGGTTTTGTTACATAATTGACATAACGTTTCTTAGCGTGGGTCAGGTGTAACATCAGATCTATATGATTACGATTGTACCACTATAAAAAGAAAATTATAAAGTTTATCCCCACATACCCAGTAAATAACAATATTGTTGCTTATCAGAAAAATTATTTCCTAACTCACAAACATTCAATAAACTAAAGTTGTCAAATTCATCACTGAGGAGAGCTAAAGCAAGCTTATAGCATGTTTCTAAATAAACTGTAACATATTATGCTTATTAATTAAAAACTCTTTTTTTGCTTATTCATAAACTCAATGCTAAATTTCGAGTCAGGTTCAAACAACGGTTTAGCTTCTTGCACCAGTTCCTTAAAATTCAGGAACACATACGGAGCAGGCTCATGGTTCGAACAGTTTTTAATCTGTAAACAAACTGCAACAGTGTATGAATCTTCAAGCAAAGTCTCTTCAAAAACCCAGTCGGTTTTTAAAACACCATCTTTATACAGCACTGTGTCCGTAACTAGTTTTCCAACTTGCATGTTGTGAGTGTTAATATGGAAGCTTATTTGTTTTAAAGCAATGTTTATACCAATCCCCGTGTTTTTCACATAACTCTCTTTCAGACACCAAATGCGGTAAAAGCACATCATTTGCTCTTTCTCCGTTGGGAAGCTCTTTATAGTATCCCACTCGTGGGTAGAAAACTGACGCGTCATCATTCTGAAGAATTCTGGTACGTTTTTGTTGACGGGAGGCTCAATTCTCATAACATCTATTCCTATATTCTTGCTGGTATTGCCAGCTAGCACTACGTATTCCCCCTGATGAGAAACATTAAAGCTTAACGGAATATCCCCAGCTCCAATCAGATACGGTTTCTGGTGATCGTCTCTGCCGAAACGTATCTCGTCATAAGGTATGGAAGTGGCCAAGTGTACAAACTTTCTTAGCATGATACGCCCGAGAAGTGATGATTTTGCATCATCTTGGAATACGAACCTGGCAATTCTTAGTTTCTCATCATTTTGTATGTAGCTTGAAGCGGCCAGAATCTCACCATAAGTAGGCTCCCAGTCGCTAGCCTTGATTGCCCATCTTAGGTTATATTTGTCTGCCATTTTGAAGAATGGTATATCACTTTTTCTAGTGTGATATAGTACTGTGGTCCACTTTATTTTAAATTGTATGCGGACCTGCAGACCAACAAATGTCATTATTTTTGGTCCTCTTCGTAATCCAGTAACTTTAGATTCTTCTTTTTGTGTCAAACGAAAACAAAGCCGAACCTAGCAACTAGCACTCAACACAATCACGCATGCAATGGTAATAAATTAAATGCTTACAAACAGCTACGACAAACTACTGTGCAAAACAAAAGTAAACAAAGACAAAGTTTCATACTTTTTTTTTAAACTGTGCTTTGCTGTGAAACACCTATGAAAACAATATTTTTTTTTGTAAAAAAAGCCGCCTTCCCAACAATAAATAAATTGCATCTGCATTTAAAACAATGTTTATGAAGTTATTAGGATTGAATAAATTCAATAGTAGTTCACCAACTGGGTTCACTTTTTTATCACAGTACTGTTTGTTATTTCTTTAACAGTAGCCACAGCTACTGGTCTTAGCAAGCCTCAGCAACCGCAAATTAATGTGACCACTTTTGGCAGATTACTTAGAGAGGTTTGACTAATTACTTAATTTTCACTCAGATCATGTAAACATTTAACAAACAATGACAGAATTGAGCAGATTTAGGAGTATTCAACAAATTCTTTATTATTTTCCACACCAGTAGAGACACTAAAGTATAAAATTATATCACCATTTAGGTACAGTTGGCATATTATCAGCCAGAATAGCGTAGTTCGGTTTTGACCACAAATCAGTGTGACCTTCATTCAAGTAGTCTATTTCAATGATGGTCACATAATTTTTCTTGCCAGAGCTTGCCAAGCATGTGGCTCCAGAATAAGGTTACAAGTACCTGACTTATTAATGCCTTTAACTTATGGTAAGTACGCCTTACCAAATTACATGTTTTGATCAACATTCTGAAGAGACTGTTCAGTAACTTCGCAATTTTACATTTACTAATTTAAGAACAATGTAATTTAAATAGCTTTGAGTCTTAATAGATCTAAATTTACTGACACTTGATAGACACAGATAGACAAATTTTAGTTTACTAATTCTGTTACTAATTTACTATGCAATCTCTTGCTTTTTATGTTAGGTCTGTCTCTGTTCTACAGCAAAGCAGAGAAATGTTGACCAGTACGACTGCAAAAGACATTTAGCCATCACACCAAACGAATCTTTAACAATCGTATTGGTTAACATTTGTCCATTACATATCGGAAGTCTCTTACCATATAACTTAGCATTCTCTGGTCCTCTGTCCCTCAGGCTGGATGTGGCGGTCAACTTAGAGTTAGTTAGGAGTGGTTCATTGCATTCATAGTCGTAATAATATCTGGCAGAATCTGTAAAGTTCAAGTTACTTTTTATTTTTTTAGTTTATATTATTATTGTTGTGTTATGAGGTTAGGGCTATATAATATTTCTAGAAGATCGATGTTAGTGTTCATTATGATAAATTAAATATTCTATGAGCACTTTTGACTGTATTTTCAGACTAAAAACTAGAATGCGACATGTGCAATTTAAAAAACTGTCGTTATATGATCATTGGATCAGGAACATTATAACCTCGTAAGGAAGTTTATAGTACCGGGTTATCACCTAACGTTTTAGTGACTATTTTAATACTTCATTTAAAGTTAAAAATATGAGCAAACAAAGCTTTAAACTTTAAATACAAAATCGTTAAACTTACCCGCATATGATTTGGTAATGCTACAGCAAAGCAATACAAATAAACAATATACAGATAAACTCATCATAATTTCATACTTGCTTTGTGATAAAAATATAAGTTATCAATACAGAAACAGTCAGAAAATCATATAAAATTGTTTGATCATTACGTTCGTTGTCACAGTCATCAAGCCGGACAACACCCAAAAGTGCTGCCAGTTCTAATTTTCCGAATAGAATAGAATAAAGTTTATTGCTTAAAACTGAATTCAGTACATATATGTTTAATTAAAAATTAGTAGATGACATGAGGAAATAAAAAAAAAACAACGAATATCTTTACAAAAAATTTGAAATGAATTTGATGCCTTCGCTCTTTATTGCTTACATCTAAAAACTTCGAGATAGTGTCATGGCGATAATTGGTATACTAGGCTGTCAATTTTCAGCGGGCTTATTGCGTAACTCTGATAGCGTTATATTATAGTGCATAGTGCACCGAGCGGGACCGTGCATAGTTGCACTATGCACGGTCCCGCTCGCACACTATCACTATCGCTTTCAGAGTTACGGGATAAGCCCACAGGAATGTACAGCCAATAATGTACAGCTGATAATCCACGTACCTTAGAAAAGTACATGTTTTATGGGGTTATACATTATTGGATGTACATTCCTGCTCGTGATTTAGTGGCACGTGCTGATAATATACAGTCTGCCGATAAAAGACAACCCAGCCCGTATTGGCTGAAAGTCTCTGCTCCTATTGGTCGATGTGTCTATGATCTCTTTTGATTCCATGCTCCGTTTGGAAGCAGTAGTTTAAATAGGGCACAGATTTAAAAAAACCTTAACCAACTGTCATATTACAAGACATAATGAGGGATGGGTTGTCTTTTATCAGGCTGTACATTATCAGGGCGTGCATTATCAGCTCGTGTCAATAATATACGGCATGATATAGTACGTCCAATATTATACAGCCTGATATTCCATGTACTGGTACATCAATTATCAGGCTGTATATTAACGGCTGTGCATTATTGGCCCGTGCCAATAATGTACAGCACCTACAGCTTCATGTGTACAGCATGATATTTAACGACCCGATAATGCATAGCCTGATATTCCATGTACCAATTATCATACTCCAATCAAAAATCGCCAACGACAAAAAAAAACTACAATATTGTACATTACAATACAATTTTATTTTATAAGACACCGAAAATACAATTAAAGATTTAATAAATTGTAGAACCTTTAACAAGTTTAGTCAAGATTGGTTGAAAAATACGACCAAGGACCCTATTACTGTGCGCGCGAGATTATCTCGGTCACTCTCACTCTTATTAAATTTTAAATTAGAGAGACAGTGATCGAAATAATCTCGAGCGCACAGGAATAGGGTCCATGGCAGGACCCCTATTCTCAAAAGCTGATATTCAATCTCATCTCGAAAAATTTACAAACTTCGAGATTTCTTATTCTCAACACTCTTTCGAGATATTCACGATGGCTAACGTTCGAGATACATCGAGTGGTCGGAGGCAATCGAGAGGAGAGACGATCGAGATTGGAATCTCGAAATCGACATAAATTTGTCATATCTCCAAATAGGAACCCTGCCTGGCCCTGCACCCTTTCAAAAATTGAGGTGGCAACACCGGTTAATAGTTTGATTGTGGACATTTCGTGTTTTTCATTGATTGATTTTCGGTGTGAAAAAATATATATCACTGAAAATACAGCATATAGCAGTGTGAAACTCAGCTGTTTTTTGATTCGCAGCTATACAGCAAAATATTTCCATTTGGTTTTTTCAATTACAACCCGTTAGATTTGTTGTTCTTGCCACGCACAGAAAGATCTTTGTTGCCACGTTTTGTCGGCAATTGTGATTTATTTAACTGGAAAATGTATGTGATCGCGTAGACGGCGGATTATTCCAAAGGTTGGTCTGTTTGGAAGAACTTTCCGATCGATATTATCTGTATTAGCTTCTTAATGAGTCACTACAGGTACCTATCAATGACATCAGACGCAGATGTCGCATTTGGTAAGCAGGTGAAATCTATATTTAAGAAACAGTAAATGCTTTGTTATGCATTAATTGTGCTCCTGTACTGTACACAGGACAACTGGACACTGCATCACAAACTTATGTCGTTGAGAATTTTGAATGACAAATTCTTAGGAGACCTTCCTGTCCTTGCATTCCACTTCATGGGTAAGGGCGACCTGACTGGGGCTCGGTTTTTGAATCTCTTCTATGATATCACTTGTATCATTCGAAATGACTGACTAAACCCTAAAAAAGTCGCATTTTGGAGTTTTTTGAAGTAATCAAGCCCAGTCAATTTAGTGTTTGACCCGGAAGTACCTCGTAACAGGTTTTTTTTTTCTGTAGTTAATTGTAGAATCAACATCTCTTGGTAATTATGAACTGGTTACGGAACAACCCACGCAAACAGACATTGTGGATACTTGTAAGAAATACAATGTGCAAATGCAATCTGCAATCTGACAGTGCAAAGAACGATAAGGGAGCCGGATGTGGTTACCACTCACCAGAGCTAGGAATCACAGAGTCCACAGCCCTAAATAAGACCTCAACCACACTGCAGGCAGAGGCTATGGGCCTTCTGCTAGCAGCAAGAGCGGTACTCGCAAAAGATCCAGAAAGTAACGTGGGTGGCAGAATCGAACACCTTACGTTCACTACTGACAGTGCAGCCATCATCTATTCACTCAGAAAACCTACAACTAGGTCGAGAGTGGTAACAGAATGCCATTCTGCTCTACAAAATTTAGCACACAGGTATAAAGTCACATACAGTGGACAAAAAGCCATGACAAATGTGAGGGCAACAACAAAGCAGACTCACTTGCCAAGGAAGGCACAAAAAAGGAAATCAATGCAAAAGTGGCAGAACTGTGTAAGCCAACAGCTATGAAAACACGGAATTTGCTAAGTCTACACAGAACGAGAAGAGCATAATCAATGGAATAAAATCACAGGTTGCAAACACGCAAAAGAGTTTTACCCATTGATAAATAGGAAAATGACTAATAAACTACTAAAGTTAACTAGGTCGGAGCCACAGATAGTCCCCTATGCCGAGGCTGTCTACAGGAGAGCGAGACCGTGGAGCATGTGCTACTGCACTGCAAACCCACAGAGGACATACGAGTAAGGTCGGGACTCCTTCAAGAATCTCGACAACAAGACTCCAATAGCATAACATCTGACGAAACAGGAGTGGAACAGGTATGCCAGCGACCCAAGGCCGTGCTCCGTTACTTTAAAGAGCTCGGCTGGTTTGGGGCTGGCAGCGGGGTTAATGCACAAAACACCCTTAGCGGGACGTCAGTGCAGGTCTTATCGCCCCCATTCAGAATTAGAATTAGAACATCTCTTGGTAATATACAATAATTAAGCATAATGCATAAACGCAACAGAATACAATTTTACATTTTGCAATATCGTCTCTGTTTGTGCTATGTTAAAGTCAATTCCAGATGACGATCGTAAGCACGGCAGTGAGTCGTTCACGACCATAATGTATTATGGCTCAAGCATAAATGCTTTTAAAATTGATGCTCCGTCAGCAAACTATACCAACACAATTTTATATTTATGTTATGAATAATGTCCGGGTCCGCCAAACTAAGTCCCGTAACTTGACTGGGCTAATATCACTCGCTAATGCAAGAGTGGCTTGAACCATTCGAATTTCCTTTCTATCAATAGAAAAATCTTTAATTTTGCATTATATTTTCGTACAAAATCATATTATGACCAATAAAATAGAGCCAAAAAAAAAATTAAAATATTGTTCTTTTAGTAGAACACAATGTCGAGCATGTCGGATCGCAAGGCGGAGCTGGAGCGCAAGAAGGCGAAACTCCAGGCTCTCCGGGACGAGAAGGACCGGCGCAGGCGAGAGAGGGAACAGAAAGATGCAGAGGAAGCACTGGTATGAAACTTCAAATTAATAACGGGCTAGCTGCAAGCCAGTCTACTTATTACAAGGGAAACTACCCTCTGAAGTTTGAATATGAGGACATATAGATGACATTATGACTTTCTAATATCGTCCTGTTCACAACTTTTGGGTACAGATGTTAGATTGATTCAGGCTTTGCCTTGCAGAAGTTCATTTTGAAACTTGTATCTATAACTAGTTGGTACCCGTGACTTCGTAAGCGTGGACATAAAAAAGTATCCTATGGACGGACATAGGATACTTTTTTATGTCTTTTTTTAACTTTCTTTATGATATACAGTAACTCCTTATCAAATTTTATCTAGATCCGTTCAGCCGTGATAGCGCGACAAAAATTCAGACAGATAGACAAAGTTACTTCCTATAGTTCGCTTGATGGCACTCAGTCTGTAACGGCTGAACAGATTTGGATGAAATTTGGTGTGGAGGTAGTTTATTCCCTGGAATAACACATAGAAATATCACCGCTATCCCAAGAGCACATTGAGATATTTCAATGCTAGAGCATCATAGGCACAGATACATACACACTCACACACATACACAGCCATGTGAATGTGCATGAATGTACGAATCATTTTTTTTCCGTTTCTATTATATCCCCCGAATACTGAAATGTTTGTTAACTTTGACGACAGATTAAGTCTATATCTGCCTTTGTCATTTGCTTAGTGTCAGACAAAGGCAGTGTTAGAATTAATCTGTTGTTAAAGTTAACGAACGTTTCAGTATTCGGGGGTATTAGCTGTCAACCGCGACTTCGTTCGTGTGGACAAATATAGTAAAAAAAAGAAGCCTATGTCTGTCTCCTACCCTTAAGCTATATCTATGCAAAAATTCAGCTCCATCCGTTGAGCCGTGATCGCGCGACAAACACCCAGACAGAGAGACAGACGGATCGATTATCATAATCAGCCGTTAGCGGGCGTCGCAACAAACGTCCCAGTTTTTGGGGGGAAATACCCCAACAATTATAAATCGCCCACGACTAAAAAGTTCTATGAAATTGTAGAATTGCGACTGTGCAAAAAAGTTTGTGCTCGCGAGGTCTAGTGTTCGCAGAACTACTAGTATTAGTTAGGAATCATTTAAATAAAATACACTTTGTAAAGTTAAGGACAAACAATTAATTCCTTATTCCGAATTTAACCGACTTCCAAATAAAGGAGGAGGTTCTCTAGTCGACTGATTACATATGCATATATATTGTATTGTGCTTGACGCGATATTGCGAAGGAAAGACTCTACATATTGGTTATTATAGATACAGTTTGGGTACGGAACTATATGTTCAACAGTGGACGTATTCTGGCTGATGATGATGAATAAAATAACATTTTCATGATCGTTATTTATGCCGATTCTAGGTGCGAGCATCTACAGCGTCCACTCTGGACAGCCGCCGTGATATCAACGAGATGCTGTCCTCGCTCGGAGTGGCCCCAGTGACAGATGTCCTGTCCTCGCTGTCCTCGATGACGTCGCTGACGCCCCCGCAGACCGCCTCGCCCGACGCGAGCCTGCCGCACACAGATAAAGCTAGTTTACCCTCACACGGGTAAGCATTCTCACTACTTCATAGAGAGAGATGCTGCTGTCATTTGCAGTGACCTCGGTGAATGATGTTTGAATGTTTGCACACTACTGCTTGGCGGTTTGAATAACTGGCAGCTGTGTGGTACTTCCCCGGGTGGACTCCGCAAAAGTCCTACCTACCACTACAAACCTTTTACTATATACCTATTTGCTATAACTATAAAATTATATATCAATGATAAATTTTAAAATCTTTTATTATACTCAACTAGCTGTTACCCGCGACGTCGTTCGCTTGGACCTACAAAAAAAAGTAGCCTGTCTGTCTCCTACCCTTAAACTGTGCTAACCGTGATAACGCCGATAAACAAACACCCTGACAGAAAGACAGAGTTACTTTCGAATTTATAATCCTTAGTTAGGATAACCTCTTTGCTAACTTTATAACATTTCCGCAGTGGATTGAAGAAGCCCGCTCAACTGCAAGTGGTGTCGGTGCAGTCGACAGACATTCCCCCCAAGGAGAATGTCACCTACGCCAAACAGACACAGACCACCACTACTGGGGTCTCCGAGCTGCGTGATGGTAAGTCAAACTAACTTACTAAAGTGAAGGATACACAACATCAGTTTAGAAAAAAACACAAACTATATTTTCTGTATATTATGCAAGTAATGTTATATATTTAATTATGAAAGAAAAAATAATATGACAAGGGGACGTAGAATTTGTCATAGATTAATAAAATAACTATAGTACAATATTTCTTCTGTCACTCACTGTCACACAATTATAGTGTTAAATAAACTGAAAATTGAAAAAAGGAAAAAAAAATTACTTGAATTATGAAAACATCTTTCGATAGAAATCATGAAAAAAAAGAAAAACAAACCAAAATATAACATGGAATCAAAACAGGTGTCATTCCTGAAAAAAAAATATTTACTATCACTTTAGATTAGAAGCACTGAAGTGAATTTGTTTAGATATAACTTAGTAACTTATCTAATTTTTCTTCTAGTTTTTTTTTGGAATTTTTATAAATTAGTTAAATATAAAATTAACCATTTGCATCACTATTTATTTATTCATACAATAATTGCATTTTGTTATGTGTTCTTTAACAATTTATGTTTTGCATTCACCTTTTTGTTTTAAATTAATTTTGATTAATTTTTAACTGTGATGTCTCGGTGTGGGTTTAACGGTCTTTTCATTTGCAAATACTTATTTTTTGATATAATTATTTCATTTTCATTTCTTTTTATAAGAACCGAATTAAATTCATGAGATCATAAACATATACAGTTTCACACAACAATTAATTCCGATCGGATCATCATTATTTATAAGTATAGAACTTTATTTACTTTACTTAAATGGCAGAGTATTGCTTGCTATGTATTCTTATCTCTGTCTCGCTTACACGACTCGTACGATGTTGGACGAAGATGGCGCACGGGCGTCGCGATTATGCCGCGAAATGGATCGACCAATAACAGCGCAAGATTTCAGCGCGCGTGGTGGTAGTGATTAGATCGAAGTTTCCCGCGCTACTATAATTAGTCCACGGCGCAGATACATCGGTAGGAATTATTTGTTGCATAAAACTGTAAAAGTGTTTGCAAATGTTTTAACAATATCTCAAATCCTTTATAACCAATGACATCTGTAGTTATATTACACAGTATTTACTTTTCTTTTCATCCAGCCTTTTAAAAAAATTGACCGATGGTAGATTTCATTGGTAACAATTTGAATTAGTTGTAGCGATTTTTTCGCAATAATATAACTAAATTAATAATCCTGTAAAATAAAAAATATTAATCCAATTTCAAAGTAACGTCAAAAAAAACTTTATTTTCGTATACCATTGCTCTTCAGACATCTCCATTTATACACACGGGAAAAGGCAAATTGTAATAATTCCATTCCGGAAACTGGAAAAAAAAAAAAAGAAATATGGATAACTAGAATTGTATAAAGGTCAATGTACACATCCGAAATCCTACTTTTAGTTTGCTACAGCTTTCGTCTCTATTTAGTTTTTCGATCAATCACACTAATATTTAATTTTAAAGCAAAAGTAAATACTGTATGAGAATTCGGTGAAATGTTTGTGTTTGTGCTACCATAAAAAAAGGCTGCTCTTCCAATGCGTCACCGCTTGCAGGATACATGGAGGACTGGTGGCGGCCGCGAAAAGGTAATTCATACCTTATTAACATAATAACTGAGGTACCATATTTGTCTGCCATAAATATGGCCATATTATTTAATAAAAATATGTTTAAAATATATATTATGTTATTTTAAGTATAAAAAAAGTGCTCAGTGATATTGCCATATTCTTGGGTAAATCTTCAACTCTAATATTGTGAAGACAGTATTTTGAACATATTTTACAGCTGCATGCTAATGTTGTCCTTGAAGATGTAACAAAACATATTTTGGATACATCAGTCGGAAGGGTAGGCAGTATATTATTTTATATTTTGTTATTTATAATTACAGAAAAGTTGTAGCAGCCCATATTATTTTCATAGCACAATTGTTAGAATATTATAAAACCATAGGTGTTATATGTTTTGTTACATCAAGAATTTTTGTAACTAACACACCTGTGAAATCACTGGGTTTTAAACTAATGTGGGTCCAACAAATGAATGTCCGAGCATGTTTCATTAATTGCACCATGGGAAATAAACGCATGGGCTCGTAAAACAAAATCATCAATTGTAAATATCATTCAATGTTATAACATATTATTATATAATGTTATATGTTATTACAAAACATGGCTCTGGGAATGTATGTATAAAATAAAATATATAATACATATACAGAACTTGGCTACTACGAAATGTAACTGACGTTTTATTTTTATTTTTTTGTCCGATTCTAGCACACGCCACAGACTACTACGGTAAGTCATTATTCCTCCAGGAGGCTTCAGCAAAATATATTCTAACACAATCTCTATTATTTTCATGTCGTTTATTAATCTGGGTGTCGGTTGTACTATATCATAGTCTTCAGACTAGATCTGTATATATTTTAGAGTAGGTCCTTTCTGTCACGCTTTTAGAAATTTCCTACTAACATTATCTAGGTGCGGTTATGTCAGATTACTTGATAAATTGTTTTTATAGATAGAAATTAGGTTTAATTCCATTCACATTTTATCAAGAAATCTGTAATCCATTCCATCCAGGGCGGGGTTCGAGTGACATTCGCATCTGTCGATGTGACTATTAATTTTAATAAATAATTGTGGCCTTCCAGAGTTCTCCACATGGTCTCCTAAACTGGATTCCAATTATATATGGCCGCAAAACTTAAAAATATACGAATTATGATATGTGTAATGTGTATATCGAATAATATATGGTGGTAGTTATGTGGGGTTGTGCCATATCATCTCACGCTGACTTACCCTTCCGACTCGACTAACAAACACTGCACAAGTCTTAACACATGGATATATATTTCGGCGAACTTCATGTATTTACAACTGTTCTTTGTGAATTAGACGCAATTGCTAGTTATATACAGTAACAGATCATTTGTAAATAACAGTTTCAGTTTGATGAAATATAATCCGTCATTAGGTCATGCTGTAAAATATAATTATATAAGCACTGTTGATATGCTAATCTATGTATAGTTTAAATTATATTTTTATATATAATGGTCGAAAGATACTGACATTGTTTTTTGTTTTTCCTCCCCTTTTCAAGACGAGTACAATCTAAACCCGGGTTTAGAATGGGAGGACGAGTTCACAGGTAGGTTTCAAATCCGAATCATACAAACAATCATTTGAACTAAATTTGCCCTTGTAGAGCCTGTGCCACTGTCACTTAGCATGGTTTGTTCTGTAACTTACCTCTTCGTATATGTAACGCTATTTATATTTATCGCTAACAATACATATTAATTTAGCACATCAACCGTTATACATCATCTTGTCGTGTATGTAGGTAACTTGCAGGTGTTTCATATTAATATTTTGTAGAACATTCATATTCCTGTATTACCTATATACGCTACATGCACTTTATACATACAGCTGAGGTTTGGTTTTAAAGATTCTGTAACCGAACTAAACTTGACTGTCATTAAACAAGAGTATAATAAAATTATGCACGTGACAGAAAATATTTGTGTGTATTAAATAATTAAATGCATGACAAAATAATATTATGTCATCATAGTTTTAGATGATACGTATATTTTTTGCTATATTATTATATGAATATTTCATTTGATATACCTCTCTAGTGGAGAGCTCGGGAAGTTTTCTTTGCATATTACATATTTTTATTTGAAAAGCTTTCTGTCACCAACAATTTAACGCTTCTAGGGTGTAGAATGTTTTCCGTGTGATTTATCATTTAGTTGCACAATTAGGATAAGAATTTTGTTTAAAAAAACATCTGCATTTAGTTTTCATGAGAATAACTACACTATAATCAACAACATATCGCTTATAATACAGATGTCTAAACATTTAGACTGCGTTTTAGTTGCTCCTCAACATTATTAATAACTAATTAATGAACTATATATATTTAAAAAAAAACACATTTCTATTTCGAATAAGAATTCATTTATTTTAATTATTACTCTAAATGAATTTGCTTTTGAGGAGTAATTAAAACTTCTCATTGAGAATACGGTTACAGTAAATCTTTCATTTATTTTTCTCACAAACTGTTGGGTGATTGAAAAAATCGCACGAGTCGTCAATTATTCGTACTCTTGTTTTGAGAAGAAAACAGTAGATATAAACACCATTAGATATATTATTGGCTGCTCTTTAAATGGTATACCGCGAGTATACAAAATAGACGATACATTTCGTAATCCCTTAAGAACATAACGTCTTAATGTAATGCAGCAAATTTACTTTAATTGGATTGTCAGTAGCTAGCTACCAATCATTCCGTTTCTATTAATTACAGATAAATCTTTGATCGTGAAAAGAAATGTGACGAAATCGGCCAATGTAATATTTCGATAAAGCCATCATTATAAATATATAGTACGAAGTAACGCGTTTTTTTTATATACAAGTTAACCAAGCAGAAAATGAACGATGTCAATCGGAAGTGATGGTTAATACAGTTGCAGAAAATACTACATTTTAGAAAAAAAATGTCGCAAAATGACTATCGTATACCAATGTCTAAAAGACAATTACATAATTGTAATCAGTAAAATAATGGAAATCTTTGAAAGCAACTCCTAAAGTTAGCTAATAAAGACATTATGGAATAACATATCATGTTTCTTTTTGTATCATAGTCAGTAATTGCTTTATTTTTGTCTAATTTCGTTTTATTTCTTAATATCTCGTAATTAAGTCAACTGCAAAATAGCAAAAAAAATATAAAAAAAAACAAAGACTGAAATTTTTCCGTAAAATATAAATAACTAAAACGGTTTTTTTTTCATGACCCAATACAACTCAATGTTACCGATTAGGAATAGATGAAGGTATGCTTAAAAGCAGAACGTATGGTGTCTCAGCGGGCCTAGCACGGGCGCCGGGATAAAATTTTGTCCACCATATTTATCACGCGAGAACGAGACGGATGTATCCATATTCTAGCTTTGTCACGTTGACGCGAGGACAAACGGGTGGACATAACTTTATCCCGGCGCCCGTGCTAGGCCTGCAGGACCTTTTGCATGAACATACTGTGAAAGCTGAGGGTGTCACATAAAAGTAGAACAAAATAACTATCAATGTGTAATCGTACCATCAGTTTTACATATAGACGTACGTAAAGTTATAGACAATTTTGCATGACATATTTTTTTAGTAAAACTTAATTAGGTTCTTCTTAATTTTACCGTAGATACATATTAATTTACTGTAACTGTAATCTCCAATTTGCTTATATTAAGAATGAAGAACGAGAAAGTCACAGCAGGTATTTATTTAATTTAACTATCGCATTACAATTAATATCAACTAAACTCTGACATTGTACATTTGAAGAGTAATATTTTTGCTTGAAAACTGCACCATATTCGAATACTAACTGTGGCTTTCGAGTATCGTGTGTCGTAACATACCTGTAGTAGTTATCACGCTTATGTTCTGCTAAAGTCTTCTGAAGTTTCCAAATGACACCTTTCACACGACTCTCAAGAGGGGATCGTTTGACGGCCTACGCTGCTGATTTAAGAAGGTCCTTAAGGACAGCTCGCTAACTCTACCAACTTCGAACAACGCGCGCTACGAGATCTGACCGCCCTTCGTAAATCGGCAGTGTAAGCCGCAAAACGTTCCCCCATCAAGGCTTCTACAAACAGCACGAGTGTTAGCAGCAGCACAAAGCATGAGCAAAGCGTAGGGAGAAGTATATCAAGCTTCGTGGCAGTTCGTGCTCGAGCCCCGTGTATGCTGTTGTAGTTCATACACAGCGCGAGCCCGCGTTCAATCTGTGCTGCTTGTGTCACACGTTTGGTTGGTAGAAGTCTTCACATCAATTAATGGATACAGTGCGACCAACTTGTCTTTAGAGTCTACTAAATCAGGGAATTAAGATTTTCCGCGGGGAGCTACTAGTTATACAACGTGCATCTGAAATAACGAAACTCTCGCAGCAGCTTCCATCTTTTAATAATTCGTTTTTTTCTTCTCCCAAAACAAAAACATTTAAATTACAGTTTTAAATGTCAAAAGGATTAAGCGATTACGCGGGGGGAGCTTATGTAACATTCGCACTAAAAAAATACAATGATAAAACAAACCATACAAATATTTATTTTTGGATTGTTAATAATGTTAATACGTTTTCTAAAAAGCCGTGGAACAAAAGTTAAGTTTGATGAACGGAAGCTGCGAGAGGTTTTACTTTATTCTTAAAAGTATTTTGTTAATACAAGAAGATCTGCCACTCGACTATAGACAAGTTGGTTACACTTTAGTATAAAAGTGAACACAAAATATCTTCATGCCATTGCATTGTAACATATCAGTTATCTGTGAACTACGATTGTCTGTAAAATAACAAAGTTTCTCTGAAATAATAATACAAAAATATAAGTCTAAAGTTTATGTATGATTGTGGGTTTTTTGTCGCGAATTTTATTAATTGATATAAATGACGACCTTTATTATTTTTTACATTCCGATGTTTTGTGTTCACTTGTCTGTTCCCTTTGATTAGTAGGCACCAGTCGTATTCAGCAGTCTTTGTTATGCACAAGAACACCTAAGCAGCGCCATAACTTTTAGTTTGTGAATTGCAAATGTTTTTATAGCTACACAATTTTTCGTCCTGTGCTCCCGATTCGAGAAGGTTGTGCCATTATTATGCAAAGGTACCGGGCATTGTAAGAATTTAGTAAGTTTGTGCAATATAAAACAACCACAAACAAAAGTTTAGATAAGAAATTAAAGTTAAAGTTTAGCTAGATTTTTATTGTAATTCACTTTTTTTTAAAGTAATTTATATTTAGTTGGCCTGTATTTTATTACCGTCTTCGCGCTGATCAAAATCGAAAGCCTGCTTGCTTGTTCTTGCGATTTCAAGTAGACCCGTACACAGTAGAAACACGTAGTTACCAGAACAACACCTCACTTTACCACATTTCATACGGACACAACATTTCGTGAAGTTACTATTCTGTCTAAAATTAATAGAAACGGTGTTCTTTTACCGAATCGAAGAAAAAAACAAATTGTAATAGGTACATGTAATAGAATCTTGCGGTGTAATCTATGGACTTCGTTTCCGGTGACTTAGTAAAAAAGTCACGCAGTATTTCATTAGCCTGTATACCATTTGAAAACAAGCTGAAAACTTGCTAACCTTTACCGACCTACGCAGTAACTTCACGAAATAAACATCGACTACATAAAGTACGACTGACTTATATTCGCAAGCACTTAAGAAACCTCACATAAAAGCTCACGTTAAAATGACTTGCTAAAGCGAGACAACCATGTCAAAATTTAATCATATATCATTCCAAAATTGAATGAACAGTTTTGTTACAATACGAACACATCACCGACCAGTCAAACTTTTGGCTGTTGGTTGCTAAAGTCTCGAATTTCAAACGGCAGTTAAATAAGTCAGTGGTACAAAGACACCCTCTCGTATGCGAGAGGCACCGGCCGGCCGGCGAAGGGCCATTCTTATTCACCGTCCAGTGCTTACATTCGACGGCGACGGCGCGCGGCAAGGCGACGAGGAGGAGGCGTTCCACGGCAAGCTTCCTCCCGGGATCCTGCCGCACGGCCTGCCCACGGTCAAGGAGGTGCAGCCGGCTGTCACTGACGCACCCGTCGAAAAAAAGGAAGAGGAAAAGGAGAAGAAGAGTGAGTATACTGAACTCTTTGGAGCGACTATGTGGGCTGGGGTTGGGTAGAAGCTTTCAACGGCATGGTCTATCTATAGGCTTGAAATCGGGTAAAACGGTCTGTAATTGAGTAATCGGGGTTGTTGTTAAAGATATCATTTGACGTCATATTAAATTTGTTTTTAAGATTGTCTATGTATTTCAGGCGGAATCAGATCGTTTTTAGACACTGTGATTCTGATACAACCAGAATTTATGAGAGCGCAATTTCACGTTTTTTTTTTTACATTTAGCTAGCAACTTAGTTGCTACATGTGAGAGAACAGTTGCCCCTAATGCTAAACTAGAACAGCAGAATACAAAGACTTATTTCCATCAAACGGGCGGTTCTCCATCAGCTGCATTACGTTCCAGTCCGCGAGCTGTCAGCGGACGAGAAGCAGACGATCCTGCTGTCGTCGGAGTTCCAGCGGTTCATGTCGCGCGCGGGACGCGTCATCGAACGCGCGCTGGCTGAGAGCGTCGACATTTACACGGACTACACCGGCGGCGGGGACGGAGAGAACGCACTGTGAGTTACTTACTGATGGAGACTACGTTTGTGGCAGGCGGCAAGAGCGAGCGCGCGACACATACACCTTCGGACCCCTTCTCTACTTTGAGGGAGAAGTCTTCGCTCTCCTTGCTTTGGGACAAACGTACTCCTTAAATAGCAGTAGAAGTTAACCCTTTCAAAGGCGAGAAGGCCGGTCGCGCTTCTAAAGAAGGCGTATTAATTTGAAAATTTTGTCTATCCATTTTTCGAAACCTTACCTTTATCATTAATCATTATGCTATGAAGCCTACCCTTACCAAATTAAATTCAGTGACAATGAGATAGGACAGTAAAAATCCTGTGTAAAATGTCGCCTAAACACATTACACCTAAAAAAACGTCGTTGGCCTTCTGGGCTAAGGCTTTTTTGTTAAAGAGCAGCCTTCGACCAGATTTTGGGCATTGTTCCCACGAGATGCAGGCTCCAAGGGGCGGCATACGGTATATTTCTGGGGTAGCTAACAGACACTCATGCAATAAGCCATATATATTTTCTGTTCATGACACCCGACCAGAGTTTTTTTTTTGCTTGTTTAGAATTATGTAAATGATAATTTGTCGTGGCACAAAGATTTTCGTATTTTCTAATTTTAAATTTGTTGTAGGTATTCAACTGGGTATGTACGCGGATTAATAAAGTAACATTTTGACGTTGTTATTTTTTTAAAGTTTTATTTGATTAATTTGGATGCTAACTTTTTAAAGCTTTTGTTCTATTTTAATGTTACCCACAGAGCATTACCACTATCTTAATATTATTGTTTGTTATTAAGTCTAATCACAGATTATACCAAGTGTTACTAGAAGGTGTGACAATATTGAAAGGTATACAATGTACTCATCGTTAGGAACAACCTTTACTATGGGACCAACCCTGAAATCGCGAAAAAAATATCAGCTGTTCCATACATTTTGTCGAGTGTCATTGACATATTTCTATGGAACAGCTGATATATTTTTTCGGGATTTCAGGTTTGATTCCATAATAAAAGTTGCTTATAATTATGAATACATGCATACCAGTATTAACCCAAGTTTTTGTAACACGTACAATACAATAACTTTATTATACATCAAAAGACAATAAAACTTAAATATAAACAATAGTAGACGTAGTGTATAGATCCGCATTACGGGATCGTTGTTTCGACAACACTTTCCAATGTTGGTGGAAAGCGCGGGTTGCGGGGGCTGCGACAAAGCTTTCCCATTGGCTACATCAAAGTTACGCGTAGTCACGCCTAGGAAAGAACCAATAAGAATGTATTTTAATAGGTGTTTGTTGACCAATGCTTGGTAAGCTTCGATCGTTCTCAGTGCGGAATCTGGGGTGATCTGTGCGTCTAATTAACGTTTTTACTTTGTGTTCTTTATTTTATTTGTTAATTTACAGTACTGACTATTTTGGTTTTTTTGAACTTTGTTTTCCCCGAAATCCTTATAAAAAAATCTTACCAACCTTTTAAATAGAAGTCAATGTGCTTACTGCTTAACCTACGATAAAAACTGTGGGCTCCCAAGCGTGAGTGCCAGAACACATCGCGAAGCCGGACACCCATCTAAATGATTGACCGATCAGACAAGTTTTCTTTAGAGTGCCGCTGGTCGCGTCATTCAAAGGGAGTTTTGGCGGGAACGTGAAAAAGCCATGTCGCGTCATTGTATTATTTGCCAAAACTTGTGTTACTTCGTGTGTTACTGTGTAAAAACTGTGGATTTTTATTAATTAGGAATAGACCGCCGTCTCGTCCATACAAAGGCGTGGTTGGATAACGTTTAGGGTGGGTTGCTACCCACCCTAAACGTTATTTCGTCAATTTCGTAGTTTTTTTTTAAATGTTATCTACACCGGGGATAATTACTATGCTTGTAAGTTTTTTTTTTTTAATTTCGCAATATCTTCGTTGTTATGGGCACCTAAAATGTTAATTTTTTGCGTCGAAAATACGACGAAGAAAAGTTGTTGTTGGTAGAATACCATAAACATTTGTTGAAAAAACTATTCGTAGCGGCATAGATTATAGTTTATCCAAGCCATTCACATCAAAAACAAAAGATTTTCTTATGATATAAGGGGTAATAACAGACTACCTCCGAAACGCTAATTTCATCAAAAAGTTTGGGAAATTCACTAACTTTCTCTAACGCACGCACGAGAAACAGAGCGACAGCTATACAATTACAAATATCGAATGCACCAAAACCTCGCGGAAGGAATGTCGTATTAAGAGTTCGTGATCATGCACGAGTGTTGGTGAAAAGCTTGATGTCGTGGAACGTGACTTTTCGTGTTGTTACCAAAACTCCATGGAAATGTCTAGTATAGTTTCCACCACTTTACTGGAGCATGACCTGAACTTAAACGTGACTTAAACTATGACTAATGGCTTGTTCTAATTGTGATATGTTTGACTCCACTTAAAATATTACAATATTTGACACTGGCTAAATACAAAGAGAAAGAGGGAAAAAAAGCCTGCCGCTTGTCGCGTCCTTCAAAGCTTTCGTTTGGTCTCACGTGTTCTGGGTTGGCAGAACTTTGTCGCTTGGCCGTTTTCGACTTTTTTTTTGTCGACACGTTGTGTATTTAGCCAGTGTCAAGTAAATTAAGTCATGGTCAAGTCCACGTCGTGCCCCAGTAAAGCGGTGGAGACTTTACTAGAGGTTTCAATAGAGTTTTGGAAACAACACGAAGAGTCACGTTTCACAACATTATACTATTCATCAACACTTGTGCACGTTCACGAACACTGAATGGATTAAAATCCACCATTTTTACACAATAACACTCGAAATAACACAAGTTTTGGAAAATAATACAATGACGCGACATGACTTCTTCACGTTCCCGCCAAAACTCCGGTTTTCGAGTTAGAAACAAGCCAAGCGAGCGCTAGTTCCTCGCAAGGTGTCGGTAACCGAGCCTCGTGTCCGCAGCGACGACAAGTCGGACGCGCGCCTGTCGCTGGTCCGCACGTTCTACGACGAGCGCTGGTCGCGCGGCCGCTGCGTCACCTGCCTCGACTGGTCCTCCGCCCATCCGGAACTACTCCTGGCTTCCTACCACAATTCCGACGACGCGCCGCACGACCCAGACGGAGTCTGCCTCGTGTGGAATACGAAGTTTAAGAAGACCACGCCGGAGGACATCTTCCATTGCCAGTCGGCGGTCATGAGCGCTACTTTTGCTAGGTATGTTCATTTTAATATGATATTACCCACCTGTCTCGACTGGTCTTCTGCATCAGCCTTTATCATCCCACCGCTGGGATATCGGCCTACTTTCGAAGGGTGTTTGGGCCATATCCACCACGCTGGCCCAGTGCGGGTTGGCGGATTCATATACGCCGTCGAATTTCTTCTCCGGAAATATGCAGGTCTCCTCGCGATGTTTTCCTTCACCGAAAAGCCAGTGGTATATCAGTAAGTTCCAAAGAACTTCGGTTCGGAACTCCACATCGGTACGGGCCCGCCCGGGTTCGAACCTGCGAGCCCACGAATATGAGGCGAGCGTGCTCCCACTGAGCTACCACGCTTACCCGCGGCTGGTCTCACCCGGTGGTTCCACCCGGAACCACTCCTAGCTTCGCGCAACATAATCCAGATGGAGGCTTTCGAAACTTTTTTGACTCTTATCTTTTAACTACTTTTGTTTTTACCCGATTGCCCAAGAAGGACGGTGATGTTTTATGGGTATATATAAGTATGTATGTTGTGTTCCTATATTACCTCTAGCAACCTAAACGGATTGACCGATTTTGACAAGAGAGGTGTTTTTAGATGCTTCTTGATGTCCGGAGTGACACGGGCTGCAATTTGCAGTCGGTTATATTGTTTTTCTTTTCATAATATAAACAATTGATTCTATACATTTGGGATGAGTTTTGTTATCCTTCATACGAACGAGATAGTAGCCGGTTCGTTATCACCCAGGTTCCACCCGAACCTGATCCTGGGCGGCACGTACTCCGGGCAGATCGTGCTGTGGGACAACCGCGTGCAGAAACGCACGCCCGTGCAACGCACGCCGCTGTCTTCCGTCGCGCACACGGTACGCACCACTCACACTCGCACCCGCGCCCTACGTGTAGCGCTTTCCTTCTCCAACGTGAAGGTGGAGAGTGGAGACCACATGAACTATTCCAAGCGAATAGATACACATCGCCATCTCCCTCTCTCATATAACTTAGAAACAGAGGTCCGACCAGTATGACCTCTATTATTCTCCCGTAGGAGAGAGATATGCTAATAAGTAATAGATATTAAGTATGGTTTTCATCTATACCTATAGCTTTGGCATTCTCTATGGAATAGCTTTTTTTGCGATTTCTTCCGTCCCGCAAAAGTAAATGTTGTTCATAATAAAGAGTACAAATTACCGTTTCTCGGCTAAGTACACGCCGAGTTTTTTTTTTTTTTATTAGTAGAAACTCGATTAACCGGACTAATTGTTGTCGTTAGGCATTCGGATAATCGAAAATCCGGATAATCGGATAATATCAAAAATTGTACTTAAACATTCCATTTTCTCTCTCTAACAGTTCAGGGTGGAAGGATGGGTTTCAATTTGCCTTTTTTTTTAATTCAGGGATAAAAGTGTTGTCATACTAGTCAATAAATATTTCAGAGTATATCCATGCGCTTTTTTGATATTTATAAATTAAGGGCACCCTGATATTTTTAAAACATCTGGGTTTTTTGATTTTCCGATGAGGAGCAAAGGTATTTTATGGATCCCGGTAGCGTTAGCGCAAACAAATATTGTTGCTCGCTCTTTGCTAGTTTTATATCCTGGAGCTGAATTCTTTCGCTTAGAAGCTAAAGATTTTGAAGGTATGTAATGACTTACAGTTTAATCAGGTTCGGTGACACGCACGGCACGTCAGAGTGGAGTAACAATTGCTAACTAACTAAAACAATAAAGAAACGCGTGGGGCAGTGATCCCGCGGGGCGCGGGCGGGGTAATGCCAGTTCCGACACGTTCATGCTTGCATAAATTCGACTTTTAGGTATACATAATTGGTCCGGATAATCGCAAAACCGTATATCTGAGGGCCGGATAATCGAGTTTCTATTGTATTCTATGCTATGCTTTATAGATTCCGGGATCCGTGTCTTTTGTCAAATTTAATATTTTTTGTCAACTGAAACATAGACAAAAACTAAAGACTTTGTAAAAGGAATACACCAAAGAAAATTTTGTAGTAGTAAAAACGTCTTAAAACTAGTGTAATACTGGCTGTATCGCTTAAAATATACCAACTCCTACCAATATATCTGTCGGAAGGACCTCCCACTTCAGAGACATACGTTCCACAGCATCCAGTGTACTGCCTATCAGTAGTGGGAAGCCAGAACGCTCACAACCTGATCTCGGTGTCGACGGACGGGCGCCTCTGCTCCTGGTCCCTCGACATGCTGTCCCAGCCGCAGGACACGATCGAGCTGCAGCACCGCCAGAGCAAGGCCGTGGCCGTCACCTCCATGGCGTTCCCGCACGGGGACGTCAACAACTTCGTGCTAGGGAGCGAGGACGGGAATGTATACACTGGTGAGTATTGTGCCAAGCTAGGATGGGAGTGTGTACACTGGTGAGTTTTTATCAAAACGTGGGAATCTCGTAAACCTTTGTAATTTATTTCGTCCAAATCCGTCGAGTAGTTCTAATGTCATTTTATTCTCTAAAACACAGTTTCTCTCCTCCAAATCTGTAATAGTTCCGATGCTAGCCCACTTAAAACTTTCATTCTCACCTCGAGAATCTGAAACGTTTGTTAACTTTGACAACAGATTAATTCTAACACTGCTTTTGTCTGGCTTGTGCCATCAAAAGACAAAGACAGCGGTAATCCGTTGTCAATGTTAACAAACGTTTCAGTATCCCGAGATCAATGAGATGTATTCTTCTATGAAAGCTGTCAGATCGTCTCATCACACTAATATTATAAATGCGAAAGTATGTGTGTAAGTAGGTTAGTATGTAAGTGTGTTTGTTCCCGTTCAACAATGTAAGGGCTGAACGGATTCGTATGACATTCGGTGCGACGGTAGCTTATTACTTTTTATCCCGATGAATGTAACCGGCGGGGGGCGCAGGTAGTGCGGGGTGAGCGGTCGGTGATGTCGGTTCCGTGCAGGGTCGCTGTACGGGCAGCGCGCCGGCGTGGCGGAGTGCGTGGAGGCGCACGCGGGCCCCGTGACGGGCGTGGCGTGCCACGCCGCCGCCGGCGCCGTCGACCTGTCGCACCTCTACCTCACCTGCTCCATGGACTGGAGCGTCAAGCTGTGGAGCCTCAAGGTACCCGGCGACGCACGCTGTACAGTGGGCTTATCCCGCAACTCTGCAAGCGATAGCGAGCGGGACCGCGCATAGTGCGACTGAGTCGGTACGAGCGAGATGGCATGCTCTCGAATCAGAATCACAAACTTTTCAAAGTCAGGGGATAAGCCCGCTGGATTCAAAATAAATGTTTTTTTTTTTGTATTATTTTGCATATTTCTGACACAGTATTATCAAATTGTTTAAATTACTGATTAGTTTGCCTAACTTACTCTAAACATTGTTTAATTTGTAAAAGTTGCTTGCCTGTAATATTCAATGTTATTTATGGCCGATAAATATTTGTGATTTGTGATTATCACACGCTTACCACGGTTATTGTTTTTGTTGAGTTCCCGATATTTCGGCACAGTTGCATGTTTAGGAGCAGTTTGTCTGCTCCTAAATTTCGTAACTTTTTTATCATCCACCCGCATCTTCAGTCTACCTGTGAACATGACGCATGCAACTGTGCCGAAATATCGGGAACTCAACAAAAACAATAACCGTGGTAAATATCCCGTGAGTACTAATAGTAATGTTATTACACGTTTGTCCCCAGGAGAATAAAGCGCTGTACTCGTTCGAGGACAGCGGCGACTACGTGGTGGAGGCGCGCTGGTCGCCGGCGCACCCGGCGCTGTTCGCCGCCGCCGACGCCGCCGGCCGGCTCGACCTCTGGAACCTCAACAGGGACACCGAGGTATCATGCACACTATGCCCGGCACACACACCGCACACTACACTCGAAGCGCACCACAGATCAGTCTAAATATACTTATCAAATCATTTAATTCAGACTATAAATTAAAAACATACATAAAAAGAAAATCAATTACAAAAAATAAAAAACAAAATTATAAGATATTACTCTGATCGGTTGGTTGTTAGGCGCGAGTATGTGTAACCTTGAGAACGCTCGGTCGCACTCCCCGCGACCCGCGCATTCCTTAAACTTTGGTGACTTTTTCTAGGAACGACGAATCTCGTAATGCGTTATCTAGTGTGGTGATCTGTGACCTGACCTTTTAACCGACTGCACAAGAACGAGGATCATGTTTTTGTGGTGTATATCATAGAATTATTACTGTCTAATTATTACTCGCTTTAAAGCGTGTCAAGTTTAGTATTTATTGTTTCTCGCTCTGGTGACATTCGGTGCAGCCAGACAAGGCAAGGCAAGGCAAGGCAAGGCAAGGCAGTAAAGTGACCCGTGTCCGTGTCGGCAGGTGCCAGTGGCGTCGGTGCAGTCGGAGGGCGGCGCGGCCTTCAACCGCGTGTCGTGGACGCCGAGCGGCCACCACCTCACCGCCGGCGGCGACGACGGCAAGATCAGCCTCTACGAGCTGGCCGAGGTAGCTGCCGCCGTATACTTACTACTACACCAATATTTATTTATTTATTTATCTGTACAGTTGGCTAAATGATGGATCTATAAATCACAGAAGCTGTCACTCTTCAGAATGTACGTCTACTGGCTCGGATCACTCAATTCACATTTTTTTGTTGCTATGTATCTAGTAAGCGGAAACACCAGAAACAATGAAAGACAGACGGCCCGTGACAACGAGAGAGAAAGAGAACGACAGAACAGAAAGTTCCGAATACGTGGGCTCGTAGCAGGGGAGTAGTTACCGCCGAATCAATGATACGGGGCCCCGAACGTTGTTTCTTTAAAAATAGTGACCCTTCATTTGGGCCCCCCAACAAATTTTGATACAGGGCCCTTCTAAGGCAAGCTACACCACTGGCTCGTAGCTTAGCGTGGCCGCACATGACAAAAATATCATCTATCTTCCAATCACGATTACCAATTTTCGACCAATCAGGTTGCATTGGAGCTGTAGGCCCTCGAATTCCACCAATCTACCGATCAGGATGGAGATCCTTGAAAAACCTGAAAATACGCTACGGGACAGAAATATTATAACTTTGTCTTTTTTCTTCATGAGTAATACTTAATTCACCATCAATTTTTTCTGTGTGAAAGAGACATGTATTAAGCCATATGTTATATTCTCTGTCTATTCTATCAGTTAATTGATATCCATGAAATGTACGTGCCCCAGAAGCACGTACATTTCCATGGTGTCATCACCATATTTGAAGTTTAACATTTTGTAGTGTTTTCTACAATATAATAAACTGTATCGTTTATTTCAGCATGTAGCCCAGCCGCGGCACGACGAATGGAGCAAATTCGTGTACACCCTACAAGAGCTGCGTAACAACCAAGCGGATGAGGAAACTGACAGGCTGAGCCTCGCAGCCAGCGGACCCTCCTCCCTCACCAGCCTCACCTCGCTCGCTTCCAACCCGCTCAGGTAAACCGACCTCATTACTGTTACCTCATGACTTGTCTTGTCTGTATGTACACAAGCCTCTTGTTTTTTGTTGTCATATAATCTGACGACCTCGGCCATCAATCAGCACTCCTCGAATATCCGAGCACTGGCCACAAACACAATTTTTCATTAAATTTTTGTCATATTTTTTTGCCACAGTTTTTTGACCACTTATATCAGATTGCTTGTAATCAGAGTTTTTTTTATTTTTTATTTCTTTTATTCCTCTAAACTTGTTCTTTCTCCAACACAACTCGGGGACATTGTCAGGCTGGACAAGTTGCGAGTTGGCATAACCTTTAGACATAATCGCTCTCAAGTTTGGTACTTAATTTCCTCATTTGTGTCAGTTCCCGCAACTCGCGCTTTCGTCAAACCTCGGTGACTTTTGGTCCCAAAAGAGATTCTAATTTTGCTGAGATTAGAAGTAGACTATGCTTGGGATGTTTTATACATTTCCCCGAACCAGCCGAACTCCTTAAACTATCAGAGCATCGCCTGTCCCAACAAAGATATCGTAATGGAGTATCTTTAGGGGTCATTCTCTTTTTTAATGATTTTTCTCTCCCATTTCAGATAACTGCTGAATCTTACTGTGATGCAACATGACTGAGGCTTGAAATACAATACTTTTAATGATCATTTCACATGTCATAAATTTATGGTAGTCCATCGGCAGTGCGTCGTATGTCGTATCTTGACTTACAGTCGACGCTAGGGCGACTTAGCGCTCGACTCGTTTTCGAGGTAGATAGCTTACTGGCATGTGGAGTGGACTGCTTTAATACAAAAATAAGTCATAGTTGGCGTGTATGTCTAACTTTTGAAGTGATTGCGTATTTCAAGGAACAGTCGGGAACTGTGGTCTGAAAGAGATTTTATTTTGGATAAGAAGTTGGATGGAATAGCTGCATAGGTTGCTTGAATAGCTGATAAAAGGTTATTAAATTATTATGGGTAACAGCTTACAAAATGATCTTTATCTATCAGTATTTAGAGAGTATAATCAATTATCAAATAAAAAAATATCAATATAGTATCTAAATTCCAAAGGTAACTTGAATGTAGATTAAAAACCCTTATCACTTTTATCATACGCGTCACGCTGTACATTGTTTTCGTTAGGTTATATTATGTGTATATTAGAAACTTAATATTCGAAAGCAGCTCTCAATGTAAGTTATTTTAATATTCGGATTCATAGATTTACTAACACAAAGATGTTGGCTCTAAGTAAAGTAATTTCAAGTAAAGTGTCCTGAGCTTACTTATATACTTAATACATTGATACATTAACTAGCAACATGATACATAGCTTGCAACATTTTTTCGTCTACTTATGTCACAGATTATGCTACGGTTACATTTTATTGTACCTTTGGTTCGGATTTTTTGAGTGCTGACCCGAAATCCATGTGTTTGTAAATCTATGTTTAGATTATTTATATTATTTTTTAATTCACAGCTGTACATCTTATTCCACTAAAATTATATAAATGTTATGTTAAAAGCGATTTGTTTAAGCTATGTAATAAGGCTCTATTCAGATATACGCAACATTAATTTCTGATGAAATAAAAAATAAATAAATTTCTGATCTAATCCCGAAAGCTCTAGTGTGCCCAACGTCGCCCATTACACCTACACAAGACTAACTAAACCAAAGCAAGTGTGACTGACGCACAGTAGAAAATTATGAACATTGAGTGTTATGCGGATCAGATCAAAGCACTGACGTATAATCGATGTTCGTTCCTTAAAGTTGCTCTATATGTCATCATACAATATAAGGCTCCTTTTTCAATGATTTTCTTTTCCCAAAGCTGGTGGTGGCACAAACAATACTATCAGCAATGGCCTATACGCGGCGAAATCTCGCGTGATACGTTTCGCTAGCCACAACATCGGCAACGCATACCGCGTATATCTTAATAGACCTTTATACTTTTTATATGTAACATTATTTATAGAACAGAAAGACAGGTTGTAGTTAGCATCAAAAGTACTTATGCTGTATTGTAAAAGTTTATGAAATAAAAGTTGCTTATAATATATTTATTTTTTATGGTGCTTGGTGACGAGAAAAGCATGTCGCTAACCTGATGTTGAGCATGCTTGCCCAGTAATTACACTGGAAACGTTGGCCTTCAAATCGGAACGCAGTAATGCTTGAACACTGCTTGGCGGTTCAATAACTAGCAAAGGTACATTAAGGTACCACTACAAATAAAATTGCATACATACAATATTTTGTGCTGATAGTGATATGATTGATGAAGAAATACACAATGCTATGGACGCAATACCTTAATATTTTTGGTGATATAACAATAAGTAACAGAAAACATCATTTAAAAAATAAATAAATGCCAAACAGATTCTCCAAACTATCACGGTGAAAATGGTATAACGAGCTTCCCTTTAGACAGGTTGACTTCTTCCCAGCACATGCATGTGAGAGTCTTCCGATCCATAACATCTACGTACAGTTTTCCATCCAGGTGATCCATTTCATGCTGGGCTATACGTGCAGGCCAGTCTTTCAACTTCTTTGATATAGAGTGGCCGTGTTCATTGTATCCTGAAGAGGGTAGTAACAGTTGTCATGGTTGTGTAGTAACATTTCTAGTTTTGACCTGCAGGGCTAGTATGGCGCACCGCAACAAATCTTTTTGTTATGCAAGAACAGGACACTGCTACGATTATGTATACGTTTGTCTCAATTTTCACGACATGAAAGTAGAAAAGATTGTGTTGTGGTGCGCATGCTAGCCTTGCTGCGCTTATTACTAAGGGACTTGATATAGCGAGCGCCAGGGCGCGCGGATTGTGCGCTATGAGACAAACATTGATGGGGGTCTATGGGACGAAATACAAAATGCGCCCACTGCTATTCCAAAGAGTGTCACAGAACCACATCCGCGCGCCCGGAGTGCTTATTATATCAATTCTCTTAGGCTTCTACAAAAAACCAATGCCGAATGTTCAATGATGTGCTGCATTGTTACTAGGTATACTCAGAGTGACTAGTTTGATGTGGACTCTCATTGCTATACATTATCATGACATGGGTTCAACAGTTGTGTTTCTTAACTAGTGCAATTAAATCCATTTCCTTCAGTTCGCTCTGTGCCACATTACCAGTTACCCAAATAAACCACAGTTGTTACTTAATAAACCTAAATTTTTAGCTTCGATTAAGGCACCTGGGTGTGGCAGATGCCCCACCGTGGGTACGGCCATGGATGAGAACCTCATGATTATGATACACCTCAACTTTAGAAGAAGAAGGGGTAGAAGCCAAAACTTTTTCCAATCTCTTGCAACAGTCTATAGACTAAAAGATACTTAAACATGCCAATGGTCAAAAAGTAAAAAATATAACACATGACTAGAATCACACATAAATAAGCTAGCCTCAGAGCTCACAATAACAGAAAACCAGAAAAAGAGGCTTAGAGTCGGAGAGTTGCAGAAATGTAGATGGTGCATCAGGGATATGAGGTCACCAGACCACAACCCATAAAAGACCACACGCATTGCACAATACACCCCATGCGGGATGTCAGTGCAGGACTTATCGCCCCCATCTCGAATAAGAATAAGACCACACGCATGCACACATATACTCCGCATGGCCTGGCCAATTGCAGAATCTGAAGAAAATAATCAAATTTAAAAAAAACTTATGAATCTGTTAACTCCTCAAATATCTTACCAGTAACTTCAACTTCCTTGTATCGAGCCACTTCTGCTTCATAGCCTTGTACACTTTCACATCCTTCATTATGTACTACTTTGAGGTAGTTTACCACTTTCAACGATGGGTTAATGAACACCTGCAAAACAGTTGAAATACAAAACTAGGATTAATTAAGATTATAATACTCTCTATAATTTTAAGTAATCTTAGTTGTATTGGCCGCAAAACTCAATATTTAGTGCCAATACATACTGTGACAGCAGCATTTATCTAGGTAACAGACAGTGGCCTCTAAACTGACAAAGCATTTTAAACTTCATCAATAATAACCACTAGATATGCACTATGATGATGCACTAGATATCGTTGTTATGGAAATTATTACTGAAACTTATAGTATTTATTCACTAAAATTCTATACTTACTCACAGTGAAGGGTACAACGGCCATGCCGCGCAGTTTGACTATTTCTTCGGGCACCTTTCCTATTTGTTTAGCTGTATGCCTCATTACAAATATCCTCATATTCACCCCTATCTGAGGCGCAGACATACCTAGGCTGTTGTACTTCTTCAGGACGTATTCAAGCTTTTGTATAGTAGCTTGTACTTCGTCCGATTTTATTTTTTTCGGTGGTATGAGCTCAGAAATTTTACGTAACCTTGGATCGCCTATTTGTACTACATGCTCGTAAGGCGGTTTCGTCTTGCCGTGACTGGGACTCAATCGAGCGTACCAATTTAATAATTTTCTTGATATACTCATGGCTTTTGTTGTTAAAAAAAGTATTTTTTTTTTCCGTATAAGTTGATTATTTTTGTAAACACTTGATTTTGAGTTGAGGTTAGGTATGAAACAGTCAGCGTCAGCTGGGCTGCGTTCAGTTTGACGTCAAAATATGTCAGTGTCACGCGATCGACAACTATTAAGGTGTCTACACATGGCCTGACCTGACATCGTTTGAAAGAGATGGCTATATATAAGTTTCTGGGGGAGCGAAAGGGAGAATCTATAACCTTAATAGTTTGTTTCTTTTGCTCCCGCGAATTTCAAACCCTTTCACACGGTGTCAGGTCAGGCCATGTAGCGAGGCCTTTATTTTGGCTCCTCATAGTGTATTTAGCAAGTGTCTTGTAATACAGGTGTATCAAAACAAGTCTAACTAAAGCAAACTAAGTAAAGTTCAAGTCCAAGTCATACCCCAGTAAAATGGTGGAAGACTATACTAGAGATTTCTATTGTTGACTATGTTTGTCTGTGAATTATTTTACTTTGCTTGATATAGCACAAACCTTGACAATATCGAAATATACAATGTGTGGAGTCAAAATAGAAAAAGTTTTTTAAGGAGTTTTGGTTGGATCATGAACAAGTCATGTCACGTCTTTGTATTATTTTCCAATACTTGTGTTACTTCGAATGTTAATGTATCAAAACCTTGGATTATATATAGAAAAACGGTGGATTTTTATCCATCAAGTTTTTGTGAAAGTGTGCAAATATTCCATAAGGTTCTACTTAAGTCGCCACCACAGATGAATAGGTCGCGACCAAATTCCTGAGGCAAAAAATGTTTGAAAAATAAAATACGGAAAACAAGGCTGTATGTTCTTAATGGCTCTACTCGCCCAAAGGTTGAAAAAAAATAAAAAATATTATTATTACTGTCATATTTGACATTGACAAATGACAACGAAAGTAAACAAAACGTGTTCCTCCTCTCCTCCCGCTTTGTAAATCAGAATTTTGTTTGAATTTTGGTTTCGGCCGGTTAGCCGGTTTTAGTTTTCGTATCGCCAAATGAAAATCCTGTTTCTAGTTTATTAATATTTGTATTTTTATTACATCATTTTATCAACAAATATCTATCGACTGTAATAGGCTAACAGGCAAAAGTGCCTAACTCCTACTTACCAAAAGTTTTGTCAGTTTCTTTGCAGATAAGATCACTAGTTCAAAGTAAGTAAATTAACGCTATTATGCAATACTTACCGTTTATCTCTACGCTTTGTTGGCCGCAGTTATTATTAAACTTGAATGTTAATACAAGAAACTAGGACTGTTTGTTTACTTTGTTCGAATACAATAAACTCTTGGGCTTTTAAACTTCAATTGGAATGTATGAATAGATTATCTACAACCATAGTGTAAGTTTTAGAATTCAAGTAATTGATAATTTATGAGCGTTGTCAATACCTACGTAATTAATATATTCCACGATAGTTCGTATAAAGCAAATAAATGTAGAAAGAATAAGCTGGCAGATTGTTGTGTAAGAAATATTGTTAATATTTTTTTTTTACCTTTTTCGTCTGTTTGACCTGTTGTAATGTGCACATTAATGACTGTTCAGTCAGAATCTGTTATGTTCCAGCCTTTAGTATAGTTTGGTTAGAAAAGACTGCTATTCGCAATAAGATAATTGTGGCACTATAGCTTAGGATTTCATTTGCTTGTATCTAATCAGTTTCCGCTGTGGATTTTTTTATCTATACCCATATTATTTTATTTATATATATTATTCTCCATAATTCAACATGCATAGTATTTTTTCTGATTCTGCCAAACTGCATAGCAGTTTGTAGGCAGAGTGTAACTCTCATTGTGAACATTGTATTAGGTACTATGTACGCATTGGTGAATTAAGTAATTATAACTAAGTAGTAGGTATATTATTATCTAGGTTTTCTAGTATTTATGACATGTTTAGTAATTATAATATTGGAATATTTACGAAAATCTCGCAAATATTCTTAATTACTTTGCTCCGGTATTCTGTCTAACATTAATTTCTTAAAAGTAAATTTGGTATTAAATTGTTTTTCAAAGTTGTCCGGCAAATCATTAAAAATTCTAGGAACTATCGATTTCCTGGTACGGGTTCCATAGTAATTCTTGTGTCTATAATGCAATTGTAGTTTTGGCTTAGTTACTTTATGGGTTCTATTATAAAATATTTTAACAGGTTTAAATGTATTATCTCAAAATTGTTGTAAAAATAGGTAACTTTAGTTTCTACTGGCAAGATTTTACATATTTTAAATAATTTAGTGTAGTTTTTATTTAATCATTTTTTTGTTTGTTTGCTTACTAATCTCTTTATTATTCTAAGTTGTTGGTTCTGAACTAGTTGTAGATATGTTGGAAAAGTGAGTCCGTAGCAACTAAGCCCGTAACTGACAATTGCATTGAAGAGTGCGTGGTAAACACTATACAGGATGCCACGATTTAATATGTTTGGGAGTTGATACAATTTCCTAAGACAATTTTTAGCTTTGTACAGATATTATTGATGTGTACTTTCCACAAAAAATTGTTGTCAATTGTAAGGCCTAAATATTTATTTTGGCTTTTTGGCTTTTATTATTTAATTTAATATAGGGTGTGTAACTTGTACCTATGGATAGGGATGGTGTCCCCTGACCCCTATCTGTCCTGCTTACACAATCTGTTCACTGTCGGAAGGGTGGCTGGGCAACCGCGATTTTGCCGCGAAATCGATCGACCAATTACAGCCCAAGTATTTAGCAAGCGAATTACTCTACTTTGCCATCGGTAGAACGAAGTTTCCCATGCTACTAAAATATGTCTATTGTGCAAGTACACCAGGAGGAATTATTTGTAGTAACTGTGTATATATGTAATATCTCAGTATGCAAACACATTTATTACCCATATTTGATGGTTTATCAGTTTGCATCATAAAGTTCCAAAACTTGCTACTGTTCAAATAATGACATTTCCTTACCATAAAACATATACTAGTAGGTATCTATAGTTCGCAGTTTCCATGGTCTTTCTCTTTGTCAACTTTAGCAAACCAAATCTGTTACAATATGTTACAGTGTAAATGTACCAAATAATGTGGTATGATTCAGAAACATAAAAAAACTTAGCTTTTTTTTGTAATTATTTTTGGAAAGTAGCCTCAACATTTGCCATGTTATTTACGTTTTACATGTGGAATTAATTTATGTTTCATAACTGGACCCTTTATTGTACACATAAAAGAAATATGTGAAAAAAAATATAAACATATGATTGACAAATGACAACTTTATTATTGCTAAGAAATAACAGAGTAAATGCAAATTTTATGGTTTTATTTATTTATTTTTTAGATGTTCAAGCTGGGAACTAAGCTGACCCGACCTACAACAGTTTTTTTAAAACGAACAATGTCTTCTCAAGAAGCCGATGTCTTATTTGAAACACTTAACAACGCTGGTATTATAACCCTCAACCGACCGAAAGCCTTAAACTCCCTCAACACTTCAATGGTATCGAAACTACTCCCTCAACTACAAGAATGGGAGAAATCGAAGTCATTAGTCATAATCAAAGGATCTGGCGAGAAAGCTTTCTGTGCCGGCGGTGACGTGAAGCTAGCTATAGACAAAGTTGAAGGTCCTAGATTTTTCTTTACAGAGTATAATGTAAACTACGTAATTGGAAAGTACAAAATTCCGTATATAGCGATAATTGACGGTATCACGATGGGTGGCGGGCTGGGTATGTCGGTACATGGGAGGTACAGGGTGGCGACAGAAAGGACTGTGATTGCGATGCCCGAGACGAAAATAGGACTGTTCCCGGATGTAGGGGGATCTTACTTCTTGCCGAGGTTGCAGGTCAATCTTGGATTGTATTTAGGTTTGACTGGTAAGTGTATAATTATCTATAATTTACTAATTAATGGCTTATCCGCATGTCCGGTGTAAGCGCCTGTTCCGTTTGTTACCCTAGGGTCAATCCAAATTTGTTTATTCACTACAGAGCTTAGTGGCATAAAACATTTTATCATTAAGTTTATCAGACAATTAGTTTCTATAGAATAGCGGGTGAAACCGCGGGCTAGTCCTTATAATAAACCACAAATCACACCCTAGATTCTGCATTCAGGACGCTCGAAGCGAACAAACAGATCAGTCTAAATACACTTATAAGGAATTACTCTGATTTGTTGATTGCTAGGCCCGAGTAGGCGTAACCTTGAGATAGCCAATGAGAACGCTCGGTCGCACTCCCCGCGACCCGCGCCGCGCCTCAAACAGGGACCCTATTCGGAGAAATGACATTTTATCTCGGTCACTGTCTCTCTAATTTAGAATTTAATGGGAGTGAGAGTGACCGAGATAAAATGTCATTTCTCCGAATAGGGTCCCTGACGTGACTTTTTGTAGAAACAACGAATCTCGAAATGCTATGGTATCTAGTGTGATCTGTGAATTGAACACATTTCAGGTGACAGATTAAAAGGCAAAGACGTCGTCAAGTCCGGCATCGCGACCCACTTTGTTCCCAGCAAGCGGCTCTACGAACTAGAAGCTCTCCTCTCACGCTGCACCAGCGAAGTCGAAGTGAACAATCTCATGAACAAGTTCCAAGAGCCCCCGGAGGAGTTCTCTCTGGCCCCTCACATCAAACATATAAACTACTGCTTCGCCGCCTCTACTATCGAAGAGATTATCGAGAGGCTAGAGAAAGTGCAAAACGATTGGTCGGTCAAGACTTTGCAAGTACGCATTATATTATCCTAACTTCCTAACTAATATTAAAATTCGAAAGTAACTGTCTCTCTGTCTGGGTGTTCGCGGGTAACACCCAGTATTTTATGTAAACAGAAATAAGGTCTATTTTTGCTTAACAATTCGTCCGACGATATGCAATACTATATATTCAGATCCTCAATCCAGCTAATCCCAACTCATATTATAAATTCGAAAGTAACTCTGTCTCTCTGTCTGGGTGTTTGTCGCATTATCACGGCTGAACGGATCGACCAGAATTTTTGCATAGATATAGCTTAAGGGTCGGAGACGGACATAGGCTACTTTTTTTTTAGGTCCACGCGATGAAGGCGCCGCTAACAGCTAGTATTAAATAATCATGTGTTCAAATTGCAATAGTTTGAAAGGTATATAGTGTGTCCAGTGGGCTTATCCCGTAACTCTGAAAGCGATAGCGAGAGTTGCGCGAGCGGGACCGCGTATAGTGCGACTAAGTTGGTACGAGCGAGATGGCATGCTCTCGCAATCAGAATCACGAACGTTTCAAAGTTAGAGGATAAGCCCGCAGAACTTCAATCTAATAAAAATGTTTTAAATTTAGTAGCATCTCAATTGAAGCCCGGCCCTTTAAATATAACGAAACTGTCAAATTTGCGACTAAATCGCGGGTTGCAAGTTACATAATCAAGGGGCCGGGCTCCTTTTTTTTGGCCTCTCCTACATCTCTCTATGTGCCATAATCTCCTGCCAGTTCAGACAAATCGTATTGAATGGCGTGTATATAGTCACGTCGACTTTTTCGATCAAAAAGACTAGTCATTTGTGGACACCAGTAACGATCTCTTATATTTTTATGTGTATGTAATTCACGGACCGCTTTCATTATATATTATCTGTGTACATTTTTGTAGACCCTACACAATATGTGTCCGGGCTCCCTGAAAATCACCCTGCGAGCTTTACAACGCGGCGCGCAGCTGGAGCTCGGTCAGTGTCTCAGGATGGAGTACAGGCTTGCTTGCCGCTCTACCGAGAACAACGACTTCCCTGAAGGTACTATCCGTGTGCCATGTGCCCTACACACCGTTTGCTCGACCAAACTTGTCAAATAAAAAAAAAAAGTTTACAGTCATTAATTTCATAAACCTTACCTTCTCAGTATTTCTGGTCTCTTGGTACTTTATACTGTAGATAAAAGTACGAAGGTTAATTCTTATCAGTCATACAGGTGAGAGCAGAGTGACGGTTAGTCGGTTACGAAAGAATCTGTATGAACATGAATGCTAATAGTATTGTATGTCTCTCGTCAACCCATAAGAGAAAATAGTCATCATGTCCATCACTGTTTAATTAAAGGTTTATCACACTGTAAAGTATTTATGTGTAGCGTTGAATCGTGTCTTTTCGTGTTGTTTCCAATACTCCGTAGAAGCTTCCAGTAAAGCAGTTTATTGAAGCATGACTTGGACTGGACAGTGACTGAAATTGGATGTCTGAGACTTATTGTGCTCATCAAATATTATACTTTACTTGAAAAGTAACAAAAATTGATACTTAATGAATACACAACATGTGGAGCCAAAAAATAAGACAAAAGAAAAAGCACATCCTCAATGTAGAGGGGCGAGACCCCTCCACCCTCTCATCATCTGACATCTGACAAAATGGCTGACCGCGCTCATCTGAAATCAATGGTTGACTAGAGACGAGCGCAGTCACGCAAAATTGTGTCAGGTGACCTGAGGTCGAACACCTAGACTATTAAAATAAAAGTACTTATTCACACCTACATTATCACTCCAGGTGTGCGTGCCCTGCTGATAGACAAGGACAACAAGCCCAGGTGGAACCCGGCCTCACTCGCCGAGGTCACCGACGACTACGTCGAGAGTTACTTCAAGAAGCTTCCAGAAGATAAGGAGCTCAAGTTCTCAGACTCCAAGCTATAAATAAGTCCTTATTCACAAACGTTCGGTAAGCTACGCTACGATAGACAATATACGAGGAAATGTAAACCAAAAGCCATTGAATGTCCATACAGGGCCCCTATTCGGAGAAATGACATTTTTATCTCTCTCTCACTCACTCCCATTAAATTTTAAATTAGAGAGACAGTCACCGAGATAATCTCGGGCGCACAGGAATAGGGTCCCAGAATTCACTCCACTTGCTTGACAGCAACGGTTTGTCTCTCTCTCTATTTCTCTCGTCACTGGCCTTCGGTCTTACTCTAACAACACACTCAAAGACACAAACAAAGAGAGAGACAAAAGTACAAAGAGCTCGAGTTTCGAGTGGCTCCTCACTCGAGTGCTCGGTTACAAAAAATAATACTAATAAAATACTCTAATTAAAACTGACAGCCATCCGTTGAAAATTGTTATAATGTCTATACATGGCCTGACCTGACATCATGTGAAAGGGACAGCTAGATTTGAATTTCACGGGAGCAAAAGAAACAAACTATTAAGGTCCCCCATAAACTTATATATAGCCATCTCTTTCACACGATGTCAGGTCAGGCCATGTATAGACATTATAACAATTAGTTCTTAGTTCCATCATTTGGTCACCTAAATGTAACATCGATAGGAAGTCTATCACTGTGGTGTGTGTGTGTGTGTCGCCTGCGTGCGGCGTAGTGTTGGTGTACTTGTCTGATGTTTTTCTGTGGTAATTTTTTTACTCTCCCCATGTACAGGGTGTAAGGGAAACAGTCTCGAAAACGAAAACTGCTGTGTACTTGTGATTACTGATACGATACCCCAAAAAAAAAACGTTGTTTTTTTCTTCATATTCGTAATGTAATACAAAGCTTCGACTGTGTTTAGATTAATAGTAGCGTTTTGGCTTCGGAAGCGTTTCCCTTACGCTCGGTAAATGATGTTAATTAAAGTGTTTTGTCAACTTCTCGCTGTCGAGAAGTGTCATTCGCGAAAACGAGACAAAGCAGATTTTAGCTAAAACAGGACGTTTCTGGATTGAACGGTAGATATGTATATGTTTTTGAGAAATGGAATAATTCGACCACGAAACAGTACATAAGGGCATGAGTAGATAGGTCATTCCATGATTGATTGTTCGCGACAAAACGTATACAAAAAGGTTGTAAACGATGGTTACGCGTCGAAAAAAAATAATTGTCTCGTTCGTGCATTTGTAAATTTGTTGTTTTAAAGAAGATTTGTTGTGTCTGTTTATGATAAGATTACAATTGTTTTAAATAAACTTTCACTTTTTATCTTTTAGTTAGACGGAGATTGAAAATCGTCAAAATAAGAGATACCGCAAAAAATAAATACATATATCTCGTTTTAGTTTTTGTGAAACGGGTTATTCCGAGTATAGTTTCGATCACATACGAAAAAAAAAACAAGAATTTCAAACTTTTTTTTCCAAAATGTTTCATTCCTTGAAAAAGATCACCGGGTAATCGAAACTATAGTCGGAATACCTTCTCAATTTTAGGTAAGCGTTCCCGTTATACTAAGATAAAAAGTGTCAAAATTACGCCAGTTTTTATAGTAAAATATTTCTGATTTTTTGATGAAAATCCACAATCTATCTACAAAAATTTGAAAATGTGCGAGCGAGATAGCTGAGCACGACTTACTTAGCTATGAAAGTAAAATAGAATGCATCGAGCCATCAAAGTTTAATACATGTAATGGACTAGTACAGCGGAGGTGAGGCTGTTAATTAGTAAGTCAAAAGTAAATATTAAGTAAACTTAGGGCCAAGATGGCCAAGAGGCCAAACGTGGGGGCTATGGCAACCCACCCCTTTTCTATGGGCTTTCCTTTGGTCAGCAATTGATTCTAAAAGTGGCTACACATGACCTGACCTGACGTAGTGTGAAAGAGATGGCTATATGAGTATATATGAGCTATATATGAGTTTCTGGGGAGCGAAAGCTAATTCAAGTCTAGTTGTCCCTTTCGCACGATGTCAGGTCAGGTCACGTAGATAATTTATAATTTACATTTTTAGCTCGACCTTTGTGACCTTTGTTTCGAATTATCATGTTTTAATCATTTTGATGGTAGCATTTGTTTAAAAATGTTCCTTATCTTTAGGTAATACGTAAATTATGTGTGTATGTACCTATATGGTATAGTTATGCTTTGTTCAGGGTTACATTTTGGAGTTGGGTATACACTGTAAATGCATTTATCTCATTTCTAAGGCAGAATGTATATCATGCATACATAATCTAGGCTAGATGTGTTTACCATCTTCGATCACACCATTATTTAAGCGGGGACAGCACGGCGGCCGATTTAAGAAGCTCGCGCCATCGTTATGTATCTAAAGCTCGAAGCGGGCGTTGTTTAAAGTTGGTACGTTTATAAACCAATTTGTCGCGCGTTGTTCGAAGTTGTTAAGGCTATATAATATTGCCAACTCTAAATAAGAATGGCGCAATTTTCATGAATCGGCAATGAGGTCCCCCCTAAATTATTACCATGGAAACAGATGTGATCAAAAGCCTAGCCTGTCAACCATAAAAACTAACGAATCGAACCAAAAAATATGAACAGCAAGATTTCAAAGATTGTCATTTAGGTGCCTTACTCATTAATTTTTATAACGTGTGTATACATTCAGAATTTCACTAGGACCCTTATGAAAGTCATGTATGTAGATGTAGGTACTGTAAGTTTCACACGACATTAGATAGATAGATAACTCTTTATTGTTCACACCAGAAATTACATGCATAATACAAAAATCTACTTAAAACTAGTGTAACAATTGGCGGCCTTATCGCTTAAAGCGATCTCTTCCAGGCAACCTTACTGCACGATTTTTTTGCATGTCGATTATGTGGCGCATGCATTGTATAATATGTACAATTGTACATAGAACTGCTCATACGTCCTTTGTACTGCGAAAAAAATACTTACGCAACTAAAACGTCACCGGAATTGGCAAGCAAACCGAATGAACTTTAACGTATTCTTGCAGTAAGGCATCTAATCAGGGTGAATGCTGTAAGAGAACAGCGACTGTTCGTCTCTTCCACAGTGAAAATATATCGCGTGAAAGTCTCGCGGTTTCTCGTTCTAAAAACGTGCGACGTATTGCCGTGTGAACTTAGCCTAAGTAGGACATTTTCTTTACATTTCTTTATACTGCCATATTTTTTTGTATAATGTTATCAACGGTATACATCTAATATAATCAAGTTTGGATTTTTTAAATAATTTTGTAAGAATACTTAAGTGATTAAGAATAACTATCCAGGTTGGTAAAATAATAAAATTACACTGCCTAACGATTTTATAGGTAGGATTATTGGTATTGTAGATGTTTTAGGGAATATATTTTTAGAATAAAAAAGTTTTCTAAAACATGCAATTTAGAGATTGTGTTGCCTTAAACTTTAAATATTTGCTTACAAAAACAAAATATTAAGTGGGTGCTCAAAATGTCATGTTAATTTGATTTGAATTTGATCTGCATGAAATCTTTTAAGGTGGAACGTTTCGGTCAGAGCGCCGAATTCAAGACTTGCGTTTTTTTTTTTTGCAAGTTTGTGGTTTGTTTAATCTAGCACATAATTATTGCGTAGATCGCGAAAAAAATAATGAAAGTAAAAGGTAAAAGCGATTAAAATAGGTACTTATCTAAAATAATATTGGCGTAGTTTTTTTTACCAATTGTTATAGTATAATGTTATGAATGTAAAATAAAAATATGTAAATGACAGTGTTATCTATTGAGACTGCAATGTTAAAGAATGCATTAAAGTGATGGCCATATTTTAAAGATTTAATTTACTTCAAATCCAACCATAAACTGCGTAGGAAGCTAATAATTATTACCTGCCGAACTATACCAATTTCTGGGCAATTGATTTTGATCAATTCTAATATCTAAGTATTATCCGTACTATTACTACAATGACAGTGAGGTCGTTACATGGAATTAAGTAATCCTTTCGATACTCTCACCATTACCTGAATATACAATTTGATAATAGACCTAATATTTAATTGCCTTAATACACTTCTATTGGTCTCCTAATAACCGAATAATAATATTGTTTTATTCAGTAAGTGCAAAGCAAATGTTATTTTTGAAATTCGTTATGGGATCTCGCAAGGCGTCTTACTTGGACCTTAAATCTTAATGACATTGTAGAAACACTGACACCTGATTTTTAATAGTTTATTTATCGATTAGTTAATTTTTAAAATGAATTGAACCTACCATTACTGTAAAATATATTTGTACACCTTTCAAACTCTAATTTGATACTCATAACTATCATATTGCATCTATATTTTAAGCCAACGTTCTACTTACAAAAAACAAACATATTTTGTTTTTTAAATTTTATTTAGATATCTACTTAGTAAATTTGAAATGCTCGGCTTTGTTTATTAGTATATTACAGAAAATACTGAATATGAAGATTTCACCAACTGAAAAAAGCAAATGTTAAGTCATTAAAACAGGAACATTTCTGGAAAAGGTGAATAAAATGAATATATCACCATGAGTTCTACTCACTGATAAGTAAGATTGGTATGACAAATTCATCATGCCAAGTCCTTTTATAACGACTGGTTTCTGAAAAGAAACATAATCATGTTAATGCAAGAAGTGAGACAATAGACCTATTTCAATCACTTTTTACGATTACCATAACAAAGAAATTATCTTCTTTATCATTCACCTGATAAATATTACTAACATACCACCACAGATGAACCAGATACCTCGTCACGCGGGTTTTGGTCCGATCAAAAGTCACCACAGTTTGAGGAAAGCACGGGGTGCGCGGAGCGTGACAAATAATTCCCATTGGCTATCATCAAGGGTACGCCCACCACTGCACCGAGTTAGTAAGTTCCGTAGTGATGGGGCAAGCAGTAGGCTGTGGCAGTAGGGCAACGTTATTAATCGGTACTTACCTACGTAGCGAACACTTGGGTCGGCTGCCGCTCTGCCATAGTAATCGCACTCACTCGAATCTCAACTCACTAACATAACATTACTACACAACACCATTAAAGTACTAATTAATAATAATAAAGGATGAAGAAGGCTACAGACGGCCACGGGAATTGATGAAATGCAATGATGCGTATTTACGCATTTTAGTGAATACGCATCATTGAGGATTAACAAATAATTTTTTAAATCGGTTCACAAACGACGGAGTTCCGAGTAACAAAAAAAAATAAAAAAAACTACTGCTTGAGAACCTCATTTTTTTTTGGAAACAGGTTAAAAATAATAAAGCATACTATATTTTTTGTAAATACTATCCTTTAAAATTTTTTTTGCTATCGTTTTCAACGTACCTAAATCCAGCCCTGCTTCTGATTTTTTCTTTAGTCTCACCATAGTCTCACGCACATGCTAGATGCTGCCGGTCGATTCTATCGTGGTTTCGTCGCTTGTCGAGTTTAGTCCAAGCAGAAGGTCCCGAGTGCACAGTTTAGTTAGAATTCATCAGTGTTCGAATCCCTTTACGGTATGATGAAAATCAAAATGCAAGTCTGCGTTTTGTTTAATGAGTCACAACACTACTTTATACGTGCGTTCGCCAGAAAGGGACAACTGCATGGGATATCCGCAATGAGGAAAAGGGATAAGTGACGACGTGTCCATTATACGCTGAGCTCTGCTATGTCTTGTAAAACTTAATTATTTTACTTACCGATGAAAAGTTATTCCGTCTTTTTGTAGTTTGAATGCGCGAATGACTTTCCACACAATTTCACTGCCCAGATAGTCATTTTTGTTTACTGTTGGTTGTCAGGAAAATAAAACAACCGTCTTATTTTGTAAGCCGCACGCACGCACGCACAGCTCTGGCACTTGGTCGGAACTGAGGTTCAATGTTTGGGGCGGCGCCTTATATAAGTCTTATAAAACGTATGTGTTGCGCGCTAAGCTCGTCCTAGACTAGGTATCTAGTTCTATTCATCTGTGCATACCACAAAATAACAAATAAAGGTTTTAAAAATTATGAACAATTTGAGTCAAATATTACACTAGATATAAATTCTGGCTTACAGTCCTTAAAAATGATAGATGCTACAGGTGACGGAAACACAACTTGTCAGCAATGAAATTACCTGCGCATGATTCATAGCAATCATTACGAGTTTCCTGATGCGGATCGTTGTTTTCCCATGACAGTTTTGCCAACCGGAGAAATACATCGCAGTTGGTAGTTTAGCCGCCTCTTCCGTGATATCCCCTGCGTTCCACAAGAAAAAGCCTGTGCCGATCAGAACAGCCGTAGCAGTGATCCCTGTTGCTGCTACGGACACCATAGTCCGCTCCGATTTCTAAAAAATATTTTTAGCAGAGACGTTAACAAAGCTCCCATTGCATGGACGAAATGGACAATGCCTCTGTCATCAGACATGGTGACCATCAGACATGGTGAGACATGACATATTCGTGGGGCGACGAATTGTGTCCTAAACCTTGCACCATTGTATCCTTACCCATATAACGAACCCTCAATAAGTCTTTTGAGTAGCTAAGTAGTTGAGTTTTGGCACAACATAATATTTAAGTAAGTATATCTACATAAGTAAATGAAAAAAGGAAAGTTTTCCAATTGGGGGGGAGAAAGAGAGCTTGCAAAGAAATTACCAACCATCATTTGCGTCATGAGAAAGACGAGCATGGTGATCACAAAAACAATCTGGGCACTAAAAATGTTATTACAAATATTGCGGAATTGATCGACACATCTGAAAATGTAAAAATATCTATCATTATTACAAAAATCTTCAAACAAGAAGTACGTAGATCAAGGATAATACCCACTTGATAGTACTCGAGTGCAGCTTGATCCCAAGTTTGAAAGACTCTTCGTATCTAATTTCTTTCTCACTCTGTCTTAGATTATGGTTATCGAAAACAGCTTCAATACTGTAGAAGTAACTTTGCAGGTTTATGTACTGATGACTGATGCTGGTCACAAGAACGATTATGATGATGTAGGAGGCAATGATACGGGTAACGAACACCCACCAGACGACGTTATTCGCAACTCTCGCTATGTGAGCGATGCGGGAAGGGTCGTCCACGAGGGGCCACGCTGTGATTACTGTTGTAAATGTACCTTCTGGAAATATAGTAATATTTTCTTTTAAAACTAATTAACTTTAATTTACTTACTTAGCTACCTATATTTCAACAGGTAAGTAATATACAGTGGTAGATCCGGTAGATCGATGTTAAATTATGGTCCATTCAATACCAAATATCTACATAAATTCGAAAAAAATGTGTATATGGCGCAAGTGATATGAGTCGCTGAGTTAACTGGCTTTCTTGCTGATGGCTGTAGAACATGTCAAAATCGTGATCACATTTGGCTGTAATTTCTTATTTTGAAATGTATCTGCTTTGCTTACCTAATATGCCTACTATGAGCAAGGCAAAATACAAATCCAGCGTATCGCCTCACTTGCGCGCTCATTTAGTTTGCAGAATAGACCGGCAGAGTTTACAGAGATATTACAGGGGTGTTACAGGGCCAACGATATCATACCTGACTTGATGAACTGCATAAGAGCACTGGTTGTGTGCAAAGCTAGTGACAAAAGACAACTAAGCGCAAGTGCCGCCGAATCCCTATTAGACTTCTTCAACATTTTCTCTTCGACTTTCTCATCGTTATAGAAGCTCTTTAAATGCAGAACATACGAAAATAATTTCTTAATATTCCCATCGTGTCTCCACAAAATAAAGCTGTAACTGCACAAAATTGGATGCGAAATTCCGTAAATCATTAAATCGGTCTCTTGCTTCTTGGTCAGTTTTTTCTGAGTGATAAACGATCCAAGCTCGAAAACTATAAAACAAGCAAGGATTATATTCAAACATTGCGATATACGCCGATAAACTCTGTAAAATGTTTTGGATAATTTTAAGTCTTCGATCCAAAAATTTGGGGAACCGAGAAAAAACACGATGTAGCTGATTTTATAGAAATATGCGGCTGTGTTATTGGGAAACGGCATTTTTCCTCTTCTGTTTACAACGCTACCACTGGGTGGCTCGACTATGAATGTAAGGAGTATAGCTTCTTGCTCTGTGTGATAAAATTACTGTCCCAAAATGGTAAATAATTAATTTCGTTAACAAGAAATTGATTACGTATGAGGGATTTATTATAGAATGAATTAAGTACCACCTATTACCAGTGGTGTAGCTTGCCTTAGAAGGGCCCTGTATCAAAATTTGTTGGGGGGCCCAAATGAAGGGTCACTATTTTTAAAGAAACAACGTTCGCGGCACCTGAAGCCCGGGGGCCCCGTATCATTAATAATAATAATAATAATAATTTTTATTTCAGGCACATTTGTCCCATATCTTATCTTAAATCTAATCTAAAATTTAAGTACACTGTAAAAGGGTGCCTGTCATTACAAATAAAAATATAGTGCACAATAGTGCCAAGTCATTTTTTGTTTCCGTCCATGTGAACAGAGACCCAATGCCTCATCATTGGACTCCGTCGTCAGCGATAGCCGCGAGAATTTCGTTGTTGGAACGACGCAAGCGATTCATTGATACGGCTGATACGGCGGTAGCTACGCCCCTGCCTATTACCAATTTGTATTATTTTAATTGATAGCTGGAAAAGCTTAGGAACCTCAGAAAAATAAAGTTAGGAACCACACCTCTCTTCTTCTTTTGTAGAGGTAGATTTAGTAGTCTCGTAATATGGCTACTTAAATACCTACTGTTCAATTTGTCTGTGTTACTGCCTCTCATTTCTGGTTTCGCTGATTTTGGTATAAAATGCTGATTGTTGTTTTGTGCTTCGATAAAGGACTACCGACTTTTTGGATGGCGTTATAAGGGGAGGCCCATGTTCAGCAGTGGACGTCTTATGGCTGATGATGATGATGATGACTTTTTGAAATACATAATATATTTGGGTCTGACTACAGAAGATTACCTAGGACCGTGAACTATATTACCTACTCCTAGCGAACGGCCTGTTTTTCTGTCTATCATAATTCTCGTACCTACTTGAATCACTAGACGCATAATGAGGCGTTTTCCAAAAAAAAATAAGTAGTTCTAAAATACTTACTAGATGGCGTAACAGACCTACCGTTTTACCTGTCATTGTCATTTCTGTCGAAATATTTTATGTTTATTTTTTTAATCGTAAATTTTGGCTCCACACGTTGTGTATTTAGCCAGTGTCAAGTATTGTAATATTTCAAATGACGTCAAATACATAGTTACGTTACTTGAAATTGTCTAAATACACATGTCAAGCCAAAAAACACGAGAAAAAAAAAGGCACACGTACATTTTTTTGTCTTTCATGTCTTGACAGTGACAGAAAAAACTTAAGGTACATCTAACGCCATCTATTGGGTACTTTTATAACCAGGATTTCTTTTTTTTTGGAAAACGCCTCATTATACTTTAGGTACCTACCTACTCGGTATATCTATATTGTAGATTTATGAAATAATCTTTCACAAACAATGTGCATATTGTTCAATGGAATAGGCTTGGACGAAACATGATGCTAAATCCATGGGAATATGAGTAAAATTATTTGAAATTACCGCTCAATAATGTATGACCCAATAATGTATAGCCCGTAATGTACAGCATGATCACAGAAGAGGAATTTTTTTATCAGCAATCACAATACGGGATGTACATTATCGGGTTGTACATTATTGTCTCCCGATAGTGTAAAGAAGGCGCAGATTAAAAATACAAGAATAAGAATAAGAATAAGAATAAGAAAATATTTATTGAAAGAAGTTATATAATATTAAAAAGAAATTATATAATATTTATTAAATATTTACAAGATTCTGTACATTCTTGGTCGTGTTTTATTGGCACGTGTTGATAATGTACAGACCAATAAAAGCATGGATCTTCGTCTAAGAATAAAAGCCTGCTATTCCATGTACTGCTTGTGCACTATTGGGACTATTTGGGACGTACATTATTGGGTCGGTAATTATCCGTAGTATTACATACTCTTTGATCGGGTCATGCATTATTGTCTCTGTCTCCCCTTTCTTTTTGAAACTTTATTGAAAAAAATCTGATTATCACAAACAGAGACTAAAATAATGTTGGCAATGAAAACTTATAAGCCCAAGAAACCAGTTTATAAGGAGATCGAGAATGTTCAAGAGTTGTGCAGATTGTGCCTAGAGAAGGCACAGGAAGGTGTTGCAATCTTCAAGGATGGCCAGGATGTGTGTGCCGTCGTTGCCATGAGGATCATGATCTGTGTGGGACTAGAAGTGAGTATTCCTAAGAACGTCAACACAAATTATAAGAAGTCTACACACTGTACTTCAGCTTTAGCCACCCTATCCTACTGGAACAATACGTTTTTGTAGGACAAAAAAGTTGCTATAATGTAATACAAATTTCCAGCTTACCAGCTCTGCCATGCGATTTTTTAATAGATATTCCAGATATTCCCATACTTTTTGGCGGAAAAATGTGTCTTATATTTTTGTGATACATACCACCTCGATAACAAGCTTCATCAAAATCTGTCTAGCCATTTGGTACCTAGTGAAAAGGGACTTTGGAACTTACGTACGTATATACTACTGGCTTTCCGGTGAAGGAAAACATCGCGAGGAAACCTGCATATTCCCGGATAATAAATTTGATGGTGTATGTGAATCTGCCACCACGCACTGGGCCAATGTGGTGGATATGGCCCAATCACCCTTCGAGGGTAGGCTGATATCTCAGTTTAAAAAGAGTGAATCTGTTCATCCTTCTTTTGTTCATATTCAATATTATTGTTTAAAATTGAGTGCAAAATGTTTCTGCCAAATATTATCAAAATCGGCCAGTAAGAAAATGGCACCGCAGCACACTTTTCCCAATTTTGGGAGAAATATCTCACCAATCAAAGATATACTATATAATCATAGAACCTGTAAACTAATATTTGTCAAGATTGGTTGAAAAATACGATCTGTAGGTGAGTACCAACATACAGACAGGTGAAATCAAATTATGCCATTTGATGCTAGGACCTTCGCTCTCTTTCTTCACACAAACAATAATTTCCCAGAGCATTTTCAAACTAGAAACTTTACTAGGACTGCCTCGGTGGCTCAGTTCGTAGTGAACCTACGTTCTGTGCTTGGGGGCGTGGGTTCGATTCCCATCTAGGACAAACATTTATGTGATGAATATTTGTGTTTGTTCTATGTCTGGGTGTTAATATCTATATAAGTATGTATTTAAAAAATATCTATGTACGTATATCAGTCTCTGGCAGCCATATCACAAGCTTTGCTTAGTTTGGGGTCAGATGACCGTGTGTGCAATAATGTCCCAGATATTTATTTATTTATTATTATTTATTACTGTATTTTCATACGTTTCAATGGCTCAAAATTTCAGATAAAACACGAACAGTCTCTACCCAACGTCATCTGCAAAACTTGTTATGAAGAGCTTGAAAAGTATTACAAATTCCGGAGAAAGTGCCAAATGTCTTATCAAAAGCTGAAATACCACGTCTTAGCTATGAAATTAAAACATCAGACCGTAAAAATGAAGGCAACGCTTGAAAATGTACCTGTAAGTGAAACTGTAGAAGACTGTGAACCTGATAATGTTAAGCAAGATATAAGAAATGAAGAAACGCAGTTGTTACAACAGTCTGATGATCAGCTGTCTGAAGTTAAAGAAAATGTCACAGAAAAGGCCGTAGAAATAGAAGAGGTAAAATTGTAACCTACTGGATACTAGTTGGACTCCGTATTCCTGTATTTTCTAGGACAAAAAGAATGTATGTCCATCCTAACAATGCACACTATTTCAATCTCAGTTCAGCCTTTTGAAGAGCAGATTGATATGTAACCGTCATCCTGACTGTAGATGAAAGAGACCAGGTAAATCTCAAACTGAAACATTTCTCATTGGGTTGAAAATAAAGGGCCAGAACAAACAGACAGACAAGGGGCAGGGTCAGCGTAAGGGTGCATTTCCATCAGGAGGAAATATATTTCTCTCATTCTCTCTCTTTTGTTATATGGCAGTCAGCACCAACCTAGTGTGTTTGCATAGTTAGGTTAGGTTGTGTTTTAGCCATTTCATTTGAAAATGTTGTGAGAACCTTGTTGTAGTGGCCATTTTTCAAATAAATTTCTTTATCATCATAGTGTTACATCTTCTAGGTCCAAATCCCCATACAACCAGTGAACCCCGACCTCAGTACATTTCTGTCCACCATCCTTATGGAGCTGGGCATCCTGGGCCAGGAGCATGGGCTGCTGAAGCACCAGGGTGTCTCCATCCTCGAGCTGGAGACTGGAGACGAGGAGCAGCTGCTGATAGAGCTGGTGGAGGAAGATGATGACACTCCTGTCAATATTGTGAGTTAATCTCAATTTGGGCTGTGGTGACACTTAACAGGATGCACGCTTGCCATTTTGCCTTCCTTTTTTTTAATTTTACACTTGACATTTCTCCTCAGCGAGAATTTTACCAATCATTTTATATTATAAGGTTAGCTTCACCATCAGCCAGAAAACGTCCACAGTTTAACTGATGGGTTGTGGTAATCCCCACACTTGGCAGGCGGTTTCGGGATCGCAGAACACTCACTGTTTGCTAAGAGGACACTGCTGTCTGTCCTCCAGTGGTTCTGGTTAGTTTATCAAGTGTTTATGCAGAACAGTAAAGCAATGTGGCAATGTGGTTGGTTTTTGTGAATTGTATTTCTTTTCCAGTTAGAGGACCAGTCTGGCCAAGACTGTGTCGACCCAGACGAAATGATCATAGATGTCAAACGGCATCCAATCACAAAACGCAGTAAAACGTGAGTTTCTCTTTAGATACCAATGGGGTAGTTTTTTTCTTTTGTTTCTCGGCTCCACACGTCGTTCATTTAGCCAGTGTCAAGTAATGTAACATTTCAAGTGAAGTCAAATACTTCACAATTAAAATAAGTGTCAGTCACAGTCCAAGCCAAGCAAAGTAAGTCACGGTCAAGTCCACATCATGCACCCGCAAAGCGGTGGAGATTCCAATGGGGTAGTTGACTGCTGTTTGATTTATTGTATTCCAAAGTCAAAGACATCAATTTGAATTTGGAATTTCATGTGGAATGCAAGGTATTTGAATTCAAAATGACCAGTACTCCTAGGATAATTGTTATTATCGAAAAAACGTCCGTACGGATTCAATAGCAAAACGTATGAAAAAGCTTATTGTTTTGTTATTAGTTTTGAAAAAAAAATTAGCTAGGTAAGGTCTGGTGAGGCAGGTAACACAAGGTGGCCGCCGGCAGGTCCCGGCCGTGGTGCTCGCTGTGCGGGCGCTCGTTCTCCTCGCGCTCGGCGCTGGCGCGGCACGTGCGCGGGCACGCCGGCGCGCGCCCGCACGCGTGCTCCGCGTGCGGCGCCTCCTTCGCGCAGAAGGCCGTGCTGCACCGGCACATGCTCGTGCACCTCGGTAACTACCATCGCACATTGTGCCCGTTGTTCCTGACAAAACCGCACCAAAGTTTGAGGAAGCGCGGGTTGCGGGGACTGCGAGCTCTACCATTAGCTGTCCCAAGGTTATCTAACACACCTGACGATCGCAGGCCAACGAGAGAAACTGAGATGAAAACATATTTATCTCTCGTCTGATGTAACAGTCGGCGGTCGGCGCCGGCCGAGCCGTAACCTGTGTTGGTTGGTCGGTTAAGAGTGTTGCTGTTTTAAAGCTGGTCTTAGTTTGATTTTGACTTTAAATTCGTATATCTATCAGAGCTATATTATGTGATATATATATTTATTTGGTATCTCGAGTCCTCACAGTGTGTGGTGTGTGCAGACGTCCGCCCGCACCGGTGCTCGCAGTGCGACAAGAGCTTCACGCAGCGCAGCGCGCTGGAGGCGCACGCGCGTGCGCACGCGCCGCCGCACGCGCGCCCCCTGGCGCTGCACCGCTGCACCGCCTGCGACAAGGTCTTCCTCTACGCCAGCGGTCAGTATACACTAGGACGTCACGCGGACGTTCACTGCTGAACGTAGGCCTCCCTCTTGGAGCGCCGCATCCATCATTTGCCCGCGACTTTCACGACGTCCGTTATTTTACCTAGTGGGAGGCCAGCCTACGCTGCGACTTCACTATTATAAAATTGTCTTTGCGACATTTCCAGGTCTGAGTCGTCACATGGTGTCGCACAACGGCCGCGTGTACGCGTGTTCGGCGTGCGACAAACATTTCAAGGACAGGAGCTCCTTCATGCGACACCTGAAGAACGTCTGCCACAAGGGGCCCGCGGCCGACCGGCGGGGCGCGACGCCCCCCGACACTACTACTGGAGCCGCGCCTGGACACTGACTCGGATACGAATAATCATCCTTTTAAAAGGGTATTTCGAGAGAAAGATAGCGCTATACACTGTCGCGCGCAGATGAAAAGAGATGGCTCTAGCGCGCGCTAGTCAAAAAACCAGATAATTGCAAATTACATCTAAACCAGGAAATCCATGCAAACCTAGATATTATTATTACCTCGCTATTAGTGTAATAATCACTTGAATATACACAAGGGGCTCCGAGCGCCAGCGAACATGTGTGTAAATCGAGGTCTTTTCATTGTTTATTTTTTCGAGATAATGTCATGTAATCATGTTTTCCCGCCATGAAATACAAGATTACAGAACCACAAAAAACATATATCCCAAATTAAGATTCCACATCCACATAACTAATGAGGGGCACTAAATAGAAAAATGATATGTTTATCTAAGTAGGCCGTTAAAAGTTTGAGTTTAAAGACAGAAGCCCACTGCTGGTGCTAGGCGTAGCGCCCAACGAAGTCACGCTCTGATAAATTTAAAAAAAACTGCGTCAATTCCGAGTAAACTCGCCAAACGAAACTTAGTGCTATTGCTATCTTTTACTAATGAAAACAATAGAAAGAGATAGCATGCATTTCAGTGCTGTCAAATAAGTCTGATCTTAGTTCTCCATACAAGATTAGACGAGACCGGCGGGCTTATCCTCTACTTTGAAACGTTCGTGATTCTGATTGCGAGAGCATGCCATCTCGCTCGTACCGACTTAGTCGCACTATGCGCGGTCCCGCTCGCGCAACTCTCGCTATCGCTTTCAGAGTTACGGGATAAGCCCACAGAGTGGGTGCAGACTAAAAACAAGTTTTAAGTGTCTATTGTACGTTTTTCTTCGCGGCTTAAATCGGTAAACTCGTATGACAGCACTAAAATGCATGCTGTCAATTTCTTGTGTTTCTATTTGTAAAAGACAGCAACAGCACTTCAGACTTCCAGAAGAAGCTGCCTCTGTGTTATTTATTATTATTGTGAGATGTCTGAAACAGTGTGAATTATAGCAATTTAACGCCCTTTTGGCAGTTTAGTACAAGTCTCCTATACTAACTCTAAAACAAATTCCGAAGAAATAACACCCGTTACAAACTCACACGTTCATAAATAGTGACGTCAGCTGGTGTCGCCGTCCAGAATGGCTGACCTTTTTAGATCGCGGGTAGTTGTTTCTTGGGAATTTGTTTAGTAAATATTTTACGATTTTATGAAGTTTGTCTACAAGTTTTAAAATGTATTTATTGATAATGAATTATAAGACATGACCAGAGATCAGATAATCGGATGTATAATTTTACCTAAAGTTTAGTTGGTCAATATGGAATACGCTTTTGCATCGATTGTGATAATCCAACAATTCCAGAATCGATAAAAGTAGTGTTTTTCTGATTATAGAATCGTATGCATATTTACATACCTAATATTGTAAAGTAGGTAGTTAACACTTTGATCGTCCCCTGCCAAGTCTGTTTGGGTCCCACATGTAAATATCGTTGGTGCAAACCTTCTTTCATTATCTGTGTTTATGCCCTACTTAATATTCAAAAATGCACAAATGCGTCCGGTGTAATACATTATTTTTTCCAACAGAGTGAGGTTTGGGGCCATCGGTGTGCGTACTCCTGGCGGAAAAGTGTCGAATTTGATTTGAATGATGTAGATATTTAGTGCATGAGGCCACACACCCACACATGTGAGTGTGGAACTCGAAATAATTTCAGATTAATTATTATGGCTTTAATCGACAAAAACACGGCGTAGAATATTAGGAATAATAAGTTATGACAGACAGAGCTGGCATAAGCCATGTGATAAGCTATGGTTTTCAAAGTAGGTTGCATGACACCACAGTGAGGGACTCGTGCGGCTTGTCTACCGGGACCCACGTGTGGTACCTGATACTGTCAGTGTTAAGTAACTTCCATACGATTAGTTATGCATTTCCGAATGTATTGGAATAGGACTACAAAAAACAACGTAAAATTTAGTAATATGCATCCGATTATCCGATCTCTAGACACGACTTATTTCACTAAAACGATATTTTTACAAAATAAAACACAATATTTTTTTACTTAGACATTTTATTGGAAAAGAATTCATACTAGATTTGAAGGCAACATGGTATGGTATAGTATAGTTTAGTTATATATCGGCCAAGTCGGGAGGTTGTGTAGTGGGTTAGTAAGTAAGTGAGCGAGGCCGCCCTCTATGGCACCACCGCCTATGGAATGCCTTTCTTACAACGTACTAGTCCTACGAATATCAGCCGACGGGACGAGGGCGCCTCCTCTCCTCTCCTCTCCTCTCCACCCCGCGGCTATAAATGGTGATTATAAAAATAAATAAGGGGCCGCCCCCTCCCTCTCCCGCGCGTCTATCGCTAAAATAATCAACAATAATAATAACGCGAATAAAAATGCTGAATGACATCGAGCGCGCTCTCGCCTCGCCTCGCCTCGCGCCCTCGACTCGCCTCGACACGAATCCTAACATCGAAGAATAATCCGCTTACACTAATTTTATTTATCGTAGGAAAACTTAGCCTAGCGCACGTTCACTTTATATTAGTTGCTCGACTTCTCTCAAACGAAATATAACATCGACGATAAGAATGCGAATCTCTTAAATTAATCGTACATAATTAAAACGTCCCGCCCCCGCCCCGACCCCCGCCGGGGGGCCGGGCCCGCGGGCCTCCTATCGTATTGTATACATGTTATAATATATAGCACATGGTCTAAAATAAAATTACTATTAAGTAATAATAATCAAAACCTATTTACAGGAGCGTCGCCGGCCGCGCTCCGCCCCGACCGCTCCGAGGGACGCGGGCCTTCGGTCCGGGCCTCCGCCCTCTCAATACAAAACGTACAAAACACTATGTTCCAAAAATGTTTTTTTTTCTTTATTAATTTTGGCCCGGTTTCGAAGCTCGATACATAGATAGTCCTACACTAGATTTACACAACATTATCAATATGGTACAAAAATTGAGGAACAGGCAATCTATATTATATTCAGTCATGGAAAATGGAAGTCCCATGTCTTCATACTATTTGATTGACGAGAGAATCAGGCCGTTCGCGCGATGGTAAGCGCCACTTCTGCCCGTCACGGTGCCGCCCAGAATTGTTAACTGTTCTCGTCATTTGCAAATTTTGTGCCATAATGAGTAGACAAGTGTAATGTTGATATCCCCCGCGGTAGTAGTGTGCGCGGCTCGCGGCGCGTGGCGCGTGGCGGAGCGCCGGCCGCCGGCGCCGGCTGGACCAGTCTGCACGTTACATGTTCTCGAATTGATCGACGCGACGCTTGGTGTTGCCCTGGAAACGAAACAAACAAAACACATGTTTATTGCGCACAACGACACAGCAACAGGGAGTAGACAGTGAAGGCGAAGGGCACATGGGGCGAAGGTTTTAACTACCTCGTTTCATTTGGAATCGCCTGACATATGACGTAGCATGAGGCCGTATTAACATCACAGCACGCTTCTGTATTGGAACAAAAACGTTTTCAGGTCGATATAGGAGCTAATTTACAACCAGCAGGCCGGTCAAGTTTTTTTTTTCTCCATAATTCAACATGCATAGTATTTTTTCTGATTCTGCCAAACTGCATAGCAGTTTGTAGGCAGAGTGTAACTCTCATTGTGAACATTGTATTTGGTACTATGTACGCGTAACTATAAGTAAGTAGTAGGTATATTATTATCTAGGTTTCCTTATATTTATGACACGATTAGTTATTATATTATTGGAATATTTACGAAAATAGCACGACAGCACCTACTGTAATGAACAGTAAGTACTGTCGTGCCACTCTCGCAAATATACTTAGTTACTTTGCTCCGGTATTCTGTCTAACATTAATTTCTTTAAAGCTTTTTTACTTGTACATTTGGTTTTAAATAGTTTTTCAAAGTTGTAAGTTGTAGTTTAGTTAATAAGCCCCTTGCCAAATAATAATAATTGCAAACATATTTTGAATTAAAAAAAAAAGACATAAAATATCGCAGACTCGGAGCAGATATTAAAATGAATGAAACGTCTGTCCGGGCGGGAGCCGGTGGCCGCGGGTCGCGGCGAACCTTGCGTATCTCCCGTAGCGTCTTGTACTTGTCCCGGCCCTGGCGCACGTTCTCGCGGTGGATCTTGTCCATCGCCGTCTCCTTCGTCTCGTCGCGGGACTGCGCCAAGTCTTGTTTCAGCGCCTGACACACACACAGACACACAATCAAACAATAATGTAGTCGGTTGAATCGGGCGTTACTTTACTCTTGAAAAATCCACGCATATTATAATTCAGAGTAATATAGCCGCAGTCCTAATCAAATAAAAACAAAACAAATAAGTCAAATCTTTAGAAAAAATGCCTTTAAAATAAAAATGTCCTTGAAGGTATAAAAATAAATACATTATTCGTCTCGAGCCAAATACTTCGTTTGCGAGATTCAGAACTCCCTACTTGTGAACTGTCAGTACATACAAAACGTCGAAAAATGGATCAACGTCATCTACCGAACTATACGTAACTGTCTCTCTGCCTATCGTTAGTCACATTTTCAGGGCTAAACTGCTCTGGATTTTGATCAAAATTTAAATGCCTGTAGTCTGGATCACGAAGAAAGACAAAGGCAAAGAAAAATTATTTAAAAAAAAATATAAGCGGGCGAAAGCTAATATATATGTATAAAAAAGATAACTAATTTATTCCTTATTGCCTGACTTCGCAAGAAGGAGGGTAACGTTTTTGGGGTGTATGTAAGTATGTATGTTTCTTAATTACCTCCTGTAGCCTAAACAGCTTTACCAATTTGGCTTTGGATTCCTGTTTATGTCCGGAGTGTCATATATTATGCTAAATTTTGCAGTAGGGGTTAAAAAAAAAAAAACAACACTATCTTGATAAACACTTCACTAGCGATTCGTTATTCATTCGTCGAGATATATTTTATTGACAATTGTATTATCGTCGCAGGTAGTTTGGTGTCTGTTCGTTGACCGGAGAGTGGCTTGCGCTGTATAGTTTACCTTGAGCTGGCTGTGGAGACGCTCGTTCCTCTCGGCGAGCGTGCGGCGGTCCGTCACCGGGTCCACCAGGTCATCCGGAGCCTGCAAATCGTACAAACAGATTAGTTAAAACTACCTTGTCGGCCTGTGATATTTCTTGCCTGGATGTGACATATTTTGCTGAACTGTGACACATTTCGCTAATGGTGGCACTTCACATCGCTGTGTGTTCGTACGCCGTGTTTGATCAGATAATTGTGTGTCGCCCAAATATCACGAGCACGCTGTCCGCACTAGAACGCGAATAGCAACAAATACCGTGCAAAAATTTGTGACCAAAAACCGACAACCGGCGGCTGCTGGTCTTATTCGTGAAAAAATAGGCAAATATAAGCGAATAGAGTAACTTCACATCGTAGTATTTGGGCAAATAAGACAAATATGCGAACAGGAATAGCGATGTGAAGTGTCACCGTAAGATGTGATATCTCGCATGCGACATGTTGACTTGACGAGTCGTGAAATATTTCAGTGAGTATGTCGCATTTTTTTTTTTTTTTTTTTTTTTTTTGTTACTTGGTGACGAGACGAGCAAGTCGCTCACCTGATGTTAAGCGTCACGCTTGCCCATAACAGTTCAGTGCCACCCAGAATTTTGAACTTCAACAGTTCAAAACAATGCGCGGCAATGCATTGCGCTCGTCACCCTGAGATGTTAGATGTTTAATCTCTGTATGCCCAGTAATTACGCTGGTAACATTGCCCTTCAATCCGGAACACAGTGATGCTTGCACACTACTGCTTGGCGGTTGAATAACTGGCAAAGGTGTGGTACTTCCCCAGGCGGACTCTGCAAGAGAGCCCTACCACTACAAAACGCAGGTTCTCGCCTGTGACATAAGTTTGGCGAGCTGCGACATACCTTGCTGAGCTCGCCGCCGCCGCCGGACTCGGAGCCGGCGTCGGAGCCCGCGTCGCCGTCGGCGCCGGCCGAGCCCTCCTCCGACACGTGGTGGTGCGAGGGGGTCTGCGCCGCCGCCAGCAGGGCTGCGGCTTCCTCCTGCTCACGGACACGGTCACTTAACATACTCAATTCGATTCCCAAACTAACACAACATTTTCAGTTTGTTCGACTATACTGGTAGTACGCAGGTGAATACAAACAAACGAGAAAAAAGTTACTTTTACATTCTTAGGATATAAAGTAAAACTGTCGGTCTTATCGCTCTCTTTCAGGCAACCATAGGATGAAGAGGGTTTATAAAAGAGCTAAAGGGCTGGTTTGTGTACATCCACTAGGTTTGGTAGTAGTGTGCAGACGGACCTGCTTGCGGCGCGCCTCCTCGACCTCCTCCTGCAGGCGGCGCGTCTCCGTGTCCTTGATCTCGACCTCCTCCTGTATGCGCGACACCTCCTCCTGCTTGGTGCGGATCTCCTCCTCCAGCTTGGCGCGCTCCGCCGCTTCCATGTTCTAACAGATATAAACAAACAATATTATACATGCCAAAGTTTGTGCGGAAGTGTGTAAGTGTGTTTGTTCCCGTTGAATGAAATTTGGTATGGAGGTAGCTTATACTCCGGATTAACACAGACTTTTTATTCCGGAAAAAAATATTCCTGCTCTGTAGAGTAACGGGTGAAACCGCGGGGCACTGCTAGCATTACATATCTGCATACAAACACATTCAGGCCAGCATTAGAAAAAAATATAGATCGATTAGCGAGGATCACATGAGACAAAACATCATTTATCTACCAATCACGATTACCATTATCAATTTTCGACCAATCAGAGTTGCAGTGGAATTGCAGACCTTTGAAAGAACTGATAATATGCTATATTACGGTTTCAGAATAATTAAATTTCATAAGAATAATAGTTATTCACTTACTGAGATTACACACTAAAATAGTTTATATTATTAGTGCTGCTAAGCGCAGCATGCAGACTTAATTAAACAATTAATTAACAGTTTAAAGATTTTAGGGAAATCATGAAAAAGTAAGCTACATAATTTGACTTCTTTGGTAATGTGAGGTAGTTTACACCCGTTTTGAGTTATCCGACTCGGTCCGACTATGACGCGTTATATATTAGAATTCTTTTTCTTCATCATATCATATCATATAAAATATATCATATTAAATTTTCTATCCTTTTTTTTTCTGTGGGAAAGAGATGTTTTCTGTCTACTGTTTTCTCTATCTACTGGCCTGGCGCAGGAGTACGAGTACGTATTTTTTTTTTACTTTACTCTCATAGTATATTGTTCGGCTTCGCATCAACAAACGCGTTATTATTTTTCGCAGGCACAAGAAAACGTGCATAAGTGTGAGGATTTTTGTAGCGATGATAGCTCAGTAGTTAGCGTTCGGATCGCGGGCCGCTGAGCGTCGGTTCAAATCCCAGCAGAGAGGAAAACATCCGAAGGAAACCATAGCATGTGTTCCGGTAGACTCATTTTTGAGCCAGTTCCTATTCGAGGTTAGATGTATTTACCATCCTTGACCACACCGTCACCTCACATCAGGTGAGTGTGTAGTCAAATGCCTGTCATACAGAAAAAAGAATAGATCTTTTTATGTCTCCTATTCTAAAGTACAAAGGAATTATTTTTGAAAATGTATGCGACTGTTTTCAATGGTAAGTGAAATATGGTTGTGGAGTACCTTGGTCTCCTCGAGGCGCTGCATCATGGCCTGCAGCTCGTTCTGGCGCCGCTCCAGCTCCTCCTTGGCGGCCTGCAGCTGCCGGAGCTGCTCCTCCAGCCGCCGGATCATGTCCTGGGCCTCCATCAGGTTCGCCTGCACACCAGGGGACCGGTTAACAAGTGGGCCACTTGTCCAGTTGATGCAACATGATCATGGATGGGTCATTTATACGGCGTAAGTTCGTAAGTTGATAAAAATGTTTTTTTTTTTCTATTTAGTGCCCCTCATTAGTTATGGAGGTTAATAATCGTATTTTAGGATAAATGTTTTTTTTTTGTTCTGTTGCCCAGTTTTGCGTGGCGGGAAAACATGATTACATGACATTGTCTCGATAAAAACAATACATAGAAAAGACCTCGACATACACATATTGTTCGTTGGCGCTCGGAGCCCCGAGTGTATATTCAAGTGATTATTACAATAAAAGTGAGGTAATAATAATATCTAGGGTTGCATGGAACAGAATTTCGATTAATTTCCTGGTATAGATGTAATTAGTAATTATCTGGTTTATTGACTAGCGCGCGCTAAAGCCACCTCTTTCCACTTGCGCGCGAAAGTGTAGAGCGCTCTTTCTCTCGAAATACTCTTAAGTACAATATCATCGAGTACTATGAGCCCTTTTCGGCTTAGTATACCCTTCCCTTACAACCCTGTGTATTCACCAGACCATATGGGAGGAAGGATGTGGGTGTGGGGTGGGGTGGCCGCAGTGTGTGGTGTGAGCAGGTAGGTACCTGCGAGCGCTCCATCTCCTCCTGCATGTGCCGGAGCCGGTCCTCGTACTCCTGCTGCTTCTTCTCGGCGCGCTCGCGGGCCGCGATCTCCAGCTGCAGCTTCTCTCTACAATTAATAATAATAATTATTCATTAATAATTAATAATAATTATTTATTGACACTTAAACATAAGCCACTTATACATAATTATGTAACTTTACTCAGAATGAAAGTACGAGAATATTCGGCTTGCGATAGCAAATAGTCGGTCACAGAAAGTACCTTCAGGGTACATTATAGTGCAGGAAAGAATTGAAATTGAAAGAAATACAATAGTAATAATATTATAGCTAGTGATTTGGTGTATATGTGTTTATTTGTGTATGAAGATGCTTTAACAACAGTACACCGTGTCACACCGAGCCGGGCCACTTCTCCCAGCGAGGTCCGACGAGACACTCGCCCGCGGAATCACGACATTGCCGCGCGAAGCGAGGGCCGACGAGAGCGTCCACCCCGAGTAACTACACGAGCGAGTCGTACCCTGAAGTTAAGCGTCACGCTTGCCCATAACGGTTTAGTGGTATCCAGAATCTTGTATTTCAACAGTTCAAAAGCATGCCCATTAATTTTTCTCAACCTGTTTAGATTGTGGTTTTATAATAGTAGCGGAGGAGAACCACCGTCAGACGAGTGGGTGGCCAAACGAAGGCCTATTCACAATAAAAAAACAAGAACTCCGTGACTAAGATACATAGCCAGAAAGAGAGAGACGTTGGAGATGTTTTCAGTCTGACCTTAAAGAGAGTTAAGTGTCATGCGGTGTGTGGGGTTACCTCTGCGCCTGCTTGGCCAGCTTCTCCTCCCGCGCCTGCGCCTTCATCTGCTGCACGTCGATGGTGTCGGGCTTGCGCCTGCGCATGTACAGCTCGTGGTTGCCCATGCACAGCGCCAGGATGCGCTTGTTGACCCGGACTCTGGGCGCGAAGAACACGAAGTCGGGCGCCTTCTTGTCGATCGGCTTGATTATGAACTTGCGGTCGTTGAACGATATGTTGCGGATCTCGGACCACGGGAAACCGATCTTTGGGGTCAGTCTGGAAACGGGCACGAAAATATTCTATAAATTACATTTCTTACACGACAATAATGCCAAAATACATAAAGCCTAGTATGAGAGTCAGACACTCCTGATGATGAAATATTTTTATATTTTGTAAAAAAAAATAGTCAAGAGGACATAATGTATGTATCTTCGCAGACCATACTCAACTTCACAAACATACGTACAGACAACAACTCGTCCCCGAAGACTCTGAAACCTTTGCCTCTGTTGTGATGCAATATAGCTACAACATGCATAGATGTTATTTTAACCATTGTGAAGGAGTTTAGTTAACTTCAGAAATGCGATATTCAGATAGCGAGTAAATGTTTCGAGTAATTATAGTTGAGGAATAAAAGACGGCTATTTTGTAAGGTTTTGTAGGTACAGGTGTAGGCCGACCTCTAGTAGTTGCCGAGTAGTACTCACTTGTCGTCCTTCTCGTAGATGTTGAGGCCGAGCGCGTCGACGCCGAGCCAGAGCTCGGTGTTCTTCTTGTTGCGTATCTCGAAGTAGTTGACGCCGTACATCTCGAGGTCCTGCGCTATCTTCAGGTACTCCATCATGGCGTCCTCGCGCAGCATGCCGCGGTGCTCCTGCCACCAGTTGGTGATGGACTGCTCCCACTCCTCGCGGGACATCTGCGCACGAGTATGTACACCGTTTAACCATTGAGTTGAAGAATTGAAAGTTACGAGTTCTTTGTCACTTGATTTCATCATTTTACTGCCCCAACCTGCTGTGCGTTTGTTGGCTTCCTTCATTCGTTGCTTTCATCCGATGATGATGTCGATTTCAAATTTGAATTCATACCCCTTTTACCCTTTTAATTGTCATAAACCATACAAACCTTACTTGATATTCTTCTACCTCTTTACATACTCTCCACTTATCCCCCCCAGCCTAGTAGGACGAAGTTGCTTTTCTTTTCCACTATTCCATCCCAGGGTGGATAAGTGGAAACAGCTATCCAATCCAGCAATCAGATTCGAAAGACCTCTTCCATAGATAAGTGGAATAGCTGATTCCACTTATCCACCCAGCTATCCCACCTGGGAGGAAAAAGTCGTTTTTTTTTCCCACTGGTCCGTTCCAGGGTGGAGGAGATATTCACATGGAATAGGGACCGATGTTACATCCAATCTATGAAGAGGTCTTTGGAATCTCGAAGTGGATGTAGCTAAGCGCATGATCTGGAAGGGATGGATCAAGATACTTTTTGTGTAGCATCATTATAGAAGTGGAGTATACCTTGTGTTGGTCGGTGACGCGCTGCGGCAGCAGGCGGTCGTTGGCGAGGAAGCCGGGCCCGTGCAGCGCGGGGTTGTGGTCCCCGTGCCGCGCCTGCACCGCGTACGACGCCAGCAGTACTGACGTCTCCGGCGGGCAGTAGATCTCGTCTGATAGGATGGCGTTCTTCACCTATGTACGAACACAAACTTTTACACCAAAAGCAATTGATACTAGTACTTTGTGAACGAGTATTCTATCCAGCTGGATGAACGGAACACGACATCATTCCGTGTTCACCAGGACGCGACGCAGTAGTCTCTCATCCCCACAATACTGTACAGTCTCGCAGGCATTAATCTTGCCAAATTTTAAACGCATTATAAGTTAGAGAAAAGGCTGTATACAAGGACGATTGCGTAGAATGAGCTTGCGCTGTTATTACTCTACAAAGAACTTTCCTACTACCAGTAAAATATCTAATTTCATTCATGTTGACACAGATGGAAATAAATAAATTAATCAAACACTAATGTAGCCTAGATCAACTGTGTAAATATTTGTATTTTGTTTGTCAATGTCTCTAAGTGTTGTTGACCTTGCAGATTGCAGATGACCGAACTGGTTTTCCCGATTCTTCATAATTAAGTTAGAGATGTTTCAGATTGTATATCCGTAGATGATCGAAACGTTGAAATTATATGCTGTAATGAGACTACATAATTGACGCCTAAAGCGGTGCAGTGAAGAGTTCCAACTACAGATTTGTCGCGCTAACCCCCGAATACTGAAACGTTTGTTAACTTTGACGACAGATTAAGTCTATTGCTGTCTTTCTCATTTGATTAGTGCCAGACAAAGGCAGTATTAGAATTAATCTGTTGTCACAGTTAAAAACGTTTCAGTAAAAGTTTCTTCTGTTCGCTTTTCTTCCCAATATGTTGCCGGTCCAAGAGTTGCAGGCCGAACCCCGAATGTTTGCGCAACGAGGCGATATCCGCCAATCCGCGTATACCCGTCTGCGATTGTCGGAAATCACCTCGTCGCGCGAATATTCTGGGTTCGGCCTGCAAATCTGGCATAAGTTGATGACGGCGACCACTTTAGAGCTGCTTTAGTGGTATATTATAGAACCGTAGTACATATTTACCGACTTATTCACAGAGTTGGCTAATGATGGAACTTGACATTCTCTTCGGACCTCTGTAAGTTTTTTTAATGCATACACGATGGTGCCTCCTTCATTTAACTGTACAGCGAAATTAGTGCAACGGATTGTAATAGCATTCCACTGTACCTGAAGGTAGAAGAGCTTGAGTGTGATCTCCTGGATGAGCTCGTCCGCGACATCTTCGGGATAGAATTTAGCGCGGAACTTGAACTGAAGCGGATTCTCCTTCTTCACATCCTGCTGCATCACCTGACGGACAATATTAAACACGTTAAGCGAGAGCTCCTTTGGTAACTTTTAACAACTGCGGCAATTGTTAAATCAGAAGCGCTTTTCGTTTGAAGCTACATGAAGCTAGTTCTGACTTAAATACAGGGTTGCCTTATATGGGGTTGACTTAAATACAGGGTTGCTTTATATGGAAAGTGTATGCTAAGCCTTCCGACTTAGCATACCCTTTCCATATAACCCTGTATAGAGTACTAGTGTCCATTTCGCTTTTTGTACTCATTAATTAGTTTTAGTTAATTTTTAGTTAAAGTTAATTAGTTTAGTGACAATAGCCTCGTGCAGCCTGAACGTACTTTGGTTAACATAAACATGTATAGGTAACCCATGGCAACTCGATGTACAAGACAAAGATCTTTAAAACTATAGATCCAACAACGACGCCCCAAACAAGGCAACAAAATGCCTACACGGCATTTTGTTCTAGAATTCTAGAATTTACTCCCAGTCGCGCATTAAAAAAATGAGTCGTAACTGTTGGTTTTTCGGAATGGTTGTTTATTTAAAAATCGTTGCCAATTTTAGTTTTATTGATAATTAATTTTAGTTTATTGAAAACGTTATATCTGTAGTTTTAAAGATCATTCTGGTATCAAAGGAATCTTCTTCGATTTTAAGGGAACCTTATCAATAAATGAAGGGTGTGAAGACTCGACAACATCAAAATAACAATGTTCGATGCACGTTAAAATACTGAAATTTGAGAAATTATTTTACTACACATTGTCTAGAAACTATTTAGATATCAGTATCACACGTTGACACTACACTTCTCATCAGTATGTGAGGTATGCAACTCGCATAATGATGATAAATGTCAAGCATTCGTATTACAAATGAGAAGAGTAAGGCCCCACTTTACAGAAAAGTCGGTTTCGCATTCACGCCAAATGTTAAAAAGCTACGGCCTTTGGCGTTCACGGTACCGGTTACCAGGGTCGGTAGCGTAAGGTGTTCATTGCGACGATGCGCGACAAGGTTCACGGTCGCGTAGCGTCGTCGGCTGAACCTAACAATCATCGCAACGATCACGTCACGGTACGAGCCGTTTGCAATTTGAAATCCGACTAGTGGGGCTTTATCATGCATACAAACTCATTTAAACATGCGAAAAACACTTCGGACAAAATTCCAACTAGAAACGAAACTACGCAACGCCAAAAATCATTTACTGTTCGTTCATTGGAAAACCACAAAACATAAAGTTTTCTAGGGGCTAGTTGAACTTATGAATCTTACCCATCTGGAGAACGGTAGAGACCCTGACTTCGTTGCGTGCCCACACGGTCCAGGGGTAGCGTTAAAAAGGCAACAATTAATTACAACTCACCGTCTCAGCCTCTCGCTATCTTGATTACAAGAAATATACACCCTGGCGAGAGCTAAACGAGCTTACTGTGGGATGTGGGAGTAGATAATGCTAGGTTCGGGATGTGGGTCATTGATTTATTGACCGTGCGAAACAAAGGAGTCGGTGTTTGTATGTTTGTGTGTATATTTGTCCGACGATAACATGCAAACGTTTATCTGGTCTTCATGAAGTTTTGTAAGAAAGTGCACAGTTCATTCCAATACATTTTTTATGTTCGTATATAAGTATCGGTATGGGAGTTGTGAAGTCATGGGGTCGTGAGGTCCACTAGTTAAGTTGCGTCTTTGATTCATATTTTTGGTCAATGCAACAATGCAAACGCGGATCGATTCATTGACAGAAAAAAGAGTTTTCAACAAGCTATTTTGCAGATGTTTTATCAGTGAAAACACACTGTATGTAAACTATACATACATACTTTAATAAATCAATAATGGCTATGTCATTTTTACAAATTAAATGAAAAAACACGTCTTTGAATTACCTATTTTTTGTTGTTAACTACGTTACTACGGTTAATACTATAATGTTAATTTTAAAAAATAGTTTTTAGTGTCAGTACATAATTTTAACTGATTTCCCTGCTCAATGTCAGTAATAAAATAAGTAGAATCTAGCTGCGGAGGTTGCAGTATAGCAGCACCATCGGATAAAGTGGATGACTCACGTACTACAACAGTAGGTAAAAAAAATACTTTATGACGATATGACCGGCAACTTGATTACGAAGCGGGAAATAACGACGCTGAGATATTTTAAATTACAACTACTTTGTTAGGAAATGATAACAGATCTTTTTTGAACAAATATTTGATTTACACGAAAGATTACACCGAATCCACGTTAACTAAACATACACCGTATAGGGAATTAATAATCGTGCTAAGCTAATAATTGAGCATTTAAAAGTTTTTGTAGATAATTTAAAAAAAACTGCATTTCAGGGAAATTAAGTAATCCTATCGGTGGATTTTTTCTTCGCACACAGACTAGTTACCTCGTACCGTACATTTCTAGTGAAAGAAACTGTGATTCTCTGGTGGAAACCCACGATGCTGTGCGGAGCTGGGTTGAAATGGGTTTTTTTATACAAAGAAATTAAGTTTATGTATGTCAATGTATTTCGTCAGTGTTTTGTTTATTTTCATATGAAGCGTCGTCATAATAAAAAGTAGAGACAAGCAGTGATGACAGAAACTTCTAAAATTCACATGAATATTAGTGATTCTCTACTGTTAGAGAAAAAAAAACTAAACCAACAACCAATAAATAATATTATAAAAGAATGATGAAAATATAAGCAATAATGATGACTTTACAGTTATCATCATCATTAGAAAATTATCAAAATTATGAGTAAGCAGATAATACACACGATACTGTAGCTTACGAAACATTTAGATATACTTAAGGTGCTTCGTTTGAGTCCGCTAGGTAGGTAGGCGCCAAGAGATGGCGCTGTCGTTGAAAACTAAATTGAGGTAATCTGCCCCAGTTTTAATTCACTTTGCGACCTCTTACTATTGTTATAAACACATCTCAAAAATAATAGAGCCCATTAATAGCTGCACTCGACTGAAAATTCAAATAATCTTCAACGCCTGTATGCACGCATGAACATTACGCACACATGCGAATTCAAAACGGTTACAAGCAAATACGAAATTTCGTTGCTCTGAATATCGTCTAAGTGGCCGAAGTCATCAGTTTGATTAGGTAGCGCTCGTGAGGTTCCGGGTTCGAACCCCTAAAATTAGGTAGAATTATTTTTTATAATTTAATTTCGAGAATACTATTTATTTTAATTTTTGCTGTGGGTTTCTTGACAAACAAACTTATTCAAAATTAGTAACGAAACTTATAAAAGTATATATCTACATAAACCTAATATTGTCACACAAATATTTAAAATGCGAAAGTTCGTGTGTAAGTGTGTAAGCATGTAAGTTTATGTTTTTTGTTATTTGGTGACGAGACGAGCAAGTCACTCAGCTGATGTTAAGCTTCACGCTTGCTCATAACAGTTCAGTGCCACCCAGAATTTTGAACCTCAACAGTTCAAAACCATGCGCGGCAATGCACTGCGCTCATTACTCTGAGATATTAGATGTTAAATCTCTGTGCCCAATAATTACGCTGGAAACATTGCCCTTCAATCCGGAACACAGTGATGTTTTGCACACTACTGCTTGACGATTGAATAACTGGGTCCCTGGAATAACCCCATATCGGGGGTTCTAAAGGCACCGAGTCTGGTACCTTCCGAACAAATTTTCCACTTTTTTTCGGTTTTTTTCAAATTAATTTCGAATTTTACATACCTAATACCTAATGAAATGACCTAATGAAATATGCAATACCCAAAAATGTTGTGTTTTCCGCGTCGGTAGACATTATTCTGCGACTAAAAATATGGATTTTAGACCCGGGTTAGATTAATTTAGTCCATAGTAGGTACTGTTGTTTGTTATTTGTTATTTTGTGTGTACACAACACACAAAACTAACAAATAGGTAGGTATGTAGGTAGGTAGGTTTGTTGCTTGGTTGGTGGCTAGGTAGGTATTATTAGTATAATGTGCATATTTTGATCGCGCAGCACGAAATATTCAAGATTTTCATATACCTCTATCTACCACCTTACCACCTACCTATATAGGTACCATACCTATACAAAAAATCTATTATTTCACTAAGAAGGAAGTTTTTCAGAATTTTTTCAATATTTTTCCCGGGATCAGTGAGCGTGCGCGCAACGAGATCATACATAAAAATGCATTCATCATCATTATTGAGGTGAATTTTTTTCCCGAAATTTTGCATTATTTTTCCTGGCAGCACTGATGGAGCGCGCACCGAGCCCCATACTCAGAAATGCTGAATTCCAACAAATTTTAGATATGGGGTTATTAGTTAGTCACACCAAAATGCGAAAGTTTGTGTGTATGTAAGTAGGTATGTTAGTATGTAAGTGTGTTTGTTCCCGTTCAAATCTGTAACAGCTGCACGGATTCTAATGCAATTTGGTATGGAGGTAGCCAAATTTAGGTATGGTAGCCTCCATTCCAAATCACATCCAAATCCGTTCAGCCGTTACAGAGTTTATACCGCGGGTGAAACCGCGGGGCGTGGGTAATGGGTAAGAAATCTCGGTACGATATGGAACAGGCTGATGATGATGATGATGAATTTTAAATCTATGACCGAATCACATGCGAATTCAAAACGGTTACAAGCAAATACGAAATTGAGTACCCGATTTTCGGCATTCCACCTATCAGATCGACTGGCCGAGCGGTCGAGTGGACGGATTTTCATTATGCTTCGTTTTGTAGTGTGTATCAATGAGACGAAGGTCCCCGGATCGAATCCTCATTTGAAAATTACTGTTTTTGTAGATTTTTGTTCCTTTTGTGCTATTTTTTTACAGAATAAGTTATCAAACAACACAACAAACACCACACACAAAAATAACTAACTAACTAATAGGTAGGTACGTAGGTAGGTAGGTTTGTTGCTTGGTTGGTGGCTAGGTAGATATTATTAGTATAATGTGCATATTTTGATCGCGCAGCACGAAATATTCAAGATTTTCATATACCTCTATCTACCACCTTACCACCTACCTATATAGGTACCATACCTATATAGGCACCTTTTACAAAAAATCTATTATTTCACTAAGAAGGAAGTTTTTCAGAATTTTTTCAATATTTTTCCCGGGATCAGTGAGCGTGCGCGCAACGAGATCATACATAAAAATGCATTCATCATCATTATTGAGGTGAATTTTTTTCCCGAAATTTTGCATTATTTTTCCTGGCAGCACTGATGGAGCGCGCACCGAGCCCCATACTCAGAAATGCTGAATTCCAACAAATTTTAGATATGGGGTTATTAGTTAGTCACACCAAAATGCGAAAGTTTGTGTGTATGTAAGTAGGTATGTTAGTATGTAAGTGTGTTTGTTCCCGTTCAAATCTGTAACAGCTGCACGGATTCTAATGCAATTTGGTATGGAGGTAGCCAAATTTAGGTATGGTAGCCTCCATTCCAAATCTCATCCAAATCCGTTCAGCCGTTACAGAGTTTATACCGCGGGTGAAACCGCGGGGCGTGGGTAATGGGTAAGAAATCTCGGTACGATATGGAACAGGCTGATGATGATGATGATGAATTTTAAATCTATGACCGAATCACATGCGAATTCAAAACGGTTACAAGCAAATACGAAATTGAGTACCCGATTTTCGGCATTCCACCTATCAGATCGACTGGCCGAGCGGTCGAGTGGACGGATTTTCATTATGCTTCGTTTTGTAGTGTGTATCAATGAGACGAAGGTCCCCGGATCGAATCCTCATTTGAAAATTACTGTTTTTGTAGATTTTTGTTCCTTTTGTGCTATTTTTTTACAGAATAAGTTATCAAACAACACAACAAACACCACACACAAAAATAACTAACTAACTAATAGGTAGGTACGTAGGTAGGTAGGTAGGTTGGTTGGTTGGTTGGTTGGTAGGTAGGTAGGTATTATTAGTATTATGTACATATTTCAATCGCGCAGCATGAAATATCCAAGATTTTCATATACCTCTATCTACCACCTTACCACCTACCTATATAGGTTCCTATACCTATATAGGCACCTTTTACAAAAAATCTATTATTTCACTAAGAAGGAAGTTTTTCAGAATTTTTTCATTTAGGTTATTAGTTAGTCACACCAAAAATAAATATTATAAAGAGGAAAGATTTGACTGCCCGTTTGCCCGCATTGAATAGGCTCCGAAACCACTGAACCGACCCGAAAAATCCCCCCGCTGCTGGGCAGCCTTTCAGCCCTCCTTACACTTCCATCTTTTCTGCAACTTGACGCAAATAGAAGGGTTCTGCGTGTGCATTATAATTTTCATTCCCTCGTCAAACACCCGTGCGAAGCCGGTGCGGGCTGTAAAGGATTCAAACAGACAGACGGACAGACAGACAGACAGACGAACATGACAAACTTATAAGGGTTCCTTGTAGTACTACGGAACCCTAAAAATGTATAAATGGTTACCTATGTCAAAGTCCTCAAAATATATATTTCGCGAGGCTGCGCGGGCCGCGAGCGGCCCGCGGGGCGGTCCTGCAGTTGGGTATGGCTGGATCGTTTAGGTCGACTTGTAAAGTTAAAAAAAAAGGAGGAGCATGATGAAAACGGGTAAGAAACCTCCATACGGTAGCAATTTGGCCAATGATGATGATGATTATGGTTAAAATCTATGACCGATAATGAACGTCGCAGTTTGACGGGTAGAAATCCCCCCATCGCCATGAAAATGGGCAAGAAGTCTCGATACGTTAGGAAACGTGCTGATCATGATGATGATGAATTTTAAATCTATGACCGCAAATGAAAGTCGCAGTTGGAAGGGTAGAAATTTCCCCCATTGCTATGAAAAATGGGTAAGAAATCTCGGTACGATAGGAAACAGGCTGATGATGATGATGATGATGATCCTTAAAATCTATGACCGTAAATGAAAATCGCAGTTGGAAGGGTAGAAATCCCCCCATCGCCATGAAAATGGGCAAGAAGTCTCGAATTATATTTTTTATTTATAAATTAGGTAGGTAGGCACTTACGAAACACCTTCGCCATGATAATATTTCAGCCGAGCACGAACACGTTTCGTGCTCTTTTTTTGGCCAGAATATTGATGGCGTCTATAGCGCAACGATGATGTCTGCTGCATTCTATTATAATTATGTACGTTATTATTAGGTTACTAGCAGCCCGCCCCGGCTTCGCACGGGCACCCAACAAAAAAATAAAAACCATAATACACACACGAAAACCCCTACACCCGCGTGAAGTCACAAAAAAAAAAAAAATATTAAGAAAGCCGAAAACCCAACAGCGAAACAATTTTTCAAATCCGTTCAGCAGTTTCGGAGCCCATTCAATGCAAACAAACAAAGAATCAAATCTTTCCTCTTTATAATATTGGTATAGATAGATTATTCTATCATCATCAATAGTTGTCGCAACGCACGCGATGTAAAGGATATTTTAGGTATTTTTTTTACATCTTGGGTTACATTATTCGAGTTTTAGTAAGGATCCCAGTTTTTTAAAAAATAAAATATAGTATAGTATAGGGATAGTGTAGCTTCCCAACAGTGAAAGAATTTCCCAAATCGGTTCAGCAGTTTCGGAGCCCATTCAATGCACACAAACAAACAATCAAATCTTTCCTCTTTATTATATTGGTATAGACTATTCTTTCATCATGAATAGTTTTCGCAGTGCACGCGAAATACATCATCTTGGGTTACATTATTGGAGTTTTAGTAAGGATCCCTAATTTTTTTGAAAATATAATATAACCTATGTCACCCGGGGATAGTGAAGCTTCCCAACAGCGAAAGAATTTTTCAAATCGGTTCAGCAGTTTTGGAGCCCATTCAAACAAACAAACAATGAAATAAATAAACAATCAAATCTTTCCTCTTTATAATATTGGTATAGATAGATTAGGTAACCAAATCAAACACTGCACTGCACACCGATACCGAATCTCGCAACGTCGCAATTATCGAAGGCTGCGCGCGGACTAAGCCGCGAGGCAAGGATACCTAGTCTCGCTCACACACGCACCGACAAGCTGGCAACGTCGCGTAAACCGCGTGACGCGCGCGCGGCACAACCAGTGTACACGATTTTTGCAAGACGCACGCACACATCAATATTTCACGCACACCATGATCGCATGATTCGCATGTAAAGAACACACCACTACAATCGTAAAATTTGTCGTAATTATTGGGTTGAAATATGGTATTTCCTAGCCATGAACATTTTAAATTATCGACTTTGCGATACTTAGAGGCCAAATTAGACCTATGTTAAGTCATGCCCAGTTCAAAATCGTAGTAGGACGCCTAAAAAGGCATCGACAGTTTTGTATGAAAGTCGTTTATCCTTAATACATATTAATTTTATAGTCACAGAACAGTAAGTCACGGAACCTGTTTGGAATCAATCATTCGGAAACCAGATATTAGCCAACTATTTCAGTATTTCGACAAGAATTTGGTGGACATTCTAATCAAAACCACAATCTATAGGGCATTTTAACTATACTATGTACATTTATAGCTTATCAAATAATTATCACCACATTTTACTGTACTGACCGACTCCTTTTTTGTGTAGACATTTTAGTATTTAGTTTTCAACAGCATTATATTTGTTAAAATTCCTACATTTAAAAAAAAAAAAAAACTTTTTGCGTGCAATATAATACCAATACCTAGGCACATTGGGCCAAGTTTCGCCTAGCAGGCCACACCAGCAGGGCTAGCATGCGCACCGCGACAAAATCTTCTCTACTGATGAGTAGAGATGTCGAGAAAAATGAGACAAACGTAAACATAATCGCAGCCGTGTCCTGTTACCAAAAGATTTTGTCGCGGGTCGCATGTTAGCCCTGCTGGACTCTAACTAGAAGGATTGATGGTCGCCGTCACAGAAATCGAAAAAATAAAATAAATTCCATAGAAAAAAGTCGATGATGAAATAGAACAGCAATTTTTTTTCCCATAGTAAAAGTTGTTCACACTCATATTTAGTATTATGAGCTTGTTTCGGCAAACCTGTATATCGTATAATGGGCAATTTAACCCAAGCAGTACTGTGTAAGCATTACTGTGTTCCGGATTGAAGGGCAATGTTTCCAGCGTAATTACTGGGCATACAGAGATTTAACATCTAACATCTCAGGGTGACGAGCGCAGTGCATTGCCGCGCATAGTTTTGAACTGTTAAGTTCAAAATTCTGGGTGGCACTGAACTGTTGTGGCCAAGCGTGACGCTTAACATCATGTGAGCGACTTGCTCGTATCGTCAACGAGTAACATAAAAAGTCGAGCGTTAATTTAAAAAAAAAAGCGGAGTTTTTTTTAATTAATTAGCAATCAATGGAATTTACGGTGTATCTGTAAAAAAACTAACCTTTTTAGGATAGTTGGAAGATTTTTGAGGTTCTTGAGGAATAATTAATAAGTATAGTTCGACTAATTAAACTCTAGCGGACAACACAGTACCCTCTACAAATCTAGCTGTAGAAGCCCCGTCGAGTTCTTCAGGCTGATGTGCCTCGCCCGGTCTTACCAGGTCATCGGCTCTGTCATAATCCGCTTCTTCATCGTCCTCCTCTGGAGACATGAGCTTCTTCACCGGCCGCGCGACGTATGACAGCACCTTGCCCGTCTTCTCGACCAGACTTTCGGGCTTCACAGTAAGACGGCATTAAGTTACAGTGGGGTAGGAAGAAATTCGTTGGTTGGGTTGGTCCTTTAATGGTGTTATGGTTTTGGTGTTTGAACTTTTTATTGGCGCTACGACCTTACCACGATATGATATGTATTTCATTTTCCAGAAGTATTGTAGTAGTAAGTGCCATTAGGAAACTGCCAAACTAGTGATTTATCAAAATGTATCCAAGATTTCCACGAATTTTAATAAACGCTATGGTATATACAAAAAATAAGAAAATATTGATAGGAATTTGAGATCACGACGAAGAAGATCATAACTTCAAATATAATACTGCAGCCCTGATTCTCAGAATTCTGTTTATATCTTGCCAAGTAGACGATAATCCTGTTACCAGAATAAGCAAAGCCTCGTTAAGCAGATGTTTTAGCTCACTCATTATATAATCATTGCCCTTAAGTACTACTTAATTCGTTTAACGAGCTTTATGGGTGCGTAAGGACCTTAACAGGATGATTTATAACAGTGTTAACCTACTCATTGATTGAACGATGTCAAAGAGTTATTGAACTCTTGCGCAACTGGATGTCGAATCTTTTAGGAAATCAAACAGGACATGCGTGGTAATCCAATTGTAAAACTATTCGTTTGTATTACTCAGAATGAATCGGCTGTGTTATTTGCGTTATTGAGTTTTTAGAAGCCGAGATAGAAGTAATATGGGAGAAACAACCAACAGCCACATGTCTGTATAGTGCAGGTGGCAGAGCGTAGGAGGTAAACGGATCCGGGCCGCTAAAACGACCAAGGATCGCGTTACCCTCGGCGAGGCTGGCGGCGTCTTAGGCACCTCGTTGAGCAATGCAGTCGTGGGAGCGGCGAAAGTTCGGTCGTCGACCCCGGCCGGTGCCGGTAGGTACCACCACAATCAGCTGTTCTCATGCGCGAATGAAGACTCCGGCACTCGGTGAGACGGCCCTGTAGTGTCGTCACCGTCACTCAATAGCCGTCTTTGCCGTGCGCATTGCACCTCTCTCACAATTTTTTTTCTTCAAACGAGGAAAAAGTGAATCAAAGTCACGCGGCAAGTTTTTATTTGGGTCGCATTGGAATGGTGTGTGCGTACGAGATTTCAATCGGCAATCGAGACACGCGAAATTACGTTTTTTTTTTTTTTATTTGGAACGAGGTCCTTTTTCGTGTTAGGTCAATCGGTCAGTTGGAGAATTTTAAAACACAAATGTGTCAATTATTTTAATAATGCAAATATAAATATATACTTAGCAAAGCGATGAGAAATCGCCGATTCGCCATGATAATTGATTTATATATGAAATAATATATATTATTTTAAGTACTATCGATACAAACTAGTTGACAATTTGAGAGTTTTAGAGACAGTTTGTATTCTTCACTTAACCGCCCACTAAAGTAAAGTAACTATCCGTAAAGTTAGAGGCTGACTACAAAATTAAGGTTTCTGGTGAATCCACATTCGCGCACGCTCGATCTCCGGCAAGGTGTGGTGGGTGACAGAGATGAACACATGCCCGCTCCGGTCCGCTCTAACACAACCTAGATCGTGGCTCGGCCGACGCCATGCCACGGCACCATGCTCGACCCTTCTCTCGAATATTTGCCACAATTACTGCTCACTACATGTAAAACGGTATCTCAAACGCAGCTCAGATATAAACGGCATTCGGAATTTTTCCTTATGAGTCAGTCGAGCGCGCCTGCATTCAAATAAGACTGACAACATCGACCGGTTCCGGTTGAATTGGCTTCAAAATCGAGTAAATAGTCTCGATGGCTAACATTGACAACTTTCAAAATAGCTCCGTTAATTATTCGGTAGAAAAACTGAGGAGTGTCAGCCCTTGGGCGGAGCACGTATCGTGAACGAGTTCCAAGTTACTTGCGAACAGGTTTGCGCGGAGGACACCGGAGCACGCTTAGTTATGCATTAGGGAGAGGAGCAAGGTCGCGCGGCCGCGGCCGGCACTTCGTCACGGCACTTTCACCTGTCTGCGCCAGCGCAGCTGCCAGCGTCCATGTCGGCGATCTTCCGCAGCTGACGGCGAGATGCTATCGCTAAGCCGACACTTGACCACCTGACCTGCTACCTCAATAAACCGTTGTTGGCAGTAATGTGCCCATTGTGTAACTGGTCCGAGTATCACCGCGTCACGCCACGCCAGGTCTTGAATACTGTTACAGTAACATCGTAAAACTGAATAGACCATTACAATTATTAACACAGGACTATGACCAATATTGGAATTATTGGAATCTCAGGAACAGTTTTAACGACGACCATCATGTTACGTCCGTACCTAGCTATCTATAAGAGAGCCAGTGAGGTGAAAATGACTAACTTTCATTTCTTAAAGCAAGTCTCACTGCATTCTGTTGGCGAATTTTAAATAACGCTTTCATTGAAGGCATCGCGTGCATGCCGTTGTTGAAACTGACAACTTAAGTTATACGATAGTGGATTTCGTTTGACGTAGGTTTGACTTCAAATGCTTGGCTCAGATAGAATAGATAAATTATACTACTAATTCTGGTAACGACAGCCATAGGACAAAATGATGGTTACCGTTTGACTGCCATGCCATGTCCAGCCTGTCAGATTGTGACGGCACCCGTTAGTATATCAACAAATAAATCCGAATTAATTAATAGTAGCCTAATGATCGCTCTTCTACCGTTAACCTATTAGCCGTTAAAGGTCGGTTAGTAACAAAATCCTAGATGTCAGTGGAGACATTTTCGACGGAATTTCGGAAAAATCCTTAGAATTGAAATAGTTAGGAATGGAAATAGAATCTAAATCCTCATATTAAAGTTATTACTTTTTTTTTCTTGTACGAGTACAACTCGTACGATTCTGATGTAAGTCCAGGCTACCGACATACTTTGGTGTGATGAAACCCAAGACAAAATAAGATACAAAACGATATCATATCCGCTGATCAACAAGAAAATAAAAAGTTGGCGAGTTTGATGGTTTGATTCAAGTGTTCAAGGACGATGCATTGTTTGTATCGATGAGGTCGTGATGCTTACACCTGGTGATGATGGCTCCGTGGGAACGCGGTCAGGCGGCCGTGAAGTCTCGCTTGGCTGGCCGCGCATCGTATGTGCCGATTCGACCTGCCTCGAACGCCCGGACCAGTGTGCCCGTTTTCACCTGGCCCGCTTGACCCAACTTACTAACAGCGCAGCAAACGAACCGTCTTCTGAGCAGTTCAGTTAAAGAAGAATCTAAATTGCTAGAAATTCCTAAGTCGTTTCCAAGGAAACGCCTAGACTAAGTGAGTCAATTTTCAGTCGAGATGTGCCCTAACTTACAATGGATAAAAAAGTCATCGTCTTTGCAATTATAAGAACATCCTCTCCATTGCTGACAATTCCTTTTTTAAAGTAAAGTAAACATTTATTTCTAGAAGCAGGCTTCACATACTGAAACTTGTCAGTCGGGTAAGCTAGCACATCACTTTCCATTCGTAGAAGTGGCTTGTATTCTCAACCATTTATCGTAAAGGACCGGTGCAAAGTGTATTCGTACACTTCCTTGTAAGTATGACGGGCTGTGCCCCAAGGTCGGCGTGCTATCGTCGAGTGATTAAGTAAGCGCCGAATTCGCTATCTCCAAGGCAGATAAGACATAAATGGCGTGACGCAACGTCTCCGGCCTCTGATATTTATGGTAATGACGACAATTTAATTATTGCTAATTTTATAGCAAATTAAATTAAATACAAATATTTTATTGTTCAAAAATCCAAATACAACATCCTATGTAATGCTTGCTAAAAAAAGCGGTAGGTATTACTTTACATAGTTTATTTTTATTTTTTAAGAAGGTGCCTGTAGACCACACTGGCCCTGCACTAGGAGAAACCTGTTCGCAGGGGCTACACGTGCGTACTAGCGTTTACTAAAAATATGAAGAATGATATTGCTATTGTAATACAGACTTTATTATTGTAATTTGAGTTATTTTCGAAAAACATTCTGATTTCATTAGCGAGCTATCACTTTAATAGAATTAATTTTCTGTGTACTAGCAATTTGTTTTCGTTTGCTTCTAATTTGATGCATTCTGTATGAGGGTTTGGAGGTGAAGGCTCGCGCGAGCTTGAAACACATTTTAGCAAATGATATTATTTCAGCATTCAATGGATGCTAATTATATATTTTGTGCTACGCTAGTGTTAGGCAATTCACCTCTAGTATGTGAGTACGAGTATTGGGGCCATATGCGACGCAAATCATAATTATCGACTGCGACAAAAACGCAGCATTCCTCGAGCGCTGAGAGAATAAGATCGCGTGCACCGCAAGCGCGAGGGCTGCGTGCGCGCAAACAACTATGCTCTGCAGATAAATCTTATACGACGTATAGCACTTTTCATTCATCTATTCTTACTAATCCATACTTTCGTAAACAAACTACTATAATGCCTCACAATTGCGAATATTGCGATCAATCGAAGTCAAACGCAGCTTAACATGTAATTATACAAAAAATGTCCCAGATTTTGTATGACGACATTTTACTTAACCATTATAAATACCGTCGTCTCTTATCATCAGATAAGAGCCTTATTCATAATTTGCACTAAGAAACAAGCAAACTTAATAATAAGCACGTTCTTGTAACAGTGTAGGCAGCTAATCGTAAAACTAACAATAAACTGTTTATTTTAATAATGCATAATCGCGTTCCGAGGCACTTTTGTCTCATGATGTGGAAAGTCTAGTTTGGCGCGTCTCATTATGACTTTGAAATAATTTCGTTCTGAATGAGGTTTTAATTATGCCAGTTTACATCAGAGTAAACATTGAGAGAGAGCCAAGATTACCGCGTTCATCACAAGAGACAATGATATGAATCGTTGTTCTTCGCAGATAATTAGCGCAAGTCATTCAAAGACAGACGCAAGTTATTGACAAGGTACGGTTACGGTAAAAAAATAATTGACACAAATGTCATGAGAAGTATCAATCCCTACTAATATTATAAATGAGATAGTGTGTTTGTTGGTTTGCTTGTTCCTCTTTCACGCAGTAACAGAGTAAAGGATCGACCTGAATTTTTGTAGAATAGTATAAGGGTCGGAGAGTGACATAAGCTTTTTTATCCCGGGAAAATGTATGGTTACCGAAGGATTTTTCACGCGGGTAAAACCGCGGTGCGCAGATAACAGATGTTTAGCAATATCGACTGAAACAACAAGGTTATACTCATAGATGTTGTCAATGTTAACGAACTGCCAATATCAGCCAAAGACGTTTTCAAATCTGATTTACATACAAGTATTTGTATCGATTTGCCAGTGGGGGCATTTTTTTGCAACAGCATGATCTCACCAACATGTGGGCTAGACATGACCGATTCGGAGACTAAATCATCCACACCCGAGTGTCATAACGTAAACAATTCTCATATGTGCCTTCAGAAACTTCCATGAAACATTAGCATCGACACAATATGAATCAGAACTAAATTTATAAGGATGAACAGTGAATTCAAGTTGAGGAAGTGACTAAATTTACAATTTTCCCTTTGAGCTCATAATACCAGTAAGTACTTATTAGGTGTTATTACATTTTAATGAAGTGAGATCACAAGGCTGAGTTATAAATACAAATCGTCCCTTTAAACTATACAGGTGTACATCAAGGAATGATGACGGCACAATTTGAAGGGTTTTTTTATTCAACTTGCTGCTTGGTTGTGTGCGGTCTTATAGTCTACCAGCAGGGCTAGCATGCGCACCGCGACAAAATCTTTTTTGTTACGGCTACGATTATGTATACGTTTGTCTCATTTTTCACGACACGAACAGTAGAGAAGATTTTGTCGCGATGCGCATGCTAGCCCTTCTGGTAAGAACCTGTTTAATCTAGATTTGAAGTTTGTGTATTCAAAACCACAGAGCCCCATCACAGTACCAAGCTTTTGCAATACGAATGAAGAACGAATTTGAATGCTAAAATATATTCGAACGAGGTCGCCGTAATGGCTAAACATGAAAGTATCAAACAGGTACGTCCGAAGAGCGTCCGACCGTGGCATTTTACCTACGAGAACCGGAATCCGAGATATGAATGAGTACGGCAAACACGAGACGGATAGATGATATAACTCATCGAACGCACCTGCCTTGCTTCTCGAATAGCGCTAGCCCTTTTTTTTTCTTTTGCGAGGGTAAAATCTTCAAAAGATACCCGACTGCTATGGGGTGCAGCCGGGTTATGTGGGATTATACCCACTAAAATCCCCGGGTGCCTGCCTTGGTGCTTAACCGAGGGCTCCGGGATCTCCAAGGGAACGCACCGGAGCCCTCAGCACCACGCTTCAGCTCATCCCGGGATAGCTGGCAGCTGTCGTGAGACGCCTAAGCCTACGATAGCGTCGCTTCGGTAGATGGTCGTTAGAGCCCCACCTCTAACCACCCCCGAGCCCAGAAGTCACCTTTTAGCAGGCCCTTTCTACAGGCAGGGGATACCGATGCCGTATTCTAGTGCCCCAGCATCAGGGCAAAGCTAGCGCTAGCCCTGGTGTGAGAGTTACTAAGACACGGAAAGCCACGAAAATGGCCTATCTATGTTAGTTATTATAGTGTTCCAAATTAGATGAGACAATATTTCAAAGATTGATCAGGTCGAACGCACATGGCAAACAAATCTAGCAGGTGTCGCTTGAAATATTTACAAACCCATCAACAACTCGGAATGATGTATTCCAATATAGTTTTTATATAAGTGGCATGGAAAGCGATTGGCACCTGAATAGCTGATAATAAATCAGCGCGATTGCGGCAACGATAGTTATTTACTCAATATGACCAATAAGTCAACAGACAGCACTTGTACAAGCTGCGTTGTGTAATCTATGACTTAAATTTATGTGGCAGAAGATATTATAGCTACTGAGGCGATTGAATATTCAAATTAACATTTATAATACTAGCTGCGCCTCGCGGTTTCACCCGCGTGTAAAATCCTTCAGGAACAGTACATTTTCCTGTGGTAAAAAGTAGCATATGTCACTCTCCGGTCCTTATACAGGGTTATAAGGAAAGGGTGTGCTAAGCCGAAAAGGACTGATAGTACTCATGATTTTGAACAATTTTTACTATGGGACCAAACCCGAAAAAGTTAGTAAAAGTTGTCCATAATAATGAGTACTATAAGCCTTAGAATACCCTTTCCTTATAACCCTGTATATATCCACGCAAAATTTCAGGTAGATCCGTTGCTCTGTTTCTGCGCGAACGAGGAACAAACAAACCAACACCACACTTTCGCATTTTAAATATTAGTAGGGATAAGTTTTCAGCCCTAGCTCCCCACTATGATTCCCTGTGAGGAACAAACAAACCAACACCACACTTTCGCATTTTAAATATTAGTAGGGATAAGTTTTCAGCCCTAGCTCCCCACTATGATTCCCTGTGTGTTGAGGATGCCATGGAACACAAACAAAGACACGGACAGCAGATAATTAAATTCATCATTTATCATCTGCTCATCTGAGAATGAAACCAAGGACCTGGGGCCTTATCCCGTAACTATGGTGGCAATGGTCATCGCGTGCCGTCCCACTCGCGCCAACTTACTCGCACCATGCGAGCGAGCAGGATAGCAAACGAAGACCATCGCCATCAGAGTTACGGGATAAGGCCCCAGCTCATAACACAAGTACCAACTAAGCCAGGATGGTCGTCGATATGTTAGAATATTAAGTATAACACTTATGGATAAATCGTTGAAAGGATGTCATTGATTCTAAGTCGACCGACGAAGACAACTTATAGAAGCTAAACAGAACTCTAACTGACTCGTGTTAGTTGTAAGTGAACGCTTGTCGTGACTAAAAGTTAAGGAATTTAAACTAATTAATGTTATAGTTATTTCTTAGTACTCAGTTATAGTTATAGACGTCATATTAGATAGATTAGTCATTCCGAACGCTTATGAATCAACTTAATTTTTATCTGAATTCAAAAAAACAGGTTCTCAATTCGAATTTGTTTTTTTTTATGTTTGTTATCTCATAACTCCGTAATTTATAAACAGACTACTTTGAAAATTAGAAAATTGAAAATTTGAAAGATACTTTCAGATTGGTCCCATTTTTATCAAAAACTAGTTCTGATATTGGGATACATGAGGAATTGAGGGAACTCCTCAAATATTATAGGCATACATATAGCGATTTTGGTATTTTCATCAACAATGTAAGCATTTGCATTCAGAAAGTAACTTTTGGTGAAGTGGAACTGATGACGAAGACCGCAGATGGCCACCGGAACTCCTTAATGATAAGTATTTCAAGGGTGGCGCCAAGAACATCTCGATTAAGATAAATTTATATAAGATTAGTTGTTACAAGCGACTTCGTTGGCGAGTAGATAAAAAAAGGATCCTGTGTCCGTCTTTGTGATATACAGTAACTCCTTATCAAATTTTATAAAGATCCGTTCAGCTGTTTAGCCGTGATAACGCGACAAACATCCAGACAGACAGAAAAATGTACTTCGTATATGGTTCGGTAGATGGCGTTGATCCTCTTTTGTGTTTTTTTTGTATGGACTGACAGATTGTTATGTAGGGAGTTCAGAATCGCGCAAGCGACGTTTTTTCCTCGAGACAAACGTATTCATTTTTATACCTCGAAGCTTTATTGGTCCTGATACGACTGCGGCTTTATTGCTCTGAATTATAATATTAGTTAGGATTAAGAACTCATTCCTACTCATTTCACATATAAATAAATGTTGAGGTCGATAGGTTAGATAAACGACAATATTTCAATTGGGCAAAAAAATTATGTTAAGATTAAATATGTATATTATTAATGAATGATATTTCGGGAACAATGACCGCCTAATCAGTTGACTTTGACATGATTGACTTTATTATTAGAAACAACACGGAGTTGAAAAGTCTTACAGAGTAAACAAAAACAAAAGTAGTGTGATATGAGAATGAACTTAAAAATAGTTTCCAAATAATTTGATACAAATAAAGAAAATGATGTTGTATTTTATTGAGAAAGAAGAAATTACAATAGTAGACGTTGAAGTTACTATTATTTCATGCAATAGCTAAATCTTAACTAATTGACCGAGCGCAGCGAAGGTCTCAGAGTTTACTGAGACAAATCGGCTTTTGTATGTGTTTGTGTGTATATCTGTCCGATGATAACTTGTGAACTGTTGATCCGATCTTCATGAAATTTTGTAGGCAAGTAGCTCATTTCAATAAAATTTTTAAGTTCGAATATGAGCTGAATCAGTCCAGGGGTTGTGAAGATATAGGGGTCGCGAGGTCTCAGTTCTTCGCGAACTACTAGTATTATAAATGACAAACTAACTCTCTCTGTCCGTCTGTCTCTCTGAAGTCTGGGTGTTTGTCGCGTTATCACGGCTAAACGGCTGAACAGATCGACCTGAATTTTGCGTATATATAGCTTAAGTATCCGAGACGGACATATGCTACTTTTTTTTATAGATCCACGCGAACGAAGTCGCTGATATCAGCTAGTAAGCGTTACTAGCTAAACGCGCCATGACGGAGCAACTGCAAAATACCGTGAACAACTTATAAGTAAGAACATGGTATTAAAATTTACATGAAAATTGAACACATTACACATGCTTGACCATTAAATGACATCATCCTAATGACAACGCGTTGGCTTGGCTGGTAAGGTATTTATTAGTATTATTTGGTATTTATTAAAGTTTTGCTATTAATATCAAACTAAAAATATACATTAATAATCGTGGAGTAGCATTAACTAGTCAATAAAAAGATAAAGTTAATAAAATATTTTACAGAGCAGACAATCCCAATGAGTAAAAACAGCGCAGAGTGTCAATAAACATCGATGAAAATATTCAGATATCAGTAACGATTGTAAGGAAAATAAAATATAACAACAATAATATTTTGTTTTTTGTTGGAATAATGAGTGTACATATTATAATTCGCAGGAAAGAGCACACGGCTCGGTAACAGGTCGTCGCGAGGCCGAGCCACAGGCACAGAATACTCAACCGTACAAGTACAACACGTAGGCACATATTGCGTAAGTGACACCAAGCATAGTACTCATACCACATACAGTGGTACCAACATAATCAACATAATGTGCACGTAACACGTAGGAAACCCTTAAATAACTAGTACAGCGCCGCTGTCACATGTCGCGATTATAACGAGATCTGTGCACCAGATTACAAATGCATTAAATCGTATGTGAGAATGCATTCAATACTGTACTGCATTGTATGTCGATAACTGTAGCTGATGAAATGTAAGTATTTGCATTCAGAAAGTACCTTTTGGTGAAGTGGAACTGATGACGACGACCACAGATGGCCACCGGAACGTATCATTGAGGATACGTATTTCACGGGCGGCGCCAAGATAATCTCGACCATGATAGTTAAGCGACTATGACGAAGCAAATTTTTTGTAAAAAAAACTATGACATAATAAATCTAAAACTACGACAAATGATGCGAAATTAATACTTTTTTTATGCAACTGAGTGACAAGACGAGTAGGTCACAGAGATAAAATGAGAATACAATCATTAAAACGTAAGTAGACAATAAAGCACATCGACAACATATAAATAAATCGTGCAGATTGTTTAGAATTAAAATATAATGACCGTTAACGGTCAGGCTGATAAGAACATACAGAAACACAGAGGAATAGAGCTTCCGACCAATGAGTCACACTTGACCTCAGATCAGCAACCGGACAGATAAAACTATTAGATCAGATTTCATCGACAGACTCAACGACTACAACTTAGATTATAACAAATGGCATTGTCTATGTTAAAATGCGTTTGTTGTTAGTAAGAAAATCAACATTGTTCATCTCAAACGTTTACATGATGGTGATGAGGATAATAAACATCCATGTAACCGAGTTAACAACAAACCCGCAGACCTTGGGAATCCCGCGCCCCAAATTTGAAGAGTCAAGGTTCATGTTTTGCGTAATGTTCACAAATATCTATTGACACACGCTATCTAACATCTATCATTATAATATCGTCGGCATCAGATAGGGAGCTGCATTAACCTCTCACGTGTGTATCAGCGGATAAGCGCTTTATCGCTTTACCAAGATAATGTACTGCCGTCATGAGTTCTGTTGAAATTAACAATCTGCTATCGCTAACGATGCTATGTTTTACAATTTGCTTTTTAGGGTTGAGATTCAAGTCAAGGAAATATTTGAGGTACATTATGGCCTTTGTTGACAAACCTTTTAGTTTGGCAGTAATTGACGGAGCGAGCGAAGCGAACGAGTCTGCATCAACTGGCAAAATTTGTTTTCTTCTGTCCGTATGTTGGTAGTTAGGTACTCGCGTACAGTTCGTATTTTTCAACTAATCTTGACGAAACTCGGTATAAAGGTTCTAAAACTGTATAGATTGTTTTGTCGTCGGTAATTTTCGACTGGCTGGAGGGGTATTTCCCCCAAAAAGGGGGGAAGTTTGCTGCGGCGCCTTCTACCTGTCGATTTTAATAATGGGAGGAATAAAAAACCAGGAGAAACCATTGAGATCGATCATATTATTAATATTTTTCAATGTACAGTGTCCTCCAGACCACGTGCCCGAATGTAAACACGCTCATTGAGCCCGCTAGTTGATAAACTTGTGCGTGAACCGGCCAGGGTTGTTGATAAATATTAATAGGTATAACAAGTATCGACGATGTGCCATTTGCAGCTAGCGTTCACGCCTTTCCTGTGGAAACTACTCGTAGCTCATATCTCTGCTAAATAAAACATCGTCTAAACTGATTTTTTTATCTATGCAATAGGAGTTTGATATTAACAGAGTACTGAGTGCGAGTTTTTCTAATTGAGTTTACTTAATCGATCGCGTTAACGTTGATTTGTATCAAGTAAAAGCAGTGCCATATAGATGACGCTAGATGGCACTCCTCTTATTTCATACAAATTATAGTTAACGCGAACGAGTAAGTAAACGCATTTGGAAAAACTCGCACTCTGCAAGTGTCGCAAGTGTCCAAAATTGATGGATAAAAATGCGCCTGGATTAGTAACTTTCTCAAAGCAAGGCTGCCAAAACACTCCGTTAGGTGCTTGCGATTTTCGACTTAAGAGATGGATATTATTCATGGTTATCTAATGGTAACGTTAGAGCTATGTAGCTAATCATACTAATTTTCACTGGCAGTTCGACTACATCTGCAACGTTTTCATATATTTGTTTAAGACGCTTAGCATCTTCGCGTCGATAAACACCATCATCAAAATTACGCGAAACATCAAAAGCGCAAATGGGTGCGAAATTGTTTGAATTAGTTCGCGTCGGCGTTAAGTTTACTTCATGAACTGTATCAAGATCGCGGATTCTAGAGTTTGTGGCAGTTACACATTAATGAGCTCTTGGAAATGTTTATAGCGAACAGAACGCCTTGAAACTGTTGAAAGTTTTCATTGAAGCGGGTGTCCGGGTGCAAGGATTGTTTGAATTATGATTATCACCATCATCGTCTGCTGGGCGATGATGGTGATTTATTTTATCAATAGCATCTAAATCTGTTTCGTTCGTAAATTGTTATTGATTTCTTTATTTACATCAATACATTACCCATAATTAAATCAATTTTATGAAACTACTGTGCGTGACGAATGCTTCCTCTATTTTGGCACACTTTCGCAAGGTCTCCTTAGTCAACTTTGTTGTATAATTTGCTATTTCATTATAATTATTGATTACATTAGCTTTCCCAATAACCGAACGCTGATAGGAATGTTAATTTCGACCTTACTCATATCGAAGGTGCTACACATATCTATAACATGGTCGCCACCGCACACCCAGTACACTGCATCCACCAGAGACAGACCCGACTAAGACTCGGTATACCAAACTGAACGGAAGCTGATGATGATGGCGAGATGTCGATCAATTGAAGTGCACAAAATAAATAGCTACATAACGTCATGTCAATTCTGTACAATACTATTGGTTAACAGCGCGATCGTCGCTCCACTCGGCTCAGCTTTGGTTCATAATCGATACAGAGCCTAAAAGCAGTCATACAAAATAAATTCAGATGCAATGAAACATTTATAGGGTTCACAATTTAATACATTGTTCAATGCTGTTAGCCGGTCCGAGTTGATGCAATTTGGTCATAAACATCCACTGGTCTATCGCTGATATGGTGAGTCAGGCGGCACGAGCTGATTAGTTTTTCATTCAGGATACGCATTTATCGATACAACACTTTATCATAAGGAATGTTCACGTTCTTTTCGATATTGTGAAGAAAGTGCTTTTAATTTTTTTTTTTTTTTTTTTTTTTTTTTTTTTTTTTTTTTTTTTTTTTTTTTTAATTTTTTTTTTTTTTTTTTTTTTTTTTAATTTTTGTTGGATGCGACGCCGACGTTTAAGAATCATGTAGATAGCCCGCTCGCTGCTATTTTAACATTATATCTTTTTATACCTATATTCACACAAGGAAAAATAATCATCTTTTTATTTTGAACAGCGAAGTAGGTGGGTAATGTGGGGTAGGTGGGTATTTTGTCATGACATAGACTAGCTATGTCATGACAAAATACCTACCTATGTTAGAAAACACTAGCTTTATCACTCTATAATAACTTTGCATAACAAAACGCTTCAATAGCCACGTTCGTTTTATTTTCTGGAGAAGTATTTAGATAGCGAAGTTATGCGACCTGGGCCCGTACCGTGAGGTGCTTATTGCGATGATTATTAGGCTCAGCCGAGAACGCTGCGCGACCATACACCTTATTACGCGGCGATACGGTTCGCGGTCGCGCAGTGTCATCGGCTGAACCTAAAAATCATCGCAATAAGCACCTCATGGTACGGGCCCAGGGCACTGATAGAGCAGCTATTACAAACAAAGTCAAGGTTTACATAACTAGTACAGCCACGGAAAGGTTAAATCGAACTAGTTGTATTGAAGCATCGAAATGAAATTATACGTAAAATACTAAACTTTTATCGAGTGTCGACTCTTTGAAACTTGTCGAATTTCGCGAGGAAGCCTAGATGAGTTTTACATTTCGGATGTTCTTATGTTCGGTCATATGGCTAGATCCCTGATATGAATCGAAGTAAATTTACAAAGAATCACATTGGATTGCATTAGATGAATACTAAAGATAACAAGTTTATTTAAAGCTGCCGATGAAAATCTTAAAAACCAATTATCGTTAACCAATAGTCGATATCTTCTAAACAGTATATTCATATTATCCCAAAAAAAAAGTATGTAACAATAAAATATTTTTGTACTAATAGTAACCAACGAAAGATAATATTGTAATTAAAGACTATAACGCCTCCCTCCCGACTCATAGCGCCCTCGCGACTAAGGTTCCCTGTATCAAGGATGTCATGAAACACAGAAAGGTACGAACAACTAACAGCAACTAACACCTAGAACCAGAGCATATTCAAATGCATCATTTAAACATCCGACCGGCCGGGAATCAAACCTGGAATATTCTGCTTATAAGACTAGTTACGACGACTACGTTGCGTTTAAATAAATAAAAGTGTCAAAATAAAACTCGCGCACTTGTATCTTATCGTAATGTTAATAGTACAAGATGATAAGTGATAATGGGCACTCCCGATCCGGCACCGACTCGTCTAAATGTTAAAAGCATGTCACGGATGTAGCACGTCACTAATGATATTACAAAGGACACCGAAATTGAAAATGATTCAGATGTACTGAAAGACCTGAAAGAGCGCGAACATAACGGTGAGATTATATGAAAATAATTCATCTGCGAAGTCGCTGCAGCGACCTCTGAAAAGGATGAATTTATTCAGTTGGTCGACAAAAAACTGACGAGATCTTTTTATAGCAAACGGTACAATCGCTCTCGAGCGGATCAAAGATTTGAATACAGAATTCGGCACTGTAGATTGCCAGTTGCCACGTTCCAAACGAAAGAAATTCATCAACGACCTTTCTGAATATTTATTTTATTCATGTTGTGTGAACAGGGTCCGCATATGCCGGCGGCCTCAGACACGGAGTGGGTTTCGATAATGTTATTCGGCGTAAAGTGCCACATGTCGACATTGCAATACCGGGTCAATGTCAACCGCAGAGGATAACAGCGGAGGAAAACAATTTCACAGAATTGTTTACTGTCGGAGACAAGCGACGGAAACGTACGTAGGTTGAATGAGAATCAAGCACTGATCAAGGGGAAACGTCAAAGGCAAATGCGGGAAGTACCCTAAATGAGTACCATACAGATGCAGATTTAGTTATTTAGAACAGAGAAAGAAAATGTATACAAACACATCCAATAATTTCGTAATAGCCGGGACAGCCACTATATTATAGTTGGCAAAAAGTATTGATGAATTTTCGAAGCGTCTACAATATGTTATGAGGTACAATTATGGAGCCACGAAGGAAAGATATCAAAAGCCGCAAAACTTTATCCGAACAGTATCTAATTTATCGCGTGTCGAGATAACTAACGCAACGTAAACATTCCGTGCGCGGTGAAAACCAATTACTCATCTGGTGCAACACGTCGGGGGTTTGGCGAGCGAGCAGAACCAAAACAAACTTGAACTTGGGCGGTTGCTCTAAAAATAATCGACGGTACGGACGCTGGCCGCCTCCGCGTCGCCGCGACCACCGTGTGCTATTCGTTAACACAACCATCTATAACGCTAGTGGACACCCGATGTTACTGCAACCTTTGAATGTATTTATTTTAATATGTATATATGTGAATAATTTAATTGTGTGTTTAAGGCCGATGCGTTTCGCACATAATATAATTCACACATTCCAAATCGTAATGTTGTTTAATTACAGATCTTTTTGAATTTCAACTTTTAGTTTTGGACTATAAACAATTTTGAGTTACATTACTTATTATCCAAGGGAATTTTAAAAGTACAACAAAAAATAGAAAAAAAGCTTATAAAAAAGGATGTTGGATGTTAAGTTAGTTGATCAAGGTGGATTAAAGATGAAAAAAGGGCATTTTATTGTCCTAATCATAACTTCCTGTAAATGCGTCTAAATAGTATCAAGTGCACATCATAATTATGTAACTTTCCGTTGGATCGTCAGCTCATTTTGAAATATTCTGTAAAGGAATTGAGTCAGCATCACTCAGAATAGATAAATTAAAGTGGCAACTAACCTTCTTATAAAGCTTGATCCAGGTGAGGTCTCCTTTGGAATCGGTGTACTGCAGGCCGAAGAACCAGACCTCTCGCAGGCCGATTGTCTTCACCACCTGGTCGAAGAGCTGCTTGCCGGTGGTCGTCTGCTGGATCGCGAACTCCAGCTCCGCGTCCATCGTCGTCACACGGACGTTCATCTGCGGAAAACATTACCTCTATTACTCAACTGACTTATGACGTACTTTTTGTGCGAATGTATTCTTATTTCAAGTTTTGTTTTTGTGTATTTAACAAAGAAAAAATTGGATAAAATATTGCCACCAACTGCTAGGCCATCGGAGGTCAGAATTAAGCATTCCTCATTACGGATCTCTGAACAACGTATGCTATGTCGAGGATCAGGATTACTGTCTTCTGCATACTAGCCGATTAGCTATAGCTAGACCTGGCCTAACTTCTAGCTGGCTAGAAGAAGCTCTTCTAGAGAAGGTTCTTCTCGCAGACTGATTGCCGAAACGACTGTCAGGACCAAGATTCTCCATGAAAAACCTACTTGCAACAGGTCTAGTATCAAGATGTTGCTCATGTTTGTTTTAGTGTTGGTGACGCCAATAATTTTATTTAAAGTTGTTACTGCTTTTAGTAATTTTTGGTGACCATAACCATTGGTGATTTAAGGATAAACGACTTTCATACAAAACTGTCGATGCCTTTTTAGGCGTCCTACTACGATTTTGAACTGGGCATGACTTAACATAGGTCTAATTTGGCCTCTAAGTATCGCAAAGTCGATAATTTAAAATGTTCATGGCTAGGAAATACCATTTTTCAACCCAATAATTACGACAAATTTTACGATTGTAGTGGTGTGTTCTTTACATGCGAATCATGCGATTATGGTGTGCGTGAAATATTGATGTGTGCGTGCGTCTTGCAAAAATCGTGTACACTGGTTGTGCCGCGCGCGCGTCACGCGGTTTACGCGACGTTGCCAGCTTGTCGGTGCGTGTGTGAGCGAGACTAGGTATCCTTGCCTCGCGGCTTAGTCCGCGCGCGGCCTTCGATAATTGCGACGTTGCGAGATTCGGTATCGGTGTGCAGTGCAGTGTTTGATTTGGTTACCTAATCTATCTATACCAATATTATAAAGAGGAAAGATTTGATTGTTTATTTATTTCATTGTTTGTTTGTTTGCATTGAATAGGCTCCGAAACTACTGAACCGATTTGAAAAATTCTTTCGCTGTTGGGAAGCTTCACTATCCCCGGGTGACATAGGTTATATTATATTTTCAAAAAAATTAGGGATCCTTACTAAAACTCCAATAATGTAACCCAAGATGATGTATTTCGCGTGCACTGCGAAAACTATTGATGATGAAAGAATAGTCTATACCAATATAATAAAGAGGAAAAATTTGATTGTTTGTTTGTTTGCATTGAATAGGCTCCGAAACTACTGAACCGATTTGAAAAATTATTTCACTGTTGGGAAGCTACACTATCCCTATACTATATTATATTATATTTTAAAAAAATTTGGGATCCTTACTAAAACTCGAATAATGTAACCCAAGATGTAAAAAAAAATACCTAAAATATCCTTTACATCGCGTGCGTTGCGACAACTATTGATGATGATAGAATAATCTATCTATACTAATATTATAAAGAGGAAAGATTTGATTCTTTGTTTGTTTGTTTATTTGCATTGAATAGGCTCCGAAACTACTGAACGGATTTGAAAAATTATTTCGCTGTTGGGTAGCTTTTCAGCTTTCTTAATTTTTTATTTTTTTTGTAACTTGACGCAAATAGAAGGGTTTTCGTGTGTGTATTATAATTTTTATTTTTTTGTTAATTACCTGTGCGAAGCCGGGGCGGGCTGCTAGTAACCTAATAATAACGTACATAATTATAATAGAATGCAGCAGACATCATCGTTGCGCTATAGACGCCATCAATATTCTGGCCAAAAAAAGAGCACGAAACGTGTTCGTGCTCGGCTGAAATATTATCATGGCGAAGGTGTTTCGTAAGTGCCTACCTACCTAATTTATAAATAAAAAATATAATTCGAGACTTCTTGCCCATTTTCATGGCGATGGGGGGATTTCTACCCTTCCAACTGCGATTTTCATTTGGGGTCATAGATTTTAAGGATCATCATCATCATCATCATAAGCCTGTTCCCTATCGTACCGAGATTTCTTACCCATTTTTCATAGCAATGGGGGAATTTCTACCCGTCCAACAGCGATTTTCATTTGCGGTCATAGATTTAAAATTCATCATCATCATGATCAGCACGTTTCCTAACGTATCGAGACTTCTTGCCCATTTTCATGGCGATGGGGGGATTTCTACCCGTCAAACTGCGACGTTCATTATCGGTCATAGATTTTAACCATAATCATCATCATCATTAGCCAAATTGCTACCGTATGGAGGTTTCTTACCCGTTTTCATCATGCTCCTCCTTTTTTTTTTAACTTTACAAGTCGACCTAAACGATCCAGCCATACCCAACTGCAGGACCGCCCCGATTTCGCGCAGCCTCGCGAAATATATATTTTGAGGACTTTGACATAGGTAACCATTTATAAATTTTTAGGGTTCCGTAGTACTACAAGGAACCCTTATAAGTTTGTCATGTCCGTCTGTCTGTCTGTTTGTCCGTCTGTCTGTTTGAATCCTTTACAGCCCGCACCGGCTTCGCACGGGTATTTAACAAAAAAATAAAAATTATAATACACACAAAACCCTTCTATTTGCGTCAAGTTACAAAAAAAAAAAAAAATATAAAGAAAGCTAAAAAGCTACCCAACAGCGAAAGAATTTTTCAAATCGGTTCAGTTGTTTCGGAGCCTATTCAATGCAAACAAACAAACAATCAAATCATTCCTCTTTATAATATTTATTTTTGGTGTGACTAACTAATAACCCCATATCTAAAATTTGTTGGAATTCGGCATTTCTGAGTATGGGGCTCGGTGCGCGCTCCATCAGTGCCAGGAAAAATAATTCAAAATTACGGGGAAAAAAATTCACCTCAATAATGATGATGAATGTGGTTTTTGCATTTTTATGTATGATCTCGTTGCGCGCACGCTCACTGATCCCGGGAAAAATATTGAAAAAATTCTGAAAAACTTCCTTCTTAGTGAAATAATAGATTTTTTGTAAAAGGTGCCTATATAGGTAGGTGGTAAGGTGGTAGATAGAGGTATATGAAAATATTGGATATTTCGTGCTGCGCGATTGAAATATGTGCATAATACTAATAATACCTACCTACCTACCAACAAACCAACCAACCAACCTACCTACCTACCTACCTACCTATTAGTTAGTTAGTTTTGTGTGTGGTGTTTGTTGTGTTGTTTGATAACTTATTTTGTAAAAAAATAGCACAAAAAGAACAAAAATCTACAAAAACAGTAATTTTCAAATGAGGATTGATCCTTCGTCTCATTGACACACTACAAAACGAAGCATAATGAAAATCCGTCCACTCGACCGCTCGGCCAGTCGAACTGATAGGTGGAACGCCGAAAATCGGGTACTCAATTTCGTATTTGCTTGTAACCGTTTTGAATTCGCATGTGATTCGGTCATAGATTTAAAATTCATCATCATCATCATCAGCCTGTTCCATATCGTACCGAGATTTCTTACCCATTTTTCATAGCAATGGGGAGATTTCTACCCGTCCAGCTGCGAATTTCATTTGCGGTCATAGATTTAAAATTCATCATCATCATCATCAGGCTGTTGATAACGTACAGAGATTTCTTGCCCATTTTCATGGCGATGGGGGATTTCTACCCGTCCAACTGCGATTTTAATTTTCGGGCATAGATTTAAAATTCATCATCATCATCAGCCTGTTGATAGCGTACAGAGATTTCTTGCCCATTTTCATGGCGATGGGGGGGATTTCTACCCGTCCAACTGCGATTTTCATTTGTGGTCACAGATTTAAATATCATCATCATCATCATTAGCCTGTTCCCTATCGTACCGAGATTTCTTACCCATTTTCATGGCGATGGGGGATTGGTACCCGTCCAACTGTGACCTTCGTCACAGACCTTCGTCGTTTATCGGTCATAGATTTTAAGGATCATTATCATCATCATCCGCCTGTTCCCTATCGTACCGAGATTTCTTACCCATTTTCATAGCAATGGGGGGATTTCTACCCGTCCGACTGCGTTTTACATTTGCGGTCATAGATTTAAAATTTTCCATCATCATCATCAGCCTTCTCCCTAACGTAACGAGATTTCTTAAAAAATACATAAAATGATTAAATTAAAAAATATTTTATTTTACTAGAATACCTTTGCCAAAATTCGTAAAGGTCGGTCCAGCCGTTTTATCGTGAACAGATAACAAACAGAAAGACAGAGCTACTTTCAAAATTTATAGGATACTAGATGCGCCCCGCGGTTTCACCCGCGGTATAAACTCTGTAACGGCTGAACGGATTTGGATGAAATTTGGAATGGAGGCTACCATACCTAAATTTGGCTACCTCCATACCAAATTACATTAAAATCCATGCAGCTGTTACAGATTTGAACGGGAACAAACACACTTACATACTAACATACCTACTTACATACACACAAACTTTCGCATTTTGGTGTGACTAAGTAATAACCCCATATCTAAAATTTGTTGGAATTCGGCATTTCTGAGTATGGGGCTCGGTGCGCGCTCCATCAGTGCTGCCAGGAAAAATAATGCAAAATTTCTGGAAAAAAATTCACCTCAATAATGATGATGAATGTGGTTTTTGCATTTTTATGTATGATCTCGTTGCGCGCACGCTCACTGATCCCGGGAAAAATATTGAAAAAATTCTGAAAAACTTCCTTCTTAGTGAAATAATAGTTTTTTTGTAAAGGGTGCCTATATAGGTATAGGTACCTATATAGGTAGGTGGTAAGGTGGTAGATAGAGGTATATGAAAATATTGGATATTTCGTGCTGCGCGATTGAAATATGTGCATAATACTAATAATACTTACCTACCTACCAACAAACCAACCAACCTACCTACCTACCTACCTACCTACCTATTAGTTAGTTAGTTTTGTGTGTGGTGTTTGTTGTGTTGTTTGATAACTTATTTTGTAAAAAAATAGCACAAAAAGAACAAAAATCTACAAAAACAGTAATTTTCAAATGAGGATTGATCCTTCGTCTCATTGACACACTACAAAACGAAGCATAATGAAAATCCGTCCACTCGACCGCTCGGCCAGTCGAACTGATAGGTGGAACGCCGAAAATCGGGTACTCAATTTCGTATTTGCTTGTAACCGTTTTGAATTCGCATGTGATTCGGTCATAGATTTAAAATTCATCATCATCATCATCAGCCTGTTCCATATCGTACCGAGATTTCTTACCCATTTTTCATAGCAATGGGGAGATTTCTACCCGTCCAGCTGCGAATTTCATTTGCGGTCATAGATTTAAAATTCATCATCATCATCATCAGGCTGTTGATAACGTACAGAGATTTCTTGCCCATTTTCATGGCGATGGGGGATTTCTACCCGTCCAACTGCGATTTTAATTTTCGGTCATAGATTTAAAATTCATCATCATCATCAGCCTGTTGATAGCGTACAGAGATTTCTTGCCCATTTTCATGGCGATGGGGGGGATTTCTACCCGTCCAACTGCGAATTTCATTTGTGGTCACAGATTTAAATATCATCATCATCATCATTAGCCTGTTCCCTATCGTACCGAGATTTCTTACCCATTTTCATGGCGATGGGGGGATTGGTACCCGTCCAACTGTGACCTTCGTCACAGACCTTCGTCGTTTATCGGTCATAGATTTTAAGGATCATTATCATCATCATCCGCCTGTTCCCTATCGTACCGAGATTTCTTACCCATTTTCATAGCAATGGGGGGATTTCTACCCGTCCGACTGCGTTTTACATTTGCGGTCATCGATTTAAAATTTTCCATCATCATCATCAGCCTTCTCCCTAACGTAACGAGATTTCTTAAAAAATACATAAAATGATTATATTAAAAAATATTTTATTTTACTAGAATACCTTTGCCAAAATTCGTAAAGGTCGGTCCAGCCGTTTTATCGTGAACAGATAACAAACAGAAAGACAGAGCTACTTTCAAAATTTATAGGATACTAGATGCGCCCCGCGGTTTCACCCGCGGTATAAACTCTGTAACGGCTGAACGGATTTGGATGAAATTTGGAATGGAGGCTACCATACCTAAATTTGGCTACCTCCATACCAAATTACATTAAAATCCATGCAGCTGTTACAGATTTGAACGGGAACAAACACACTTACATACTAACATACCTACTTACATACACACAAACTTTCGCATTTTGGTGTGACTAAGTAATAACCCCATATCTAAAATTTGTTGGAATTCGGCATTTCTGAGTATGGGGCTCGGTGCGCGCTCCATCAGTGCTGCCAGGAAAAATAATGCAAAATTTCTGGAAAAAAATTCACCTCAATAATGATGATGAATGTGGTTTTTGCATTTTTATGTATGATCTCGTTGCGCGCACGCTCACTGATCCCGGGAAAAATATTGAAAAAATTCTGAAAAACTTCCTTCTTAGTGAAATAATAGATTTTTTGTAAAAGGTGCCTATAGGTATGGTACCTATATAGGTAGGTGGTAAGGTGGTAAATAGAGGTATATGAAAATCTTGAATATTTCGTGCTGCGCGATCAAAATATGCACATTATACTAATAATACCTACCTAGCCACCAACCAAGCAACCAACCTACCTACCTACATACCACAGATGAACTACATACCTACCTATAAGTTAGTTTTGTGTGTTGTAAATAACAAATAACAAACAACAGTACCTACTATGGACTAAATTAATCTAACCCGGGTCTAAAATCCATATTTTTAGTCGCAGAATAATGTCTATCGACGCGGAAAACACAACATTTTTGGGTATTGCATATTTCATTAGGTTCATTTCATTAGGTATTAGGTATGTAAAATTCGAAATTAATTTGAAAAAAAACGAAAAAAAGTGGAAAATTTGTTCGGAAGGTACCAGACTCGGTGCCTTTAGAACCCCCGATATGGGGTTATTCCAGGGACCCAGTTATTCAATCGTCAAGCAGTAGTGTGCAAAACATCACTGTGTTCCGGATTGAAGGGCAATGTTTCCAGCGTAATTATTGGGCACAGAGATTTAACATCTAATATCTCAGAGTAATGAGCGCAGTGCATTGCCGCGCATGGTTTTGAACTGTTGAGGTTCAAAATTCTGGGTGGCACTGAACTGTTATGAGCAAGCGTGAAGCTTAACATCAGCTGAGTAACTTGCTCGTCTCGCCACCAAATAACAAAAAAAAAAACTTACATGCTTACACACTTACACACGAACTTTCGCATTTTAAATATTTATGCGACAATATTAGGTTTATGTAGATATATACTTTTATAAGTTTCGTTACTAATTTTGAATAAGTTTGTCAAGAAACCCACAGCAAAAATTAAAATAAATAGTATTCTCGAAATTAAATTATAAAAAATAATACTACCTAATTTTAGGGGTTCGAACCCAGAACCTCACGAGCGCGACCTAATCAAACTGATGACTTCGGCCACCGAGACGATATACAGAGCAACGAAATTTCGTATTTGCTTGTAACCGTTTTGAATTCGCATGTGTGCGTAATGTTCATGCGTGCATACAGGCGTTGAACATTATTTGAATTTTCAGTCGAGTGCAGCTATTAATGGGCTCTATTATTTTTGAGATGTGTTTATAACAATAGTAAGAGGTCGCAAAGTGAATTAAAACTGGGGCAGATTACCTCAATTGAGTTTTCAACGACAGCGCCATCTCTTGGCGCCTACCTACCTAGCGGACTCAAACGAAGGACCTTAATAGCGGGTGTCTAGCTAAAGTGATCGGTTTGCATACTGTAGATATTAGGCTGTAATTAAAATGTAACATAATAATCTCGAAGGGGTGTTGTAAGGTATTTTATCATTCATCTTTGGCACGCAATGACTACTTTAGCATAATGCTGATAGTATTTACATAATCAGAATTATATATCTAATCTAACATCTGTTTATTCCGATACACATCAATTTAGTGGGTTATGCAATTCCAGTAGCTATCCACAAAAACATAAATACTAAGTACAATCAATAACGAAATTTACACAAATTCAATATAGGTAGATAAAATGTATAATAATTAATAAATATAATGAGCATTATTCAGTTCCTTAAGGTGCAACGTTTCGCTCAGAGCGCGAAATTCAAATTTTCTTGCGTTTTTTGCCATTACAGCTTAATTACTCATCGTAGGTACATGAAAACTAATTTTGCGATAATAAATAGGTTATTTCAAGAAATTACACCAACCAAAAATTCAAGTAGAAAGCTAGTATAAGTACATTTCTCTCTAAACCTAAAACCAAGATGAAAATCAGCTTATTGAGATTTGTAGCTAAACCAATGTTATCTAGGTGATCATTTTACCCGTAATTTCTTGGCGCAAAATTGGTTTCCATACATCCAAGATGAGTAAATAAGCTGTGATTGACAAAAAACGCAAGAAAATTTGATTTTGGCGCGATAAGCGAAACGTTGCACCTTAATCAATGACCCAAATTCAACATGACTCAAATTCTACTTAAAGCTGCACAAATGTGGCCGTTTACATGGTCAATTTAAGAAGATGGCACCATTCTAATGCAAAGCTAGAAGCACGCATTGCTCGAAGCTGGTAAGGTTATAATCTTTATTTCTTCGAAAAAATGCGCAGGGTAAGCCGCAAACTGATGCAGCCTCAAGTAAGGTAAATAAGTGATTTTAAAGATATTTTACACAATTTCGTCATTGTTTGAGCCACAGTGAATAATAATTTCAAATTTATCAACATTCTAAGAAACGTGACTAATTAAAGACGTCGATGTTTTATTGGTCGATTCTAGTCGAGCTGATTGAAACGTGCCCTTGCGCCGACCGCAACAACACAACCGAGGGACCTCAAGTGTCCAATCAAATATGGCGTAGAACTTAAACAGATGAGGCAAACGCCAGCACCGTTCATGTGTAATACCTTTATGTGATACTGCATGTTAAGATAATGAATACGTATGTACAGATTGTGACATTGGTGCAAGTACTGCATTACTTGTACATTTAAAAATAGATGACACTTAAGTCCGATCAGTTAGTTCCAGTGGCACGTCCGTTTGTTTATCAAATCAAGCGGTCAAAACAGTTTTTAGACCGGCTGATGACCTGTGACATGCCATAACGATTGTTGATCTGAATCATACTAGACTACAGAACTACTGTCAAACATGTCAGTTTTCCATAACACAAGCGGTCTGCAGTCACCAATTCAAAAACCGGTAAAGTCGAGCTTAATCTGTTGGAAATGTTAGCATCGACTAATCGACCTCTTTGCCGAATTTGGACTTACCTAACTGGACAGTCTGTCCAAGGTAGTCGTAATGGTCAAATACTTCGAGCGCATCGTTCCCAACGACTACCGGTACGGATACAACATGGGCACGATTTTCGTCTTGTCCGTGTTCATTTTAAAACCCACCTGTTGAGAAACGCTACTGAGCTCGTTGAGCATATTATTGAAGTCCTCTAGCGACTCTGCCATGATTACTATAGCATCGGGAAAACGAAGGTGAGGGATGTATCCGCCATTAGTGTTGATGCCGAATCCGTTCCAGTCCAAGAACTTGATAACCCCCAATGCGTTCGTGAACAGTTTCGGAGAAATAACATAAATAGATAGATAACATCTCCCTGTCTCACGCCTTTCTGTAATTGGATTGGTTTCGTGCTCTCGTCCTGCAATGGGATTGAAATGGTGGCTTTTCTATACAAACTCTTCATCACCTCGATATACCTGTCGATATGACATCGCTGAAGAGACTGCAATACCGCCCAGGTCTCGATGGAATCGAAGGCTTTTTCATAGTCCACAAACGCCAATAATCAACAATAATCTTCAGTCTTCTTATAATCTGGCAGAGTGTATGTGGTTCATGGTGCTAAAACCTTTGCGGAAACCGGCTTGTTTGGGAAACTGGAAGTCATCAAACCTGCGTTCGAGACGGTTCGTAATTACTCTCGAAAACAGCTTGTAGACATGGCTCAGGACGAGATGGGCCTATAATTCTTCTGTAAGGTGTTATCACCTTTTTTGAAGAACAGCACCACCACACTCCTGTGCCATGCTTCTGGCGTAGCACCCTCGAGTATGAAAGAATTAGATAACTTCTGATGGACTAAAAGTACCGGTTTTCTACCCGCTCTCAGAAGCTCGGTCGTTATTCCGTCATCACCCGGCGCCTTGTTGTTTTTAAGCTGCTCGAGAGCCATTTTAATCTTGTGCAGGCTGATGTCTGGGATTGCGAGTAGATTTCTATAAAGTAACTTGTACGATTCACTTAGATGACACGGGATAAATTTAGATCAAACGTTTAACTGTGAAAAAGAGGGAGATGTGAGAAAACAGAAATAGAAAGGGAGCCACAAATAGCGGTTGGTAAATCATGTTAGGAATATCATTCAGTTAGTTTCGAGTTGGTCCGATGCCAGAGCGGATATGATCTTCCGGGTGTGATTATGTCACTAGTGCATTTAACTTTATGCAAAATGAGTGTGTGCGTGAATGATGATTAGAATCTTGAATGATGATATCTATAATTCAATCAGTTTTTGTCTTGACAGATTTGACTTCATTATATGCCAGCCAATGCTAATCATCGAATCACTTTTGGCGCACATGCTTTACGCACTGAACTCATTGTCAGAACAGCCTTATTAGTGCCAAAGCTTTACAAATTCCAGTCTTATTTTAGCCTTATTTAGTGTAACTACAGTTTGATAAATTTGCAGCATTTGCCCTGTCTGCATACTTGCACATTTTGAACAATCAAAGTGTTTGTGTAGTTATACGTTGTACATGGTATAAGCTGTTTTCCACATTACCAGTTTTAGACGAAAGCATATCAGTAACAGAACGTACGTTCAGCTCGAGTGTTCAAATCGATTTGCATCCATTAGTATTGAGGACGGTTATGGCCGGGTAGTTAACAAAGAGCCGACTGTCGAGTGCGATTTTATCTTTAGGATGCCGTCCAGCACAATCGTTGGTGGAGGTTCCGTTTTCATTCATACATTCGAGGTCACCGGCCTGCACTACTACACTTTACGTTGTATTCATCTCTACTTGAAAATAATGTTAATTTAATCATCGAATTTAATTATAAGCACTGTGACATTCTTGGCGACTTAATTTAGAGTTTGTTGTAACAACATAACTTTCAATAAAGGTTAGAATTTGATCGAGAGTTCGTACGATACGAACAATGCGATGCGATCATTGTTTGTTCGTGCGAAAGATGGCCAAATAGGACACCTTATAAAGATATCCTTACATAATTGTTGCTATAAGCCCAGCAGTAGCTACTTAAACATTCCACGTATTTAGCCCCACAGTTCCAATGCAATCCATACTGTAGCCCGCATGGGTTCATAGAATAAGTGGCGATAATAGTCTTGTTGACGTGCACGCTTAAACGATGTCAATTAGCTAAACTAAAGGACTTTAGACATGTGGTTTTGAATAAATTACGTTATCTTTGGAATGGGAGCCACAGTCGCCATATTTTCTGATCATTAGTATTGTAGTTGTATTGTATTTTAATTGTATTTTCGGTTTTAATAAAGTTATATTGTATTGTAGTTTGAAAGTTATTTTAGGTGGACACGCCTTTGCAGATAGATGTCATACTGGAGTGAGCAAGCCATATTATGGCGAAGGATCAATGCTAACTTCAGGTAAGCCCGAGAGACGACACTGCATATAACAAGTAACGCCTCTTAGTAAAGTTACAGTACGTTGCAAATGTACTCAAGGATCTGACCTTAAAAGTAAGAGCCAGAGTCATAAATAGCAGTCTCATTTTCTCTTCATCGTCAAGTGAGACTTAGAGGTCATAACAGAACAGCACCTTCATTCTATGTCATCTACGTTCAGATCAACATTGGCCTGCACTTTTACTTTCCGCTACAATAGTATCGGTGTCTCAAAATCATATTTATTTGGTATCTTTAACACATCAGATATCCCACGATCAGTGTACTTCAGAGTACGATTACGACAGCATTTCAGTGTTATCGAATTGAATACCTCAATTGAGGGCATTGAGAAGATAGGAGATTGATTGGGAAAGTTGCAAAGAAAGCGCTGTCAAAAATCGATACCTAGATGTTTGGGGTCGAAACATCGAAACGGCATCATTTCAGAGATATCTTTTTTTGAGAGTTACTATAATCTCTGGACATGGCGTAGCTCTATTGGCCAAATTGAACTGATCATCAATGTTAGGCTGAGCGTAACCGTATTTCACATGACAAATTGAACTTAAATTTTAGGTTGTTTATTTTTTAACCGTTTAGAATCCTTGTAGAATGTATGTCTAACCAAGTCACACTTTAGGCTTTGCTTGCCTTGTAAGTCGAGTGGCTGACCCTAGTGTTGAAGTTTTTTCATGTCCGAATGAAACCAACATGATCTAGGTGTGAGGTTTTCCAGTAGCCTGAACTAGGCAGGGCTAACTTAATATACGACATACGAACAGTCAGCGCGATGACTCAGCGGAGATCGGTTGGCCAATGGCAGATAGCGCTAAGGAGCTGGAGACAGAGCGTGCGTTATCGCGAGTACACGCCGGATGTTTGTGCAAGGTGCCGCAATTTGTCGACATTTACTTGCACGCGACGTGTATGCAGGTGAAAAAGTAGGTAAGGACGTATAGTATCCATGAGTATGAGCGACCAATGACTAGCCTTTTTTTCCGTTTTTAAGGACGTCCGAAGGCCTCCGACTTGATCATCATAGCTCATAATTAATATCGCTATAATATACAAACAAAAATAGATTTACAGCTTCAGCAAACGCGTCAAAAAAAGCGGAGGAGGATTTAACATTAAAAGAAAACAAAAGCTCGAGTGCAAAAAATAGTCTATGCCACTCTGGACACAAAGAAGAGTCTATTATCTTCTGGAAAATCGCGCGAAACTGCTAAACTAGATGAAGTGTAGCACTAGACAAAAAGTGGATAAAAAAGTAATCAAATATGAAAACAAAAGTTCGCATAACCCAGTCAAGAGAATCATTCCCATAAAAATCCGTTATTGTACTAAAAGGGGAACGTACTTTGCACAATTTCAAGGTCTGCTGGTTACAACGGAAGGATGAGTCACCCTGATACAGGTGGATTCGACAGACTCCCTTCGAGCTTAGTTTATTGTTCAACAGTGAATTTATAATTAATCGCCACAGGGAAATAGTAACGCTCATGACATGCCGTAGCTGGATTCATTAGCTGGTTCATTAACCTAACAGCCTAGATATCCGAAGTTAGGCTTGGTGCCAGAGTTCTAAGCCATGTCAGGGGCTTTCGGGCGGCCTAACATTATTGACGCTTGTATATTACATTAGCCTATACGTCTAAAGGCTTATTGTTAATTTAACTATTACATTACGGAATTCAATGACAAAATCCACAGTATATCAGTTTGACCATAAACGGTTTATTGTGTCACTGGGGTAGACAATAAATCTGGTCCTAATAGCAGTCATATAACACTTTTAAGAGTGTACAAGGCAAACAGTCACCGTGTTTGCTGAGTGCATCTCGTAAGCAGGGTGATACGGCGATGACATCATTACACTGGCTAACAATACCACAGAGTAAAAAACCTGAAGACAAATAGCTTCTAAGGGCTTATGACTGTAGCACTACATGTGTGCGAGTCAAACAGCATCCTTTAATTATTAAATGGTCTCTCTTACAACAGTCGGCAATTATCTTAATATTGACGTCATTTGCGAAACAGGCGATTTTTAGGAGCGTCAGCGGAGCGATGAATGCGCGGGGAGATTTCGACGTACAACGTATAGCGCCGCTTCTTGCTCAATATGTTTGTTTCAATTATAACTGCGATGGGATTCTAGCGTGATGCTTATGTAGTTGTCTGCGATTTGCACACACAAAAGCCGTGCATATAGTAAAGCATCTTGTTTTAGATGTTTCTCTGCGTAGGTTTCGCACTCGGTGACAAACCGCACAAGTTCATAACGCGAGTACGATGTAACCGCGAAATCATTACTTGGCAACCTTTACTTACCTACTTATAGGCTCATTTACCATTTTTCATGTTCTCGGCGGCACAAGGATAACAAGTATCGAGCCCGCATCTATTGTTGTACTTGAAACTTGAATATGAAGCTTAAGTAATACGGTAATAAGGCCTGTCGTCGAAGACGAGTAGGAAGTAGACGCGAGGTAGTTTGAGTAATTACCGAGAACATTGAATTTCTTGTAACCGTGATGTTAATGGCACAATTATTATTTGAACTTTGACTTGTCGACATGGCGCAGCAAATAAGGTTGATGTTGCTATGCTAAAATTATTTCCTTAGCAAAATCTTTATAATTTTTTTTTCTGTGTAGGTAGAGTTACTAAAATCATTTATAACAGAAGCTTTGATGTACCTATAATATAAACGATAATTTTTAAGTCAGGAATACATACATTTTATACTGAAAATATCAAGCTAAACAGGTTAACAGATATAAATGAACCTTGTAATAATTTAATTCTACCAAAAGGATAAATAACAGATGACCAGAACCACTGTACAATAAATGCAACAATCAATTTTAATCCCTTGCTTTAGGATCGAAATGTGAAGGGGTGCGAAAAAACAAGGGTGGTGTCCAAACAGGTGCTGGCACAGTAACAGGTGGAGGCGACAAGTGGCGAACATGCTGGATACTATCTCTGGCAGTTGCGTTGCGATGGGTTTCACCTGTCTCTTGATATTAAATAATTTTAACTTCGTTAAATTATGAAGTTGCGCACAAGCTTTACTGAACCTAATAAGCGGAAAAGGGCAAGGAAATGGTGGATGTATTATGGTTAAATGTTTTGTCGCGAACTTATAAGATCATTTTTAAGTTTACACCTAAATTAATCTATCGTGATATTATGTTTTCAACAGTTAACGAGTCTTTCATTTAATTAAATCGTTACAGGAAAGCTACCAACGCACGTGGTCTGCAAAATTTACTTGGGGTCTGCCAGGAACATGCTAATTTTTTGTTATATGATAACACTTTATCAATGAAAACTTGCAACTTTGGAGAGCTTGAAAAGGTGACAGAAATAGAAATTCATCATGTTGTGTAGAAATCGCAATAGAGTGCGAGTGAAACGAAGTGAAACGGAGCCAAATGGGCATGGAGCATATCGACCGTCAAATTAAATTCAAGTACGGTAATAATGAGTGACGAGTTACGCCTGTGGATGCTATCACTCGACATTACACCCATACTAATGGAGACAGTGAAATAAATTAATACTTATCCACATAAAGTACCTCTCTGAAATGTATTCGATTTTGAAGGCAAATAACGACTGTTAAATTAAGTCAAACATCCTTGTCCTTTTTGTACCAGCTAAGTTTGATAATGGCGTCTATTCATGATGACATGACATTCACCAACTACACTTTTCTGACAGGACCAAAATTATCAGCGTCGCTTTTCATTTCAATGTGTGAAAAGGAATGGCGACAATTTTAGTATTGTCAATTTCAGTTTAGTCAAGAAAATAGTACAACAGAATCGACATCGACAGCAAAACGTTAGTTAGTTCTGTCATAATCGAGCACATTGATTGAAATTCAAGAATCAAGGCTTTTCGGAATCCTATTTCAGGAAGCCAAAGATTTGGTTGTAGAATAGAATATTAACGAATCCAATTAAACTTATTTCCTAGTTAAAATACGAGAGAATATAATCAGTAATAAATATGAAACAATAGTCTCTGCGAGGGCAAAGTTGAGAGGCGTAGTGATTAACAGTTTTTGTCACGTAAAACCAGCTTTCAGGTACACGAGGAAAAACCTTGAAGACACTGTATTTTACGTAAGTGATGCTGATTATACATATTAATTACACACCTATCACAGGCGTGTTGTGAGACGTGAGTGTATGCTCAGTGAGTTTTGTATCGAACATTGAAACATTAATAGAATTGAATGCATCACTTCTAGGCGATGCAGAGGGATAAAATAAAGCAAGAGAATAGAAACGCACATTTTAACAAACTTCAAGAAACGAAGAAGTTAATAATTTGTTTGCCTTATTTCCGTTAATTGAGAAATGATTTTGTTTGTCGAATAGTGCATAAAAAAGGGTACCTATATAAATGTATCTAGATCTTGGCTATGGGCTACGCGAAAATATTACATAGAATGCCTTATCGACGATTTGGAAAATGTTGTCGACAATTACTCTTGGAAATTTACTCTTCAACTGCACTATAATTATTTAATAAAAACATAATTGGGCGAATTGTGTCACCCAGCGTAAGAATGTAAAAACATAATCCATCGATAAAAATATTTGAAATTCATGATAATTTGATAAACACACGTCATTTTACATGTTAATAATATACAATCCTAAGGTAACAGGTAAAGATAGGTAAATGATAAGGTAACAGTTAAAGGTGGCGTGTAGACCTAAAAGAGGCCTTAGCAATAATCAGATAGGCAAACGAATTCCATTTCAAGAAGCTATAGAGTCCAAAATGCAGTTACCATTTTCACATCTTGAACAAAAGCGAATGCCAAGGAAGGGTTTTTGGCGAAACAGGATAGATGCTTCGTCTCATTCTTCGGAGCAGGCTAGAAAGGGACACCGAACAAAATGACGGTTACGACCGTTTGCGCGATGCAAAATAAATAATAAACTCAAAGCCATTGGCGACTCCATCTTGTAATATTCTGGGTTCACATGGCGATGACATCACCGTAACTTATGATTTGAGTCAACATCACGCAGAGTCTATACTACTAATAAATTTGTTGTGTCGTGTCGACAGAGCCTTGGATATTGTTGCCAACTGGAATTTGCACATTAAAGATATTCGCGATAATTAACATTTCAGGGGCATCGTTTATCATCATTATAGGACTTTTGTGATAGGAACAGGATCTTCTATTATCTTTAACAGGAGACATGGCAACATAGGGTCAGGAGAATCGGCAACATAGCGTTACTTATAATAAAAAAGACCCTTCGTGGTAACTAGGTGTAAAAAATGAAATCTTATTGTAGAATCTAAGATTCAAAAGCTCCGCGGTCATTACGAGATCAGGAATTGATAGCTACTCCAGGTAACAACAGGGACAATGGCCATGACAGAGCGAAAATATTTTCGCGAAATGGTCCTAACGTCACAGTCACGAGATGTCCTTTGACCGCCGTCGTCGGTTATGTAACGCACCTGCTTGCCGCCGGCGACCATGGTGTTTGTTTTAGGGCACACGCACTGGGTAAAGTCACAGACACACTGTCTTTCGTGTAGCTACTCGTTTAGAGGTTTAGCTACTGTTTAGTGATATAGGCGGCAATGAGGCCGCGTCAGGCGGACGCGGCGGTTCAGTGAGGACTGGCGGAGTCGCCGGGGATGCGCTCGCGTCGCGCCCCGAACTCAAGGCCGAGCACGCCGGCGCCGGCTCGCGCTTACCTCACACGGCTCACGCTACCAACGCCCACGGTTCGCTGCGCCTGCCTTTGGGGTTCCATCGCGTGCGGTTACAGAGAAGCCTCCATGATCAAGTATTTCGTTTCTGCATTATCCTTCTAGCCTACTATGATGGCAAATATACAGACAGATACTGTATTTTCGATCCAATCTATGTCATTCTGATGCAGTAAACTATTCCCCATTTTGATTTACAAGGAAGTTACGCTAGCGCAATTGCGAAGTCATGTTATAAATGACGAGTCTTTCGTCTAATGGTAGGCGACACACCATGCAGCCCTTCAAAGTTGCTATGCCAGAATTTTGAATTTAAAAGCTCTGCGAAGCACTGCACTGAAGGCATCGGGTTGCCACTCGAAGATATTTCACTACAAACATTAAATACGGAAAACCTGACAATACACAGTAATTTCTGATTCTAAAGCTCTTAACATCATCATCCACAGCTTTCTCTATCCCACTGCTGGTTATATACTTGCTACGCTTGTAGCTCTAATCTTGAGCAACTCTTGTAACGGCTTTAGACATCATTTTCAAAGGTGAACTGGTGTTTTGCGTAACTTCACAATCTTGACCTTCATCATCATAAATATCTGTCCTGCTTTACTAGTGCATATTTTACCTGACGAATTTCGGTTCTTGTGCCGATCGGTTCTCAAATCGGACAATCATTTGTAGCGGTATCTGTCATTTGCCAATATGTGGTACTGAAGTTAACTCTGTTGCATCGTTTTCTCTAATCTAAATTTAACAGTTCAGCTTAAATTGCTTCCATTCTTTTCTTACATTTAGAAATGAAAACAGATGTAGATATTTATTATTATTATCCTGTCAAATTGGTTTACTGCGAGTGGTATACAAAATTAACAACACTGTCCGTTTTTGACTCACCCATAGCTTGTCATTATCTCCAATATTATATGTATAAGTAAATAAATAAAAGTGTGTATTATGGTGTTTGTTTTACACAGATGAATCTGTGTTGTTTTTCTTTCACGTCAACGTAAAGCATGTGATTTATATTTACACATCTACGTGTTTTTTTTTTGGAGAACCGAAAATTGACACATGATATCTTTCCCCCAAGAAAAATTCGGTTCCAGTGGAATAGTGGTGCGATAAGCAAGTTCAAAAAGGCTAGTAGTTCTGCGAACAGTAGACCTCGCGAGCACTAACTTTTTTGCACAGTCGCAATTCTACAATTTCATTTTTTTTTTGTCGTATGTCGTAAGTGCTCAGTTCGAAGTACCGAACTGAAATCTCACGACCTTAAGGTGCTTCGTTTGAGTCCGCTAGGTAGGTAGGCGCCAAGAGATGGCGCTGTCGTTGAAAACTCAATTGAGGTAATCTGCCCCAGTTTTAATTCACTTTGCGACCTCTTACTATTGTTATAAACACATCTCAAAAATAATAGAGTCCATTAATAGCTGCACTCGACTGAAAATTAAAATAATGTTCAACGCCTGTATGCATGCATGAACATTACGCACACATGCGAATTCAAAACGGTTACAAGCAAATACGAAATTTCGTTGCTCTGTATATCGTCTCGGTGGCCGAAGTCATCAGTTTGATTAGGTCGCGCTCGTGAGGTTCTGGGTTCGAACCCCTAAAATTAGGTAGTATTATTTTTTATAATTTAATTTCGAGAATACTATTTATTTTAATTTTTGCTGTGGGTTTCTTGACAAACTTATTCAAAATTAGTAACGAAACTTATAAAAGTATATATCTACATAAACCCAATATTGTCGCACAAATATTTAAAATGCGAAAGTTCGTGTGTAAGTGTGTAAGCATGTAAGTTTTTTTTTTTGTTATTTGGTGACGAGACGAGCAAGTTACTCAGCTGATGTTAAGCTTCACGCTTGCTCATAACAGTTCAGTGCCACCCAGAATTTTGAACCTCAACAGTTCAAAACCATGCGCGGCAATGCACTGCGCTCATTACTCTGAGATATTAGATGTTAAATCTCTGTGCCCAATAATTACGCTGGAAACATTGCCCTTCAATCCGGAACACAGTGATGTTTTGCACACTACTGCTTGACGATTACTGTATAATAACTGGGTCCCTGGAATAACCCCATATCGGGGGTTCTAAAGGCACCGAGTCTGGTACCTTCCGAACAAATTTTCCACTTTTTTTCGGTTTTTTTCAAATTAATTTCGAATTTTACATACCTAACTAGTATTTCGCGTGGCTGCGCGGGCCGCGAGCGGCCCGCGTGGCGGTCCTGCCGTTGGGTGTGGCTGGATCACTGAGTGCGACTTACAAAGTTGAAAAAACAGGAGGAGCATGATGAAAACGGGTGAGAAACCTCCATACGGTAGTAATCTGGCTGATGATGATGATGACTATGAGTAAAATCCATGACCAAAAATGAAGGTTGCAGTTGAACGGGTAGAAATCCCCCCATCGCTGTGGAAACGGGTAAGAAATCTCGATACGTTAGGGAGAAGGCTGATGATGATGATGGATTTTTTTAAATCCATGACCGAAATCAAACATTGCAGTCGGCCGGGTAGAAAACCCCCATTGCTGCGAAAACGGGAAAGAAATCTCAATAGAGTTGTAATTTGGCTGATGATGATGATGATTTTGAAAATATATGACCGAGAGTTGACATCGCAGTCGGCCGGGTAGAAAACCCCCAATTGCTACGAAAACGGGTAAGAAACCTCCTTACGGAAGTAATCTGGCTGATGATGATGATGACTATGGTTAAAATCCATGACCGAAAATGAAGGTTGCAGTTGAACGGGTAGAAATCCCCCCATCGCTGTGGAAACGGGTAAGAAATCTCGATACGTTAGGGAGAAGGCTGATGATGATGATGGATTTTTTTAAATCCATGACCGAAATCGAACATTGCAATCGGCCGGGTAGAAAACCCCCATTGCTGCGAAAACAGGAAAGAAATCTCAATAGAGTAGTAATTTGACTGATGATGATGATGATGATTTTGAAAATATATGACCGAGAGTTGACATCGCAGTCGGCCGGGTAGAAAACACCCCATTGCTACGAAAACGGGTAAGAAGCCTCCATACGGT